>CM048746.1:567578682-572378682 GCA_026315105.1 Locusta migratoria
AGCACCCTGTTTTCCCAGGTGGTCACCCATCCAAGTACTGACAAGGCCCAACGTTGCTTAACTTCGGTGATCGG
This sequence comes from Locusta migratoria, assembly GCA_026315105.1. Classification (NCBI taxonomy): domain Eukaryota; kingdom Metazoa; phylum Arthropoda; class Insecta; order Orthoptera; family Acrididae; genus Locusta; species Locusta migratoria. Next base: position 567,578,757 of record CM048746.1, read on the forward strand.
ACGAGAACCGGTGTTTTCAACGTGGTATGGCCGTTGGCGAGCAAATTGTGCAACATGAAACGACAAGTCTGCGTCGGACCATGTCTCTTAATTTCCACACTAAGTGTTTATTTACCTGGCAGTAAAAACACGAGGCAGGCATAAAACGGCCGATCGAGATTTCGTGAAATGAAATAACATCTCTTTATGGAATACATTTAGAAAATTAAAACTTTCTTTAGAATCATTTACATTACAAAACGTTCCACTTCTTTTTTTATTATCATTATTATTTTAGCGTTCATTATGTCTGATTTAACTTATCCCCTCCCCCGACCGACCAACCACCACAACTTCGCCAAACTAAATAAATAAATAAATAAATAGAGTGTAGGTGATACGAATTACTCCCTGTCCCATAACGCTTATGCCTAATGCAAAGGGTAAAACTTTATTTTTTTTTTCCTTTGACTTTGCCATGTAAGGGGAATATGACGGCATATACTGGATTCAAATAGCAAAGAACCCAACTGACCTTTCACAATGCTACTGACAAACATGAAAAATATTTTTACCTTGTAGTTTCTGTTGTTCATAGGTGTTCAGTCAGTAGCGTAACCAACACTGTATGCTGATTCTTGGTTTCTCTTGAATTCTACCAATGTGGGGTATGTTCAACGTGCACACTCTAAGGAATGCTGTCCAACATTCTTGGTCGTCTTTGACTGTCTGGGCCCGTGGCGCTTCCGTTGCTGAGCAACAGACTCCGGCGATTGACAATACTGCCTCATTTAGCAACATTAAACTCTCTCCTCGTGATAGGTAATGTAACCTATTTCGTTACAGGGCGGGAAAGTCATTCCACAAATGTCAATCGTCGTTTTCATAGCAACCGAGAGAGCGTCTTTCTGATGGAAGGAGGGCCTGAGGCGGTAGACTGCACTTGTATGCCATCTTGCGGAAGATATAGTGAGTTACCGCAGCAACGGTCGACGCCTGGACCGCGTGGTCCTCCCTTCCCGCGCGCTCCGGTTCTCCCATTCCCGCGCAAAGTGCATCGATTTTCGCGGCAGTAGGCTGTAATTGCAACTATATGACATTTAACTCGGCGGCTAAAAGCTGCATTCTAAATAGAAACTGCAAGCATTACGACCATGCTCTTTAACAAGAGCTCTCGACGTCTTTGTAATCGTCAAACATCTGTAGCACGAGACGTTATAAATATTCGGCAGTGGGTGCGTGAAGGCATACTTACCTGGCGTAGGAGACACCGTGATCATAAAGGCGGTTCTCCCAGGGCGAGACCTTTCCATTGCACTTCGGTTAGGTTGACCCCTGCGATTACCTCTAATGTAGGTAACTCGGGCGCATAATTTTTGGTAGTCGGGACTGCGTTCGCGCTGTCCCGTTCTTAAATTATTTCAAAACTCAGCAAGCAATAACAGAAGCTTGTCAGTATTCAGTAGGCTGCAACTAGATAGGCACAAAACGGTTAGCTGCACGTCAAGGGACCTGGTGCCGAACCCAGAGCCACCCAGCACGGCCCGCTCGGCAACGACCTCGGACGTGCGCCCTTAGTAGCAGAAGCCACGACGACGCAACCCCCGCACAGCGTCCGAAAATAGCAGTCGGGCAGCCATTTCGGCCCTTCTCTGTCCATCGATGATTGCGCACCGACGGCAAATCGGCGGAGCATCGACCCCTGCACGGCCGGCTAGTGTGATGGGGCGCATGGGCCCACAGCAGCCGATGAGCGGCCGTAGGCGGTGCAGCGTGTATCGAGGTATAAGACGGGTCGAAATCAAGCGTCTAGCGTAGCGTCTTACGACTTGCAGACTTGCGGCACTTGGGGTGCTGGGGTCGTAGTCGGGTCGTGAACTGGAGACAACAAGAGCGAGAAAAATGAAAATGAAATTGCGGCCAACAGCACCCTGTTTTCCCAGGTGGTCACCCATCCAAGTACTGACAAGGCCCAACGTTGCTTAACTTCGGTGATCGGACGAGAACCGGTGTTTTCAACGTGGTATGGCCGTTGGCGAGCAAATTGTGCAACATGAAACGACAAGTCTGCGTCGGACCATGTCTCTTAATTTCCACACTAAGTGTTTATTTACCTGGCAGTAAAAACACGAGGCAGGCATAAAACGGCCGATCGAGATTTCGTGAAATGAAATAACATCTCTTTATGGAATACATTTAGAAAATTAAAACTTTCTTTAGAATCATTTACATTACAAAACGTTCCACTTCTTTTTTTATTATCATTATTATTTTAGCGTTCATTATGTCTGATTTAACTTATCCCCTCCCCCGACCGACCAACCACCACAACTTCGCCAAACTAAATAAATAAATAAATAAATAGAGTGTAGGTGATACGAATTACTCCCTGTCCCATAACGCTTATGCCTAATGCAAAGGGTAAAACTTTATTTTTTTTTTCCTTTGACTTTGCCATGTAAGGGGAATATGACGGCATATACTGGATTCAAATAGCAAAGAACCCAACTGACCTTTCACAATGCTACTGACAAACATGAAAAATATTTTTACCTTGTAGTTTCTGTTGTTCATAGGTGTTCAGTCAGTAGCGTAACCAACACTGTATGCTGATTCTTGGTTTCTCTTGAATTCTACCAATGTGGGGTATGTTCAACGTGCACACTCTAAGGAATGCTGTCCAACATTCTTGGTCGTCTTTGACTGTCTGGGCCCGTGGCGCTTCCGTTGCTGAGCAACAGACTCCGGCGATTGACAATACTGCCTCATTTAGCAACATTAAACTCTCTCCTCGTGATAGGTAATGTAACCTATTTCGTTACAGGGCGGGAAAGTCATTCCACAAATGTCAATCGTCGTTTTCATAGCAACCGAGAGAGCGTCTTTCTGATGGAAGGAGGGCCTGAGGCGGTAGACTGCACTTGTATGCCATCTTGCGGAAGATATAGTGAGTTACCGCAGCAACGGTCGACGCCTGGACCGCGTGGTCCTCCCTTCCCGCGCGCTCCGGTTCTCCCATTCCCGCGCAAAGTGCATCGATTTTCGCGGCAGTAGGCTGTAATTGCAACTATATGACATTTAACTCGGCGGCTAAAAGCTGCATTCTAAATAGAAACTGCAAGCATTACGACCATGCTCTTTAACAAGAGCTCTCGACGTCTTTGTAATCGTCAAACATCTGTAGCACGAGACGTTATAAATATTCGGCAGTGGGTGCGTGAAGGCATACTTACCTGGCGTAGGAGACACCGTGATCATAAAGGCGGTTCTCCCAGGGCGAGACCTTTCCATTGCACTTCGGTTAGGTTGACCCCTGCGATTACCTCTAATGTAGGTAACTCGGGCGCATAATTTTTGGTAGTCGGGACTGCGTTCGCGCTGTCCCGTTCTTAAATTATTTCAAAACTCAGCAAGCAATAACAGAAGCTTGTCAGTATTCAGTAGGCTGCAACTAGATAGGCACAAAACGGTTAGCTGCACGTCAAGGGACCTGGTGCCGAACCCAGAGCCACCCAGCACGGCCCGCTCGGCAACGACCTCGGACGTGCGCCCTTAGTAGCAGAAGCCACGACGACGCAACCCCCGCACAGCGTCCGAAAATAGCAGTCGGGCAGCCATTTCGGCCCTTCTCTGTCCATCGATGATTGCGCACCGACGGCAAATCGGCGGAGCATCGACCCCTGCACGGCCGGCTAGTGTGATGGGGCGCATGGGCCCACAGCAGCCGATGAGCGGCCGTAGGCGGTGCAGCGTGTATCGAGGTATAAGACGGGTCGAAATCAAGCGTCTAGCGTAGCGTCTTACGACTTGCAGACTTGCGGCACTTGGGGTGCTGGGGTCGTAGTCGGGTCGTGAACTGGAGACAACAAGAGCGAGAAAAATGAAAATGAAATTGCGGCCAACAGCACCCTGTTTTCCCAGGTGGTCACCCATCCAAGTACTGACAAGGCCCAACGTTGCTTAACTTCGGTGATCGGACGAGAACCGGTGTTTTCAACGTGGTATGGCCGTTGGCGAGCAAATTGTGCAACATGAAACGACAAGTCTGCGTCGGACCATGTCTCTTAATTTCCACACTAAGTGTTTATTTACCTGGCAGTAAAAACACGAGGCAGGCATAAAACGGCCGATCGAGATTTCGTGAAATGAAATAACATCTCTTTATGGAATACATTTAGAAAATTAAAACTTTCTTTAGAATCATTTACATTACAAAACGTTCCACTTCTTTTTTTATTATCATTATTATTTTAGCGTTCATTATGTCTGATTTAACTTATCCCCTCCCCCGACCGACCAACCACCACAACTTCGCCAAACTAAATAAATAAATAAATAAATAGAGTGTAGGTGATACGAATTACTCCCTGTCCCATAACGCTTATGCCTAATGCAAAGGGTAAAACTTTATTTTTTTTTTCCTTTGACTTTGCCATGTAAGGGGAATATGACGGCATATACTGGATTCAAATAGCAAAGAACCCAACTGACCTTTCACAATGCTACTGACAAACATGAAAAATATTTTTACCTTGTAGTTTCTGTTGTTCATAGGTGTTCAGTCAGTAGCGTAACCAACACTGTATGCTGATTCTTGGTTTCTCTTGAATTCTACCAATGTGGGGTATGTTCAACGTGCACACTCTAAGGAATGCTGTCCAACATTCTTGGTCGTCTTTGACTGTCTGGGCCCGTGGCGCTTCCGTTGCTGAGCAACAGACTCCGGCGATTGACAATACTGCCTCATTTAGCAACATTAAACTCTCTCCTCGTGATAGGTAATGTAACCTATTTCGTTACAGGGCGGGAAAGTCATTCCACAAATGTCAATCGTCGTTTTCATAGCAACCGAGAGAGCGTCTTTCTGATGGAAGGAGGGCCTGAGGCGGTAGACTGCACTTGTATGCCATCTTGCGGAAGATATAGTGAGTTACCGCAGCAACGGTCGACGCCTGGACCGCGTGGTCCTCCCTTCCCGCGCGCTCCGGTTCTCCCATTCCCGCGCAAAGTGCATCGATTTTCGCGGCAGTAGGCTGTAATTGCAACTATATGACATTTAACTCGGCGGCTAAAAGCTGCATTCTAAATAGAAACTGCAAGCATTACGACCATGCTCTTTAACAAGAGCTCTCGACGTCTTTGTAATCGTCAAACATCTGTAGCACGAGACGTTATAAATATTCGGCAGTGGGTGCGTGAAGGCATACTTACCTGGCGTAGGAGACACCGTGATCATAAAGGCGGTTCTCCCAGGGCGAGACCTTTCCATTGCACTTCGGTTAGGTTGACCCCTGCGATTACCTCTAATGTAGGTAACTCGGGCGCATAATTTTTGGTAGTCGGGACTGCGTTCGCGCTGTCCCGTTCTTAAATTATTTCAAAACTCAGCAAGCAATAACAGAAGCTTGTCAGTATTCAGTAGGCTGCAACTAGATAGGCACAAAACGGTTAGCTGCACGTCAAGGGACCTGGTGCCGAACCCAGAGCCACCCAGCACGGCCCGCTCGGCAACGACCTCGGACGTGCGCCCTTAGTAGCAGAAGCCACGACGACGCAACCCCCGCACAGCGTCCGAAAATAGCAGTCGGGCAGCCATTTCGGCCCTTCTCTGTCCATCGATGATTGCGCACCGACGGCAAATCGGCGGAGCATCGACCCCTGCACGGCCGGCTAGTGTGATGGGGCGCATGGGCCCACAGCAGCCGATGAGCGGCCGTAGGCGGTGCAGCGTGTATCGAGGTATAAGACGGGTCGAAATCAAGCGTCTAGCGTAGCGTCTTACGACTTGCAGACTTGCGGCACTTGGGGTGCTGGGGTCGTAGTCGGGTCGTGAACTGGAGACAACAAGAGCGAGAAAAATGAAAATGAAATTGCGGCCAACAGCACCCTGTTTTCCCAGGTGGTCACCCATCCAAGTACTGACAAGGCCCAACGTTGCTTAACTTCGGTGATCGGACGAGAACCGGTGTTTTCAACGTGGTATGGCCGTTGGCGAGCAAATTGTGCAACATGAAACGACAAGTCTGCGTCGGACCATGTCTCTTAATTTCCACACTAAGTGTTTATTTACCTGGCAGTAAAAACACGAGGCAGGCATAAAACGGCCGATCGAGATTTCGTGAAATGAAATAACATCTCTTTATGGAATACATTTAGAAAATTAAAACTTTCTTTAGAATCATTTACATTACAAAACGTTCCACTTCTTTTTTTATTATCATTATTATTTTAGCGTTCATTATGTCTGATTTAACTTATCCCCTCCCCCGACCGACCAACCACCACAACTTCGCCAAACTAAATAAATAAATAAATAAATAGAGTGTAGGTGATACGAATTACTCCCTGTCCCATAACGCTTATGCCTAATGCAAAGGGTAAAACTTTATTTTTTTTTTCCTTTGACTTTGCCATGTAAGGGGAATATGACGGCATATACTGGATTCAAATAGCAAAGAACCCAACTGACCTTTCACAATGCTACTGACAAACATGAAAAATATTTTTACCTTGTAGTTTCTGTTGTTCATAGGTGTTCAGTCAGTAGCGTAACCAACACTGTATGCTGATTCTTGGTTTCTCTTGAATTCTACCAATGTGGGGTATGTTCAACGTGCACACTCTAAGGAATGCTGTCCAACATTCTTGGTCGTCTTTGACTGTCTGGGCCCGTGGCGCTTCCGTTGCTGAGCAACAGACTCCGGCGATTGACAATACTGCCTCATTTAGCAACATTAAACTCTCTCCTCGTGATAGGTAATGTAACCTATTTCGTTACAGGGCGGGAAAGTCATTCCACAAATGTCAATCGTCGTTTTCATAGCAACCGAGAGAGCGTCTTTCTGATGGAAGGAGGGCCTGAGGCGGTAGACTGCACTTGTATGCCATCTTGCGGAAGATATAGTGAGTTACCGCAGCAACGGTCGACGCCTGGACCGCGTGGTCCTCCCTTCCCGCGCGCTCCGGTTCTCCCATTCCCGCGCAAAGTGCATCGATTTTCGCGGCAGTAGGCTGTAATTGCAACTATATGACATTTAACTCGGCGGCTAAAAGCTGCATTCTAAATAGAAACTGCAAGCATTACGACCATGCTCTTTAACAAGAGCTCTCGACGTCTTTGTAATCGTCAAACATCTGTAGCACGAGACGTTATAAATATTCGGCAGTGGGTGCGTGAAGGCATACTTACCTGGCGTAGGAGACACCGTGATCATAAAGGCGGTTCTCCCAGGGCGAGACCTTTCCATTGCACTTCGGTTAGGTTGACCCCTGCGATTACCTCTAATGTAGGTAACTCGGGCGCATAATTTTTGGTAGTCGGGACTCGCGTTCGCGCTGTCCCGTTCTTAAATTATTTCAAAACTCAGCAAGCAATAACAGAAGCTTGTCAGTATTCAGTAGGCTGCAACTAGATAGGCACAAAACGGTTAGCTGCACGTCAAGGGACCTGGTGCCGAACCCAGAGCCACCCAGCACGGCCCGCTCGGCAACGACCTCGGACGTGCGCCCTTAGTAGCAGAAGCCACGACGACGCAACCCCCGCACAGCGTCCGAAAATAGCAGTCGGGCAGCCATTTCGGCCCTTCTCTGTCCATCGATGATTGCGCACCGACGGCAAATCGGCGGAGCATCGACCCCTGCACGGCCGGCTAGTGTGATGGGGCGCATGGGCCCACAGCAGCCGATGAGCGGCCGTAGGCGGTGCAGCGTGTATCGAGGTATAAGACGGGTCGAAATCAAGCGTCTAGCGTAGCGTCTTACGACTTGCAGACTTGCGGCACTTGGGGTGCTGGGGTCGTAGTCGGGTCGTGAACTGGAGACAACAAGAGCGAGAAAAATGAAAATGAAATTGCGGCCAACAGCACCCTGTTTTCCCAGGTGGTCACCCATCCAAGTACTGACAAGGCCCAACGTTGCTTAACTTCGGTGATCGGACGAGAACCGGTGTTTTCAACGTGGTATGGCCGTTGGCGAGCAAATTGTGCAACATGAAACGACAAGTCTGCGTCGGACCATGTCTCTTAATTTCCACACTAAGTGTTTATTTACCTGGCAGTAAAAACACGAGGCAGGCATAAAACGGCCGATCGAGATTTCGTGAAATGAAATAACATCTCTTTATGGAATACATTTAGAAAATTAAAACTTTCTTTAGAATCATTTACATTACAAAACGTTCCACTTCTTTTTTTATTATCATTATTATTTTAGCGTTCATTATGTCTGATTTAACTTATCCCCTCCCCCGACCGACCAACCACCACAACTTCGCCAAACTAAATAAATAAATAAATAAATAGAGTGTAGGTGATACGAATTACTCCCTGTCCCATAACGCTTATGCCTAATGCAAAGGGTAAAACTTTATTTTTTTTTTCCTTTGACTTTGCCATGTAAGGGGAATATGACGGCATATACTGGATTCAAATAGCAAAGAACCCAACTGACCTTTCACAATGCTACTGACAAACATGAAAAATATTTTTACCTTGTAGTTTCTGTTGTTCATAGGTGTTCAGTCAGTAGCGTAACCAACACTGTATGCTGATTCTTGGTTTCTCTTGAATTCTACCAATGTGGGGTATGTTCAACGTGCACACTCTAAGGAATGCTGTCCAACATTCTTGGTCGTCTTTGACTGTCTGGGCCCGTGGCGCTTCCGTTGCTGAGCAACAGACTCCGGCGATTGACAATACTGCCTCATTTAGCAACATTAAACTCTCTCCTCGTGATAGGTAATGTAACCTATTTCGTTACAGGGCGGGAAAGTCATTCCACAAATGTCAATCGTCGTTTTCATAGCAACCGAGAGAGCGTCTTTCTGATGGAAGGAGGGCCTGAGGCGGTAGACTGCACTTGTATGCCATCTTGCGGAAGATATAGTGAGTTACCGCAGCAACGGTCGACGCCTGGACCGCGTGGTCCTCCCTTCCCGCGCGCTCCGGTTCTCCCATTCCCGCGCAAAGTGCATCGATTTTCGCGGCAGTAGGCTGTAATTGCAACTATATGACATTTAACTCGGCGGCTAAAAGCTGCATTCTAAATAGAAACTGCAAGCATTACGACCATGCTCTTTAACAAGAGCTCTCGACGTCTTTGTAATCGTCAAACATCTGTAGCACGAGACGTTATAAATATTCGGCAGTGGGTGCGTGAAGGCATACTTACCTGGCGTAGGAGACACCGTGATCATAAAGGCGGTTCTCCCAGGGCGAGACCTTTCCATTGCACTTCGGTTAGGTTGACCCCTGCGATTACCTCTAATGTAGGTAACTCGGGCGCATAATTTTTGGTAGTCGGGACTCGCGTTCGCGCTGTCCCGTTCTTAAATTATTTCAAAACTCAGCAAGCAATAACAGAAGCTTGTCAGTATTCAGTAGGCTGCAACTAGATAGGCACAAAACGGTTAGCTGCACGTCAAGGGACCTGGTGCCGAACCCAGAGCCACCCAGCACGGCCCGCTCGGCAACGACCTCGGACGTGCGCCCTTAGTAGCAGAAGCCACGACGACGCAACCCCCGCACAGCGTCCGAAAATAGCAGTCGGGCAGCCATTTCGGCCCTTCTCTGTCCATCGATGATTGCGCACCGACGGCAAATCGGCGGAGCATCGACCCCTGCACGGCCGGCTAGTGTGATGGGGCGCATGGGCCCACAGCAGCCGATGAGCGGCCGTAGGCGGTGCAGCGTGTATCGAGGTATAAGACGGGTCGAAATCAAGCGTCTAGCGTAGCGTCTTACGACTTGCAGACTTGCGGCACTTGGGGTGCTGGGGTCGTAGTCGGGTCGTGAACTGGAGACAACAAGAGCGAGAAAAATGAAAATGAAATTGCGGCCAACAGCACCCTGTTTTCCCAGGTGGTCACCCATCCAAGTACTGACAAGGCCCAACGTTGCTTAACTTCGGTGATCGGACGAGAACCGGTGTTTTCAACGTGGTATGGCCGTTGGCGAGCAAATTGTGCAACATGAAACGACAAGTCTGCGTCGGACCATGTCTCTTAATTTCCACACTAAGTGTTTATTTACCTGGCAGTAAAAACACGAGGCAGGCATAAAACGGCCGATCGAGATTTCGTGAAATGAAATAACATCTCTTTATGGAATACATTTAGAAAATTAAAACTTTCTTTAGAATCATTTACATTACAAAACGTTCCACTTCTTTTTTTATTATCATTATTATTTTAGCGTTCATTATGTCTGATTTAACTTATCCCCTCCCCCGACCGACCAACCACCACAACTTCGCCAAACTAAATAAATAAATAAATAAATAGAGTGTAGGTGATACGAATTACTCCCTGTCCCATAACGCTTATGCCTAATGCAAAGGGTAAAACTTTATTTTTTTTTTCCTTTGACTTTGCCATGTAAGGGGAATATGACGGCATATACTGGATTCAAATAGCAAAGAACCCAACTGACCTTTCACAATGCTACTGACAAACATGAAAAATATTTTTACCTTGTAGTTTCTGTTGTTCATAGGTGTTCAGTCAGTAGCGTAACCAACACTGTATGCTGATTCTTGGTTTCTCTTGAATTCTACCAATGTGGGGTATGTTCAACGTGCACACTCTAAGGAATGCTGTCCAACATTCTTGGTCGTCTTTGACTGTCTGGGCCCGTGGCGCTTCCGTTGCTGAGCAACAGACTCCGGCGATTGACAATACTGCCTCATTTAGCAACATTAAACTCTCTCCTCGTGATAGGTAATGTAACCTATTTCGTTACAGGGCGGGAAAGTCATTCCACAAATGTCAATCGTCGTTTTCATAGCAACCGAGAGAGCGTCTTTCTGATGGAAGGAGGGCCTGAGGCGGTAGACTGCACTTGTATGCCATCTTGCGGAAGATATAGTGAGTTACCGCAGCAACGGTCGACGCCTGGACCGCGTGGTCCTCCCTTCCCGCGCGCTCCGGTTCTCCCATTCCCGCGCAAAGTGCATCGATTTTCGCGGCAGTAGGCTGTAATTGCAACTATATGACATTTAACTCGGCGGCTAAAAGCTGCATTCTAAATAGAAACTGCAAGCATTACGACCATGCTCTTTAACAAGAGCTCTCGACGTCTTTGTAATCGTCAAACATCTGTAGCACGAGACGTTATAAATATTCGGCAGTGGGTGCGTGAAGGCATACTTACCTGGCGTAGGAGACACCGTGATCATAAAGGCGGTTCTCCCAGGGCGAGACCTTTCCATTGCACTTCGGTTAGGTTGACCCCTGCGATTACCTCTAATGTAGGTAACTCGGGCGCATAATTTTTGGTAGTCGGGACTGCGTTCGCGCTGTCCCGTTCTTAAATTATTTCAAAACTCAGCAAGCAATAACAGAAGCTTGTCAGTATTCAGTAGGCTGCAACTAGATAGGCACAAAACGGTTAGCTGCACGTCAAGGGACCTGGTGCCGAACCCAGAGCCACCCAGCACGGCCCGCTCGGCAACGACCTCGGACGTGCGCCCTTAGTAGCAGAAGCCACGACGACGCAACCCCCGCACAGCGTCCGAAAATAGCAGTCGGGCAGCCATTTCGGCCCTTCTCTGTCCATCGATGATTGCGCACCGACGGCAAATCGGCGGAGCATCGACCCCTGCACGGCCGGCTAGTGTGATGGGGCGCATGGGCCCACAGCAGCCGATGAGCGGCCGTAGGCGGTGCAGCGTGTATCGAGGTATAAGACGGGTCGAAATCAAGCGTCTAGCGTAGCGTCTTACGACTTGCAGACTTGCGGCACTTGGGGTGCTGGGGTCGTAGTCGGGTCGTGAACTGGAGACAACAAGAGCGAGAAAAATGAAAATGAAATTGCGGCCAACAGCACCCTGTTTTCCCAGGTGGTCACCCATCCAAGTACTGACAAGGCCCAACGTTGCTTAACTTCGGTGATCGGACGAGAACCGGTGTTTTCAACGTGGTATGGCCGTTGGCGAGCAAATTGTGCAACATGAAACGACAAGTCTGCGTCGGACCATGTCTCTTAATTTCCACACTAAGTGTTTATTTACCTGGCAGTAAAAACACGAGGCAGGCATAAAACGGCCGATCGAGATTTCGTGAAATGAAATAACATCTCTTTATGGAATACATTTAGAAAATTAAAACTTTCTTTAGAATCATTTACATTACAAAACGTTCCACTTCTTTTTTTATTATCATTATTATTTTAGCGTTCATTATGTCTGATTTAACTTATCCCCTCCCCCGACCGACCAACCACCACAACTTCGCCAAACTAAATAAATAAATAAATAAATAGAGTGTAGGTGATACGAATTACTCCCTGTCCCATAACGCTTATGCCTAATGCAAAGGGTAAAACTTTATTTTTTTTTTCCTTTGACTTTGCCATGTAAGGGGAATATGACGGCATATACTGGATTCAAATAGCAAAGAACCCAACTGACCTTTCACAATGCTACTGACAAACATGAAAAATATTTTTACCTTGTAGTTTCTGTTGTTCATAGGTGTTCAGTCAGTAGCGTAACCAACACTGTATGCTGATTCTTGGTTTCTCTTGAATTCTACCAATGTGGGGTATGTTCAACGTGCACACTCTAAGGAATGCTGTCCAACATTCTTGGTCGTCTTTGACTGTCTGGGCCCGTGGCGCTTCCGTTGCTGAGCAACAGACTCCGGCGATTGACAATACTGCCTCATTTAGCAACATTAAACTCTCTCCTCGTGATAGGTAATGTAACCTATTTCGTTACAGGGCGGGAAAGTCATTCCACAAATGTCAATCGTCGTTTTCATAGCAACCGAGAGAGCGTCTTTCTGATGGAAGGAGGGCCTGAGGCGGTAGACTGCACTTGTATGCCATCTTGCGGAAGATATAGTGAGTTACCGCAGCAACGGTCGACGCCTGGACCGCGTGGTCCTCCCTTCCCGCGCGCTCCGGTTCTCCCATTCCCGCGCAAAGTGCATCGATTTTCGCGGCAGTAGGCTGTAATTGCAACTATATGACATTTAACTCGGCGGCTAAAAGCTGCATTCTAAATAGAAACTGCAAGCATTACGACCATGCTCTTTAACAAGAGCTCTCGACGTCTTTGTAATCGTCAAACATCTGTAGCACGAGACGTTATAAATATTCGGCAGTGGGTGCGTGAAGGCATACTTACCTGGCGTAGGAGACACCGTGATCATAAAGGCGGTTCTCCCAGGGCGAGACCTTTCCATTGCACTTCGGTTAGGTTGACCCCTGCGATTACCTCTAATGTAGGTAACTCGGGCGCATAATTTTTGGTAGTCGGGACTGCGTTCGCGCTGTCCCGTTCTTAAATTATTTCAAAACTCAGCAAGCAATAACAGAAGCTTGTCAGTATTCAGTAGGCTGCAACTAGATAGGCACAAAACGGTTAGCTGCACGTCAAGGGACCTGGTGCCGAACCCAGAGCCACCCAGCACGGCCCGCTCGGCAACGACCTCGGACGTGCGCCCTTAGTAGCAGAAGCCACGACGACGCAACCCCCGCACAGCGTCCGAAAATAGCAGTCGGGCAGCCATTTCGGCCCTTCTCTGTCCATCGATGATTGCGCACCGACGGCAAATCGGCGGAGCATCGACCCCTGCACGGCCGGCTAGTGTGATGGGGCGCATGGGCCCACAGCAGCCGATGAGCGGCCGTAGGCGGTGCAGCGTGTATCGAGGTATAAGACGGGTCGAAATCAAGCGTCTAGCGTAGCGTCTTACGACTTGCAGACTTGCGGCACTTGGGGTGCTGGGGTCGTAGTCGGGTCGTGAACTGGAGACAACAAGAGCGAGAAAAATGAAAATGAAATTGCGGCCAACAGCACCCTGTTTTCCCAGGTGGTCACCCATCCAAGTACTGACAAGGCCCAACGTTGCTTAACTTCGGTGATCGGACGAGAACCGGTGTTTTCAACGTGGTATGGCCGTTGGCGAGCAAATTGTGCAACATGAAACGACAAGTCTGCGTCGGACCATGTCTCTTAATTTCCACACTAAGTGTTTATTTACCTGGCAGTAAAAACACGAGGCAGGCATAAAACGGCCGATCGAGATTTCGTGAAATGAAATAACATCTCTTTATGGAATACATTTAGAAAATTAAAACTTTCTTTAGAATCATTTACATTACAAAACGTTCCACTTCTTTTTTTATTATCATTATTATTTTAGCGTTCATTATGTCTGATTTAACTTATCCCCTCCCCCGACCGACCAACCACCACAACTTCGCCAAACTAAATAAATAAATAAATAAATAGAGTGTAGGTGATACGAATTACTCCCTGTCCCATAACGCTTATGCCTAATGCAAAGGGTAAAACTTTATTTTTTTTTTCCTTTGACTTTGCCATGTAAGGGGAATATGACGGCATATACTGGATTCAAATAGCAAAGAACCCAACTGACCTTTCACAATGCTACTGACAAACATGAAAAATATTTTTACCTTGTAGTTTCTGTTGTTCATAGGTGTTCAGTCAGTAGCGTAACCAACACTGTATGCTGATTCTTGGTTTCTCTTGAATTCTACCAATGTGGGGTATGTTCAACGTGCACACTCTAAGGAATGCTGTCCAACATTCTTGGTCGTCTTTGACTGTCTGGGCCCGTGGCGCTTCCGTTGCTGAGCAACAGACTCCGGCGATTGACAATACTGCCTCATTTAGCAACATTAAACTCTCTCCTCGTGATAGGTAATGTAACCTATTTCGTTACAGGGCGGGAAAGTCATTCCACAAATGTCAATCGTCGTTTTCATAGCAACCGAGAGAGCGTCTTTCTGATGGAAGGAGGGCCTGAGGCGGTAGACTGCACTTGTATGCCATCTTGCGGAAGATATAGTGAGTTACCGCAGCAACGGTCGACGCCTGGACCGCGTGGTCCTCCCTTCCCGCGCGCTCCGGTTCTCCCATTCCCGCGCAAAGTGCATCGATTTTCGCGGCAGTAGGCTGTAATTGCAACTATATGACATTTAACTCGGCGGCTAAAAGCTGCATTCTAAATAGAAACTGCAAGCATTACGACCATGCTCTTTAACAAGAGCTCTCGACGTCTTTGTAATCGTCAAACATCTGTAGCACGAGACGTTATAAATATTCGGCAGTGGGTGCGTGAAGGCATACTTACCTGGCGTAGGAGACACCGTGATCATAAAGGCGGTTCTCCCAGGGCGAGACCTTTCCATTGCACTTCGGTTAGGTTGACCCCTGCGATTACCTCTAATGTAGGTAACTCGGGCGCATAATTTTTGGTAGTCGGGACTGCGTTCGCGCTGTCCCGTTCTTAAATTATTTCAAAACTCAGCAAGCAATAACAGAAGCTTGTCAGTATTCAGTAGGCTGCAACTAGATAGGCACAAAACGGTTAGCTGCACGTCAAGGGACCTGGTGCCGAACCCAGAGCCACCCAGCACGGCCCGCTCGGCAACGACCTCGGACGTGCGCCCTTAGTAGCAGAAGCCACGACGACGCAACCCCCGCACAGCGTCCGAAAATAGCAGTCGGGCAGCCATTTCGGCCCTTCTCTGTCCATCGATGATTGCGCACCGACGGCAAATCGGCGGAGCATCGACCCCTGCACGGCCGGCTAGTGTGATGGGGCGCATGGGCCCACAGCAGCCGATGAGCGGCCGTAGGCGGTGCAGCGTGTATCGAGGTATAAGACGGGTCGAAATCAAGCGTCTAGCGTAGCGTCTTACGACTTGCAGACTTGCGGCACTTGGGGTGCTGGGGTCGTAGTCGGGTCGTGAACTGGAGACAACAAGAGCGAGAAAAATGAAAATGAAATTGCGGCCAACAGCACCCTGTTTTCCCAGGTGGTCACCCATCCAAGTACTGACAAGGCCCAACGTTGCTTAACTTCGGTGATCGGACGAGAACCGGTGTTTTCAACGTGGTATGGCCGTTGGCGAGCAAATTGTGCAACATGAAACGACAAGTCTGCGTCGGACCATGTCTCTTAATTTCCACACTAAGTGTTTATTTACCTGGCAGTAAAAACACGAGGCAGGCATAAAACGGCCGATCGAGATTTCGTGAAATGAAATAACATCTCTTTATGGAATACATTTAGAAAATTAAAACTTTCTTTAGAATCATTTACATTACAAAACGTTCCACTTCTTTTTTTATTATCATTATTATTTTAGCGTTCATTATGTCTGATTTAACTTATCCCCTCCCCCGACCGACCAACCACCACAACTTCGCCAAACTAAATAAATAAATAAATAAATAGAGTGTAGGTGATACGAATTACTCCCTGTCCCATAACGCTTATGCCTAATGCAAAGGGTAAAACTTTATTTTTTTTTTCCTTTGACTTTGCCATGTAAGGGGAATATGACGGCATATACTGGATTCAAATAGCAAAGAACCCAACTGACCTTTCACAATGCTACTGACAAACATGAAAAATATTTTTACCTTGTAGTTTCTGTTGTTCATAGGTGTTCAGTCAGTAGCGTAACCAACACTGTATGCTGATTCTTGGTTTCTCTTGAATTCTACCAATGTGGGGTATGTTCAACGTGCACACTCTAAGGAATGCTGTCCAACATTCTTGGTCGTCTTTGACTGTCTGGGCCCGTGGCGCTTCCGTTGCTGAGCAACAGACTCCGGCGATTGACAATACTGCCTCATTTAGCAACATTAAACTCTCTCCTCGTGATAGGTAATGTAACCTATTTCGTTACAGGGCGGGAAAGTCATTCCACAAATGTCAATCGTCGTTTTCATAGCAACCGAGAGAGCGTCTTTCTGATGGAAGGAGGGCCTGAGGCGGTAGACTGCACTTGTATGCCATCTTGCGGAAGATATAGTGAGTTACCGCAGCAACGGTCGACGCCTGGACCGCGTGGTCCTCCCTTCCCGCGCGCTCCGGTTCTCCCATTCCCGCGCAAAGTGCATCGATTTTCGCGGCAGTAGGCTGTAATTGCAACTATATGACATTTAACTCGGCGGCTAAAAGCTGCATTCTAAATAGAAACTGCAAGCATTACGACCATGCTCTTTAACAAGAGCTCTCGACGTCTTTGTAATCGTCAAACATCTGTAGCACGAGACGTTATAAATATTCGGCAGTGGGTGCGTGAAGGCATACTTACCTGGCGTAGGAGACACCGTGATCATAAAGGCGGTTCTCCCAGGGCGAGACCTTTCCATTGCACTTCGGTTAGGTTGACCCCTGCGATTACCTCTAATGTAGGTAACTCGGGCGCATAATTTTTGGTAGTCGGGACTGCGTTCGCGCTGTCCCGTTCTTAAATTATTTCAAAACTCAGCAAGCAATAACAGAAGCTTGTCAGTATTCAGTAGGCTGCAACTAGATAGGCACAAAACGGTTAGCTGCACGTCAAGGGACCTGGTGCCGAACCCAGAGCCACCCAGCACGGCCCGCTCGGCAACGACCTCGGACGTGCGCCCTTAGTAGCAGAAGCCACGACGACGCAACCCCCGCACAGCGTCCGAAAATAGCAGTCGGGCAGCCATTTCGGCCCTTCTCTGTCCATCGATGATTGCGCACCGACGGCAAATCGGCGGAGCATCGACCCCTGCACGGCCGGCTAGTGTGATGGGGCGCATGGGCCCACAGCAGCCGATGAGCGGCCGTAGGCGGTGCAGCGTGTATCGAGGTATAAGACGGGTCGAAATCAAGCGTCTAGCGTAGCGTCTTACGACTTGCAGACTTGCGGCACTTGGGGTGCTGGGGTCGTAGTCGGGTCGTGAACTGGAGACAACAAGAGCGAGAAAAATGAAAATGAAATTGCGGCCAACAGCACCCTGTTTTCCCAGGTGGTCACCCATCCAAGTACTGACAAGGCCCAACGTTGCTTAACTTCGGTGATCGGACGAGAACCGGTGTTTTCAACGTGGTATGGCCGTTGGCGAGCAAATTGTGCAACATGAAACGACAAGTCTGCGTCGGACCATGTCTCTTAATTTCCACACTAAGTGTTTATTTACCTGGCAGTAAAAACACGAGGCAGGCATAAAACGGCCGATCGAGATTTCGTGAAATGAAATAACATCTCTTTATGGAATACATTTAGAAAATTAAAACTTTCTTTAGAATCATTTACATTACAAAACGTTCCACTTCTTTTTTTATTATCATTATTATTTTAGCGTTCATTATGTCTGATTTAACTTATCCCCTCCCCCGACCGACCAACCACCACAACTTCGCCAAACTAAATAAATAAATAAATAAATAGAGTGTAGGTGATACGAATTACTCCCTGTCCCATAACGCTTATGCCTAATGCAAAGGGTAAAACTTTATTTTTTTTTTCCTTTGACTTTGCCATGTAAGGGGAATATGACGGCATATACTGGATTCAAATAGCAAAGAACCCAACTGACCTTTCACAATGCTACTGACAAACATGAAAAATATTTTTACCTTGTAGTTTCTGTTGTTCATAGGTGTTCAGTCAGTAGCGTAACCAACACTGTATGCTGATTCTTGGTTTCTCTTGAATTCTACCAATGTGGGGTATGTTCAACGTGCACACTCTAAGGAATGCTGTCCAACATTCTTGGTCGTCTTTGACTGTCTGGGCCCGTGGCGCTTCCGTTGCTGAGCAACAGACTCCGGCGATTGACAATACTGCCTCATTTAGCAACATTAAACTCTCTCCTCGTGATAGGTAATGTAACCTATTTCGTTACAGGGCGGGAAAGTCATTCCACAAATGTCAATCGTCGTTTTCATAGCAACCGAGAGAGCGTCTTTCTGATGGAAGGAGGGCCTGAGGCGGTAGACTGCACTTGTATGCCATCTTGCGGAAGATATAGTGAGTTACCGCAGCAACGGTCGACGCCTGGACCGCGTGGTCCTCCCTTCCCGCGCGCTCCGGTTCTCCCATTCCCGCGCAAAGTGCATCGATTTTCGCGGCAGTAGGCTGTAATTGCAACTATATGACATTTAACTCGGCGGCTAAAAGCTGCATTCTAAATAGAAACTGCAAGCATTACGACCATGCTCTTTAACAAGAGCTCTCGACGTCTTTGTAATCGTCAAACATCTGTAGCACGAGACGTTATAAATATTCGGCAGTGGGTGCGTGAAGGCATACTTACCTGGCGTAGGAGACACCGTGATCATAAAGGCGGTTCTCCCAGGGCGAGACCTTTCCATTGCACTTCGGTTAGGTTGACCCCTGCGATTACCTCTAATGTAGGTAACTCGGGCGCATAATTTTTGGTAGTCGGGACTGCGTTCGCGCTGTCCCGTTCTTAAATTATTTCAAAACTCAGCAAGCAATAACAGAAGCTTGTCAGTATTCAGTAGGCTGCAACTAGATAGGCACAAAACGGTTAGCTGCACGTCAAGGGACCTGGTGCCGAACCCAGAGCCACCCAGCACGGCCCGCTCGGCAACGACCTCGGACGTGCGCCCTTAGTAGCAGAAGCCACGACGACGCAACCCCCGCACAGCGTCCGAAAATAGCAGTCGGGCAGCCATTTCGGCCCTTCTCTGTCCATCGATGATTGCGCACCGACGGCAAATCGGCGGAGCATCGACCCCTGCACGGCCGGCTAGTGTGATGGGGCGCATGGGCCCACAGCAGCCGATGAGCGGCCGTAGGCGGTGCAGCGTGTATCGAGGTATAAGACGGGTCGAAATCAAGCGTCTAGCGTAGCGTCTTACGACTTGCAGACTTGCGGCACTTGGGGTGCTGGGGTCGTAGTCGGGTCGTGAACTGGAGACAACAAGAGCGAGAAAAATGAAAATGAAATTGCGGCCAACAGCACCCTGTTTTCCCAGGTGGTCACCCATCCAAGTACTGACAAGGCCCAACGTTGCTTAACTTCGGTGATCGGACGAGAACCGGTGTTTTCAACGTGGTATGGCCGTTGGCGAGCAAATTGTGCAACATGAAACGACAAGTCTGCGTCGGACCATGTCTCTTAATTTCCACACTAAGTGTTTATTTACCTGGCAGTAAAAACACGAGGCAGGCATAAAACGGCCGATCGAGATTTCGTGAAATGAAATAACATCTCTTTATGGAATACATTTAGAAAATTAAAACTTTCTTTAGAATCATTTACATTACAAAACGTTCCACTTCTTTTTTTATTATCATTATTATTTTAGCGTTCATTATGTCTGATTTAACTTATCCCCTCCCCCGACCGACCAACCACCACAACTTCGCCAAACTAAATAAATAAATAAATAAATAGAGTGTAGGTGATACGAATTACTCCCTGTCCCATAACGCTTATGCCTAATGCAAAGGGTAAAACTTTATTTTTTTTTTCCTTTGACTTTGCCATGTAAGGGGAATATGACGGCATATACTGGATTCAAATAGCAAAGAACCCAACTGACCTTTCACAATGCTACTGACAAACATGAAAAATATTTTTACCTTGTAGTTTCTGTTGTTCATAGGTGTTCAGTCAGTAGCGTAACCAACACTGTATGCTGATTCTTGGTTTCTCTTGAATTCTACCAATGTGGGGTATGTTCAACGTGCACACTCTAAGGAATGCTGTCCAACATTCTTGGTCGTCTTTGACTGTCTGGGCCCGTGGCGCTTCCGTTGCTGAGCAACAGACTCCGGCGATTGACAATACTGCCTCATTTAGCAACATTAAACTCTCTCCTCGTGATAGGTAATGTAACCTATTTCGTTACAGGGCGGGAAAGTCATTCCACAAATGTCAATCGTCGTTTTCATAGCAACCGAGAGAGCGTCTTTCTGATGGAAGGAGGGCCTGAGGCGGTAGACTGCACTTGTATGCCATCTTGCGGAAGATATAGTGAGTTACCGCAGCAACGGTCGACGCCTGGACCGCGTGGTCCTCCCTTCCCGCGCGCTCCGGTTCTCCCATTCCCGCGCAAAGTGCATCGATTTTCGCGGCAGTAGGCTGTAATTGCAACTATATGACATTTAACTCGGCGGCTAAAAGCTGCATTCTAAATAGAAACTGCAAGCATTACGACCATGCTCTTTAACAAGAGCTCTCGACGTCTTTGTAATCGTCAAACATCTGTAGCACGAGACGTTATAAATATTCGGCAGTGGGTGCGTGAAGGCATACTTACCTGGCGTAGGAGACACCGTGATCATAAAGGCGGTTCTCCCAGGGCGAGACCTTTCCATTGCACTTCGGTTAGGTTGACCCCTGCGATTACCTCTAATGTAGGTAACTCGGGCGCATAATTTTTGGTAGTCGGGACTGCGTTCGCGCTGTCCCGTTCTTAAATTATTTCAAAACTCAGCAAGCAATAACAGAAGCTTGTCAGTATTCAGTAGGCTGCAACTAGATAGGCACAAAACGGTTAGCTGCACGTCAAGGGACCTGGTGCCGAACCCAGAGCCACCCAGCACGGCCCGCTCGGCAACGACCTCGGACGTGCGCCCTTAGTAGCAGAAGCCACGACGACGCAACCCCCGCACAGCGTCCGAAAATAGCAGTCGGGCAGCCATTTCGGCCCTTCTCTGTCCATCGATGATTGCGCACCGACGGCAAATCGGCGGAGCATCGACCCCTGCACGGCCGGCTAGTGTGATGGGGCGCATGGGCCCACAGCAGCCGATGAGCGGCCGTAGGCGGTGCAGCGTGTATCGAGGTATAAGACGGGTCGAAATCAAGCGTCTAGCGTAGCGTCTTACGACTTGCAGACTTGCGGCACTTGGGGTGCTGGGGTCGTAGTCGGGTCGTGAACTGGAGACAACAAGAGCGAGAAAAATGAAAATGAAATTGCGGCCAACAGCACCCTGTTTTCCCAGGTGGTCACCCATCCAAGTACTGACAAGGCCCAACGTTGCTTAACTTCGGTGATCGGACGAGAACCGGTGTTTTCAACGTGGTATGGCCGTTGGCGAGCAAATTGTGCAACATGAAACGACAAGTCTGCGTCGGACCATGTCTCTTAATTTCCACACTAAGTGTTTATTTACCTGGCAGTAAAAACACGAGGCAGGCATAAAACGGCCGATCGAGATTTCGTGAAATGAAATAACATCTCTTTATGGAATACATTTAGAAAATTAAAACTTTCTTTAGAATCATTTACATTACAAAACGTTCCACTTCTTTTTTTATTATCATTATTATTTTAGCGTTCATTATGTCTGATTTAACTTATCCCCTCCCCCGACCGACCAACCACCACAACTTCGCCAAACTAAATAAATAAATAAATAAATAGAGTGTAGGTGATACGAATTACTCCCTGTCCCATAACGCTTATGCCTAATGCAAAGGGTAAAACTTTATTTTTTTTTTCCTTTGACTTTGCCATGTAAGGGGAATATGACGGCATATACTGGATTCAAATAGCAAAGAACCCAACTGACCTTTCACAATGCTACTGACAAACATGAAAAATATTTTTACCTTGTAGTTTCTGTTGTTCATAGGTGTTCAGTCAGTAGCGTAACCAACACTGTATGCTGATTCTTGGTTTCTCTTGAATTCTACCAATGTGGGGTATGTTCAACGTGCACACTCTAAGGAATGCTGTCCAACATTCTTGGTCGTCTTTGACTGTCTGGGCCCGTGGCGCTTCCGTTGCTGAGCAACAGACTCCGGCGATTGACAATACTGCCTCATTTAGCAACATTAAACTCTCTCCTCGTGATAGGTAATGTAACCTATTTCGTTACAGGGCGGGAAAGTCATTCCACAAATGTCAATCGTCGTTTTCATAGCAACCGAGAGAGCGTCTTTCTGATGGAAGGAGGGCCTGAGGCGGTAGACTGCACTTGTATGCCATCTTGCGGAAGATATAGTGAGTTACCGCAGCAACGGTCGACGCCTGGACCGCGTGGTCCTCCCTTCCCGCGCGCTCCGGTTCTCCCATTCCCGCGCAAAGTGCATCGATTTTCGCGGCAGTAGGCTGTAATTGCAACTATATGACATTTAACTCGGCGGCTAAAAGCTGCATTCTAAATAGAAACTGCAAGCATTACGACCATGCTCTTTAACAAGAGCTCTCGACGTCTTTGTAATCGTCAAACATCTGTAGCACGAGACGTTATAAATATTCGGCAGTGGGTGCGTGAAGGCATACTTACCTGGCGTAGGAGACACCGTGATCATAAAGGCGGTTCTCCCAGGGCGAGACCTTTCCATTGCACTTCGGTTAGGTTGACCCCTGCGATTACCTCTAATGTAGGTAACTCGGGCGCATAATTTTTGGTAGTCGGGACTGCGTTCGCGCTGTCCCGTTCTTAAATTATTTCAAAACTCAGCAAGCAATAACAGAAGCTTGTCAGTATTCAGTAGGCTGCAACTAGATAGGCACAAAACGGTTAGCTGCACGTCAAGGGACCTGGTGCCGAACCCAGAGCCACCCAGCACGGCCCGCTCGGCAACGACCTCGGACGTGCGCCCTTAGTAGCAGAAGCCACGACGACGCAACCCCCGCACAGCGTCCGAAAATAGCAGTCGGGCAGCCATTTCGGCCCTTCTCTGTCCATCGATGATTGCGCACCGACGGCAAATCGGCGGAGCATCGACCCCTGCACGGCCGGCTAGTGTGATGGGGCGCATGGGCCCACAGCAGCCGATGAGCGGCCGTAGGCGGTGCAGCGTGTATCGAGGTATAAGACGGGTCGAAATCAAGCGTCTAGCGTAGCGTCTTACGACTTGCAGACTTGCGGCACTTGGGGTGCTGGGGTCGTAGTCGGGTCGTGAACTGGAGACAACAAGAGCGAGAAAAATGAAAATGAAATTGCGGCCAACAGCACCCTGTTTTCCCAGGTGGTCACCCATCCAAGTACTGACAAGGCCCAACGTTGCTTAACTTCGGTGATCGGACGAGAACCGGTGTTTTCAACGTGGTATGGCCGTTGGCGAGCAAATTGTGCAACATGAAACGACAAGTCTGCGTCGGACCATGTCTCTTAATTTCCACACTAAGTGTTTATTTACCTGGCAGTAAAAACACGAGGCAGGCATAAAACGGCCGATCGAGATTTCGTGAAATGAAATAACATCTCTTTATGGAATACATTTAGAAAATTAAAACTTTCTTTAGAATCATTTACATTACAAAACGTTCCACTTCTTTTTTTATTATCATTATTATTTTAGCGTTCATTATGTCTGATTTAACTTATCCCCTCCCCCGACCGACCAACCACCACAACTTCGCCAAACTAAATAAATAAATAAATAAATAGAGTGTAGGTGATACGAATTACTCCCTGTCCCATAACGCTTATGCCTAATGCAAAGGGTAAAACTTTATTTTTTTTTTCCTTTGACTTTGCCATGTAAGGGGAATATGACGGCATATACTGGATTCAAATAGCAAAGAACCCAACTGACCTTTCACAATGCTACTGACAAACATGAAAAATATTTTTACCTTGTAGTTTCTGTTGTTCATAGGTGTTCAGTCAGTAGCGTAACCAACACTGTATGCTGATTCTTGGTTTCTCTTGAATTCTACCAATGTGGGGTATGTTCAACGTGCACACTCTAAGGAATGCTGTCCAACATTCTTGGTCGTCTTTGACTGTCTGGGCCCGTGGCGCTTCCGTTGCTGAGCAACAGACTCCGGCGATTGACAATACTGCCTCATTTAGCAACATTAAACTCTCTCCTCGTGATAGGTAATGTAACCTATTTCGTTACAGGGCGGGAAAGTCATTCCACAAATGTCAATCGTCGTTTTCATAGCAACCGAGAGAGCGTCTTTCTGATGGAAGGAGGGCCTGAGGCGGTAGACTGCACTTGTATGCCATCTTGCGGAAGATATAGTGAGTTACCGCAGCAACGGTCGACGCCTGGACCGCGTGGTCCTCCCTTCCCGCGCGCTCCGGTTCTCCCATTCCCGCGCAAAGTGCATCGATTTTCGCGGCAGTAGGCTGTAATTGCAACTATATGACATTTAACTCGGCGGCTAAAAGCTGCATTCTAAATAGAAACTGCAAGCATTACGACCATGCTCTTTAACAAGAGCTCTCGACGTCTTTGTAATCGTCAAACATCTGTAGCACGAGACGTTATAAATATTCGGCAGTGGGTGCGTGAAGGCATACTTACCTGGCGTAGGAGACACCGTGATCATAAAGGCGGTTCTCCCAGGGCGAGACCTTTCCATTGCACTTCGGTTAGGTTGACCCCTGCGATTACCTCTAATGTAGGTAACTCGGGCGCATAATTTTTGGTAGTCGGGACTGCGTTCGCGCTGTCCCGTTCTTAAATTATTTCAAAACTCAGCAAGCAATAACAGAAGCTTGTCAGTATTCAGTAGGCTGCAACTAGATAGGCACAAAACGGTTAGCTGCACGTCAAGGGACCTGGTGCCGAACCCAGAGCCACCCAGCACGGCCCGCTCGGCAACGACCTCGGACGTGCGCCCTTAGTAGCAGAAGCCACGACGACGCAACCCCCGCACAGCGTCCGAAAATAGCAGTCGGGCAGCCATTTCGGCCCTTCTCTGTCCATCGATGATTGCGCACCGACGGCAAATCGGCGGAGCATCGACCCCTGCACGGCCGGCTAGTGTGATGGGGCGCATGGGCCCACAGCAGCCGATGAGCGGCCGTAGGCGGTGCAGCGTGTATCGAGGTATAAGACGGGTCGAAATCAAGCGTCTAGCGTAGCGTCTTACGACTTGCAGACTTGCGGCACTTGGGGTGCTGGGGTCGTAGTCGGGTCGTGAACTGGAGACAACAAGAGCGAGAAAAATGAAAATGAAATTGCGGCCAACAGCACCCTGTTTTCCCAGGTGGTCACCCATCCAAGTACTGACAAGGCCCAACGTTGCTTAACTTCGGTGATCGGACGAGAACCGGTGTTTTCAACGTGGTATGGCCGTTGGCGAGCAAATTGTGCAACATGAAACGACAAGTCTGCGTCGGACCATGTCTCTTAATTTCCACACTAAGTGTTTATTTACCTGGCAGTAAAAACACGAGGCAGGCATAAAACGGCCGATCGAGATTTCGTGAAATGAAATAACATCTCTTTATGGAATACATTTAGAAAATTAAAACTTTCTTTAGAATCATTTACATTACAAAACGTTCCACTTCTTTTTTTATTATCATTATTATTTTAGCGTTCATTATGTCTGATTTAACTTATCCCCTCCCCCGACCGACCAACCACCACAACTTCGCCAAACTAAATAAATAAATAAATAAATAGAGTGTAGGTGATACGAATTACTCCCTGTCCCATAACGCTTATGCCTAATGCAAAGGGTAAAACTTTATTTTTTTTTTCCTTTGACTTTGCCATGTAAGGGGAATATGACGGCATATACTGGATTCAAATAGCAAAGAACCCAACTGACCTTTCACAATGCTACTGACAAACATGAAAAATATTTTTACCTTGTAGTTTCTGTTGTTCATAGGTGTTCAGTCAGTAGCGTAACCAACACTGTATGCTGATTCTTGGTTTCTCTTGAATTCTACCAATGTGGGGTATGTTCAACGTGCACACTCTAAGGAATGCTGTCCAACATTCTTGGTCGTCTTTGACTGTCTGGGCCCGTGGCGCTTCCGTTGCTGAGCAACAGACTCCGGCGATTGACAATACTGCCTCATTTAGCAACATTAAACTCTCTCCTCGTGATAGGTAATGTAACCTATTTCGTTACAGGGCGGGAAAGTCATTCCACAAATGTCAATCGTCGTTTTCATAGCAACCGAGAGAGCGTCTTTCTGATGGAAGGAGGGCCTGAGGCGGTAGACTGCACTTGTATGCCATCTTGCGGAAGATATAGTGAGTTACCGCAGCAACGGTCGACGCCTGGACCGCGTGGTCCTCCCTTCCCGCGCGCTCCGGTTCTCCCATTCCCGCGCAAAGTGCATCGATTTTCGCGGCAGTAGGCTGTAATTGCAACTATATGACATTTAACTCGGCGGCTAAAAGCTGCATTCTAAATAGAAACTGCAAGCATTACGACCATGCTCTTTAACAAGAGCTCTCGACGTCTTTGTAATCGTCAAACATCTGTAGCACGAGACGTTATAAATATTCGGCAGTGGGTGCGTGAAGGCCCCGTGCCGACTGGGATGCCTACCGTCGCTCCATTGACACCTCGGTCGAAAGCCACCCACTACCCCTCCATACTCCCGCCGATATTGACCATGCCTCCTCCTTTCTCCAGCAGACCGTTGCTGACGCGGTCCATGCCCACATCCCTACCCGGGCGATCTATCCTCACCGCCCTACCCTTCCTCCACAGGCCGTCCTTCTCCTCCGCGAATCCCGCCGTCTGTACCGCTCCTTTCTCCGGACCCGTGACCGGGATACTCTCCAACGCCACCGGCAACTCCAACGACACATAAGAAACCTTTTGACCGCGAAGAAACGCCGGGACTGGCGTCAGACATGCACCCGCCTTAACTCGCTCCTCCCGGTCTACTCCGCCAAGTACTGGCGTGCCTTCCGCCGCCTTACTGGCAGTCACTCCTCCCCCCACTACCCACTTCTCCATGAGGATCGTCCTTTCCCTGACAACGCCAGTAAGGCAGAACATTTTGCCTCCTACCTTTCTGATGTCTTTTCCATTCCTGATGATCCCCTCTTTGACTACTCTCTCTTCCCGGATGTCCATGAGCGCACCGACACCTCCTCTCCTCCGCTCGCCCCTGGCTTCCAGTACTTGGACCGCATTCCTCCCTCAGAATTGAACACTCCCATTACTGCCCGTGACATAATAGACACTCTTCGCACGAAACGAAACACCGCCCCCGGTCACGACCGGCTAACCTACCGTCACCTTCGCGCATGCCCCCTCTCATTTCATGAAGTCCTTGCCAAACTCTACAACGTCATCCTTTACACTGGCTTCTACCCCGACCTGTGGAAAATCTCCCGTATTCTCATGTTCCTCAAGCCTGACAAGCCCCCGTCCCAGACCTCATCCTACCGTCCCATCAGTCTTACCTCCGTGTTCAGCAAGGTCCTGGAAACCATCCTTTCTCGTCGAATCCACCAGCACCTCCACCGCCACCAGTTTCTCCCCTCCTCCCAATGTGGCTTCCGACCCTCCTTCTCCGCCGACGACCAGCTCCTTCGCCTGACTCATCTCCTCTCTGTCCAACTCAACTCCCGTCGCTCCGCAATTTTTGTATCCCTCGACATCCAAAAAGCCTACGACCGAGTATGGCATTCCGGTCTCCTCTTCAAGATCCAGCTCTACGCCCTTCCCATTAATTACGTCCGCCTCATCGCTTCCTTCCTTACCCGCCGCCCCTCCTATGTCACTGTCTGCAACTCCAACTCCCGTATTTTCTACCCCTCCGCCGGGGTGCCCCAAGGCTCAGTCCTCTCTCCCCTCCTCTATCTCCTCTACTCTGCCGACATGCCTCAACCCCAACCTCCCGTCTATCTCCTCCAATATGCTGACGACACCGCCTTCCTGGCCCTCGCCCCCTCCCTTGCCCGTTCCCAGGTTTTGCTCCAGTCCCACCTCACCGAGTTCGCCTCCTGGTGTAACCGGTGGCTCCTCTCCGTCAATCCCGACAAATCCCAGGCAATAGTCATAGGTCGTACTACCCGCACCTTCCGCCTCCACGATTTCTATCTTACCCTTCACAACCGACCCATCCGCCACACCCCCACCCTCAAGTACCTTGGCCTTACCCTTGACCGCCAACTGTCCTGGACTCCATACCTCAAATCCCTCCGTGAGAAAGCTCTGTCCCGCCTAAACCTCCTAAAACTCCTCACTGGCCGGACGTGGGGCCTCCACCCTTCCACTGTCCTTCACACCTACAAATCAATCATGCGCCCCATCCTTTGTTCCTTCCACCCCGCCTGGATATCAGCCCCTCCTACTTTCTACAAGTCCCTCCAGATTCTAGAACGCCACGCCCTCCGCCTCGCATACCGTATCAGACTCCCTTCCCCCACGCGGATCCTCTATGACCTCATCCCCTTCCCTCCTCTCCTACAACACCTCGAACATCTCCGGCTCCTTTACGCATCCCGCAAAATAGAGTCCCAAAACCCTCTGGTCTACCCTATTCTTACGAATCCCGGGCCTCTGCCACGCCTCCGCCAAACCGTCCCTCCCGGCCTTCACCTCCATACGCTCCGTATCCTCTCCCAAGGCAATTTCCGCACCCTTCCTCTACCGGATACCGAACTTCGGCCCGATATCTACCCCTCCTACCAACTCTGATCCCTTCCCCGTAGCATCAGCGCCCCTCCCCTCTCTCCCGTCCCTTTTCCTTCCCGCCCGCTTGGCTACCCCTCTCCCATGCCCAGAGTCTCGTCACTCCTTCCCTCCTTACGCTCTCTTCCCTCCCCTTCTCCCCCTCCCCCGCACTTCCCCCATCCCTGCCCCACCTCCCCCCCCTCCGTCCCCTCCCCACTCCCTGCGGGGGCGTCTCGACTTTTTATCTATGTGTTCAGTGCAAGTGTCTCCAGTGTCGTGTGTTTTACTCAGTGCCTCCATAATCGCCGTCCCCATGTTTTATTCTTTACGCCGTCAGCTGTCTCCGTGTGTGAACTTCGTGTCTCCGCAATGTACTTTTAAACTTGTCACCGTGGCCGGTTGTTTTTACTGACTGTGTGTGTGTTTTATCACTACTCGTCTCTTTTTTGTTCTCTGCCATATGTTTTGTCCCATTTATACATGTCCGTTTTACTCTGACGAAAAATCTGTCTGTCAAGTCTTTAATTTCCGCAATTTTGTTCATCTTTTTTATATTTTATCTCTTCTTTGTCAAATACTTGTGTATCACATGGCTGAAGAGCAGCCACCGCAGCTGCTGCCAGCCTGCCAGCTGTTTCTACGGCTGGCTTTAAAACAACAATAAAGGAAAAAAAAAAAAAAAAAAAAAAAAAAAAATGCGTGAAGGCATACTTACCTGGCGTAGGAGACACCGTGATCATAAAGGCGGTTCTCCCAGGGCGAGACCTTTCCATTGCACTTCGGTTAGGTTGACCCCTGCGATTACCTCTAATGTAGGTAACTCGGGCGCATAATTTTTGGTAGTCGGGACTGCGTTCGCGCTGTCCCGTTCTTAAATTATTTCAAAACTCAGCAAGCAATAACAGAAGCTTGTCAGTATTCAGTAGGCTGCAACTAGATAGGCACAAAACGGTTAGCTGCACGTCAAGGGACCTGGTGCCGAACCCAGAGCCACCCAGCACGGCCCGCTCGGCAACGACCTCGGACGTGCGCCCTTAGTAGCAGAAGCCACGACGACGCAACCCCCGCACAGCGTCCGAAAATAGCAGTCGGGCAGCCATTTCGGCCCTTCTCTGTCCATCGATGATTGCGCACCGACGGCAAATCGGCGGAGCATCGACCCCTGCACGGCCGGCTAGTGTGATGGGGCGCATGGGCCCACAGCAGCCGATGAGCGGCCGTAGGCGGTGCAGCGTGTATCGAGGTATAAGACGGGTCGAAATCAAGCGTCTAGCGTAGCGTCTTACGACTTGCAGACTTGCGGCACTTGGGGTGCTGGGGTCGTAGTCGGGTCGTGAACTGGAGACAACAAGAGCGAGAAAAATGAAAATGAAATTGCGGCCAACAGCACCCTGTTTTCCCAGGTGGTCACCCATCCAAGTACTGACAAGGCCCAACGTTGCTTAACTTCGGTGATCGGACGAGAACCGGTGTTTTCAACGTGGTATGGCCGTTGGCGAGCAAATTGTGCAACATGAAACGACAAGTCTGCGTCGGACCATGTCTCTTAATTTCCACACTAAGTGTTTATTTACCTGGCAGTAAAAACACGAGGCAGGCATAAAACGGCCGATCGAGATTTCGTGAAATGAAATAACATCTCTTTATGGAATACATTTAGAAAATTAAAACTTTCTTTAGAATCATTTACATTACAAAACGTTCCACTTCTTTTTTTATTATCATTATTATTTTAGCGTTCATTATGTCTGATTTAACTTATCCCCTCCCCCGACCGACCAACCACCACAACTTCGCCAAACTAAATAAATAAATAAATAAATAGAGTGTAGGTGATACGAATTACTCCCTGTCCCATAACGCTTATGCCTAATGCAAAGGGTAAAACTTTATTTTTTTTTTCCTTTGACTTTGCCATGTAAGGGGAATATGACGGCATATACTGGATTCAAATAGCAAAGAACCCAACTGACCTTTCACAATGCTACTGACAAACATGAAAAATATTTTTACCTTGTAGTTTCTGTTGTTCATAGGTGTTCAGTCAGTAGCGTAACCAACACTGTATGCTGATTCTTGGTTTCTCTTGAATTCTACCAATGTGGGGTATGTTCAACGTGCACACTCTAAGGAATGCTGTCCAACATTCTTGGTCGTCTTTGACTGTCTGGGCCCGTGGCGCTTCCGTTGCTGAGCAACAGACTCCGGCGATTGACAATACTGCCTCATTTAGCAACATTAAACTCTCTCCTCGTGATAGGTAATGTAACCTATTTCGTTACAGGGCGGGAAAGTCATTCCACAAATGTCAATCGTCGTTTTCATAGCAACCGAGAGAGCGTCTTTCTGATGGAAGGAGGGCCTGAGGCGGTAGACTGCACTTGTATGCCATCTTGCGGAAGATATAGTGAGTTACCGCAGCAACGGTCGACGCCTGGACCGCGTGGTCCTCCCTTCCCGCGCGCTCCGGTTCTCCCATTCCCGCGCAAAGTGCATCGATTTTCGCGGCAGTAGGCTGTAATTGCAACTATATGACATTTAACTCGGCGGCTAAAAGCTGCATTCTAAATAGAAACTGCAAGCATTACGACCATGCTCTTTAACAAGAGCTCTCGACGTCTTTGTAATCGTCAAACATCTGTAGCACGAGACGTTATAAATATTCGGCAGTGGGTGCGTGAAGGCATACTTACCTGGCGTAGGAGACACCGTGATCATAAAGGCGGTTCTCCCAGGGCGAGACCTTTCCATTGCACTTCGGTTAGGTTGACCCCTGCGATTACCTCTAATGTAGGTAACTCGGGCGCATAATTTTTGGTAGTCGGGACTGCGTTCGCGCTGTCCCGTTCTTAAATTATTTCAAAACTCAGCAAGCAATAACAGAAGCTTGTCAGTATTCAGTAGGCTGCAACTAGATAGGCACAAAACGGTTAGCTGCACGTCAAGGGACCTGGTGCCGAACCCAGAGCCACCCAGCACGGCCCGCTCGGCAACGACCTCGGACGTGCGCCCTTAGTAGCAGAAGCCACGACGACGCAACCCCCGCACAGCGTCCGAAAATAGCAGTCGGGCAGCCATTTCGGCCCTTCTCTGTCCATCGATGATTGCGCACCGACGGCAAATCGGCGGAGCATCGACCCCTGCACGGCCGGCTAGTGTGATGGGGCGCATGGGCCCACAGCAGCCGATGAGCGGCCGTAGGCGGTGCAGCGTGTATCGAGGTATAAGACGGGTCGAAATCAAGCGTCTAGCGTAGCGTCTTACGACTTGCAGACTTGCGGCACTTGGGGTGCTGGGGTCGTAGTCGGGTCGTGAACTGGAGACAACAAGAGCGAGAAAAATGAAAATGAAATTGCGGCCAACAGCACCCTGTTTTCCCAGGTGGTCACCCATCCAAGTACTGACAAGGCCCAACGTTGCTTAACTTCGGTGATCGGACGAGAACCGGTGTTTTCAACGTGGTATGGCCGTTGGCGAGCAAATTGTGCAACATGAAACGACAAGTCTGCGTCGGACCATGTCTCTTAATTTCCACACTAAGTGTTTATTTACCTGGCAGTAAAAACACGAGGCAGGCATAAAACGGCCGATCGAGATTTCGTGAAATGAAATAACATCTCTTTATGGAATACATTTAGAAAATTAAAACTTTCTTTAGAATCATTTACATTACAAAACGTTCCACTTCTTTTTTTATTATCATTATTATTTTAGCGTTCATTATGTCTGATTTAACTTATCCCCTCCCCCGACCGACCAACCACCACAACTTCGCCAAACTAAATAAATAAATAAATAAATAGAGTGTAGGTGATACGAATTACTCCCTGTCCCATAACGCTTATGCCTAATGCAAAGGGTAAAACTTTATTTTTTTTTTTCCTTTGACTTTGCCATGTAAGGGGAATATGACGGCATATACTGGATTCAAATAGCAAAGAACCCAACTGACCTTTCACAATGCTACTGACAAACATGAAAAATATTTTTACCTTGTAGTTTCTGTTGTTCATAGGTGTTCAGTCAGTAGCGTAACCAACACTGTATGCTGATTCTTGGTTTCTCTTGAATTCTACCAATGTGGGGTATGTTCAACGTGCACACTCTAAGGAATGCTGTCCAACATTCTTGGTCGTCTTTGACTGTCTGGGCCCGTGGCGCTTCCGTTGCTGAGCAACAGACTCCGGCGATTGACAATACTGCCTCATTTAGCAACATTAAACTCTCTCCTCGTGATAGGTAATGTAACCTATTTCGTTACAGGGCGGGAAAGTCATTCCACAAATGTCAATCGTCGTTTTCATAGCAACCGAGAGAGCGTCTTTCTGATGGAAGGAGGGCCTGAGGCGGTAGACTGCACTTGTATGCCATCTTGCGGAAGATATAGTGAGTTACCGCAGCAACGGTCGACGCCTGGACCGCGTGGTCCTCCCTTCCCGCGCGCTCCGGTTCTCCCATTCCCGCGCAAAGTGCATCGATTTTCGCGGCAGTAGGCTGTAATTGCAACTATATGACATTTAACTCGGCGGCTAAAAGCTGCATTCTAAATAGAAACTGCAAGCATTACGACCATGCTCTTTAACAAGAGCTCTCGACGTCTTTGTAATCGTCAAACATCTGTAGCACGAGACGTTATAAATATTCGGCAGTGGGTGCGTGAAGGCATACTTACCTGGCGTAGGAGACACCGTGATCATAAAGGCGGTTCTCCCAGGGCGAGACCTTTCCATTGCACTTCGGTTAGGTTGACCCCTGCGATTACCTCTAATGTAGGTAACTCGGGCGCATAATTTTTGGTAGTCGGGACTGCGTTCGCGCTGTCCCGTTCTTAAATTATTTCAAAACTCAGCAAGCAATAACAGAAGCTTGTCAGTATTCAGTAGGCTGCAACTAGATAGGCACAAAACGGTTAGCTGCACGTCAAGGGACCTGGTGCCGAACCCAGAGCCACCCAGCACGGCCCGCTCGGCAACGACCTCGGACGTGCGCCCTTAGTAGCAGAAGCCACGACGACGCAACCCCCGCACAGCGTCCGAAAATAGCAGTCGGGCAGCCATTTCGGCCCTTCTCTGTCCATCGATGATTGCGCACCGACGGCAAATCGGCGGAGCATCGACCCCTGCACGGCCGGCTAGTGTGATGGGGCGCATGGGCCCACAGCAGCCGATGAGCGGCCGTAGGCGGTGCAGCGTGTATCGAGGTATAAGACGGGTCGAAATCAAGCGTCTAGCGTAGCGTCTTACGACTTGCAGACTTGCGGCACTTGGGGTGCTGGGGTCGTAGTCGGGTCGTGAACTGGAGACAACAAGAGCGAGAAAAATGAAAATGAAATTGCGGCCAACAGCACCCTGTTTTCCCAGGTGGTCACCCATCCAAGTACTGACAAGGCCCAACGTTGCTTAACTTCGGTGATCGGACGAGAACCGGTGTTTTCAACGTGGTATGGCCGTTGGCGAGCAAATTGTGCAACATGAAACGACAAGTCTGCGTCGGACCATGTCTCTTAATTTCCACACTAAGTGTTTATTTACCTGGCAGTAAAAACACGAGGCAGGCATAAAACGGCCGATCGAGATTTCGTGAAATGAAATAACATCTCTTTATGGAATACATTTAGAAAATTAAAACTTTCTTTAGAATCATTTACATTACAAAACGTTCCACTTCTTTTTTTATTATCATTATTATTTTAGCGTTCATTATGTCTGATTTAACTTATCCCCTCCCCCGACCGACCAACCACCACAACTTCGCCAAACTAAATAAATAAATAAATAAATAGAGTGTAGGTGATACGAATTACTCCCTGTCCCATAACGCTTATGCCTAATGCAAAGGGTAAAACTTTATTTTTTTTTTCCTTTGACTTTGCCATGTAAGGGGAATATGACGGCATATACTGGATTCAAATAGCAAAGAACCCAACTGACCTTTCACAATGCTACTGACAAACATGAAAAATATTTTTACCTTGTAGTTTCTGTTGTTCATAGGTGTTCAGTCAGTAGCGTAACCAACACTGTATGCTGATTCTTGGTTTCTCTTGAATTCTACCAATGTGGGGTATGTTCAACGTGCACACTCTAAGGAATGCTGTCCAACATTCTTGGTCGTCTTTGACTGTCTGGGCCCGTGGCGCTTCCGTTGCTGAGCAACAGACTCCGGCGATTGACAATACTGCCTCATTTAGCAACATTAAACTCTCTCCTCGTGATAGGTAATGTAACCTATTTCGTTACAGGGCGGGAAAGTCATTCCACAAATGTCAATCGTCGTTTTCATAGCAACCGAGAGAGCGTCTTTCTGATGGAAGGAGGGCCTGAGGCGGTAGACTGCACTTGTATGCCATCTTGCGGAAGATATAGTGAGTTACCGCAGCAACGGTCGACGCCTGGACCGCGTGGTCCTCCCTTCCCGCGCGCTCCGGTTCTCCCATTCCCGCGCAAAGTGCATCGATTTTCGCGGCAGTAGGCTGTAATTGCAACTATATGACATTTAACTCGGCGGCTAAAAGCTGCATTCTAAATAGAAACTGCAAGCATTACGACCATGCTCTTTAACAAGAGCTCTCGACGTCTTTGTAATCGTCAAACATCTGTAGCACGAGACGTTATAAATATTCGGCAGTGGGTGCGTGAAGGCATACTTACCTGGCGTAGGAGACACCGTGATCATAAAGGCGGTTCTCCCAGGGCGAGACCTTTCCATTGCACTTCGGTTAGGTTGACCCCTGCGATTACCTCTAATGTAGGTAACTCGGGCGCATAATTTTTGGTAGTCGGGACTGCGTTCGCGCTGTCCCGTTCTTAAATTATTTCAAAACTCAGCAAGCAATAACAGAAGCTTGTCAGTATTCAGTAGGCTGCAACTAGATAGGCACAAAACGGTTAGCTGCACGTCAAGGGACCTGGTGCCGAACCCAGAGCCACCCAGCACGGCCCGCTCGGCAACGACCTCGGACGTGCGCCCTTAGTAGCAGAAGCCACGACGACGCAACCCCCGCACAGCGTCCGAAAATAGCAGTCGGGCAGCCATTTCGGCCCTTCTCTGTCCATCGATGATTGCGCACCGACGGCAAATCGGCGGAGCATCGACCCCTGCACGGCCGGCTAGTGTGATGGGGCGCATGGGCCCACAGCAGCCGATGAGCGGCCGTAGGCGGTGCAGCGTGTATCGAGGTATAAGACGGGTCGAAATCAAGCGTCTAGCGTAGCGTCTTACGACTTGCAGACTTGCGGCACTTGGGGTGCTGGGGTCGTAGTCGGGTCGTGAACTGGAGACAACAAGAGCGAGAAAAATGAAAATGAAATTGCGGCCAACAGCACCCTGTTTTCCCAGGTGGTCACCCATCCAAGTACTGACAAGGCCCAACGTTGCTTAACTTCGGTGATCGGACGAGAACCGGTGTTTTCAACGTGGTATGGCCGTTGGCGAGCAAATTGTGCAACATGAAACGACAAGTCTGCGTCGGACCATGTCTCTTAATTTCCACACTAAGTGTTTATTTACCTGGCAGTAAAAACACGAGGCAGGCATAAAACGGCCGATCGAGATTTCGTGAAATGAAATAACATCTCTTTATGGAATACATTTAGAAAATTAAAACTTTCTTTAGAATCATTTACATTACAAAACGTTCCACTTCTTTTTTTATTATCATTATTATTTTAGCGTTCATTATGTCTGATTTAACTTATCCCCTCCCCCGACCGACCAACCACCACAACTTCGCCAAACTAAATAAATAAATAAATAAATAGAGTGTAGGTGATACGAATTACTCCCTGTCCCATAACGCTTATGCCTAATGCAAAGGGTAAAACTTTATTTTTTTTTTCCTTTGACTTTGCCATGTAAGGGGAATATGACGGCATATACTGGATTCAAATAGCAAAGAACCCAACTGACCTTTCACAATGCTACTGACAAACATGAAAAATATTTTTACCTTGTAGTTTCTGTTGTTCATAGGTGTTCAGTCAGTAGCGTAACCAACACTGTATGCTGATTCTTGGTTTCTCTTGAATTCTACCAATGTGGGGTATGTTCAACGTGCACACTCTAAGGAATGCTGTCCAACATTCTTGGTCGTCTTTGACTGTCTGGGCCCGTGGCGCTTCCGTTGCTGAGCAACAGACTCCGGCGATTGACAATACTGCCTCATTTAGCAACATTAAACTCTCTCCTCGTGATAGGTAATGTAACCTATTTCGTTACAGGGCGGGAAAGTCATTCCACAAATGTCAATCGTCGTTTTCATAGCAACCGAGAGAGCGTCTTTCTGATGGAAGGAGGGCCTGAGGCGGTAGACTGCACTTGTATGCCATCTTGCGGAAGATATAGTGAGTTACCGCAGCAACGGTCGACGCCTGGACCGCGTGGTCCTCCCTTCCCGCGCGCTCCGGTTCTCCCATTCCCGCGCAAAGTGCATCGATTTTCGCGGCAGTAGGCTGTAATTGCAACTATATGACATTTAACTCGGCGGCTAAAAGCTGCATTCTAAATAGAAACTGCAAGCATTACGACCATGCTCTTTAACAAGAGCTCTCGACGTCTTTGTAATCGTCAAACATCTGTAGCACGAGACGTTATAAATATTCGGCAGTGGGTGCGTGAAGGCATACTTACCTGGCGTAGGAGACACCGTGATCATAAAGGCGGTTCTCCCAGGGCGAGACCTTTCCATTGCACTTCGGTTAGGTTGACCCCTGCGATTACCTCTAATGTAGGTAACTCGGGCGCATAATTTTTGGTAGTCGGGACTGCGTTCGCGCTGTCCCGTTCTTAAATTATTTCAAAACTCAGCAAGCAATAACAGAAGCTTGTCAGTATTCAGTAGGCTGCAACTAGATAGGCACAAAACGGTTAGCTGCACGTCAAGGGACCTGGTGCCGAACCCAGAGCCACCCAGCACGGCCCGCTCGGCAACGACCTCGGACGTGCGCCCTTAGTAGCAGAAGCCACGACGACGCAACCCCCGCACAGCGTCCGAAAATAGCAGTCGGGCAGCCATTTCGGCCCTTCTCTGTCCATCGATGATTGCGCACCGACGGCAAATCGGCGGAGCATCGACCCCTGCACGGCCGGCTAGTGTGATGGGGCGCATGGGCCCACAGCAGCCGATGAGCGGCCGTAGGCGGTGCAGCGTGTATCGAGGTATAAGACGGGTCGAAATCAAGCGTCTAGCGTAGCGTCTTACGACTTGCAGACTTGCGGCACTTGGGGTGCTGGGGTCGTAGTCGGGTCGTGAACTGGAGACAACAAGAGCGAGAAAAATGAAAATGAAATTGCGGCCAACAGCACCCTGTTTTCCCAGGTGGTCACCCATCCAAGTACTGACAAGGCCCAACGTTGCTTAACTTCGGTGATCGGACGAGAACCGGTGTTTTCAACGTGGTATGGCCGTTGGCGAGCAAATTGTGCAACATGAAACGACAAGTCTGCGTCGGACCATGTCTCTTAATTTCCACACTAAGTGTTTATTTACCTGGCAGTAAAAACACGAGGCAGGCATAAAACGGCCGATCGAGATTTCGTGAAATGAAATAACATCTCTTTATGGAATACATTTAGAAAATTAAAACTTTCTTTAGAATCATTTACATTACAAAACGTTCCACTTCTTTTTTTATTATCATTATTATTTTAGCGTTCATTATGTCTGATTTAACTTATCCCCTCCCCCGACCGACCAACCACCACAACTTCGCCAAACTAAATAAATAAATAAATAAATAGAGTGTAGGTGATACGAATTACTCCCTGTCCCATAACGCTTATGCCTAATGCAAAGGGTAAAACTTTATTTTTTTTTTCCTTTGACTTTGCCATGTAAGGGGAATATGACGGCATATACTGGATTCAAATAGCAAAGAACCCAACTGACCTTTCACAATGCTACTGACAAACATGAAAAATATTTTTACCTTGTAGTTTCTGTTGTTCATAGGTGTTCAGTCAGTAGCGTAACCAACACTGTATGCTGATTCTTGGTTTCTCTTGAATTCTACCAATGTGGGGTATGTTCAACGTGCACACTCTAAGGAATGCTGTCCAACATTCTTGGTCGTCTTTGACTGTCTGGGCCCGTGGCGCTTCCGTTGCTGAGCAACAGACTCCGGCGATTGACAATACTGCCTCATTTAGCAACATTAAACTCTCTCCTCGTGATAGGTAATGTAACCTATTTCGTTACAGGGCGGGAAAGTCATTCCACAAATGTCAATCGTCGTTTTCATAGCAACCGAGAGAGCGTCTTTCTGATGGAAGGAGGGCCTGAGGCGGTAGACTGCACTTGTATGCCATCTTGCGGAAGATATAGTGAGTTACCGCAGCAACGGTCGACGCCTGGACCGCGTGGTCCTCCCTTCCCGCGCGCTCCGGTTCTCCCATTCCCGCGCAAAGTGCATCGATTTTCGCGGCAGTAGGCTGTAATTGCAACTATATGACATTTAACTCGGCGGCTAAAAGCTGCATTCTAAATAGAAACTGCAAGCATTACGACCATGCTCTTTAACAAGAGCTCTCGACGTCTTTGTAATCGTCAAACATCTGTAGCACGAGACGTTATAAATATTCGGCAGTGGGTGCGTGAAGGCATACTTACCTGGCGTAGGAGACACCGTGATCATAAAGGCGGTTCTCCCAGGGCGAGACCTTTCCATTGCACTTCGGTTAGGTTGACCCCTGCGATTACCTCTAATGTAGGTAACTCGGGCGCATAATTTTTGGTAGTCGGGACTGCGTTCGCGCTGTCCCGTTCTTAAATTATTTCAAAACTCAGCAAGCAATAACAGAAGCTTGTCAGTATTCAGTAGGCTGCAACTAGATAGGCACAAAACGGTTAGCTGCACGTCAAGGGACCTGGTGCCGAACCCAGAGCCACCCAGCACGGCCCGCTCGGCAACGACCTCGGACGTGCGCCCTTAGTAGCAGAAGCCACGACGACGCAACCCCCGCACAGCGTCCGAAAATAGCAGTCGGGCAGCCATTTCGGCCCTTCTCTGTCCATCGATGATTGCGCACCGACGGCAAATCGGCGGAGCATCGACCCCTGCACGGCCGGCTAGTGTGATGGGGCGCATGGGCCCACAGCAGCCGATGAGCGGCCGTAGGCGGTGCAGCGTGTATCGAGGTATAAGACGGGTCGAAATCAAGCGTCTAGCGTAGCGTCTTACGACTTGCAGACTTGCGGCACTTGGGGTGCTGGGGTCGTAGTCGGGTCGTGAACTGGAGACAACAAGAGCGAGAAAAATGAAAATGAAATTGCGGCCAACAGCACCCTGTTTTCCCAGGTGGTCACCCATCCAAGTACTGACAAGGCCCAACGTTGCTTAACTTCGGTGATCGGACGAGAACCGGTGTTTTCAACGTGGTATGGCCGTTGGCGAGCAAATTGTGCAACATGAAACGACAAGTCTGCGTCGGACCATGTCTCTTAATTTCCACACTAAGTGTTTATTTACCTGGCAGTAAAAACACGAGGCAGGCATAAAACGGCCGATCGAGATTTCGTGAAATGAAATAACATCTCTTTATGGAATACATTTAGAAAATTAAAACTTTCTTTAGAATCATTTACATTACAAAACGTTCCACTTCTTTTTTTATTATCATTATTATTTTAGCGTTCATTATGTCTGATTTAACTTATCCCCTCCCCCGACCGACCAACCACCACAACTTCGCCAAACTAAATAAATAAATAAATAAATAGAGTGTAGGTGATACGAATTACTCCCTGTCCCATAACGCTTATGCCTAATGCAAAGGGTAAAACTTTATTTTTTTTTTCCTTTGACTTTGCCATGTAAGGGGAATATGACGGCATATACTGGATTCAAATAGCAAAGAACCCAACTGACCTTTCACAATGCTACTGACAAACATGAAAAATATTTTTACCTTGTAGTTTCTGTTGTTCATAGGTGTTCAGTCAGTAGCGTAACCAACACTGTATGCTGATTCTTGGTTTCTCTTGAATTCTACCAATGTGGGGTATGTTCAACGTGCACACTCTAAGGAATGCTGTCCAACATTCTTGGTCGTCTTTGACTGTCTGGGCCCGTGGCGCTTCCGTTGCTGAGCAACAGACTCCGGCGATTGACAATACTGCCTCATTTAGCAACATTAAACTCTCTCCTCGTGATAGGTAATGTAACCTATTTCGTTACAGGGCGGGAAAGTCATTCCACAAATGTCAATCGTCGTTTTCATAGCAACCGAGAGAGCGTCTTTCTGATGGAAGGAGGGCCTGAGGCGGTAGACTGCACTTGTATGCCATCTTGCGGAAGATATAGTGAGTTACCGCAGCAACGGTCGACGCCTGGACCGCGTGGTCCTCCCTTCCCGCGCGCTCCGGTTCTCCCATTCCCGCGCAAAGTGCATCGATTTTCGCGGCAGTAGGCTGTAATTGCAACTATATGACATTTAACTCGGCGGCTAAAAGCTGCATTCTAAATAGAAACTGCAAGCATTACGACCATGCTCTTTAACAAGAGCTCTCGACGTCTTTGTAATCGTCAAACATCTGTAGCACGAGACGTTATAAATATTCGGCAGTGGGTGCGTGAAGGCATACTTACCTGGCGTAGGAGACACCGTGATCATAAAGGCGGTTCTCCCAGGGCGAGACCTTTCCATTGCACTTCGGTTAGGTTGACCCCTGCGATTACCTCTAATGTAGGTAACTCGGGCGCATAATTTTTGGTAGTCGGGACTGCGTTCGCGCTGTCCCGTTCTTAAATTATTTCAAAACTCAGCAAGCAATAACAGAAGCTTGTCAGTATTCAGTAGGCTGCAACTAGATAGGCACAAAACGGTTAGCTGCACGTCAAGGGACCTGGTGCCGAACCCAGAGCCACCCAGCACGGCCCGCTCGGCAACGACCTCGGACGTGCGCCCTTAGTAGCAGAAGCCACGACGACGCAACCCCCGCACAGCGTCCGAAAATAGCAGTCGGGCAGCCATTTCGGCCCTTCTCTGTCCATCGATGATTGCGCACCGACGGCAAATCGGCGGAGCATCGACCCCTGCACGGCCGGCTAGTGTGATGGGGCGCATGGGCCCACAGCAGCCGATGAGCGGCCGTAGGCGGTGCAGCGTGTATCGAGGTATAAGACGGGTCGAAATCAAGCGTCTAGCGTAGCGTCTTACGACTTGCAGACTTGCGGCACTTGGGGTGCTGGGGTCGTAGTCGGGTCGTGAACTGGAGACAACAAGAGCGAGAAAAATGAAAATGAAATTGCGGCCAACAGCACCCTGTTTTCCCAGGTGGTCACCCATCCAAGTACTGACAAGGCCCAACGTTGCTTAACTTCGGTGATCGGACGAGAACCGGTGTTTTCAACGTGGTATGGCCGTTGGCGAGCAAATTGTGCAACATGAAACGACAAGTCTGCGTCGGACCATGTCTCTTAATTTCCACACTAAGTGTTTATTTACCTGGCAGTAAAAACACGAGGCAGGCATAAAACGGCCGATCGAGATTTCGTGAAATGAAATAACATCTCTTTATGGAATACATTTAGAAAATTAAAACTTTCTTTAGAATCATTTACATTACAAAACGTTCCACTTCTTTTTTTATTATCATTATTATTTTAGCGTTCATTATGTCTGATTTAACTTATCCCCTCCCCCGACCGACCAACCACCACAACTTCGCCAAACTAAATAAATAAATAAATAAATAGAGTGTAGGTGATACGAATTACTCCCTGTCCCATAACGCTTATGCCTAATGCAAAGGGTAAAACTTTATTTTTTTTTTCCTTT
The DNA here is from genome assembly GCA_026315105.1 of Locusta migratoria. Lineage (NCBI taxonomy): Eukaryota > Metazoa > Arthropoda > Insecta > Orthoptera > Acrididae > Locusta > Locusta migratoria. Next base: position 567,621,583 of record CM048746.1, read on the forward strand.
GACTTTGCCATGTAAGGGGAATATGACGGCATATACTGGATTCAAATAGCAAAGAACCCAACTGACCTTTCACAATGCTACTGACAAACATGAAAAATATTTTTACCTTGTAGTTTCTGTTGTTCATAGGTGTTCAGTCAGTAGCGTAACCAACACTGTATGCTGATTCTTGGTTTCTCTTGAATTCTACCAATGTGGGGTATGTTCAACGTGCACACTCTAAGGAATGCTGTCCAACATTCTTGGTCGTCTTTGACTGTCTGGGCCCGTGGCGCTTCCGTTGCTGAGCAACAGACTCCGGCGATTGACAATACTGCCTCATTTAGCAACATTAAACTCTCTCCTCGTGATAGGTAATGTAACCTATTTCGTTACAGGGCGGGAAAGTCATTCCACAAATGTCAATCGTCGTTTTCATAGCAACCGAGAGAGCGTCTTTCTGATGGAAGGAGGGCCTGAGGCGGTAGACTGCACTTGTATGCCATCTTGCGGAAGATATAGTGAGTTACCGCAGCAACGGTCGACGCCTGGACCGCGTGGTCCTCCCTTCCCGCGCGCTCCGGTTCTCTCCATTCCCGCGCAAAGTGCATCGATTTTCGCGGCAGTAGGCTGTAATTGCAACTATATGACATTTAACTCGGCGGCTAAAAGCTGCATTCTAAATAGAAACTGCAAGCATTACGACCATGCTCTTTAACAAGAGCTCTCGACGTCTTTGTAATCGTCAAACATCTGTAGCACGAGACGTTATAAATATTCGGCAGTGGGTGCGTGAAGGCATACTTACCTGGCGTAGGAGACACCGTGATCATAAAGGCGGTTCTCCCAGGGCGAGACCTTTCCATTGCACTTCGGTTAGGTTGACCCCTGCGATTACCTCTAATGTAGGTAACTCGGGCGCATAATTTTTGGTAGTCGGGACTGCGTTCGCGCTGTCCCGTTCTTAAATTATTTCAAAACTCAGCAAGCAATAACAGAAGCTTGTCAGTATTCAGTAGGCTGCAACTAGATAGGCACAAAACGGTTAGCTGCACGTCAAGGGACCTGGTGCCGAACCCAGAGCCACCCAGCACGGCCCGCTCGGCAACGACCTCGGACGTGCGCCCTTAGTAGCAGAAGCCACGACGACGCAACCCCCGCACAGCGTCCGAAAATAGCAGTCGGGCAGCCATTTCGGCCCTTCTCTGTCCATCGATGATTGCGCACCGACGGCAAATCGGCGGAGCATCGACCCCTGCACGGCCGGCTAGTGTGATGGGGCGCATGGGCCCACAGCAGCCGATGAGCGGCCGTAGGCGGTGCAGCGTGTATCGAGGTATAAGACGGGTCGAAATCAAGCGTCTAGCGTAGCGTCTTACGACTTGCAGACTTGCGGCACTTGGGGTGCTGGGGTCGTAGTCGGGTCGTGAACTGGAGACAACAAGAGCGAGAAAAATGAAAATGAAATTGCGGCCAACAGCACCCTGTTTTCCCAGGTGGTCACCCATCCAAGTACTGACAAGGCCCAACGTTGCTTAACTTCGGTGATCGGACGAGAACCGGTGTTTTCAACGTGGTATGGCCGTTGGCGAGCAAATTGTGCAACATGAAACGACAAGTCTGCGTCGGACCATGTCTCTTAATTTCCACACTAAGTGTTTATTTACCTGGCAGTAAAAACACGAGGCAGGCATAAAACGGCCGATCGAGATTTCGTGAAATGAAATAACATCTCTTTATGGAATACATTTAGAAAATTAAAACTTTCTTTAGAATCATTTACATTACAAAACGTTCCACTTCTTTTTTTATTATCATTATTATTTTAGCGTTCATTATGTCTGATTTAACTTATCCCCTCCCCCGACCGACCAACCACCACAACTTCGCCAAACTAAATAAATAAATAAATAAATAGAGTGTAGGTGATACGAATTACTCCCTGTCCCATAACGCTTATGCCTAATGCAAAGGGTAAAACTTTATTTTTTTTTTCCTTTGACTTTGCCATGTAAGGGGAATATGACGGCATATACTGGATTCAAATAGCAAAGAACCCAACTGACCTTTCACAATGCTACTGACAAACATGAAAAATATTTTTACCTTGTAGTTTCTGTTGTTCATAGGTGTTCAGTCAGTAGCGTAACCAACACTGTATGCTGATTCTTGGTTTCTCTTGAATTCTACCAATGTGGGGTATGTTCAACGTGCACACTCTAAGGAATGCTGTCCAACATTCTTGGTCGTCTTTGACTGTCTGGGCCCGTGGCGCTTCCGTTGCTGAGCAACAGACTCCGGCGATTGACAATACTGCCTCATTTAGCAACATTAAACTCTCTCCTCGTGATAGGTAATGTAACCTATTTCGTTACAGGGCGGGAAAGTCATTCCACAAATGTCAATCGTCGTTTTCATAGCAACCGAGAGAGCGTCTTTCTGATGGAAGGAGGGCCTGAGGCGGTAGACTGCACTTGTATGCCATCTTGCGGAAGATATAGTGAGTTACCGCAGCAACGGTCGACGCCTGGACCGCGTGGTCCTCCCTTCCCGCGCGCTCCGGTTCTCCCATTCCCGCGCAAAGTGCATCGATTTTCGCGGCAGTAGGCTGTAATTGCAACTATATGACATTTAACTCGGCGGCTAAAAGCTGCATTCTAAATAGAAACTGCAAGCATTACGACCATGCTCTTTAACAAGAGCTCTCGACGTCTTTGTAATCGTCAAACATCTGTAGCACGAGACGTTATAAATATTCGGCAGTGGGTGCGTGAAGGCATACTTACCTGGCGTAGGAGACACCGTGATCATAAAGGCGGTTCTCCCAGGGCGAGACCTTTCCATTGCACTTCGGTTAGGTTGACCCCTGCGATTACCTCTAATGTAGGTAACTCGGGCGCATAATTTTTGGTAGTCGGGACTGCGTTCGCGCTGTCCCGTTCTTAAATTATTTCAAAACTCAGCAAGCAATAACAGAAGCTTGTCAGTATTCAGTAGGCTGCAACTAGATAGGCACAAAACGGTTAGCTGCACGTCAAGGGACCTGGTGCCGAACCCAGAGCCACCCAGCACGGCCCGCTCGGCAACGACCTCGGACGTGCGCCCTTAGTAGCAGAAGCCACGACGACGCAACCCCCGCACAGCGTCCGAAAATAGCAGTCGGGCAGCCATTTCGGCCCTTCTCTGTCCATCGATGATTGCGCACCGACGGCAAATCGGCGGAGCATCGACCCCTGCACGGCCGGCTAGTGTGATGGGGCGCATGGGCCCACAGCAGCCGATGAGCGGCCGTAGGCGGTGCAGCGTGTATCGAGGTATAAGACGGGTCGAAATCAAGCGTCTAGCGTAGCGTCTTACGACTTGCAGACTTGCGGCACTTGGGGTGCTGGGGTCGTAGTCGGGTCGTGAACTGGAGACAACAAGAGCGAGAAAAATGAAAATGAAATTGCGGCCAACAGCACCCTGTTTTCCCAGGTGGTCACCCATCCAAGTACTGACAAGGCCCAACGTTGCTTAACTTCGGTGATCGGACGAGAACCGGTGTTTTCAACGTGGTATGGCCGTTGGCGAGCAAATTGTGCAACATGAAACGACAAGTCTGCGTCGGACCATGTCTCTTAATTTCCACACTAAGTGTTTATTTACCTGGCAGTAAAAACACGAGGCAGGCATAAAACGGCCGATCGAGATTTCGTGAAATGAAATAACATCTCTTTATGGAATACATTTAGAAAATTAAAACTTTCTTTAGAATCATTTACATTACAAAACGTTCCACTTCTTTTTTTATTATCATTATTATTTTAGCGTTCATTATGTCTGATTTAACTTATCCCCTCCCCCGACCGACCAACCACCACAACTTCGCCAAACTAAATAAATAAATAAATAAATAGAGTGTAGGTGATACGAATTACTCCCTGTCCCATAACGCTTATGCCTAATGCAAAGGGTAAAACTTTATTTTTTTTTTCCTTTGACTTTGCCATGTAAGGGGAATATGACGGCATATACTGGATTCAAATAGCAAAGAACCCAACTGACCTTTCACAATGCTACTGACAAACATGAAAAATATTTTTACCTTGTAGTTTCTGTTGTTCATAGGTGTTCAGTCAGTAGCGTAACCAACACTGTATGCTGATTCTTGGTTTCTCTTGAATTCTACCAATGTGGGGTATGTTCAACGTGCACACTCTAAGGAATGCTGTCCAACATTCTTGGTCGTCTTTGACTGTCTGGGCCCGTGGCGCTTCCGTTGCTGAGCAACAGACTCCGGCGATTGACAATACTGCCTCATTTAGCAACATTAAACTCTCTCCTCGTGATAGGTAATGTAACCTATTTCGTTACAGGGCGGGAAAGTCATTCCACAAATGTCAATCGTCGTTTTCATAGCAACCGAGAGAGCGTCTTTCTGATGGAAGGAGGGCCTGAGGCGGTAGACTGCACTTGTATGCCATCTTGCGGAAGATATAGTGAGTTACCGCAGCAACGGTCGACGCCTGGACCGCGTGGTCCTCCCTTCCCGCGCGCTCCGGTTCTCCCATTCCCGCGCAAAGTGCATCGATTTTCGCGGCAGTAGGCTGTAATTGCAACTATATGACATTTAACTCGGCGGCTAAAAGCTGCATTCTAAATAGAAACTGCAAGCATTACGACCATGCTCTTTAACAAGAGCTCTCGACGTCTTTGTAATCGTCAAACATCTGTAGCACGAGACGTTATAAATATTCGGCAGTGGGTGCGTGAAGGCATACTTACCTGGCGTAGGAGACACCGTGATCATAAAGGCGGTTCTCCCAGGGCGAGACCTTTCCATTGCACTTCGGTTAGGTTGACCCCTGCGATTACCTCTAATGTAGGTAACTCGGGCGCATAATTTTTGGTAGTCGGGACTGCGTTCGCGCTGTCCCGTTCTTAAATTATTTCAAAACTCAGCAAGCAATAACAGAAGCTTGTCAGTATTCAGTAGGCTGCAACTAGATAGGCACAAAACGGTTAGCTGCACGTCAAGGGACCTGGTGCCGAACCCAGAGCCACCCAGCACGGCCCGCTCGGCAACGACCTCGGACGTGCGCCCTTAGTAGCAGAAGCCACGACGACGCAACCCCCGCACAGCGTCCGAAAATAGCAGTCGGGCAGCCATTTCGGCCCTTCTCTGTCCATCGATGATTGCGCACCGACGGCAAATCGGCGGAGCATCGACCCCTGCACGGCCGGCTAGTGTGATGGGGCGCATGGGCCCACAGCAGCCGATGAGCGGCCGTAGGCGGTGCAGCGTGTATCGAGGTATAAGACGGGTCGAAATCAAGCGTCTAGCGTAGCGTCTTACGACTTGCAGACTTGCGGCACTTGGGGTGCTGGGGTCGTAGTCGGGTCGTGAACTGGAGACAACAAGAGCGAGAAAAATGAAAATGAAATTGCGGCCAACAGCACCCTGTTTTCCCAGGTGGTCACCCATCCAAGTACTGACAAGGCCCAACGTTGCTTAACTTCGGTGATCGGACGAGAACCGGTGTTTTCAACGTGGTATGGCCGTTGGCGAGCAAATTGTGCAACATGAAACGACAAGTCTGCGTCGGACCATGTCTCTTAATTTCCACACTAAGTGTTTATTTACCTGGCAGTAAAAACACGAGGCAGGCATAAAACGGCCGATCGAGATTTCGTGAAATGAAATAACATCTCTTTATGGAATACATTTAGAAAATTAAAACTTTCTTTAGAATCATTTACATTACAAAACGTTCCACTTCTTTTTTTATTATCATTATTATTTTAGCGTTCATTATGTCTGATTTAACTTATCCCCTCCCCCGACCGACCAACCACCACAACTTCGCCAAACTAAATAAATAAATAAATAAATAGAGTGTAGGTGATACGAATTACTCCCTGTCCCATAACGCTTATGCCTAATGCAAAGGGTAAAACTTTATTTTTTTTTTCCTTTGACTTTGCCATGTAAGGGGAATATGACGGCATATACTGGATTCAAATAGCAAAGAACCCAACTGACCTTTCACAATGCTACTGACAAACATGAAAAATATTTTTACCTTGTAGTTTCTGTTGTTCATAGGTGTTCAGTCAGTAGCGTAACCAACACTGTATGCTGATTCTTGGTTTCTCTTGAATTCTACCAATGTGGGGTATGTTCAACGTGCACACTCTAAGGAATGCTGTCCAACATTCTTGGTCGTCTTTGACTGTCTGGGCCCGTGGCGCTTCCGTTGCTGAGCAACAGACTCCGGCGATTGACAATACTGCCTCATTTAGCAACATTAAACTCTCTCCTCGTGATAGGTAATGTAACCTATTTCGTTACAGGGCGGGAAAGTCATTCCACAAATGTCAATCGTCGTTTTCATAGCAACCGAGAGAGCGTCTTTCTGATGGAAGGAGGGCCTGAGGCGGTAGACTGCACTTGTATGCCATCTTGCGGAAGATATAGTGAGTTACCGCAGCAACGGTCGACGCCTGGACCGCGTGGTCCTCCCTTCCCGCGCGCTCCGGTTCTCCCATTCCCGCGCAAAGTGCATCGATTTTCGCGGCAGTAGGCTGTAATTGCAACTATATGACATTTAACTCGGCGGCTAAAAGCTGCATTCTAAATAGAAACTGCAAGCATTACGACCATGCTCTTTAACAAGAGCTCTCGACGTCTTTGTAATCGTCAAACATCTGTAGCACGAGACGTTATAAATATTCGGCAGTGGGTGCGTGAAGGCATACTTACCTGGCGTAGGAGACACCGTGATCATAAAGGCGGTTCTCCCAGGGCGAGACCTTTCCATTGCACTTCGGTTAGGTTGACCCCTGCGATTACCTCTAATGTAGGTAACTCGGGCGCATAATTTTTGGTAGTCGGGACTGCGTTCGCGCTGTCCCGTTCTTAAATTATTTCAAAACTCAGCAAGCAATAACAGAAGCTTGTCAGTATTCAGTAGGCTGCAACTAGATAGGCACAAAACGGTTAGCTGCACGTCAAGGGACCTGGTGCCGAACCCAGAGCCACCCAGCACGGCCCGCTCGGCAACGACCTCGGACGTGCGCCCTTAGTAGCAGAAGCCACGACGACGCAACCCCCGCACAGCGTCCGAAAATAGCAGTCGGGCAGCCATTTCGGCCCTTCTCTGTCCATCGATGATTGCGCACCGACGGCAAATCGGCGGAGCATCGACCCCTGCACGGCCGGCTAGTGTGATGGGGCGCATGGGCCCACAGCAGCCGATGAGCGGCCGTAGGCGGTGCAGCGTGTATCGAGGTATAAGACGGGTCGAAATCAAGCGTCTAGCGTAGCGTCTTACGACTTGCAGACTTGCGGCACTTGGGGTGCTGGGGTCGTAGTCGGGTCGTGAACTGGAGACAACAAGAGCGAGAAAAATGAAAATGAAATTGCGGCCAACAGCACCCTGTTTTCCCAGGTGGTCACCCATCCAAGTACTGACAAGGCCCAACGTTGCTTAACTTCGGTGATCGGACGAGAACCGGTGTTTTCAACGTGGTATGGCCGTTGGCGAGCAAATTGTGCAACATGAAACGACAAGTCTGCGTCGGACCATGTCTCTTAATTTCCACACTAAGTGTTTATTTACCTGGCAGTAAAAACACGAGGCAGGCATAAAACGGCCGATCGAGATTTCGTGAAATGAAATAACATCTCTTTATGGAATACATTTAGAAAATTAAAACTTTCTTTAGAATCATTTACATTACAAAACGTTCCACTTCTTTTTTTATTATCATTATTATTTTAGCGTTCATTATGTCTGATTTAACTTATCCCCTCCCCCGACCGACCAACCACCACAACTTCGCCAAACTAAATAAATAAATAAATAAATAGAGTGTAGGTGATACGAATTACTCCCTGTCCCATAACGCTTATGCCTAATGCAAAGGGTAAAACTTTATTTTTTTTTTCCTTTGACTTTGCCATGTAAGGGGAATATGACGGCATATACTGGATTCAAATAGCAAAGAACCCAACTGACCTTTCACAATGCTACTGACAAACATGAAAAATATTTTTACCTTGTAGTTTCTGTTGTTCATAGGTGTTCAGTCAGTAGCGTAACCAACACTGTATGCTGATTCTTGGTTTCTCTTGAATTCTACCAATGTGGGGTATGTTCAACGTGCACACTCTAAGGAATGCTGTCCAACATTCTTGGTCGTCTTTGACTGTCTGGGCCCGTGGCGCTTCCGTTGCTGAGCAACAGACTCCGGCGATTGACAATACTGCCTCATTTAGCAACATTAAACTCTCTCCTCGTGATAGGTAATGTAACCTATTTCGTTACAGGGCGGGAAAGTCATTCCACAAATGTCAATCGTCGTTTTCATAGCAACCGAGAGAGCGTCTTTCTGATGGAAGGAGGGCCTGAGGCGGTAGACTGCACTTGTATGCCATCTTGCGGAAGATATAGTGAGTTACCGCAGCAACGGTCGACGCCTGGACCGCGTGGTCCTCCCTTCCCGCGCGCTCCGGTTCTCCCATTCCCGCGCAAAGTGCATCGATTTTCGCGGCAGTAGGCTGTAATTGCAACTATATGACATTTAACTCGGCGGCTAAAAGCTGCATTCTAAATAGAAACTGCAAGCATTACGACCATGCTCTTTAACAAGAGCTCTCGACGTCTTTGTAATCGTCAAACATCTGTAGCACGAGACGTTATAAATATTCGGCAGTGGGTGCGTGAAGGCATACTTACCTGGCGTAGGAGACACCGTGATCATAAAGGCGGTTCTCCCAGGGCGAGACCTTTCCATTGCACTTCGGTTAGGTTGACCCCTGCGATTACCTCTAATGTAGGTAACTCGGGCGCATAATTTTTGGTAGTCGGGACTGCGTTCGCGCTGTCCCGTTCTTAAATTATTTCAAAACTCAGCAAGCAATAACAGAAGCTTGTCAGTATTCAGTAGGCTGCAACTAGATAGGCACAAAACGGTTAGCTGCACGTCAAGGGACCTGGTGCCGAACCCAGAGCCACCCAGCACGGCCCGCTCGGCAACGACCTCGGACGTGCGCCCTTAGTAGCAGAAGCCACGACGACGCAACCCCCGCACAGCGTCCGAAAATAGCAGTCGGGCAGCCATTTCGGCCCTTCTCTGTCCATCGATGATTGCGCACCGACGGCAAATCGGCGGAGCATCGACCCCTGCACGGCCGGCTAGTGTGATGGGGCGCATGGGCCCACAGCAGCCGATGAGCGGCCGTAGGCGGTGCAGCGTGTATCGAGGTATAAGACGGGTCGAAATCAAGCGTCTAGCGTAGCGTCTTACGACTTGCAGACTTGCGGCACTTGGGGTGCTGGGGTCGTAGTCGGGTCGTGAACTGGAGACAACAAGAGCGAGAAAAATGAAAATGAAATTGCGGCCAACAGCACCCTGTTTTCCCAGGTGGTCACCCATCCAAGTACTGACAAGGCCCAACGTTGCTTAACTTCGGTGATCGGACGAGAACCGGTGTTTTCAACGTGGTATGGCCGTTGGCGAGCAAATTGTGCAACATGAAACGACAAGTCTGCGTCGGACCATGTCTCTTAATTTCCACACTAAGTGTTTATTTACCTGGCAGTAAAAACACGAGGCAGGCATAAAACGGCCGATCGAGATTTCGTGAAATGAAATAACATCTCTTTATGGAATACATTTAGAAAATTAAAACTTTCTTTAGAATCATTTACATTACAAAACGTTCCACTTCTTTTTTTATTATCATTATTATTTTAGCGTTCATTATGTCTGATTTAACTTATCCCCTCCCCCGACCGACCAACCACCACAACTTCGCCAAACTAAATAAATAAATAAATAAATAGAGTGTAGGTGATACGAATTACTCCCTGTCCCATAACGCTTATGCCTAATGCAAAGGGTAAAACTTTATTTTTTTTTTCCTTTGACTTTGCCATGTAAGGGGAATATGACGGCATATACTGGATTCAAATAGCAAAGAACCCAACTGACCTTTCACAATGCTACTGACAAACATGAAAAATATTTTTACCTTGTAGTTTCTGTTGTTCATAGGTGTTCAGTCAGTAGCGTAACCAACACTGTATGCTGATTCTTGGTTTCTCTTGAATTCTACCAATGTGGGGTATGTTCAACGTGCACACTCTAAGGAATGCTGTCCAACATTCTTGGTCGTCTTTGACTGTCTGGGCCCGTGGCGCTTCCGTTGCTGAGCAACAGACTCCGGCGATTGACAATACTGCCTCATTTAGCAACATTAAACTCTCTCCTCGTGATAGGTAATGTAACCTATTTCGTTACAGGGCGGGAAAGTCATTCCACAAATGTCAATCGTCGTTTTCATAGCAACCGAGAGAGCGTCTTTCTGATGGAAGGAGGGCCTGAGGCGGTAGACTGCACTTGTATGCCATCTTGCGGAAGATATAGTGAGTTACCGCAGCAACGGTCGACGCCTGGACCGCGTGGTCCTCCCTTCCCGCGCGCTCCGGTTCTCCCATTCCCGCGCAAAGTGCATCGATTTTCGCGGCAGTAGGCTGTAATTGCAACTATATGACATTTAACTCGGCGGCTAAAAGCTGCATTCTAAATAGAAACTGCAAGCATTACGACCATGCTCTTTAACAAGAGCTCTCGACGTCTTTGTAATCGTCAAACATCTGTAGCACGAGACGTTATAAATATTCGGCAGTGGGTGCGTGAAGGCATACTTACCTGGCGTAGGAGACACCGTGATCATAAAGGCGGTTCTCCCAGGGCGAGACCTTTCCATTGCACTTCGGTTAGGTTGACCCCTGCGATTACCTCTAATGTAGGTAACTCGGGCGCATAATTTTTGGTAGTCGGGACTGCGTTCGCGCTGTCCCGTTCTTAAATTATTTCAAAACTCAGCAAGCAATAACAGAAGCTTGTCAGTATTCAGTAGGCTGCAACTAGATAGGCACAAAACGGTTAGCTGCACGTCAAGGGACCTGGTGCCGAACCCAGAGCCACCCAGCACGGCCCGCTCGGCAACGACCTCGGACGTGCGCCCTTAGTAGCAGAAGCCACGACGACGCAACCCCCGCACAGCGTCCGAAAATAGCAGTCGGGCAGCCATTTCGGCCCTTCTCTGTCCATCGATGATTGCGCACCGACGGCAAATCGGCGGAGCATCGACCCCTGCACGGCCGGCTAGTGTGATGGGGCGCATGGGCCCACAGCAGCCGATGAGCGGCCGTAGGCGGTGCAGCGTGTATCGAGGTATAAGACGGGTCGAAATCAAGCGTCTAGCGTAGCGTCTTACGACTTGCAGACTTGCGGCACTTGGGGTGCTGGGGTCGTAGTCGGGTCGTGAACTGGAGACAACAAGAGCGAGAAAAATGAAAATGAAATTGCGGCCAACAGCACCCTGTTTTCCCAGGTGGTCACCCATCCAAGTACTGACAAGGCCCAACGTTGCTTAACTTCGGTGATCGGACGAGAACCGGTGTTTTCAACGTGGTATGGCCGTTGGCGAGCAAATTGTGCAACATGAAACGACAAGTCTGCGTCGGACCATGTCTCTTAATTTCCACACTAAGTGTTTATTTACCTGGCAGTAAAAACACGAGGCAGGCATAAAACGGCCGATCGAGATTTCGTGAAATGAAATAACATCTCTTTATGGAATACATTTAGAAAATTAAAACTTTCTTTAGAATCATTTACATTACAAAACGTTCCACTTCTTTTTTTATTATCATTATTATTTTAGCGTTCATTATGTCTGATTTAACTTATCCCCTCCCCCGACCGACCAACCACCACAACTTCGCCAAACTAAATAAATAAATAAATAAATAGAGTGTAGGTGATACGAATTACTCCCTGTCCCATAACGCTTATGCCTAATGCAAAGGGTAAAACTTTATTTTTTTTTTCCTTTGACTTTGCCATGTAAGGGGAATATGACGGCATATACTGGATTCAAATAGCAAAGAACCCAACTGACCTTTCACAATGCTACTGACAAACATGAAAAATATTTTTACCTTGTAGTTTCTGTTGTTCATAGGTGTTCAGTCAGTAGCGTAACCAACACTGTATGCTGATTCTTGGTTTCTCTTGAATTCTACCAATGTGGGGTATGTTCAACGTGCACACTCTAAGGAATGCTGTCCAACATTCTTGGTCGTCTTTGACTGTCTGGGCCCGTGGCGCTTCCGTTGCTGAGCAACAGACTCCGGCGATTGACAATACTGCCTCATTTAGCAACATTAAACTCTCTCCTCGTGATAGGTAATGTAACCTATTTCGTTACAGGGCGGGAAAGTCATTCCACAAATGTCAATCGTCGTTTTCATAGCAACCGAGAGAGCGTCTTTCTGATGGAAGGAGGGCCTGAGGCGGTAGACTGCACTTGTATGCCATCTTGCGGAAGATATAGTGAGTTACCGCAGCAACGGTCGACGCCTGGACCGCGTGGTCCTCCCTTCCCGCGCGCTCCGGTTCTCCCATTCCCGCGCAAAGTGCATCGATTTTCGCGGCAGTAGGCTGTAATTGCAACTATATGACATTTAACTCGGCGGCTAAAAGCTGCATTCTAAATAGAAACTGCAAGCATTACGACCATGCTCTTTAACAAGAGCTCTCGACGTCTTTGTAATCGTCAAACATCTGTAGCACGAGACGTTATAAATATTCGGCAGTGGGTGCGTGAAGGCATACTTACCTGGCGTAGGAGACACCGTGATCATAAAGGCGGTTCTCCCAGGGCGAGACCTTTCCATTGCACTTCGGTTAGGTTGACCCCTGCGATTACCTCTAATGTAGGTAACTCGGGCGCATAATTTTTGGTAGTCGGGACTGCGTTCGCGCTGTCCCGTTCTTAAATTATTTCAAAACTCAGCAAGCAATAACAGAAGCTTGTCAGTATTCAGTAGGCTGCAACTAGATAGGCACAAAACGGTTAGCTGCACGTCAAGGGACCTGGTGCCGAACCCAGAGCCACCCAGCACGGCCCGCTCGGCAACGACCTCGGACGTGCGCCCTTAGTAGCAGAAGCCACGACGACGCAACCCCCGCACAGCGTCCGAAAATAGCAGTCGGGCAGCCATTTCGGCCCTTCTCTGTCCATCGATGATTGCGCACCGACGGCAAATCGGCGGAGCATCGACCCCTGCACGGCCGGCTAGTGTGATGGGGCGCATGGGCCCACAGCAGCCGATGAGCGGCCGTAGGCGGTGCAGCGTGTATCGAGGTATAAGACGGGTCGAAATCAAGCGTCTAGCGTAGCGTCTTACGACTTGCAGACTTGCGGCACTTGGGGTGCTGGGGTCGTAGTCGGGTCGTGAACTGGAGACAACAAGAGCGAGAAAAATGAAAATGAAATTGCGGCCAACAGCACCCTGTTTTCCCAGGTGGTCACCCATCCAAGTACTGACAAGGCCCAACGTTGCTTAACTTCGGTGATCGGACGAGAACCGGTGTTTTCAACGTGGTATGGCCGTTGGCGAGCAAATTGTGCAACATGAAACGACAAGTCTGCGTCGGACCATGTCTCTTAATTTCCACACTAAGTGTTTATTTACCTGGCAGTAAAAACACGAGGCAGGCATAAAACGGCCGATCGAGATTTCGTGAAATGAAATAACATCTCTTTATGGAATACATTTAGAAAATTAAAACTTTCTTTAGAATCATTTACATTACAAAACGTTCCACTTCTTTTTTTATTATCATTATTATTTTAGCGTTCATTATGTCTGATTTAACTTATCCCCTCCCCCGACCGACCAACCACCACAACTTCGCCAAACTAAATAAATAAATAAATAAATAGAGTGTAGGTGATACGAATTACTCCCTGTCCCATAACGCTTATGCCTAATGCAAAGGGTAAAACTTTATTTTTTTTTTCCTTTGACTTTGCCATGTAAGGGGAATATGACGGCATATACTGGATTCAAATAGCAAAGAACCCAACTGACCTTTCACAATGCTACTGACAAACATGAAAAATATTTTTACCTTGTAGTTTCTGTTGTTCATAGGTGTTCAGTCAGTAGCGTAACCAACACTGTATGCTGATTCTTGGTTTCTCTTGAATTCTACCAATGTGGGGTATGTTCAACGTGCACACTCTAAGGAATGCTGTCCAACATTCTTGGTCGTCTTTGACTGTCTGGGCCCGTGGCGCTTCCGTTGCTGAGCAACAGACTCCGGCGATTGACAATACTGCCTCATTTAGCAACATTAAACTCTCTCCTCGTGATAGGTAATGTAACCTATTTCGTTACAGGGCGGGAAAGTCATTCCACAAATGTCAATCGTCGTTTTCATAGCAACCGAGAGAGCGTCTTTCTGATGGAAGGAGGGCCTGAGGCGGTAGACTGCACTTGTATGCCATCTTGCGGAAGATATAGTGAGTTACCGCAGCAACGGTCGACGCCTGGACCGCGTGGTCCTCCCTTCCCGCGCGCTCCGGTTCTCCCATTCCCGCGCAAAGTGCATCGATTTTCGCGGCAGTAGGCTGTAATTGCAACTATATGACATTTAACTCGGCGGCTAAAAGCTGCATTCTAAATAGAAACTGCAAGCATTACGACCATGCTCTTTAACAAGAGCTCTCGACGTCTTTGTAATCGTCAAACATCTGTAGCACGAGACGTTATAAATATTCGGCAGTGGGTGCGTGAAGGCATACTTACCTGGCGTAGGAGACACCGTGATCATAAAGGCGGTTCTCCCAGGGCGAGACCTTTCCATTGCACTTCGGTTAGGTTGACCCCTGCGATTACCTCTAATGTAGGTAACTCGGGCGCATAATTTTTGGTAGTCGGGACTGCGTTCGCGCTGTCCCGTTCTTAAATTATTTCAAAACTCAGCAAGCAATAACAGAAGCTTGTCAGTATTCAGTAGGCTGCAACTAGATAGGCACAAAACGGTTAGCTGCACGTCAAGGGACCTGGTGCCGAACCCAGAGCCACCCAGCACGGCCCGCTCGGCAACGACCTCGGACGTGCGCCCTTAGTAGCAGAAGCCACGACGACGCAACCCCCGCACAGCGTCCGAAAATAGCAGTCGGGCAGCCATTTCGGCCCTTCTCTGTCCATCGATGATTGCGCACCGACGGCAAATCGGCGGAGCATCGACCCCTGCACGGCCGGCTAGTGTGATGGGGCGCATGGGCCCACAGCAGCCGATGAGCGGCCGTAGGCGGTGCAGCGTGTATCGAGGTATAAGACGGGTCGAAATCAAGCGTCTAGCGTAGCGTCTTACGACTTGCAGACTTGCGGCACTTGGGGTGCTGGGGTCGTAGTCGGGTCGTGAACTGGAGACAACAAGAGCGAGAAAAATGAAAATGAAATTGCGGCCAACAGCACCCTGTTTTCCCAGGTGGTCACCCATCCAAGTACTGACAAGGCCCAACGTTGCTTAACTTCGGTGATCGGACGAGAACCGGTGTTTTCAACGTGGTATGGCCGTTGGCGAGCAAATTGTGCAACATGAAACGACAAGTCTGCGTCGGACCATGTCTCTTAATTTCCACACTAAGTGTTTATTTACCTGGCAGTAAAAACACGAGGCAGGCATAAAACGGCCGATCGAGATTTCGTGAAATGAAATAACATCTCTTTATGGAATACATTTAGAAAATTAAAACTTTCTTTAGAATCATTTACATTACAAAACGTTCCACTTCTTTTTTTATTATCATTATTATTTTAGCGTTCATTATGTCTGATTTAACTTATCCCCTCCCCCGACCGACCAACCACCACAACTTCGCCAAACTAAATAAATAAATAAATAAATAGAGTGTAGGTGATACGAATTACTCCCTGTCCCATAACGCTTATGCCTAATGCAAAGGGTAAAACTTTATTTTTTTTTTCCTTTGACTTTGCCATGTAAGGGGAATATGACGGCATATACTGGATTCAAATAGCAAAGAACCCAACTGACCTTTCACAATGCTACTGACAAACATGAAAAATATTTTTACCTTGTAGTTTCTGTTGTTCATAGGTGTTCAGTCAGTAGCGTAACCAACACTGTATGCTGATTCTTGGTTTCTCTTGAATTCTACCAATGTGGGGTATGTTCAACGTGCACACTCTAAGGAATGCTGTCCAACATTCTTGGTCGTCTTTGACTGTCTGGGCCCGTGGCGCTTCCGTTGCTGAGCAACAGACTCCGGCGATTGACAATACTGCCTCATTTAGCAACATTAAACTCTCTCCTCGTGATAGGTAATGTAACCTATTTCGTTACAGGGCGGGAAAGTCATTCCACAAATGTCAATCGTCGTTTTCATAGCAACCGAGAGAGCGTCTTTCTGATGGAAGGAGGGCCTGAGGCGGTAGACTGCACTTGTATGCCATCTTGCGGAAGATATAGTGAGTTACCGCAGCAACGGTCGACGCCTGGACCGCGTGGTCCTCCCTTCCCGCGCGCTCCGGTTCTCCCATTCCCGCGCAAAGTGCATCGATTTTCGCGGCAGTAGGCTGTAATTGCAACTATATGACATTTAACTCGGCGGCTAAAAGCTGCATTCTAAATAGAAACTGCAAGCATTACGACCATGCTCTTTAACAAGAGCTCTCGACGTCTTTGTAATCGTCAAACATCTGTAGCACGAGACGTTATAAATATTCGGCAGTGGGTGCGTGAAGGCATACTTACCTGGCGTAGGAGACACCGTGATCATAAAGGCGGTTCTCCCAGGGCGAGACCTTTCCATTGCACTTCGGTTAGGTTGACCCCTGCGATTACCTCTAATGTAGGTAACTCGGGCGCATAATTTTTGGTAGTCGGGACTGCGTTCGCGCTGTCCCGTTCTTAAATTATTTCAAAACTCAGCAAGCAATAACAGAAGCTTGTCAGTATTCAGTAGGCTGCAACTAGATAGGCACAAAACGGTTAGCTGCACGTCAAGGGACCTGGTGCCGAACCCAGAGCCACCCAGCACGGCCCGCTCGGCAACGACCTCGGACGTGCGCCCTTAGTAGCAGAAGCCACGACGACGCAACCCCCGCACAGCGTCCGAAAATAGCAGTCGGGCAGCCATTTCGGCCCTTCTCTGTCCATCGATGATTGCGCACCGACGGCAAATCGGCGGAGCATCGACCCCTGCACGGCCGGCTAGTGTGATGGGGCGCATGGGCCCACAGCAGCCGATGAGCGGCCGTAGGCGGTGCAGCGTGTATCGAGGTATAAGACGGGTCGAAATCAAGCGTCTAGCGTAGCGTCTTACGACTTGCAGACTTGCGGCACTTGGGGTGCTGGGGTCGTAGTCGGGTCGTGAACTGGAGACAACAAGAGCGAGAAAAATGAAAATGAAATTGCGGCCAACAGCACCCTGTTTTCCCAGGTGGTCACCCATCCAAGTACTGACAAGGCCCAACGTTGCTTAACTTCGGTGATCGGACGAGAACCGGTGTTTTCAACGTGGTATGGCCGTTGGCGAGCAAATTGTGCAACATGAAACGACAAGTCTGCGTCGGACCATGTCTCTTAATTTCCACACTAAGTGTTTATTTACCTGGCAGTAAAAACACGAGGCAGGCATAAAACGGCCGATCGAGATTTCGTGAAATGAAATAACATCTCTTTATGGAATACATTTAGAAA
Organism: Locusta migratoria; assembly: GCA_026315105.1. Lineage (NCBI taxonomy): Eukaryota > Metazoa > Arthropoda > Insecta > Orthoptera > Acrididae > Locusta > Locusta migratoria. The sequence continues at coordinate 567,639,142 of CM048746.1, forward strand.
ATTAAAACTTTCTTTAGAATCATTTACATTACAAAACGTTCCACTTCTTTTTTTATTATCATTATTATTTTAGCGTTCATTATGTCTGATTTAACTTATCCCCTCCCCCGACCGACCAACCACCACAACTTCGCCAAACTAAATAAATAAATAAATAAATAGAGTGTAGGTGATACGAATTACTCCCTGTCCCATAACGCTTATGCCTAATGCAAAGGGTAAAACTTTATTTTTTTTTTCCTTTGACTTTGCCATGTAAGGGGAATATGACGGCATATACTGGATTCAAATAGCAAAGAACCCAACTGACCTTTCACAATGCTACTGACAAACATGAAAAATATTTTTACCTTGTAGTTTCTGTTGTTCATAGGTGTTCAGTCAGTAGCGTAACCAACACTGTATGCTGATTCTTGGTTTCTCTTGAATTCTACCAATGTGGGGTATGTTCAACGTGCACACTCTAAGGAATGCTGTCCAACATTCTTGGTCGTCTTTGACTGTCTGGGCCCGTGGCGCTTCCGTTGCTGAGCAACAGACTCCGGCGATTGACAATACTGCCTCATTTAGCAACATTAAACTCTCTCCTCGTGATAGGTAATGTAACCTATTTCGTTACAGGGCGGGAAAGTCATTCCACAAATGTCAATCGTCGTTTTCATAGCAACCGAGAGAGCGTCTTTCTGATGGAAGGAGGGCCTGAGGCGGTAGACTGCACTTGTATGCCATCTTGCGGAAGATATAGTGAGTTACCGCAGCAACGGTCGACGCCTGGACCGCGTGGTCCTCCCTTCCCGCGCGCTCCGGTTCTCCCATTCCCGCGCAAAGTGCATCGATTTTCGCGGCAGTAGGCTGTAATTGCAACTATATGACATTTAACTCGGCGGCTAAAAGCTGCATTCTAAATAGAAACTGCAAGCATTACGACCATGCTCTTTAACAAGAGCTCTCGACGTCTTTGTAATCGTCAAACATCTGTAGCACGAGACGTTATAAATATTCGGCAGTGGGTGCGTGAAGGCATACTTACCTGGCGTAGGAGACACCGTGATCATAAAGGCGGTTCTCCCAGGGCGAGACCTTTCCATTGCACTTCGGTTAGGTTGACCCCTGCGATTACCTCTAATGTAGGTAACTCGGGCGCATAATTTTTGGTAGTCGGGACTGCGTTCGCGCTGTCCCGTTCTTAAATTATTTCAAAACTCAGCAAGCAATAACAGAAGCTTGTCAGTATTCAGTAGGCTGCAACTAGATAGGCACAAAACGGTTAGCTGCACGTCAAGGGACCTGGTGCCGAACCCAGAGCCACCCAGCACGGCCCGCTCGGCAACGACCTCGGACGTGCGCCCTTAGTAGCAGAAGCCACGACGACGCAACCCCCGCACAGCGTCCGAAAATAGCAGTCGGGCAGCCATTTCGGCCCTTCTCTGTCCATCGATGATTGCGCACCGACGGCAAATCGGCGGAGCATCGACCCCTGCACGGCCGGCTAGTGTGATGGGGCGCATGGGCCCACAGCAGCCGATGAGCGGCCGTAGGCGGTGCAGCGTGTATCGAGGTATAAGACGGGTCGAAATCAAGCGTCTAGCGTAGCGTCTTACGACTTGCAGACTTGCGGCACTTGGGGTGCTGGGGTCGTAGTCGGGTCGTGAACTGGAGACAACAAGAGCGAGAAAAATGAAAATGAAATTGCGGCCAACAGCACCCTGTTTTCCCAGGTGGTCACCCATCCAAGTACTGACAAGGCCCAACGTTGCTTAACTTCGGTGATCGGACGAGAACCGGTGTTTTCAACGTGGTATGGCCGTTGGCGAGCAAATTGTGCAACATGAAACGACAAGTCTGCGTCGGACCATGTCTCTTAATTTCCACACTAAGTGTTTATTTACCTGGCAGTAAAAACACGAGGCAGGCATAAAACGGCCGATCGAGATTTCGTGAAATGAAATAACATCTCTTTATGGAATACATTTAGAAAATTAAAACTTTCTTTAGAATCATTTACATTACAAAACGTTCCACTTCTTTTTTTATTATCATTATTATTTTAGCGTTCATTATGTCTGATTTAACTTATCCCCTCCCCCGACCGACCAACCACCACAACTTCGCCAAACTAAATAAATAAATAAATAAATAGAGTGTAGGTGATACGAATTACTCCCTGTCCCATAACGCTTATGCCTAATGCAAAGGGTAAAACTTTATTTTTTTTTTCCTTTGACTTTGCCATGTAAGGGGAATATGACGGCATATACTGGATTCAAATAGCAAAGAACCCAACTGACCTTTCACAATGCTACTGACAAACATGAAAAATATTTTTACCTTGTAGTTTCTGTTGTTCATAGGTGTTCAGTCAGTAGCGTAACCAACACTGTATGCTGATTCTTGGTTTCTCTTGAATTCTACCAATGTGGGGTATGTTCAACGTGCACACTCTAAGGAATGCTGTCCAACATTCTTGGTCGTCTTTGACTGTCTGGGCCCGTGGCGCTTCCGTTGCTGAGCAACAGACTCCGGCGATTGACAATACTGCCTCATTTAGCAACATTAAACTCTCTCCTCGTGATAGGTAATGTAACCTATTTCGTTACAGGGCGGGAAAGTCATTCCACAAATGTCAATCGTCGTTTTCATAGCAACCGAGAGAGCGTCTTTCTGATGGAAGGAGGGCCTGAGGCGGTAGACTGCACTTGTATGCCATCTTGCGGAAGATATAGTGAGTTACCGCAGCAACGGTCGACGCCTGGACCGCGTGGTCCTCCCTTCCCGCGCGCTCCGGTTCTCCCATTCCCGCGCAAAGTGCATCGATTTTCGCGGCAGTAGGCTGTAATTGCAACTATATGACATTTAACTCGGCGGCTAAAAGCTGCATTCTAAATAGAAACTGCAAGCATTACGACCATGCTCTTTAACAAGAGCTCTCGACGTCTTTGTAATCGTCAAACATCTGTAGCACGAGACGTTATAAATATTCGGCAGTGGGTGCGTGAAGGCATACTTACCTGGCGTAGGAGACACCGTGATCATAAAGGCGGTTCTCCCAGGGCGAGACCTTTCCATTGCACTTCGGTTAGGTTGACCCCTGCGATTACCTCTAATGTAGGTAACTCGGGCGCATAATTTTTGGTAGTCGGGACTGCGTTCGCGCTGTCCCGTTCTTAAATTATTTCAAAACTCAGCAAGCAATAACAGAAGCTTGTCAGTATTCAGTAGGCTGCAACTAGATAGGCACAAAACGGTTAGCTGCACGTCAAGGGACCTGGTGCCGAACCCAGAGCCACCCAGCACGGCCCGCTCGGCAACGACCTCGGACGTGCGCCCTTAGTAGCAGAAGCCACGACGACGCAACCCCCGCACAGCGTCCGAAAATAGCAGTCGGGCAGCCATTTCGGCCCTTCTCTGTCCATCGATGATTGCGCACCGACGGCAAATCGGCGGAGCATCGACCCCTGCACGGCCGGCTAGTGTGATGGGGCGCATGGGCCCACAGCAGCCGATGAGCGGCCGTAGGCGGTGCAGCGTGTATCGAGGTATAAGACGGGTCGAAATCAAGCGTCTAGCGTAGCGTCTTACGACTTGCAGACTTGCGGCACTTGGGGTGCTGGGGTCGTAGTCGGGTCGTGAACTGGAGACAACAAGAGCGAGAAAAATGAAAATGAAATTGCGGCCAACAGCACCCTGTTTTCCCAGGTGGTCACCCATCCAAGTACTGACAAGGCCCAACGTTGCTTAACTTCGGTGATCGGACGAGAACCGGTGTTTTCAACGTGGTATGGCCGTTGGCGAGCAAATTGTGCAACATGAAACGACAAGTCTGCGTCGGACCATGTCTCTTAATTTCCACACTAAGTGTTTATTTACCTGGCAGTAAAAACACGAGGCAGGCATAAAACGGCCGATCGAGATTTCGTGAAATGAAATAACATCTCTTTATGGAATACATTTAGAAAATTAAAACTTTCTTTAGAATCATTTACATTACAAAACGTTCCACTTCTTTTTTTATTATCATTATTATTTTAGCGTTCATTATGTCTGATTTAACTTATCCCCTCCCCCGACCGACCAACCACCACAACTTCGCCAAACTAAATAAATAAATAAATAAATAGAGTGTAGGTGATACGAATTACTCCCTGTCCCATAACGCTTATGCCTAATGCAAAGGGTAAAACTTTATTTTTTTTTTCCTTTGACTTTGCCATGTAAGGGGAATATGACGGCATATACTGGATTCAAATAGCAAAGAACCCAACTGACCTTTCACAATGCTACTGACAAACATGAAAAATATTTTTACCTTGTAGTTTCTGTTGTTCATAGGTGTTCAGTCAGTAGCGTAACCAACACTGTATGCTGATTCTTGGTTTCTCTTGAATTCTACCAATGTGGGGTATGTTCAACGTGCACACTCTAAGGAATGCTGTCCAACATTCTTGGTCGTCTTTGACTGTCTGGGCCCGTGGCGCTTCCGTTGCTGAGCAACAGACTCCGGCGATTGACAATACTGCCTCATTTAGCAACATTAAACTCTCTCCTCGTGATAGGTAATGTAACCTATTTCGTTACAGGGCGGGAAAGTCATTCCACAAATGTCAATCGTCGTTTTCATAGCAACCGAGAGAGCGTCTTTCTGATGGAAGGAGGGCCTGAGGCGGTAGACTGCACTTGTATGCCATCTTGCGGAAGATATAGTGAGTTACCGCAGCAACGGTCGACGCCTGGACCGCGTGGTCCTCCCTTCCCGCGCGCTCCGGTTCTCCCATTCCCGCGCAAAGTGCATCGATTTTCGCGGCAGTAGGCTGTAATTGCAACTATATGACATTTAACTCGGCGGCTAAAAGCTGCATTCTAAATAGAAACTGCAAGCATTACGACCATGCTCTTTAACAAGAGCTCTCGACGTCTTTGTAATCGTCAAACATCTGTAGCACGAGACGTTATAAATATTCGGCAGTGGGTGCGTGAAGGCATCGAATCCCCCCGACTGTAGCTATTGCCGGGCTGATCTCGGCTACTTCAGTTGGTTTCCTGTTCACGCTACTTCCTTCCGTTCCTGCTTTGCGCCGCCGCCGCCGCCGCCGCCGCCGCCGCCGCCGCCGCCGCCGCCCAGGCCCCGCACCTGGTCCGCCGCCGCCGCCGCCGCCGCCGCCGCCGCCGCCGCCGCCGCCCAGGCCCCGCACCTGGTCCGCCGCCGCCGCCGCCGCCGCCGCCGCCGCCGCCGCCGCCCAGGCCCCGCACCTGGTCCGCCGCCGCCGCCGCCGCCCAGGCCCCGCACCTGGTCCTGCGCCGCCGCCGCCCAGGCCCCGCACCTGGTCCTGCTCCTCCTCCGCCGCCGCCGCCGCCGCCGTCGTCTTCGTAGCAGCACCAACGTCCACGCTGCCGCCGCCGTCGCCGCCGTCATCGCTGCCGCCCTGCCGGTCTCCGCTCGTCGCCCTGGACTGCGCCCCTGTCGTAAGAGCTGCCCATGGCGACCTCATCGTCCACCCCGTCAACTTCCTCCTCCCTCTCCGCAGTTCCCACAATAACCCTGCCCCCTGTCCATACTGCACCCATCATTCTTACTACCACCCCCTCCCTCGCCTCCACAACAATCACCTGGAGCCCCTCCAGCCTTCCCCAAACTACTCTCCCGCTCCATGTCATCCTCTCCGCTTCACCATCCCATGAGGTCCCCCCTCCCCCTCCGCTCTACCTCCCCCTCACTACCCCCTACACTGCACCGGTCAATTCCGCCCATGTGACGCACCGCCGAGCCACGGTGGCAGATACGCCGCTGTCGCCCCCGCCCCCTTCTCACCTTCTACCCCACCATCCGCCTCCCATCGAAATCCCACTTGATCGTGTTTCCCTCCCAGCCCCTCCTACCTATGCCTCCGTCACCGCCTCTGCTCCAGCATCTCTACCTGCCTCTACTGGCGCCATCCCCAAGCGCACCCAGAAACGGGGAAGTGCGGACCCTTCCCCCGCCTCCACCAAATCGAAGAAAGCTCCCCCCCCTCCCCCGCCCCCTTCTCCTCCCCCTCTTACGGACTCTATGGACACCGCCCCCATTCTCCCACGCCCCCAACCCGACCTGTTCACATATGTACTGTCCCATCCTGATCCCCGATTCCTTGAACATAAAAACCTCTCCCTCCACATTCGGAAGTATTTCCCCTCCGCCCCCATCTCCCAAATTATTCCCCGCCGAGACTCTGTCCTCCTGAAGTCCCCCAGCCCCACCCTCCACACGGACATCCTCGCTCGCATCCCCAAGGTCCTTTTCGGCCCTCATGCCTCCCTCACCCCCTACTATACAGCCTCCTCTGCCCGCCAACCACCTCCCCCCCGCCGCCCTCCGACCCTCACCGCCGTGATCACAAGGCTTAGTCCTTTGATTACGGAGGAAGAGGTGTTGGAGCAACTCAACTCTCACCCCGACATCTCCATCCGTTCCGCCAAGCGGATCAACAATGACTCTGGCCCCACCCGTTTGATGCGGATATTTACTGAATCCGCATCCTCCCTTGACCACCTCTTCCTCGAGGGTGCGCTGATCTACGATCGCCGCCACACGGTAGAACCCTCCCGATCCCCCCCGCAAGCCTACCGCTGTGCCAGGTGCCTCGTTTATAATGATCACCTGACGCAGAACTGCAAAAACCCTCCCACCTGTCCCCACTGCAAAGACTCCCACCTCCATAAACACTGTCCCAACCTCACCTCTCCTCCCACCTGCAACACCTGTGGCGGCCCTCACCCTACCTACTCCTACAAGTGCAAATCCGTCCCTCCACCTGCTCCCTCCAAACCCGAACTCACCGTCCCCATCCGCCCCATAGATCCTCCCATGCACCCCAATCAATCCTTGGTCCCTCCCCCCACCGCCGAAGACGTTATCCGGTTCGTCACCACCGTCCTCGCCAACATCCACCCCTTCCAGCGTCCCCACACCCTCCAACAGATTGCACTGGCCGCCAGGTCCGTGTTCAATCTGGACACCTTTGCCACCTTCTCCCGTGCCCACTCCCACTTCGCCTTTTCCCGCCTCGAGACCCAAGTTTAAGTCCCTCCGGTCCCCTTCCTTTCCCCACCCCTCCTCTACCCTCCCCAACCCTCCCTCTATCCCATCATGGCAGGCCCATCCTATACCCTCCTCTACCACAACATCCGCTCCCTCCCAGCCAATAAGAACCTCTTCCTCCACACTCTCTCCCAACACCGCGTGGATGCCTTCCTACTCAACGAGACCTTCCTGCAACCCCGCCGACCAGTCAACACCAATCCTTACCTTCTCCACCGCACCGACGGACCCCCACCCCTGGCCCGAGGCGGAGTGGCGATCGGCCATCTCCGTCACCACCCCGTCCGGCTACACCCTCTCCTCAATGACCCCACTGAACACTTGATCCTCAGCCTCTTTCTTCCCTCCCTCACTGTCACTCTCGCCACCATTTACATTCGCTCCACCTCTCCTCTCCCGTACGATTTCCTCTCCCATGTCGACCGCACCTTCCCGACCTATGTCATTGCCGCTGACCTCAACCTTCATTCCCGTCACCCCGCTGAACTCCGGCGGTGGCGTCAGTTCGTCACCACCTCGCTCCGGGGCGACGTCCTTCCCCTTCCCCGCCCAACCCGCCCCGAAAGCAACACCACACCCGATGCAGTACTGGTGTCTCCCAACCTCCTTGGGCGCATCACGGCGGACGTCCTCGACCTAATAGGCAGTGACCACGCCCCTGTCCTACTTACCTTTGACCACCGCCCCCGCCCTGCCCGTGCTCCTCGTCCCATGCCCCCTCCCAAACTCGTCCATGATTATTCCCGTGCCGACTGGGATGCCTACCGTCGCTCCATTGACACCTCGGTCGAAAGCCACCCACTACCCCTCCATACTCCCGCCGATATTGACCATGCCTCCTCCTTTCTCCAGCAGACCGTTGCTGACGCGGTCCATGCCCACATCCCTACCCGGGCGATCTATCCTCACCGCCCTACCCTTCCTCCACAGGCCGTCCTTCTCCTCCGCGAATCCCGCCGTCTGTACCGCTCCTTTCTCCGGACCCGTGACCGGGATACTCTCCAACGCCACCGGCAACTCCAACGACACATAAGAAACCTTTTGACCGCGAAGAAACGCCGGGACTGGCGTCAGACATGCACCCGCCTTAACTCGCTCCTCCCGGTCTACTCCGCCAAGTACTGGCGTGCCTTCCGCCGCCTTACTGGCAGTCACTCCTCCCCCCACTACCCACTTCTCCATGATGATCGTCCTTTCCCTGACAACGCCAGTAAGGCAGAACATTTTGCCTCCTACCTTTCTGATGTATTTTCCATTCCTGATGATCCCCTCTTTGACTACTCTCTCTTCCCGGATGTCCATGAGCGCACCGACACCTCCTCTCCTCCGCTCGCCCCTGGCTTCCAGTACTTGGACCGCATTCCTCCCTCAGAATTGAACACTCCCATTACTGCCCGTGACATAATAGACACTCTTCGCACGAAACGAAACACCGCCCCCGGTCACGACCGGCTAACCTACCGCCACCTTCGCGCATGCCCCCTCTCATTTCATGAAGTCCTTGCCAAACTCTACAACGTCATCCTTTACACTGGCTTCTACCCCGACCTGTGGAAAATCTCCCGTATTCTCATGTTCCTCAAGCCTGACAAGCCCCCGTCCCAGACCTCATCCTACCGTCCCATCAGTCTTACCTCCGTGTTCAGCAAGGTCCTGGAAACCATCCTTTCTCGTCGAATCCACCAGCACCTCCACCGCCACCAGTTTCTCCCCTCCTCCCAATGTGGCTTCCGACCCTCCTTCTCCGCCGACGACCAGCTCCTTCGCCTGACTCATCTCCTCTCCGTCCAACTCAACTCCCGTCGCTCCGCAATTTTTGTATCCCTCGACATCCAAAAAGCCTACGACCGAGTATGGCATTCCGGTCTCCTCTTCAAGATCCAGCTCTACGCCCTTCCCATTAATTACGTCCGCCTCATCGCTTCCTTCCTTACCCGCCGCCCCTCCTACGTCACTGTCTGCAACTCCAATTCCCGTATTTTCTACCCCTCCGCCGGGGTGCCCCAAGGCTCAGTCCTCTCTCCCCTCCTCTATCTCCTCTACTCTGCCGACATGCCTCAACCCCAACCTCCCGTCTATCTCCTCCAATATGCTGACGACACCGCCTTCCTGGCCCTCGCCCCCTCCCTTGCCCGTTCCCAGGTTTTGCTCCAGTCCCACCTCACCGAGTTCGCCTCCTGGTGTAACCGGTGGCTCCTCTCCGTCAATCCCGACAAATCCCAGGCAATAGTCATAGGTCGTACTACCCGCACCTTCCGCCTCCACGATTTCTATCTTACCCTTCACAACCGACCCATCCGCCTCACCCCCACCCTCAAGTACCTTGGCCTTACCCTTGACCGCCAACTGTCCTGGACTCCATACCTCAAATCCCTCCGTGAGAAAGCTCTGTCCCGCCTAAACCTCCTAAAACTCCTCACTGGCCGGACGTGGGGCCTTCACCCTTCCACTGTCCTTCACACCTACAAATCAATCATGCGCCCCGTCCTTTGTTCCTTCCACCCCGCCTGGATATCAGCCCCTCCTACTTTCTACAAGTCCCTCCAGATTCTAGAACGCCACGCCCTCCGCCTCGCATACCGTATCAGACTCCCTTCCCCCACGCGGATCCTCTATGACCTCATCCCCTTCCCTCCTCTCCTACAACACCTCGAACATCTCCGGCTCCTTTACGCATCCCGCAAAATAGAGTCCCAAAACCCTCTGGTCTACCCTATTCTTACGAATCCCGGGCCTCTGCCACGCCTCCGCCAAACCGTCCCTCCCGGCCTTCACCTCCATACGCTCCGTATCCTCTCCCAAGGCAATTTCCGCACCCTTCCTCTACCGGATACCGAACTTCGGCCCGATATCTACCCCTCCTACCAACTCTGATCCCTTCCCCGTAGCATCAGCGCCCCTCCCCTCTCTCCCGTCCCTTTTCCTTCCCGCCCGCTTGGCTACCCTCTCCCATGCCCAGAGTCTCGTCACTCCTTCCCTCCTTACGCTCTCTTCCCTCCCATTCTCCCCCTCCCCCGCACTTCCCCCGTCCCTGCCCCACCTCCCCCCCTCCATCCCCTCCCCACTCCCTGCGGGGGCGTCTCGACTTTTTATCTATGTGTTCAGTGCAAGTGTCTCCAGTGTCGTGTGTTTTACTCAGTGCCTCCATAATCGCCGTCCCCATGTTTTATTTTGTACGCCGTCCGCTGTCTTCATGTGTGAACTTCGTGTCTCCGCAATGTACTTTTAAACTTGTCACCGTGGCCGATCGTTTTTACTGACTATGTGTGCGTTTTATCACTACCCGTCTGTTTTTTTGTTCTCTGCCGTATGTTTTGTCCTGTCTGTACATGTCCGTTTTAGTCTGTCGAAAACTCTGTATGTCAATGTTTTTATTTCCGCATTTTTGTTCATCTTTTTATATTTTATCTCCTCTTTGTCAACATTTTTGTATGTCACATGGCTGAAGAGCAGCCACCGCAGCTGCTGCCAGCCTGCCAGCTGTTTCTACAGCTGGCTTTAAAAAACAATAAAGGAAAAAAAAAAAAAAAAAAAATGCGTGAAGGCATACTTACCTGGCGTAGGAGACACCGTGATCATAAAGGCGGTTCTCCCAGGGCGAGACCTTTCCATTGCACTTCGGTTAGGTTGACCCCTGCGATTACCTCTAATGTAGGTAACTCGGGCGCATAATTTTTGGTAGTCGGGACTGCGTTCGCGCTGTCCCGTTCTTAAATTATTTCAAAACTCAGCAAGCAATAACAGAAGCTTGTCAGTATTCAGTAGGCTGCAACTAGATAGGCACAAAACGGTTAGCTGCACGTCAAGGGACCTGGTGCCGAACCCAGAGCCACCCAGCACGGCCCGCTCGGCAACGACCTCGGACGTGCGCCCTTAGTAGCAGAAGCCACGACGACGCAACCCCCGCACAGCGTCCGAAAATAGCAGTCGGGCAGCCATTTCGGCCCTTCTCTGTCCATCGATGATTGCGCACCGACGGCAAATCGGCGGAGCATCGACCCCTGCACGGCCGGCTAGTGTGATGGGGCGCATGGGCCCACAGCAGCCGATGAGCGGCCGTAGGCGGTGCAGCGTGTATCGAGGTATAAGACGGGTCGAAATCAAGCGTCTAGCGTAGCGTCTTACGACTTGCAGACTTGCGGCACTTGGGGTGCTGGGGTCGTAGTCGGGTCGTGAACTGGAGACAACAAGAGCGAGAAAAATGAAAATGAAATTGCGGCCAACAGCACCCTGTTTTCCCAGGTGGTCACCCATCCAAGTACTGACAAGGCCCAACGTTGCTTAACTTCGGTGATCGGACGAGAACCGGTGTTTTCAACGTGGTATGGCCGTTGGCGAGCAAATTGTGCAACATGAAACGACAAGTCTGCGTCGGACCATGTCTCTTAATTTCCACACTAAGTGTTTATTTACCTGGCAGTAAAAACACGAGGCAGGCATAAAACGGCCGATCGAGATTTCGTGAAATGAAATAACATCTCTTTATGGAATACATTTAGAAAATTAAAACTTTCTTTAGAATCATTTACATTACAAAACGTTCCACTTCTTTTTTTATTATCATTATTATTTTAGCGTTCATTATGTCTGATTTAACTTATCCCCTCCCCCGACCGACCAACCACCACAACTTCGCCAAACTAAATAAATAAATAAATAAATAGAGTGTAGGTGATACGAATTACTCCCTGTCCCATAACGCTTATGCCTAATGCAAAGGGTAAAACTTTATTTTTTTTTTCCTTTGACTTTGCCATGTAAGGGGAATATGACGGCATATACTGGATTCAAATAGCAAAGAACCCAACTGACCTTTCACAATGCTACTGACAAACATGAAAAATATTTTTACCTTGTAGTTTCTGTTGTTCATAGGTGTTCAGTCAGTAGCGTAACCAACACTGTATGCTGATTCTTGGTTTCTCTTGAATTCTACCAATGTGGGGTATGTTCAACGTGCACACTCTAAGGAATGCTGTCCAACATTCTTGGTCGTCTTTGACTGTCTGGGCCCGTGGCGCTTCCGTTGCTGAGCAACAGACTCCGGCGATTGACAATACTGCCTCATTTAGCAACATTAAACTCTCTCCTCGTGATAGGTAATGTAACCTATTTCGTTACAGGGCGGGAAAGTCATTCCACAAATGTCAATCGTCGTTTTCATAGCAACCGAGAGAGCGTCTTTCTGATGGAAGGAGGGCCTGAGGCGGTAGACTGCACTTGTATGCCATCTTGCGGAAGATATAGTGAGTTACCGCAGCAACGGTCGACGCCTGGACCGCGTGGTCCTCCCTTCCCGCGCGCTCCGGTTCTCCCATTCCCGCGCAAAGTGCATCGATTTTCGCGGCAGTAGGCTGTAATTGCAACTATATGACATTTAACTCGGCGGCTAAAAGCTGCATTCTAAATAGAAACTGCAAGCATTACGACCATGCTCTTTAACAAGAGCTCTCGACGTCTTTGTAATCGTCAAACATCTGTAGCACGAGACGTTATAAATATTCGGCAGTGGGTGCGTGAAGGCATACTTACCTGGCGTAGGAGACACCGTGATCATAAAGGCGGTTCTCCCAGGGCGAGACCTTTCCATTGCACTTCGGTTAGGTTGACCCCTGCGATTACCTCTAATGTAGGTAACTCGGGCGCATAATTTTTGGTAGTCGGGACTGCGTTCGCGCTGTCCCGTTCTTAAATTATTTCAAAACTCAGCAAGCAATAACAGAAGCTTGTCAGTATTCAGTAGGCTGCAACTAGATAGGCACAAAACGGTTAGCTGCACGTCAAGGGACCTGGTGCCGAACCCAGAGCCACCCAGCACGGCCCGCTCGGCAACGACCTCGGACGTGCGCCCTTAGTAGCAGAAGCCACGACGACGCAACCCCCGCACAGCGTCCGAAAATAGCAGTCGGGCAGCCATTTCGGCCCTTCTCTGTCCATCGATGATTGCGCACCGACGGCAAATCGGCGGAGCATCGACCCCTGCACGGCCGGCTAGTGTGATGGGGCGCATGGGCCCACAGCAGCCGATGAGCGGCCGTAGGCGGTGCAGCGTGTATCGAGGTATAAGACGGGTCGAAATCAAGCGTCTAGCGTAGCGTCTTACGACTTGCAGACTTGCGGCACTTGGGGTGCTGGGGTCGTAGTCGGGTCGTGAACTGGAGACAACAAGAGCGAGAAAAATGAAAATGAAATTGCGGCCAACAGCACCCTGTTTTCCCAGGTGGTCACCCATCCAAGTACTGACAAGGCCCAACGTTGCTTAACTTCGGTGATCGGACGAGAACCGGTGTTTTCAACGTGGTATGGCCGTTGGCGAGCAAATTGTGCAACATGAAACGACAAGTCTGCGTCGGACCATGTCTCTTAATTTCCACACTAAGTGTTTATTTACCTGGCAGTAAAAACACGAGGCAGGCATAAAACGGCCGATCGAGATTTCGTGAAATGAAATAACATCTCTTTATGGAATACATTTAGAAAATTAAAACTTTCTTTAGAATCATTTACATTACAAAACGTTCCACTTCTTTTTTTATTATCATTATTATTTTAGCGTTCATTATGTCTGATTTAACTTATCCCCTCCCCCGACCGACCAACCACCACAACTTCGCCAAACTAAATAAATAAATAAATAAATAGAGTGTAGGTGATACGAATTACTCCCTGTCCCATAACGCTTATGCCTAATGCAAAGGGTAAAACTTTATTTTTTTTTTCCTTTGACTTTGCCATGTAAGGGGAATATGACGGCATATACTGGATTCAAATAGCAAAGAACCCAACTGACCTTTCACAATGCTACTGACAAACATGAAAAATATTTTTACCTTGTAGTTTCTGTTGTTCATAGGTGTTCAGTCAGTAGCGTAACCAACACTGTATGCTGATTCTTGGTTTCTCTTGAATTCTACCAATGTGGGGTATGTTCAACGTGCACACTCTAAGGAATGCTGTCCAACATTCTTGGTCGTCTTTGACTGTCTGGGCCCGTGGCGCTTCCGTTGCTGAGCAACAGACTCCGGCGATTGACAATACTGCCTCATTTAGCAACATTAAACTCTCTCCTCGTGATAGGTAATGTAACCTATTTCGTTACAGGGCGGGAAAGTCATTCCACAAATGTCAATCGTCGTTTTCATAGCAACCGAGAGAGCGTCTTTCTGATGGAAGGAGGGCCTGAGGCGGTAGACTGCACTTGTATGCCATCTTGCGGAAGATATAGTGAGTTACCGCAGCAACGGTCGACGCCTGGACCGCGTGGTCCTCCCTTCCCGCGCGCTCCGGTTCTCCCATTCCCGCGCAAAGTGCATCGATTTTCGCGGCAGTAGGCTGTAATTGCAACTATATGACATTTAACTCGGCGGCTAAAAGCTGCATTCTAAATAGAAACTGCAAGCATTACGACCATGCTCTTTAACAAGAGCTCTCGACGTCTTTGTAATCGTCAAACATCTGTAGCACGAGACGTTATAAATATTCGGCAGTGGGTGCGTGAAGGCATACTTACCTGGCGTAGGAGACACCGTGATCATAAAGGCGGTTCTCCCAGGGCGAGACCTTTCCATTGCACTTCGGTTAGGTTGACCCCTGCGATTACCTCTAATGTAGGTAACTCGGGCGCATAATTTTTGGTAGTCGGGACTGCGTTCGCGCTGTCCCGTTCTTAAATTATTTCAAAACTCAGCAAGCAATAACAGAAGCTTGTCAGTATTCAGTAGGCTGCAACTAGATAGGCACAAAACGGTTAGCTGCACGTCAAGGGACCTGGTGCCGAACCCAGAGCCACCCAGCACGGCCCGCTCGGCAACGACCTCGGACGTGCGCCCTTAGTAGCAGAAGCCACGACGACGCAACCCCCGCACAGCGTCCGAAAATAGCAGTCGGGCAGCCATTTCGGCCCTTCTCTGTCCATCGATGATTGCGCACCGACGGCAAATCGGCGGAGCATCGACCCCTGCACGGCCGGCTAGTGTGATGGGGCGCATGGGCCCACAGCAGCCGATGAGCGGCCGTAGGCGGTGCAGCGTGTATCGAGGTATAAGACGGGTCGAAATCAAGCGTCTAGCGTAGCGTCTTACGACTTGCAGACTTGCGGCACTTGGGGTGCTGGGGTCGTAGTCGGGTCGTGAACTGGAGACAACAAGAGCGAGAAAAATGAAAATGAAATTGCGGCCAACAGCACCCTGTTTTCCCAGGTGGTCACCCATCCAAGTACTGACAAGGCCCAACGTTGCTTAACTTCGGTGATCGGACGAGAACCGGTGTTTTCAACGTGGTATGGCCGTTGGCGAGCAAATTGTGCAACATGAAACGACAAGTCTGCGTCGGACCATGTCTCTTAATTTCCACACTAAGTGTTTATTTACCTGGCAGTAAAAACACGAGGCAGGCATAAAACGGCCGATCGAGATTTCGTGAAATGAAATAACATCTCTTTATGGAATACATTTAGAAAATTAAAACTTTCTTTAGAATCATTTACATTACAAAACGTTCCACTTCTTTTTTTATTATCATTATTATTTTAGCGTTCATTATGTCTGATTTAACTTATCCCCTCCCCCGACCGACCAACCACCACAACTTCGCCAAACTAAATAAATAAATAAATAAATAGAGTGTAGGTGATACGAATTACTCCCTGTCCCATAACGCTTATGCCTAATGCAAAGGGTAAAACTTTATTTTTTTTTCCTTTGACTTTGCCATGTAAGGGGAATATGACGGCATATACTGGATTCAAATAGCAAAGAACCCAACTGACCTTTCACAATGCTACTGACAAACATGAAAAATATTTTTACCTTGTAGTTTCTGTTGTTCATAGGTGTTCAGTCAGTAGCGTAACCAACACTGTATGCTGATTCTTGGTTTCTCTTGAATTCTACCAATGTGGGGTATGTTCAACGTGCACACTCTAAGGAATGCTGTCCAACATTCTTGGTCGTCTTTGACTGTCTGGGCCCGTGGCGCTTCCGTTGCTGAGCAACAGACTCCGGCGATTGACAATACTGCCTCATTTAGCAACATTAAACTCTCTCCTCGTGATAGGTAATGTAACCTATTTCGTTACAGGGCGGGAAAGTCATTCCACAAATGTCAATCGTCGTTTTCATAGCAACCGAGAGAGCGTCTTTCTGATGGAAGGAGGGCCTGAGGCGGTAGACTGCACTTGTATGCCATCTTGCGGAAGATATAGTGAGTTACCGCAGCAACGGTCGACGCCTGGACCGCGTGGTCCTCCCTTCCCGCGCGCTCCGGTTCTCCCATTCCCGCGCAAAGTGCATCGATTTTCGCGGCAGTAGGCTGTAATTGCAACTATATGACATTTAACTCGGCGGCTAAAAGCTGCATTCTAAATAGAAACTGCAAGCATTACGACCATGCTCTTTAACAAGAGCTCTCGACGTCTTTGTAATCGTCAAACATCTGTAGCACGAGACGTTATAAATATTCGGCAGTGGGTGCGTGAAGGCATACTTACCTGGCGTAGGAGACACCGTGATCATAAAGGCGGTTCTCCCAGGGCGAGACCTTTCCATTGCACTTCGGTTAGGTTGACCCCTGCGATTACCTCTAATGTAGGTAACTCGGGCGCATAATTTTTGGTAGTCGGGACTGCGTTCGCGCTGTCCCGTTCTTAAATTATTTCAAAACTCAGCAAGCAATAACAGAAGCTTGTCAGTATTCAGTAGGCTGCAACTAGATAGGCACAAAACGGTTAGCTGCACGTCAAGGGACCTGGTGCCGAACCCAGAGCCACCCAGCACGGCCCGCTCGGCAACGACCTCGGACGTGCGCCCTTAGTAGCAGAAGCCACGACGACGCAACCCCCGCACAGCGTCCGAAAATAGCAGTCGGGCAGCCATTTCGGCCCTTCTCTGTCCATCGATGATTGCGCACCGACGGCAAATCGGCGGAGCATCGACCCCTGCACGGCCGGCTAGTGTGATGGGGCGCATGGGCCCACAGCAGCCGATGAGCGGCCGTAGGCGGTGCAGCGTGTATCGAGGTATAAGACGGGTCGAAATCAAGCGTCTAGCGTAGCGTCTTACGACTTGCAGACTTGCGGCACTTGGGGTGCTGGGGTCGTAGTCGGGTCGTGAACTGGAGACAACAAGAGCGAGAAAAATGAAAATGAAATTGCGGCCAACAGCACCCTGTTTTCCCAGGTGGTCACCCATCCAAGTACTGACAAGGCCCAACGTTGCTTAACTTCGGTGATCGGACGAGAACCGGTGTTTTCAACGTGGTATGGCCGTTGGCGAGCAAATTGTGCAACATGAAACGACAAGTCTGCGTCGGACCATGTCTCTTAATTTCCACACTAAGTGTTTATTTACCTGGCAGTAAAAACACGAGGCAGGCATAAAACGGCCGATCGAGATTTCGTGAAATGAAATAACATCTCTTTATGGAATACATTTAGAAAATTAAAACTTTCTTTAGAATCATTTACATTACAAAACGTTCCACTTCTTTTTTTATTATCATTATTATTTTAGCGTTCATTATGTCTGATTTAACTTATCCCCTCCCCCGACCGACCAACCACCACAACTTCGCCAAACTAAATAAATAAATAAATAAATAGAGTGTAGGTGATACGAATTACTCCCTGTCCCATAACGCTTATGCCTAATGCAAAGGGTAAAACTTTATTTTTTTTTTCCTTTGACTTTGCCATGTAAGGGGAATATGACGGCATATACTGGATTCAAATAGCAAAGAACCCAACTGACCTTTCACAATGCTACTGACAAACATGAAAAATATTTTTACCTTGTAGTTTCTGTTGTTCATAGGTGTTCAGTCAGTAGCGTAACCAACACTGTATGCTGATTCTTGGTTTCTCTTGAATTCTACCAATGTGGGGTATGTTCAACGTGCACACTCTAAGGAATGCTGTCCAACATTCTTGGTCGTCTTTGACTGTCTGGGCCCGTGGCGCTTCCGTTGCTGAGCAACAGACTCCGGCGATTGACAATACTGCCTCATTTAGCAACATTAAACTCTCTCCTCGTGATAGGTAATGTAACCTATTTCGTTACAGGGCGGGAAAGTCATTCCACAAATGTCAATCGTCGTTTTCATAGCAACCGAGAGAGCGTCTTTCTGATGGAAGGAGGGCCTGAGGCGGTAGACTGCACTTGTATGCCATCTTGCGGAAGATATAGTGAGTTACCGCAGCAACGGTCGACGCCTGGACCGCGTGGTCCTCCCTTCCCGCGCGCTCCGGTTCTCCCATTCCCGCGCAAAGTGCATCGATTTTCGCGGCAGTAGGCTGTAATTGCAACTATATGACATTTAACTCGGCGGCTAAAAGCTGCATTCTAAATAGAAACTGCAAGCATTACGACCATGCTCTTTAACAAGAGCTCTCGACGTCTTTGTAATCGTCAAACATCTGTAGCACGAGACGTTATAAATATTCGGCAGTGGGTGCGTGAAGGCCTCCTCTCCGTCAATCCCGACAAATCCCAGGCAATAGTCATAGGTCGTACTACCCGCACCTTCCGCCTCCACGATTTCTATCTTACCCTTCACAACCGACCCATCCGCCACACCCCCACCCTCAAGTACCTTGGCCTTACCCTTGACCGCCAACTGTCCTGGACTCCATACCTCAAATCCCTCCGTGAGAAAGCTCTGTCCCGCCTAAACCTCCTAAAACTCCTCACTGGCCGGACGTGGGGCCTCCACCCTTCCACTGTCCTTCACACCTACAAATCAATCATGCGCCCCATCCTTTGTTCCTTCCACCCCGCCTGGATATCAGCCCCTCCTACTTTCTACAAGTCCCTCCAGATTCTAGAACGCCACGCCCTCCGCCTCGCATACCGTATCAGACTCCCTTCCCCCACGCGGATCCTCTATGACCTCATCCCCTTCCCTCCTCTCCTACAACACCTCGAACATCTCCGGCTCCTTTACGCATCCCGCAAAATAGAGTCCCAAAACCCTCTGGTCTACCCTATTCTTACGAATCCCGGGCCTCTGCCACGCCTCCGCCAAACCGTCCCTCCCGGCCTTCACCTCCATACGCTCCGTATCCTCTCCCAAGGCAATTTCCGCACCCTTCCTCTACCGGATACCGAACTTCGGCCCGATATCTACCCCTCCTACCAACTCTGATCCCTTCCCCGTAGCATCAGCGCCCCTCCCCTCTCTCCCGTCCCTTTTCCTTCCCGCCCGCTTGGCTACCCCTCTCCCATGCCCAGAGTCTCGTCACTCCTTCCCTCCTTACGCTCTCTTCCCTCCCCTTCTCCCCCTCCCCCGCACTTCCCCCATCCCTGCCCCACCTCCCCCCCCTCCGTCCCCTCCCCACTCCCTGCGGGGGCGTCTCGACTTTTTATCTATGTGTTCAGTGCAAGTGTCTCCAGTGTCGTGTGTTTTACTCAGTGCCTCCATAATCGCCGTCCCCATGTTTTATTCTTTACGCCGTCAGCTGTCTCCGTGTGTGAACTTCGTGTCTCCGCAATGTACTTTTAAACTTGTCACCGTGGCCGGTTGTTTTTACTGACTGTGTGTGTGTTTTATCACTACTCGTCTCTTTTTTGTTCTCTGCCATATGTTTTGTCCCATTTATACATGTCCGTTTTACTCTGACGAAAAATCTGTCTGTCAAGTCTTTAATTTCCGCAATTTTGTTCATCTTTTTTATATTTTATCTCTTCTTTGTCAAATACTTGTGTATCACATGGCTGAAGAGCAGCCACCGCAGCTGCTGCCAGCCTGCCAGCTGTTTCTACGGCTGGCTTTAAAACAACAATAAAGGAAAAAAAAAAAAAAAAAAAAAAAAAAAAAAAAAATGCGTGAAGGCATACTTACCTGGCGTAGGAGACACCGTGATCATAAAGGCGGTTCTCCCAGGGCGAGACCTTTCCATTGCACTTCGGTTAGGTTGACCCCTGCGATTACCTCTAATGTAGGTAACTCGGGCGCATAATTTTTGGTAGTCGGGACTGCGTTCGCGCTGTCCCGTTCTTAAATTATTTCAAAACTCAGCAAGCAATAACAGAAGCTTGTCAGTATTCAGTAGGCTGCAACTAGATAGGCACAAAACGGTTAGCTGCACGTCAAGGGACCTGGTGCCGAACCCAGAGCCACCCAGCACGGCCCGCTCGGCAACGACCTCGGACGTGCGCCCTTAGTAGCAGAAGCCACGACGACGCAACCCCCGCACAGCGTCCGAAAATAGCAGTCGGGCAGCCATTTCGGCCCTTCTCTGTCCATCGATGATTGCGCACCGACGGCAAATCGGCGGAGCATCGACCCCTGCACGGCCGGCTAGTGTGATGGGGCGCATGGGCCCACAGCAGCCGATGAGCGGCCGTAGGCGGTGCAGCGTGTATCGAGGTATAAGACGGGTCGAAATCAAGCGTCTAGCGTAGCGTCTTACGACTTGCAGACTTGCGGCACTTGGGGTGCTGGGGTCGTAGTCGGGTCGTGAACTGGAGACAACAAGAGCGAGAAAAATGAAAATGAAATTGCGGCCAACAGCACCCTGTTTTCCCAGGTGGTCACCCATCCAAGTACTGACAAGGCCCAACGTTGCTTAACTTCGGTGATCGGACGAGAACCGGTGTTTTCAACGTGGTATGGCCGTTGGCGAGCAAATTGTGCAACATGAAACGACAAGTCTGCGTCGGACCATGTCTCTTAATTTCCACACTAAGTGTTTATTTACCTGGCAGTAAAAACACGAGGCAGGCATAAAACGGCCGATCGAGATTTCGTGAAATGAAATAACATCTCTTTATGGAATACATTTAGAAAATTAAAACTTTCTTTAGAATCATTTACATTACAAAACGTTCCACTTCTTTTTTTATTATCATTATTATTTTAGCGTTCATTATGTCTGATTTAACTTATCCCCTCCCCCGACCGACCAACCACCACAACTTCGCCAAACTAAATAAATAAATAAATAAATAGAGTGTAGGTGATACGAATTACTCCCTGTCCCATAACGCTTATGCCTAATGCAAAGGGTAAAACTTTATTTTTTTTTTCCTTTGACTTTGCCATGTAAGGGGAATATGACGGCATATACTGGATTCAAATAGCAAAGAACCCAACTGACCTTTCACAATGCTACTGACAAACATGAAAAATATTTTTACCTTGTAGTTTCTGTTGTTCATAGGTGTTCAGTCAGTAGCGTAACCAACACTGTATGCTGATTCTTGGTTTCTCTTGAATTCTACCAATGTGGGGTATGTTCAACGTGCACACTCTAAGGAATGCTGTCCAACATTCTTGGTCGTCTTTGACTGTCTGGGCCCGTGGCGCTTCCGTTGCTGAGCAACAGACTCCGGCGATTGACAATACTGCCTCATTTAGCAACATTAAACTCTCTCCTCGTGATAGGTAATGTAACCTATTTCGTTACAGGGCGGGAAAGTCATTCCACAAATGTCAATCGTCGTTTTCATAGCAACCGAGAGAGCGTCTTTCTGATGGAAGGAGGGCCTGAGGCGGTAGACTGCACTTGTATGCCATCTTGCGGAAGATATAGTGAGTTACCGCAGCAACGGTCGACGCCTGGACCGCGTGGTCCTCCCTTCCCGCGCGCTCCGGTTCTCCCATTCCCGCGCAAAGTGCATCGATTTTCGCGGCAGTAGGCTGTAATTGCAACTATATGACATTTAACTCGGCGGCTAAAAGCTGCATTCTAAATAGAAACTGCAAGCATTACGACCATGCTCTTTAACAAGAGCTCTCGACGTCTTTGTAATCGTCAAACATCTGTAGCACGAGACGTTATAAATATTCGGCAGTGGGTGCGTGAAGGCATACTTACCTGGCGTAGGAGACACCGTGATCATAAAGGCGGTTCTCCCAGGGCGAGACCTTTCCATTGCACTTCGGTTAGGTTGACCCCTGCGATTACCTCTAATGTAGGTAACTCGGGCGCATAATTTTTGGTAGTCGGGACTGCGTTCGCGCTGTCCCGTTCTTAAATTATTTCAAAACTCAGCAAGCAATAACAGAAGCTTGTCAGTATTCAGTAGGCTGCAACTAGATAGGCACAAAACGGTTAGCTGCACGTCAAGGGACCTGGTGCCGAACCCAGAGCCACCCAGCACGGCCCGCTCGGCAACGACCTCGGACGTGCGCCCTTAGTAGCAGAAGCCACGACGACGCAACCCCCGCACAGCGTCCGAAAATAGCAGTCGGGCAGCCATTTCGGCCCTTCTCTGTCCATCGATGATTGCGCACCGACGGCAAATCGGCGGAGCATCGACCCCTGCACGGCCGGCTAGTGTGATGGGGCGCATGGGCCCACAGCAGCCGATGAGCGGCCGTAGGCGGTGCAGCGTGTATCGAGGTATAAGACGGGTCGAAATCAAGCGTCTAGCGTAGCGTCTTACGACTTGCAGACTTGCGGCACTTGGGGTGCTGGGGTCGTAGTCGGGTCGTGAACTGGAGACAACAAGAGCGAGAAAAATGAAAATGAAATTGCGGCCAACAGCACCCTGTTTTCCCAGGTGGTCACCCATCCAAGTACTGACAAGGCCCAACGTTGCTTAACTTCGGTGATCGGACGAGAACCGGTGTTTTCAACGTGGTATGGCCGTTGGCGAGCAAATTGTGCAACATGAAACGACAAGTCTGCGTCGGACCATGTCTCTTAATTTCCACACTAAGTGTTTATTTACCTGGCAGTAAAAACACGAGGCAGGCATAAAACGGCCGATCGAGATTTCGTGAAATGAAATAACATCTCTTTATGGAATACATTTAGAAAATTAAAACTTTCTTTAGAATCATTTACATTACAAAACGTTCCACTTCTTTTTTTATTATCATTATTATTTTAGCGTTCATTATGTCTGATTTAACTTATCCCCTCCCCCGACCGACCAACCACCACAACTTCGCCAAACTAAATAAATAAATAAATAAATAGAGTGTAGGTGATACGAATTACTCCCTGTCCCATAACGCTTATGCCTAATGCAAAGGGTAAAACTTTATTTTTTTTTTCCTTTGACTTTGCCATGTAAGGGGAATATGACGGCATATACTGGATTCAAATAGCAAAGAACCCAACTGACCTTTCACAATGCTACTGACAAACATGAAAAATATTTTTACCTTGTAGTTTCTGTTGTTCATAGGTGTTCAGTCAGTAGCGTAACCAACACTGTATGCTGATTCTTGGTTTCTCTTGAATTCTACCAATGTGGGGTATGTTCAACGTGCACACTCTAAGGAATGCTGTCCAACATTCTTGGTCGTCTTTGACTGTCTGGGCCCGTGGCGCTTCCGTTGCTGAGCAACAGACTCCGGCGATTGACAATACTGCCTCATTTAGCAACATTAAACTCTCTCCTCGTGATAGGTAATGTAACCTATTTCGTTACAGGGCGGGAAAGTCATTCCACAAATGTCAATCGTCGTTTTCATAGCAACCGAGAGAGCGTCTTTCTGATGGAAGGAGGGCCTGAGGCGGTAGACTGCACTTGTATGCCATCTTGCGGAAGATATAGTGAGTTACCGCAGCAACGGTCGACGCCTGGACCGCGTGGTCCTCCCTTCCCGCGCGCTCCGGTTCTCCCATTCCCGCGCAAAGTGCATCGATTTTCGCGGCAGTAGGCTGTAATTGCAACTATATGACATTTAACTCGGCGGCTAAAAGCTGCATTCTAAATAGAAACTGCAAGCATTACGACCATGCTCTTTAACAAGAGCTCTCGACGTCTTTGTAATCGTCAAACATCTGTAGCACGAGACGTTATAAATATTCGGCAGTGGGTGCGTGAAGGCATACTTACCTGGCGTAGGAGACACCGTGATCATAAAGGCGGTTCTCCCAGGGCGAGACCTTTCCATTGCACTTCGGTTAGGTTGACCCCTGCGATTACCTCTAATGTAGGTAACTCGGGCGCATAATTTTTGGTAGTCGGGACTGCGTTCGCGCTGTCCCGTTCTTAAATTATTTCAAAACTCAGCAAGCAATAACAGAAGCTTGTCAGTATTCAGTAGGCTGCAACTAGATAGGCACAAAACGGTTAGCTGCACGTCAAGGGACCTGGTGCCGAACCCAGAGCCACCCAGCACGGCCCGCTCGGCAACGACCTCGGACGTGCGCCCTTAGTAGCAGAAGCCACGACGACGCAACCCCCGCACAGCGTCCGAAAATAGCAGTCGGGCAGCCATTTCGGCCCTTCTCTGTCCATCGATGATTGCGCACCGACGGCAAATCGGCGGAGCATCGACCCCTGCACGGCCGGCTAGTGTGATGGGGCGCATGGGCCCACAGCAGCCGATGAGCGGCCGTAGGCGGTGCAGCGTGTATCGAGGTATAAGACGGGTCGAAATCAAGCGTCTAGCGTAGCGTCTTACGACTTGCAGACTTGCGGCACTTGGGGTGCTGGGGTCGTAGTCGGGTCGTGAACTGGAGACAACAAGAGCGAGAAAAATGAAAATGAAATTGCGGCCAACAGCACCCTGTTTTCCCAGGTGGTCACCCATCCAAGTACTGACAAGGCCCAACGTTGCTTAACTTCGGTGATCGGACGAGAACCGGTGTTTTCAACGTGGTATGGCCGTTGGCGAGCAAATTGTGCAACATGAAACGACAAGTCTGCGTCGGACCATGTCTCTTAATTTCCACACTAAGTGTTTATTTACCTGGCAGTAAAAACACGAGGCAGGCATAAAACGGCCGATCGAGATTTCGTGAAATGAAATAACATCTCTTTATGGAATACATTTAGAAAATTAAAACTTTCTTTAGAATCATTTACATTACAAAACGTTCCACTTCTTTTTTTATTATCATTATTATTTTAGCGTTCATTATGTCTGATTTAACTTATCCCCTCCCCCGACCGACCAACCACCACAACTTCGCCAAACTAAATAAATAAATAAATAAATAGAGTGTAGGTGATACGAATTACTCCCTGTCCCATAACGCTTATGCCTAATGCAAAGGGTAAAACTTTATTTTTTTTTTTCCTTTGACTTTGCCATGTAAGGGGAATATGACGGCATATACTGGATTCAAATAGCAAAGAACCCAACTGACCTTTCACAATGCTACTGACAAACATGAAAAATATTTTTACCTTGTAGTTTCTGTTGTTCATAGGTGTTCAGTCAGTAGCGTAACCAACACTGTATGCTGATTCTTGGTTTCTCTTGAATTCTACCAATGTGGGGTATGTTCAACGTGCACACTCTAAGGAATGCTGTCCAACATTCTTGGTCGTCTTTGACTGTCTGGGCCCGTGGCGCTTCCGTTGCTGAGCAACAGACTCCGGCGATTGACAATACTGCCTCATTTAGCAACATTAAACTCTCTCCTCGTGATAGGTAATGTAACCTATTTCGTTACAGGGCGGGAAAGTCATTCCACAAATGTCAATCGTCGTTTTCATAGCAACCGAGAGAGCGTCTTTCTGATGGAAGGAGGGCCTGAGGCGGTAGACTGCACTTGTATGCCATCTTGCGGAAGATATAGTGAGTTACCGCAGCAACGGTCGACGCCTGGACCGCGTGGTCCTCCCTTCCCGCGCGCTCCGGTTCTCCCATTCCCGCGCAAAGTGCATCGATTTTCGCGGCAGTAGGCTGTAATTGCAACTATATGACATTTAACTCGGCGGCTAAAAGCTGCATTCTAAATAGAAACTGCAAGCATTACGACCATGCTCTTTAACAAGAGCTCTCGACGTCTTTGTAATCGTCAAACATCTGTAGCACGAGACGTTATAAATATTCGGCAGTGGGTGCGTGAAGGCATACTTACCTGGCGTAGGAGACACCGTGATCATAAAGGCGGTTCTCCCAGGGCGAGACCTTTCCATTGCACTTCGGTTAGGTTGACCCCTGCGATTACCTCTAATGTAGGTAACTCGGGCGCATAATTTTTGGTAGTCGGGACTGCGTTCGCGCTGTCCCGTTCTTAAATTATTTCAAAACTCAGCAAGCAATAACAGAAGCTTGTCAGTATTCAGTAGGCTGCAACTAGATAGGCACAAAACGGTTAGCTGCACGTCAAGGGACCTGGTGCCGAACCCAGAGCCACCCAGCACGGCCCGCTCGGCAACGACCTCGGACGTGCGCCCTTAGTAGCAGAAGCCACGACGACGCAACCCCCGCACAGCGTCCGAAAATAGCAGTCGGGCAGCCATTTCGGCCCTTCTCTGTCCATCGATGATTGCGCACCGACGGCAAATCGGCGGAGCATCGACCCCTGCACGGCCGGCTAGTGTGATGGGGCGCATGGGCCCACAGCAGCCGATGAGCGGCCGTAGGCGGTGCAGCGTGTATCGAGGTATAAGACGGGTCGAAATCAAGCGTCTAGCGTAGCGTCTTACGACTTGCAGACTTGCGGCACTTGGGGTGCTGGGGTCGTAGTCGGGTCGTGAACTGGAGACAACAAGAGCGAGAAAAATGAAAATGAAATTGCGGCCAACAGCACCCTGTTTTCCCAGGTGGTCACCCATCCAAGTACTGACAAGGCCCAACGTTGCTTAACTTCGGTGATCGGACGAGAACCGGTGTTTTCAACGTGGTATGGCCGTTGGCGAGCAAATTGTGCAACATGAAACGACAAGTCTGCGTCGGACCATGTCTCTTAATTTCCACACTAAGTGTTTATTTACCTGGCAGTAAAAACACGAGGCAGGCATAAAACGGCCGATCGAGATTTCGTGAAATGAAATAACATCTCTTTATGGAATACATTTAGAAAATTAAAACTTTCTTTAGAATCATTTACATTACAAAACGTTCCACTTCTTTTTTTATTATCATTATTATTTTAGCGTTCATTATGTCTGATTTAACTTATCCCCTCCCCCGACCGACCAACCACCACAACTTCGCCAAACTAAATAAATAAATAAATAAATAGAGTGTAGGTGATACGAATTACTCCCTGTCCCATAACGCTTATGCCTAATGCAAAGGGTAAAACTTTATTTTTTTTTTTCCTTTGACTTTGCCATGTAAGGGGAATATGACGGCATATACTGGATTCAAATAGCAAAGAACCCAACTGACCTTTCACAATGCTACTGACAAACATGAAAAATATTTTTACCTTGTAGTTTCTGTTGTTCATAGGTGTTCAGTCAGTAGCGTAACCAACACTGTATGCTGATTCTTGGTTTCTCTTGAATTCTACCAATGTGGGGTATGTTCAACGTGCACACTCTAAGGAATGCTGTCCAACATTCTTGGTCGTCTTTGACTGTCTGGGCCCGTGGCGCTTCCGTTGCTGAGCAACAGACTCCGGCGATTGACAATACTGCCTCATTTAGCAACATTAAACTCTCTCCTCGTGATAGGTAATGTAACCTATTTCGTTACAGGGCGGGAAAGTCATTCCACAAATGTCAATCGTCGTTTTCATAGCAACCGAGAGAGCGTCTTTCTGATGGAAGGAGGGCCTGAGGCGGTAGACTGCACTTGTATGCCATCTTGCGGAAGATATAGTGAGTTACCGCAGCAACGGTCGACGCCTGGACCGCGTGGTCCTCCCTTCCCGCGCGCTCCGGTTCTCCCATTCCCGCGCAAAGTGCATCGATTTTCGCGGCAGTAGGCTGTAATTGCAACTATATGACATTTAACTCGGCGGCTAAAAGCTGCATTCTAAATAGAAACTGCAAGCATTACGACCATGCTCTTTAACAAGAGCTCTCGACGTCTTTGTAATCGTCAAACATCTGTAGCACGAGACGTTATAAATATTCGGCAGTGGGTGCGTGAAGGCATACTTACCTGGCGTAGGAGACACCGTGATCATAAAGGCGGTTCTCCCAGGGCGAGACCTTTCCATTGCACTTCGGTTAGGTTGACCCCTGCGATTACCTCTAATGTAGGTAACTCGGGCGCATAATTTTTGGTAGTCGGGACTGCGTTCGCGCTGTCCCGTTCTTAAATTATTTCAAAACTCAGCAAGCAATAACAGAAGCTTGTCAGTATTCAGTAGGCTGCAACTAGATAGGCACAAAACGGTTAGCTGCACGTCAAGGGACCTGGTGCCGAACCCAGAGCCACCCAGCACGGCCCGCTCGGCAACGACCTCGGACGTGCGCCCTTAGTAGCAGAAGCCACGACGACGCAACCCCCGCACAGCGTCCGAAAATAGCAGTCGGGCAGCCATTTCGGCCCTTCTCTGTCCATCGATGATTGCGCACCGACGGCAAATCGGCGGAGCATCGACCCCTGCACGGCCGGCTAGTGTGATGGGGCGCATGGGCCCACAGCAGCCGATGAGCGGCCGTAGGCGGTGCAGCGTGTATCGAGGTATAAGACGGGTCGAAATCAAGCGTCTAGCGTAGCGTCTTACGACTTGCAGACTTGCGGCACTTGGGGTGCTGGGGTCGTAGTCGGGTCGTGAACTGGAGACAACAAGAGCGAGAAAAATGAAAATGAAATTGCGGCCAACAGCACCCTGTTTTCCCAGGTGGTCACCCATCCAAGTACTGACAAGGCCCAACGTTGCTTAACTTCGGTGATCGGACGAGAACCGGTGTTTTCAACGTGGTATGGCCGTTGGCGAGCAAATTGTGCAACATGAAACGACAAGTCTGCGTCGGACCATGTCTCTTAATTTCCACACTAAGTGTTTATTTACCTGGCAGTAAAAACACGAGGCAGGCATAAAACGGCCGATCGAGATTTCGTGAAATGAAATAACATCTCTTTATGGAATACATTTAGAAAATTAAAACTTTCTTTAGAATCATTTACATTACAAAACGTTCCACTTCTTTTTTTATTATCATTATTATTTTAGCGTTCATTATGTCTGATTTAACTTATCCCCTCCCCCGACCGACCAACCACCACAACTTCGCCAAACTAAATAAATAAATAAATAAATAGAGTGTAGGTGATACGAATTACTCCCTGTCCCATAACGCTTATGCCTAATGCAAAGGGTAAAACTTTATTTTTTTTTTCCTTTGACTTTGCCATGTAAGGGGAATATGACGGCATATACTGGATTCAAATAGCAAAGAACCCAACTGACCTTTCACAATGCTACTGACAAACATGAAAAATATTTTTACCTTGTAGTTTCTGTTGTTCATAGGTGTTCAGTCAGTAGCGTAACCAACACTGTATGCTGATTCTTGGTTTCTCTTGAATTCTACCAATGTGGGGTATGTTCAACGTGCACACTCTAAGGAATGCTGTCCAACATTCTTGGTCGTCTTTGACTGTCTGGGCCCGTGGCGCTTCCGTTGCTGAGCAACAGACTCCGGCGATTGACAATACTGCCTCATTTAGCAACATTAAACTCTCTCCTCGTGATAGGTAATGTAACCTATTTCGTTACAGGGCGGGAAAGTCATTCCACAAATGTCAATCGTCGTTTTCATAGCAACCGAGAGAGCGTCTTTCTGATGGAAGGAGGGCCTGAGGCGGTAGACTGCACTTGTATGCCATCTTGCGGAAGATATAGTGAGTTACCGCAGCAACGGTCGACGCCTGGACCGCGTGGTCCTCCCTTCCCGCGCGCTCCGGTTCTCCCATTCCCGCGCAAAGTGCATCGATTTTCGCGGCAGTAGGCTGTAATTGCAACTATATGACATTTAACTCGGCGGCTAAAAGCTGCATTCTAAATAGAAACTGCAAGCATTACGACCATGCTCTTTAACAAGAGCTCTCGACGTCTTTGTAATCGTCAAACATCTGTAGCACGAGACGTTATAAATATTCGGCAGTGGGTGCGTGAAGGCATACTTACCTGGCGTAGGAGACACCGTGATCATAAAGGCGGTTCTCCCAGGGCGAGACCTTTCCATTGCACTTCGGTTAGGTTGACCCCTGCGATTACCTCTAATGTAGGTAACTCGGGCGCATAATTTTTGGTAGTCGGGACTGCGTTCGCGCTGTCCCGTTCTTAAATTATTTCAAAACTCAGCAAGCAATAACAGAAGCTTGTCAGTATTCAGTAGGCTGCAACTAGATAGGCACAAAACGGTTAGCTGCACGTCAAGGGACCTGGTGCCGAACCCAGAGCCACCCAGCACGGCCCGCTCGGCAACGACCTCGGACGTGCGCCCTTAGTAGCAGAAGCCACGACGACGCAACCCCCGCACAGCGTCCGAAAATAGCAGTCGGGCAGCCATTTCGGCCCTTCTCTGTCCATCGATGATTGCGCACCGACGGCAAATCGGCGGAGCATCGACCCCTGCACGGCCGGCTAGTGTGATGGGGCGCATGGGCCCACAGCAGCCGATGAGCGGCCGTAGGCGGTGCAGCGTGTATCGAGGTATAAGACGGGTCGAAATCAAGCGTCTAGCGTAGCGTCTTACGACTTGCAGACTTGCGGCACTTGGGGTGCTGGGGTCGTAGTCGGGTCGTGAACTGGAGACAACAAGAGCGAGAAAAATGAAAATGAAATTGCGGCCAACAGCACCCTGTTTTCCCAGGTGGTCACCCATCCAAGTACTGACAAGGCCCAACGTTGCTTAACTTCGGTGATCGGACGAGAACCGGTGTTTTCAACGTGGTATGGCCGTTGGCGAGCAAATTGTGCAACATGAAACGACAAGTCTGCGTCGGACCATGTCTCTTAATTTCCACACTAAGTGTTTATTTACCTGGCAGTAAAAACACGAGGCAGGCATAAAACGGCCGATCGAGATTTCGTGAAATGAAATAACATCTCTTTATGGAATACATTTAGAAAATTAAAACTTTCTTTAGAATCATTTACATTACAAAACGTTCCACTTCTTTTTTTATTATCATTATTATTTTAGCGTTCATTATGTCTGATTTAACTTATCCCCTCCCCCGACCGACCAACCACCACAACTTCGCCAAACTAAATAAATAAATAAATAAATAGAGTGTAGGTGATACGAATTACTCCCTGTCCCATAACGCTTATGCCTAATGCAAAGGGTAAAACTTTATTTTTTTTTTCCTTTGACTTTGCCATGTAAGGGGAATATGACGGCATATACTGGATTCAAATAGCAAAGAACCCAACTGACCTTTCACAATGCTACTGACAAACATGAAAAATATTTTTACCTTGTAGTTTCTGTTGTTCATAGGTGTTCAGTCAGTAGCGTAACCAACACTGTATGCTGATTCTTGGTTTCTCTTGAATTCTACCAATGTGGGGTATGTTCAACGTGCACACTCTAAGGAATGCTGTCCAACATTCTTGGTCGTCTTTGACTGTCTGGGCCCGTGGCGCTTCCGTTGCTGAGCAACAGACTCCGGCGATTGACAATACTGCCTCATTTAGCAACATTAAACTCTCTCCTCGTGATAGGTAATGTAACCTATTTCGTTACAGGGCGGGAAAGTCATTCCACAAATGTCAATCGTCGTTTTCATAGCAACCGAGAGAGCGTCTTTCTGATGGAAGGAGGGCCTGAGGCGGTAGACTGCACTTGTATGCCATCTTGCGGAAGATATAGTGAGTTACCGCAGCAACGGTCGACGCCTGGACCGCGTGGTCCTCCCTTCCCGCGCGCTCCGGTTCTCCCATTCCCGCGCAAAGTGCATCGATTTTCGCGGCAGTAGGCTGTAATTGCAACTATATGACATTTAACTCGGCGGCTAAAAGCTGCATTCTAAATAGAAACTGCAAGCATTACGACCATGCTCTTTAACAAGAGCTCTCGACGTCTTTGTAATCGTCAAACATCTGTAGCACGAGACGTTATAAATATTCGGCAGTGGGTGCGTGAAGGCATACTTACCTGGCGTAGGAGACACCGTGATCATAAAGGCGGTTCTCCCAGGGCGAGACCTTTCCATTGCACTTCGGTTAGGTTGACCCCTGCGATTACCTCTAATGTAGGTAACTCGGGCGCATAATTTTTGGTAGTCGGGACTGCGTTCGCGCTGTCCCGTTCTTAAATTATTTCAAAACTCAGCAAGCAATAACAGAAGCTTGTCAGTATTCAGTAGGCTGCAACTAGATAGGCACAAAACGGTTAGCTGCACGTCAAGGGACCTGGTGCCGAACCCAGAGCCACCCAGCACGGCCCGCTCGGCAACGACCTCGGACGTGCGCCCTTAGTAGCAGAAGCCACGACGACGCAACCCCCGCACAGCGTCCGAAAATAGCAGTCGGGCAGCCATTTCGGCCCTTCTCTGTCCATCGATGATTGCGCACCGACGGCAAATCGGCGGAGCATCGACCCCTGCACGGCCGGCTAGTGTGATGGGGCGCATGGGCCCACAGCAGCCGATGAGCGGCCGTAGGCGGTGCAGCGTGTATCGAGGTATAAGACGGGTCGAAATCAAGTCTAGCGTAGCGTCTTACGACTTGCAGACTTGCGGCACTTGGGGTGCTGGGGTCGTAGTCGGGTCGTGAACTGGAGACAACAAGAGCGAGAAAAATGAAAATGAAATTGCGGCCAACAGCACCCTGTTTTCCCAGGTGGTCACCCATCCAAGTACTGACAAGGCCCAACGTTGCTTAACTTCGGTGATCGGACGAGAACCGGTGTTTTCAACGTGGTATGGCCGTTGGCGAGCAAATTGTGCAACATGAAACGACAAGTCTGCGTCGGACCATGTCTCTTAATTTCCACACTAAGTGTTTATTTACCTGGCAGTAAAAACACGAGGCAGGCATAAAACGGCCGATCGAGATTTCGTGAAATGAAATAACATCTCTTTATGGAATACATTTAGAAAATTAAAACTTTCTTTAGAATCATTTACATTACAAAACGTTCCACTTCTTTTTTTATTATCATTATTATTTTAGCGTTCATTATGTCTGATTTAACTTATCCCCTCCCCCGACCGACCAACCACCACAACTTCGCCAAACTAAATAAATAAATAAATAAATAAATAGAGTGTAGGTGATACGAATTACTCCCTGTCCCATAACGCTTATGCCTAATGCAAAGGGTAAAACTTTATTTTTTTTTTCCTTTGACTTTGCCATGTAAGGGGAATATGACGGCATATACTGGATTCAAATAGCAAAGAACCCAACTGACCTTTCACAATGCTACTGACAAACATGAAAAATATTTTTACCTTGTAGTTTCTGTTGTTCATAGGTGTTCAGTCAGTAGCGTAACCAACACTGTATGCTGATTCTTGGTTTCTCTTGAATTCTACCAATGTGGGGTATGTTCAACGTGCACACTCTAAGGAATGCTGTCCAACATTCTTGGTCGTCTTTGACTGTCTGGGCCCGTGGCGCTTCCGTTGCTGAGCAACAGACTCCGGCGATTGACAATACTGCCTCATTTAGCAACATTAAACTCTCTCCTCGTGATAGGTAATGTAACCTATTTCGTTACAGGGCGGGAAAGTCATTCCACAAATGTCAATCGTCGTTTTCATAGCAACCGAGAGAGCGTCTTTCTGATGGAAGGAGGGCCTGAGGCGGTAGACTGCACTTGTATGCCATCTTGCGGAAGATATAGTGAGTTACCGCAGCAACGGTCGACGCCTGGACCGCGTGGTCCTCCCTTCCCGCGCGCTCCGGTTCTCCCATTCCCGCGCAAAGTGCATCGATTTTCGCGGCAGTAGGCTGTAATTGCAACTATATGACATTTAACTCGGCGGCTAAAAGCTGCATTCTAAATAGAAACTGCAAGCATTACGACCATGCTCTTTAACAAGAGCTCTCGACGTCTTTGTAATCGTCAAACATCTGTAGCACGAGACGTTATAAATATTCGGCAGTGGGTGCGTGAAGGCATACTTACCTGGCGTAGGAGACACCGTGATCATAAAGGCGGTTCTCCCAGGGCGAGACCTTTCCATTGCACTTCGGTTAGGTTGACCCCTGCGATTACCTCTAATGTAGGTAACTCGGGCGCATAATTTTTGGTAGTCGGGACTGCGTTCGCGCTGTCCCGTTCTTAAATTATTTCAAAACTCAGCAAGCAATAACAGAAGCTTGTCAGTATTCAGTAGGCTGCAACTAGATAGGCACAAAACGGTTAGCTGCACGTCAAGGGACCTGGTGCCGAACCCAGAGCCACCCAGCACGGCCCGCTCGGCAACGACCTCGGACGTGCGCCCTTAGTAGCAGAAGCCACGACGACGCAACCCCCGCACAGCGTCCGAAAATAGCAGTCGGGCAGCCATTTCGGCCCTTCTCTGTCCATCGATGATTGCGCACCGACGGCAAATCGGCGGAGCATCGACCCCTGCACGGCCGGCTAGTGTGATGGGGCGCATGGGCCCACAGCAGCCGATGAGCGGCCGTAGGCGGTGCAGCGTGTATCGAGGTATAAGACGGGTCGAAATCAAGCGTCTAGCGTAGCGTCTTACGACTTGCAGACTTGCGGCACTTGGGGTGCTGGGGTCGTAGTCGGGTCGTGAACTGGAGACAACAAGAGCGAGAAAAATGAAAATGAAATTGCGGCCAACAGCACCCTGTTTTCCCAGGTGGTCACCCATCCAAGTACTGACAAGGCCCAACGTTGCTTAACTTCGGTGATCGGACGAGAACCGGTGTTTTCAACGTGGTATGGCCGTTGGCGAGCAAATTGTGCAACATGAAACGACAAGTCTGCGTCGGACCATGTCTCTTAATTTCCACACTAAGTGTTTATTTACCTGGCAGTAAAAACACGAGGCAGGCATAAAACGGCCGATCGAGATTTCGTGAAATGAAATAACATCTCTTTATGGAATACATTTAGAAAATTAAAACTTTCTTTAGAATCATTTACATTACAAAACGTTCCACTTCTTTTTTTATTATCATTATTATTTTAGCGTTCATTATGTCTGATTTAACTTATCCCCTCCCCCGACCGACCAACCACCACAACTTCGCCAAACTAAATAAATAAATAAATAAATAGAGTGTAGGTGATACGAATTACTCCCTGTCCCATAACGCTTATGCCTAATGCAAAGGGTAAAACTTTATTTTTTTTTTCCTTTGACTTTGCCATGTAAGGGGAATATGACGGCATATACTGGATTCAAATAGCAAAGAACCCAACTGACCTTTCACAATGCTACTGACAAACATGAAAAATATTTTTACCTTGTAGTTTCTGTTGTTCATAGGTGTTCAGTCAGTAGCGTAACCAACACTGTATGCTGATTCTTGGTTTCTCTTGAATTCTACCAATGTGGGGTATGTTCAACGTGCACACTCTAAGGAATGCTGTCCAACATTCTTGGTCGTCTTTGACTGTCTGGGCCCGTGGCGCTTCCGTTGCTGAGCAACAGACTCCGGCGATTGACAATACTGCCTCATTTAGCAACATTAAACTCTCTCCTCGTGATAGGTAATGTAACCTATTTCGTTACAGGGCGGGAAAGTCATTCCACAAATGTCAATCGTCGTTTTCATAGCAACCGAGAGAGCGTCTTTCTGATGGAAGGAGGGCCTGAGGCGGTAGACTGCACTTGTATGCCATCTTGCGGAAGATATAGTGAGTTACCGCAGCAACGGTCGACGCCTGGACCGCGTGGTCCTCCCTTCCCGCGCGCTCCGGTTCTCCCATTCCCGCGCAAAGTGCATCGATTTTCGCGGCAGTAGGCTGTAATTGCAACTATATGACATTTAACTCGGCGGCTAAAAGCTGCATTCTAAATAGAAACTGCAAGCATTACGACCATGCTCTTTAACAAGAGCTCTCGACGTCTTTGTAATCGTCAAACATCTGTAGCACGAGACGTTATAAATATTCGGCAGTGGGTGCGTGAAGGCATACTTACCTGGCGTAGGAGACACCGTGATCATAAAGGCGGTTCTCCCAGGGCGAGACCTTTCCATTGCACTTCGGTTAGGTTGACCCCTGCGATTACCTCTAATGTAGGTAACTCGGGCGCATAATTTTTGGTAGTCGGGACTGCGTTCGCGCTGTCCCGTTCTTAAATTATTTCAAAACTCAGCAAGCAATAACAGAAGCTTGTCAGTATTCAGTAGGCTGCAACTAGATAGGCACAAAACGGTTAGCTGCACGTCAAGGGACCTGGTGCCGAACCCAGAGCCACCCAGCACGGCCCGCTCGGCAACGACCTCGGACGTGCGCCCTTAGTAGCAGAAGCCACGACGACGCAACCCCCGCACAGCGTCCGAAAATAGCAGTCGGGCAGCCATTTCGGCCCTTCTCTGTCCATCGATGATTGCGCACCGACGGCAAATCGGCGGAGCATCGACCCCTGCACGGCCGGCTAGTGTGATGGGGCGCATGGGCCCACAGCAGCCGATGAGCGGCCGTAGGCGGTGCAGCGTGTATCGAGGTATAAGACGGGTCGAAATCAAGCGTCTAGCGTAGCGTCTTACGACTTGCAGACTTGCGGCACTTGGGGTGCTGGGGTCGTAGTCGGGTCGTGAACTGGAGACAACAAGAGCGAGAAAAATGAAAATGAAATTGCGGCCAACAGCACCCTGTTTTCCCAGGTGGTCACCCATCCAAGTACTGACAAGGCCCAACGTTGCTTAACTTCGGTGATCGGACGAGAACCGGTGTTTTCAACGTGGTATGGCCGTTGGCGAGCAAATTGTGCAACATGAAACGACAAGTCTGCGTCGGACCATGTCTCTTAATTTCCACACTAAGTGTTTATTTACCTGGCAGTAAAAACACGAGGCAGGCATAAAACGGCCGATCGAGATTTCGTGAAATGAAATAACATCTCTTTATGGAATACATTTAGAAAATTAAAACTTTCTTTAGAATCATTTACATTACAAAACGTTCCACTTCTTTTTTTATTATCATTATTATTTTAGCGTTCATTATGTCTGATTTAACTTATCCCCTCCCCCGACCGACCAACCACCACAACTTCGCCAAACTAAATAAATAAATAAATAAATAGAGTGTAGGTGATACGAATTACTCCCTGTCCCATAACGCTTATGCCTAATGCAAAGGGTAAAACTTTATTTTTTTTTTCCTTTGACTTTGCCATGTAAGGGGAATATGACGGCATATACTGGATTCAAATAGCAAAGAACCCAACTGACCTTTCACAATGCTACTGACAAACATGAAAAATATTTTTACCTTGTAGTTTCTGTTGTTCATAGGTGTTCAGTCAGTAGCGTAACCAACACTGTATGCTGATTCTTGGTTTCTCTTGAATTCTACCAATGTGGGGTATGTTCAACGTGCACACTCTAAGGAATGCTGTCCAACATTCTTGGTCGTCTTTGACTGTCTGGGCCCGTGGCGCTTCCGTTGCTGAGCAACAGACTCCGGCGATTGACAATACTGCCTCATTTAGCAACATTAAACTCTCTCCTCGTGATAGGTAATGTAACCTATTTCGTTACAGGGCGGGAAAGTCATTCCACAAATGTCAATCGTCGTTTTCATAGCAACCGAGAGAGCGTCTTTCTGATGGAAGGAGGGCCTGAGGCGGTAGACTGCACTTGTATGCCATCTTGCGGAAGATATAGTGAGTTACCGCAGCAACGGTCGACGCCTGGACCGCGTGGTCCTCCCTTCCCGCGCGCTCCGGTTCTCCCATTCCCGCGCAAAGTGCATCGATTTTCGCGGCAGTAGGCTGTAATTGCAACTATATGACATTTAACTCGGCGGCTAAAAGCTGCATTCTAAATAGAAACTGCAAGCATTACGACCATGCTCTTTAACAAGAGCTCTCGACGTCTTTGTAATCGTCAAACATCTGTAGCACGAGACGTTATAAATATTCGGCAGTGGGTGCGTGAAGGCATACTTACCTGGCGTAGGAGACACCGTGATCATAAAGGCGGTTCTCCCAGGGCGAGACCTTTCCATTGCACTTCGGTTAGGTTGACCCCTGCGATTACCTCTAATGTAGGTAACTCGGGCGCATAATTTTTGGTAGTCGGGACTGCGTTCGCGCTGTCCCGTTCTTAAATTATTTCAAAACTCAGCAAGCAATAACAGAAGCTTGTCAGTATTCAGTAGGCTGCAACTAGATAGGCACAAAACGGTTAGCTGCACGTCAAGGGACCTGGTGCCGAACCCAGAGCCACCCAGCACGGCCCGCTCGGCAACGACCTCGGACGTGCGCCCTTAGTAGCAGAAGCCACGACGACGCAACCCCCGCACAGCGTCCGAAAATAGCAGTCGGGCAGCCATTTCGGCCCTTCTCTGTCCATCGATGATTGCGCACCGACGGCAAATCGGCGGAGCATCGACCCCTGCACGGCCGGCTAGTGTGATGGGGCGCATGGGCCCACAGCAGCCGATGAGCGGCCGTAGGCGGTGCAGCGTGTATCGAGGTATAAGACGGGTCGAAATCAAGCGTCTAGCGTAGCGTCTTACGACTTGCAGACTTGCGGCACTTGGGGTGCTGGGGTCGTAGTCGGGTCGTGAACTGGAGACAACAAGAGCGAGAAAAATGAAAATGAAATTGCGGCCAACAGCACCCTGTTTTCCCAGGTGGTCACCCATCCAAGTACTGACAAGGCCCAACGTTGCTTAACTTCGGTGATCGGACGAGAACCGGTGTTTTCAACGTGGTATGGCCGTTGGCGAGCAAATTGTGCAACATGAAACGACAAGTCTGCGTCGGACCATGTCTCTTAATTTCCACACTAAGTGTTTATTTACCTGGCAGTAAAAACACGAGGCAGGCATAAAACGGCCGATCGAGATTTCGTGAAATGAAATAACATCTCTTTATGGAATACATTTAGAAAATTAAAACTTTCTTTAGAATCATTTACATTACAAAACGTTCCACTTCTTTTTTTATTATCATTATTATTTTAGCGTTCATTATGTCTGATTTAACTTATCCCCTCCCCCGACCGACCAACCACCACAACTTCGCCAAACTAAATAAATAAATAAATAAATAGAGTGTAGGTGATACGAATTACTCCCTGTCCCATAACGCTTATGCCTAATGCAAAGGGTAAAACTTTATTTTTTTTTTTTCCTTTGACTTTGCCATGTAAGGGGAATATGACGGCATATACTGGATTCAAATAGCAAAGAACCCAACTGACCTTTCACAATGCTACTGACAAACATGAAAAATATTTTTACCTTGTAGTTTCTGTTGTTCATAGGTGTTCAGTCAGTAGCGTAACCAACACTGTATGCTGATTCTTGGTTTCTCTTGAATTCTACCAATGTGGGGTATGTTCAACGTGCACACTCTAAGGAATGCTGTCCAACATTCTTGGTCGTCTTTGACTGTCTGGGCCCGTGGCGCTTCCGTTGCTGAGCAACAGACTCCGGCGATTGACAATACTGCCTCATTTAGCAACATTAAACTCTCTCCTCGTGATAGGTAATGTAACCTATTTCGTTACAGGGCGGGAAAGTCATTCCACAAATGTCAATCGTCGTTTTCATAGCAACCGAGAGAGCGTCTTTCTGATGGAAGGAGGGCCTGAGGCGGTAGACTGCACTTGTATGCCATCTTGCGGAAGATATAGTGAGTTACCGCAGCAACGGTCGACGCCTGGACCGCGTGGTCCTCCCTTCCCGCGCGCTCCGGTTCTCCCATTCCCGCGCAAAGTGCATCGATTTTCGCGGCAGTAGGCTGTAATTGCAACTATATGACATTTAACTCGGCGGCTAAAAGCTGCATTCTAAATAGAAACTGCAAGCATTACGACCATGCTCTTTAACAAGAGCTCTCGACGTCTTTGTAATCGTCAAACATCTGTAGCACGAGACGTTATAAATATTCGGCAGTGGGTGCGTGAAGGCATACTTACCTGGCGTAGGAGACACCGTGATCATAAAGGCGGTTCTCCCAGGGCGAGACCTTTCCATTGCACTTCGGTTAGGTTGACCCCTGCGATTACCTCTAATGTAGGTAACTCGGGCGCATAATTTTTGGTAGTCGGGACTGCGTTCGCGCTGTCCCGTTCTTAAATTATTTCAAAACTCAGCAAGCAATAACAGAAGCTTGTCAGTATTCAGTAGGCTGCAACTAGATAGGCACAAAACGGTTAGCTGCACGTCAAGGGACCTGGTGCCGAACCCAGAGCCACCCAGCACGGCCCGCTCGGCAACGACCTCGGACGTGCGCCCTTAGTAGCAGAAGCCACGACGACGCAACCCCCGCACAGCGTCCGAAAATAGCAGTCGGGCAGCCATTTCGGCCCTTCTCTGTCCATCGATGATTGCGCACCGACGGCAAATCGGCGGAGCATCGACCCCTGCACGGCCGGCTAGTGTGATGGGGCGCATGGGCCCACAGCAGCCGATGAGCGGCCGTAGGCGGTGCAGCGTGTATCGAGGTATAAGACGGGTCGAAATCAAGCGTCTAGCGTAGCGTCTTACGACTTGCAGACTTGCGGCACTTGGGGTGCTGGGGTCGTAGTCGGGTCGTGAACTGGAGACAACAAGAGCGAGAAAAATGAAAATGAAATTGCGGCCAACAGCACCCTGTTTTCCCAGGTGGTCACCCATCCAAGTACTGACAAGGCCCAACGTTGCTTAACTTCGGTGATCGGACGAGAACCGGTGTTTTCAACGTGGTATGGCCGTTGGCGAGCAAATTGTGCAACATGAAACGACAAGTCTGCGTCGGACCATGTCTCTTAATTTCCACACTAAGTGTTTATTTACCTGGCAGTAAAAACACGAGGCAGGCATAAAACGGCCGATCGAGATTTCGTGAAATGAAATAACATCTCTTTATGGAATACATTTAGAAAATTAAAACTTTCTTTAGAATCATTTACATTACAAAACGTTCCACTTCTTTTTTTATTATCATTATTATTTTAGCGTTCATTATGTCTGATTTAACTTATCCCCTCCCCCGACCGACCAACCACCACAACTTCGCCAAACTAAATAAATAAATAAATAAATAGAGTGTAGGTGATACGAATTACTCCCTGTCCCATAACGCTTATGCCTAATGCAAAGGGTAAAACTTTATTTTTTTTTTTCCTTTGACTTTGCCATGTAAGGGGAATATGACGGCATATACTGGATTCAAATAGCAAAGAACCCAACTGACCTTTCACAATGCTACTGACAAACATGAAAAATATTTTTACCTTGTAGTTTCTGTTGTTCATAGGTGTTCAGTCAGTAGCGTAACCAACACTGTATGCTGATTCTTGGTTTCTCTTGAATTCTACCAATGTGGGGTATGTTCAACGTGCACACTCTAAGGAATGCTGTCCAACATTCTTGGTCGTCTTTGACTGTCTGGGCCCGTGGCGCTTCCGTTGCTGAGCAACAGACTCCGGCGATTGACAATACTGCCTCATTTAGCAACATTAAACTCTCTCCTCGTGATAGGTAATGTAACCTATTTCGTTACAGGGCGGGAAAGTCATTCCACAAATGTCAATCGTCGTTTTCATAGCAACCGAGAGAGCGTCTTTCTGATGGAAGGAGGGCCTGAGGCGGTAGACTGCACTTGTATGCCATCTTGCGGAAGATATAGTGAGTTACCGCAGCAACGGTCGACGCCTGGACCGCGTGGTCCTCCCTTCCCGCGCGCTCCGGTTCTCCCATTCCCGCGCAAAGTGCATCGATTTTCGCGGCAGTAGGCTGTAATTGCAACTATATGACATTTAACTCGGTGGCTAAAAGCTGCATTCTAAATAGAAACTGCAAGCATTACGACCATGCTCTTTAACAAGAGCTCTCGACGTCTTTGTAATCGTCAAACATCTGTAGCACGAGACGTTATAAATATTCGGCAGTGGGTGCGTGAAGGCATACTTACCTGGCGTAGGAGACACCGTGATCATAAAGGCGGTTCTCCCAGGGCGAGACCTTTCCATTGCACTTCGGTTAGGTTGACCCCTGCGATTACCTCTAATGTAGGTAACTCGGGCGCATAATTTTTGGTAGTCGGGACTGCGTTCGCGCTGTCCCGTTCTTAAATTATTTCAAAACTCAGCAAGCAATAACAGAAGCTTGTCAGTATTCAGTAGGCTGCAACTAGATAGGCACAAAACGGTTAGCTGCACGTCAAGGGACCTGGTGCCGAACCCAGAGCCACCCAGCACGGCCCGCTCGGCAACGACCTCGGACGTGCGCCCTTAGTAGCAGAAGCCACGACGACGCAACCCCCGCACAGCGTCCGAAAATAGCAGTCGGGCAGCCATTTCGGCCCTTCTCTGTCCATCGATGATTGCGCACCGACGGCAAATCGGCGGAGCATCGACCCCTGCACGGCCGGCTAGTGTGATGGGGCGCATGGGCCCACAGCAGCCGATGAGCGGCCGTAGGCGGTGCAGCGTGTATCGAGGTATAAGACGGGTCGAAATCAAGCGTCTAGCGTAGCGTCTTACGACTTGCAGACTTGCGGCACTTGGGGTGCTGGGGTCGTAGTCGGGTCGTGAACTGGAGACAACAAGAGCGAGAAAAATGAAAATGAAATTGCGGCCAACAGCACCCTGTTTTCCCAGGTGGTCACCCATCCAAGTACTGACAAGGCCCAACGTTGCTTAACTTCGGTGATCGGACGAGAACCGGTGTTTTCAACGTGGTATGGCCGTTGGCGAGCAAATTGTGCAACATGAAACGACAAGTCTGCGTCGGACCATGTCTCTTAATTTCCACACTAAGTGTTTATTTACCTGGCAGTAAAAACACGAGGCAGGCATAAAACGGCCGATCGAGATTTCGTGAAATGAAATAACATCTCTTTATGGAATACATTTAGAAAATTAAAACTTTCTTTAGAATCATTTACATTACAAAACGTTCCACTTCTTTTTTTATTATCATTATTATTTTAGCGTTCATTATGTCTGATTTAACTTATCCCCTCTCCCGACCGACCAACCACCACAACTTCGCCAAACTAAATAAATAAATAAATAAATAGAGTGTAGGTGATACGAATTACTCCCTGTCCCATAACGCTTATGCCTAATGCAAAGGGTAAAACTTTATTTTTTTTTTTCCTTTGACTTTGCCATGTAAGGGGAATATGACGGCATATACTGGATTCAAATAGCAAAGAACCCAACTGACCTTTCACAATGCTACTGACAAACATGAAAAATATTTTTACCTTGTAGTTTCTGTTGTTCATAGGTGTTCAGTCAGTAGCGTAACCAACACTGTATGCTGATTCTTGGTTTCTCTTGAATTCTACCAATGTGGGGTATGTTCAACGTGCACACTCTAAGGAATGCTGTCCAACATTCTTGGTCGTCTTTGACTGTCTGGGCCCGTGGCGCTTCCGTTGCTGAGCAACAGACTCCGGCGATTGACAATACTGCCTCATTTAGCAACATTAAACTCTCTCCTCGTGATAGGTAATGTAACCTATTTCGTTACAGGGCGGGAAAGTCATTCCACAAATGTCAATCGTCGTTTTCATAGCAACCGAGAGAGCGTCTTTCTGATGGAAGGAGGGCCTGAGGCGGTAGACTGCACTTGTATGCCATCTTGCGGAAGATATAGTGAGTTACCGCAGCAACGGTCGACGCCTGGACCGCGTGGTCCTCCCTTCCCGCGCGCTCCGGTTCTCCCATTCCCGCGCAAAGTGCATCGATTTTCGCGGCAGTAGGCTGTAATTGCAACTATATGACATTTAACTCGGCGGCTAAAAGCTGCATTCTAAATAGAAACTGCAAGCATTACGACCATGCTCTTTAACAAGAGCTCTCGACGTCTTTGTAATCGTCAAACATCTGTAGCACGAGACGTTATAAATATTCGGCAGTGGGTGCGTGAAGGCATACTTACCTGGCGTAGGAGACACCGTGATCATAAAGGCGGTTCTCCCAGGGCGAGACCTTTCCATTGCACTTCGGTTAGGTTGACCCCTGCGATTACCTCTAATGTAGGTAACTCGGGCGCATAATTTTTGGTAGTCGGGACTGCGTTCGCGCTGTCCCGTTCTTAAATTATTTCAAAACTCAGCAAGCAATAACAGAAGCTTGTCAGTATTCAGTAGGCTGCAACTAGATAGGCACAAAACGGTTAGCTGCACGTCAAGGGACCTGGTGCCGAACCCAGAGCCACCCAGCACGGCCCGCTCGGCAACGACCTCGGACGTGCGCCCTTAGTAGCAGAAGCCACGACGACGCAACCCCCGCACAGCGTCCGAAAATAGCAGTCGGGCAGCCATTTCGGCCCTTCTCTGTCCATCGATGATTGCGCACCGACGGCAAATCGGCGGAGCATCGACCCCTGCACGGCCGGCTAGTGTGATGGGGCGCATGGGCCCACAGCAGCCGATGAGCGGCCGTAGGCGGTGCAGCGTGTATCGAGGTATAAGACGGGTCGAAATCAAGCGTCTAGCGTAGCGTCTTACGACTTGCAGACTTGCGGCACTTGGGGTGCTGGGGTCGTAGTCGGGTCGTGAACTGGAGACAACAAGAGCGA
Source organism: Locusta migratoria (assembly GCA_026315105.1). Lineage (NCBI taxonomy): Eukaryota > Metazoa > Arthropoda > Insecta > Orthoptera > Acrididae > Locusta > Locusta migratoria. The sequence goes on from CM048746.1 coordinate 567,683,434, forward strand.
GAAAAATGAAAATGAAATTGCGGCCAACAGCACCCTGTTTTCCCAGGTGGTCACCCATCCAAGTACTGACAAGGCCCAACGTTGCTTAACTTCGGTGATCGGACGAGAACCGGTGTTTTCAACGTGGTATGGCCGTTGGCGAGCAAATTGTGCAACATGAAACGACAAGTCTGCGTCGGACCATGTCTCTTAATTTCCACACTAAGTGTTTATTTACCTGGCAGTAAAAACACGAGGCAGGCATAAAACGGCCGATCGAGATTTCGTGAAATGAAATAACATCTCTTTATGGAATACATTTAGAAAATTAAAACTTTCTTTAGAATCATTTACATTACAAAACGTTCCACTTCTTTTTTTATTATCATTATTATTTTAGCGTTCATTATGTCTGATTTAACTTATCCCCTCCCCCGACCGACCAACCACCACAACTTCGCCAAACTAAATAAATAAATAAATAAATAGAGTGTAGGTGATACGAATTACTCCCTGTCCCATAACGCTTATGCCTAATGCAAAGGGTAAAACTTTATTTTTTTTTTTCCTTTGACTTTGCCATGTAAGGGGAATATGACGGCATATACTGGATTCAAATAGCAAAGAACCCAACTGACCTTTCACAATGCTACTGACAAACATGAAAAATATTTTTACCTTGTAGTTTCTGTTGTTCATAGGTGTTCAGTCAGTAGCGTAACCAACACTGTATGCTGATTCTTGGTTTCTCTTGAATTCTACCAATGTGGGGTATGTTCAACGTGCACACTCTAAGGAATGCTGTCCAACATTCTTGGTCGTCTTTGACTGTCTGGGCCCGTGGCGCTTCCGTTGCTGAGCAACAGACTCCGGCGATTGACAATACTGCCTCATTTAGCAACATTAAACTCTCTCCTCGTGATAGGTAATGTAACCTATTTCGTTACAGGGCGGGAAAGTCATTCCACAAATGTCAATCGTCGTTTTCATAGCAACCGAGAGAGCGTCTTTCTGATGGAAGGAGGGCCTGAGGCGGTAGACTGCACTTGTATGCCATCTTGCGGAAGATATAGTGAGTTACCGCAGCAACGGTCGACGCCTGGACCGCGTGGTCCTCCCTTCCCGCGCGCTCCGGTTCTCCCATTCCCGCGCAAAGTGCATCGATTTTCGCGGCAGTAGGCTGTAATTGCAACTATATGACATTTAACTCGGCGGCTAAAAGCTGCATTCTAAATAGAAACTGCAAGCATTACGACCATGCTCTTTAACAAGAGCTCTCGACGTCTTTGTAATCGTCAAACATCTGTAGCACGAGACGTTATAAATATTCGGCAGTGGGTGCGTGAAGGCATACTTACCTGGCGTAGGAGACACCGTGATCATAAAGGCGGTTCTCCCAGGGCGAGACCTTTCCATTGCACTTCGGTTAGGTTGACCCCTGCGATTACCTCTAATGTAGGTAACTCGGGCGCATAATTTTTGGTAGTCGGGACTGCGTTCGCGCTGTCCCGTTCTTAAATTATTTCAAAACTCAGCAAGCAATAACAGAAGCTTGTCAGTATTCAGTAGGCTGCAACTAGATAGGCACAAAACGGTTAGCTGCACGTCAAGGGACCTGGTGCCGAACCCAGAGCCACCCAGCACGGCCCGCTCGGCAACGACCTCGGACGTGCGCCCTTAGTAGCAGAAGCCACGACGACGCAACCCCCGCACAGCGTCCGAAAATAGCAGTCGGGCAGCCATTTCGGCCCTTCTCTGTCCATCGATGATTGCGCACCGACGGCAAATCGGCGGAGCATCGACCCCTGCACGGCCGGCTAGTGTGATGGGGCGCATGGGCCCACAGCAGCCGATGAGCGGCCGTAGGCGGTGCAGCGTGTATCGAGGTATAAGACGGGTCGAAATCAAGCGTCTAGCGTAGCGTCTTACGACTTGCAGACTTGCGGCACTTGGGGTGCTGGGGTCGTAGTCGGGTCGTGAACTGGAGACAACAAGAGCGAGAAAAATGAAAATGAAATTGCGGCCAACAGCACCCTGTTTTCCCAGGTGGTCACCCATCCAAGTACTGACAAGGCCCAACGTTGCTTAACTTCGGTGATCGGACGAGAACCGGTGTTTTCAACGTGGTATGGCCGTTGGCGAGCAAATTGTGCAACATGAAACGACAAGTCTGCGTCGGACCATGTCTCTTAATTTCCACACTAAGTGTTTATTTACCTGGCAGTAAAAACACGAGGCAGGCATAAAACGGCCGATCGAGATTTCGTGAAATGAAATAACATCTCTTTATGGAATACATTTAGAAAATTAAAACTTTCTTTAGAATCATTTACATTACAAAACGTTCCACTTCTTTTTTTATTATCATTATTATTTTAGCGTTCATTATGTCTGATTTAACTTATCCCCTCCCCCGACCGACCAACCACCACAACTTCGCCAAACTAAATAAATAAATAAATAAATAGAGTGTAGGTGATACGAATTACTCCCTGTCCCATAACGCTTATGCCTAATGCAAAGGGTAAAACTTTATTTTTTTTTTTTCCTTTGACTTTGCCATGTAAGGGGAATATGACGGCATATACTGGATTCAAATAGCAAAGAACCCAACTGACCTTTCACAATGCTACTGACAAACATGAAAAATATTTTTACCTTGTAGTTTCTGTTGTTCATAGGTGTTCAGTCAGTAGCGTAACCAACACTGTATGCTGATTCTTGGTTTCTCTTGAATTCTACCAATGTGGGGTATGTTCAACGTGCACACTCTAAGGAATGCTGTCCAACATTCTTGGTCGTCTTTGACTGTCTGGGCCCGTGGCGCTTCCGTTGCTGAGCAACAGACTCCGGCGATTGACAATACTGCCTCATTTAGCAACATTAAACTCTCTCCTCGTGATAGGTAATGTAACCTATTTCGTTACAGGGCGGGAAAGTCATTCCACAAATGTCAATCGTCGTTTTCATAGCAACCGAGAGAGCGTCTTTCTGATGGAAGGAGGGCCTGAGGCGGTAGACTGCACTTGTATGCCATCTTGCGGAAGATATAGTGAGTTACCGCAGCAACGGTCGACGCCTGGACCGCGTGGTCCTCCCTTCCCGCGCGCTCCGGTTCTCCCATTCCCGCGCAAAGTGCATCGATTTTCGCGGCAGTAGGCTGTAATTGCAACTATATGACATTTAACTCGGCGGCTAAAAGCTGCATTCTAAATAGAAACTGCAAGCATTACGACCATGCTCTTTAACAAGAGCTCTCGACGTCTTTGTAATCGTCAAACATCTGTAGCACGAGACGTTATAAATATTCGGCAGTGGGTGCGTGAAGGCATACTTACCTGGCGTAGGAGACACCGTGATCATAAAGGCGGTTCTCCCAGGGCGAGACCTTTCCATTGCACTTCGGTTAGGTTGACCCCTGCGATTACCTCTAATGTAGGTAACTCGGGCGCATAATTTTTGGTAGTCGGGACTGCGTTCGCGCTGTCCCGTTCTTAAATTATTTCAAAACTCAGCAAGCAATAACAGAAGCTTGTCAGTATTCAGTAGGCTGCAACTAGATAGGCACAAAACGGTTAGCTGCACGTCAAGGGACCTGGTGCCGAACCCAGAGCCACCCAGCACGGCCCGCTCGGCAACGACCTCGGACGTGCGCCCTTAGTAGCAGAAGCCACGACGACGCAACCCCCGCACAGCGTCCGAAAATAGCAGTCGGGCAGCCATTTCGGCCCTTCTCTGTCCATCGATGATTGCGCACCGACGGCAAATCGGCGGAGCATCGACCCCTGCACGGCCGGCTAGTGTGATGGGGCGCATGGGCCCACAGCAGCCGATGAGCGGCCGTAGGCGGTGCAGCGTGTATCGAGGTATAAGACGGGTCGAAATCAAGCGTCTAGCGTAGCGTCTTACGACTTGCAGACTTGCGGCACTTGGGGTGCTGGGGTCGTAGTCGGGTCGTGAACTGGAGACAACAAGAGCGAGAAAAATGAAAATGAAATTGCGGCCAACAGCACCCTGTTTTCCCAGGTGGTCACCCATCCAAGTACTGACAAGGCCCAACGTTGCTTAACTTCGGTGATCGGACGAGAACCGGTGTTTTCAACGTGGTATGGCCGTTGGCGAGCAAATTGTGCAACATGAAACGACAAGTCTGCGTCGGACCATGTCTCTTAATTTCCACACTAAGTGTTTATTTACCTGGCAGTAAAAACACGAGGCAGGCATAAAACGGCCGATCGAGATTTCGTGAAATGAAATAACATCTCTTTATGGAATACATTTAGAAAATTAAAACTTTCTTTAGAATCATTTACATTACAAAACGTTCCACTTCTTTTTTTATTATCATTATTATTTTAGCGTTCATTATGTCTGATTTAACTTATCCCCTCCCCCGACCGACCAACCACCACAACTTCGCCAAACTAAATAAATAAATAAATAAATAGAGTGTAGGTGATACGAATTACTCCCTGTCCCATAACGCTTATGCCTAATGCAAAGGGTAAAACTTTATTTTTTTTTTTTCCTTTGACTTTGCCATGTAAGGGGAATATGACGGCATATACTGGATTCAAATAGCAAAGAACCCAACTGACCTTTCACAATGCTACTGACAAACATGAAAAATATTTTTACCTTGTAGTTTCTGTTGTTCATAGGTGTTCAGTCAGTAGCGTAACCAACACTGTATGCTGATTCTTGGTTTCTCTTGAATTCTACCAATGTGGGGTATGTTCAACGTGCACACTCTAAGGAATGCTGTCCAACATTCTTGGTCGTCTTTGACTGTCTGGGCCCGTGGCGCTTCCGTTGCTGAGCAACAGACTCCGGCGATTGACAATACTGCCTCATTTAGCAACATTAAACTCTCTCCTCGTGATAGGTAATGTAACCTATTTCGTTACAGGGCGGGAAAGTCATTCCACAAATGTCAATCGTCGTTTTCATAGCAACCGAGAGAGCGTCTTTCTGATGGAAGGAGGGCCTGAGGCGGTAGACTGCACTTGTATGCCATCTTGCGGAAGATATAGTGAGTTACCGCAGCAACGGTCGACGCCTGGACCGCGTGGTCCTCCCTTCCCGCGCGCTCCGGTTCTCCCATTCCCGCGCAAAGTGCATCGATTTTCGCGGCAGTAGGCTGTAATTGCAACTATATGACATTTAACTCGGCGGCTAAAAGCTGCATTCTAAATAGAAACTGCAAGCATTACGACCATGCTCTTTAACAAGAGCTCTCGACGTCTTTGTAATCGTCAAACATCTGTAGCACGAGACGTTATAAATATTCGGCAGTGGGTGCGCGAAGGCATACTTACCTGGCGTAGGAGACACCGTGATCATAAAGGCGGTTCTCCCAGGGCGAGACCTTTCCATTGCACTTCGGTTAGGTTGACCCCTGCGATTACCTCTAATGTAGGTAACTCGGGCGCATAATTTTTGGTAGTCGGGACTGCGTTCGCGCTGTCCCGTTCTTAAATTATTTCAAAACTCAGCAAGCAATAACAGAAGCTTGTCAGTATTCAGTAGGCTGCAACTAGATAGGCACAAAACGGTTAGCTGCACGTCAAGGGACCTGGTGCCGAACCCAGAGCCACCCAGCACGGCCCGCTCGGCAACGACCTCGGACGTGCGCCCTTAGTAGCAGAAGCCACGACGACGCAACCCCCGCACAGCGTCCGAAAATAGCAGTCGGGCAGCCATTTCGGCCCTTCTCTGTCCATCGATGATTGCGCACCGACGGCAAATCGGCGGAGCATCGACCCCTGCACGGCCGGCTAGTGTGATGGGGCGCATGGGCCCACAGCAGCCGATGAGCGGCCGTAGGCGGTGCAGCGTGTATCGAGGTATAAGACGGGTCGAAATCAAGCGTCTAGCGTAGCGTCTTACGACTTGCAGACTTGCGGCACTTGGGGTGCTGGGGTCGTAGTCGGGTCGTGAACTGGAGACAACAAGAGCGAGAAAAATGAAAATGAAATTGCGGCCAACAGCACCCTGTTTTCCCAGGTGGTCACCCATCCAAGTACTGACAAGGCCCAACGTTGCTTAACTTCGGTGATCGGACGAGAACCGGTGTTTTCAACGTGGTATGGCCGTTGGCGAGCAAATTGTGCAACATGAAACGACAAGTCTGCGTCGGACCATGTCTCTTAATTTCCACACTAAGTGTTTATTTACCTGGCAGTAAAAACACGAGGCAGGCATAAAACGGCCGATCGAGATTTCGTGAAATGAAATAACATCTCTTTATGGAATACATTTAGAAAATTAAAACTTTCTTTAGAATCATTTACATTACAAAACGTTCCACTTCTTTTTTTATTATCATTATTATTTTAGCGTTCATTATGTCTGATTTAACTTATCCCCTCCCCCGACCGACCAACCACCACAACTTCGCCAAACTAAATAAATAAATAAATAAATAGAGTGTAGGTGATACGAATTACTCCCTGTCCCATAACGCTTATGCCTAATGCAAAGGGTAAAACTTTATTTTTTTTTTTTCCTTTGACTTTGCCATGTAAGGGGAATATGACGGCATATACTGGATTCAAATAGCAAAGAACCCAACTGACCTTTCACAATGCTACTGACAAACATGAAAAATATTTTTACCTTGTAGTTTCTGTTGTTCATAGGTGTTCAGTCAGTAGCGTAACCAACACTGTATGCTGATTCTTGGTTTCTCTTGAATTCTACCAATGTGGGGTATGTTCAACGTGCACACTCTAAGGAATGCTGTCCAACATTCTTGGTCGTCTTTGACTGTCTGGGCCCGTGGCGCTTCCGTTGCTGAGCAACAGACTCCGGCGATTGACAATACTGCCTCATTTAGCAACATTAAACTCTCTCCTCGTGATAGGTAATGTAACCTATTTCGTTACAGGGCGGGAAAGTCATTCCACAAATGTCAATCGTCGTTTTCATAGCAACCGAGAGAGCGTCTTTCTGATGGAAGGAGGGCCTGAGGCGGTAGACTGCACTTGTATGCCATCTTGCGGAAGATATAGTGAGTTACCGCAGCAACGGTCGACGCCTGGACCGCGTGGTCCTCCCTTCCCGCGCGCTCCGGTTCTCCCATTCCCGCGCAAAGTGCATCGATTTTCGCGGCAGTAGGCTGTAATTGCAACTATATGACATTTAACTCGGCGGCTAAAAGCTGCATTCTAAATAGAAACTGCAAGCATTACGACCATGCTCTTTAACAAGAGCTCTCGACGTCTTTGTAATCGTCAAACATCTGTAGCACGAGACGTTATAAATATTCGGCAGTGGGTGCGTGAAGGCATACTTACCTGGCGTAGGAGACACCGTGATCATAAAGGCGGTTCTCCCAGGGCGAGACCTTTCCATTGCACTTCGGTTAGGTTGACCCCTGCGATTACCTCTAATGTAGGTAACTCGGGCGCATAATTTTTGGTAGTCGGGACTGCGTTCGCGCTGTCCCGTTCTTAAATTATTTCAAAACTCAGCAAGCAATAACAGAAGCTTGTCAGTATTCAGTAGGCTGCAACTAGATAGGCACAAAACGGTTAGCTGCACGTCAAGGGACCTGGTGCCGAACCCAGAGCCACCCAGCACGGCCCGCTCGGCAACGACCTCGGACGTGCGCCCTTAGTAGCAGAAGCCACGACGACGCAACCCCCGCACAGCGTCCGAAAATAGCAGTCGGGCAGCCATTTCGGCCCTTCTCTGTCCATCGATGATTGCGCACCGACGGCAAATCGGCGGAGCATCGACCCCTGCACGGCCGGCTAGTGTGATGGGGCGCATGGGCCCACAGCAGCCGATGAGCGGCCGTAGGCGGTGCAGCGTGTATCGAGGTATAAGACGGGTCGAAATCAAGCGTCTAGCGTAGCGTCTTACGACTTGCAGACTTGCGGCACTTGGGGTGCTGGGGTCGTAGTCGGGTCGTGAACTGGAGACAACAAGAGCGAGAAAAATGAAAATGAAATTGCGGCCAACAGCACCCTGTTTTCCCAGGTGGTCACCCATCCAAGTACTGACAAGGCCCAACGTTGCTTAACTTCGGTGATCGGACGAGAACCGGTGTTTTCAACGTGGTATGGCCGTTGGCGAGCAAATTGTGCAACATGAAACGACAAGTCTGCGTCGGACCATGTCTCTTAATTTCCACACTAAGTGTTTATTTACCTGGCAGTAAAAACACGAGGCAGGCATAAAACGGCCGATCGAGATTTCGTGAAATGAAATAACATCTCTTTATGGAATACATTTAGAAAATTAAAACTTTCTTTAGAATCATTTACATTACAAAACGTTCCACTTCTTTTTTTATTATCATTATTATTTTAGCGTTCATTATGTCTGATTTAACTTATCCCCTCCCCCGACCGACCAACCACCACAACTTCGCCAAACTAAATAAATAAATAAATAAATAGAGTGTAGGTGATACGAATTACTCCCTGTCCCATAACGCTTATGCCTAATGCAAAGGGTAAAACTTTATTTTTTTTTTTTCCTTTGACTTTGCCATGTAAGGGGAATATGACGGCATATACTGGATTCAAATAGCAAAGAACCCAACTGACCTTTCACAATGCTACTGACAAACATGAAAAATATTTTTACCTTGTAGTTTCTGTTGTTCATAGGTGTTCAGTCAGTAGCGTAACCAACACTGTATGCTGATTCTTGGTTTCTCTTGAATTCTACCAATGTGGGGTATGTTCAACGTGCACACTCTAAGGAATGCTGTCCAACATTCTTGGTCGTCTTTGACTGTCTGGGCCCGTGGCGCTTCCGTTGCTGAGCAACAGACTCCGGCGATTGACAATACTGCCTCATTTAGCAACATTAAACTCTCTCCTCGTGATAGGTAATGTAACCTATTTCGTTACAGGGCGGGAAAGTCATTCCACAAATGTCAATCGTCGTTTTCATAGCAACCGAGAGAGCGTCTTTCTGATGGAAGGAGGGCCTGAGGCGGTAGACTGCACTTGTATGCCATCTTGCGGAAGATATAGTGAGTTACCGCAGCAACGGTCGACGCCTGGACCGCGTGGTCCTCCCTTCCCGCGCGCTCCGGTTCTCCCATTCCCGCGCAAAGTGCATCGATTTTCGCGGCAGTAGGCTGTAATTGCAACTATATGACATTTAACTCGGCGGCTAAAAGCTGCATTCTAAATAGAAACTGCAAGCATTACGACCATGCTCTTTAACAAGAGCTCTCGACGTCTTTGTAATCGTCAAACATCTGTAGCACGAGACGTTATAAATATTCGGCAGTGGGTGCGTGAAGGCATACTTACCTGGCGTAGGAGACACCGTGATCATAAAGGCGGTTCTCCCAGGGCGAGACCTTTCCATTGCACTTCGGTTAGGTTGACCCCTGCGATTACCTCTAATGTAGGTAACTCGGGCGCATAATTTTTGGTAGTCGGGACTGCGTTCGCGCTGTCCCGTTCTTAAATTATTTCAAAACTCAGCAAGCAATAACAGAAGCTTGTCAGTATTCAGTAGGCTGCAACTAGATAGGCACAAAACGGTTAGCTGCACGTCAAGGGACCTGGTGCCGAACCCAGAGCCACCCAGCACGGCCCGCTCGGCAACGACCTCGGACGTGCGCCCTTAGTAGCAGAAGCCACGACGACGCAACCCCCGCACAGCGTCCGAAAATAGCAGTCGGGCAGCCATTTCGGCCCTTCTCTGTCCATCGATGATTGCGCACCGACGGCAAATCGGCGGAGCATCGACCCCTGCACGGCCGGCTAGTGTGATGGGGCGCATGGGCCCACAGCAGCCGATGAGCGGCCGTAGGCGGTGCAGCGTGTATCGAGGTATAAGACGGGTCGAAATCAAGCGTCTAGCGTAGCGTCTTACGACTTGCAGACTTGCGGCACTTGGGGTGCTGGGGTCGTAGTCGGGTCGTGAACTGGAGACAACAAGAGCGAGAAAAATGAAAATGAAATTGCGGCCAACAGCACCCTGTTTTCCCAGGTGGTCACCCATCCAAGTACTGACAAGGCCCAACGTTGCTTAACTTCGGTGATCGGACGAGAACCGGTGTTTTCAACGTGGTATGGCCGTTGGCGAGCAAATTGTGCAACATGAAACGACAAGTCTGCGTCGGACCATGTCTCTTAATTTCCACACTAAGTGTTTATTTACCTGGCAGTAAAAACACGAGGCAGGCATAAAACGGCCGATCGAGATTTCGTGAAATGAAATAACATCTCTTTATGGAATACATTTAGAAAATTAAAACTTTCTTTAGAATCATTTACATTACAAAACGTTCCACTTCTTTTTTTATTATCATTATTATTTTAGCGTTCATTATGTCTGATTTAACTTATCCCCTCCCCCGACCGACCAACCACCACAACTTCGCCAAACTAAATAAATAAATAAATAAATAGAGTGTAGGTGATACGAATTACTCCCTGTCCCATAACGCTTATGCCTAATGCAAAGGGTAAAACTTTATTTTTTTTTTTCCTTTGACTTTGCCATGTAAGGGGAATATGACGGCATATACTGGATTCAAATAGCAAAGAACCCAACTGACCTTTCACAATGCTACTGACAAACATGAAAAATATTTTTACCTTGTAGTTTCTGTTGTTCATAGGTGTTCAGTCAGTAGCGTAACCAACACTGTATGCTGATTCTTGGTTTCTCTTGAATTCTACCAATGTGGGGTATGTTCAACGTGCACACTCTAAGGAATGCTGTCCAACATTCTTGGTCGTCTTTGACTGTCTGGGCCCGTGGCGCTTCCGTTGCTGAGCAACAGACTCCGGCGATTGACAATACTGCCTCATTTAGCAACATTAAACTCTCTCCTCGTGATAGGTAATGTAACCTATTTCGTTACAGGGCGGGAAAGTCATTCCACAAATGTCAATCGTCGTTTTCATAGCAACCGAGAGAGCGTCTTTCTGATGGAAGGAGGGCCTGAGGCGGTAGACTGCACTTGTATGCCATCTTGCGGAAGATATAGTGAGTTACCGCAGCAACGGTCGACGCCTGGACCGCGTGGTCCTCCCTTCCCGCGCGCTCCGGTTCTCCCATTCCCGCGCAAAGTGCATCGATTTTCGCGGCAGTAGGCTGTAATTGCAACTATATGACATTTAACTCGGCGGCTAAAAGCTGCATTCTAAATAGAAACTGCAAGCATTACGACCATGCTCTTTAACAAGAGCTCTCGACGTCTTTGTAATCGTCAAACATCTGTAGCACGAGACGTTATAAATATTCGGCAGTGGGTGCGTGAAGGCATACTTACCTGGCGTAGGAGACACCGTGATCATAAAGGCGGTTCTCCCAGGGCGAGACCTTTCCATTGCACTTCGGTTAGGTTGACCCCTGCGATTACCTCTAATGTAGGTAACTCGGGCGCATAATTTTTGGTAGTCGGGACTGCGTTCGCGCTGTCCCGTTCTTAAATTATTTCAAAACTCAGCAAGCAATAACAGAAGCTTGTCAGTATTCAGTAGGCTGCAACTAGATAGGCACAAAACGGTTAGCTGCACGTCAAGGGACCTGGTGCCGAACCCAGAGCCACCCAGCACGGCCCGCTCGGCAACGACCTCGGACGTGCGCCCTTAGTAGCAGAAGCCACGACGACGCAACCCCCGCACAGCGTCCGAAAATAGCAGTCGGGCAGCCATTTCGGCCCTTCTCTGTCCATCGATGATTGCGCACCGACGGCAAATCGGCGGAGCATCGACCCCTGCACGGCCGGCTAGTGTGATGGGGCGCATGGGCCCACAGCAGCCGATGAGCGGCCGTAGGCGGTGCAGCGTGTATCGAGGTATAAGACGGGTCGAAATCAAGCGTCTAGCGTAGCGTCTTACGACTTGCAGACTTGCGGCACTTGGGGTGCTGGGGTCGTAGTCGGGTCGTGAACTGGAGACAACAAGAGCGAGAAAAATGAAAATGAAATTGCGGCCAACAGCACCCTGTTTTCCCAGGTGGTCACCCATCCAAGTACTGACAAGGCCCAACGTTGCTTAACTTCGGTGATCGGACGAGAACCGGTGTTTTCAACGTGGTATGGCCGTTGGCGAGCAAATTGTGCAACATGAAACGACAAGTCTGCGTCGGACCATGTCTCTTAATTTCCACACTAAGTGTTTATTTACCTGGCAGTAAAAACACGAGGCAGGCATAAAACGGCCGATCGAGATTTCGTGAAATGAAATAACATCTCTTTATGGAATACATTTAGAAAATTAAAACTTTCTTTAGAATCATTTACATTACAAAACGTTCCACTTCTTTTTTTATTATCATTATTATTTTAGCGTTCATTATGTCTGATTTAACTTATCCCCTCCCCCGACCGACCAACCACCACAACTTCGCCAAACTAAATAAATAAATAAATAAATAGAGTGTAGGTGATACGAATTACTCCCTGTCCCATAACGCTTATGCCTAATGCAAAGGGTAAAACTTTATTTTTTTTTTTTCCTTTGACTTTGCCATGTAAGGGGAATATGACGGCATATACTGGATTCAAATAGCAAAGAACCCAACTGACCTTTCACAATGCTACTGACAAACATGAAAAATATTTTTACCTTGTAGTTTCTGTTGTTCATAGGTGTTCAGTCAGTAGCGTAACCAACACTGTATGCTGATTCTTGGTTTCTCTTGAATTCTACCAATGTGGGGTATGTTCAACGTGCACACTCTAAGGAATGCTGTCCAACATTCTTGGTCGTCTTTGACTGTCTGGGCCCGTGGCGCTTCCGTTGCTGAGCAACAGACTCCGGCGATTGACAATACTGCCTCATTTAGCAACATTAAACTCTCTCCTCGTGATAGGTAATGTAACCTATTTCGTTACAGGGCGGGAAAGTCATTCCACAAATGTCAATCGTCGTTTTCATAGCAACCGAGAGAGCGTCTTTCTGATGGAAGGAGGGCCTGAGGCGGTAGACTGCACTTGTATGCCATCTTGCGGAAGATATAGTGAGTTACCGCAGCAACGGTCGACGCCTGGACCGCGTGGTCCTCCCTTCCCGCGCGCTCCGGTTCTCCCATTCCCGCGCAAAGTGCATCGATTTTCGCGGCAGTAGGCTGTAATTGCAACTATATGACATTTAACTCGGCGGCTAAAAGCTGCATTCTAAATAGAAACTGCAAGCATTACGACCATGCTCTTTAACAAGAGCTCTCGACGTCTTTGTAATCGTCAAACATCTGTAGCACGAGACGTTATAAATATTCGGCAGTGGGTGCGTGAAGGCATACTTACCTGGCGTAGGAGACACCGTGATCATAAAGGCGGTTCTCCCAGGGCGAGACCTTTCCATTGCACTTCGGTTAGGTTGACCCCTGCGATTACCTCTAATGTAGGTAACTCGGGCGCATAATTTTTGGTAGTCGGGACTGCGTTCGCGCTGTCCCGTTCTTAAATTATTTCAAAACTCAGCAAGCAATAACAGAAGCTTGTCAGTATTCAGTAGGCTGCAACTAGATAGGCACAAAACGGTTAGCTGCACGTCAAGGGACCTGGTGCCGAACCCAGAGCCACCCAGCACGGCCCGCTCGGCAACGACCTCGGACGTGCGCCCTTAGTAGCAGAAGCCACGACGACGCAACCCCCGCACAGCGTCCGAAAATAGCAGTCGGGCAGCCATTTCGGCCCTTCTCTGTCCATCGATGATTGCGCACCGACGGCAAATCGGCGGAGCATCGACCCCTGCACGGCCGGCTAGTGTGATGGGGCGCATGGGCCCACAGCAGCCGATGAGCGGCCGTAGGCGGTGCAGCGTGTATCGAGGTATAAGACGGGTCGAAATCAAGCGTCTAGCGTAGCGTCTTACGACTTGCAGACTTGCGGCACTTGGGGTGCTGGGGTCGTAGTCGGGTCGTGAACTGGAGACAACAAGAGCGAGAAAAATGAAAATGAAATTGCGGCCAACAGCACCCTGTTTTCCCAGGTGGTCACCCATCCAAGTACTGACAAGGCCCAACGTTGCTTAACTTCGGTGATCGGACGAGAACCGGTGTTTTCAACGTGGTATGGCCGTTGGCGAGCAAATTGTGCAACATGAAACGACAAGTCTGCGTCGGACCATGTCTCTTAATTTCCACACTAAGTGTTTATTTACCTGGCAGTAAAAACACGAGGCAGGCATAAAACGGCCGATCGAGATTTCGTGAAATGAAATAACATCTCTTTATGGAATACATTTAGAAAATTAAAACTTTCTTTAGAATCATTTACATTACAAAACGTTCCACTTCTTTTTTTATTATCATTATTATTTTAGCGTTCATTATGTCTGATTTAACTTATCCCCTCCCCCGACCGACCAACCACCACAACTTCGCCAAACTAAATAAATAAATAAATAAATAGAGTGTAGGTGATACGAATTACTCCCTGTCCCATAACGCTTATGCCTAATGCAAAGGGTAAAACTTTATTTTTTTTTTCCTTTGACTTTGCCATGTAAGGGGAATATGACGGCATATACTGGATTCAAATAGCAAAGAACCCAACTGACCTTTCACAATGCTACTGACAAACATGAAAAATATTTTTACCTTGTAGTTTCTGTTGTTCATAGGTGTTCAGTCAGTAGCGTAACCAACACTGTATGCTGATTCTTGGTTTCTCTTGAATTCTACCAATGTGGGGTATGTTCAACGTGCACACTCTAAGGAATGCTGTCCAACATTCTTGGTCGTCTTTGACTGTCTGGGCCCGTGGCGCTTCCGTTGCTGAGCAACAGACTCCGGCGATTGACAATACTGCCTCATTTAGCAACATTAAACTCTCTCCTCGTGATAGGTAATGTAACCTATTTCGTTACAGGGCGGGAAAGTCATTCCACAAATGTCAATCGTCGTTTTCATAGCAACCGAGAGAGCGTCTTTCTGATGGAAGGAGGGCCTGAGGCGGTAGACTGCACTTGTATGCCATCTTGCGGAAGATATAGTGAGTTACCGCAGCAACGGTCGACGCCTGGACCGCGTGGTCCTCCCTTCCCGCGCGCTCCGGTTCTCCCATTCCCGCGCAAAGTGCATCGATTTTCGCGGCAGTAGGCTGTAATTGCAACTATATGACATTTAACTCGGCGGCTAAAAGCTGCATTCTAAATAGAAACTGCAAGCATTACGACCATGCTCTTTAACAAGAGCTCTCGACGTCTTTGTAATCGTCAAACATCTGTAGCACGAGACGTTATAAATATTCGGCAGTGGGTGCGTGAAGGCATACTTACCTGGCGTAGGAGACACCGTGATCATAAAGGCGGTTCTCCCAGGGCGAGACCTTTCCATTGCACTTCGGTTAGGTTGACCCCTGCGATTACCTCTAATGTAGGTAACTCGGGCGCATAATTTTTGGTAGTCGGGACTGCGTTCGCGCTGTCCCGTTCTTAAATTATTTCAAAACTCAGCAAGCAATAACAGAAGCTTGTCAGTATTCAGTAGGCTGCAACTAGATAGGCACAAAACGGTTAGCTGCACGTCAAGGGACCTGGTGCCGAACCCAGAGCCACCCAGCACGGCCCGCTCGGCAACGACCTCGGACGTGCGCCCTTAGTAGCAGAAGCCACGACGACGCAACCCCCGCACAGCGTCCGAAAATAGCAGTCGGGCAGCCATTTCGGCCCTTCTCTGTCCATCGATGATTGCGCACCGACGGCAAATCGGCGGAGCATCGACCCCTGCACGGCCGGCTAGTGTGATGGGGCGCATGGGCCCACAGCAGCCGATGAGCGGCCGTAGGCGGTGCAGCGTGTATCGAGGTATAAGACGGGTCGAAATCAAGCGTCTAGCGTAGCGTCTTACGACTTGCAGACTTGCGGCACTTGGGGTGCTGGGGTCGTAGTCGGGTCGTGAACTGGAGACAACAAGAGCGAGAAAAATGAAAATGAAATTGCGGCCAACAGCACCCTGTTTTCCCAGGTGGTCACCCATCCAAGTACTGACAAGGCCCAACGTTGCTTAACTTCGGTGATCGGACGAGAACCGGTGTTTTCAACGTGGTATGGCCGTTGGCGAGCAAATTGTGCAACATGAAACGACAAGTCTGCGTCGGACCATGTCTCTTAATTTCCACACTAAGTGTTTATTTACCTGGCAGTAAAAACACGAGGCAGGCATAAAACGGCCGATCGAGATTTCGTGAAATGAAATAACATCTCTTTATGGAATACATTTAGAAAATTAAAACTTTCTTTAGAATCATTTACATTACAAAACGTTCCACTTCTTTTTTTATTATCATTATTATTTTAGCGTTCATTATGTCTGATTTAACTTATCCCCTCCCCCGACCGACCAACCACCACAACTTCGCCAAACTAAATAAATAAATAAATAAATAGAGTGTAGGTGATACGAATTACTCCCTGTCCCATAACGCTTATGCCTAATGCAAAGGGTAAAACTTTATTTTTTTTTTTCCTTTGACTTTGCCATGTAAGGGGAATATGACGGCATATACTGGATTCAAATAGCAAAGAACCCAACTGACCTTTCACAATGCTACTGACAAACATGAAAAATATTTTTACCTTGTAGTTTCTGTTGTTCATAGGTGTTCAGTCAGTAGCGTAACCAACACTGTATGCTGATTCTTGGTTTCTCTTGAATTCTACCAATGTGGGGTATGTTCAACGTGCACACTCTAAGGAATGCTGTCCAACATTCTTGGTCGTCTTTGACTGTCTGGGCCCGTGGCGCTTCCGTTGCTGAGCAACAGACTCCGGCGATTGACAATACTGCCTCATTTAGCAACATTAAACTCTCTCCTCGTGATAGGTAATGTAACCTATTTCGTTACAGGGCGGGAAAGTCATTCCACAAATGTCAATCGTCGTTTTCATAGCAACCGAGAGAGCGTCTTTCTGATGGAAGGAGGGCCTGAGGCGGTAGACTGCACTTGTATGCCATCTTGCGGAAGATATAGTGAGTTACCGCAGCAACGGTCGACGCCTGGACCGCGTGGTCCTCCCTTCCCGCGCGCTCCGGTTCTCCCATTCCCGCGCAAAGTGCATCGATTTTCGCGGCAGTAGGCTGTAATTGCAACTATATGACATTTAACTCGGCGGCTAAAAGCTGCATTCTAAATAGAAACTGCAAGCATTACGACCATGCTCTTTAACAAGAGCTCTCGACGTCTTTGTAATCGTCAAACATCTGTAGCACGAGACGTTATAAATATTCGGCAGTGGGTGCGTGAAGGCATACTTACCTGGCGTAGGAGACACCGTGATCATAAAGGTGGTTCTCCCAGGGCGAGACCTTTCCATTGCACTTCGGTTAGGTTGACCCCTGCGATTACCTCTAATGTAGGTAACTCGGGCGCATAATTTTTGGTAGTCGGGACTGCGTTCGCGCTGTCCCGTTCTTAAATTATTTCAAAACTCAGCAAGCAATAACAGAAGCTTGTCAGTATTCAGTAGGCTGCAACTAGATAGGCACAAAACGGTTAGCTGCACGTCAAGGGACCTGGTGCCGAACCCAGAGCCACCCAGCACGGCCCGCTCGGCAACGACCTCGGACGTGCGCCCTTAGTAGCAGAAGCCACGACGACGCAACCCCCGCACAGCGTCCGAAAATAGCAGTCGGGCAGCCATTTCGGCCCTTCTCTGTCCATCGATGATTGCGCACCGACGGCAAATCGGCGGAGCATCGACCCCTGCACGGCCGGCTAGTGTGATGGGGCGCATGGGCCCACAGCAGCCGATGAGCGGCCGTAGGCGGTGCAGCGTGTATCGAGGTATAAGACGGGTCGAAATCAAGCGTCTAGCGTAGCGTCTTACGACTTGCAGACTTGCGGCACTTGGGGTGCTGGGGTCGTAGTCGGGTCGTGAACTGGAGACAACAAGAGCGAGAAAAATGAAAATGAAATTGCGGCCAACAGCACCCTGTTTTCCCAGGTGGTCACCCATCCAAGTACTGACAAGGCCCAACGTTGCTTAACTTCGGTGATCGGACGAGAACCGGTGTTTTCAACGTGGTATGGCCGTTGGCGAGCAAATTGTGCAACATGAAACGACAAGTCTGCGTCGGACCATGTCTCTTAATTTCCACACTAAGTGTTTATTTACCTGGCAGTAAAAACACGAGGCAGGCATAAAACGGCCGATCGAGATTTCGTGAAATGAAATAACATCTCTTTATGGAATACATTTAGAAAATTAAAACTTTCTTTAGAATCATTTACATTACAAAACGTTCCACTTCTTTTTTTATTATCATTATTATTTTAGCGTTCATTATGTCTGATTTAACTTATCCCCTCCCCCGACCGACCAACCACCACAACTTCGCCAAACTAAATAAATAAATAAATAAATAGAGTGTAGGTGATACGAATTACTCCCTGTCCCATAACGCTTATGCCTAATGCAAAGGGTAAAACTTTATTTTTTTTTTCCTTTGACTTTGCCATGTAAGGGGAATATGACGGCATATACTGGATTCAAATAGCAAAGAACCCAACTGACCTTTCACAATGCTACTGACAAACATGAAAAATATTTTTACCTTGTAGTTTCTGTTGTTCATAGGTGTTCAGTCAGTAGCGTAACCAACACTGTATGCTGATTCTTGGTTTCTCTTGAATTCTACCAATGTGGGGTATGTTCAACGTGCACACTCTAAGGAATGCTGTCCAACATTCTTGGTCGTCTTTGACTGTCTGGGCCCGTGGCGCTTCCGTTGCTGAGCAACAGACTCCGGCGATTGACAATACTGCCTCATTTAGCAACATTAAACTCTCTCCTCGTGATAGGTAATGTAACCTATTTCGTTACAGGGCGGGAAAGTCATTCCACAAATGTCAATCGTCGTTTTCATAGCAACCGAGAGAGCGTCTTTCTGATGGAAGGAGGGCCTGAGGCGGTAGACTGCACTTGTATGCCATCTTGCGGAAGATATAGTGAGTTACCGCAGCAACGGTCGACGCCTGGACCGCGTGGTCCTCCCTTCCCGCGCGCTCCGGTTCTCCCATTCCCGCGCAAAGTGCATCGATTTTCGCGGCAGTAGGCTGTAATTGCAACTATATGACATTTAACTCGGCGGCTAAAAGCTGCATTCTAAATAGAAACTGCAAGCATTACGACCATGCTCTTTAACAAGAGCTCTCGACGTCTTTGTAATCGTCAAACATCTGTAGCACGAGACGTTATAAATATTCGGCAGTGGGTGCGTGAAGGCATACTTACCTGGCGTAGGAGACACCGTGATCATAAAGGCGGTTCTCCCAGGGCGAGACCTTTCCATTGCACTTCGGTTAGGTTGACCCCTGCGATTACCTCTAATGTAGGTAACTCGGGCGCATAATTTTTGGTAGTCGGGACTGCGTTCGCGCTGTCCCGTTCTTAAATTATTTCAAAACTCAGCAAGCAATAACAGAAGCTTGTCAGTATTCAGTAGGCTGCAACTAGATAGGCACAAAACGGTTAGCTGCACGTCAAGGGACCTGGTGCCGAACCCAGAGCCACCCAGCACGGCCCGCTCGGCAACGACCTCGGACGTGCGCCCTTAGTAGCAGAAGCCACGACGACGCAACCCCCGCACAGCGTCCGAAAATAGCAGTCGGGCAGCCATTTCGGCCCTTCTCTGTCCATCGATGATTGCGCACCGACGGCAAATCGGCGGAGCATCGACCCCTGCACGGCCGGCTAGTGTGATGGGGCGCATGGGCCCACAGCAGCCGATGAGCGGCCGTAGGCGGTGCAGCGTGTATCGAGGTATAAGACGGGTCGAAATCAAGCGTCTAGCGTAGCGTCTTACGACTTGCAGACTTGCGGCACTTGGGGTGCTGGGGTCGTAGTCGGGTCGTGAACTGGAGACAACAAGAGCGAGAAAAATGAAAATGAAATTGCGGCCAACAGCACCCTGTTTTCCCAGGTGGTCACCCATCCAAGTACTGACAAGGCCCAACGTTGCTTAACTTCGGTGATCGGACGAGAACCGGTGTTTTCAACGTGGTATGGCCGTTGGCGAGCAAATTGTGCAACATGAAACGACAAGTCTGCGTCGGACCATGTCTCTTAATTTCCACACTAAGTGTTTATTTACCTGGCAGTAAAAACACGAGGCTGGCATAAAACGGCCGATCGAGATTTCGTGAAATGAAATAACATCTCTTTATGGAATACATTTAGAAAATTAAAACTTTCTTTAGAATCATTTACATTACAAAACGTTCCACTTCTTTTTTTATTATCATTATTATTTTAGCGTTCATTATGTCTGATTTAACTTATCCCCTCCCCCGACCGACCAACCACCACAACTTCGCCAAACTAAATAAATAAATAAATAAATAGAGTGTAGGTGATACGAATTACTCCCTGTCCCATAACGCTTATGCCTAATGCAAAGGGTAAAACTTTATTTTTTTTTTCCTTTGACTTTGCCATGTAAGGGGAATATGACGGCATATACTGGATTCAAATAGCAAAGAACCCAACTGACCTTTCACAATGCTACTGACAAACATGAAAAATATTTTTACCTTGTAGTTTCTGTTGTTCATAGGTGTTCAGTCAGTAGCGTAACCAACACTGTATGCTGATTCTTGGTTTCTCTTGAATTCTACCAATGTGGGGTATGTTCAACGTGCACACTCTAAGGAATGCTGTCCAACATTCTTGGTCGTCTTTGACTGTCTGGGCCCGTGGCGCTTCCGTTGCTGAGCAACAGACTCCGGCGATTGACAATACTGCCTCATTTAGCAACATTAAACTCTCTCCTCGTGATAGGTAATGTAACCTATTTCGTTACAGGGCGGGAAAGTCATTCCACAAATGTCAATCGTCGTTTTCATAGCAACCGAGAGAGCGTCTTTCTGATGGAAGGAGGGCCTGAGGCGGTAGACTGCACTTGTATGCCATCTTGCGGAAGATATAGTGAGTTACCGCAGCAACGGTCGACGCCTGGACCGCGTGGTCCTCCCTTCCCGCGCGCTCCGGTTCTCCCATTCCCGCGCAAAGTGCATCGATTTTCGCGGCAGTAGGCTGTAATTGCAACTATATGACATTTAACTCGGCGGCTAAAAGCTGCATTCTAAATAGAAACTGCAAGCATTACGACCATGCTCTTTAACAAGAGCTCTCGACGTCTTTGTAATCGTCAAACATCTGTAGCACGAGACGTTATAAATATTCGGCAGTGGGTGCGTGAAGGCATACTTACCTGGCGTAGGAGACACCGTGATCATAAAGGCGGTTCTCCCAGGGCGAGACCTTTCCATTGCACTTCGGTTAGGTTGACCCCTGCGATTACCTCTAATGTAGGTAACTCGGGCGCATAATTTTTGGTAGTCGGGACTGCGTTCGCGCTGTCCCGTTCTTAAATTATTTCAAAACTCAGCAAGCAATAACAGAAGCTTGTCAGTATTCAGTAGGCTGCAACTAGATAGGCACAAAACGGTTAGCTGCACGTCAAGGGACCTGGTGCCGAACCCAGAGCCACCCAGCACGGCCCGCTCGGCAACGACCTCGGACGTGCGCCCTTAGTAGCAGAAGCCACGACGACGCAACCCCCGCACAGCGTCCGAAAATAGCAGTCGGGCAGCCATTTCGGCCCTTCTCTGTCCATCGATGATTGCGCACCGACGGCAAATCGGCGGAGCATCGACCCCTGCACGGCCGGCTAGTGTGATGGGGCGCATGGGCCCACAGCAGCCGATGAGCGGCCGTAGGCGGTGCAGCGTGTATCGAGGTATAAGACGGGTCGAAATCAAGCGTCTAGCGTAGCGTCTTACGACTTGCAGACTTGCGGCACTTGGGGTGCTGGGGTCGTAGTCGGGTCGTGAACTGGAGACAACAAGAGCGAGAAAAATGAAAATGAAATTGCGGCCAACAGCACCCTGTTTTCCCAGGTGGTCACCCATCCAAGTACTGACAAGGCCCAACGTTGCTTAACTTCGGTGATCGGACGAGAACCGGTGTTTTCAACGTGGTATGGCCGTTGGCGAGCAAATTGTGCAACATGAAACGACAAGTCTGCGTCGGACCATGTCTCTTAATTTCCACACTAAGTGTTTATTTACCTGGCAGTAAAAACACGAGGCAGGCATAAAACGGCCGATCGAGATTTCGTGAAATGAAATAACATCTCTTTATGGAATACATTTAGAAAATTAAAACTTTCTTTAGAATCATTTACATTACAAAACGTTCCACTTCTTTTTTTATTATCATTATTATTTTAGCGTTCATTATGTCTGATTTAACTTATCCCCTCCCCCGACCGACCAACCACCACAACTTCGCCAAACTAAATAAATAAATAAATAAATAGAGTGTAGGTGATACGAATTACTCCCTGTCCCATAACGCTTATGCCTAATGCAAAGGGTAAAACTTTATTTTTTTTTTCCTTTGACTTTGCCATGTAAGGGGAATATGACGGCATATACTGGATTCAAATAGCAAAGAACCCAACTGACCTTTCACAATGCTACTGACAAACATGAAAAATATTTTTACCTTGTAGTTTCTGTTGTTCATAGGTGTTCAGTCAGTAGCGTAACCAACACTGTATGCTGATTCTTGGTTTCTCTTGAATTCTACCAATGTGGGGTATGTTCAACGTGCACACTCTAAGGAATGCTGTCCAACATTCTTGGTCGTCTTTGACTGTCTGGGCCCGTGGCGCTTCCGTTGCTGAGCAACAGACTCCGGCGATTGACAATACTGCCTCATTTAGCAACATTAAACTCTCTCCTCGTGATAGGTAATGTAACCTATTTCGTTACAGGGCGGGAAAGTCATTCCACAAATGTCAATCGTCGTTTTCATAGCAACCGAGAGAGCGTCTTTCTGATGGAAGGAGGGCCTGAGGCGGTAGACTGCACTTGTATGCCATCTTGCGGAAGATATAGTGAGTTACCGCAGCAACGGTCGACGCCTGGACCGCGTGGTCCTCCCTTCCCGCGCGCTCCGGTTCTCCCATTCCCGCGCAAAGTGCATCGATTTTCGCGGCAGTAGGCTGTAATTGCAACTATATGACATTTAACTCGGCGGCTAAAAGCTGCATTCTAAATAGAAACTGCAAGCATTACGACCATGCTCTTTAACAAGAGCTCTCGACGTCTTTGTAATCGTCAAACATCTGTAGCACGAGACGTTATAAATATTCGGCAGTGGGTGCGTGAAGGCGCCCCGTCCTTTGTTCCTTCCACCCCGCCTGGATATCAGCCCCTCCTACTTTCTACAAGTCCCTCCAGATTCTAGAACGCCACGCCCTCCGCCTCGCATACCGTATCAGACTCCCTTCCCCCACGCGGATCCTCTATGACCTCATCCCCTTCCCTCCTCTCCTACAACACCTCGAACATCTCCGGCTCCTTTACGCATCCCGCAAAATAGAGTCCAATAACCCTCTGGTCTACCCTATTCTTACGAATCCCGGGCCTCTGCCACGCCTCCGCCAAACCGTCCCTCCCGGCCTTCACCTCCATACGCTCCGTATCCTCTCCCAAGGCAATTTCCGCACCCTTCCTCTACCGGATACCGAACTTCGGCCCGATATCTACCCCTCCTACCAACTCTGATCCCTTCCCCGTAGCATCAGCGCCCCTCCCCTCTCTCCCGTCCCTTTTCCTTCCCGCCCGCTTGGCTACCCTCTCCCATGCCCAGAGTCTCGTCACTCCTTCCCTCCTTACGCTCTCTTCCCTCCCCTTCTCCCCCTCCCCCGCACTTCCCCCGTCCCTGCCCCACCTCCCCCCCTCCATCCCCTCCCCACTCCCTGCGGGGGCGTCTCGACTTTTTATCTATGTGTTCAGTGCAAGTGTCTCCAGTGTCGTGTGTTTTACTCAGTGCCTCCATAATCGCCGTCCCCATGTTTTATTCTTTACGCCGTCAGCTGTCTCCGTGTGTGAACTTCGTGTCTCCGCAATGTACTTTTAAACTTGTCACCGTGGCCGGTTGTTTTTACTGACTGTGTGTGTGTTTTATCACTACTCGTCTCTTTTTTGTTCTCTGCCATATGTTTTGTCCCGTTTATACATGTCCGTTTTACTCTGTCGAAAAATCTGTCTGTCAAGTTTTTTTTATTTCCCCAATTTTGTCCATCTTTTTATATTTTATCTCTTCTTTGTCATGCTTGTGTATCACATGGCTGAAGAGCAGCCACCGCAGCTGCTGCCAGCCTGCCAGCTGTTTCTACGGCTGGCTTTAAAACAACAATAAAGGAAAAAAAAAAAAAAAATGCGTGAAGGCATACTTACCTGGCGTAGGAGACACCGTGATCATAAAGGCGGTTCTCCCAGGGCGAGACCTTTCCATTGCACTTCGGTTAGGTTGACCCCTGCGATTACCTCTAATGTAGGTAACTCGGGCGCATAATTTTTGGTAGTCGGGACTGCGTTCGCGCTGTCCCGTTCTTAAATTATTTCAAAACTCAGCAAGCAATAACAGAAGCTTGTCAGTATTCAGTAGGCTGCAACTAGATAGGCACAAAACGGTTAGCTGCACGTCAAGGGACCTGGTGCCGAACCCAGAGCCACCCAGCACGGCCCGCTCGGCAACGACCTCGGACGTGCGCCCTTAGTAGCAGAAGCCACGACGACGCAACCCCCGCACAGCGTCCGAAAATAGCAGTCGGGCAGCTATTTCGGCCCTTCTCTGTCCATCGATGATTGCGCACCGACGGCAAATCGGCGGAGCATCGACCCCTGCACGGCCGGCTAGTGTGATGGGGCGCATGGGCCCACAGCAGCCGATGAGCGGCCGTAGGCGGTGCAGCGTGTATCGAGGTATAAGACGGGTCGAAATCAAGCGTCTAGCGTAGCGTCTTACGACTTGCAGACTTGCGGCACTTGGGGTGCTGGGGTCGTAGTCGGGTCGTGAACTGGAGACAACAAGAGCGAGAAAAATGAAAATGAAATTGCGGCCAACAGCACCCTGTTTTCCCAGGTGGTCACCCATCCAAGTACTGACAAGGCCCAACGTTGCTTAACTTCGGTGATCGGACGAGAACCGGTGTTTTCAACGTGGTATGGCCGTTGGCGAGCAAATTGTGCAACATGAAACGACAAGTCTGCGTCGGACCATGTCTCTTAATTTCCACACTAAGTGTTTATTTACCTGGCAGTAAAAACACGAGGCAGGCATAAAACGGCCGATCGAGATTTCGTGAAATGAAATAACATCTCTTTATGGAATACATTTAGAAAATTAAAACTTTCTTTAGAATCATTTACATTACAAAACGTTCCACTTCTTTTTTTATTATCATTATTATTTTAGCGTTCATTATGTCTGATTTAACTTATCCCCTCCCCCGACCGACCAACCACCACAACTTCGCCAAACTAAATAAATAAATAAATAAATAGAGTGTAGGTGATACGAATTACTCCCTGTCCCATAACGCTTATGCCTAATGCAAAGGGTAAAACTTTATTTTTTTTTTCCTTTGACTTTGCCATGTAAGGGGAATATGACGGCATATACTGGATTCAAATAGCAAAGAACCCAACTGACCTTTCACAATGCTACTGACAAACATGAAAAATATTTTTACCTTGTAGTTTCTGTTGTTCATAGGTGTTCAGTCAGTAGCGTAACCAACACTGTATGCTGATTCTTGGTTTCTCTTGAATTCTACCAATGTGGGGTATGTTCAACGTGCACACTCTAAGGAATGCTGTCCAACATTCTTGGTCGTCTTTGACTGTCTGGGCCCGTGGCGCTTCCGTTGCTGAGCAACAGACTCCGGCGATTGACAATACTGCCTCATTTAGCAACATTAAACTCTCTCCTCGTGATAGGTAATGTAACCTATTTCGTTACAGGGCGGGAAAGTCATTCCACAAATGTCAATCGTCGTTTTCATAGCAACCGAGAGAGCGTCTTTCTGATGGAAGGAGGGCCTGAGGCGGTAGACTGCACTTGTATGCCATCTTGCGGAAGATATAGTGAGTTACCGCAGCAACGGTCGACGCCTGGACCGCGTGGTCCTCCCTTCCCGCGCGCTCCGGTTCTCCCATTCCCGCGCAAAGTGCATCGATTTTCGCGGCAGTAGGCTGTAATTGCAACTATATGACATTTAACTCGGCGGCTAAAAGCTGCATTCTAAATAGAAACTGCAAGCATTACGACCATGCTCTTTAACAAGAGCTCTCGACGTCTTTGTAATCGTCAAACATCTGTAGCACGAGACGTTATAAATATTCGGCAGTGGGTGCGTGAAGGCATACTTACCTGGCGTAGGAGACACCGTGATCATAAAGGCGGTTCTCCCAGGGCGAGACCTTTCCATTGCACTTCGGTTAGGTTGACCCCTGCGATTACCTCTAATGTAGGTAACTCGGGCGCATAATTTTTGGTAGTCGGGACTGCGTTCGCGCTGTCCCGTTCTTAAATTATTTCAAAACTCAGCAAGCAATAACAGAAGCTTGTCAGTATTCAGTAGGCTGCAACTAGATAGGCACAAAACGGTTAGCTGCACGTCAAGGGACCTGGTGCCGAACCCAGAGCCACCCAGCACGGCCCGCTCGGCAACGACCTCGGACGTGCGCCCTTAGTAGCAGAAGCCACGACGACGCAACCCCCGCACAGCGTCCGAAAATAGCAGTCGGGCAGCCATTTCGGCCCTTCTCTGTCCATCGATGATTGCGCACCGACGGCAAATCGGCGGAGCATCGACCCCTGCACGGCCGGCTAGTGTGATGGGGCGCATGGGCCCACAGCAGCCGATGAGCGGCCGTAGGCGGTGCAGCGTGTATCGAGGTATAAGACGGGTCGAAATCAAGCGTCTAGCGTAGCGTCTTACGACTTGCAGACTTGCGGCACTTGGGGTGCTGGGGTCGTAGTCGGGTCGTGAACTGGAGACAACAAGAGCGAGAAAAATGAAAATGAAATTGCGGCCAACAGCACCCTGTTTTCCCAGGTGGTCACCCATCCAAGTACTGACAAGGCCCAACGTTGCTTAACTTCGGTGATCGGACGAGAACCGGTGTTTTCAACGTGGTATGGCCGTTGGCGAGCAAATTGTGCAACATGAAACGACAAGTCTGCGTCGGACCATGTCTCTTAATTTCCACACTAAGTGTTTATTTACCTGGCAGTAAAAACACGAGGCTGGCATAAAACGGCCGATCGAGATTTCGTGAAATGAAATAACATCTCTTTATGGAATACATTTAGAAAATTAAAACTTTCTTTAGAATCATTTACATTACAAAACGTTCCACTTCTTTTTTTATTATCATTATTATTTTAGCGTTCATTATGTCTGATTTAACTTATCCCCTCCCCCGACCGACCAACCACCACAACTTCGCCAAACTAAATAAATAAATAAATAAATAGAGTGTAGGTGATACGAATTACTCCCTGTCCCATAACGCTTATGCCTAATGCAAAGGGTAAAACTTTATTTTTTTTTTCCTTTGACTTTGCCATGTAAGGGGAATATGACGGCATATACTGGATTCAAATAGCAAAGAACCCAACTGACCTTTCACAATGCTACTGACAAACATGAAAAATATTTTTACCTTGTAGTTTCTGTTGTTCATAGGTGTTCAGTCAGTAGCGTAACCAACACTGTATGCTGATTCTTGGTTTCTCTTGAATTCTACCAATGTGGGGTATGTTCAACGTGCACACTCTAAGGAATGCTGTCCAACATTCTTGGTCGTCTTTGACTGTCTGGGCCCGTGGCGCTTCCGTTGCTGAGCAACAGACTCCGGCGATTGACAATACTGCCTCATTTAGCAACATTAAACTCTCTCCTCGTGATAGGTAATGTAACCTATTTCGTTACAGGGCGGGAAAGTCATTCCACAAATGTCAATCGTCGTTTTCATAGCAACCGAGAGAGCGTCTTTCTGATGGAAGGAGGGCCTGAGGCGGTAG
This sequence comes from Locusta migratoria, assembly GCA_026315105.1. Taxonomy (NCBI): domain Eukaryota; kingdom Metazoa; phylum Arthropoda; class Insecta; order Orthoptera; family Acrididae; genus Locusta; species Locusta migratoria. The sequence continues at coordinate 567,711,240 of CM048746.1, forward strand.
ACTGCACTTGTATGCCATCTTGCGGAAGATATAGTGAGTTACCGCAGCAACGGTCGACGCCTGGACCGCGTGGTCCTCCCTTCCCGCGCGCTCCGGTTCTCCCATTCCCGCGCAAAGTGCATCGATTTTCGCGGCAGTAGGCTGTAATTGCAACTATATGACATTTAACTCGGCGGCTAAAAGCTGCATTCTAAATAGAAACTGCAAGCATTACGACCATGCTCTTTAACAAGAGCTCTCGACGTCTTTGTAATCGTCAAACATCTGTAGCACGAGACGTTATAAATATTCGGCAGTGGGTGCGTGAAGGCATACTTACCTGGCGTAGGAGACACCGTGATCATAAAGGCGGTTCTCCCAGGGCGAGACCTTTCCATTGCACTTCGGTTAGGTTGACCCCTGCGATTACCTCTAATGTAGGTAACTCGGGCGCATAATTTTTGGTAGTCGGGACTGCGTTCGCGCTGTCCCGTTCTTAAATTATTTCAAAACTCAGCAAGCAATAACAGAAGCTTGTCAGTATTCAGTAGGCTGCAACTAGATAGGCACAAAACGGTTAGCTGCACGTCAAGGGACCTGGTGCCGAACCCAGAGCCACCCAGCACGGCCCGCTCGGCAACGACCTCGGACGTGCGCCCTTAGTAGCAGAAGCCACGACGACGCAACCCCCGCACAGCGTCCGAAAATAGCAGTCGGGCAGCCATTTCGGCCCTTCTCTGTCCATCGATGATTGCGCACCGACGGCAAATCGGCGGAGCATCGACCCCTGCACGGCCGGCTAGTGTGATGGGGCGCATGGGCCCACAGCAGCCGATGAGCGGCCGTAGGCGGTGCAGCGTGTATCGAGGTATAAGACGGGTCGAAATCAAGCGTCTAGCGTAGCGTCTTACGACTTGCAGACTTGCGGCACTTGGGGTGCTGGGGTCGTAGTCGGGTCGTGAACTGGAGACAACAAGAGCGAGAAAAATGAAAATGAAATTGCGGCCAACAGCACCCTGTTTTCCCAGGTGGTCACCCATCCAAGTACTGACAAGGCCCAACGTTGCTTAACTTCGGTGATCGGACGAGAACCGGTGTTTTCAACGTGGTATGGCCGTTGGCGAGCAAATTGTGCAACATGAAACGACAAGTCTGCGTCGGACCATGTCTCTTAATTTCCACACTAAGTGTTTATTTACCTGGCAGTAAAAACACGAGGCAGGCATAAAACGGCCGATCGAGATTTCGTGAAATGAAATAACATCTCTTTATGGAATACATTTAGAAAATTAAAACTTTCTTTAGAATCATTTACATTACAAAACGTTCCACTTCTTTTTTTATTATCATTATTATTTTAGCGTTCATTATGTCTGATTTAACTTATCCCCTCCCCCGACCGACCAACCACCACAACTTCGCCAAACTAAATAAATAAATAAATAAATAGAGTGTAGGTGATACGAATTACTCCCTGTCCCATAACGCTTATGCCTAATGCAAAGGGTAAAACTTTATTTTTTTTTTCCTTTGACTTTGCCATGTAAGGGGAATATGACGGCATATACTGGATTCAAATAGCAAAGAACCCAACTGACCTTTCACAATGCTACTGACAAACATGAAAAATATTTTTACCTTGTAGTTTCTGTTGTTCATAGGTGTTCAGTCAGTAGCGTAACCAACACTGTATGCTGATTCTTGGTTTCTCTTGAATTCTACCAATGTGGGGTATGTTCAACGTGCACACTCTAAGGAATGCTGTCCAACATTCTTGGTCGTCTTTGACTGTCTGGGCCCGTGGCGCTTCCGTTGCTGAGCAACAGACTCCGGCGATTGACAATACTGCCTCATTTAGCAACATTAAACTCTCTCCTCGTGATAGGTAATGTAACCTATTTCGTTACAGGGCGGGAAAGTCATTCCACAAATGTCAATCGTCGTTTTCATAGCAACCGAGAGAGCGTCTTTCTGATGGAAGGAGGGCCTGAGGCGGTAGACTGCACTTGTATGCCATCTTGCGGAAGATATAGTGAGTTACCGCAGCAACGGTCGACGCCTGGACCGCGTGGTCCTCCCTTCCCGCGCGCTCCGGTTCTCCCATTCCCGCGCAAAGTGCATCGATTTTCGCGGCAGTAGGCTGTAATTGCAACTATATGACATTTAACTCGGCGGCTAAAAGCTGCATTCTAAATAGAAACTGCAAGCATTACGACCATGCTCTTTAACAAGAGCTCTCGACGTCTTTGTAATCGTCAAACATCTGTAGCACGAGACGTTATAAATATTCGGCAGTGGGTGCGTGAAGGCATACTTACCTGGCGTAGGAGACACCGTGATCATAAAGGCGGTTCTCCCAGGGCGAGACCTTTCCATTGCACTTCGGTTAGGTTGACCCCTGCGATTACCTCTAATGTAGGTAACTCGGGCGCATAATTTTTGGTAGTCGGGACTGCGTTCGCGCTGTCCCGTTCTTAAATTATTTCAAAACTCAGCAAGCAATAACAGAAGCTTGTCAGTATTCAGTAGGCTGCAACTAGATAGGCACAAAACGGTTAGCTGCACGTCAAGGGACCTGGTGCCGAACCCAGAGCCACCCAGCACGGCCCGCTCGGCAACGACCTCGGACGTGCGCCCTTAGTAGCAGAAGCCACGACGACGCAACCCCCGCACAGCGTCCGAAAATAGCAGTCGGGCAGCCATTTCGGCCCTTCTCTGTCCATCGATGATTGCGCACCGACGGCAAATCGGCGGAGCATCGACCCCTGCACGGCCGGCTAGTGTGATGGGGCGCATGGGCCCACAGCAGCCGATGAGCGGCCGTAGGCGGTGCAGCGTGTATCGAGGTATAAGACGGGTCGAAATCAAGCGTCTAGCGTAGCGTCTTACGACTTGCAGACTTGCGGCACTTGGGGTGCTGGGGTCGTAGTCGGGTCGTGAACTGGAGACAACAAGAGCGAGAAAAATGAAAATGAAATTGCGGCCAACAGCACCCTGTTTTCCCAGGTGGTCACCCATCCAAGTACTGACAAGGCCCAACGTTGCTAACTTCGGTGATCGGACGAGAACCGGTGTTTTCAACGTGGTATGGCCGTTGGCGAGCAAATTGTGCAACATGAAACGACAAGTCTGCGTCGGACCATGTCTCTTAATTTCCACACTAAGTGTTTATTTACCTGGCAGTAAAAACACGAGGCTGGCATAAAACGGCCGATCGAGATTTCGTGAAATGAAATAACATCTCTTTATGGAATACATTTAGAAAATTAAAACTTTCTTTAGAATCATTTACATTACAAAACGTTCCACTTCTTTTTTTATTATCATTATTATTTTAGCGTTCATTATGTCTGATTTAACTTATCCCCTCCCCCGACCGACCAACCACCACAACTTCGCCAAACTAAATAAATAAATAAATAAATAAATAAATAGAGTGTAGGTGATACGAATTACTCCCTGTCCCATAACGCTTATGCCTAATGCAAAGGGTAAAACTTTATTTTTTTTTTCCTTTGACTTTGCCATGTAAGGGGAATATGACGGCATATACTGGATTCAAATAGCAAAGAACCCAACTGACCTTTCACAATGCTACTGACAAACATGAAAAATATTTTTACCTTGTAGTTTCTGTTGTTCATAGGTGTTCAGTCAGTAGCGTAACCAACACTGTATGCTGATTCTTGGTTTCTCTTGAATTCTACCAATGTGGGGTATGTTCAACGTGCACACTCTAAGGAATGCTGTCCAACATTCTTGGTCGTCTTTGACTGTCTGGGCCCGTGGCGCTTCCGTTGCTGAGCAACAGACTCCGGCGATTGACAATACTGCCTCATTTAGCAACATTAAACTCTCTCCTCGTGATAGGTAATGTAACCTATTTCGTTACAGGGCGGGAAAGTCATTCCACAAATGTCAATCGTCGTTTTCATAGCAACCGAGAGAGCGTCTTTCTGATGGAAGGAGGGCCTGAGGCGGTAGACTGCACTTGTATGCCATCTTGCGGAAGATATAGTGAGTTACCGCAGCAACGGTCGACGCCTGGACCGCGTGGTCCTCCCTTCCCGCGCGCTCCGGTTCTCCCATTCCCGCGCAAAGTGCATCGATTTTCGCGGCAGTAGGCTGTAATTGCAACTATATGACATTTAACTCGGCGGCTAAAAGCTGCATTCTAAATAGAAACTGCAAGCATTACGACCATGCTCTTTAACAAGAGCTCTCGACGTCTTTGTAATCGTCAAACATCTGTAGCACGAGACGTTATAAATATTCGGCAGTGGGTGCGTGAAGGCATACTTACCTGGCGTAGGAGACACCGTGATCATAAAGGCGGTTCTCCCAGGGCGAGACCTTTCCATTGCACTTCGGTTAGGTTGACCCCTGCGATTACCTCTAATGTAGGTAACTCGGGCGCATAATTTTTGGTAGTCGGGACTGCGTTCGCGCTGTCCCGTTCTTAAATTATTTCAAAACTCAGCAAGCAATAACAGAAGCTTGTCAGTATTCAGTAGGCTGCAACTAGATAGGCACAAAACGGTTAGCTGCACGTCAAGGGACCTGGTGCCGAACCCAGAGCCACCCAGCACGGCCCGCTCGGCAACGACCTCGGACGTGCGCCCTTAGTAGCAGAAGCCACGACGACGCAACCCCCGCACAGCGTCCGAAAATAGCAGTCGGGCAGCCATTTCGGCCCTTCTCTGTCCATCGATGATTGCGCACCGACGGCAAATCGGCGGAGCATCGACCCCTGCACGGCCGGCTAGTGTGATGGGGCGCATGGGCCCACAGCAGCCGATGAGCGGCCGTAGGCGGTGCAGCGTGTATCGAGGTATAAGACGGGTCGAAATCAAGCGTCTAGCGTAGCGTCTTACGACTTGCAGACTTGCGGCACTTGGGGTGCTGGGGTCGTAGTCGGGTCGTGAACTGGAGACAACAAGAGCGAGAAAAATGAAAATGAAATTGCGGCCAACAGCACCCTGTTTTCCCAGGTGGTCACCCATCCAAGTACTGACAAGGCCCAACGTTGCTTAACTTCGGTGATCGGACGAGAACCGGTGTTTTCAACGTGGTATGGCCGTTGGCGAGCAAATTGTGCAACATGAAACGACAAGTCTGCGTCGGACCATGTCTCTTAATTTCCACACTAAGTGTTTATTTACCTGGCAGTAAAAACACGAGGCTGGCATAAAACGGCCGATCGAGATTTCGTGAAATGAAATAACATCTCTTTATGGAATACATTTAGAAAATTAAAACTTTCTTTAGAATCATTTACATTACAAAACGTTCCACTTCTTTTTTTATTATCATTATTATTTTAGCGTTCATTATGTCTGATTTAACTTATCCCCTCCCCCGACCGACCAACCACCACAACTTCGCCAAACTAAATAAATAAATAAATAAATAGAGTGTAGGTGATACGAATTACTCCCTGTCCCATAACGCTTATGCCTAATGCAAAGGGTAAAACTTTATTTTTTTTTTCCTTTGACTTTGCCATGTAAGGGGAATATGACGGCATATACTGGATTCAAATAGCAAAGAACCCAACTGACCTTTCACAATGCTACTGACAAACATGAAAAATATTTTTACCTTGTAGTTTCTGTTGTTCATAGGTGTTCAGTCAGTAGCGTAACCAACACTGTATGCTGATTCTTGGTTTCTCTTGAATTCTACCAATGTGGGGTATGTTCAACGTGCACACTCTAAGGAATGCTGTCCAACATTCTTGGTCGTCTTTGACTGTCTGGGCCCGTGGCGCTTCCGTTGCTGAGCAACAGACTCCGGCGATTGACAATACTGCCTCATTTAGCAACATTAAACTCTCTCCTCGTGATAGGTAATGTAACCTATTTCGTTACAGGGCGGGAAAGTCATTCCACAAATGTCAATCGTCGTTTTCATAGCAACCGAGAGAGCGTCTTTCTGATGGAAGGAGGGCCTGAGGCGGTAGACTGCACTTGTATGCCATCTTGCGGAAGATATAGTGAGTTACCGCAGCAACGGTCGACGCCTGGACCGCGTGGTCCTCCCTTCCCGCGCGCTCCGGTTCTCCCATTCCCGCGCAAAGTGCATCGATTTTCGCGGCAGTAGGCTGTAATTGCAACTATATGACATTTAACTCGGCGGCTAAAAGCTGCATTCTAAATAGAAACTGCAAGCATTACGACCATGCTCTTTAACAAGAGCTCTCGACGTCTTTGTAATCGTCAAACATCTGTAGCACGAGACGTTATAAATATTCGGCAGTGGGTGCGTGAAGGCATACTTACCTGGCGTAGGAGACACCGTGATCATAAAGGCGGTTCTCCCAGGGCGAGACCTTTCCATTGCACTTCGGTTAGGTTGACCCCTGCGATTACCTCTAATGTAGGTAACTCGGGCGCATAATTTTTGGTAGTCGGGACTGCGTTCGCGCTGTCCCGTTCTTAAATTATTTCAAAACTCAGCAAGCAATAACAGAAGCTTGTCAGTATTCAGTAGGCTGCAACTAGATAGGCACAAAACGGTTAGCTGCACGTCAAGGGACCTGGTGCCGAACCCAGAGCCACCCAGCACGGCCCGCTCGGCAACGACCTCGGACGTGCGCCCTTAGTAGCAGAAGCCACGACGACGCAACCCCCGCACAGCGTCCGAAAATAGCAGTCGGGCAGCCATTTCGGCCCTTCTCTGTCCATCGATGATTGCGCACCGACGGCAAATCGGCGGAGCATCGACCCCTGCACGGCCGGCTAGTGTGATGGGGCGCATGGGCCCACAGCAGCCGATGAGCGGCCGTAGGCGGTGCAGCGTGTATCGAGGTATAAGACGGGTCGAAATCAAGCGTCTAGCGTAGCGTCTTACGACTTGCAGACTTGCGGCACTTGGGGTGCTGGGGTCGTAGTCGGGTCGTGAACTGGAGACAACAAGAGCGAGAAAAATGAAAATGAAATTGCGGCCAACAGCACCCTGTTTTCCCAGGTGGTCACCCATCCAAGTACTGACAAGGCCCAACGTTGCTTAACTTCGGTGATCGGACGAGAACCGGTGTTTTCAACGTGGTATGGCCGTTGGCGAGCAAATTGTGCAACATGAAACGACAAGTCTGCGTCGGACCATGTCTCTTAATTTCCACACTAAGTGTTTATTTACCTGGCAGTAAAAACACGAGGCTGGCATAAAACGGCCGATCGAGATTTCGTGAAATGAAATAACATCTCTTTATGGAATACATTTAGAAAATTAAAACTTTCTTTAGAATCATTTACATTACAAAACGTTCCACTTCTTTTTTTATTATCATTATTATTTTAGCGTTCATTATGTCTGATTTAACTTATCCCCTCCCCCGACCGACCAACCACCACAACTTCGCCAAACTAAATAAATAAATAAATAAATAGAGTGTAGGTGATACGAATTACTCCCTGTCCCATAACGCTTATGCCTAATGCAAAGGGTAAAACTTTATTTTTTTTTTCCTTTGACTTTGCCATGTAAGGGGAATATGACGGCATATACTGGATTCAAATAGCAAAGAACCCAACTGACCTTTCACAATGCTACTGACAAACATGAAAAATATTTTTACCTTGTAGTTTCTGTTGTTCATAGGTGTTCAGTCAGTAGCGTAACCAACACTGTATGCTGATTCTTGGTTTCTCTTGAATTCTACCAATGTGGGGTATGTTCAACGTGCACACTCTAAGGAATGCTGTCCAACATTCTTGGTCGTCTTTGACTGTCTGGGCCCGTGGCGCTTCCGTTGCTGAGCAACAGACTCCGGCGATTGACAATACTGCCTCATTTAGCAACATTAAACTCTCTCCTCGTGATAGGTAATGTAACCTATTTCGTTACAGGGCGGGAAAGTCATTCCACAAATGTCAATCGTCGTTTTCATAGCAACCGAGAGAGCGTCTTTCTGATGGAAGGAGGGCCTGAGGCGGTAGACTGCACTTGTATGCCATCTTGCGGAAGATATAGTGAGTTACCGCAGCAACGGTCGACGCCTGGACCGCGTGGTCCTCCCTTCCCGCGCGCTCCGGTTCTCCCATTCCCGCGCAAAGTGCATCGATTTTCGCGGCAGTAGGCTGTAATTGCAACTATATGACATTTAACTCGGCGGCTAAAAGCTGCATTCTAAATAGAAACTGCAAGCATTACGACCATGCTCTTTAACAAGAGCTCTCGACGTCTTTGTAATCGTCAAACATCTGTAGCACGAGACGTTATAAATATTCGGCGGTGGGTGCGTGAAGGCATACTTACCTGGCGTAGGAGACACCGTGATCATAAAGGCGGTTCTCCCAGGGCGAGACCTTTCCATTGCACTTCGGTTAGGTTGACCCCTGCGATTACCTCTAATGTAGGTAACTCGGGCGCATAATTTTTGGTAGTCGGGACTGCGTTCGCGCTGTCCCGTTCTTAAATTATTTCAAAACTCAGCAAGCAATAACAGAAGCTTGTCAGTATTCAGTAGGCTGCAACTAGATAGGCACAAAACGGTTAGCTGCACGTCAAGGGACCTGGTGCCGAACCCAGAGCCACCCAGCACGGCCCGCTCGGCAACGACCTCGGACGTGCGCCCTTAGTAGCAGAAGCCACGACGACGCAACCCCCGCACAGCGTCCGAAAATAGCAGTCGGGCAGCCATTTCGGCCCTTCTCTGTCCATCGATGATTGCGCACCGACGGCAAATCGGCGGAGCATCGACCCCTGCACGGCCGGCTAGTGTGATGGGGCGCATGGGCCCACAGCAGCCGATGAGCGGCCGTAGGCGGTGCAGCGTGTATCGAGGTATAAGACGGGTCGAAATCAAGCGTCTAGCGTAGCGTCTTACGACTTGCAGACTTGCGGCACTTGGGGTGCTGGGGTCGTAGTCGGGTCGTGAACTGGAGACAACAAGAGCGAGAAAAATGAAAATGAAATTGCGGCCAACAGCACCCTGTTTTCCCAGGTGGTCACCCATCCAAGTACTGACAAGGCCCAACGTTGCTTAACTTCGGTGATCGGACGAGAACCGGTGTTTTCAACGTGGTATGGCCGTTGGCGAGCAAATTGTGCAACATGAAACGACAAGTCTGCGTCGGACCATGTCTCTTAATTTCCACACTAAGTGTTTATTTACCTGGCAGTAAAAACACGAGGCTGGCATAAAACGGCCGATCGAGATTTCGTGAAATGAAATAACATCTCTTTATGGAATACATTTAGAAAATTAAAACTTTCTTTAGAATCATTTACATTACAAAACGTTCCACTTCTTTTTTTATTATCATTATTATTTTAGCGTTCATTATGTCTGATTTAACTTATCCCCTCCCCCGACCGACCAACCACCACAACTTCGCCAAACTAAATAAATAAATAAATAAATAGAGTGTAGGTGATACGAATTACTCCCTGTCCCATAACGCTTATGCCTAATGCAAAGGGTAAAACTTTATTTTTTTTTTCCTTTGACTTTGCCATGTAAGGGGAATATGACGGCATATACTGGATTCAAATAGCAAAGAACCCAACTGACCTTTCACAATGCTACTGACAAACATGAAAAATATTTTTACCTTGTAGTTTCTGTTGTTCATAGGTGTTCAGTCAGTAGCGTAACCAACACTGTATGCTGATTCTTGGTTTCTCTTGAATTCTACCAATGTGGGGTATGTTCAACGTGCACACTCTAAGGAATGCTGTCCAACATTCTTGGTCGTCTTTGACTGTCTGGGCCCGTGGCGCTTCCGTTGCTGAGCAACAGACTCCGGCGATTGACAATACTGCCTCATTTAGCAACATTAAACTCTCTCCTCGTGATAGGTAATGTAACCTATTTCGTTACAGGGCGGGAAAGTCATTCCACAAATGTCAATCGTCGTTTTCATAGCAACCGAGAGAGCGTCTTTCTGATGGAAGGAGGGCCTGAGGCGGTAGACTGCACTTGTATGCCATCTTGCGGAAGATATAGTGAGTTACCGCAGCAACGGTCGACGCCTGGACCGCGTGGTCCTCCCTTCCCGCGCGCTCCGGTTCTCCCATTCCCGCGCAAAGTGCATCGATTTTCGCGGCAGTAGGCTGTAATTGCAACTATATGACATTTAACTCGGCGGCTAAAAGCTGCATTCTAAATAGAAACTGCAAGCATTACGACCATGCTCTTTAACAAGAGCTCTCGACGTCTTTGTAATCGTCAAACATCTGTAGCACGAGACGTTATAAATATTCGGCAGTGGGTGCGTGAAGGCATACTTACCTGGCGTAGGAGACACCGTGATCATAAAGGCGGTTCTCCCAGGGCGAGACCTTTCCATTGCACTTCGGTTAGGTTGACCCCTGCGATTACCTCTAATGTAGGTAACTCGGGCGCATAATTTTTGGTAGTCGGGACTGCGTTCGCGCTGTCCCGTTCTTAAATTATTTCAAAACTCAGCAAGCAATAACAGAAGCTTGTCAGTATTCAGTAGGCTGCAACTAGATAGGCACAAAACGGTTAGCTGCACGTCAAGGGACCTGGTGCCGAACCCAGAGCCACCCAGCACGGCCCGCTCGGCAACGACCTCGGACGTGCGCCCTTAGTAGCAGAAGCCACGACGACGCAACCCCCGCACAGCGTCCGAAAATAGCAGTCGGGCAGCCATTTCGGCCCTTCTCTGTCCATCGATGATTGCGCACCGACGGCAAATCGGCGGAGCATCGACCCCTGCACGGCCGGCTAGTGTGATGGGGCGCATGGGCCCACAGCAGCCGATGAGCGGCCGTAGGCGGTGCAGCGTGTATCGAGGTATAAGACGGGTCGAAATCAAGCGTCTAGCGTAGCGTCTTACGACTTGCAGACTTGCGGCACTTGGGGTGCTGGGGTCGTAGTCGGGTCGTGAACTGGAGACAACAAGAGCGAGAAAAATGAAAATGAAATTGCGGCCAACAGCACCCTGTTTTCCCAGGTGGTCACCCATCCAAGTACTGACAAGGCCCAACGTTGCTTAACTTCGGTGATCGGACGAGAACCGGTGTTTTCAACGTGGTATGGCCGTTGGCGAGCAAATTGTGCAACATGAAACGACAAGTCTGCGTCGGACCATGTCTCTTAATTTCCACACTAAGTGTTTATTTACCTGGCAGTAAAAACACGAGGCTGGCATAAAACGGCCGATCGAGATTTCGTGAAATGAAATAACATCTCTTTATGGAATACATTTAGAAAATTAAAACTTTCTTTAGAATCATTTACATTACAAAACGTTCCACTTCTTTTTTTATTATCATTATTATTTTAGCGTTCATTATGTCTGATTTAACTTATCCCCTCCCCCGACCGACCAACCACCACAACTTCGCCAAACTAAATAAATAAATAAATAAATAGAGTGTAGGTGATACGAATTACTCCCTGTCCCATAACGCTTATGCCTAATGCAAAGGGTAAAACTTTATTTTTTTTTCCTTTGACTTTGCCATGTAAGGGGAATATGACGGCATATACTGGATTCAAATAGCAAAGAACCCAACTGACCTTTCACAATGCTACTGACAAACATGAAAAATATTTTTACCTTGTAGTTTCTGTTGTTCATAGGTGTTCAGTCAGTAGCGTAACCAACACTGTATGCTGATTCTTGGTTTCTCTTGAATTCTACCAATGTGGGGTATGTTCAACGTGCACACTCTAAGGAATGCTGTCCAACATTCTTGGTCGTCTTTGACTGTCTGGGCCCGTGGCGCTTCCGTTGCTGAGCAACAGACTCCGGCGATTGACAATACTGCCTCATTTAGCAACATTAAACTCTCTCCTCGTGATAGGTAATGTAACCTATTTCGTTACAGGGCGGGAAAGTCATTCCACAAATGTCAATCGTCGTTTTCATAGCAACCGAGAGAGCGTCTTTCTGATGGAAGGAGGGCCTGAGGCGGTAGACTGCACTTGTATGCCATCTTGCGGAAGATATAGTGAGTTACCGCAGCAACGGTCGACGCCTGGACCGCGTGGTCCTCCCTTCCCGCGCGCTCCGGTTCTCCCATTCCCGCGCAAAGTGCATCGATTTTCGCGGCAGTAGGCTGTAATTGCAACTATATGACATTTAACTCGGCGGCTAAAAGCTGCATTCTAAATAGAAACTGCAAGCATTACGACCATGCTCTTTAACAAGAGCTCTCGACGTCTTTGTAATCGTCAAACATCTGTAGCACGAGACGTTATAAATATTCGGCAGTGGGTGCGTGAAGGCATACTTACCTGGCGTAGGAGACACCGTGATCATAAAGGCGGTTCTCCCAGGGCGAGACCTTTCCATTGCACTTCGGTTAGGTTGACCCCTGCGATTACCTCTAATGTAGGTAACTCGGGCGCATAATTTTTGGTAGTCGGGACTGCGTTCGCGCTGTCCCGTTCTTAAATTATTTCAAAACTCAGCAAGCAATAACAGAAGCTTGTCAGTATTCAGTAGGCTGCAACTAGATAGGCACAAAACGGTTAGCTGCACGTCAAGGGACCTGGTGCCGAACCCAGAGCCACCCAGCACGGCCCGCTCGGCAACGACCTCGGACGTGCGCCCTTAGTAGCAGAAGCCACGACGACGCAACCCCCGCACAGCGTCCGAAAATAGCAGTCGGGCAGCCATTTCGGCCCTTCTCTGTCCATCGATGATTGCGCACCGACGGCAAATCGGCGGAGCATCGACCCCTGCACGGCCGGCTAGTGTGATGGGGCGCATGGGCCCACAGCAGCCGATGAGCGGCCGTAGGCGGTGCAGCGTGTATCGAGGTATAAGACGGGTCGAAATCAAGCGTCTAGCGTAGCGTCTTACGACTTGCAGACTTGCGGCACTTGGGGTGCTGGGGTCGTAGTCGGGTCGTGAACTGGAGACAACAAGAGCGAGAAAAATGAAAATGAAATTGCGGCCAACAGCACCCTGTTTTCCCAGGTGGTCACCCATCCAAGTACTGACAAGGCCCAACGTTGCTTAACTTCGGTGATCGGACGAGAACCGGTGTTTTCAACGTGGTATGGCCGTTGGCGAGCAAATTGTGCAACATGAAACGACAAGTCTGCGTCGGACCATGTCTCTTAATTTCCACACTAAGTGTTTATTTACCTGGCAGTAAAAACACGAGGCTGGCATAAAACGGCCGATCGAGATTTCGTGAAATGAAATAACATCTCTTTATGGAATACATTTAGAAAATTAAAACTTTCTTTAGAATCATTTACATTACAAAACGTTCCACTTCTTTTTTTATTATCATTATTATTTTAGCGTTCATTATGTCTGATTTAACTTATCCCCTCCCCCGACCGACCAACCACCACAACTTCGCCAAACTAAATAAATAAATAAATAAATAGAGTGTAGGTGATACGAATTACTCCCTGTCCCATAACGCTTATGCCTAATGCAAAGGGTAAAACTTTATTTTTTTTTTCCTTTGACTTTGCCATGTAAGGGGAATATGACGGCATATACTGGATTCAAATAGCAAAGAACCCAACTGACCTTTCACAATGCTACTGACAAACATGAAAAATATTTTTACCTTGTAGTTTCTGTTGTTCATAGGTGTTCAGTCAGTAGCGTAACCAACACTGTATGCTGATTCTTGGTTTCTCTTGAATTCTACCAATGTGGGGTATGTTCAACGTGCACACTCTAAGGAATGCTGTCCAACATTCTTGGTCGTCTTTGACTGTCTGGGCCCGTGGCGCTTCCGTTGCTGAGCAACAGACTCCGGCGATTGACAATACTGCCTCATTTAGCAACATTAAACTCTCTCCTCGTGATAGGTAATGTAACCTATTTCGTTACAGGGCGGGAAAGTCATTCCACAAATGTCAATCGTCGTTTTCATAGCAACCGAGAGAGCGTCTTTCTGATGGAAGGAGGGCCTGAGGCGGTAGACTGCACTTGTATGCCATCTTGCGGAAGATATAGTGAGTTACCGCAGCAACGGTCGACGCCTGGACCGCGTGGTCCTCCCTTCCCGCGCGCTCCGGTTCTCCCATTCCCGCGCAAAGTGCATCGATTTTCGCGGCAGTAGGCTGTAATTGCAACTATATGACATTTAACTCGGCGGCTAAAAGCTGCATTCTAAATAGAAACTGCAAGCATTACGACCATGCTCTTTAACAAGAGCTCTCGACGTCTTTGTAATCGTCAAACATCTGTAGCACGAGACGTTATAAATATTCGGCAGTGGGTGCGTGAAGGCATACTTACCTGGCGTAGGAGACACCGTGATCATAAAGGCGGTTCTCCCAGGGCGAGACCTTTCCATTGCACTTCGGTTAGGTTGACCCCTGCGATTACCTCTAATGTAGGTAACTCGGGCGCATAATTTTTGGTAGTCGGGACTGCGTTCGCGCTGTCCCGTTCTTAAATTATTTCAAAACTCAGCAAGCAATAACAGAAGCTTGTCAGTATTCAGTAGGCTGCAACTAGATAGGCACAAAACGGTTAGCTGCACGTCAAGGGACCTGGTGCCGAACCCAGAGCCACCCAGCACGGCCCGCTCGGCAACGACCTCGGACGTGCGCCCTTAGTAGCAGAAGCCACGACGACGCAACCCCCGCACAGCGTCCGAAAATAGCAGTCGGGCAGCCATTTCGGCCCTTCTCTGTCCATCGATGATTGCGCACCGACGGCAAATCGGCGGAGCATCGACCCCTGCACGGCCGGCTAGTGTGATGGGGCGCATGGGCCCACAGCAGCCGATGAGCGGCCGTAGGCGGTGCAGCGTGTATCGAGGTATAAGACGGGTCGAAATCAAGCGTCTAGCGTAGCGTCTTACGACTTGCAGACTTGCGGCACTTGGGGTGCTGGGGTCGTAGTCGGGTCGTGAACTGGAGACAACAAGAGCGAGAAAAATGAAAATGAAATTGCGGCCAACAGCACCCTGTTTTCCCAGGTGGTCACCCATCCAAGTACTGACAAGGCCCAACGTTGCTTAACTTCGGTGATCGGACGAGAACCGGTGTTTTCAACGTGGTATGGCCGTTGGCGAGCAAATTGTGCAACATGAAACGACAAGTCTGCGTCGGACCATGTCTCTTAATTTCCACACTAAGTGTTTATTTACCTGGCAGTAAAAACACGAGGCTGGCATAAAACGGCCGATCGAGATTTCGTGAAATGAAATAACATCTCTTTATGGAATACATTTAGAAAATTAAAACTTTCTTTAGAATCATTTACATTACAAAACGTTCCACTTCTTTTTTTATTATCATTATTATTTTAGCGTTCATTATGTCTGATTTAACTTATCCCCTCCCCCGACCGACCAACCACCACAACTTCGCCAAACTAAATAAATAAATAAATAAATAAATAGAGTGTAGGTGATACGAATTACTCCCTGTCCCATAACGCTTATGCCTAATGCAAAGGGTAAAACTTTATTTTTTTTTTCCTTTGACTTTGCCATGTAAGGGGAATATGACGGCATATACTGGATTCAAATAGCAAAGAACCCAACTGACCTTTCACAATGCTACTGACAAACATGAAAAATATTTTTACCTTGTAGTTTCTGTTGTTCATAGGTGTTCAGTCAGTAGCGTAACCAACACTGTATGCTGATTCTTGGTTTCTCTTGAATTCTACCAATGTGGGGTATGTTCAACGTGCACACTCTAAGGAATGCTGTCCAACATTCTTGGTCGTCTTTGACTGTCTGGGCCCGTGGCGCTTCCGTTGCTGAGCAACAGACTCCGGCGATTGACAATACTGCCTCATTTAGCAACATTAAACTCTCTCCTCGTGATAGGTAATGTAACCTATTTCGTTACAGGGCGGGAAAGTCATTCCACAAATGTCAATCGTCGTTTTCATAGCAACCGAGAGAGCGTCTTTCTGATGGAAGGAGGGCCTGAGGCGGTAGACTGCACTTGTATGCCATCTTGCGGAAGATATAGTGAGTTACCGCAGCAACGGTCGACGCCTGGACCGCGTGGTCCTCCCTTCCCGCGCGCTCCGGTTCTCCCATTCCCGCGCAAAGTGCATCGATTTTCGCGGCAGTAGGCTGTAATTGCAACTATATGACATTTAACTCGGCGGCTAAAAGCTGCATTCTAAATAGAAACTGCAAGCATTACGACCATGCTCTTTAACAAGAGCTCTCGACGTCTTTGTAATCGTCAAACATCTGTAGCACGAGACGTTATAAATATTCGGCAGTGGGTGCGTGAAGGCATACTTACCTGGCGTAGGAGACACCGTGATCATAAAGGCGGTTCTCCCAGGGCGAGACCTTTCCATTGCACTTCGGTTAGGTTGACCCCTGCGATTACCTCTAATGTAGGTAACTCGGGCGCATAATTTTTGGTAGTCGGGACTGCGTTCGCGCTGTCCCGTTCTTAAATTATTTCAAAACTCAGCAAGCAATAACAGAAGCTTGTCAGTATTCAGTAGGCTGCAACTAGATAGGCACAAAACGGTTAGCTGCACGTCAAGGGACCTGGTGCCGAACCCAGAGCCACCCAGCACGGCCCGCTCGGCAACGACCTCGGACGTGCGCCCTTAGTAGCAGAAGCCACGACGACGCAACCCCCGCACAGCGTCCGAAAATAGCAGTCGGGCAGCCATTTCGGCCCTTCTCTGTCCATCGATGATTGCGCACCGACGGCAAATCGGCGGAGCATCGACCCCTGCACGGCCGGCTAGTGTGATGGGGCGCATGGGCCCACAGCAGCCGATGAGCGGCCGTAGGCGGTGCAGCGTGTATCGAGGTATAAGACGGGTCGAAATCAAGCGTCTAGCGTAGCGTCTTACGACTTGCAGACTTGCGGCACTTGGGGTGCTGGGGTCGTAGTCGGGTCGTGAACTGGAGACAACAAGAGTGAGAAAAATGAAAATGAAATTGCGGCCAACAGCACCCTGTTTTCCCAGGTGGTCACCCATCCAAGTACTGACAAGGCCCAACGTTGCTTAACTTCGGTGATCGGACGAGAACCGGTGTTTTCAACGTGGTATGGCCGTTGGCGAGCAAATTGTGCAACATGAAACGACAAGTCTGCGTCGGACCATGTCTCTTAATTTCCACACTAAGTGTTTATTTACCTGGCAGTAAAAACACGAGGCTGGCATAAAACGGCCGATCGAGATTTCGTGAAATGAAATAACATCTCTTTATGGAATACATTTAGAAAATTAAAACTTTCTTTAGAATCATTTACATTACAAAACGTTCCACTTCTTTTTTTATTATCATTATTATTTTAGCGTTCATTATGTCTGATTTAACTTATCCCCTCCCCCGACCGACCAACCACCACAACTTCGCCAAACTAAATAAATAAATAAATAAATAGAGTGTAGGTGATACGAATTACTCCCTGTCCCATAACGCTTATGCCTAATGCAAAGGGTAAAACTTTATTTTTTTTTTTCCTTTGACTTTGCCATGTAAGGGGAATATGACGGCATATACTGGATTCAAATAGCAAAGAACCCAACTGACCTTTCACAATGCTACTGACAAACATGAAAAATATTTTTACCTTGTAGTTTCTGTTGTTCATAGGTGTTCAGTCAGTAGCGTAACCAACACTGTATGCTGATTCTTGGTTTCTCTTGAATTCTACCAATGTGGGGTATGTTCAACGTGCACACTCTAAGGAATGCTGTCCAACATTCTTGGTCGTCTTTGACTGTCTGGGCCCGTGGCGCTTCCGTTGCTGAGCAACAGACTCCGGCGATTGACAATACTGCCTCATTTAGCAACATTAAACTCTCTCCTCGTGATAGGTAATGTAACCTATTTCGTTACAGGGCGGGAAAGTCATTCCACAAATGTCAATCGTCGTTTTCATAGCAACCGAGAGAGCGTCTTTCTGATGGAAGGAGGGCCTGAGGCGGTAGACTGCACTTGTATGCCATCTTGCGGAAGATATAGTGAGTTACCGCAGCAACGGTCGACGCCTGGACCGCGTGGTCCTCCCTTCCCGCGCGCTCCGGTTCTCCCATTCCCGCGCAAAGTGCATCGATTTTCGCGGCAGTAGGCTGTAATTGCAACTATATGACATTTAACTCGGCGGCTAAAAGCTGCATTCTAAATAGAAACTGCAAGCATTACGACCATGCTCTTTAACAAGAGCTCTCGACGTCTTTGTAATCGTCAAACATCTGTAGCACGAGACGTTATAAATATTCGGCAGTGGGTGCGTGAAGGCATACTTACCTGGCGTAGGAGACACCGTGATCATAAAGGCGGTTCTCCCAGGGCGAGACCTTTCCATTGCACTTCGGTTAGGTTGACCCCTGCGATTACCTCTAATGTAGGTAACTCGGGCGCATAATTTTTGGTAGTCGGGACTGCGTTCGCGCTGTCCCGTTCTTAAATTATTTCAAAACTCAGCAAGCAATAACAGAAGCTTGTCAGTATTCAGTAGGCTGCAACTAGATAGGCACAAAACGGTTAGCTGCACGTCAAGGGACCTGGTGCCGAACCCAGAGCCACCCAGCACGGCCCGCTCGGCAACGACCTCGGACGTGCGCCCTTAGTAGCAGAAGCCACGACGACGCAACCCCCGCACAGCGTCCGAAAATAGCAGTCGGGCAGCCATTTCGGCCCTTCTCTGTCCATCGATGATTGCGCACCGACGGCAAATCGGCGGAGCATCGACCCCTGCACGGCCGGCTAGTGTGATGGGGCGCATGGGCCCACAGCAGCCGATGAGCGGCCGTAGGCGGTGCAGCGTGTATCGAGGTATAAGACGGGTCGAAATCAAGCGTCTAGCGTAGCGTCTTACGACTTGCAGACTTGCGGCACTTGGGGTGCTGGGGTCGTAGTCGGGTCGTGAACTGGAGACAACAAGAGCGAGAAAAATGAAAATGAAATTGCGGCCAACAGCACCCTGTTTTCCCAGGTGGTCACCCATCCAAGTACTGACAAGGCCCAACGTTGCTTAACTTCGGTGATCGGACGAGAACCGGTGTTTTCAACGTGGTATGGCCGTTGGCGAGCAAATTGTGCAACATGAAACGACAAGTCTGCGTCGGACCATGTCTCTTAATTTCCACACTAAGTGTTTATTTACCTGGCAGTAAAAACACGAGGCTGGCATAAAACGGCCGATCGAGATTTCGTGAAATGAAATAACATCTCTTTATGGAATACATTTAGAAAATTAAAACTTTCTTTAGAATCATTTACATTACAAAACGTTCCACTTCTTTTTTTATTATCATTATTATTTTAGCGTTCATTATGTCTGATTTAACTTATCCCCTCCCCCGACCGACCAACCACCACAACTTCGCCAAACTAAATAAATAAATAAATAAATAGAGTGTAGGTGATACGAATTACTCCCTGTCCCATAACGCTTATGCCTAATGCAAAGGGTAAAACTTTATTTTTTTTTTCCTTTGACTTTGCCATGTAAGGGGAATATGACGGCATATACTGGATTCAAATAGCAAAGAACCCAACTGACCTTTCACAATGCTACTGACAAACATGAAAAATATTTTTACCTTGTAGTTTCTGTTGTTCATAGGTGTTCAGTCAGTAGCGTAACCAACACTGTATGCTGATTCTTGGTTTCTCTTGAATTCTACCAATGTGGGGTATGTTCAACGTGCACACTCTAAGGAATGCTGTCCAACATTCTTGGTCGTCTTTGACTGTCTGGGCCCGTGGCGCTTCCGTTGCTGAGCAACAGACTCCGGCGATTGACAATACTGCCTCATTTAGCAACATTAAACTCTCTCCTCGTGATAGGTAATGTAACCTATTTCGTTACAGGGCGGGAAAGTCATTCCACAAATGTCAATCGTCGTTTTCATAGCAACCGAGAGAGCGTCTTTCTGATGGAAGGAGGGCCTGAGGCGGTAGACTGCACTTGTATGCCATCTTGCGGAAGATATAGTGAGTTACCGCAGCAACGGTCGACGCCTGGACCGCGTGGTCCTCCCTTCCCGCGCGCTCCGGTTCTCCCATTCCCGCGCAAAGTGCATCGATTTTCGCGGCAGTAGGCTGTAATTGCAACTATATGACATTTAACTCGGCGGCTAAAAGCTGCATTCTAAATAGAAACTGCAAGCATTACGACCATGCTCTTTAACAAGAGCTCTCGACGTCTTTGTAATCGTCAAACATCTGTAGCACGAGACGTTATAAATATTCGGCAGTGGGTGCGTGAAGGCATACTTACCTGGCGTAGGAGACACCGTGATCATAAAGGCGGTTCTCCCAGGGCGAGACCTTTCCATTGCACTTCGGTTAGGTTGACCCCTGCGATTACCTCTAATGTAGGTAACTCGGGCGCATAATTTTTGGTAGTCGGGACTGCGTTCGCGCTGTCCCGTTCTTAAATTATTTCAAAACTCAGCAAGCAATAACAGAAGCTTGTCAGTATTCAGTAGGCTGCAACTAGATAGGCACAAAACGGTTAGCTGCACGTCAAGGGACCTGGTGCCGAACCCAGAGCCACCCAGCACGGCCCGCTCGGCAACGACCTCGGACGTGCGCCATTAGTAGCAGAAGCCACGACGACGCAACCCCCGCACAGCGTCCGAAAATAGCAGTCGGGCAGCCATTTCGGCCCTTCTCTGTCCATCGATGATTGCGCACCGACGGCAAATCGGCGGAGCATCGACCCCTGCACGGCCGGCTAGTGTGATGGGGCGCATGGGCCCACAGCAGCCGATGAGCGGCCGTAGGCGGTGCAGCGTGTATCGAGGTATAAGACGGGTCGAAATCAAGCGTCTAGCGTAGCGTCTTACGACTTGCAGACTTGCGGCACTTGGGGTGCTGGGGTCGTAGTCGGGTCGTGAACTGGAGACAACAAGAGCGAGAAAAATGAAAATGAAATTGCGGCCAACAGCACCCTGTTTTCCCAGGTGGTCACCCATCCAAGTACTGACAAGGCCCAACGTTGCTTAACTTCGGTGATCGGACGAGAACCGGTGTTTTCAACGTGGTATGGCCGTTGGCGAGCAAATTGTGCAACATGAAACGACAAGTCTGCGTCGGACCATGTCTCTTAATTTCCACACTAAGTGTTTATTTACCTGGCAGTAAAAACACGAGGCTGGCATAAAACGGCCGATCGAGATTTCGTGAAATGAAATAACATCTCTTTATGGAATACATTTAGAAAATTAAAACTTTCTTTAGAATCATTTACATTACAAAACGTTCCACTTCTTTTTTTATTATCATTATTATTTTAGCGTTCATTATGTCTGATTTAACTTATCCCCTCCCCCGACCGACCAACCACCACAACTTCGCCAAACTAAATAAATAAATAAATAAATAGAGTGTAGGTGATACGAATTACTCCCTGTCCCATAACGCTTATGCCTAATGCAAAGGGTAAAACTTTATTTTTTTTTTCCTTTGACTTTGCCATGTAAGGGGAATATGACGGCATATACTGGATTCAAATAGCAAAGAACCCAACTGACCTTTCACAATGCTACTGACAAACATGAAAAATATTTTTACCTTGTAGTTTCTGTTGTTCATAGGTGTTCAGTCAGTAGCGTAACCAACACTGTATGCTGATTCTTGGTTTCTCTTGAATTCTACCAATGTGGGGTATGTTCAACGTGCACACTCTAAGGAATGCTGTCCAACATTCTTGGTCGTCTTTGACTGTCTGGGCCCGTGGCGCTTCCGTTGCTGAGCAACAGACTCCGGCGATTGACAATACTGCCTCATTTAGCAACATTAAACTCTCTCCTCGTGATAGGTAATGTAACCTATTTCGTTACAGGGCGGGAAAGTCATTCCACAAATGTCAATCGTCGTTTTCATAGCAACCGAGAGAGCGTCTTTCTGATGGAAGGAGGGCCTGAGGCGGTAGACTGCACTTGTATGCCATCTTGCGGAAGATATAGTGAGTTACCGCAGCAACGGTCGACGCCTGGACCGCGTGGTCCTCCCTTCCCGCGCGCTCCGGTTCTCCCATTCCCGCGCAAAGTGCATCGATTTTCGCGGCAGTAGGCTGTAATTGCAACTATATGACATTTAACTCGGCGGCTAAAAGCTGCATTCTAAATAGAAACTGCAAGCATTACGACCATGCTCTTTAACAAGAGCTCTCGACGTCTTTGTAATCGTCAAACATCTGTAGCACGAGACGTTATAAATATTCGGCAGTGGGTGCGTGAAGGCATACTTACCTGGCGTAGGAGACACCGTGATCATAAAGGCGGTTCTCCCAGGGCGAGACCTTTCCATTGCACTTCGGTTAGGTTGACCCCTGCGATTACCTCTAATGTAGGTAACTCGGGCGCATAATTTTTGGTAGTCGGGACTGCGTTCGCGCTGTCCCGTTCTTAAATTATTTCAAAACTCAGCAAGCAATAACAGAAGCTTGTCAGTATTCAGTAGGCTGCAACTAGATAGGCACAAAACGGTTAGCTGCACGTCAAGGGACCTGGTGCCGAACCCAGAGCCACCCAGCACGGCCCGCTCGGCAACGACCTCGGACGTGCGCCCTTAGTAGCAGAAGCCACGACGACGCAACCCCCGCACAGCGTCCGAAAATAGCAGTCGGGCAGCCATTTCGGCCCTTCTCTGTCCATCGATGATTGCGCACCGACGGCAAATCGGCGGAGCATCGACCCCTGCACGGCCGGCTAGTGTGATGGGGCGCATGGGCCCACAGCAGCCGATGAGCGGCCGTAGGCGGTGCAGCGTGTATCGAGGTATAAGACGGGTCGAAATCAAGCGTCTAGCGTAGCGTCTTACGACTTGCAGACTTGCGGCACTTGGGGTGCTGGGGTCGTAGTCGGGTCGTGAACTGGAGACAACAAGAGCGAGAAAAATGAAAATGAAATTGCGGCCAACAGCACCCTGTTTTCCCAGGTGGTCACCCATCCAAGTACTGACAAGGCCCAACGTTGCTTAACTTCGGTGATCGGACGAGAACCGGTGTTTTCAACGTGGTATGGCCGTTGGCGAGCAAATTGTGCAACATGAAACGACAAGTCTGCGTCGGACCATGTCTCTTAATTTCCACACTAAGTGTTTATTTACCTGGCAGTAAAAACACGAGGCTGGCATAAAACGGCCGATCGAGATTTCGTGAAATGAAATAACATCTCTTTATGGAATACATTTAGAAAATTAAAACTTTCTTTAGAATCATTTACATTACAAAACGTTCCACTTCTTTTTTTATTATCATTATTATTTTAGCGTTCATTATGTCTGATTTAACTTATCCCCTCCCCCGACCGACCAACCACCACAACTTCGCCAAACTAAATAAATAAATAAATAAATAGAGTGTAGGTGATACGAATTACTCCCTGTCCCATAACGCTTATGCCTAATGCAAAGGGTAAAACTTTATTTTTTTTTTCCTTTGACTTTGCCATGTAAGGGGAATATGACGGCATATACTGGATTCAAATAGCAAAGAACCCAACTGACCTTTCACAATGCTACTGACAAACATGAAAAATATTTTTACCTTGTAGTTTCTGTTGTTCATAGGTGTTCAGTCAGTAGCGTAACCAACACTGTATGCTGATTCTTGGTTTCTCTTGAATTCTACCAATGTGGGGTATGTTCAACGTGCACACTCTAAGGAATGCTGTCCAACATTCTTGGTCGTCTTTGACTGTCTGGGCCCGTGGCGCTTCCGTTGCTGAGCAACAGACTCCGGCGATTGACAATACTGCCTCATTTAGCAACATTAAACTCTCTCCTCGTGATAGGTAATGTAACCTATTTCGTTACAGGGCGGGAAAGTCATTCCACAAATGTCAATCGTCGTTTTCATAGCAACCGAGAGAGCGTCTTTCTGATGGAAGGAGGGCCTGAGGCGGTAGACTGCACTTGTATGCCATCTTGCGGAAGATATAGTGAGTTACCGCAGCAACGGTCGACGCCTGGACCGCGTGGTCCTCCCTTCCCGCGCGCTCCGGTTCTCCCATTCCCGCGCAAAGTGCATCGATTTTCGCGGCAGTAGGCTGTAATTGCAACTATATGACATTTAACTCGGCGGCTAAAAGCTGCATTCTAAATAGAAACTGCAAGCATTACGACCATGCTCTTTAACAAGAGCTCTCGACGTCTTTGTAATCGTCAAACATCTGTAGCACGAGACGTTATAAATATTCGGCGGTGGGTGCGTGAAGGCATACTTACCTGGCGTAGGAGACACCGTGATCATAAAGGCGGTTCTCCCAGGGCGAGACCTTTCCATTGCACTTCGGTTAGGTTGACCCCTGCGATTACCTCTAATGTAGGTAACTCGGGCGCATAATTTTTGGTAGTCGGGACTGCGTTCGCGCTGTCCCGTTCTTAAATTATTTCAAAACTCAGCAAGCAATAACAGAAGCTTGTCAGTATTCAGTAGGCTGCAACTAGATAGGCACAAAACGGTTAGCTGCACGTCAAGGGACCTGGTGCCGAACCCAGAGCCACCCAGCACGGCCCGCTCGGCAACGACCTCGGACGTGCGCCCTTAGTAGCAGAAGCCACGACGACGCAACCCCCGCACAGCGTCCGAAAATAGCAGTCGGGCAGCCATTTCGGCCCTTCTCTGTCCATCGATGATTGCGCACCGACGGCAAATCGGCGGAGCATCGACCCCTGCACGGCCGGCTAGTGTGATGGGGCGCATGGGCCCACAGCAGCCGATGAGCGGCCGTAGGCGGTGCAGCGTGTATCGAGGTATAAGACGGGTCGAAATCAAGCGTCTAGCGTAGCGTCTTACGACTTGCAGACTTGCGGCACTTGGGGTGCTGGGGTCGTAGTCGGGTCGTGAACTGGAGACAACAAGAGCGAGAAAAATGAAAATGAAATTGCGGCCAACAGCACCCTGTTTTCCCAGGTGGTCACCCATCCAAGTACTGACAAGGCCCAACGTTGCTTAACTTCGGTGATCGGACGAGAACCGGTGTTTTCAACGTGGTATGGCCGTTGGCGAGCAAATTGTGCAACATGAAACGACAAGTCTGCGTCGGACCATGTCTCTTAATTTCCACACTAAGTGTTTATTTACCTGGCAGTAAAAACACGAGGCTGGCATAAAACGGCCGATCGAGATTTCGTGAAATGAAATAACATCTCTTTATGGAATACATTTAGAAAATTAAAACTTTCTTTAGAATCATTTACATTACAAAACGTTCCACTTCTTTTTTTATTATCATTATTATTTTAGCGTTCATTATGTCTGATTTAACTTATCCCCTCCCCCGACCGACCAACCACCACAACTTCGCCAAACTAAATAAATAAATAAATAAATAGAGTGTAGGTGATACGAATTACTCCCTGTCCCATAACGCTTATGCCTAATGCAAAGGGTAAAACTTTATTTTTTTTTTTCCTTTGACTTTGCCATGTAAGGGGAATATGACGGCATATACTGGATTCAAATAGCAAAGAACCCAACTGACCTTTCACAATGCTACTGACAAACATGAAAAATATTTTTACCTTGTAGTTTCTGTTGTTCATAGGTGTTCAGTCAGTAGCGTAACCAACACTGTATGCTGATTCTTGGTTTCTCTTGAATTCTACCAATGTGGGGTATGTTCAACGTGCACACTCTAAGGAATGCTGTCCAACATTCTTGGTCGTCTTTGACTGTCTGGGCCCGTGGCGCTTCCGTTGCTGAGCAACAGACTCCGGCGATTGACAATACTGCCTCATTTAGCAACATTAAACTCTCTCCTCGTGATAGGTAATGTAACCTATTTCGTTACAGGGCGGGAAAGTCATTCCACAAATGTCAATCGTCGTTTTCATAGCAACCGAGAGAGCGTCTTTCTGATGGAAGGAGGGCCTGAGGCGGTAGACTGCACTTGTATGCCATCTTGCGGAAGATATAGTGAGTTACCGCAGCAACGGTCGACGCCTGGACCGCGTGGTCCTCCCTTCCCGCGCGCTCCGGTTCTCCCATTCCCGCGCAAAGTGCATCGATTTTCGCGGCAGTAGGCTGTAATTGCAACTATATGACATTTAACTCGGCGGCTAAAAGCTGCATTCTAAATAGAAACTGCAAGCATTACGACCATGCTCTTTAACAAGAGCTCTCGACGTCTTTGTAATCGTCAAACATCTGTAGCACGAGACGTTATAAATATTCGGCAGTGGGTGCGTGAAGGCATACTTACCTGGCGTAGGAGACACCGTGATCATAAAGGCGGTTCTCCCAGGGCGAGACCTTTCCATTGCACTTCGGTTAGGTTGACCCCTGCGATTACCTCTAATGTAGGTAACTCGGGCGCATAATTTTTGGTAGTCGGGACTGCGTTCGCGCTGTCCCGTTCTTAAATTATTTCAAAACTCAGCAAGCAATAACAGAAGCTTGTCAGTATTCAGTAGGCTGCAACTAGATAGGCACAAAACGGTTAGCTGCACGTCAAGGGACCTGGTGCCGAACCCAGAGCCACCCAGCACGGCCCGCTCGGCAACGACCTCGGACGTGCGCCCTTAGTAGCAGAAGCCACGACGACGCAACCCCCGCACAGCGTCCGAAAATAGCAGTCGGGCAGCCATTTCGGCCCTTCTCTGTCCATCGATGATTGCGCACCGACGGCAAATCGGCGGAGCATCGACCCCTGCACGGCCGGCTAGTGTGATGGGGCGCATGGGCCCACAGCAGCCGATGAGCGGCCGTAGGCGGTGCAGCGTGTATCGAGGTATAAGACGGGTCGAAATCAAGCGTCTAGCGTAGCGTCTTACGACTTGCAGACTTGCGGCACTTGGGGTGCTGGGGTCGTAGTCGGGTCGTGAACTGGAGACAACAAGAGCGAGAAAAATGAAAATGAAATTGCGGCCAACAGCACCCTGTTTTCCCAGGTGGTCACCCATCCAAGTACTGACAAGGCCCAACGTTGCTTAACTTCGGTGATCGGACGAGAACCGGTGTTTTCAACGTGGTATGGCCGTTGGCGAGCAAATTGTGCAACATGAAACGACAAGTCTGCGTCGGACCATGTCTCTTAATTTCCACACTAAGTGTTTATTTACCTGGCAGTAAAAACACGAGGCTGGCATAAAACGGCCGATCGAGATTTCGTGAAATGAAATAACATCTCTTTATGGAATACATTTAGAAAATTAAAACTTTCTTTAGAATCATTTACATTACAAAACGTTCCACTTCTTTTTTTATTATCATTATTATTTTAGCGTTCATTATGTCTGATTTAACTTATCCCCTCCCCCGACCGACCAACCACCACAACTTCGCCAAACTAAATAAATAAATAAATAAATAGAGTGTAGGTGATACGAATTACTCCCTGTCCCATAACGCTTATGCCTAATGCAAAGGGTAAAACTTTATTTTTTTTTTCCTTTGACTTTGCCATGTAAGGGGAATATGACGGCATATACTGGATTCAAATAGCAAAGAACCCAACTGACCTTTCACAATGCTACTGACAAACATGAAAAATATTTTTACCTTGTAGTTTCTGTTGTTCATAGGTGTTCAGTCAGTAGCGTAACCAACACTGTATGCTGATTCTTGGTTTCTCTTGAATTCTACCAATGTGGGGTATGTTCAACGTGCACACTCTAAGGAATGCTGTCCAACATTCTTGGTCGTCTTTGACTGTCTGGGCCCGTGGCGCTTCCGTTGCTGAGCAACAGACTCCGGCGATTGACAATACTGCCTCATTTAGCAACATTAAACTCTCTCCTCGTGATAGGTAATGTAACCTATTTCGTTACAGGGCGGGAAAGTCATTCCACAAATGTCAATCGTCGTTTTCATAGCAACCGAGAGAGCGTCTTTCTGATGGAAGGAGGGCCTGAGGCGGTAGACTGCACTTGTATGCCATCTTGCGGAAGATATAGTGAGTTACCGCAGCAACGGTCGACGCCTGGACCGCGTGGTCCTCCCTTCCCGCGCGCTCCGGTTCTCCCATTCCCGCGCAAAGTGCATCGATTTTCGCGGCAGTAGGCTGTAATTGCAACTATATGACATTTAACTCGGCGGCTAAAAGCTGCATTCTAAATAGAAACTGCAAGCATTACGACCATGCTCTTTAACAAGAGCTCTCGACGTCTTTGTAATCGTCAAACATCTGTAGCACGAGACGTTATAAATATTCGGCAGTGGGTGCGTGAAGGCATACTTACCTGGCGTAGGAGACACCGTGATCATAAAGGCGGTTCTCCCAGGGCGAGACCTTTCCATTGCACTTCGGTTAGGTTGACCCCTGCGATTACCTCTAATGTAGGTAACTCGGGCGCATAATTTTTGGTAGTCGGGACTGCGTTCGCGCTGTCCCGTTCTTAAATTATTTCAAAACTCAGCAAGCAATAACAGAAGCTTGTCAGTATTCAGTAGGCTGCAACTAGATAGGCACAAAACGGTTAGCTGCACGTCAAGGGACCTGGTGCCGAACCCAGAGCCACCCAGCACGGCCCGCTCGGCAACGACCTCGGACGTGCGCCCTTAGTAGCAGAAGCCACGACGACGCAACCCCCGCACAGCGTCCGAAAATAGCAGTCGGGCAGCCATTTCGGCCCTTCTCTGTCCATCGATGATTGCGCACCGACGGCAAATCGGCGGAGCATCGACCCCTGCACGGCCGGCTAGTGTGATGGGGCGCATGGGCCCACAGCAGCCGATGAGCGGCCGTAGGCGGTGCAGCGTGTATCGAGGTATAAGACGGGTCGAAATCAAGCGTCTAGCGTAGCGTCTTACGACTTGCAGACTTGCGGCACTTGGGGTGCTGGGGTCGTAGTCGGGTCGTGAACTGGAGACAACAAGAGCGAGAAAAATGAAAATGAAATTGCGGCCAACAGCACCCTGTTTTCCCAGGTGGTCACCCATCCAAGTACTGACAAGGCCCAACGTTGCTTAACTTCGGTGATCGGACGAGAACCGGTGTTTTCAACGTGGTATGGCCGTTGGCGAGCAAATTGTGCAACATGAAACGACAAGTCTGCGTCGGACCATGTCTCTTAATTTCCACACTAAGTGTTTATTTACCTGGCAGTAAAAACACGAGGCTGGCATAAAACGGCCGATCGAGATTTCGTGAAATGAAATAACATCTCTTTATGGAATACATTTAGAAAATTAAAACTTTCTTTAGAATCATTTACATTACAAAACGTTCCACTTCTTTTTTTATTATCATTATTATTTTAGCGTTCATTATGTCTGATTTAACTTATCCCCTCCCCCGACCGACCAACCACCACAACTTCGCCAAACTAAATAAATAAATAAATAAATAGAGTGTAGGTGATACGAATTACTCCCTGTCCCATAACGCTTATGCCTAATGCAAAGGGTAAAACTTTATTTTTTTTTTTTCCTTTGACTTTGCCATGTAAGGGGAATATGACGGCATATACTGGATTCAAATAGCAAAGAACCCAACTGACCTTTCACAATGCTACTGACAAACATGAAAAATATTTTTACCTTGTAGTTTCTGTTGTTCATAGGTGTTCAGTCAGTAGCGTAACCAACACTGTATGCTGATTCTTGGTTTCTCTTGAATTCTACCAATGTGGGGTATGTTCAACGTGCACACTCTAAGGAATGCTGTCCAACATTCTTGGTCGTCTTTGACTGTCTGGGCCCGTGGCGCTTCCGTTGCTGAGCAACAGACTCCGGCGATTGACAATACTGCCTCATTTAGCAACATTAAACTCTCTCCTCGTGATAGGTAATGTAACCTATTTCGTTACAGGGCGGGAAAGTCATTCCACAAATGTCAATCGTCGTTTTCATAGCAACCGAGAGAGCGTCTTTCTGATGGAAGGAGGGCCTGAGGCGGTAGACTGCACTTGTATGCCATCTTGCGGAAGATATAGTGAGTTACCGCAGCAACGGTCGACGCCTGGACCGCGTGGTCCTCCCTTCCCGCGCGCTCCGGTTCTCCCATTCCCGCGCAAAGTGCATCGATTTTCGCGGCAGTAGGCTGTAATTGCAACTATATGACATTTAACTCGGCGGCTAAAAGCTGCATTCTAAATAGAAACTGCAAGCATTACGACCATGCTCTTTAACAAGAGCTCTCGACGTCTTTGTAATCGTCAAACATCTGTAGCACGAGACGTTATAAATATTCGGCAGTGGGTGCGTGAAGGCATACTTACCTGGCGTAGGAGACACCGTGATCATAAAGGCGGTTCTCCCAGGGCGAGACCTTTCCATTGCACTTCGGTTAGGTTGACCCCTGCGATTACCTCTAATGTAGGTAACTCGGGCGCATAATTTTTGGTAGTCGGGACTGCGTTCGCGCTGTCCCGTTCTTAAATTATTTCAAAACTCAGCAAGCAATAACAGAAGCTTGTCAGTATTCAGTAGGCTGCAACTAGATAGGCACAAAACGGTTAGCTGCACGTCAAGGGACCTGGTGCCGAACCCAGAGCCACCCAGCACGGCCCGCTCGGCAACGACCTCGGACGTGCGCCCTTAGTAGCAGAAGCCACGACGACGCAACCCCCGCACAGCGTCCGAAAATAGCAGTCGGGCAGCCATTTCGGCCCTTCTCTGTCCATCGATGATTGCGCACCGACGGCAAATCGGCGGAGCATCGACCCCTGCACGGCCGGCTAGTGTGATGGGGCGCATGGGCCCACAGCAGCCGATGAGCGGCCGTAGGCGGTGCAGCGTGTATCGAGGTATAAGACGGGTCGAAATCAAGCGTCTAGCGTAGCGTCTTACGACTTGCAGACTTGCGGCACTTGGGGTGCTGGGGTCGTAGTCGGGTCGTGAACTGGAGACAACAAGAGCGAGAAAAATGAAAATGAAATTGCGGCCAACAGCACCCTGTTTTCCCAGGTGGTCACCCATCCAAGTACTGACAAGGCCCAACGTTGCTTAACTTCGGTGATCGGACGAGAACCGGTGTTTTCAACGTGGTATGGCCGTTGGCGAGCAAATTGTGCAACATGAAACGACAAGTCTGCGTCGGACCATGTCTCTTAATTTCCACACTAAGTGTTTATTTACCTGGCAGTAAAAACACGAGGCTGGCATAAAACGGCCGATCGAGATTTCGTGAAATGAAATAACATCTCTTTATGGAATACATTTAGAAAATTAAAACTTTCTTTAGAATCATTTACATTACAAAACGTTCCACTTCTTTTTTTATTATCATTATTATTTTAGCGTTCATTATGTCTGATTTAACTTATCCCCTCCCCCGACCGACCAACCACCACAACTTCGCCAAACTAAATAAATAAATAAATAAATAGAGTGTAGGTGATACGAATTACTCCCTGTCCCATAACGCTTATGCCTAATGCAAAGGGTAAAACTTTATTTTTTTTTTTTCCTTTGACTTTGCCATGTAAGGGGAATATGACGGCATATACTGGATTCAAATAGCAAAGAACCCAACTGACCTTTCACAATGCTACTGACAAACATGAAAAATATTTTTACCTTGTAGTTTCTGTTGTTCATAGGTGTTCAGTCAGTAGCGTAACCAACACTGTATGCTGATTCTTGGTTTCTCTTGAATTCTACCAATGTGGGGTATGTTCAACGTGCACACTCTAAGGAATGCTGTCCAACATTCTTGGTCGTCTTTGACTGTCTGGGCCCGTGGCGCTTCCGTTGCTGAGCAACAGACTCCGGCGATTGACAATACTGCCTCATTTAGCAACATTAAACTCTCTCCTCGTGATAGGTAATGTAACCTATTTCGTTACAGGGCGGGAAAGTCATTCCACAAATGTCAATCGTCGTTTTCATAGCAACCGAGAGAGCGTCTTTCTGATGGAAGGAGGGCCTGAGGCGGTAGACTGCACTTGTATGCCATCTTGCGGAAGATATAGTGAGTTACCGCAGCAACGGTCGACGCCTGGACCGCGTGGTCCTCCCTTCCCGCGCGCTCCGGTTCTCCCATTCCCGCGCAAAGTGCATCGATTTTCGCGGCAGTAGGCTGTAATTGCAACTATATGACATTTAACTCGGCGGCTAAAAGCTGCATTCTAAATAGAAACTGCAAGCATTACGACCATGCTCTTTAACAAGAGCTCTCGACGTCTTTGTAATCGTCAAACATCTGTAGCACGAGACGTTATAAATATTCGGCAGTGGGTGCGTGAAGGCATACTTACCTGGCGTAGGAGACACCGTGATCATAAAGGCGGTTCTCCCAGGGCGAGACCTTTCCATTGCACTTCGGTTAGGTTGACCCCTGCGATTACCTCTAATGTAGGTAACTCGGGCGCATAATTTTTGGTAGTCGGGACTGCGTTCGCGCTGTCCCGTTCTTAAATTATTTCAAAACTCAGCAAGCAATAACAGAAGCTTGTCAGTATTCAGTAGGCTGCAACTAGATAGGCACAAAACGGTTAGCTGCACGTCAAGGGACCTGGTGCCGAACCCAGAGCCACCCAGCACGGCCCGCTCGGCAACGACCTCGGACGTGCGCCCTTAGTAGCAGAAGCCACGACGACGCAACCCCCGCACAGCGTCCGAA
Organism: Locusta migratoria; assembly: GCA_026315105.1. Taxonomy (NCBI): domain Eukaryota; kingdom Metazoa; phylum Arthropoda; class Insecta; order Orthoptera; family Acrididae; genus Locusta; species Locusta migratoria. The sequence goes on from CM048746.1 coordinate 567,743,588, forward strand.
AATAGCAGTCGGGCAGCCATTTCGGCCCTTCTCTGTCCATCGATGATTGCGCACCGACGGCAAATCGGCGGAGCATCGACCCCTGCACGGCCGGCTAGTGTGATGGGGCGCATGGGCCCACAGCAGCCGATGAGCGGCCGTAGGCGGTGCAGCGTGTATCGAGGTATAAGACGGGTCGAAATCAAGCGTCTAGCGTAGCGTCTTACGACTTGCAGACTTGCGGCACTTGGGGTGCTGGGGTCGTAGTCGGGTCGTGAACTGGAGACAACAAGAGCGAGAAAAATGAAAATGAAATTGCGGCCAACAGCACCCTGTTTTCCCAGGTGGTCACCCATCCAAGTACTGACAAGGCCCAACGTTGCTTAACTTCGGTGATCGGACGAGAACCGGTGTTTTCAACGTGGTATGGCCGTTGGCGAGCAAATTGTGCAACATGAAACGACAAGTCTGCGTCGGACCATGTCTCTTAATTTCCACACTAAGTGTTTATTTACCTGGCAGTAAAAACACGAGGCTGGCATAAAACGGCCGATCGAGATTTCGTGAAATGAAATAACATCTCTTTATGGAATACATTTAGAAAATTAAAACTTTCTTTAGAATCATTTACATTACAAAACGTTCCACTTCTTTTTTTATTATCATTATTATTTTAGCGTTCATTATGTCTGATTTAACTTATCCCCTCCCCCGACCGACCAACCACCACAACTTCGCCAAACTAAATAAATAAATAAATAAATAGAGTGTAGGTGATACGAATTACTCCCTGTCCCATAACGCTTATGCCTAATGCAAAGGGTAAAACTTTATTTTTTTTTTTTCCTTTGACTTTGCCATGTAAGGGGAATATGACGGCATATACTGGATTCAAATAGCAAAGAACCCAACTGACCTTTCACAATGCTACTGACAAACATGAAAAATATTTTTACCTTGTAGTTTCTGTTGTTCATAGGTGTTCAGTCAGTAGCGTAACCAACACTGTATGCTGATTCTTGGTTTCTCTTGAATTCTACCAATGTGGGGTATGTTCAACGTGCACACTCTAAGGAATGCTGTCCAACATTCTTGGTCGTCTTTGACTGTCTGGGCCCGTGGCGCTTCCGTTGCTGAGCAACAGACTCCGGCGATTGACAATACTGCCTCATTTAGCAACATTAAACTCTCTCCTCGTGATAGGTAATGTAACCTATTTCGTTACAGGGCGGGAAAGTCATTCCACAAATGTCAATCGTCGTTTTCATAGCAACCGAGAGAGCGTCTTTCTGATGGAAGGAGGGCCTGAGGCGGTAGACTGCACTTGTATGCCATCTTGCGGAAGATATAGTGAGTTACCGCAGCAACGGTCGACGCCTGGACCGCGTGGTCCTCCCTTCCCGCGCGCTCCGGTTCTCCCATTCCCGCGCAAAGTGCATCGATTTTCGCGGCAGTAGGCTGTAATTGCAACTATATGACATTTAACTCGGCGGCTAAAAGCTGCATTCTAAATAGAAACTGCAAGCATTACGACCATGCTCTTTAACAAGAGCTCTCGACGTCTTTGTAATCGTCAAACATCTGTAGCACGAGACGTTATAAATATTCGGCAGTGGGTGCGTGAAGGCATACTTACCTGGCGTAGGAGACACCGTGATCATAAAGGCGGTTCTCCCAGGGCGAGACCTTTCCATTGCACTTCGGTTAGGTTGACCCCTGCGATTACCTCTAATGTAGGTAACTCGGGCGCATAATTTTTGGTAGTCGGGACTGCGTTCGCGCTGTCCCGTTCTTAAATTATTTCAAAACTCAGCAAGCAATAACAGAAGCTTGTCAGTATTCAGTAGGCTGCAACTAGATAGGCACAAAACGGTTAGCTGCACGTCAAGGGACCTGGTGCCGAACCCAGAGCCACCCAGCACGGCCCGCTCGGCAACGACCTCGGACGTGCGCCCTTAGTAGCAGAAGCCACGACGACGCAACCCCCGCACAGCGTCCGAAAATAGCAGTCGGGCAGCCATTTCGGCCCTTCTCTGTCCATCGATGATTGCGCACCGACGGCAAATCGGCGGAGCATCGACCCCTGCACGGCCGGCTAGTGTGATGGGGCGCATGGGCCCACAGCAGCCGATGAGCGGCCGTAGGCGGTGCAGCGTGTATCGAGGTATAAGACGGGTCGAAATCAAGCGTCTAGCGTAGCGTCTTACGACTTGCAGACTTGCGGCACTTGGGGTGCTGGGGTCGTAGTCGGGTCGTGAACTGGAGACAACAAGAGCGAGAAAAATGAAAATGAAATTGCGGCCAACAGCACCCTGTTTTCCCAGGTGGTCACCCATCCAAGTACTGACAAGGCCCAACGTTGCTTAACTTCGGTGATCGGACGAGAACCGGTGTTTTCAACGTGGTATGGCCGTTGGCGAGCAAATTGTGCAACATGAAACGACAAGTCTGCGTCGGACCATGTCTCTTAATTTCCACACTAAGTGTTTATTTACCTGGCAGTAAAAACACGAGGCTGGCATAAAACGGCCGATCGAGATTTCGTGAAATGAAATAACATCTCTTTATGGAATACATTTAGAAAATTAAAACTTTCTTTAGAATCATTTACATTACAAAACGTTCCACTTCTTTTTTTATTATCATTATTATTTTAGCGTTCATTATGTCTGATTTAACTTATCCCCTCCCCCGACCGACCAACCACCACAACTTCGCCAAACTAAATAAATAAATAAATAAATAGAGTGTAGGTGATACGAATTACTCCCTGTCCCATAACGCTTATGCCTAATGCAAAGGGTAAAACTTTATTTTTTTTTTCCTTTGACTTTGCCATGTAAGGGGAATATGACGGCATATACTGGATTCAAATAGCAAAGAACCCAACTGACCTTTCACAATGCTACTGACAAACATGAAAAATATTTTTACCTTGTAGTTTCTGTTGTTCATAGGTGTTCAGTCAGTAGCGTAACCAACACTGTATGCTGATTCTTGGTTTCTCTTGAATTCTACCAATGTGGGGTATGTTCAACGTGCACACTCTAAGGAATGCTGTCCAACATTCTTGGTCGTCTTTGACTGTCTGGGCCCGTGGCGCTTCCGTTGCTGAGCAACAGACTCCGGCGATTGACAATACTGCCTCATTTAGCAACATTAAACTCTCTCCTCGTGATAGGTAATGTAACCTATTTCGTTACAGGGCGGGAAAGTCATTCCACAAATGTCAATCGTCGTTTTCATAGCAACCGAGAGAGCGTCTTTCTGATGGAAGGAGGGCCTGAGGCGGTAGACTGCACTTGTATGCCATCTTGCGGAAGATATAGTGAGTTACCGCAGCAACGGTCGACGCCTGGACCGCGTGGTCCTCCCTTCCCGCGCGCTCCGGTTCTCCCATTCCCGCGCAAAGTGCATCGATTTTCGCGGCAGTAGGCTGTAATTGCAACTATATGACATTTAACTCGGCGGCTAAAAGCTGCATTCTAAATAGAAACTGCAAGCATTACGACCATGCTCTTTAACAAGAGCTCTCGACGTCTTTGTAATCGTCAAACATCTGTAGCACGAGACGTTATAAATATTCGGCAGTGGGTGCGTGAAGGCATACTTACCTGGCGTAGGAGACACCGTGATCATAAAGGCGGTTCTCCCAGGGCGAGACCTTTCCATTGCACTTCGGTTAGGTTGACCCCTGCGATTACCTCTAATGTAGGTAACTCGGGCGCATAATTTTTGGTAGTCGGGACTGCGTTCGCGCTGTCCCGTTCTTAAATTATTTCAAAACTCAGCAAGCAATAACAGAAGCTTGTCAGTATTCAGTAGGCTGCAACTAGATAGGCACAAAACGGTTAGCTGCACGTCAAGGGACCTGGTGCCGAACCCAGAGCCACCCAGCACGGCCCGCTCGGCAACGACCTCGGACGTGCGCCCTTAGTAGCAGAAGCCACGACGACGCAACCCCCGCACAGCGTCCGAAAATAGCAGTCGGGCAGCCATTTCGGCCCTTCTCTGTCCATCGATGATTGCGCACCGACGGCAAATCGGCGGAGCATCGACCCCTGCACGGCCGGCTAGTGTGATGGGGCGCATGGGCCCACAGCAGCCGATGAGCGGCCGTAGGCGGTGCAGCGTGTATCGAGGTATAAGACGGGTCGAAATCAAGCGTCTAGCGTAGCGTCTTACGACTTGCAGACTTGCGGCACTTGGGGTGCTGGGGTCGTAGTCGGGTCGTGAACTGGAGACAACAAGAGCGAGAAAAATGAAAATGAAATTGCGGCCAACAGCACCCTGTTTTCCCAGGTGGTCACCCATCCAAGTACTGACAAGGCCCAACGTTGCTTAACTTCGGTGATCGGACGAGAACCGGTGTTTTCAACGTGGTATGGCCGTTGGCGAGCAAATTGTGCAACATGAAACGACAAGTCTGCGTCGGACCATGTCTCTTAATTTCCACACTAAGTGTTTATTTACCTGGCAGTAAAAACACGAGGCTGGCATAAAACGGCCGATCGAGATTTCGTGAAATGAAATAACATCTCTTTATGGAATACATTTAGAAAATTAAAACTTTCTTTAGAATCATTTACATTACAAAACGTTCCACTTCTTTTTTTATTATCATTATTATTTTAGCGTTCATTATGTCTGATTTAACTTATCCCCTCCCCCGACCGACCAACCACCACAACTTCGCCAAACTAAATAAATAAATAAATAAATAGAGTGTAGGTGATACGAATTACTCCCTGTCCCATAACGCTTATGCCTAATGCAAAGGGTAAAACTTTATTTTTTTTTTCCTTTGACTTTGCCATGTAAGGGGAATATGACGGCATATACTGGATTCAAATAGCAAAGAACCCAACTGACCTTTCACAATGCTACTGACAAACATGAAAAATATTTTTACCTTGTAGTTTCTGTTGTTCATAGGTGTTCAGTCAGTAGCGTAACCAACACTGTATGCTGATTCTTGGTTTCTCTTGAATTCTACCAATGTGGGGTATGTTCAACGTGCACACTCTAAGGAATGCTGTCCAACATTCTTGGTCGTCTTTGACTGTCTGGGCCCGTGGCGCTTCCGTTGCTGAGCAACAGACTCCGGCGATTGACAATACTGCCTCATTTAGCAACATTAAACTCTCTCCTCGTGATAGGTAATGTAACCTATTTCGTTACAGGGCGGGAAAGTCATTCCACAAATGTCAATCGTCGTTTTCATAGCAACCGAGAGAGCGTCTTTCTGATGGAAGGAGGGCCTGAGGCGGTAGACTGCACTTGTATGCCATCTTGCGGAAGATATAGTGAGTTACCGCAGCAACGGTCGACGCCTGGACCGCGTGGTCCTCCCTTCCCGCGCGCTCCGGTTCTCCCATTCCCGCGCAAAGTGCATCGATTTTCGCGGCAGTAGGCTGTAATTGCAACTATATGACATTTAACTCGGCGGCTAAAAGCTGCATTCTAAATAGAAACTGCAAGCATTACGACCATGCTCTTTAACAAGAGCTCTCGACGTCTTTGTAATCGTCAAACATCTGTAGCACGAGACGTTATAAATATTCGGCAGTGGGTGCGTGAAGGCGCATCGAATCCCCCCCGACTGTAGCTATTGCCGGGCTGATCTCGGCTACTTCAGTTGGTTTCCTGTTCACGCTACTTCCTTCCGTTCCTGCTTTGCGCCGCCGCCGCCGCCCAGGCCCCGCACCTGGTCCGCCGCCGCCGCCGCCGCCGCCGCCGCCGCCGCCCAGGCCCCGCACCTGGTCCTCCGCCGCCGCCGCCGCCGCCGCCGCCGCCGCCGCCCAGGCCCCGCACCTGGTCCGCCGCCGCCGCCGCCGCCGCCGCCGCCGCCGCCGCCGCCGCCCAGGCCCCGCACCTGGTCCTGCTCCTCCGCCGCCGCCGCCGCCGCTGCCGCCGCCCCCCAGGCCCAGCCCCTGGCCCCCCGCCGCCGCCGCCGCCGCCGCCGCCGCCGTCGTCGTCGTCTTCGTAGCAGCACCAACGTCCACGCTGCCGCCGCCGTCGCCGCCGTCATCGCTGCCGCCCTGCCGGTCTCCGCTCGTCGCCCTGGACTGCGCCCCTGTCGTAAGAGCTGCCCATGGCGACCTCATCGTCCATCCCGTCAACTTCCTCCTCCCTCTCCGCAGTTCCCACAATAACCCTGCCCCCTGTCCATACTGCACCCATCATTCTTACTACCACCCCCTCCCTCGCCTCCACAACAATCACCTGGAGCCCCTCCAGCCTTCCCCAAACTACTCTCCCGCTCCATGTCATCCTCTCCGCTTCACCATCCCATGAGGTCCCCCCTCCCCCTCCGCTCTACCTCCCCCTCACTACCCCCTACACTGCACCGGTCAATTCCGCCCATGTGACGCAACGCCGAGCCACGGTGGCAGATACGCCGCTGTCGCCCCCGCCCCCTTCTCACCTTCTACCCCACCATCCGCCTCCCATCGAAATCCCACTTGATCGTGTTTCCCTCCCAGCCCCTCCTACCTATGCCTCCGTCACCGCCTCTGCTCCAGCATCTCTACCTGCCTCTACTGGCGCCATCCCCAAGCGCACCCAGAAACGGGGAAGTGCGGACCCTTCCCCCGCCTCCACCAAATCGAAGAAAGCTCCCCCCCCTCCCCCGCCCCCTTCTCCTCCCCCTCTTACGGACTCTATGGACACCGCCCCCATTCTCCCACGCCCCCAACCCGACATGTTCACATATGTACTGTCCCATCCTGATCCCCGATTCCTTGAACATAAAAACCTCTCCCTCCAAATTCGGAAGTATTTCCCCTCCGCCCCCATCTCCCAAATTATTCCCCGCCGAGACTCTGTCCTCCTGAAGTCCCCCAGCCCCACCCTCCACACAGACATCCTCGCTCGCATTCCCAAGGTCCTTTTCGGCCCTCATGCCTCCCTCACCCCCTACTATACAGCCTCCTCTGCCCGCCAACCACCTCCCCCCCGCCGCCCTCCGACCCTCACCGCCGTGATCACAAGGCTTAGTCCTTTGATTACGGAGGAAGAGGTGTTGGAGCAACTCAACTCTCACCCCGACATCTCCATCCGTTCCGCCAAGCGGATCAACAATGACTCTGGCCCCACCCGTTTGATGCGGATATTTACTGAATCCGCATCTTCCCTTGACCACCTCTTCCTCGAGGGTGCGCTGATCTACGATCGCCGCCACACGGTAGAACCCTCCCGATCCCCCCCGCAAGCCTACCGCTGCGCCAGGTGCCTCGTTTATAATGATCACCTGACGCAGAACTGCAAAAACCCTCCCACCTGTCCCCACTGCAAAGACTCCCACCTCCATAAACACTGTCCCAACCTCACCTCTCCTCCCACCTGCAACACCTGTGGCGGCCCTCACCCTACCTACTCCTACAAGTGCAAATCCGTCCCTCCACCTGCTCCCTCCAAACCCGAACTCACCGTCCCCATCCGCCCCATAGATCCTCCCATGCACCCCAATCAATCCTTGGTCCCTCCCCCCACCGCCGAAGACGTTATCCGGTTCGTCACCACCGTCCTCGCCAACATCCACCCCTTCCAGCGTCCCCACACCCTCCAACAGATTGCACTGGCCGCCAGGTCCGTGTTCAATCTGGACACCTTTGCCACCTTCTCCCGTGCCCACTCCCACTTCGCCTTTTCCCGCCTCGAGACCCAAGTTTAAGTCCCTCCGGTCCCCTTCCTTTCCCCACCCCTCCTCTACCCTCCCCAACCCTCCCTCTATCCCATCATGGCAGGCCCATCCTATACCCTCCTCTACCACAACATCCGCTCCCTCCCAGCCAATAAGAACCTCTTCCTCCACACTCTCTCCCAACACCGCGTGGATGCCTTCCTACTCAACGAGACCTTCCTGCAACCCCGCCGACCAGTCAACACCAATCCTTACCTTCTCCACCGCACCGACGGACCCCCACCCCTGGCCCGAGGCGGAGTGGCGATCGGCCATCTCCGTCACCACCCCGTCCGGCTACACCCTCTCCTCAATGACCCCACTGAACACTTGATCCTCAGCCTCTTTCTTCCCTCCCTCACTGTCACTCTCGCCACCATTTACATTCGCTCCACCTCTCCTCTCCCGTACGATTTCCTCTCCCATGTCGACCGCACCTTCCCGACCTATGTCATTGCCGCTGACCTCAACCTTCATTCCCGTCACCCCGCTGAACTCCGGCGGTGGCGTCAGTTCGTCACCACCTCGCTCCGGGGCGACGTCCTTCCCCTTCCCCGCCCAACCCGCCCCGAAAGCAACACCACACCCGATGCAGTACTGGTGTCTCCCAACCTCCTTGGGCGCATCACGGCGGACGTCCTCGACCTAATAGGCAGTGACCACGCCCCTGTCCTACTTACCTTTGACCACCGCCCCCGCCCTGCCCGCGCTCCTCGTCCCATGCCCCCTCCCAAACTCGTCCATGATTATTCCCGTGCCGACTGGGATGCCTACCGTCACTCCATTGACACCTCGGTCGAAAGCCACCCACTACCCCTCCATACTCCCGCCGATATTGACCATGCCTCCTCCTTTCTCCAGCAGACCGTTGCTGACGCGGTCCATGCCCACATCCCTACCCGGGCGATCTATCCTCACCGCCCTACCCTTCCTCCACAGGCCGTCCTTCTCCTCCGCGAATCCCGCCGTCTGTACCGCTCCTTTCTCCGGACCCGTGACCGGGATACTCTCCAACGCCACCGGCAACTCCAACGACACATAAGAAACCTTTTGACCGCGAAGAAACGCCGGGACTGGCGTCAGACATGCACCTGCCTTAACTCGCTCCTCCCGGTCTACTCCGCCAAGTACTGGCGTGCCTTCCGCCGCCTTACTGGCAGTCACTCCTCCCCCCACTACCCACTTCTCCATGATGATCGTCCTTTCCCTGACAACGCCAGTAAGGCAGAACATTTTGCCTCCTACCTTTCTGATGTATTTTCCATTCCTGATGATCCCCTCTTTGACTACTCTCTCTTCCCGGATGTCCATGAGCGCACCGACACCTCCTCTCCTCCGCTCGCCCCTGGCTTCCAGTACTTGGACCGCATTCCTCCCTCAGAATTGAACACTCCCATTACTGCCCGTGACATAATAGACACTCTTCGCACGAAACGAAACACCGCCCCCGGTCACGACCGGCTAACCTACCGCCACCTTCGCGCATGCCCCCTCTCATTTCATGAAGTCCTTGCCAAACTCTACAACGTCATCCTTTACACTGGCTTCTACCCCGACCTGTGGAAAATCTCCCGTATTCTCATGTTCCTCAAGCCTGACAAGCCCCCGTCCCAGACCTCATCCTACCGTCCCATCAGTCTTACCTCCGTGTTCAGCAAGGTCCTGGAAACCATCCTTTCTCGTCGAATCCACCAGCACCTCCACCGCCACCAGTTTCTCCCCTCCTCCCAATGTGGCTTCCGACCCTCCTTCTCCGCCGACGACCAGCTCCTTCGCCTGACTCATCTCCTCTCCGTCCAACTCAACTCCCGTCGCTCCGCAATTTTTGTATCCCTCGACATCCAAAAAGCCTACGACCGAGTATGGCATTCCGGTCTCCTCTTCAAGATCCAGCTCTACGCCCTTCCCATTAATTACGTCCGCCTCATCGCTTCCTTCCTTACCCGCCGCCCCTCCTACGTCACTGTCTGCAACTCCAACTCCCGTATTTTCTACCCCTCCGCCGGGGTGCCCCAAGGCTCAGTCCTCTCTCCCCTCCTCTATCTCCTCTACTCTGCCGACATGCCTCAACCCCAACCTCCCGTCTATCTCCTCCAATATGCTGACGACACCGCCTTCCTGGCCCTCGCCCCCTCCCTTGCCCGTTCCCAGGTTTTGCTCCAGTCCCACCTCACCGAGTTCGCCTCCTGGTGTAACCGGTGGCTCCTCTCCGTCAATCCCGACAAATCCCAGGCAATAGTCATAGGTCGTACTACCCGCACCTTCCGCCTCCACGATTTCTATCTTACCCTTCACAACCGACCCATCCGCCACACCCCCACCCTCAAGTACCTTGGCCTTACCCTTGACCGCCAACTGTCCTGGACTCCATACCTCAAATCCCTCCGTGAGAAAGCTCTGTCCCGCCTAAACCTCCTAAAACTCCTCACTGGCCGGACGTGGGGCCTCCACCCTTCCACTGTCCTTCACACCTACAAATCAATCATGCGCCCCATCCTTTGTTCCTTCCACCCCGCCTGGATATCAGCCCCTCCTACTTTCTACAAGTCCCTCCAGATTCTAGAACGCCACGCCCTCCGCCTCGCATACCGTATCAGACTCCCTTCCCCCACGCGGATCCTCTATGACCTCATCCCCTTCCCTCCTCTCCTACAACACCTCGAACATCTCCGGCTCCTTTACGCATCCCGCAAAATAGAGTCCCAAAACCCTCTGGTCTACCCTATTCTTACGAATCCCGGGCCTCTGCCACGCCTCCGCCAAACCGTCCCTCCCGGCCTTCACCTCCATACGCTCCGTATCCTCTCCCAAGGCAATTTCCGCACCCTTCCTCTACCGGATACCGAACTTCGGCCCGATATCTACCCCTCCTACCAACTCTGATCCCTTCCCCGTAGCATCAGCGCCCCTCCCCTCTCTCCCGTCCCCTTTTCCTTCCCGCCCGCTTGGCTACCCTCTCCCATGCCCAGAGTCTCGTCACTCCTTCCCTCCTTACGCTCTCTTCCCTCCCCTTCTCCCCCTCCCCCGCACTTCCCCCGTCCCTGCCCCACCTCCCCCCCTCCATCCCCTCCCCACTCCCTGCGGGGGCGTCTCGACTTTTTATCTATGTGTTCAGTGCAAGTGTCTCCAGTGTCGTGTGTTTTACTCAGTGCCTCCATAATCGCCGTCCCCATGTTTTATTCTTTACGCCGTCAGCTGTCTCCGTGTGTGAACTTCGTGTCTCCGCAATGTACTTTTAAACTTGTCACCGTGGCCGGTTGTTTTTACTGACTGTGTGTGTGTTTTATCACTACTCGTCTCTTTTTTGTTCTCTGCCATATGTTTTGTCCCGTTTATACATGTCCGTTTTACTCTGTCGAAAAATCTGTCTGTCAAGTTTTTTATTTCCCCAATTTTGTCCATCTTTTTATATTTTATCTCTTCTTTGTCATGCTTGTGTATCACATGGCTGAAGAGCAGCCACCGCAGCTGCTGCCAGCCTGCCAGCTGTTTCTACGGCTGGCTTTAAAACAACAATAAAGGGGAAAAAAAAAAAAAAAAAAATGCGTGAAGGCATACTTACCTGGCGTAGGAGACACCGTGATCATAAAGGCGGTTCTCCCAGGGCGAGACCTTTCCATTGCACTTCGGTTAGGTTGACCCCTGCGATTACCTCTAATGTAGGTAACTCGGGCGCATAATTTTTGGTAGTCGGGACTGCGTTCGCGCTGTCCCGTTCTTAAATTATTTCAAAACTCAGCAAGCAATAACAGAAGCTTGTCAGTATTCAGTAGGCTGCAACTAGATAGGCACAAAACGGTTAGCTGCACGTCAAGGGACCTGGTGCCGAACCCAGAGCCACCCAGCACGGCCCGCTCGGCAACGACCTCGGACGTGCGCCCTTAGTAGCAGAAGCCACGACGACGCAACCCCCGCACAGCGTCCGAAAATAGCAGTCGGGCAGCCATTTCGGCCCTTCTCTGTCCATCGATGATTGCGCACCGACGGCAAATCGGCGGAGCATCGACCCCTGCACGGCCGGCTAGTGTGATGGGGCGCATGGGCCCACAGCAGCCGATGAGCGGCCGTAGGCGGTGCAGCGTGTATCGAGGTATAAGACGGGTCGAAATCAAGCGTCTAGCGTAGCGTCTTACGACTTGCAGACTTGCGGCACTTGGGGTGCTGGGGTCGTAGTCGGGTCGTGAACTGGAGACAACAAGAGCGAGAAAAATGAAAATGAAATTGCGGCCAACAGCACCCTGTTTTCCCAGGTGGTCACCCATCCAAGTACTGACAAGGCCCAACGTTGCTTAACTTCGGTGATCGGACGAGAACCGGTGTTTTCAACGTGGTATGGCCGTTGGCGAGCAAATTGTGCAACATGAAACGACAAGTCTGCGTCGGACCATGTCTCTTAATTTCCACACTAAGTGTTTATTTACCTGGCAGTAAAAACACGAGGCTGGCATAAAACGGCCGATCGAGATTTCGTGAAATGAAATAACATCTCTTTATGGAATACATTTAGAAAATTAAAACTTTCTTTAGAATCATTTACATTACAAAACGTTCCACTTCTTTTTTTATTATCATTATTATTTTAGCGTTCATTATGTCTGATTTAACTTATCCCCTCCCCCGACCGACCAACCACCACAACTTCGCCAAACTAAATAAATAAATAAATAAATAGAGTGTAGGTGATACGAATTACTCCCTGTCCCATAACGCTTATGCCTAATGCAAAGGGTAAAACTTTATTTTTTTTTTCCTTTGACTTTGCCATGTAAGGGGAATATGACGGCATATACTGGATTCAAATAGCAAAGAACCCAACTGACCTTTCACAATGCTACTGACAAACATGAAAAATATTTTTACCTTGTAGTTTCTGTTGTTCATAGGTGTTCAGTCAGTAGCGTAACCAACACTGTATGCTGATTCTTGGTTTCTCTTGAATTCTACCAATGTGGGGTATGTTCAACGTGCACACTCTAAGGAATGCTGTCCAACATTCTTGGTCGTCTTTGACTGTCTGGGCCCGTGGCGCTTCCGTTGCTGAGCAACAGACTCCGGCGATTGACAATACTGCCTCATTTAGCAACATTAAACTCTCTCCTCGTGATAGGTAATGTAACCTATTTCGTTACAGGGCGGGAAAGTCATTCCACAAATGTCAATCGTCGTTTTCATAGCAACCGAGAGAGCGTCTTTCTGATGGAAGGAGGGCCTGAGGCGGTAGACTGCACTTGTATGCCATCTTGCGGAAGATATAGTGAGTTACCGCAGCAACGGTCGACGCCTGGACCGCGTGGTCCTCCCTTCCCGCGCGCTCCGGTTCTCCCATTCCCGCGCAAAGTGCATCGATTTTCGCGGCAGTAGGCTGTAATTGCAACTATATGACATTTAACTCGGCGGCTAAAAGCTGCATTCTAAATAGAAACTGCAAGCATTACGACCATGCTCTTTAACAAGAGCTCTCGACGTCTTTGTAATCGTCAAACATCTGTAGCACGAGACGTTATAAATATTCGGCAGTGGGTGCGTGAAGGCATACTTACCTGGCGTAGGAGACACCGTGATCATAAAGGCGGTTCTCCCAGGGCGAGACCTTTCCATTGCACTTCGGTTAGGTTGACCCCTGCGATTACCTCTAATGTAGGTAACTCGGGCGCATAATTTTTGGTAGTCGGGACTGCGTTCGCGCTGTCCCGTTCTTAAATTATTTCAAAACTCAGCAAGCAATAACAGAAGCTTGTCAGTATTCAGTAGGCTGCAACTAGATAGGCACAAAACGGTTAGCTGCACGTCAAGGGACCTGGTGCCGAACCCAGAGCCACCCAGCACGGCCCGCTCGGCAACGACCTCGGACGTGCGCCCTTAGTAGCAGAAGCCACGACGACGCAACCCCCGCACAGCGTCCGAAAATAGCAGTCGGGCAGCCATTTCGGCCCTTCTCTGTCCATCGATGATTGCGCACCGACGGCAAATCGGCGGAGCATCGACCCCTGCACGGCCGGCTAGTGTGATGGGGCGCATGGGCCCACAGCAGCCGATGAGCGGCCGTAGGCGGTGCAGCGTGTATCGAGGTATAAGACGGGTCGAAATCAAGCGTCTAGCGTAGCGTCTTACGACTTGCAGACTTGCGGCACTTGGGGTGCTGGGGTCGTAGTCGGGTCGTGAACTGGAGACAACAAGAGCGAGAAAAATGAAAATGAAATTGCGGCCAACAGCACCCTGTTTTCCCAGGTGGTCACCCATCCAAGTACTGACAAGGCCCAACGTTGCTTAACTTCGGTGATCGGACGAGAACCGGTGTTTTCAACGTGGTATGGCCGTTGGCGAGCAAATTGTGCAACATGAAACGACAAGTCTGCGTCGGACCATGTCTCTTAATTTCCACACTAAGTGTTTATTTACCTGGCAGTAAAAACACGAGGCTGGCATAAAACGGCCGATCGAGATTTCGTGAAATGAAATAACATCTCTTTATGGAATACATTTAGAAAATTAAAACTTTCTTTAGAATCATTTACATTACAAAACGTTCCACTTCTTTTTTTATTATCATTATTATTTTAGCGTTCATTATGTCTGATTTAACTTATCCCCTCCCCCGACCGACCAACCACCACAACTTCGCCAAACTAAATAAATAAATAAATAAATAGAGTGTAGGTGATACGAATTACTCCCTGTCCCATAACGCTTATGCCTAATGCAAAGGGTAAAACTTTATTTTTTTTTTCCTTTGACTTTGCCATGTAAGGGGAATATGACGGCATATACTGGATTCAAATAGCAAAGAACCCAACTGACCTTTCACAATGCTACTGACAAACATGAAAAATATTTTTACCTTGTAGTTTCTGTTGTTCATAGGTGTTCAGTCAGTAGCGTAACCAACACTGTATGCTGATTCTTGGTTTCTCTTGAATTCTACCAATGTGGGGTATGTTCAACGTGCACACTCTAAGGAATGCTGTCCAACATTCTTGGTCGTCTTTGACTGTCTGGGCCCGTGGCGCTTCCGTTGCTGAGCAACAGACTCCGGCGATTGACAATACTGCCTCATTTAGCAACATTAAACTCTCTCCTCGTGATAGGTAATGTAACCTATTTCGTTACAGGGCGGGAAAGTCATTCCACAAATGTCAATCGTCGTTTTCATAGCAACCGAGAGAGCGTCTTTCTGATGGAAGGAGGGCCTGAGGCGGTAGACTGCACTTGTATGCCATCTTGCGGAAGATATAGTGAGTTACCGCAGCAACGGTCGACGCCTGGACCGCGTGGTCCTCCCTTCCCGCGCGCTCCGGTTCTCCCATTCCCGCGCAAAGTGCATCGATTTTCGCGGCAGTAGGCTGTAATTGCAACTATATGACATTTAACTCGGCGGCTAAAAGCTGCATTCTAAATAGAAACTGCAAGCATTACGACCATGCTCTTTAACAAGAGCTCTCGACGTCTTTGTAATCGTCAAACATCTGTAGCACGAGACGTTATAAATATTCGGCAGTGGGTGCGTGAAGGCATACTTACCTGGCGTAGGAGACACCGTGATCATAAAGGCGGTTCTCCCAGGGCGAGACCTTTCCATTGCACTTCGGTTAGGTTGACCCCTGCGATTACCTCTAATGTAGGTAACTCGGGCGCATAATTTTTGGTAGTCGGGACTGCGTTCGCGCTGTCCCGTTCTTAAATTATTTCAAAACTCAGCAAGCAATAACAGAAGCTTGTCAGTATTCAGTAGGCTGCAACTAGATAGGCACAAAACGGTTAGCTGCACGTCAAGGGACCTGGTGCCGAACCCAGAGCCACCCAGCACGGCCCGCTCGGCAACGACCTCGGACGTGCGCCCTTAGTAGCAGAAGCCACGACGACGCAACCCCCGCACAGCGTCCGAAAATAGCAGTCGGGCAGCCATTTCGGCCCTTCTCTGTCCATCGATGATTGCGCACCGACGGCAAATCGGCGGAGCATCGACCCCTGCACGGCCGGCTAGTGTGATGGGGCGCATGGGCCCACAGCAGCCGATGAGCGGCCGTAGGCGGTGCAGCGTGTATCGAGGTATAAGACGGGTCGAAATCAAGCGTCTAGCGTAGCGTCTTACGACTTGCAGACTTGCGGCACTTGGGGTGCTGGGGTCGTAGTCGGGTCGTGAACTGGAGACAACAAGAGCGAGAAAAATGAAAATGAAATTGCGGCCAACAGCACCCTGTTTTCCCAGGTGGTCACCCATCCAAGTACTGACAAGGCCCAACGTTGCTTAACTTCGGTGATCGGACGAGAACCGGTGTTTTCAACGTGGTATGGCCGTTGGCGAGCAAATTGTGCAACATGAAACGACAAGTCTGCGTCGGACCATGTCTCTTAATTTCCACACTAAGTGTTTATTTACCTGGCAGTAAAAACACGAGGCTGGCATAAAACGGCCGATCGAGATTTCGTGAAATGAAATAACATCTCTTTATGGAATACATTTAGAAAATTAAAACTTTCTTTAGAATCATTTACATTACAAAACGTTCCACTTCTTTTTTTATTATCATTATTATTTTAGCGTTCATTATGTCTGATTTAACTTATCCCCTCCCCCGACCGACCAACCACCACAACTTCGCCAAACTAAATAAATAAATAAATAAATAGAGTGTAGGTGATACGAATTACTCCCTGTCCCATAACGCTTATGCCTAATGCAAAGGGTAAAACTTTATTTTTTTTTTCCTTTGACTTTGCCATGTAAGGGGAATATGACGGCATATACTGGATTCAAATAGCAAAGAACCCAACTGACCTTTCACAATGCTACTGACAAACATGAAAAATATTTTTACCTTGTAGTTTCTGTTGTTCATAGGTGTTCAGTCAGTAGCGTAACCAACACTGTATGCTGATTCTTGGTTTCTCTTGAATTCTACCAATGTGGGGTATGTTCAACGTGCACACTCTAAGGAATGCTGTCCAACATTCTTGGTCGTCTTTGACTGTCTGGGCCCGTGGCGCTTCCGTTGCTGAGCAACAGACTCCGGCGATTGACAATACTGCCTCATTTAGCAACATTAAACTCTCTCCTCGTGATAGGTAATGTAACCTATTTCGTTACAGGGCGGGAAAGTCATTCCACAAATGTCAATCGTCGTTTTCATAGCAACCGAGAGAGCGTCTTTCTGATGGAAGGAGGGCCTGAGGCGGTAGACTGCACTTGTATGCCATCTTGCGGAAGATATAGTGAGTTACCGCAGCAACGGTCGACGCCTGGACCGCGTGGTCCTCCCTTCCCGCGCGCTCCGGTTCTCCCATTCCCGCGCAAAGTGCATCGATTTTCGCGGCAGTAGGCTGTAATTGCAACTATATGACATTTAACTCGGCGGCTAAAAGCTGCATTCTAAATAGAAACTGCAAGCATTACGACCATGCTCTTTAACAAGAGCTCTCGACGTCTTTGTAATCGTCAAACATCTGTAGCACGAGACGTTATAAATATTCGGCAGTGGGTGCGTGAAGGCATACTTACCTGGCGTAGGAGACACCGTGATCATAAAGGCGGTTCTCCCAAGGCGAGACCTTTCCATTGCACTTCGGTTAGGTTGACCCCTGCGATTACCTCTAATGTAGGTAACTCGGGCGCATAATTTTTGGTAGTCGGGACTGCGTTCGCGCTGTCCCGTTCTTAAATTATTTCAAAACTCAGCAAGCAATAACAGAAGCTTGTCAGTATTCAGTAGGCTGCAACTAGATAGGCACAAAACGGTTAGCTGCACGTCAAGGGACCTGGTGCCGAACCCAGAGCCACCCAGCACGGCCCGCTCGGCAACGACCTCGGACGTGCGCCCTTAGTAGCAGAAGCCACGACGACGCAACCCCCGCACAGCGTCCGAAAATAGCAGTCGGGCAGCCATTTCGGCCCTTCTCTGTCCATCGATGATTGCGCACCGACGGCAAATCGGCGGAGCATCGACCCCTGCACGGCCGGCTAGTGTGATGGGGCGCATGGGCCCACAGCAGCCGATGAGCGGCCGTAGGCGGTGCAGCGTGTATCGAGGTATAAGACGGGTCGAAATCAAGCGTCTAGCGTAGCGTCTTACGACTTGCAGACTTGCGGCACTTGGGGTGCTGGGGTCGTAGTCGGGTCGTGAACTGGAGACAACAAGAGCGAGAAAAATGAAAATGAAATTGCGGCCAACAGCACCCTGTTTTCCCAGGTGGTCACCCATCCAAGTACTGACAAGGCCCAACGTTGCTTAACTTCGGTGATCGGACGAGAACCGGTGTTTTCAACGTGGTATGGCCGTTGGCGAGCAAATTGTGCAACATGAAACGACAAGTCTGCGTCGGACCATGTCTCTTAATTTCCACACTAAGTGTTTATTTACCTGGCAGTAAAAACACGAGGCTGGCATAAAACGGCCGATCGAGATTTCGTGAAATGAAATAACATCTCTTTATGGAATACATTTAGAAAATTAAAACTTTCTTTAGAATCATTTACATTACAAAACGTTCCACTTCTTTTTTTATTATCATTATTATTTTAGCGTTCATTATGTCTGATTTAACTTATCCCCTCCCCCGACCGACCAACCACCACAACTTCGCCAAACTAAATAAATAAATAAATAAATAGAGTGTAGGTGATACGAATTACTCCCTGTCCCATAACGCTTATGCCTAATGCAAAGGGTAAAACTTTATTTTTTTTTTCCTTTGACTTTGCCATGTAAGGGGAATATGACGGCATATACTGGATTCAAATAGCAAAGAACCCAACTGACCTTTCACAATGCTACTGACAAACATGAAAAATATTTTTACCTTGTAGTTTCTGTTGTTCATAGGTGTTCAGTCAGTAGCGTAACCAACACTGTATGCTGATTCTTGGTTTCTCTTGAATTCTACCAATGTGGGGTATGTTCAACGTGCACACTCTAAGGAATGCTGTCCAACATTCTTGGTCGTCTTTGACTGTCTGGGCCCGTGGCGCTTCCGTTGCTGAGCAACAGACTCCGGCGATTGACAATACTGCCTCATTTAGCAACATTAAACTCTCTCCTCGTGATAGGTAATGTAACCTATTTCGTTACAGGGCGGGAAAGTCATTCCACAAATGTCAATCGTCGTTTTCATAGCAACCGAGAGAGCGTCTTTCTGATGGAAGGAGGGCCTGAGGCGGTAGACTGCACTTGTATGCCATCTTGCGGAAGATATAGTGAGTTACCGCAGCAACGGTCGACGCCTGGACCGCGTGGTCCTCCCTTCCCGCGCGCTCCGGTTCTCCCATTCCCGCGCAAAGTGCATCGATTTTCGCGGCAGTAGGCTGTAATTGCAACTATATGACATTTAACTCGGCGGCTAAAAGCTGCATTCTAAATAGAAACTGCAAGCATTACGACCATGCTCTTTAACAAGAGCTCTCGACGTCTTTGTAATCGTCAAACATCTGTAGCACGAGACGTTATAAATATTCGGCAGTGGGTGCGTGAAGGCATACTTACCTGGCGTAGGAGACACCGTGATCATAAAGGCGGTTCTCCCAGGGCGAGACCTTTCCATTGCACTTCGGTTAGGTTGACCCCTGCGATTACCTCTAATGTAGGTAACTCGGGCGCATAATTTTTGGTAGTCGGGACTGCGTTCGCGCTGTCCCGTTCTTAAATTATTTCAAAACTCAGCAAGCAATAACAGAAGCTTGTCAGTATTCAGTAGGCTGCAACTAGATAGGCACAAAACGGTTAGCTGCACGTCAAGGGACCTGGTGCCGAACCCAGAGCCACCCAGCACGGCCCGCTCGGCAACGACCTCGGACGTGCGCCCTTAGTAGCAGAAGCCACGACGACGCAACCCCCGCACAGCGTCCGAAAATAGCAGTCGGGCAGCCATTTCGGCCCTTCTCTGTCCATCGATGATTGCGCACCGACGGCAAATCGGCGGAGCATCGACCCCTGCACGGCCGGCTAGTGTGATGGGGCGCATGGGCCCACAGCAGCCGATGAGCGGCCGTAGGCGGTGCAGCGTGTATCGAGGTATAAGACGGGTCGAAATCAAGCGTCTAGCGTAGCGTCTTACGACTTGCAGACTTGCGGCACTTGGGGTGCTGGGGTCGTAGTCGGGTCGTGAACTGGAGACAACAAGAGCGAGAAAAATGAAAATGAAATTGCGGCCAACAGCACCCTGTTTTCCCAGGTGGTCACCCATCCAAGTACTGACAAGGCCCAACGTTGCTTAACTTCGGTGATCGGACGAGAACCGGTGTTTTCAACGTGGTATGGCCGTTGGCGAGCAAATTGTGCAACATGAAACGACAAGTCTGCGTCGGACCATGTCTCTTAATTTCCACACTAAGTGTTTATTTACCTGGCAGTAAAAACACGAGGCTGGCATAAAACGGCCGATCGAGATTTCGTGAAATGAAATAACATCTCTTTATGGAATACATTTAGAAAATTAAAACTTTCTTTAGAATCATTTACATTACAAAACGTTCCACTTCTTTTTTTATTATCATTATTATTTTAGCGTTCATTATGTCTGATTTAACTTATCCCCTCCCCCGACCGACCAACCACCACAACTTCGCCAAACTAAATAAATAAATAAATAAATAGAGTGTAGGTGATACGAATTACTCCCTGTCCCATAACGCTTATGCCTAATGCAAAGGGTAAAACTTTATTTTTTTTTCCTTTGACTTTGCCATGTAAGGGGAATATGACGGCATATACTGGATTCAAATAGCAAAGAACCCAACTGACCTTTCACAATGCTACTGACAAACATGAAAAATATTTTTACCTTGTAGTTTCTGTTGTTCATAGGTGTTCAGTCAGTAGCGTAACCAACACTGTATGCTGATTCTTGGTTTCTCTTGAATTCTACCAATGTGGGGTATGTTCAACGTGCACACTCTAAGGAATGCTGTCCAACATTCTTGGTCGTCTTTGACTGTCTGGGCCCGTGGCGCTTCCGTTGCTGAGCAACAGACTCCGGCGATTGACAATACTGCCTCATTTAGCAACATTAAACTCTCTCCTCGTGATAGGTAATGTAACCTATTTCGTTACAGGGCGGGAAAGTCATTCCACAAATGTCAATCGTCGTTTTCATAGCAACCGAGAGAGCGTCTTTCTGATGGAAGGAGGGCCTGAGGCGGTAGACTGCACTTGTATGCCATCTTGCGGAAGATATAGTGAGTTACCGCAGCAACGGTCGACGCCTGGACCGCGTGGTCCTCCCTTCCCGCGCGCTCCGGTTCTCCCATTCCCGCGCAAAGTGCATCGATTTTCGCGGCAGTAGGCTGTAATTGCAACTATATGACATTTAACTCGGCGGCTAAAAGCTGCATTCTAAATAGAAACTGCAAGCATTACGACCATGCTCTTTAACAAGAGCTCTCGACGTCTTTGTAATCGTCAAACATCTGTAGCACGAGACGTTATAAATATTCGGCAGTGGGTGCGTGAAGGCATACTTACCTGGCGTAGGAGACACCGTGATCATAAAGGCGGTTCTCCCAGGGCGAGACCTTTCCATTGCACTTCGGTTAGGTTGACCCCTGCGATTACCTCTAATGTAGGTAACTCGGGCGCATAATTTTTGGTAGTCGGGACTGCGTTCGCGCTGTCCCGTTCTTAAATTATTTCAAAACTCAGCAAGCAATAACAGAAGCTTGTCAGTATTCAGTAGGCTGCAACTAGATAGGCACAAAACGGTTAGCTGCACGTCAAGGGACCTGGTGCCGAACCCAGAGCCACCCAGCACGGCCCGCTCGGCAACGACCTCGGACGTGCGCCCTTAGTAGCAGAAGCCACGACGACGCAACCCCCGCACAGCGTCCGAAAATAGCAGTCGGGCAGCCATTTCGGCCCTTCTCTGTCCATCGATGATTGCGCACCGACGGCAAATCGGCGGAGCATCGACCCCTGCACGGCCGGCTAGTGTGATGGGGCGCATGGGCCCACAGCAGCCGATGAGCGGCCGTAGGCGGTGCAGCGTGTATCGAGGTATAAGACGGGTCGAAATCAAGCGTCTAGCGTAGCGTCTTACGACTTGCAGACTTGCGGCACTTGGGGTGCTGGGGTCGTAGTCGGGTCGTGAACTGGAGACAACAAGAGCGAGAAAAATGAAAATGAAATTGCGGCCAACAGCACCCTGTTTTCCCAGGTGGTCACCCATCCAAGTACTGACAAGGCCCAACGTTGCTTAACTTCGGTGATCGGACGAGAACCGGTGTTTTCAACGTGGTATGGCCGTTGGCGAGCAAATTGTGCAACATGAAACGACAAGTCTGCGTCGGACCATGTCTCTTAATTTCCACACTAAGTGTTTATTTACCTGGCAGTAAAAACACGAGGCTGGCATAAAACGGCCGATCGAGATTTCGTGAAATGAAATAACATCTCTTTATGGAATACATTTAGAAAATTAAAACTTTCTTTAGAATCATTTACATTACAAAACGTTCCACTTCTTTTTTTATTATCATTATTATTTTAGCGTTCATTATGTCTGATTTAACTTATCCCCTCCCCCGACCGACCAACCACCACAACTTCGCCAAACTAAATAAATAAATAAATAAATAGAGTGTAGGTGATACGAATTACTCCCTGTCCCATAACGCTTATGCCTAATGCAAAGGGTAAAACTTTATTTTTTTTTTCCTTTGACTTTGCCATGTAAGGGGAATATGACGGCATATACTGGATTCAAATAGCAAAGAACCCAACTGACCTTTCACAATGCTACTGACAAACATGAAAAATATTTTTACCTTGTAGTTTCTGTTGTTCATAGGTGTTCAGTCAGTAGCGTAACCAACACTGTATGCTGATTCTTGGTTTCTCTTGAATTCTACCAATGTGGGGTATGTTCAACGTGCACACTCTAAGGAATGCTGTCCAACATTCTTGGTCGTCTTTGACTGTCTGGGCCCGTGGCGCTTCCGTTGCTGAGCAACAGACTCCGGCGATTGACAATACTGCCTCATTTAGCAACATTAAACTCTCTCCTCGTGATAGGTAATGTAACCTATTTCGTTACAGGGCGGGAAAGTCATTCCACAAATGTCAATCGTCGTTTTCATAGCAACCGAGAGAGCGTCTTTCTGATGGAAGGAGGGCCTGAGGCGGTAGACTGCACTTGTATGCCATCTTGCGGAAGATATAGTGAGTTACCGCAGCAACGGTCGACGCCTGGACCGCGTGGTCCTCCCTTCCCGCGCGCTCCGGTTCTCCCATTCCCGCGCAAAGTGCATCGATTTTCGCGGCAGTAGGCTGTAATTGCAACTATATGACATTTAACTCGGCGGCTAAAAGCTGCATTCTAAATAGAAACTGCAAGCATTACGACCATGCTCTTTAACAAGAGCTCTCGACGTCTTTGTAATCGTCAAACATCTGTAGCACGAGACGTTATAAATATTCGGCAGTGGGTGCGTGAAGGCATACTTACCTGGCGTAGGAGACACCGTGATCATAAAGGCGGTTCTCCCAGGGCGAGACCTTTCCATTGCACTTCGGTTAGGTTGACCCCTGCGATTACCTCTAATGTAGGTAACTCGGGCGCATAATTTTTGGTAGTCGGGACTGCGTTCGCGCTGTCCCGTTCTTAAATTATTTCAAAACTCAGCAAGCAATAACAGAAGCTTGTCAGTATTCAGTAGGCTGCAACTAGATAGGCACAAAACGGTTAGCTGCACGTCAAGGGACCTGGTGCCGAACCCAGAGCCACCCAGCACGGCCCGCTCGGCAACGACCTCGGACGTGCGCCCTTAGTAGCAGAAGCCACGACGACGCAACCCCCGCACAGCGTCCGAAAATAGCAGTCGGGCAGCCATTTCGGCCCTTCTCTGTCCATCGATGATTGCGCACCGACGGCAAATCGGCGGAGCATCGACCCCTGCACGGCCGGCTAGTGTGATGGGGCGCATGGGCCCACAGCAGCCGATGAGCGGCCGTAGGCGGTGCAGCGTGTATCGAGGTATAAGACGGGTCGAAATCAAGCGTCTAGCGTAGCGTCTTACGACTTGCAGACTTGCGGCACTTGGGGTGCTGGGGTCGTAGTCGGGTCGTGAACTGGAGACAACAAGAGCGAGAAAAATGAAAATGAAATTGCGGCCAACAGCACCCTGTTTTCCCAGGTGGTCACCCATCCAAGTACTGACAAGGCCCAACGTTGCTTAACTTCGGTGATCGGACGAGAACCGGTGTTTTCAACGTGGTATGGCCGTTGGCGAGCAAATTGTGCAACATGAAACGACAAGTCTGCGTCGGACCATGTCTCTTAATTTCCACACTAAGTGTTTATTTACCTGGCAGTAAAAACACGAGGCAGGCATAAAACGGCCGATCGAGATTTCGTGAAATGAAATAACATCTCTTTATGGAATACATTTAGAAAATTAAAACTTTCTTTAGAATCATTTACATTACAAAACGTTCCACTTCTTTTTTTATTATCATTATTATTTTAGCGTTCATTATGTCTGATTTAACTTATCCCCTCCCCCGACCGACCAACCACCACAACTTCGCCAAACTAAATAAATAAATAAATAAATAGAGTGTAGGTGATACGAATTACTCCCTGTCCCATAACGCTTATGCCTAATGCAAAGGGTAAAACTTTATTTTTTTTTTCCTTTGACTTTGCCATGTAAGGGGAATATGACGGCATATACTGGATTCAAATAGCAAAGAACCCAACTGACCTTTCACAATGCTACTGACAAACATGAAAAATATTTTTACCTTGTAGTTTCTGTTGTTCATAGGTGTTCAGTCAGTAGCGTAACCAACACTGTATGCTGATTCTTGGTTTCTCTTGAATTCTACCAATGTGGGGTATGTTCAACGTGCACACTCTAAGGAATGCTGTCCAACATTCTTGGTCGTCTTTGACTGTCTGGGCCCGTGGCGCTTCCGTTGCTGAGCAACAGACTCCGGCGATTGACAATACTGCCTCATTTAGCAACATTAAACTCTCTCCTCGTGATAGGTAATGTAACCTATTTCGTTACAGGGCGGGAAAGTCATTCCACAAATGTCAATCGTCGTTTTCATAGCAACCGAGAGAGCGTCTTTCTGATGGAAGGAGGGCCTGAGGCGGTAGACTGCACTTGTATGCCATCTTGCGGAAGATATAGTGAGTTACCGCAGCAACGGTCGACGCCTGGACCGCGTGGTCCTCCCTTCCCGCGCGCTCCGGTTCTCCCATTCCCGCGCAAAGTGCATCGATTTTCGCGGCAGTAGGCTGTAATTGCAACTATATGACATTTAACTCGGCGGCTAAAAGCTGCATTCTAAATAGAAACTGCAAGCATTACGACCATGCTCTTTAACAAGAGCTCTCGACGTCTTTGTAATCGTCAAACATCTGTAGCACGAGACGTTATAAATATTCGGCAGTGGGTGCGTGAAGGCATACTTACCTGGCGTAGGAGACACCGTGATCATAAAGGCGGTTCTCCCAGGGCGAGACCTTTCCATTGCACTTCGGTTAGGTTGACCCCTGCGATTACCTCTAATGTAGGTAACTCGGGCGCATAATTTTTGGTAGTCGGGACTGCGTTCGCGCTGTCCCGTTCTTAAATTATTTCAAAACTCAGCAAGCAATAACAGAAGCTTGTCAGTATTCAGTAGGCTGCAACTAGATAGGCACAAAACGGTTAGCTGCACGTCAAGGGACCTGGTGCCGAACCCAGAGCCACCCAGCACGGCCCGCTCGGCAACGACCTCGGACGTGCGCCCTTAGTAGCAGAAGCCACGACGACGCAACCCCCGCACAGCGTCCGAAAATAGCAGTCGGGCAGCCATTTCGGCCCTTCTCTGTCCATCGATGATTGCGCACCGACGGCAAATCGGCGGAGCATCGACCCCTGCACGGCCGGCTAGTGTGATGGGGCGCATGGGCCCACAGCAGCCGATGAGCGGCCGTAGGCGGTGCAGCGTGTATCGAGGTATAAGACGGGTCGAAATCAAGCGTCTAGCGTAGCGTCTTACGACTTGCAGACTTGCGGCACTTGGGGTGCTGGGGTCGTAGTCGGGTCGTGAACTGGAGACAACAAGAGCGAGAAAAATGAAAATGAAATTGCGGCCAACAGCACCCTGTTTTCCCAGGTGGTCACCCATCCAAGTACTGACAAGGCCCAACGTTGCTTAACTTCGGTGATCGGACGAGAACCGGTGTTTTCAACGTGGTATGGCCGTTGGCGAGCAAATTGTGCAACATGAAACGACAAGTCTGCGTCGGACCATGTCTCTTAATTTCCACACTAAGTGTTTATTTACCTGGCAGTAAAAACACGAGGCAGGCATAAAACGGCCGATCGAGATTTCGTGAAATGAAATAACATCTCTTTATGGAATACATTTAGAAAATTAAAACTTTCTTTAGAATCATTTACATTACAAAACGTTCCACTTCTTTTTTTATTATCATTATTATTTTAGCGTTCATTATGTCTGATTTAACTTATCCCCTCCCCCGACCGACCAACCACCACAACTTCGCCAAACTAAATAAATAAATAAATAAATAGAGTGTAGGTGATACGAATTACTCCCTGTCCCATAACGCTTATGCCTAATGCAAAGGGTAAAACTTTATTTTTTTTTTCCTTTGACTTTGCCATGTAAGGGGAATATGACGGCATATACTGGATTCAAATAGCAAAGAACCCAACTGACCTTTCACAATGCTACTGACAAACATGAAAAATATTTTTACCTTGTAGTTTCTGTTGTTCATAGGTGTTCAGTCAGTAGCGTAACCAACACTGTATGCTGATTCTTGGTTTCTCTTGAATTCTACCAATGTGGGGTATGTTCAACGTGCACACTCTAAGGAATGCTGTCCAACATTCTTGGTCGTCTTTGACTGTCTGGGCCCGTGGCGCTTCCGTTGCTGAGCAACAGACTCCGGCGATTGACAATACTGCCTCATTTAGCAACATTAAACTCTCTCCTCGTGATAGGTAATGTAACCTATTTCGTTACAGGGCGGGAAAGTCATTCCACAAATGTCAATCGTCGTTTTCATAGCAACCGAGAGAGCGTCTTTCTGATGGAAGGAGGGCCTGAGGCGGTAGACTGCACTTGTATGCCATCTTGCGGAAGATATAGTGAGTTACCGCAGCAACGGTCGACGCCTGGACCGCGTGGTCCTCCCTTCCCGCGCGCTCCGGTTCTCCCATTCCCGCGCAAAGTGCATCGATTTTCGCGGCAGTAGGCTGTAATTGCAACTATATGACATTTAACTCGGCGGCTAAAAGCTGCATTCTAAATAGAAACTGCAAGCATTACGACCATGCTCTTTAACAAGAGCTCTCGACGTCTTTGTAATCGTCAAACATCTGTAGCACGAGACGTTATAAATATTCGGCAGTGGGTGCGTGAAGGCATACTTACCTGGCGTAGGAGACACCGTGATCATAAAGGCGGTTCTCCCAGGGCGAGACCTTTCCATTGCACTTCGGTTAGGTTGACCCCTGCGATTACCTCTAATGTAGGTAACTCGGGCGCATAATTTTTGGTAGTCGGGACTGCGTTCGCGCTGTCCCGTTCTTAAATTATTTCAAAACTCAGCAAGCAATAACAGAAGCTTGTCAGTATTCAGTAGGCTGCAACTAGATAGGCACAAAACGGTTAGCTGCACGTCAAGGGACCTGGTGCCGAACCCAGAGCCACCCAGCACGGCCCGCTCGGCAACGACCTCGGACGTGCGCCCTTAGTAGCAGAAGCCACGACGACGCAACCCCCGCACAGCGTCCGAAAATAGCAGTCGGGCAGCCATTTCGGCCCTTCTCTGTCCATCGATGATTGCGCACCGACGGCAAATCGGCGGAGCATCGACCCCTGCACGGCCGGCTAGTGTGATGGGGCGCATGGGCCCACAGCAGCCGATGAGCGGCCGTAGGCGGTGCAGCGTGTATCGAGGTATAAGACGGGTCGAAATCAAGCGTCTAGCGTAGCGTCTTACGACTTGCAGACTTGCGGCACTTGGGGTGCTGGGGTCGTAGTCGGGTCGTGAACTGGAGACAACAAGAGCGAGAAAAATGAAAATGAAATTGCGGCCAACAGCACCCTGTTTTCCCAGGTGGTCACCCATCCAAGTACTGACAAGGCCCAACGTTGCTTAACTTCGGTGATCGGACGAGAACCGGTGTTTTCAACGTGGTATGGCCGTTGGCGAGCAAATTGTGCAACATGAAACGACAAGTCTGCGTCGGACCATGTCTCTTAATTTCCACACTAAGTGTTTATTTACCTGGCAGTAAAAACACGAGGCAGGCATAAAACGGCCGATCGAGATTTCGTGAAATGAAATAACATCTCTTTATGGAATACATTTAGAAAATTAAAACTTTCTTTAGAATCATTTACATTACAAAACGTTCCACTTCTTTTTTTTATTATCATTATTATTTTAGCGTTCATTATGTCTGATTTAACTTATCCCCTCCCCCGACCGACCAACCACCACAACTTCGCCAAACTAAATAAATAAATAAATAAATAGAGTGTAGGTGATACGAATTACTCCCTGTCCCATAACGCTTATGCCTAATGCAAAGGGTAAAACTTTATTTTTTTTTTTTTCCTTTGACTTTGCCATGTAAGGGGAATATGACGGCATATACTGGATTCAAATAGCAAAGAACCCAACTGACCTTTCACAATGCTACTGACAAACATGAAAAATATTTTTACCTTGTAGTTTCTGTTGTTCATAGGTGTTCAGTCAGTAGCGTAACCAACACTGTATGCTGATTCTTGGTTTCTCTTGAATTCTACCAATGTGGGGTATGTTCAACGTGCACACTCTAAGGAATGCTGTCCAACATTCTTGGTCGTCTTTGACTGTCTGGGCCCGTGGCGCTTCCGTTGCTGAGCAACAGACTCCGGCGATTGACAATACTGCCTCATTTAGCAACATTAAACTCTCTCCTCGTGATAGGTAATGTAACCTATTTCGTTACAGGGCGGGAAAGTCATTCCACAAATGTCAATCGTCGTTTTCATAGCAACCGAGAGAGCGTCTTTCTGATGGAAGGAGGGCCTGAGGCGGTAGACTGCACTTGTATGCCATCTTGCGGAAGATATAGTGAGTTACCGCAGCAACGGTCGACGCCTGGACCGCGTGGTCCTCCCTTCCCGCGCGCTCCGGTTCTCCCATTCCCGCGCAAAGTGCATCGATTTTCGCGGCAGTAGGCTGTAATTGCAACTATATGACATTTAACTCGGCGGCTAAAAGCTGCATTCTAAATAGAAACTGCAAGCATTACGACCATGCTCTTTAACAAGAGCTCTCGACGTCTTTGTAATCGTCAAACATCTGTAGCACGAGACGTTATAAATATTCGGCAGTGGGTGCGTGAAGGCTCTCCTCCAATATGCTGACGACACCGCCTTCCTGGCCCTCGCCCCCTCCCTTGCCCGTTCCCAGGTTTTGCTCCAGTCCCACCTCACCGAGTTCGCCTCCTGGTGTAACCGGTGGCTCCTCTCCGTCAATCCCGACAAATCCCAGGCAATAGTCATAGGTCGTACTACCCGCACCTTCCGCCTCCACGATTTCTATCTTACCCTTCACAACCGACCCATCCGCCACACCCCCACCCTCAAGTACCTTGGCCTTACCCTTGACCGCCAACTGTCCTGGACTCCATACCTCAAATCCCTCCGTGAGAAAGCTCTGTCCCGCCTAAACCTCCTAAAACTCCTCACTGGCCGGACGTGGGGCCTCCACCCTTCCACTGTCCTTCACACCTACAAATCAATCATGCGCCCCGTCCTTTGTTCCTTCCACCCCGCCTGGATATCAGCCCCTCCTACTTTCTACAAGTCCCTCCAGATTCTAGAACGCCACGCCCTCCGCCTCGCATACCGTATCAGACTCCCTTCCCCCACGCGGATCCTCTATGACCTCATCCCCTTCCCTCCTCTCCTACAACACCTCGAACATCTCCGGCTCCTTTGCGCATCCCGCAAAATAGAGTCCCAAAACCCTCTGGTCTACCCTATTCTTACGAATCCCGGGCCTCTGCCACGCCTCCGCCAAACCGTCCCTCCCGGCCTTCACCTCCATACGCTCCGTATCCTCTCCCAAGGCAATTTCCGCACCCTTCCTCTACCGGATACCGAACTTCGGCCCGATATCTACCCCTCCTACCAACTCTGATCCCTTCCCCGTAGCATCAGCGCCCCTCCCCTCTCTCCCGTCCCTTTTCCTTCCCGCCCGCTTGGCTACCCCTCTCCCATGCCCAGAGTCTCGTCACTCCTTCCCTCCTTACGCTCTCTTCCCTCCCCTTCTCCCCCTCCCCCGCACTTCCCCCATCCCTGCCCCACCTCCCCCCCTCCGTCCCCTCCCCACTCCCTGCGGGGGCGTCTCGACTTTTTATCTGTGTGTTCAGTGCAAGTGTCTCCAGTGTCGTGTGTTTTACTCAGTGCCTCCATAATCGCCGTCCCCATGTTTTATTCTTTACGCCGTCAGCTGTCTCCGTGTGTGAACTTCGTGTCTCCGCAATGTACTTTTAAACTTGTCACCGTGGCCGGTTGTTTTTACTGACTGTGTGTGTGTTTTATCACTACTCGTCTCTTTTTTGTTCTCTGCCATATGTTTTGTCCCATTTATACATGTCCGTTTTACTCTGACGAAAAATCTGTCTGTCAAGTTTTTACTTTCCGCAATTTTGTTCATTTTTTTTATATTTTATCTCTTCTTTGTCAAATACTTGTGTATCACATGGCTGAAGAGCAGCCACCGCAGCTGCTGCCAGCCTGCCAGCTGTTTCTACGGCTGGCTTTAAAACAACAATAAAGGAAAAAAAAAAAAAAAAAAAAAAATGCGTGAAGGCATACTTACCTGGCGTAGGAGACACCGTGATCATAAAGGCGGTTCTCCCAGGGCGAGACCTTTCCATTGCACTTCGGTTAGGTTGACCCCTGCGATTACCTCTAATGTAGGTAACTCGGGCGCATAATTTTTGGTAGTCGGGACTGCGTTCGCGCTGTCCCGTTCTTAAATTATTTCAAAACTCAGCAAGCAATAACAGAAGCTTGTCAGTATTCAGTAGGCTGCAACTAGATAGGCACAAAACGGTTAGCTGCACGTCAAGGGACCTGGTGCCGAACCCAGAGCCACCCAGCACGGCCCGCTCGGCAACGACCTCGGACGTGCGCCCTTAGTAGCAGAAGCCACGACGACGCAACCCCCGCACAGCGTCCGAAAATAGCAGTCGGGCAGCCATTTCGGCCCTTCTCTGTCCATCGATGATTGCGCACCGACGGCAAATCGGCGGAGCATCGACCCCTGCACGGCCGGCTAGTGTGATGGGGCGCATGGGCCCACAGCAGCCGATGAGCGGCCGTAGGCGGTGCAGCGTGTATCGAGGTATAAGACGGGTCGAAATCAAGCGTCTAGCGTAGCGTCTTACGACTTGCAGACTTGCGGCACTTGGGGTGCTGGGGTCGTAGTCGGGTCGTGAACTGGAGACAACAAGAGCGAGAAAAATGAAAATGAAATTGCGGCCAACAGCACCCTGTTTTCCCAGGTGGTCACCCATCCAAGTACTGACAAGGCCCAACGTTGCTTAACTTCGGTGATCGGACGAGAACCGGTGTTTTCAACGTGGTATGGCCGTTGGCGAGCAAATTGTGCAACATGAAACGACAAGTCTGCGTCGGACCATGTCTCTTAATTTCCACACTAAGTGTTTATTTACCTGGCAGTAAAAACACGAGGCAGGCATAAAACGGCCGATCGAGATTTCGTGAAATGAAATAACATCTCTTTATGGAATACATTTAGAAAATTAAAACTTTCTTTAGAATCATTTACATTACAAAACGTTCCACTTCTTTTTTTATTATCATTATTATTTTAGCGTTCATTATGTCTGATTTAACTTATCCCCTCCCCCGACCGACCAACCACCACAACTTCGCCAAACTAAATAAATAAATAAATAAATAGAGTGTAGGTGATACGAATTACTCCCTGTCCCATAACGCTTATGCCTAATGCAAAGGGTAAAACTTTATTTTTTTTTTCCTTTGACTTTGCCATGTAAGGGGAATATGACGGCATATACTGGATTCAAATAGCAAAGAACCCAACTGACCTTTCACAATGCTACTGACAAACATGAAAAATATTTTTACCTTGTAGTTTCTGTTGTTCATAGGTGTTCAGTCAGTAGCGTAACCAACACTGTATGCTGATTCTTGGTTTCTCTTGAATTCTACCAATGTGGGGTATGTTCAACGTGCACACTCTAAGGAATGCTGTCCAACATTCTTGGTCGTCTTTGACTGTCTGGGCCCGTGGCGCTTCCGTTGCTGAGCAACAGACTCCGGCGATTGACAATACTGCCTCATTTAGCAACATTAAACTCTCTCCTCGTGATAGGTAATGTAACCTATTTCGTTACAGGGCGGGAAAGTCATTCCACAAATGTCAATCGTCGTTTTCATAGCAACCGAGAGAGCGTCTTTCTGATGGAAGGAGGGCCTGAGGCGGTAGACTGCACTTGTATGCCATCTTGCGGAAGATATAGTGAGTTACCGCAGCAACGGTCGACGCCTGGACCGCGTGGTCCTCCCTTCCCGCGCGCTCCGGTTCTCCCATTCCCGCGCAAAGTGCATCGATTTTCGCGGCAGTAGGCTGTAATTGCAACTATATGACATTTAACTCGGCGGCTAAAAGCTGCATTCTAAATAGAAACTGCAAGCATTACGACCATGCTCTTTAACAAGAGCTCTCGACGTCTTTGTAATCGTCAAACATCTGTAGCACGAGACGTTATAAATATTCGGCAGTGGGTGCGTGAAGGCATACTTACCTGGCGTAGGAGACACCGTGATCATAAAGGCGGTTCTCCCAGGGCGAGACCTTTCCATTGCACTTCGGTTAGGTTGACCCCTGCGATTACCTCTAATGTAGGTAACTCGGGCGCATAATTTTTGGTAGTCGGGACTGCGTTCGCGCTGTCCCGTTCTTAAATTATTTCAAAACTCAGCAAGCAATAACAGAAGCTTGTCAGTATTCAGTAGGCTGCAACTAGATAGGCACAAAACGGTTAGCTGCACGTCAAGGGACCTGGTGCCGAACCCAGAGCCACCCAGCACGGCCCGCTCGGCAACGACCTCGGACGTGCGCCCTTAGTAGCAGAAGCCACGACGACGCAACCCCCGCACAGCGTCCGAAAATAGCAGTCGGGCAGCCATTTCGGCCCTTCTCTGTCCATCGATGATTGCGCACCGACGGCAAATCGGCGGAGCATCGACCCCTGCACGGCCGGCTAGTGTGATGGGGCGCATGGGCCCACAGCAGCCGATGAGCGGCCGTAGGCGGTGCAGCGTGTATCGAGGTATAAGACGGGTCGAAATCAAGCGTCTAGCGTAGCGTCTTACGACTTGCAGACTTGCGGCACTTGGGGTGCTGGGGTCGTAGTCGGGTCGTGAACTGGAGACAACAAGAGCGAGAAAAATGAAAATGAAATTGCGGCCAACAGCACCCTGTTTTCCCAGGTGGTCACCCATCCAAGTACTGACAAGGCCCAACGTTGCTTAACTTCGGTGATCGGACGAGAACCGGTGTTTTCAACGTGGTATGGCCGTTGGCGAGCAAATTGTGCAACATGAAACGACAAGTCTGCGTCGGACCATGTCTCTTAATTTCCACACTAAGTGTTTATTTACCTGGCAGTAAAAACACGAGGCTGGCATAAAACGGCCGATCGAGATTTCGTGAAATGAAATAACATCTCTTTATGGAATACATTTAGAAAATTAAAACTTTCTTTAGAATCATTTACATTACAAAACGTTCCACTTCTTTTTTTATTATCATTATTATTTTAGCGTTCATTATGTCTGATTTAACTTATCCCCTCCCCCGACCGACCAACCACCACAACTTCGCCAAACTAAATAAATAAATAAATAAATAGAGTGTAGGTGATACGAATTACTCCCTGTCCCATAACGCTTATGCCTAATGCAAAGGGTAAAACTTTATTTTTTTTTTCCTTTGACTTTGCCATGTAAGGGGAATATGACGGCATATACTGGATTCAAATAGCAAAGAACCCAACTGACCTTTCACAATGCTACTGACAAACATGAAAAATATTTTTACCTTGTAGTTTCTGTTGTTCATAGGTGTTCAGTCAGTAGCGTAACCAACACTGTATGCTGATTCTTGGTTTCTCTTGAATTCTACCAATGTGGGGTATGTTCAACGTGCACACTCTAAGGAATGCTGTCCAACATTCTTGGTCGTCTTTGACTGTCTGGGCCCGTGGCGCTTCCGTTGCTGAGCAACAGACTCCGGCGATTGACAATACTGCCTCATTTAGCAACATTAAACTCTCTCCTCGTGATAGGTAATGTAACCTATTTCGTTACAGGGCGGGAAAGTCATTCCACAAATGTCAATCGTCGTTTTCATAGCAACCGAGAGAGCGTCTTTCTGATGGAAGGAGGGCCTGAGGCGGTAGACTGCACTTGTATGCCATCTTGCGGAAGATATAGTGAGTTACCGCAGCAACGGTCGACGCCTGGACCGCGTGGTCCTCCCTTCCCGCGCGCTCCGGTTCTCCCATTCCCGCGCAAAGTGCATCGATTTTCGCGGCAGTAGGCTGTAATTGCAACTATATGACATTTAACTCGGCGGCTAAAAGCTGCATTCTAAATAGAAACTGCAAGCATTACGACCATGCTCTTTAACAAGAGCTCTCGACGTCTTTGTAATCGTCAAACATCTGTAGCACGAGACGTTATAAATATTCGGCAGTGGGTGCGTGAAGGCATACTTACCTGGCGTAGGAGACACCGTGATCATAAAGGCGGTTCTCCCAGGGCGAGACCTTTCCATTGCACTTCGGTTAGGTTGACCCCTGCGATTACCTCTAATGTAGGTAACTCGGGCGCATAATTTTTGGTAGTCGGGACTGCGTTCGCGCTGTCCCGTTCTTAAATTATTTCAAAACTCAGCAAGCAATAACAGAAGCTTGTCAGTATTCAGTAGGCTGCAACTAGATAGGCACAAAACGGTTAGCTGCACGTCAAGGGACCTGGTGCCGAACCCAGAGCCACCCAGCACGGCCCGCTCGGCAACGACCTCGGACGTGCGCCCTTAGTAGCAGAAGCCACGACGACGCAACCCCCGCACAGCGTCCGAAAATAGCAGTCGGGCAGCCATTTCGGCCCTTCTCTGTCCATCGATGATTGCGCACCGACGGCAAATCGGCGGAGCATCGACCCCTGCACGGCCGGCTAGTGTGATGGGGCGCATGGGCCCACAGCAGCCGATGAGCGGCCGTAGGCGGTGCAGCGTGTATCGAGGTATAAGACGGGTCGAAATCAAGCGTCTAGCGTAGCGTCTTACGACTTGCAGACTTGCGGCACTTGGGGTGCTGGGGTCGTAGTCGGGTCGTGAACTGGAGACAACAAGAGCGAGAAAAATGAAAATGAAATTGCGGCCAACAGCACCCTGTTTTCCCAGGTGGTCACCCATCCAAGTACTGACAAGGCCCAACGTTGCTTAACTTCGGTGATCGGACGAGAACCGGTGTTTTCAACGTGGTATGGCCGTTGGCGAGCAAATTGTGCAACATGAAACGACAAGTCTGCGTCGGACCATGTCTCTTAATTTCCACACTAAGTGTTTATTTACCTGGCAGTAAAAACACGAGGCTGGCATAAAACGGCCGATCGAGATTTCGTGAAATGAAATAACATCTCTTTATGGAATACATTTAGAAAATTAAAACTTTCTTTAGAATCATTTACATTACAAAACGTTCCACTTCTTTTTTTATTATCATTATTATTTTAGCGTTCATTATGTCTGATTTAACTTATCCCCTCCCCCGACCGACCAACCACCACAACTTCGCCAAACTAAATAAATAAATAAATAAATAGAGTGTAGGTGATACGAATTACTCCCTGTCCCATAACGCTTATGCCTAATGCAAAGGGTAAAACTTTATTTTTTTTTTCCTTTGACTTTGCCATGTAAGGGGAATATGACGGCATATACTGGATTCAAATAGCAAAGAACCCAACTGACCTTTCACAATGCTACTGACAAACATGAAAAATATTTTTACCTTGTAGTTTCTGTTGTTCATAGGTGTTCAGTCAGTAGCGTAACCAACACTGTATGCTGATTCTTGGTTTCTCTTGAATTCTACCAATGTGGGGTATGTTCAACGTGCACACTCTAAGGAATGCTGTCCAACATTCTTGGTCGTCTTTGACTGTCTGGGCCCGTGGCGCTTCCGTTGCTGAGCAACAGACTCCGGCGATTGACAATACTGCCTCATTTAGCAACATTAAACTCTCTCCTCGTGATAGGTAATGTAACCTATTTCGTTACAGGGCGGGAAAGTCATTCCACAAATGTCAATCGTCGTTTTCATAGCAACCGAGAGAGCGTCTTTCTGATGGAAGGAGGGCCTGAGGCGGTAGACTGCACTTGTATGCCATCTTGCGGAAGATATAGTGAGTTACCGCAGCAACGGTCGACGCCTGGACCGCGTGGTCCTCCCTTCCCGCGCGCTCCGGTTCTCCCATTCCCGCGCAAAGTGCATCGATTTTCGCGGCAGTAGGCTGTAATTGCAACTATATGACATTTAACTCGGCGGCTAAAAGCTGCATTCTAAATAGAAACTGCAAGCATTACGACCATGCTCTTTAACAAGAGCTCTCGACGTCTTTGTAATCGTCAAACATCTGTAGCACGAGACGTTATAAATATTCGGCAGTGGGTGCGTGAAGGCATACTTACCTGGCGTAGGAGACACCGAGTCCTCGGCCTCGACGCTAGGTGGAGCCTCTGACGCTGCGGCGGCGGCGCCGGCCTTCGCTCCCTGGTCTTCGCTTCGTTTCTTCGAGTTTGTAAGTATGGAGACGACGATCAACAGGGTTCATAGTATTCAGTGCATCTTTGATCGACGAGCACCTAGGCCGTCCGCCAATGATTTCCAGCGTTGGCTTGTTTTTGACGTAAAGATTCCTATTGAAGTGATTGACACGTTTCAGTTAGATTTTATTCTGTATTCGGTTTTTGTAAAGTTTACCTCTGCTGACGTGTTTGAGAAATATGTGTCCGAAAAGGTTGGCGTTCACGATTTCAAACACCATGACGGGTCTATTAGTAAGGTGCAAATTGTGCCATCTGGAGTTAGAAATGTTAGAGTTTTTAATGTTCCTCCCGAGTGTCCAAATGAACTAATCGGTCGTGCACTCTCTCCCTTCGGGAATGTGTTGGACATTGTAAATGAAAAGTGGGGCAGTGGGTACCTTATTCGCTGCAATAGTGGTGTGCGTTGTGTCCGCATGGATGTTCAACGGCAGATTCCGTCTTATTTAACGATCGTCGGCGTCCGCGCTCAGATTAGTTATGTTGGACAATTACCAACTTGTTCAATATGTCACTCGACGGAACATTTGCGAATGTATTGCCCTCGTAGGCGTCCCGTGCAGTTGCCGCGAGCGCCTGACGTTACTGACGAACAGATGTTTCCGCTGTTCAGTGACGTCACTCGACAACCGCCGACAGTGACTGATGTCATTCCCCCCGCGGATATTATGACGGAGGTAGTAACCGAGGTCACGTCAGGGGCGTCACCCAGTGCTCCCTGTCCGGTTCCTGGGTCTGATGTAGTGGTGACACCGACTACTTTACTTGCGGATACCGCACCGGCTGTTGTCCGGACGGCTGAGGGAGAAGTTGACACATCTAGTCCAGCCCATTCGTCAGACATGGTTGTCGACATTTCGTCGTCGCCGGTTTCGGTTTCGTTGGCTGCCACTGAGGTGCAGGATAGTTTGACGGCGGTCGATTCTGAGATGCCCCCTCCTGTAGGAGTCGCCAAAACTGCTGTTCCGTCCGAGACAGGTCCTCAACCTCGTCGTCGTCGGAACAAGAATGGGAGGCGGGGCAAGAAAAGCGTGGACGATCAGGCGGGTGGGGCTTCGCAAACCTCTGCGGAAGGTAGTGGTAGTGACGCGGAGTCGGTGGCGTCTGCTGCGTCTACGTCTTCGGTTTCTGAGGACCGTCGCGATCCAATGCGAGAACAGGGTCGTCACCTCGACGCCCTTCTCTCCTCTGTGAGGGATCGGGGCTTGGTACGACTAAAGCGCAAGAAAGGCCAATCTAGTGAGCAGACTTCGCAACGGACGAAAATCGTCTCCCAACCGTCAACTTCTGCGGAGGGAGTGGGTGGGGCGGGATCACAACCCACCACCGATCTCACCAAGGACAAGATGGATTGGGCTGAGGACTGCGAAGGGGACGAATTTTATTAACATTGGTGGTAAATGGCGTCTGGCTCATGTCCTTTTAATGTCTTTACGGTAAATGCACAGCAGATGAGCAACCCATACAAAGCAATAGCCCTTAATGATTTTCTAAAAGACCATCGTTGTGATGTGGCGTTGCTACAGGAAATTACTCGGGAGGCGTTGCGGTACATGACGGACTTTGCAGTCATTGCAAATGTTGACCCCACATTGCCGACGGGTACTGCCATCCTGACCCGTCCAGGCACTGAAGTTACGGGAGTCACTTTATTGCCCAGCGGTCGCGCCATCTTGTGCAAAATCAATGATGTCACTTTTGTTAATGTTTATGCGCCGTCTGGTGACATACCAGCACAGCGCCGATTTTTTGGTCAGGAACTTGTTGAACTTATAGGGCGGACACGCGATGAAATCATTCTTGGAGGCGACTTTAACGCCGTTTTAGGCGACGCCGACCAACTCCCACGGCCGAACAAGAGTCCCGAACTGGCCGCACTAGTCGATGCCCTCCGTTTTCACGATACCTGGCGCATCCTCCATCCGAATGACACGGAATTTACTTATTTCCATCCCACGGGACGAAGTCGATTGGACAGGATTTATGTGTCGGCCGCTTTTCGAACTTATGTCCGTCAGGTACAAGTTCTCCCGGTTTTCTTTTCCGACCACTGTGGTTATCGTTGTCAAGTTCTTCTTCCTACCCAGCGACCCCCCCGTCGAACAAATGTATGGAAACTCAACTGCAGCCATCTGCTTGATGCAAATTTGGATGAGGGCTTTCATGACTTATGGGACGTTTTGCTGCTCAAACGTCAGAATGCGGCGAATACTCTCGATTGGTGGCTTTCCATTGTGAAGCCGTCTATACGACGATTCCTTATTGCGTACAGTCGGGAGAAAGCATATTGGCGAACGGCCCATGCCAAATTTACCCTCCAATGTCTTCAGGATCTTGTTGACATTGTAACTGCAGATCCCGGTCAATTGCCGCGGCTTAAGCGTTTAAAAGCCCAACTCCTCTGTGAGATGCGTGCTGGGGGTGCCGGAATGGTGATTAGGAGCCAACCCCATGGGGAGATAGACGGCGAACCTGCTTCTGTCTACCACCTCCACCGGGAGCGTCGTCGTCAGGAAACTCTCCACATCAGGGATTGGGTGGCCGTGGATGGTCAACGCACTCAGGATCAAAGGGTGATACATGCGGAAATTTTCGATTATTTCGAACGTTTGTTCCAAGATACGCACATTGACGCACAGGCTCTGGATGTTATTTTACGTAATGTGACGTCTGTTTTAACACCTGCCCACCGAGACGCCCTCCTGGCAGATTTTACTTCTGAAGATGTGCAGGATGCTCTGAAACGTAGTCCGAAGGGAAAGTCCCCGGGCTTGGACGGGTTACCTGTTGAATTTTATGTGCGTTTCTCTGATGTTTTAATTCCTGCTTTAACAGACATTGCCAATGAATTGCTCCACGGGGCTGTAGTCCCCCCTGAATTTACTGTGGGCAGCATCACCCTTGTTCCCAAAAATACCCGTGCAATTCCCAGTCTTAACACCATCCGGCCCATTACGCTTTTAAACGTAGACTATAAGATCATTGCCCGATGCTTCGCAAACCGTCTCAAAGCAGTCATGCCGTTCATCATTAGCCCCCAGCAGTATTGTGCAGTGCGCGATAGGAACATTTATGACGCCGTTCTGGCCTATCGCGACTGCATTGGACATGTGCGAGCCGACAGGACTAAACGTGCAGCGATACTCCTAATAGACTTTCAAAATGCATTTGACAGGATTAGTCATGTATATATGCGACATGTGATGACCGCGATGGGATTTGGGCCGATTTTTACTGAGACTATCCAGTCTCTCCTCGGTACTGCCACATCCCGTATCAATGTTAACGGTTGCCTTAGTCGGCCGATACGAATACGTCGGTCCGTCAGACAGGGGTGTCCCCTCTCGATGGCTTTGTTTGCCATCGCCTTGGATCCCCTTCTTCGGACCATTGACGCCAACTGTGGTGGACTACTCGTGGGTGGAGCTCGTCTCACTTCCTGTGCATATGCTGATGACCTGGGCGTTTTTCTAGCTCACCCAGCAGACGTCGACGTCTTACATGGCGTTCTACAGGGTTTTGAACGTGCGACGGGTGCCCTCATTAATCCGAGGAAGACGGTTCTCCTCCCCTTGGCGCGGTGGCCTCAGACTGTGCAGCCTACGTGGTATACGGTCCAGGACAAACACAAGGTCCTTGGTATCATCATGACCAATAACACACAACGGATGGCGACGTTAAATTGGACCTCCACTCTGCACAGTATCCGGGCTCTGTGTCATTTGCATTCGACTAGGTTATTAGCTTTGCATGACAAGGTACACATCATTAATACCTCGATTTTGGCTAAAGCATGGTACCTGGCCCAGGTGCTTCCGGCACCTAAGGGTCTTGCTCACAGTATTACTTCTGCCATCTAC
Organism: Locusta migratoria; assembly: GCA_026315105.1. NCBI lineage: Eukaryota > Metazoa > Arthropoda > Insecta > Orthoptera > Acrididae > Locusta > Locusta migratoria. Next base: position 567,784,019 of record CM048746.1, read on the forward strand.
TTTCTGTTGTGGCGTGGACACCTTTTCAAGCCATCTATGGCTACATGTACTCTCCCACCCGAGTCTGGTGGATTGGGACTTGTGGACTTTCACGCAAAGTGTGCGGCGTTGCTGATTCGGAGGACGACAGCGGTGATTGGCAAAGGACCTGCTAGTCCGACGGCCACACTTTTCCAGCGTTATCGGCCGCCGTCTGTGTCAGCGCCTGTGCAGATCATGCACATACCGTACCACTTAAATCATGTGCGCCAATACTTCCTCCAATCTAGTTATATCGCCGACGCCGATCTTTTTCAAAAACGGGTGAAAGATCTCACTCACGATCTACGTGGATCTCCGGCCCCTAACAAGTGGGAGCTACGGTTGCCGGATAAGAATTGGAATACCATCTGGAAGAATATTTCTTCGCGTGTCCTACCGCCTAATATTCGGGCAATTTGGTATCAGGTGGTTAATCGTACTGTACCTACCAATGCTAAACGTCACGCTATTAAACTGTGTCCATCAGCTCTTTGTGTTACTTGTCGGTTAGTGGACACAGTTGAACATCGTTTTGTGTGCCGCCGTCACGTCGCTATATGGGATATCGCCAGAGACATGCTGAGACTGATCAACCGTGTCTCTATCACCACCATCACTGTCGAAGACGCCGTTACCCCTGAATGGACCCCCTACCCTAATACAAAACGACATGCCACGCAATGGATTCTGGGACGCACTATATATTCGATTTTTACGATGGATACGACGGATTTTGTAGACTTTCTGTCGTACCTTTGGAGTGAACATGACAAAGAAATAAGGCAGACGAAATATAAAGAAAAATATGGTAACTTTTTGAAAGTTTCTTTGGAATATATATTTGCCAAGCACGGCATGTAACTTTTTCCTGTTGAGTTTTCCGTTTTTACGTTTTTCCTTTATGGTGACACATTGTGCCGAGTGCCTTTCTTTTACTTGTTTACCTCTCATGCGTTTTATCGACAGTGCATGGACACTGGATAGTTTTGTGTTTGGTTTCTGTGTATATTGTGATCAGCTTTCCCCGGGTCATTTTATTGGTGTTTGACTTTACGGTTTTTATTTTTGCTGGTGCATTTTACCAGGTGTCTTTTAATTTGTCAGGTTATGCTGTTTTCTTGATAGTGGATGAACACTATATTGTTTGTGTTTGCTTCTCTGTGTACGCTGTGGCGTGTTTCGCCTAGAACGGATTATTTGATTTCTCTCTCCTTATTATTCTTTCTTCGCGTCCGATATGAAGCTAACGGATTCTACTTTATTCTGGCTCAGTCTGCATTCTATACAAGAGGACCACAGGATTATCTAAAGGAAAACACCAATACAAAGAAAACAATAATAAAAAAACCATCGGGGGACCTCTTTGTTTCATAGCCGACGAAGGCTTTAATGGTGAGCGAAAGGACGGGGTGTAGGGGAGTAGGGAGCCCCGCGAAAAAAAAAAAAAAAAAAAAAAAAAAAAAAAAAAAAAAAAAAAAGAGAGACCTTTCCATTGCACTTCGGTTAGGTTGACCCCTGCGATTACCTCTAATGTAGGTAACTCGGGCGCATAATTTTTGGTAGTCGGGACTGCGTTCGCGCTGTCCCGTTCTTAAATTATTTCAAAACTCAGCAAGCAATAACAGAAGCTTGTCAGTATTCAGTAGGCTGCAACTAGATAGGCACAAAACGGTTAGCTGCACGTCAAGGGACCTGGTGCCGAACCCAGAGCCACCCAGCACGGCCCGCTCGGCAACGACCTCGGACGTGCGCCCTTAGTAGCAGAAGCCACGACGACGCAACCCCCGCACAGCGTCCGAAAATAGCAGTCGGGCAGCCATTTCGGCCCTTCTCTGTCCATCGATGATTGCGCACCGACGGCAAATCGGCGGAGCATCGACCCCTGCACGGCCGGCTAGTGTGATGGGGCGCATGGGCCCACAGCAGCCGATGAGCGGCCGTAGGCGGTGCAGCGTGTATCGAGGTATAAGACGGGTCGAAATCAAGCGTCTAGCGTAGCGTCTTACGACTTGCAGACTTGCGGCACTTGGGGTGCTGGGGTCGTAGTCGGGTCGTGAACTGGAGACAACAAGAGCGAGAAAAATGAAAATGAAATTGCGGCCAACAGCACCCTGTTTTCCCAGGTGGTCACCCATCCAAGTACTGACAAGGCCCAACGTTGCTTAACTTCGGTGATCGGACGAGAACCGGTGTTTTCAACGTGGTATGGCCGTTGGCGAGCAAATTGTGCAACATGAAACGACAAGTCTGCGTCGGACCATGTCTCTTAATTTCCACACTAAGTGTTTATTTACCTGGCAGTAAAAACACGAGGCTGGCATAAAACGGCCGATCGAGATTTCGTGAAATGAAATAACATCTCTTTATGGAATACATTTAGAAAATTAAAACTTTCTTTAGAATCATTTACATTACAAAACGTTCCACTTCTTTTTTTATTATCATTATTATTTTAGCGTTCATTATGTCTGATTTAACTTATCCCCTCCCCCGACCGACCAACCACCACAACTTCGCCAAACTAAATAAATAAATAAATAAATAGAGTGTAGGTGATACGAATTACTCCCTGTCCCATAACGCTTATGCCTAATGCAAAGGGTAAAACTTTATTTTTTTTTTCCTTTGACTTTGCCATGTAAGGGGAATATGACGGCATATACTGGATTCAAATAGCAAAGAACCCAACTGACCTTTCACAATGCTACTGACAAACATGAAAAATATTTTTACCTTGTAGTTTCTGTTGTTCATAGGTGTTCAGTCAGTAGCGTAACCAACACTGTATGCTGATTCTTGGTTTCTCTTGAATTCTACCAATGTGGGGTATGTTCAACGTGCACACTCTAAGGAATGCTGTCCAACATTCTTGGTCGTCTTTGACTGTCTGGGCCCGTGGCGCTTCCGTTGCTGAGCAACAGACTCCGGCGATTGACAATACTGCCTCATTTAGCAACATTAAACTCTCTCCTCGTGATAGGTAATGTAACCTATTTCGTTACAGGGCGGGAAAGTCATTCCACAAATGTCAATCGTCGTTTTCATAGCAACCGAGAGAGCGTCTTTCTGATGGAAGGAGGGCCTGAGGCGGTAGACTGCACTTGTATGCCATCTTGCGGAAGATATAGTGAGTTACCGCAGCAACGGTCGACGCCTGGACCGCGTGGTCCTCCCTTCCCGCGCGCTCCGGTTCTCCCATTCCCGCGCAAAGTGCATCGATTTTCGCGGCAGTAGGCTGTAATTGCAACTATATGACATTTAACTCGGCGGCTAAAAGCTGCATTCTAAATAGAAACTGCAAGCATTACGACCATGCTCTTTAACAAGAGCTCTCGACGTCTTTGTAATCGTCAAACATCTGTAGCACGAGACGTTATAAATATTCGGCAGTGGGTGCGTGAAGGCATACTTACCTGGCGTAGGAGACACCGTGATCATAAAGGCGGTTCTCCCAGGGCGAGACCTTTCCATTGCACTTCGGTTAGGTTGACCCCTGCGATTACCTCTAATGTAGGTAACTCGGGCGCATAATTTTTGGTAGTCGGGACTGCGTTCGCGCTGTCCCGTTCTTAAATTATTTCAAAACTCAGCAAGCAATAACAGAAGCTTGTCAGTATTCAGTAGGCTGCAACTAGATAGGCACAAAACGGTTAGCTGCACGTCAAGGGACCTGGTGCCGAACCCAGAGCCACCCAGCACGGCCCGCTCGGCAACGACCTCGGACGTGCGCCCTTAGTAGCAGAAGCCACGACGACGCAACCCCCGCACAGCGTCCGAAAATAGCAGTCGGGCAGCCATTTCGGCCCTTCTCTGTCCATCGATGATTGCGCACCGACGGCAAATCGGCGGAGCATCGACCCCTGCACGGCCGGCTAGTGTGATGGGGCGCATGGGCCCACAGCAGCCGATGAGCGGCCGTAGGCGGTGCAGCGTGTATCGAGGTATAAGACGGGTCGAAATCAAGCGTCTAGCGTAGCGTCTTACGACTTGCAGACTTGCGGCACTTGGGGTGCTGGGGTCGTAGTCGGGTCGTGAACTGGAGACAACAAGAGCGAGAAAAATGAAAATGAAATTGCGGCCAACAGCACCCTGTTTTCCCAGGTGGTCACCCATCCAAGTACTGACAAGGCCCAACGTTGCTTAACTTCGGTGATCGGACGAGAACCGGTGTTTTCAACGTGGTATGGCCGTTGGCGAGCAAATTGTGCAACATGAAACGACAAGTCTGCGTCGGACCATGTCTCTTAATTTCCACACTAAGTGTTTATTTACCTGGCAGTAAAAACACGAGGCAGGCATAAAACGGCCGATCGAGATTTCGTGAAATGAAATAACATCTCTTTATGGAATACATTTAGAAAATTAAAACTTTCTTTAGAATCATTTACATTACAAAACGTTCCACTTCTTTTTTTATTATCATTATTATTTTAGCGTTCATTATGTCTGATTTAACTTATCCCCTCCCCCGACCGACCAACCACCACAACTTCGCCAAACTAAATAAATAAATAAATAAATAGAGTGTAGGTGATACGAATTACTCCCTGTCCCATAACGCTTATGCCTAATGCAAAGGGTAAAACTTTATTTTTTTTTTCCTTTGACTTTGCCATGTAAGGGGAATATGACGGCATATACTGGATTCAAATAGCAAAGAACCCAACTGACCTTTCACAATGCTACTGACAAACATGAAAAATATTTTTACCTTGTAGTTTCTGTTGTTCATAGGTGTTCAGTCAGTAGCGTAACCAACACTGTATGCTGATTCTTGGTTTCTCTTGAATTCTACCAATGTGGGGTATGTTCAACGTGCACACTCTAAGGAATGCTGTCCAACATTCTTGGTCGTCTTTGACTGTCTGGGCCCGTGGCGCTTCCGTTGCTGAGCAACAGACTCCGGCGATTGACAATACTGCCTCATTTAGCAACATTAAACTCTCTCCTCGTGATAGGTAATGTAACCTATTTCGTTACAGGGCGGGAAAGTCATTCCACAAATGTCAATCGTCGTTTTCATAGCAACCGAGAGAGCGTCTTTCTGATGGAAGGAGGGCCTGAGGCGGTAGACTGCACTTGTATGCCATCTTGCGGAAGATATAGTGAGTTACCGCAGCAACGGTCGACGCCTGGACCGCGTGGTCCTCCCTTCCCGCGCGCTCCGGTTCTCCCATTCCCGCGCAAAGTGCATCGATTTTCGCGGCAGTAGGCTGTAATTGCAACTATATGACATTTAACTCGGCGGCTAAAAGCTGCATTCTAAATAGAAACTGCAAGCATTACGACCATGCTCTTTAACAAGAGCTCTCGACGTCTTTGTAATCGTCAAACATCTGTAGCACGAGACGTTATAAATATTCGGCAGTGGGTGCGTGAAGGCATACTTACCTGGCGTAGGAGACACCGTGATCATAAAGGCGGTTCTCCCAGGGCGAGACCTTTCCATTGCACTTCGGTTAGGTTGACCCCTGCGATTACCTCTAATGTAGGTAACTCGGGCGCATAATTTTTGGTAGTCGGGACTGCGTTCGCGCTGTCCCGTTCTTAAATTATTTCAAAACTCAGCAAGCAATAACAGAAGCTTGTCAGTATTCAGTAGGCTGCAACTAGATAGGCACAAAACGGTTAGCTGCACGTCAAGGGACCTGGTGCCGAACCCAGAGCCACCCAGCACGGCCCGCTCGGCAACGACCTCGGACGTGCGCCCTTAGTAGCAGAAGCCACGACGACGCAACCCCCGCACAGCGTCCGAAAATAGCAGTCGGGCAGCCATTTCGGCCCTTCTCTGTCCATCGATGATTGCGCACCGACGGCAAATCGGCGGAGCATCGACCCCTGCACGGCCGGCTAGTGTGATGGGGCGCATGGGCCCACAGCAGCCGATGAGCGGCCGTAGGCGGTGCAGCGTGTATCGAGGTATAAGACGGGTCGAAATCAAGCGTCTAGCGTAGCGTCTTACGACTTGCAGACTTGCGGCACTTGGGGTGCTGGGGTCGTAGTCGGGTCGTGAACTGGAGACAACAAGAGCGAGAAAAATGAAAATGAAATTGCGGCCAACAGCACCCTGTTTTCCCAGGTGGTCACCCATCCAAGTACTGACAAGGCCCAACGTTGCTTAACTTCGGTGATCGGACGAGAACCGGTGTTTTCAACGTGGTATGGCCGTTGGCGAGCAAATTGTGCAACATGAAACGACAAGTCTGCGTCGGACCATGTCTCTTAATTTCCACACTAAGTGTTTATTTACCTGGCAGTAAAAACACGAGGCTGGCATAAAACGGCCGATCGAGATTTCGTGAAATGAAATAACATCTCTTTATGGAATACATTTAGAAAATTAAAACTTTCTTTAGAATCATTTACATTACAAAACGTTCCACTTCTTTTTTTATTATCATTATTATTTTAGCGTTCATTATGTCTGATTTAACTTATCCCCTCCCCCGACCGACCAACCACCACAACTTCGCCAAACTAAATAAATAAATAAATAAATAGAGTGTAGGTGATACGAATTACTCCCTGTCCCATAACGCTTATGCCTAATGCAAAGGGTAAAACTTTATTTTTTTTTTCCTTTGACTTTGCCATGTAAGGGGAATATGACGGCATATACTGGATTCAAATAGCAAAGAACCCAACTGACCTTTCACAATGCTACTGACAAACATGAAAAATATTTTTACCTTGTAGTTTCTGTTGTTCATAGGTGTTCAGTCAGTAGCGTAACCAACACTGTATGCTGATTCTTGGTTTCTCTTGAATTCTACCAATGTGGGGTATGTTCAACGTGCACACTCTAAGGAATGCTGTCCAACATTCTTGGTCGTCTTTGACTGTCTGGGCCCGTGGCGCTTCCGTTGCTGAGCAACAGACTCCGGCGATTGACAATACTGCCTCATTTAGCAACATTAAACTCTCTCCTCGTGATAGGTAATGTAACCTATTTCGTTACAGGGCGGGAAAGTCATTCCACAAATGTCAATCGTCGTTTTCATAGCAACCGAGAGAGCGTCTTTCTGATGGAAGGAGGGCCTGAGGCGGTAGACTGCACTTGTATGCCATCTTGCGGAAGATATAGTGAGTTACCGCAGCAACGGTCGACGCCTGGACCGCGTGGTCCTCCCTTCCCGCGCGCTCCGGTTCTCCCATTCCCGCGCAAAGTGCATCGATTTTCGCGGCAGTAGGCTGTAATTGCAACTATATGACATTTAACTCGGCGGCTAAAAGCTGCATTCTAAATAGAAACTGCAAGCATTACGACCATGCTCTTTAACAAGAGCTCTCGACGTCTTTGTAATCGTCAAACATCTGTAGCACGAGACGTTATAAATATTCGGCAGTGGGTGCGGGAAGGCATACTTACCTGGCGTAGGAGACACCGTGATCATAAAGGCGGTTCTCCCAGGGCGAGACCTTTCCATTGCACTTCGGTTAGGTTGACCCCTGCGATTACCTCTAATGTAGGTAACTCGGGCGCATAATTTTTGGTAGTCGGGACTGCGTTCGCGCTGTCCCGTTCTTAAATTATTTCAAAACTCAGCAAGCAATAACAGAAGCTTGTCAGTATTCAGTAGGCTGCAACTAGATAGGCACAAAACGGTTAGCTGCACGTCAAGGGACCTGGTGCCGAACCCAGAGCCACCCAGCACGGCCCGCTCGGCAACGACCTCGGACGTGCGCCCTTAGTAGCAGAAGCCACGACGACGCAACCCCCGCACAGCGTCCGAAAATAGCAGTCGGGCAGCCATTTCGGCCCTTCTCTGTCCATCGATGATTGCGCACCGACGGCAAATCGGCGGAGCATCGACCCCTGCACGGCCGGCTAGTGTGATGGGGCGCATGGGCCCACAGCAGCCGATGAGCGGCCGTAGGCGGTGCAGCGTGTATCGAGGTATAAGACGGGTCGAAATCAAGCGTCTAGCGTAGCGTCTTACGACTTGCAGACTTGCGGCACTTGGGGTGCTGGGGTCGTAGTCGGGTCGTGAACTGGAGACAACAAGAGCGAGAAAAATGAAAATGAAATTGCGGCCAACAGCACCCTGTTTTCCCAGGTGGTCACCCATCCAAGTACTGACAAGGCCCAACGTTGCTTAACTTCGGTGATCGGACGAGAACCGGTGTTTTCAACGTGGTATGGCCGTTGGCGAGCAAATTGTGCAACATGAAACGACAAGTCTGCGTCGGACCATGTCTCTTAATTTCCACACTAAGTGTTTATTTACCTGGCAGTAAAAACACGAGGCTGGCATAAAACGGCCGATCGAGATTTCGTGAAATGAAATAACATCTCTTTATGGAATACATTTAGAAAATTAAAACTTTCTTTAGAATCATTTACATTACAAAACGTTCCACTTCTTTTTTTATTATCATTATTATTTTAGCGTTCATTATGTCTGATTTAACTTATCCCCTCCCCCGACCGACCAACCACCACAACTTCGCCAAACTAAATAAATAAATAAATAAATAGAGTGTAGGTGATACGAATTACTCCCTGTCCCATAACGCTTATGCCTAATGCAAAGGGTAAAACTTTATTTTTTTTTTCCTTTGACTTTGCCATGTAAGGGGAATATGACGGCATATACTGGATTCAAATAGCAAAGAACCCAACTGACCTTTCACAATGCTACTGACAAACATGAAAAATATTTTTACCTTGTAGTTTCTGTTGTTCATAGGTGTTCAGTCAGTAGCGTAACCAACACTGTATGCTGATTCTTGGTTTCTCTTGAATTCTACCAATGTGGGGTATGTTCAACGTGCACACTCTAAGGAATGCTGTCCAACATTCTTGGTCGTCTTTGACTGTCTGGGCCCGTGGCGCTTCCGTTGCTGAGCAACAGACTCCGGCGATTGACAATACTGCCTCATTTAGCAACATTAAACTCTCTCCTCGTGATAGGTAATGTAACCTATTTCGTTACAGGGCGGGAAAGTCATTCCACAAATGTCAATCGTCGTTTTCATAGCAACCGAGAGAGCGTCTTTCTGATGGAAGGAGGGCCTGAGGCGGTAGACTGCACTTGTATGCCATCTTGCGGAAGATATAGTGAGTTACCGCAGCAACGGTCGACGCCTGGACCGCGTGGTCCTCCCTTCCCGCGCGCTCCGGTTCTCCCATTCCCGCGCAAAGTGCATCGATTTTCGCGGCAGTAGGCTGTAATTGCAACTATATGACATTTAACTCGGCGGCTAAAAGCTGCATTCTAAATAGAAACTGCAAGCATTACGACCATGCTCTTTAACAAGAGCTCTCGACGTCTTTGTAATCGTCAAACATCTGTAGCACGAGACGTTATAAATATTCGGCAGTGGGTGCGTGAAGGCATACTTACCTGGCGTAGGAGACACCGTGATCATAAAGGCGGTTCTCCCAGGGCGAGACCTTTCCATTGCACTTCGGTTAGGTTGACCCCTGCGATTACCTCTAATGTAGGTAACTCGGGCGCATAATTTTTGGTAGTCGGGACTGCGTTCGCGCTGTCCCGTTCTTAAATTATTTCAAAACTCAGCAAGCAATAACAGAAGCTTGTCAGTATTCAGTAGGCTGCAACTAGATAGGCACAAAACGGTTAGCTGCACGTCAAGGGACCTGGTGCCGAACCCAGAGCCACCCAGCACGGCCCGCTCGGCAACGACCTCGGACGTGCGCCCTTAGTAGCAGAAGCCACGACGACGCAACCCCCGCACAGCGTCCGAAAATAGCAGTCGGGCAGCCATTTCGGCCCTTCTCTGTCCATCGATGATTGCGCACCGACGGCAAATCGGCGGAGCATCGACCCCTGCACGGCCGGCTAGTGTGATGGGGCGCATGGGCCCACAGCAGCCGATGAGCGGCCGTAGGCGGTGCAGCGTGTATCGAGGTATAAGACGGGTCGAAATCAAGCGTCTAGCGTAGCGTCTTACGACTTGCAGACTTGCGGCACTTGGGGTGCTGGGGTCGTAGTCGGGTCGTGAACTGGAGACAACAAGAGCGAGAAAAATGAAAATGAAATTGCGGCCAACAGCACCCTGTTTTCCCAGGTGGTCACCCATCCAAGTACTGACAAGGCCCAACGTTGCTTAACTTCGGTGATCGGACGAGAACCGGTGTTTTCAACGTGGTATGGCCGTTGGCGAGCAAATTGTGCAACATGAAACGACAAGTCTGCGTCGGACCATGTCTCTTAATTTCCACACTAAGTGTTTATTTACCTGGCAGTAAAAACACGAGGCTGGCATAAAACGGCCGATCGAGATTTCGTGAAATGAAATAACATCTCTTTATGGAATACATTTAGAAAATTAAAACTTTCTTTAGAATCATTTACATTACAAAACGTTCCACTTCTTTTTTTATTATCATTATTATTTTAGCGTTCATTATGTCTGATTTAACTTATCCCCTCCCCCGACCGACCAACCACCACAACTTCGCCAAACTAAATAAATAAATAAATAAATAGAGTGTAGGTGATACGAATTACTCCCTGTCCCATAACGCTTATGCCTAATGCAAAGGGTAAAACTTTATTTTTTTTTCCTTTGACTTTGCCATGTAAGGGGAATATGACGGCATATACTGGATTCAAATAGCAAAGAACCCAACTGACCTTTCACAATGCTACTGACAAACATGAAAAATATTTTTACCTTGTAGTTTCTGTTGTTCATAGGTGTTCAGTCAGTAGCGTAACCAACACTGTATGCTGATTCTTGGTTTCTCTTGAATTCTACCAATGTGGGGTATGTTCAACGTGCACACTCTAAGGAATGCTGTCCAACATTCTTGGTCGTCTTTGACTGTCTGGGCCCGTGGCGCTTCCGTTGCTGAGCAACAGACTCCGGCGATTGACAATACTGCCTCATTTAGCAACATTAAACTCTCTCCTCGTGATAGGTAATGTAACCTATTTCGTTACAGGGCGGGAAAGTCATTCCACAAATGTCAATCGTCGTTTTCATAGCAACCGAGAGAGCGTCTTTCTGATGGAAGGAGGGCCTGAGGCGGTAGACTGCACTTGTATGCCATCTTGCGGAAGATATAGTGAGTTACCGCAGCAACGGTCGACGCCTGGACCGCGTGGTCCTCCCTTCCCGCGCGCTCCGGTTCTCCCCTTCCCGCGCAAAGTGCATCGATTTTCGCGGCAGTAGGCTGTAATTGCAACTATATGACATTTAACTCGGCGGCTAAAAGCTGCATTCTAAATAGAAACTGCAAGCATTACGACCATGCTCTTTAACAAGAGCTCTCGACGTCTTTGTAATCGTCAAACATCTGTAGCACGAGACGTTATAAATATTCGGCAGTGGGTGCGTGAAGGCATACTTACCTGGCGTAGGAGACACCGTTGTTCCTACGTCTAGGCTCGCGGTCGGGCTACGTTGTTGTTGTAGTAGTCGTCGTTGTTTTTCGTGTGTTGGCCGGTCGGCCATATTTTTGCGTAATGTCCTTCGATATGTCGACAGTCCCTCGAGTGAACAGCATCCAATGCATGTTCGACAGAAAAGCGTCACGGCCTACCGCGTTCGACATTCATGATTGGTTATTTGGAGACTTGCAAATACCGTTTGCAGTTGTTGACACTTTCCAGCTGGATTTTGTGTTGTATTGTTTATTTGTGAAATTTGTCAATTCGGAGTCCTTCGAGAAATACGTCCAAGAAAAAGCCGGTGAACATGACTTTCGGCATTTTGACGGTACGGTTAGCAAAGTGACGGTGTTGCCTTCTGGTGTGCGCAATGTGCGCGTTTTCAACGTACCTCCGGAATGTCCCAACGAGGTAATAGGCCGTGCTTTGTCTGCTTACGGACAAGTGCTTTCGATCGTCAATGAAAAGTGGTCGACCGCGTACCGCTATCCAGTGAATAGCGGCGTTCGTAGTGTCAAGATGGACGTTCGTAAGCCTATTCCGTCCTATATGAACATTGCAGGCGTGAGAGCGCAGGTCAGCTACATTGGTCAGCTGCCCACCTGTTCTGTATGCCAGTCGCCGGACCATCTGCGGATGGAATGCCCTCGTAGGCGACCCCTGCAACTGCCGCGTGCCACCACTGTTGCCGACACCGCGCAATTTCCACTGCTTAGTGCCGTTGTAGCGGGATCTGCCCCCCGCCCGGTGCCGCTGGTGGACGCCGTGACACGGGACTCAAACCCTCCGGCCGACAACCCCTCTCCTGTCACTGTACAAGATGTGGGAGTGGAACTTCCATCCCAGATACCGGTTGCCGTGACTGACGTACCCCAATCGCCTGTCCCTTCTCTTGCAACAACGCCTGCCATCCCAGCAACTACTCCGGAGCAGGTGGAGGCGGCTACGGACGTCGGTTTTGCGGAACCGGTCGTTCCAGCCGACGAAGCGCCCGTAGCACAGGAGGCCAACATCGACGCCCCCAAAAAGCGTCGTCGGCGACGCAGGAAAAAGCCTACCGAGGAGGAGGCCATGTCGGATGACGCGTCCCTCACTCATAGTGAGAGCGCCAGTGACACTGAGTCGCAGCATTCTGCATCTGCAGGCTCGTACTCGGCTGCTCAAAGCGATCCTGTTCGACAGCAGGCTCGTAATCTCGAGGCGCTCCTTAGCTCCGTTAGGGAGCGGGGAGTTGTGCGGATAAAGAGGAAAAGCGACCAGGCCGCCGAACGGGTCTCCCAGCGCACTCGTACGCACCCTCTGCCTCCGGCGGACACTGTGGGGGCGCGTGGGGAAGGCACGCAGTCTCAGGCACCTCCGGACCTCACCAAAACACCCATGGACTGGTCCGCACAGGTGGAAGATGATTTTTATTAACAATAGTGGCTTATGGCGTCGAGCACGCATCAACTTAACATCTTTACTGTGAACGCGAATAGGATGCACTACGTTCACAAAGCGGTGGCATTGAATGATTTCCTGAGGCAGAATAATTGTGATGTGGCTTTTATTCAAGAGATCACTCGTGAAGCTCTTCAGTGTATTACGGATTTTACTATCGTTTCTAATGTGGACCCTACCATGGAGACAGGCACAGCTATTTTCACCCGTCCAGGCATTGCTGTTAGCAGTATCGAAACCTTACCCAATGGTCGCGCCATTAAATGTGTTATCCATGGGATCACGTTTGTCAACGTGTACGGCCCGTCCGGTGATATTCCTGCGCAACGTCTCTTTTATCGGCAGGACCTCTGTACACTTCTGGCGCACACAACTGGTAATATCATCATGGGTGGTGACTTCAACGTTGTGCTCTGCGATGTTGATCAGCTTCCGCGACCCTATAAGAGTCCGGGACTGGGAACGTTAGTTGACGCTCTCCGCGTCATTGACACCTGGCGAGTCTTACATGCTAATGATACGGATTATACTTATTTTCATGCTACTGGATGTGGTCGGCTGGATCGTATTTATGTGTCAACAACCCTGAAAGACCAGATACGGAGTACCAGTGTCTTGCCGGTCATTTTCTCCGATCACTGTAGCTATATGTGCCGTATCAATCTGCCTTCTGTGCAGCCTCCTCGCCGTCGGTCCCTTTGGAAACTTAACTGCAGTCTCTTATCTGACGACAATCTTGCGGAAGGCTTCTACGATCTTTGGAATATCTTGCTTTTGAAACGACCCAATGCGACCTCCACTATGGAATGGTGGATCACAGTTGCCAAGCCCGCGATCCGGCATTACTTGATGTCATACAGTCGTGAGAAAGCGTATCTGCAAAAGGCTACAGCTGCTTTCCATGATCAATGTTTGAAAGACCTAATCCACCTTGTGACGCTGGATCCTCAGCGGCTTCCGCTGCTGAAACGGTTCAAGGCGAAATTGCTCCAGGACTTACGCTCTCGTAGTCAAGGTCTCGTAACGCGTAGCCAACCTCTTGGTGTCGTTGCGGATGAGCCGGCCTCGGTTTATCATCTATTCCGGGAACGCCGCCGTCGTGAGCAATTATACATTGCGGACTGGATACAGACGGACGGCAGTCGAACCAATGACCCTCAAGTCTTCCGGCGTGAGATCCAGGACTATTTCCTGACTTTGTTCCGAGATCCGATCACTGACACGGCCATGATCGATGCTTTCTTAGACAATGTTCCATCTGCTATAACGGACGATCATCGCCGGAGTCTTAATGCAGATTTCTCGCGTGATGACGTTAAAGACGCTATGCACCGTAGTCCTCGGGGTAAATCACCTGGCCTTGACGGAATCCCCGTTGAGTTCTACATCCGGTTTTCAGACGTTCTTAGTGACGTTTTAGTTGACGTCGCGAACGATCTCCGGCGTGGAGCGGCAGTTCCGCCGGCGTTTACTGAGGGATGCATTACCCTCATTCCAAAAACGAGGGGAACACCCAGCATTGCTACCCTCCGTCCTATTACGTTACTGAACGTCGATTATAAAATTGTCGCAAGGTGCATTGCTTTTCGCATGAAACAAGTTTTGCCATCCGTCATCAGTCACCATCAATCGTGCGCAGTGCGTGACAGGAATATATTTGACGCTGTTCTCACTTATAGAGATCTCATCGGCTTCATTAGAGCGAGCAGGAACCGCAGTGCAGCGATCCTACTGATTGACTTTCAAAATGCGTTCGATCGGATTAGTCACACATATCTTCGACGGGTCATGTCTCGTATGGGGTTCGGTTCAATGTTCACCAGCCTTGTCCATCGATTGCTTGGAACTGCCACGTCCCGTGTCAATGTCAATGGCTGTCTTAGCGCGCCGATCCCGATCAGCCGGTCAGTTAGGCAGGGGTGCCCGCTTTCCATGGCGCTCTTTGCTATTGCTCTTGACCCGCTACTCAGGAACATCTCGAGAGAATGCAGCGGGGTTCGTGTCGAGACTGATCGTGTGGTCTGTGCTGCCTTTGCAGATGACCTAGGCGTTTTTATTGAACGGCCGGAAGACATTGACCAACTCCGTGTCGTTCTCCATCGTTACGAAACTGTAACGGGAGCTCTTGTCAATCCTAGGAAGACGGTTCTTTTACCACTGACACGTTGGACGTGGAACGAGCACCGCGACTGGTACCGGACTGTAACCGAACACAAGGTACTCGGAGTGATTATGACAGCCAATCCTCAGAAAATGGAGGCGCTTAACTGGAGGAAAACGCTTTATACTATACGCGCAATCACTAATATACACTCGTCTCGATCTCTTGAACTCCTCGACCGGGTTAACCTCATAAATACCCACATACTGTCGAAAGCCTGGTATTTAGCCCAAGTGCTCCCCGTCCCGAAAGAGATTGCGCGCGGCATCAAGTTTGCAGCCTATTGCATGCTGTGGCGAGGGAGTATTTTTAAACCATCCATGGACACGTGTGCTCTCCCACCCACCGCTGGTGGGCTCGGGTTAGTGGACTTTCGTGCAAAGTGCACCGCGCTGTTCATACGACGCACCAACGCGGTGTTACACACAGTGCCTGGCAGTCCAACAGACATACTTTTCCGACGCTTCCGACCGCTCTCTCCCGTCGCCCCGGTCCAGATCAATCGCATCCCATTCTTTTTGAACTTCCTCCGGTACTATTACTTGCACTCCAGTTACGTTCTGGATGATGACTTCTATCACAAGAGCACTCGTGGCTTCCTCTGTGCACTCCGAGGTACACCGGCCCCCAATAAATGGGAATCGCGCCTGCCTCATCTGAACTGGAAAAATGTTTGGGCCAATATCCATTCCGATGTTTTACCCGTCAACATCCGATCAACGTGGTATACAGTTGTAAACCGCATCGTGGCGACTAATTCCAAACGGCACTCCATCCATCTGACGCCTACCGGTAACTGTGTGACATGTGCTGTGGAGGATACGGTCGAACACCGTTTTGAGTGTCGTCAACACCATCGCGTTTGGGATCTCGCCCGCGATATGTTACGATTAATTCACATGGTCGCTGTGCATTCCATCACTGCTGCCGACGTCATAACGCCCGACTGGAAACACTTCCCTACGACGAAACATAACGCAACAACCTGGATATTTGGACGGACTGTTCTTGCAATATTTAAGATTGGCATAACAGACCCCGTGGATTTTCTAACACTCTTGTGGAGTGAACACGAGGCGGAAAAGAAACGGGCGAAATACGAAGACACATTTGGAACATTTTTAAAGATACCCCTACAATATATTTTTGAAAAACAAGGATTTTAGTCTATTTTTTTTATTTCCTTTGTTTTTCCTTTCTTCTCTTTGATGTTTTTTTTTAATAACTTTTCCTTCTTTGTATCTTCAGTGTGAGCAGTGAAATGCACTCGTCCTCTTAGATATGCTACATGGGTTTTCTGTGAGTCTTAATATGTTATGTTGCCGCTTATTCAGCAGCATTGTATGTTTCTTTTCTTTCTCATTGTTGCGGAGCATTGCTAAGGCGTAGATAATCCTTTGTTATGGCTTTTATTTTCTTTTCTTGGGTGACTATAACTTTCCCTAAGGTGGCAGCTGCACCCACGGGGACACATCATTCTGCATACGTCACCCCCTGCAGTGGATGGACAATTGAAGGCTTCATGCCCGCATTTTAATTTTTAATTTTAAATTTTACCCATCAAGGAGCCACTTTGGTTATGAGGACTTTTGTTTTACAAACCTGTCTCTGTCAACAAAAGAAAGAAAAAAAAAAAAAAAAAAAAAAAAAACGAGACCTTTCCAAAAAAAAAAAAAAAAAAAAAAAAAAAAAAAAAAAAAAAAAAAAAAAAAAAAAAAGAGACCTTTCCATTGCACTTCGGTTAGGTTGACCCCTGCGATTACCTCTAATGTAGGTAACTCGGGCGCATAATTTTTGGTAGTCGGGACTGCGTTCGCGCTGTCCCGTTCTTAAATTATTTCAAAACTCAGCAAGCAATAACAGAAGCTTGTCAGTATTCAGTAGGCTGCAACTAGATAGGCACAAAACGGTTAGCTGCACGTCAAGGGACCTGGTGCCGAACCCAGAGCCACCCAGCACGGCCCGCTCGGCAACGACCTCGGACGTGCGCCCTTAGTAGCAGAAGCCACGACGACGCAACCCCCGCACAGCGTCCGAAAATAGCAGTCGGGCAGCCATTTCGGCCCTTCTCTGTCCATCGATGATTGCGCACCGACGGCAAATCGGCGGAGCATCGACCCCTGCACGGCCGGCTAGTGTGATGGGGCGCATGGGCCCACAGCAGCCGATGAGCGGCCGTAGGCGGTGCAGCGTGTATCGAGGTATAAGACGGGTCGAAATCAAGCGTCTAGCGTAGCGTCTTACGACTTGCAGACTTGCGGCACTTGGGGTGCTGGGGTCGTAGTCGGGTCGTGAACTGGAGACAACAAGAGCGAGAAAAATGAAAATGAAATTGCGGCCAACAGCACCCTGTTTTCCCAGGTGGTCACCCATCCAAGTACTGACAAGGCCCAACGTTGCTTAACTTCGGTGATCGGACGAGAACCGGTGTTTTCAACGTGGTATGGCCGTTGGCGAGCAAATTGTGCAACATGAAACGACAAGTCTGCGTCGGACCATGTCTCTTAATTTCCACACTAAGTGTTTATTTACCTGGCAGTAAAAACACGAGGCTGGCATAAAACGGCCGATCGAGATTTCGTGAAATGAAATAACATCTCTTTATGGAATACATTTAGAAAATTAAAACTTTCTTTAGAATCATTTACATTACAAAACGTTCCACTTCTTTTTTTTATTATCATTATTATTTTAGCGTTCATTATGTCTGATTTAACTTATCCCCTCCCCCGACCGACCAACCACCACAACTTCGCCAAACTAAATAAATAAATAAATAAATAGAGTGTAGGTGATACGAATTACTCCCTGTCCCATAACGCTTATGCCTAATGCAAAGGGTAAAACTTTATTTTTTTTTTTTCCTTTGACTTTGCCATGTAAGGGGAATATGACGGCATATACTGGATTCAAATAGCAAAGAACCCAACTGACCTTTCACAATGCTACTGACAAACATGAAAAATATTTTTACCTTGTAGTTTCTGTTGTTCATAGGTGTTCAGTCAGTAGCGTAACCAACACTGTATGCTGATTCTTGGTTTCTCTTGAATTCTACCAATGTGGGGTATGTTCAACGTGCACACTCTAAGGAATGCTGTCCAACATTCTTGGTCGTCTTTGACTGTCTGGGCCCGTGGCGCTTCCGTTGCTGAGCAACAGACTCCGGCGATTGACAATACTGCCTCATTTAGCAACATTAAACTCTCTCCTCGTGATAGGTAATGTAACCTATTTCGTTACAGGGCGGGAAAGTCATTCCACAAATGTCAATCGTCGTTTTCATAGCAACCGAGAGAGCGTCTTTCTGATGGAAGGAGGGCCTGAGGCGGTAGACTGCACTTGTATGCCATCTTGCGGAAGATATAGTGAGTTACCGCAGCAACGGTCGACGCCTGGACCGCGTGGTCCTCCCTTCCCGCGCGCTCCGGTTCTCCCATTCCCGCGCAAAGTGCATCGATTTTCGCGGCAGTAGGCTGTAATTGCAACTATATGACATTTAACTCGGCGGCTAAAAGCTGCATTCTAAATAGAAACTGCAAGCATTACGACCATGCTCTTTAACAAGAGCTCTCGACGTCTTTGTAATCGTCAAACATCTGTAGCACGAGACGTTATAAATATTCGGCAGTGGGTGCGTGAAGGCATACTTACCTGGCGTAGGAGACACCGTGATCATAAAGGCGGTTCTCCCAGGGCGAGACCTTTCCATTGCACTTCGGTTAGGTTGACCCCTGCGATTACCTCTAATGTAGGTAACTCGGGCGCATAATTTTTGGTAGTCGGGACTGCGTTCGCGCTGTCCCGTTCTTAAATTATTTCAAAACTCAGCAAGCAATAACAGAAGCTTGTCAGTATTCAGTAGGCTGCAACTAGATAGGCACAAAACGGTTAGCTGCACGTCAAGGGACCTGGTGCCGAACCCAGAGCCACCCAGCACGGCCCGCTCGGCAACGACCTCGGACGTGCGCCCTTAGTAGCAGAAGCCACGACGACGCAACCCCCGCACAGCGTCCGAAAATAGCAGTCGGGCAGCCATTTCGGCCCTTCTCTGTCCATCGATGATTGCGCACCGACGGCAAATCGGCGGAGCATCGACCCCTGCACGGCCGGCTAGTGTGATGGGGCGCATGGGCCCACAGCAGCCGATGAGCGGCCGTAGGCGGTGCAGCGTGTATCGAGGTATAAGACGGGTCGAAATCAAGCGTCTAGCGTAGCGTCTTACGACTTGCAGACTTGCGGCACTTGGGGTGCTGGGGTCGTAGTCGGGTCGTGAACTGGAGACAACAAGAGCGAGAAAAATGAAAATGAAATTGCGGCCAACAGCACCCTGTTTTCCCAGGTGGTCACCCATCCAAGTACTGACAAGGCCCAACGTTGCTTAACTTCGGTGATCGGACGAGAACCGGTGTTTTCAACGTGGTATGGCCGTTGGCGAGCAAATTGTGCAACATGAAACGACAAGTCTGCGTCGGACCATGTCTCTTAATTTCCACACTAAGTGTTTATTTACCTGGCAGTAAAAACACGAGGCTGGCATAAAACGGCCGATCGAGATTTCGTGAAATGAAATAACATCTCTTTATGGAATACATTTAGAAAATTAAAACTTTCTTTAGAATCATTTACATTACAAAACGTTCCACTTCTTTTTTTATTATCATTATTATTTTAGCGTTCATTATGTCTGATTTAACTTATCCCCTCCCCCGACCGACCAACCACCACAACTTCGCCAAACTAAATAAATAAATAAATAAATAGAGTGTAGGTGATACGAATTACTCCCTGTCCCATAACGCTTATGCCTAATGCAAAGGGTAAAACTTTATTTTTTTTTTCCTTTGACTTTGCCATGTAAGGGGAATATGACGGCATATACTGGATTCAAATAGCAAAGAACCCAACTGACCTTTCACAATGCTACTGACAAACATGAAAAATATTTTTACCTTGTAGTTTCTGTTGTTCATAGGTGTTCAGTCAGTAGCGTAACCAACACTGTATGCTGATTCTTGGTTTCTCTTGAATTCTACCAATGTGGGGTATGTTCAACGTGCACACTCTAAGGAATGCTGTCCAACATTCTTGGTCGTCTTTGACTGTCTGGGCCCGTGGCGCTTCCGTTGCTGAGCAACAGACTCCGGCGATTGACAATACTGCCTCATTTAGCAACATTAAACTCTCTCCTCGTGATAGGTAATGTAACCTATTTCGTTACAGGGCGGGAAAGTCATTCCACAAATGTCAATCGTCGTTTTCATAGCAACCGAGAGAGCGTCTTTCTGATGGAAGGAGGGCCTGAGGCGGTAGACTGCACTTGTATGCCATCTTGCGGAAGATATAGTGAGTTACCGCAGCAACGGTCGACGCCTGGACCGCGTGGTCCTCCCTTCCCGCGCGCTCCGGTTCTCCCATTCCCGCGCAAAGTGCATCGATTTTCGCGGCAGTAGGCTGTAATTGCAACTATATGACATTTAACTCGGCGGCTAAAAGCTGCATTCTAAATAGAAACTGCAAGCATTACGACCATGCTCTTTAACAAGAGCTCTCGACGTCTTTGTAATCGTCAAACATCTGTAGCACGAGACGTTATAAATATTCGGCAGTGGGTGCGTGAAGGCATACTTACCTGGCGTAGGAGACACCGTGATCATAAAGGCGGTTCTCCCAGGGCGAGACCTTTCCATTGCACTTCGGTTAGGTTGACCCCTGCGATTACCTCTAATGTAGGTAACTCGGGCGCATAATTTTTGGTAGTCGGGACTGCGTTCGCGCTGTCCCGTTCTTAAATTATTTCAAAACTCAGCAAGCAATAACAGAAGCTTGTCAGTATTCAGTAGGCTGCAACTAGATAGGCACAAAACGGTTAGCTGCACGTCAAGGGACCTGGTGCCGAACCCAGAGCCACCCAGCACGGCCCGCTCGGCAACGACCTCGGACGTGCGCCCTTAGTAGCAGAAGCCACGACGACGCAACCCCCGCACAGCGTCCGAAAATAGCAGTCGGGCAGCCATTTCGGCCCTTCTCTGTCCATCGATGATTGCGCACCGACGGCAAATCGGCGGAGCATCGACCCCTGCACGGCCGGCTAGTGTGATGGGGCGCATGGGCCCACAGCAGCCGATGAGCGGCCGTAGGCGGTGCAGCGTGTATCGAGGTATAAGACGGGTCGAAATCAAGCGTCTAGCGTAGCGTCTTACGACTTGCAGACTTGCGGCACTTGGGGTGCTGGGGTCGTAGTCGGGTCGTGAACTGGAGACAACAAGAGCGAGAAAAATGAAAATGAAATTGCGGCCAACAGCACCCTGTTTTCCCAGGTGGTCACCCATCCAAGTACTGACAAGGCCCAACGTTGCTTAACTTCGGTGATCGGACGAGAACCGGTGTTTTCAACGTGGTATGGCCGTTGGCGAGCAAATTGTGCAACATGAAACGACAAGTCTGCGTCGGACCATGTCTCTTAATTTCCACACTAAGTGTTTATTTACCTGGCAGTAAAAACACGAGGCTGGCATAAAACGGCCGATCGAGATTTCGTGAAATGAAATAACATCTCTTTATGGAATACATTTAGAAAATTAAAACTTTCTTTAGAATCATTTACATTACAAAACGTTCCACTTCTTTTTTTATTATCATTATTATTTTAGCGTTCATTATGTCTGATTTAACTTATCCCCTCCCCCGACCGACCAACCACCACAACTTCGCCAAACTAAATAAATAAATAAATAAATAGAGTGTAGGTGATACGAATTACTCCCTGTCCCATAACGCTTATGCCTAATGCAAAGGGTAAAACTTTATTTTTTTTTCCTTTGACTTTGCCATGTAAGGGGAATATGACGGCATATACTGGATTCAAATAGCAAAGAACCCAACTGACCTTTCACAATGCTACTGACAAACATGAAAAATATTTTTACCTTGTAGTTTCTGTTGTTCATAGGTGTTCAGTCAGTAGCGTAACCAACACTGTATGCTGATTCTTGGTTTCTCTTGAATTCTACCAATGTGGGGTATGTTCAACGTGCACACTCTAAGGAATGCTGTCCAACATTCTTGGTCGTCTTTGACTGTCTGGGCCCGTGGCGCTTCCGTTGCTGAGCAACAGACTCCGGCGATTGACAATACTGCCTCATTTAGCAACATTAAACTCTCTCCTCGTGATAGGTAATGTAACCTATTTCGTTACAGGGCGGGAAAGTCATTCCACAAATGTCAATCGTCGTTTTCATAGCAA
This sequence comes from Locusta migratoria, assembly GCA_026315105.1. Lineage (NCBI taxonomy): Eukaryota > Metazoa > Arthropoda > Insecta > Orthoptera > Acrididae > Locusta > Locusta migratoria. Next base: position 567,806,250 of record CM048746.1, read on the forward strand.
CCGAGAGAGCGTCTTTCTGATGGAAGGAGGGCCTGAGGCGGTAGACTGCACTTGTATGCCATCTTGCGGAAGATATAGTGAGTTACCGCAGCAACGGTCGACGCCTGGACCGCGTGGTCCTCCCTTCCCGCGCGCTCCGGTTCTCCCATTCCCGCGCAAAGTGCATCGATTTTCGCGGCAGTAGGCTGTAATTGCAACTATATGACATTTAACTCGGCGGCTAAAAGCTGCATTCTAAATAGAAACTGCAAGCATTACGACCATGCTCTTTAACAAGAGCTCTCGACGTCTTTGTAATCGTCAAACATCTGTAGCACGAGACGTTATAAATATTCGGCAGTGGGTGCGTGAAGGCATACTTACCTGGCGTAGGAGACACCGTGATCATAAAGGCGGTTCTCCCAGGGCGAGACCTTTCCATTGCACTTCGGTTAGGTTGACCCCTGCGATTACCTCTAATGTAGGTAACTCGGGCGCATAATTTTTGGTAGTCGGGACTGCGTTCGCGCTGTCCCGTTCTTAAATTATTTCAAAACTCAGCAAGCAATAACAGAAGCTTGTCAGTATTCAGTAGGCTGCAACTAGATAGGCACAAAACGGTTAGCTGCACGTCAAGGGACCTGGTGCCGAACCCAGAGCCACCCAGCACGGCCCGCTCGGCAACGACCTCGGACGTGCGCCCTTAGTAGCAGAAGCCACGACGACGCAACCCCCGCACAGCGTCCGAAAATAGCAGTCGGGCAGCCATTTCGGCCCTTCTCTGTCCATCGATGATTGCGCACCGACGGCAAATCGGCGGAGCATCGACCCCTGCACGGCCGGCTAGTGTGATGGGGCGCATGGGCCCACAGCAGCCGATGAGCGGCCGTAGGCGGTGCAGCGTGTATCGAGGTATAAGACGGGTCGAAATCAAGCGTCTAGCGTAGCGTCTTACGACTTGCAGACTTGCGGCACTTGGGGTGCTGGGGTCGTAGTCGGGTCGTGAACTGGAGACAACAAGAGCGAGAAAAATGAAAATGAAATTGCGGCCAACAGCACCCTGTTTTCCCAGGTGGTCACCCATCCAAGTACTGACAAGGCCCAACGTTGCTTAACTTCGGTGATCGGACGAGAACCGGTGTTTTCAACGTGGTATGGCCGTTGGCGAGCAAATTGTGCAACATGAAACGACAAGTCTGCGTCGGACCATGTCTCTTAATTTCCACACTAAGTGTTTATTTACCTGGCAGTAAAAACACGAGGCTGGCATAAAACGGCCGATCGAGATTTCGTGAAATGAAATAACATCTCTTTATGGAATACATTTAGAAAATTAAAACTTTCTTTAGAATCATTTACATTACAAAACGTTCCACTTCTTTTTTTTATTATCATTATTATTTTAGCGTTCATTATGTCTGATTTAACTTATCCCCTCCCCCGACCGACCAACCACCACAACTTCGCCAAACTAAATAAATAAATAAATAAATAGAGTGTAGGTGATACGAATTACTCCCTGTCCCATAACGCTTATGCCTAATGCAAAGGGTAAAACTTTATTTTTTTTTTCCTTTGACTTTGCCATGTAAGGGGAATATGACGGCATATACTGGATTCAAATAGCAAAGAACCCAACTGACCTTTCACAATGCTACTGACAAACATGAAAAATATTTTTACCTTGTAGTTTCTGTTGTTCATAGGTGTTCAGTCAGTAGCGTAACCAACACTGTATGCTGATTCTTGGTTTCTCTTGAATTCTACCAATGTGGGGTATGTTCAACGTGCACACTCTAAGGAATGCTGTCCAACATTCTTGGTCGTCTTTGACTGTCTGGGCCCGTGGCGCTTCCGTTGCTGAGCAACAGACTCCGGCGATTGACAATACTGCCTCATTTAGCAACATTAAACTCTCTCCTCGTGATAGGTAATGTAACCTATTTCGTTACAGGGCGGGAAAGTCATTCCACAAATGTCAATCGTCGTTTTCATAGCAACCGAGAGAGCGTCTTTCTGATGGAAGGAGGGCCTGAGGCGGTAGACTGCACTTGTATGCCATCTTGCGGAAGATATAGTGAGTTACCGCAGCAACGGTCGACGCCTGGACCGCGTGGTCCTCCCTTCCCGCGCGCTCCGGTTCTCCCATTCCCGCGCAAAGTGCATCGATTTTCGCGGCAGTAGGCTGTAATTGCAACTATATGACATTTAACTCGGCGGCTAAAAGCTGCATTCTAAATAGAAACTGCAAGCATTACGACCATGCTCTTTAACAAGAGCTCTCGACGTCTTTGTAATCGTCAAACATCTGTAGCACGAGACGTTATAAATATTCGGCAGTGGGTGCGTGAAGGCATACTTACCTGGCGTAGGAGACACCGTGATCATAAAGGCGGTTCTCCCAGGGCGAGACCTTTCCATTGCACTTCGGTTAGGTTGACCCCTGCGATTACCTCTAATGTAGGTAACTCGGGCGCAAAATTTTTGGTAGTCGGGACTGCGTTCGCGCTGTCCCGTTCTTAAATTATTTCAAAACTCAGCAAGCAATAACAGAAGCTTGTCAGTATTCAGTAGGCTGCAACTAGATAGGCACAAAACGGTTAGCTGCACGTCAAGGGACCTGGTGCCGAACCCAGAGCCACCCAGCACGGCCCGCTCGGCAACGACCTCGGACGTGCGCCCTTAGTAGCAGAAGCCACGACGACGCAACCCCCGCACAGCGTCCGAAAATAGCAGTCGGGCAGCCATTTCGGCCCTTCTCTGTCCATCGATGATTGCGCACCGACGGCAAATCGGCGGAGCATCGACCCCTGCACGGCCGGCTAGTGTGATGGGGCGCATGGGCCCACAGCAGCCGATGAGCGGCCGTAGGCGGTGCAGCGTGTATCGAGGTATAAGACGGGTCGAAATCAAGCGTCTAGCGTAGCGTCTTACGACTTGCAGACTTGCGGCACTTGGGGTGCTGGGGTCGTAGTCGGGTCGTGAACTGGAGACAACAAGAGCGAGAAAAATGAAAATGAAATTGCGGCCAACAGCACCCTGTTTTCCCAGGTGGTCACCCATCCAAGTACTGACAAGGCCCAACGTTGCTTAACTTCGGTGATCGGACGAGAACCGGTGTTTTCAACGTGGTATGGCCGTTGGCGAGCAAATTGTGCAACATGAAACGACAAGTCTGCGTCGGACCATGTCTCTTAATTTCCACACTAAGTGTTTATTTACCTGGCAGTAAAAACACGAGGCTGGCATAAAACGGCCGATCGAGATTTCGTGAAATGAAATAACATCTCTTTATGGAATACATTTAGAAAATTAAAACTTTCTTTAGAATCATTTACATTACAAAACGTTCCACTTCTTTTTTTATTATCATTATTATTTTAGCGTTCATTATGTCTGATTTAACTTATCCCCTCCCCCGACCGACCAACCACCACAACTTCGCCAAACTAAATAAATAAATAAATAAATAGAGTGTAGGTGATACGAATTACTTCCTGTCCCATAACGCTTATGCCTAATGCAAAGGGTAAAACTTTATTTTTTTTTCCTTTGACTTTGCCATGTAAGGGGAATATGACGGCATATACTGGATTCAAATAGCAAAGAACCCAACTGACCTTTCACAATGCTACTGACAAACATGAAAAATATTTTTACCTTGTAGTTTCTGTTGTTCATAGGTGTTCAGTCAGTAGCGTAACCAACACTGTATGCTGATTCTTGGTTTCTCTTGAATTCTACCAATGTGGGGTATGTTCAACGTGCACACTCTAAGGAATGCTGTCCAACATTCTTGGTCGTCTTTGACTGTCTGGGCCCGTGGCGCTTCCGTTGCTGAGCAACAGACTCCGGCGATTGACAATACTGCCTCATTTAGCAACATTAAACTCTCTCCTCGTGATAGGTAATGTAACCTATTTCGTTACAGGGCGGGAAAGTCATTCCACAAATGTCAATCGTCGTTTTCATAGCAACCGAGAGAGCGTCTTTCTGATGGAAGGAGGGCCTGAGGCGGTAGACTGCACTTGTATGCCATCTTGCGGAAGATATAGTGAGTTACCGCAGCAACGGTCGACGCCTGGACCGCGTGGTCCTCCCTTCCCGCGCGCTCCGGTTCTCCCATTCCCGCGCAAAGTGCATCGATTTTCGCGGCAGTAGGCTGTAATTGCAACTATATGACATTTAACTCGGCGGCTAAAAGCTGCATTCTAAATAGAAACTGCAAGCATTACGACCATGCTCTTTAACAAGAGCTCTCGACGTCTTTGTAATCGTCAAACATCTGTAGCACGAGACGTTATAAATATTCGGCAGTGGGTGCGTGAAGGCCCACCCTCAAGTACCTTGGCCTTACCCTTGACCGCCAACTGTCCTGGACTCCATACCTCAAATCCCTCCGTGAGAAAGCTCTGTCCCGCCTAAACCTCCTAAAACTCCTTACTGGCCGGACGTGGGGCCTCCACCCTTCCACTGTCCTTCACACCTACAAATCAATCATGCGCCCCGTCCTTTGTTCCTTCCACCCCGCCTGGATATCAGCCCCTCCTGCTTTCTACAAGTCCCTCCAGATTCTAGAACGCCACGCCCTCCGCCTCGCATACCGTATCAGACTCCCTTCCCCCACGCGGATCCTCTATGACCTCATCCCCTTCCCTCCTCTCCTACAACACCTTGAACATCTCCGGCTCCTTTACACATCACGCAAAATAGAGTCCCAAAACCCTCTGGTCTACCCTATTCTTACAAATCCCGGGCCTCTGCCACGTCTCCGCCAAACCGTCCCTCCCGGCCTTCACCTCCATACGCTCCGTATCCTCTCCCAAGGCAATTTCCGCACCCTTCCTCTACCGGATACCGAACTTCGGCCCGATATCTACCCCTCCTACCAACTCTGATCCCTTCCCCGTAGCATCAGCGCCCCGCCCCTCTCTCCCGTCCCTTTTCCTTCCCGCCCGCTTGGCTACCCCCCTCCCATGCCCAGAGTCTCGTCACTCCTTCCCTCCTTACGCTCTCTTCCCTCCCCTTCTCCCCCTCCCCCGCACTTCCCCAGTCCCTGCCCCACCTCCCCCCTCCATCCCCTTCCCACTCCCTGCGGGGGCGTCTCGACTTTTTATCTCCGTGTTCAGTGCAAGTGTCTCCAGTGTCGTGTGTTTTAGTCAGTGCCTCCATAATCGCCGTCCCCATGTTTTATTCTATACGCCGTCAGCTGTCTCCGTGTGTGAACTTCGTGTCTCCGCAATGTACTTTTAAACTTGTCACCGTGGCCGGTTGTTTTTACTGACTGTGTGTGTGTTTTATCGCTACTCGTCTCTTCTTTTGTTCTCTGCCATATGTTTTGTCCCATTTATACATGTCCGTTTTAGTCTGTCGAAAACTCTGTCTGTCAATGTTTTTAATTTCCGCAATTTTGTTCATCTTTTTTATATTTTATCTCATCTATGTGAAATGTTTGTATATCACATGGCTGAAGAGCAGCCACCGCAGCTGCTGCCAGCCTGCCAGCTGTTTCTACGGCTGGCTTTAAAACAACAATAAAGGAAAAAAAAAAAAAAAAAAAAAAAATGCGTGAAGGCATACTTACCTGGCGTAGGAGACACCGTGATCATAAAGGCGGTTCTCCCAGGGCGAGACCTTTCCATTGCACTTCGGTTAGGTTGACCCCTGCGATTACCTCTAATGTAGGTAACTCGGGCGCATAATTTTTGGTAGTCGGGACTGCGTTCGCGCTGTCCCGTTCTTAAATTATTTCAAAACTCAGCAAGCAATAACAGAAGCTTGTCAGTATTCAGTAGGCTGCAACTAGATAGGCACAAAACGGTTAGCTGCACGTCAAGGGACCTGGTGCCGAACCCAGAGCCACCCAGCACGGCCCGCTCGGCAACGACCTCGGACGTGCGCCCTTAGTAGCAGAAGCCACGACGACGCAACCCCCGCACAGCGTCCGAAAATAGCAGTCGGGCAGCCATTTCGGCCCTTCTCTGTCCATCGATGATTGCGCACCGACGGCAAATCGGCGGAGCATCGACCCCTGCACGGCCGGCTAGTGTGATGGGGCGCATGGGCCCACAGCAGCCGATGAGCGGCCGTAGGCGGTGCAGCGTGTATCGAGGTATAAGACGGGTCGAAATCAAGCGTCTAGCGTAGCGTCTTACGACTTGCAGACTTGCGGCACTTGGGGTGCTGGGGTCGTAGTCGGGTCGTGAACTGGAGACAACAAGAGCGAGAAAAATGAAAATGAAATTGCGGCCAACAGCACCCTGTTTTCCCAGGTGGTCACCCATCCAAGTACTGACAAGGCCCAACGTTGCTTAACTTCGGTGATCGGACGAGAACCGGTGTTTTCAACGTGGTATGGCCGTTGGCGAGCAAATTGTGCAACATGAAACGACAAGTCTGCGTCGGACCATGTCTCTTAATTTCCACACTAAGTGTTTATTTACCTGGCAGTAAAAACACGAGGCTGGCATAAAACGGCCGATCGAGATTTCGTGAAATGAAATAACATCTCTTTATGGAATACATTTAGAAAATTAAAACTTTCTTTAGAATCATTTACATTACAAAACGTTCCACTTCTTTTTTTATTATCATTATTATTTTAGCGTTCATTATGTCTGATTTAACTTATCCCCTCCCCCGACCGACCAACCACCACAACTTCGCCCAACTAAATAAATAAATAAATAAATAGAGTGTAGGTGATACGAATTACTCCCTGTCCCATAACGCTTATGCCTAATGCAAAGGGTAAAACTTTATTTTTTTTTTCCTTTGACTTTGCCATGTAAGGGGAATATGACGGCATATACTGGATTCAAATAGCAAAGAACCCAACTGACCTTTCACAATGCTACTGACAAACATGAAAAATATTTTTACCTTGTAGTTTCTGTTGTTCATAGGTGTTCAGTCAGTAGCGTAACCAACACTGTATGCTGATTCTTGGTTTCTCTTGAATTCTACCAATGTGGGGTATGTTCAACGTGCACACTCTAAGGAATGCTGTCCAACATTCTTGGTCGTCTTTGACTGTCTGGGCCCGTGGCGCTTCCGTTGCTGAGCAACAGACTCCGGCGATTGACAATACTGCCTCATTTAGCAACATTAAACTCTCTCCTCGTGATAGGTAATGTAACCTATTTCGTTACAGGGCGGGAAAGTCATTCCACAAATGTCAATCGTCGTTTTCATAGCAACCGAGAGAGCGTCTTTCTGATGGAAGGAGGGCCTGAGGCGGTAGACTGCACTTGTATGCCATCTTGCGGAAGATATAGTGAGTTACCGCAGCAACGGTCGACGCCTGGACCGCGTGGTCCTCCCTTCCCGCGCGCTCCGGTTCTCCCATTCCCGCGCAAAGTGCATCGATTTTCGCGGCAGTAGGCTGTAATTGCAACTATATGACATTTAACTCGGCGGCTAAAAGCTGCATTCTAAATAGAAACTGCAAGCATTACGACCATGCTCTTTAACAAGAGCTCTCGACGTCTTTGTAATCGTCAAACATCTGTAGCACGAGACGTTATAAATATTCGGCAGTGGGTGCGTGAAGGCATACTTACCTGGCGTAGGAGACACCGTGATCATAAAGGCGGTTCTCCCAGGGCGAGACCTTTCCATTGCACTTCGGTTAGGTTGACCCCTGCGATTACCTCTAATGTAGGTAACTCGGGCGCATAATTTTTGGTAGTCGGGACTGCGTTCGCGCTGTCCCGTTCTTAAATTATTTCAAAACTCAGCAAGCAATAACAGAAGCTTGTCAGTATTCAGTAGGCTGCAACTAGATAGGCACAAAACGGTTAGCTGCACGTCAAGGGACCTGGTGCCGAACCCAGAGCCACCCAGCACGGCCCGCTCGGCAACGACCTCGGACGTGCGCCCTTAGTAGCAGAAGCCACGACGACGCAACCCCCGCACAGCGTCCGAAAATAGCAGTCGGGCAGCCATTTCGGCCCTTCTCTGTCCATCGATGATTGCGCACCGACGGCAAATCGGCGGAGCATCGACCCCTGCACGGCCGGCTAGTGTGATGGGGCGCATGGGCCCACAGCAGCCGATGAGCGGCCGTAGGCGGTGCAGCGTGTATCGAGGTATAAGACGGGTCGAAATCAAGCGTCTAGCGTAGCGTCTTACGACTTGCAGACTTGCGGCACTTGGGGTGCTGGGGTCGTAGTCGGGTCGTGAACTGGAGACAACAAGAGCGAGAAAAATGAAAATGAAATTGCGGCCAACAGCACCCTGTTTTCCCAGGTGGTCACCCATCCAAGTACTGACAAGGCCCAACGTTGCTTAACTTCGGTGATCGGACGAGAACCGGTGTTTTCAACGTGGTATGGCCGTTGGCGAGCAAATTGTGCAACATGAAACGACAAGTCTGCGTCGGACCATGTCTCTTAATTTCCACACTAAGTGTTTATTTACCTGGCAGTAAAAACACGAGGCTGGCATAAAACGGCCGATCGAGATTTCGTGAAATGAAATAACATCTCTTTATGGAATACATTTAGAAAATTAAAACTTTCTTTAGAATCATTTACATTACAAAACGTTCCACTTCTTTTTTTATTATCATTATTATTTTAGCGTTCATTATGTCTGATTTAACTTATCCCCTCCCCCGACCGACCAACCACCACAACTTCGCCAAACTAAATAAATAAATAAATAAATAGAGTGTAGGTGATACGAATTACTCCCTGTCCCATAACGCTTATGCCTAATGCAAAGGGTAAAACTTTATTTTTTTTTTCCTTTGACTTTGCCATGTAAGGGGAATATGACGGCATATACTGGATTCAAATAGCAAAGAACCCAACTGACCTTTCACAATGCTACTGACAAACATGAAAAATATTTTTACCTTGTAGTTTCTGTTGTTCATAGGTGTTCAGTCAGTAGCGTAACCAACACTGTATGCTGATTCTTGGTTTCTCTTGAATTCTACCAATGTGGGGTATGTTCAACGTGCACACTCTAAGGAATGCTGTCCAACATTCTTGGTCGTCTTTGACTGTCTGGGCCCGTGGCGCTTCCGTTGCTGAGCAACAGACTCCGGCGATTGACAATACTGCCTCATTTAGCAACATTAAACTCTCTCCTCGTGATAGGTAATGTAACCTATTTCGTTACAGGGCGGGAAAGTCATTCCACAAATGTCAATCGTCGTTTTCATAGCAACCGAGAGAGCGTCTTTCTGATGGAAGGAGGGCCTGAGGCGGTAGACTGCACTTGTATGCCATCTTGCGGAAGATATAGTGAGTTACCGCAGCAACGGTCGACGCCTGGACCGCGTGGTCCTCCCTTCCCGCGCGCTCCGGTTCTCCCATTCCCGCGCAAAGTGCATCGATTTTCGCGGCAGTAGGCTGTAATTGCAACTATATGACATTTAACTCGGCGGCTAAAAGCTGCATTCTAAATAGAAACTGCAAGCATTACGACCATGCTCTTTAACAAGAGCTCTCGACGTCTTTGTAATCGTCAAACATCTGTAGCACGAGACGTTATAAATATTCGGCAGTGGGTGCGTGAAGGCATACTTACCTGGCGTAGGAGACACCGTGATCATAAAGGCGGTTCTCCCAGGGCGAGACCTTTCCATTGCACTTCGGTTAGGTTGACCCCTGCGATTACCTCTAATGTAGGTAACTCGGGCGCATAATTTTTGGTAGTCGGGACTGCGTTCGCGCTGTCCCGTTCTTAAATTATTTCAAAACTCAGCAAGCAATAACAGAAGCTTGTCAGTATTCAGTAGGCTGCAACTAGATAGGCACAAAACGGTTAGCTGCACGTCAAGGGACCTGGTGCCGAACCCAGAGCCACCCAGCACGGCCCGCTCGGCAACGACCTCGGACGTGCGCCCTTAGTAGCAGAAGCCACGACGACGCAACCCCCGCACAGCGTCCGAAAATAGCAGTCGGGCAGCCATTTCGGCCCTTCTCTGTCCATCGATGATTGCGCACCGACGGCAAATCGGCGGAGCATCGACCCCTGCACGGCCGGCTAGTGTGATGGGGCGCATGGGCCCACAGCAGCCGATGAGCGGCCGTAGGCGGTGCAGCGTGTATCGAGGTATAAGACGGGTCGAAATCAAGCGTCTAGCGTAGCGTCTTACGACTTGCAGACTTGCGGCACTTGGGGTGCTGGGGTCGTAGTCGGGTCGTGAACTGGAGACAACAAGAGCGAGAAAAATGAAAATGAAATTGCGGCCAACAGCACCCTGTTTTCCCAGGTGGTCACCCATCCAAGTACTGACAAGGCCCAACGTTGCTTAACTTCGGTGATCGGACGAGAACCGGTGTTTTCAACGTGGTATGGCCGTTGGCGAGCAAATTGTGCAACATGAAACGACAAGTCTGCGTCGGACCATGTCTCTTAATTTCCACACTAAGTGTTTATTTACCTGGCAGTAAAAACACGAGGCTGGCATAAAACGGCCGATCGAGATTTCGTGAAATGAAATAACATCTCTTTATGGAATACATTTAGAAAATTAAAACTTTCTTTAGAATCATTTACATTACAAAACGTTCCACTTCTTTTTTTATTATCATTATTATTTTAGCGTTCATTATGTCTGATTTAACTTATCCCCTCCCCCGACCGACCAACCACCACAACTTCGCCAAACTAAATAAATAAATAAATAAATAGAGTGTAGGTGATACGAATTACTCCCTGTCCCATAACGCTTATGCCTAATGCAAAGGGTAAAACTTTATTTTTTTTTTTCCTTTGACTTTGCCATGTAAGGGGAATATGACGGCATATACTGGATTCAAATAGCAAAGAACCCAACTGACCTTTCACAATGCTACTGACAAACATGAAAAATATTTTTACCTTGTAGTTTCTGTTGTTCATAGGTGTTCAGTCAGTAGCGTAACCAACACTGTATGCTGATTCTTGGTTTCTCTTGAATTCTACCAATGTGGGGTATGTTCAACGTGCACACTCTAAGGAATGCTGTCCAACATTCTTGGTCGTCTTTGACTGTCTGGGCCCGTGGCGCTTCCGTTGCTGAGCAACAGACTCCGGCGATTGACAATACTGCCTCATTTAGCAACATTAAACTCTCTCCTCGTGATAGGTAATGTAACCTATTTCGTTACAGGGCGGGAAAGTCATTCCACAAATGTCAATCGTCGTTTTCATAGCAACCGAGAGAGCGTCTTTCTGATGGAAGGAGGGCCTGAGGCGGTAGACTGCACTTGTATGCCATCTTGCGGAAGATATAGTGAGTTACCGCAGCAACGGTCGACGCCTGGACCGCGTGGTCCTCCCTTCCCGCGCGCTCCGGTTCTCCCATTCCCGCGCAAAGTGCATCGATTTTCGCGGCAGTAGGCTGTAATTGCAACTATATGACATTTAACTCGGCGGCTAAAAGCTGCATTCTAAATAGAAACTGCAAGCATTACGACCATGCTCTTTAACAAGAGCTCTCGACGTCTTTGTAATCGTCAAACATCTGTAGCACGAGACGTTATAAATATTCGGCAGTGGGTGCGTGAAGGCATACTTACCTGGCGTAGGAGACACCGTGATCATAAAGGCGGTTCTCCCAGGGCGAGACCTTTCCATTGCACTTCGGTTAGGTTGACCCCTGCGATTACCTCTAATGTAGGTAACTCGGGCGCATAATTTTTGGTAGTCGGGACTGCGTTCGCGCTGTCCCGTTCTTAAATTATTTCAAAACTCAGCAAGCAATAACAGAAGCTTGTCAGTATTCAGTAGGCTGCAACTAGATAGGCACAAAACGGTTAGCTGCACGTCAAGGGACCTGGTGCCGAACCCAGAGCCACCCAGCACGGCCCGCTCGGCAACGACCTCGGACGTGCGCCCTTAGTAGCAGAAGCCACGACGACGCAACCCCCGCACAGCGTCCGAAAATAGCAGTCGGGCAGCCATTTCGGCCCTTCTCTGTCCATCGATGATTGCGCACCGACGGCAAATCGGCGGAGCATCGACCCCTGCACGGCCGGCTAGTGTGATGGGGCGCATGGGCCCACAGCAGCCGATGAGCGGCCGTAGGCGGTGCAGCGTGTATCGAGGTATAAGACGGGTCGAAATCAAGCGTCTAGCGTAGCGTCTTACGACTTGCAGACTTGCGGCACTTGGGGTGCTGGGGTCGTAGTCGGGTCGTGAACTGGAGACAACAAGAGCGAGAAAAATGAAAATGAAACTGCGGCCAACAGCACCCTGTTTTCCCAGGTGGTCACCCATCCAAGTACTGACAAGGCCCAACGTTGCTTAACTTCGGTGATCGGACGAGAACCGGTGTTTTCAACGTGGTATGGCCGTTGGCGAGCAAATTGTGCAACATGAAACGACAAGTCTGCGTCGGACCATGTCTCTTAATTTCCACACTAAGTGTTTATTTACCTGGCAGTAAAAACACGAGGCTGGCATAAAACGGCCGATCGAGATTTCGTGAAATGAAATAACATCTCTTTATGGAATACATTTAGAAAATTAAAACTTTCTTTAGAATCATTTACATTACAAAACGTTCCACTTCTTTTTTTATTATCATTATTATTTTAGCGTTCATTATGTCTGATTTAACTTATCCCCTCCCCCGACCGACCAACCACCACAACTTCGCCAAACTAAATAAATAAATAAATAAATAGAGTGTAGGTGATACGAATTACTCCCTGTCCCATAACGCTTATGCCTAATGCAAAGGGTAAAACTTTATTTTTTTTTTCCTTTGACTTTGCCATGTAAGGGGAATATGACGGCATATACTGGATTCAAATAGCAAAGAACCCAACTGACCTTTCACAATGCTACTGACAAACATGAAAAATATTTTTACCTTGTAGTTTCTGTTGTTCATAGGTGTTCAGTCAGTAGCGTAACCAACACTGTATGCTGATTCTTGGTTTCTCTTGAATTCTACCAATGTGGGGTATGTTCAACGTGCACACTCTAAGGAATGCTGTCCAACATTCTTGGTCGTCTTTGACTGTCTGGGCCCGTGGCGCTTCCGTTGCTGAGCAACAGACTCCGGCGATTGACAATACTGCCTCATTTAGCAACATTAAACTCTCTCCTCGTGATAGGTAATGTAACCTATTTCGTTACAGGGCGGGAAAGTCATTCCACAAATGTCAATCGTCGTTTTCATAGCAACCGAGAGAGCGTCTTTCTGATGGAAGGAGGGCCTGAGGCGGTAGACTGCACTTGTATGCCATCTTGCGGAAGATATAGTGAGTTACCGCAGCAACGGTCGACGCCTGGACCGCGTGGTCCTCCCTTCCCGCGCGCTCCGGTTCTCCCATTCCCGCGCAAAGTGCATCGATTTTCGCGGCAGTAGGCTGTAATTGCAACTATATGACATTTAACTCGGCGGCTAAAAGCTGCATTCTAAATAGAAACTGCAAGCATTACGACCATGCTCTTTAACAAGAGCTCTCGACGTCTTTGTAATCGTCAAACATCTGTAGCACGAGACGTTATAAATATTCGGCAGTGGGTGCGTGAAGGCATACTTACCTGGCGTAGGAGACACCGTGATCATAAAGGCGGTTCTCCCAGGGCGAGACCTTTCCATTGCACTTCGGTTAGGTTGACCCCTGCGATTACCTCTAATGTAGGTAACTCGGGCGCATAATTTTTGGTAGTCGGGACTGCGTTCGCGCTGTCCCGTTCTTAAATTATTTCAAAACTCAGCAAGCAATAACAGAAGCTTGTCAGTATTCAGTAGGCTGCAACTAGATAGGCACAAAACGGTTAGCTGCACGTCAAGGGACCTGGTGCCGAACCCAGAGCCACCCAGCACGGCCCGCTCGGCAACGACCTCGGACGTGCGCCCTTAGTAGCAGAAGCCACGACGACGCAACCCCCGCACAGCGTCCGAAAATAGCAGTCGGGCAGCCATTTCGGCCCTTCTCTGTCCATCGATGATTGCGCACCGACGGCAAATCGGCGGAGCATCGACCCCTGCACGGCCGGCTAGTGTGATGGGGCGCATGGGCCCACAGCAGCCGATGAGCGGCCGTAGGCGGTGCAGCGTGTATCGAGGTATAAGACGGGTCGAAATCAAGCGTCTAGCGTAGCGTCTTACGACTTGCAGACTTGCGGCACTTGGGGTGCTGGGGTCGTAGTCGGGTCGTGAACTGGAGACAACAAGAGCGAGAAAAATGAAAATGAAATTGCGGCCAACAGCACCCTGTTTTCCCAGGTGGTCACCCATCCAAGTACTGACAAGGCCCAACGTTGCTTAACTTCGGTGATCGGACGAGAACCGGTGTTTTCAACGTGGTATGGCCGTTGGCGAGCAAATTGTGCAACATGAAACGACAAGTCTGCGTCGGACCATGTCTCTTAATTTCCACACTAAGTGTTTATTTACCTGGCAGTAAAAACACGAGGCTGGCATAAAACGGCCGATCGAGATTTCGTGAAATGAAATAACATCTCTTTATGGAATACATTTAGAAAATTAAAACTTTCTTTAGAATCATTTACATTACAAAACGTTCCACTTCTTTTTTTATTATCATTATTATTTTAGCGTTCATTATGTCTGATTTAACTTATCCCCTCCCCCGACCGACCAACCACCACAACTTCGCCAAACTAAATAAATAAATAAATAAATAGAGTGTAGGTGATACGAATTACTCCCTGTCCCATAACGCTTATGCCTAATGCAAAGGGTAAAACTTTATTTTTTTTTTTCCTTTGACTTTGCCATGTAAGGGGAATATGACGGCATATACTGGATTCAAATAGCAAAGAACCCAACTGACCTTTCACAATGCTACTGACAAACATGAAAAATATTTTTACCTTGTAGTTTCTGTTGTTCATAGGTGTTCAGTCAGTAGCGTAACCAACACTGTATGCTGATTCTTGGTTTCTCTTGAATTCTACCAATGTGGGGTATGTTCAACGTGCACACTCTAAGGAATGCTGTCCAACATTCTTGGTCGTCTTTGACTGTCTGGGCCCGTGGCGCTTCCGTTGCTGAGCAACAGACTCCGGCGATTGACAATACTGCCTCATTTAGCAACATTAAACTCTCTCCTCGTGATAGGTAATGTAACCTATTTCGTTACAGGGCGGGAAAGTCATTCCACAAATGTCAATCGTCGTTTTCATAGCAACCGAGAGAGCGTCTTTCTGATGGAAGGAGGGCCTGAGGCGGTAGACTGCACTTGTATGCCATCTTGCGGAAGATATAGTGAGTTACCGCAGCAACGGTCGACGCCTGGACCGCGTGGTCCTCCCTTCCCGCGCGCTCCGGTTCTCCCATTCCCGCGCAAAGTGCATCGATTTTCGCGGCAGTAGGCTGTAATTGCAACTATATGACATTTAACTCGGCGGCTAAAAGCTGCATTCTAAATAGAAACTGCAAGCATTACGACCATGCTCTTTAACAAGAGCTCTCGACGTCTTTGTAATCGTCAAACATCTGTAGCACGAGACGTTATAAATATTCGGCAGTGGGTGCGTGAAGGCATACTTACCTGGCGTAGGAGACACCGTGATCATAAAGGCGGTTCTCCCAGGGCGAGACCTTTCCATTGCACTTCGGTTAGGTTGACCCCTGCGATTACCTCTAATGTAGGTAACTCGGGCGCATAATTTTTGGTAGTCGGGACTGCGTTCGCGCTGTCCCGTTCTTAAATTATTTCAAAACTCAGCAAGCAATAACAGAAGCTTGTCAGTATTCAGTAGGCTGCAACTAGATAGGCACAAAACGGTTAGCTGCACGTCAAGGGACCTGGTGCCGAACCCAGAGCCACCCAGCACGGCCCGCTCGGCAACGACCTCGGACGTGCGCCCTTAGTAGCAGAAGCCACGACGACGCAACCCCCGCACAGCGTCCGAAAATAGCAGTCGGGCAGCCATTTCGGCCCTTCTCTGTCCATCGATGATTGCGCACCGACGGCAAATCGGCGGAGCATCGACCCCTGCACGGCCGGCTAGTGTGATGGGGCGCATGGGCCCACAGCAGCCGATGAGCGGCCGTAGGCGGTGCAGCGTGTATCGAGGTATAAGACGGGTCGAAATCAAGCGTCTAGCGTAGCGTCTTACGACTTGCAGACTTGCGGCACTTGGGGTGCTGGGGTCGTAGTCGGGTCGTGAACTGGAGACAACAAGAGCGAGAAAAATGAAAATGAAATTGCGGCCAACAGCACCCTGTTTTCCCAGGTGGTCACCCATCCAAGTACTGACAAGGCCCAACGTTGCTTAACTTCGGTGATCGGACGAGAACCGGTGTTTTCAACGTGGTATGGCCGTTGGCGAGCAAATTGTGCAACATGAAACGACAAGTCTGCGTCGGACCATGTCTCTTAATTTCCACACTAAGTGTTTATTTACCTGGCAGTAAAAACACGAGGCTGGCATAAAACGGCCGATCGAGATTTCGTGAAATGAAATAACATCTCTTTATGGAATACATTTAGAAAATTAAAACTTTCTTTAGAATCATTTACATTACAAAACGTTCCACTTCTTTTTTTATTATCATTATTATTTTAGCGTTCATTATGTCTGATTTAACTTATCCCCTCCCCCGACCGACCAACCACCACAACTTCGCCAAACTAAATAAATAAATAAATAAATAGAGTGTAGGTGATACGAATTACTCCCTGTCCCATAACGCTTATGCCTAATGCAAAGGGTAAAACTTTATTTTTTTTTTCCTTTGACTTTGCCATGTAAGGGGAATATGACGGCATATACTGGATTCAAATAGCAAAGAACCCAACTGACCTTTCACAATGCTACTGACAAACATGAAAAATATTTTTACCTTGTAGTTTCTGTTGTTCATAGGTGTTCAGTCAGTAGCGTAACCAACACTGTATGCTGATTCTTGGTTTCTCTTGAATTCTACCAATGTGGGGTATGTTCAACGTGCACACTCTAAGGAATGCTGTCCAACATTCTTGGTCGTCTTTGACTGTCTGGGCCCGTGGCGCTTCCGTTGCTGAGCAACAGACTCCGGCGATTGACAATACTGCCTCATTTAGCAACATTAAACTCTCTCCTCGTGATAGGTAATGTAACCTATTTCGTTACAGGGCGGGAAAGTCATTCCACAAATGTCAATCGTCGTTTTCATAGCAACCGAGAGAGCGTCTTTCTGATGGAAGGAGGGCCTGAGGCGGTAGACTGCACTTGTATGCCATCTTGCGGAAGATATAGTGAGTTACCGCAGCAACGGTCGACGCCTGGACCGCGTGGTCCTCCCTTCCCGCGCGCTCCGGTTCTCCCATTCCCGCGCAAAGTGCATCGATTTTCGCGGCAGTAGGCTGTAATTGCAACTATATGACATTTAACTCGGCGGCTAAAAGCTGCATTCTAAATAGAAACTGCAAGCATTACGACCATGCTCTTTAACAAGAGCTCTCGACGTCTTTGTAATCGTCAAACATCTGTAGCACGAGACGTTATAAATATTCGGCAGTGGGTGCGTGAAGGCATACTTACCTGGCGTAGGAGACACCGTGATCATAAAGGCGGTTCTCCCAGGGCGAGACCTTTCCATTGCACTTCGGTTAGGTTGACCCCTGCGATTACCTCTAATGTAGGTAACTCGGGCGCATAATTTTTGGTAGTCGGGACTGCGTTCGCGCTGTCCCGTTCTTAAATTATTTCAAAACTCAGCAAGCAATAACAGAAGCTTGTCAGTATTCAGTAGGCTGCAACTAGATAGGCACAAAACGGTTAGCTGCACGTCAAGGGACCTGGTGCCGAACCCAGAGCCACCCAGCACGGCCCGCTCGGCAACGACCTCGGACGTGCGCCCTTAGTAGCAGAAGCCACGACGACGCAACCCCCGCACAGCGTCCGAAAATAGCAGTCGGGCAGCCATTTCGGCCCTTCTCTGTCCATCGATGATTGCGCACCGACGGCAAATCGGCGGAGCATCGACCCCTGCACGGCCGGCTAGTGTGATGGGGCGCATGGGCCCACAGCAGCCGATGAGCGGCCGTAGGCGGTGCAGCGTGTATCGAGGTATAAGACGGGTCGAAATCAAGCGTCTAGCGTAGCGTCTTACGACTTGCAGACTTGCGGCACTTGGGGTGCTGGGGTCGTAGTCGGGTCGTGAACTGGAGACAACAAGAGCGAGAAAAATGAAAATGAAATTGCGGCCAACAGCACCCTGTTTTCCCAGGTGGTCACCCATCCAAGTACTGACAAGGCCCAACGTTGCTTAACTTCGGTGATCGGACGAGAACCGGTGTTTTCAACGTGGTATGGCCGTTGGCGAGCAAATTGTGCAACATGAAACGACAAGTCTGCGTCGGACCATGTCTCTTAATTTCCACACTAAGTGTTTATTTACCTGGCAGTAAAAACACGAGGCTGGCATAAAACGGCCGATCGAGATTTCGTGAAATGAAATAACATCTCTTTATGGAATACATTTAGAAAATTAAAACTTTCTTTAGAATCATTTACATTACAAAACGTTCCACTTCTTTTTTTATTATCATTATTATTTTAGCGTTCATTATGTCTGATTTAACTTATCCCCTCCCCCGACCGACCAACCACCACAACTTCGCCAAACTAAATAAATAAATAAATAAATAGAGTGTAGGTGATACGAATTACTCCCTGTCCCATAACGCTTATGCCTAATGCAAAGGGTAAAACTTTATTTTTTTTTTCCTTTGACTTTGCCATGTAAGGGGAATATGACGGCATATACTGGATTCAAATAGCAAAGAACCCAACTGACCTTTCACAATGCTACTGACAAACATGAAAAATAGTTTTACCTTGTAGTTTCTGTTGTTCATAGGTGTTCAGTCAGTAGCGTAACCAACACTGTATGCTGATTCTTGGTTTCTCTTGAATTCTACCAATGTGGGGTATGTTCAACGTGCACACTCTAAGGAATGCTGTCCAACATTCTTGGTCGTCTTTGACTGTCTGGGCCCGTGGCGCTTCCGTTGCTGAGCAACAGACTCCGGCGATTGACAATACTGCCTCATTTAGCAACATTAAACTCTCTCCTCGTGATAGGTAATGTAACCTATTTCGTTACAGGGCGGGAAAGTCATTCCACAAATGTCAATCGTCGTTTTCATAGCAACCGAGAGAGCGTCTTTCTGATGGAAGGAGGGCCTGAGGCGGTAGACTGCACTTGTATGCCATCTTGCGGAAGATATAGTGAGTTACCGCAGCAACGGTCGACGCCTGGACCGCGTGGTCCTCCCTTCCCGCGCGCTCCGGTTCTCCCCTTCCCGCGCAAAGTGCATCGATTTTCGCGGCAGTAGGCTGTAATTGCAACTATATGACATTTAACTCGGCGGCTAAAAGCTGCATTCTAAATAGAAACTGCAAGCATTACGACCATGCTCTTTAACAAGAGCTCTCGACGTCTTTGTAATCGTCAAACATCTGTAGCACGAGACGTTATAAATATTCGGCAGTGGGTGCGTGAAGGCACCGCTCCTTTCTCCGGACCCGTGACCGGGATACTCTCCAACGCCACCGGCAACTCCAACGACACATAAGAAACCTTTTGACCGCGAAGAAACGCCGGGACTGGCGTCAGACATGCACCCGCCTTAACTCGCTCCTCCCGGTCTACTCCGCCAAGTACTGGCGTGCCTTCCGCCGCCTTACTGGCAGTCACTCCTCCCCCCACTACCCCCTTCTCCATGATGATCGTCCTTTCCCTGACAACGCCAGTAAGGCAGAACATTTTACCTCCTACCTTTCTGATGTATTTTCCATTCCTGATGATCCCCTTTTTGACTACTCTCTCTTCCCGGATGTCCATGAGCGCACCGACACCTCCTCTCCTCCACTCGCCCCTGGCTTCCAGTACTTGGACCGCATTCCTCCCTCAGAATTGAACACTCCCATTACTGCCCGTGACATAATAGACACTCTTCGCACGAAACGAAACACCGCCCCCGGTCACGACCGGCTAACCTACCGCCACCTTCGCGCATGCCCCCTCTCATTTCATGAAGTCCTTGCCAAACTCTACAACATCATCCTTTACACTGGCTTCTACCCCGACCTGTGGAAAACCTCCCGTATTCTCATGTTCCTCAAGCCCGACAAGCCCCCGTCCCAGACCTCATCCTACCGTCCCATCAGTCTTACCTCCGTGTTCAGCAAGGTCCTGGAAACCATCCTTTCTCGTCGAATCCACCAGCACCTCCACCGCCACCAGTTTCTCCCCCCCTCCCAATGTGGCTTCCGACCCTCCTTCTCCGCTGATGACCAGCTCCTTCGCCTGACTCATCTCCTCTCCGTCCAACTCAACTCCCGTCGCTCCGCAATTTTTGTATCCCTCGACATCCAAAAAGCCTACGACCGAGTATGGCATTCCGGTCTCCTCTTCAAGATCCAGCTCTACGCCCTTCCCATTAATTACGTCCGCCTCATCGCTTCCTTCCTTACCCGCCGCCCCTCCTACGTCACTGTCTGCAACTCCAACTCCCGTATTTTCTACCCCTCCGCTGGGGTGCCCCAAGGCTCAGTCCTCTCTCCCCTCCTCTATCTCCTCTACTCTGCCGACATGCCTCAACCCACACCTCCCGTCTATCTCCTTCAATATGCTGACGACACCGCCTTCCTGGCCCTCGCCCCCTCCCTTGCCCGTTCCCAGGTTTTGCTCCAGTCCCACCTCACCGAGTTCGCCTCCTGGTGTAACCGGTGGCTCCTCTCCGTCAATCCCGACAAATCCCAGGCAATAGTCATAGGTCGTACTACCCGCACCTTCCGCCTCCACGATTTCTATCTTACCCTTCACAACCGACCCATCCGTCACACCCCCACCCTCAAGTACCTTGGCCTTACCCTTGACCGCCAACTGTCCTGGACTCCATACCTCAAATCCCTCCGTGAGAAAGCTCTGTCCCGCCTAAACCTCCTAAAACTCCTTACTGGCCGGACGTGGGGCCTCCACCCTTCCACTGTCCTTCACACCTACAAATCAATCATGCGCCCCGTCCTTTGTTCCTTCCACCCCGCCTGGATATCAGCCCCTCCTACTTTCTACAAGTCCCTCCAGATTCTAGAACGCCACGCCCTCCGCCTCGCATACCGTATCAGACTCCCTTCCCCCACGCGGATCCTCTATGACCTCATCCCCTTCCCTCCTCTCCTACAACACCTTGAACATCTCCGGCTCCTTTACACATCACGCAAAATAGAGTCCCAAAACCCTCTGGTCTACCCTATTCTTACAAATCCCGGGCCTCTGCCACGTCTCCGCCAAACCGTCCCTCCCGGCCTTCACCTCCATACGCTCCGTATCCTCTCCCAAGGCAATTTCCGCACCCTTCCTCTACCGGATTCCGAACTTCGGCCCGATATCTACCCCTCCTACCAACTCTGATCCCTTCCCCGTAGCATCAGCGCCCCGCCCCTCTCTCCCGTCCCTTTTCCTTCCCGCCCGCTTGGCTACCCCCCTCCCATGCCCAGAGTCTCGTCACTCCTTCCCTCCTTACGCTCTCTTCCCTCCCCTTCTCCCCCTCCCCCGCACTTCCCCCGTCCCTGCCCCACCTCCCCCCCTCCATCCCCTCCCCACTCCCTGCGGGGGCGTCTCGACTTTTTATCTGTGTGTTCAGTGCAAGTGTCTCCAGTGTCGTGTGTTTTACTCAGTGCCTCCATAATCGCCGTCCCCATGTTTTATTCTATACGCCGTCAGCTGTCTCCGTGTGTGAACTTCGTGTCTCCGCAATGTACTTTTAAACTTGTCACCGTGGCCGGTTGTTTTTACTGACTGTGTGTGTGTTTTATCGCTACTCGTCTCTTCTTTTGTTCTCTGCCATATGTTTTGTCCCATTTATACATGTCCGTTTTAGTCTGTCGAAAACTCTGTCTGTCAATGTTTTTAATTTCCGCAATTTTGTTCATCTTTTTTATATTTTATCTCATCTATGTGAAATGTTTGTATATCACATGGCTGAAGAGCAGCCACCGCAGCTGCTGCCAGCCTGCCAGCTGTTTCTACGGCTGGCTTTAAAACAACAATAAAGGAAAAAAAAAAAAAAAAAAATGCGTGAAGGCATACTTACCTGGCGTAGGAGACACCGTGATCATAAAGGCGGTTCTCCCAGGGCGAGACCTTTCCATTGCACTTCGGTTAGGTTGACCCCTGCGATTACCTCTAATGTAGGTAACTCGGGCGCATAATTTTTGGTAGTCGGGACTGCGTTCGCGCTGTCCCGTTCTTAAATTATTTCAAAACTCAGCAAGCAATAACAGAAGCTTGTCAGTATTCAGTAGGCTGCAACTAGATAGGCACAAAACGGTTAGCTGCACGTCAAGGGACCTGGTGCCGAACCCAGAGCCACCCAGCACGGCCCGCTCGGCAACGACCTCGGACGTGCGCCCTTAGTAGCAGAAGCCACGACGACGCAACCCCCGCACAGCGTCCGAAAATAGCAGTCGGGCAGCCATTTCGGCCCTTCTCTGTCCATCGATGATTGCGCACCGACGGCAAATCGGCGGAGCATCGACCCCTGCACGGCCGGCTAGTGTGATGGGGCGCATGGGCCCACAGCAGCCGATGAGCGGCCGTAGGCGGTGCAGCGTGTATCGAGGTATAAGACGGGTCGAAATCAAGCGTCTAGCGTAGCGTCTTACGACTTGCAGACTTGCGGCACTTGGGGTGCTGGGGTCGTAGTCGGGTCGTGAACTGGAGACAACAAGAGCGAGAAAAATGAAAATGAAATTGCGGCCAACAGCACCCTGTTTTCCCAGGTGGTCACCCATCCAAGTACTGACAAGGCCCAACGTTGCTTAACTTCGGTGATCGGACGAGAACCGGTGTTTTCAACGTGGTATGGCCGTTGGCGAGCAAATTGTGCAACATGAAACGACAAGTCTGCGTCGGACCATGTCTCTTAATTTCCACACTAAGTGTTTATTTACCTGGCAGTAAAAACACGAGGCTGGCATAAAACGGCCGATCGAGATTTCGTGAAATGAAATAACATCTCTTTATGGAATACATTTAGAAAATTAAAACTTTCTTTAGAATCATTTACATTACAAAACGTTCCACTTCTTTTTTTATTATCATTATTATTTTAGCGTTCATTATGTCTGATTTAACTTATCCCCTCCCCCGACCGACCAACCACCACAACTTCGCCAAACTAAATAAATAAATAAATAAATAGAGTGTAGGTGATACGAATTACTCCCTGTCCCATAACGCTTATGCCTAATGCAAAGGGTAAAACTTTATTTTTTTTTTCCTTTGACTTTGCCATGTAAGGGGAATATGACGGCATATACTGGATTCAAATAGCAAAGAACCCAACTGACCTTTCACAATGCTACTGACAAACATGAAAAATATTTTTACCTTGTAGTTTCTGTTGTTCATAGGTGTTCAGTCAGTAGCGTAACCAACACTGTATGCTGATTCTTGGTTTCTCTTGAATTCTACCAATGTGGGGTATGTTCAACGTGCACACTCTAAGGAATGCTGTCCAACATTCTTGGTCGTCTTTGACTGTCTGGGCCCGTGGCGCTTCCGTTGCTGAGCAACAGACTCCGGCGATTGACAATACTGCCTCATTTAGCAACATTAAACTCTCTCCTCGTGATAGGTAATGTAACCTATTTCGTTACAGGGCGGGAAAGTCATTCCACAAATGTCAATCGTCGTTTTCATAGCAACCGAGAGAGCGTCTTTCTGATGGAAGGAGGGCCTGAGGCGGTAGACTGCACTTGTATGCCATCTTGCGGAAGATATAGTGAGTTACCGCAGCAACGGTCGACGCCTGGACCGCGTGGTCCTCCCTTCCCGCGCGCTCCGGTTCTCCCATTCCCGCGCAAAGTGCATCGATTTTCGCGGCAGTAGGCTGTAATTGCAACTATATGACATTTAACTCGGCGGCTAAAAGCTGCATTCTAAATAGAAACTGCAAGCATTACGACCATGCTCTTTAACAAGAGCTCTCGACGTCTTTGTAATCGTCAAACATCTGTAGCACGAGACGTTATAAATATTCGGCAGTGGGTGCGTGAAGGCATACTTACCTGGCGTAGGAGACACCGTGATCATAAAGGCGGTTCTCCCAGGGCGAGACCTTTCCATTGCACTTCGGTTAGGTTGACCCCTGCGATTACCTCTAATGTAGGTAACTCGGGCGCATAATTTTTGGTAGTCGGGACTGCGTTCGCGCTGTCCCGTTCTTAAATTATTTCAAAACTCAGCAAGCAATAACAGAAGCTTGTCAGTATTCAGTAGGCTGCAACTAGATAGGCACAAAACGGTTAGCTGCACGTCAAGGGACCTGGTGCCGAACCCAGAGCCACCCAGCACGGCCCGCTCGGCAACGACCTCGGACGTGCGCCCTTAGTAGCAGAAGCCACGACGACGCAACCCCCGCACAGCGTCCGAAAATAGCAGTCGGGCAGCCATTTCGGCCCTTCTCTGTCCATCGATGATTGCGCACCGACGGCAAATCGGCGGAGCATCGACCCCTGCACGGCCGGCTAGTGTGATGGGGCGCATGGGCCCACAGCAGCCGATGAGCGGCCGTAGGCGGTGCAGCGTGTATCGAGGTATAAGACGGGTCGAAATCAAGCGTCTAGCGTAGCGTCTTACGACTTGCAGACTTGCGGCACTTGGGGTGCTGGGGTCGTAGTCGGGTCGTGAACTGGAGACAACAAGAGCGAGAAAAATGAAAATGAAATTGCGGCCAACAGCACCCTGTTTTCCCAGGTGGTCACCCATCCAAGTACTGACAAGGCCCGACGTTGCTTAACTTCGGTGATCGGACGAGAACCGGTGTTTTCAACGTGGTATGGCCGTTGGCGAGCAAATTGTGCAACATGAAACGACAAGTCTGCGTCGGACCATGTCTCTTAATTTCCACACTAAGTGTTTATTTACCTGGCAGTAAAAACACGAGGCTGGCATAAAACGGCCGATCGAGATTTCGTGAAATGAAATAACATCTCTTTATGGAATACATTTAGAAAATTAAAACTTTCTTTAGAATCATTTACATTACAAAACGTTCCACTTCTTTTTTTATTATCATTATTATTTTAGCGTTCATTATGTCTGATTTAACTTATCCCCTCCCCCGACCGACCAACCACCACAACTTCGCCAAACTAAATAAATAAATAAATAAATAGAGTGTAGGTGATACGAATTACTCCCTGTCCCATAACGCTTATGCCTAATGCAAAGGGTAAAACTTTATTTTTTTTTTCCTTTGACTTTGCCATGTAAGGGGAATATGACGGCATATACTGGATTCAAATAGCAAAGAACCCAACTGACCTTTCACAATGCTACTGACAAACATGAAAAATATTTTTACCTTGTAGTTTCTGTTGTTCATAGGTGTTCAGTCAGTAGCGTAACCAACACTGTATGCTGATTCTTGGTTTCTCTTGAATTCTACCAATGTGGGGTATGTTCAACGTGCACACTCTAAGGAATGCTGTCCAACATTCTTGGTCGTCTTTGACTGTCTGGGCCCGTGGCGCTTCCGTTGCTGAGCAACAGACTCCGGCGATTGACAATACTGCCTCATTTAGCAACATTAAACTCTCTCCTCGTGATAGGTAATGTAACCTATTTCGTTACAGGGCGGGAAAGTCATTCCACAAATGTCAATCGTCGTTTTCATAGCAACCGAGAGAGCGTCTTTCTGATGGAAGGAGGGCCTGAGGCGGTAGACTGCACTTGTATGCCATCTTGCGGAAGATATAGTGAGTTACCGCAGCAACGGTCGACGCCTGGACCGCGTGGTCCTCCCTTCCCGCGCGCTCCGGTTCTCCCATTCCCGCGCAAAGTGCATCGATTTTCGCGGCAGTAGGCTGTAATTGCAACTATATGACATTTAACTCGGCGGCTAAAAGCTGCATTCTAAATAGAAACTGCAAGCATTACGACCATGCTCTTTAACAAGAGCTCTCGACGTCTTTGTAATCGTCAAACATCTGTAGCACGAGACGTTATAAATATTCGGCAGTGGGTGCGTGAAGGCATACTTACCTGGCGTAGGAGACACCGTGATCATAAAGGCGGTTCTCCCAGGGCGAGACCTTTCCATTGCACTTCGGTTAGGTTGACCCCTGCGATTACCTCTAATGTAGGTAACTCGGGCGCATAATTTTTGGTAGTCGGGACTGCGTTCGCGCTGTCCCGTTCTTAAATTATTTCAAAACTCAGCAAGCAATAACAGAAGCTTGTCAGTATTCAGTAGGCTGCAACTAGATAGGCACAAAACGGTTAGCTGCACGTCAAGGGACCTGGTGCCGAACCCAGAGCCACCCAGCACGGCCCGCTCGGCAACGACCTCGGACGTGCGCCCTTAGTAGCAGAAGCCACGACGACGCAACCCCCGCACAGCGTCCGAAAATAGCAGTCGGGCAGCCATTTCGGCCCTTCTCTGTCCATCGATGATTGCGCACCGACGGCAAATCGGCGGAGCATCGACCCCTGCACGGCCGGCTAGTGTGATGGGGCGCATGGGCCCACAGCAGCCGATGAGCGGCCGTAGGCGGTGCAGCGTGTATCGAGGTATAAGACGGGTCGAAATCAAGCGTCTAGCGTAGCGTCTTACGACTTGCAGACTTGCGGCACTTGGGGTGCTGGGGTCGTAGTCGGGTCGTGAACTGGAGACAACAAGAGCGAGAAAAATGAAAATGAAATTGCGGCCAACAGCACCCTGTTTTCCCAGGTGGTCACCCATCCAAGTACTGACAAGGCCCAACGTTGCTTAACTTCGGTGATCGGACGAGAACCGGTGTTTTCAACGTGGTATGGCCGTTGGCGAGCAAATTGTGCAACATGAAACGACAAGTCTGCGTCGGACCATGTCTCTTAATTTCCACACTAAGTGTTTATTTACCTGGCAGTAAAAACACGAGGCTGGCATAAAACGGCCGATCGAGATTTCGTGAAATGAAATAACATCTCTTTATGGAATACATTTAGAAAATTAAAACTTTCTTTAGAATCATTTACATTACAAAACGTTCCACTTCTTTTTTTATTATCATTATTATTTTAGCGTTCATTATGTCTGATTTAACTTATCCCCTCCCCCGACCGACCAACCACCACAACTTCGCCAAACTAAATAAATAAATAAATAAATAGAGTGTAGGTGATACGAATTACTCCCTGTCCCATAACGCTTATGCCTAATGCAAAGGGTAAAACTTTATTTTTTTTTTCCTTTGACTTTGCCATGTAAGGGGAATATGACGGCATATACTGGATTCAAATAGCAAAGAACCCAACTGACCTTTCACAATGCTACTGACAAACATGAAAAATATTTTTACGTTGTAGTTTCTGTTGTTCATAGGTGTTCAGTCAGTAGCGTAACCAACACTGTATGCTGATTCTTGGTTTCTCTTGAATTCTACCAATGTGGGGTATGTTCAACGTGCACACTCTAAGGAATGCTGTCCAACATTCTTGGTCGTCTTTGACTGTCTGGGCCCGTGGCGCTTCCGTTGCTGAGCAACAGACTCCGGCGATTGACAATACTGCCTCATTTAGCAACATTAAACTCTCTCCTCGTGATAGGTAATGTAACCTATTTCGTTACAGGGCGGGAAAGTCATTCCACAAATGTCAATCGTCGTTTTCATAGCAACCGAGAGAGCGTCTTTCTGATGGAAGGAGGGCCTGAGGCGGTAGACTGCACTTGTATGCCATCTTGCGGAAGATATAGTGAGTTACCGCAGCAACGGTCGACGCCTGGACCGCGTGGTCCTCCCTTCCCGCGCGCTCCGGTTCTCCCATTCCCGCGCAAAGTGCATCGATTTTCGCGGCAGTAGGCTGTAATTGCAACTATATGACATTTAACTCGGCGGCTAAAAGCTGCATTCTAAATAGAAACTGCAAGCATTACGACCATGCTCTTTAACAAGAGCTCTCGACGTCTTTGTAATCGTCAAACATCTGTAGCACGAGACGTTATAAATATTCGGCAGTGGGTGCGTGAAGGCATACTTACCTGGCGTAGGAGACACCGTGATCATAAAGGCGGTTCTCCCAGGGCGAGACCTTTCCATTGCACTTCGGTTAGGTTGACCCCTGCGATTACCTCTAATGTAGGTAACTCGGGCGCATAATTTTTGGTAGTCGGGACTGCGTTCGCGCTGTCCCGTTCTTAAATTATTTCAAAACTCAGCAAGCAATAACAGAAGCTTGTCAGTATTCAGTAGGCTGCAACTAGATAGGCACAAAACGGTTAGCTGCACGTCAAGGGACCTGGTGCCGAACCCAGAGCCACCCACCACGGCCCGCTCGGCAACGACCTCGGACGTGCGCCCTTAGTAGCAGAAGCCACGACGACGCAACCCCCGCACAGCGTCCGAAAATAGCAGTCGGGCAGCCATTTCGGCCCTTCTCTGTCCATCGATGATTGCGCACCGACGGCAAATCGGCGGAGCATCGACCCCTGCACGGCCGGCTAGTGTGATGGGGCGCATGGGCCCACAGCAGCCGATGAGCGGCCGTAGGCGGTGCAGCGTGTATCGAGGTATAAGACGGGTCGAAATCAAGCGTCTAGCGTAGCGTCTTACGACTTGCAGACTTGCGGCACTTGGGGTGCTGGGGTCGTAGTCGGGTCGTGAACTGGAGACAACAAGAGCGAGAAAAATGAAAATGAAATTGCGGCCAACAGCACCCTGTTTTCCCAGGTGGTCACCCATCCAAGTACTGACAAGGCCCAACGTTGCTTAACTTCGGTGATCGGACGAGAACCGGTGTTTTCAACGTGGTATGGCCGTTGGCGAGCAAATTGTGCAACATGAAACGACAAGTCTGCGTCGGACCATGTCTCTTAATTTCCACACTAAGTGTTTATTTACCTGGCAGTAAAAACACGAGGCTGGCATAAAACGGCCGATCGAGATTTCGTGAAATGAAATAACATCTCTTTATGGAATACATTTAGAAAATTAAAACTTTCTTTAGAATCATTTACATTACAAAACGTTCCACTTCTTTTTTTATTATCATTATTATTTTAGCGTTCATTATGTCTGATTTAACTTATCCCCTCCCCCGACCGACCAACCACCACAACTTCGCCAAACTAAATAAATAAATAAATAAATAGAGTGTAGGTGATACGAATTACTCCCTGTCCCATAACGCTTATGCCTAATGCAAAGGGTAAAACTTTATTTTTTTTTTCCTTTGACTTTGCCATGTAAGGGGAATATGACGGCATATACTGGATTCAAATAGCAAAGAACCCAACTGACCTTTCACAATGCTACTGACAAACATGAAAAATATTTTTACCTTGTAGTTTCTGTTGTTCATAGGTGTTCAGTCAGTAGCGTAACCAACACTGTATGCTGATTCTTGGTTTCTCTTGAATTCTACCAATGTGGGGTATGTTCAACGTGCACACTCTAAGGAATGCTGTCCAACATTCTTGGTCGTCTTTGACTGTCTGGGCCCGTGGCGCTTCCGTTGCTGAGCAACAGACTCCGGCGATTGACAATACTGCCTCATTTAGCAACATTAAACTCTCTCCTCGTGATAGGTAATGTAACCTATTTCGTTACAGGGCGGGAAAGTCATTCCACAAATGTCAATCGTCGTTTTCATAGCAACCGAGAGAGCGTCTTTCTGATGGAAGGAGGGCCTGAGGCGGTAGACTGCACTTGTATGCCATCTTGCGGAAGATATAGTGAGTTACCGCAGCAACGGTCGACGCCTGGACCGCGTGGTCCTCCCTTCCCGCGCGCTCCGGTTCTCCCATTCCCGCGCAAAGTGCATCGATTTTCGCGGCAGTAGGCTGTAATTGCAACTATATGACATTTAACTCGGCGGCTAAAAGCTGCATTCTAAATAGAAACTGCAAGCATTACGACCATGCTCTTTAACAAGAGCTCTCGACGTCTTTGTAATCGTCAAACATCTGTAGCACGAGACGTTATAAATATTCGGCAGTGGGTGCGTGAAGGCATACTTACCTGGCGTAGGAGACACCGTGATCATAAAGGCGGTTCTCCCAGGGCGAGACCTTTCCATTGCACTTCGGTTAGGTTGACCCCTGCGATTACCTCTAATGTAGGTAACTCGGGCGCATAATTTTTGGTAGTCGGGACTGCGTTCGCGCTGTCCCGTTCTTAAATTATTTCAAAACTCAGCAAGCAATAACAGAAGCTTGTCAGTATTCAGTAGGCTGCAACTAGATAGCCACAAAACGGTTAGCTGCACGTCAAGGGACCTGGTGCCGAACCCAGAGCCACCCAGCACGGCCCGCTCGGCAACGACCTCGGACGTGCGCCCTTAGTAGCAGAAGCCACGACGACGCAACCCCCGCACAGCGTCCGAAAATAGCAGTCGGGCAGCCATTTCGGCCCTTCTCTGTCCATCGATGATTGCGCACCGACGGCAAATCGGCGGAGCATCGACCCCTGCACGGCCGGCTAGTGTGATGGGGCGCATGGGCCCACAGCAGCCGATGAGCGGCCGTAGGCGGTGCAGCGTGTATCGAGGTATAAGACGGGTCGAAATCAAGCGTCTAGCGTAGCGTCTTACGACTTGCAGACTTGCGGCACTTGGGGTGCTGGGGTCGTAGTCGGGTCGTGAACTGGAGACAACAAGAGCGAGAAAAATGAAAATGAAATTGCGGCCAACAGCACCCTGTTTTCCCAGGTGGTCACCCATCCAAGTACTGACAAGGCCCAACGTTGCTTAACTTCGGTGATCGGACGAGAACCGGTGTTTTCAACGTGGTATGGCCGTTGGCGAGCAAATTGTGCAACATGAAACGACAAGTCTGCGTCGGACCATGTCTCTTAATTTCCACACTAAGTGTTTATTTACCTGGCAGTAAAAACACGAGGCTGGCATAAAACGGCCGATCGAGATTTCGTGAAATGAAATAACATCTCTTTATGGAATACATTTAGAAAATTAAAACTTTCTTTAGAATCATTTACATTACAAAACGTTCCACTTCTTTTTTTATTATCATTATTATTTTAGCGTTCATTATGTCTGATTTAACTTATCCCCTCCCCCGACCGACCAACCACCACAACTTCGCCAAACTAAATAAATAAATAAATAAATAGAGTGTAGGTGATACGAATTACTCCCTGTCCCATAACGCTTATGCCTAATGCAAAGGGTAAAACTTTATTTTTTTTTTCCTTTGACTTTGCCATGTAAGGGGAATATGACGGCATATACTGGATTCAAATAGCAAAGAACCCAACTGACCTTTCACAATGCTACTGACAAACATGAAAAATATTTTTACCTTGTAGTTTCTGTTGTTCATAGGTGTTCAGTCAGTAGCGTAACCAACACTGTATGCTGATTCTTGGTTTCTCTTGAATTCTACCAATGTGGGGTATGTTCAACGTGCACACTCTAAGGAATGCTGTCCAACATTCTTGGTCGTCTTTGACTGTCTGGGCCCGTGGCGCTTCCGTTGCTGAGCAACAGACTCCGGCGATTGACAATACTGCCTCATTTAGCAACATTAAACTCTCTCCTCGTGATAGGTAATGTAACCTATTTCGTTACAGGGCGGGAAAGTCATTCCACAAATGTCAATCGTCGTTTTCATAGCAACCGAGAGAGCGTCTTTCTGATGGAAGGAGGGCCTGAGGCGGTAGACTGCACTTGTATGCCATCTTGCGGAAGATATAGTGAGTTACCGCAGCAACGGTCGACGCCTGGACCGCGTGGTCCTCCCTTC
Source organism: Locusta migratoria (assembly GCA_026315105.1). NCBI lineage: Eukaryota > Metazoa > Arthropoda > Insecta > Orthoptera > Acrididae > Locusta > Locusta migratoria. The sequence continues at coordinate 567,837,899 of CM048746.1, forward strand.
CCGCGCGCTCCGGTTCTCCCATTCCCGCGCAAAGTGCATCGATTTTCGCGGCAGTAGGCTGTAATTGCAACTATATGACATTTAACTCGGCGGCTAAAAGCTGCATTCTAAATAGAAACTGCAAGCATTACGACCATGCTCTTTAACAAGAGCTCTCGACGTCTTTGTAATCGTCAAACATCTGTAGCACGAGACGTTATAAATATTCGGCAGTGGGTGCGTGAAGGCATACTTACCTGGCGTAGGAGACACCGTGATCATAAAGGCGGTTCTCCCAGGGCGAGACCTTTCCATTGCACTTCGGTTAGGTTGACCCCTGCGATTACCTCTAATGTAGGTAACTCGGGCGCATAATTTTTGGTAGTCGGGACTGCGTTCGCGCTGTCCCGTTCTTAAATTATTTCAAAACTCAGCAAGCAATAACAGAAGCTTGTCAGTATTCAGTAGGCTGCAACTAGATAGGCACAAAACGGTTAGCTGCACGTCAAGGGACCTGGTGCCGAACCCAGAGCCACCCAGCACGGCCCGCTCGGCAACGACCTCGGACGTGCGCCCTTAGTAGCAGAAGCCACGACGACGCAACCCCCGCACAGCGTCCGAAAATAGCAGTCGGGCAGCCATTTCGGCCCTTCTCTGTCCATCGATGATTGCGCACCGACGGCAAATCGGCGGAGCATCGACCCCTGCACGGCCGGCTAGTGTGATGGGGCGCATGGGCCCACAGCAGCCGATGAGCGGCCGTAGGCGGTGCAGCGTGTATCGAGGTATAAGACGGGTCGAAATCAAGCGTCTAGCGTAGCGTCTTACGACTTGCAGACTTGCGGCACTTGGGGTGCTGGGGTCGTAGTCGGGTCGTGAACTGGAGACAACAAGAGCGAGAAAAATGAAAATGAAATTGCGGCCAACAGCACCCTGTTTTCCCAGGTGGTCACCCATCCAAGTACTGACAAGGCCCAACGTTGCTTAACTTCGGTGATCGGACGAGAACCGGTGTTTTCAACGTGGTATGGCCGTTGGCGAGCAAATTGTGCAACATGAAACGACAAGTCTGCGTCGGACCATGTCTCTTAATTTCCACACTAAGTGTTTATTTACCTGGCAGTAAAAACACGAGGCTGGCATAAAACGGCCGATCGAGATTTCGTGAAATGAAATAACATCTCTTTATGGAATACATTTAGAAAATTAAAACTTTCTTTAGAATCATTTACATTACAAAACGTTCCACTTCTTTTTTTATTATCATTATTATTTTAGCGTTCATTATGTCTGATTTAACTTATCCCCTCCCCCGACCGACCAACCACCACAACTTCGCCAAACTAAATAAATAAATAAATAAATAGAGTGTAGGTGATACGAATTACTCCCTGTCCCATAACGCTTATGCCTAATGCAAAGGGTAAAACTTTATTTTTTTTTCCTTTGACTTTGCCATGTAAGGGGAATATGACGGCATATACTGGATTCAAATAGCAAAGAACCCAACTGACCTTTCACAATGCTACTGACAAACATGAAAAATATTTTTACCTTGTAGTTTCTGTTGTTCATAGGTGTTCAGTCAGTAGCGTAACCAACACTGTATGCTGATTCTTGGTTTCTCTTGAATTCTACCAATGTGGGGTATGTTCAACGTGCACACTCTAAGGAATGCTGTCCAACATTCTTGGTCGTCTTTGACTGTCTGGGCCCGTGGCGCTTCCGTTGCTGAGCAACAGACTCCGGCGATTGACAATACTGCCTCATTTAGCAACATTAAACTCTCTCCTCGTGATAGGTAATGTAACCTATTTCGTTACAGGGCGGGAAAGTCATTCCACAAATGTCAATCGTCGTTTTCATAGCAACCGAGAGAGCGTCTTTCTGATGGAAGGAGGGCCTGAGGCGGTAGACTGCACTTGTATGCCATCTTGCGGAAGATATAGTGAGTTACCGCAGCAACGGTCGACGCCTGGACCGCGTGGTCCTCCCTTCCCGCGCGCTCCGGTTCTCCCATTCCCGCGCAAAGTGCATCGATTTTCGCGGCAGTAGGCTGTAATTGCAACTATATGACATTTAACTCGGCGGCTAAAAGCTGCATTCTAAATAGAAACTGCAAGCATTACGACCATGCTCTTTAACAAGAGCTCTCGACGTCTTTGTAATCGTCAAACATCTGTAGCACGAGACGTTATAAATATTCGGCAGTGGGTGCGTGAAGGCATACTTACCTGGCGTAGGAGACACCGTGATCATAAAGGCGGTTCTCCCAGGGCGAGACCTTTCCATTGCACTTCGGTTAGGTTGACCCCTGCGATTACCTCTAATGTAGGTAACTCGGGCGCATAATTTTTGGTAGTCGGGACTGCGTTCGCGCTGTCCCGTTCTTAAATTATTTCAAAACTCAGCAAGCAATAACAGAAGCTTGTCAGTATTCAGTAGGCTGCAACTAGATAGGCACAAAACGGTTAGCTGCACGTCAAGGGACCTGGTGCCGAACCCAGAGCCACCCAGCACGGCCCGCTCGGCAACGACCTCGGACGTGCGCCCTTAGTAGCAGAAGCCACGACGACGCAACCCCCGCACAGCGTCCGAAAATAGCAGTCGGGCAGCCATTTCGGCCCTTCTCTGTCCATCGATGATTGCGCACCGACGGCAAATCGGCGGAGCATCGACCCCTGCACGGCCGGCTAGTGTGATGGGGCGCATGGGCCCACAGCAGCCGATGAGCGGCCGTAGGCGGTGCAGCGTGTATCGAGGTATAAGACGGGTCGAAATCAAGCGTCTAGCGTAGCGTCTTACGACTTGCAGACTTGCGGCACTTGGGGTGCTGGGGTCGTAGTCGGGTCGTGAACTGGAGACAACAAGAGCGAGAAAAATGAAAATGAAATTGCGGCCAACAGCACCCTGTTTTCCCAGGTGGTCACCCATCCAAGTACTGACAAGGCCCAACGTTGCTTAACTTCGGTGATCGGACGAGAACCGGTGTTTTCAACGTGGTATGGCCGTTGGCGAGCAAATTGTGCAACATGAAACGACAAGTCTGCGTCGGACCATGTCTCTTAATTTCCACACTAAGTGTTTATTTACCTGGCAGTAAAAACACGAGGCTGGCATAAAACGGCCGATCGAGATTTCGTGAAATGAAATAACATCTCTTTATGGAATACATTTAGAAAATTAAAACTTTCTTTAGAATCATTTACATTACAAAACGTTCCACTTCTTTTTTTATTATCATTATTATTTTAGCGTTCATTATGTCTGATTTAACTTATCCCCTCCCCCGACCGACCAACCACCACAACTTCGCCAAACTAAATAAATAAATAAATAAATAGAGTGTAGGTGATACGAATTACTCCCTGTCCCATAACGCTTATGCCTAATGCAAAGGGTAAAACTTTATTTTTTTTTTCCTTTGACTTTGCCATGTAAGGGGAATATGACGGCATATACTGGATTCAAATAGCAAAGAACCCAACTGACCTTTCACAATGCTACTGACAAACATGAAAAATATTTTTACCTTGTAGTTTCTGTTGTTCATAGGTGTTCAGTCAGTAGCGTAACCAACACTGTATGCTGATTCTTGGTTTCTCTTGAATTCTACCAATGTGGGGTATGTTCAACGTGCACACTCTAAGGAATGCTGTCCAACATTCTTGGTCGTCTTTGACTGTCTGGGCCCGTGGCGCTTCCGTTGCTGAGCAACAGACTCCGGCGATTGACAATACTGCCTCATTTAGCAACATTAAACTCTCTCCTCGTGATAGGTAATGTAACCTATTTCGTTACAGGGCGGGAAAGTCATTCCACAAATGTCAATCGTCGTTTTCATAGCAACCGAGAGAGCGTCTTTCTGATGGAAGGAGGGCCTGAGGCGGTAGACTGCACTTGTATGCCATCTTGCGGAAGATATAGTGAGTTACCGCAGCAACGGTCGACGCCTGGACCGCGTGGTCCTCCCTTCCCGCGCGCTCCGGTTCTCCCATTCCCGCGCAAAGTGCATCGATTTTCGCGGCAGTAGGCTGTAATTGCAACTATATGACATTTAACTCGGCGGCTAAAAGCTGCATTCTAAATAGAAACTGCAAGCATTACGACCATGCTCTTTAACAAGAGCTCTCGACGTCTTTGTAATCGTCAAACATCTGTAGCACGAGACGTTATAAATATTCGGCAGTGGGTGCGTGAAGGCATACTTACCTGGCGTAGGAGACACCGTGATCATAAAGGCGGTTCTCCCAGGGCGAGACCTTTCCATTGCACTTCCCAGGGCGAGACCTTTCCATTGCACTTCGGTTAGGTTGACCCCTGCGATTACCTCTAATGTAGGTAACTCGGGCGCATAATTTTTGGTAGTCGGGACTGCGTTCGCGCTGTCCCGTTCTTAAATTATTTCAAAACTCAGCAAGCAATAACAGAAGCTTGTCAGTATTCAGTAGGCTGCAACTAGATAGGCACAAAACGGTTAGCTGCACGTCAAGGGACCTGGTGCCGAACCCAGAGCCACCCAGCACGGCCCGCTCGGCAACGACCTCGGACGTGCGCCCTTAGTAGCAGAAGCCACGACGACGCAACCCCCGCACAGCGTCCGAAAATAGCAGTCGGGCAGCCATTTCGGCCCTTCTCTGTCCATCGATGATTGCGCACCGACGGCAAATCGGCGGAGCATCGACCCCTGCACGGCCGGCTAGTGTGATGGGGCGCATGGGCCCACAGCAGCCGATGAGCGGCCGTAGGCGGTGCAGCGTGTATCGAGGTATAAGACGGGTCGAAATCAAGCGTCTAGCGTAGCGTCTTACGACTTGCAGACTTGCGGCACTTGGGGTGCTGGGGTCGTAGTCGGGTCGTGAACTGGAGACAACAAGAGCGAGAAAAATGAAAATGAAATTGCGGCCAACAGCACCCTGTTTTCCCAGGTGGTCACCCATCCAAGTACTGACAAGGCCCAACGTTGCTTAACTTCGGTGATCGGACGAGAACCGGTGTTTTCAACGTGGTATGGCCGTTGGCGAGCAAATTGTGCAACATGAAACGACAAGTCTGCGTCGGACCATGTCTCTTAATTTCCACACTAAGTGTTTATTTACCTGGCAGTAAAAACACGAGGCTGGCATAAAACGGCCGATCGAGATTTCGTGAAATGAAATAACATCTCTTTATGGAATACATTTAGAAAATTAAAACTTTCTTTAGAATCATTTACATTACAAAACGTTCCACTTCTTTTTTTATTATCATTATTATTTTAGCGTTCATTATGTCTGATTTAACTTATCCCCTCCCCCGACCGACCAACCACCACAACTTCGCCAAACTAAATAAATAAATAAATAAATAGAGTGTAGGTGATACGAATTACTCCCTGTCCCATAACGCTTATGCCTAATGCAAAGGGTAAAACTTTATTTTTTTTTTCCTTTGACTTTGCCATGTAAGGGGAATATGACGGCATATACTGGATTCAAATAGCAAAGAACCCAACTGACCTTTCACAATGCTACTGACAAACATGAAAAATATTTTTACCTTGTAGTTTCTGTTGTTCATAGGTGTTCAGTCAGTAGCGTAACCAACACTGTATGCTGATTCTTGGTTTCTCTTGAATTCTACCAATGTGGGGTATGTTCAACGTGCACACTCTAAGGAATGCTGTCCAACATTCTTGGTCGTCTTTGACTGTCTGGGCCCGTGGCGCTTCCGTTGCTGAGCAACAGACTCCGGCGATTGACAATACTGCCTCATTTAGCAACATTAAACTCTCTCCTCGTGATAGGTAATGTAACCTATTTCGTTACAGGGCGGGAAAGTCATTCCACAAATGTCAATCGTCGTTTTCATAGCAACCGAGAGAGCGTCTTTCTGATGGAAGGAGGGCCTGAGGCGGTAGACTGCACTTGTATGCCATCTTGCGGAAGATATAGTGAGTTACCGCAGCAACGGTCGACGCCTGGACCGCGTGGTCCTCCCTTCCCGCGCGCTCCGGTTCTCCCATTCCCGCGCAAAGTGCATCGATTTTCGCGGCAGTAGGCTGTAATTGCAACTATATGACATTTAACTCGGCGGCTAAAAGCTGCATTCTAAATAGAAACTGCAAGCATTACGACCATGCTCTTTAACAAGAGCTCTCGACGTCTTTGTAATCGTCAAACATCTGTAGCACGAGACGTTATAAATATTCGGCAGTGGGTGCGTGAAGGCATACTTACCTGGCGTAGGAGACACCGTGATCATAAAGGCGGTTCTCCCAGGGCGAGACCTTTCCATTGCACTTCGGTTAGGTTGACCCCTGCGATTACCTCTAATGTAGGTAACTCGGGCGCATAATTTTTGGTAGTCGGGACTGCGTTCGCGCTGTCCCGTTCTTAAATTATTTCAAAACTCAGCAAGCAATAACAGAAGCTTGTCAGTATTCAGTAGGCTGCAACTAGATAGGCACAAAACGGTTAGCTGCACGTCAAGGGACCTGGTGCCGAACCCAGAGCCACCCAGCACGGCCCGCTCGGCAACGACCTCGGACGTGCGCCCTTAGTAGCAGAAGCCACGACGACGCAACCCCCGCACAGCGTCCGAAAATAGCAGTCGGGCAGCCATTTCGGCCCTTCTCTGTCCATCGATGATTGCGCACCGACGGCAAATCGGCGGAGCATCGACCCCTGCACGGCCGGCTAGTGTGATGGGGCGCATGGGCCCACAGCAGCCGATGAGCGGCCGTAGGCGGTGCAGCGTGTATCGAGGTATAAGACGGGTCGAAATCAAGCGTCTAGCGTAGCGTCTTACGACTTGCAGACTTGCGGCACTTGGGGTGCTGGGGTCGTAGTCGGGTCGTGAACTGGAGACAACAAGAGCGAGAAAAATGAAAATGAAATTGCGGCCAACAGCACCCTGTTTTCCCAGGTGGTCACCCATCCAAGTACTGACAAGGCCCAACGTTGCTTAACTTCGGTGATCGGACGAGAACCGGTGTTTTCAACGTGGTATGGCCGTTGGCGAGCAAATTGTGCAACATGAAACGACAAGTCTGCGTCGGACCATGTCTCTTAATTTCCACACTAAGTGTTTATTTACCTGGCAGTAAAAACACGAGGCTGGCATAAAACGGCCGATCGAGATTTCGTGAAATGAAATAACATCTCTTTATGGAATACATTTAGAAAATTAAAACTTTCTTTAGAATCATTTACATTACAAAACGTTCCACTTCTTTTTTTATTATCATTATTATTTTAGCGTTCATTATGTCTGATTTAACTTATCCCCTCCCCCGACCGACCAACCACCACAACTTCGCCAAACTAAATAAATAAATAAATAAATAGAGTGTAGGTGATACGAATTACTCCCTGTCCCATAACGCTTATGCCTAATGCAAAGGGTAAAACTTTATTTTTTTTTTCCTTTGACTTTGCCATGTAAGGGGAATATGACGGCATATACTGGATTCAAATAGCAAAGAACCCAACTGACCTTTCACAATGCTACTGACAAACATGAAAAATATTTTTACCTTGTAGTTTCTGTTGTTCATAGGTGTTCAGTCAGTAGCGTAACCAACACTGTATGCTGATTCTTGGTTTCTCTTGAATTCTACCAATGTGGGGTATGTTCAACGTGCACACTCTAAGGAATGCTGTCCAACATTCTTGGTCGTGTTTGACTGTCTGGGCCCGTGGCGCTTCCGTTGCTGAGCAACAGACTCCGGCGATTGACAATACTGCCTCATTTAGCAACATTAAACTCTCTCCTCGTGATAGGTAATGTAACCTATTTCGTTACAGGGCGGGAAAGTCATTCCACAAATGTCAATCGTCGTTTTCATAGCAACCGAGAGAGCGTCTTTCTGATGGAAGGAGGGCCTGAGGCGGTAGACTGCACTTGTATGCCATCTTGCGGAAGATATAGTGAGTTACCGCAGCAACGGTCGACGCCTGGACCGCGTGGTCCTCCCTTCCCGCGCGCTCCGGTTCTCCCATTCCCGCGCAAAGTGCATCGATTTTCGCGGCAGTAGGCTGTAATTGCAACTATATGACATTTAACTCGGCGGCTAAAAGCTGCATTCTAAATAGAAACTGCAAGCATTACGACCATGCTCTTTAACAAGAGCTCTCGACGTCTTTGTAATCGTCAAACATCTGTAGCACGAGACGTTATAAATATTCGGCAGTGGGTGCGTGAAGGCATACTTACCTGGCGTAGGAGACACCGTGATCATAAAGGCGGTTCTCCCAGGGCGAGACCTTTCCATTGCACTTCGGTTAGGTTGACCCCTGCGATTACCTCTAATGTAGGTAACTCGGGCGCATAATTTTTGGTAGTCGGGACTGCGTTCGCGCTGTCCCGTTCTTAAATTATTTCAAAACTCAGCAAGCAATAACAGAAGCTTGTCAGTATTCAGTAGGCTGCAACTAGATAGGCACAAAACGGTTAGCTGCACGTCAAGGGACCTGGTGCCGAACCCAGAGCCACCCAGCACGGCCCGCTCGGCAACGACCTCGGACGTGCGCCCTTAGTAGCAGAAGCCACGACGACGCAACCCCCGCACAGCGTCCGAAAATAGCAGTCGGGCAGCCATTTCGGCCCTTCTCTGTCCATCGATGATTGCGCACCGACGGCAAATCGGCGGAGCATCGACCCCTGCACGGCCGGCTAGTGTGATGGGGCGCATGGGCCCACAGCAGCCGATGAGCGGCCGTAGGCGGTGCAGCGTGTATCGAGGTATAAGACGGGTCGAAATCAAGCGTCTAGCGTAGCGTCTTACGACTTGCAGACTTGCGGCACTTGGGGTGCTGGGGTCGTAGTCGGGTCGTGAACTGGAGACAACAAGAGCGAGAAAAATGAAAATGAAATTGCGGCCAACAGCACCCTGTTTTCCCAGGTGGTCACCCATCCAAGTACTGACAAGGCCCAACGTTGCTTAACTTCGGTGATCGGACGAGAACCGGTGTTTTCAACGTGGTATGGCCGTTGGCGAGCAAATTGTGCAACATGAAACGACAAGTCTGCGTCGGACCATGTCTCTTAATTTCCACACTAAGTGTTTATTTACCTGGCAGTAAAAACACGAGGCTGGCATAAAACGGCCGATCGAGATTTCGTGAAATGAAATAACATCTCTTTATGGAATACATTTAGAAAATTAAAACTTTCTTTAGAATCATTTACATTACAAAACGTTCCACTTCTTTTTTTATTATCATTATTATTTTAGCGTTCATTATGTCTGATTTAACTTATCCCCTCCCCCGACCGACCAACCACCACAACTTCGCCAAACTAAATAAATAAATAAATAAATAGAGTGTAGGTGATACGAATTACTCCCTGTCCCATAACGCTTATGCCTAATGCAAAGGGTAAAACTTTATTTTTTTTTTTCCTTTGACTTTGCCATGTAAGGGGAATATGACGGCATATACTGGATTCAAATAGCAAAGAACCCAACTGACCTTTCACAATGCTACTGACAAACATGAAAAATATTTTTACCTTGTAGTTTCTGTTGTTCATAGGTGTTCAGTCAGTAGCGTAACCAACACTGTATGCTGATTCTTGGTTTCTCTTGAATTCTACCAATGTGGGGTATGTTCAACGTGCACACTCTAAGGAATGCTGTCCAACATTCTTGGTCGTCTTTGACTGTCTGGGCCCGTGGCGCTTCCGTTGCTGAGCAACAGACTCCGGCGATTGACAATACTGCCTCATTTAGCAACATTAAACTCTCTCCTCGTGATAGGTAATGTAACCTATTTCGTTACAGGGCGGGAAAGTCATTCCACAAATGTCAATCGTCGTTTTCATAGCAACCGAGAGAGCGTCTTTCTGATGGAAGGAGGGCCTGAGGCGGTAGACTGCACTTGTATGCCATCTTGCGGAAGATATAGTGAGTTACCGCAGCAACGGTCGACGCCTGGACCGCGTGGTCCTCCCTTCCCGCGCGCTCCGGTTCTCCCATTCCCGCGCAAAGTGCATCGATTTTCGCGGCAGTAGGCTGTAATTGCAACTATATGACATTTAACTCGGCGGCTAAAAGCTGCATTCTAAATAGAAACTGCAAGCATTACGACCATGCTCTTTAACAAGAGCTCTCGACGTCTTTGTAATCGTCAAACATCTGTAGCACGAGACGTTATAAATATTCGGCAGTGGGTGCGTGAAGGCATACTTACCTGGCGTAGGAGACACCGTGATCATAAAGGCGGTTCTCCCAGGGCGAGACCTTTCCATTGCACTTCGGTTAGGTTGACCCCTGCGATTACCTCTAATGTAGGTAACTCGGGCGCATAATTTTTGGTAGTCGGGACTGCGTTCGCGCTGTCCCGTTCTTAAATTATTTCAAAACTCAGCAAGCAATAACAGAAGCTTGTCAGTATTCAGTAGGCTGCAACTAGATAGGCACAAAACGGTTAGCTGCACGTCAAGGGACCTGGTGCCGAACCCAGAGCCACCCAGCACGGCCCGCTCGGCAACGACCTCGGACGTGCGCCCTTAGTAGCAGAAGCCACGACGACGCAACCCCCGCACAGCGTCCGAAAATAGCAGTCGGGCAGCCATTTCGGCCCTTCTCTGTCCATCGATGATTGCGCACCGACGGCAAATCGGCGGAGCATCGACCCCTGCACGGCCGGCTAGTGTGATGGGGCGCATGGGCCCACAGCAGCCGATGAGCGGCCGTAGGCGGTGCAGCGTGTATCGAGGTATAAGACGGGTCGAAATCAAGCGTCTAGCGTAGCGTCTTACGACTTGCAGACTTGCGGCACTTGGGGTGCTGGGGTCGTAGTCGGGTCGTGAACTGGAGACAACAAGAGCGAGAAAAATGAAAATGAAATTGCGGCCAACAGCACCCTGTTTTCCCAGGTGGTCACCCATCCAAGTACTGACAAGGCCCAACGTTGCTTAACTTCGGTGATCGGACGAGAACCGGTGTTTTCAACGTGGTATGGCCGTTGGCGAGCAAATTGTGCAACATGAAACGACAAGTCTGCGTCGGACCATGTCTCTTAATTTCCACACTAAGTGTTTATTTACCTGGCAGTAAAAACACGAGGCTGGCATAAAACGGCCGATCGAGATTTCGTGAAATGAAATAACATCTCTTTATGGAATACATTTAGAAAATTAAAACTTTCTTTAGAATCATTTACATTACAAAACGTTCCACTTCTTTTTTTATTATCATTATTATTTTAGCGTTCATTATGTCTGATTTAACTTATCCCCTCCCCCGACCGACCAACCACCACAACTTCGCCAAACTAAATAAATAAATAAATAAATAGAGTGTAGGTGATACGAATTACTCCCTGTCCCATAACGCTTATGCCTAATGCAAAGGGTAAAACTTTATTTTTTTTTTCCTTTGACTTTGCCATGTAAGGGGAATATGACGGCATATACTGGATTCAAATAGCAAAGAACCCAACTGACCTTTCACAATGCTACTGACAAACATGAAAAATATTTTTACCTTGTAGTTTCTGTTGTTCATAGGTGTTCAGTCAGTAGCGTAACCAACACTGTATGCTGATTCTTGGTTTCTCTTGAATTCTACCAATGTGGGGTATGTTCAACGTGCACACTCTAAGGAATGCTGTCCAACATTCTTGGTCGTCTTTGACTGTCTGGGCCCGTGGCGCTTCCGTTGCTGAGCAACAGACTCCGGCGATTGACAATACTGCCTCATTTAGCAACATTAAACTCTCTCCTCGTGATAGGTAATGTAACCTATTTCGTTACAGGGCGGGAAAGTCATTCCACAAATGTCAATCGTCGTTTTCATAGCAACCGAGAGAGCGTCTTTCTGATGGAAGGAGGGCCTGAGGCGGTAGACTGCACTTGTATGCCATCTTGCGGAAGATATAGTGAGTTACCGCAGCAACGGTCGACGCCTGGACCGCGTGGTCCTCCCTTCCCGCGCGCTCCGGTTCTCCCATTCCCGCGCAAAGTGCATCGATTTTCGCGGCAGTAGGCTGTAATTGCAACTATATGACATTTAACTCGGCGGCTAAAAGCTGCATTCTAAATAGAAACTGCAAGCATTACGACCATGCTCTTTAACAAGAGCTCTCGACGTCTTTGTAATCGTCAAACATCTGTAGCACGAGACGTTATAAATATTCGGCAGTGGGTGCGTGAAGGCCATCGAATCCCCCCGACTGTAGCTATTGCCGGGCTGATCTCGGCTACTTCAGTTGGTTTCCTGTTCACGCTACTTCCTTCCGTTCCTGCTTTGCGCCGCCGCCGCCGCCGCCCAGGCCCCGCACCTGGTCCGCCGCTGCCGCCGCCGCTGCCGCCGCCGCCGCCGCCCGGGCCCCGCACCTGGTCCGCCGCCGCCGCCGCCGCCGCCGCCGCCGCCCTAGGCCCCGCACCTGGTCCGCCGCCGCCGCCGCCCAGGCCCCGCACCTGGCCCGCCGCCGCCGCCGCCGCCGCCGCCGCCGCCGCCGCCGTCGTCTTCGTAGCAGCACCAACGTCCACGCTGCCGCCGCCGTCGCCGCCGTCATCGCTGCCGCCCTGCCGGTCTCCGCTCGTCGCCCTGGACTGCGCCCCTGTCGTAAGAGCTGCCCATGGCGACCTCATCGTCCACCCCGTCAACTTCCTCCTCCCTCTCCGCAGTTCCCACAATAACCCTGCCCCCTGTCCATACTGCACCCATCATTCTTACTACCACCCCCTCCCTCGCCTCCACAACAATCACCTGGAGCCCCTCCAGCCTTCCCCAAACTACTCTCCCGCTCCATGTCATCCTCTCCGCTTCACCATCCCATGAGGTCCCCCCTCCCCCTCCGCTCTACCTCCCCCTCACTACCCCCTACACTGCACCGGTCAATTCCGCCCATGTGACGCACCGCCGAGCCACGGTGGCAGATACACCGCTGTCGCCCCCGCCCCCTTCTCACCTTCTACCCCACCATCCGCCTCCCATCGAAATCCCACTTGATCGTGTTTCCCTCCCAGCCCCTCCTACCTATGCCTCCGTCACCGCCTCTGCTCCAGCATCTCTACCTGCCTCTACTGGCGCCATCCCCAAGCGCACCCAGAAACGGGGAAGTGCGGACCCTTCCCCCGCCTCCACCAAATCGAAGAAAGCTCCCCCCCCTCCCCCGCCCCCTTCTCCTCCCCCTCTTACGGACTCTATGGTCACCACCCCCATTCTCCCACGCCCCCAACCCGACATGTTCACATATGTACTGTCCCATCCTGATCCCCGATTCCTGGAACATAAAAACCTCTCCCTCCAAATTCGGAAGTATTTCCCCTCCGCCCCCATCTCCCAAATTATTCCCCGCCGAGACTCTGTCCTCCTGAAGTCCCCCAGCCCCACCCTCCACACAGACATCCTCGCTCGCATCCCCAAGGTCCTTTTCGGCCCTCATGCCTCCCTCACCCCCTACTATACAGCCTCCTCTGCCCGCCAACCACCTCCCCCCCGCCGCCCTCCGACCCTCACCGCCGTGATCACAAGGCTTAGTCCTTTGATTACGGAGGAAGAGGTGTTGGAGCAACTCAACTCTCACCCCGACATCTCCATCCGTTCCGCCAAGCGGATCAACAATGACTCTGGCCCCACCCGTTTGATGCGGATATTTACTGAATCCGCATCTTCCCTTGACCACCTCTTCCTCGAGGGTGCGCTGATCTACGATCGCCGCCACACGGTAGAACCCTCCCGATCCCCCCCGCAAGCCTACCGCTGCGCCAGGTGCCTCGTTTATAATGATCACCTGACGCAGAACTGCAAAAACCCTCCCACCTGTCCCCACTGCAAAGACTCCCACCTCCATAAACACTGTCCCAACCTCACCTCTCCTCCCACCTGCAACACCTGTGGCGGCCCTCACCCTACCTACTCCTACAAGTGCAAATCCGTCCCTCCACCTGCTCCCTCCAAACCCGAACTCACCGTCCCCATCCGCCCCATAGATCCTCCCATGCACCCCAATCAATCCTTGGTCCCTCCCCCCACCGCCGAAGACGTTATCCGGTTCGTCACCACCGTCCTCGCCAACATCCACCCCTTCCAGCGTCCCCACACCCTCCAACAGATTGCACTGGCCGCCAGGTCCGTGTTCAATCTGGACACCTTTGCCACCTTCTCCCGTGCCCACTCCCACTTCGCCTTTTCCCGCCTCGAGACCCAAGTTTAAGTCCCTCCGGTCCCCTTCCTTTCCCCACCCCTCCTCTACCCTCCCCAACCCTCCCTCTATCCCATCATGGCAGGCCCATCCTATACCCTCCTCTACCACAACATCCGCTCCCTCCCAGCCAATAAGAACCTCTTCCTCCACACTCTCTCCCAACACCGCGTGGATGCCTTCCTACTCAACGAGACCTTCCTGCAACCCCGCCGACCAGTCAACACCAATCCTTACCTTCTCCACCGCACCGACGGACCCCCACCCCTGGCCCGAGGCGGAGTGGCGATCGGCCATCTCCGTCACCACCCCGTCCGGCTACACCCTCTCCTCAATGACCCCACTGAACACTTGATCCTCAGCCTCTTTCTTCCCTCCCTCACTGTCACTCTCGCCACCATTTACATTCGCTCCACCTCTCCTCTCCCGTACGATTTCCTCTCCCATGTCGACCGCACCTTCCCGACCTATGTCATTGCCGCTGACCTCAACCTTCATTCCCGTCACCCCGCTGAACTCCGGCGGTGGCGTCAGTTCGTCACCACCTCGCTCCGGGGCGACGTCCTTCCCCTTCCCCGCCCAACCCGCCCCGAAAGCAACACCACACCCGATGCAGTACTGGTGTCTCCCAACCTCCTTGGGCGCATCACGGCGGACGTCCTCGACCTAATAGGCAGTGACCACGCCCCTGTCCTACTTACCTTTGACCACCGCCCCCGCCCTGCTCGCGCTCCTCGTCCCATGCCCCCTCCCAAACTCGTCCATGATTATTCCCGTGCCGACTGGGATGCCTACCGTCGCTCCATTGACACCTCGGTCGAAGGCCACCCACTACCCCTCCATACTCCCGCCGATATTGACCATGCCTCCTCCTTTCTCCAGCAGACCGTTGCTGACGCGGTCCATGCCCACATCCCTACCCGGGCGATCTATCCTCACCGCCCTACCCTTCCTCCACAGGCCGTCCTTCTCCTCCGCGAATCCCGCCGTCTGTACCGCTCCTTTCTCCGGACCCGTGACCGGGATACTCTCCAACGCCACCGGCAACTCCAACGACACATAAGAAACCTTTTGACCGCGAAGAAACGCCGGGACTGGCGTCAGACATGCACCCGCCTTAACTCGCTCCTCCCGGTCTACTCCGCCAAGTACTGGCGTGCCTTCCGCCGCCTTACTGGCAGTCACTCCTCCCCCCACTACCCACTTCTCCATGAGGATCGTCCTTTCCCTGACAACGCCAGTAAGGCAGAACATTTTGCCTCCTACCTTTCTGATGTATTTTCCATTCCTGATGATCCCCTCTTTGACTACTCTCTCTTCCCGGATGTCCATGAGCGCACCGACACCTCCTCTCCTCCGCTCGCCCCTGGCTTCCAGTACTTGGACCGCATTCCTCCCTCAGAATTGAACACTCCCATTACTGCCCGTGACATAATAGCCACTCTTCGCACGAAACGAAACACCGCCCCCGGTCACGACCGGCTAACCTACCGCCACCTTCGCGCATGCCCCCTCTCATTTCATGAAGTCCTTGCCAAACTCTACAACGTCATCCTTTACACTGGCTTCTACCCCGACCTGTGGAAAATCTCCCGTATTCTCATGTTCCTCAAGCCTGACAAGCCCCCGTCCCAGACCTCATCCTACCGTCCCATCAGTCTTACCTCCGTGTTCAGCAAGGTCCTGGAAACCATCCTTTCTCGTCGAATCCACCAGCACCTCCACCGCCACCAGTTTCTCCCCTCCTCCCAATGTGGCTTCCGACCCTCCTTCTCCGCCGACGACCAGCTCCTTCGCCTGACTCATCTCCTCTCCGTCCAACTCAACTCCCGTCGCTCCGCAATTTTTGTATCCCTCGACATCCAAAAAGCCTACGACCGAGTATGGCGTTCCGGTCTCCTCTTCAAGATCCAGCTCTACGCCCTTCCCATTAATTACGTCCGCCTCATCGCTTCCTTCCTTACCCGCCGCCCCTCCTACGTCACTGTCTGCAACTCCAACTCCCGTATTTTCTACCCCTCCGCCGGGGTGCCCCAAGGCTCAGTCCTCTCTCCCCTCCTCTATCTCCTCTACTCTGCCGACATGCCTCAACCCCAACCTCCCGTCTATCTCCTCCAATATGCTGACGACACCGCCTTCCTGGCCCTCGCCCCCTCCCTTGCCCGTTCCCAGGTTTTGCTCCAGTCCCACCTCACCGAGTTCGCCTCCTGGTGTAACCAGTGGCTCCTCTCCGTCAATCCCGACAAATCCCAGGCAATAGTCATAGGTCGTACTACCCGCACCTTCCGCCTCCACGATTTCTATCTTACCCTTCACAACCGACCCATCCGCCACACCCCCACCCTCAAGTACCTTGGCCTTATCCTTGACCGCCAACTGTCCTGGACTCCATACCTCAAATCCCTCCGTGAGAAAGCTCTGTCCCGCCTAAACCTCCTAAAACTCCTCACTGGCCGGACGTGGGGCCTCCACCCTTCCACTGTCCTTCACACCTACAAATCAATCATGCGCCCCGTCCTTTGTTCCTTCCACCCCGCCTGGATATCAGCCCCTCCTACTTTCTACAAGTCCCTCCAGATTCTAGAACGCCACGCCCTCCGCCTCGCATACCGTATCAGACTCCCTTCCCCCACGCGGATCCTCTATGACCTCATCCCCTTCCCTCCTCTCCTACAACACCTCGAACATCTCCGGCTCCTTTACGCATCCCGCAAAATAGAGTCCCAAAACCCTCTGGTCTACCCTATTCTTACGAATCCCGGGCCTCTGCCACGCCTCCGCCAAACCGTCCCTCCCGGCCTTCACCTCCATACGCTCCGTATCCTCTCCCAAGGCAATTTCCGCACCCTTCCTCTACCGGATACCGAACTTCGGCCCGATATCTACCCCTCCTACCAACTCTGATCCCTTCCCCGTAGCATCAGCGCCCCTCCCCTCTCTCCCGTCCCTTTTCCTTCCCGCCCGCTTGGCTACCCCTCTCCCATGCCCAGAGTCTCGTCACTCCTTCCCTCCTTACGCTCTCTTCCCTCCCCTTCTCCCCCTCCCCCGCACTTCCCCCGTCCCTGCCCCACCTCCCCCCCTTCCGTCCCCTCCCCACTCCCTGCGGGGGCGTCTCGACTTTTTATCTATGTGTTCAGTGCAAGTGTCTCCAGTGTCGTGTGTTTTACTCAGTGCCTCCATAATCGCCGTCCCCATGTTTTATTCTTTACGCCGTCAGCTGTCTCCGTGTGTGAACTTCGTGTCTCCGCAATGTACTTTTAAACTTGTCACCGTGGCCGGTTGTTTTTACTGACTGTGTGTGTGTTTTATCACTACTCGTCTCTTTTTTGTTCTCTGCCATATGTTTTGTCCCATTTATACATGTCCGTTTTACTCTGACGAAAAATCTGTCTGTCAAGTTTTTAATTTCCGCAATTTTGTTCATCTTTTTTATATTTTATCTCTTCTTTGTCAAATACTTGTGTCTCACATGGCTGAAGAGCAGCCACCGCAGCTGCTGCCAGCCTGCCAGCTGTTTCTACGGCTGGCTTTAAAACAACAATAAAGGAAAAAAAAAAAAAAAAAAAAAAATGCGTGAAGGCATACTTACCTGGCGTAGGAGACACCGTGATCATAAAGGCGGTTCTCCCAGGGCGAGACCTTTCCATTGCACTTCGGTTAGGTTGACCCCTGCGATTACCTCTAATGTAGGTAACTCGGGCGCATAATTTTTGGTAGTCGGGACTGCGTTCGCGCTGTCCCGTTCTTAAATTGTTTCAAAACTCAGCACGCAATAACAGAAGCTTGCCAGTATACAGCAAGCTGCAACTAGATAGGCACAAAACGGTTAGCTGCACGTCAAGGGACCTGGCGTCGAACCCAGAGCCACCCAGCGCGCGGCCCACTCCGCAACGACCTCGGACGTGCGCCCTTAGTAGCAGAAGCCACGACGACGCAACCCCCGCACAGCGTCCGAAAATAGCAGTCGGACAGCCATTTCGGCCCTTCTCTATCCATCGATGATTGCGCACCGACGGTAAATCGGCGGTGCATCGAGCCCTGCACGGCCGGCTAGTGTGATGGGGCGGTTGGGCCCACAGCAGCCGATGAGCGGCCGTAGGCGGTGCAGCGTGTATCGAGGTATAAGACGGGCCGAAATCAAGCGTCTAGCGTAGCGTCTTACGACTTGCAGACTTGCGGCACTTGGGGTGCTGGGGTCGTAGTCGGGTCGTGAACTGGAGACAACAAGAGCGAGAAAAATGAAAATGAAATTGCGGCCAACAGCACCCTGTTTTCCCAGGTGGTCACCCATCCAAGTACTGACAAGGCCCGACGTTGCTTAACTTCGGTGATCGGACGAGAACCGGTGTTTTCAACGTGGTATGGCCGTTGGCGAGCAAATTGTGCAACATGAAACGACAAGTCTGCGTCGGACCATGTCTCTTAATTTCCACACTGACTGTTTATTTATTTACCTGGCAGTAAAAACACGAGACTGGCATAAAACGGCCGATCCAGATTTCGTGAAATGAAATAACATTTCTTTATGGAATGCATTTAGAAAATTAAAACTTTCGTACCTATTCTCCCTACTAGGGACGAAAAAATAGAAACACTTTCTGTTATTATGTTACAGTTGCGACTTGACAAATTCGTTAGATAGTCCAAATTCGTAGCAAAACAATGTCGTTAAATTACACCTGACAAAGACAATAAAACTCGCCTTCAATTAATTCGCTTTTGAATCATTTACATTACAAAACGTTCCACTTCCATTTTTTATGTACTTATTTTAGCGTTCATTATGTCTGATTTAACTTATCCCCTCCCCCCACCGACCGACCACCACAACTTCGCCTAAATAAATAAGAGTGTAGGTGATACGAATTACTCCCTGCCCCATAACGCTTATGCCTAATGCAAAGGGTAAAACGTTTAATTTTTTTTCCTTAGACTTTGCCATGTAAGGGGAAAATGACGGCATATACTGGATTCAAATAGCAAAGAACCCAACTAAGCTTTCACAATCCTACTGACAAACAAGAAAAATATTTCTTACCTTGTAGTTTCTATTTGTTCATAGGTGTTCAGTCAGTAACGTAACCAACAATGTATGCTCATTCTTGGTTTCTCTTGAATTCTACCAATGTGGGGTATGTTCAATGTGCACACTGTAAGGAATGCTGTCCAACATTCTTGGTCGTGTTTGACTGTCTGAGCTGTGGCGCTTCCGTTGCTAAGCAACAGACTCCAGCGATTGACAATACTGCCTCAATTAGCAACATTAAACTCTCTCCTCGTGATAGGTAATGTAACCTATTTTTTTTTTTTTTTTTTTTTTTTTTTTACAGGGCGGAAAAGTCATCCCACAAATGTCATTCGTCGTTACCATAGCAACAGGGAGAGCGTCTTTCTGATGGAAGGAGGGCCTGAGGCGGTAGACTGCACTTGTATGCCATCTTGCGGAGGATAGAGTGAGTTAGTTACTGCAGCAACGGTCCACGCCTGGACCGCGTGGTCCTCCCTTCCCGCGCGGTCCTCCCTCCCCGCGCAAAGTGCATCGATTTACTTGGCAGTAGGCTGTAATTGCAACTACCTGACACTTAACTCGGCGGCTAAAAGCTGCATTCTAAGTAGAAACTGCAAGCATAGCGACCATGCTCTTTAACAAGAGCTCTCGACGTCTTTCGTAATCGTCAAACATCTGTAGCGCGCGACGTTATAAATATTCGGCAGTGGGTGCGTGAAGGCATACTTACCTGGCGTAGGAGACACCGTGATCATAAAGGCGGTTCTCCCAGGGCGAGACCTTTCCATTGCACTTCGGTTAGGTTGACCCCTGCGATTACCTCTAATGTAGGTAACTCGGGCGCATAATTTTTGGTAGTCGGGACTGCGTTCGCGCTGTCCCGTTCTTAAATTGTTTCAAAACTCAGCACGCAATAACAGAAGCTTGCCAGTATACAGCAAGCTGCAACTAGATAGGCACAAAACGGTTAGCTGCACGTCAAGGGACCTGGCGTCGAACCCAGAGCCACCCAGCGCGCGGCCCACTCCGCAACGACCTCGGACGTGCGCCCTTAGTAGCAGAAGCCACGACGACGCAACCCCCGCACAGCGTCCGAAAATAGCAGTCGGACAGCCATTTCGGCCCTTCTCTATCCATCGATGATTGCGCACCGACGGTAAATCGGCGGTGCATCGAGCCCTGCACGGCCGGCTAGTGTGATGGGGCGGTTGGGCCCACAGCAGCCGATGAGCGGCCGTAGGCGGTGCAGCGTGTATCGAGGTATAAGACGGGCCGAAATCAAGCGTCTAGCGTAGCGTCTTACGACTTGCAGACTTGCGGCACTTGGGGTGCTGGGGTCGTAGTCGGGTCGTGAACTGGAGACAACAAGAGCGAGAAAAATGAAAATGAAATTGCGGCCAACAGCACCCTGTTTTCCCAGGTGGTCACCCATCCAAGTACTGACAAGGCCCGACGTTGCTTAACTTCGGTGATCGGACGAGAACCGGTGTTTTCAACGTGGTATGGCCGTTGGCGAGCAAATTGTGCAACATGAAACGACAAGTCTGCGTCGGACCATGTCTCTTAATTTCCACACTGACTGTTTATTTATTTACCTGGCAGTAAAAACACGAGACTGGCATAAAACGGCCGATCCAGATTTCGTGAAATGAAATAACATTTCTTTATGGAATGCATTTAGAAAATTAAAACTTTCGTACCTATTCTCCCTACTAGGGACGAAAAAATAGAAACACTTTCTGTTATTATGTTACAGTTGCGACTTGACAAATTCGTTAGATAGTCCAAATTCGTAGCAAAACAATGTCGTTAAATTACACCTGACAAAGACAATAAAACTCGCCTTCAATTAATTCGCTTTTGAATCATTTACATTACAAAACGTTCCACTTCCATTTTTTATGTACTTATTTTAGCGTTCATTATGTCTGATTTAACTTATCCCCTCCCCCCACCGACCGACCACCACAACTTCGCCTAAATAAATAAGAGTGTAGGTGATACGAATTACTCCCTGCCCCATAACGCTTATGCCTAATGCAAAGGGTAAAACGTTTAATTTTTTTTCCTTAGACTTTGCCATGTAAGGGGAAAATGACGGCATATACTGGATTCAAATAGCAAAGAACCCAACTAAGCTTTCACAATCCTACTGACAAACAAGAAAAATATTTCTTACCTTGTAGTTTCTATTTGTTCATAGGTGTTCAGTCAGTAACGTAACCAACAATGTATGCTCATTCTTGGTTTCTCTTGAATTCTACCAATGTGGGGTATGTTCAATGTGCACACTGTAAGGAATGCTGTCCAACATTCTTGGTCGTGTTTGACTGTCTGAGCTGTGGCGCTTCCGTTGCTAAGCAACAGACTCCAGCGATTGACAATACTGCCTCAATTAGCAACATTAAACTCTCTCCTCGTGATAGGTAATGTAACCTATTTTTTTTTTTTTTTTTTTTTTTTTTTTTTACAGGGCGGAAAAGTCATCCCACAAATGTCATTCGTCGTTACCATAGCAACAGGGAGAGCGTCTTTCTGATGGAAGGAGGGCCTGAGGCGGTAGACTGCACTTGTATGCCATCTTGCGGAGGATAGAGTGAGTTAGTTACTGCAGCAACGGTCCACGCCTGGACCGCGTGGTCCTCCCTTCCCGCGCGGTCCTCCCTCCCCGCGCAAAGTGCATCGATTTACTTGGCAGTAGGCTGTAATTGCAACTACCTGACACTTAACTCGGCGGCTAAAAGCTGCATTCTAAGTAGAAACTGCAAGCATAGCGACCATGCTCTTTAACAAGAGCTCTCGACGTCTTTCGTAATCGTCAAACATCTGTAGCGCGCGACGTTATAAATATTCGGCAGTGGGTGCGTGAAGGCATACTTACCTGGCGTAGGAGACACCGTGATCATAAAGGCGGTTCTCCCAGGGCGAGACCTTTCCATTGCACTTCGGTTAGGTTGACCCCTGCGATTACCTCTAATGTAGGTAACTCGGGCGCATAATTTTTGGTAGTCGGGACTGCGTTCGCGCTGTCCCGTTCTTAAATTGTTTCAAAACTCAGCACGCAATAACAGAAGCTTGCCAGTATACAGCAAGCTGCAACTAGATAGGCACAAAACGGTTAGCTGCACGTCAAGGGACCTGGCGTCGAACCCAGAGCCACCCAGCGCGCGGCCCACTCCGCAACGACCTCGGACGTGCGCCCTTAGTAGCAGAAGCCACGACGACGCAACCCCCGCACAGCGTCCGAAAATAGCAGTCGGACAGCCATTTCGGCCCTTCTCTATCCATCGATGATTGCGCACCGACGGTAAATCGGCGGTGCATCGACCCCTGCACGGCCGGCTAGTGTGATGGGGCGGTTGGGCCCACAGCAGCCGATGAGCGGCCGTAGGCGGTGCAGCGTGTATCGAGGTATAAGACGGGCCGAAATCAAGCGTCTAGCGTAGCGTCTTACGACTTGCAGACTTGCGGCACTTGGGGTGCTGGGGTCGTAGTCGGGTCGTGAACTGGAGACAACAAGAGCGAGAAAAATGAAAATGAAATTGCGGCCAACAGCACCCTGTTTTCCCAGGTGGTCACCCATCCAAGTACTGACAAGGCCCGACGTTGCTTAACTTCGGTGATCGGACGAGAACCGGTGTTTTCAACGTGGTATGGCCGTTGGCGAGCAAATTGTGCAACATGAAACGACAAGTCTGCGTCGGACCATGTCTCTTAATTTCCACACTGACTGTTTATTTATTTACCTGGCAGTAAAAACACGAGACTGGCATAAAACGGCCGATCCAGATTTCGTGAAATGAAATAACATTTCTTTATGGAATGCATTTAGAAAATTAAAACTTTCGTACCTATTCTCCCTACTAGGGACGAAAAAATAGAAACACTTTCTGTTATTATGTTACAGTTGCGACTTGACAAATTCGTTAGATAGTCCAAATTCGTAGCAAAACAATGTCGTTAAATTACACCTGACAAAGACAATAAAACTCGCCTTCAATTAATTCGCTTTTGAATCATTTACATTACAAAACGTTCCACTTCCATTTTTTATGTACTTATTTTAGCGTTCATTATGTCTGATTTAACTTATCCC
Source organism: Locusta migratoria (assembly GCA_026315105.1). NCBI lineage: Eukaryota > Metazoa > Arthropoda > Insecta > Orthoptera > Acrididae > Locusta > Locusta migratoria. Next base: position 567,861,120 of record CM048746.1, read on the forward strand.
CTCCCCCCACCGACCGACCACCACAACTTCGCCTAAATAAATAAGAGTGTAGGTGATACGAATTACTCCCTGCCCCATAACGCTTATGCCTAATGCAAAGGGTAAAACGTTTAATTTTTTTTCCTTAGACTTTGCCATGTAAGGGGAAAATGACGGCATATACTGGATTCAAATAGCAAAGAACCCAACTAAGCTTTCACAATCCTACTGACAAACAAGAAAAATATTTCTTACCTTGTAGTTTCTATTTGTTCATAGGTGTTCAGTCAGTAACGTAACCAACAATGTATGCTCATTCTTGGTTTCTCTTGAATTCTACCAATGTGGGGTATGTTCAATGTGCACACTGTAAGGAATGCTGTCCAACATTCTTGGTCGTGTTTGACTGTCTGAGCTGTGGCGCTTCCGTTGCTAAGCAACAGACTCCAGCGATTGACAATACTGCCTCAATTAGCAACATTAAACTCTCTCCTCGTGATAGGTAATGTAACCTATTTTTTTTTTTTTTTTTTTTTTACAGGGCGGAAAAGTCATCCCACAAATGTCATTCGTCGTTACCATAGCAACAGGGAGAGCGTCTTTCTGATGGAAGGAGGGCCTGAGGCGGTAGACTGCACTTGTATGCCATCTTGCGGAGGATAGAGTGAGTTAGTTACTGCAGCAACGGTCCACGCCTGGACCGCGTGGTCCTCCCTTCCCGCGCGGTCCTCCCTCCCCGCGCAAAGTGCATCGATTTACTTGGCAGTAGGCTGTAATTGCAACTACCTGACACTTAACTCGGCGGCTAAAAGCTGCATTCTAAGTAGAAACTGCAAGCATAGCGACCATGCTCTTTAACAAGAGCTCTCGACGTCTTTCGTAATCGTCAAACATCTGTAGCGCGCGACGTTATAAATATTCGGCAGTGGGTGCGTGAAGGCATACTTACCTGGCGTAGGAGACACCGTGATCATAAAGGCGGTTCTCCCAGGGCGAGACCTTTCCATTGCACTTCGGTTAGGTTGACCCCTGCGATTACCTCTAATGTAGGTAACTCGGGCGCATAATTTTTGGTAGTCGGGACTGCGTTCGCGCTGTCCCGTTCTTAAATTGTTTCAAAACTCAGCACGCAATAACAGAAGCTTGCCAGTATACAGCAAGCTGCAACTAGATAGGCACAAAACGGTTAGCTGCACGTCAAGGGACCTGGCGTCGAACCCAGAGCCACCCAGCGCGCGGCCCACTCCGCAACGACCTCGGACGTGCGCCCTTAGTAGCAGAAGCCACGACGACGCAACCCCCGCACAGCGTCCGAAAATAGCAGTCGGACAGCCATTTCGGCCCTTCTCTATCCATCGATGATTGCGCACCGACGGTAAATCGGCGGTGCATCGACCCCTGCACGGCCGGCTAGTGTGATGGGGCGGTTGGGCCCACAGCAGCCGATGAGCGGCCGTAGGCGGTGCAGCGTGTATCGAGGTATAAGACGGGCCGAAATCAAGCGTCTAGCGTAGCGTCTTACGACTTGCAGACTTGCGGCACTTGGGGTGCTGGGGTCGTAGTCGGGTCGTGAACTGGAGACAACAAGAGCGAGAAAAATGAAAATGAAATTGCGGCCAACAGCACCCTGTTTTCCCAGGTGGTCACCCATCCAAGTACTGACAAGGCCCGACGTTGCTTAACTTCGGTGATCGGACGAGAACCGGTGTTTTCAACGTGGTATGGCCGTTGGCGAGCAAATTGTGCAACATGAAACGACAAGTCTGCGTCGGACCATGTCTCTTAATTTCCACACTGACTGTTTATTTATTTACCTGGCAGTAAAAACACGAGACTGGCATAAAACGGCCGATCCAGATTTCGTGAAATGAAATAACATTTCTTTATGGAATGCATTTAGAAAATTAAAACTTTCGTACCTATTCTCCCTACTAGGGACGAAAAAATAGAAACACTTTCTGTTATTATGTTACAGTTGCGACTTGACAAATTCGTTAGATAGTCCAAATTCGTAGCAAAACAATGTCGTTAAATTACACCTGACAAAGACAATAAAACTCGCCTTCAATTAATTCGCTTTTGAATCATTTACATTACAAAACGTTCCACTTCCATTTTTTATGTACTTATTTTAGCGTTCATTATGTCTGATTTAACTTATCCCCTCCCCCCACCGACCGACCACCACAACTTCGCCTAAATAAATAAGAGTGTAGGTGATACGAATTACTCCCTGCCCCATAACGCTTATGCCTAATGCAAAGGGTAAAACGTTTAATTTTTTTTCCTTAGACTTTGCCATGTAAGGGGAAAATGACGGCATATACTGGATTCAAATAGCAAAGAACCCAACTAAGCTTTCACAATCCTACTGACAAACAAGAAAAATATTTCTTACCTTGTAGTTTCTATTTGTTCATAGGTGTTCAGTCAGTAACGTAACCAACAATGTATGCTCATTCTTGGTTTCTCTTGAATTCTACCAATGTGGGGTATGTTCAATGTGCACACTGTAAGGAATGCTGTCCAACATTCTTGGTCGTGTTTGACTGTCTGAGCTGTGGCGCTTCCGTTGCTAAGCAACAGACTCCAGCGATTGACAATACTGCCTCAATTAGCAACATTAAACTCTCTCCTCGTGATAGGTAATGTAACCTATTTTTTTTTTTTTTTTTTTTTTTTTTTACAGGGCGGAAAAGTCATCCCACAAATGTCATTCGTCGTTACCATAGCAACAGGGAGAGCGTCTTTCTGATGGAAGGAGGGCCTGAGGCGGTAGACTGCACTTGTATGCCATCTTGCGGAGGATAGAGTGAGTTAGTTACTGCAGCAACGGTCCACGCCTGGACCGCGTGGTCCTCCCTTCCCGCGCGGTCCTCCCTCCCCGCGCAAAGTGCATCGATTTACTTGGCAGTAGGCTGTAATTGCAACTACCTGACACTTAACTCGGCGGCTAAAAGCTGCATTCTAAGTAGAAACTGCAAGCATAGCGACCATGCTCTTTAACAAGAGCTCTCGACGTCTTTCGTAATCGTCAAACATCTGTAGCGCGCGACGTTATAAATATTCGGCAGTGGGTGCGTGAAGGCATACTTACCTGGCGTAGGAGACACCGTGATCATAAAGGCGGTTCTCCCAGGGCGAGACCTTTCCATTGCACTTCGGTTAGGTTGACCCCTGCGATTACCTCTAATGTAGGTAACTCGGGCGCATAATTTTTGGTAGTCGGGACTGCGTTCGCGCTGTCCCGTTCTTAAATTGTTTCAAAACTCAGCACGCAATAACAGAAGCTTGCCAGTATACAGCAAGCTGCAACTAGATAGGCACAAAACGGTTAGCTGCACGTCAAGGGACCTGGCGTCGAACCCAGAGCCACCCAGCGCGCGGCCCACTCCGCAACGACCTCGGACGTGCGCCCTTAGTAGCAGAAGCCACGACGACGCAACCCCCGCACAGCGTCCGAAAATAGCAGTCGGACAGCCATTTCGGCCCTTCTCTATCCATCGATGATTGCGCACCGACGGTAAATCGGCGGTGCATCGAGCCCTGCACGGCCGGCTAGTGTGATGGGGCGGTTGGGCCCACAGCAGCCGATGAGCGGCCGTAGGCGGTGCAGCGTGTATCGAGGTATAAGACGGGCCGAAATCAAGCGTCTAGCGTAGCGTCTTACGACTTGCAGACTTGCGGCACTTGGGGTGCTGGGGTCGTAGTCGGGTCGTGAACTGGAGACAACAAGAGCGAGAAAAATGAAAATGAAATTGCGGCCAACAGCACCCTGTTTTCCCAGGTGGTCACCCATCCAAGTACTGACAAGGCCCGACGTTGCTTAACTTCGGTGATCGGACGAGAACCGGTGTTTTCAACGTGGTATGGCCGTTGGCGAGCAAATTGTGCAACATGAAACGACAAGTCTGCGTCGGACCATGTCTCTTAATTTCCACACTGACTGTTTATTTATTTACCTGGCAGTAAAAACACGAGACTGGCATAAAACGGCCGATCCAGATTTCGTGAAATGAAATAACATTTCTTTATGGAATGCATTTAGAAAATTAAAACTTTCGTACCTATTCTCCCTACTAGGGACGAAAAAATAGAAACACTTTCTGTTATTATGTTACAGTTGCGACTTGACAAATTCGTTAGATAGTCCAAATTCGTAGCAAAACAATGTCGTTAAATTACACCTGACAAAGACAATAAAACTCGCCTTCAATTAATTCGCTTTTGAATCATTTACATTACAAAACGTTCCACTTCCATTTTTTATGTACTTATTTTAGCGTTCATTATGTCTGATTTAACTTATCCCCTCCCCCCACCGACCGACCACCACAACTTCGCCTAAATAAATAAGAGTGTAGGTGATACGAATTACTCCCTGCCCCATAACGCTTATGCCTAATGCAAAGGGTAAAACGTTTAATTTTTTTTCCTTAGACTTTGCCATGTAAGGGGAAAATGACGGCATATACTGGATTCAAATAGCAAAGAACCCAACTAAGCTTTCACAATCCTACTGACAAACAAGAAAAATATTTCTTACCTTGTAGTTTCTATTTGTTCATAGGTGTTCAGTCAGTAACGTAACCAACAATGTATGCTCATTCTTGGTTTCTCTTGAATTGTACCAATGTGGGGTATGTTCAATGTGCACACTGTAAGGAATGCTGTCCAACATTCTTGGTCGTGTTTGACTGTCTGAGCTGTGGCGCTTCCGTTGCTAAGCAACAGACTCCAGCGATTGACAATACTGCCTCAATTAGCAACATTAAACTCTCTCCTCGTGATAGGTAATGTAACCTATTTTTTTTTTTTTTTTTTTTTTTTTTTTTTACAGGGCGGAAAAGTCATCCCACAAATGTCATTCGTCGTTACCATAGCAACAGGGAGAGCGTCTTTCTGATGGAAGGAGGGCCTGAGGCGGTAGACTGCACTTGTATGCCATCTTGCGGAGGATAGAGTGAGTTAGTTACTGCAGCAACGGTCCACGCCTGGACCGCGTGGTCCTCCCTTCCCGCGCGGTCCTCCCTCCCCGCGCAAAGTGCATCGATTTACTTGGCAGTAGGCTGTAATTGCAACTACCTGACACTTAACTCGGCGGCTAAAAGCTGCATTCTAAGTAGAAACTGCAAGCATAGCGACCATGCTCTTTAACAAGAGCTCTCGACGTCTTTCGTAATCGTCAAACATCTGTAGCGCGCGACGTTATAAATATTCGGCAGTGGGTGCGTGAAGGCATACTTACCTGGCGTAGGAGACACCGTGATCATAAAGGCGGTTCTCCCAGGGCGAGACCTTTCCATTGCACTTCGGTTAGGTTGACCCCTGCGATTACCTCTAATGTAGGTAACTCGGGCGCATAATTTTTGGTAGTCGGGACTGCGTTCGCGCTGTCCCGTTCTTAAATTGTTTCAAAACTCAGCACGCAATAACAGAAGCTTGCCAGTATACAGCAAGCTGCAACTAGATAGGCACAAAACGGTTAGCTGCACGTCAAGGGACCTGGCGTCGAACCCAGAGCCACCCAGCGCGCGGCCCACTCCGCAACGACCTCGGACGTGCGCCCTTAGTAGCAGAAGCCACGACGACGCAACCCCCGCACAGCGTCCGAAAATAGCAGTCGGACAGCCATTTCGGCCCTTCTCTATCCATCGATGATTGCGCACCGACGGTAAATCGGCGGTGCATCGAGCCCTGCACGGCCGGCTAGTGTGATGGGGCGGTTGGGCCCACAGCAGCCGATGAGCGGCCGTAGGCGGTGCAGCGTGTATCGAGGTATAAGACGGGCCGAAATCAAGCGTCTAGCGTAGCGTCTTACGACTTGCAGACTTGCGGCACTTGGGGTGCTGGGGTCGTAGTCGGGTCGTGAACTGGAGACAACAAGAGCGAGAAAAATGAAAATGAAATTGCGGCCAACAGCACCCTGTTTTCCCAGGTGGTCACCCATCCAAGTACTGACAAGGCCCGACGTTGCTTAACTTCGGTGATCGGACGAGAACCGGTGTTTTCAACGTGGTATGGCCGTTGGCGAGCAAATTGTGCAACATGAAACGACAAGTCTGCGTCGGACCATGTCTCTTAATTTCCACACTGACTGTTTATTTATTTACCTGGCAGTAAAAACACGAGACTGGCATAAAACGGCCGATCCAGATTTCGTGAAATGAAATAACATTTCTTTATGGAATGCATTTAGAAAATTAAAACTTTCGTACCTATTCTCCCTACTAGGGACGAAAAAATAGAAACACTTTCTGTTATTATGTTACAGTTGCGACTTGACAAATTCGTTAGATAGTCCAAATTCGTAGCAAAACAATGTCGTTAAATTACACCTGACAAAGACAATAAAACTCGCCTTCAATTAATTCGCTTTTGAATCATTTACATTACAAAACGTTCCACTTCCATTTTTTATGTACTTATTTTAGCGTTCATTATGTCTGATTTAACTTATCCCCTCCCCCCACCGACCGACCACCACAACTTCGCCTAAATAAATAAGAGTGTAGGTGATACGAATTACTCCCTGCCCCATAACGCTTATGCCTAATGCAAAGGGTAAAACGTTTAATTTTTTTTCCTTAGACTTTGCCATGTAAGGGGAAAATGACGGCATATACTGGATTCAAATAGCAAAGAACCCAACTAAGCTTTCACAATCCTACTGACAAACAAGAAAAATATTTCTTACCTTGTAGTTTCTATTTGTTCATAGGTGTTCAGTCAGTAACGTAACCAACAATGTATGCTCATTCTTGGTTTCTCTTGAATTCTACCAATGTGGGGTATGTTCAATGTGCACACTGTAAGGAATGCTGTCCAACATTCTTGGTCGTGTTTGACTGTCTGAGCTGTGGCGCTTCCGTTGCTAAGCAACAGACTCCAGCGATTGACAATACTGCCTCAATTAGCAACATTAAACTCTCTCCTCGTGATAGGTAATGTAACCTATTTTTTTTTTTTTTTTTTTTTTTTTTTTTACAGGGCGGAAAAGTCATCCCACAAATGTCATTCGTCGTTACCATAGCAACAGGGAGAGCGTCTTTCTGATGGAAGGAGGGCCTGAGGCGGTAGACTGCACTTGTATGCCATCTTGCGGAGGATAGAGTGAGTTAGTTACTGCAGCAACGGTCCACGCCTGGACCGCGTGGTCCTCCCTTCCCGCGCGGTCCTCCCTCCCCGCGCAAAGTGCATCGATTTACTTGGCAGTAGGCTGTAATTGCAACTACCTGACACTTAACTCGGCGGCTAAAAGCTGCATTCTAAGTAGAAACTGCAAGCATAGCGACCATGCTCTTTAACAAGAGCTCTCGACGTCTTTCGTAATCGTCAAACATCTGTAGCGCGCGACGTTATAAATATTCGGCAGTGGGTGCGTGAAGGCATACTTACCTGGCGTAGGAGACACCGTGATCATAAAGGCGGTTCTCCCAGGGCGAGACCTTTCCATTGCACTTCGGTTAGGTTGACCCCTGCGATTACCTCTAATGTAGGTAACTCGGGCGCATAATTTTTGGTAGTCGGGACTGCGTTCGCGCTGTCCCGTTCTTAAATTGTTTCAAAACTCAGCACGCAATAACAGAAGCTTGCCAGTATACAGCAAGCTGCAACTAGATAGGCACAAAACGGTTAGCTGCACGTCAAGGGACCTGGCGTCGAACCCAGAGCCACCCAGCGCGCGGCCCACTCCGCAACGACCTCGGACGTGCGCCCTTAGTAGCAGAAGCCACGACGACGCAACCCCCGCACAGCGTCCGAAAATAGCAGTCGGACAGCCATTTCGGCCCTTCTCTATCCATCGATGATTGCGCACCGACGGTAAATCGGCGGTGCATCGAGCCCTGCACGGCCGGCTAGTGTGATGGGGCGGTTGGGCCCACAGCAGCCGATGAGCGGCCGTAGGCGGTGCAGCGTGTATCGAGGTATAAGACGGGCCGAAATCAAGCGTCTAGCGTAGCGTCTTACGACTTGCAGACTTGCGGCACTTGGGGTGCTGGGGTCGTAGTCGGGTCGTGAACTGGAGACAACAAGAGCGAGAAAAATGAAAATGAAATTGCGGCCAACAGCACCCTGTTTTCCCAGGTGGTCACCCATCCAAGTACTGACAAGGCCCGACGTTGCTTAACTTCGGTGATCGGACGAGAACCGGTGTTTTCAACGTGGTATGGCCGTTGGTGAGCAAATTGTGCAACATGAAACGACAAGTCTGCGTCGGACCATGTCTCTTAATTTCCACACTGAGTGTTTATTTACCTGGCAGTAAACCCACGAGGCTGGCATAAAACGGCCGATCCAGATTTCGTGAAATGAAATAACATTTCTTTATGGAATGCATTTAGAAAATTAAAACTTTCGTACCTATTCTCCCTACTAGGGACGAAAAAATAGAAACACTTTCTGTTATTATGTTACAGTTGCGACTTGACAAATTCGTTAGATAGTCCAAATTCGTAGCAAAACAATGTCGTTAAATTACACCTGACAAAGACAATAAAACTCGCCTTCAATTAATTCGCTTTTGAATCATTTACATTACAAAACGTTCCACTTCCATTTTTTATGTACTTATTTTAGCGTTCATTATGTCTGATTTAACTTATCCCCTCCCCCCACCGACCGACCACCACAACTTCGCCTAAATAAATAAGAGTGTAGGTGATACGAATTACTCCCTGCCCCATAACGCTTATGCCTAATGCAAAGGGTAAAACGTTTAATTTTTTTTCCTTAGACTTTGCCATGTAAGGGGAAAATGACGGCATATACTGGATTCAAATAGCAAAGAACCCAACTAAGCTTTCACAATCCTACTGACAAACAAGAAAAATATTTCTTACCTTGTAGTTTCTATTTGTTCATAGGTGTTCAGTCAGTAACGTAACCAACAATGTATGCTCATTCTTGGTTTCTCTTGAATTCTACCAATGTGGGGTATGTTCAATGTGCACACTGTAAGGAATGCTGTCCAACATTCTTGGTCGTGTTTGACTGTCTGAGCTGTGGCGCTTCCGTTGCTAAGCAACAGACTCCAGCGATTGACAATACTGCCTCAATTAGCAACATTAAACTCTCTCCTCGTGATAGGTAATGTAACCTATTTTTTTTTTTTTTTTTTTTTTTTTTTTTACAGGGCGGAAAAGTCATCCCACAAATGTCATTCGTCGTTACCATAGCAACAGGGAGAGCGTCTTTCTGATGGAAGGAGGGCCTGAGGCGGTAGACTGCACTTGTATGCCATCTTGCGGAGGATAGAGTGAGTTAGTTACTGCAGCAACGGTCCACGCCTGGACCGCGTGGTCCTCCCTTCCCGCGCGGTCCTCCCTCCCCGCGCAAAGTGCATCGATTTACTTGGCAGTAGGCTGTAATTGCAACTACCTGACACTTAACTCGGCGGCTAAAAGCTGCATTCTAAGTAGAAACTGCAAGCATAGCGACCATGCTCTTTAACAAGAGCTCTCGACGTCTTTCGTAATCGTCAAACATCTGTAGCGCGCGACGTTATAAATATTCGGCAGTGGGTGCGTGAAGGCATACTTACCTGGCGTAGGAGACACCGTGATCATAAAGGCGGTTCTCCCAGGGCGAGACCTTTCCATTGCACTTCGGTTAGGTTGACCCCTGCGATTACCTCTAATGTAGGTAACTCGGGCGCATAATTTTTGGTAGTCGGGACTGCGTTCGCGCTGTCCCGTTCTTAAATTGTTTCAAAACTCAGCACGCAATAACAGAAGCTTGCCAGTATACAGCAAGCTGCAACTAGATAGGCACAAAACGGTTAGCTGCACGTCAAGGGACCTGGCGTCGAACCCAGAGCCACCCAGCGCGCGGCCCACTCCGCAACGACCTCGGACGTGCGCCCTTAGTAGCAGAAGCCACGACGACGCAACCCCCGCACAGCGTCCGAAAATAGCAGTCGGACAGCCATTTCGGCCCTTCTCTATCCATCGATGATTGCGCACCGACGGTAAATCGGCGGTGCATCGAGCCCTGCACGGCCGGCTAGTGTGATGGGGCGGTTGGGCCCACAGCAGCCGATGAGCGGCCGTAGGCGGTGCAGCGTGTATCGAGGTATAAGACGGGCCGAAATCAAGCGTCTAGCGTAGCGTCTTACGACTTGCAGACTTGCGGCACTTGGGGTGCTGGGGTCGTAGTCGGGTCGTGAACTGGAGACAACAAGAGCGAGAAAAATGAAAATGAAATTGCGGCCAACAGCACCCTGTTTTCCCAGGTGGTCACCCATCCAAGTACTGACAAGGCCCGACGTTGCTTAACTTCGGTGATCGGACGAGAACCGGTGTTTTCAACGTGGTATGGCCGTTGGCGAGCAAATTGTGCAACATGAAACGACAAGTCTGCGTCGGACCATGTCTCTTAATTTCCACACTGACTGTTTATTTATTTACCTGGCAGTAAAAACACGAGACTGGCATAAAACGGCCGATCCAGATTTCGTGAAATGAAATAACATTTCTTTATGGAATGCATTTAGAAAATTAAAACTTTCGTACCTATTCTCCCTACTAGGGACGAAAAAATAGAAACACTTTCTGTTATTATGTTACAGTTGCGACTTGACAAATTCGTTAGATAGTCCAAATTCGTAGCAAAACAATGTCGTTAAATTACACCTGACAAAGACAATAAAACTCGCCTTCAATTAATTCGCTTTTGAATCATTTACATTACAAAACGTTCCACTTCCATTTTTTATGTACTTATTTTAGCGTTCATTATGTCTGATTTAACTTATCCCCTCCCCCCACCGACCGACCACCACAACTTCGCCTAAATAAATAAGAGTGTAGGTGATACGAATTACTCCCTGCCCCATAACGCTTATGCCTAATGCAAAGGGTAAAACGTTTAATTTTTTTTCCTTAGACTTTGCCATGTAAGGGGAAAATGACGGCATATACTGGATTCAAATAGCAAAGAACCCAACTAAGCTTTCACAATCCTACTGACAAACAAGAAAAATATTTCTTACCTTGTAGTTTCTATTTGTTCATAGGTGTTCAGTCAGTAACGTAACCAACAATGTATGCTCATTCTTGGTTTCTCTTGAATTCTACCAATGTGGGGTATGTTCAATGTGCACACTGTAAGGAATGCTGTCCAACATTCTTGGTCGTGTTTGACTGTCTGAGCTGTGGCGCTTCCGTTGCTAAGCAACAGACTCCAGCGATTGACAATACTGCCTCAATTAGCAACATTAAACTCTCTCCTCGTGATAGGTAATGTAACCTATTTTTTTTTTTTTTTTTTTTTTTTTTTTTTACAGGGCGGAAAAGTCATCCCACAAATGTCATTCGTCGTTACCATAGCAACAGGGAGAGCGTCTTTCTGATGGAAGGAGGGCCTGAGGCGGTAGACTGCACTTGTATGCCATCTTGCGGAGGATAGAGTGAGTTAGTTACTGCAGCAACGGTCCACGCCTGGACCGCGTGGTCCTCCCTTCCCGCGCGGTCCTCCCTCCCCGCGCAAAGTGCATCGATTTACTTGGCAGTAGGCTGTAATTGCAACTACCTGACACTTAACTCGGCGGCTAAAAGCTGCATTCTAAGTAGAAACTGCAAGCATAGCGACCATGCTCTTTAACAAGAGCTCTCGACGTCTTTCGTAATCGTCAAACATCTGTAGCGCGCGACGTTATAAATATTCGGCAGTGGGTGCGTGAAGGCATACTTACCTGGCGTAGGAGACACCGTGATCATAAAGGCGGTTCTCCCAGGGCGAGACCTTTCCATTGCACTTCGGTTAGGTTGACCCCTGCGATTACCTCTAATGTAGGTAACTCGGGCGCATAATTTTTGGTAGTCGGGACTGCGTTCGCGCTGTCCCGTTCTTAAATTGTTTCAAAACTCAGCACGCAATAACAGAAGCTTGCCAGTATACAGCAAGCTGCAACTAGATAGGCACAAAACGGTTAGCTGCACGTCAAGGGACCTGGCGTCGAACCCAGAGCCACCCAGCGCGCGGCCCACTCCGCAACGACCTCGGACGTGCGCCCTTAGTAGCAGAAGCCACGACGACGCAACCCCCGCACAGCGTCCGAAAATAGCAGTCGGACAGCCATTTCGGCCCTTCTCTATCCATCGATGATTGCGCACCGACGGTAAATCGGCGGTGCATCGAGCCCTGCACGGCCGGCTAGTGTGATGGGGCGGTTGGGCCCACAGCAGCCGATGAGCGGCCGTAGGCGGTGCAGCGTGTATCGAGGTATAAGACGGGCCGAAATCAAGCGTCTAGCGTAGCGTCTTACGACTTGCAGACTTGCGGCACTTGGGGTGCTGGGGTCGTAGTCGGGTCGTGAACTGGAGACAACAAGAGCGAGAAAAATGAAAATGAAATTGCGGCCAACAGCACCCTGTTTTCCCAGGTGGTCACCCATCCAAGTACTGACAAGGCCCGACGTTGCTTAACTTCGGTGATCGGACGAGAACCGGTGTTTTCAACGTGGTATGGCCGTTGGCGAGCAAATTGTGCAACATGAAACGACAAGTCTGCGTCGGACCATGTCTCTTAATTTCCACACTGACTGTTTATTTATTTACCTGGCAGTAAAAACACGAGACTGGCATAAAACGGCCGATCCAGATTTCGTGAAATGAAATAACATTTCTTTATGGAATGCATTTAGAAAATTAAAACTTTCGTACCTATTCTCCCTACTAGGGACGAAAAAATAGAAACACTTTCTGTTATTATGTTACAGTTGCGACTTGACAAATTCGTTAGATAGTCCAAATTCGTAGCAAAACAATGTCGTTAAATTACACCTGACAAAGACAATAAAACTCGCCTTCAATTAATTCGCTTTTGAATCATTTACATTACAAAACGTTCCACTTCCATTTTTTATGTACTTATTTTAGCGTTCATTATGTCTGATTTAACTTATCCCCTCCCCCCACCGACCGACCACCACAACTTCGCCTAAATAAATAAGAGTGTAGGTGATACGAATTACTCCCTGCCCCATAACGCTTATGCCTAATGCAAAGGGTAAAACGTTTAATTTTTTTTCCTTAGACTTTGCCATGTAAGGGGAAAATGACGGCATATACTGGATTCAAATAGCAAAGAACCCAACTAAGCTTTCACAATCCTACTGACAAACAAGAAAAATATTTCTTACCTTGTAGTTTCTATTTGTTCATAGGTGTTCAGTCAGTAACGTAACCAACAATGTATGCTCATTCTTGGTTTCTCTTGAATTCTACCAATGTGGGGTATGTTCAATGTGCACACTGTAAGGAATGCTGTCCAACATTCTTGGTCGTGTTTGACTGTCTGAGCTGTGGCGCTTCCGTTGCTAAGCAACAGACTCCAGCGATTGACAATACTGCCTCAATTAGCAACATTAAACTCTCTCCTCGTGATAGGTAATGTAACCTATTTTTTTTTTTTTTTTTTTTTTTTTACAGGGCGGAAAAGTCATCCCACAAATGTCATTCGTCGTTACCATAGCAACAGGGAGAGCGTCTTTCTGATGGAAGGAGGGCCTGAGGCGGTAGACTGCACTTGTATGCCATCTTGCGGAGGATAGAGTGAGTTAGTTACTGCAGCAACGGTCCACGCCTGGACCGCGTGGTCCTCCCTTCCCGCGCGGTCCTCCCTCCCCGCGCAAAGTGCATCGATTTACTTGGCAGTAGGCTGTAATTGCAACTACCTGACACTTAACTCGGCGGCTAAAAGCTGCATTCTAAGTAGAAACTGCAAGCATAGCGACCATGCTCTTTAACAAGAGCTCTCGACGTCTTTCGTAATCGTCAAACATCTGTAGCGCGCGACGTTATAAATATTCGGCAGTGGGTGCGTGAAGGCATACTTACCTGGCGTAGGAGACACCGTGATCATAAAGGCGGTTCTCCCAGGGCGAGACCTTTCCATTGCACTTCGGTTAGGTTGACCCCTGCGATTACCTCTAATGTAGGTAACTCGGGCGCATAATTTTTGGTAGTCGGGACTGCGTTCGCGCTGTCCCGTTCTTAAATTGTTTCAAAACTCAGCACGCAATAACAGAAGCTTGCCAGTATACAGCAAGCTGCAACTAGATAGGCACAAAACGGTTAGCTGCACGTCAAGGGACCTGGCGTCGAACCCAGAGCCACCCAGCGCGCGGCCCACTCCGCAACGACCTCGGACGTGCGCCCTTAGTAGCAGAAGCCACGACGACGCAACCCCCGCACAGCGTCCGAAAATAGCAGTCGGACAGCCATTTCGGCCCTTCTCTATCCATCGATGATTGCGCACCGACGGTAAATCGGCGGTGCATCGAGCCCTGCACGGCCGGCTAGTGTGATGGGGCGGTTGGGCCCACAGCAGCCGATGAGCGGCCGTAGGCGGTGCAGCGTGTATCGAGGTATAAGACGGGCCGAAATCAAGCGTCTAGCGTAGCGTCTTACGACTTGCAGACTTGCGGCACTTGGGGTGCTGGGGTCGTAGTCGGGTCGTGAACTGGAGACAACAAGAGCGAGAAAAATGAAAATGAAATTGCGGCCAACAGCACCCTGTTTTCCCAGGTGGTCACCCATCCAAGTACTGACAAGGCCCGACGTTGCTTAACTTCGGTGATCGGACGAGAACCGGTGTTTTCAACGTGGTATGGCCGTTGGCGAGCAAATTGTGCAACATGAAACGACAAGTCTGCGTCGGACCATGTCTCTTAATTTCCACACTGACTGTTTATTTATTTACCTGGCAGTAAAAACACGAGACTGGCATAAAACGGCCGATCCAGATTTCGTGAAATGAAATAACATTTCTTTATGGAATGCATTTAGAAAATTAAAACTTTCGTACCTATTCTCCCTACTAGGGACGAAAAAATAGAAACACTTTCTGTTATTATGTTACAGTTGCGACTTGACAAATTCGTTAGATAGTCCAAATTCGTAGCAAAACAATGTCGTTAAATTACACCTGACAAAGACAATAAAACTCGCCTTCAATTAATTCGCTTTTGAATCATTTACATTACAAAACGTTCCACTTCCATTTTTTATGTACTTATTTTAGCGTTCATTATGTCTGATTTAACTTATCCCCTCCCCCCACCGACCGACCACCACAACTTCGCCTAAATAAATAAGAGTGTAGGTGATACGAATTACTCCCTGCCCCATAACGCTTATGCCTAATGCAAAGGGTAAAACGTTTAATTTTTTTTCCTTAGACTTTGCCATGTAAGGGGAAAATGACGGCATATACTGGATTCAAATAGCAAAGAACCCAACTAAGCTTTCACAATCCTACTGACAAACAAGAAAAATATTTCTTACCTTGTAGTTTCTATTTGTTCATAGGTGTTCAGTCAGTAACGTAACCAACAATGTATGCTCATTCTTGGTTTCTCTTGAATTCTACCAATGTGGGGTATGTTCAATGTGCACACTGTAAGGAATGCTGTCCAACATTCTTGGTCGTGTTTGACTGTCTGAGCTGTGGCGCTTCCGTTGCTAAGCAACAGACTCCAGCGATTGACAATACTGCCTCAATTAGCAACATTAAACTCTCTCCTCGTGATAGGTAATGTAACCTATTTTTTTTTTTTTTTTTTTTTTTTTACAGGGCGGAAAAGTCATCCCACAAATGTCATTCGTCGTTACCATAGCAACAGGGAGAGCGTCTTTCTGATGGAAGGAGGGCCTGAGGCGGTAGACTGCACTTGTATGCCATCTTGCGGAGGATAGAGTGAGTTAGTTACTGCAGCAACGGTCCACGCCTGGACCGCGTGGTCCTCCCTTCCCGCGCGGTCCTCCCTCCCCGCGCAAAGTGCATCGATTTAACTTGGCAGTAGGCTGTAATTGCAACTACCTGACACTTAACTCGGCGGCTAAAAGCTGCATTCTAAGTAGAAACTGCAAGCATAGCGACCATGCTCTTTAACAAGAGCTCTCGACGTCTTTCGTAATCGTCAAACATCTGTAGCGCGCGACGTTATAAATATTCGGCAGTGGGTGCGTGAAGGCATACTTACCTGGCGTAGGAGACACCGTGATCATAAAGGCGGTTCTCCCAGGGCGAGACCTTTCCATTGCACTTCGGTTAGGTTGACCCCTGCGATTACCTCTAATGTAGGTAACTCGGGCGCATAATTTTTGGTAGTCGGGACTGCGTTCGCGCTGTCCCGTTCTTAAATTGTTTCAAAACTCAGCACGCAATAACAGAAGCTTGCCAGTATACAGCAAGCTGCAACTAGATAGGCACAAAACGGTTAGCTGCACGTCAAGGGACCTGGCGTCGAACCCAGAGCCACCCAGCGCGCGGCCCACTCCGCAACGACCTCGGACGTGCGCCCTTAGTAGCAGAAGCCACGACGACGCAACCCCCGCACAGCGTCCGAAAATAGCAGTCGGACAGCCATTTCGGCCCTTCTCTATCCATCGATGATTGCGCACCGACGGTAAATCGGCGGTGCATCGAGCCCTGCACGGCCGGCTAGTGTGATGGGGCGGTTGGGCCCACAGCAGCCGATGAGCGGCCGTAGGCGGTGCAGCGTGTATCGAGGTATAAGACGGGCCGAAATCAAGCGTCTAGCGTAGCGTCTTACGACTTGCAGACTTGCGGCACTTGGGGTGCTGGGGTCGTAGTCGGGTCGTGAACTGGAGACAACAAGAGCGAGAAAAATGAAAATGAAATTGCGGCCAACAGCACCCTGTTTTCCCAGGTGGTCACCCATCCAAGTACTGACAAGGCCCGACGTTGCTTAACTTCGGTGATCGGACGAGAACCGGTGTTTTCAACGTGGTATGGCCGTTGGCGAGCAAATTGTGCAACATGAAACGACAAGTCTGCGTCGGACCATGTCTCTTAATTTCCACACTGACTGTTTATTTATTTACCTGGCAGTAAAAACACGAGACTGGCATAAAACGGCCGATCCAGATTTCGTGAAATGAAATAACATTTCTTTATGGAATGCATTTAGAAAATTAAAACTTTCGTACCTATTCTCCCTACTAGGGACGAAAAAATAGAAACACTTTCTGTTATTATGTTACAGTTGCGACTTGACAAATTCGTTAGATAGTCCAAATTCGTAGCAAAACAATGTCGTTAAATTACACCTGACAAAGACAATAAAACTCGCCTTCAATTAATTCGCTTTTGAATCATTTACATTACAAAACGTTCCACTTCCATTTTTTATGTACTTATTTTAGCGTTCATTATGTCTGATTTAACTTATCCCCTCCCCCCACCGACCGACCACCACAACTTCGCCTAAATAAATAAGAGTGTAGGTGATACGAATTACTCCCTGCCCCATAACGCTTATGCCTAATGCAAAGGGTAAAACGTTTAATTTTTTTTCCTTAGACTTTGCCATGTAAGGGGAAAATGACGGCATATACTGGATTCAAATAGCAAAGAACCCAACTAAGCTTTCACAATCCTACTGACAAACAAGAAAAATATTTCTTACCTTGTAGTTTCTATTTGTTCATAGGTGTTCAGTCAGTAACGTAACCAACAATGTATGCTCATTCTTGGTTTCTCTTGAATTCTACCAATGTGGGGTATGTTCAATGTGCACACTGTAAGGAATGCTGTCCAACATTCTTGGTCGTGTTTGACTGTCTGAGCTGTGGCGCTTCCGTTGCTAAGCAACAGACTCCAGCGATTGACAATACTGCCTCAATTAGCAACATTAAACTCTCTCCTCGTGATAGGTAATGTAACCTATTTTTTTTTTTTTTTTTTTTTTTTTTTTTTTTACAGGGCGGAAAAGTCATCCCACAAATGTCATTCGTCGTTACCATAGCAACAGGGAGAGCGTCTTTCTGATGGAAGGAGGGCCTGAGGCGGTAGACTGCACTTGTATGCCATCTTGCGGAGGATAGAGTGAGTTAGTTACTGCAGCAACGGTCCACGCCTGGACCGCGTGGTCCTCCCTTCCCGCGCGGTCCTCCCTCCCCGCGCAAAGTGCATCGATTTACTTGGCAGTAGGCTGTAATTGCAACTACCTGACACTTAACTCGGCGGCTAAAAGCTGCATTCTAAGTAGAAACTGCAAGCATAGCGACCATGCTCTTTAACAAGAGCTCTCGACGTCTTTCGTAATCGTCAAACATCTGTAGCGCGCGACGTTATAAATATTCGGCAGTGGGTGCGTGAAGGCATACTTACCTGGCGTAGGAGACACCGTGATCATAAAGGCGGTTCTCCCAGGGCGAGACCTTTCCATTGCACTTCGGTTAGGTTGACCCCTGCGATTACCTCTAATGTAGGTAACTCGGGCGCATAATTTTTGGTAGTCGGGACTGCGTTCGCGCTGTCCCGTTCTTAAATTGTTTCAAAACTCAGCACGCAATAACAGAAGCTTGCCAGTATACAGCAAGCTGCAACTAGATAGGCACAAAACGGTTAGCTGCACGTCAAGGGACCTGGCGTCGAACCCAGAGCCACCCAGCGCGCGGCCCACTCCGCAACGACCTCGGACGTGCGCCCTTAGTAGCAGAAGCCACGACGACGCAACCCCCGCACAGCGTCCGAAAATAGCAGTCGGACAGCCATTTCGGCCCTTCTCTATCCATCGATGATTGCGCACCGACGGTAAATCGGCGGTGCATCGAGCCCTGCACGGCCGGCTAGTGTGATGGGGCGGCTGGGCCCACAGCAGCCGATGAGCGGCCGTAGGCGGTGCAGCGTGTATCGAGGTATAAGACGGGCCGAAATCAAGCGTCTAGCGTAGCGTCTTACGACTTGCAGACTTGCGGCACTTGGGGTGCTGGGGTCGTAGTCGGGTCGTGAACTGGAGACAACAAGAGCGAGAAAAATGAAAATGAAATTGCGGCCAACAGCACCCTGTTTTCCCAGGTGGTCACCCATCCAAGTACTGACAAGGCCCGACGTTGCTTAACTTCGGTGATCGGACGAGAACCGGTGTTTTCAACGTGGTATGGCCGTTGGCGAGCAAATTGTGCAACATGAAACGACAAGTCTGCGTCGGACCATGTCTCTTAATTTCCACACTGACTGTTTATTTATTTACCTGGCAGTAAAAACACGAGACTGGCATAAAACGGCCGATCCAGATTTCGTGAAATGAAATAACATTTCTTTATGGAATGCATTTAGAAAATTAAAACTTTCGTACCTATTCTCCCTACTAGGGACGAAAAAATAGAAACACTTTCTGTTATTATGTTACAGTTGCGACTTGACAAATTCGTTAGATAGTCCAAATTCGTAGCAAAACAATGTCGTTAAATTACACCTGACAAAGACAATAAAACTCGCCTTCAATTAATTCGCTTTTGAATCATTTACATTACAAAACGTTCCACTTCCATTTTTTATGTACTTATTTTAGCGTTCATTATGTCTGATTTAACTTATCCCCTCCCCCCACCGACCGACCACCACAACTTCGCCTAAATAAATAAGAGTGTAGGTGATACGAATTACTCCCTGCCCCATAACGCTTATGCCTAATGCAAAGGGTAAAACGTTTAATTTTTTTTCCTTAGACTTTGCCATGTAAGGGGAAAATGACGGCATATACTGGATTCAAATAGCAAAGAACCCAACTAAGCTTTCACAATCCTACTGACAAACAAGAAAAATATTTCTTACCTTGTAGTTTCTATTTGTTCATAGGTGTTCAGTCAGTAACGTAACCAACAATGTATGCTCATTCTTGGTTTCTCTTGAATTCTACCAATGTGGGGTATGTTCAATGTGCACACTGTAAGGAATGCTGTCCAACATTCTTGGTCGTGTTTGACTGTCTGAGCTGTGGCGCTTCCGTTGCTAAGCAACAGACTCCAGCGATTGACAATACTGCCTCAATTAGCAACATTAAACTCTCTCCTCGTGATAGGTAATGTAACCTATTTTTTTTTTTTTTTTTTTTTTTTTTACAGGGCGGAAAAGTCATCCCACAAATGTCATTCGTCGTTACCATAGCAACAGGGAGAGCGTCTTTCTGATGGAAGGAGGGCCTGAGGCGGTAGACTGCACTTGTATGCCATCTTGCGGAGGATAGAGTGAGTTAGTTACTGCAGCAACGGTCCACGCCTGGACCGCGTGGTCCTCCCTTCCCGCGCGGTCCTCCCTCCCCGCGCAAAGTGCATCGATTTACTTGGCAGTAGGCTGTAATTGCAACTACCTGACACTTAACTCGGCGGCTAAAAGCTGCATTCTAAGTAGAAACTGCAAGCATAGCGACCATGCTCTTTAACAAGAGCTCTCGACGTCTTTCGTAGTCGTCAAACATCTGTAGCGCGCGACGTTATAAATATTCGGCAGTGGGTGCGTGAAGGCATACTTACCTGGCGTAGGAGACACCGTGATCATAAAGGCGGTTCTCCCAGGGCGAGACCTTTCCATTGCACTTCGGTTAGGTTGACCCCTGCGATTACCTCTAATGTAGGTAACTCGGGCGCATAATTTTTGGTAGTCGGGACTGCGTTCGCGCTGTCCCGTTCTTAAATTGTTTCAAAACTCAGCACGCAATAACAGAAGCTTGCCAGTATACAGCAAGCTGCAACTAGATAGGCACAAAACGGTTAGCTGCACGTCAAGGGACCTGGCGTCGAACCCAGAGCCACCCAGCGCGCGGCCCACTCCGCAACGACCTCGGACGTGCGCCCTTAGTAGCAGAAGCCACGACGACGCAACCCCCGCACAGCGTCCGAAAATAGCAGTCGGACAGCCATTTCGGCCCTTCTCTATCCATCGATGATTGCGCACCGACGGTAAATCGGCGGTGCATCGAGCCCTGCACGGCCGGCTAGTGTGATGGGGCGGTTGGGCCCACAGCAGCCGATGAGCGGCCGTAGGCGGTGCAGCGTGTATCGAGGTATAAGACGGGCCGAAATCAAGCGTCTAGCGTAGCGTCTTACGACTTGCAGACTTGCGGCACTTGGGGTGCTGGGGTCGTAGTCGGGTCGTGAACTGGAGACAACAAGAGCGAGAAAAATGAAAATGAAATTGCGGCCAACAGCACCCTGTTTTCCCAGGTGGTCACCCATCCAAGTACTGACAAGGCCCGACGTTGCTTAACTTCGGTGATCGGACGAGAACCGGTGTTTTCAACGTGGTATGGCCGTTGGCGAGCAAATTGTGCAACATGAAACGACAAGTCTGCGTCGGACCATGTCTCTTAATTTCCACACTGACTGTTTATTTATTTACCTGGCAGTAAAAACACGAGACTGGCATAAAACGGCCGATCCAGATTTCGTGAAATGAAATAACATTTCTTTATGGAATGCATTTAGAAAATTAAAACTTTCGTACCTATTCTCCCTACTAGGGACGAAAAAATAGAAACACTTTCTGTTATTATGTTACAGTTGCGACTTGACAAATTCGTTAGATAGTCCAAATTCGTAGCAAAACAATGTCGTTAAATTACACCTGACAAAGACAATAAAACTCGCCTTCAATTAATTCGCTTTTGAATCATTTACATTACAAAACGTTCCACTTCCATTTTTTATGTACTTATTTTAGCGTTCATTATGTCTGATTTAACTTATCCCCTCCCCCCACCGACCGACCACCACAACTTCGCCTAAATAAATAAGAGTGTAGGTGATACGAATTACTCCCTGCCCCATAACGCTTATGCCTAATGCAAAGGGTAAAACGTTTAATTTTTTTTCCTTAGACTTTGCCATGTAAGGGGAAAATGACGGCATATACTGGATTCAAATAGCAAAGAACCCAACTAAGCTTTCACAATCCTACTGACAAACAAGAAAAATATTTCTTACCTTGTAGTTTCTATTTGTTCATAGGTGTTCAGTCAGTAACGTAACCAACAATGTATGCTCATTCTTGGTTTCTCTTGAATTCTACCAATGTGGGGTATGTTCAATGTGCACACTGTAAGGAATGCTGTCCAACATTCTTGGTCGTGTTTGACTGTCTGAGCTGTGGCGCTTCCGTTGCTAAGCAACAGACTCCAGCGATTGACAATACTGCCTCAATTAGCAACATTAAACTCTCTCCTCGTGATAGGTAATGTAACCTATTTTTTTTTTTTTTTTTTTTTTTTACAGGGCGGAAAAGTCATCCCACAAATGTCATTCGTCGTTACCATAGCAACAGGGAGAGCGTCTTTCTGATGGAAGGAGGGCCTGAGGCGGTAGACTGCACTTGTATGCCATCTTGCGGAGGATAGAGTGAGTTAGTTACTGCAGCAACGGTCCACGCCTGGACCGCGTGGTCCTCCCTTCCCGCGCGGTCCTCCCTCCCCGCGCAAAGTGCATCGATTTACTTGGCAGTAGGCTGTAATTGCAACTACCTGACACTTAACTCGGCGGCTAAAAGCTGCATTCTAAGTAGAAACTGCAAGCATAGCGACCATGCTCTTTAACAAGAGCTCTCGACGTCTTTCGTAATCGTCAAACATCTGTAGCGCGCGACGTTATAAATATTCGGCAGTGGGTGCGTGAAGGCCGCACCGACACCTCCTCTCCTCCGCTCGCCCCTGGCTTCCAGTACTTGGACCGCATTCCTCCCTCAGAATTGAACACTCCCATTACTGCCCGTGACATAATAGACACTCTTCGCACGAAACGAAACACCGCCCCCGGTCACGACCGGCTAACCTACCGCCACCTTCGCGCATGCCCCCTCTCATTTCATGAAGTCCTTGCCAAACTCTACAACGTCATCCTTTACACTGGCTTCTACCCCGACCTGTGGAAAATCTCCCGTATTCTCATGTTCCTCAAGCCTGACAAGCCCCCGTCCCAGACCTCATCCTACCGTCCCATCAGTCTTACCTCCGTGTTCAGCAAGGTCCTGGAAACCATCCTTTCTCGTCGAATCCACCAGCACCTCCACCGCCACCAGTTTCTCCCCCCCTCCCAATGTGGCTTCCGACCCTCCTTCTCCGCCGACGACCAGCTCCTTTGCCTGACTCATCTCCTCTCCGTCCAACTCAACTCCCGTCGCTCCGCAATTTTTGTATCCCTCGACATCCAAAAAGCCTACGACCGAGTATGGCATTCCGGTCTCCTCTTCAAGATCCAGCTCTACGCCCTTCCCATTAATTACGTCCGCCTCATCGCTTCCTTCCTTACCCGCCGCCCCTCCTACGTCACTGTCTGCAACTCCAACTCCCGTATTTTCTACCCCTCCGCCGGGGTGCCCCAAGGCTCAGTCCTCTCTCCCCTCCTCTATCTCCTCTACTCTGCCGACATGCCTCAACCCCAACCTCCCGTCTATCTCCTCCAATATGCTGACGACACCGCCTTCCTGGCCCTCGCCCCCTCCCTTGCCCGTTCCCAGGTTTTGCTCCAGTCCCACCTCACCGAGTTCGCCTCCTGGTGTAACCGGTGGCTCCTCTCCGTCAATCCCGACAAATCCCAGGCAATAGTCATAGGTCGTACTACCCGCACCTTCCGCCTCCACGATTTCTATCTTACCCTTCACAACCGACCCATCCGTCACACCCCTACCCTCAAGTACCTTGGCCTTACCCTTGACCGCCAACTGTCCTGGACTCCATACCTCAAATCCCTCCGTGAGAAAGCTCTGTCCCGCCTAAACCTCCTAAAACTCCTCACTGGCCGGACGTGGGGCCACCACCCTTCCACTGTCCTTCACTCCTACAAATCAATCATGCGCCCCGTCCTTTGTTCCTTCCACCCCGCCTGGATATCAGCCCCTCCTACTTTCTACAAGTCCCTCCAGATTCTGGAACGCCACGCCCTCCGCCTCGCATACCGTATCAGACTCCCTTCCCCCACGCGGATCCTCTATGACCTCATCCCCTTCCCTCCTCTCCTACAACACCTCGAACATCTCCGGCTCCTTTACACATCCCGCAAAATAGAGTCCCAAAACCCTCTGGTCTACCCTATTCTTACGAATCCCGGGCCTCTGCCACGCCTCCGCCAAACCGTCCCTCCCGGCCTTCACCTCCATACGCTCCGTATCCTCTCCCAAGGCAATTTCCGCACCCTTCCTCTACCGGATACCGAACTTCGGCCCGATATCTACCCCTCCTACCAACTCTGATCCCTTCCCCGTAGCATCAGCGCCCCTCCCCTCTCTCCCGTCCCTTTTCCTTCCCGCCCGCTTGGCTACCCCTCTCCCATGCCCAGAGTCTCGTCACTCCTTCCCTCCTTACGCTCTCTTCCCTCCCCTTCTCCCCCTCCCCCGCACTTCCCCCGTCCCTGCCCCACCTCCCCCCCTCCGTCCCCTCCCCACTCCCTGCGGGGGCGTCTCGACTTTTTATCTATGTGTTCAGTGCAAGTGTCTCCAGTGTCGTGTGTTTTACTCAGTGCCTCCATAATCGCCGTCCCCATGTTTTATTCTTTACGCCGTCAGCTGTCTCCGTGTGTGAACTTCGTGTCTCCGCAATGTACTTTTAAACTTGTCACCGTGGCCGGTTGTTTTTACTGACTGTGTGTGTGTTTTATCACTACTCGTCTCTTTTTTGTTCTCTGCCATATGTTTTGTCCCATTTATACATGTCCGTTTTACTCTGACGAAAAATCTGTCTGTCAAGTTTTTAATTTCCGCAATTTTGTTCATCTTTTTTATATTTTATCTCTTCTTTGTCAAATGCTTGTGTATCACATGGCTGAAGAACAGCCACCGCAGCTGCTGCCAGCCTGCCAGCTGTTTCTACGGCTGGCTTTAAAACAACAATAAAGGAAAAAAAAAAAAAAATGCGTGAAGGCATACTTACCTGGCGTAGGAGACACCGTGATCATAAAGGCGGTTCTCCCAGGGCGAGACCTTTCCATTGCACTTCGGTTAGGTTGACCCCTGCGATTACCTCTAATGTAGGTAACTCGGGCGCATAATTTTTGGTAGTCGGGACTGCGTTCGCGCTGTCCCGTTCTTAAATTGTTTCAAAACTCAGCACGCAATAACAGAAGCTTGCCAGTATACAGCAAGCTGCAACTAGATAGGCACAAAACGGTTAGCTGCACGTCAAGGGACCTGGCGTCGAACCCAGAGCCACCCAGCGCGCGGCCCACTCCGCAACGACCTCGGACGTGCGCCCTTAGTAGCAGAAGCCACGACGACGCAACCCCCGCACAGCGTCCGAAAATAGCAGTCGGACAGCCATTTCGGCCCTTCTCTATCCATCGATGATTGCGCACCGACGGTAAATCGGCGGTGCATCGAGCCCTGCACGGCCGGCTAGTGTGATGGGGCGGTTGGGCCCACAGCAGCCGATGAGCGGCCGTAGGCGGTGCAGCGTGTATCGAGGTATAAGACGGGCCGAAATCAAGCGTCTAGCGTAGCGTCTTACGACTTGCAGACTTGCGGCACTTGGGGTGCTGGGGTCGTAGTCGGGTCGTGAACTGGAGACAACAAGAGCGAGAAAAATGAAAATGAAATTGCGGCCAACAGCACCCTGTTTTCCCAGGTGGTCACCCATCCAAGTACTGACAAGGCCCGACGTTGCTTAACTTCGGTGATCGGACGAGAACCGGTGTTTTCAACGTGGTATGGCCGTTGGCGAGCAAATTGTGCAACATGAAACGACAAGTCTGCGTCGGACCATGTCTCTTAATTTCCACACTGACTGTTTATTTATTTACCTGGCAGTAAAAACACGAGACTGGCATAAAACGGCCGATCCAGATTTCGTGAAATGAAATAACATTTCTTTATGGAATGCATTTAGAAAATTAAAACTTTCGTACCTATTCTCCCTACTAGGGACGAAAAAATAGAAACACTTTCTGTTATTATGTTACAGTTGCGACTTGACAAATTCGTTAGATAGTCCAAATTCGTAGCAAAACAATGTCGTTAAATTACACCTGACAAAGACAATAAAACTCGCCTTCAATTAATTCGCTTTTGAATCATTTACATTACAAAACGTTCCACTTCCATTTTTATGTACTTATTTTAGCGTTCATTATGTCTGATTTAACTTATCCCCTCCCCCCACCGACCGACCACCACAACTTCGCCTAAATAAATAAGAGTGTAGGTGATACGAATTACTCCCTGCCCCATAACGCTTATGCCTAATGCAAAGGGTAAAACGTTTAATTTTTTTTCCTTAGACTTTGCCATGTAAGGGGAAAATGACGGCATATACTGGATTCAAATAGCAAAGAACCCAACTAAGCTTTCACAATCCTACTGACAAACAAGAAAAATATTTCTTACCTTGTAGTTTCTATTTGTTCATAGGTGTTCAGTCAGTAACGTAACCAACAATGTATGCTCATTCTTGGTTTCTCTTGAATTCTACCAATGTGGGGTATGTTCAATGTGCACACTGTAAGGAATGCTGTCCAACATTCTTGGTCGTGTTTGACTGTCTGAGCTGTGGCGCTTCCGTTGCTAAGCAACAGACTCCAGCGATTGACAATACTGCCTCAATTAGCAACATTAAACTCTCTCCTCGTGATAGGTAATGTAACCTATTTATTTTTTTCTTTTTTTTTTTTTTACAGGGCGGAAAAGTCATCCCACAAATGTCATTCGTCGTTACCATAGCAACAGGGAGAGCGTCTTTCTGATGGAAGGAGGGCCTGAGGCGGTAGACTGCACTTGTATGCCATCTTGCGGAGGATAGAGTGAGTTAGTTACTGCAGCAACGGTCCACGCCTGGACCGCGTGGTCCTCCCTTCCCGCGCGGTCCTCCCTCCCCGCGCAAAGTGCATCGATTTACTTGGCAGTAGGCTGTAATTGCAACTACCTGACACTTAACTCGGCGGCTAAAAGCTGCATTCTAAGTAGAAACTGCAAGCATAGCGACCATGCTCTTTAACAAGAGCTCTCGACGTCTTTCGTAATCGTCAAACATCTGTAGCGCGCGACGTTATAAATATTCGGCAGTGGGTGCGTGAAGGCATACTTACCTGGCGTAGGAGACACCGTGATCATAAAGGCGGTTCTCCCAGGGCGAGACCTTTCCATTGCACTTCGGTTAGGTTGACCCCTGCGATTACCTCTAATGTAGGTAACTCGGGCGCATAATTTTTGGTAGTCGGGACTGCGTTCGCGCTGTCCCGTTCTTAAATTGTTTCAAAACTCAGCACGCAATAACAGAAGCTTGCCAGTATACAGCAAGCTGCAACTAGATAGGCACAAAACGGTTAGCTGCACGTCAAGGGACCTGGCGTCGAACCCAGAGCCACCCAGCGCGCGGCCCACTCCGCAACGACCTCGGACGTGCGCCCTTAGTAGCAGAAGCCACGACGACGCAACCCCCGCACAGCGTCCGAAAATAGCAGTCGGACAGCCATTTCGGCCCTTCTCTATCCATCGATGATTGCGCACCGACGGTAAATCGGCGGTGCATCGAGCCCTGCACGGCCGGCTAGTGTGATGGGGCGGTTGGGCCCACAGCAGCCGATGAGCGGCCGTAGGCGGTGCAGCGTGTATCGAGGTATAAGACGGGCCGAAATCAAGCGTCTAGCGTAGCGTCTTACGACTTGCAGACTTGCGGCACTTGGGGTGCTGGGGTCGTAGTCGGGTCGTGAACTGGAGACAACAAGAGCGAGAAAAATGAAAATGAAATTGCGGCCAACAGCACCCTGTTTTCCCAGGTGGTCACCCATCCAAGTACTGACAAGGCCCGACGTTGCTTAACTTCGGTGATCGGACGAGAACCGGTGTTTTCAACGTGGTATGGCCGTTGGCGAGCAAATTGTGCAACATGAAACGACAAGTCTGCGTCGGACCATGTCTCTTAATTTCCACACTGACTGTTTATTTATTTACCTGGCAGTAAAAACACGAGACTGGCATAAAACGGCCGATCCAGATTTCGTGAAATGAAATAACATTTCTTTATGGAATGCATTTAGAAAATTAAAACTTTCGTACCTATTCTCCCTACTAGGGACGAAAAAATAGAAACACTTTCTGTTATTATGTTACAGTTGCGACTTGACAAATTCGTTAGATAGTCCAAATTCGTAGCAAAACAATGTCGTTAAATTACACCTGACAAAGACAATAAAACTCGCCTTCAATTAATTCGCTTTTGAATCATTTACATTACAAAACGTTCCACTTCCATTTTTTATGTACTTATTTTAGCGTTCATTATGTCTGATTTAACTTATCCCCTCCCCCCACCGACCGACCACCACAACTTCGCCTAAATAAATAAGAGTGTAGGTGATACGAATTACTCCCTGCCCCATAACGCTTATGCCTAATGCAAAGGGTAAAACGTTTAATTTTTTTTCCTTAGACTTTGCCATGTAAGGGGAAAATGACGGCATATACTGGATTCAAATAGCAAAGAACCCAACTAAGCTTTCACAATCCTACTGACAAACAAGAAAAATATTTCTTACCTTGTAGTTTCTATTTGTTCATAGGTGTTCAGTCAGTAACGTAACCAACAATGTATGCTCATTCTTGGTTTCTCTTGAATTCTACCAATGTGGGGTATGTTCAATGTGCACACTGTAAGGAATGCTGTCCAACATTCTTGGTCGTGTTTGACTGTCTGAGCTGTGGCGCTTCCGTTGCTAAGCAACAGACTCCAGCGATTGACAATACTGCCTCAATTAGCAACATTAAACTCTCTCCTCGTGATAGGTAATGTAACCTATTTTTTTTTTTTTTTTTTTTTTTTTTTACAGGGCGGAAAAGTCATCCCACAAATGTCATTCGTCGTTACCATAGCAACAGGGAGAGCGTCTTTCTGATGGAAGGAGGGCCTGAGGCGGTAGACTGCACTTGTATGCCATCTTGCGGAGGATAGAGTGAGTTAGTTACTGCAGCAACGGTCCACGCCTGGACCGCGTGGTCCTCCCTTCCCGCGCGGTCCTCCCTCCCCGCGCAAAGTGCATCGATTTACTTGGCAGTAGGCTGTAATTGCAACTACCTGACACTTAACTCGGCGGCTAAAAGCTGCATTCTAAGTAGAAACTGCAAGCATAGCGACCATGCTCTTTAACAAGAGCTCTCGACGTCTTTCGTAATCGTCAAACATCTGTAGCGCGCGACGTTATAAATATTCGGCAGTGGGTGCGTGAAGGCATACTTACCTGGCGTAGGAGACACCGTGATCATAAAGGCGGTTCTCCCAGGGCGAGACCTTTCCATTGCACTTCGGTTAGGTTGACCCCTGCGATTACCTCTAATGTAGGTAACTCGGGCGCATAATTTTTGGTAGTCGGGACTGCGTTCGCGCTGTCCCGTTCTTAAATTGTTTCAAAACTCAGCACGCAATAACAGAAGCTTGCCAGTATACAGCAAGCTGCAACTAGATAGGCACAAAACGGTTAGCTGCACGTCAAGGGACCTGGCGTCGAACCCAGAGCCACCCAGCGCGCGGCCCACTCCGCAACGACCTCGGACGTGCGCCCTTAGTAGCAGAAGCCACGACGACGCAACCCCCGCACAGCGTCCGAAAATAGCAGTCGGACAGCCATTTCGGCCCTTCTCTATCCATCGATGATTGCGCACCGACGGTAAATCGGCGGTGCATCGAGCCCTGCACGGCCGGCTAGTGTGATGGGGCGGTTGGGCCCACAGCAGCCGATGAGCGGCCGTAGGCGGTGCAGCGTGTATCGAGGTATAAGACGGGCCGAAATCAAGCGTCTAGCGTAGCGTCTTACGACTTGCAGACTTGCGGCACTTGGGGTGCTGGGGTCGTAGTCGGGTCGTGAACTGGAGACAACAAGAGCGAGAAAAATGAAAATGAAATTGCGGCCAACAGCACCCTGTTTTCCCAGGTGGTCACCCATCCAAGTACTGACAAGGCCCGACGTTGCTTAACTTCGGTGATCGGACGAGAACCGGTGTTTTCAACGTGGTATGGCCGTTGGCGAGCAAATTGTGCAACATGAAACGACAAGTCTGCGTCGGACCATGTCTCTTAATTTCCACACTGACTGTTTATTTATTTACCTGGCAGTAAAAACACGAGACTGGCATAAAACGGCCGATCCAGATTTCGTGAAATGAAATAACATTTCTTTATGGAATGCATTTAGAAAATTAAAACTTTCGTACCTATTCTCCCTACTAGGGACGAAAAAATAGAAACACTTTCTGTTATTATGTTACAGTTGCGACTTGACAAATTCGTTAGATAGTCCAAATTCGTAGCAAAACAATGTCGTTAAATTACACCTGACAAAGACAATAAAACTCGCCTTCAATTAATTCGCTTTTGAATCATTTACATTACAAAACGTTCCACTTCCATTTTTTATGTACTTATTTTAGCGTTCATTATGTCTGATTTAACTTATCCCCTCCCCCCACCGACCGACCACCACAACTTCGCCTAAATAAATAAGAGTGTAGGTGATACGAATTACTCCCTGCCCCATAACGCTTATGCCTAATGCAAAGGGTAAAACGTTTAATTTTTTTTCCTTAGACTTTGCCATGTAAGGGGAAAATGACGGCATATACTGGATTCAAATAGCAAAGAACCCAACTAAGCTTTCACAATCCTACTGACAAACAAGAAAAATATTTCTTACCTTGTAGTTTCTATTTGTTCATAGGTGTTCAGTCAGTAACGTAACCAACAATGTATGCTCATTCTTGGTTTCTCTTGAATTCTACCAATGTGGGGTATGTTCAATGTGCACACTGTAAGGAATGCTGTCCAACATTCTTGGTCGTGTTTGACTGTCTGAGCTGTGGCGCTTCCGTTGCTAAGCAACAGACTCCAGCGATTGACAATACTGCCTCAATTAGCAACATTAAACTCTCTCCTCGTGATAGGTAATGTAACCTATTTTTTTTTTTTTTTTTTTTTTTACAGGGCGGAAAAGTCATCCCACAAATGTCATTCGTCGTTACCATAGCAACAGGGAGAGCGTCTTTCTGATGGAAGGAGGGCCTGAGGCGGTAGACTGCACTTGTATGCCATCTTGCGGAGGATAGAGTGAGTTAGTTACTGCAGCAACGGTCCACGCCTGGACCGCGTGGTCCTCCCTTCCCGCGCGGTCCTCCCTCCCCGCGCAAAGTGCATCGATTTACTTGGCAGTAGGCTGTAATTGCAACTACCTGACACTTAACTCGGCGGCTAAAAGCTGCATTCTAAGTAGAAACTGCAAGCATAGCGACCATGCTCTTTAACAAGAGCTCTCGACGTCTTTCGTAATCGTCAAACATCTGTAGCGCGCGACGTTATAAATATTCGGCAGTGGGTGCGTGAAGGCATACTTACCTGGCGTAGGAGACACCGTGATCATAAAGGCGGTTCTCCCAGGGCGAGACCTTTCCATTGCACTTCGGTTAGGTTGACCCCTGCGATTACCTCTAATGTAGGTAACTCGGGCGCATAATTTTTGGTAGTCGGGACTGCGTTCGCGCTGTCCCGTTCTTAAATTGTTTCAAAACTCAGCACGCAATAACAGAAGCTTGCCAGTATACAGCAAGCTGCAACTAGATAGGCACAAAACGGTTAGCTGCACGTCAAGGGACCTGGCGTCGAACCCAGAGCCACCCAGCGCGCGGCCCACTCCGCAACGACCTCGGACGTGCGCCCTTAGTAGCAGAAGCCACGACGACGCAACCCCCGCACAGCGTCCGAAAATAGCAGTCGGACAGCCATTTCGGCCCTTCTCTATCCATCGATGATTGCGCACCGACGGTAAATCGGCGGTGCATCGAGCCCTGCACGGCCGGCTAGTGTGATGGGGCGGTTGGGCCCACAGCAGCCGATGAGCGGCCGTAGGCGGTGCAGCGTGTATCGAGGTATAAGACGGGCCGAAATCAAGCGTCTAGCGTAGCGTCTTACGACTTGCAGACTTGCGGCACTTGGGGTGCTGGGGTCGTAGTCGGGTCGTGAACTGGAGACAACAAGAGCGAGAAAAATGAAAATGAAATTGCGGCCAACAGCACCCTGTTTTCCCAGGTGGTCACCCATCCAAGTACTGACAAGGCCCGACGTTGCTTAACTTCGGTGATCGGACGAGAACCGGTGTTTTCAACGTGGTATGGCCGTTGGCGAGCAAATTGTGCAACATGAAACGACAAGTCTGCGTCGGACCATGTCTCTTAATTTCCACACTGACTGTTTATTTATTTACCTGGCAGTAAAAACACGAGACTGGCATAAAACGGCCGATCCAGATTTCGTGAAATGAAATAACATTTCTTTATGGAATGCATTTAGAAAATTAAAACTTTCGTACCTATTCTCCCTACTAGGGACGAAAAAATAGAAACACTTTCTGTTATTATGTTACAGTTGCGACTTGACAAATTCGTTAGATAGTCCAAATTCGTAGCAAAACAATGTCGTTAAATTACACCTGACAAAGACAATAAAACTCGCCTTCAATTAATTCGCTTTTGAATCATTTACATTACAAAACGTTCCACTTCCATTTTTTATGTACTTATTTTAGCGTTCATTATGTCTGATTTAACTTATCCCCTCCCCCCACCGACCGACCACCACAACTTCGCCTAAATAAATAAGAGTGTAGGTGATACGAATTACTCCCTGCCCCATAACGCTTATGCCTAATGCAAAGGGTAAAACGTTTAATTTTTTTTCCTTAGACTTTGCCATGTAAGGGGAAAATGACGGCATATACTGGATTCAAATAGCAAAGAACCCAACTAAGCTTTCACAATCCTACTGACAAACAAGAAAAATATTTCTTACCTTGTAGTTTCTATTTGTTCATAGGTGTTCAGTCAGTAACGTAACCAACAATGTATGCTCATTCTTGGTTTCTCTTGAATTCTACCAATGTGGGGTATGTTCAATGTGCACACTGTAAGGAATGCTGTCCAACATTCTTGGTCGTGTTTGACTGTCTGAGCTGTGGCGCTTCCGTTGCTAAGCAACAGACTCCAGCGATTGACAATACTGCCTCAATTAGCAACATTAAACTCTCTCCTCGTGATAGGTAATGTAACCTATTTTTTTTTTTTTTTTTTTTTTTTTACAGGGCGGAAAAGTCATCCCACAAATGTCATTCGTCGTTACCATAGCAACAGGGAGAGCGTCTTTCTGATGGAAGGAGGGCCTGAGGCGGTAGACTGCACTTGTATGCCATCTTGCGGAGGATAGAGTGAGTTAGTTACTGCAGCAACGGTCCACGCCTGGACCGCGTGGTCCTCCCTTCCCGCGCGGTCCTCCCTCCCCGCGCAAAGTGCATCGATTTACTTGGCAGTAGGCTGTAATTGCAACTACCTGACACTTAACTCGGCGGCTAAAAGCTGCATTCTAAGTAGAAACTGCAAGCATAGCGACCATGCTCTTTAACAAGAGCTCTCGACGTCTTTCGTAATCGTCAAACATCTGTAGCGCGCGACGTTATAAATATTCGGCAGTGGGTGCGTGAAGGCATACTTACCTGGCGTAGGAGACACCGTGATCATAAAGGCGGTTCTCCCAGGGCGAGACCTTTCCATTGCACTTCGGTTAGGTTGACCCCTGCGATTACCTCTAATGTAGGTAACTCGGGCGCATAATTTTTGGTAGTCGGGACTGCGTTCGCGCTGTCCCGTTCTTAAATTGTTTCAAAACTCAGCACGCAATAACAGAAGCTTGCCAGTATACAGCAAGCTGCAACTAGATAGGCACAAAACGGTTAGCTGCACGTCAAGGGACCTGGCGTCGAACCCAGAGCCACCCAGCGCGCGGCCCACTCCGCAACGACCTCGGACGTGCGCCCTTAGTAGCAGAAGCCACGACGACGCAACCCCCGCACAGCGTCCGAAAATAGCAGTCGGACAGCCATTTCGGCCCTTCTCTATCCATCGATGATTGCGCACCGACGGTAAATCGGCGGTGCATCGAGCCCTGCACGGCCGGCTAGTGTGATGGGGCGGTTGGGCCCACAGCAGCCGATGAGCGGCCGTAGGCGGTGCAGCGTGTATCGAGGTATAAGACGGGCCGAAATCAAGCGTCTAGCGTAGCGTCTTACGACTTGCAGACTTGCGGCACTTGGGGTGCTGGGGTCGTAGTCGGGTCGTGAACTGGAGACAACAAGAGCGAGAAAAATGAAAATGAAATTGCGGCCAACAGCACCCTGTTTTCCCAGGTGGTCACCCATCCAAGTACTGACAAGGCCCGACGTTGCTTAACTTCGGTGATCGGACGAGAACCGGTGTTTTCAACGTGGTATGGCCGTTGGCGAGCAAATTGTGCAACATGAAACGACAAGTCTGCGTCGGACCATGTCTCTTAATTTCCACACTGACTGTTTATTTATTTACCTGGCAGTAAAAACACGAGACTGGCATAAAACGGCCGATC
Organism: Locusta migratoria; assembly: GCA_026315105.1. Taxonomy (NCBI): domain Eukaryota; kingdom Metazoa; phylum Arthropoda; class Insecta; order Orthoptera; family Acrididae; genus Locusta; species Locusta migratoria. The sequence continues at coordinate 567,895,258 of CM048746.1, forward strand.
CAGATTTCGTGAAATGAAATAACATTTCTTTATGGAATGCATTTAGAAAATTAAAACTTTCGTACCTATTCTCCCTACTAGGGACGAAAAAATAGAAACACTTTCTGTTATTATGTTACAGTTGCGACTTGACAAATTCGTTAGATAGTCCAAATTCGTAGCAAAACAATGTCGTTAAATTACACCTGACAAAGACAATAAAACTCGCCTTCAATTAATTCGCTTTTGAATCATTTACATTACAAAACGTTCCACTTCCATTTTTTATGTACTTATTTTAGCGTTCATTATGTCTGATTTAACTTATCCCCTCCCCCCACCGACCGACCACCACAACTTCGCCTAAATAAATAAGAGTGTAGGTGATACGAATTACTCCCTGCCCCATAACGCTTATGCCTAATGCAAAGGGTAAAACGTTTTTTTTTTTTTTTTCCTTAGACTTTGCCATGTAAGGGGAAAATGACGGCATATACTGGATTCAAATAGCAAAGAACCCAACTAAGCTTTCACAATCCTACTGACAAACAAGAAAAATATTTCTTACCTTGTAGTTTCTATTTGTTCATAGGTGTTCAGTCAGTAACGTAACCAACAATGTATGCTCATTCTTGGTTTCTCTTGAATTCTACCAATGTGGGGTATGTTCAATGTGCACACTGTAAGGAATGCTGTCCAACATTCTTGGTCGTGTTTGACTGTCTGAGCTGTGGCGCTTCCGTTGCTAAGCAACAGACTCCAGCGATTGACAATACTGCCTCAATTAGCAACATTAAACTCTCTCCTCGTGATAGGTAATGTAACCTATTTTTTTTTTTTTTTTTTTTTTTTTTACAGGGCGGAAAAGTCATCCCACAAATGTCATTCGTCGTTACCATAGCAACAGGGAGAGCGTCTTTCTGATGGAAGGAGGGCCTGAGGCGGTAGACTGCACTTGTATGCCATCTTGCGGAGGATAGAGTGAGTTAGTTACTGCAGCAACGGTCCACGCCTGGACCGCGTGGTCCTCCCTTCCCGCGCGGTCCTCCCTCCCCGCGCAAAGTGCATCGATTTACTTGGCAGTAGGCTGTAATTGCAACTACCTGACACTTAACTCGGCGGCTAAAAGCTGCATTCTAAGTAGAAACTGCAAGCATAGCGACCATGCTCTTTAACAAGAGCTCTCGACGTCTTTCGTAATCGTCAAACATCTGTAGCGCGCGACGTTATAAATATTCGGCAGTGGGTGCGTGAAGGTTCCGCCTCCACGATTTCTATCTTACCCTTCACAACCGACCCATCCGCCACACCCCCACCCTCAAGTACCTTGGCCTTACCCTTGACCGCCAACTGTCCTGGACTCCATACCTCATATCCCTCCGTGAGAAAGCTCTGTCCCGCCTAAACCTCCTACAACTCCTCACTGGCCGGACGTGGGGCCTCCACCCTTCCACTGTCCTTCACACCTACAAATCAATCATGCGCCCCATCCTTTGTTCCTTCCACCCCGCCTGGATATCAGCCCCTCCTACTTTCTACAAGTCCCTCCAGATTCTAGAACGCCACGCCCTCCGCCTCGCATACCGTATCAGACTCCCTTCCCCCACGCGGATCCTCTATGACCTCATCCCCTTCCCTCCTCTCCTACAACACCTCGAACATCTCCGGCTCCTTTACGCATCCCGCAAAATAGAGTCCCAAAACCCTCTGGTCTACCCTATTCTTACGAATCCCGGGCCTCTGCCACGCCTCCGCCAAACCGTCCCTCCCGGCCTTCACCTCCATACGCTCCGTATCCTCTCCCAAGGCAATTTCCGCACCCTTCCTCTACCGGATACCGAACTTCGGCCCGATATCTACCCCTCCTACCAACTCTGATCCCTTCCCCGTAGCATCAGCGCCCCTCCCCTCTCTCCCGTCCCCTTTTCCTTCCCGCCCGCTTGGCTACCCTCTCCCATGCCCAGAGTCTCGTCACTCCTTCCCTCCTTACGCTCTCTTCCCTCCCCTTCTCCCCCTCCCCCGCACTTCCCCCGTCCCTGCCCCACCTCCCCCCCTCCATCCCCTCCCCACTCCCTGCGGGGGCGTCTCGACTTTTTATCTATGTGTTCAGTGCAAGTGTCTCCAGTGTCGTGTGTTTTACTCAGTGCCTCCATAATCGCCGTCCCCATGTTTTATTCTTTACGCCGTCAGCTGTCTCCGTGTGTGAACTTCGTGTCTCCGCAATGTACTTTTAAACTTGTCACCGTGGCCGGTTGTTTTTACTGACTGTGTGTGTGTTTTATCACTACTCGTCTCTTTTTTGTTCTCTGCCATATGTTTTGTCCCGTTTATACATGTCCGTTTTACTCTGTCGAAAAATCTGTCTGTCAAGTTTTTTATTTCCCCAATTTTGTCCATCTTTTTATATTTTATCTCTTCTTTGTCATGCTTGTGTATCACATGGCTGAAGAGCAGCCACCGCAGCTGCTGCCAGCCTGCCAGCCAGTTTCTACGGCTGGCTTTAAAACAACAATAAAGGAAAAAAAAAAAAAAAAAAAAAAAAAAAATGCGTGAAGGCATACTTACCTGGCGTAGGAGACACCGTGATCATAAAGGCGGTTCTCCCAGGGCGAGACCTTTCCATTGCACTTCGGTTAGGTTGACCCCTGCGATTACCTCTAATGTAGGTAACTCGGGCGCATAATTTTTGGTAGTCGGGACTGCGTTCGCGCTGTCCCGTTCTTAAATTGTTTCAAAACTCAGCACGCAATAACAGAAGCTTGCCAGTATACAGCAAGCTGCAACTAGATAGGCACAAAACGGTTAGCTGCACGTCAAGGGACCTGGCGTCGAACCCAGAGCCACCCAGCGCGCGGCCCACTCCGCAACGACCTCGGACGTGCGCCCTTAGTAGCAGAAGCCACGACGACGCAACCCCCGCACAGCGTCCGAAAATAGCAGTCGGACAGCCATTTCGGCCCTTCTCTATCCATCGATGATTGCGCACCGACGGTAAATCGGCGGTGCATCGAGCCCTGCACGGCCGGCTAGTGTGATGGGGCGGTTGGGCCCACAGCAGCCGATGAGCGGCCGTAGGCGGTGCAGCGTGTATCGAGGTATAAGACGGGCCGAAATCAAGCGTCTAGCGTAGCGTCTTACGACTTGCAGACTTGCGGCACTTGGGGTGCTGGGGTCGTAGTCGGGTCGTGAACTGGAGACAACAAGAGCGAGAAAAATGAAAATGAAATTGCGGCCAACAGCACCCTGTTTTCCCAGGTGGTCACCCATCCAAGTACTGACAAGGCCCGACGTTGCTTAACTTCGGTGATCGGACGAGAACCGGTGTTTTCAACGTGGTATGGCCGTTGGCGAGCAAATTGTGCAACATGAAACGACAAGTCTGCGTCGGACCATGTCTCTTAATTTCCACACTGACTGTTTATTTATTTACCTGGCAGTAAAAACACGAGACTGGCATAAAACGGCCGATCCAGATTTCGTGAAATGAAATAACATTTCTTTATGGAATGCATTTAGAAAATTAAAACTTTCGTACCTATTCTCCCTACTAGGGACGAAAAAATAGAAACACTTTCTGTTATTATGTTACAGTTGCGACTTGACAAATTCGTTAGATAGTCCAAATTCGTAGCAAAACAATGTCGTTAAATTACACCTGACAAAGACAATAAAACTCGCCTTCAATTAATTCGCTTTTGAATCATTTACATTACAAAACGTTCCACTTCCATTTTTTATGTACTTATTTTAGCGTTCATTATGTCTGATTTAACTTATCCCCTCCCCCCACCGACCGACCACCACAACTTCGCCTAAATAAATAAGAGTGTAGGTGATACGAATTACTCCCTGCCCCATAACGCTTATGCCTAATGCAAAGGGTAAAACGTTTAATTTTTTTTCCTTAGACTTTGCCATGTAAGGGGAAAATGACGGCATATACTGGATTCAAATAGCAAAGAACCCAACTAAGCTTTCACAATCCTACTGACAAACAAGAAAAATATTTCTTACCTTGTAGTTTCTATTTGTTCATAGGTGTTCAGTCAGTAACGTAACCAACAATGTATGCTCATTCTTGGTTTCTCTTGAATTCTACCAATGTGGGGTATGTTCAATGTGCACACTGTAAGGAATGCTGTCCAACATTCTTGGTCGTGTTTGACTGTCTGAGCTGTGGCGCTTCCGTTGCTAAGCAACAGACTCCAGCGATTGACAATACTGCCTCAATTAGCAACATTAAACTCTCTCCTCGTGATAGGTAATGTAACCTATTTTTTTTTTTTTTTTTTTTTTACAGGGCGGAAAAGTCATCCCACAAATGTCATTCGTCGTTACCATAGCAACAGGGAGAGCGTCTTTCTGATGGAAGGAGGGCCTGAGGCGGTAGACTGCACTTGTATGCCATCTTGCGGAGGATAGAGTGAGTTAGTTACTGCAGCAACGGTCCACGCCTGGACCGCGTGGTCCTCCCTTCCCGCGCGGTCCTCCCTCCCCGCGCAAAGTGCATCGATTTACTTGGCAGTAGGCTGTAATTGCAACTACCTGACACTTAACTCGGCGGCTAAAAGCTGCATTCTAAGTAGAAACTGCAAGCATAGCGACCATGCTCTTTAACAAGAGCTCTCGACGTCTTTCGTAATCGTCAAACATCTGTAGCGCGCGACGTTATAAATATTCGGCAGTGGGTGCGTGAAGGCATACTTACCTGGCGTAGGAGACACCGTGATCATAAAGGCGGTTCTCCCAGGGCGAGACCTTTCCATTGCACTTCGGTTAGGTTGACCCCTGCGATTACCTCTAATGTAGGTAACTCGGGCGCATAATTTTTGGTAGTCGGGACTGCGTTCGCGCTGTCCCGTTCTTAAATTGTTTCAAAACTCAGCACGCAATAACAGAAGCTTGCCAGTATACAGCAAGCTGCAACTAGATAGGCACAAAACGGTTAGCTGCACGTCAAGGGACCTGGCGTCGAACCCAGAGCCACCCAGCGCGCGGCCCACTCCGCAACGACCTCGGACGTGCGCCCTTAGTAGCAGAAGCCACGACGACGCAACCCCCGCACAGCGTCCGAAAATAGCAGTCGGACAGCCATTTCGGCCCTTCTCTATCCATCGATGATTGCGCACCGACGGTAAATCGGCGGTGCATCGAGCCCTGCACGGCCGGCTAGTGTGATGGGGCGGTTGGGCCCACAGCAGCCGATGAGCGGCCGTAGGCGGTGCAGCGTGTATCGAGGTATAAGACGGGCCGAAATCAAGCGTCTAGCGTAGCGTCTTACGACTTGCAGACTTGCGGCACTTGGGGTGCTGGGGTCGTAGTCGGGTCGTGAACTGGAGACAACAAGAGCGAGAAAAATGAAAATGAAATTGCGGCCAACAGCACCCTGTTTTCCCAGGTGGTCACCCATCCAAGTACTGACAAGGCCCGACGTTGCTTAACTTCGGTGATCGGACGAGAACCGGTGTTTTCAACGTGGTATGGCCGTTGGCGAGCAAATTGTGCAACATGAAACGACAAGACTGCGTCGGACCATGTCTCTTAATTTCCACACTGACTGTTTATTTATTTACCTGGCAGTAAAAACACGAGACTGGCATAAAACGGCCGATCCAGATTTCGTGAAATGAAATAACATTTCTTTATGGAATGCATTTAGAAAATTAAAACTTTCGTACCTATTCTCCCTACTAGGGACGAAAAAATAGAAACACTTTCTGTTATTATGTTACAGTTGCGACTTGACAAATTCGTTAGATAGTCCAAATTCGTAGCAAAACAATGTCGTTAAATTACACCTGACAAAGACAATAAAACTCGCCTTCAATTAATTCGCTTTTGAATCATTTACATTACAAAACGTTCCACTTCCATTTTTTATGTACTTATTTTAGCGTTCATTATGTCTGATTTAACTTATCCCCTCCCCCCACCGACCGACCACCACAACTTCGCCTAAATAAATAAGAGTGTAGGTGATACGAATTACTCCCTGCCCCATAACGCTTATGCCTAATGCAAAGGGTAAAACGTTTAATTTTTTTTCCTTAGACTTTGCCATGTAAGGGGAAAATGACGGCATATACTGGATTCAAATAGCAAAGAACCCAACTAAGCTTTCACAATCCTACTGACAAACAAGAAAAATATTTCTTACCTTGTAGTTTCTATTTGTTCATAGGTGTTCAGTCAGTAACGTAACCAACAATGTATGCTCATTCTTGGTTTCTCTTGAATTCTACCAATGTGGGGTATGTTCAATGTGCACACTGTAAGGAATGCTGTCCAACATTCTTGGTCGTGTTTGACTGTCTGAGCTGTGGCGCTTCCGTTGCTAAGCAACAGACTCCAGCGATTGACAATACTGCCTCAATTAGCAACATTAAACTCTCTCCTCGTGATAGGTAATGTAACCTATTTTTTTTTTTTTTTTTTTTTTTTTTTACAGGGCGGAAAAGTCATCCCACAAATGTCATTCGTCGTTACCATAGCAACAGGGAGAGCGTCTTTCTGATGGAAGGAGGGCCTGAGGCGGTAGACTGCACTTGTATGCCATCTTGCGGAGGATAGAGTGAGTTAGTTACTGCAGCAACGGTCCACGCCTGGACCGCGTGGTCCTCCCTTCCCGCGCGGTCCTCCCTCCCCGCGCAAAGTGCATCGATTTACTTGGCAGTAGGCTGTAATTGCAACTACCTGACACTTAACTCGGCGGCTAAAAGCTGCATTCTAAGTAGAAACTGCAAGCATAGCGACCATGCTCTTTAACAAGAGCTCTCGACGTCTTTCGTAATCGTCAAACATCTGTAGCGCGCGACGTTATAAATATTCGGCAGTGGGTGCGTGAAGGCTCCTCCCATGCACCCCAATCAATCCTTGGTCCCTCCCCCCACCGCCGAAGACGTTATCCGGTTCGTCACCACCGTCCTCGCCAACATCCACCCCTTCCAGCGTCCCCACACCCTCCAACAGATTGCACTGGCCGCCAGGTCCGTGTTCAATCTGGACACCTTTGCCACCTTCTCCCGTGCCCACTCCCACTTCGCCTTTTCCCGCCTCGAGACCCAAGTTTAAGTCCCTCCGGTCCCCTTCCTTTCCCCACCCCTCCTCTACCCTCCCCAACCCTCCCTCTATCCCATCATGGCAGGCCCATCCTATACCCTCCTCTACCACAACATCCGCTCCCTCCCAGCCAATAAGAACCTCTTCCTCCACACTCTCTCCCAACACCGCGTGGATGCCTTCCTACTCAACGAGACCTTCCTGCAACCCCGCCGACCAGTCAACACCAATCCTTACCTTCTCCACCGCACCGACGGACCCCCACCCCTGGCCCGAGGCGGAGTGGCGATCGGCCATCTCCGTCACCACCCCGTCCGGCTACACCCTCTCCTCAATGACCCCACTGAACACTTGATCCTCAGCCTCTTTCTTCCCTCCCTCACTGTCACTCTCGCCACCATTTACATTCGCTCCACCTCTCCTCTCCCGTACGATTTCCTCTCCCATGTCGACCGCACCTTCCCGACCTATGTCATTGCCGCTGACCTCAACCTTCATTCCCGTCACCCCGCTGAACTCCGGCGGTGGCGTCAGTTCGTCACCACCTCGCTCCGGGGCGACGTCCTTCCCCTTCCCCGCCCAACCCGCCCCGAAAGCAACACCACACCCGATGCAGTACTGGTGTCTCCCAACCTCCTTGGGCGCATCACGGCGGACGTCCTCGACCTAATAGGCAGTGACCACGCCCCTGTCCTACTTACCTTTGACCACCGCCCCCGCCCTGCCCGCGCTCCTCGTCCCGTGCCCCCTCCCAAACTCGTCCATGATTATTCCCGTGCCGACTGGGATGCCTACCGTCGCTCCATCGACACCTCGGTCGAAAGCCACCCACTACCCCTCCATACTCCCGCCGATATTGACCTTGCCTCCTCCTTTCTCCAGCAGACCGTTGCTGACGCGGTCCATGCCCACATCCCTACCCGGGCGATCTATCCTCACCGCCCTACCCTTCCTCCACAGGCCGTCCTTCTCCTCCGCGAATCCCGCCGTCTGTACCGCTCCTTTCTCCGGACCCGTGACCGGGATACTCTCCAACGCCACCGGCAACTCCAACGACACATAAGAAACCTTTTGACCGCGAAGAAACGCCGGGACTGGCGTCAGACATGCACCCGCCTTAGCTCGCTCCTCCCGGTCTACTCCGCCAAGTACTGGCGTGCCTTCCGCCGCCTTACTGGCAGTCACTCCTCCCCCCACTACCCACTTCTCCATGATGATCGTCCTTTCCCTGACAACGCCAGTAAGGCAGAACATTTTGCCTCCTACCTTTCTGATGTATTTTCCATTCCTGATGATCCCCTCTTTGACCACTCTCTCTTCCCGGATGTCCATGAGCGCACCGACACCTCCTCTCCTCCGCTCGCCCCTGGCTTCCAGTACTTGGACCGCATTCCTCCCTCAGAATTGAACACTCCCATTACTGCCCGTGACATAATAGACACTCTTCGCACGAAACGAAACACCGCCCCCGGTCACGACCGGCTAACCTACCGCCACCTTCGCGCATGCCCCCTCTCATTTCATGAAGTCCTTGCCAAACTCTACAACGTCATCCTTTACACTGGCTTCTACCCCGACCTGTGGAAAATCTCCCGTATTCTCATGTTCCTCAAGCCTGACAAGCCCCCGTCCCAGACCTCATCCTACCGTCCCATCAGTCTTACCTCCGTGTTCAGCAAGGTCCTGGAAACCATCCTTTCTCGTCGAATCCACCAGCACCTCCACCGCCACCAGTTTCTCCCCTCCTCCCAATGTGGCTTCCGACCCTCCTTCTCCGCCGACGACCAGCTCCTTCGCCTGACTCATCTCCTCTCCGTCCAACTCAACTCCCGTCGCTCCGCAATTTTTGTATCCCTCGACATCCAAAAAGCCTACGACCGAGTATGGCATTCCGGTCTCCTCTTCAAGATCCAGCTCTACGCCCTTCCCATTAATTACGTCCGCCTCATCGCTTCCTTCCTTACCCGCCGCCCCTCCTATGTCACTGTCTGCAACTCCAACTCCCGTATTTTCTACCCCTCCGCCGGGGTGCCCCAAGGCTCAGTCCTCTCTCCCCTCCTCTATCTCCTCTACTCTGCCGACATGCCTCAACCCCAACCTCCCGTCTATCTCCTCCAATATGCTGACGACACCGCCTTCCTGGCCCTCGCCCCCTCCCTTGCCCGTTCCCAGGTTTTGCTCCAGTCCCACCTCACCGAGTTCGCCTCCTGGTGTAACCGGTGGCTCCTCTCCGTCAATCCCGACAAATCCCAGGCAATAGTCATAGGTCGTACTACCCGCACCTTCCGCCTCCACGATTTCTATCTTACCCTTCACAACCGACCCATCCGCCACACCCCCACCCTCAAGTACCTTGGCCTTACCCTTGACCGCCAACTGTCCTGGACTCCATACCTCAAATCCCTCCGTGAGAAAGCTCTGTCCCGCCTAAACCTCCTAAAACTCCTCACTGGCCGGACGTGGGGCCTCCACCCTTCCACTGTCCTTCACACCTACAAATCAATCATGCGCCCCGTCCTTTGTTCCTTCCACCCCGCCTGGATATCAGCCCCTCCTACTTTCTACAAGTCCCTCCAGATTCTAGAACGCCACGCCCTCCGCCTCGCATACCGTATCAGACTCCCTTCCCCCACGCGGATCCTCTATGACCTCATCCCCTTCCCTCCTCTCCTACAACACCTCGAACATCTCCGGCTCCTTTACGCATCCCGCAAAATAGAGTCCAAAAACCCTCTGGTCTACCCTATTCTTACGAATCCCGGGCCTCTGCCACGCCTCCGCCAAACCGTCCCTCCCGGCCTTCACCTCCATACGCTCCGTATCCTCTCCCAAGGCAATTTCCGCACCCTTCCTCTACCGGATACCGAACTTCGGCCCGATATCTACCCCTCCTACCAACTCTGATCCCTTCCCCGTAGCATCAGCGCCCCTCCCCTCTCTCCCGTCCCTTTTCCTTCCCGCCCGCTTGGCTACCCTCTCCCATGCCCAGAGTCTCGTCACTCCTTCCCTCCTTACGCTCTCTTCCGTCCCCTTCTCCCCCTCCCCCGCACTTCCCCCGTCCCTGCCCCACCTCCCCCCCTCCATCCCCTCCCCACTCCCTGCGGGGGCGTCTCGACTTTTTTATCTATGTGTTCAGTGCAAGTGTCTCCAGTGTCGTGTGTTTTACTCAGTGCCTCCATAATCGCCGTCCCCATGTTTTATTCTTTACGCCGTCAGCTGTCTCCGTGTGTGAACTTCGTGTCTCCGCAATGTACTTTTAAACTTGTCACCGTGGCCGGTTGTTTTTACTGACTGTGTGTGTGTTTTATCACTACTCGTCTCTTTTTTGTTCTCTGCCATATGTTTTGTCCCGTTTATACATGTCCGTTTTACTCTGTCGAAAAATCTGTCTGTCAAGTTTTTTTATTTCCCCAATTTTGTCCATCTTTTTATATTTTATCTCTTCTTTGTCATGCTTGTGTATCACATGGCTGAAGAGCAGCCACCGCAGCTGCTGCCAGCCTGCCAGCTGTTTCTACGGCTGGCTTTAAAACAACAATAAAGGAAAAAAAAAAAAAAAAAAAAAAAAAAAAATGCGTGAAGGCATACTTACCTGGCGTAGGAGACACCGTGATCATAAAGGCGGTTCTCCCAGGGCGAGACCTTTCCATTGCACTTCGGTTAGGTTGACCCCTGCGATTACCTCTAATGTAGGTAACTCGGGCGCATAATTTTTGGTAGTCGGGACTGCGTTCGCGCTGTCCCGTTCTTAAATTGTTTCAAAACTCAGCACGCAATAACAGAAGCTTGCCAGTATACAGCAAGCTGCAACTAGATAGGCACAAAACGGTTAGCTGCACGTCAAGGGACCTGGCGTCGAACCCAGAGCCACCCAGCGCGCGGCCCACTCCGCAACGACCTCGGACGTGCGCCCTTAGTAGCAGAAGCCACGACGACGCAACCCCCGCACAGCGTCCGAAAATAGCAGTCGGACAGCCATTTCGGCCCTTCTCTATCCATCGATGATTGCGCACCGACGGTAAATCGGCGGTGCATCGAGCCCTGCACGGCCGGCTAGTGTGATGGGGCGGTTGGGCCCACAGCAGCCGATGAGCGGCCGTAGGCGGTGCAGCGTGTATCGAGGTATAAGACGGGCCGAAATCAAGCGTCTAGCGTAGCGTCTTACGACTTGCAGACTTGCGGCACTTGGGGTGCTGGGGTCGTAGTCGGGTCGTGAACTGGAGACAACAAGAGCGAGAAAAATGAAAATGAAATTGCGGCCAACAGCACCCTGTTTTCCCAGGTGGTCACCCATCCAAGTACTGACAAGGCCCGACGTTGCTTAACTTCGGTGATCGGACGAGAACCGGTGTTTTCAACGTGGTATGGCCGTTGGCGAGCAAATTGTGCAACATGAAACGACAAGTCTGCGTCGGACCATGTCTCTTAATTTCCACACTGACTGTTTATTTATTTACCTGGCAGTAAAAACACGAGACTGGCATAAAACGGCCGATCCAGATTTCGTGAAATGAAATAACATTTCTTTATGGAATGCATTTAGAAAATTAAAACTTTCGTACCTATTCTCCCTACTAGGGACGAAAAAATAGAAACACTTTCTGTTATTATGTTACAGTTGCGACTTGACAAATTCGTTAGATAGTCCAAATTCGTAGCAAAACAATGTCGTTAAATTACACCTGACAAAGACAATAAAACTCGCCTTCAATTAATTCGCTTTTGAATCATTTACATTACAAAACGTTCCACTTCCATTTTTTATGTACTTATTTTAGCGTTCATTATGTCTGATTTAACTTATCCCCTCCCCCCACCGACCGACCACCACAACTTCGCCTAAATAAATAAGAGTGTAGGTGATACGAATTACTCCCTGCCCCATAACGCTTATGCCTAATGCAAAGGGTAAAACGTTTAATTTTTTTTCCTTAGACTTTGCCATGTAAGGGGAAAATGACGGCATATACTGGATTCAAATAGCAAAGAACCCAACTAAGCTTTCACAATCCTACTGACAAACAAGAAAAATATTTCTTACCTTGTAGTTTCTATTTGTTCATAGGTGTTCAGTCAGTAACGTAACCAACAATGTATGCTCATTCTTGGTTTCTCTTGAATTCTACCAATGTGGGGTATGTTCAATGTGCACACTGTAAGGAATGCTGTCCAACATTCTTGGTCGTGTTTGACTGTCTGAGCTGTGGCGCTTCCGTTGCTAAGCAACAGACTCCAGCGATTGACAATACTGCCTCAATTAGCAACATTAAACTCTCTCCTCGTGATAGGTAATGTAACCTAATTTTTTTTTTTTTTTTTTTTTTTTACAGGGCGGAAAAGTCATCCCACAAATGTCATTCGTCGTTACCATAGCAACAGGGAGAGCGTCTTTCTGATGGAAGGAGGGCCTGAGGCGGTAGACTGCACTTGTATGCCATCTTGCGGAGGATAGAGTGAGTTAGTTACTGCAGCAACGGTCCACGCCTGGACCGCGTGGTCCTCCCTTCCCGCGCGGTCCTCCCTCCCCGCGCAAAGTGCATCGATTTACTTGGCAGTAGGCTGTAATTGCAACTACCTGACACTTAACTCGGCGGCTAAAAGCTGCATTCTAAGTAGAAACTGCAAGCATAGCGACCATGCTCTTTAACAAGAGCTCTCGACGTCTTTCGTAATCGTCAAACATCTGTAGCGCGCGACGTTATAAATATTCGGCAGTGGGTGCGTGAAGGCATACTTACCTGGCGTAGGAGACACCGTGATCATAAAGGCGGTTCTCCCAGGGCGAGACCTTTCCATTGCACTTCGGTTAGGTTGACCCCTGCGATTACCTCTAATGTAGGTAACTCGGGCGCATAATTTTTGGTAGTCGGGACTGCGTTCGCGCTGTCCCGTTCTTAAATTGTTTCAAAACTCAGCACGCAATAACAGAAGCTTGCCAGTATACAGCAAGCTGCAACTAGATAGGCACAAAACGGTTAGCTGCACGTCAAGGGACCTGGCGTCGAACCCAGAGCCACCCAGCGCGCGGCCCACTCCGCAACGACCTCGGACGTGCGCCCTTAGTAGCAGAAGCCACGACGACGCAACCCCCGCACAGCGTCCGAAAATAGCAGTCGGACAGCCATTTCGGCCCTTCTCTATCCATCGATGATTGCGCACCGACGGTAAATCGGCGGTGCATCGAGCCCTGCACGGCCGGCTAGTGTGATGGGGCGGTTGGGCCCACAGCAGCCGATGAGCGGCCGTAGGCGGTGCAGCGTGTATCGAGGTATAAGACGGGCCGAAATCAAGCGTCTAGCGTAGCGTCTTACGACTTGCAGACTTGCGGCACTTGGGGTGCTGGGGTCGTAGTCGGGTCGTGAACTGGAGACAACAAGAGCGAGAAAAATGAAAATGAAATTGCGGCCAACAGCACCCTGTTTTCCCAGGTGGTCACCCATCCAAGTACTGACAAGGCCCGACGTTGCTTAACTTCGGTGATCGGACGAGAACCGGTGTTTTCAACGTGGTATGGCCGTTGGCGAGCAAATTGTGCAACATGAAACGACAAGTCTGCGTCGGACCATGTCTCTTAATTTCCACACTGACTGTTTATTTATTTACCTGGCAGTAAAAACACGAGACTGGCATAAAACGGCCGATCCAGATTTCGTGAAATGAAATAACATTTCTTTATGGAATGCATTTAGAAAATTAAAACTTTCGTACCTATTCTCCCTACTAGGGACGAAAAAATAGAAACACTTTCTGTTATTATGTTACAGTTGCGACTTGACAAATTCGTTAGATAGTCCAAATTCGTAGCAAAACAATGTCGTTAAATTACACCTGACAAAGACAATAAAACTCGCCTTCAATTAATTCGCTTTTGAATCATTTACATTACAAAACGTTCCACTTCCATTTTTTATGTACTTATTTTAGCGTTCATTATGTCTGATTTAACTTATCCCCTCCCCCCACCGACCGACCACCACAACTTCGCCTAAATAAATAAGAGTGTAGGTGATACGAATTACTCCCTGCCCCATAACGCTTATGCCTAATGCAAAGGGTAAAACGTTTAATTTTTTTTCCTTAGACTTTGCCATGTAAGGGGAAAATGACGGCATATACTGGATTCAAATAGCAAAGAACCCAACTAAGCTTTCACAATCCTACTGACAAACAAGAAAAATATTTCTTACCTTGTAGTTTCTATTTGTTCATAGGTGTTCAGTCAGTAACGTAACCAACAATGTATGCTCATTCTTGGTTTCTCTTGAATTCTACCAATGTGGGGTATGTTCAATGTGCACACTGTAAGGAATGCTGTCCAACATTCTTGGTCGTGTTTGACTGTCTGAGCTGTGGCGCTTCCGTTGCTAAGCAACAGACTCCAGCGATTGACAATACTGCCTCAATTAGCAACATTAAACTCTCTCCTCGTGATAGGTAATGTAACCTATTTTTTTTTTTTTTTTTTTTTTTTTTACAGGGCGGAAAAGTCATCCCACAAATGTCATTCGTCGTTACCATAGCAACAGGGAGAGCGTCTTTCTGATGGAAGGAGGGCCTGAGGCGGTAGACTGCACTTGTATGCCATCTTGCGGAGGATAGAGTGAGTTAGTTACTGCAGCAACGGTCCACGCCTGGACCGCGTGGTCCTCCCTTCCCGCGCGGTCCTCCCTCCCCGCGCAAAGTGCATCGATTTACTTGGCAGTAGGCTGTAATTGCAACTACCTGACACTTAACTCGGCGGCTAAAAGCTGCATTCTAAGTAGAAACTGCAAGCATAGCGACCATGCTCTTTAACAAGAGCTCTCGACGTCTTTCGTAATCGTCAAACATCTGTAGCGCGCGACGTTATAAATATTCGGCAGTGGGTGCGTGAAGGCATACTTACCTGGCGTAGGAGACACCGTGATCATAAAGGCGGTTCTCCCAGGGCGAGACCTTTCCATTGCACTTCGGTTAGGTTGACCCCTGCGATTACCTCTAATGTAGGTAACTCGGGCGCATAATTTTTGGTAGTCGGGACTGCGTTCGCGCTGTCCCGTTCTTAAATTGTTTCAAAACTCAGCACGCAATAACAGAAGCTTGCCAGTATACAGCAAGCTGCAACTAGATAGGCACAAAACGGTTAGCTGCACGTCAAGGGACCTGGCGTCGAACCCAGAGCCACCCAGCGCGCGGCCCACTCCGCAACGACCTCGGACGTGCGCCCTTAGTAGCAGAAGCCACGACGACGCAACCCCCGCACAGCGTCCGAAAATAGCAGTCGGACAGCCATTTCGGCCCTTCTCTATCCATCGATGATTGCGCACCGACGGTAAATCGGCGGTGCATCGAGCCCTGCACGGCCGGCTAGTGTGATGGGGCGGTTGGGCCCACAGCAGCCGATGAGCGGCCGTAGGCGGTGCAGCGTGTATCGAGGTATAAGACGGGCCGAAATCAAGCGTCTAGCGTAGCGTCTTACGACTTGCAGACTTGCGGCACTTGGGGTGCTGGGGTCGTAGTCGGGTCGTGAACTGGAGACAACAAGAGCGAGAAAAATGAAAATGAAATTGCGGCCAACAGCACCCTGTTTTCCCAGGTGGTCACCCATCCAAGTACTGACAAGGCCCGACGTTGCTTAACTTCGGTGATCGGACGAGAACCGGTGTTTTCAACGTGGTATGGCCGTTGGCGAGCAAATTGTGCAACATGAAACGACAAGTCTGCGTCGGACCATGTCTCTTAATTTCCACACTGACTGTTTATTTATTTACCTGGCAGTAAAAACACGAGACTGGCATAAAACGGCCGATCCAGATTTCGTGAAATGAAATAACATTTCTTTATGGAATGCATTTAGAAAATTAAAACTTTCGTACCTATTCTCCCTACTAGGGACGAAAAAATAGAAACACTTTCTGTTATTATGTTACAGTTGCGACTTGACAAATTCGTTAGATAGTCCAAATTCGTAGCAAAACAATGTCGTTAAATTACACCTGACAAAGACAATAAAACTCGCCTTCAATTAATTCGCTTTTGAATCATTTACATTACAAAACGTTCCACTTCCATTTTTTATGTACTTATTTTAGCGTTCATTATGTCTGATTTAACTTATCCCCTCCCCCCACCGACCGACCACCACAACTTCGCCTAAATAAATAAGAGTGTAGGTGATACGAATTACTCCCTGCCCCATAACGCTTATGCCTAATGCAAAGGGTAAAACGTTTAATTTTTTTTCCTTAGACTTTGCCATGTAAGGGGAAAATGACGGCATATACTGGATTCAAATAGCAAAGAACCCAACTAAGCTTTCACAATCCTACTGACAAACAAGAAAAATATTTCTTACCTTGTAGTTTCTATTTGTTCATAGGTGTTCAGTCAGTAACGTAACCAACAATGTATGCTCATTCTTGGTTTCTCTTGAATTCTACCAATGTGGGGTATGTTCAATGTGCACACTGTAAGGAATGCTGTCCAACATTCTTGGTCGTGTTTGACTGTCTGAGCTGTGGCGCTTCCGTTGCTAAGCAACAGACTCCAGCGATTGACAATACTGCCTCAATTAGCAACATTAAACTCTCTCCTCGTGATAGGTAATGTAACCTAATTTTTTTTTTTTTTTTTTTTTTTACAGGGCGGAAAAGTCATCCCACAAATGTCATTCGTCGTTACCATAGCAACAGGGAGAGCGTCTTTCTGATGGAAGGAGGGCCTGAGGCGGTAGACTGCACTTGTATGCCATCTTGCGGAGGATAGAGTGAGTTAGTTACTGCAGCAACGGTCCACGCCTGGACCGCGTGGTCCTCCCTTCCCGCGCGGTCCTCCCTCCCCGCGCAAAGTGCATCGATTTACTTGGCAGTAGGCTGTAATTGCAACTACCTGACACTTAACTCGGCGGCTAAAAGCTGCATTCTAAGTAGAAACTGCAAGCATAGCGACCATGCTCTTTAACAAGAGCTCTCGACGTCTTTCGTAATCGTCAAACATCTGTAGCGCGCGACGTTATAAATATTCGGCAGTGGGTGCGTGAAGGCATACTTACCTGGCGTAGGAGACACCGTGATCATAAAGGCGGTTCTCCCAGGGCGAGACCTTTCCATTGCACTTCGGTTAGGTTGACCCCTGCGATTACCTCTAATGTAGGTAACTCGGGCGCATAATTTTTGGTAGTCGGGACTGCGTTCGCGCTGTCCCGTTCTTAAATTGTTTCAAAACTCAGCACGCAATAACAGAAGCTTGCCAGTATACAGCAAGCTGCAACTAGATAGGCACAAAACGGTTAGCTGCACGTCAAGGGACCTGGCGTCGAACCCAGAGCCACCCAGCGCGCGGCCCACTCCGCAACGACCTCGGACGTGCGCCCTTAGTAGCAGAAGCCACGACGACGCAACCCCCGCACAGCGTCCGAAAATAGCAGTCGGACAGCCATTTCGGCCCTTCTCTATCCATCGATGATTGCGCACCGACGGTAAATCGGCGGTGCATCGAGCCCTGCACGGCCGGCTAGTGTGATGGGGCGGTTGGGCCCACAGCAGCCGATGAGCGGCCGTAGGCGGTGCAGCGTGTATCGAGGTATAAGACGGGCCGAAATCAAGCGTCTAGCGTAGCGTCTTACGACTTGCAGACTTGCGGCACTTGGGGTGCTGGGGTCGTAGTCGGGTCGTGAACTGGAGACAACAAGAGCGAGAAAAATGAAAATGAAATTGCGGCCAACAGCACCCTGTTTTCCCAGGTGGTCACCCATCCAAGTACTGACAAGGCCCGACGTTGCTTAACTTCGGTGATCGGACGAGAACCGGTGTTTTCAACGTGGTATGGCCGTTGGCGAGCAAATTGTGCAACATGAAACGACAAGTCTGCGTCGGACCATGTCTCTTAATTTCCACACTGACTGTTTATTTATTTACCTGGCAGTAAAAACACGAGACTGGCATAAAACGGCCGATCCAGATTTCGTGAAATGAAATAACATTTCTTTATGGAATGCATTTAGAAAATTAAAACTTTCGTACCTATTCTCCCTACTAGGGACGAAAAAATAGAAACACTTTCTGTTATTATGTTACAGTTGCGACTTGACAAATTCGTTAGATAGTCCAAATTCGTAGCAAAACAATGTCGTTAAATTACACCTGACAAAGACAATAAAACTCGCCTTCAATTAATTCGCTTTTGAATCATTTACATTACAAAACGTTCCACTTCCATTTTTTATGTACTTATTTTAGCGTTCATTATGTCTGATTTAACTTATCCCCTCCCCCCACCGACCGACCACCACAACTTCGCCTAAATAAATAAGAGTGTAGGTGATACGAATTACTCCCTGCCCCATAACGCTTATGCCTAATGCAAAGGGTAAAACGTTTAATTTTTTTTCCTTAGACTTTGCCATGTAAGGGGAAAATGACGGCATATACTGGATTCAAATAGCAAAGAACCCAACTAAGCTTTCACAATCCTACTGACAAACAAGAAAAATATTTCTTACCTTGTAGTTTCTATTTGTTCATAGGTGTTCAGTCAGTAACGTAACCAACAATGTATGCTCATTCTTGGTTTCTCTTGAATTCTACCAATGTGGGGTATGTTCAATGTGCACACTGTAAGGAATGCTGTCCAACATTCTTGGTCGTGTTTGACTGTCTGAGCTGTGGCGCTTCCGTTGCTAAGCAACAGACTCCAGCGATTGACAATACTGCCTCAATTAGCAACATTAAACTCTCTCCTCGTGATAGGTAATGTAACCTATTTTTTTTTTTTTTTTTTTTTTTACAGGGCGGAAAAGTCATCCCACAAATGTCATTCGTCGTTACCATAGCAACAGGGAGAGCGTCTTTCTGATGGAAGGAGGGCCTGAGGCGGTAGACTGCACTTGTATGCCATCTTGCGGAGGATAGAGTGAGTTAGTTACTGCAGCAACGGTCCACGCCTGGACCGCGTGGTCCTCCCTTCCCGCGCGGTCCTCCCTCCCCGCGCAAAGTGCATCGATTTACTTGGCAGTAGGCTGTAATTGCAACTACCTGACACTTAACTCGGCGGCTAAAAGCTGCATTCTAAGTAGAAACTGCAAGCATAGCGACCATGCTCTTTAACAAGAGCTCTCGACGTCTTTCGTAATCGTCAAACATCTGTAGCGCGCGACGTTATAAATATTCGGCAGTGGGTGCGTGAAGGTGGCCGGACGTGGGGCCTCCACCCTTCCACTGTCCTTCACACCTACAAATCAATCATGCGCCCCATCCTTTGTTCCTTCCACCCCGCCTGGATATCAGCCCCTCCTACTTTCTACAAGTCCCTCCAGATTCTAGAACGCCACGCCCTCCGCCTCGCATACCGTATCAGACTCCCTTCCCCCACGCGGATCCTCTATGACCTCATCCCCTTCCCTCCTCTCCTACAACACCTCGAACATCTCCGGCTCCTTTACGCATCCCGCAAAATAGAGTCCCAAAACCCTCTGGTCTACCCTATTCTTACGAATCCCGGGCCTCTGCCACGCCTCCGCCAAACCGTCCCTCCCGGCCTTCACCTCCATACGCTCCGTATCCTCTCCCAAGGCAATTTCCGCACCCTTCCTCTACCGGATACCGAACTTCGGCCCGATATCTACCCCTCCTACCAACTCTGATCCCTTCCCCGTAGCATCAGCGCCCCTCCCCTCTCTCCCGTCCCTTTTCCTTCCCGCCCGCTTGGCTACCCCTCTCCCATGCCCAGAGTCTCGTCACTCCTTCCCTCCTTACGCTCTCTTCCCTCCCCTTCTCCCCCTCCCCCGCACTTCCCCCATCCCTGCCCCACCTCCCCCCCCTCCGTCCCCTCCCCACTCCCTGCGGGGGCGTCTCGACTTTTTATCTATGTGTTCAGTGCAAGTGTCTCCAGTGTCGTGTGTTTTACTCAGTGCCTCCATAATCGCCGTCCCCATGTTTTATTCTTTACGCCGTCAACTGTCTCCGTGTGTGAACTTCGTGTCTCCGCAATGTACTTTTAAACTTGTCACCGTGGCCGGTTGTTTTTACTGACTGTGTGTGTGTTTTATCACTACTCGTCTCTTTTTTGTTCTCTGCCATATGTTTTGTCCCATTTATACATGTCCGTTTTACTCTGACGAAAAATCTGTCTGTCAAGTTTTTAATTTCCGCAATTTTGTTCATCTTTTTTATATTTTATCTCTTCTTTGTCAAATACTTGTGTATCACATGGCTGAAGAGCAGCCACCGCAGCTGCTGCCAGCCTGCCAGCTGTTTCTACGGCTGGCTTTAAAACAACAATAAAGGAAAAAAAAAAAAAAAAAAAAAAAAAATGCGTGAAGGCATACTTACCTGGCGTAGGAGACACCGTGATCATAAAGGCGGTTCTCCCAGGGCGAGACCTTTCCATTGCACTTCGGTTAGGTTGACCCCTGCGATTACCTCTAATGTAGGTAACTCGGGCGCATAATTTTTGGTAGTCGGGACTGCGTTCGCGCTGTCCCGTTCTTAAATTGTTTCAAAACTCAGCACGCAATAACAGAAGCTTGCCAGTATACAGCAAGCTGCAACTAGATAGGCACAAAACGGTTAGCTGCACGTCAAGGGACCTGGCGTCGAACCCAGAGCCACCCAGCGCGCGGCCCACTCCGCAACGACCTCGGACGTGCGCCCTTAGTAGCAGAAGCCACGACGACGCAACCCCCGCACAGCGTCCGAAAATAGCAGTCGGACAGCCATTTCGGCCCTTCTCTATCCATCGATGATTGCGCACCGACGGTAAATCGGCGGTGCATCGAGCCCTGCACGGCCGGCTAGTGTGATGGGGCGGTTGGGCCCACAGCAGCCGATGAGCGGCCGTAGGCGGTGCAGCGTGTATCGAGGTATAAGACGGGCCGAAATCAAGCGTCTAGCGTAGCGTCTTACGACTTGCAGACTTGCGGCACTTGGGGTGCTGGGGTCGTAGTCGGGTCGTGAACTGGAGACAACAAGAGCGAGAAAAATGAAAATGAAATTGCGGCCAACAGCACCCTGTTTTCCCAGGTGGTCACCCATCCAAGTACTGACAAGGCCCGACGTTGCTTAACTTCGGTGATCGGACGAGAACCGGTGTTTTCAACGTGGTATGGCCGTTGGCGAGCAAATTGTGCAACATGAAACGACAAGTCTGCGTCGGACCATGTCTCTTAATTTCCACACTGACTGTTTATTTATTTACCTGGCAGTAAAAACACGAGACTGGCATAAAACGGCCGATCCAGATTTCGTGAAATGAAATAACATTTCTTTATGGAATGCATTTAGAAAATTAAAACTTTCGTACCTATTCTCCCTACTAGGGACGAAAAAATAGAAACACTTTCTGTTATTATGTTACAGTTGCGACTTGACAAATTCGTTAGATAGTCCAAATTCGTAGCAAAACAATGTCGTTAAATTACACCTGACAAAGACAATAAAACTCGCCTTCAATTAATTCGCTTTTGAATCATTTACATTACAAAACGTTCCACTTCCATTTTTTATGTACTTATTTTAGCGTTCATTATGTCTGATTTAACTTATCCCCTCCCCCCACCGACCGACCACCACAACTTCGCCTAAATAAATAAGAGTGTAGGTGATACGAATTACTCCCTGCCCCATAACGCTTATGCCTAATGCAAAGGGTAAAACGTTTAATTTTTTTTCCTTAGACTTTGCCATGTAAGGGGAAAATGACGGCATATACTGGATTCAAATAGCAAAGAACCCAACTAAGCTTTCACAATCCTACTGACAAACAAGAAAAATATTTCTTACCTTGTAGTTTCTATTTGTTCATAGGTGTTCAGTCAGTAACGTAACCAACAATGTATGCTCATTCTTGGTTTCTCTTGAATTCTACCAATGTGGGGTATGTTCAATGTGCACACTGTAAGGAATGCTGTCCAACATTCTTGGTCGTGTTTGACTGTCTGAGCTGTGGCGCTTCCGTTGCTAAGCAACAGACTCCAGCGATTGACAATACTGCCTCAATTAGCAACATTAAACTCTCTCCTCGTGATAGGTAATGTAACCTATTTTTTTTTTTTTTTTTTTTTTTTTTTTTTTTTACAGGGCGGAAAAGTCATCCCACAAATGTCATTCGTCGTTACCATAGCAACAGGGAGAGCGTCTTTCTGATGGAAGGAGGGCCTGAGGCGGTAGACTGCACTTGTATGCCATCTTGCGGAGGATAGAGTGAGTTAGTTACTGCAGCAACGGTCCACGCCTGGACCGCGTGGTCCTCCCTTCCCGCGCGGTCCTCCCTCCCCGCGCAAAGTGCATCGATTTACTTGGCAGTAGGCTGTAATTGCAACTACCTGACACTTAACTCGGCGGCTAAAAGCTGCATTCTAAGTAGAAACTGCAAGCATAGCGACCATGCTCTTTAACAAGAGCTCTCGACGTCTTTCGTAATCGTCAAACATCTGTAGCGCGCGACGTTATAAATATTCGGCAGTGGGTGCGTGAAGGCTTACCTTTGACCACCGCCCCCGCCCTGCCCGCGCTCCTCGTCCCATGCCCCCTCCCAAACTCGTCCATGATTATTCCCGTGCCGACTGGGATGCCTACCGTCGCTCCATTGACACCTCGGTCGAAAGCCACCCACTACCCCTCCATACTCCCGCCGATATTGACCATGCCTCCTCCTTTCTCCAGCAGACCGTTGCTGACGCGGTCCATGCCCACATCCCTACCCGGGCGATCTATCCTCACCGCCCTACCCTTCCTCCACAGGCCGTCCTTCTCCTCCGCGAATCCCGCCGTCTGTACCGCTCCTTTCTCCGGACCCGTGACCGGGATACTCTCCAACGCCACCGGCAACTCCAACGACACATAAGAAACCTTTTGACCGCGAAGAAACGCCGGGACTGGCGTCAGACATGCACCCGCCTTAACTCGCTCCTCCCGGTCTACTCCGCCAAGTACTGGCGTGCCTTCCGCCGCCTTACTGGCAGTCACTCCTCCCCCCACTACCCACTTCTCCATGAGGATCGTCCTTTCCCTGACAACGCCAGTAAGGCAGAACATTTTGCCTCCTACCTTTCTGATGTCTTTTCCATTCCTGATGATCCCCTCTTTGACTACTCTCTCTTCCCGGATGTCCATGAGCGCACCGACACCTCCTCTCCTCCGCTCGCCCCTGGCTTCCAGTACTTGGACCGCATTCCTCCCTCAGAATTGAACACTCCCATTACTGCCCGTGACATAATAGACACTCTTCGCACGAAACGAAACACCGCCCCCGGTCACGACCGGCTAACCTACCGTCACCTTCGCGCATGCCCCCTCTCATTTCATGAAGTCCTTGCCAAACTCTACAACGTCATCCTTTACACTGGCTTCTACCCCGACCTGTGGAAAATCTCCCGTATTCTCATGTTCCTCAAGCCTGACAAGCCCCCGTCCCAGACCTCATCCTACCGTCCCATCAGTCTTACCTCCGTGTTCAGCAAGGTCCTGGAAACCATCCTTTCTCGTCGAATCCACCAGCACCTCCACCGCCACCAATTTCTCCCCTCCTCCCAATGTGGCTTCCGACCCTCCTTCTCCGCCGACGACCAGCTCCTTCGCCTGACTCATCTCCTCTCTGTCCAACTCAACTCCCGTCGCTCCGCAATTTTTGTATCCCTCGACATCCAAAAAGCCTACGACCGAGTATGGCATTCCGGTCTCCTCTTCAAGATCCAGCTCTACGCCCTTCCCATTAATTACGTCCGCCTCATCGCTTCCTTCCTTACCCGCCGCCCCTCCTATGTCACTGTCTGCAACTCCAACTCCCGTATTTTCTACCCCTCCGCCGGGGTGCCCCAAGGCTCAGTCCTCTCTCCCCTCCTCTATCTCCTCTACTCTGCCGACATGCCTCAACCCCAACCTCCCGTCTATCTCCTCCAATATGCTGACGACACCGCCTTCCTGGCCCTCGCCCCCTCCCTTGCCCGTTCCCAGGTTTTGCTCCAGTCCCACCTCACCGAGTTCGCCTCCTGGTGTAACCGGTGGCTCCTCTCCGTCAATCCCGACAAATCCCAGGCAATAGTCATAGGTCGTACTACCCGCACCTTCCGCCTCCACGATTTCTATCTTACCCTTCACAACCGACCCATCCGCCACACCCCCACCCTCAAGTACCTTGGCCTTACCCTTGACCGCCAACTGTCCTGGACTCCATACCTCAAATCCCTCCGTGAGAAAGCTCTGTCCCGCCTAAACCTCCTAAAACTCCTCACTGGCCGGACGTGGGGCCTCCACCCTTCCACTGTCCTTCACACCTACAAATCAATCATGCGCCCCATCCTTTGTTCCTTCCACCCCGCCTGGATATCAGCCCCTCCTACTTTCTACAAGTCCCTCCAGATTCTAGAACGCCACGCCCTCCGCCTCGCATACCGTATCAGACTCCCTTCCCCCACGCGGATCCTCTATGACCTCATCCCCTTCCCTCCTCTCCTACAACACCTCGAACATCTCCGGCTCCTTTACGCATCCCGCAAAATAGAGTCCCAAAACCCTCTGGTCTACCCTATTCTTACGAATCCCGGGCCTCTGCCACGCCTCCGCCAAACCGTCCCTCCCGGCCTTCACCTCCATACGCTCCGTATCCTCTCCCAAGGCAATTTCCGCACCCTTCCTCTACCGGATACCGAACTTCGGCCCGATATCTACCCCTCCCACCAACTCTGATCCCTTCCCCGTAGCATCAGCGCCCCTCCCCTCTCTCCCGTCCCTTTTCCTTCCCGCCCGCTTGGCTACCCCTCTCCCATGCCCAGAGTCTCGTCACTCCTTCCCTCCTTACGCTCTCTTCCCTCCCCTTCTCCCCCTCCCCCGCACTTCCCCCATCCCTGCCCCACCTCCCCCCCCTCCGTCCCCTCCCCACTCCCTGCGGGGGCGTCTCGACTTTTTATCTATGTGTTCAGTGCAAGTATCTCCAGTGTCGTGTGTTTTACTCAGTGCCTCCATAATCGCCGTCCCCATGTTTTATTCTTTACGCCGTCAGCTGTCTCCGTGTGTGAACTTCGTGTCTCCGCAATGTACTTTTAAACTTGTCACCGTGGCCGGTTGTTTTTACTGACTGTGTGTGTGTTTTATCACTACTCGTCTCTTTTTTGTTCTCTGCCATATGTTTTGTCCCATTTATACATGTCCGTTTTACTCTGACGAAAAATCTGTCTGTCAAGTCTTTAATTTCCGCAATTTTGTTCATCTTTTTTATATTTTATCTCTTCTTTGTCAAATACTTGTGTATCACATGGCTGAAGAGCAGCCACCGCAGCTGCTGCCAGCCTGCCAGCTGTTTCTACGGCTGGCTTTAAAACAACAATAAAGGAAAAAAAAAAAAAAAAAAAAATGCGTGAAGGCATACTTACCTGGCGTAGGAGACACCGTGATCATAAAGGCAGTTCTCCCAGGGCGAGACCTTTCCATTGCACTTCGGTTAGGTTGACCCCTGCGATTACCTCTAATGTAGGTAACTCGGGCGCATAATTTTTGGTAGTCGGGACTGCGTTCGCGCTGTCCCGTTCTTAAATTGTTTCAAAACTCAGCACGCAATAACAGAAGCTTGCCAGTATACAGCAAGCTGCAACTAGATAGGCACAAAACGGTTAGCTGCACGTCAAGGGACCTGGCGTCGAACCCAGAGCCACCCAGCGCGCGGCCCACTCCGCAACGACCTCGGACGTGCGCCCTTAGTAGCAGAAGCCACGACGACGCAACCCCCGCACAGCGTCCGAAAATAGCAGTCGGACAGCCATTTCGGCCCTTCTCTATCCATCGATGATTGCGCACCGACGGTAAATCGGCGGTGCATCGAGCCCTGCACGGCCGGCTAGTGTGATGGGGCGGTTGGGCCCACAGCAGCCGATGAGCGGCCGTAGGCGGTGCAGCGTGTATCGAGGTATAAGACGGGCCGAAATCAAGCGTCTAGCGTAGCGTCTTACGACTTGCAGACTTGCGGCACTTGGGGTGCTGGGGTCGTAGTCGGGTCGTGAACTGGAGACAACAAGAGCGAGAAAAATGAAAATGAAATTGCGGCCAACAGCACCCTGTTTTCCCAGGTGGTCACCCATCCAAGTACTGACAAGGCCCGACGTTGCTTAACTTCGGTGATCGGACGAGAACCGGTGTTTTCAACGTGGTATGGCCGTTGGCGAGCAAATTGTGCAACATGAAACGACAAGTCTGCGTCGGACCATGTCTCTTAATTTCCACACTGACTGTTTATTTATTTACCTGGCAGTAAAAACACGAGACTGGCATAAAACGGCCGATCCAGATTTCGTGAAATGAAATAACATTTCTTTATGGAATGCATTTAGAAAATTAAAACTTTCGTACCTATTCTCCCTACTAGGGACGAAAAAATAGAAACACTTTCTGTTATTATGTTACAGTTGCGACTTGACAAATTCGTTAGATAGTCCAAATTCGTAGCAAAACAATGTCGTTAAATTACACCTGACAAAGACAATAAAACTCGCCTTCAATTAATTCGCTTTTGAATCATTTACATTACAAAACGTTCCACTTCCATTTTTTATGTACTTATTTTAGCGTTCATTATGTCTGATTTAACTTATCCCCTCCCCCCACCGACCGACCACCACAACTTCGCCTAAATAAATAAGAGTGTAGGTGATACGAATTACTCCCTGCCCCATAACGCTTATGCCTAATGCAAAGGGTAAAACGTTTAATTTTTTTTCCTTAGACTTTGCCATGTAAGGGGAAAATGACGGCATATACTGGATTCAAATAGCAAAGAACCCAACTAAGCTTTCACAATCCTACTGACAAACAAGAAAAATATTTCTTACCTTGTAGTTTCTATTTGTTCATAGGTGTTCAGTCAGTAACGTAACCAACAATGTATGCTCATTCTTGGTTTCTCTTGAATTCTACCAATGTGGGGTATGTTCAATGTGCACACTGTAAGGAATGCTGTCCAACATTCTTGGTCGTGTTTGACTGTCTGAGCTGTGGCGCTTCCGTTGCTAAGCAACAGACTCCAGCGATTGACAATACTGCCTCAATTAGCAACATTAAACTCTCTCCTCGTGATAGGTAATGTAACCTATTTTTTTTTTTTTTTTTTTTTTTTTACAGGGCGGAAAAGTCATCCCACAAATGTCATTCGTCGTTACCATAGCAACAGGGAGAGCGTCTTTCTGATGGAAGGAGGGCCTGAGGCGGTAGACTGCACTTGTATGCCATCTTGCGGAGGATAGAGTGAGTTAGTTACTGCAGCAACGGTCCACGCCTGGACCGCGTGGTCCTCCCTTCCCGCGCGGTCCTCCCTCCCCGCGCAAAGTGCATCGATTTACTTGGCAGTAGGCTGTAATTGCAACTACCTGACACTTAACTCGGCGGCTAAAAGCTGCATTCTAAGTAGAAACTGCAAGCATAGCGACCATGCTCTTTAACAAGAGCTCTCGACGTCTTTCGTAATCGTCAAACATCTGTAGCGCGCGACGTTATAAATATTCGGCAGTGGGTGCGTGAAGGCCATCGAATCCCCCCGACTGTAGCTATTGCCGGGCTGATCTCGGCTACTTCAGTTGGTTTCCTGTTCACGCTACTTCCTTCCGTTCCTGCTTTGCGCCGCCGCCGCCGCCGCCGCCGCCGCCGCCCAGGCCCCGCACCTGGTCCGCCGCCGCCGCCGCCGCCGCCCAGGCCCCGCACCTGGTCCGCCGCCGCCGCCGCCGCCGCCGCCGCCGCCGCCGCCGCCGCCGCCCAGGCCCCGCACCTGGTCCGCCGCCGCCGCCGCCGCTGCCGCCGCCGCCGCCGCCGCCCAGGCCCCGCACCTGGTCCTGCTCCTCCGCCGCCGCCGCCGCCGCCGCCGCTGCCGCCGCCCCCCAGGCCCAGCCCCTGGCCCCCCGCCGCCGCCCCCGCCGCCGCCGCCGCCGCCGCCGCCGCCGCCGCCGCCGCCGCCGTCGTCTTCGTAGCAGCACCAACGTCCACGCTGCCGCCGCCGTCGCCGCCGTCATCGCTGCCGCCCTGCCGGTCTCCGCTCGTCGCCCTGGACTGCGCCCCTGTCGTAAGAGCTGCCCATGGCGACCTCATCGTCCACCCCGTCAACTTCCTCCTCCCTCTCCGCAGTTCCCACAATAACCCTGCCCCCTGTCCATACTGCACCCATCATTCTTACTACCACCCCCTCCCTCGCCTCCACAACAATCACCTGGAGCCCCTCCAGCCTTCCCCAAACTACTCTCCCGCTCCATGTCATCCTCTCCGCTTCACCATCCCATGAGGTCCCCCCTCCCCCTCCGCTCTACCTCCCCCTCACTACCCCCTACACTGCACCGGTCAATTCCGCCCATGTGACGCACCGCCGAGCCACGGTGGCAGATACGCCGCTGTCGCCCCCGCCCCCTTCTCACCTTCTACCCCACCATCCGCCTCCCATCGAAATCCCACTTGATCGTGTTTCCCTCCCAGCCCCTCCTACCTATGCCTCCGTCACCGCCTCTGCTCCAGTATCTCTACCTGCCTCTACTGGCGCCATCCCCAAGCGCACCCAGAAACGGGGAAGTGCGGACCCTTCCCCCGCCTCCACCAAATCGAAGAAAGCTCCCCCCCCTCCCCCGCCCCCTTCTCCTCCCCCTCTTACGGACTCTATGGACACCGCCCCCATTCTCCCACGCCCCCAACCCGACATGTTCACATATGTACTGTCCCATCCTGATCCCCGATTCCTTGAACATAAAAACCTCTCCCTCCAAATTCGGAAGTATTTCCCCTCCGCCCCCATCTCCCAAATTATTCCTCGCCGAGACTCTGTCCTCCTGAAGTCCCCCAGCCCCACCCTCCACACAGACATCCTCGCTCGCATCCCCAAGGTCCTTTTCGGTCCTCATGCCTCCCTCACCCCCTACTATACAGCCTCCTCTGCCCGCCAACCACCTCCCCCCCGCCGCCCTCCGACCCTCACCGCCGTGATCACAAGGCTTAGTCCTTTGATTACGGAGGAAGAGGTGTTGGAGCAACTCAACTCTCACCCCGACATCTCCATCCGTTCCGCCAAGCGGATCAACAATGACTCTGGCCCCACCCGTTTGATGCGGATATTTACTGAATCCGCATCTTCCCTTGACCACCTCTTCCTCGAGGGTGCGCTGATCTATGATCGCCGCCACACGGTAGAACCCTCCCGATCCCCCCCGCAAGCCTACCGCTGCGCCAGGTGCCTCGTTTATAATGATCACCTGACGCAGAACTGCAAAAACCCTCCCACCTGTCCCCACTGCAAAGACTCCCACCTCCATAAACACTGTCCCAACCTCACCTCTCCTCCCACCTGCAACACCTGTGGCGGCCCTCACCCTACCTACTCCTACAAGTGCAAATCCGTCCCTCCACCTGCTCCCTCCAAACCCGAACTCACCGTCCCCATCCGCCCCATAGATCCTCCCATGCACCCCAATCAATCCTTGGTCCCTCCCCCCACCGCCGAAGACGTTATCCGGTTCGTCACCACCGTCCTCGCCAACATCCACCCCTTCCAGCGTCCCCACACCCTCCAACAGATTGCACTGGCCGCCAGGTCCGTGTTCAATCTGGACACCTTTGCCACCTTCTCCCGTGCCCACTCCCACTTCGCCTTTTCCCGCCTCGAGACCCAAGTTTAAGTCCCTCCGGTCCCCTTCCTTTCCCCACCCCTCCTCTACCTCCCCCAACCCTCCCTCTATCCCATCATGGCAGGCCCATCCTATACCCTCCTCTACCACAACATCCGCTCCCTCCCAGCCAATAAGAACCTCTTCCTCCACACTCTCTCCCAACACCGCGTGGATGCCTTCCTACTCAACGAGACCTTCCTGCAACCCCGCCGACCAGTCAACACCAATCCTTACCTTCTCCACCGCACCGACGGACCCCCACCCCTGGCCCGAGGCGGAGTGGCGATCGGCCATCTCCGTCACCACCCCGTCCGGCTACACCCTCTCCTCAATGACCCCACTGAACACTTGATCCTCAGCCTCTTTCTTCCCTCCCTCACTGTCACTCTCGCCACCATTTACATTCGCTCCACCTCTCCTCTCCCGTACGATTTCCTCTCCCATGTCGACCGCACCTTCCCGACCTATGTCATTGCCGCTGACCTCAACCTTCATTCCCGTCACCCCGCTGAACTCCGGCGGTGGCGTCAGTTCGTCACCACCTCGCTCCGGGGCGACGTCCTTCCCCTTCCCCGCCCAACCCGCCCCGAAAGCAACACCACACCCGATGCAGTACTGGTGTCTCCCAACCTCCTTGGGCGCATCACGGCGGACGTCCTCGACCTAATAGGCAGTGACCACGCCCCTGTCCTACTTACCTTTGACCACCGCCCCCGCCCTGCCCGCGCTCCTCGTCCCATGCCCCCTCCCAAACTCGTCCATGATTATTCCCGTGCCGACTGGGATGCCTACCGTCGCTCCATTGACACCTCGGTCGAAAGCCACCCACTACCCCTCCATACTCCCGCCGATATTGACCATGCCTCCTCCTTTCTCCAGCAGACCGTTGCTGACGCGGTCCATGCCCACATCCCTACCCGGGCGATCTATCCTCACCGCCCTACCCTTCCTCCACAGGCCGTCCTTCTCCTCCGCGAATCCCGCCGTCTGTACCGCTCCTTTCTCCGGACCCGTGACCGGGATACTCTCCAACGCCACCGGCAACTCCAACGACACATAAGAAACCTTTTGACCGCGAAGAAACGCCGGGACTGGCGTCAGACATGCACCCGCCTTAACTCGCTCCTCCCAGTCTACTCCGCCAAGTACTGGCGTGCCTTCCGCCGCCTTACTGGCAGTCACTCCTCCCCCCACTACCCACTTCTCCATGATGATCGTCCTTTCCCTGACAACGCCAGTAAGGCAGAACATTTTGCCTCCTACCTTTCTGATGTATTTTCCATTCCTGATGATCCCCTCTTTGACTACTCTCTCTTCCCGGATGTCCATGAGCGCACCGACACCTCCTCTCCTCCGCTCGCCCCTGGCTTCCAGTACTTGGACCGCATTCCTCCCTCAGAATTGAACACTCCCATTACTGCCCGTGACATAATAGACACTCTTCGCACGAAACGAAACACCGCCCCCGGTCACGACCGGCTAACCTACCGCCACCTTCGCGCATGCCCCCTCTCATTTCATGAAGTCCTTGCCAAACTCTACAACGTCATCCTTTACACTGGCTTCTACCCCGACCTGTGGAAAATCTCCCGTATTCTCATGTTCCTCAAGCCTGACAAGCCCCCGTCCCAGACCTCATCCTACCGTCCCATCAGTCTTACCTCCGTGTTCAGCAAGGTCCTGGAAACCATCCTTTCTCGTCGAATCCACCAGCACCTCCACCGCCACCAGTTTCTCCCCTCCTCCCAATGTGGCTTCCGACCCTCCTTCTCCGCCGACGACCAGCTCCTTCGCCTGACTCATCTCCTCTCCGTCCAACTCAACTCCCGTCGCTCCGCAATTTTTGTATCCCTCGACATCCAAAAAGCCTACGACCGAGTATGGCATTCCGGTCTCCTCTTCAAGATCCAGCTCTACGCCCTTCCCATTAATTACGTCCGCCTCATCGCTTCCTTCCTTACCCGCCGCCCCTCCTACGTCACTGTCTGCAACTCCAACTCCCGTATTTTCTACCCCTCCGCCGGGGTGCCCCAAGGCTCAGTCCTCTCTCCCCTCCTCTATCTCCTCTACTCTGCCGACATGCCTCAACCCCAACCTCCCGTCTATCTCCTCCAATATGCTGACGACACCGCCTTCCTGGCCCTCGCCCCCTCCCTTGCCCGTTCCCAGGTTTTGCTCCAGTCCCACCTCACCGAGTTCGCCTCCTGGTGTAACCGGTGGCTCCTCTCCGTCAATCCCGACAAATCCCAGGCAATAGTCATAGGTCGTACTACCCGCACCTTCCGCCTCCACGATTTCTATCTTACCCTTCACAACCGACCCATCCGCCACACCCCCACCCTCAAGTACCTTGGCCTTACCCTTGACCGCCAACTGTCCTGGACTCCATACCTCAAATCCCTCCGTGAGAAAGCTCTGTCCCGCCTAAACCTCCTAAAACTCCTCACTGGCCGGACGTGGGGCCTCCACCCTTCCACTGTCCTTCACACCTACAAATCAATCATGCGCCCCGTCCTTTGTTCCTTCCACCCCGCCTGGATATCAGCCCCTCCTACTTTCTACAAGTCCCTCCAGATTCTAGAACGCCACGCCCTCCGCCTCGCATACCGTATCAGACTCCCTTCCCCCACGCGGATCCTCTATGACCTCATCCCCTTCCCTCCTCTCCTACAACACCTCGAACATCTCCGGCTCCTTTACGCATCCCGCAAAATAGAGTCCCAAAACCCTCTGGTCTACCCTATTCTTACGAATCCCGGGCCTCTGCCACGCCTACGCCAAACCGTCCCTCCCGGCCTTCACCTCCATACGCTCCGTATCCTCTCCCAAGGCAATTTCCGCACCCTTCCTCTACCGGATACCGAACTTCGGCCCGATATCTACCCCTCCTACCAACTCTGATCCCTTCCCCGTAGCATCAGCGCCCCTCCCCTCTATCCCGTCCCTTTTCCTTCCCGCCCGCTTGGCTACCCTCTCCCATGCCCAGAGTCTCGTCACTCCTTCCCTCCTTACGCTCTCTTCCCTCCCCTTCTCCCCCTCCCCCGCACTTCCCCCGTCCCTGCCCCACCTCTCCCCCTCCATCCCCTCCCCACTCCCTGCGGGGGCGTCTCGACTTTTTATCTATGTGTTCAGTGCAAGTGTCTCCAGTGTCGTGTGTTTTACTCAGTGCCTCCATAATCGCCGTCCCCATGTTTTATTCTTTACGCCGTCAGCTGTCTCCGTGTGTGAACTTCGTGTCTCCGCAATGTACTTTTAAACTTGTCACCGTGGCCGGTTGTTTTTACTGACTGTGTGTGTGTTTTATCACTACTCGTCCCTTTTTTGTTCTCTGCCATATGTTTTGTCCCGTTTATACATGTCCGTTTTACTCTGTCGAAAAATCTGTCTGTCAAGTTTTTTATTTCCCCAATTTTGTCCATCTGTTTATATTTTATCTCTTCTTTGTCATGCTTGTGTATCACATGGCTGAAGAGCAGCCACCGCAGCTGCTGCCAGCCTGCCAGCTGTTTCTACGGCTGGCTTTAAAACAACAATAAAGGAAAAAAAAAAAAAAAATGCGTGAAGGCATACTTACCTGGCGTAGGAGACACCGTGATCATAAAGGCGGTTCTCCCAGGGCGAGACCTTTCCATTGCACTTCGGTTAGGTTGACCCCTGCGATTACCTCTAATGTAGGTAACTCGGGCGCATAATTTTTGGTAGTCGGGACTGCGTTCGCGCTGTCCCGTTCTTAAATTGTTTCAAAACTCAGCACGCAATAACAGAAGCTTGCCAGTATACAGCAAGCTGCAACTAGATAGGCACAAAACGGTTAGCTGCACGTCAAGGGACCTGGCGTCGAACCCAGAGCCACCCAGCGCGCGGCCCACTCCGCAACGACCTCGGACGTGCGCCCTTAGTAGCAGAAGCCACGACGACGCAACCCCCGCACAGCGTCCGAAAATAGCAGTCGGACAGCCATTTCGGCCCTTCTCTATCCATCGATGATTGCGCACCGACGGTAAATCGGCGGTGCATCGAGCCCTGCACGGCCGGCTAGTGTGATGGGGCGGTTGGGCCCACAGCAGCCGATGAGCGGCCGTAGGCGGTGCAGCGTGTATCGAGGTATAAGACGGGCCGAAATCAAGCGTCTAGCGTAGCGTCTTACGACTTGCAGACTTGCGGCACTTGGGGTGCTGGGGTCGTAGTCGGGTCGTGAACTGGAGACAACAAGAGCGAGAAAAATGAAAATGAAATTGCGGCCAACAGCACCCTGTTTTCCCAGGTGGTCACCCATCCAAGTACTGACAAGGCCCGACGTTGCTTAACTTCGGTGATCGGACGAGAACCGGTGTTTTCAACGTGGTATGGCCGTTGGCGAGCAAATTGTGCAACATGAAACGACAAGTCTGCGTCGGACCATGTCTCTTAATTTCCACACTGACTGTTTATTTATTTACCTGGCAGTAAAAACACGAGACTGGCATAAAACGGCCGATCCAGATTTCGTGAAATGAAATAACATTTCTTTATGGAATGCATTTAGAAAATTAAAACTTTCGTACCTATTCTCCCTACTAGGGACGAAAAAATAGAAACACTTTCTGTTATTATGTTACAGTTGCGACTTGACAAATTCGTTAGATAGTCCAAATTCGTAGCAAAACAATGTCGTTAAATTACACCTGACAAAGACAATAAAACTCGCCTTCAATTAATTCGCTTTTGAATCATTTACATTACAAAACGTTCCACTTCCATTTTTTATGTACTTATTTTAGCGTTCATTATGTCTGATTTAACTTATCCCCTCCCCCCACCGACCGACCACCACAACTTCGCCTAAATAAATAAGAGTGTAGGTGATACGAATTACTCCCTGCCCCATAACGCTTATGCCTAATGCAAAGGGTAAAACGTTTAATTTTTTTTCCTTAGACTTTGCCATGTAAGGGGAAAATGACGGCATATACTGGATTCAAATAGCAAAGAACCCAACTAAGCTTTCACAATCCTACTGACAAACAAGAAAAATATTTCTTACCTTGTAGTTTCTATTTGTTCATAGGTGTTCAGTCAGTAACGTAACCAACAATGTATGCTCATTCTTGGTTTCTCTTGAATTCTACCAATGTGGGGTATGTTCAATGTGCACACTGTAAGGAATGCTGTCCAACATTCTTGGTCGTGTTTGACTGTCTGAGCTGTGGCGCTTCCGTTGCTAAGCAACAGACTCCAGCGATTGACAATACTGCCTCAATTAGCAACATTAAACTCTCTCCTCGTGATAGGTAATGTAACCTATTTTTTTTTTTTTTTTTTTACAGGGCGGAAAAGTCATCCCACAAATGTCATTCGTCGTTACCATAGCAACAGGGAGAGCGTCTTTCTGATGGAAGGAGGGCCTGAGGCGGTAGACTGCACTTGTATGCCATCTTGCGGAGGATAGAGTGAGTTAGTTACTGCAGCAACGGTCCACGCCTGGACCGCGTGGTCCTCCCTTCCCGCGCGGTCCTCCCTCCCCGCGCAAAGTGCATCGATTTACTTGGCAGTAGGCTGTAATTGCAACTACCTGACACTTAACTCGGCGGCTAAAAGCTGCATTCTAAGTAGAAACTGCAAGCATAGCGACCATGCTCTTTAACAAGAGCTCTCGACGTCTTTCGTAATCGTCAAACATCTGTAGCGCGCGACGTTATAAATATTCGGCAGTGGGTGCGTGAAGGCATACTTACCTGGCGTAGGAGACACCGTGATCATAAAGGCGGTTCTCCCAGGGCGAGACCTTTCCATTGCACTTCGGTTAGGTTGACCCCTGCGATTACCTCTAATGTAGGTAACTCGGGCGCATAATTTTTGGTAGTCGGGACTGCGTTCGCGCTGTCCCGTTCTTAAATTGTTTCAAAACTCAGCACGCAATAACAGAAGCTTGCCAGTATACAGCAAGCTGCAACTAGATAGGCACAAAACGGTTAGCTGCACGTCAAGGGACCTGGCGTCGAACCCAGAGCCACCCAGCGCGCGGCCCACTCCGCAACGACCTCGGACGTGCGCCCTTAGTAGCAGAAGCCACGACGACGCAACCCCCGCACAGCGTCCGAAAATAGCAGTCGGACAGCCATTTCGGCCCTTCTCTATCCATCGATGATTGCGCACCGACGGTAAATCGGCGGTGCATCGAGCCCTGCACGGCCGGCTAGTGTGATGGGGCGGTTGGGCCCACAGCAGCCGATGAGCGGCCGTAGGCGGTGCAGCGTGTATCGAGGTATAAGACGGGCCGAAATCAAGCGTCTAGCGTAGCGTCTTACGACTTGCAGACTTGCGGCACTTGGGGTGCTGGGGTCGTAGTCGGGTCGTGAACTGGAGACAACAAGAGCGAGAAAAATGAAAATGAAATTGCGGCCAACAGCACCCTGTTTTCCCAGGTGGTCACCCATCCAAGTACTGACAAGGCCCGACGTTGCTTAACTTCGGTGATCGGACGAGAACCGGTGTTTTCAACGTGGTATGGCCGTTGGCGAGCAAATTGTGCAACATGAAACGACAAGTCTGCGTCGGACCATGTCTCTTAATTTCCACACTGACTGTTTATTTATTTACCTGGCAGTAAAAACACGAGACTGGCATAAAACGGCCGATCCAGATTTCGTGAAATGAAATAACATTTCTTTATGGAATGCATTTAGAAAATTAAAACTTTCGTACCTATTCTCCCTACTAGGGACGAAAAAATAGAAACACTTTCTGTTATTATGTTACAGTTGCGACTTGACAAATTCGTTAGATAGTCCAAATTCGTAGCAAAACAATGTCGTTAAATTACACCTGACAAAGACAATAAAACTCGCCTTCAATTAATTCGCTTTTGAATCATTTACATTACAAAACGTTCCACTTCCATTTTTTATGTACTTATTTTAGCGTTCATTATGTCTGATTTAACTTATCCCCTCCCCCCACCGACCGACCACCACAACTTCGCCTAAATAAATAAGAGTGTAGGTGATACGAATTACTCCCTGCCCCATAACGCTTATGCCTAATGCAAAGGGTAAAACGTTTAATTTTTTTTCCTTAGACTTTGCCATGTAAGGGGAAAATGACGGCATATACTGGATTCAAATAGCAAAGAACCCAACTAAGCTTTCACAATCCTACTGACAAACAAGAAAAATATTTCTTACCTTGTAGTTTCTATTTGTTCATAGGTGTTCAGTCAGTAACGTAACCAACAATGTATGCTCATTCTTGGTTTCTCTTGAATTCTACCAATGTGGGGTATGTTCAATGTGCACACTGTAAGGAATGCTGTCCAACATTCTTGGTCGTGTTTGACTGTCTGAGCTGTGGCGCTTCCGTTGCTAAGCAACAGACTCCAGCGATTGACAATACTGCCTCAATTAGCAACATTAAACTCTCTCCTCGTGATAGGTAATGTAACCTATTTTTTTTTTTTTTTTTTTTTTTTTTTACAGGGCGGAAAAGTCATCCCACAAATGTCATTCGTCGTTACCATAGCAACAGGGAGAGCGTCTTTCTGATGGAAGGAGGGCCTGAGGCGGTAGACTGCACTTGTATGCCATCTTGCGGAGGATAGAGTGAGTTAGTTACTGCAGCAACGGTCCACGCCTGGACCGCGTGGTCCTCCCTTCCCGCGCGGTCCTCCCTCCCCGCGCAAAGTGCATCGATTTACTTGGCAGTAGGCTGTAATTGCAACTACCTGACACTTAACTCGGCGGCTAAAAGCTGCATTCTAAGTAGAAACTGCAAGCATAGCGACCATGCTCTTTAACAAGAGCTCTCGACGTCTTTCGTAATCGTCAAACATCTGTAGCGCGCGACGTTATAAATATTCGGCAGTGGGTGCGTGAAGGCATACTTACCTGGCGTAGGAGACACCGTGATCATAAAGGCGGTTCTCCCAGGGCGAGACCTTTCCATTGCACTTCGGTTAGGTTGACCCCTGCGATTACCTCTAATGTAGGTAACTCGGGCGCATAATTTTTGGTAGTCGGGACTGCGTTCGCGCTGTCCCGTTCTTAAATTGTTTCAAAACTCAGCACGCAATAACAGAAGCTTGCCAGTATACAGCAAGCTGCAACTAGATAGGCACAAAACGGTTAGCTGCACGTCAAGGGACCTGGCGTCGAACCCAGAGCCACCCAGCGCGCGGCCCACTCCGCAACGACCTCGGACGTGCGCCCTTAGTAGCAGAAGCCACGACGACGCAACCCCCGCACAGCGTCCGAAAATAGCAGTCGGACAGCCATTTCGGCCCTTCTCTATCCATCGATGATTGCGCACCGACGGTAAATCGGCGGTGCATCGAGCCCTGCACGGCCGGCTAGTGTGATGGGGCGGTTGGGCCCACAGCAGCCGATGAGCGGCCGTAGGCGGTGCAGCGTGTATCGAGGTATAAGACGGGCCGAAATCAAGCGTCTAGCGTAGCGTCTTACGACTTGCAGACTTGCGGCACTTGGGGTGCTGGGGTCGTAGTCGGGTCGTGAACTGGAGACAACAAGAGCGAGAAAAATGAAAATGAAATTGCGGCCAACAGCACCCTGTTTTCCCAGGTGGTCACCCATCCAAGTACTGACAAGGCCCGACGTTGCTTAACTTCGGTGATCGGACGAGAACCGGTGTTTTCAACGTGGTATGGCCGTTGGCGAGCAAATTGTGCAACATGAAACGACAAGTCTGCGTCGGACCATGTCTCTTAATTTCCACACTGACTGTTTATTTATTTACCTGGCAGTAAAAACACGAGACTGGCATAAAACGGCCGATCCAGATTTCGTGAAATGAAATAACATTTCTTTATGGAATGCATTTAGAAAATTAAAACTTTCGTACCTATTCTCCCTACTAGGGACGAAAAAATAGAAACACTTTCTGTTATTATGTTACAGTTGCGACTTGACAAATTCGTTAGATAGTCCAAATTCGTAGCAAAACAATGTCGTTAAATTACACCTGACAAAGACAATAAAACTCGCCTTCAATTAATTCGCTTTTGAATCATTTACATTACAAAACGTTCCACTTCCATTTTTTATGTACTTATTTTAGCGTTCATTATGTCTGATTTAACTTATCCCCTCCCCCCACCGACCGACCACCACAACTTCGCCTAAATAAATAAGAGTGTAGGTGATACGAATTACTCCCTGCCCCATAACGCTTATGCCTAATGCAAAGGGTAAAACGTTTAATTTTTTTTCCTTAGACTTTGCCATGTAAGGGGAAAATGACGGCATATACTGGATTCAAATAGCAAAGAACCCAACTAAGCTTTCACAATCCTACTGACAAACAAGAAAAATATTTCTTACCTTGTAGTTTCTATTTGTTCATAGGTGTTCAGTCAGTAACGTAACCAACAATGTATGCTCATTCTTGGTTTCTCTTGAATTCTACCAATGTGGGGTATGTTCAATGTGCACACTGTAAGGAATGCTGTCCAACATTCTTGGTCGTGTTTGACTGTCTGAGCTGTGGCGCTTCCGTTGCTAAGCAACAGACTCCAGCGATTGACAATACTGCCTCAATTAGCAACATTAAACTCTCTCCTCGTGATAGGTAATGTAACCTATTTTTTTTTTTTTTTTTTTACAGGGCGGAAAAGTCATCCCACAAATGTCATTCGTCGTTACCATAGCAACAGGGAGAGCGTCTTTCTGATGGAAGGAGGGCCTGAGGCGGTAGACTGCACTTGTATGCCATCTTGCGGAGGATAGAGTGAGTTAGTTACTGCAGCAACGGTCCACGCCTGGACCGCGTGGTCCTCCCTTCCCGCGCGGTCCTCCCTCCCCGCGCAAAGTGCATCGATTTACTTGGCAGTAGGCTGTAATTGCAACTACCTGACACTTAACTCGGCGGCTAAAAGCTGCATTCTAAGTAGAAACTGCAAGCATAGCGACCATGCTCTTTAACAAGAGCTCTCGACGTCTTTCGTAATCGTCAAACATCTGTAGCGCGCGACGTTATAAATATTCGGCAGTGGGTGCGTGAAGGCATACTTACCTGGCGTAGGAGACACCGTGATCATAAAGGCGGTTCTCCCAGGGCGAGACCTTTCCATTGCACTTCGGTTAGGTTGACCCCTGCGATTACCTCTAATGTAGGTAACTCGGGCGCATAATTTTTGGTAGTCGGGACTGCGTTCGCGCTGTCCCGTTCTTAAATTGTTTCAAAACTCAGCACGCAATAACAGAAGCTTGCCAGTATACAGCAAGCTGCAACTAGATAGGCACAAAACGGTTAGCTGCACGTCAAGGGACCTGGCGTCGAACCCAGAGCCACCCAGCGCGCGGCCCACT
Source organism: Locusta migratoria (assembly GCA_026315105.1). Classification (NCBI taxonomy): domain Eukaryota; kingdom Metazoa; phylum Arthropoda; class Insecta; order Orthoptera; family Acrididae; genus Locusta; species Locusta migratoria. The sequence continues at coordinate 567,935,191 of CM048746.1, forward strand.
CCGCAACGACCTCGGACGTGCGCCCTTAGTAGCAGAAGCCACGACGACGCAACCCCCGCACAGCGTCCGAAAATAGCAGTCGGACAGCCATTTCGGCCCTTCTCTATCCATCGATGATTGCGCACCGACGGTAAATCGGCGGTGCATCGAGCCCTGCACGGCCGGCTAGTGTGATGGGGCGGTTGGGCCCACAGCAGCCGATGAGCGGCCGTAGGCGGTGCAGCGTGTATCGAGGTATAAGACGGGCCGAAATCAAGCGTCTAGCGTAGCGTCTTACGACTTGCAGACTTGCGGCACTTGGGGTGCTGGGGTCGTAGTCGGGTCGTGAACTGGAGACAACAAGAGCGAGAAAAATGAAAATGAAATTGCGGCCAACAGCACCCTGTTTTCCCAGGTGGTCACCCATCCAAGTACTGACAAGGCCCGACGTTGCTTAACTTCGGTGATCGGACGAGAACCGGTGTTTTCAACGTGGTATGGCCGTTGGCGAGCAAATTGTGCAACATGAAACGACAAGTCTGCGTCGGACCATGTCTCTTAATTTCCACACTGACTGTTTATTTATTTACCTGGCAGTAAAAACACGAGACTGGCATAAAACGGCCGATCCAGATTTCGTGAAATGAAATAACATTTCTTTATGGAATGCATTTAGAAAATTAAAACTTTCGTACCTATTCTCCCTACTAGGGACGAAAAAATAGAAACACTTTCTGTTATTATGTTACAGTTGCGACTTGACAAATTCGTTAGATAGTCCAAATTCGTAGCAAAACAATGTCGTTAAATTACACCTGACAAAGACAATAAAACTCGCCTTCAATTAATTCGCTTTTGAATCATTTACATTACTTCCATTTTTTATGTACTTATTTTAGCGTTCATTATGTCTGATTTAACTTATCCCCTCCCCCCACCGACCGACCACCACAACTTCGCCTAAATAAATAAGAGTGTAGGTGATACGAATTACTCCCTGCCCCATAACGCTTATGCCTAATGCAAAGGGTAAAACGTTTAATTTTTTTTCCTTAGACTTTGCCATGTAAGGGGAAAATGACGGCATATACTGGATTCAAATAGCAAAGAACCCAACTAAGCTTTCACAATCCTACTGACAAACAAGAAAAATATTTCTTACCTTGTAGTTTCTATTTGTTCATAGGTGTTCAGTCAGTAACGTAACCAACAATGTATGCTCATTCTTGGTTTCTCTTGAATTCTACCAATGTGGGGTATGTTCAATGTGCACACTGTAAGGAATGCTGTCCAACATTCTTGGTCGTGTTTGACTGTCTGAGCTGTGGCGCTTCCGTTGCTAAGCAACAGACTCCAGCGATTGACAATACTGCCTCAATTAGCAACATTAAACTCTCTCCTCGTGATAGGTAATGTAACCTATTTTTTTTTTTTTTTTTTACAGGGCGGAAAAGTCATCCCACAAATGTCATTCGTCGTTACCATAGCAACAGGGAGAGCGTCTTTCTGATGGAAGGAGGGCCTGAGGCGGTAGACTGCACTTGTATGCCATCTTGCGGAGGATAGAGTGAGTTAGTTACTGCAGCAACGGTCCACGCCTGGACCGCGTGGTCCTCCCTTCCCGCGCGGTCCTCCCTCCCCGCGCAAAGTGCATCGATTTACTTGGCAGTAGGCTGTAATTGCAACTACCTGACACTTAACTCGGCGGCTAAAAGCTGCATTCTAAGTAGAAACTGCAAGCATAGCGACCATGCTCTTTAACAAGAGCTCTCGACGTCTTTCGTAATCGTCAAACATCTGTAGCGCGCGACGTTATAAATATTCGGCAGTGGGTGCGTGAAGGCATACTTACCTGGCGTAGGAGACACCGTGATCATAAAGGCGGTTCTCCCAGGGCGAGACCTTTCCATTGCACTTCGGTTAGGTTGACCCCTGCGATTACCTCTAATGTAGGTAACTCGGGCGCATAATTTTTGGTAGTCGGGACTGCGTTCGCGCTGTCCCGTTCTTAAATTGTTTCAAAACTCAGCACGCAATAACAGAAGCTTGCCAGTATACAGCAAGCTGCAACTAGATAGGCACAAAACGGTTAGCTGCACGTCAAGGGACCTGGCGTCGAACCCAGAGCCACCCAGCGCGCGGCCCACTCCGCAACGACCTCGGACGTGCGCCCTTAGTAGCAGAAGCCACGACGACGCAACCCCCGCACAGCGTCCGAAAATAGCAGTCGGACAGCCATTTCGGCCCTTCTCTATCCATCGATGATTGCGCACCGACGGTAAATCGGCGGTGCATCGAGCCCTGCACGGCCGGCTAGTGTGATGGGGCGGTTGGGCCCACAGCAGCCGATGAGCGGCCGTAGGCGGTGCAGCGTGTATCGAGGTATAAGACGGGCCGAAATCAAGCGTCTAGCGTAGCGTCTTACGACTTGCAGACTTGCGGCACTTGGGGTGCTGGGGTCGTAGTCGGGTCGTGAACTGGAGACAACAAGAGCGAGAAAAATGAAAATGAAATTGCGGCCAACAGCACCCTGTTTTCCCAGGTGGTCACCCATCCAAGTACTGACAAGGCCCGACGTTGCTTAACTTCGGTGATCGGACGAGAACCGGTGTTTTTTTTTTTTTTTTTTTTTTTTTTTTTTCATCTGTTAGATCTATGGTTTGCGGTCGTTCGTTCAGTTTGTTCGTGGTTGTTCGTTGAATGGTTGGCTCAGCTTTTTTTTATTACAGAGGGCGTTCAGCCCCCTGACCGGGCGCGCTGAGCCACGGCGCCCGGCTGTGTTTTCAACGTGGTATGGCCGTTGGCGAGCAAATTGTGCAACATGAAACGACAAGTCTGCGTCGGACCATGTCTCTTAATTTCCACACTGACTGTTATTTATTTACCTGGCAGTAAAAACACGAGACTGGCATAAAACGGCCGATCCAGATTTCGTGAAATGAAATAACATTTCTTTATGGAATGCATTTAGAAAATTAAAACTTTCGTACCTATTCTCCCTACTAGGGACGAAAAAATAGAAACACTTTCTGTTATTATGTTACAGTTGCGACTTGACAAATTCGTTAGATAGTCCAAATTCGTAGCAAAACAATGTCGTTAAATTACACCTGACAAAGACAATAAAACTCGCCTTCAATTAATTCGCTTTTGAATCATTTACATTACAAAACGTTCCACTTCCATTTTTTATGTACTTATTTTAGCGTTCATTATGTCTGATTTAACTTATCCCCTCCCCCCACCGACCGACCACCACAACTTCGCCTAAATAAATAAGAGTGTAGGTGATACGAATTACTCCCTGCCCCATAACGCTTATGCCTAATGCAAAGGGTAAAACGTTTAATTTTTTTTCCTTAGACTTTGCCATGTAAGGGGAAAATGACGGCATATACTGGATTCAAATAGCAAAGAACCCAACTAAGCTTTCACAATCCTACTGACAAACAAGAAAAATATTTCTTACCTTGTAGTTTCTATTTGTTCATAGGTGTTCAGTCAGTAACGTAACCAACAATGTATGCTCATTCTTGGTTTCTCTTGAATTCTACCAATGTGGGGTATGTTCAATGTGCACACTGTAAGGAATGCTGTCCAACATTCTTGGTCGTGTTTGACTGTCTGAGCTGTGGCGCTTCCGTTGCTAAGCAACAGACTCCAGCGATTGACAATACTGCCTCAATTAGCAACATTAAACTCTCTCCTCGTGATAGGTAATGTAACCTATTTTTTTTTTTTTTTTTTTTTTTTTTACAGGGCGGAAAAGTCATCCCACAAATGTCATTCGTCGTTACCATAGCAACAGGGAGAGCGTCTTTCTGATGGAAGGAGGGCCTGAGGCGGTAGACTGCACTTGTATGCCATCTTGCGGAGGATAGAGTGAGTTAGTTACTGCAGCAACGGTCCACGCCTGGACCGCGTGGTCCTCCCTTCCCGCGCGGTCCTCCCTCCCCGCGCAAAGTGCATCGATTTACTTGGCAGTAGGCTGTAATTGCAACTACCTGACACTTAACTCGGCGGCTAAAAGCTGCATTCTAAGTAGAAACTGCAAGCATAGCGACCATGCTCTTTAACAAGAGCTCTCGACGTCTTTCGTAATCGTCAAACATCTGTAGCGCGCGACGTTATAAATATTCGGCAGTGGGTGCGTGAAGGCATACTTACCTGGCGTAGGAGACACCGTGATCATAAAGGCGGTTCTCCCAGGGCGAGACCTTTCCATTGCACTTCGGTTAGGTTGACCCCTGCGATTACCTCTAATGTAGGTAACTCGGGCGCATAATTTTTGGTAGTCGGGACTGCGTTCGCGCTGTCCCGTTCTTAAATTGTTTCAAAACTCAGCACGCAATAACAGAAGCTTGCCAGTATACAGCAAGCTGCAACTAGATAGGCACAAAACGGTTAGCTGCACGTCAAGGGACCTGGCGTCGAACCCAGAGCCACCCAGCGCGCGGCCCACTCCGCAACGACCTCGGACGTGCGCCCTTAGTAGCAGAAGCCACGACGACGCAACCCCCGCACAGCGTCCGAAAATAGCAGTCGGACAGCCATTTCGGCCCTTCTCTATCCATCGATGATTGCGCACCGACGGTAAATCGGCGGTGCATCGAGCCCTGCACGGCCGGCTAGTGTGATGGGGCGGTTGGGCCCACAGCAGCCGATGAGCGGCCGTAGGCGGTGCAGCGTGTATCGAGGTATAAGACGGGCCGAAATCAAGCGTCTAGCGTAGCGTCTTACGACTTGCAGACTTGCGGCACTTGGGGTGCTGGGGTCGTAGTCGGGTCGTGAACTGGAGACAACAAGAGCGAGAAAAATGAAAATGAAATTGCGGCCAACAGCACCCTGTTTTCCCAGGTGGTCACCCATCCAAGTACTGACAAGGCCCGACGTTGCTTAACTTCGGTGATCGGACGAGAACCGGTGTTTTCAACGTGGTATGGCCGTTGGCGAGCAAATTGTGCAACATGAAACGACAAGTCTGCGTCGGACCATGTCTCTTAATTTCCACACTGACTGTTTATTTATTTACCTGGCAGTAAAAACACGAGACTGGCATAAAACGGCCGATCCAGATTTCGTGAAATGAAATAACATTTCTTTATGGAATGCATTTAGAAAATTAAAACTTTCGTACCTATTCTCCCTACTAGGGACGAAAAAATAGAAACACTTTCTGTTATTATGTTACAGTTGCGACTTGACAAATTCGTTAGATAGTCCAAATTCGTAGCAAAACAATGTCGTTAAATTACACCTGACAAAGACAATAAAACTCGCCTTCAATTAATTCGCTTTTGAATCATTTACATTACAAAACGTTCCACTTCCATTTTTTATGTACTTATTTTAGCGTTCATTATGTCTGATTTAACTTATCCCCTCCCCCCACCGACCGACCACCACAACTTCGCCTAAATAAATAAGAGTGTAGGTGATACGAATTACTCCCTGCCCCATAACGCTTATGCCTAATGCAAAGGGTAAAACGTTTAATTTTTTTTCCTTAGACTTGGCCATGTAAGGGGAAAATGACGGCATATACTGGATTCAAATAGCAAAGAACCCAACTAAGCTTTCACAATCCTACTGACAAACAAGAAAAATATTTCTTACCTTGTAGTTTCTATTTGTTCATAGGTGTTCAGTCAGTAACGTAACCAACAATGTATGCTCATTCTTGGTTTCTCTTGAATTCTACCAATGTGGGGTATGTTCAATGTGCACACTGTAAGGAATGCTGTCCAACATTCTTGGTCGTGTTTGACTGTCTGAGCTGTGGCGCTTCCGTTGCTAAGCAACAGACTCCAGCGATTGACAATACTGCCTCAATTAGCAACATTAAACTCTCTCCTCGTGATAGGTAATGTAACCTATTTTTTTTTTTTTTTTTTTTTTTTTACAGGGCGGAAAAGTCATCCCACAAATGTCATTCGTCGTTACCATAGCAACAGGGAGAGCGTCTTTCTGATGGAAGGAGGGCCTGAGGCGGTAGACTGCACTTGTATGCCATCTTGCGGAGGATAGAGTGAGTTAGTTACTGCAGCAACGGTCCACGCCTGGACCGCGTGGTCCTCCCTTCCCGCGCGGTCCTCCCTCCCCGCGCAAAGTGCATCGATTTACTTGGCAGTAGGCTGTAATTGCAACTACCTGACACTTAACTCGGCGGCTAAAAGCTGCATTCTAAGTAGAAACTGCAAGCATAGCGACCATGCTCTTTAACAAGAGCTCTCGACGTCTTTCGTAATCGTCAAACATCTGTAGCGCGCGACGTTATAAATATTCGGCAGTGGGTGCGTGAAGGCCCCCTGTCCTACTTACCTTTGACCACCGCCCCCGCCCTGCCCGCGCTCCTCGTCCCATGCCCCCTCCCAAACTCGTCCATGATTATTCCCGTGCCGACTGGGATGCCTACCGTCACTCCATTGACACCTCGGTCGAAAGCCACCCACTACCCCTCCATACTCCCGCCGATATTGACCATGCCTCCTCCTTTCTCCAGCAGACCGTTGCTGACGCGGTCCATGCCCACATCCCTACCCGGGCGATCTATCCTCACCGCCCTACCCTTCCTCCACAGGCCGTCCTTCTCCTCCGCGAATCCCGCCGTCTGTACCGCTCCTTTCTCCGGACCCGTGACCGGGATACTCTCCAACGCCACCGGCAACTCCAACGACACATAAGAAACCTTTTGACCGCGAAGAAACGCCGGGACTGGCGTCAGACATGCACCTGCCTTAACTCGCTCCTCCCGGTCTACTCCGCCAAGTACTGGCGTGCCTTCCGCCGCCTTACTGGCAGTCACTCCTCCCCCCACTACCCACTTCTCCATGATGATCGTCCTTTCCCTGACAACGCCAGTAAGGCAGAACATTTTGCCTCCTACCTTTCTGATGTATTTTCCATTCCTGATGATCCCCTCTTTGACTACTCTCTCTTCCCGGATGTCCATGAGCGCACCGACACCTCCTCTCCTCCGCTCGCCCCTGGCTTCCAGTACTTGGACCGCATTCCTCCCTCAGAATTGAACACTCCCATTACTGCCCGTGACATAATAGACACTCTTCGCACGAAACGAAACACCGCCCCCGGTCACGACCGGCTAACCTACCGCCACCTTCGCGCATGCCCCCTCTCATTTCATGAAGTCCTTGCCAAACTCTACAACGTCATCCTTTACACTGGCTTCTACCCCGACCTGTGGAAAATCTCCCGTATTCTCATGTTCCTCAAGCCTGACAAGCCCCCGTCCCAGACCTCATCCTACCGTCCCATCAGTCTTACCTCCGTGTTCAGCAAGGTCCTGGAAACCATCCTTTCTCGTCGAATCCACCAGCACCTCCACCGCCACCAGTTTCTCCCCTCCTCCCAATGTGGCTTCCGACCCTCCTTCTCCGCCGACGACCAGCTCCTTCGCCTGACTCATCTCCTCTCCGTCCAACTCAACTCCCGTCGCTCCGCAATTTTTGTATCCCTCGACATCCAAAAAGCCTACGACCGAGTATGGCATTCCGGTCTCCTCTTCAAGATCCAGCTCTACGCCCTTCCCATTAATTACGTCCGCCTCATCGCTTCCTTCCTTACCCGCCGCCCCTCCTACGTCACTGTCTGCAACTCCAACTCCCGTATTTTCTACCCCTCCGCCGGGGTGCCCCAAGGCTCAGTCCTCTCTCCCCTCCTCTATCTCCTCTACTCTGCCGACATGCCTCAACCCCAACCTCCCGTCTATCTCCTCCAATATGCTGACGACACCGCCTTCCTGGCCCTCGCCCCCTCCCTTGCCCGTTCCCAGGTTTTGCTCCAGTCCCACCTCACCGAGTTCGCCTCCTGGTGTAACCGGTGGCTCCTCTCCGTCAATCCCGACAAATCCCAGGCAATAGTCATAGGTCGTACTACCCGCACCTTCCGCCTCCACGATTTCTATCTTACCCTTCACAACCGACCCATCCGCCACACCCCCACCCTCAAGTACCTTGGCCTTACCCTTGACCGCCAACTGTCCTGGACTCCATACCTCAAATCCCTCCGTGAGAAAGCTCTGTCCCGCCTAAACCTCCTAAAACTCCTCACTGGCCGGACGTGGGGCCTCCACCCTTCCACTGTCCTTCACACCTACAAATCAATCATGCGCCCCATCCTTTGTTCCTTCCACCCCGCCTGGATATCAGCCCCTCCTACTTTCTACAAGTCCCTCCAGATTCTAGAACGCCACGCCCTCCGCCTCGCATACCGTATCAGACTCCCTTCCCCCACGCGGATCCTCTATGACCTCATCCCCTTCCCTCCTCTCCTACAACACCTCGAACATCTCCGGCTCCTTTACGCATCCCGCAAAATAGAGTCCCAAAACCCTCTGGTCTACCCTATTCTTACGAATCCCGGGCCTCTGCCACGCCTCCGCCAAACCGTCCCTCCCGGCCTTCACCTCCATACGCTCCGTATCCTCTCCCAAGGCAATTTCCGCACCCTTCCTCTACCGGATACCGAACTTCGGCCCGATATCTACCCCTCCTACCAACTCTGATCCCTTCCCCGTAGCATCAGCGCCCCTCCCCTCTCTCCCGTCCCCTTTTCCTTCCCGCCCGCTTGGCTACCCTCTCCCATGCCCAGAGTCTCGTCACTCCTTCCCTCCTTACGCTCTCTTCCCTCCCCTTCCCCCCCTCCCCCGCACTTCCCCCGTCCCTGCCCCACCTCCCCCCCTCCATCCCCTCCCCACTCCCTGCGGGGGCGTCTCGACTTTTTATCTATGTGTTCAGTGCAAGTGTCTCCAGTGTCGTGTGTTTTACTCAGTGCCTCCATAATCGCCGTCCCCATGTTTTATTCTTTACGCCGTCAGCTGTCTCCGTGTGTGAACTTCGTGTCTCCGCAATGTACTTTTAAACTTGTCACCGTGGCCGGTTGTTTTTACTGACTGTGTGTGTGTTTTATCACTACTCGTCTCTTTTTTGTTCTCTGCCATATGTTTTGTCCCGTTTATACATGTCCGTTTTACTCTGTCGAAAAATCTGTCTGTCAAGTTTTTTATTTCCCCAATTTTGTCCATCTTTTTATATTTTATCTCTTCTTTGTCATGCTTGTGTATCACATGGCTGAAGAGCAGCCACCGCAGTTGCTGCCAGCCTGCCAGCTGTTTCTACGGCTGGCTTTAAAACAACAATAAAGGAAAAAAAAAAAAAAATGCGTAAAGGCATACTTACCTGGCGTAGGAGACACCGTGATCATAAAGGCGGTTCTCCCAGGGCGAGACCTTTCCATTGCACTTCGGTTAGGTTGACCCCTGCGATTACCTCTAATGTAGGTAACTCGGGCGCATAATTTTTGGTAGTCGGGACTGCGTTCGCGCTGTCCCGTTCTTAAATTGTTTCAAAACTCAGCACGCAATAACAGAAGCTTGCCAGTATACAGCAAGCTGCAACTAGATAGGCACAAAACGGTTAGCTGCACGTCAAGGGACCTGGCGTCGAACCCAGAGCCACCCAGCGCGCGGCCCACTCCGCAACGACCTCGGACGTGCGCCCTTAGTAGCAGAAGCCACGACGACGCAACCCCCGCACAGCGTCCGAAAATAGCAGTCGGACAGCCATTTCGGCCCTTCTCTATCCATCGATGATTGCGCACCGACGGTAAATCGGCGGTGCATCGAGCCCTGCACGGCCGGCTAGTGTGATGGGGCGGTTGGGCCCACAGCAGCCGATGAGCGGCCGTAGGCGGTGCAGCGTGTATCGAGGTATAAGACGGGCCGAAATCAAGCGTCTAGCGTAGCGTCTTACGACTTGCAGACTTGCGGCACTTGGGGTGCTGGGGTCGTAGTCGGGTCGTGAACTGGAGACAACAAGAGCGAGAAAAATGAAAATGAAATTGCGGCCAACAGCACCCTGTTTTCCCAGGTGGTCACCCATCCAAGTACTGACAAGGCCCGACGTTGCTTAACTTCGGTGATCGGACGAGAACCGGTGTTTTCAACGTGGTATGGCCGTTGGCGAGCAAATTGTGCAACATGAAACGACAAGTCTGCGTCGGACCATGTCTCTTAATTTCCACACTGACTGTTTATTTATTTACCTGGCAGTAAAAACACGAGACTGGCATAAAACGGCCGATCCAGATTTCGTGAAATGAAATAACATTTCTTTATGGAATGCATTTAGAAAATTAAAACTTTCGTACCTATTCTCCCTACTAGGGACGAAAAAATAGAAACACTTTCTGTTATTATGTTACAGTTGCGACTTGACAAATTCGTTAGATAGTCCAAATTCGTAGCAAAACAATGTCGTTAAATTACACCTGACAAAGACAATAAAACTCGCCTTCAATTAATTCGCTTTTGAATCATTTACATTACAAAACGTTCCACTTCCATTTTTTATGTACTTATTTTAGCGTTCATTATGTCTGATTTAACTTATCCCCTCCCCCCACCGACCGACCACCACAACTTCGCCTAAATAAATAAGAGTGTAGGTGATACGAATTACTCCCTGCCCCATAACGCTTATGCCTAATGCAAAGGGTAAAACGTTTAATTTTTTTTCCTTAGACTTTGCCATGTAAGGGGAAAATGGCGGCATATACTGGATTCAAATAGCAAAGAACCCAACTAAGCTTTCACAATCCTACTGACAAACAAGAAAAATATTTCTTACCTTGTAGTTTCTATTTGTTCATAGGTGTTCAGTCAGTAACGTAACCAACAATGTATGCTCATTCTTGGTTTCTCTTGAATTCTACCAATGTGGGGTATGTTCAATGTGCACACTGTAAGGAATGCTGTCCAACATTCTTGGTCGTGTTTGACTGTCTGAGCTGTGGCGCTTCCGTTGCTAAGCAACAGACTCCAGCGATTGACAATACTGCCTCAATTAGCAACATTAAACTCTCTCCTCGTGATAGGTAATGTAACCTATTTTTTTTTTTTTTTTTTTACAGGGCGGAAAAGTCATCCCACAAATGTCATTCGTCGTTACCATAGCAACAGGGAGAGCGTCTTTCTGATGGAAGGAGGGCCTGAGGCGGTAGACTGCACTTGTATGCCATCTTGCGGAGGATAGAGTGAGTTAGTTACTGCAGCAACGGTCCACGCCTGGACCGCGTGGTCCTCCCTTCCCGCGCGGTCCTCCCTCCCCGCGCAAAGTGCATCGATTTACTTGGCAGTAGGCTGTAATTGCAACTACCTGACACTTAACTCGGCGGCTAAAAGCTGCATTCTAAGTAGAAACTGCAAGCATAGCGACCATGCTCTTTAACAAGAGCTCTCGACGTCTTTCGTAATCGTCAAACATCTGTAGCGCGCGACGTTATAAATATTCGGCAGTGGGTGCGTGAAGGCATACTTACCTGGCGTAGGAGACACCGTGATCATAAAGGCGGTTCTCCCAGGGCGAGACCTTTCCATTGCACTTCGGTTAGGTTGACCCCTGCGATTACCTCTAATGTAGGTAACTCGGGCGCATAATTTTTGGTAGTCGGGACTGCGTTCGCGCTGTCCCGTTCTTAAATTGTTTCAAAACTCAGCACGCAATAACAGAAGCTTGCCAGTATACAGCAAGCTGCAACTAGATAGGCACAAAACGGTTAGCTGCACGTCAAGGGACCTGGCGTCGAACCCAGAGCCACCCAGCGCGCGGCCCACTCCGCAACGACCTCGGACGTGCGCCCTTAGTAGCAGAAGCCACGACGACGCAACCCCCGCACAGCGTCCGAAAATAGCAGTCGGACAGCCATTTCGGCCCTTCTCTATCCATCGATGATTGCGCACCGACGGTAAATCGGCGGTGCATCGAGCCCTGCACGGCCGGCTAGTGTGATGGGGCGGTTGGGCCCACAGCAGCCGATGAGCGGCCGTAGGCGGTGCAGCGTGTATCGAGGTATAAGACGGGCCGAAATCAAGCGTCTAGCGTAGCGTCTTACGACTTGCAGACTTGCGGCACTTGGGGTGCTGGGGTCGTAGTCGGGTCGTGAACTGGAGACAACAAGAGCGAGAAAAATGAAAATGAAATTGCGGCCAACAGCACCCTGTTTTCCCAGGTGGTCACCCATCCAAGTACTGACAAGGCCCGACGTTGCTTAACTTCGGTGATCGGACGAGAACCGGTGTTTTCAACGTGGTATGGCCGTTGGCGAGCAAATTGTGCAACATGAAACGACAAGTCTGCGTCGGACCATGTCTCTTAATTTCCACACTGACTGTTTATTTATTTACCTGGCAGTAAAAACACGAGACTGGCATAAAACGGCCGATCCAGATTTCGTGAAATGAAATAACATTTCTTTATGGAATGCATTTAGAAAATTAAAACTTTCGTACCTATTCTCCCTACTAGGGACGAAAAAATAGAAACACTTTCTGTTATTATGTTACAGTTGCGACTTGACAAATTCGTTAGATAGTCCAAATTCGTAGCAAAACAATGTCGTTAAATTACACCTGACAAAGACAATAAAACTCGCCTTCAATTAATTCGCTTTTGAATCATTTACATTACAAAACGTTCCACTTCCATTTTTTATGTACTTATTTTAGCGTTCATTATGTCTGATTTAACTTATCCCCTCCCCCCACCGACCGACCACCACAACTTCGCCTAAATAAATAAGAGTGTAGGTGATACGAATTACTCCCTGCCCCATAACGCTTATGCCTAATGCAAAGGGTAAAACGTTTAATTTTTTTTCCTTAGACTTTGCCATGTAAGGGGAAAATGACGGCATATACTGGATTCAAATAGCAAAGAACCCAACTAAGCTTTCACAATCCTACTGACAAACAAGAAAAATATTTCTTACCTTGTAGTTTCTATTTGTTCATAGGTGTTCAGTCAGTAACGTAACCAACAATGTATGCTCATTCTTGGTTTCTCTTGAATTCTACCAATGTGGGGTATGTTCAATGTGCACACTGTAAGGAATGCTGTCCAACATTCTTGGTCGTGTTTGACTGTCTGAGCTGTGGCGCTTCCGTTGCTAAGCAACAGACTCCAGCGATTGACAATACTGCCTCAATTAGCAACATTAAACTCTCTCCTCGTGATAGGTAATGTAACCTATTTTTTTTTTTTTTTTTTTTTTTTTTTACAGGGCGGAAAAGTCATCCCACAAATGTCATTCGTCGTTACCATAGCAACAGGGAGAGCGTCTTTCTGATGGAAGGAGGGCCTGAGGCGGTAGACTGCACTTGTATGCCATCTTGCGGAGGATAGAGTGAGTTAGTTACTGCAGCAACGGTCCACGCCTGGACCGCGTGGTCCTCCCTTCCCGCGCGGTCCTCCCTCCCCGCGCAAAGTGCATCGATTTACTTGGCAGTAGGCTGTAATTGCAACTACCTGACACTTAACTCGGCGGCTAAAAGCTGCATTCTAAGTAGAAACTGCAAGCATAGCGACCATGCTCTTTAACAAGAGCTCTCGACGTCTTTCGTAATCGTCAAACATCTGTAGCGCGCGACGTTATAAATATTCGGCAGTGGGTGCGTGAAGGCATACTTACCTGGCGTAGGAGACACCGTGATCATAAAGGCGGTTCTCCCAGGGCGAGACCTTTCCATTGCACTTCGGTTAGGTTGACCCCTGCGATTACCTCTAATGTAGGTAACTCGGGCGCATAATTTTTGGTAGTCGGGACTGCGTTCGCGCTGTCCCGTTCTTAAATTGTTTCAAAACTCAGCACGCAATAACAGAAGCTTGCCAGTATACAGCAAGCTGCAACTAGATAGGCACAAAACGGTTAGCTGCACGTCAAGGGACCTGGCGTCGAACCCAGAGCCACCCAGCGCGCGGCCCACTCCGCAACGACCTCGGACGTGCGCCCTTAGTAGCAGAAGCCACGACGACGCAACCCCCGCACAGCGTCCGAAAATAGCAGTCGGACAGCCATTTCGGCCCTTCTCTATCCATCGATGATTGCGCACCGACGGTAAATCGGCGGTGCATCGAGCCCTGCACGGCCGGCTAGTGTGATGGGGCGGTTGGGCCCACAGCAGCCGATGAGCGGCCGTAGGCGGTGCAGCGTGTATCGAGGTATAAGACGGGCCGAAATCAAGCGTCTAGCGTAGCGTCTTACGACTTGCAGACTTGCGGCACTTGGGGTGCTGGGGTCGTAGTCGGGTCGTGAACTGGAGACAACAAGAGCGAGAAAAATGAAAATGAAATTGCGGCCAACAGCACCCTGTTTTCCCAGGTGGTCACCCATCCAAGTACTGACAAGGCCCGACGTTGCTTAACTTCGGTGATCGGACGAGAACCGGTGTTTTCAACGTGGTATGGCCGTTGGCGAGCAAATTGTGCAACATGAAACGACAAGTCTGCGTCGGACCATGTCTCTTAATTTCCACACTGACTGTTTATTTATTTACCTGGCAGTAAAAACACGAGACTGGCATAAAACGGCCGATCCAGATTTCGTGAAATGAAATAACATTTCTTTATGGAATGCATTTAGAAAATTAAAACTTTCGTACCTATTCTCCCTACTAGGGACGAAAAAATAGAAACACTTTCTGTTATTATGTTACAGTTGCGACTTGACAAATTCGTTAGATAGTCCAAATTCGTAGCAAAACAATGTCGTTAAATTACACCTGACAAAGACAATAAAACTCGCCTTCAATTAATTCGCTTTTGAATCATTTACATTACAAAACGTTCCACTTCCATTTTTTATGTACTTATTTTAGCGTTCATTATGTCTGATTTAACTTATCCCCTCCCCCCACCGACCGACCACCACAACTTCGCCTAAATAAATAAGAGTGTAGGTGATACGAATTACTCCCTGCCCCATAACGCTTATGCCTAATGCAAAGGGTAAAACGTTTAATTTTTTTTCCTTAGACTTTGCCATGTAAGGGGAAAATGACGGCATATACTGGATTCAAATAGCAAAGAACCCAACTAAGCTTTCACAATCCTACTGACAAACAAGAAAAATATTTCTTACCTTGTAGTTTCTATTTGTTCATAGGTGTTCAGTCAGTAACGTAACCAACAATGTATGCTCATTCTTGGTTTCTCTTGAATTCTACCAATGTGGGGTATGTTCAATGTGCACACTGTAAGGAATGCTGTCCAACATTCTTGGTCGTGTTTGACTGTCTGAGCTGTGGCGCTTCCGTTGCTAAGCAACAGACTCCAGCGATTGACAATACTGCCTCAATTAGCAACATTAAACTCTCTCCTCGTGATAGGTAATGTAACCTATTTTTTTTTTTTTTTTTTTTTTTTTTTTACAGGGCGGAAAAGTCATCCCACAAATGTCATTCGTCGTTACCATAGCAACAGGGAGAGCGTCTTTCTGATGGAAGGAGGGCCTGAGGCGGTAGACTGCACTTGTATGCCATCTTGCGGAGGATAGAGTGAGTTAGTTACTTCAGCAACGGTCCACGCCTGGACCGCGTGGTCCTCCCTTCCCGCGCGGTCCTCCCTCCCCGCGCAAAGTGCATCGATTTACTTGGCAGTAGGCTGTAATTGCAACTACCTGACACTTAACTCGGCGGCTAAAAGCTGCATTCTAAGTAGAAACTGCAAGCATAGCGACCATGCTCTTTAACAAGAGCTCTCGACGTCTTTCGTAATCGTCAAACATCTGTAGCGCGCGACGTTATAAATATTCGGCAGTGGGTGCGTGAAGGCATACTTACCTGGCGTAGGAGACACCGTGATCATAAAGGCGGTTCTCCCAGGGCGAGACCTTTCCATTGCACTTCGGTTAGGTTGACCCCTGCGATTACCTCTAATGTAGGTAACTCGGGCGCATAATTTTTGGTAGTCGGGACTGCGTTCGCGCTGTCCCGTTCTTAAATTGTTTCAAAACTCAGCACGCAATAACAGAAGCTTGCCAGTATACAGCAAGCTGCAACTAGATAGGCACAAAACGGTTAGCTGCACGTCAAGGGACCTGGCGTCGAACCCAGAGCCACCCAGCGCGCGGCCCACTCCGCAACGACCTCGGACGTGCGCCCTTAGTAGCAGAAGCCACGACGACGCAACCCCCGCACAGCGTCCGAAAATAGCAGTCGGACAGCCATTTCGGCCCTTCTCTATCCATCGATGATTGCGCACCGACGGTAAATCGGCGGTGCATCGAGCCCTGCACGGCCGGCTAGTGTGATGGGGCGGTTGGGCCCACAGCAGCCGATGAGCGGCCGTAGGCGGTGCAGCGTGTATCGAGGTATAAGACGGGCCGAAATCAAGCGTCTAGCGTAGCGTCTTACGACTTGCAGACTTGCGGCACTTGGGGTGCTGGGGTCGTAGTCGGGTCGTGAACTGGAGACAACAAGAGCGAGAAAAATGAAAATGAAATTGCGGCCAACAGCACCCTGTTTTCCCAGGTGGTCACCCATCCAAGTACTGACAAGGCCCGACGTTGCTTAACTTCGGTGATCGGACGAGAACCGGTGTTTTCAACGTGGTATGGCCGTTGGCGAGCAAATTGTGCAACATGAAACGACAAGTCTGCGTCGGACCATGTCTCTTAATTTCCACACTGACTGTTTATTTATTTACCTGGCAGTAAAAACACGAGACTGGCATAAAACGGCCGATCCAGATTTCGTGAAATGAAATAACATTTCTTTATGGAATGCATTTAGAAAATTAAAACTTTCGTACCTATTCTCCCTACTAGGGACGAAAAAATAGAAACACTTTCTGTTATTATGTTACAGTTGCGACTTGACAAATTCGTTAGATAGTCCAAATTCGTAGCAAAACAATGTCGTTAAATTACACCTGACAAAGACAATAAAACTCGCCTTCAATTAATTCGCTTTTGAATCATTTACATTACAAAACGTTCCACTTCCATTTTTTATGTACTTATTTTAGCGTTCATTATGTCTGATTTAACTTATCCCCTCCCCCCACCGACCGACCACCACAACTTCGCCTAAATAAATAAGAGTGTAGGTGATACGAATTACTCCCTGCCCCATAACGCTTATGCCTAATGCAAAGGGTAAAACGTTTAATTTTTTTTCCTTAGACTTTGCCATGTAAGGGGAAAATGACGGCATATACTGGATTCAAATAGCAAAGAACCCAACTAAGCTTTCACAATCCTACTGACAAACAAGAAAAATATTTCTTACCTTGTAGTTTCTATTTGTTCATAGGTGTTCAGTCAGTAACGTAACCAACAATGTATGCTCATTCTTGGTTTCTCTTGAATTCTACCAATGTGGGGTATGTTCAATGTGCACACTGTAAGGAATGCTGTCCAACATTCTTGGTCGTGTTTGACTGTCTGAGCTGTGGCGCTTCCGTTGCTAAGCAACAGACTCCAGCGATTGACAATACTGCCTCAATTAGCAACATTAAACTCTCTCCTCGTGATAGGTAATGTAACCTATTTATTTTTTTCTTTTTTTTTTTTTTACAGGGCGGAAAAGTCATCCCACAAATGTCATTCGTCGTTACCATAGCAACAGGGAGAGCGTCTTTCTGATGGAAGGAGGGCCTGAGGCGGTAGACTGCACTTGTATGCCATCTTGCGGAGGATAGAGTGAGTTAGTTACTGCAGCAACGGTCCACGCCTGGACCGCGTGGTCCTCCCTTCCCGCGCGGTCCTCCCTCCCCGCGCAAAGTGCATCGATTTACTTGGCAGTAGGCTGTAATTGCAACTACCTGACACTTAACTCGGCGGCTAAAAGCTGCATTCTAAGTAGAAACTGCAAGCATAGCGACCATGCTCTTTAACAAGAGCTCTCGACGTCTTTCGTAATCGTCAAACATCTGTAGCGCGCGACGTTATAAATATTCGGCAGTGGGTGCGTGAAGGCATACTTACCTGGCGTAGGAGACACCGTGATCATAAAGGCGGTTCTCCCAGGGCGAGACCTTTCCATTGCACTTCGGTTAGGTTGACCCCTGCGATTACCTCTAATGTAGGTAACTCGGGCGCATAATTTTTGGTAGTCGGGACTGCGTTCGCGCTGTCCCGTTCTTAAATTGTTTCAAAACTCAGCACGCAATAACAGAAGCTTGCCAGTATACAGCAAGCTGCAACTAGATAGGCACAAAACGGTTAGCTGCACGTCAAGGGACCTGGCGTCGAACCCAGAGCCACCCAGCGCGCGGCCCACTCCGCAACGACCTCGGACGTGCGCCCTTAGTAGCAGAAGCCACGACGACGCAACCCCCGCACAGCGTCCGAAAATAGCAGTCGGACAGCCATTTCGGCCCTTCTCTATCCATCGATGATTGCGCACCGACGGTAAATCGGCGGTGCATCGAGCCCTGCACGGCCGGCTAGTGTGATGGGGCGGTTGGGCCCACAGCAGCCGATGAGCGGCCGTAGGCGGTGCAGCGTGTATCGAGGTATAAGACGGGCCGAAATCAAGCGTCTAGCGTAGCGTCTTACGACTTGCAGACTTGCGGCACTTGGGGTGCTGGGGTCGTAGTCGGGTCGTGAACTGGAGACAACAAGAGCGAGAAAAATGAAAATGAAATTGCGGCCAACAGCACCCTGTTTTCCCAGGTGGTCACCCATCCAAGTACTGACAAGGCCCGACGTTGCTTAACTTCGGTGATCGGACGAGAACCGGTGTTTTCAACGTGGTATGGCCGTTGGCGAGCAAATTGTGCAACATGAAACGACAAGTCTGCGTCGGACCATGTCTCTTAATTTCCACACTGACTGTTTATTTATTTACCTGGCAGTAAAAACACGAGACTGGCATAAAACGGCCGATCCAGATTTCGTGAAATGAAATAACATTTCTTTATGGAATGCATTTAGAAAATTAAAACTTTCGTACCTATTCTCCCTACTAGGGACGAAAAAATAGAAACACTTTCTGTTATTATGTTACAGTTGCGACTTGACAAATTCGTTAGATAGTCCAAATTCGTAGCAAAACAATGTCGTTAAATTACACCTGACAAAGACAATAAAACTCGCCTTCAATTAATTCGCTTTTGAATCATTTACATTACAAAACGTTCCACTTCCATTTTTTATGTACTTATTTTAGCGTTCATTATGTCTGATTTAACTTATCCCCTCCCCCCACCGACCGACCACCACAACTTCGCCTAAATAAATAAGAGTGTAGGTGATACGAATTACTCCCTGCCCCATAACGCTTATGCCTAATGCAAAGGGTAAAACGTTTAATTTTTTTTCCTTAGACTTTGCCATGTAAGGGGAAAATGACGGCATATACTGGATTCAAATAGCAAAGAACCCAACTAAGCTTTCACAATCCTACTGACAAACAAGAAAAATATTTCTTACCTTGTAGTTTCTATTTGTTCATAGGTGTTCAGTCAGTAACGTAACCAACAATGTATGCTCATTCTTGGTTTCTCTTGAATTCTACCAATGTGGGGTATGTTCAATGTGCACACTGTAAGGAATGCTGTCCAACATTCTTGGTCGTGTTTGACTGTCTGAGCTGTGGCGCTTCCGTTGCTAAGCAACAGACTCCAGCGATTGACAATACTGCCTCAATTAGCAACATTAAACTCTCTCCTCGTGATAGGAAATGTAACCTATTTTTTTTTTTTTTTTTTTTTTTTTTTACAGGGCGGAAAAGTCATCCCACAAATGTCATTCGTCGTTACCATAGCAACAGGGAGAGCGTCTTTCTGATGGAAGGAGGGCCTGAGGCGGTAGACTGCACTTGTATGCCATCTTGCGGAGGATAGAGTGAGTTAGTTACTGCAGCAACGGTCCACGCCTGGACCGCGTGGTCCTCCCTTCCCGCGCGGTCCTCCCTCCCCGCGCAAAGTGCATCGATTTACTTGGCAGTAGGCTGTAATTGCAACTACCTGACACTTAACTCGGCGGCTAAAAGCTGCATTCTAAGTAGAAACTGCAAGCATAGCGACCATGCTCTTTAACAAGAGCTCTCGACGTCTTTCGTAATCGTCAAACATCTGTAGCGCGCGACGTTATAAATATTCGGCAGTGGGTGCGTGAAGGCATACTTACCTGGCGTAGGAGACACCGTGATCATAAAGGCGGTTCTCCCAGGGCGAGACCTTTCCATTGCACTTCGGTTAGGTTGACCCCTGCGATTACCTCTAATGTAGGTAACTCGGGCGCATAATTTTTGGTAGTCGGGACTGCGTTCGCGCTGTCCCGTTCTTAAATTGTTTCAAAACTCAGCACGCAATAACAGAAGCTTGCCAGTATACAGCAAGCTGCAACTAGATAGGCACAAAACGGTTAGCTGCACGTCAAGGGACCTGGCGTCGAACCCAGAGCCACCCAGCGCGCGGCCCACTCCGCAACGACCTCGGACGTGCGCCCTTAGTAGCAGAAGCCACGACGACGCAACCCCCGCACAGCGTCCGAAAATAGCAGTCGGACAGCCATTTCGGCCCTTCTCTATCCATCGATGATTGCGCACCGACGGTAAATCGGCGGTGCATCGAGCCCTGCACGGCCGGCTAGTGTGATGGGGCGGTTGGGCCCACAGCAGCCGATGAGCGGCCGTAGGCGGTGCAGCGTGTATCGAGGTATAAGACGGGCCGAAATCAAGCGTCTAGCGTAGCGTCTTACGACTTGCAGACTTGCGGCACTTGGGGTGCTGGGGTCGTAGTCGGGTCGTGAACTGGAGACAACAAGAGCGAGAAAAATGAAAATGAAATTGCGGCCAACAGCACCCTGTTTTCCCAGGTGGTCACCCATCCAAGTACTGACAAGGCCCGACGTTGCTTAACTTCGGTGATCGGACGAGAACCGGTGTTTTCAACGTGGTATGGCCGTTGGCGAGCAAATTGTGCAACATGAAACGACAAGTCTGCGTCGGACCATGTCTCTTAATTTCCACACTGACTGTTTATTTATTTACCTGGCAGTAAAAACACGAGACTGGCATAAAACGGCCGATCCAGATTTCGTGAAATGAAATAACATTTCTTTATGGAATGCATTTAGAAAATTAAAACTTTCGTACCTATTCTCCCTACTAGGGACGAAAAAATAGAAACACTTTCTGTTATTATGTTACAGTTGCGACTTGACAAATTCGTTAGATAGTCCAAATTCGTAGCAAAACAATGTCGTTAAATTACACCTGACAAAGACAATAAAACTCGCCTTCAATTAATTCGCTTTTGAATCATTTACATTACAAAACGTTCCACTTCCATTTTTTATGTACTTATTTTAGCGTTCATTATGTCTGATTTAACTTATCCCCTCCCCCCACCGACCGACCACCACAACTTCGCCTAAATAAATAAGAGTGTAGGTGATACGAATTACTCCCTGCCCCATAACGCTTATGCCTAATGCAAAGGGTAAAACGTTTAATTTTTTTTCCTTAGACTTTGCCATGTAAGGGGAAAATGACGGCATATACTGGATTCAAATAGCAAAGAACCCAACTAAGCTTTCACAATCCTACTGACAAACAAGAAAAATATTTCTTACCTTGTAGTTTCTATTTGTTCATAGGTGTTCAGTCAGTAACGTAACCAACAATGTATGCTCATTCTTGGTTTCTCTTGAATTCTACCAATGTGGGGTATGTTCAATGTGCACACTGTAAGGAATGCTGTCCAACATTCTTGGTCGTGTTTGACTGTCTGAGCTGTGGCGCTTCCGTTGCTAAGCAACAGACTCCAGCGATTGACAATACTGCCTCAATTAGCAACATTAAACTCTCTCCTCGTGATAGGAAATGTAACCTATTTTTTTTTTTTTTTTTTTTTTTTTTTACAGGGCGGAAAAGTCATCCCACAAATGTCATTCGTCGTTACCATAGCAACAGGGAGAGCGTCTTTCTGATGGAAGGAGGGCCTGAGGCGGTAGACTGCACTTGTATGCCATCTTGCGGAGGATAGAGTGAGTTAGTTACTGCAGCAACGGTCCACGCCTGGACCGCGTGGTCCTCCCTTCCCGCGCGGTCCTCCCTCCCCGCGCAAAGTGCATCGATTTACTTGGCAGTAGGCTGTAATTGCAACTACCTGACACTTAACTCGGCGGCTAAAAGCTGCATTCTAAGTAGAAACTGCAAGCATAGCGACCATGCTCTTTAACAAGAGCTCTCGACGTCTTTCGTAATCGTCAAACATCTGTAGCGCGCGACGTTATAAATATTCGGCAGTGGGTGCGTGAAGGCATACTTACCTGGCGTAGGAGACACCGTGATCATAAAGGCGGTTCTCCCAGGGCGAGACCTTTCCATTGCACTTCGGTTAGGTTGACCCCTGCGATTACCTCTAATGTAGGTAACTCGGGCGCATAATTTTTGGTAGTCGGGACTGCGTTCGCGCTGTCCCGTTCTTAAATTGTTTCAAAACTCAGCACGCAATAACAGAAGCTTGCCAGTATACAGCAAGCTGCAACTAGATAGGCACAAAACGGTTAGCTGCACGTCAAGGGACCTGGCGTCGAACCCAGAGCCACCCAGCGCGCGGCCCACTCCGCAACGACCTCGGACGTGCGCCCTTAGTAGCAGAAGCCACGACGACGCAACCCCCGCACAGCGTCCGAAAATAGCAGTCGGACAGCCATTTCGGCCCTTCTCTATCCATCGATGATTGCGCACCGACGGTAAATCGGCGGTGCATCGAGCCCTGCACGGCCGGCTAGTGTGATGGGGCGGTTGGGCCCACAGCAGCCGATGAGCGGCCGTAGGCGGTGCAGCGTGTATCGAGGTATAAGACGGGCCGAAATCAAGCGTCTAGCGTAGCGTCTTACGACTTGCAGACTTGCGGCACTTGGGGTGCTGGGGTCGTAGTCGGGTCGTGAACTGGAGACAACAAGAGCGAGAAAAATGAAAATGAAATTGCGGCCAACAGCACCCTGTTTTCCCAGGTGGTCACCCATCCAAGTACTGACAAGGCCCGACGTTGCTTAACTTCGGTGATCGGACGAGAACCGGTGTTTTCAACGTGGTATGGCCGTTGGCGAGCAAATTGTGCAACATGAAACGACAAGTCTGCGTCGGACCATGTCTCTTAATTTCCACACTGACTGTTTATTTATTTACCTGGCAGTAAAAACACGAGACTGGCATAAAACGGCCGATCCAGATTTCGTGAAATGAAATAACATTTCTTTATGGAATGCATTTAGAAAATTAAAACTTTCGTACCTATTCTCCCTACTAGGGACGAAAAAATAGAAACACTTTCTGTTATTATGTTACAGTTGCGACTTGACAAATTCGTTAGATAGTCCAAATTCGTAGCAAAACAATGTCGTTAAATTACACCTGACAAAGACAATAAAACTCGCCTTCAATTAATTCGCTTTTGAATCATTTACATTACAAAACGTTCCACTTCCATTTTTTATGTACTTATTTTAGCGTTCATTATGTCTGATTTAACTTATCCCCTCCCCCCACCGACCGACCACCACAACTTCGCCTAAATAAATAAGAGTGTAGGTGATACGAATTACTCCCTGCCCCATAACGCTTATGCCTAATGCAAAGGGTAAAACGTTTAATTTTTTTTCCTTAGACTTTGCCATGTAAGGGGAAAATGACGGCATATACTGGATTCAAATAGCAAAGAACCCAACTAAGCTTTCACAATCCTACTGACAAACAAGAAAAATATTTCTTACCTTGTAGTTTCTATTTGTTCATAGGTGTTCAGTCAGTAACGTAACCAACAATGTATGCTCATTCTTGGTTTCTCTTGAATTCTACCAATGTGGGGTATGTTCAATGTGCACACTGTAAGGAATGCTGTCCAACATTCTTGGTCGTGTTTGACTGTCTGAGCTGTGGCGCTTCCGTTGCTAAGCAACAGACTCCAGCGATTGACAATACTGCCTCAATTAGCAACATTAAACTCTCTCCTCGTGATAGGTAATGTAACCTATTTTTTTTTTTTTTTTTTTTTTTTTTTACAGGGCGGAAAAGTCATCCCACAAATGTCATTCGTCGTTACCATAGCAACAGGGAGAGCGTCTTTCTGATGGAAGGAGGGCCTGAGGCGGTAGACTGCACTTGTATGCCATCTTGCGGAGGATAGAGTGAGTTAGTTACTGCAGCAACGGTCCACGCCTGGACCGCGTGGTCCTCCCTTCCCGCGCGGTCCTCCCTCCCCGCGCAAAGTGCATCGATTTACTTGGCAGTAGGCTGTAATTGCAACTACCTGACACTTAACTCGGCGGCTAAAAGCTGCATTCTAAGTAGAAACTGCAAGCATAGCGACCATGCTCTTTAACAAGAGCTCTCGACGTCTTTCGTAATCGTCAAACATCTGTAGCGCGCGACGTTATAAATATTCGGCAGTGGGTGCGTGAAGGCATACTTACCTGGCGTAGGAGACACCGTGATCATAAAGGCGGTTCTCCCAGGGCGAGACCTTTCCATTGCACTTCGGTTAGGTTGACCCCTGCGATTACCTCTAATGTAGGTAACTCGGGCGCATAATTTTTGGTAGTCGGGACTGCGTTCGCGCTGTCCCGTTCTTAAATTGTTTCAAAACTCAGCACGCAATAACAGAAGCTTGCCAGTATACAGCAAGCTGCAACTAGATAGGCACAAAACGGTTAGCTGCACGTCAAGGGACCTGGCGTCGAACCCAGAGCCACCCAGCGCGCGGCCCACTCCGCAACGACCTCGGACGTGCGCCCTTAGTAGCAGAAGCCACGACGACGCAACCCCCGCACAGCGTCCGAAAATAGCAGTCGGACAGCCATTTCGGCCCTTCTCTATCCATCGATGATTGCGCACCGACGGTAAATCGGCGGTGCATCGAGCCCTGCACGGCCGGCTAGTGTGATGGGGCGGTTGGGCCCACAGCAGCCGATGAGCGGCCGTAGGCGGTGCAGCGTGTATCGAGGTATAAGACGGGCCGAAATCAAGCGTCTAGCGTAGCGTCTTACGACTTGCAGACTTGCGGCACTTGGGGTGCTGGGGTCGTAGTCGGGTCGTGAACTGGAGACAACAAGAGCGAGAAAAATGAAAATGAAATTGCGGCCAACAGCACCCTGTTTTCCCAGGTGGTCACCCATCCAAGTACTGACAAGGCCCGACGTTGCTTAACTTCGGTGATCGGACGAGAACCGGTGTTTTCAACGTGGTATGGCCGTTGGCGAGCAAATTGTGCAACATGAAACGACAAGTCTGCGTCGGACCATGTCTCTTAATTTCCACACTGACTGTTTATTTATTTACCTGGCAGTAAAAACACGAGACTGGCATAAAACGGCCGATCCAGATTTCGTGAAATGAAATAACATTTCTTTATGGAATGCATTTAGAAAATTAAAACTTTCGTACCTATTCTCCCTACTAGGGACGAAAAAATAGAAACACTTTCTGTTATTATGTTACAGTTGCGACTTGACAAATTCGTTAGATAGTCCAAATTCGTAGCAAAACAATGTCGTTAAATTACACCTGACAAAGACAATAAAACTCGCCTTCAATTAATTCGCTTTTGAATCATTTACATTACAAAACGTTCCACTTCCATTTTTTATGTACTTATTTTAGCGTTCATTATGTCTGATTTAACTTATCCCCTCCCCCCACCGACCGACCACCACAACTTCGCCTAAATAAATAAGAGTGTAGGTGATACGAATTACTCCCTGCCCCATAACGCTTATGCCTAATGCAAAGGGTAAAACGTTTAATTTTTTTTCCTTAGACTTTGCCATGTAAGGGGAAAATGACGGCATATACTGGATTCAAATAGCAAAGAACCCAACTAAGCTTTCACAATCCTACTGACAAACAAGAAAAATATTTCTTACCTTGTAGTTTCTATTTGTTCATAGGTGTTCAGTCAGTAACGTAACCAACAATGTATGCTCATTCTTGGTTTCTCTTGAATTCTACCAATGTGGGGTATGTTCAATGTGCACACTGTAAGGAATGCTGTCCAACATTCTTGGTCGTGTTTGACTGTCTGAGCTGTGGCGCTTCCGTTGCTAAGCAACAGACTCCAGCGATTGACAATACTGCCTCAATTAGCAACATTAAACTCTCTCCTCGTGATAGGTAATGTAACCTATTTTTTTTTTTTATTTTTTTTTTTTTTTACAGGGCGGAAAAGTCATCCCACAAATGTCATTCGTCGTTACCATAGCAACAGGGAGAGCGTCTTTCTGATGGAAGGAGGGCCTGAGGCGGTAGACTGCACTTGTATGCCATCTTGCGGAGGATAGAGTGAGTTAGTTACTGCAGCAACGGTCCACGCCTGGACCGCGTGGTCCTCCCTTCCCGCGCGGTCCTCCCTCCCCGCGCAAAGTGCATCGATTTACTTGGCAGTAGGCTGTAATTGCAACTACCTGACACTTAACTCGGCGGCTAAAAGCTGCATTCTAAGTAGAAACTGCAAGCATAGCGACCATGCTCTTTAACAAGAGCTCTCGACGTCTTTCGTAATCGTCAAACATCTGTAGCGCGCGACGTTATAAATATTCGGCAGTGGGTGCGTGAAGGCATACTTACCTGGCGTAGGAGACACCGTGATCATAAAGGCGGTTCTCCCAGGGCGAGACCTTTCCATTGCACTTCGGTTAGGTTGACCCCTGCGATTACCTCTAATGTAGGTAACTCGGGCGCATAATTTTTGGTAGTCGGGACTGCGTTCGCGCTGTCCCGTTCTTAAATTGTTTCAAAACTCAGCACGCAATAACAGAAGCTTGCCAGTATACAGCAAGCTGCAACTAGATAGGCACAAAACGGTTAGCTGCACGTCAAGGGACCTGGCGTCGAACCCAGAGCCACCCAGCGCGCGGCCCACTCCGCAACGACCTCGGACGTGCGCCCTTAGTAGCAGAAGCCACGACGACGCAACCCCCGCACAGCGTCCGAAAATAGCAGTCGGACAGCCATTTCGGCCCTTCTCTATCCATCGATGATTGCGCACCGACGGTAAATCGGCGGTGCATCGAGCCCTGCACGGCCGGCTAGTGTGATGGGGCGGTTGGGCCCACAGCAGCCGATGAGCGGCCGTAGGCGGTGCAGCGTGTATCGAGGTATAAGACGGGCCGAAATCAAGCGTCTAGCGTAGCGTCTTACGACTTGCAGACTTGCGGCACTTGGGGTGCTGGGGTCGTAGTCGGGTCGTGAACTGGAGACAACAAGAGCGAGAAAAATGAAAATGAAATTGCGGCCAACAGCACCCTGTTTTCCCAGGTGGTCACCCATCCAAGTACTGACAAGGCCCGACGTTGCTTAACTTCGGTGATCGGACGAGAACCGGTGTTTTCAACGTGGTATGGCCGTTGGCGAGCAAATTGTGCAACATGAAACGACAAGTCTGCGTCGGACCATGTCTCTTAATTTCCACACTGAGTGTTTATTTACCTGGCAGTAAACCCACGAGGCTGGCATAAAACGGCCGATCCAGATTTCGTGAAATGAAATAACATTTCTTTATGGAATGCATTTAGAAAATTAAAACTTTCGTACCTATTCTCCCTACTAGGGACGAAAAAATAGAAACACTTTCTGTTATTATGTTACAGTTGCGACTTGACAAATTCGTTAGATAGTCCAAATTCGTAGCAAAACAATGTCGTTAAATTACACCTGACAAAGACAATAAAACTCGCCTTCAATTAATTCGCTTTTGAATCATTTACATTACAAAACGTTCCACTTCCATTTTTTATGTACTTATTTTAGCGTTCATTATGTCTGATTTAACTTATCCCCTCCCCCCACCGACCGACCACCACAACTTCGCCTAAATAAATAAGAGTGTAGGTGATACGAATTACTCCCTGCCCCATAACGCTTATGCCTAATGCAAAGGGTAAAACGTTTAATTTTTTTTCCTTAGACTTTGCCATGTAAGGGGAAAATGACGGCATATACTGGATTCAAATAGCAAAGAACCCAACTAAGCTTTCACAATCCTACTGACAAACAAGAAAAATATTTCTTACCTTGTAGTTTCTATTTGTTCATAGGTGTTCAGTCAGTAACGTAACCAACAATGTATGCTCATTCTTGGTTTCTCTTGAATTCTACCAATGTGGGGTATGTTCAATGTGCACACTGTAAGGAATGCTGTCCAACATTCTTGGTCGTGTTTGACTGTCTGAGCTGTGGCGCTTCCGTTGCTAAGCAACAGACTCCAGCGATTGACAATACTGCCTCAATTAGCAACATTAAACTCTCTCCTCGTGATAGGTAATGTAACCTATTTTTTTTTTTTTTTTTTTTTTTTTTTTTTTTACAGGGCGGAAAAGTCATCCCACAAATGTCATTCGTCGTTACCATAGCAACAGGGAGAGCGTCTTTCTGATGGAAGGAGGGCCTGAGGCGGTAGACTGCACTTGTATGCCATCTTGCGGAGGATAGAGTGAGTTAGTTACTGCAGCAACGGTCCACGCCTGGACCGCGTGGTCCTCCCTTCCCGCGCGGTCCTCCCTCCCCGCGCAAAGTGCATCGATTTACTTGGCAGTAGGCTGTAATTGCAACTACCTGACACTTAACTCGGCGGCTAAAAGCTGCATTCTAAGTAGAAACTGCAAGCATAGCGACCATGCTCTTTAACAAGAGCTCTCGACGTCTTTCGTAATCGTCAAACATCTGTAGCGCGCGACGTTATAAATATTCGGCAGTGGGTGCGTGAAGGCATACTTACCTGGCGTAGGAGACACCGTGATCATAAAGGCGGTTCTCCCAGGGCGAGACCTTTCCATTGCACTTCGGTTAGGTTGACCCCTGCGATTACCTCTAATGTAGGTAACTCGGGCGCATAATTTTTGGTAGTCGGGACTGCGTTCGCGCTGTCCCGTTCTTAAATTGTTTCAAAACTCAGCACGCAATAACAGAAGCTTGCCAGTATACAGCAAGCTGCAACTAGATAGGCACAAAACGGTTAGCTGCACGTCAAGGGACCTGGCGTCGAACCCAGAGCCACCCAGCGCGCGGCCCACTCCGCAACGACCTCGGACGTGCGCCCTTAGTAGCAGAAGCCACGACGACGCAACCCCCGCACAGCGTCCGAAAATAGCAGTCGGACAGCCATTTCGGCCCTTCTCTATCCATCGATGATTGCGCACCGACGGTAAATCGGCGGTGCATCGAGCCCTGCACGGCCGGCTAGTGTGATGGGGCGGTTGGGCCCACAGCAGCCGATGAGCGGCCGTAGGCGGTGCAGCGTGTATCGAGGTATAAGACGGGCCGAAATCAAGCGTCTAGCGTAGCGTCTTACGACTTGCAGACTTGCGGCACTTGGGGTGCTGGGGTCGTAGTCGGGTCGTGAACTGGAGACATCAAGAGCGAGAAAAATGAAAATGAAATTGCGGCCAACAGCACCCTGTTTTCCCAGGTGGTCACCCATCCAAGTACTGACAAGGCCCGACGTTGCTTAACTTCGGTGATCGGACGAGAACCGGTGTTTTCAACGTGGTATGGCCGTTGGCGAGCAAATTGTGCAACATGAAACGACAAGTCTGCGTCGGACCATGTCTCTTAATTTCCACACTGACTGTTTATTTATTTACCTGGCAGTAAAAACACGAGACTGGCATAAAACGGCCGATCCAGATTTCGTGAAATGAAATAACATTTCTTTATGGAATGCATTTAGAAAATTAAAACTTTCGTACCTATTCTCCCTACTAGGGACGAAAAAATAGAAACACTTTCTGTTATTATGTTACAGTTGCGACTTGACAAATTCGTTAGATAGTCCAAATTCGTAGCAAAACAATGTCGTTAAATTACACCTGACAAAGACAATAAAACTCGCCTTCAATTAATTCGCTTTTGAATCATTTACATTACAAAACGTTCCACTTCCATTTTTTATGTACTTATTTTAGCGTTCATTATGTCTGATTTAACTTATCCCCTCCCCCCACCGACCGACCACCACAACTTCGCCTAAATAAATAAGAGTGTAGGTGATACGAATTACTCCCTGCCCCATAACGCTTATGCCTAATGCAAAGGGTAAAACGTTTAATTTTTTTTCCTTAGACTTTGCCATGTAAGGGGAAAATGACGGCATATACTGGATTCAAATAGCAAAGAACCCAACTAAGCTTTCACAATCCTACTGACAAACAAGAAAAATATTTCTTACCTTGTAGTTTCTATTTGTTCATAGGTGTTCAGTCAGTAACGTAACCAACAATGTATGCTCATTCTTGGTTTCTCTTGAATTCTACCAATGTGGGGTATGTTCAATGTGCACACTGTAAGGAATGCTGTCCAACATTCTTGGTCGTGTTTGACTGTCTGAGCTGTGGCGCTTCCGTTGCTAAGCAACAGACTCCAGCGATTGACAATACTGCCTCAATTAGCAACATTAAACTCTCTCCTCGTGATAGGTAATGTAACCTATTTTTTTTTTTTTTTTTTTTTTTTTTTTGCAGGGCGGAAAAGTCATCCCACAAATGTCATTCGTCGTTACCATAGCAACAGGGAGAGCGTCTTTCTGATGGAAGGAGGGCCTGAGGCGGTAGACTGCACTTGTATGCCATCTTGCGGAGGATAGAGTGAGTTAGTTACTGCAGCAACGGTCCACGCCTGGACCGCGTGGTCCTCCCTTCCCGCGCGGTCCTCCCTCCCCGCGCAAAGTGCATCGATTTACTTGGCAGTAGGCTGTAATTGCAACTACCTGACACTTAACTCGGCGGCTAAAAGCTGCATTCTAAGTAGAAACTGCAAGCATAGCGACCATGCTCTTTAACAAGAGCTCTCGACGTCTTTCGTAATCGTCAAACATCTGTAGCGCGCGACGTTATAAATATTCGGCAGTGGGTGCGTGAAGGCATACTTACCTGGCGTAGGAGACACCGTGATCATAAAGGCGGTTCTCCCAGGGCGAGACCTTTCCATTGCACTTCGGTTAGGTTGACCCCTGCGATTACCTCTAATGTAGGTAACTCGGGCGCATAATTTTTGGTAGTCGGGACTGCGTTCGCGCTGTCCCGTTCTTAAATTGTTTCAAAACTCAGCACGCAATAACAGAAGCTTGCCAGTATACAGCAAGCTGCAACTAGATAGGCACAAAACGGTTAGCTGCACGTCAAGGGACCTGGCGTCGAACCCAGAGCCACCCAGCGCGCGGCCCACTCCGCAACGACCTCGGACGTGCGCCCTTAGTAGCAGAAGCCACGACGACGCAACCCCCGCACAGCGTCCGAAAATAGCAGTCGGACAGCCATTTCGGCCCTTCTCTATCCATCGATGATTGCGCACCGACGGTAAATCGGCGGTGCATCGAGCCCTGCACGGCCGGCTAGTGTGATGGGGCGGTTGGGCCCACAGCAGCCGATGAGCGGCCGTAGGCGGTGCAGCGTGTATCGAGGTATAAGACGGGCCGAAATCAAGCGTCTAGCGTAGCGTCTTACGACTTGCAGACTTGCGGCACTTGGGGTGCTGGGGTCGTAGTCGGGTCGTGAACTGGAGACAACAAGAGCGAGAAAAATGAAAATGAAATTGCGGCCAACAGCACCCTGTTTTCCCAGGTGGTCACCCATCCAAGTACTGACAAGGCCCGACGTTGCTTAACTTCGGTGATCGGACGAGAACCGGTGTTTTCAACGTGGTATGGCCGATGGCGAGCAAATTGTGCAACATGAAACGACAAGTCTGCGTCGGACCATGTCTCTTAATTTCCACACTGACTGTTTATTTATTTACCTGGCAGTAAAAACACGAGACTGGCATAAAACGGCCGATCCAGATTTCGTGAAATGAAATAACATTTCTTTATGGAATGCATTTAGAAAATTAAAACTTTCGTACCTATTCTCCCTACTAGGGACGAAAAAATAGAAACACTTTCTGTTATTATGTTACAGTTGCGACTTGACAAATTCGTTAGATAGTCCAAATTCGTAGCAAAACAATGTCGTTAAATTACACCTGACAAAGACAATAAAACTCGCCTTCAATTAATTCGCTTTTGAATCATTTACATTACAAAACGTTCCACTTCCATTTTTTATGTACTTATTTTAGCGTTCATTATGTCTGATTTAACTTATCCCCTCCCCCCACCGACCGACCACCACAACTTCGCCTAAATAAATAAGAGTGTAGGTGATACGAATTACTCCCTGCCCCATAACGCTTATGCCTAATGCAAAGGGTAAAACGTTTAATTTTTTTTCCTTAGACTTTGCCATGTAAGGGGAAAATGACGGCATATACTGGATTCAAATAGCAAAGAACCCAACTAAGCTTTCACAATCCTACTGACAAACAAGAAAAATATTTCTTACCTTGTAGTTTCTATTTGTTCATAGGTGTTCAGTCAGTAACGTAACCAACAATGTATGCTCATTCTTGGTTTCTCTTGAATTCTACCAATGTGGGGTATGTTCAATGTGCACACTGTAAGGAATGCTGTCCAACATTCTTGGTCGTGTTTGACTGTCTGAGCTGTGGCGCTTCCGTTGCTAAGCAACAGACTCCAGCGATTGACAATACTGCCTCAATTAGCAACATTAAACTCTCTCCTCGTGATAGGTAATGTAACCTATTTTTTTTTTTTTTTTTTTTTTTTTTACAGGGCGGAAAAGTCATCCCACAAATGTCATTCGTCGTTACCATAGCAACAGGGAGAGCGTCTTTCTGATGGAAGGAGGGCCTGAGGCGGTAGACTGCACTTGTATGCCATCTTGCGGAGGATAGAGTGAGTTAGTTACTGCAGCAACGGTCCACGCCTGGACCGCGTGGTCCTCCCTTCCCGCGCGGTCCTCCCTCCCCGCGCAAAGTGCATCGATTTACTTGGCAGTAGGCTGTAATTGCAACTACCTGACACTTAACTCGGCGGCTAAAAGCTGCATTCTAAGTAGAAACTGCAAGCATAGCGACCATGCTCTTTAACAAGAGCTCTCGACGTCTTTCGTAATCGTCAAACATCTGTAGCGCGCGACGTTATAAATATTCGGCAGTGGGTGCGTGAAGGTTCCTGGCCCTCGCCCCCTCCCTTGCCCGTTCCCAGGTTTTGCTCCAGTCCCACCTCACCGAGTTCGCCTCCTGGTGTAACCGGTGGCTCCTCTCCGTCAATCCCGACAAATCCCAGGCAATAGTCATAGGTCGTACTACCCGCACCTTCCGCCTCCACGATTTCTATCTTACCCTTCACAACCGACCCATCCGCCACACCCCCACCCTCAAGTACCTTGGCCTTACCCTTGACCGCCAACTGTCCTGGACTCCATACCTCAAATCCCTCCGTGAGAAAGCTCTGTCCCGCCTAAACCTCCTAAAACTCCTCACTGGCCGGACGTGGGGCCTCCACCCTTCCACTGTCCTTCACACCTACAAATCAATCATGCGCCCCATCCTTTGTTCCTTCCACCCCGCCTGGATATCAGCCCCTCCTACTTTCTACAAGTCCCTCCAGATTCTAGAACGCCACGCCCTCCGCCTCGCATACCGTATCAGACTCCCTTCCCCCACGCGGATCCTCTATGACCTCATCCCCTTCCCTCCTCTCCTACAACACCTCGAACATCTCCGGCTCCTTTACGCATCCCGCAAAATAGAGTCCCAAAACCCTCTGGTCTACCCTATTCTTACGAATCCCGGGCCTCTGCCACGCCTCCGCCAAACCGTCCCTCCCGGCCTTCACCTCCATACGCTCCGTATCCTCTCCCAAGGCAATTTCCGCACCCTTCCTCTACCGGATACCGAACTTCGGCCCGATATCTACCCCTCCTACCAACTCTGATCCCTTCCCCGTAGCATCAGCGCCCCTCCCCTCTCTCCCGTCCCTTTTCCTTCCCGCCCGCTTGGCTACCCCTCTCCCATGCCCAGAGTCTCGTCACTCCTTCCCTCCTTACGCTCTCTTCCCTCCCCATCTCCCCCTCCCCCGCACTTCCCCCATCCCTGCCCCACCTCCCCCCCCCTCCGTCCCCTCCCCACTCCCTGCGGGGGCGTCTCGACTTTTTCTCTATGTGTTCAGTGCAAGTGTCTCCAGTGTCGTGTGTTTTACTCAGTGCCTCCATAATCGCCGTCCCCATGTTTTATTCTTTACGCCGTCAACTGTCTCCGTGTGTGAACTTCGTGTCTCCGCAATGTACTTTTAAACTTGTCACCGTGGCCGGTTGTTTTTACTGACTGTGTGTGTGTTTTATCACTACTCGTCTCTTTTTTGTTCTCTGCCATATGTTTTGTCCCATTTATACATGTCCGTTTTACTCTGACGAAAAATCTGTCTGTCAAGTTTTTAATTTCCGCAATTTTGTTCATCTTTTTTATATTTTATCTCTTCTTTGTCAAATACTTGTGTATCACATGGCTGAAGAGCAGCCACCGCAGCTGCTGCCAGCCTGCCAGCTGTTTCTACGGCTGGCTTTAAAACAACAATAAAGGAAAAAAAAAAAAAAAAAAAAAAAAAATGCGTGAAGGCATACTTACCTGGCGTAGGAGACACCGTGATCATAAAGGCGGTTCTCCCAGGGCGAGACCTTTCCATTGCACTTCGGTTAGGTTGACCCCTGCGATTACCTCTAATGTAGGTAACTCGGGCGCATAATTTTTGGTAGTCGGGACTGCGTTCGCGCTGTCCCGTTCTTAAATTGTTTCAAAACTCAGCACGCAATAACAGAAGCTTGCCAGTATACAGCAAGCTGCAACTAGATAGGCACAAAACGGTTAGCTGCACGTCAAGGGACCTGGCGTCGAACCCAGAGCCACCCAGCGCGCGGCCCACTCCGCAACGACCTCGGACGTGCGCCCTTAGTAGCAGAAGCCACGACGACGCAACCCCCGCACAGCGTCCGAAAATAGCAGTCGGACAGCCATTTCGGCCCTTCTCTATCCATCGATGATTGCGCACCGACGGTAAATCGGCGGTGCATCGAGCCCTGCACGGCCGGCTAGTGTGATGGGGCGGTTGGGCCCACAGCAGCCGATGAGCGGCCGTAGGCGGTGCAGCGTGTA
Organism: Locusta migratoria; assembly: GCA_026315105.1. Lineage (NCBI taxonomy): Eukaryota > Metazoa > Arthropoda > Insecta > Orthoptera > Acrididae > Locusta > Locusta migratoria. The sequence goes on from CM048746.1 coordinate 567,969,962, forward strand.
TCGAGGTATAAGACGGGCCGAAATCAAGCGTCTAGCGTAGCGTCTTACGACTTGCAGACTTGCGGCACTTGGGGTGCTGGGGTCGTAGTCGGGTCGTGAACTGGAGACAACAAGAGCGAGAAAAATGAAAATGAAATTGCGGCCAACAGCACCCTGTTTTCCCAGGTGGTCACCCATCCAAGTACTGACAAGGCCCGACGTTGCTTAACTTCGGTGATCGGACGAGAACCGGTGTTTTCAACGTGGTATGGCCGTTGGCGAGCAAATTGTGCAACATGAAACGACAAGTCTGCGTCGGACCATGTCTCTTAATTTCCACACTGACTGTTTATTTATTTACCTGGCAGTAAAAACACGAGACTGGCATAAAACGGCCGATCCAGATTTCGTGAAATGAAATAACATTTCTTTATGGAATGCATTTAGAAAATTAAAACTTTCGTACCTATTCTCCCTACTAGGGACGAAAAAATAGAAACACTTTCTGTTATTATGTTACAGTTGCGACTTGACAAATTCGTTAGATAGTCCAAATTCGTAGCAAAACAATGTCGTTAAATTACACCTGACAAAGACAATAAAACTCGCCTTCAATTAATTCGCTTTTGAATCATTTACATTACAAAACGTTCCACTTCCATTTTTATGTACTTATTTTAGCGTTCATTATGTCTGATTTAACTTATCCCCTCCCCCCACCGACCGACCACCACAACTTCGCCTAAATAAATAAGAGTGTAGGTGATACGAATTACTCCCTGCCCCATAACGCTTATGCCTAATGCAAAGGGTAAAACGTTTAATTTTTTTTCCTTAGACTTTGCCATGTAAGGGGAAAATGACGGCATATACTGGATTCAAATAGCAAAGAACCCAACTAAGCTTTCACAATCCTACTGACAAACAAGAAAAATATTTCTTACCTTGTAGTTTCTATTTGTTCATAGGTGTTCAGTCAGTAACGTAACCAACAATGTATGCTCATTCTTGGTTTCTCTTGAATTCTACCAATGTGGGGTATGTTCAATGTGCACACTGTAAGGAATGCTGTCCAACATTCTTGGTCGTGTTTGACTGTCTGAGCTGTGGCGCTTCCGTTGCTAAGCAACAGACTCCAGCGATTGACAATACTGCCTCAATTAGCAACATTAAACTCTCTCCTCGTGATAGGTAATGTAACCTATTTTTTTTTTTTTTTTTTTTTTTTTTTTTTTGCAGGGCGGAAAAGTCATCCCACAAATGTCATTCGTCGTTACCATAGCAACAGGGAGAGCGTCTTTCTGATGGAAGGAGGGCCTGAGGCGGTAGACTGCACTTGTATGCCATCTTGCGGAGGATAGAGTGAGTTAGTTACTGCAGCAACGGTCCACGCCTGGACCGCGTGGTCCTCCCTTCCCGCGCGGTCCTCCCTCCCCGCGCAAAGTGCATCGATTTACTTGGCAGTAGGCTGTAATTGCAACTACCTGACACTTAACTCGGCGGCTAAAAGCTGCATTCTAAGTAGAAACTGCAAGCATAGCGACCATGCTCTTTAACAAGAGCTCTCGACGTCTTTCGTAATCGTCAAACATCTGTAGCGCGCGACGTTATAAATATTCGGCAGTGGGTGCGTGAAGGCATACTTACCTGGCGTAGGAGACACCGTGATCATAAAGGCGGTTCTCCCAGGGCGAGACCTTTCCATTGCACTTCGGTTAGGTTGACCCCTGCGATTACCTCTAATGTAGGTAACTCGGGCGCATAATTTTTGGTAGTCGGGACTGCGTTCGCGCTGTCCCGTTCTTAAATTGTTTCAAAACTCAGCACGCAATAACAGAAGCTTGCCAGTATACAGCAAGCTGCAACTAGATAGGCACAAAACGGTTAGCTGCACGTCAAGGGACCTGGCGTCGAACCCAGAGCCACCCAGCGCGCGGCCCACTCCGCAACGACCTCGGACGTGCGCCCTTAGTAGCAGAAGCCACGACGACGCAACCCCCGCACAGCGTCCGAAAATAGCAGTCGGACAGCCATTTCGGCCCTTCTCTATCCATCGATGATTGCGCACCGACGGTAAATCGGCGGTGCATCGAGCCCTGCACGGCCGGCTAGTGTGATGGGGCGGTTGGGCCCACAGCAGCCGATGAGCGGCCGTAGGCGGTGCAGCGTGTATCGAGGTATAAGACGGGCCGAAATCAAGCGTCTAGCGTAGCGTCTTACGACTTGCAGACTTGCGGCACTTGGGGTGCTGGGGTCGTAGTCGGGTCGTGAACTGGAGACAACAAGAGCGAGAAAAATGAAAATGAAATTGCGGCCAACAGCACCCTGTTTTCCCAGGTTTTTTTTTTTTTTTTTTTTTTTTTTTTTTTTTTTTTTTTTTTAAGGGCCTCCCTTCTCCCCTTACAGCCCCTCCTTGCTCTCACCAATATTGCCTTCTTCGGCGAGCCTTCAATGGCTATAATCAAAATGTGTGCTGTTTCCTTCTTCAAATGAAGTGAGTGATGGTTTCCATTAACCATTGATGTGTTGATGGACGTCATCCAACTTCGGTCACTTGCCGACGTTCACCTGCAGAAAACCGGTTGAGTAATCCAACACAGTCTTCGATAAACGAAACACGTGGCTTCTTGAAATGTTGAACAGAAAGTAAAGTAATGCAAAATAAATCATATTTGCAGTCCCTGCATCGATAATCCGCCGACATCTTGTATTGGCGGCAACAAAATTAAAAACGACACTCTCCAATGAGCAGTGATGAACGTCCACAGTAGAAGACAATTCCAATAACATAAGCACTGAAAGAAAGTTTTAAACGCAAATCAAAACCTCTTTAGGTTTGACACAGATACAAACAGCATAACTGAACACTTTTCTTGAAGTTTACCAGTTCTTTTCTATTTCAGTTTCGTGAGAGAAATTTTTACGATATGATCACATTTTATAAATCGCTAAGTTAAGTAGCGTGAAGACTGTTACAGGAAGTTTTCGAATGCGTATTTAAGTCCAACATTGAGAAAATTTGCAAAATAAGTTCTATATTTGGGATGTCTTTTCGATACGTCATGTTCGGTAGAAAGGTAATGTAAAAATAGAAAATCGTCCGTGATTTGTAATTGAAGGACTGCGTACGCTGTGTGGGCGAGAAGCCACACCGTAGCCGCCCGTTTCGTATCCGGGAAGGGTCGACAGTCAGGGAGCAGCACACTGTCGGCGTCGAACGCATCGGCGGTGGTCCTGTTGATCAGAGCGAGGATGCGCGTCGCGACGCTCCAGACCGACGCGAACTGCGCGCACGTGAACCTGTGCTCCAACGTGTCCCTCTGGTGGCAGGCTGCACACTCGTCGTCCGGGCGCAGGTGGATGCGGTACATCTTGTCGTTGGTGGCCAGCACGCGGTTGACCACCTTGTACCAAAAGCTGGACACCTCCGGCGAAAGGTAGGGCGCCCACACGTTGGTCCACACCGCCTTCCACGCAGACCTCGGGAAGAGGCCCTCCATCCTGTTAGCAGCCGGCCTGCCCCGCAGACCTCGGTACAAGATCTTCGCAGTGCGCCGCCGAGGATCTAAGTCGTCGCCGTCGAGGTAACTACGATGGACATAAAACTCCCGCACGTACCGCAGACGGTACGGGATGTTCGACGGGTCGATCGGAGCCACGAGCGACGCAGGTCTGTACTGCCGAAATAGCACGGCCGTCGGACTTGTTGGGTGCGTTTCGATGATGCTGCATGTTCTGTGGATTAACAGCGCCGCGGCCTTGGTGGCAAAGTGCGTTAATCCGAGTCCACCCTGTTCCTTCGGCAATGTGCACGTCTCATACGAGACTTTAAAAATCTGGCCTCGCCACAGCAGCCAGTAAACTGCCTGCGTGATAGCCCTACCTATTTCACGTGGCACATGAAAGATTTGCGCAAGATACCATGCTTTGCTAAGCAGGAAACAGTTAATCAAAGCCACCCGCTGTTGCAACACCAGACTGCGCGTAGTATTAAGTTGCGCCATCGCTCGAATTGCATACATAGTAGTGCGCCAGTTAATGACCGCAGTTTTCATCATATTTGCGTAAAACCAGACACCCAAGATCTTGTGCTGTTGTTTGACTTGGAACCACGGTTGTATAAAAGCAGGACCGACGTTGTATATTGGCAGAAAAACAGTTTTACGAGTGTTCACTAAAGCACCAGACGCCCTCTCGTAACACGTGAGCACTCGTCGGACCACGTCTAAATCAGTCGGCGAAGATACCAAAACACCGAGATCGTCCGCGTACGCGCGACAAACCACTTTTGACTGTCCTATCATCATGCCCACACACGAGGCGTCAAGTTGTCTCAATAGAGGGTCCAAAGAAATCGCAAACAAGCACATCGACAGTGGACAGCCTTGTTTTACTGAACACCGAATAGAAATAGAGTCCGTTAAAACACCATTAACACACACACGAGACTTTGCACCATTGAACAAATTAAAAATCATTTCAACAAATTTTGTCCCAAAACCAAACTTATTCATCACGCGCCGAAGATATATGTGGCCGATGCGATCAAAGGCCGTGGCGAAATCAATCGATAAAATTCCTAATGCATGTTTTTGAACAGACGCATGAGCACTTGCATCCCTATAGGTGCACACGGCATCGAAAATTGTTCTACGAGGGACTGCACATTGCTGAAAAGGACTGATAACTTTATCCATAACCACCTTCAGTCTTGTCGCCACACACTTTGTAAATAATTTATAATCTCCATTGAGGAGAGTAATAGGCCTTAGATCGGAGATCTTATTCGTCACTCTGGTCTTCGGCGCGAGAGTTACTATGCCTTCTAAAAACGACTCAGGAACCGGTGATCCACTTAAAATTTCGTTAAAAACCCCCGTAATTGTATCCCCGAGTAAAAACCAAAATTTCAAATAAAATTCTGGGGGCAATCCATCCGCTCCTGGCGACTTGTTACGCGAGCACATTTTCAGCACATCATGAACTTCATCCGCCGTAAACGGCTCGTTAAGCTGCCGTCTGTCGTCAGCTGTGAGAACACGCGGGACAACTTGCAATATCTGCCGCATCGCCGCCGCGTCGCATTGCTTTTCGGCAAACAGCTGCGAGAAGTGTCTGTGCGCCTCTCTCAGTATATCCGCGTGCTCGGATAGCTTCGCGCCGCCCTCCGCCTCCAGTTCTCTGACAGTCCGCCGAACGGCGCGCCGGCGCTCGCGCAACAGGTGGAAAGCGGACGGCTCCTCCCCCACCCCCGCCCCCGGCGCCTGGCACCGCACTGCCGCCCCCTCCAGCTTCTCCCGTTGCAACCCCATCAGCCTCCCCTTCACCTGCCGGATGGTTGCCGCCCTCCTACCAGGATTGTCAGTCGGCAAGTTTATTGCGTCCCTTAAACAGTTTTCATAAAAAGATATCGTTGACCTCTTCCAGTGCGCCACTTCCTTACTAAATTCTTGTAAAGCCTTGCGCAACGCTGGCTTCACAAAGTCCACCCACCAAGACGTCACAGTCGGATAAAAGTCTCTGTAGACCGCAAGGCGCGTCCACACATTTACAATAGCCGGGGTCAAACTAGCGTCGTACAAATGGCTGGTATTAAGTTTCCACAGCCGCCGTGCTGGAAATGGGGGTCCCAGCAAAGAATGGAAACGGCAAACGTACGCACAGTGATCAGAGAAGATAACCGGATGGACCGCAGAATCGACTATACAGTCTTTGTTGTCACTAGATATATAAATTCTATCAATCCGGCTTCTTCCAGTGGCGTAAAAGTATGTAAAGCCAGCACCATGCGGGTATAAGTGACGCCACGAGTCCGTCAGCCGGAGCTCCGTAACTAAAGTTGAAAATTCCAAACACTTGTGCGCACTCGGTTCCTGATCTTTATCGTCTGTCACGCAATTAAAATCACCTCCTAAAATTAGAGGGAGCGGAGGTCCATGTAACAGATGACAAATGTCGTGACTGTAAAACACGCGCCGTAGCGCCCTCCCCTCAGCACCAGAAGGAGCATAAATATTTGCATAGCGGACGCCGCCCACAGTACACGCCACACCACGACCGCTAGGAAGTTTGGCAATGTTAAGGACGTCATGTCCTAATTTCACTAAAATTGCCGTACCACAACTGTACTCGGGATCATAGTTCATTAAAACTTCATATCCTGGTACAACACAGATAAAATCGGTTACCACCTCTTGTAAAAATACAATATCTGCATCAATAAAATGTATAAAATCCAAAAACGCTATAAATTTTGCTTGGGACTCAAATCTATTCAGGTTCACGGTAGCGACTACAGATGGAGCTCTCGCTACCATACGCTCGTGTGTATTGAGGAAAACTAGGCGCGGGTTTGAGTCCCGCCACCCTCTTCACCCATCTCACTCTCTGCACTCCAGTCAATTCTCTCAGGCACCTGCTCAGCATCCACCCTCACGTCCGTAGACGAAGACCCGATCGGCGCAGATGAGGAGATTTGCTGCTGGGGCCGCGTGCGCTTCTCATACGTATCGTCCGACTTCCTCTTTATCGGCGCCGTCACCTGTGCGCTCTCGCAGTCCATGGCGTCCCACCCACCCTGCTCCAACATTTGTTTTAACTGCCGAACCGTTTCGTCCCTCCTCATCTCTTCCGCACTCAATTTCTGGGCAGCTTCGTCAGACCGAGATTGGCGGCGTCCGGGATCAGAACCCTGCGCCACCCGCGCCGCCTTCTCCTCTTCGCGGGCCGCGCGCTCTAAGGCCTTCTGTTTCCGACGCTGCCGGACGCTCAAACCGCGCGTATCGGTCCCCTTCTCCGGAGACGAACTCCGATCCCGACGTTGCGACTGCTTTTCGGACCTACTAGAACTCGCACTACGCGACCGAGATTCTCGACCGCTGCGGTCAGCAGAGCTATCTCTCTGAGGTTTTGGAGTAAGGTCCACCGCAGCCGCCCTCTGATCGAAAGGTTTCGGCGTAGTTGCACCTTTCACCTGCGGCGTAACAAATTCTACATCTTGACCTACCACACAAACCGGTTCTTGCAAGGGTGGCGCCAAAGTTCCAGGAACAGTTGAAGCTGTGCCGACACTAACAGGCGCGTCCACAACCACAGCGTCACGAACGATAACGGAAGGCACGGGTTGTGATCCCGTCCTGACCTCGTCATGCGCAATATGGTGTGACACAGAGAGATCGTCACTAATTTCATTGTCTTCTCGTGTCATATTTTCACCTACGGCCGCAGATGTTGTCGCGCCGACATTGACTTCTGGCGCAGGAACAACATCAGATCTAATACCAACTACCGAAGGTGCCAAAACGGATGTCTCTGTCTCCGGTAAAAGCCGAATTGCAGGACGCGTCACTAAACCGGTAGACACCGTCGCGTCAGGTGGCAACAAGTGTGGTGTAGTGTCCATCTCATCCCCTCGAACAACAGTTTCCCCATCATTCTGTACGGGAGACGAACCCAGTGCCACAGCGGCATACGTCATTTGCGCGCCCCCCTGCGTTTCCGGCGGCAGCTGCGCAGGGCGCCGGCGCCGCGGACAATGCTGCCTGAGGTGGTCAGTGGCATTGCAATAAGAACAGGTCTGCGGCTGCCCCTCATAAGTCACAAATGCGCGGTGGCCTCCAATTACGACAAACGAAGGAATGTGCTGGCGCACTACCATCTTGATCGACCTGATACCATTATCGACCTGGTATACATATGCTGAGGACCACTTTTCCTTTGTAACCGATATCACGTCACCATAAGGCATAAGACTTCTTCTAATAGTCTCTAAACGCGTCTCAAACGGGAGGTTGAAAACACGCACATTGCGCATTCCAAATCCCGCATACGAAAGTGTCACTTCACTAATTGTCCCATTCATGTGCCGAAATTTTCGAACTCCGTTATTATGTTTTACAAGAGTGTCACACATTTCCGGGGAACTCAGTTTAAGAAATAAACAGTTCAAAATAGTGTCCATTTGTACACCGAGAACGACATTTTCGGGTAAGACTAGTTCATCTCTCATCCAAGTATGTACTTCAAACGCAAAAGGCCTAGGAACGTTTTTCTGAAATTCGACCTGTATGTTATTCTGGCGCTCTTCGCCCATTACTCACGTTTTCGTTGAACTATAACAGGAATGAAGACGCAGGCGAAAGCGAAGAGCCGCCGCCGGCCGAAGCACAGTGCTCGACGTAAACACTTCCCGCGCGGCGCACCGAGGTGTTGCCAGGCGGGCAGCCAGCCAAGTACTGACAAGGCCCGACGTTGCTTAACTTCGGTGATCGGACGAGAACCGGTGTTTTCAACGTGGTATGGCCGTTGGCGAGCAAATTGTGCAACATGAAACGACAAGTCTGCGTCGGACCATGTCTCTTAATTTCCACACTGACTGTTTATTTATTTACCTGGCAGTAAAAACACGAGACTGGCATAAAACGGCCGATCCAGATTTCGTGAAATGAAATAACATTTCTTTATGGAATGCATTTAGAAAATTAAAACTTTCGTACCTATTCTCCCTACTAGGGACGAAAAAATAGAAACACTTTCTGTTATTATGTTACAGTTGCGACTTGACAAATTCGTTAGATAGTCCAAATTCGTAGCAAAACAATGTCGTTAAATTACACCTGACAAAGACAATAAAACTCGCCTTCAATTAATTCGCTTTTGAATCATTTACATTACAAAACGTTCCACTTCCATTTTTTATGTACTTATTTTAGCGTTCATTATGTCTGATTTAACTTATCCCCTCCCCCCACCGACCGACCACCACAACTTCGCCTAAATAAATAAGAGTGTAGGTGATACGAATTACTCCCTGCCCCATAACGCTTATGCCTAATGCAAAGGGTAAAACGTTTAATTTTTTTTCCTTAGACTTTGCCATGTAAGGGGAAAATGACGGCATATACTGGATTCAAATAGCAAAGAACCCAACTAAGCTTTCACAATCCTACTGACAAACAAGAAAAATATTTCTTACCTTGTAGTTTCTATTTGTTCATAGGTGTTCAGTCAGTAACGTAACCAACAATGTATGCTCATTCTTGGTTTCTCTTGAATTCTACCAATGTGGGGTATGTTCAATGTGCACACTGTAAGGAATGCTGTCCAACATTCTTGGTCGTGTTTGACTGTCTGAGCTGTGGCGCTTCCGTTGCTAAGCAACAGACTCCAGCGATTGACAATACTGCCTCAATTAGCAACATTAAACTCTCTCCTCGTGATAGGTAATGTAACCTATTTTTTTTTTTTTTTTTTTTTTTTTTTTTACAGGGCGGAAAAGTCATCCCACAAATGTCATTCGTCGTTACCATAGCAACAGGGAGAGCGTCTTTCTGATGGAAGGAGGGCCTGAGGCGGTAGACTGCACTTGTATGCCATCTTGCGGAGGATAGAGTGAGTTAGTTACTGCAGCAACGGTCCACGCCTGGACCGCGTGGTCCTCCCTTCCCGCGCGGTCCTCCCTCCCCGCGCAAAGTGCATCGATTTACTTGGCAGTAGGCTGTAATTGCAACTACCTGACACTTAACTCGGCGGCTAAAAGCTGCATTCTAAGTAGAAACTGCAAGCATAGCGACCATGCTCTTTAACAAGAGCTCTCGACGTCTTTCGTAATCGTCAAACATCTGTAGCGCGCGACGTTATAAATATTCGGCAGTGGGTGCGTGAAGGCATACTTACCTGGCGTAGGAGACACCGTGATCATAAAGGCGGTTCTCCCAGGGCGAGACCTTTCCATTGCACTTCGGTTAGGTTGACCCCTGCGATTACCTCTAATGTAGGTAACTCGGGCGCATAATTTTTGGTAGTCGGGACTGCGTTCGCGCTGTCCCGTTCTTAAATTGTTTCAAAACTCAGCACGCAATAACAGAAGCTTGCCAGTATACAGCAAGCTGCAACTAGATAGGCACAAAACGGTTAGCTGCACGTCAAGGGACCTGGCGTCGAACCCAGAGCCACCCAGCGCGCGGCCCACTCCGCAACGACCTCGGACGTGCGCCCTTAGTAGCAGAAGCCACGACGACGCAACCCCCGCACAGCGTCCGAAAATAGCAGTCGGACAGCCATTTCGGCCCTTCTCTATCCATCGATGATTGCGCACCGACGGTAAATCGGCGGTGCATCGAGCCCTGCACGGCCGGCTAGTGTGATGGGGCGGTTGGGCCCACAGCAGCCGATGAGCGGCCGTAGGCGGTGCAGCGTGTATCGAGGTATAAGACGGGCCGAAATCAAGCGTCTAGCGTAGCGTCTTACGACTTGCAGACTTGCGGCACTTGGGGTGCTGGGGTCGTAGTCGGGTCGTGAACTGGAGACAACAAGAGCGAGAAAAATGAAAATGAAATTGCGGCCAACAGCACCCTGTTTTCCCAGGTGGTCACCCATCCAAGTACTGACAAGGCCCGACGTTGCTTAACTTCGGTGATCGGACGAGAACCGGTGTTTTCAACGTGGTATGGCCGTTGGCGAGCAAATTGTGCAACATGAAACGACAAGTCTGCGTCGGACCATGTCTCTTAATTTCCACACTGACTGTTTATTTATTTACCTGGCAGTAAAAACACGAGACTGGCATAAAACGGCCGATCCAGATTTCGTGAAATGAAATAACATTTCTTTATGGAATGCATTTAGAAAATTAAAACTTTCGTACCTATTCTCCCTACTAGGGACGAAAAAATAGAAACACTTTCTGTTATTATGTTACAGTTGCGACTTGACAAATTCGTTAGATAGTCCAAATTCGTAGCAAAACAATGTCGTTAAATTACACCTGACAAAGACAATAAAACTCGCCTTCAATTAATTCGCTTTTGAATCATTTACATTACAAAACGTTCCACTTCCATTTTTTATGTACTTATTTTAGCGTTCATTATGTCTGATTTAACTTATCCCCTCCCCCCACCGACCGACCACCACAACTTCGCCTAAATAAATAAGAGTGTAGGTGATACGAATTACTCCCTGCCCCATAACGCTTATGCCTAATGCAAAGGGTAAAACGTTTAATTTTTTTTCCTTAGACTTTGCCATGTAAGGGGAAAATGACGGCATATACTGGATTCAAATAGCAAAGAACCCAACTAAGCTTTCACAATCCTACTGACAAACAAGAAAAATATTTCTTACCTTGTAGTTTCTATTTGTTCATAGGTGTTCAGTCAGTAACGTAACCAACAATGTATGCTCATTCTTGGTTTCTCTTGAATTCTACCAATGTGGGGTATGTTCAATGTGCACACTGTAAGGAATGCTGTCCAACATTCTTGGTCGTGTTTGACTGTCTGAGCTGTGGCGCTTCCGTTGCTAAGCAACAGACTCCAGCGATTGACAATACTGCCTCAATTAGCAACATTAAACTCTCTCCTCGTGATAGGTAATGTAACCTATTTTTTTTTTTTTTTTTTTTTTTTTTTACAGGGCGGAAAAGTCATCCCACAAATGTCATTCGTCGTTACCATAGCAACAGGGAGAGCGTCTTTCTGATGGAAGGAGGGCCTGAGGCGGTAGACTGCACTTGTATGCCATCTTGCGGAGGATAGAGTGAGTTAGTTACTGCAGCAACGGTCCACGCCTGGACCGCGTGGTCCTCCCTTCCCGCGCGGTCCTCCCTCCCCGCGCAAAGTGCATCGATTTACTTGGCAGTAGGCTGTAATTGCAACTACCTGACACTTAACTCGGCGGCTAAAAGCTGCATTCTAAGTAGAAACTGCAAGCATAGCGACCATGCTCTTTAACAAGAGCTCTCGACGTCTTTCGTAATCGTCAAACATCTGTAGCGCGCGACGTTATAAATATTCGGCAGTGGGTGCGTGAAGGCATACTTACCTGGCGTAGGAGACACCGTGATCATAAAGGCGGTTCTCCCAGGGCGAGACCTTTCCATTGCACTTCGGTTAGGTTGACCCCTGCGATTACCTCTAATGTAGGTAACTCGGGCGCATAATTTTTGGTAGTCGGGACTGCGTTCGCGCTGTCCCGTTCTTAAATTGTTTCAAAACTCAGCACGCAATAACAGAAGCTTGCCAGTATACAGCAAGCTGCAACTAGATAGGCACAAAACGGTTAGCTGCACGTCAAGGGACCTGGCGTCGAACCCAGAGCCACCCAGCGCGCGGCCCACTCCGCAACGACCTCGGACGTGCGCCCTTAGTAGCAGAAGCCACGACGACGCAACCCCCGCACAGCGTCCGAAAATAGCAGTCGGACAGCCATTTCGGCCCTTCTCTATCCATCGATGATTGCGCACCGACGGTAAATCGGCGGTGCATCGAGCCCTGCACGGCCGGCTAGTGTGATGGGGCGGTTGGGCCCACAGCAGCCGATGAGCGGCCGTAGGCGGTGCAGCGTGTATCGAGGTATAAGACGGGCCGAAATCAAGCGTCTAGCGTAGCGTCTTACGACTTGCAGACTTGCGGCACTTGGGGTGCTGGGGTCGTAGTCGGGTCGTGAACTGGAGACAACAAGAGCGAGAAAAATGAAAATGAAATTGCGGCCAACAGCACCCTGTTTTCCCAGGTGGTCACCCATCCAAGTACTGACAAGGCCCGACGTTGCTTAACTTCGGTGATCGGACGAGAACCGGTGTTTTCAACGTGGTATGGCCGTTGGCGAGCAAATTGTGCAACATGAAACGACAAGTCTGCGTCGGACCATGTCTCTTAATTTCCACACTGAGTGTTTATTTACCTGGCAGTAAACCCACGAGGCTGGCATAAAACGGCCGATCCAGATTTCGTGAAATGAAATAACATTTCTTTATGGAATGCATTTAGAAAATTAAAACTTTCGTACCTATTCTCCCTACTAGGGACGAAAAAATAGAAACACTTTCTGTTATTATGTTACAGTTGCGACTTGACAAATTCGTTAGATAGTCCAAATTCGTAGCAAAACAATGTCGTTAAATTACACCTGACAAAGACAATAAAACTCGCCTTCAATTAATTCGCTTTTGAATCATTTACATTACAAAACGTTCCACTTCCATTTTTTATGTACTTATTTTAGCGTTCATTATGTCTGATTTAACTTATCCCCTCCCCCCACCGACCGACCACCACAACTTCGCCTAAATAAATAAGAGTGTAGGTGATACGAATTACTCCCTGCCCCATAACGCTTATGCCTAATGCAAAGGGTAAAACGTTTAATTTTTTTTCCTTAGACTTTGCCATGTAAGGGGAAAATGACGGCATATACTGGATTCAAATAGCAAAGAACCCAACTAAGCTTTCACAATCCTACTGACAAACAAGAAAAATATTTCTTACCTTGTAGTTTCTATTTGTTCATAGGTGTTCAGTCAGTAACGTAACCAACAATGTATGCTCATTCTTGGTTTCTCTTGAATTCTACCAATGTGGGGTATGTTCAATGTGCACACTGTAAGGAATGCTGTCCAACATTCTTGGTCGTGTTTGACTGTCTGAGCTGTGGCGCTTCCGTTGCTAAGCAACAGACTCCAGCGATTGACAATACTGCCTCAATTAGCAACATTAAACTCTCTCCTCGTGATAGGTAATGTAACCTATTTTTTTTTTTTTTTTTTTTTTTACAGGGCGGAAAAGTCATCCCACAAATGTCATTCGTCGTTACCATAGCAACAGGGAGAGCGTCTTTCTGATGGAAGGAGGGCCTGAGGCGGTAGACTGCACTTGTATGCCATCTTGCGGAGGATGGAGTGAGTTAGTTACTGCAGCAACGGTCCACGCCTGGACCGCGTGGTCCTCCCTTCCCGCGCGGTCCTCCCTCCCCGCGCAAAGTGCATCGATTTACTTGGCAGTAGGCTGTAATTGCAACTACCTGACACTTAACTCGGCGGCTAAAAGCTGCATTCTAAGTAGAAACTGCAAGCATAGCGACCATGCTCTTTAACAAGAGCTCTCGACGTCTTTCGTAATCGTCAAACATCTGTAGCGCGCGACGTTATAAATATTCGGCAGTGGGTGCGTGAAGGCATCGAATCCCCCCGACTGTAGCTATTGCCGGGCTGATCTCGGCTACTTCAGTTGGTTTCCTGTTCACGCTACTTCCTTCCGTTCCTGCTTTGCGCCGCCGCCGCCGCCGCCGCCGCCCAGGCCCCGCACCTGGTCCGCCGCCGCCGCCGCCGCCCAGGCCCCGCACCTGGTCCGCCGCCGCCGCCGCCGCCGCCGCCGCCGCCGCCGCCGCCGCCGCCCAGGCCCCGCACCTGGTCCTGCTCCTCCGCCGCCGCCGCCGCCGCTGCCGCCGCCCCCCAGGCCCAGCCCCTGGCCCCCCGCCGCCGCCGCCGCCGCCGCCGCCGCCGCCGCCGCCGTCGTCTTCGTAGCAGCACCAACGTCCACGCTGCCGCCGCCGTCATCGCTGCCGCCCTGCCGGTCTCCGCTCGTCGCCCTGGACTGCGCCCCTGTCGTAAGAGCTGCCCATGGCGACCTCATCGTCCACCCCGTCAACTTCCTCCTCCCTCTCCGCAGTTCCCACAATAACCCTGCCCCCTGTCCATACTGCACCCATCATTCTTACTACCACCCCCTCCCTCGCCTCCACAACAATCACCTGGAGCCCCTCCAGCCTTCCCCACACTACTCTCCCGCTCCATGTCATCCTCTCCGCTTCACCATCCCATGAGGTCCCCCCTCCCCCTCCGCTCTACCTCCCCCTCACTACCCCCTACACTGCACCGGTCAATTCCGCCCATGTGACGCACCGCCGAGCCACGGTGGCAGATACGCCGCTGTCGCCCCCGCCCCCTTCTCACCTTCTACCCCACCATCCGCCTCCCATCGAAATCCCACTTGATCGTGTTTCCCTCCCAGCCCCTCCTACCTATGCCTCCGTCACCGCCTCTGCTCCAGTATCTCTACCTGCCTCTACTGGCGCCATCCCCAAGCGCACCCAGAAACGGGGAAGTGCGGACCCTTCCCCCGCCTCCACCAAATCGAAGAAAGCTCCCCCCCCTCCCCCGCCCCCTTCTCCTCCCCCTCTTACGGACTCTATGGACACCGCCCCCATTCTCCCACGCCCCCAACCCGACATGTTCACATATGTACTGTCCCATCCTGATCCCCGATTCCTTGAACATAAAAACCTCTCCCTCCAAATTCGGAAGTATTTCCCCTCCGCCCCCATCTCCCAAATTATTCCCCGCCGAGACTCTGTCCTCCTGAAGTCCCCCAGCCCCACCCTCCACACAGACATCCTCGCTCGCATCCCCAAGGTCCTTTTCGGTCCTCATGCCTCCCTCACCCCCTACTATACAGCCTCCTCTGCCCGCCAACCACCTCCCCCCCGCCGCCCTCCGACCCTCACCGCCGTGATCACAAGGCTTAGTCCTTTGATTACGGAGGAAGAGGTGTTGGAGCAACTCAACTCTCACCCCGACATCTCCATCCGTTCCGCCAAGCGGATCAACAATGACTCTGGCCCCACCCGTTTGATGCGGATATTTACTGAATCCGCATCTTCCCTTGACCACCTCTTCCTCGAGGGTGCGCTGATCTACGATCGCCGCCACACGGTAGAACCCTCCCGATCCCCCCCGCAAGCCTACCGCTGCGCCAGGTGCCTCGTTTATAATGATCACCTGACGCAGAACTGCAAAAACCCTCCCACCTGTCCCCACTGCAAAGACTCCCACCTCCATAAACACTGTCCCAACCTCACCTCTCCTCCCACCTGCAACACCTGTGGCGGCCCTCACCCTACCTACTCCTACAAGTGCAAATCCGTCCCTCCACCTGCTCCCTCCAAACCCGAACTCACCGTCCCCATCCGCCCCATAGATCCTCCCATGCACCCCAATCAATCCTTGGTCCCTCCCCCCACCGCCGAAGACGTTATCCGGTTCGTCACCACCGTCCTCGCCAACATCCACCCCTTCCAGCGTCCCCACACCCTCCAACAGATTGCACTGGCCGCCAGGTCCGTGTTCAATCTGGACACCTTTGCCACCTTCTCCCGCGCCCACTCCCACTTCGCCTTTTCCCGCCTCGAGACCCAAGTTTAAGTCCCTCCGGTCCCCTTCCTTTCCCCACCCCTCCTCTACCCTCCCCAACCCTCCCTCTATCCCATCATGGCAGGCCCATCCTATACCCTCCTCTACCACAACATCCGCTCCCTCCCAGCCAATAAGAACCTCTTCCTCCACACTCTCTCCCAACACCGCG
Organism: Locusta migratoria; assembly: GCA_026315105.1. Lineage (NCBI taxonomy): Eukaryota > Metazoa > Arthropoda > Insecta > Orthoptera > Acrididae > Locusta > Locusta migratoria. The sequence goes on from CM048746.1 coordinate 567,986,080, forward strand.
TGGATGCCTTCCTACTCAACGAGACCTTCCTGCAACCCCGCCGACCAGTCAACACCAATCCTTACCTTCTCCACCGCACCGACGGACCCCCACCCCTGGCCCGAGGCGGAGTGGCGATCGGCCATCTCCGTCACCACCCCGTCCGGCTACACCCTCTCCTCAATGACCCCACTGAACACTTGATCCTCAGCCTCTTTCTTCCCTCCCTCACTGTCACTCTCGCCACCATTTACATTCGCTCCACCTCTCCTCTCCCGTACGATTTCCTCTCCCATGTCGACCGCACCTTCCCGACCTATGTCATTGCCGCTGACCTCAACCTTCATTCCCGTCACCCCGCTGAACTCCGGCGGTGGCGTCAGTTCGTCACCACCTCGCTCCGGGGCGACGTCCTTCCCCTTCCCCGCCCAACCCGCCCCGAAAGCAACACCACACCCGATGCAGTACTGGTGTCTCCCAACCTCCTTGGGCGCATCACGGCGGACGTCCTCGACCTAATAGGCAGTGACCACGCCCCTGTCCTACTTACCTTTGACCACCGCCCCCGCCCTGCTCGCGCTCCTCGTCCCATGCCCCCTCCCAAACTCGTCCATGATTATTCCCGTGCCGACTGGGATGCCTACCGTCGCTCCATTGACACCTCGGTCGAAAGCCACCCACTACCCCTCCATACTCCCGCCGATATTGACCATGCCTCCTCCTTTCTCCAGCAGACCGTTGCTGACGCGGTCCATGCCCACATCCCTACCCGGGCGATCTATCCTCACCGCCCTACCCTTCCTCCACAGGCCGTCCTTCTCCTCCGCGAATCCCGCCGTCTGTACCGCTCCTTTCTCCGGACCCGTGACCGGGATACTCTCCAACGCCACCGGCAACTCCAACGACACATAAGAAACCTTTTGACCGCGAAGAAACGCCGGGACTGGCGTCAGACATGCACCCGCCTTAACTCGCTCCTCCCGGTCTACTCCGCCAAGTACTGGCGTGCCTTCCGCCGCCTTACTGGCAGTCACTCCTCCCCCCACTACCCACTTCTCCATGAGGATCGTCCTTTCCCTGACAACGCCAGTAAGGCAGAACATTTTGCCTCCTACCTTTCTGATGTATTTTCCATTCCTGATGATCCCCTCTTTGACTACTCTCTCTTCCCGGATGTCCATGAGCGCACCGACACCTCCTCTCCTCCGCTCGCCCCTGGCTTCCAGTACTTGGACCGCATTCCTCCCTCAGAATTGAACACTCCCATTACTGCCCGTGACATAATAGACACTCTTCGCACGAAACGAAACACCGCCCCCGGTCACGACCGGCTAACCTACCGTCACCTTCGCGCATGCCCCCTCTCATTTCATGAAGTCCTTGCCAAACTCTACAACGTCATCCTTTACACTGGCTTCTACCCCGACCTGTGGAAAATCTCCCGTATTCTCATGTTCCTCAAGCCTGACAAGCCCCCGTCCCAGACCTCATCCTACCGTCCCATCAGTCTTACCTCCGTGTTCAGCAAGGTCCTGGAAACCATCCTTTCTCGTCGAATCCACCAGCACCTCCACCGCCACCAGTTTCTCCCCTCCTCCCAATGTGGCTTCCGACCCTCCTTCTCCGCCGACGACCAGCTCCTTCGCCTGACTCATCTCCTCTCCGTCCAACTCAACTCCCGTCGCTCCGCAATTTTTGTATCCCTCGACATCCAAAAAGCCTACGACCGAGTATGGCATTCCGGTCTCCTCTTCAAGATCCAGCTCTACGCCCTTCCCATTAATTACGTCCGCCTCATCGCTTCCTTCCTTACCCGCCGCCCCTCCTATGTCACTGTCTGCAACTCCAACTCCCGTATTTTCTACCCCTCCGCCGGGGTGCCCCAAGGCTCAGTCCTCTCTCCCCTCCTCTATCTCCTCTACTCTGCCGACATGCCTCAACCCCAACCTCCCGTCTATCTCCTCCAATATGCTGACGACACCGCCTTCCTGGCCCTCGCCCCCTCCCTTGCCCGTTCCCAGGTTTTGCTCCAGTCCCACCTCACCGAGTTCGCCTCCTGGTGTAACCGGTGGCTCCTCTCCGTCAATCCCGACAAATCCCAGGCAATAGTCATAGGTCGTACTACCCGCACCTTCCGCCTCCACGATTTCTATCTTACCCTTCACAACCGACCCATCCGCCACACCCCCACCCTCAAGTACCTTGGCCTTACCCTTGACCGCCAACTGTCCTGGACTCCATACCTCAAATCCCTCCGTGAGAAAGCTCTGTCCCGCCTAAACCTCCTAAAACTCCTCACTGGCCGGACGTGGGGCCTCCACCCTTCCACTGTCCTTCACACCTACAAATCAATCATGCGCCCCGTCCTTTGTTCCTTCCACCCCGCCTGGATATCAGCCCCTCCTACTTTCTACAAGTCCCTCCAGATTCTAGAACGCCACGCCCTCGGCCTCGCATACCGTAACAGACTCCCTTCCCCCACGCGGATCCTCTATGACCTCATCCCCTTCCCTCCTCTCCTACAACACCTCGAACATCTCCGGCTCCTTTACGCATCCCGCAAAATAGAGTCCCAAAACCCTCTGGTCTACCCTATTCTTACGAATCCCGGGCCTCTGCCACGCCTCCGCCAAACCGTCCCTCCCGGCCTTCACCTCCATACGCTCCGTATCCTCTCCCAAGGCAATTTCCGCACCCTTCCTCTACCGGATACCGAACTTCGGCCCGATATCTACCCCTCCTACCAACTCTGATCCCTTCCCCGTAGCATCAGCGCCCCTCCCCTCTCTCCCGTCCCTTTTCCTTCCCGCCCGCTTGGCTACCCCTCTCCCATGCCCAGAGTCTCGTCACTCCTTCCCTCCTTACGCTCTCTTCCCTCCCCTTCTCCCCCTCCCCCGCACTTCCCCCATCCCTGCCCCACCTCCCCCCCTCCGACCCCTCCCCACTCCCTGCGGGGGCGTCTCGACTTTTTATCTATGTGTTCAGTGCAAGTGTCTCCAGTGTCGTGTGTTTTACTCAGTGCCTCCATAATCGCCGTCCCCATGTTTTATTCTTTACGCCGTCAGCTGTCTCCGTGTGTGAACTTCGTGTCTCCGCAATGTACTTTTAAACTTGTCACCGTGGCCGGTTGTTTTTACTGACTGTGTGTGTGTTTTATCACTACTCGTCTCTTTTTTGTTCTCTGCCATATGTTTTGTCCCATTTATACATGTCCGTTTTACTCTGACGAAAAATCTGTCTGTCAAGTTTTTAATTTCCGCAATTTTGTTCATCTTTTTTATATTTTATCTCTTCTTTGTCAAATACTTGTGTATCACATGGCTGAAGAGCAGCCACCGCAGCTGCTGCCAGCCTGCCAGCTGTTTCTACGGCTGGCTTTAAAACAACAATAAAGGAAAAAAAAAAAAAAAAATGCGTGAAGGCATACTTACCTGGCGTAGGAGACACCGTGATCATAAAGGCGGTTCTCCCAGGGCGAGACCTTTCCATTGCACTTCGGTTAGGTTGACCCCTGCGATTACCTCTAATGTAGGTAACTCGGGCGCATAATTTTTGGTAGTCGGGACTGCGTTCGCGCTGTCCCGTTCTTAAATTGTTTCAAAACTCAGCACGCAATAACAGAAGCTTGCCAGTATACAGCAAGCTGCAACTAGATAGGCACAAAACGGTTAGCTGCACGTCAAGGGACCTGGCGTCGAACCCAGAGCCACCCAGCGCGCGGCCCACTCCGCAACGACCTCGGACGTGCGCCCTTAGTAGCAGAAGCCACGACGACGCAACCCCCGCACAGCGTCCGAAAATAGCAGTCGGACAGCCATTTCGGCCCTTCTCTATCCATCGATGATTGCGCACCGACGGTAAATCGGCGGTGCATCGACCCCTGCACGGCCGGCTAGTGTGATGGGGCGGTTGGGCCCACAGCAGCCGATGAGCGGCCGTAGGCGGTGCAGCGTGTATCGAGGTATAAGACGGGCCGAAATCAAGCGTCTAGCGTAGCGTCTTACGACTTGCAGACTTGCGGCACTTGGGGTGCTGGGGTCGTAGTCGGGTCGTGAACTGGAGACAACAAGAGCGAGAAAAATGAAAATGAAATTGCGGCCAACAGCACCCTGTTTTCCCAGGTGGTCACCCATCCAAGTACTGACAAGGCCCGACGTTGCTTAACTTCGGTGATCGGACGAGAACCGGTGTTTTCAACGTGGTATGGCCGTTGGCGAGCAAATTGTGCAACATGAAACGACAAGTCTGCGTCGGACCATGTCTCTTAATTTCCACACTGAGTGTTTATTTACCTGGCAGTAAACCCACGAGGCTGGCATAAAACGGCCGATCCAGATTTCGTGAAATGAAATAACATTTCTTTATGGAATGCATTTAGAAAATTAAAACTTTCGTACCTATTCTCCCTACTAGGGACGAAAAAATAGAAACACTTTCTGTTATTATGTTACAGTTGCGACTTGACAAATTCGTTAGATAGTCCAAATTCGTAGCAAAACAATGTCGTTAAATTACACCTGACAAAGACAATAAAACTCGCCTTCAATTAATTCGCTTTTGAATCATTTACATTACAAAACGTTCCACTTCCATTTTTTATGTACTTATTTTAGCGTTCATTATGTCTGATTTAACTTATCCCCTCCCCCCACCGACCGACCACCACAACTTCGCCTAAATAAATAAGAGTGTAGGTGATACGAATTACTCCCTGCCCCATAACGCTTATGCCTAATGCAAAGGGTAAAACGTTTAATTTTTTTTTTCCTTAGACTTTGCCATGTAAGGGGAAAATGACGGCATATATTGGATTCAAATAGCAAAGAACCCAACTAAGCTTTCACAATCCTACTGACAAACAAGAAAAATATTTCTTACCTTGTAGTTTCTATTTGTTCATAGGTGTTCAGTCAGTAACGTAACCAACAATGTATGCTCATTCTTGGTTTCTCTTGAATTCTACCAATGTGGGGTATGTTCAATGTGCACACTGTAAGGAATGCTGTCCAACATTCTTGGTCGTGTTTGACTGTCTGAGCTGTGGCGCTTCCGTTGCTAAGCAACAGACTCCAGCGATTGACAATACTGCCTCAATTAGCAACATTAAACTCTCTCCTCGTGATAGGTAATGTAACCTATTTTTTTTTTTTTTTTTTTTTTTTTTTACAGGGCGGAAAAGTCATCCCACAAATGTCATTCGTCGTTACCATAGCAACAGGGAGAGCGTCTTTCTGATGGAAGGAGGGCCTGAGGCGGTAGACTGCACTTGTATGCCATCTTGCGGAGGATAGAGTGAGTTAGTTACTGCAGCAACGGTCCACGCCTGGACCGCGTGGTCCTCCCTTCCCGCGCGGTCCTCCCTCCCCGCGCAAAGTGCATCGATTTACTTGGCAGTAGGCTGTAATTGCAACTACCTGACACTTAACTCGGCGGCTAAAAGCTGCATTCTAAGTAGAAACTGCAAGCATAGCGACCATGCTCTTTAACAAGAGCTCTCGACGTCTTTCGTAATCGTCAAACATCTGTAGCGCGCGACGTTATAAATATTCGGCAGTGGGTGCGTGAAGGCATACTTACCTGGCGTAGGAGACACCGTGATCATAAAGGCGGTTCTCCCAGGGCGAGACCTTTCCATTGCACTTCGGTTAGGTTGACCCCTGCGATTACCTCTAATGTAGGTAACTCGGGCGCATAATTTTTGGTAGTCGGGACTGCGTTCGCGCTGTCCCGTTCTTAAATTGTTTCAAAACTCAGCACGCAATAACAGAAGCTTGCCAGTATACAGCAAGCTGCAACTAGATAGGCACAAAACGGTTAGCTGCACGTCAAGGGACCTGGCGTCGAACCCAGAGCCACCCAGCGCGCGGCCCACTCCGCAACGACCTCGGACGTGCGCCCTTAGTAGCAGAAGCCACGACGACGCAACCCCCGCACAGCGTCCGAAAATAGCAGTCGGACAGCCATTTCGGCCCTTCTCTGTCCATCGATGATTGCGCACCGACGGTAAATCGGCGGTGCATCGAGCCCTGCACGGCCGGCTAGTGTGATGGGGCGGTTGGGCCCACAGCAGCCGATGAGCGGCCGTAGGCGGTGCAGCGTGTATCGAGGTATAAGACGGGCCGAAATCAAGCGTCTAGCGTAGCGTCTTACGACTTGCAGACTTGCGGCACTTGGGGTGCTGGGGTCGTAGTCGGGTCGTGAACTGGAGACAACAAGAGCGAGAAAAATGAAAATGAAATTGCGGCCAACAGCACCCTGTTTTCCCAGGTGGTCACCCATCCAAGTACTGACAAGGCCCGACGTTGCTTAACTTCGGTGATCGGACGAGAACCGGTGTTTTCAACGTGGTATGGCCGTTGGCGAGCAAATTGTGCAACATGAAACGACAAGTCTGCGTCGGACCATGTCTCTTAATTTCCACACTGAGTGTTTATTTACCTGGCAGTAAACCCACGAGGCTGGCATAAAACGGCCGATCCAGATTTCCTGAAATGAAATAACATTTCTTTATGGAATGCATTTAGAAAATTAAAACTTTCGTACCTATTCTCCCTACTAGGGACGAAAAAATAGAAACACTTTCTGTTATTATGTTACAGTTGCGACTTGACAAATTCGTTAGATAGTCCAAATTCGTAGCAAAACAATGTCGTTAAATTACACCTGACAAAGACAATAAAACTCGCCTTCAATTAATTCGCTTTTGAATCATTTACATTACAAAACGTTCCACTTCCATTTTTTATGTACTTATTTTAGCGTTCATTATGTCTGATTTAACTTATCCCCTCCCCCCACCGACCGACCACCACAACTTCGCCTAAATAAATAAGAGTGTAGGTGATACGAATTACTCCCTGCCCCATAACGCTTATGCCTAATGCAAAGGGTAAAACGTTTAATTTTTTTTTTCCTTAGACTTTGCCATGTAAGGGGAAAATGACGGCATATACTGGATTCAAATAGCAAAGAACCCAACTAAGCTTTCACAATCCTACTGACAAACAAGAAAAATATTTCTTACCTTGTAGTTTCTATTTGTTCATAGGTGTTCAGTCAGTAACGTAACCAACAATGTATGCTCATTCTTGGTTTCTCTTGAATTCTACCAATGTGGGGTATGTTCAATGTGCACACTGTAAGGAATGCTGTCCAACATTCTTGGTCGTGTTTGACTGTCTGAGCTGTGGCGCTTCCGTTGCTAAGCAACAGACTCCAGCGATTGACAATACTGCCTCAATTAGCAACATTAAACTCTCTCCTCGTGATAGGTAATGTAACCTATTTTTTTTTTTTTTTTTTTTTTACAGGGCGGAAAAGTCATCCCACAAATGTCATTCGTCGTTACCATAGCAACAGGGAGAGCGTCTTTCTGATGGAAGGAGGGCCTGAGGCGGTAGACTGCACTTGTATGCCATCTTGCGGAGGATAGAGTGAGTTAGTTACTGCAGCAACGGTCCACGCCTGGACCGCGTGGTCCTCCCTTCCCGCGCGGTCCTCCCTCCCCGCGCAAAGTGCATCGATTTACTTGGCAGTAGGCTGTAATTGCAACTACCTGACACTTAACTCGGCGGCTAAAAGCTGCATTCTAAGTAGAAACTGCAAGCATAGCGACCATGCTCTTTAACAAGAGCTCTCGACGTCTTTCGTAATCGTCAAACATCTGTAGCGCGCGACGTTATAAATATTCGGCAGTGGGTGCGTGAAGGCCATCGAATCCCCCCGACTGTAGCTATTGCCGGGCTGATCTCGGCTACTTCAGTTGGTTCCCTGTTCCCGCTACTTCCTTCCGATCCTGCTTTGCGCCGCCGCCGCCGCCGCCGCCCAGGCCCCGCACCTGGTCCGCCGCCGCCGCCGCCGCCGCCGCCGCCGCCGCAGCCGCCGCCGCCCAGGCCCCGCACCTGGTCCGCCGCCGCCGCCGCCGCCGCCGCCGCCGCCCAGGCCCCGCACCTGGGCCGCCGCCGCCGCCGCCGCCGCCGCCGCCGCCCAGGCCCCGCACCTGGTCCTCCTCCGCCGCCGCCGCCGCCGCCGCCGCCGCCGCCGCCACCGCCCAGGACCAGCCCCTGGCCCCCCCCGCCGCCGCCGCCGCCGCCGCCGCCGTAGCAGCACCAACGTCCACGCTGCCGCCGCCGCCGTCGCCGCCGTCGCCGCCGTCGCCGCCGTCGCCGCCGTCGCCGCCGTCATCGCTGCCGCCCTGCCGGTCTCCACTCGTCGCCCTGGACTGCGCCCCTGTCGTAAGAGCTGCCCATGGCGACCTCATCGTCCACCCCGTCAACTTCCTCCTCCCTCTCCGCAGTTCCCACAATAACCCTGCCCCCCGTCCATTCTGCACCCGTCATTCTTACTACCACCCCCTCTCTCGCCTCCACAACAATCACCTGGAGCCCCTCCAGCCTTCCCCAAACTACTCTCCCGCTCCATGTCATCCTCTCCGCTTCACCATCCCATGAGGTCCCCCCTCCCCCTCCGATCTACCTCCCCCTCACCACCCCCTACACTGCACCGGTCAACCCCGCCCATGTGACGCACCGCCGAGCCACGGTGGCAGATACGCCGCTGTCGCCCCCGCCCCCTTCTCACCTTCTACCCCACCCTCCGCCTCCCATCGAAATCCCACTTGATCGTGTTTCCCTCCCAGCCCCTCCTACCTATGCCTCCGTCACCGCCTCTGCTCCAGCATCTCTACCTGCCTCTACTGGCGCCATCCCCAAACGCACCCAGAAACGGGGGAGTGCGGACCCTTCCCCCGCCTCCACCAAATCGAAGAAAGCTCCCCCCCCTCCCCCGCCCCCTCCTCCTCCCCCTCTTACCGACCCTATGGACACCGCCCCCATTCTCCCACGCCCCCAACCCGACCTGTTCACATATGTACTGTCCCATCCTGAACCCCGATTCCTTGAACATAAAAACCTCTCCCTCCAAATTCGGAAGTATTTCCCCTCCGCCCCCATCTCCCAAATTATTCCCCGCCGAGACTCTGTCCTCCTGAAGTCCCCCAGCCCCACCCTCCACACAGACATCCTCGCTCGCATCCCCAAGGTCCTTTTCGGCCCTCATGCCACCCTCACCCCCTACTATACAGCCTCCTCTGCCCGCCAACCACCTCCCCCCCGCCGCCCTCCGACCCTCACCGCCGTGATCACAAGGCTTAGTCCTTTGATTACGGAGGAAGAGGTGTTGGAGCAACTCAACTCTCACCCCGACATCTCCATCCGTTCCGCCAAGCGGATCAACAATGACTCTGGCCCCACCCGTTTGATGCGGATATTTACTGAATCCGCATCTTCCCTTGACCACCTCTTCCTCGAGGGTGCGCTGATATACGATCGCCGCCACACGGTAGAACCCTCCCGATCCCCCCCGCAAGCCTACCGCTGCGCCAGGTGCCTCGTTTATAATGATCACCTGACGCAGAACTGCAAAAACCCTCCCACCTGTCCCCACTGCAAAGACTCCCACCTCCATAAACACTGTCCTAACCTCACCTCTCCTCCCACCTGCAACACCTGTGGCGGCCCTCACCCTACCTACTCCTACAAGTGCAAATCCGTCCCTCCACCTGCTCCCTCCAAACCCGAACTCACCGTCCCCATCCGCCCCATAGATCCTCCCATGCACCCCAATCAATCCTTGGTCCCTCCCCCCACCGCCGAAGACGTTATCCGGTTCGTCACCACCGTCCTCGCCAACATCCACCCCTTCCAGCGTCCCCACACCCTCCAACAGATTGCACTGGCCGCCAGGTCCGTGTTCAATCTGGACACCTTTGCAACCTTCTCCCGTGCCCACTCCCACTTCGCCTTTTCCCGCCTCGAGACCCAAGTTTAAGTCCCTCCGGTCCCCTTCCTTTCCCCACCCCTCCTCTACCCTCCCCAACCCTCCCTCTATCCCATCATGGCAGGCCCATCCTATACCCTCCTCTACCACAACATCCGCTCCCTCCCAGCCAATAAGAACCTCTTCCTCCACACTCTCTCCCAACACCGCGTGGATGCCTTCCTACTCAACGAGACCTTCCTGCAACCCCGCCGACCAGTCAACACCAATCCTTACCTTCTCCACCGCACCGACGGACCCCCACCCCTGGCCCGAGGCGGAGTGGCGATCGGCCATCTCCGTCACCACCCCGTCCGGCTACACCCTCTCCTCAATGACCCCACTGAACACTTGATCCTCAGCCTCTTTCTTCCCTCCCTCACTGTCACTCTCGCCACCATTTACATTCGCTCCACCTCTCCTCTCCCGTACGATTTCCTCTCCCATGTCGACCGCACCTTCCCGACCTATGTCATTGCCGCTGACCTCAACCTTCATTCCCGTCACCCCACTGAACTCCGGCGGTGGCGTCAGTTCGTCACCACCTCGCTCCGGGGCGACATCCTTCCCCTTCCCCGCCCAACCCACCCCGAAAGCAACACCACACCCGATGCAGTACTGGTGTCTCCCAACCTCCTTGGGCGCATCACGGCGGACGTCCTCGACCTAATAGGCAGTGACCACGCCCCTGTCCTACTTACCTTTGACCACCGCCCCCGCCCTGCACGCGCTCCTCGTCCCATGCCCCCTCCCAAACTCGTCCATGATTATTCCCGTGCCGACTGGGATGCCTACCGTCGCTCCATTGACACCTCGGTCGAAAGCCACCCACTACCCCTCCATACTCCCGCCGATATTGACCATGCCTCCTCCTTTCTCCAGCAGACCGTTGCTGACGCGGTCCATGCCCACATCCCTACCCGGGCGATCTATCCTCACCGCCCTACCCTTCCTCCACAGGCCGTCCTTCTCCTCCGCGAATCCCGCCGTCTGTACCGCTCCTTTCTCCGGACCCGTGACCGGGATACTCTCCAACGCCACCGGCAACTCCAACGACACATAAGAAACCTTTTGACCGCGAAGAAACGCCGGGACTGGCGTCAGACATGCACCCGCCTTAACTCGCTCCTCCCGGTCTACTCCGCCAAGTACTGGCGTGCCTTCCGCCGTCTTACTGGCAGTCACTCCTGCCCCCACTACCCACTTCTCCATGATGATCGTCCTTTCCCTGACAACGCCAGTAAGGCAGAACATTTTGCCTCCTACCTTTCTGATGTATTTTCCATTCCTGATGATCCCCTCTTTGACTACTCTCTCTTCCCGGATGTCCATGAGCGCACCGACACCTCCTCTCCTCCGCTCGCCCCTGGCTTCCAGTACTTGGACCGCATTCCTCCCTCAGAATTGAACACTCCCATTACTGCCCGTGACATAATAGACACTCTTCGCACGAAACGAAACACCGCCCCCGGTCACGACCGGCTAACCTACCGCCACCTTCGCGCATGCCCCCTCTCATTTCATGAAGTCCTTGCCAAACTCTACAACGTCATCCTTTACACTGGCTTCTACCCCGACCTGTGGAAAATCTCCCGTATTCTCATGTTCCTCAAGCCTGACAAGCCCCCGTCCCAGACCTCATCCTACCGTCCCATCAGTCTTACCTCCGTGTTCAGCAAGGTCCTGGAAACCATCCTTTCTCGTCGAATCCACCAGCACCTCCACCGCCACCAGTTTCTCCCCCCCTCCCAATGTGGCTTCCGACCCTCCTTCTCCGCCGATGACCAGCTCCTTCGCCTGACTCATCTCCTCTCCGTCCAACTCAACTCCCGTCGCTCCGCAATTTTTGTATCCCTCGACATCCAAAAAGCCTACGACCGAGTATGGCATTCCGGTCTCCTCTTCAAGATCCAGCTCTACGCCCTTCCCATTAATTACGTCCGCCTCATCGCTTCCTTCCTTACCCGCCGCCCCTCCTACGTCACTGTCTGCAACTCCAACTCCCGTATTTTCTACCCCTCCGCCGGGGTGCCCCAAGGCTCAGTCCTCTCTCCCCTCCTCTATCTCCTCTACTCTGCCGACATGCCTCAACCCCAACCTCCCGTCTATCTCCTCCAATATGCTGACGACACCGCCTTCCTGGCCCTCGCCCCCTCCCTTGCCCGTTCCCAGGTTTTGCTCCAGTCCCACCTCACCGAGTTCGCCTCCTGGTGTAACCGGTGGCTCCTCTCCGTCAATCCCGACAAATCCCAGGCAATAGTCATAGGTCGTACTACCCGCACCTTCCGCCTCCACGATTTCTATCTTACCCTTCACAACCGACCCATCCGTCACACCCCTACCCTCAAGTACCTTGGCCTTACCCTTGACCGCCAACTGTCCTGGACTCCATACCTCAAATCCCTCCGTGAGAAAGCTCTGTCCCGCCTAAACCTCCTAAAACTCCTCACTGGCCGGACGTGGGGCCTCCACCCTTCCACTGTCCTTCACACCTACAAATCAATCATGCGCCCCGTCCTTTGTTCCTTCCACCCCGCCTGGATATCAGCCCCTCCTACTTTCTACAAGTCCCTCCAGATTCTGGAACGCCACGCCCTCCGCCTCGCATACCGTATCAGACTCCCTTCCCCCACGCGGATCCTCTATGACCTCATCCCCTTCCCTCCTCTCCTACAACACCTCGAACATCTCCGGCTCCTTTACACATCCCGCAAAATAGAGTCCCAAAACCCTCTGGTCTACCCTATTCTTACGAATCCCGGGCCTCTGCCACGCCTCCGCCAAACCGTCCCTCCCGGCCTTCACCTCCATACGCTCCGTATCCTCTCCCAAGGCAATTTCCGCACCCTTCCTCTACCGGATACCGAACTTCGGCCCGATATCTACCCCTCCTACCAACTCTGATCCCTTCCCCGTAGCATCAGCGCCCCTCCCCTCTCTCCCGTCCCTTTTCCTTCCCGCCCGCTTGGCTACCCCTCTCCCATGCCCAGAGTCTCGTCACTCCTTCCCTCCTTACGCTCTCTTCCCTCCCCTTCTCCCCCTCCCCCGCACTTCCCCCGTCCCTGCCCCACCTCCCCCCCTTCCGTCCCCTCCCCACTCCCTGCGGGGGCGTCTCGACTTTTTATCTATGTGTTCAGTGCAAGTGTCTCCAGTGTCGTGTGTTTTACTCAGTGCCTCCATAATCGCCGTCCCCATGTTTTATTCTTTACGCCGTCAGCTGTCTCCGTGTGTGAACTTCGTGTCTCCGCAATGTACTTTTAAACTTGTCACCGTGGCCGGTTGTTTTTACTGACTGTGTGTGTGTTTTATCACTACTCGTCTCTTTTTTGTTCTCTGCCATATGTTTTGTCCCATTTATACATGTCCGTTTTACTCTGACGAAAAATCTGTCTGTCAAGTTTTTAATTTCCGCAATTTTGTTCATCTTTTTTATATTTTATCTCTTCTTTGTCAAATGCTTGTGTATCACATGGCTGAAGAGCAGCCACCGCAGCTGCTGCCAGCCTGCCAGCTGTTTCTACGGCTGGCTTTAAAACAACAATAAAGGAAAAAAAAAAAAAAAATGCGTGAAGGCATACTTACCTGGCGTAGGAGACACCGTGATCATAAAGGCGGTTCTCCCAGGGCGAGACCTTTCCATTGCACTTCGGTTAGGTTGACCCCTGCGATTACCTCTAATGTAGGTAACTCGGGCGCATAATTTTTGGTAGTCGGGACTGCGTTCGCGCTGTCCCGTTCTTAAATTGTTTCAAAACTCAGCACGCAATAACAGAAGCTTGCCAGTATACAGCAAGCTGCAACTAGATAGGCACAAAACGGTTAGCTGCACGTCAAGGGACCTGGCGTCGAACCCAGAGCCACCCAGCGCGCGGCCCACTCCGCAACGACCTCGGACGTGCGCCCTTAGTAGCAGAAGCCACGACGACGCAACCCCCGCACAGCGTCCGAAAATAGCAGTCGGACAGCCATTTCGGCCCTTCTCTATCCATCGATGATTGCGCACCGACGGTAAATCGGCGGTGCATCGACCCCTGCACGGCCGGCTAGTGTGATGGGGCGGTTGGGCCCACAGCAGCCGATGAGCGGCCGTAGGCGGTGCAGCGTGTATCGAGGTATAAGACGGGCCGAAATCAAGCGTCTAGCGTAGCGTCTTACGACTTGCAGACTTGCGGCACTTGGGGTGCTGGGGTCGTAGTCGGGTCGTGAACTGGAGACAACAAGAGCGAGAAAAATGAAAATGAAATTGCGGCCAACAGCACCCTGTTTTCCCAGGTGGTCACCCATCCAAGTACTGACAAGGCCCGACGTTGCTTAACTTCGGTGATCGGACGAGAACCGGTGTTTTCAACGTGGTATGGCCGTTGGCGAGCAAATTGTGCAACATGAAACGACAAGTCTGCGTCGGACCATGTCTCTTAATTTCCACACTGAGTGTTTATTTACCTGGCAGTAAACCCACGAGGCTGGCATAAAACGGCCGATCCAGATTTCGTGAAATGAAATAACATTTCTTTATGGAATGCATTTAGAAAATTAAAACTTTCGTACCTATTCTCCCTACTAGGGACGAAAAAATAGAAACACTTTCTGTTATTATGTTACAGTTGCGACTTGACAAATTCGTTAGATAGTCCAAATTCGTAGCAAAACAATGTCGTTAAATTACACCTGACAAAGACAATAAAACTCGCCTTCAATTAATTCGCTTTTGAATCATTTACATTACAAAACGTTCCACTTCCATTTTTTATGTACTTATTTTAGCGTTCATTATGTCTGATTTAACTTATCCCCTCCCCCCACCGACCGACCACCACAACTTCGCCTAAATAAATAAGAGTGTAGGTGATACGAATTACTCCCTGCCCCATAACGCTTATGCCTAATGCAAAGGGTAAAACGTTTAATTTTTTTTCCTTAGACTTTGCCATGTAAGGGGAAAATGACGGCATATACTGGATTCAAATAGCAAAGAACCCAACTAAGCTTTCACAATCCTACTGACAAACAAGAAAAATATTTCTTACCTTGTAGTTTCTATTTGTTCATAGGTGTTCAGTCAGTAACGTAACCAACAATGTATGCTCATTCTTGGTTTCTCTTGAATTCTACCAATGTGGGGTATGTTCAATGTGCACACTGTAAGGAATGCTGTCCAACATTCTTGGTCGTGTTTGACTGTCTGAGCTGTGGCGCTTCCGTTGCTAAGCAACAGACTCCAGCGATTGACAATACTGCCTCAATTAGCAACATTAAACTCTCTCCTCGTGATAGGTAATGTAACCTATTTTTTTTTTTTTTTTTTTTTACAGGGCGGAAAAGTCATCCCACAAATGTCATTCGTCGTTACCATAGCAACAGGGAGAGCGTCTTTCTGATGGAAGGAGGGCCTGAGGCGGTAGACTGCACTTGTATGCCATCTTGCGGAGGATAGAGTGAGTTAGTTACTGCAGCAACGGTCCACGCCTGGACCGCGTGGTCCTCCCTTCCCGCGCGGTCCTCCCTCCCCGCGCAAAGTGCATCGATTTACTTGGCAGTAGGCTGTAATTGCAACTACCTGACACTTAACTCGGCGGCTAAAAGCTGCATTCTAAGTAGAAACTGCAAGCATAGCGACCATGCTCTTTAACAAGAGCTCTCGACGTCTTTCGTAATCGTCAAACATCTGTAGCGCGCGACGTTATAAATATTCGGCAGTGGGTGCGTGAAGGCATACTTACCTGGCGTAGGAGACACCGTGATCATAAAGGCGGTTCTCCCAGGGCGAGACCTTTCCATTGCACTTCGGTTAGGTTGACCCCTGCGATTACCTCTAATGTAGGTAACTCGGGCGCATAATTTTTGGTAGTCGGGACTGCGTTCGCGCTGTCCCGTTCTTAAATTGTTTCAAAACTCAGCACGCAATAACAGAAGCTTGCCAGTATACAGCAAGCTGCAACTAGATAGGCACAAAACGGTTAGCTGCACGTCAAGGGACCTGGCGTCGAACCCAGAGCCACCCAGCGCGCGGCCCACTCCGCAACGACCTCGGACGTGCGCCCTTAGTAGCAGAAGCCACGACGACGCAACCCCCGCACAGCGTCCGAAAATAGCAGTCGGACAGCCATTTCGGCCCTTCTCTATCCATCGATGATTGCGCACCGACGGTAAATCGGCGGTGCATCGACCCCTGCACGGCCGGCTAGTGTGATGGGGCGGTTGGGCCCACAGCAGCCGATGAGCGGCCGTAGGCGGTGCAGCGTGTATCGAGGTATAAGACGGGCCGAAATCAAGCGTCTAGCGTAGCGTCTTACGACTTGCAGACTTGCGGCACTTGGGGTGCTGGGGTCGTAGTCGGGTCGTGAACTGGAGACAACAAGAGCGAGAAAAATGAAAATGAAATTGCGGCCAACAGCACCCTGTTTTCCCAGGTGGTCACCCATCCAAGTACTGACAAGGCCCGACGTTGCTTAACTTCGGTGATCGGACGAGAACCGGTGTTTTCAACGTGGTATGGCCGTTGGCGAGCAAATTGTGCAACATGAAACGACAAGTCTGCGTCGGACCATGTCTCTTAATTTCCACACTGAGTGTTTATTTACCTGGCAGTAAACCCACGAGGCTGGCATAAAACGGCCGATCCAGATTTCGTGAAATGAAATAACATTTCTTTATGGAATGCATTTAGAAAATTAAAACTTTCGTACCTATTCTCCCTACTAGGGACGAAAAAATAGAAACACTTTCTGTTATTATGTTACAGTTGCGACTTGACAAATTCGTTAGATAGTCCAAATTCGTAGCAAAACAATGTCGTTAAATTACACCTGACAAAGACAATAAAACTCGCCTTCAATTAATTCGCTTTTGAATCATTTACATTACAAAACGTTCCACTTCCATTTTTTATGTACTTATTTTAGCGTTCATTATGTCTGATTTAACTTATCCCCTCCCCCCACCGACCGACCACCACAACTTCGCCTAAATAAATAAGAGTGTAGGTGATACGAATTACTCCCTGCCCCATAACGCTTATGCCTAATGCAAAGGGTAAAACGTTTAATTTTTTTTCCTTAGACTTTGCCATGTAAGGGGAAAATGACGGCATATACTGGATTCAAATAGCAAAGAACCCAACTAAGCTTTCACAATCCTACTGACAAACAAGAAAAATATTTCTTACCTTGTAGTTTCTATTTGTTCATAGGTGTTCAGTCAGTAACGTAACCAACAATGTATGCTCATTCTTGGTTTCTCTTGAATTCTACCAATGTGGGGTATGTTCAATGTGCACACTGTAAGGAATGCTGTCCAACATTCTTGGTCGTGTTTGACTGTCTGAGCTGTGGCGCTTCCGTTGCTAAGCAACAGACTCCAGCGATTGACAATACTGCCTCAATTAGCAACATTAAACTCTCTCCTCGTGATAGGTAATGTAACCTATTTTTTTTTTTTTTTTTTTTTTTACAGGGCGGAAAAGTCATCCCACAAATGTCATTCGTCGTTACCATAGCAACAGGGAGAGCGTCTTTCTGATGGAAGGAGGGCCTGAGGCGGTAGACTGCACTTGTATGCCATCTTGCGGAGGATAGAGTGAGTTAGTTACTGCAGCAACGGTCCACGCCTGGACCGCGTGGTCCTCCCTTCCCGCGCGGTCCTCCCTCCCCGCGCAAAGTGCATCGATTTACTTGGCAGTAGGCTGTAATTGCAACTACCTGACACTTAACTCGGCGGCTAAAAGCTGCATTCTAAGTAGAAACTGCAAGCATAGCGACCATGCTCTTTAACAAGAGCTCTCGACGTCTTTCGTAATCGTCAAACATCTGTAGCGCGCGACGTTATAAATATTCGGCAGTGGGTGCGTGAAGGCATACTTACCTGGCGTAGGAGACACCGTTGTTCCTACGTCTAGGCTCGCGGTCGGGCTACGTTGTTGTTGTAGTAGTCGTCGTTGTTTTTCGTGTGTTGGCCGGTCGGCCATATTTTTGCGTGATGTCCTTCGATATGTCGACAGTCCCTCGAGTGAACAGCATCCAATGCATGTTCGACAGAAAAGCGTCACGGCCTACCGCGTTCGACATTCATGATTGGTTATTTGGAGACTTGCAAATACCGTTTGCAGTTGTTGACACTTTCCAGCTGGATTTTGTGTTGTATTGTTTATTTGTGAAATTTGTCAATTCGGAGTCCTTCGAGAAATACGTCCAAGAAAAAGCCGGTGAACATGACTTTCGGCATTTTGACGGTACGGTTAGCAAAGTGACGGTGTTGCCTTCTGGTGTGCGCAATGTGCGCGTTTTCAACGTACCTCCGGAATGTCCCAACGAGGTAATAGGCCGTGCTTTGTCTGCTTACGGACAAGTGCTTTCGATCGTCAATGAAAAGTGGTCGACCGCGTACCGCTATCCAGTGAATAGCGGCGTTCGTAGTGTCAAGATGGACGTTCGTAAGCCTATTCCGTCCTATATGAACATTGCAGGCGTGAGAGCGCAGGTCAGCTACATTGGTCAGCTGCCCACCTGTTCTGTATGCCAGTCGCCGGACCATCTGCGGATGGAATGCCCTCGTAGGCGACCCCTGCAACTGCCGCGTGCCACCACTGTTGCCGACACCGCGCAATTTCCACTGCTTAGTGCCGTTGTAGCGGGATCTGCCCCCCGCCCGGTGCCGCTGGTGGACGCCGTGACACGGGACTCAAACCCTCCGGCCGACAACCCCTCTCCTGTCACTGTACAAGATGTGGGAGTGGAACTTCCATCCCAGATACCGGTTGCCGTGACTGACGTACCCCAATCGCCTGTCCCTTCTCTTGCAACAACGCCTGCCATCCCAGCAACTACTCCGGAGCAGGTGGAGGCGGCTACGGACGTCGGTTTTGCGGAACCGGTCGTTCCAGCCGACGAAGCGCCCGTAGCACAGGAGGCCAACATCGACGCCCCCAAAAAGCGTCGTCGGCGACGCAGGAAAAAGCCTACCGAGGAGGAGGCCATGTCGGATGACGCGTCCCTCACTCATAGTGAGAGCGCCAGTGACACTGAGTCGCAGCATTCTGCATCTGCAGGCTCGTACTCGGCTGCTCAAAGCGATCCTGTTCGACAGCAGGCTCGTAATCTCGAGGCGCTCCTTAGCTCCGTTAGGGAGCGGGGAGTTGTGCGGATAAAGAGGAAAAGCGACCAGGCCGCCGAACGGGTCTCCCAGCGCACTCGTACGCACCCTCTGCCTCCGGCGGACACTGTGGGGGCGCGTGGGGAAGGCACGCAGTCTCAGGCACCTCCGGACCTCACCAAAACACCCATGGACTGGTCCGCACAGGTGGAAGATGATTTTTATTAACAATAGTGGCTTATGGCGTCGAGCACGCATCAACTTAACATCTTTACTGTGAACGCGAATAGGATGCACTACGTTCACAAAGCGGTGGCATTGAATGATTTCCTGAGGCAGAATAATTGTGATGTGGCTTTTATTCAAGAGATCACTCGTGAAGCTCTTCAGTGTATTACGGATTTTACTATCGTTTCTAATGTGGACCCTACCATGGAGACAGGCACAGCTATTTTCACCCGTCCAGGCATTGCTGTTAGCAGTATCGAAACCTTACCCAATGGTCGCGCCATTAAATGTGTTATCCATGGGATCACGTTTGTCAACGTGTACGGCCCGTCCGGTGATATTCCTGCGCAACGTCTCTTTTATCGGCAGGACCTCTGTACACTTCTGGCGCACACAACTGGTAATATCATCATGGGTGGTGACTTCAACGTTGTGCTCTGCGATGTTGATCAGCTTCCGCGACCCTATAAGAGTCCGGGACTGGGAACGTTAGTTGACGCTCTCCGCGTCATTGACACCTGGCGAGTCTTACATGCTAATGATACGGATTATACTTATTTTCATGCTACTGGATGTGGTCGGCTGGATCGTATTTATGTGTCAACAACCCTGAAAGACCAGATACGGAGTACCAGTGTCTTGCCGGTCATTTTCTCCGATCACTGTAGCTATATGTGCCGTATCAATCTGCCTTCTGTGCAGCCTCCTCGCCGTCGGTCCCTTTGGAAACTTAACTGCAGTCTCTTATCTGACGACAATCTTGCGGAAGGCTTCTACGATCTTTGGAATATCTTGCTTTTGAAACGACCCAATGCGACCTCCACTATGGAATGGTGGATCACAGTTGCCAAGCCCGCGATCCGGCATTACTTGATGTCATACAGTCGTGAGAAAGCGTATCTGCAAAAGGCTACAGCTGCTTTCCATGATCAATGTTTGAAAGACCTAATCCACCTTGTGACGCTGGATCCTCAGCGGCTTCCGCTGCTGAAACGGTTCAAGGCGAAATTGCTCCAGGACTTACGCTCTCGTAGTCAAGGTCTCGTAACGCGTAGCCAACCTCTTGGTGTCGTTGCGGATGAGCCGGCCTCGGTTTATCATCTATTCCGGGAACGCCGCCGTCGTGAGCAATTATACATTGCGGACTGGATACAGACGGACGGCAGTCGAACCAATGACCCTCAAGTCTTCCGGCGTGAGATCCAGGACTATTTCCTGACTTTGTTCCGAGATCCGATCACTGACACGGCCATGATCGATGCTTTCTTAGACAATGTTCCATCTGCTATAACGGACGATCATCGCCGGAGTCTTAATGCAGATTTCTCGCGTGATGACGTTAAAGACGCTATGCACCGTAGTCCTCGGGGTAAATCACCTGGCCTTGACGGAATCCCCGTTGAGTTCTACATCCGGTTTTCAGGCGTTCTTAGTGACGTTTTAGTTGACGTCGCGAACGATCTCCGGCGTGGAGCGGCAGTTCCGCCGGCGTTTACTGAGGGATGCATTACCCTCATTCCAAAAACGAGGGGAACACACAGCATTGCTACCCTCCGTCCTATTACGTTACTGAACGTCGATTATAAAATTGTCGCAAGGTGCATTGCTTTTCGCATGAAACAAGTTTTGCCATCCGTCATCAGCCACCATCAATCGTGCGCAGTGCGTGACAGGAATATATTTGACGCTGTTCTCACTTATAGAGATCTCATCGGCTTCATTAGAGCGAGCAGGAACCGCAGTGCAGCGATCCTACTGATTGACTTTCAAAATGCGTTCGATCGGATTAGTCACACATATCTTCGACGGGTCATGTCTCGTATGGGGTTCGGTTCAATGTTCACCAGCCTTGTCCATCGATTGCTTGGAACTGCCACGTCCCGTGTCAATGTCAATGGCTGTCTTAGCGCGCCGATCCCGATCAGCCGGTCAGTTAGGCAGGGGTGCCCGCTTTCCATGGCGCTCTTTGCTATTGCTCTTGACCCGCTACTCAGGAACATCTCGAGAGAATGCAGCGGGGTTCGTGTCGAGACTGATCGTGTGGTCTGTGCTGCCTTTGCAGATGACCTAGGCGTTTTTATTGAACGGCCGGAAGACATTGACCAACTCCGTGTCGTTCTCCATCGTTACGAAACTGTAACGGGAGCTCTTGTCAATCCTAGGAAGACGGTTCTTTTACCACTGACACGTTGGACGTGGAACGAGCACCGCGACTGGTACCGGACTGTAACCGAACACAAGGTACTCGGAGTGATTATGACAGCCAATCCTCAGAAAATGGAGGCGCTTAACTGGAGGAAAACGCTTTATACTATACGCGCAATCACTAATATACACTCGTCTCGATCTCTTGAACTCCTCGACCGGGTTAACCTCATAAATACCCACATACTGTCGAAAGCCTGGTATTTAGCCCAAGTGCTCCCCGTCCCGAAAGAGATTGCGCGCGGCATCAAGTTTGCAGCCTATTGCATGCTGTGGCGAGGGAGTATTTTTAAACCATCCATGGACACGTGTGCTCTCCCACCCACCGCTGGTGGGCTCGGGTTAGTGGACTTTCGTGCAAAGTGCACCGCGCTGTTCATACGACGCACCAACGCGGTGTTACACAAAGTGCCTGGCAGTCCAACAGACATACTTTTCCGACGCTTCCGACCGCTCTCTCCCGTCGCCCCGGTCCAGATCAATCGCATCCCATTCTTTTTGAACTTCCTCCGGTACTATTACTTGAACTCCAGTTACGTTCTGGATGATGACTTCTATCACAAGAGCACTCGTGACCTCCTCTGTGCACTCCGAGGTACACCGGCCCCCAATAAATGGGAATCGCGCCTGCCTCATCTGAACTGGAAAAATGTTTGGGCCAATATCCATTCCGATGTTTTACCCGTCAACATCCGGTCAACGTGGTATACAGTTGTAAACCGCATCGTGGCGACTAATTCCAAACGGCACTCCATCCATCTGACGCCTACCGGTAACTGTGTGACATGTGCCGTGGAGGATACGGTCGAACACCGTTTTGAGTGTCGTCAACACCATCGCGTTTGGGATCTCGCCCGCGATATGTTACGATTAATTCACATGGTCGCTGTGCATTCCATCACTGCTGCCGACGTCATAACGCCCGACTGGAAACACTTCCCTACGACGAAACATAACGCAACAACCTGGATATTTGGACGGACTGTTCTTGCAATATTTAAGATTGGCATAACAGACCCCGTGGATTTTCTAACACTCTTGTGGAGTGAACACGAGGCGGAAAAGAAACGGGCGAAATACGAAGACACATTTGGAACATTTTTAAAGATACCCCTACAATATATTTTTGAAAAACAAGGATTTTAGTCTATTTTTTATTTCCTTTGTTTTTCCTTTCTTCTCTTTGATGTTTTTTTTTTATAACTTTTCCTTCTTTGTATCTTCAGTGTGAGCAGTGAAATGCACTCGTCCTCTTAGATATGCTATATGGGTTTTCTGTGAGTCTTAATATGTTATGTTGCCGCTTATTCAGCAGCATTGTATGTTTCTTTTCTTTCTCATTGTTGCGGAGCATTGCTAAGGCGTAGATAATCCTTTGTTATGGCTTTTCTTTTCTTTTCTTGGGTGACTATAACTTTCCCTAAGGTGGCAGCTGCACCCACGGGGACACATCATTCTGCATACGTCACCCCCTGCCGTAGATGGAAAATTGAAGGCTTCATGCCCGCATTTTTATTTTTAATTTTCAATTTTACCCATCAAGGAGCCACTTTGGTTATGAGGACTTTTGTTTTACAAACCTGTCTCTGTTTATATTTCACTTCCTGCTCCAACAGGTAGTGTTGTAACGTTCCTTGTTTGTATGGCGTGGAAAAAAAAAAAAAAATAAAAAAAAAAAAATAAAAAAAAAAAAAAAAAACGAGACCTTTCCATTGCACTTCGGTTAGGTTGACCCCTGCGATTACCTCTAATGTAGGTAACTCGGGCGCATAATTTTTGGTAGTCGGGACTGCGTTCGCGCTGTCCCGTTCTTAAATTGTTTCAAAACTCAGCACGCAATAACAGAAGCTTGCCAGTATACAGCAAGCTGCAACTAGATAGGCACAAAACGGTTAGCTGCACGTCAAGGGACCTGGCGTCGAACCCAGAGCCACCCAGCGCGCGGCCCACTCCGCAACGACCTCGGACGTGCGCCCTTAGTAGCAGAAGCCACGACGACGCAACCCCCGCACAGCGTCCGAAAATAGCAGTCGGACAGCCATTTCGGCCCTTCTCTATCCATCGATGATTGCGCACCGACGGTAAATCGGCGGTGCATCGACCCCTGCACGGCCGGCTAGTGTGATGGGGCGGTTGGGCCCACAGCAGCCGATGAGCGGCCGTAGGCGGTGCAGCGTGTATCGAGGTATAAGACGGGCCGAAATCAAGCGTCTAGCGTAGCGTCTTACGACTTGCAGACTTGCGGCACTTGGGGTGCTGGGGTCGTAGTCGGGTCGTGAACTGGAGACAACAAGAGCGAGAAAAATGAAAATGAAATTGCGGCCAACAGCACCCTGTTTTCCCAGGTGGTCACCCATCCAAGTACTGACAAGGCCCGACGTTGCTTAACTTCGGTGATCGGACGAGAACCGGTGTTTTCAACGTGGTATGGCCGTTGGCGAGCAAATTGTGCAACATGAAACGACAAGTCTGCGTCGGACCATGTCTCTTAATTTCCACACTGAGTGTTTATTTACCTGGCAGTAAACCCACGAGGCTGGCATAAAACGGCCGATCCAGATTTCGTGAAATGAAATAACATTTCTTTATGGAATGCATTTAGAAAATTAAAACTTTCGTACCTATTCTCCCTACTAGGGACGAAAAAATAGAAACACTTTCTGTTATTATGTTACAGTTGCGACTTGACAAATTCGTTAGATAGTCCAAATTCGTAGCAAAACAATGTCGTTAAATTACACCTGACAAAGACAATAAAACTCGCCTTCAATTAATTCGCTTTTGAATCATTTACATTACAAAACGTTCCACTTCCATTTTTTATGTACTTATTTTAGCGTTCATTATGTCTGATTTAACTTATCCCCTCCCCCCACCGACCGACCACCACAACTTCGCCTAAATAAATAAGAGTGTAGGTGATACGAATTACTCCCTGCCCCATAACGCTTATGCCTAATGCAAAGGGTAAAACGTTTAATTTTTTTTCCTTAGACTTTGCCATGTAAGGGGAAAATGACGGCATATACTGGATTCAAATAGCAAAGAACCCAACTAAGCTTTCACAATCCTACTGACAAACAAGAAAAATATTTCTTACCTTGTAGTTTCTATTTGTTCATAGGTGTTCAGTCAGTAACGTAACCAACAATGTATGCTCATTCTTGGTTTCTCTTGAATTGTACCAATGTGGGGTATGTTCAATGTGCACACTGTAAGGAATGCTGTCCAACATTCTTGGTCGTGTTTGACTGTCTGAGCTGTGGCGCTTCCGTTGCTAAGCAACAGACTCCAGCGATTGACAATACTGCCTCAATTAGCAACATTAAACTCTCTCCTCGTGATAGGTAATGTAACCTATTTTTTTTTTTTTTTTTTTTTTTTTTTTTTACAGGGCGGAAAAGTCATCCCACAAATGTCATTCGTCGTTACCATAGCAACAGGGAGAGCGTCTTTCTGATGGAAGGAGGGCCTGAGGCGGTAGACTGCACTTGTATGCCATCTTGCGGAGGATAGAGTGAGTTAGTTACTGCAGCAACGGTCCACGCCTGGACCGCGTGGTCCTCCCTTCCCGCGCGGTCCTCCCTCCCCGCGCAAAGTGCATCGATTTACTTGGCAGTAGGCTGTAATTGCAACTACCTGACACTTAACTCGGCGGCTAAAAGCTGCATTCTAAGTAGAAACTGCAAGCATAGCGACCATGCTCTTTAACAAGAGCTCTCGACGTCTTTCGTAATCGTCAAACATCTGTAGCGCGCGACGTTATAAATATTCGGCAGTGGGTGCGTGAAGGCATACTTACCTGGCGTAGGAGACACCGTGATCATAAAGGCGGTTCTCCCAGGGCGAGACCTTTCCATTGCACTTCGGTTAGGTTGACCCCTGCGATTACCTCTAATGTAGGTAACTCGGGCGCATAATTTTTGGTAGTCGGGACTGCGTTCGCGCTGTCCCGTTCTTAAATTGTTTCAAAACTCAGCACGCAATAACAGAAGCTTGCCAGTATACAGCAAGCTGCAACTAGATAGGCACAAAACGGTTAGCTGCACGTCAAGGGACCTGGCGTCGAACCCAGAGCCACCCAGCGCGCGGCCCACTCCGCAACGACCTCGGACGTGCGCCCTTAGTAGCAGAAGCCACGACGACGCAACCCCCGCACAGCGTCCGAAAATAGCAGTCGGACAGCCATTTCGGCCCTTCTCTATCCATCGATGATTGCGCACCGACGGTAAATCGGCGGTGCATCGACCCCTGCACGGCCGGCTAGTGTGATGGGGCGGTTGGGCCCACAGCAGCCGATGAGCGGCCGTAGGCGGTGCAGCGTGTATCGAGGTATAAGACGGGCCGAAATCAAGCGTCTAGCGTAGCGTCTTACGACTTGCAGACTTGCGGCACTTGGGGTGCTGGGGTCGTAGTCGGGTCGTGAACTGGAGACAACAAGAGCGAGAAAAATGAAAATGAAATTGCGGCCAACAGCACCCTGTTTTCCCAGGTGGTCACCCATCCAAGTACTGACAAGGCCCGACGTTGCTTAACTTCGGTGATCGGACGAGAACCGGTGTTTTCAACGTGGTATGGCCGTTGGCGAGCAAATTGTGCAACATGAAACGACAAGTCTGCGTCGGACCATGTCTCTTAATTTCCACACTGAGTGTTTATTTACCTGGCAGTAAACCCACGAGGCTGGCATAAAACGGCCGATCCAGATTTCGTGAAATGAAATAACATTTCTTTATGGAATGCATTTAGAAAATTAAAACTTTCGTACCTATTCTCCCTACTAGGGACGAAAAAATAGAAACACTTTCTGTTTTTATGTTACAGTTGCGACTTGACAAATTCGTTAGATAGTCCAAATTCGTAGCAAAACAATGTCGTTAAATTACACCTGACAAAGACAATAAAACTCGCCTTCAATTAATTCGCTTTTGAATCATTTACATTACAAAACGTTCCACTTCCATTTTTTATGTACTTATTTTAGCGTTCATTATGTCTGATTTAACTTATCCCCTCTCCCCACCGACCGACCACCACAACTTCGCCTAAATAAATAAGAGTGTAGGTGATACGAATTACTCCCTGCCCCATAACGCTTATGCCTAATGCAAAGGGTAAAACGTTTAATTTTTTTTCCTTAGACTTTGCCATGTAAGGGGAAAATGACGGCATATACTGGATTCAAATAGCAAAGAACCCAACTAAGCTTTCACAATCCTACTGACAAACAAGAAAAATATTTCTTACCTTGTAGTTTCTATTTGTTCATAGGTGTTCAGTCAGTAACGTAACCAACAATGTATGCTCATTCTTGGTTTCTCTTGAATTCTACCAATGTGGGGTATGTTCAATGTGCACACTGTAAGGAATGCTGTCCAACATTCTTGGTCGTGTTTGACTGTCTGAGCTGTGGCGCTTCCGTTGCTAAGCAACAGACTCCAGCGATTGACAATACTGCCTCAATTAGCAACATTAAACTCTCTCCTCGTGATAGGTAATGTAACCTATTTTTTTTTTTTTTTTTTTTTTACAGGGCGGAAAAGTCATCCCACAAATGTCATTCGTCGTTACCATAGCAACAGGGAGAGCGTCTTTCTGATGGAAGGAGGGCCTGAGGCGGTAGACTGCACTTGTATGCCATCTTGCGGAGGATAGAGTGAGTTAGTTACTGCAGCAACGGTCCACGCCTGGACCGCGTGGTCCTCCCTTCCCGCGCGGTCCTCCCTCCCCGCGCAAAGTGCATCGATTTACTTGGCAGTAGGCTGTAATTGCAACTACCTGACACTTAACTCGGCGGCTAAAAGCTGCATTCTAAGTAGAAACTGCAAGCATAGCGACCATGCTCTTTAACAAGAGCTCTCGACGTCTTTCGTAATCGTCAAACATCTGTAGCGCGCGACGTTATAAATATTCGGCAGTGGGTGCGTGAAGGCATACTTACCTGGCGTAGGAGACACCGAGTCTTCGGCCTCGACGCTAGGTGGAGCCTCTGACGCTGCGGCGGCGGCGCCGGCCTTCGCTCCCTGGTCTTCGCTTCGTTTCTTCGAGTTTGTAAGTATGGAGACGACGATCAACAGGGTTCATAGTATTCAGTGCATCTTTGATCGACGAGCACCTAGGCCGTCCGCCAATGATTTCCAGCGTTGGCTTGTTTTTGACGTAAAGATTCCTATTGAAGTGATTGACACGTTTCAATTAGATTTTATTCTGTATTCGGTTTTTGTAAAGTTTACCTCTGCTGACGTGTTTGAGAAATATGTGTCCGAAAAGGTTGGCGTTCACGATTTCAAACACCATGACGGGTCTATTAGTAAAGTGCAAATTGTGCCATCTGGAGTTAGAAATGTTAGAGTTTTTAATGTTCCTCCCGAGTGTCCAAATGAACTAATCGGTCGTGCACTCCCTCCCTTCGGGAATGTGTTGGACATTGTAAATGAAAAGTGGGGCAGTGGGTACCTTATTCGCTGCAATAGTGGTGTGCGTTGTGTCCGCATGGATGTTCAACGGCAGATTCCGTCTTATTTAACGATCGTCGGCGTCCGCGCTCAGATTAGTTATGTTGGACAATTACCAACTTGTTCAATATGTCACTCGACGGAACATTTGCGAATGTATTGCCCTCGTAGGCGTCCCGTGCAGTTGCCGCGAGCGCCTGACGTTACTGACGAACAGATGTTTCCGCTGTTCAGTGACGTCACTCGACAACCGCCGACAGTGACTGATGTCATTCCCCCCGCGGATATTATGACGGACGTAGTAACCGAGGTCGCGTCAGGGGCGGCACCCAGTGCTCCCTGTCCGGTTCCTGGGTCTGATGTAGTGGTGACACCGACTACTTTACTTGCGGATACCGCACCGGCTGTTGTCCGGGCGGCTGAGGGAGAAGTTGACACATCTAGTCCAGCCCATTCGTCAGACATGGTTGTCGACATTTCGTCGTCGCCGGTTTCGGTTTCGTTGACTGCCACTGAGGTGCAGGATAGTTTGACGGCGGTCGATTCTGAGATGCCCCCTCCTGTAGGAGTCGCCAAAACTGCTGTTCCGTCCGAGACAGGTCCTCAACCTCGTCGTCGTCGGAACAAGAATGGGAGGCGGGGCAAGAAAAGCGTGGACGATCAGGCGGGTGGGGCTTCGCAAACCTCTGCGGAAGGTAGTGGTAGTGACGCGGAGTCGGTGGCGTCTGCTGCGTCTACGTCTTCGGTTTCTGAGGACCGTCGCGATCCAATGCGAGAACAGGGTCGTCACCTCGACGCCCTTCTCTCCTCTGTGAGGGATCGGGGCTTGGTACGACTAAAGCGCAAGAAAGGCCAATCTAGTGAGCAGACTTCGCAACGGACGAAAATCGTCTCCCAACCGTCAACGTCTGCGGAGGGAGTGGGTGGGGCGGGATCACAACCCACCACCGATCTCACCAAGGACAGGATGGATTGGGCTGAGGACTGCGAAGGGGACGAATTTTATTAACATTGGTGGTAAATGGCGTCTGGCTCATGTCCTTTTAATGTCTTTACGGTAAATGCACAGCAGATGAGCAACCCATACAAAGCAATAGCCCTTAATGATTTTCTAAAAGACCATCATTGTGATGTGGCGTTGCTACAGGAAATTACTCGGGAGGCGTTGCGGTACATGACGGACTTTGCAGTCATTGCAAATGTTGACCCCACATTGCCGACGGGTACTGCCATCCTGACCCGTCCAGGAACTGAAGTTACGGGAGTCACTTTAATGCCTAGCGGTCGCGCCATTTTGTGCATAATTAATGGTGTCACTTTTGTAAATGTTTATGCGCCGTCTGGTGACATACCAGCACAGCGCCGGTTTTTTGGGCAGGAACTTGTTGAACTTATTGGGCGGACACGCGATGAAATCATTCTTGGAGGCGACTTTAACGCCGTTTTAGGCGACGCCGACCAACTCCCACGGCCGAACAAGAGTCCCGAACTGGCCGCACTAGTCGATGCCCTCCGTTTTCACGATACCTGGCGCATCCTCCATCCGAATGACACGGAATTTACTTATTTCCATCCCACAGGACGAAGTCGATTGGACAGGATTTATGTGTCGGCCGCCTTTCGACCTCATGTTTGTCAAGTTCAAGTTCTCCCGGTTTTCTTTTCCGACCACTGTGGTTATCGTTGTCAAGTTCTTCTTCCTACCCAGCGACCCCCGCGTCGAACAAATGTATGGAAACTTAACTGCAGCCATCTGCTTGATGCCAATTTGGCTGAGGGCTTTCATGACTTATGGGACGTTTTGCTGCTTAAACGTCAGAATGCGGCGAATACTCTCGATTGGTGGCTTTCCATTGCGAAGCCGTCTATTCGACGCTTTCTTATTGCGTATAGTCGGGAGAAAGCATATTGGCGAACGGCTCATGCCAATTTTACCTTACAGTGTCTTCAGGATCTTGTAGACATTGTAACTGCAGATCCCGGTCAATTGCCGCGGCTTAAGCGTTTAAAAGCCCAACTCCTTTGTGAGATGCGTGCTAGGGGTGCCGGAATGGTGATTAGGAGCCAACCCCATGGGGAGATCGACGGCGAACCTGCTTCTGTATACCACCTCCACCGGGAGCGTCGCCGTCAGGAAACTCTCCACATCAGGGATTGGGTGACCGTGGATGGTCAACGCACTCAGGATCAAAGGGTGATACATGCGGAAATTTGCGATTATTTCGAACGTTTGTTCCAAGATACGCACATTGACGCACAGGCTCTGGATGTTATTTTACGTAATGTGACGTCTGTTTTAACACCTGCCCACCGAGACGCCCTCCTGGCAGATTTTACTTCTGAAGATGTGCAGGATGCTCTGAAACGTAGTCCGAGGGGAAAGTCCCCGGGCTTGGACGGGATACCTGTTGAGTTTTATGTGCGTTTCTCTGGTGTTTTAATTCCTGCTTTAACAGATGTTGCAAATGAATTGCTCCATAGGGCTGTAGTCCCCCCTGAATTTACTGTGGGTAGTATCACCCTTGTTCCTAAAAATACCCGTGCAATTCCCAGTCTTAACACCATCCGACCCATTACGCTTTTAAACGTAGATTATAAGATCATTGCTCGATGCTTCGCAAATCGTCTCAAAGCAGTCATGCCGTTCATCATTAGCCCCCAGCAGTATTGTGCAGTGCGCGATAGGAACATTTATGACGCTGTTCTGGCCTATCGCGACTGCATTGGACATGTGCGAGCCGACAGGACTACACGTGCAGCGATACTCCTAATAGACTTTCAAAATGCATTTGACAGGATTAGTCATGTTTATATGCGACATGTGATGACCGCGATGGGATTTGGGCCGATTTTTACTGAGACTATCCAGTCTATCCTCGGTACTGCCACATCCCGTATCAATGTTAACGGTTGCCTTAGTCGGCCGATACGAATACGTCGGTCCGTCAGACAGGGGTGTCCCCTTTCGATGGCTTTGTTTGCCATCGCCTTGGATCCCCTTCTTCGGACCATTGACATCAACTGTGGTGGACTACTCGTGGGTGGAGCTCGTCTCACTTCCTGTGCATATGCTGACGACCTGGGCGTTTTTCTAGCTCACCCAGCAGACGTCGACGTCTTACATGGCGTTTTACAGGGTTTTGAACGTGCGACGGGTGCCCTCATTAATCCGAGGAAGACGGTTCTCCTCCCCTTGGCGCGGTGGCCTCAGACTGTGCAGCCTACATGGTATACGGTCCAGGACAAACACAAGGTCCTTGGTATCATCATGACCAATAATACACAACGGATGGCGACGTTAAATTGGACCTCCATTCTGCACAGTATCCGGGCTCTGTGTCATTTGCATTCGACAAGGTTATTGGCTTTGCATGACAAGGTACACATCATTAATACCTCGATTTTGGCTAAAGCATGGTACCTGGCCCAGGTGCTTCCGGCACCTAAGGGTCTTGCTCACAGTATTACTTCTGCCATCTACTTTCTGTTGTGGCGTGGCCACCTTTTCAAGCCATCCATGGCTACCTGTACTCTCCCGCCCGAGTCTGGTGGATTGGGACTTGTTGACTTTGACGCTAAGTGTGCGGCGTTGCTGATTCGACGGACGACAGCAGTGATTGGCAAAGGACCTGCCAGTCCGACGGCCACACTTTTCCAGCGTTATCGGCCGCCGTCAGTGACAGCGCCAGTGCAGATTATGCACATACCATACCACCTAAATCATGTGCGCCAATACTTCCTCCACTCTAGTTATATCGTCGACGGCGATCTTTTTCAAAAACGGGTGAAAGATCTCACTCACGATCTCCGTGGATCTCCGGCCCCTAACAAGTGGGAGCTACGGTTGCCGACTAAGACGTGGAGTACCATTTGGAGGAATATTTCTTCGCGTGTCCTACCGCCAAATATTCGGGCAATTTGGTATCAGGTGGTTAATCGTACCATACCTACAAATGCTAAACGTCACGCAATTAAACTGTGTCCATCAGCTCTTTGTGTTACTTGTCGATCAGTGGACACAGTTGAACATCGTTTTGTGTGCCGCCGTCATGTCGCTCTATGGGATATCGCCAGAGACATGCTGAGACTGATCAACCGAGTCTCTATCGACACCATCACTGTCGAGGACGCCGTTACCCCTGAATGGACCCCATACCCTAATACAAAACGACATGCCACGCAATGGATTCTGGGACGCACTATTTATTCGATTTTTACGATGAACACGACGGATTCTGTAGACTTCCTGTCGTATCTTTGGAGTGAATATGACAAAGAAAAAAGGCAGACGAAATATAAAGAAAAATTTGGTAATTTTTTGAAAGTTTCTTTAGAATATATTTTTGCCAAGCACGGCATGTAACTTTTTCCTGTTGGGTTTTCCGTCTTTACGTTTTTCCTTTATGGTGACACATTGTGCCGAGTGCCTGTTTTTAATTTTTTATCTCTCATGTGTTCTATCGACAGTGCATGGACACTGGATAGTTTTGTGTTTTGGTTTCTGTGTATTTGTGGCTGGCTTGCCCCTGGTTATTTAATTGGTTGATTTTACGGTTTATTTTAATTTTTCTGGTGCATTGTGCCGGGTGACTTTTACTTTGTCAATTTATGCTATTCTTGATAGTGAATGAACACTGGACTATTTGTGTTTGGTTCTCTATGCACACTGTGGTCTGTTTCGTCCAGAACGGATTCTTTGATTTCTCTCTTCTTCTTATTCTTTCTTCGCGTCCGATATGAAGTTACCGGATTCTTCCTTCTTCTGGCTCGGCTTGCATTCCACACAAGAGGACCACAGGATTACCAGAAGAAGAACATCAATACATATAAAAAAATGAAAAAAAAACCATCGGGGGAACCTTTTGTTTCTTAGCCGACGAAGGCTCTAATGGTGAGCGAAAGGACGGGGTGTAGGGGAGTAGGGAGCCCCGACAAAAAAAAAAAAAAAAAAAAAAAAAAAAAAAAAAAAAAAAAAAAAAAAAAAAAAAAAAAAAGATAAAAAAAAAAAATAAATAAAAAAAAAAAAAAAAAAACAAAAAAAAAAAAAGAAAAAAAGAAAAATAAAGAAGAAAAAAAAAAAAAAAAGAGACCTTTCCATTGCACTTCGGTTAGGTTGACCCCTGCGATTACCTCTAATGTAGGTAACTCGGGCGCATAATTTTTGGTAGTCGGGACTGCGTTCGCGCTGTCCCGTTCTTAAATTGTTTCAAAACTCAGCACGCAATAACAGAAGCTTGCCAGTATACAGCAAGCTGCAACTAGATAGGCACAAAACGGTTAGCTGCACGTCAAGGGACCTGGCGTCGAACCCAGAGCCACCCAGCGCGCGGCCCACTCCGCAACGACCTCGGACGTGCGCCCTTAGTAGCAGAAGCCACGACGACGCAACCCCCGCACAGCGTCCGAAAATAGCAGTCGGACAGCCATTTCGGCCCTTCTCTATCCATCGATGATTGCGCACCGACGGTAAATCGGCGGTGCATCGACCCCTGCACGGCCGGCTAGTGTGATGGGGCGGTTGGGCCCACAGCAGCCGATGAGCGGCCGTAGGCGGTGCAGCGTGTATCGAGGTATAAGACGGGCCGAAATCAAGCGTCTAGCGTAGCGTCTTACGACTTGCAGACTTGCGGCACTTGGGGTGCTGGGGTCGTAGTCGGGTCGTGAACTGGAGACAACAAGAGCGAGAAAAATGAAAATGAAATTGCGGCCAACAGCACCCTGTTTTCCCAGGTGGTCACCCATCCAAGTACTGACAAGGCCCGACGTTGCTTAACTTCGGTGATCGGACGAGAACCGGTGTTTTCAACGTGGTATGGCCGTTGGCGAGCAAATTGTGCAACATGAAACGACAAGTCTGCGTCGGACCATGTCTCTTAATTTCCACACTGAGTGTTTATTTACCTGGCAGTAAACCCACGAGGCTGGCATAAAACGGCCGATCCAGATTTCGTGAAATGAAATAACATTTCTTTATGGAATGCATTTAGAAAATTAAAACTTTCGTACCTATTCTCCCTACTAGGGACGAAAAAATAGAAACACTTTCTGTTATTATGTTACAGTTGCGACTTGACAAATTCGTTAGATAGTCCAAATTCGTAGCAAAACAATGTCGTTAAATTACACCTGACAAAGACAATAAAACTCGCCTTCAATTAATTCGCTTTTGAATCATTTACATTACAAAACGTTCCACTTCCATTTTTTATGTACTTATTTTAGCGTTCATTATGTCTGATTTAACTTATCCCCTCCCCCCACCGACCGACCACCACAACTTCGCCTAAATAAATAAGAGTGTAGGTGATACGAATTACTCCCTGCCCCATAACGCTTATGCCTAATGCAAAGGGTAAAACGTTTAATTTTTTTTCCTTAGACTTTGCCATGTAAGGGGAAAATGACGGCATATACTGGATTCAAATAGCAAAGAACCCAACTAAGCTTTCACAATCCTACTGACAAACAAGAAAAATATTTCTTACCTTGTAGTTTCTATTTGTTCATAGGTGTTCAGTCAGTAACGTAACCAACAATGTATGCTCATTCTTGGTTTCTCTTGAATTGTACCAATGTGGGGTATGTTCAATGTGCACACTGTAAGGAATGCTGTCCAACATTCTTGGTCGTGTTTGACTGTCTGAGCTGTGGCGCTTCCGTTGCTAAGCAACAGACTCCAGCGATTGACAATACTGCCTCAATTAGCAACATTAAACTCTCTCCTCGTGATAGGTAATGTAACCTATTTTTTTTTTTTTTTTTTTTTACAGGGCGGAAAAGTCATCCCACAAATGTCATTCGTCGTTACCATAGCAACAGGGAGAGCGTCTTTCTGATGGAAGGAGGGCCTGAGGCGGTAGACTGCACTTGTATGCCATCTTGCGGAGGATAGAGTGAGTTAGTTACTGCAGCAACGGTCCACGCCTGGACCGCGTGGTCCTCCCTTCCCGCGCGGTCCTCCCTCCCCGCGCAAAGTGCATCGATTTACTTGGCAGTAGGCTGTAATTGCAACTACCTGACACTTAACTCGGCGGCTAAAAGCTGCATTCTAAGTAGAAACTGCAAGCATAGCGACCATGCTCTTTAACAAGAGCTCTCGACGTCTTTCGTAATCGTCAAACATCTGTAGCGCGCGACGTTATAAATATTCGGCAGTGGGTGCGTGAAGGCATACTTACCTGGCGTAGGAGACACCGTGATCATAAAGGCGGTTCTCCCAGGGCGAGACCTTTCCATTGCACTTCGGTTAGGTTGACCCCTGCGATTACCTCTAATGTAGGTAACTCGGGCGCATAATTTTTGGTAGTCGGGACTGCGTTCGCGCTGTCCCGTTCTTAAATTGTTTCAAAACTCAGCACGCAATAACAGAAGCTTGCCAGTATACAGCAAGCTGCAACTAGATAGGCACAAAACGGTTAGCTGCACGTCAAGGGACCTGGCGTCGAACCCAGAGCCACCCAGCGCGCGGCCCACTCCGCAACGACCTCGGACGTGCGCCCTTAGTAGCAGAAGCCACGACGACGCAACCCCCGCACAGCGTCCGAAAATAGCAGTCGGACAGCCATTTCGGCCCTTCTCTATCCATCGATGATTGCGCACCGACGGTAAATCGGCGGTGCATCGACCCCTGCACGGCCGGCTAGTGTGATGGGGCGGTTGGGCCCACAGCAGCCGATGAGCGGCCGTAGGCGGTGCAGCGTGTATCGAGGTATAAGACGGGCCGAAATCAAGCGTCTAGCGTAGCGTCTTACGACTTGCAGACTTGCGGCACTTGGGGTGCTGGGGTCGTAGTCGGGTCGTGAACTGGAGACAACAAGAGCGAGAAAAATGAAAATGAAATTGCGGCCAACAGCACCCTGTTTTCCCAGGTGGTCACCCATCCAAGTACTGACAAGGCCCGACGTTGCTTAACTTCGGTGATCGGACGAGAACCGGTGTTTTCAACGTGGTATGGCCGTTGGCGAGCAAATTGTGCAACATGAAACGACAAGTCTGCGTCGGACCATGTCTCTTAATTTCCACACTGAGTGTTTATTTACCTGGCAGTAAACCCACGAGGCTGGCATAAAACGGCCGATCCAGATTTCGTGAAATGAAATAACATTTCTTTATGGAATGCATTTAGAAAATTAAAACTTTCGTACCTATTCTCCCTACTAGGGACGAAAAAATAGAAACACTTTCTGTTATTATGTTACAGTTGCGACTTGACAAATTCGTTAGATAGTCCAAATTCGTAGCAAAACAATGTCGTTAAATTACACCTGACAAAGACAATAAAACTCGCCTTCAATTAATTCGCTTTTGAATCATTTACATTACAAAACGTTCCACTTCCATTTTTTATGTACTTATTTTAGCGTTCATTATGTCTGATTTAACTTATCCCCTCCCCCCACCGACCGACCACCACAACTTCGCCTAAATAAATAAGAGTGTAGGTGATACGAATTACTCCCTGCCCCATAACGCTTATGCCTAATGCAAAGGGTAAAACGTTTAATTTTTTTTCCTTAGACTTTGCCATGTAAGGGAAAAATGACGGCATATACTGGATTCAAATAGCAAAGTACCCAACTAAGCTTTCACAATCCTACTGACAAACAAGAAAAATATTTCTTACCTTGTAGTTTCTATTTGTTCATAGGTGTTCAGTCAGTAACGTAACCAACAATGTATGCTCATTCTTGGTTTCTCTTGAATTCTACCAATGTGGGGTATGTTCAATGTGCACACTGTAAGGAATGCTGTCCAACATTCTTGGTCGTGTTTGACTGTCTGAGCTGTGGCGCTTCCGTTGCTAAGCAACAGACTCCAGCGATTGACAATACTGCCTCAATTAGCAACATTAAACTCTCTCCTCGTGATAGGTAATGTAACCTATTTTTTTTTTTTTTTTTACAGGGCGGAAAAGTCATCCCACAAATGTCATTCGTCGTTACCATAGCAACAGGGAGAGCGTCTTTCTGATGGAAGGAGGGCCTGAGGCGGTAGACTGCACTTGTATGCCATCTTGCGGAGGATAGAGTGAGTTAGTTACTGCAGCAACGGTCCACGCCTGGACCGCGTGGTCCTCCCTTCCCGCGCGGTCCTCCCTCCCCGCGCAAAGTGCATCGATTTACTTGGCAGTAGGCTGTAATTGCAACTACCTGACACTTAACTCGGCGGCTAAAAGCTGCATTCTAAGTAGAAACTGCAAGCATAGCGACCATGCTCTTTAACAAGAGCTCTCGACGTCTTTCGTAATCGTCAAACATCTGTAGCGCGCGACGTTATAAATATTCGGCAGTGGGTGCGTGAAGGCATACTTACCTGGCGTAGGAGACACCGTGATCATAAAGGCGGTTCTCCCAGGGCGAGACCTTTCCATTGCACTTCGGTTAGGTTGACCCCTGCGATTACCTCTAATGTAGGTAACTCGGGCGCATAATTTTTGGTAGTCGGGACTGCGTTCGCGCTGTCCCGTTCTTAAATTGTTTCAAAACTCAGCACGCAATAACAGAAGCTTGCCAGTATACAGCAAGCTGCAACTAGATAGGCACAAAACGGTTAGCTGCACGTCAAGGGACCTGGCGTCGAACCCAGAGCCACCCAGCGCGCGGCCCACTCCGCAACGACCTCGGACGTGCGCCCTTAGTAGCAGAAGCCACGACGACGCAACCCCCGCACAGCGTCCGAAAATAGCAGTCGGACAGCCATTTCGGCCCTTCTCTATCCATCGATGATTGCGCACCGACGGTAAATCGGCGGTGCATCGACCCCTGCACGGCCGGCTAGTGTGATGGGGCGGTTGGGCCCACAGCAGCCGATGAGCGGCCGTAGGCGGTGCAGCGTGTATCGAGGTATAAGACGGGCCGAAATCAAGCGTCTAGCGTAGCGTCTTACGACTTGCAGACTTGCGGCACTTGGGGTGCTGGGGTCGTAGTCGGGTCGTGAACTGGAGACAACAAGAGCGAGAAAAATGAAAATGAAATTGCGGCCAACAGCACCCTGTTTTCCCAGGTGGTCACCCATCCAAGTACTGACAAGGCCCGACGTTGCTTAACTTCGGTGATCGGACGAGAACCGGTGTTTTCAACGTGGTATGGCCGTTGGCGAGCAAATTGTGCAACATGAAACGACAAGTCTGCGTCGGACCATGTCTCTTAATTTCCACACTGAGTGTTTATTTACCTGGCAGTAAACCCACGAGGCTGGCATAAAACGGCCGATCCAGATTTCGTGAAATGAAATAACATTTCTTTATGGAATGCATTTAGAAAATTAAAACTTTCGTACCTATTCTCCCTACTAGGGACGAAAAAATAGAAACACTTTCTGTTATTATGTTACAGTTGCGACTTGACAAATTCGTTAGATAGTCCAAATTCGTAGCAAAACAATGTCGTTAAATTACACCTGACAAAGACAATAAAACTCGCCTTCAATTAATTCGCTTTTGAATCATTTACATTACAAAACGTTCCACTTCCATTTTTTATGTACTTATTTTAGCGTTCATTATGTCTGATTTAACTTATCCCCTCCCCCCACCGACCGACCACCACAACTTCGCCTAAATAAATAAGAGTGTAGGTGATACGAATTACTCCCTGCCCCATAACGCTTATGCCTAATGCAAAGGGTAAAACGTTTAATTTTTTTTCCTTAGACTTTGCCATGTAAGGGGAAAATGACGGCATATACTGGATTCAAATAGCAAAGAACCCAACTAAGCTTTCACAATCCTACTGACAAACAAGAAAAATATTTCTTACCTTGTAGTTTCTATTTGTTCATAGGTGTTCAGTCAGTAACGTAACCAACAATGTATGCTCATTCTTGGTTTCTCTTGAATTCTACCAATGTGGGGTATGTTCAATGTGCACACTGTAAGGAATGCTGTCCAACATTCTTGGTCGTGTTTGACTGTCTGAGCTGTGGCGCTTCCGTTGCTAAGCAACAGACTCCAGCGATTGACAATACTGCCTCAATTAGCAACATTAAACTCTCTCCTCGTGATAGGTAATGTAACCTATTTTTTTTTTTTTTTTTACAGGGCGGAAAAGTCATCCCACAAATGTCATTCGTCGTTACCATAGCAACAGGGAGAGCGTCTTTCTGATGGAAGGAGGGCCTGAGGCGGTAGACTGCACTTGTATGCCATCTTGCGGAGGATAGAGTGAGTTAGTTACTGCAGCAACGGTCCACGCCTGGACCGCGTGGTCCTCCCTTCCCGCGCGGTCCTCCCTCCCCGCGCAAAGTGCATCGATTTACTTGGCAGTAGGCTGTAATTGCAACTACCTGACACTTAACTCGGCGGCTAAAAGCTGCATTCTAAGTAGAAACTGCAAGCATAGCGACCATGCTCTTTAACAAGAGCTCTCGACGTCTTTCGTAATCGTCAAACATCTGTAGCGCGCGACGTTATAAATATTCGGCAGTGGGTGCGTGAAGGCATACTTACCTGGCGTAGGAGACACCGTGTTTACGGATCTCCTACGTGGTTGGAGCATCGCCGAGGCGTTGTCGTTGTCGTCGAGTTCTACGAAATGGTGAGTGAGCCATGAACCACGAAATCTGTGAAGATAGGCAGGACACGATTCAGTGTGAGTTTGATACGACCGTTAGTAGACCGACCGGTTTTGAAATTCACGAATGGCTCGGTGATGAACTGAATTTGACTTCTGATTTAATGATCGGCATACAGTACGATACCTTTATTAATTCTGTGTTTGTCAAATTGCCGTCAACGGAACTTTGTGATGCTCTTGTCAGTGTTAATAACGGGGAACGAAAGTTTAGACATAGTAATGGTGCTATTTCCAATGTTAAAGTGTCAAATGCAGGTTACGGCATACGCAATGTCCGCGTGCTTAATTTGCCCTTTGAATTATCGGATGAGACTCTCAGACGGAATTTGGCGCCATACGGAACGGTTTTGTCTATTACGTGGGAGAAATGGGGGAGTGGATACCGTTTTCAAGTTCTTAACGGTATACGGAGTGTCAGGATGATCGTTAAACGGCATATCCCCTCATTCATATATGTTAAGGGCTACCGCGCCTTCGTAACGTACGGGGGGCAGCCTCAGACGTGCTCTTACTGCCATAAAACCGGGCATTTTAGACAAGACTGTCCGTTGCGTCGCGGGCCTGTGCAATTGCCGCCGGGTGCTTCGCAAGCAGGACCGACCTATGCAGCCGTCTCTTTGGGCGCTCTTCCCTTACGTGCTGGACGTGCTGCGTCTCTTGAACCGGGAGAGATACGGGAGGCCATGGATGTTTCACCGGTTTCTTCTGATTCTCCTCCAATTTTTCCTGACCCGACGCCATCGGCTATCTCCGTTGCGACTCCCGCGGTCCACAGGGCTGCCGATTCCTTGGAGGGAACGAAATGCGCGGCGTCAGAGGCGGCGGCATCGGAACCCGCCCCGGCCGATGCCACACCCAACGTGACACAGGGTGGCGGCGCCGATATGGAACCGGCAGTAGAACCAGTGACCAGGTCGGAACGGGGGACGCGCACAGAGAGCCCACCTTCTTCTGTGCCGAGCGACGCGGAGAGTGACACCACCGGCGCCTCCAAGCAGCAACGCACGTCTTCTACTCGGAAGAGTCGGCGTCGTAAATCTAAGTCCCCCATTAAGGCCACGCCCGATGTAACTGACCAACCACAAGTTGCGCAGTTTATTCCTGCGTCGTCTGCCTTTCCACCCATGCCGCCACCTCCAACTTCGGTACCTGTTGCCTCCGCGAGTACGGAGCCGACCCTCGCGGAAGTTATTGCAGATGTGGCTCATTCCTTTGGGCCGAAGAGGAAAGGAGATGACGTCCGCAGTGAGGAGGAGGACTTGACAACCGTCAAGCGCGTCCCGGAAGGGGGACGAGGAGGGGGAGGAGGGCCCTCCACTTCTACCATCGGGGACGGCGGCCGGATGGACTGGGCGGACGACGTAGATGAATTTTATTAATGGCAATGGCATCTAGCACCGCATGTTTTAATGTTTTAACTGTTAACGCTAATCGCATGTCAAGTCAAGTGAAGGCAATGGCATTAAGTAAATTTTTACGTGACGTCCACTGTCATATGGCTTTTATTCAAGAAATTTCGATGGAGGCGCTTAGTTTTATCACTGGTTTTAATGTGATTGTGAACATTGAGGGCGATATGGAGACTGGCACGGCGATTATTACGCACCCTGACGTTAACGTGCAGGAAGTGGAAGTTCTGCCCCAGGGGCGAGCAATTTCGTGTGTATACCGTGACGTGGTGTTTGTCAATGTGTACGGTCCTTCTGGCGATCGGCAGGCGAGTAGACAGTTTTTTAGCCACGATGTTTGTCAATTATTTTATCGTAACAATGACCGGTTGATTTTGGGTGGCGATTTTAATGCGGTGCTGTGTGATGTAGACCAAATACCGAGAGCTAATAAGAGCCCCGAATTACGCACATTGGTTGATAATCTTCATCTTCAAGATTCGTGGCGGGTGCTGAACCCTCACACCACTCAGTATACATACTTCCATAGCGCAGGCAGCAGTCGTATAGATAGGATTTATGTGTCGTCGGCCATCAGCTCCAGCATTGTGCGTACGGAAGTGCTGCCTGTGATGTTTTCTGACCATTGTGCGTATTTGTGTGGCATCATTTTTCCTGGTCACCGCCCCACCCGTTATTTCAATTTATGGAAGTTGAACTGTAGCATTTTAAGTGATGATATTTTAATCCGCGATTTTAACATTTTATGGAGCGCGCTCCTTGACGCAAAGCCATCCACCGGGACTACCCTCGACTGGTGGGTGACGGTAGCGAAACCGGCCATCAGGCGATTTTTACAGAATTTTAGTAAAGTGCGGGCGCACTGGCGCAGGACCACTGCTGACTTTTATCGCCAGTGCTTGCAGGACTTGGCACAAGAGGTTACCTTACGTCCGGAGTTGCTCCCAAAGTTTAAACGTTTTAAAGCAAAACTTTTACAAGACCTTAGGCTTCGCAATGAAGGGGCGATTGTGAGAAGTCGGCCGATAGGGGAAATGGAACGTGAAAACCTCTCCATTTACCACCTACGCAGGGAACGGAAGCGACGGGCACAGCTGCATATCGATGACTGGAGAAGGAAAGACGGGACTCGAACCCGTGACCAAATGGTAATTCAGCAGGATGTTTCCCACCACTTCAGTACCTTCTTCAGTGAAGTACAGGTGCATCATGCAGCATTAGATCGTCTTTTACCGCATATTCCGTTTTTACTTACAGACAGTGACAGGGAATGTCTTAATGAACCCTTTGACATAGACGATTTTTCCGAAGCTCTTAATGGGAGCCCCAGAGGGAAGTCTCCGGGTGTAGATGGTATCCCGGTGGAATTTTACGTGCATTTTAAAGACATTTTAGCCGACACATTTCTTGCCATTGCCGGTGAAATTCAACAAGGGGTCGCCATACCATCGGAATTTTTGGAAGGGGCAATTGTCTTATTGCCTAAGTCTACTGCGATCCCACGTGTGGAAAATCTGCGACCAGTTACTCTCCTGAATTCGGACTACAAGCTCATCGCTCGATGTATCGCAAACAGATTGAAGATGGTTCTGCCGAAGGTTATCAGCCCTCACCAGACCTGTGCGGTCCGGGACCGCAACATTTTCGATGCGGTTTTAGCGTACCGCGACTGCGTTGGTTCTGTCTTATCAACGAAAATGCAATATGCGGCTCTTCTGTTGGTGGATTTCAGCAACGCTTTTGACAGAATCAGCCACTACTATCTGCGGACTGTGATGGCGCGCTTCGGGTTTGGCAATATGTTTACCGCAGCTATATACAACTTGTTGACGTCAGCGACTTCCAGGGTATTGGTCAATGGTCGGTTGAGTGCAAGTTTTCCTGTCAGGCGATCCGTCCGCCAGGGGTGCCCCTTATCTATGGCGCTTTTCGCCGTTGCGCTCGACCCACTGTTGCGCCATCTCCAGACGGTTTGCCATGGCATACCATTGGACACCACGTCACTGAAGTGCAGGGCGTACGCCGATGATCTAGGTGTATTCATAGATCGGCCAGCCGACCTCGATGGAGTCTATGAAGTCCTGCAAGGGTTCGAGAAAGCGACGGGAGCAGTGGTTAACTTCAGGAAGACGGTGCTTCTGCCTCTTACACGTAGTGCCGAGCTGACGAGACGGGCCTGGTTTGACGTGAAGGAGCGACACGTGATCCTGGGCATCACGTTCACAAATAATGTCCAGCGTATGGGGGCGTTGAATTGGCGAGCAACGTTGCACATTATTCGCGCCCTGACCAAGAACCACTCCATGCGTCTACTGGACTTGCACGAACGGGTGGCTCTATTGAACACCAGTATACTATCGAAGGCTTGGTACTTGGCACAGGTGTTGCCACTGCCGAAGACTCTCGCTCGTGCCATCCAGCAAGCTGTATATTGGTTGCTCTGGCGGGGCAATATCTTCAAGGTGTCTTTGGCCACCTGCACCTTGAGGCTCGACCAAGGCGGGCTTGGACTCGTCGATCTACCTACCCGGTGTGCTGCGTTGTTCCTGAAGCGGACTAAAGCCATCTTAGCCAAGGACCCTGACAGCCCAACGGCGATTCTCTTTGGGCGGCTACGCCCGCCCTCTCTAGACGCCCCCATTAAAATCACTGGAGTGCCATACTCTGTCAACTATGTCAGCCGCTTCTACCTCGAAGATAGCTATCTCCGCGGACACGCCGGGAGTGCCGCGGCTGTAGGCGCAATCGTTGCAGCTCTGCGCGGGATTCCAAACCCCAATAAGTGGGAGGCCCGAATTCCCCATAGGAACTGGAGGCGCATTTGGAAGACGATATCGTGTACAGTGCTCCCACCGAGTGTCCGGTCGACATGGTATAGGGTGGTCAACCGTGCAGTACAGACCAACTCCAAGCTGCACTCAATTAATCTGTTCCGTAGCAGTGCCTGTCCGGTTTGTCACACAGAGGATACAATTGAACATCGTTTCGAGTGTCGCAGGACAGGTGTCGTTTGGGACACTGCCAAGAAGATATTGCGGTACATCGACGGTGAGGCTGTCGCAGATATATCGGTGCTAGACGCCATACTCCCGGATATGACTCTTTACCCCCGGACTGTGTATAACTCATCGATCTGGACTTTGGGGCATACTATGCATGCTATCTTTAACTTGAAATTAACCACTGAATTGGACTTTTTGGATTACTTATGGAGGGAACATGATATTGAGTTACGACATAAAAAGTATCATGAACGATTTGCTAACTGCTTACGGGTTTCATTGCGGCAAGCATTTCCGACTCTGGGGACTTGATATCATGATATCTGAACGACAACGTGTTTGGGAAGTCGCCGCTACACACTTGGAATCTCGTCTTTCAGTTTGTTTGGTGCAGCGCAGGAAGATGCGCATCCTTCTTCTATTTTATTTTATTTTATTTTATTTTCTGTGTTTCCTTTTTGTGCCAGTGTGTGGTTTTCATTTGTGTTTTCTGCACCTGATTATCAGGAAGAACTTACAAGTGTCTTTCTAACATTACACAAATACTGTACCATTTGAACTTCGAAGAAGATGCTTTCTGTTCGATTTCAATGTACAACGGTCACCCCGACTGCCCTAGTTGGTTTTTTTAGTCCTGTTTATTTTAAATTATTTTCAATATAGACGTCATCGCCGGCCCAGGACTATGTGC
This sequence comes from Locusta migratoria, assembly GCA_026315105.1. Lineage (NCBI taxonomy): Eukaryota > Metazoa > Arthropoda > Insecta > Orthoptera > Acrididae > Locusta > Locusta migratoria. The sequence goes on from CM048746.1 coordinate 568,030,525, forward strand.
CACGCCGCTGCTACAATGGTAGAACCCATTCTATCTTCACCACCGGCGAGATCACGTGTTTACTATAAAGTAAGACACTATATAATCCTCCTTTTACGGCCTGTACCAGCGGTGATGGACGACTTCTTCATTTTCTTCGTTTTTCTTCATTTGCTTAGTAGTGGAATCGGAAAAATCGTCGGGGGACGTTTCTTGTTTTTCGCCGAAGAAGGCGCTTTTGGTGAGTGCAAGGACGGGGTGTAGGGGAGAAGGGAGCCCCGAAAAAAAAAAAAAAAAAAAAAAAAAAAAAAAAAATGACCCCTGCGATTACCTCTAATGTAGGTAACTCGGGCGCATAATTTTTGGTAGTCGGGACTGCGTTCGCGCTGTCCCGTTCTTAAATTGTTTCAAAACTCAGCACGCAATAACAGAAGCTTGCCAGTATACAGCAAGCTGCAACTAGATAGGCACAAAACGGTTAGCTGCACGTCAAGGGACCTGGCGTCGAACCCAGAGCCACCCAGCGCGCGGCCCACTCCGCAACGACCTCGGACGTGCGCCCTTAGTAGCAGAAGCCACGACGACGCAACCCCCGCACAGCGTCCGAAAATAGCAGTCGGACAGCCATTTCGGCCCTTCTCTATCCATCGATGATTGCGCACCGACGGTAAATCGGCGGTGCATCGACCCCTGCACGGCCGGCTAGTGTGATGGGGCGGTTGGGCCCACAGCAGCCGATGAGCGGCCGTAGGCGGTGCAGCGTGTATCGAGGTATAAGACGGGCCGAAATCAAGCGTCTAGCGTAGCGTCTTACGACTTGCAGACTTGCGGCACTTGGGGTGCTGGGGTCGTAGTCGGGTCGTGAACTGGAGACAACAAGAGCGAGAAAAATGAAAATGAAATTGCGGCCAACAGCACCCTGTTTTCCCAGGTGGTCACCCATCCAAGTACTGACAAGGCCCGACGTTGCTTAACTTCGGTGATCGGACGAGAACCGGTGTTTTCAACGTGGTATGGCCGTTGGCGAGCAAATTGTGCAACATGAAACGACAAGTCTGCGTCGGACCATGTCTCTTAATTTCCACACTGAGTGTTTATTTACCTGGCAGTAAACCCACGAGGCTGGCATAAAACGGCCGATCCAGATTTCGTGAAATGAAATAACATTTCTTTATGGAATGCATTTAGAAAATTAAAACTTTCGTACCTATTCTCCCTACTAGGGACGAAAAAATAGAAACACTTTCTGTTATTATGTTACAGTTGCGACTTGACAAATTCGTTAGATAGTCCAAATTCGTAGCAAAACAATGTCGTTAAATTACACCTGACAAAGACAATAAAACTCGCCTTCAATTAATTCGCTTTTGAATCATTTACATTACAAAACGTTCCACTTCCATTTTTTATGTACTTATTTTAGCGTTCATTATGTCTGATTTAACTTATCCCCTCCCCCCACCGACCGACCACCACAACTTCGCCTAAATAAATAAGAGTGTAGGTGATACGAATTACTCCCTGCCCCATAACGCTTATGCCTAATGCAAAGGGTAAAACGTTTAATTTTTTTTCCTTAGACTTTGCCATGTAAGGGGAAAATGACGGCATATACTGGATTCAAATAGCAAAGAACCCAACTAAGCTTTCACAATCCTACTGACAAACAAGAAAAATATTTCTTACCTTGTAGTTTCTATTTGTTCATAGGTGTTCAGTCAGTAACGTAACCAACAATGTATGCTCATTCTTGGTTTCTCTTGAATTCTACCAATGTGGGGTATGTTCAATGTGCACACTGTAAGGAATGCTGTCCAACATTCTTGGTCGTGTTTGACTGTCTGAGCTGTGGCGCTTCCGTTGCTAAGCAACAGACTCCAGCGATTGACAATACTGCCTCAATTAGCAACATTAAACTCTCTCCTCGTGATAGGTAATGTAACCTATTTTTTTTTTTTTTTTTTTTTACAGGGCGGAAAAGTCATCCCACAAATGTCATTCGTCGTTACCATAGCAACAGGGAGAGCGTCTTTCTGATGGAAGGAGGGCCTGAGGCGGTAGACTGCACTTGTATGCCATCTTGCGGAGGATAGAGTGAGTTAGTTACTGCAGCAACGGTCCACGCCTGGACCGCGTGGTCCTCCCTTCCCGCGCGGTCCTCCCTCCCCGCGCAAAGTGCATCGATTTACTTGGCAGTAGGCTGTAATTGCAACTACCTGACACTTAACTCGGCGGCTAAAAGCTGCATTCTAAGTAGAAACTGCAAGCATAGCGACCATGCTCTTTAACAAGAGCTCTCGACGTCTTTCGTAATCGTCAAACATCTGTAGCGCGCGACGTTATAAATATTCGGCAGTGGGTGCGTGAAGGTTGCCCCAACCTCAGCCTCCTGTCCATCTCCTACAGTATGCTGATGACACCGCCTTCCTTGCCCTTGCCCCATCCCTTGCCCGATCCCAGGTTTTGCTCCAGTCTCACCTCACCGCGTTCGCCGCATGGTGCAACCGGTGGCTCCTCTCCGTCAACCCTGACAAATCCCAGGCGATCATTATAGGTCGTACCACCCGCACCTTCCGCATCCCCGATCTCTACATCACCCTCCACGACCGTCCCATCCGCCACACTAACACCATTAAGTATCTGGGCCTCACCCTCGACCGACACCTTACCTGGACCCCCCATCTGAAATCCATCCGTGAAAAAGCCATGTCCCGCCTCAACCTCCTTAAACTGCTCACCGGCCGGACGTGGGGATTACACCCTTCCACCGTCCTCCACACATACAAATCCATCATGCGTCCCATCCTCTGTTCCTTCCACCCTGCCTGGGTATCTGCTCCTCCCACCTTTTATCACACCCTCCAAGTCCTTGAACGCCACGCCCTCCGCCTCGCCTACCGTATCCGCCTTCCTTCCCCCACGCGGATCCTCTACGATCTCATCCCCTTCCCTCACCTCCTTCAACACCTTGAACGCCTCCGCCTCCTGTATGTCACCCGAAAACTTGATTCCCGCAACCCGCTAGTTTACCCTATCCTCACCGCCCCTGGGCCTCTGCCACGCCTCCACCACTGCATTCCTCCCTCTCTCCACCTGCACACCCTACATATCCTCTCCCGAGGCAACTTCCGCTCCCTTCCCCTACCGGATGACGCCCTTCGCCCCGAAATATACCCCTCCTATCAGCTTTGATCCCTTCCCCGTAGACTTAGCGGCCCCCTCTCCCCATCCCCTCCTTCTCCCCCTCCCCGCTTGGATTTCCCCCCTCCTCTCCCCACCTGGAGTCTCAATCGCGCCTGTCTTTCCTTCTCCCCACCTTCTCCCCCCCTCTCTCTCTTTTCGACCCTCCCCCGCGCTTCCTCGCTTCCTCCCTCTCCTTGCCCTGCGGGGGCTGCAGCGTCGCCTTTTAACAACAGTGTATTCTCGTGTCAAGTGCATCGTCATCGCCGTGTGTTCACCTCCAGTGCGTCGCAACTCATGTCGTCACCACCTATATCATCGTGTGCCTTCGTGTGTCCAGTGTTGTATCTCCATGTGATTTTATCGCCACCGTGGCACAGACTGTTTTTAATCTGCTTATGTGTGTCAGTCTCTCTTGTTCATGTGTCTTAAGTCTGCAGTATTGTCTCCGATGTCCAGTTTGTAAGTCTTCCATTTTTCCTCCGTACCATGTTTTTATACTCATTGTTTTTAACTTCATGTCTTTGTTCCTTTTATCTCGCTTGTCATGTGTCTGTTCTCTCGGCTGAAGAGCAGCGCTGATGCTGCTGCCAGCCCGCCGACGAAAGTCGGAGTGAAATTAACAATAAAGGTAAAAAAAAAAAAAAAAGCGTGAAGGCATACTTACCTGGCGTAGGAGACACCGTGATCATAAAGGCGGTTCTCCCAGGGCGAGACCTTTCCATTGCACTTCGGTTAGGTTGACCCCTGCGATTACCTCTAATGTAGGTAACTCGGGCGCATAATTTTTGGTAGTCGGGACTGCGTTCGCGCTGTCCCGTTCTTAAATTGTTTCAAAACTCAGCACGCAATAACAGAAGCTTGCCAGTATACAGCAAGCTGCAACTAGATAGGCACAAAACGGTTAGCTGCACGTCAAGGGACCTGGCGTCGAACCCAGAGCCACCCAGCGCGCGGCCCACTCCGCAACGACCTCGGACGTGCGCCCTTAGTAGCAGAAGCCACGACGACGCAACCCCCGCACAGCGTCCGAAAATAGCAGTCGGACAGCCATTTCGGCCCTTCTCTATCCATCGATGATTGCGCACCGACGGTAAATCGGCGGTGCATCGACCCCTGCACGGCCGGCTAGTGTGATGGGGCGGTTGGGCCCACAGCAGCCGATGAGCGGCCGTAGGCGGTGCAGCGTGTATCGAGGTATAAGACGGGCCGAAATCAAGCGTCTAGCGTAGCGTCTTACGACTTGCAGACTTGCGGCACTTGGGGTGCTGGGGTCGTAGTCGGGTCGTGAACTGGAGACAACAAGAGCGAGAAAAATGAAAATGAAATTGCGGCCAACAGCACCCTGTTTTCCCAGGTGGTCACCCATCCAAGTACTGACAAGGCCCGACGTTGCTTAACTTCGGTGATCGGACGAGAACCGGTGTTTTCAACGTGGTATGGCCGTTGGCGAGCAAATTGTGCAACATGAAACGACAAGTCTGCGTCGGACCATGTCTCTTAATTTCCACACTGAGTGTTTATTTACCTGGCAGTAAACCCACGAGGCTGGCATAAAACGGCCGATCCAGATTTCGTGAAATGAAATAACATTTCTTTATGGAATGCATTTAGAAAATTAAAACTTTCGTACCTATTCTCCCTACTAGGGACGAAAAAATAGAAACACTTTCTGTTATTATGTTACAGTTGCGACTTGACAAATTCGTTAGATAGTCCAAATTCGTAGCAAAACAATGTCGTTAAATTACACCTGACAAAGACAATAAAACTCGCCTTCAATTAATTCGCTTTTGAATCATTTACATTACAAAACGTTCCACTTCCATTTTTTATGTACTTATTTTAGCGTTCATTATGTCTGATTTAACTTATCCCCTCCCCCCACCGACCGACCACCACAACTTCGCCTAAATAAATAAGAGTGTAGGTGATACGAATTACTCCCTGCCCCATAACGCTTATGCCTAATGCAAAGGGTAAAACGTTTAATTTTTTTTCCTTAGACTTTGCCATGTAAGGGGAAAATGACGGCATATACTGGATTCAAATAGCAAAGAACCCAACTAAGCTTTCACAATCCTACTGACAAACAAGAAAAATATTTCTTACCTTGTAGCTTCTATTTGTTCATAGGTGTTCAGTCAGTAACGTAACCAACAATGTATGCTCATTCTTGGTTTCTCTTGAATTCTACCAATGTGGGGTATGTTCAATGTGCACACTGTAAGGAATGCTGTCCAACATTCTTGGTCGTGTTTGACTGTCTGAGCTGTGGCGCTTCCGTTGCTAAGCAACAGACTCCAGCGATTGACAATACTGCCTCAATTAGCAACATTAAACTCTCTCCTCGTGATAGGTAATGTAACCTATTTTTTTTTTTTTTTTTTTTTTTTTTTACAGGGCGGAAAAGTCATCCCACAAATGTCATTCGTCGTTACCATAGCAACAGGGAGAGCGTCTTTCTGATGGAAGGAGGGCCTGAGGCGGTAGACTGCACTTGTATGCCATCTTGCGGAGGATAGAGTGAGTTAGTTACTGCAGCAACGGTCCACGCCTGGACCGCGTGGTCCTCCCTTCCCGCGCGGTCCTCCCTCCCCGCGCAAAGTGCATCGATTTACTTGGCAGTAGGCTGTAATTGCAACTACCTGACACTTAACTCGGCGGCTAAAAGCTGCATTCTAAGTAGAAACTGCAAGCATAGCGACCATGCTCTTTAACAAGAGCTCTCGACGTCTTTCGTAATCGTCAAACATCTGTAGCGCGCGACGTTATAAATATTCGGCAGTGGGTGCGTGAAGGCATACTTACCTGGCGTAGGAGACACCGTGATCATAAAGGCGGTTCTCCCAGGGCGAGACCTTTCCATTGCACTTCGGTTAGGTTGACCCCTGCGATTACCTCTAATGTAGGTAACTCGGGCGCATAATTTTTGGTAGTCGGGACTGCGTTCGCGCTGTCCCGTTCTTAAATTGTTTCAAAACTCAGCACGCAATAACAGAAGCTTGCCAGTATACAGCAAGCTGCAACTAGATAGGCACAAAACGGTTAGCTGCACGTCAAGGGACCTGGCGTCGAACCCAGAGCCACCCAGCGCGCGGCCCACTCCGCAACGACCTCGGACGTGCGCCCTTAGTAGCAGAAGCCACGACGACGCAACCCCCGCACAGCGTCCGAAAATAGCAGTCGGACAGCCATTTCGGCCCTTCTCTATCCATCGATGATTGCGCACCGACGGTAAATCGGCGGTGCATCGACCCCTGCACGGCCGGCTAGTGTGATGGGGCGGTTGGGCCCACAGCAGCCGATGAGCGGCCGTAGGCGGTGCAGCGTGTATCGAGGTATAAGACGGGCCGAAATCAAGCGTCTAGCGTAGCGTCTTACGACTTGCAGACTTGCGGCACTTGGGGTGCTGGGGTCGTAGTCGGGTCGTGAACTGGAGACAACAAGAGCGAGAAAAATGAAAATGAAATTGCGGCCAACAGCACCCTGTTTTCCCAGGTGGTCACCCATCCAAGTACTGACAAGGCCCGACGTTGCTTAACTTCGGTGATCGGACGAGAACCGGTGTTTTCAACGTGGTATGGCCGTTGGCGAGCAAATTGTGCAACATGAAACGACAAGTCTGCGTCGGACCATGTCTCTTAATTTCCACACTGAGTGTTTATTTACCTGGCAGTAAACCCACGAGGCTGGCATAAAACGGCCGATCCAGATTTCGTGAAATGAAATAACATTTCTTTATGGAATGCATTTAGAAAATTAAAACTTTCGTACCTATTCTCCCTACTAGGGACGAAAAAATAGAAACACTTTCTGTTATTATGTTACAGTTGCGACTTGACAAATTCGTTAGATAGTCCAAATTCGTAGCAAAACAATGTCGTTAAATTACACCTGACAAAGACAATAAAACTCGCCTTCAATTAATTCGCTTTTGAATCATTTACATTACAAAACGTTCCACTTCCATTTTTTATGTACTTATTTTAGCGTTCATTATGTCTGATTTAACTTATCCCCACCCCCCACCGACCGACCACCACAACTTCGCCTAAATAAATAAGAGTGTAGGTGATACGAATTACTCCCTGCCCCATAACGCTTATGCCTAATGCAAAGGGTAAAACGTTTAATTTTTTTTCCTTAGACTTTGCCATGTAAGGGGAAAATGACGGCATATACTGGATTCAAATAGCAAAGAACCCAACTAAGCTTTCACAATCCTACTGACAAACAAGAAAAATATTTCTTACCTTGTAGTTTCTATTTGTTCATAGGTGTTCAGTCAGTAACGTAACCAACAATGTATGCTCATTCTTGGTTTCTCTTGAATTCTACCAATGTGGGGTATGTTCAATGTGCACACTGTAAGGAATGCTGTCCAACATTCTTGGTCGTGTTTGACTGTCTGAGCTGTGGCGCTTCCGTTGCTAAGCAACAGACTCCAGCGATTGACAATACTGCCTCAATTAGCAACATTAAACTCTCTCCTCGTGATAGGTAATGTAACCTATTTTTTTTTTTTTTTTTTTTTTTTTTTTTTTTTACAGGGCGGAAAAGTCATCCCACAAATGTCATTCGTCGTTACCATAGCAACAGGGAGAGCGTCTTTCTGATGGAAGGAGGGCCTGAGGCGGTAGACTGCACTTGTATGCCATCTTGCGGAGGATAGAGTGAGTTAGTTACTGCAGCAACGGTCCACGCCTGGACCGCGTGGTCCTCCCTTCCCGCGCGGTCCTCCCTCCCCGCGCAAAGTGCATCGATTTACTTGGCAGTAGGCTGTAATTGCAACTACCTGACACTTAACTCGGCGGCTAAAAGCTGCATTCTAAGTAGAAACTGCAAGCATAGCGACCATGCTCTTTAACAAGAGCTCTCGACGTCTTTCGTAATCGTCAAACATCTGTAGCGCGCGACGTTATAAATATTCGGCAGTGGGTGCGTGAAGGCATACTTACCTGGCGTAGGAGACACCGTGATCATAAAGGCGGTTCTCCCAGGGCGAGACCTTTCCATTGCACTTCGGTTAGGTTGACCCCTGCGATTACCTCTAATGTAGGTAACTCGGGCGCATAATTTTTGGTAGTCGGGACTGCGTTCGCGCTGTCCCGTTCTTAAATTGTTTCAAAACTCAGCACGCAATAACAGAAGCTTGCCAGTATACAGCAAGCTGCAACTAGATAGGCACAAAACGGTTAGCTGCACGTCAAGGGACCTGGCGTCGAACCCAGAGCCACCCAGCGCGCGGCCCACTCCGCAACGACCTCGGACGTGCGCCCTTAGTAGCAGAAGCCACGACGACGCAACCCCCGCACAGCGTCCGAAAATAGCAGTCGGACAGCCATTTCGGCCCTTCTCTATCCATCGATGATTGCGCACCGACGGTAAATCGGCGGTGCATCGACCCCTGCACGGCCGGCTAGTGTGATGGGGCGGTTGGGCCCACAGCAGCCGATGAGCGGCCGTAGGCGGTGCAGCGTGTATCGAGGTATAAGACGGGCCGAAATCAAGCGTCTAGCGTAGCGTCTTACGACTTGCAGACTTGCGGCACTTGGGGTGCTGGGGTCGTAGTCGGGTCGTGAACTGGAGACAACAAGAGCGAGAAAAATGAAAATGAAATTGCGGCCAACAGCACCCTGTTTTTCCAGGTGGTCACCCATCCAAGTACTGACAAGGCCCGACGTTGCTTAACTTCGGTGATCGGACGAGAACCGGTGTTTTCAACGTGGTATGGCCGTTGGCGAGCAAATTGTGCAACATGAAACGACAAGTCTGCGTCGGACCATGTCTCTTAATTTCCACACTGAGTGTTTATTTACCTGGCAGTAAACCCACGAGGCTGGCATAAAACGGCCGATCCAGATTTCGTGAAATGAAATAACATTTCTTTATGGAATGCATTTAGAAAATTAAAACTTTCGTACCTATTCTCCCTACTAGGGACGAAAAAATAGAAACACTTTCTGTTATTATGTTACAGTTGCGACTTGACAAATTCGTTAGATAGTCCAAATTCGTAGCAAAACAATGTCGTTAAATTACACCTGACAAAGACAATAAAACTCGCCTTCAATTAATTCGCTTTTGAATCATTTACATTACAAAACGTTCCACTTCCATTTTTTATGTACTTATTTTAGCGTTCATTATGTCTGATTTAACTTATCCCCTCCCCCCACCGACCGACCACCACAACTTCGCCTAAATAAATAAGAGTGTAGGTGATACGAATTACTCCCTGCCCCATAACGCTTATGCCTAATGCAAAGGGTAAAACGTTTAATTTTTTTTTCCTTAGACTTTGCCATGTAAGGGGAAAATGACGGCATATACTGGATTCAAATAGCAAAGAACCCAACTAAGCTTTCACAATCCTACTGACAAACAAGAAAAATATTTCTTACCTTGTAGTTTCTATTTGTTCATAGGTGTTCAGTCAGTAACGTAACCAACAATGTATGCTCATTCTTGGTTTCTCTTGAATTCTACCAATGTGGGGTATGTTCAATGTGCACACTGTAAGGAATGCTGTCCAACATTCTTGGTCGTGTTTGACTGTCTGAGCTGTGGCGCTTCCGTTGCTAAGCAACAGACTCCAGCGATTGACAATACTGCCTCAATTAGCAACATTAAACTCTCTCCTCGTGATAGGTAATGTAACCTATTTTTTTTTTTTTTTTTTTTTTTTTACAGGGCGGAAAAGTCATCCCACAAATGTCATTCGTCGTTACCATAGCAACAGGGAGAGCGTCTTTCTGATGGAAGGAGGGCCTGAGGCGGTAGACTGCACTTGTATGCCATCTTGCGGAGGATAGAGTGAGTTAGTTACTGCAGCAACGGTCCACGCCTGGACCGCGTGGTCCTCCCTTCCCGCGCGGTCCTCCCTCCCCGCGCAAAGTGCATCGATTTACTTGGCAGTAGGCTGTAATTGCAACTACCTGACACTTAACTCGGCGGCTAAAAGCTGCATTCTAAGTAGAAACTGCAAGCATAGCGACCATGCTCTTTAACAAGAGCTCTCGACGTCTTTCGTAATCGTCAAACATCTGTAGCGCGCGACGTTATAAATATTCGGCAGTGGGTGCGTGAAGGCATACTTACCTGGCGTAGGAGACACCGTGATCATAAAGGCGGTTCTCCCAGGGCGAGACCTTTCCATTGCACTTCGGTTAGGTTGACCCCTGCGATTACCTCTAATGTAGGTAACTCGGGCGCATAATTTTTGGTAGTCGGGACTGCGTTCGCGCTGTCCCGTTCTTAAATTGTTTCAAAACTCAGCACGCAATAACAGAAGCTTGCCAGTATACAGCAAGCTGCAACTAGATAGGCACAAAACGGTTAGCTGCACGTCAAGGGACCTGGCGTCGAACCCAGAGCCACCCAGCGCGCGGCCCACTCCGCAACGACCTCGGACGTGCGCCCTTAGTAGCAGAAGCCACGACGACGCAACCCCCGCACAGCGTCCGAAAATAGCAGTCGGACAGCCATTTCGGCCCTTCTCTATCCATCGATGATTGCGCACCGACGGTAAATCGGCGGTGCATCGAGCCCTGCACGGCCGGCTAGTGTGATGGGGCGGTTGGGCCCACAGCAGCCGATGAGCGGCCGTAGGCGGTGCAGCGTGTATCGAGGTATAAGACGGGCCGAAATCAAGCGTCTAGCGTAGCGTCTTACGACTTGCAGACTTGCGGCACTTGGGGTGCTGGGGTCGTAGTCGGGTCGTGAACTGGAGACAACAAGAGCGAGAAAAATGAAAATGAAATTGCGGCCAACAGCACCCTGTTTTCCCAGGTTTTTTTTTTTTTTTTTTTATTTTTTTTTTTTTTTCTTTTTTTTTTATCACTTGTCCCTGTACATAGCCTCGTAATTTAAAAATTTGAAATAAGAAAATTAGGAACATAATAGTGTCCCGGGAACACTGGATTGGCCAGTAAACATAAGGTAAAGAGTTCTCAGCGGAAAGCACATGGCACTGAAGAATGCGTAAAATAAAGTTAATCATAATAAAGAAAAAGCAACAAAATGTTTCCTCAAAAGACGAACACGCACATATAGTAGGACACAGCACAAACGTATACTTTTCGTTCTTGGTAATGCAGAAGATATCAAAGGTATCAAAGCACTTATACATGTCCAAAAATCAAAGTCCATTTTCAAAGCCAAGACAAGTCCGATCGGAAGGTAAGCGAATGTCTGAATTCCTTATCATAATAATTTTTTGAAAGCAAAGTCGATGGCAACAATTAGAAACCTCGCAAATTGTGTTTGGTAATTCGGCATGCGCTGTAACTTGCGGTGTTCTGCCGACAGATAGTCCACGTAGTGGTACACGCTGTTGAGCCGCAGGTGGAGCACGGCGTAGACGGAGTGCGCGACGAGCCACGTGGTGGCGGCGCACTTGGCGGCAGGGAACGGCGCGAAGTCCGGCCGGAGGGCGGCGTCCACGCTGAAGGCGTCCGCGGTGGTCCGGTTGACGAGCGCCAGCATCCTGACGGCTTCCTCCCAGACGCCTGCGCGCGCCGGGCACAGGAAGCGGTGCTCCAGGCCGTCCTCCTGCGGGCAGTCGTCGCACTGGCCGGTCGGTCGCAGCTGGATCCTGTGCAGTTTATCGTTGGTGGGGACCATCCGGTTGACGGCGAGGTACCAACAGCCGCGCACGTCCGCCGGCAGGAAGGGGGCGTGGACGCGCGCCCACACCGTCCTCCACCGGCACCCTGGGTGTCGCGCCTCCATCTTGTTGGCGGTCGGTCTTCCTCGCAGGCCGTCGTACAGCAGCCGCACCGTGCGTCTCCGCGGGTCCAGGTCCTCCCCGTCCACGTAGCTCTGCTGGACGTAGAACTCGCGGACGTACCGCAGCTTGTACGGTATATCACGCGGGTCTATCGGGGCGACTTCCGACGCGGGCCTGTAGGTACCGAACAGCACGGCGGTGGGGCTCGTCGGGTCCTTCTCGACGACGGTTCGAATCCTGTGCACCAGCAGCGCCGCGGCCTTCACCGCAAAGTGCGTGAGGCCCAGTCCCCCGTCCTCTCGCGGCAGGGTGCACGTCGCGTGGCTCACTTTAAAGATGTTCCCGCGCCACAGGAGATAATACGCGGCTTGCGTAATGGCCCGTCCCCGTTCTTTTGGAACGTGAAAGACCTGCGCTAAGAACCACGCCCTGCCGAGCAGACACGTGTTGATCAACGTGACGCGCTGCTGCAAGGCCAAGTTGCGGGTGGTAGTAAGCTGAGCCAAGGCACGGATACCGAACAGGGCGAGGCGCCAGTTTAGCGAAGCCGTCTGGAGGAGGTCGGCTCGGAAACGGACACCTAAAATCCTGTGCACTGTTTTTATGGTGAACCAGGGGCGCTCGAATCCTCTCCCCGCTGCGTGGATTGGCAAGAAAACTGTCTTGCGCGGATTGATACTTGCGCCTGAGGCGCTCTCGTATCGTGTTAGCACCGCGCTTATGACGTCTAAATCATTGGCCGACGATACAAGCAGGCCGACGTCATCTGCGTACGCCCGGCACACTTGCTTCCTTCCCCCTACAAGAATTCCGGCGCACGCGTTCTTCAACCGACGCAACAGAGGATCTAAAGATATAGCAAACAGTGCCATGGCTAATGGACAACCCTGCCGCACTGAGCACTTAATTTCCACCGGCTCCGATAAAAACCCGTTGATGTTGACACGCGACGTGGAGACATGTAAAATATTAAAAAGCATGGTGCTGAACCTTGTACCAAAACCAAATTTCCATAGGACACGTCGAAGATAATGATGACTGACTCTGTCAAAGGCGGTAGCAAAATCGACTGATAATATTCCAAACGAAATGCCCTGCGTTGTAGCATAAGCAATGACGTCACGATATGTCGACAAAGCGTCGTAGATGTTTCGCTGTGGGACCGCACAAAACTGACTGTCACTTAAAAGTTTGTTCATGACTACCTTAAGACGTGACGCGACACACTTTGTAAACAATTTGTAATCACTGTTTAGCAATGTAATAGGTCGGAGGCCACTCATCTTATTGTTGACCCGGGTCTTGGGGGCCAAAGTTATGATCCCTTCTGGAAACCCCGATGGAACGGTCGCTCCATTTAAAATTTCATTAAAAATATCCACAAACACTGAGCCAAACAGACGATAAAAATGTAAGTAAAATTCCGGCGGGAGACCGTCGGAGCCCGGCGACTTGTTCCGTGCACATTGTTTTAAAACTTGGTGTACCTCGTCCACTGTAAAAAGTTCCATTAATTCGCGGCGGTCTCTGACGGTTAAAACGTGTGGAACGTCCCGCAGGAGATCCGAGATGGCCGCGTCGTTGACCCGCTTTTCAGAGAACAGCTCCACAAAGTGCCTGCGCGCCTCCGCCAGGATGTCGGCTTGTCCGCGCAGCCGCGCGCCGTCGGCCGTCTGCAGCTCCGTGACGTCACGCCTGGCCGCGCGGCGGCGCTCGCGCAGCTGGTGGAACAGCGAGGGCTGCTCGTCCCGCAACGTTCCTACCGCCTGGCTCCGAACTACGGACCCCCGCAACGAAGCCGTTTTCAGATCTAAAAGGCGGGTCTTTATTTGCCTAACATGCGCCGCTCGCAAAGCCGGATTGTCGGTCTGCATGGAAATTGCGTCAGTAAGGCACGTCTCATAAAATTCTAAAGTTTGTCGTTCCCAGTGACTAACACTTTGGCTGAACTCTATAATAGTTTTGCGTAAAGATGGCTTTACGTATTCCACCCACCACAGTAAAGTAGTCGAGTAAAAGGGACGGTACTTTATAATATTCTGCCAGGCTCTGGTAATAACAAAGTCAAGATCCGGGTTCGCAAGATGCCTTACGTTAAATTTCCAGCGTTGTTTTGTGCGCTTTTTCGTCGCCAACAGTGAGTGAAATTTACAAACATAGGCACAGTGATCCGAGAATATAACAGGGCGTACGGAAGCGTCTACTATGCAGTCTTTCTTCGCACTGGACACATAAATCCTATCCAGGCGACTTCGGCCAGACGAATAAAAATACGTAAAACCCGGATCATCAGGGTATAAGTGACGCCACGTGTCAACCAACTGCATTTCAGAAAGCAGTGTGTTTAACTCCAGACACTTGTACGGCCTCGGTTCTTGGTCTTTATCTTGAACCACACAATTGAAGTCACCTCCTAAAATTGTGGGGAGATGAGGACCTCTAAACAAATGACAGACGTCAGAACTAAAAAACTGACGCCTCTGCTGCCTCCGTTCGGCGCCGGAAGGTGCGTAAACATTAACATAACGCACATTGTCGATAGTGCAAGCGACGCCGTGACCGTCAGGAATCTTGCAAACATTGCTAAAATCGCGTCCGTCACGTATTAAAATAGCTGTACCGCTCTGACATTCGGGATCGAAATTTAAAATTACTTGGTATCCCGGTATATTTAAAATCTGGTCAGTCACCACTTCTTGTAAAAACACAACGTCAGCACCAACACTCTCTAAAAATGTCAATAAACACGTGTACTTTACGTGGGACGTGAATCTATTCAAATTTACAGTGGCTACTGTGGATGGTGGGTGTGCCACCATATTGAAGTAAGGAATTCAGACACTTGTTTGTTAGTAGCTGATGCCGCCGCCGTCGTCGTCGACGTCGTCGGCCCAGAGCGCCGGCCTAGCGGCCGCCTCGGCCTCCTGCTGGGGGGCGCGCATGCGCGGCTGGGGGTCGTCCTCCGCCTTCCTCTTCACCGCGGAGGGTGCGGGGTTCGAGTCCCGCGGCGACTCTACTTCCATCCGCGACTCCGGTTCCTTCCCGCTCAGCATCTCCTTCAGTTCGCGGACCACCTCGTCGCGCCTGACCTCCTGCTCGCTCGCCCACGACATGGACGGTCGGGACTCCAAGTCGGGTCGCGACGGTCCCTTCTGTGCAGACTTCTGCCTCGACATTGACCGCGCGCGTCCGGACGACTTCCACTCTGGAGACGGGCTCATCTCTCTACGGGGATACCGCCGTTGTTCGAGATGACGGGAGCGGCTCTTACTACGACCCCTGTCGTGATCCTCACGCGGTGCTGCCATCGCATCGCGTCGCGCCTGACGTTCGCGGTTTGTATCCGTCCGCTGCGCGCGGCCTACCGTCGCAGCAGGAACTGCTTTCGGGGGACCGGGGGGGACGGCAGCGCGCACGGGTTCGAGTCCCGCCGCCGTGTCGGACTGCATCACCACAGTAGCCGGCAATGAAGGAGGAACTATTTTTTCTGGATCAATTTCCACGTCCCTACACTCCGAAACTTCACGTTCTGGAATCGGAAGAACGACAACTTCTTTTGCGGGTTCGAATCCTGTGTCATTGCTTCCTGATACTTCGGAAACAGCTAATCGGTGGGGATCTTCCACCGAGGAGGAGGATAGGGTGGTCGAATCTTCCGCAGTCGGAGTCGGCAAAGGGGCGGGTTCTGATCCTGTCATTTCAGATGCTTGAACTGCACTAACAGGTGGGTCACTAACAACAACATTTTCTGTCACGGTCGTCTGTTCGACATCAACAACGTCACTAACTGACACATCCGGGTTGACAGTGGGCACGGTATCGACGTCCATGGACGCGGCGTCCTCTGACGCGCGACGCGCCGGCAAGCCGACGCCTAGCGTGACCGCGGCGTACGTCACGGCGTCCGTCTGCTGCCCTGTGGGGAGCTGCGCGGGGCGACGGCGCCGGGGACAGTTTTGTCTAAAGTGTCCAGTGTCGTTACAATAGGAGCACGTCTGTGGCTGCCCGTCGTAAGAGATGAACGCCCTATGGCCGCGTACTGTCAGGAAGGACGGCACGTGTTTACGTACAATCATGCGCACACTTCTAATCCCGTTCTCTACTTGGAAAATGTACGCAGACGACCATTTCTCTTTGACAACAGACAACACAGTCCCGTATGGCTTCAAACACTGTTCTATGGTCTCGTTACGGATTTCAAAGGGTAGATTAAACACCCTAACAGTTCGGACACCGTACCCAGCATTAGACACCGTTACGTTGCTCACAGTTCCGTTGAAATGTTTGAATTTGCGAACACCGTTTTCAGCATTTACAAGAGACTCACACAATTCAGGTGTACGAAATTTCACAAAGAGCGAGTTAAGAAAAGCGTCTAATTGTAAGCCTAGTACGTCACTTTCGTCAATGTGCAAATCATGTTTCATCCAACTATGAATTTCGAATCCGGTGGGCCGGGCTACTGACTTATCGAATTCAAACTGAACATTGTTCTCTCGTTCTTCGCGATCCATGTTCTACTTACAAACCGAAGACAGCAAGCGAAGAAACAGCCGCCGGCCGCAGCGAAGCACTCGACGTAAACACTCCCCGCGCAGCGCAGCGATGTGCACAGGCGGGCAGCCAGCCAAGTACTGACAAGGCCCGACGTTGCTTAACTTCGGTGATCGGACGAGAACCGGTGTTTTCAACGTGGTATGGCCGTTGGCGAGCAAATTGTGCAACATGAAACGACAAGTCTGCGTCGGACCATGTCTCTTAATTTCCACACTGAGTGTTTATTTACCTGGCAGTAAACCCACGAGGCTGGCATAAAACGGCCGATCCAGATTTCGTGAAATGAAATAACATTTCTTTATGGAATGCATTTAGAAAATTAAAACTTTCGTACCTATTCTCCCTACTAGGGACGAAAAAATAGAAACACTTTCTGTTATTATGTTACAGTTGCGACTTGACAAATTCGTTAGATAGTCCAAATTCGTAGCAAAACAATGTCGTTAAATTACACCTGACAAAGACAATAAAACTCGCCTTCAATTAATTCGCTTTTGAATCATTTACATTACAAAACGTTCCACTTCCATTTTTTATGTACTTATTTTAGCGTTCATTATGTCTGATTTAACTTATCCCCTCCCCCCACCGACCGACCACCACAACTTCGCCTAAATAAATAAGAGTGTAGGTGATACGAATTACTCCCTGCCCCATAACGCTTATGCCTAATGCAAAGGGTAAAACGTTTAATTTTTTTTCCTTAGACTTTGCCATGTAAGGGGAAAATGACGGCATATACTGGATTCAAATAGCAAAGAACCCAACTAAGCTTTCACAATCCTACTGACAAACAAGAAAAATATTTCTTACCTTGTAGCTTCTATTTGTTCATAGGTGTTCAGTCAGTAACGTAACCAACAATGTATGCTCATTCTTGGTTTCTCTTGAATTCTACCAATGTGGGGTATGTTCAATGTGCACACTGTAAGGAATGCTGTCCAACATTCTTGGTCGTGTTTGACTGTCTGAGCTGTGGCGCTTCCGTTGCTAAGCAACAGACTCCAGCGATTGACAATACTGCCTCAATTAGCAACATTAAACTCTCTCCTCGTGATAGGTAATGTAACCTATTTTTTTTTTTTTTTTTTTTTTTTTTTTACAGGGCGGAAAAGTCATCCCACAAATGTCATTCGTCGTTACCATAGCAACAGGGAGAGCGTCTTTCTGATGGAAGGAGGGCCTGAGGCGGTAGACTGCACTTGTATGCCATCTTGCGGAGGATAGAGTGAGTTAGTTACTGCAGCAACGGTCCACGCCTGGACCGCGTGGTCCTCCCTTCCCGCGCGGTCCTCCCTCCCCGCGCAAAGTGCATCGATTTACTTGGCAGTAGGCTGTAATTGCAACTACCTGACACTTAACTCGGCGGCTAAAAGCTGCATTCTAAGTAGAAACTGCAAGCATAGCGACCATGCTCTTTAACAAGAGCTCTCGACGTCTTTCGTAATCGTCAAACATCTGTAGCGCGCGACGTTATAAATATTCGGCAGTGGGTGCGTGAAGGCATACTTACCTGGCGTAGGAGACACCGTGATCATAAAGGCGGTTCTCCCAGGGCGAGACCTTTCCATTGCACTTCGGTTAGGTTGACCCCTGCGATTACCTCTAATGTAGGTAACTCGGGCGCATAATTTTTGGTAGTCGGGACTGCGTTCGCGCTGTCCCGTTCTTAAATTGTTTCAAAACTCAGCACGCAATAACAGAAGCTTGCCAGTATACAGCAAGCTGCAACTAGATAGGCACAAAACGGTTAGCTGCACGTCAAGGGACCTGGCGTCGAACCCAGAGCCACCCAGCGCGCGGCCCACTCCGCAACGACCTCGGACGTGCGCCCTTAGTAGCAGAAGCCACGACGACGCAACCCCCGCACAGCGTCCGAAAATAGCAGTCGGACAGCCATTTCGGCCCTTCTCTATCCATCGATGATTGCGCACCGACGGTAAATCGGCGGTGCATCGACCCCTGCACGGCCGGCTAGTGTGATGGGGCGGTTGGGCCCACAGCAGCCGATGAGCGGCCGTAGGCGGTGCAGCGTGTATCGAGGTATAAGACGGGCCGAAATCAAGCGTCTAGCGTAGCGTCTTACGACTTGCAGACTTGCGGCACTTGGGGTGCTGGGGTCGTAGTCGGGTCGTGAACTGGAGACAACAAGAGCGAGAAAAATGAAAATGAAATTGCGGCCAACAGCACCCTGTTTTCCCAGGTGGTCACCCATCCAAGTACTGACAAGGCCCGACGTTGCTTAACTTCGGTGATCGGACGAGAACCGGTGTTTTCAACGTGGTATGGCCGTTGGCGAGCAAATTGTGCAACATGAAACGACAAGTCTGCGTCGGACCATGTCTCTTAATTTCCACACTGAGTGTTTATTTACCTGGCAGTAAACCCACGAGGCTGGCATAAAACGGCCGATCCAGATTTCGTGAAATGAAATAACATTTCTTTATGGAATGCATTTAGAAAATTAAAACTTTCGTACCTATTCTCCCTACTAGGGACGAAAAAATAGAAACACTTTCTGTTATTATGTTACAGTTGCGACTTGACAAATTCGTTAGATAGTCCAAATTCGTAGCAAAACAATGTCGTTAAATTACACCTGACAAAGACAATAAAACTCGCCTTCAATTAATTCGCTTTTGAATCATTTACATTACAAAACGTTCCACTTCCATTTTTTATGTACTTATTTTAGCGTTCATTATGTCTGATTTAACTTATCCCCTCCCCCCACCGACCGACCACCACAACTTCGCCTAAATAAATAAGAGTGTAGGTGATACGAATTACAACCTGCCCCATAACGCTTATGCCTAATGCAAAGGGTAAAACGTTTAATTTTTTTTCCTTAGACTTTGCCATGTAAGGGGAAAATGACGGCATATACTGGATTCAAATAGCAAAGAACCCAACTAAGCTTTCACAATCCTACTGACAAACAAGAAAAATATTTCTTACCTTGTAGTTTCTATTTGTTCATAGGTGTTCAGTCAGTAACGTAACCAACAATGTATGCTCATTCTTGGTTTCTCTTGAATTCTACCAATGTGGGGTATGTTCAATGTGCACACTGTAAGGAATGCTGTCCAACATTCTTGGTCGTGTTTGACTGTCTGAGCTGTGGCGCTTCCGTTGCTAAGCAACAGACTCCAGCGATTGACAATACTGCCTCAATTAGCAACATTAAACTCTCTCCTCGTGATAGGTAATGTAACCTATTTTTTTTTTTTTTTTTTTTTTTTTTTTTTTTTTTTTTTTTTTACAGGGCGGAAAAGTCATCCCACAAATGTCATTCGTCGTTACCATAGCAACAGGGAGAGCGTCTTTCTGATGGAAGGAGGGCCTGAGGCGGTAGACTGCACTTGTATGCCATCTTGCGGAGGATAGAGTGAGTTAGTTACTGCAGCAACGGTCCACGCCTGGACCGCGTGGTCCTCCCTTCCCGCGCGGTCCTCCCTCCCCGCGCAAAGTGCATCGATTTACTTGGCAGTAGGCTGTAATTGCAACTACCTGACACTTAACTCGGCGGCTAAAAGCTGCATTCTAAGTAGAAACTGCAAGCATAGCGACCATGCTCTTTAACAAGAGCTCTCGACGTCTTTCGTAATCGTCAAACATCTGTAGCGCGCGACGTTATAAATATTCGGCAGTGGGTGCGTGAAGGCATACTTACCTGGCGTAGGAGACACCGTGATCATAAAGGCGGTTCTCCCAGGGCGAGACCTTTCCATTGCACTTCGGTTAGGTTGACCCCTGCGATTACCTCTAATGTAGGTAACTCGGGCGCATAATTTTTGGTAGTCGGGACTGCGTTCGCGCTGTCCCGTTCTTAAATTGTTTCAAAACTCAGCACGCAATAACAGAAGCTTGCCAGTATACAGCAAGCTGCAACTAGATAGGCACAAAACGGTTAGCTGCACGTCAAGGGACCTGGCGTCGAACCCAGAGCCACCCAGCGCGCGGCCCACTCCGCAACGACCTCGGACGTGCGCCCTTAGTAGCAGAAGCCACGACGACGCAACCCCCGCACAGCGTCCGAAAATAGCAGTCGGACAGCCATTTCGGCCCTTCTCTGTCCATCGATGATTGCGCACCGACGGTAAATCGGCGGTGCATCGACCCCTGCACGGCCGGCTAGTGTGATGGGGCGGTTGGGCCCACAGCAGCCGATGAGCGGCCGTAGGCGGTGCAGCGTGTATCGAGGTATAAGACGGGCCGAAATCAAGCGTCTAGCGTAGCGTCTTACGACTTGCAGACTTGCGGCACTTGGGGTGCTGGGGTCGTAGTCGGGTCGTGAACTGGAGACAACAAGAGCGAGAAAAATGAAAATGAAATTGCGGCCAACAGCACCCTGTTTTCCCAGGTGGTCACCCATCCAAGTACTGACAAGGCCCGACGTTGCTTAACTTCGGTGATCGGACGAGAACCGGTGTTTTCAACGTGGTATGGCCGTTGGCGAGCAAATTGTGCAACATGAAACGACAAGTCTGCGTCGGACCATGTCTCTTAATTTCCACACTGAGTGTTTATTTACCTGGCAGTAAACCCACGAGGCTGGCATAAAACGGCCGATCCAGATTTCGTGAAATGAAATAACATTTCTTTATGGAATGCATTTAGAAAATTAAAACTTTCGTACCTATTCTCCCTACTAGGGACGAAAAAATAGAAACACTTTCTGTTATTATGTTACAGTTGCGACTTGACAAATTCGTTAGATAGTCCAAATTCGTAGCAAAACAATGTCGTTAAAATTACACCTGACAAAGACAATAAAACTCGCCTTCAATTAATTCGCTTTTGAATCATTTACATTACAAAACGTTCCACTTCCATTTTTTATGTACTTATTTTAGCGTTCATTATGTCTGATTTAACTTATCCCCTCCCCCCACCGACCGACCACCACAACTTCGCCTAAATAAATAAGAGTGTAGGTGATACGAATTACTCCCTGCCCCATAACGCTTATGCCTAATGCAAAGGGTAAAACGTTTAATTTTTTTTCCTTAGACTTTGCCATGTAAGGGGAAAATGACGGCATATACTGGATTCAAATAGCAAAGAACCCAACTAAGCTTTCACAATCCTACTGACAAACAAGAAAAATATTTCTTACCTTGTAGTTTCTATTTGTTCATAGGTGTTCAGTCAGTAACGTAACCAACAATGTATGCTCATTCTTGGTTTCTCTTGAATTCTACCAATGTGGGGTATGTTCAATGTGCACACTGTAAGGAATGCTGTCCAACATTCTTGGTCGTGTTTGACTGTCTGAGCTGTGGCGCTTCCGTTGCTAAGCAACAGACTCCAGCGATTGACAATACTGCCTCAATTAGCAACATTAAACTCTCTCCTCGTGATAGGTAATGTAACCTATTTTTTTTTTTTTTTTTTACAGGGCGGAAAAGTCATCCCACAAATGTCATTCGTCGTTACCATAGCAACAGGGAGAGCGTCTTTCTGATGGAAGGAGGGCCTGAGGCGGTAGACTGCACTTGTATGCCATCTTGCGGAGGATAGAGTGAGTTAGTTACTGCAGCAACGGTCCACGCCTGGACCGCGTGGTCCTCCCTTCCCGCGCGGTCCTCCCTCCCCGCGCAAAGTGCATCGATTTACTTGGCAGTAGGCTGTAATTGCAACTACCTGACACTTAACTCGGCGGCTAAAAGCTGCATTCTAAGTAGAAACTGCAAGCATAGCGACCATGCTCTTTAACAAGAGCTCTCGACGTCTTTCGTAATCGTCAAACATCTGTAGCGCGCGACGTTATAAATATTCGGCAGTGGGTGCGTGAAGGCATACTTACCTGGCGTAGGAGACACCGTGATCATAAAGGCGGTTCTCCCAGGGCGAGACCTTTCCATTGCACTTCGGTTAGGTTGACCCCTGCGATTACCTCTAATGTAGGTAACTCGGGCGCATAATTTTTGGTAGTCGGGACTGCGTTCGCGCTGTCCCGTTCTTAAATTGTTTCAAAACTCAGCACGCAATAACAGAAGCTTGCCAGTATACAGCAAGCTGCAACTAGATAGGCACAAAACGGTTAGCTGCACGTCAAGGGACCTGGCGTCGAACCCAGAGCCACCCAGCGCGCGGCCCACTCCGCAACGACCTCGGACGTGCGCCCTTAGTAGCAGAAGCCACGACGACGCAACCCCCGCACAGCGTCCGAAAATAGCAGTCGGACAGCCATTTCGGCCCTTCTCTATCCATCGATGATTGCGCACCGACGGTAAATCGGCGGTGCATCGACCCCTGCACGGCCGGCTAGTGTGATGGGGCGGTTGGGCCCACAGCAGCCGATGAGCGGCCGTAGGCGGTGCAGCGTGTATCGAGGTATAAGACGGGCCGAAATCAAGCGTCTAGCGTAGCGTCTTACGACTTGCAGACTTGCGGCACTTGGGGTGCTGGGGTCGTAGTCGGGTCGTGAACTGGAGACAACAAGAGCGAGAAAAATGAAAATGAAATTGGGGCCAACAGCACCCTGTTTTCCCAGGTGGTCACCCATCCAAGTACTGACAAGGCCCGACGTTGCTTAACTTCGGTGATCGGACGAGAACCGGTGTTTTCAACGTGGTATGGCCGTTGGCGAGCAAATTGTGCAACATGAAACGACAAGTCTGCGTCGGACCATGTCTCTTAATTTCCACACTGAGTGTTTATTTACCTGGCAGTAAACCCACGAGGCTGGCATAAAACGGCCGATCCAGATTTCGTGAAATGAAATAACATTTCTTTATGGAATGCATTTAGAAAATTAAAACTTTCGTACCTATTCTCCCTACTAGGGACGAAAAAATAGAAACACTTTCTGTTATTATGTTACAGTTGCGACTTGACAAATTCGTTAGATAGTCCAAATTCGTAGCAAAACAATGTCGTTAAATTACACCTGACAAAGACAATAAAACTCGCCTTCAATTAATTCGCTTTTGAATCATTTACATTACAAAACGTTCCACTTCCATTTTTTATGTACTTATTTTAGCGTTCATTATGTCTGATTTAACTTATCCCCTCCCCCCACCGACCGACCACCACAACTTCGCCTAAATAAATAAGAGTGTAGGTGATACGAATTACTCCCTGCCCCATAACGCTTATGCCTAATGCAAAGGGTAAAACGTTTAATTTTTTTTCCTTAGACTTTGCCATGTAAGGGGAAAATGACGGCATATACTGGATTCAAATAGCAAAGAACCCAACTAAGCTTTCACAATCCTACTGACAAACAAGAAAAATATTTCTTACCTTGTAGTTTCTATTTGTTCATAGGTGTTCAGTCAGTAACGTAACCAACAATGTATGCTCATTCTTGGTTTCTCTTGAATTCTACCAATGTGGGGTATGTTCAATGTGCACACTGTAAGGAATGCTGTCCAACATTCTTGGTCGTGTTTGACTGTCTGAGCTGTGGCGCTTCCGTTGCTAAGCAACAGACTCCAGCGATTGACAATACTGCCTCAATTAGCAACATTAAACTCTCTCCTCGTGATAGGTAATGTAACCTATTTTTTTTTTTTTTTTTTACAGGGCGGAAAAGTCATCCCACAAATGTCATTCGTCGTTACCATAGCAACAGGGAGAGCGTCTTTCTGATGGAAGGAGGGCCTGAGGCGGTAGACTGCACTTGTATGCCATCTTGCGGAGGATAGAGTGAGTTAGTTACTGCAGCAACGGTCCACGCCTGGACCGCGTGGTCCTCCCTTCCCGCGCGGTCCTCCCTCCCCGCGCAAAGTGCATCGATTTACTTGGCAGTAGGCTGTAATTGCAACTACCTGACACTTAACTCGGCGGCTAAAAGCTGCATTCTAAGTAGAAACTGCAAGCATAGCGACCATGCTCTTTAACAAGAGCTCTCGACGTCTTTCGTAATCGTCAAACATCTGTAGCGCGCGACGTTATAAATATTCGGCAGTGGGTGCGTGAAGGCACCCCCTACTATACCGCCTCCTCTGCCCGCCAACCACCTCCCCCCCGCCGACCTCCGACCCTCACCGCCGTGATCACAAGGCTTAGTCCTTTGATTACGGAGGAAGAGGTGTTGGAGCAACTCAACTCTCACCCCGACATCTCCATCCGTTCCGCCAAGCGGATCAACAATGACTCTGGCCCCACCCGTTTGATGCGGATATTTACTGAATCCGCATCTTCCCTTGACCACCTCTTCCTCGAGGGTGCGCTGATCTACGATCGCCGCCACACAGTAGAACCCTCCCGATCCCCCCCGCAAGCCTACCGCTGCGCCAGGTGCCTCGTTTATAATGATCACCTGACGCAGAACTGCAAAAACCCTCCCACCTGTCCCCACTGCAAAGACTCCCACCTCCATAAACACTGTCCCAACCTCACCTCTCCTCCCACCTGCAACACCTGTGGTGGCCCTCACCCTACCTACTCCTACAAGTGCAAATCCGTCCCTCCACCAGCTCCCTCCAAACCCGAACTCACCGTCCCCATCCGCCCCATAGATCCTCCCATGCACCCCAATCAATCCTTGGTCCCTCCCCCCACCGCCGAAGACGTTATCCGGTTCGTCACCACCGTCCTCGCCAACATCCACCCCTTCCAACGTCCCCACACCCTCCAACAGATTGCACTGGCCGTCAGGTCCGTGTTCAATCTGGACACCTTTGCAACTTTCTCCCGTGCCCACTCCCACTTCGCCTTTTCCCGCCTCGAGACCCAAGTTTAAGTCCCTCCGGTCCCCTTCCTTTCCCCACCCCTCCTCTACCCTCCCCAACCCTCCCTCTACCCCATCATGGCAGGCCCATCCTATACCCTCCTCTACCACAACATCCGCTCCCTCCCAGCCAATAAGAACCTCTTCCTCCACACTCTCTCCCAACACCGCGTGGATGCCTTCCTACTCAACGAGACCTTCCTGCAACCCCGCCGACCAGTCAACACCAATCCTTACCTTCTCCACCGCACCGACGGACCCCCACCCCTGGCCCGAGGCGGAGTGGCGATTGGCCATCTCCGTCACCACCCCCGTCCGGCTACACCCTCTCCTCAATGACCCCACTGAACACTTGATCCTCAGCCTCTTTCTTCCCTCCCTCACTGTCACTCTCGCCACCATTTACATTCGCTCCACCTCTCCTCTCCCATACGATTTCCTCTCCCATATCGACCGCACCTTCCCGACCTATGTCATTGCCGCTGACCTCAACCTTCATTCCCGTCACCCCGCTGAACTCCGGCGGTGGCGTCAGTTCGTCACCACCTCGCTCCGGGGCGACATCCTTCCCCTTCCCCGCCCAACCCGCCCCGAAAGCAACACCACACCCGATGCAGTACTGGTGTCTCCCAACCTCCTGGGGCGCATCACGGCGGACGTCCTAGACCTAATAGGCAGTGACCACGCCCCTGTCCTACTTACCTTTGACCACCGCCCCCGCCCTGCCCGCGCTCCTCGTCCCATGCCCCCTCCCAAACTCGTCCATGATTATTCCCGTGCCGACTGGGATGCCTACCGTCGCTCCATCGACACCTCGGTCGAAAGCCACCCACTACCCCTCCATACTCCCGCCGATATTGACCATGCCTCCTCCTTTCTCCAGCAGACCGTTGCTGACGCGGTCCATGCCCACATCCCTACCCGGGCGATCTATCCTCACCGCCCTACCCTTCCTCCACAGGCCGTCCTTCTCCTCCGCGAATCCCGCCGTCTGTACCGCTCCTTTCTCCGGACCCGTGACCGGGATACTCTCCAACGCCACCGGCAACTCCAACGACACATAAGAAACCTTTTGACCGCGAAGAAACGCCGGGACTGGCGTCAGACATGCACCCGCCTTAACTCGCTCCTCCCGGTCTACTCCGCCAAGTACTGGCGTGCCTTCCGCCGCCTTACTGGCAGTCACTCCTCCCCCCACTACCCCCTTCTCCATGATGATCGTCCTTTCCCTGACAACGCCAGTAAGGCAGAACATTTTGCCTCCTACCTTTCTGATGTATTTTCCATTCCTGATGATCCCCTTTTTGACTACTCTCTCTTCCCGGATGTCCATGAGCGCACCGACATCTCCTCTCCTCCGCTCGCCCCTGGCTTCCAGTACTTGGACCGCATTCCTCCCTCAGAATTGAACACTCCCATTACTGCCCATGACATAATAGACACTCTTCGCACGAAACGAAACACCGCCCCCGGTCACGACCGGCTAACCTACCGCCACCTTCGCGCATGCCCCCTCTCATTTCATGAAGTCCTTGCCAAACTCTACAACATCATCCTTTACACTGGGTTCTACCCCGACCTGTGGAAAACCTCCCGTATTCTCATGTTCCTCAAGCCCGACAAGCCCCCGTCCCAGACCTCATCCTACCGTCCCATCAGTCTTACCTCCGTGTTCAGCAAGGTCCTGGAAACCATCCTTTCTCGTCGAATCCACCAGCACCTCCACCGCCACCAGTTTCTCCCCCCCTCCCAATGTGGCTTCCGACCATCCTTCTCCGCCGATGACCAGCTCCTTCGCCTGACTCATCTCCTCTCCGTCCAACTCAACTCCCGTCGCTCCGCAATTTTTGTCTCCCTCGACATCCAAAAAGCCTACGACCGAGTATGGCATTCCGGTCTCCTCTTCAAGATCCAGCTCTACGCCCTTCCCATTAATTACGTCCGCCTCATCGCTTCCTTCCTTACCCGCCGCCCCTCCTACGTCACTGTCTGCAATTCCAACTCCCGTATTTTCTACCCCTCCGCCGGGGTGCCCCAAGGCTCAGTCCTCTCTCCCCTCCTCTATCTCCTCTACTCTGCCGACATGCCTCAACCCAAACCTCCCGTCTATCTCCTCCAATATGCTGACGACACCGCCTTCCTGGCCCTCGCCCCCTCCCTTGCCCGTTCCCAGGTTTTGCTCCAGTCCCACCTCACCGAATTCGCCTCCTGGTGTAACCGGTGGCTCCTCTCCGTCAATCCCGACAAATCCCAGGCAATAGTCATAGGTCGTACTACCCGCACCTTCCGCCTCCACGATTTCTATCTTACCCTTCACAACCGACCCATCCGTCACACCCCCACCCTCAAGTACCTTGGCCTTACCCTTGACCGCCAACTGTCCTGGACTCCATACCTCAAATCCCTCCGTGAGAAAGCTCTGTCCCACCTAAACCTCCTAAAACTCCTTACTGGCCGGACATGGGGCCTCCACCCTTCCACTGTCCTTCACACCTACAAATCAATCATGCGCCCCGTCCTTTGTTCCTTCCACCCCGCCTGGATATCAGCCCCTCCTACTTTCTACAAGTCCCTCCAGATTCTAGAACGCCACGCCCTCCGCCTCGCATACCGTATCAGACTCCCTTCCCCCACGCGGATCCTCTATGACATCATCCCCTTCCCTCCTCTCCTACAACACCTTGAACATCTCCGGCTCCTTTACACATCACGCAAAATAGAGTCCCAAAACCCTCTGGTCTACCCTATTCTTACAAATCCCGGGCCTCTGCCACGTCTCCGCCAAACCGTCCCTCCCGGCCTTCACCTCCATACGCTCCGTATCCTCTCCCAAGGCAATTTCCGCACCCTTCCTCTACCGGATACCGAACTTCGGCCCGATATCTACCCCTCCTACCAACTCTGATCCCTTCCCCGTAGCATCAGCGCCCCGCCCCTCTCTCCCGTCCCTTTTCCTTCCCGCCCGCTTGGCTACCCCTCTCCCATGCCCAGAGTCTCGTCACTCCTTCCCTCCTTACGCTCTCTTCCCTCCCCTTCTCCCCCTCCCCCGCACTTCCCCAGTCCCTGCCCGACCTCCCCCCTCCATCCCCTTCCCACTCCCTGCGGGGGCGTCTCGACTTTTTATCTCCGTGTTCAGTGCAAGTGTCTCCAGTGTCGTGTGTTTTAGTCAGTGCCTCCACAATCGCCGTCCCCATGTTTTATTCTATGCGCCGTCAGCTGTCTCCGTGTGTGAACTTCGTGTCTCCGCAATGTACTTTTAAACTTGTCACCGTGGCCGGTTGTTTTTACTGACTGTGTGTGTGTTTTATTGCTACTCGTCTCTTTTTTTGTTCTCTGCCATATGTTTTGTCCCATTTATCCATGTCCGTTTTAGTCTGTCGAAAACTCTGTCTGTCAATGTTTTTAATCTCCGCAATTTTGTTCATCTTTTTTATATTTTATCTCTTCTTTGTGAAATGTTTGTATATCACATGGCTGAAGAGCAGCCACCGCAGCTGCTGCCAGCCTGCCAGCTGTTTCTACGGCTGGCTTTAAAACAACAATAAAGGAAAAAAAAAATGCGTGAAGGCATACTTACCTGGCGTAGGAGACACCGTGATCATAAAGGCGGTTCTCCCAGGGCGAGACCTTTCCATTGCACTTCGGTTAGGTTGACCCCTGCGATTACCTCTAATGTAGGTAACTCGGGCGCATAATTTTTGGTAGTCGGGACTGCGTTCGCGCTGTCCCGTTCTTAAATTGTTTCAAAACTCAGCACGCAATAACAGAAGCTTGCCAGTATACAGCAAGCTGCAACTAGATAGGCACAAAACGGTTAGCTGCACGTCAAGGGACCTGGCGTCGAACCCAGAGCCACCCAGCGCGCGGCCCACTCCGCAACGACCTCGGACGTGCGCCCTTAGTAGCAGAAGCCACGACGACGCAACCCCCGCACAGCGTCCGAAAATAGCAGTCGGACAGCCATTTCGGCCCTTCTCTATCCATCGATGATTGCGCACCGACGGTAAATCGGCGGTGCATCGAGCCCTGCACGGCCGGCTAGTGTGATGGGGCGGTTGGGCCCACAGCAGCCGATGAGCGGCCGTAGGCGGTGCAGCGTGTATCGAGGTATAAGACGGGCCGAAATCAAGCGTCTAGCGTAGCGTCTTACGACTTGCAGACTTGCGGCACTTGGGGTGCTGGGGTCGTAGTCGGGTCGTGAACTGGAGACAACAAGAGCGAGAAAAATGAAAATGAAATTGCGGCCAACAGCACCCTGTTTTCCCAGGTGGTCACCCATCCAAGTACTGACAAGGCCCGACGTTGCTTAACTTCGGTGATCGGACGAGAACCGGTGTTTTCAACGTGGTATGGCCGTTGGCGAGCAAATTGTGCAACATGAAACGACAAGTCTGCGTCGGACCATGTCTCTTAATTTCCACACTGAGTGTTTATTTACCTGGCAGTAAACCCACGAGGCTGGCATAAAACGGCCGATCCAGATTTCGTGAAATGAAATAACATTTCTTTATGGAATGCATTTAGAAAATTAAAACTTTCGTACCTATTCTCCCTACTAGGGACGAAAAAATAGAAACACTTTCTGTTATTATGTTACAGTTGCGACTTGACAAATTCGTTAGATAGTCCAAATTCGTAGCAAAACAATGTCGTTAAATTACACCTGACAAAGACAATAAAACTCGCCTTCAATTAATTCGCTTTTGAATCATTTACATTACAAAACGTTCCACTTCCATTTTTTATGTACTTATTTTAGCGTTCATTATGTCTGATTTAACTTATCCCCTCCCCCCACCGACCGACCACCACAACTTCGCCTAAATAAATAAGAGTGTAGGTGATACGAATTACTCCCTGCCCCATAACGCTTATGCCTAATGCAAAGGGTAAAACGTTTAATTTTTTTTCCTTAGACTTTGCCATGTAAGGGGAAAATGACGGCATATACTGGATTCAAATAGCAAAGAACCCAACTAAGCTTTCACAATCCTACTGACAAACAAGAAAAATATTTCTTACCTTGTAGTTTCTATTTGTTCATAGGTGTTCAGTCAGTAACGTAACCAACAATGTATGCTCATTCTTGGTTTCTCTTGAATTCTACCAATGTGGGGTATGTTCAATGTGCACACTGTAAGGAATGCTGTCCAACATTCTTGGTCGTGTTTGACTGTCTGAGCTGTGGCGCTTCCGTTGCTAAGCAACAGACTCCAGCGATTGACAATACTGCCTCAATTAGCAACATTAAACTCTCTCCTCGTGATAGGTAATGTAACCTATTTTTTTTTTTTTTTTTTTTTTTTTTTTTACAGGGCGGAAAAGTCATCCCACAAATGTCATTCGTCGTTACCATAGCAACAGGGAGAGCGTCTTTCTGATGGAAGGAGGGCCTGAGGCGGTAGACTGCACTTGTATGCCATCTTGCGGAGGATAGAGTGAGTTAGTTACTGCAGCAACGGTCCACGCCTGGACCGCGTGGTCCTCCCTTCCCGCGCGGTCCTCCCTCCCCGCGCAAAGTGCATCGATTTACTTGGCAGTAGGCTGTAATTGCAACTACCTGACACTTAACTCGGCGGCTAAAAGCTGCATTCTAAGTAGAAACTGCAAGCATAGCGACCATGCTCTTTAACAAGAGCTCTCGACGTCTTTCGTAATCGTCAAACATCTGTAGCGCGCGACGTTATAAATATTCGGCAGTGGGTGCGTGAAGGCATACTTACCTGGCGTAGGAGACACCGTGATCATAAAGGCGGTTCTCCCAGGGCGAGACCTTTCCATTGCACTTCGGTTAGGTTGACCCCTGCGATTACCTCTAATGTAGGTAACTCGGGCGCATAATTTTTGGTAGTCGGGACTGCGTTCGCGCTGTCCCGTTCTTAAATTGTTTCAAAACTCAGCACGCAATAACAGAAGCTTGCCAGTATACAGCAAGCTGCAACTAGATAGGCACAAAACGGTTAGCTGCACGTCAAGGGACCTGGCGTCGAACCCAGAGCCACCCAGCGCGCGGCCCACTCCGCAACGACCTCGGACGTGCGCCCTTAGTAGCAGAAGCCACGACGACGCAACCCCCGCACAGCGTCCGAAAATAGCAGTCGGACAGCCATTTCGGCCCTTCTCTATCCATCGATGATTGCGCACCGACGGTAAATCGGCGGTGCATCGACCCCTGCACGGCCGGCTAGTGTGATGGGGCGGTTGGGCCCACAGCAGCCGATGAGCGGCCGTAGGCGGTGCAGCGTGTATCGAGGTATAAGACGGGCCGAAATCAAGCGTCTAGCGTAGCGTCTTACGACTTGCAGACTTGCGGCACTTGGGGTGCTGGGGTCGTAGTCGGGTCGTGAACTGGAGACAACAAGAGCGAGAAAAATGAAAATGAAATTGCGGCCAACAGCACCCTGTTTTCCCAGGTGGTCACCCATCCAAGTACTGACAAGGCCCGACGTTGCTTAACTTCGGTGATCGGACGAGAACCGGTGTTTTCAACGTGGTATGGCCGTTGGCGAGCAAATTGTGCAACATGAAACGACAAGTCTGCGTCGGACCATGTCTCTTAATTTCCACACTGAGTGTTTATTTACCTGGCAGTAAACCCACGAGGCTGGCATAAAACGGCCGATCCAGATTTCGTGAAATGAAATAACATTTCTTTATGGAATGCATTTAGAAAATTAAAACTTTCGTACCTATTCTCCCTACTAGGGACGAAAAAATAGAAACACTTTCTGTTATTATGTTACAGTTGCGACTTGACAAATTCGTTAGATAGTCCAAATTCGTAGCAAAACAATGTCGTTAAATTACACCTGACAAAGACAATAAAACTCGCCTTCAATTAATTCGCTTTTGAATCATTTACATTACAAAACGTTCCACTTCCATTTTTTATGTACTTATTTTAGCGTTCATTATGTCTGATTTAACTTATCCCCTCCCCCCACCGACCGACCACCACAACTTCGCCTAAATAAATAAGAGTGTAGGTGATACGAATTACTCCCTGCCCCATAACGCTTATGCCTAATGCAAAGGGTAAAACGTTTAATTTTTTTTCCTTAGACTTTGCCATGTAAGGGGAAAATGACGGCATATACTGGATTCAAATAGCAAAGAACCCAACTAAGCTTTCACAATCCTACTGACAAACAAGAAAAATATTTCTTACCTTGTAGTTTCTATTTGTTCATAGGTGTTCAGTCAGTAAC
Organism: Locusta migratoria; assembly: GCA_026315105.1. Taxonomy (NCBI): domain Eukaryota; kingdom Metazoa; phylum Arthropoda; class Insecta; order Orthoptera; family Acrididae; genus Locusta; species Locusta migratoria. The sequence continues at coordinate 568,062,869 of CM048746.1, forward strand.
GTAACCAACAATGTATGCTCATTCTTGGTTTCTCTTGAATTCTACCAATGTGGGGTATGTTCAATGTGCACACTGTAAGGAATGCTGTCCAACATTCTTGGTCGTGTTTGACTGTCTGAGCTGTGGCGCTTCCGTTGCTAAGCAACAGACTCCAGCGATTGACAATACTGCCTCAATTAGCAACATTAAACTCTCTCCGCGTGATAGGTAATGTAACCTATTTTTTTTTTTTTTTTTTTTTTTTTTACAGGGCGGAAAAGTCATCCCACAAATGTCATTCGTCGTTACCATAGCAACAGGGAGAGCGTCTTTCTGATGGAAGGAGGGCCTGAGGCGGTAGACTGCACTTGTATGCCATCTTGCGGAGGATAGAGTGAGTTAGTTACTGCAGCAACGGTCCACGCCTGGACCGCGTGGTCCTCCCTTCCCGCGCGGTCCTCCCTCCCCGCGCAAAGTGCATCGATTTACTTGGCAGTAGGCTGTAATTGCAACTACCTGACACTTAACTCGGCGGCTAAAAGCTGCATTCTAAGTAGAAACTGCAAGCATAGCGACCATGCTCTTTAACAAGAGCTCTCGACGTCTTTCGTAATCGTCAAACATCTGTAGCGCGCGACGTTATAAATATTCGGCAGTGGGTGCGTGAAGGCATACTTACCTGGCGTAGGAGACACCGTGATCATAAAGGCGGTTCTCCCAGGGCGAGACCTTTCCATTGCACTTCGGTTAGGTTGACCCCTGCGATTACCTCTAATGTAGGTAACTCGGGCGCATAATTTTTGGTAGTCGGGACTGCGTTCGCGCTGTCCCGTTCTTAAATTGTTTCAAAACTCAGCACGCAATAACAGAAGCTTGCCAGTATACAGCAAGCTGCAACTAGATAGGCACAAAACGGTTAGCTGCACGTCAAGGGACCTGGCGTCGAACCCAGAGCCACCCAGCGCGCGGCCCACTCCGCAACGACCTCGGACGTGCGCCCTTAGTAGCAGAAGCCACGACGACGCAACCCCCGCACAGCGTCCGAAAATAGCAGTCGGACAGCCATTTCGGCCCTTCTCTATCCATCGATGATTGCGCACCGACGGTAAATCGGCGGTGCATCGACCCCTGCACGGCCGGCTAGTGTGATGGGGCGGTTGGGCCCACAGCAGCCGATGAGCGGCCGTAGGCGGTGCAGCGTGTATCGAGGTATAAGACGGGCCGAAATCAAGCGTCTAGCGTAGCGTCTTACGACTTGCAGACTTGCGGCACTTGGGGTGCTGGGGTCGTAGTCGGGTCGTGAACTGGAGACAACAAGAGCGAGAAAAATGAAAATGAAATTGCGGCCAACAGCACCCTGTTTTCCCAGGTGGTCACCCATCCAAGTACTGACAAGGCCCGACGTTGCTTAACTTCGGTGATCGGACGAGAACCGGTGTTTTCAACGTGGTATGGCCGTTGGCGAGCAAATTGTGCAACATGAAACGACAAGTCTGCGTCGGACCATGTCTCTTAATTTCCACACTGAGTGTTTATTTACCTGGCAGTAAACCCACGAGGCTGGCATAAAACGGCCGATCCAGATTTCGTGAAATGAAATAACATTTCTTTATGGAATGCATTTAGAAAATTAAAACTTTCGTACCTATTCTCCCTACTAGGGACGAAAAAATAGAAACACTTTCTGTTATTATGTTACAGTTGCGACTTGACAAATTCGTTAGATAGTCCAAATTCGTAGCAAAACAATGTCGTTAAATTACACCTGACAAAGACAATAAAACTCGCCTTCAATTAATTCGCTTTTGAATCATTTACATTACAAAACGTTCCACTTCCATTTTTTATGTACTTATTTTAGCGTTCATTATGTCTGATTTAACTTATCCCCTCCCCCCACCGACCGACCACCACAACTTCGCCTAAATAAATAAGAGTGTAGGTGATACGAATTACTCCCTGCCCCATAACGCTTATGCCTAATGCAAAGGGTAAAACGTTTAATTTTTTTTCCTTAGACTTTGCCATGTAAGGGGAAAATGACGGCATATACTGGATTCAAATAGCAAAGAACCCAACTAAGCTTTCACAATCCTACTGACAAACAAGAAAAATATTTCTTACCTTGTAGTTTCTATTTGTTCATAGGTGTTCAGTCAGTAACGTAACCAACAATGTATGCTCATTCTTGGTTTCTCTTGAATTCTACCAATGTGGGGTATGTTCAATGTGCACACTGTAAGGAATGCTGTCCAACATTCTTGGTCGTGTTTGACTGTCTGAGCTGTGGCGCTTCCGTTGCTAAGCAACAGACTCCAGCGATTGACAATACTGCCTCAATTAGCAACATTAAACTCTCTCCTCGTGATAGGTAATGTAACCTATTTTTTTTTTTTTTTTTTTTACAGGGCGGAAAAGTCATCCCACAAATGTCATTCGTCGTTACCATAGCAACAGGGAGAGCGTCTTTCTGATGGAAGGAGGGCCTGAGGCGGTAGACTGCACTTGTATGCCATCTTGCGGAGGATAGAGTGAGTTAGTTACTGCAGCAACGGTCCACGCCTGGACCGCGTGGTCCTCCCTTCCCGCGCGGTCCTCCCTCCCCGCGCAAAGTGCATCGATTTACTTGGCAGTAGGCTGTAATTGCAACTACCTGACACTTAACTCGGCGGCTAAAAGCTGCATTCTAAGTAGAAACTGCAAGCATAGCGACCATGCTCTTTAACAAGAGCTCTCGACGTCTTTCGTAATCGTCAAACATCTGTAGCGCGCGACGTTATAAATATTCGGCAGTGGGTGCGTGAAGGCACCTCCTACCAACTCTGATCCCTTCCCCGTAGCATCAGCGCCCCGCCCCTCTCTCCCGTCCCTTTTCCTTCCCGCCCGCTTGGCTACCCCCCTCCCATGCCCAGAGTCTCGTCACTCCTTCCCTCCTTACGCTCTCTTCCCTCCCCTTCTCCCCCTCCCCCGCACTTCCCCAGTCCCTGCCCCACCTCCCCCCTCCATCCCCTTCCCACTCCCTGCGGGGGCGTCTCGACTTTTTATCTCCGTGTTCAGTGCAAGTGTCTCCAGTGTCGTGTGTTTTAGTCAGTGCCTCCATAATCGCCGTCCCCATGTTTTATTCTATACGCCGTCAGCTGTCTCCGTGTGTGAACTTCGTGTCTCCGCAATGTACTTTTAAACTTGTCACCGTGGCCGGTTGTTTTTACTGACTGTGTGTGTGTTTTATCGCTACTCGTCTCTTCTTTTGTTCTCTGCCATATGTTTTGTCCCATTTATACATGTCCGTTTTAGTCTGTCGAAAACTCTGTCTGTCAATGTTTTTAATTTCCGCAATTTTGTTCATCTTTTTTATATTTTATCTCATCTATGTGAAATGTTTGTATATCACATGGCTGAAGAGCAGCCACCGCAGCTGCTGCCAGCCTGCCAGCTGTTTCTACGGCTGGCTTTAAAACAACAATAAAGGAAAAAAAAAAAATGCGTGAAGGCATACTTACCTGGCGTAGGAGACACCGAGTCCTCGGCCTCGACGCTAGGTGGAGCCTCTGACGCTGCGGCGGCGGCGCCGGCCTTCGCTCCCTGGTCTTCGCTTCGTTTCTTCGAGTTTGTGAGTATGGAGACGACGATCAACAGGGTTCATAGCATTCAGTGCATCTTTGATCGACGAGCACCTAGGCCGTCCGCCAATGATTTCCAGCGTTGGCTTGTTTTTGACGTAAAGATTCCTATTGAAGTGATTGACACGTTTCAGTTAGATTTTATTCTGTATTCGGTTTTTGTAAAGTTTACCTCTGCTGACGTGTTTGAGAAATATGTGTCCGAAAAGGTTGGCGTTCACGATTTCAAACACCATGACGGGTCTATTAGTAAAGTGCAAATTGTGCCATCTGGAGTTAGAAATGTTAGAGTTTTTAATGTTCCTCCCGAGTGTCCAAATGAACTAATCGGTCGTGCACTCTCTCCCTTCGGGAATGTGTTGGACATTGTAAATGAAAAGTGGGGCAGTGGGTACCTTATTCGCTGCAATAGTGGTGTGCGTTGTGTCCGCATGGATGTTCAACGGCAGATTCCGTCTTATTTAACGATCGTCGGCGTCCGCGCTCAGATTAGTTATGTTGGACAATTACCAACTTGTTCAATATGTCACTCGACGGAACATTTGCGAATGTATTGCCCTCGTAGGCGTCCCGTGCAGTTGCCGCGAGCGCCTGACGTTACTGACGAACAGATGTTTCCGCTGTTCAGTGACGTCACTCGACAACCGCCGACAGTGACTGATGTCATTCCCCCCGCGGATATTATGACGGACGTAGTAACCGAGGTCGCGTCAGGGGCGGCACCCAGTGCTCCCTGTCCGGTTCCTGGGTCTGATGTAGTGGTGACACCGACTACTTTACTTGCGGATACCGCACCGGCTGTTGTCCGGGCGGCTGAGGGAGAAGTTGACACATCTAGTCCAGCCCATTCGTCAGACATGGTTGTCGACATTTCGTCGTCGCCGGTTTCGGTTTCGTTGGCTGCCACTGAGGTGCAGGATAGTTTGACGGCGGTCGATTCTGAGATGCCCCCTCCTGTAGGAGTCGCCAAAACTGCTGTTCCGTCCGAGACAGGTCCTCAACCTCGTCGTCGTCGGAACAAGAATGGGAGGCGGGGCAAGAAAAGCGTGGACGATCAGGCGGGTGGGGCTTCGCACACCTCTGCGGAAGGTAGTGGTAGTGACGCGGAGTCGGTGGCGTCTGCTGCGTCTACGTCTTCGGTTTCTGAGGACCGTCGCGATCCAATGCGAGAACAGGGTCGTCACCTCGACGCCCTTCTCTCCTCTGTGAGGGATCGGGGCTTGGTACGACTAAAGCGCAAGAAAGGCCAATCTAGTGAGCAGACTTCGCAACGGACGAAAATCGTCTCCCAACCGTCAACGTCTGCGGAGGGAGTGGGTGGGGCGGGATCACAACCCACCACCGATCTCACCAAGGACAAGATGGATTGGGCTGAGGACTGCGAAGGGGACGAATTTTATTAACATTGGTGGTAAATGGCGTCTGTCTCATGTCCTTTTAATGTCTTTACGGTAAATGCACAGCAGATGAGCAACCCATACAAAGCAATAGCCCTTAATGATTTTCTAAAAGACCATCGTTGTGATGTGGCGTTGCTACAGGAAATTACTCGGGAGGCGTTGCGGTACATGACGGACTTTGCAGTCATTGCAAATGTTGACCCCACATTGCCGACGGGTACTGCCATCCTGACCCGTCCAGGCACTGAAGTTACGGGAGTCACTTTATTGCCCAGCGGTCGCGCCATCTTGTGCAAAATCAATGATGTCACTTTTGTTAATGTTTATGCGCCGTCTGGTGACATACCAGCACAGCGCCGATTTTTTGGTCAGGAACTTGTTGAACTTATAGGGCGGACACGCGATGAAATCATTCTTGGAGGCGACTTTAACGCCGTTTTAGGCGACGCCGACCAACTCCCACGGCCGAACAAGAGTCCCGAACTGGCCGCACTAGTCGATGCCCTCCGTTTTCACGATACCTGGCGCATCCTCCATCCGAATGACACGGAATTTACTTACTTCCATCCCACGGGACGAAGTCGATTGGACAGGATTTATGTGTCGGCCGCTTTTCGAACTTATGTCCGTCAGGTACAAGTTCTCCCGGTTTTCTTTTCCGACCACTGTGGTTATCGTTGTCAAGTTCTTCTTCCTACCCAGCGACCCCCCCGTCGAACAAATGTATGGAAACTCAACTGCAGCCATCTGCTTGATGCAAATTTGGCTGAGGGCTTTCATGACTTATGGGACGTTTTGCTGCTTAAACGTCAGAATGCGGCGAATACTCTCGATTGGTGGCTTTCCATTGTGAAGCCGTCTATACGACGCTTCCTTATTGCGTACAGTCGGGAGAAAGCATATTGGCGAACGGCCCATGCCAATTTTACCCTCCAATGTCTTCAGGATCTTGTTGACATTGTAACTGCAGATCCCGGTCAATTGCCGCGGCTTAAGCGTTTAAAAGCCCAACTCCTCTGTGAGATGCGTGCTAGGGGTGCCGGAATGGTGATTAGGAGCCAACCCCATGGGGAGATAGACGGCGAACCTGCTTCTGTCTACCACCTCCACCGGGAGCGTCGTCGTCAGGAAACTCTCCACATCAGGGATTGGGTGGCCGTGGATGGTCAACGCACTCAGGATCAAAGGGTGATACATGCGGAAATTTTCGATTATTTCGAACGTTTGTTCCAAGATACGCACATTGATGCACAAGCTCTGGATGTGATTTTACGTAATGTGACGTCTGTTTTAACACCTGCCCACCGAGACGCCCTCCTTGCAGATTTTACTACTGAAGATGTGCAGGATGCTCTCAAACGTAGTCCGAAGGGAAAGTCTCCGGGCTTGGACGGGATACCTGTTGAATTTTATGTGCGTTTCTCTGGTGTTTTAATTCCTGCTTTAACAGACATTGCCAATGAATTGCTCCACGGGGCTGTAGTCCCCCCTGACTTTACTGTGGGCAGCATCACCCTTGTTCCCAAAAAATACCCGTGCAATTCCCAGTCTTAACACCATCCGGCCCATTACGCTTTTAAACGTAGACTATAAGATCATTGCCCGATGCTTCGCAAACCGTCTCAAAGCAGTCATGCCGTTCATCATTAGCCCCCAGCAGTATTGTGCAGTGCGCGATAGGAACATTTATGACGCCGTTCTGGCCTATCGCGACTGCATTGGACATGTGCGAGCCGACAGGTCTAAACGTGCAGCGATACTCCTTATAGATTTTCAAAATGCATTTGACAGGATTAGTCATGTATATATGCGACATGTGATGACCGCGATGGGATTTGGGCCGATTTTTACTGAGTCTATCCAGTCTCTCCTCGGTACTGCCACATCCCGTATCAATGTTAACGGTTGCCTTAGTCGGCCGATACGAATACGTCGATCCGTCAGACAGGGGTGTCCCCTTTCGATGGCTTTGTTTGCCATCGCCTTGGATCCCCTTCTTCGGACCATTGACGCCAACTGTGGTGGACTACTCGTGGGTGGAGCTCGTCTCACTTCCTGTGCATATGCTGATGACCTGGGCGTTTTTCTAGCTCACCCAGCAGACGTCGACGTCTTACATGGCGTTCTACAGGGTTTTGAACGTGCGACGGGTGCACTCATTAATCCGAGGAAGACGGTTCTCCTCCCCTTGGCGCGGTGGCCTCAGACTGTGCAGCCTACGTGGTATACGGTCCAGGACAAACACAAGGTCCTTGGTATCATCATGACCAATAACACACAACGGATGGCGACGTTAAATTGGACCTCCACTCTGCACAGTATCCGGGCTCTGTGTCATTTGCATTCGACAAGGTTGTTGGCTTTGCATGACAAGGTGCACATCATTAATACCTCGATTCTGGCTAAAGCATGGTACCTGGCCCAGGTGCTTCCGGCACCTAAAGGTCTTGCTCATAGTATTACTTCTGCCATCTACTTTCTGTTGTGGCGTGGACACCTTTTCAAGCCATCTATGGCTACATGTACTCTCCCGCCCGAGTCTGGTGGATTGGGACTTGTGGACTTTCACGCTAAGTGTGCGGCGTTGCTGATTCGGAGGACGACAGCGGTGATTGGCAAAGGACCTGCTAGTCCGACGGCCACACTTTTCCAGCGTTATCGGCCGCCGTCTGTGTCAGCGCCTGTGCAGATCATGCACATACCGTACCACTTAAATCATGTGCGCCAATACTTCCTCCAATCTAGTTATATCGCCGACGCCGATCTTTTTCAAAAACGGGTGAAAGATCTCACTCACGATCTACGTGGATCTCCGGCCCCTAACAAGTGGGAGCTACGGTTGCCGGATAAGAATTGGAATACCATCTGGAAGAATATTTCTTCGCGTGTCCTACCGCCTAATATTCGGGCAATTTGGTATCAGGTGGTTAATCGTACTATACCTACCAATGCTAAACGTCACGCTATTAAACTGTGTCCATCAGCTCTTTGTGTTACTTGTCGGTTAGTGGACACAGTTGAACATCGTTTTGTGTGCCGCCGTCACGTCGCTATATGGGATATCGCCAGAGACATGCTGAGACTGATCAACCGTGTCTCTATCACCACCATCACTGTCGAAGACGCCGTTACCCCTGAATGGACCCCCTACCCTAATACAAAACGACATGCCACGCAATGGATTCTGGGACGCACTATATATTCGATTTTTACGATGGATACGACGGATTTTGTAGACTTTCTGTCGTATCTTTGGAGTGAACATGACAAAGAAATAAGGCAGACGAAATATAAAGAAACATATGGTAACTTTTTGAAAGTTTCTTTGGAATATATATTTGCCAAGCACGGCATGTAACTTTTTTTTCCTGTTGAGTTTTCCGTTTTTTACGTTTTTCTTTTATGGTGACACATTGTGCCGAGTGCCTTTCTTTTAATTGTTTATCAGTCATGCGTTCTATCGACAGTGCATGTACACTGGATAGTTTTGTGTTTTGGATTCTGTGTATTTGTGGCGGGCTTGCCCCTGGTCATTTTATTGGTGTTGATTTTACGGTTTCTTTTAATTTTTTCTGGTGCATTGTACCGGGTGACTTTTACTTTGTCAGTTTATGCTGTTTTCTTGATAGTGAATGAACACTGGACTATTTGTGTTTGGCTCTCTATGCACACTGTGGTGTGTTACGTCCAGAACGGATCTTTGCTTTCTCTCATCTTATTATTCTTTCTTCGCGTCCGATATGAAGTTACCGGATTCTTCCTTCTTTTGGCTCAGTTTGTATTCCATACAAGAAAAAAAAAAAAGGCAAAAAACAAAAACAAAAACAAAAAAAAAGAGACCTTTCCATAAAAAAACAAAAAAAAAGAAAAAGAAAAAAAAAGAGACCTTTCCATAAAAAAAAAAAAGAAAGAAAAAAAAAAAAAAAAAAAAAAAGAGACCTTTCCATTGCACTTCGGTTAGGTTGACCCCTGCGATTACCTCTAATGTAGGTAACTCGGGCGCATAATTTTTGGTAGTCGGGACTGCGTTCGCGCTGTCCCGTTCTTAAATTGTTTCAAAACTCAGCACGCAATAACAGAAGCTTGCCAGTATACAGCAAGCTGCAACTAGATAGGCACAAAACGGTTAGCTGCACGTCAAGGGACCTGGCGTCGAACCCAGAGCCACCCAGCGCGCGGCCCACTCCGCAACGACCTCGGACGTGCGCCCTTAGTAGCAGAAGCCACGACGACGCAACCCCCGCACAGCGTCCGAAAATAGCAGTCGGACAGCCATTTCGGCCCTTCTCTATCCATCGATGATTGCGCACCGACGGTAAATCGGCGGTGCATCGACCCCTGCACGGCCGGCTAGTGTGATGGGGCGGTTGGGCCCACAGCAGCCGATGAGCGGCCGTAGGCGGTGCAGCGTGTATCGAGGTATAAGACGGGCCGAAATCAAGCGTCTAGCGTAGCGTCTTACGACTTGCAGACTTGCGGCACTTGGGGTGCTGGGGTCGTAGTCGGGTCGTGAACTGGAGACAACAAGAGCGAGAAAAATGAAAATGAAATTGCGGCCAACAGCACCCTGTTTTCCCAGGTGGTCACCCATCCAAGTACTGACAAGGCCCGACGTTGCTTAACTTCGGTGATCGGACGAGAACCGGTGTTTTCAACGTGGTATGGCCGTTGGCGAGCAAATTGTGCAACATGAAACGACAAGTCTGCGTCGGACCATGTCTCTTAATTTCCACACTGAGTGTTTATTTACCTGGCAGTAAACCCACGAGGCTGGCATAAAACGGCCGATCCAGATTTCGTGAAATGAAATAACATTTCTTTATGGAATGCATTTAGAAAATTAAAACTTTCGTACCTATTCTCCCTACTAGGGACGAAAAAATAGAAACACTTTCTGTTATTATGTTACAGTTGCGACTTGACAAATTCGTTAGATAGTCCAAATTCGTAGCAAAACAATGTCGTTAAATTACACCTGACAAAGACAATAAAACTCGCCTTCAATTAATTCGCTTTTGAATCATTTACATTACAAAACGTTCCACTTCCATTTTTTATGTACTTATTTTAGCGTTCATTATGTCTGATTTAACTTATCCCCTCCCCCCACCGACCGACCACCACAACTTCGCCTAAATAAATAAGAGTGTAGGTGATACGAATTACTCCCTGCCCCATAACGCTTATGCCTAATGCAAAGGGTAAAACGTTTAATTTTTTTTCCTTAGACTTTGCCATGTAAGGGGAAAATGACGGCATATACTGGATTCAAATAGCAAAGAACCCAACTAAGCTTTCACAATCCTACTGACAAACAAGAAAAATATTTCTTACCTTGTAGTTTCTATTTGTTCATAGGTGTTCAGTCAGTAACGTAACCAACAATGTATGCTCATTCTTGGTTTCTCTTGAATTCTACCAATGTGGGGTATGTTCAATGTGCACACTGTAAGGAATGCTGTCCAACATTCTTGGTCGTGTTTGACTGTCTGAGCTGTGGCGCTTCCGTTGCTAAGCAACAGACTCCAGCGATTGACAATACTGCCTCAATTAGCAACATTAAACTCTCTCCTCGTGATAGGTAATGTAACCTATTTTTTTTTTTTTTTTTTTTTTTTTTACAGGGCGGAAAAGTCATCCCACAAATGTCATTCGTCGTTACCATAGCAACAGGGAGAGCGTCTTTCTGATGGAAGGAGGGCCTGAGGCGGTAGACTGCACTTGTATGCCATCTTGCGGAGGATAGAGTGAGTTAGTTACTGCAGCAACGGTCCACGCCTGGACCGCGTGGTCCTCCCTTCCCGCGCGGTCCTCCCTCCCCGCGCAAAGTGCATCGATTTACTTGGCAGTAGGCTGTAATTGCAACTACCTGACACTTAACTCGGCGGCTAAAAGCTGCATTCTAAGTAGAAACTGCAAGCATAGCGACCATGCTCTTTAACAAGAGCTCTCGACGTCTTTCGTAATCGTCAAACATCTGTAGCGCGCGACGTTATAAATATTCGGCAGTGGGTGCGTGAAGGCATACTTACCTGGCGTAGGAGACACCGTGATCATAAAGGCGGTTCTCCCAGGGCGAGACCTTTCCATTGCACTTCGGTTAGGTTGACCCCTGCGATTACCTCTAATGTAGGTAACTCGGGCGCATAATTTTTGGTAGTCGGGACTGCGTTCGCGCTGTCCCGTTCTTAAATTGTTTCAAAACTCAGCACGCAATAACAGAAGCTTGCCAGTATACAGCAAGCTGCAACTAGATAGGCACAAAACGGTTAGCTGCACGTCAAGGGACCTGGCGTCGAACCCAGAGCCACCCAGCGCGCGGCCCACTCCGCAACGACCTCGGACGTGCGCCCTTAGTAGCAGAAGCCACGACGACGCAACCCCCGCACAGCGTCCGAAAATAGCAGTCGGACAGCCATTTCGGCCCTTCTCTATCCATCGATGATTGCGCACCGACGGTAAATCGGCGGTGCATCGACCCCTGCACGGCCGGCTAGTGTGATGGGGCGGTTGGGCCCACAGCAGCCGATGAGCGGCCGTAGGCGGTGCAGCGTGTATCGAGGTATAAGACGGGCCGAAATCAAGCGTCTAGCGTAGCGTCTTACGACTTGCAGACTTGCGGCACTTGGGGTGCTGGGGTCGTAGTCGGGTCGTGAACTGGAGACAACAAGAGCGAGAAAAATGAAAATGAAATTGCGGCCAACAGCACCCTGTTTTCCCAGGTGGTCACCCATCCAAGTACTGACAAGGCCCGACGTTGCTTAACTTCGGTGATCGGACGAGAACCGGTGTTTTCAACGTGGTATGGCCGTTGGCGAGCAAATTGTGCAACATGAAACGACAAGTCTGCGTCGGACCATGTCTCTTAATTTCCACACTGAGTGTTTATTTACCTGGCAGTAAACCCACGAGGCTGGCATAAAACGGCCGATCCAGATTTCGTGAAATGAAATAACATTTCTTTATGGAATGCATTTAGAAAATTAAAACTTTCGTACCTATTCTCCCTACTAGGGACGAAAAAATAGAAACACTTTCTGTTATTATGTTACAGTTGCGACTTGACAAATTCGTTAGATAGTCCAAATTCGTAGCAAAACAATGTCGTTAAATTACTCCTGACAAAGACAATAAAACTCGCCTTCAATTAATTCGCTTTTGAATCATTTACATTACAAAACGTTCCACTTCCATTTTTTATGTACTTATTTTAGCGTTCATTATGTCTGATTTAACTTATCCCCTCCCCCCACCGACCGACCACCACAACTTCGCCTAAATAAATAAGAGTGTAGGTGATACGAATTACTCCCTGCCCCATAACGCTTATGCCTAATGCAAAGGGTAAAACGTTTAATTTTTTTTTCCTTAGACTTTGCCATGTAAGGGGAAAATGACGGCATATACTGGATTCAAATAGCAAAGAACCCAACTAAGCTTTCACAATCCTACTGACAAACAAGAAAAATATTTCTTACCTTGTAGTTTCTATTTGTTCATAGGTGTTCAGTCAGTAACGTAACCAACAATGTATGCTCATTCTTGGTTTCTCTTGAATTCTACCAATGTGGGGTATGTTCAATGTGCACACTGTAAGGAATGCTGTCCAACATTCTTGGTCGTGTTTGACTGTCTGAGCTGTGGCGCTTCCGTTGCTAAGCAACAGACTCCAGCGATTGACAATACTGCCTCAATTAGCAACATTAAACTCTCTCCTCGTGATAGGTAATGTAACCTATTTTTTTTTTTTTTTTTTTTTTACAGGGCGGAAAAGTCATCCCACAAATGTCATTCGTCGTTACCATAGCAACAGGGAGAGCGTCTTTCTGATGGAAGGAGGGCCTGAGGCGGTAGACTGCACTTGTATGCCATCTTGCGGAGGATAGAGTGAGTTAGTTACTGCAGCAACGGTCCACGCCTGGACCGCGTGGTCCTCCCTTCCCGCGCGGTCCTCCCTCCCCGCGCAAAGTGCATCGATTTACTTGGCAGTAGGCTGTAATTGCAACTACCTGACACTTAACTCGGCGGCTAAAAGCTGCATTCTAAGTAGAAACTGCAAGCATAGCGACCATGCTCTTTAACAAGAGCTCTCGACGTCTTTCGTAATCGTCAAACATCTGTAGCGCGCGACGTTATAAATATTCGGCAGTGGGTGCGTGAAGGCATACTTACCTGGCGTAGGAGACACCGTGATCATAAAGGCGGTTCTCCCAGGGCGAGACCTTTCCATTGCACTTCGGTTAGGTTGACCCCTGCGATTACCTCTAATGTAGGTAACTCGGGCGCATAATTTTTGGTAGTCGGGACTGCGTTCGCGCTGTCCCGTTCTTAAATTGTTTCAAAACTCAGCACGCAATAACAGAAGCTTGCCAGTATACAGCAAGCTGCAACTAGATAGGCACAAAACGGTTAGCTGCACGTCAAGGGACCTGGCGTCGAACCCAGAGCCACCCAGCGCGCGGCCCACTCCGCAACGACCTCGGACGTGCGCCCTTAGTAGCAGAAGCCACGACGACGCAACCCCCGCACAGCGTCCGAAAATAGCAGTCGGACAGCCATTTCGGCCCTTCTCTATCCATCGATGATTGCGCACCGACGGTAAATCGGCGGTGCATCGACCCCTGCACGGCCGGCTAGTGTGATGGGGCGGTTGGGCCCACAGCAGCCGATGAGCGGCCGTAGGCGGTGCAGCGTGTATCGAGGTATAAGACGGGCCGAAATCAAGCGTCTAGCGTAGCGTCTTACGACTTGCAGACTTGCGGCACTTGGGGTGCTGGGGTCGTAGTCGGGTCGTGAACTGGAGACAACAAGAGCGAGAAAAATGAAAATGAAATTGCGGCCAACAGCACCCTGTTTTCCCAGGTTTTTTTTTTTTTTTTTTTTTTTTTTTTTATTTCTTTTGGGGCTCCCTACTCCCCTACACCCCGTCCTTGCGCTCTCCATTTGTCGCCTTCGTCGGCGAGCCTCACAGCTGTAGTCATGTGGATGTGCCGTGGAACGTTGAATGTGATGATGTGTAACAATCAAATAATCCATCCTGCTGTCCGGTGCTTTCCATATTTTAAGTGACAAACGTCACCTCTTCATGTACGAGGCATATTTAGGAACCTCTCATGAGGTATGAAGTTATAGAGAAAATAAAATAGTTCTTCCTCCGGAACTTCGCCGCGCTAAAACACACATAAAATAACACATCCTCCATGTTGAAAGAAAACGAACGAAGAAACCACTAAAATGTAAACACATAAAGTAATAGCAGACCAAATAAAATCCCTTGCTTGCTGTACTCCTGGCAAGCCAATGTAATTCACACGCTGCTCATCTAATGTGTGGGTTTGAGTCCCGCACTTTTACTGTTGCACGACGTAGTTCGATGCATACAAAAGAACACCAATGAAATTTCCTTACGTCGCACAGGAAAATTTATCTTTCATCCCTGTACATAGCCTCGTAATTTCAAAAGTATAAAAAAGAAATCTAGGAACATAACAGCGTTCCGAAACCTGGATTGGCCAGTAAACATAAAGTAAAGAGTTCTCAGCGGAAAGCACATGACACCGAAGAATGCGTAAAATAAAGTGAATCATAAGAAGGAAAAAGCAACAAAACGTTTCTTCAAAGAGACGCACACGCACGTATAGTAGGACACAACACAAACATATATTTTTCGATCATAAGTTTTCGTTCCTGGTAATGCAAAAGATATCAAAGATATCAAAGCACTTGTACATGTCCCAAAGTCAAAGTCCATTTCCAAAGCGAAGACAAGTCCGATATTTAAGGAAAACTAATGTCTGAATTCCTTATCATAATAAATGTTTGAAAGCAAAATCGATTGCAACAATTAGAAACCTCGCAAACTGTGTTTGGTAATTCGGCATGCGCTGTAACTTTCGGTGTTCTGCCGATAGATAGTCCACGTAGTGGTACACGCTGTTGAGCCTCAGGTGGAGCACGGCGTAGACGGAGTGCGCGACGAGCCACGTGGTGGCGGCGCACTTGGCGGCAGGGAACGGCGCGAAGTCCGGCCGGAGGGCGGCGTCCACGCTGAAGGCGTCCGCGGTGGTCCGGTTGACGAGCGCCAGCATCCTGACGGCTGCTCCCCAGACGCCTGCGCGCGCCGGGCACAGGAAGCGGTGCTCCAGGCCGTCCTCCTGCGGGCAGTCGTCGCACTGGCCGGTCGGTCGCAGCTGGATCCTGTGCAGTTTATCGTTGGTGGGGACCATCCGGTTGACGGCGAGGTACCAGCAGCCGCGCACGTCCGCCGGCAGGAAGGGGGCGTGGACGCGCGCCCACACCGTCCGCCACCGGCACCCTGGGTGACGCGCCTCCATCTTGTTTGCGGTCGGTCTTCCTCGCAGGCCGTCGTACAGCAGCCGCACCGTGCGTCTTCGCGGGTCCAGGTCCTCCCCGTCGACGTAGCTCTGCTGGACGTAGAACTCGCGGACGTACCGCAGCTTGTACGGTATATCACGCGGATCTATCGGGGCGACTTCCGACGCGGGCCTGTAGGTACCGAACAGCACGGCGGTGGGGCTCGTCGGGTCCTTCTCGACGACGGTTCGAATCCTGTGCACCAGCAGCGCCGCGGCCTTCACCGCAAAGTGCGTGAGGCCCAGTCCCCCGTCCTCTCGCGGCAGGGTGCACGTCGCGTGGCTCACTTTAAAGATGTTCCCGCGCCACAGGAGATAATACGCGGCTTGCGCGATGGCCCGTCCCAGTTCTTTTGGAACGTGAAAGACCTGCGCTAAGAACCACGCCCTGCCGAGCAGACACGTGTTGATCAACGTGACGCGCTGCTGCAAGGCCAAGTTGCGGGTGGCGGTAAGCTGAGCCAAGGCACGGATACCGAACAGGGCGAGGCGCCAGTTTAACGAAGCCGTCTGGAGGAGGTCGGCTCGGAAACGGACACCTAAAATCCTGTGCACTGTTTTTATAGTGAACCAAGGGCGTTCGAAACCTCTCCCTGCTGCGTGGATTGGCAAGAAAACTGTCTTGCGCGGATTGATACTTGCGCCTGAGGCGCTCTCGTATCGTGTTAGCACCGCGCGTATGACGTCTAAATCATTGGCCGACGATACAAGCAGGCCGACGTCATCTGCGTACGCCCGGCACACTTGCTTCCTTCCCCCTACAAGAATTCCGGCGCACGCGTTCTTCAACCGACGCAACAGAGGATCTAAAGATATAGCAAACAGTGCCATGGCTAATGGACAACCCTGCCGCACAGAGCACTTAATTTCCACCGGTTCTGATAAAAACCCGTTGATGTTGACACGCGACGTGGAGACATTTAAAATATTAAAAAGCATGGTGCTGAACCTTGTACCAAAACCAAATTTCCATAGGACACGTCGAAGATAATGATGACTGACTCTGTCAAAGGCGGTAGCAAAGTCTACTGATAATATTCCAAACGAAATTCCTTGCGTCGTAGAGTAAGCGATGACGTCACGATAAGTCGACAAAGCGTCGTAGATGTTTCGCTGTGGGACCGCACAAAACTGACTGTCACTTAAAAGTTTGTTCATGACTACCTTAAGACGTGACGCGACACACTTTGTAAACAATTTATAATCACTGTTGAGTAGTGTAATAGGTCGGAGGCCACTCATCTTATTGTTGACCCGGGTCTTGGGGGCCAAAGTTATGATCCCTTCTGGAAACCCCGATGGAACGGTCACTCCATTTAAAATTTCATTAAAAATATCCACAAACACTGAGCCAAACAGACGATAAAAATGTAAGTAAAATTCCGGCGGGAGACCGTCGGAGCCCGGCGACTTGTTCCGTGCACATTGTTTTAAAACTTGGTGTACCTCGTCCACTGTAAAAAGTTCCATTAGATCGCGGCGGTCTCTGACGGTTAAAACGTGTGGTACGTCCTGTAGGAGATCCGAAATCGCAGCGTTGTTCACTCTCTTCTCAGAGAACAGCTCCAGAAAGTGCCTGCGCGCCTCCGCCAGGATGTCGGCTTGTCCGCGCAGCCGCGCGCCGTCGGCCGTCTGCAGCTCCGTGACGTCACGCCTGGCCGCGCGGCGGCGCTCGCGCAGCTGGTGGAACAGCGAGGGCTGCTCGTCCGGCAACGTTCCTACTGCCTGGCTCCGAACTACGGACCCCCGCAACGAAGCCGTTTTCAGATCTAAAAGGCGAGTCTTTATTAGCCTAATATGCGCCGCTCGCAAAGCCGGATTGTCGGTCTGCATGGAAATTGCGTCAGTAAGGCACGTCTCATAAAATTCTAAAGTTTGTCGTTCCCAGTGACTAACACTTTGGCTGAACTCTATAATAGTTTTGCGTAAAGATGGCTTTACGTATTCCACCCACCACAGTAAAGTAGTCGTGTAAAAGGGGCGGTACTTTATAATATTCTGCCAGGCTCTGGTAATAACAAAGTCAAAATCCGGGTTCTCAAGATGCCTTACGTTAAATTTCCACCGTTGTTTTGTGCGCTTTTTCGTCGCCAACAGTGAGTGAAATTTACAAACATAGGCACAGTGATCCGAGAATATAACAGGGCGTACGGAAGCGTCTACTATGCAGTCTTTCTTCGCACTGGACACATAAATCCTATCCAGGCGACTTCGGCCAGACGAATAAAAATACGTAAAACCCGGATCATCAGGGTATAAGTGACGCCACGTGTCAACCAACTGCATTTCAGAAAGCAGTGTGTTTAACTCCAGACACTTGTACGGCCTCGGTTCTTGGTCTTTATCTTGAACCACACAATTGAAGTCACCTCCTAAAATTGTGGGGAGATGAGGACCTCGAAACAAATGACAGACGTCAGAACTAAAAAATTGACGCCTCTGCTTCCTCCGTTCGGCGCCGGAAGGTGCGTAAACATTAACATAACGCACATTGTCGATAGTGCAAGCGACGCCGTGACCGTCAGGAATCTTGCAAACATTGCTAAAATCGCGTCCGTCACGTATTAAAATAGCTGTACCGCTCTGACATTCGGGATCAAAATTTAAAATTACTTGATATCCCGGTATGTTTAAAATCTGGTTAGTCACCACTTCTTGCAAAAACACTACGTCAGCACTAACACTCTCTAAAAATGTCAACAAACACGTGTACTTTACTTGGGACGTGAATCTATTCAAATTTACAGTGGCTACTGTAGATGGTGGGTGTGCCACCATATTAAAGTAAGGAATTCAGACACAGTTCTGTTAGTAGCTGATGCCGCCGCCGTCGTCGTCGACGTCGTCGGCCCAGAGCGCCGGCCTGGCGGCCGCCTCGGCCTCTTGCTGGGGGGCGCGCATGCGCGGCTGGGGGTCGTCCTCCGCCTTCCTCTTCACCGCGGAGGGTGCGGGGTTCGAGTCCCGCGGCGCCTCTACTTCCATCCGCGACTCCGGTTCCTTCCCGCTCAGCATCTCCTTCAGTTCGCGGACCACCTCGTCGCGCCTGACCTCCTGCTCACTCGCCCACGACGATCGGGACTCCAAGTCGGGTCGCGACGGTCCCTTCTGTGCAGACTTCTGCCTCGACTTTGACCGCGCGCGTCCGGATGACTTCCACTCAGGAGACGGGCTCATCTCTCTACGGGGATACCGCCGTTGTTCGAGATGGCGGGAGCGGCTCTTACTACGACCCCTGTCGTGATCCCCACGCGGTGCTGCCATCGCATCGCGTCGCGCCTGACGTTCGCGGTTTGTATCCGTCCGCTGCGCGCGGCCTACCGTCGCAGCAGGAACTGCTTTCGGGGGACCGGGGGGGACGGCAGCGCGCACGGGTTCGAGTCCCGCCGCCGTGTCGGACTGCATCACCACAGTAGCCGGCGCTGAAGGAGGAACAATTTTTTCTGGTTCTATTTCCACGTCCCTACACTCCGAAACTTCACGTTCTGGAATCGGAAGAACGACAACTTCTTTTGCGGGTTCGAATCCTGTGTCATTGCTTCCTGATACTTCAGAACCAGCTAATCGGTGGGGATCTTCCACCGAGGAGGAGGATAGGGTGGTCGAATCTTCCGCAGTCGGAGTCGGCAAAGGGGCGGGTTCTGATCCTGTCATTTCAGATGCTTGAACTGCACTAACAGGTGGGTCACTAACAAGAACATTTTCTGTGACGGTCGTTTGTTCGATATCAACAACGTCACTAACTGACACATCCGGGTTGACAGTGGGCACGGCATCGACGTCCATGGACGCGGCGTCCTCTGACGCGCGACGCGCCGGCAAGCCGACACCTAGCGTGACCGCGGCGTACGTCACGGCGTCCGTCTGCTGCCCTGTGGGGAGCTGCGCGGGGCGACGGCGCCGGGGACAGTTTTGTCTAAAGTGTCCAGTGTCGTTACAATAGGAACACGTCTGTGGCTGCCCGTCGTAAGAGATGAACGCCCTATGGCCGCGTACTGTCAGGAAGGACGGCACGTGTTTACGTACAATCATGCGTACACTTCTAATCCCGTTCTCTACTTGGAAAATGTACGCAGACGACCATTTCTCTTTGACAACAGACAACACAGTCCCGTATGGCTTCAAACACTGTTCTATGGTCTCGTTACGGATTTCAAAGGGTAGATTAAACACCCTAACAGTTCGGACACCGTACCCAGCATTAGACACCGTTACGTTGCTCACAGTTCCGTTGAAATGTTTGAATTTGCGAACACCGTTTTCAGCGTTTACAAGAGACTCACACAATTCAGGTGTACGAAATTTCACAAAGAGCGAGTTAAGAAAAGCGTCTAATTGTAAGCCTAGTACGTCACTTTCGTCAATGTGCAAATCATGTTTCATCCAACTATGAATTTCGAATCCGGTGGGCCGGGCTACTGACTTATCGAATTCAAACTGAACATTGTTCTCTCGTTCTTCGCGATCCATGTTCTACTTACAAACCGAAGACAGCAAGCGAAGAAACAGCCGCCGGCCGCAGCGAAGCACTCGACGTAAACACTCCCCGCGCAGCGCAGCGATGTGCACAGGCGGGCAGCCAGCCAAGTACTGACAAGGCCCGACGTTGCTTAACTTCGGTGATCGGACGAGAACCGGTGTTTTCAACGTGGTATGGCCGTTGGCGAGCAAATTGTGCAACATGAAACGACAAGTCTGCGTCGGACCATGTCTCTTAATTTCCACACTGAGTGTTTATTTACCTGGCAGTAAACCCACGAGGCTGGCATAAAACGGCCGATCCAGATTTCGTGAAATGAAATAACATTTCTTTATGGAATGCATTTAGAAAATTAAAACTTTCGTACCTATTCTCCCTACTAGGGACGAAAAAATAGAAACACTTTCTGTTATTATGTTACAGTTGCGACTTGACAAATTCGTTAGATAGTCCAAATTCGTAGCAAAACAATGTCGTTAAATTACACCTGACAAAGACAATAAAACTCGCCTTCAATTAATTCGCTTTTGAATCATTTACATTACAAAACGTTCCACTTCCATTTTTTATGTACTTATTTTAGCGTTCATTATGTCTGATTTAACTTATCCCCTCCCCCCACCGACCGACCACCACAACTTCGCCTAAATAAATAAGAGCGTAGGTGATACGAATTACTCCCTGCCCCATAACGCTTATGCCTAATGCAAAGGGTAAAACGTTTAATTTTTTTTCCTTAGACTTTGCCATGTAAGGGGAAAATGACGGCATATACTGGATTCAAATAGCAAAGAACCCAACTAAGCTTTCACAATCCTACTGACAAACAAGAAAAATATTTCTTACCTTGTAGTTTCTATTTGTTCATAGGTGTTCAGTCAGTAACGTAACCAACAATGTATGCTCATTCTTGGTTTCTCTTGAATTCTACCAATGTGGGGTATGTTCAATGTGCACACTGTAAGGAATGCTGTCCAACATTCTTGGTCGTGTTTGACTGTCTGAGCTGTGGCGCTTCCGTTGCTAAGCAACAGACTCCAGCGATTGACAATACTGCCTCAATTAGCAACATTAAACTCTCTCCTCGTGATAGGTAATGTAACCTATTTTTTTTTTTTTTTTTTTTTTTTTTTTACAGGGCGGAAAAGTCATCCCACAAATGTCATTCGTCGTTACCATAGCAACAGGGAGAGCGTCTTTCTGATGGAAGGAGGGCCTGAGGCGGTAGACTGCACTTGTATGCCATCTTGCGGAGGATAGAGTGAGTTAGTTACTGCAGCAACGGTCCACGCCTGGACCGCGTGGTCCTCCCTTCCCGCGCGGTCCTCCCTCCCCGCGCAAAGTGCATCGATTTACTTGGCAGTAGGCTGTAATTGCAACTACCTGACACTTAACTCGGCGGCTAAAAGCTGCATTCTAAGTAGAAACTGCAAGCATAGCGACCATGCTCTTTAACAAGAGCTCTCGACGTCTTTCGTAATCGTCAAACATCTGTAGCGCGCGACGTTATAAATATTCGGCAGTGGGTGCGTGAAGGCATACTTACCTGGCGTAGGAGACACCGTGATCATAAAGGCGGTTCTCCCAGGGCGAGACCTTTCCATTGCACTTCGGTTAGGTTGACCCCTGCGATTACCTCTAATGTAGGTAACTCGGGCGCATAATTTTTGGTAGTCGGGACTGCGTTCGCGCTGTCCCGTTCTTAAATTGTTTCAAAACTCAGCACGCAATAACAGAAGCTTGCCAGTATACAGCAAGCTGCAACTAGATAGGCACAAAACGGTTAGCTGCACGTCAAGGGACCTGGCGTCGAACCCAGAGCCACCCAGCGCGCGGCCCACTCCGCAACGACCTCGGACGTGCGCCCTTAGTAGCAGAAGCCACGACGACGCAACCCCCGCACAGCGTCCGAAAATAGCAGTCGGACAGCCATTTCGGCCCTTCTCTATCCATCGATGATTGCGCACCGACGGTAAATCGGCGGTGCATCGACCCCTGCACGGCCGGCTAGTGTGATGGGGCGGTTGGGCCCACAGCAGCCGATGAGCGGCCGTAGGCGGTGCAGCGTGTATCGAGGTATAAGACGGGCCGAAATCAAGCGTCTAGCGTAGCGTCTTACGACTTGCAGACTTGCGGCACTTGGGGTGCTGGGGTCGTAGTCGGGTCGTGAACTGGAGACAACAAGAGCGAGAAAAATGAAAATGAAATTGCGGCCAACAGCACCCTGTTTTCCCAGGTGGTCACCCATCCAAGTACTGACAAGGCCCGACGTTGCTTAACTTCGGTGATCGGACGAGAACCGGTGTTTTCAACGTGGTATGGCCGTTGGCGAGCAAATTGTGCAACATGAAACGACAAGTCTGCGTCGGACCATGTCTCTTAATTTCCACACTGAGTGTTTATTTACCTGGCAGTAAACCCACGAGGCTGGCATAAAACGGCCGATCCAGATTTCGTGAAATGAAATAACATTTCTTTATGGAATGCATTTAGAAAATTAAAACTTTCGTACCTATTCTCCCTACTAGGGACGAAAAAATAGAAACACTTTCTGTTATTATGTTACAGTTGCGACTTGACAAATTCGTTAGATAGTCCAAATTCGTAGCAAAACAATGTCGTTAAATTACACCTGACAAAGACAATAAAACTCGCCTTCAATTAATTCGCTTTTGAATCATTTACATTACAAAACGTTCCACTTCCATTTTTTATGTACTTATTTTAGCGTTCATTATGTCTGATTTAACTTATCCCCTCCCCCCACCGACCGACCACCACAACTTCGCCTAAATAAATAAGAGTGTAGGTGATACGAATTACTCCCTGCCCCATAACGCTTATGCCTAATGCAAAGGGTAAAACGTTTAATTTTTTTTCCTTAGACTTTGCCATGTAAGGGGAAAATGACGGCATATACTGGATTCAAATAGCAAAGAACCCAACTAAGCTTTCACAATCCTACTGACAAACAAGAAAAATATTTCTTACCTTGTAGTTTCTATTTGTTCATAGGTGTTCAGTCAGTAACGTAACCAACAATGTATGCTCATTCTTGGTTTCTCTTGAATTCTACCAATGTGGGGTATGTTCAATGTGCACACTGTAAGGAATGCTGTCCAACATTCTTGGTCGTGTTTGACTGTCTGAGCTGTGGCGCTTCCGTTGCTAAGCAACAGACTCCAGCGATTGACAATACTGCCTCAATTAGCAACATTAAACTCTCTCCTCGTGATAGGTAATGTAACCTATTTTTTTTTTTTTTTTTTTTTTTACAGGGCGGAAAAGTCATCCCACAAATGTCATTCGTCGTTACCATAGCAACAGGGAGAGCGTCTTTCTGATGGAAGGAGGGCCTGAGGCGGTAGACTGCACTTGTATGCCATCTTGCGGAGGATAGAGTGAGTTAGTTACTGCAGCAACGGTCCACGCCTGGACCGCGTGGTCCTCCCTTCCCGCGCGGTCCTCCCTCCCCGCGCAAAGTGCATCGATTTACTTGGCAGTAGGCTGTAATTGCAACTACCTGACACTTAACTCGGCGGCTAAAAGCTGCATTCTAAGTAGAAACTGCAAGCATAGCGACCATGCTCTTTAACAAGAGCTCTCGACGTCTTTCGTAATCGTCAAACATCTGTAGCGCGCGACGTTATAAATATTCGGCAGTGGGTGCGTGAAGGCATACTTACCTGGCGTAGGAGACACCGTGATCATAAAGGCGGTTCTCCCAGGGCGAGACCTTTCCATTGCACTTCGGTTAGGTTGACCCCTGCGATTACCTCTAATGTAGGTAACTCGGGCGCATAATTTTTGGTAGTCGGGACTGCGTTCGCGCTGTCCCGTTCTTAAATTGTTTCAAAACTCAGCACGCAATAACAGAAGCTTGCCAGTATACAGCAAGCTGCAACTAGATAGGCACAAAACGGTTAGCTGCACGTCAAGGGACCTGGCGTCGAACCCAGAGCCACCCAGCGCGCGGCCCACTCCGCAACGACCTCGGACGTGCGCCCTTAGTAGCAGAAGCCACGACGACGCAACCCCCGCACAGCGTCCGAAAATAGCAGTCGGACAGCCATTTCGGCCCTTCTCTATCCATCGATGATTGCGCACCGACGGTAAATCGGCGGTGCATCGACCCCTGCGCGGCCGGCTAGTGTGATGGGGCGGTTGGGCCCACAGCAGCCGATGAGCGGCCGTAGGCGGTGCAGCGTGTATCGAGGTATAAGACGGGCCGAAATCAAGCGTCTAGCGTAGCGTCTTACGACTTGCAGACTTGCGGCACTTGGGGTGCTGGGGTCGTAGTCGGGTCGTGAACTGGAGACAACAAGAGCGAGAAAAATGAAAATGAAATTGCGGCCAACAGCACCCTGTTTTCCCAGGTGGTCACCCATCCAAGTACTGACAAGGCCCGACGTTGCTTAACTTCGGTGATCGGACGAGAACCGGTGTTTTCAACGTGGTATGGCCGTTGGCGAGCAAATTGTGCAACATGAAACGACAAGTCTGCGTCGGACCATGTCTCTTAATTTCCACACTGAGTGTTTATTTACCTGGCAGTAAACCCACGAGGCTGGCATAAAACGGCCGATCCAGATTTCGTGAAATGAAATAACATTTCTTTATGGAATGCATTTAGAAAATTAAAACTTTCGTACCTATTCTCCCTACTAGGGACGAAAAAATAGAAACACTTTCTGTTATTATGTTACAGTTGCGACTTGACAAATTCGTTAGATAGTCCAAATTCGTAGCAAAACAATGTCGTTAAATTACACCTGACAAAGACAATAAAACTCGCCTTCAATTAATTCGCTTTTGAATCATTTACATTACAAAACGTTCCACTTCCATTTTTTATGTACTTATTTTAGCGTTCATTATGTCTGATTTAACTTATCCCCTCCCCCCACCGACCGACCACCACAACTTCGCCTAAATAAATAAGAGTGTAGGTGATACGAATTACTCCCTGCCCCATAACGCTTATGCCTAATGCAAAGGGTAAAACGTTTAATTTTTTTTCCTTAGACTTTGCCATGTAAGGGGAAAATGACGGCATATACTGGATTCAAATAGCAAAGAACCCAACTAAGCTTTCACAATCCTACTGACAAACAAGAAAAATATTTCTTACCTTGTAGTTTCTATTTGTTCATAGGTGTTCAGTCAGTAACGTAACCAACAATGTATGCTCATTCTTGGTTTCTCTTGAATTCTACCAATGTGGGGTATGTTCAATGTGCACACTGTAAGGAATGCTGTCCAACATTCTTGGTCGTGTTTGACTGTCTGAGCTGTGGCGCTTCCGTTGCTAAGCAACAGACTCCAGCGATTGACAATACTGCCTCAGTTAGCAACATTAAACTCTCTCCTCGTGATAGGTAATGTAACCTATTTTTTTTTTTTTTTTTTTTTTTTTACAGGGCGGAAAAGTCATCCCACAAATGTCATTCGTCGTTACCATAGCAACAGGGAGAGCGTCTTTCTGATGGAAGGAGGGCCTGAGGCGGTAGACTGCACTTGTATGCCATCTTGCGGAGGATAGAGTGAGTTAGTTACTGCAGCAACGGTCCACGCCTGGACCGCGTGGTCCTCCCTTCCCGCGCGGTCCTCCCTCCCCGCGCAAAGTGCATCGATTTACTTGGCAGTAGGCTGTAATTGCAACTACCTGACACTTAACTCGGCGGCTAAAAGCTGCATTCTAAGTAGAAACTGCAAGCATAGCGACCATGCTCTTTAACAAGAGCTCTCGACGTCTTTCGTAATCGTCAAACATCTGTAGCGCGCGACGTTATAAATATTCGGCAGTGGGTGCGTGAAGGCATACTTACCTGGCGTAGGAGACACCGTGATCATAAAGGCGGTTCTCCCAGGGCGAGACCTTTCCATTGCACTTCGGTTAGGTTGACCCCTGCGATTACCTCTAATGTAGGTAACTCGGGCGCATAATTTTTGGTAGTCGGGACTGCGTTCGCGCTGTCCCGTTCTTAAATTGTTTCAAAACTCAGCACGCAATAACAGAAGCTTGCCAGTATACAGCAAGCTGCAACTAGATAGGCACAAAACGGTTAGCTGCACGTCAAGGGACCTGGCGTCGAACCCAGAGCCACCCAGCGCGCGGCCCACTCCGCAACGACCTCGGACGTGCGCCCTTAGTAGCAGAAGCCACGACGACGCAACCCCCGCACAGCGTCCGAAAATAGCAGTCGGACAGCCATTTCGGCCCTTCTCTATCCATCGATGATTGCGCACCGACGGTAAATCGGCGGTGCATCGACCCCTGCACGGCCGGCTAGTGTGATGGGGCGGTTGGGCCCACAGCAGCCGATGAGCGGCCGTAGGCGGTGCAGCGTGTATCGAGGTATAAGACGGGCCGAAATCAAGCGTCTAGCGTAGCGTCTTACGACTTGCAGACTTGCGGCACTTGGGGTGCTGGGGTCGTAGTCGGGTCGTGAACTGGAGACAACAAGAGCGAGAAAAATGAAAATGAAATTGCGGCCAACAGCACCCTGTTTTCCCAGGTGGTCACCCATCCAAGTACTGACAAGGCCCGACGTTGCTTAACTTCGGTGATCGGACGAGAACCGGTGTTTTCAACGTGGTATGGCCGTTGGCGAGCAAATTGTGCAACATGAAACGACAAGTCTGCGTCGGACCATGTCTCTTAATTTCCACACTGAGTGTTTATTTACCTGGCAGTAAACCCACGAGGCTGGCATAAAACGGCCGATCCAGATTTCGTGAAATGAAATAACATTTCTTTATGGAATGCATTTAGAAAATTAAAACTTTCGTACCTATTCTCCCTACTAGGGACGAAAAAATAGAAACACTTTCTGTTATTATGTTACAGTTGCGACTTGACAAATTCGTTAGATAGTCCAAATTCGTAGCAAAACAATGTCGTTAAATTACACCTGACAAAGACAATAAAACTCGCCTTCAATTAATTCGCTTTTGAATCATTTACATTACAAAACGTTCCACTTCCATTTTTTATGTACTTATTTTAGCGTTCATTATGTCTGATTTAACTTATCCCCTCCCCCCACCGACCGACCACCACAACTTCGCCTAAATAAATAAGAGTGTAGGTGATACGAATTACTCCCTGCCCCATAACGCTTATGCCTAATGCAAAGGGTAAAACGTTTAATTTTTTTTCCTTAGACTTTGCCATGTAAGGGGAAAATGACGGCATATACTGGATTCAAATAGCAAAGAACCCAACTAAGCTTTCACAATCCTACTGACAAACAAGAAAAATATTTCTTACCTTGTAGTTTCTATTTGTTCATAGGTGTTCAGTCAGTAACGTAACCAACAATGTATGCTCATTCTTGGTTTCTCTTGAATTCTACCAATGTGGGGTATGTTCAATGTGCACACTGTAAGGAATGCTGTCCAACATTCTTGGTCGTGTTTGACTGTCTGAGCTGTGGCGCTTCCGTTGCTAAGCAACAGACTCCAGCGATTGACAATACTGCCTCAGTTAGCAACATTAAACTCTCTCCTCGTGATAGGTAATGTAACCTATTTTTTTTTTTTTTTTTTTTTTTTTACAGGGCGGAAAAGTCATCCCACAAATGTCATTCGTCGTTACCATAGCAACAGGGAGAGCGTCTTTCTGATGGAAGGAGGGCCTGAGGCGGTAGACTGCACTTGTATGCCATCTTGCGGAGGATAGAGTGAGTTAGTTACTGCAGCAACGGTCCACGCCTGGACCGCGTGGTCCTCCCTTCCCGCGCGGTCCTCCCTCCCCGCGCAAAGTGCATCGATTTACTTGGCAGTAGGCTGTAATTGCAACTACCTGACACTTAACTCGGCGGCTAAAAGCTGCATTCTAAGTAGAAACTGCAAGCATAGCGACCATGCTCTTTAACAAGAGCTCTCGACGTCTTTCGTAATCGTCAAACATCTGTAGCGCGCGACGTTATAAATATTCGGCAGTGGGTGCGTGAAGGCATACTTACCTGGCGTAGGAGACACCGTGATCATAAAGGCGGTTCTCCCAGGGCGAGACCTTTCCATTGCACTTCGGTTAGGTTGACCCCTGCGATTACCTCTAATGTAGGTAACTCGGGCGCATAATTTTTGGTAGTCGGGACTGCGTTCGCGCTGTCCCGTTCTTAAATTGTTTCAAAACTCAGCACGCAATAACAGAAGCTTGCCAGTATACAGCAAGCTGCAACTAGATAGGCACAAAACGGTTAGCTGCACGTCAAGGGACCTGGCGTCGAACCCAGAGCCACCCAGCGCGCGGCCCACTCCGCAACGACCTCGGACGTGCGCCCTTAGTAGCAGAAGCCACGACGACGCAACCCCCGCACAGCGTCCGAAAATAGCAGTCGGACAGCCATTTCGGCCCTTCTCTATCCATCGATGATTGCGCACCGACGGTAAATCGGCGGTGCATCGACCCCTGCACGGCCGGCTAGTGTGATGGGGCGGTTGGGCCCACAGCAGCCGATGAGCGGCCGTAGGCGGTGCAGCGTGTATCGAGGTATAAGACGGGCCGAAATCAAGCGTCTAGCGTAGCGTCTTACGACTTGCAGACTTGCGGCACTTGGGGTGCTGGGGTCGTAGTCGGGTCGTGAACTGGAGACAACAAGAGCGAGAAAAATGAAAATGAAATTGCGGCCAACAGCACCCTGTTTTCCCAGGTGGTCACCCATCCAAGTACTGACAAGGCCCGACGTTGCTTAACTTCGGTGATCGGACGAGAACCGGTGTTTTCAACGTGGTATGGCCGTTGGCGAGCAAATTGTGCAACATGAAACGACAAGTCTGCGTCGGACCATGTCTCTTAATTTCCACACTGAGTGTTTATTTACCTGGCAGTAAACCCACGAGGCTGGCATAAAACGGCCGATCCAGATTTCGTGAAATGAAATAACATTTCTTTATGGAATGCATTTAGAAAATTAAAACTTTCGTACCTATTCTCCCTACTAGGGACGAAAAAATAGAAACACTTTCTGTTATTATGTTACAGTTGCGACTTGACAAATTCGTTAGATAGTCCAAATTCGTAGCAAAACAATGTCGTTAAATTACACCTGACAAAGACAATAAAACTCGCCTTCAATTAATTCGCTTTTGAATCATTTACATTACAAAACGTTCCACTTCCATTTTTTATGTACTTATTTTAGCGTTCATTATGTCTGATTTAACTTATCCCCTCCCCCCACCGACCGACCACCACAACTTCGCCTAAATAAATAAGAGTGTAGGTGATACGAATTACTCCCTGCCCCATAACGCTTATGCCTAATGCAAAGGGTAAAACGTTTAATTTTTTTTCCTTAGACTTTGCCATGTAAGGGGAAAATGACGGCATATACTGGATTCAAATAGCAAAGAACCCAACTAAGCTTTCACAATCCTACTGACAAACAAGAAAAATATTTCTTACCTTGTAGTTTCTATTTGTTCATAGGTGTTCAGTCAGTAACGTAACCAACAATGTATGCTCATTCTTGGTTTCTCTTGAATTCTACCAATGTGGGGTATGTTCAATGTGCACACTGTAAGGAATGCTGTCCAACATTCTTGGTCGTGTTTGACTGTCTGAGCTGTGGCGCTTCCGTTGCTAAGCAACAGACTCCAGCGATTGACAATACTGCCTCAATTAGCAACATTAAACTCTCTCCTCGTGATAGGTAATGTAACCTATTTTTTTTTTTTTTTTTTTTTTTTTACAGGGCGGAAAAGTCATCCCACAAATGTCATTCGTCGTTACCATAGCAACAGGGAGAGCGTCTTTCTGATGGAAGGAGGGCCTGAGGCGGTAGACTGCACTTGTATGCCATCTTGCGGAGGATAGAGTGAGTTAGTTACTGCAGCAACGGTCCACGCCTGGACCGCGTGGTCCTCCCTTCCCGCGCGGTCCTCCCTCCCCGCGCAAAGTGCATCGATTTACTTGGCAGTAGGCTGTAATTGCAACTACCTGACACTTAACTCGGCGGCTAAAAGCTGCATTCTAAGTAGAAACTGCAAGCATAGCGACCATGCTCTTTAACAAGAGCTCTCGACGTCTTTCGTAATCGTCAAACATCTGTAGCGCGCGACGTTATAAATATTCGGCAGTGGGTGCGTGAAGGCATACTTACCTGGCGTAGGAGACACCGTGATCATAAAGGCGGTTCTCCCAGGGCGAGACCTTTCCATTGCACTTCGGTTAGGTTGACCCCTGCGATTACCTCTAATGTAGGTAACTCGGGCGCATAATTTTTGGTAGTCGGGACTGCGTTCGCGCTGTCCCGTTCTTAAATTGTTTCAAAACTCAGCACGCAATAACAGAAGCTTGCCAGTATACAGCAAGCTGCAACTAGATAGGCACAAAACGGTTAGCTGCACGTCAAGGGACCTGGCGTCGAACCCAGAGCCACCCAGCGCGCGGCCCACTCCGCAACGACCTCGGACGTGCGCCCTTAGTAGCAGAAGCCACGACGACGCAACCCCCGCACAGCGTCCGAAAATAGCAGTCGGACAGCCATTTCGGCCCTTCTCTATCCATCGATGATTGCGCACCGACGGTAAATCGGCGGTGCATCGACCCCTGCACGGCCGGCTAGTGTGATGGGGCGGTTGGGCCCACAGCAGCCGATGAGCGGCCGTAGGCGGTGCAGCGTGTATCGAGGTATAAGACGGGCCGAAATCAAGCGTCTAGCGTAGCGTCTTACGACTTGCAGACTTGCGGCACTTGGGGTGCTGGGGTCGTAGTCGGGTCGTGAACTGGAGACAACAAGAGCGAGAAAAATGAAAATGAAATTGCGGCCAACAGCACCCTGTTTTCCCAGGTGGTCACCCATCCAAGTACTGACAAGGCCCGACGTTGCTTAACTTCGGTGATCGGACGAGAACCGGTGTTTTCAACGTGGTATGGCCGTTGGCGAGCAAATTGTGCAACATGAAACGACAAGTCTGCGTCGGACCATGTCTCTTAATTTCCACACTGAGTGTTTATTTACCTGGCAGTAAACCCACGAGGCTGGCATAAAACGGCCGATCCAGATTTCGTGAAATGAAATAACATTTCTTTATGGAATGCATTTAGAAAATTAAAACTTTCGTACCTATTCTCCCTACTAGGGACGAAAAAATAGAAACACTTTCTGTTATTATGTTACAGTTGCGACTTGACAAATTCGTTAGATAGTCCAAATTCGTAGCAAAACAATGTCGTTAAATTACACCTGACAAAGACAATAAAACTCGCCTTCAATTAATTCGCTTTTGAATCATTTACATTACAAAACGTTCCACTTCCATTTTTTATGTACTTATTTTAGCGTTCATTATGTCTGATTTAACTTATCCCCTCCCCCCACCGACCGACCACCACAACTTCGCCTAAATAAATAAGAGTGTAGGTGATACGAATTACTCCCTGCCCCATAACGCTTATGCCTAATGCAAAGGGTAAAACGTTTAATTTTTTTTCCTTAGACTTTGCCATGTAAGGGGAAAATGACGGCATATACTGGATTCAAATAGCAAAGAACCCAACTAAGCTTTCACAATCCTACTGACAAACAAGAAAAATATTTCTTACCTTGTAGTTTCTATTTGTTCATAGGTGTTCAGTCAGTAACGTAACCAACAATGTATGCTCATTCTTGGTTTCTCTTGAATTCTACCAATGTGGGGTATGTTCAATGTGCACACTGTAAGGAATGCTGTCCAACATTCTTGGTCGTGTTTGACTGTCTGAGCTGTGGCGCTTCCGTTGCTAAGCAACAGACTCCAGCGATTGACAATACTGCCTCAATTAGCAACATTAAACTCTCTCCTCGTGATAGGTAATGTAACCTATTTTTTTTTTTTTTTTTTTTTTTTTTTACAGGGCGGAAAAGTCATCCCACAAATGTCATTCGTCGTTACCATAGCAACAGGGAGAGCGTCTTTCTGATGGAAGGAGGGCCTGAGGCGGTAGACTGCACTTGTATGCCATCTTGCGGAGAATAGAGTGAGTTAGTTACTGCAGCAACGGTCCACGCCTGGACCGCGTGGTCCTCCCTTCCCGCGCGGTCCTCCCTCCCCGCGCAAAGTGCATCGATTTACTTGGCAGTAGGCTGTAATTGCAACTACCTGACACTTAACTCGGCGGCTAAAAGCTGCATTCTAAGTAGAAACTGCAAGCATAGCGACCATGCTCTTTAACAAGAGCTCTCGACGTCTTTCGTAATCGTCAAACATCTGTAGCGCGCGACGTTATAAATATTCGGCAGTGGGTGCGTGAAGGCATACTTACCTGGCGTAGGAGATACCGTGATCGCGGCGGTCGTCGTGGTTGCGGTCTTCGGCGGCAGGTGGAGCTCGTCGCGGGTGCGGCCGTCTGATCTGCGCAGCGTTCTTCTCTACTGTGTGTGAGTATGTCGTCGCCGACGTGTCCCCCTCGAACGAACAGTTTGCAGTGCGTATTTGATAGACGTGCCCCCCGGCCGACTGTTGCCGAATTTCATGATTGGATTTTGGATGACGTTGCTATTCCTGCCGACATGATTGACTCTTTTCAGTTAGATTTTGTACTTGCCTCGGTTTTTGTGAAAATGGTGTCGTTTGCTGCTTTTGAAAAGTTCGCATTAAGCAAAATAGGAGAATTTGACTTCAAACATTCGGATGGGACAGTGAGTAAAGTGCAGATCATGCCCTCAGGCGTTCGGAATGTCAGGGTTTTTAATATGCCACCTGAGTGCCCGAATGAGTATATCGGACAGGCTTTGGCTGCCTATGGAACCGTCCTAGGTATTACTAACGAGAAATGGGGACCCCAATATAGACTGCAGTGCAATAGTGGAGTGCGTAGCGTAAAAATGGATGTCAAGAGACCTATTCCATCCTATATGGCCATTGCAGGCGTACGCGCGCAAATATCCTATACCGGGCAATTACCGACGTGTTCTGTTTGCCAGTCGACAGATCATATGCGACTCTATTGTCCAAAACGACGACCTGTTCAATTGCCCAGGGACATACATTTAGACGATAATAGAATGTTCCCATTACTATCTCCCGCTGTTCCGCAGGCGCCGGAAGTGCCGCCTCCAGCCACAACGTCGGTAGTTTCAGGCGAGCAGGACTCCAACCGCGTACCTCCCGCTTTTGATTCGGCTCCGGACTCTGTACCATCGGGGACACCCGAAGAACAGGTCGAAGGTGGGATCGTGGAGCTTGAGGAAATGGCGGTATCTGACGTAGGAACATCTGCCGCGCCGGTGGCCGAGCCGTCGTCCGCCCGCGTTGAAGTTATGTCAGTGGTTGCGTCTGACGTTATGATGGCGCCCGCGGCCCCTGTCCCGACCACTCAACCCGACGACCGCCGAGCTGCCAAACCGCAGCGTAAGAGTCGTGGGGGAAAGAAGCAAAGGACGTCTTCTCACTCCCAAAAAGAGGGAGACGGGACCGAAACCACGGGGGAGAGTGGTATCGAAACTGACTGTTAGTCTACCGCCGCTACATCATCGACGGCTGTAGAACGGAGCGCCCATATTAGACAACAGGGACGTCAGTTAGAGGCCCTCCTACAATCGGCGCGGGAGAGGGGTGCGGTGGCAGCTAAGAGGAAGAGTGAGGTGGCGAGTGATAGGGCGTCGCAAAGGTCCAGGACGCGGCCTTCCTCCTCATCCGAAACTGAGGCAGGGGCGCCGGGAGGGGGTGGAGGGCAACTGCTCCAACCGCCGTCCGATGCCGACAAGCTGACCGTCGACTGGAGTACACAGATGGAGATGGAAGGGGATGATTTTTTCTGACGAAAATTTTAAATGGCGTCTGTAGTGTACCCGTTAAATATCTTTACGGTCAATGTTAATAAGATGCGCAGTGTTTTAAAAGTGGTTGCTCTCACGAACTTTTTACGCCAAAATAGATGTGATGTCGCATTATTACAAGAAATAACACAAGAGGCTTTGCAATACGTTACAGGTTTCGATGTTATTTCAAATGTCGACCCCGACATCGAAACAGGAACGGCTATTTTAACTCGACAGGGACTCAACCCCTCGGATGTTGTCAAAATGCCCAATGGTCGAGTACTAGTTTGTGTTATTAATGGAACCACTTTTATTAATGTGTACGCGCCTTCGGGTGTTATCGCGCAACAGCGTGTGTTTTACGGTCACGAGATATGTGAAATGTTAACAAACTGTCGTGAGCCTATTATAATGGGTGGAGATTTTAATGTCGTGTTGGCTGACGTGGATCAAATTCCACGACCATATAAGAGTCAGGAGTTAGCTATCTTGGTTAACGCTCTACATCTTGTAGACTCATGGCGGGTGCTCCACCCTGACCCAGATGATACAGCCTACACCTATTTTCATCCAACGGGACGAGGTCGCTTGGATCGGGTGTATGTTTCATCCACTCTTCGCCAGCATATCCAAGCCACGACGGTGTTTCCAGTCATATTCTCCGACCATTGTGGCTATCTATGTCGGGTAGCGCTGCCTTCCCGTTACTGCTCACGCAGGAACACTATCTGGAAGATGAACTGCAGTCACCTCGCTGATGCTCACCTGACCGAAGGATTTTGTGACCTGTGGCAATGGCTACTGAGTAAACGGCCGCATAACATCTCCACTCTCGAATGGTGGATCCATATTGCAAAGCCTTCCATTCGACAGTACCTTCAATCCTATAGTCGCGACAAAGCATATTGGCGTCGAGCTACAAATGACTATAATCAGGAGTACCTAAATGATTTAGCCAGGCGAGTTACGGTGGACCCAGCGCAACTGCACCTCTTTAAACGCCAAAAGGCAAAACTATTGCAGGACCTTCGTTTGAAGGGGGAGGGGTTAGTGACACGCAGTCAACCACTTGGAACGATCCCTGGTGAACCGGCCTCGGTATATCACCTCCTTCGTGATCGGCGTCGCAGAGAAGGCTTACGCCTAGAATCGTGGGAGATGTCAAATGGACAGAGAACGACAGATCAGTCTATCATACGGGACGAAATATACGCCCACTTTCGTGATTTTTTTCAGTCTACTTCGTCTGATGTGGCCGCTCTTACAGCATTGTTGCGTCATGTTCCCACCAGTCTGGATGATAATGATCGGGAACGATTACTAACTATGTTTACACATGAAGAAGTGGTTGAGGCACTACAAAGGAGTCCTCGGGGCAAGTCTCCTGGCCTCGACGGACTTCCTGTCGAGTTTTATGCTCAATTTTCTGAGTTTTTAGTGCCCGTTTTGATTGATATTGCCCATGACATCCAGCGGGGTGCTGCCATCGCAGCACAATTTACGGAAGGAAGGATTTCTCTGCTGCCAAAAACGAAAGCGACGCCGAGTGTTAAAAATTTGAGGCCTATAACGTTATTAAACACGGACTATAAGATCATTGCAAGGTGCTTGGCCAACCGCCTTAAAGACGTTATGCCATTGGTCCTATCTCGCCACCAGCACTGTGCCATCAAAACTAGGAATATTTATGATGCTGTTCTTGCATACCGAGACACAATAAGCCTTCTCAACGCCGATGCAGGACGTCACGCTGCAGTAATGTTAATTGACTTTTCGCAAGCCTTCGATAGGGTCAACCACGACTATCTTGGAGCGGTAATGGAGAAGATGGGTTTTGCACAGTCTTTTACCACCGTCATTCGTCGTTTGCTTGGATCCGCCACATCCAGAGTCCAGGTCAACGACAGGTTGACAGCACGCATCCCCATCCAACGTTCTGTGAGGCAAGGGTGCCCGTTATCCATGGCGCTCTTTGCCATAGCTCTGGATCCATTACTCCGGACTATCGAGGCAGAGTGTGCGGGTATTCAATTGGGCCGTGACCGTTTGAAATGTATTGCTTACGCTGACGATCTAGGTGTGTTTCTTGAAGAACCGGAAGATGTCGACCCTTTGAAGATCGTCCTCGGAAGGTACGAGAAAGCAACGGGAGCTATTGTACATCCTCAGAAGACGGTACTACTCCCACTGGCGCGTTGGGACTCCACCATCCAGAGGGACTGGTTCACCGTTAAGCCGCGGCACGAAGTGTTAGGGATTGTTATGTCATCTAATCCCAACGAGATGGCGGCTTTAAATTGGACGTCCGTGCTCAACACTATCCGCGCCATATCTCGCGCACATTCTCAACGGGAACTGGCTCTTCTCGACCGCGTCACCATCGTCAACACCGTAATTCTATCAAAGGCATGGTATCTGGCCCAGGTGTTGCCGATACCTGCAAATCTGGAGCGAGGTATTAAGTTCGCCACGTATGTCATGCTATGGCGAGGACATATCTTCCGGCCGTCAATGCAGACGTGCTCCTTGCCACCTGAAGAAGGCGGTCTCGGATTAGTCGACCTCCATGCCAAGGCTGCAGCGCTTTTTATTCGAAGGACCACAGCCATTATCGGACAGTCTCCTGCCAGCCCCACTGCTCTTCTTTTTCGACGTTACCGCCCACGATCAACAGTGGCGCCGGTTAACGTCGCTCATATTCCACCGATCCACGGTTATGTGCGGCAGTACTACATTCTCTGCAGCTATATTGTCGACGATGATGTTAGTCGTATGTCTACTGGCGACATTACTAGTGCTCTTCGAGGATCCCCGGCACCGAACAAATGGGAACAACGATTCCCCACGTATAACTGGACGGAGATCTGGCGCAATGTCAACTCATGCGTCCTCCCAAATGACGTCAAAGCAACGTGGTATCAAGTTGTCAATAGACTTATCACCACAAATGCTGCGAGGCATGCGATCTGCCTTAGTCCGACCAGTTTGTGCGAGGTGTGTGGTGTCGACGACGATATCGAGCACCGTTTCGTCTGCCGCAAGTATTGTGAGTTGTGGGACTTGGCACGGGATATGATTCGGCTCATAAACAGAGTTGCAATACAGCACATCACTACAGAGGACGCCATACGCCCAGACTGGACTCCCTATCCACAACCTAAACGACATGCTCAACAATGGCTCATGGGTTGGACGCTTCACCTTATTTTCACACAGCACATGACGGACCCATTTGATTATTTGGCTAAATTGTGGTCTGTCCATGAACAGATACGGAAGCATGGCAAATACAAGGATACTTTTAGGAATTTTTTGTGTATCCCGCTAAATTATATTTATAATAAGTTGGGATTGTGACGTGTATTTTTTGTGCTTGAAGGCAGAGTGACGTTGGTTTTATTTCAGGTTTTTTTTTTATTATGCCAGTGTGACGTGTATTTTATTTGTTTCTTATCTCAAGTCGTGCTCTATCTGCAGAGCATTTTTATGCACCCCTTTGGTTTGTGTTTGCGCCAAGGATTGAACAAGTCTGTTGTCAACACTTCACGCTTGTGGGGCGGACTTTTTCGTTACTTCTTTTATATAATTTTTTGAAGATTTTCTGCTGAGCACGGCTCTTTCTTTTTGAAGATAGTCTACATTTGTCTACGCATCCTGGAAGAGGACAGTGCTTCCATCATGTCACAACTGGCTTCATTTGATGTCACAGGAAATCATCATTTTCATCACGTAACCGGCATGATATCGTCGGAGAACCTTTTGTTTACCCGCCAATTAAGGTGGATTTGGAGAAAAATAAAAATTGAAATCCATCGGGGGACATTTTTTGTTATCAGCCGACGAAGGCTTTAATGGTGAGCGAAAGGACGGGGTGTAGGGGAGTAGGGAGCCCAAAAAAAAAAAAAAAAAAAAAAAAAAAAAAAAAAAAAAGGTTCTCCCAGGGCGAGACCTTTCCATTGCACTTCGGTTAGGTTGACCCCTGCGATTACCTCTAATGTAGGTAACTCGGGCGCATAATTTTTGGTAGTCGGGACTGCGTTCGCGCTGTCCCGTTCTTAAATTGTTTCAAAACTCAGCACGCAATAACAGAAGCTTGCCAGTATACAGCAAGCTGCAACTAGATAGGCACAAAACGGTTAGCTGCACGTCAAGGGACCTGGCGTCGAACCCAGAGCCACCCAGCGCGCGGCCCACTCCGCAACGACCTCGGACGTGCGCCCTTAGTAGCAGAAGCCACGACGACGCAACCCCCGCACAGCGTCCGAAAATAGCAGTCGGACAGCCATTTCGGCCCTTCTCTATCCATCGATGATTGCGCACCGACGGTAAATCGGCGGTGCATCGACCCCTGCACGGCCGGCTAGTGTGATGGGGCGGTTGGGCCCACAGCAGCCGATGAGCGGCCGTAGGCGGTGCAGCGTGTATCGAGGTATAAGACGGGCCGAAATCAAGCGTCTAGCGTAGCGTCTTACGACTTGCAGACTTGCGGCACTTGGGGTGCTGGGGTCGTAGTCGGGTCGTGAACTGGAGACAACAAGAGCGAGAAAAATGAAAATGAAATTGCGGCCAACAGCACCCTGTTTTCCCAGGTGGTCACCCATCCAAGTACTGACAAGGCCCGACGTTGCTTAACTTCGGTGATCGGACGAGAACCGGTGTTTTCAACGTGGTATGGCCGTTGGCGAGCAAATTGTGCAACATGAAACGACAAGTCTGCGTCGGACCATGTCTCTTAATTTCCACACTGAGTGTTTATTTACCTGGCAGTAAACCCACGAGGCTGGCATAAAACGGCCGATCCAGATTTCGTGAAATGAAATAACATTTCTTTATGGAATGCATTTAGAAAATTAAAACTTTCGTACCTATTCTCCCTACTAGGGACGAAAAAATAGAAACACTTTCTGTTATTATGTTACAGTTGCGACTTGACAAATTCGTTAGATAGTCCAAATTCGTAGCAAAACAATGTCGTTAAATTACACCTGACAAAGACAATAAAACTCGCCTTCAATTAATTCGCTTTTGAATCATTTACATTACAAAACATTCCACTTCCATTTTTTATGTACTTATTTTAGCGTTCATTATGTCTGATTTAACTTATCCCCTCCCCCCACCGACCGACCACCACAACTTCGCCTAAATAAATAAGAGTGTAGGTGATACGAATTACTCCCTGCCCCATAACGCTTATGCCTAATGCAAAGGGTAAAACGTTTAATTTTTTTTCCTTAGACTTTGCCATGTAAGGGGAAAATGACGGCATATACTGGATTCAAATAGCAAAGAACCCAACTAAGCTTTCACAATCCTACTGACAAACAAGAAAAATATTTCTTACCTTGTAGTTTCTATTTGTTCATAGGTGTTCAGTCAGTAACGTAACCAACAATGTATGCTCATTCTTGGTTTCTCTTGAATTCTACCAATGTGGGGTATGTTCAATGTGCACACTGTAAGGAATGCTGTCCAACATTCTTGGTCGTGTTTGACTGTCTGAGCTGTGGCGCTTCCGTTGCTAAGCAACAGACTCCAGCGATTGACAATACTGCCTCAATTAGCAACATTAAACTCTCTCCTCGTGATAGGTAATGTAACCTATTTTTTTTTTTTTTTTTTTACAGGGCGGAAAAGTCATCCCACAAATGTCATTCGTCGTTACCATAGCAACAGGGAGAGCGTCTTTCTGATGGAAGGAGGGCCTGAGGCGGTAGACTGCACTTGTATGCCATCTTGCGGAGGATAGAGTGAGTTAGTTACTGCAGCAACGGTCCACGCCTGGACCGCGTGGTCCTCCCTTCCCGCGCGGTCCTCCCTCCCCGCGCAAAGTGCATCGATTTACTTGGCAGTAGGCTGTAATTGCAACTACCTGACACTTAACTCGGCGGCTAAAAGCTGCATTCTAAGTAGAAACTGCAAGCATAGCGACCATGCTCTTTAACAAGAGCTCTCGACGTCTTTCGTAATCGTCATACATCTGTAGCGCGCGACGTTATAAATATTCGGCAGTGGGTGCGTGAAGGCATACTTACCTGGCGTAGGAGACACCGTGATCATAAAGGCGGTTCTCCCAGGGCGAGACCTTTCCATTGCACTTCGGTTAGGTTGACCCCTGCGATTACCTCTAATGTAGGTAACTCGGGCGCATAATTTTTGGTAGTCGGGACTGCGTTCGCGCTGTCCCGTTCTTAAATTGTTTCAAAACTCAGCACGCAATAACAGAAGCTTGCCAGTATACAGCAAGCTGCAACTAGATAGGCACAAAACGGTTAGCTGCACGTCAAGGGACCTGGCGTCGAACCCAGAGCCACCCAGCGCGCGGCCCACTCCGCAACGACCTCGGACGTGCGCCCTTAGTAGCAGAAGCCACGACGACGCAACCCCCGCACAGCGTCCGAAAATAGCAGTCGGACAGCCATTTCGGCCCTTCTCTATCCATCGATGATTGCGCACCGACGGTAAATCGGCGGTGCATCGACCCCTGCACGGCCGGCTAGTGTGATGGGGCGGTTGGGCCCACAGCAGCCGATGAGCGGCCGTAGGCGGTGCAGCGTGTATCGAGGTATAAGACGGGCCGAAATCAAGCGTCTAGCGTAGCGTCTTACGACTTGCAGACTTGCGGCACTTGGGGTGCTGGGGTCGTAGTCGGGTCGTGAACTGGAGACAACAAGAGCGAGAAAAATGAAAATGAAATTGCGGCCAACAGCACCCTGTTTTCCCAGGTGGTCACCCATCCAAGTACTGACAAGGCCCGACGTTGCTTAACTTCGGTGATCGGACGAGAACCGGTGTTTTCAACGTGGTATGGCCGTTGGCGAGCAAATTGTGCAACATGAAACGACAAGTCTGCGTCGGACCATGTCTCTTAATTTCCACACTGAGTGTTTATTTACCTGGCAGTAAACCCACGAGGCTGGCATAAAACGGCCGATCCAGATTTCGTGAAATGAAATAACATTTCTTTATGGAATGCATTTAGAAAATTAAAACTTTCGTACCTATTCTCCCTACTAGGGACGAAAAAATAGAAACACTTTCTGTTATTATGTTACAGTTGCGACTTGACAAATTCGTTAGATAGTCCAAATTCGTAGCAAAACAATGTCGTTAAATTACACCTGACAAAGACAATAAAACTCGCCTTCAATTAATTCGCTTTTGAATCATTTACATTACAAAACGTTCCACTTCCATTTTTTATGTACTTATTTTAGCGTTCATTATGTCTGATTTAACTTATCCCCTCCCCCCACCGACCGACCACCACAACTTCGCCTAAATAAATAAGAGTGTAGGTGATACGAATTACTCCCTGCCCCATAACGCTTATGCCTAATGCAAAGGGTAAAACGTTTAATTTTTTTTCCTTAGACTTTGCCATGTAAGGGGAAAATGACGGCATATACTGGATTCAAATAGCAAAGAACCCAACTAAGCTTTCACAATCCTACTGACAAACAAGAAAAATATTTCTTACCTTGTAGTTTCTATTTGTTCATAGGTGTTCAGTCAGTAACGTAACCAACAATGTATGCTCATTCTTGGTTTCTCTTGAATTCTACCAATGTGGGGTACGTTCAATGTGCACACTGTAAGGAATGCTGTCCAACATTCTTGGTCGTGTTTGACTGTCTGAGCTGTGGCGCTTCCGTTGCTAAGCAACAGACTCCAGCGATTGACAATACTGCCTCAATTAGCAACATTAAACTCTCTCCTCGTGATAGGTAATGTAACCTATTTTTTTTTTTTTTTTTTTTTTTTTTTTTACAGGGCGGAAAAGTCATCCCACAAATGTCATTCGTCGTTACCATAGCAACAGGGAGAGCGTCTTTCTGATGGAAGGAGGGCCTGAGGCGGTAGACTGCACTTGTATGCCATCTTGCGGAGGATAGAGTGAGTTAGTTACTGCAGCAACGGTCCACGCCTGGACCGCGTGGTCCTCCCTTCCCGCGCGGTCCTCCCTCCCCGCGCAAAGTGCATCGATTTACTTGGCAGTAGGCTGTAATTGCAACTACCTGACACTTAACTCGGCGGCTAAAAGCTGCATTCTAAGTAGAAACTGCAAGCATAGCGACCATGCTCTTTAACAAGAGCTCTCGACGTCTTTCGTAATCGTCAAACATCTGTAGCGCGCGACGTTATAAATATTCGGCAGTGGGTGCGTGAAGGCATACTTACCTGGCGTGGGAGACACCGTGATCATAAAGGCGGTTCTCCCAGGGCGAGACCTTTCCATTGCACTTCGGTTAGGTTGACCCCTGCGATTACCTCTAATGTAGGTAACTCGGGCGCATAATTTTTGGTAGTCGGGACTGCGTTCGCGCTGTCCCGTTCTTAAATTGTTTCAAAACTCAGCACGCAATAACAGAAGCTTGCCAGTATACAGCAAGCTGCAACTAGATAGGCACAAAACGGTTAGCTGCACGTCAAGGGACCTGGCGTCGAACCCAGAGCCACCCAGCGCGCGGCCCACTCCGCAACGACCTCGGACGTGCGCCCTTAGTAGCAGAAGCCACGACGACGCAACCCCCGCACAGCGTCCGAAAATAGCAGTCGGACAGCCATTTCGGCCCTTCTCTATCCATCGATGATTGCGCACCGACGGTAAATCGGCGGTGCATCGACCCCTGCACGGCCGGCTAGTGTGATGGGGCGGTTGGGCCCACAGCAGCCGATGAGCGGCCGTAGGCGGTGCAGCGTGTATCGAGGTATAAGACGGGCCGAAATCAAGCGTCTAGCGTAGCGTCTTACGACTTGCAGACTTGCGGCACTTGGGGTGCTGGGGTCGTAGTCGGGTCGTGAACTGGAGACAACAAGAGCGAGAAAAATGAAAATGAAATTGCGGCCAACAGCACCCTGTTTTCCCAGGTGGTCACCCATCCAAGTACTGACAAGGCCCGACGTTGCTTAACTTCGGTGATCGGACGAGAACCGGTGTTTTCAACGTGGTATGGCCGTTGGCGAGCAAATTGTGCAACATGAAACGACAAGTCTGCGTCGGACCATGTCTCTTAATTTCCACACTGAGTGTTTATTTACCTGGCAGTAAACCCACGAGGCTGGCATAAAACGGCCGATCCAGATTTCGTGAAATGAAATAACATTTCTTTATGGAATGCATTTAGAAAATTAAAACTTTCGTACCTATTCTCCCTACTAGGGACGAAAAAATAGAAACACTTTCTGTTATTATGTTGCAGTTGCGACTTGACAAATTCGTTAGATAGTCCAAATTCGTAGCAAAACAATGTCGTTAAATTACACCTGACAAAGACAATAAAACTCGCCTTCAATTAATTCGCTTTTGAATCATTTACATTACAAAACGTTCCACTTCCATTTTTTATGTACTTATTTTAGCGTTCATTATGTCTGATTTAACTTATCCCCTCCCCCCACCGACCGACCACCACAACTTCGCCTAAATAAATAAGAGTGTAGGTGATACGAATTACTCCCTGCCCCATAACGCTTATGCCTAATGCAAAGGGTAAAACGTTTAATTTTTTTTCCTTAGACTTTGCCATGTAAGGGGAAAATGACGGCATATACTGGATTCAAATAGCAAAGAACCCAACTAAGCTTTCACAATCCTACTGACAAACAAGAAAAATATTTCTTACCTTGTAGTTTCTATTTGTTCATAGGTGTTCAGTCAGTAACGTAACCAACAATGTATGCTCATTCTTGGTTTCTCTTGAATTCTACCAATGTGGGGTATGTTCAATGTGCACACTGTAAGGAATGCTGTCCAACATTCTTGGTCGTGTTTGACTGTCTGAGCTGTGGCGCTTCCGTTGCTAAGCAACAGACTCCAGCGATTGACAATACTGCCTCAATTAGCAACATTAAACTCTCTCCTCGTGATAGGTAATGTAACCTATTTTTTTTTTTTTTTTTTTTTACAGGGCGGAAAAGTCATCCCACAAATGTCATTCGTCGTTACCATAGCAACAGGGAGAGCGTCTTTCTGATGGAAGGAGGGCCTGAGGCGGTAGACTGCACTTGTATGCCATCTTGCGGAGGATAGAGTGAGTTAGTTACTGCAGCAACGGTCCACGCCTGGACCGCGTGGTCCTCCCTTCCCGCGCGGTCCTCCCTCCCCGCGCAAAGTGCATCGATTTACTTGGCAGTAGGCTGTAATTGCAACTACCTGACACTTAACTCGGCGGCTAAAAGCTGCATTCTAAGTAGAAACTGCAAGCATAGCGACCATGCTCTTTAACAAGAGCTCTCGACGTCTTTCGTAATCGTCAAACATCTGTAGCGCGCGACGTTATAAATATTCGGCAGTGGGTGCGTGAAGGCATACTTACCTGGCGTAGGAGACACCGTGATCATAAAGGCGGTTCTCCCAGGGCGAGACCTTTCCATTGCACTTCGGTTAGGTTGACCCCTGCGATTACCTCTAATGTAGGTAACTCGGGCGCATAATTTTTGGTAGTCGGGACTGCGTTCGCGCTGTCCCGTTCTTAAATTGTTTCAAAACTCAGCACGCAATAACAGAAGCTTGCCAGTATACAGCAAGCTGCAACTAGATAGGCACAAAACGGTTAGCTGCACGTCAAGGGACCTGGCGTCGAACCCAGAGCCACCCAGCGCGCGGCCCACTCCGCAACGACCTCGGACGTGCGCCCTTAGTAGCAGAAGCCACGACGACGCAACCCCCGCACAGCGTCCGAAAATAGCAGTCGGACAGCCATTTCGGCCCTTCTCTATCCATCGATGATTGCGCACCGACGGTAAATCGGCGGTGCATCGACCCCTGCACGGCCGGCTAGTGTGATGGGGCGGTTGGGCCCACAGCAGCCGATGAGCGGCCGTAGGCGGTGCAGCGTGTATCGAGGTATAAGACGGGCCGAAATCAAGCGTCTAGCGTAGCGTCTTACGACTTGCAGACTTGCGGCACTTGGGGTGCTGGGGTCGTAGTCGGGTCGTGAACTGGAGACAACAAGAGCGAGAAAAATGAAAATGAAATTGCGGCCAACAGCACCCTGTTTTCCCAGGTGGTCACCCATCCAAGTACTGACAAGGCCCGACGTTGCTTAACTTCGGTGATCGGACGAGAACCGGTGTTTTCAACGTGGTATGGCCGTTGGCGAGCAAATTGTGCAACATGAAACGACAAGTCTGCGTCGGACCATGTCTCTTAATTTCCACACTGAGTGTTTATTTACCTGGCAGTAAACCCACGAGGCTGGCATAAAAC
The DNA here is from genome assembly GCA_026315105.1 of Locusta migratoria. Taxonomy (NCBI): domain Eukaryota; kingdom Metazoa; phylum Arthropoda; class Insecta; order Orthoptera; family Acrididae; genus Locusta; species Locusta migratoria. The sequence goes on from CM048746.1 coordinate 568,107,684, forward strand.
GGCCGATCCAGATTTCGTGAAATGAAATAACATTTCTTTATGGAATGCATTTAGAAAATTAAAACTTTCGTACCTATTCTCCCTACTAGGGACGAAAAAATAGAAACACTTTCTGTTATTATGTTACAGTTGCGACTTGACAAATTCGTTAGATAGTCCAAATTCGTAGCAAAACAATGTCGTTAAATTACACCTGACAAAGACAATAAAACTCGCCTTCAATTAATTCGCTTTTGAATCATTTACATTACAAAACGTTCCACTTCCATTTTTTATGTACTTATTTTAGCGTTCATTATGTCTGATTTAACTTATCCCCTCCCCCCACCGACCGACCACCACAACTTCGCCTAAATAAATAAGAGTGTAGGTGATACGAATTACTCCCTGCCCCATAACGCTTATGCCTAATGCAAAGGGTAAAACGTTTAATTTTTTTTCCTTAGACTTTGCCATGTAAGGGGAAAATGACGGCATATACTGGATTCAAATAGCAAAGAACCCAACTAAGCTTTCACAATCCTACTGACAAACAAGAAAAATATTTATTACCTTGTAGTTTCTATTTGTTCATAGGTGTTCAGTCAGTAACGTAACCAACAATGTATGCTCATTCTTGGTTTCTCTTGAATTCTACCAATGTGGGGTATGTTCAATGTGCACACTGTAAGGAATGCTGTCCAACATTCTTGGTCGTGTTTGACTGTCTGAGCTGTGGCGCTTCCGTTGCTAAGCAACAGACTCCAGCGATTGACAATACTGCCTCAATTAGCAACATTAAACTCTCTCCTCGTGATAGGTAATGTAACCTATTTTTTTTTTTTTTTTTTTTTTTTACAGGGCGGAAAAGTCATCCCACAAATGTCATTCGTCGTTACCATAGCAACAGGGAGAGCGTCTTTCTGATGGAAGGAGGGCCTGAGGCGGTAGACTGCACTTGTATGCCATCTTGCGGAGGATAGAGTGAGTTAGTTACTGCAGCAACGGTCCACGCCTGGACCGCGTGGTCCTCCCTTCCCGCGCGGTCCTCCCTCCCCGCGCAAAGTGCATCGATTTACTTGGCAGTAGGCTGTAATTGCAACTACCTGACACTTAACTCGGCGGCTAAAAGCTGCATTCTAAGTAGAAACTGCAAGCATAGCGACCATGCTCTTTAACAAGAGCTCTCGACGTCTTTCGTAATCGTCAAACATCTGTAGCGCGCGACGTTATAAATATTCGGCAGTGGGTGCGTGAAGGCATACTTACCTGGCGTGGGAGACACCGTGATCATAAAGGCGGTTCTCCCAGGGCGAGACCTTTCCATTGCACTTCGGTTAGGTTGACCCCTGCGATTACCTCTAATGTAGGTAACTCGGGCGCATAATTTTTGGTAGTCGGGACTGCGTTCGCGCTGTCCCGTTCTTAAATTGTTTCAAAACTCAGCACGCAATAACAGAAGCTTGCCAGTATACAGCAAGCTGCAACTAGATAGGCACAAAACGGTTAGCTGCACGTCAAGGGACCTGGCGTCGAACCCAGAGCCACCCAGCGCGCGGCCCACTCCGCAACGACCTCGGACGTGCGCCCTTAGTAGCAGAAGCCACGACGACGCAACCCCCGCACAGCGTCCGAAAATAGCAGTCGGACAGCCATTTCGGCCCTTCTCTATCCATCGATGATTGCGCACCGACGGTAAATCGGCGGTGCATCGACCCCTGCACGGCCGGCTAGTGTGATGGGGCGGTTGGGCCCACAGCAGCCGATGAGCGGCCGTAGGCGGTGCAGCGTGTATCGAGGTATAAGACGGGCCGAAATCAAGCGTCTAGCGTAGCGTCTTACGACTTGCAGACTTGCGGCACTTGGGGTGCTGGGGTCGTAGTCGGGTCGTGAACTGGAGACAACAAGAGCGAGAAAAATGAAAATGAAATTGCGGCCAACAGCACCCTGTTTTCCCAGGTGGTCACCCATCCAAGTACTGACAAGGCCCGACGTTGCTTAACTTCGGTGATCGGACGAGAACCGGTGTTTTCAACGTGGTATGGCCGTTGGCGAGCAAATTGTGCAACATGAAACGACAAGTCTGCGTCGGACCATGTCTCTTAATTTCCACACTGAGTGTTTATTTACCTGGCAGTAAACCCACGAGGCTGGCATAAAACGGCCGATCCAGATTTCGTGAAATGAAATAACATTTCTTTATGGAATGCATTTAGAAAATTAAAACTTTCGTACCTATTCTCCCTACTAGGGACGAAAAAATAGAAACACTTTCTGTTATTATGTTGCAGTTGCGACTTGACAAATTCGTTAGATAGTCCAAATTCGTAGCAAAACAATGTCGTTAAATTACACCTGACAAAGACAATAAAACTCGCCTTCAATTAATTCGCTTTTGAATCATTTACATTACAAAACGTTCCACTTCCATTTTTTATGTACTTATTTTAGCGTTCATTATGTCTGATTTAACTTATCCCCTCCCCCCACCGACCGACCACCACAACTTCGCCTAAATAAATAAGAGTGTAGGTGATACGAATTACTCCCTGCCCCATAACGCTTATGCCTAATGCAAAGGGTAAAACGTTTAATTTTTTTTCCTTAGACTTTGCCATGTAAGGGGAAAATGACGGCATATACTGGATTCAAATAGCAAAGAACCCAACTAAGCTTTCACAATCCTACTGACAAACAAGAAAAATATTTCTTACCTTGTAGTTTCTATTTGTTCATAGGTGTTCAGTCAGTAACGTAACCAACAATGTATGCTCATTCTTGGTTTCTCTTGAATTCTACCAATGTGGGGTATGTTCAATGTGCACACTGTAAGGAATGCTGTCCAACATTCTTGGTCGTGTTTGACTGTCTGAGCTGTGGCGCTTCCGTTGCTAAGCAACAGACTCCAGCGATTGACAATACTGCCTCAATTAGCAACATTAAACTCTCTCCTCGTGATAGGTAATGTAACCTATTTTTTTTTTTTTTTTTTTTTTTACAGGGCGGAAAAGTCATCCCACAAATGTCATTCGTCGTTACCATAGCAACAGGGAGAGCGTCTTTCTGATGGAAGGAGGGCCTGAGGCGGTAGACTGCACTTGTATGCCATCTTGCGGAGGATAGAGTGAGTTAGTTACTGCAGCAACGGTCCACGCCTGGACCGCGTGGTCCTCCCTTCCCGCGCGGTCCTCCCTCCCCGCGCAAAGTGCATCGATTTACTTGGCAGTAGGCTGTAATTGCAACTACCTGACACTTAACTCGGCGGCTAAAAGCTGCATTCTAAGTAGAAACTGCAAGCATAGCGACCATGCTCTTTAACAAGAGCTCTCGACGTCTTTCGTAATCGTCAAACATCTGTAGCGCGCGACGTTATAAATATTCGGCAGTGGGTGCGTGAAGGCATACTTACCTGGCGTAGGAGACACCGTGATCATAAAGGCGGTTCTCCCAGGGCGAGACCTTTCCATTGCACTTCGGTTAGGTTGACCCCTGCGATTACCTCTAATGTAGGTAACTCGGGCGCATAATTTTTGGTAGTCGGGACTGCGTTCGCGCTGTCCCGTTCTTAAATTGTTTCAAAACTCAGCACGCAATAACAGAAGCTTGCCAGTATACAGCAAGCTGCAACTAGATAGGCACAAAACGGTTAGCTGCACGTCAAGGGACCTGGCGTCGAACCCAGAGCCACCCAGCGCGCGGCCCACTCCGCAACGACCTCGGACGTGCGCCCTTAGTAGCAGAAGCCACGACGACGCAACCCCCGCACAGCGTCCGAAAATAGCAGTCGGACAGCCATTTCGGCCCTTCTCTATCCATCGATGATTGCGCACCGACGGTAAATCGGCGGTGCATCGACCCCTGCACGGCCGGCTAGTGTGATGGGGCGGTTGGGCCCACAGCAGCCGATGAGCGGCCGTAGGCGGTGCAGCGTGTATCGAGGTATAAGACGGGCCGAAATCAAGCGTCTAGCGTAGCGTCTTACGACTTGCAGACTTGCGGCACTTGGGGTGCTGGGGTCGTAGTCGGGTCGTGAACTGGAGACAACAAGAGCGAGAAAAATGAAAATGAAATTGCGGCCAACAGCACCCTGTTTTCCCAGGTGGTCACCCATCCAAGTACTGACAAGGCCCGACGTTGCTTAACTTCGGTGATCGGACGAGAACCGGTGTTTTCAACGTGGTATGGCCGTTGGCGAGCAAATTGTGCAACATGAAACGACAAGTCTGCGTCGGACCATGTCTCTTAATTTCCACACTGAGTGTTTATTTACCTGGCAGTAAACCCACGAGGCTGGCATAAAACGGCCGATCCAGATTTCGTGAAATGAAATAACATTTCTTTATGGAATGCATTTAGAAAATTAAAACTTTCGTACCTATTCTCCCTACTAGGGACGAAAAAATAGAAACACTTTCTGTTATTATGTTACAGTTGCGACTTGACAAATTCGTTAGATAGTCCAAATTCGTAGCAAAACAATGTCGTTAAATTACACCTGACAAAGACAATAAAACTCGCCTTCAATTAATTCGCTTTTGAATCATTTACATTACAAAACGTTCCACTTCCATTTTTTATGTACTTATTTTAGCGTTCATTATGTCTGATTTAACTTATCCCCTCCCCCCACCGACCGACCACCACAACTTCGCCTAAATAAATAAGAGTGTAGGTGATACGAATTACTCCCTGCCCCATAACGCTTATGCCTAATGCAAAGGGTAAAACGTTTAATTTTTTTTCCTTAGACTTTGCCATGTAAGGGGAAAATGACGGCATATACTGGATTCAAATAGCAAAGAACCCAACTAAGCTTTCACAATCCTACTGACAAACAAGAAAAATATTTCTTACCTTGTAGTTTCTATTTGTTCATAGGTGTTCAGTCAGTAACGTAACCAACAATGTATGCTCATTCTTGGTTTCTCTTGAATTCTACCAATGTGGGGTATGTTCAATGTGCACACTGTAAGGAATGCTGTCCAACATTCTTGGTCGTGTTTGACTGTCTGAGCTGTGGCGCTTCCGTTGCTAAGCAACAGACTCCAGCGATTGACAATACTGCCTCAATTAGCAACATTAAACTCTCTCCTCGTGATAGGTAATGTAACCTATTTTTTTTTTTTTTTTTACAGGGCGGAAAAGTCATCCCACAAATGTCATTCGTCGTTACCATAGCAACAGGGAGAGCGTCTTTCTGATGGAAGGAGGGCCTGAGGCGGTAGACTGCACTTGTATGCCATCTTGCGGAGGATAGAGTGAGTTAGTTACTGCAGCAACGGTCCACGCCTGGACCGCGTGGTCCTCCCTTCCCGCGCGGTCCTCCCTCCCCGCGCAAAGTGCATCGATTTACTTGGCAGTAGGCTGTAATTGCAACTACCTGACACTTAACTCGGCGGCTAAAAGCTGCATTCTAAGTAGAAACTGCAAGCATAGCGACCATGCTCTTTAACAAGAGCTCTCGACGTCTTTCGTAATCGTCAAACATCTGTAGCGCGCGACGTTATAAATATTCGGCAGTGGGTGCGTGAAGGCATACTTACCTGGCGTGGGAGACACCGTGATCATAAAGGCGGTTCTCCCAGGGCGAGACCTTTCCATTGCACTTCGGTTAGGTTGACCCCTGCGATTACCTCTAATGTAGGTAACTCGGGCGCATAATTTTTGGTAGTCGGGACTGCGTTCGCGCTGTCCCGTTCTTAAATTGTTTCAAAACTCAGCACGCAATAACAGAAGCTTGCCAGTATACAGCAAGCTGCAACTAGATAGGCACAAAACGGTTAGCTGCACGTCAAGGGACCTGGCGTCGAACCCAGAGCCACCCAGCGCGCGGCCCACTCCGCAACGACCTCGGACGTGCGCCCTTAGTAGCAGAAGCCACGACGACGCAACCCCCGCACAGCGTCCGAAAATAGCAGTCGGACAGCCATTTCGGCCCTTCTCTATCCATCGATGATTGCGCACCGACGGTAAATCGGCGGTGCATCGACCCCTGCACGGCCGGCTAGTGTGATGGGGCGGTTGGGCCCACAGCAGCCGATGAGCGGCCGTAGGCGGTGCAGCGTGTATCGAGGTATAAGACGGGCCGAAATCAAGCGTCTAGCGTAGCGTCTTACGACTTGCAGACTTGCGGCACTTGGGGTGCTGGGGTCGTAGTCGGGTCGTGAACTGGAGACAACAAGAGCGAGAAAAATGAAAATGAAATTGCGGCCAACAGCACCCTGTTTTCCCAGGTGGTCACCCATCCAAGTACTGACAAGGCCCGACGTTGCTTAACTTCGGTGATCGGACGAGAACCGGTGTTTTCAACGTGGTATGGCCGTTGGCGAGCAAATTGTGCAACATGAAACGACAAGTCTGCGTCGGACCATGTCTCTTAATTTCCACACTGAGTGTTTATTTACCTGGCAGTAAACCCACGAGGCTGGCATAAAACGGCCGATCCAGATTTCGTGAAATGAAATAACATTTCTTTATGGAATGCATTTAGAAAATTAAAACTTTCGTACCTATTCTCCCTACTAGGGACGAAAAAATAGAAACACTTTCTGTTATTATGTTACAGTTGCGACTTGACAAATTCGTTAGATAGTCCAAATTCGTAGCAAAACAATGTCGTTAAATTACACCTGACAAAGACAATAAAACTCGCCTTCAATTAATTCGCTTTTGAATCATTTACATTACAAAACGTTCCACTTCCATTTTTTATGTACTTATTTTAGCGTTCATTATGTCTGATTTAACTTATCCCCTCCCCCCACCGACCGACCACCACAACTTCGCCTAAATAAATAAGAGTGTAGGTGATACGAATTACTCCCTGCCCCATAACGCTTATGCCTAATGCAAAGGGTAAAACGTTTAATTTTTTTTCCTTAGACTTTGCCATGTAAGGGGAAAATGACGGCATATACTGGATTCAAATAGCAAAGAACCCAACTAAGCTTTCACAATCCTACTGACAAACAAGAAAAATATTTCTTACCTTGTAGTTTCTATTTGTTCATAGGTGTTCAGTCAGTAACGTAACCAACAATGTATGCTCATTCTTGGTTTCTCTTGAATTCTACCAATGTGGGGTATGTTCAATGTGCACACTGTAAGGAATGCTGTCCAACATTCTTGGTCGTGTTTGACTGTCTGAGCTGTGGCGCTTCCGTTGCTAAGCAACAGACTCCAGCGATTGACAATACTGCCTCAATTAGCAACATTAAACTCTCTCCTCGTGATAGGTAATGTAACCTATTTTTTTTTTTTTTTTTTTTTACAGGGCGGAAAAGTCATCCCACAAATGTCATTCGTCGTTACCATAGCAACAGGGAGAGCGTCTTTCTGATGGAAGGAGGGCCTGAGGCGGTAGACTGCACTTGTATGCCATCTTGCGGAGGATAGAGTGAGTTAGTTACTGCAGCAACGGTCCACGCCTGGACCGCGTGGTCCTCCCTTCCCGCGCGGTCCTCCCTCCCCGCGCAAAGTGCATCGATTTACTTGGCAGTAGGCTGTAATTGCAACTACCTGACACTTAACTCGGCGGCTAAAAGCTGCATTCTAAGTAGAAACTGCAAGCATAGCGACCATGCTCTTTAACAAGAGCTCTCGACGTCTTTCGTAATCGTCAAACATCTGTAGCGCGCGACGTTATAAATATTCGGCAGTGGGTGCGTGAAGGCATACTTACCTGGCGTAGGAGACACCGTGATCATAAAGGCGGTTCTCCCAGGGCGAGACCTTTCCATTGCACTTCGGTTAGGTTGACCCCTGCGATTACCTCTAATGTAGGTAACTCGGGCGCATAATTTTTGGTAGTCGGGACTGCGTTCGCGCTGTCCCGTTCTTAAATTGTTTCAAAACTCAGCACGCAATAACAGAAGCTTGCCAGTATACAGCAAGCTGCAACTAGATAGGCACAAAACGGTTAGCTGCACGTCAAGGGACCTGGCGTCGAACCCAGAGCCACCCAGCGCGCGGCCCACTCCGCAACGACCTCGGACGTGCGCCCTTAGTAGCAGAAGCCACGACGACGCAACCCCCGCACAGCGTCCGAAAATAGCAGTCGGACAGCCATTTCGGCCCTTCTCTATCCATCGATGATTGCGCACCGACGGTAAATCGGCGGTGCATCGACCCCTGCACGGCCGGCTAGTGTGATGGGGCGGTTGGGCCCACAGCAGCCGATGAGCGGCCGTAGGCGGTGCAGCGTGTATCGAGGTATAAGACGGGCCGAAATCAAGCGTCTAGCGTAGCGTCTTACGACTTGCAGACTTGCGGCACTTGGGGTGCTGGGGTCGTAGTCGGGTCGTGAACTGGAGACAACAAGAGCGAGAAAAATGAAAATGAAATTGCGGCCAACAGCACCCTGTTTTCCCAGGTGGTCACCCATCCAAGTACTGACAAGGCCCGACGTTGCTTAACTTCGGTGATCGGACGAGAACCGGTGTTTTCAACGTGGTATTTTTTTTTTTTTTTTTTTTTTTTTTTTTTTTTTTTTACTTGGCCTCCAACCTCCCCTCACAGCCCCTCCTTTCGCTCTCCAAATGTCGCCTTCATCGGCGTATTTTTTTTTTATTATTTTTTTTTTATTTATGTATTTTTTCCTTCCTCGTTTTCTGTGGTATCGATGCTGGACGGGAATTTGCACATTTGCACTGCGGCTTTGAGTTTTTCTTCTCGAAAATAATGCACTTCTGCTGTATTCCATAATCGTTCGATTGTTCTATCGTCTAATACTCTCCTTCTGTGCGTCTTCTCGTAACTCAGAGCGCGGCACTGCTTGATGCTACACACCCGTCGCCGTCGTTCCAGCTGACAAGGACGATACCAACCACTTATTTCTTTGTCTCTCCCTCTCTTCCAGGTAAGGAAAATGGAGTAGTGTTGTGCATCTATCATAACCATAAAACTAAATGATAATTTGCTCTTCATACAACAAAAAATAGCAGCACTTCTGGGCTTCTATTAGAAACAAATAATATGAAACTCAACGGTTGATTCTCAACAGTCTCCTTGATAGTATGTCAACAAAATCCACCCTCCTGTGGAATACTAGAAAGAATATATGCTTCTTTCTCATAGTTAATCTGTAATATAATCTTCACTATCTCTATGGTCAGTTTAAATCAAGAACAGCAGGTAAATAACCACCCATCATTACTTTCCATTTCCCGTGCTTCGAGCATTTCGCGTACTCCTGCATGATGTCATGCTGTAATTCCAGAAGGGACTTTCTCTCATTTGCCAAACAATACTCAATGAACTTGCCCATTAACCAATATGTGGACATTCTCTTTTGGTCTGGATACGGCCAGCTCGTTGGAGCTAACAGTTCCTCCACAGTTATATTACTGACTGACGTGCGGTTCATAATAGCAAGCTTGCGCCTTACCCATTGCCATATCTCATTAGCTGCACCGCAAGTGAATCGATGAAGTAGAGTGTCTGTCTGCTGACAGTCCATGCATTTGTCCGTGTTTGATATGCCGATCCTGAAGAGACGCTCATTTGTGCTGACGATGTTGTTTACTGCACAGTACCACGTAGCTCTTACATTAGATGCTGAGGTCTTCAAATGAATATTTTTCCACACTCTGCTCCAGTCGATTGTGGGGTTGTTCTTCTGAACTTTACTTAAGCCATTATCTTCTGTCAGCACTTTATAAATTTCCTTTGTTGTGTAGTTTCTTACTTTATGATGAATATAGCTGTTTTCAATTACGTATCCTTTAATGTGTCGAAGCTTATAATTAATATGACCGACCATAACTGGCACCCTGCTGTCTGGTGGAGTCACCGATTTTAAAATGTACGCTGTGAGATTTCCGTCTCCAGCTTCTAGAGCCTTAGCCGTCCTAGATATTAGCAGCGCTTTACATTTCGCTTTGACGTTGGTGAGTCCTAGACCTCCTTTTGTTTCAGGTAATGTCGTCGTGAGGTAGTCAACCCGAAGGACACTCCCCCTCCATATAAACCACGCAAGTGCTGATTCAATACGGTGTCCGATTGTTTCAGGCAGGGGAAAGACACTCGCAAGGTAGTACACTTTTGGTAAAATGACTAGATTTATCAAAATGATTTTCTGTATGATATTTAAGGAGCGAGTGGAATTCTCTCTTAATATCGCTCGTAGGCTGTTGAGTTTCATTTTCCAATTCCAGGCTGCTGTCTTGACAGGACATTTATTGTAACGAATACCAAGTAGTTTGGTGTGATCTGTCACTTCGAATGGGCCAGTTCCGATGAATTTTATCCCTTTCCCTAGCTGTAGAATGCGAGATTTGCGGAGGTTGATTTTAGCTCCAGAGCAAGGACTATATGTGTGAATCACATCTTCTATTCTGGTGAGATCAGAGGGGTCAGTTATGTACACAGCCAGGTCGTCGGCATATCCTCTACAGACGTATTTCTGTCCCCCAATTTCAAGTCCTGGTAACTGAACATACAATGTTCGTAGGAAAGGCTCAATTGATATGGAGAAAAGCATCATTGAAAGGGGGCATCCTTGCCTGATCGACGTTAGTATGGGTACTTTTGCTGTGCATTGGCCATTTACAAGAATTCTTGATGTTGCACCAGTATATAGTCGCTGGATAATATTTATGAAAAACGGTCTCATACCCATTTTTGACATCACACGAAACAGATACCTATGTCGAACCCTATCAAATGCTTTGTCCATATCTAATGACATGATGGCCGCTTTGCAGTTGGAGGCTGCAGTGACAGCAGTGACATCGCGGTATTCCTCCAGAGCTTGCTGTATTGTTCTCCTGGGCACGGCGCACGATTGATATTGACCGATGATGCGAGCAGCAATGGCGTTCAACCTTTGGAGCAGTACCCTAGCAACTATCTTGAAATCTGCATTGAGCAGCGATATAGGACGCATGTTTTCCAAATAGTTTGTTCTGCCCTTTTTGGGGACCAACACTATGATGCCCTCTAAAAACTCGCAGGGAATCGTGTCAATCGTGCGTATTTCATTAAAAACTTCTGTCAGTGTGCTGCCAAATATGGACCAGTATTTTAAGTAAAATTCGACAGGCAACCCGTCGGGTCCAGGGGATTTGTTCCGTGGACTTCCTTTCACAGCATTGTACAATTCGTCTTCTATGATTTGTGCCTCAAGGTCTGCATTTTCTTCGTCCGTCACGGTCGGGTGAATGCAATTTAAAAATGATTCAGAAGCGATATTGTCATACGTGTCACCTGAAGCATACAATTTAGTGTAATAATCTTGTGCCAACGTCATGATGTCCCGTTGACAAGTAATCTGTGCGCCGTCATCGGTACGAAGGGCACTGATGTGCTGGCGCCGTCCTCTTCTCAGTTCTGCCAGGAGATGGAAGAGTGCTGGCCTTTCTTCCGAAATGCCACTATGATCCCTCGATCGTATTTTAATACCTTCCAGTTGTTGGCGTTTCAAAGCGGTTATTTTCGCCTTGATTCTATTGATTTTCACGATGTGGCGTGACACATTGATGTGATCGGCATGCAGTTCTCGTAAACACTGGAAGTAAAATTCCATTGTGTGTCTTTCCCATTGCTTCTTCTCAAACGCATAGCTTTTGAGGAAGGATCGGATTTTGGGTTTTGCGTGTGAGACCCACCATTCGAGTTTGGACCTATAACGATGTGAATTTCTCAGACACATTTCCCAGGCACGCTTCAATCCCGGTTCTAAGGAATTGTCCATTAAGTGTGCAGTGTTAAATTTCCACATGCCTCGACCCCTATAGGTCTTCTGTTTAGCCATGTTAATGTTAGCTAAAACTGCCAGATGGTTGGAAAAACTGACAGGACAGGTTTCGACACTGAGTACACTCTTCTTCAAACTAGTAGAAGTGTATATTCTATCTATACGGCTCTTCGAGTGGCTGGTGATAAACGTAAACCCTGGGTTCCCTCGTGGACGGTTGTGCCAGATGTCAGTGAGGTGCAATCCATTCACTAAATCTCCCAGCTGGATACAAATGTTAGGATTCGGTGTTTGATCGGTTGCAGAAGTGACGCAGTTAAAGTCACCGGCCAGTATGGTGTTTTCCGTCGCGGGATTTATTAACTCGAGTATACTTTCTTGGAAAAAAGTTACTCTGGCCTGTCTGGCATGGGAGCCCGATGGCGCGTAGATATTAATGATCTGGGCTGTGTCTGTTTCCACCGATATTCCCCTTCCACTCGCTAACTGTTTCACATTTCTCGGTATAATGCCGTCTTTCAATAACGTGGCAGTGCCGCTTTCCGTGCCTCGGTTGAGAATTGCATTGTACCCCGCGATGTGTTGTACCCTGTCTGTACACACTTCTTGTAGCATGACAATATCAATGTCGAAAGCGTAAATAAAATCGCGTAGGCACTCTACTTTGGCCTGGCTTACAATTCTGTTAATATTAATGGTGGCTATACTATATGACTGCAAGGTAGTAATAGCTGTCATAACATTAATAAGTGGTTTCTCTATTAATAAAAGTTGTCCTCCATGTCTTCATCACGCCTGTCGACCTCCATGGCGCCACGTCGTATCGCCGACGAATGACTATCTTCCATGTCGTCGTGACGAGACTTTCTAGAAGATGAGGATGCAGTTTTATTCACGCTGTTGGCAGGAGACTCTAAATAAAGTCCAACATCGTGTTGTACACCATCCATCGGAGATTCTTGTCTGCGAAGGTTAGTGTGGTCCCTTCCTTCAAACGTGGACGTCTCTATATTTACATCTGGTGCTGCATGTTGTTGTGGTTTCTGGGTTGGATTTTCTCTTTGTGGTTGTCCCTTTTCGTCTTGAGATTTCGGCATTTCGTGATCTGAGGCGCTGCTGTCTTCTTCATCGCCCCAAGCTGGCATTTGGATGGTTTTTTGTGTGCCTTTTGTCCCTTTCGATACTTCTGCAGGTTGCTTGCCTGTCACTCCTTCTACTTGGAACATTTCGGCGGCATTTGCCTTCGGCCCTGTTTGTTCCGTCACGTCTGCTGTCATTTCTGTAGTTCGTGATTTTTTTGATGTTTGCAGGTTGGCTTCTTGGGTTGCGGTTGGCTCGCACTGTAATTTTTGTCGTACATTTTTGGCCTTTTCCCGCAACGTGGGGGCCGTATTTGCCGCACCTTGATGGGCGATACGTCGTTTTTTGGTGTCCTTTAGGGAGTTATCTGGCACATCATGAACCGTTAGCGTTGACAAAAAGTCATTGGAAGACAGTGGTTCAGTGTGTTGTGCGGGGGGCGGGTTCTCAGTCCGTGGGCGGTTCTGTACTGGCTCTGTACTGCTGCTCTGTTGTTGTGCATGAGAATGTCCGTGAACTGCGTCTACTATGGGTTCCTCTACATTAACAGTTTCCATGCGCCGCGTGTCTTCCCCAATTTTACTAATATCTTCGGAGAGAGCCTCTTCTATCGTAGGTATCGTAGTCCCGCGAGCTGCCGCTGCATAGGTTATCGGGAGCTGCGTCATGTTAGGTTGTGCTACCGTCTCACCTCTCGGCAGTTGCGTCACTCGGCGCTGCACACACTGAGCGCGCACGTGGCCAGTGGCACCGCATCCTGAACACGTTCTCGGCTGTCCTTCATAAATTACAATTGCCCTGTATCCACAGACAGTTATGTATGAAGGAATGTGTTTGGTCATTTCAATTTTTACCTGTCTTACGCCATTTAATACTTGAAATTTATGAGCGGAAGACCATTTTTCGGCTGTATTACTAAGAACTGTACCGTACGGTTTCAGAACAGCATTAATTTCCTCTGAAGTGATTTCAAATGGCAGTTCAAAAATTCGAATAGTCCTCGTGCCAAGACCTGCGTGAGTGACTTGAACGTCGCCAATACTACCGTCGGGATGTGTGAACTTTAATTTGTTCCCATATAATTCAACAATTTGATCACATTTTGTAGGGCTACTTAACTTCAAATAAACTCTACTGCTACTAATCGAGAGATGTATTCCAATAATGTCGTCATCAGTTAACTGCAATTTTTCGAACAAAAAGTCTTCTACATCAAACGATTTCGGTCGCGGAAGAGTATTGTCAAACGTTATCTTCAGTGTGTCTTTCCGTTTAGGTTCCATTATGTGTTCGTCAACTCTGTGTTCGTTACAAAACAGGAGTGCAACGCGCTACGGCGTTAAACTCACCAACAGCGCTCGGCCGCCGACCGCGAAGACGTAAACACCACACTTCCGCTCGCTACGGCCTTTCGGCCGCGACTGCGTTCGCGCTGTCCCGTTCTTAAATTGTTTCAAAACTCAGCACGCAATAACAGAAGCTTGCCATTATACAGCAAGCTGCAACTAGATAGGCACAAAACGGTTAGCTGCACGTCAAGGGACCTGGCGTCGAACCCAGAGCCACCCAGCGCGCGGCCCACTCCGCAACGACCTCGGACGTGCGCCCTTAGTAGCAGAAGCCACGACGACGCAACCCCCGCACAGCGTCCGAAAATAGCAGTCGGACAGCCATTTCGGCCCTTCTCTATCCATCGATGATTGCGCACCGACGGTAAATCGGCGGTGCATCGAGCCCTGCACGGCCGGCTAGTGTGATGGGGCGGTTGGGCCCACAGCAGCCGATGAGCGGCCGTAGGCGGTGCAGCGTGTATCGAGGTATAAGACGGGCCGAAATCAAGCGTCTAGCGTAGCGTCTTACGACTTGCAGACTTGCGGCACTTGGGGTGCTGGGGTCGTAGTCGGGTCGTGAACTGGAGACAACAAGAGCGAGAAAAATGAAAATGAAATTGCGGCCAACAGCACCCTGTTTTCCCAGGTGGTCACCCATCCAAGTACTGACAAGGCCCGACGTTGCTTAACTTCGGTGATCGGACGAGAACCGGTGTTTTCAACGTGGTATGGCCGTTGGCGAGCAAATTGTGCAACATGAAACGACAAGTCTGCGTCGGACCATGTCTCTTAATTTCCACACTGAGTGTTTATTTACCTGGCAGTAAACCCACGAGGCTGGCATAAAACGGCCGATCCAGATTTCGTGAAATGAAATAACATTTCTTTATGGAATGCATTTAGAAAATTAAAACTTTCGTACCTATTCTCCCTACTAGGGACGAAAAAATAGAAACACTTTCTGTTATTATGTTACAGTTGCGACTTGACAAATTCGTTAGATAGTCCAAATTCGTAGCAAAACAATGTCGTTAAATTACACCTGACAAAGACAATAAAACTCGCCTTCAATTAATTCGCTTTTGAATCATTTACATTACAAAACGTTCCACTTCCATTTTTTATGTACTTATTTTAGCGTTCATTATGTCTGATTTAACTTATCCCCTCCCCCCACCGACCGACCACCACAACTTCGCCTAAATAAATAAGAGTGTAGGTGATACGAATTACTCCCTGCCCCATAACGCTTATGCCTAATGCAAAGGGTAAAACGTTTAATTTTTTTTCCTTAGACTTTGCCATGTAAGGGGAAAATGACGGCATATACTGGATTCAAATAGCAAAGAACCCAACTAAGCTTTCACAATCCTACTGACAAACAAGAAAAATATTTCTTACCTTGTAGTTTCTATTTGTTCATAGGTGTTCAGTCAGTAACGTAACCAACAATGTATGCTCATTCTTGGTTTCTCTTGAATTCTACCAATGTGGGGTATGTTCAATGTGCACACTGTAAGGAATGCTGTCCAACATTCTTGGTCGTGTTTGACTGTCTGAGCTGTGGCGCTTCCGTTGCTAAGCAACAGACTCCAGCGATTGACAATACTGCCTCAATTAGCAACATTAAACTCTCTCCTCGTGATAGGTAATGTAACCTATTTTTTTTTTTTTTTTTTTTTTTTACAGGGCGGAAAAGTCATCCCACAAATGTCATTCGTCGTTACCATAGCAACAGGGAGAGCGTCTTTCTGATGGAAGGAGGGCCTGAGGCGGTAGACTGCACTTGTATGCCATCTTGCGGAGGATAGAGTGAGTTAGTTACTGCAGCAACGGTCCACGCCTGGACCGCGTGGTCCTCCCTTCCCGCGCGGTCCTCCCTCCCCGCGCAAAGTGCATCGATTTACTTGGCAGTAGGCTGTAACTGCAACTACCTGACACTTAACTCGGCGGCTAAAAGCTGCATTCTAAGTAGAAACTGCAAGCATAGCGACCATGCTCTTTAACAAGAGCTCTCGACGTCTTTCGTAATCGTCAAACATCTGTAGCGCGCGACGTTATAAATATTCGGCAGTGGGTGCGTGAAGGGGCCATCTCCGTCACCACCCCGTCCGGCTACACCCTCTCCTCAATGACCCCACTGAACACTTGATCCTCAGCCTCTTTCTTCCCTCCCTCACTGTCACTCTCGCCACCATTTACATTCGCTCCACCTCTCCTCTCCCGTATGATTTCCTCTCCCATGTCGACCGCACCTTCCCGACCTATGTCATTGCCGCTGACCTCAACCTTCATTCCCGTCACCCCGCTGAACTCCGGCGGTGGCGTCAGTTCGTCACCACCTCGCTCCGGGGCGACATCCTTCCCCTTCCCCGCCCAACCCGCCCCGAAAGCAACACCACACCCGATGCAGTACTGGTGTCTCCCAACCTCCTTGGGCGCATCACGGCGGACGTCCTCGACCTAATAGGCAGTGACCACGCCCCTGTCCTACTTACCTTTGACCACCGCCCCCGCCCTGCCCGCGCTCCTCGTCCCATGCCCCCTCCCAAACTCGTCCATGATTATTCCCGTGCCGACTGGGATGCCTACCGTCGCTCCATTGACACCTCGGTCGAAAGCCACCCACTACCCCTCCATACTCCCGCCGATATTGACCATGCCTCCTCCTTTCTCCAGCAGACCGTTGCTGACGCGGTCCATGCCCACATTCCTACCCGGGCGATCTACCCTCACCGCCCTACCCTTCCTCCACAGGCCGTCCTTCTCCTCCGCGAATCCCGCCGTCTGTACCGCTCCTTTCTCCGGACCCGTGACCGGGATACTCTCCAACGCCACCGGCAACTCCAACGACACATAAGAAACCTTTTGACCGCGAAGAAACGCCGGGACTGGCGTCAGACATGCACCCGCCTTAACTCGCTCCTCCCGGTCTACTCCGCCAAGTACTGGCGTGCCTTCCGCCGCCTTACTGGCAGTCACTCCTCCCCCCACTACCCACTTCTCCATGATGATCGTCCTTTCCCTGACAACGCCAGTAAGGCAGAACATTTTGCCTCCTACCTTTCTGATGTCTTTTCCATTCCTGATGATCCCCTCTTTGACTACTCTCTCTTCCCGGATGTCCATGAGCGCACCGACACCTCCTCTCCTCCGCTCGCCCCTGGCTTCCAGTACTTGGACCGCATTCCTCCCTCAGAATTGAACACTCCCATTACTGCCCGTGACATAATAGACACTCTTCGCACGAAACGAAACACCGCCCCCGGTCACGACCGGCTAACCTACCGCCACCTTCGCGCATGCCCCCTCTCATTTCATGAAGTCCTTGCCAAACTCTACAACGTCATCCTTTACACTGGCTTCTACCCCGACCTGTGGAAAATCTCCCGTATTCTCATGTTCCTCAAGCCTGACAAGCCCCCGTCCCAGACCTCATCCTACCGTCCCATCAGTCTTACCTCCGTGTTCAGCAAGGTCCTGGAAACCATCCTTTCTCGTCGTATCCACCAGCACCTCCACCGCCACCAGTTTCTCCCCTCCTCCCAATGTGGCTTCCGACCCTCCTTCTCCGCCGACGACCAGCTCCTTCGCCTGACTCATCTCCTCTCCGTCCAACTCAACTCCCGTCGCTCTGCAATTTTTGTATCCCTCGACATCCAAAAAGCCTACGACCGAGTATGGCATTCCGGTCTCCTCTTCAAGATCCAGCTCTACGCCCTTCCCATTAATTACGTCCGCCTCATCGCTTCCTTCCTTACCCGCCGCCCCTCCTACGTCACTGTCTGCAACTCCAACTCCCGTATTTTCTACCCCTCCGCCGGGGTGCCCCAAGGCTCAGTCCTCTCTCCCCTCCTCTATCTCCTCTACTCTGCCGACATGCCTCAACCCCAACCTCCCGTCTATCTCCTCCAATATGCTGACGACACCGCCTTCCTGGCCCTCGCCCCCTCCCTTGCCCGTTCCCAGGTTTTGCTCCAGTCCCACCTCACCGAATTCGCCTCCTGGTGTAACCGGTGGCTCCTCTCCGTCAATCCCGACAAATCCCAGGCAATAGTCATAGGTCGTACTACCCGCACCTTCCGCCTCCACGATTTCTATCTTACCCTTCACAACCGACCCATTCGTCACACCCCCACCCTCAAGTACCTTGGCCTTACCCTTGACCGCCAACTGTCCTGGACTCCGTACCTCAAATCCCTCCGTGAGAAAGCTCTGTCCCGCCTAAATCTCCTAAAACTCCTCACTGGCCGGACGTGGGGCCTCCACCCTTCCACTGTCCTTCACACCTACAAATCGATCATGCGCCCCGTCCTTTGTTCCTTCCACCCCGCCTGGATCTCAGCCCCTCCTACTTTCTACAAGTCCCTCCAGATTCTAGAACGCCACGCCCTCCGCCTCGCATACCGTATCAGACTCCCTTCCCCCACGCG
The DNA here is from genome assembly GCA_026315105.1 of Locusta migratoria. NCBI lineage: Eukaryota > Metazoa > Arthropoda > Insecta > Orthoptera > Acrididae > Locusta > Locusta migratoria. The sequence goes on from CM048746.1 coordinate 568,126,202, forward strand.
GATCCTCTATGACCTCATCCCCTTCCCTCCTCTCCTACAACACCTCGAACATCTCCGGCTCCTTTACACATCCCGCAAAATAGAGTCCCAAAACCCTCTGGTCTACCCTATTCTTACGAATCCCGGGCCTCTGCCACGCCTCCGCCAAACCGTCCCTCCCGGCCTTCACCTCCATACGCTCCGTATCCTCTCCCAAGGCAATTTCCGCACCCTTCCTCTACCGGATACCGAACTTCGGCCCGATATCTACCCCTCCTACCAACTCTGATCCCTTCCCCGTAGCATCAGCGCCCCTCCCCTCTCTCCCGTCCCTTTTCCTTCCCGCCCGCTTGGCTACCCCTCTCCCATGCCCAGAGTCTCGTCACTCCTTCCCTCCTTACGCTCTCTTCCCTCCCCTTCTCCCCCTCCCCCGCACTTCCCCCGTCCCTGCCCCACCTCCCCCCCTCCATCCCCTCCCCACTCCCTGCGGGGGCGTCTCGACTTTTTATCTATGTGTTCAGTGCAAGTGTCTCCAGTGTCGTGTGTTTTACTCAGTGCCTCCATAATCGCCGTCCCCGTGTTTTATTCTTTACGCCGTCAGCTGTCTCCGTGTGTGAACTTCGTGTCTCCGCACTGTATTTTTAAACTTGTCACCGTGGCCGGTTGTTTTTACTGACTGTGTGTGTGTTTTATCACTACTCGTCTCTTTTTTGTTCTCTGCCATATGTTTTGTCCCATTTATACATGTCCGTTTTACTCTGTCGAAAAATCTGTCTGTCAAGTTTTTAATTTCCGCAATTTTGTTCACCTTTTTATATTTTATCTCTTCTTTGTCAAATGCTTGTGTATCACATGGCTGAAGAGCAGCCACCGCAGCTGCTGCCAGCCTGCCAGCCGTTTCTACGGCTGGCTTTAAAACAACAATAAAGGAAAAAAAAAAAAAAAAAAAAATGCGTGAAGGCATACTTACCTGGCGTAGGAGACACCGTGATCATAAAGGCGGTTCTCCCAGGGCGAGACCTTTCCATTGCACTTCGGTTAGGTTGACCCCTGCGATTACCTCTAATGTAGGTAACTCGGGCGCATAATTTTTGGTAGTCGGGACTGCGTTCGCGCTGTCCCGTTCTTAAATTGTTTCAAAACTCAGCACGCAATAACAGAAGCTTGCCAGTATACAGCAAGCTGCAACTAGATAGGCACAAAACGGTTAGCTGCACGTCAAGGGACCTGGCGTCGAACCCAGAGCCACCCAGCGCGCGGCCCACTCCGCAACGACCTCGGACGTGCGCCCTTAGTAGCAGAAGCCACGACGACGCAACCCCCGCACAGCGTCCGAAAATAGCAGTCGGACAGCCATTTCGGCCCTTCTCTATCCATCGATGATTGCGCACCGACGGTAAATCGGCGGTGCATCGACCCCTGCACGGCCGGCTAGTGTGATGGGGCGGTTGGGCCCACAGCAGCCGATGAGCGGCCGTAGGCGGTGCAGCGTGTATCGAGGTATAAGACGGGCCGAAATCAAGCGTCTAGCGTAGCGTCTTACGACTTGCAGACTTGCGGCACTTGGGGTGCTGGGGTCGTAGTCGGGTCGTGAACTGGAGACAACAAGAGCGAGAAAAATGAAAATGAAATTGCGGCCAACAGCACCCTGTTTTCCCAGGTGGTCACCCATCCAAGTACTGACAAGGCCCGACGTTGCTTAACTTCGGTGATCGGACGAGAACCGGTGTTTTCAACGTGGTATGGCCGTTGGCGAGCAAATTGTGCAACATGAAACGACAAGTCTGCGTCGGACCATGTCTCTTAATTTCCACACTGAGTGTTTATTTACCTGGCAGTAAACCCACGAGGCTGGCATAAAACGGCCGATCCAGATTTCGTGAAATGAAATAACATTTCTTTATGGAATGCATTTAGAAAATTAAAACTTTCGTACCTATTCTCCCTACTAGGGACGAAAAAATAGAAACACTTTCTGTTATTATGTTACAGTTGCGACTTGACAAATTCGTTAGATAGTCCAAATTCGTAGCAAAACAATGTCGTTAAATTACACCTGACAAAGACAATAAAACTCGCCTTCAATTAATTCGCTTTTGAATCATTTACATTACAAAACGTTCCACTTCCATTTTTTATGTACTTATTTTAGCGTTCATTATGTCTGATTTAACTTATCCCCTCCCCCCACCGACCGACCACCACAACTTCGCCTAAATAAATAAGAGTGTAGGTGATACGAATTACTCCCTGCCCCATAACGCTTATGCCTAATGCAAAGGGTAAAACGTTTAATTTTTTTTCCTTAGACTTTGCCATGTAAGGGGAAAATGACGGCATATACTGGATTCAAATAGCAAAGAACCCAACTAAGCTTTCACAATCCTACTGACAAACAAGAAAAATATTTCTTACCTTGTAGTTTCTATTTGTTCATAGGTGTTCAGTCAGTAACGTAACCAACAATGTATGCTCATTCTTGGTTTCTCTTGAATTCTACCAATGTGGGGTATGTTCAATGTGCACACTGTAAGGAATGCTGTCCAACATTCTTGGTCGTGTTTGACTGTCTGAGCTGTGGCGCTTCCGTTGCTAAGCAACAGACTCCAGCGATTGACAATACTGCCTCAATTAGCAACATTAAACTCTCTCCTCGTGATAGGTAATGTAACCTATTTTTTTTTTTTTTTTTTTTTACAGGGCGGAAAAGTCATCCCACAAATGTCATTCGTCGTTACCATAGCAACAGGGAGAGCGTCTTTCTGATGGAAGGAGGGCCTGAGGCGGTAGACTGCACTTGTATGCCATCTTGCGGAGGATAGAGTGAGTTAGTTACTGCAGCAACGGTCCACGCCTGGACCGCGTGGTCCTCCCTTCCCGCGCGGTCCTCCCTCCCCGCGCAAAGTGCATCGATTTACTTGGCAGTAGGCTGTAATTGCAACTACCTGACACTTAACTCGGCGGCTAAAAGCTGCATTCTAAGTAGAAACTGCAAGCATAGCGACCATGCTCTTTAACAAGAGCTCTCGACGTCTTTCGTAATCGTCAAACATCTGTAGCGCGCGACGTTATAAATATTCGGCAGTGGGTGCGTGAAGGCATCGAATCCCCCCGACTGTAGCTATTGCCGGGCTGATCTCGGCTACTTCAGTTGGTTTCCTGTTCACGCTACTTCCTTCCGTTCCTGCTTTGCGCCGCCGCCGCCGCCGCCGCCGCCGCCGCCCAGGCCCCGCACCTGGTCCGCCGCCGCCGCCGCCGCCGCCCAGGCCCCGCACCTGGTCCGCCGCCGCCGCCGCCGCCGCCGCCGCCGCCGCCGCCGCCGCCGCCGCCCAGGCCCCGCACCTGGTCCTGCTCCTCCGCCGCCGCCGCCGCCGCCGCCGCTGCCGCCGCCCCCCAGGCCCAGCCCCTGGCCCCCCGCCGCCGCCCCCGCCGCCGCCGCCGCCGCCGCCGCCGCCGCCGCCGCCGCCGCCGTCGTCTTCGTAGCAGCACCAACGTCCACGCTGCCGCCGCCGTCGCCGCCGTCATCGCTGCCGCCCTGCCGGTCTCCGCTCGTCGCCCTGGACTGCGCCCCTGTCGTAAGAGCTGCCCATGGCGACCTCATCGTCCACCCCGTCAACTTCCTCCTCCCTCTCCGCAGTTCCCACAATAACCCTGCCCCCTGTCCATACTGCACCCATCATTCTTACTACCACCCCCTCCCTCGCCTCCACAACAATCACCTGGAGCCCCTCCAGCCTTCCCCAAACTACTCTCCCGCTCCATGTCATCCTCTCCGCTTCACCATCCCATGAGGTCCCCCCTCCCCCTCCGCTCTACCTCCCCCTCACTACCCCCTACACTGCACCGGTCAATTCCGCCCATGTGACGCACCGCCGAGCCACGGTGGCAGATACGCCGCTGTCGCCCCCGCCCCCTTCTCACCTTCTACCCCACCATCCGCCTCCCATCGAAATCCCACTTGATCGTGTTTCCCTCCCAGCCCCTCCTACCTATGCCTCCGTCACCGCCTCTGCTCCAGTATCTCTACCTGCCTCTACTGGCGCCATCCCCAAGCGCACCCAGAAACGGGGAAGTGCGGACCCTTCCCCCGCCTCCACCAAATCGAAGAAAGCTCCCCCCCCTCCCCCGCCCCCTTCTCCTCCCCCTCTTACGGACTCTATGGACACCGCCCCCATTCTCCCACGCCCCCAACCCGACATGTTCACATATGTACTGTCCCATCCTGATCCCCGATTCCTTGAACATAAAAACCTCTCCCTCCAAATTCGGAAGTATTTCCCCTCCGCCCCCATCTCCCAAATTATTCCTCGCCGAGACTCTGTCCTCCTGAAGTCCCCCAGCCCCACCCTCCACACAGACATCCTCGCTCGCATCCCCAAGGTCCTTTTCGGTCCTCATGCCTCCCTCACCCCCTACTATACAGCCTCCTCTGCCCGCCAACCACCTCCCCCCCGCCGCCCTCCGACCCTCACCGCCGTGATCACAAGGCTTAGTCCTTTGATTACGGAGGAAGAGGTGTTGGAGCAACTCAACTCTCACCCCGACATCTCCATCCGTTCCGCCAAGCGGATCAACAATGACTCTGGCCCCACCCGTTTGATGCGGATATTTACTGAATCCGCATCTTCCCTTGACCACCTCTTCCTCGAGGGTGCGCTGATCTATGATCGCCGCCACACGGTAGAACCCTCCCGATCCCCCCCGCAAGCCTACCGCTGCGCCAGGTGCCTCGTTTATAATGATCACCTGACGCAGAACTGCAAAAACCCTCCCACCTGTCCCCACTGCAAAGACTCCCACCTCCATAAACACTGTCCCAACCTCACCTCTCCTCCCACCTGCAACACCTGTGGCGGCCCTCACCCTACCTACTCCTACAAGTGCAAATCCGTCCCTCCACCTGCTCCCTCCAAACCCGAACTCACCGTCCCCATCCGCCCCATAGATCCTCCCATGCACCCCAATCAATCCTTGGTCCCTCCCCCCACTGCCGAAGACGTTATCCGGTTCGTCACCACCGTCCTCGCCAACATCCACCCCTTCCAGCGTCCCCACACCCTCCAACAGATTGCACTGGCCGCCAGGTCCGTGTTCAATCTGGACACCTTTGCCACCTTCTCCCGTGCCCACTCCCACTTCGCCTTTTCCCGCCTCGAGACCCAAGTTTAAGTCCCTCCGGTCCCCTTCCTTTCCCCACCCCTCCTCTACCTCCCCCAACCCTCCCTCTTTCCCATCATGGCAGGCCCATCCTATACCCTCCTCTACCACAACATCCGCTCCCTCCCAGCCAATAAGAACCTCTTCCTCCACACTCTCTCCCAACACCGCGTGGATGCCTTCCTACTCAACGAGACCTTCCTGCAACCCCGCCGACCAGTCAACACCAATCCTTACCTTCTCCACCGCACCGACGGACCCCCACCCCTGGCCCGAGGCGGAGTGGCGATCGGCCATCTCCGTCACCACCCCCGTCCGGCTACACCCTCTCCTCAATGACCCCACTGAACACTTGATCCTCAGCCTCTTTCTTCCCTCCCTCACTGTCACTCTCGCCACCATTTACATTCGCTCCACCTCTCCTCTCCCGTACGATTTCCTCTCCCATGTCGACCGCACCTTCCCGACCTATGTCATTGCCGCTGACCTCAACCTTCATTCCCGTCACCCCGCTGAACTCCGGCGGTGGCGTCAGTTCGTCACCACCTCGCTCCGGGGCGACGTCCTTCCCCTTCCCCGCCCAACCCGCCCCGAAAGCAACACCACACCCGATGCAGTACTGGTGTCTCCCAACCTCCTTGGGCGCATCACGGCGGACGTCCTCGACCTAATAGGCAGTGACCACGCCCCTGTCCTACTTACCTTTGACCACCGCCCCCGCCCTGCCCGCGCTCCTCGTCCCATGCCCCCTCCCAAACTCGTCCATGATTATTCCCGTGCCGACTGGGATGCCTACCGTCGCTCCATTGACACCTCGGTCGAAAGCCACCCACTACCCCTCCATACTCCCGCCGATATTGACCATGCCTCCTCCTTTCTCCAGCAGACCGTTGCTGACGCGGTCCATGCCCACATCCCTACCCGGGCGATCTATCCTCACCGCCCTACCCTTCCTCCACAGGCCGTCCTTCTCCTCCGCGAATCCCGCCGTCTGTACCGCTCCTTTCTCCGGACCCGTGACCGGGATACTCTCCAACGCCACCGGCAACTCCAACGACACATAAGAAACCTTTTGACCGCGAAGAAACGCCGGGACTGGCGTCAGACATGCACCCGCCTTAACTCGCTCCTCCCGGTCTACTCCGCCAAGTACTGGCGTGCCTTCCGCCGCCTTACTGGCAGTCACTCCTCCCCCCACTACCCACTTCTCCATGATGATCGTCCTTTCCCTGACAACGCCAGTAAGGCAGAACATTTTGCCTCCTACCTTTCTGATGTATTTTCCATTCCTGATGATCCCCTCTTTGACTACTCTCTCTTCCCGGATGTCCATGAGCGCACCGACACCTCCTCTCCTCCGCTCGCCCCTGGCTTCCAGTACTTGGACCGCATTCCTCCCTCAGAATTGAACACTCCCATTACTGCCCGTGACATAATAGACACTCTTCGCACGAAACGAAACACCGCCCCCGGTCACGACCGGCTAACCTACCGCCACCTTCGCGCATGCCCCCTCTCATTTCATGAAGTCCTTGCCAAACTCTACAACGTCATCCTTTACACTGGCTTCTACCCCGACCTGTGGAAAATCTCCCGTATTCTCATGTTCCTCAAGCCTGACAAGCCCCCGTCCCAGACCTCATCCTACCGTCCCATCAGTCTTACCTCCGTGTTCAGCAAGGTCCTGGAAACCATCCTTTCTCGTCGAATCCACCAGCACCTCCACCGCCACCAGTTTCTCCCCTCCTCCCAATGTGGCTTCCGACCCTCCTTCTCCGCCGACGACCAGCTCCTTCGCCTGACTCATCTCCTCTCCGTCCAACTCAACTCCCGTCGCTCCGCAATTTTTGTATCCCTCGACATCCAAAAAGCCTACGACCGAGTATGGCATTCCGGTCTCCTCTTCAAGATCCAGCTCTACGCCCTTCCCATTAATTACGTCCGCCTCATCGCTTCCTTCCTTACCCGCCGCCCCTCCTACGTCACTGTCTGCAACTCCAACTCCCGTATTTTCTACCCCTCCGCCGGGGTGCCCCAAGGCTCAGTCCTCTCTCCCCTCCTCTATCTCCTCTACTCTGCCGACATGCCTCAACCCCAACCTCCCGTCTATCTCCTCCAATATGCTGACGACACCGCCTTCCTGGCCCTCGCCCCCTCCCTTGCCCGTTCCCAGGTTTTGCTCCAGTCCCACCTCACCGAGTTCGCCTCCTGGTGTAACCGGTGGCTCCTCTCCGTCAATCCCGACAAATCCCAGGCAATAGTCATAGGTCGTACTACCCGCACCTTCCGCCTCCACGATTTCTATCTTACCCTTCACAACCGACCCATCCGCCACACCCCCACCCTCAAGTACCTTGGCCTTACCCTTGACCGCCAACTGTCCTGGACTCCATACCTCAAATCCCTCCGTGAGAAAGCTCTGTCCCGCCTAAACCTCCTAAAACTCCTCACTGGCCGGACGTGGGGCCTCCACCCTTCCACTGTCCTTCACACCTACAAATCAATCATGCGCCCCGTCCTTTGTTCCTTCCACCCCGCCTGGATATCAGCCCCTCCTACTTTCTACAAGTCCCTCCAGATTCTAGAACGCCACGCCCTCCGCCTCGCATACCGTATCAGACTCCCTTCCCCCACGCGGATCCTCTATGACCTCATCCCCTTCCCTCCTCTCCTACAACACCTCGAACATCTCCGGCTCCTTTACGCATCCCGCAAAATAGAGTCCCAAAACCCTCTGGTCTACCCTATTCTTACGAATCCCGGGCCTCTGCCACGCCTACGCCAAACCGTCCCTCCCGGCCTTCACCTCCATACGCTCCGTATCCTCTCCCAAGGCAATTTCCGCACCCTTCCTCTACCGGATACCGAACTTCGGCCCGATATCTACCCCTCCTACCAACTCTGATCCCTTCCCCGTAGCATCAGCGCCCCTCCCCTCTATCCCGTCCCTTTTCCTTCCCGCCCGCTTGGCTACCCTCTCCCATGCCCAGAGTCTCGTCACTCCTTCCCTCCTTACGCTCTCTTCCCTCCCCTTCTCCCCCTCCCCCGCACTTCCCCCGTCCCTGCCCCACCTCTCCCCCTCCATCCCCTCCCCACTCCCTGCGGGGGCGTCTCGACTTTTTATCTATGTGTTCAGTGCAAGTGTCTCCAGTGTCGTGTGTTTTACTCAGTGCCTCCATAATCGCCGTCCCCATGTTTTATTCTTTACGCCGTCAGCTGTCTCCGTGTGTGAACTTCGTGTCTCCGCAATGTACTTTTAAACTTGTCACCGTGGCCGGTTGTTTTTACTGACTGTGTGTGTGTTTTATCACTACTCGTCCCTTTTTTGTTCTCTGCCATATGTTTTGTCCCGTTTATACATGTCCGTTTTACTCTGTCGAAAAATCTGTCTGTCAAGTTTTTTATTTCCCCAATTTTGTCCATCTGTTTATATTTTATCTCTTCTTTGTCATGCTTGTGTATCACATGGCTGAAGAGCAGCCACCGCAGCTGCTGCCAGCCTGCCAGCTGTTTCTACGGCTGGCTTTAAAACAACAATAAAGGAAAAAAAAAAAAAAAAAAAAAAAAAAAAAAATGCGTGAAGGCATACTTACCTGGCGTAGGAGACACCGTGATCATAAAGGCGGTTCTCCCAGGGCGAGACCTTTCCATTGCACTTCGGTTAGGTTGACCCCTGCGATTACCTCTAATGTAGGTAACTCGGGCGCATAATTTTTGGTAGTCGGGACTGCGTTCGCGCTGTCCCGTTCTTAAATTGTTTCAAAACTCAGCACGCAATAACAGAAGCTTGCCAGTATACAGCAAGCTGCAACTAGATAGGCACAAAACGGTTAGCTGCACGTCAAGGGACCTGGCGTCGAACCCAGAGCCACCCAGCGCGCGGCCCACTCCGCAACGACCTCGGACGTGCGCCCTTAGTAGCAGAAGCCACGACGACGCAACCCCCGCACAGCGTCCGAAAATAGCAGTCGGACAGCCATTTCGGCCCTTCTCTATCCATCGATGATTGCGCACCGACGGTAAATCGGCGGTGCATCGACCCCTGCACGGCCGGCTAGTGTGATGGGGCGGTTGGGCCCACAGCAGCCGATGAGCGGCCGTAGGCGGTGCAGCGTGTATCGAGGTATAAGACGGGCCGAAATCAAGCGTCTAGCGTAGCGTCTTACGACTTGCAGACTTGCGGCACTTGGGGTGCTGGGGTCGTAGTCGGGTCGTGAACTGGAGACAACAAGAGCGAGAAAAATGAAAATGAAATTGCGGCCAACAGCACCCTGTTTTCCCAGGTGGTCACCCATCCAAGTACTGACAAGGCCCGACGTTGCTTAACTTCGGTGATCGGACGAGAACCGGTGTTTTCAACGTGGTATGGCCGTTGGCGAGCAAATTGTGCAACATGAAACGACAAGTCTGCGTCGGACCATGTCTCTTAATTTCCACACTGAGTGTTTATTTACCTGGCAGTAAACCCACGAGGCTGGCATAAAACGGCCGATCCAGATTTCGTGAAATGAAATAACATTTCTTTATGGAATGCATTTAGAAAATTAAAACTTTCGTACCTATTCTCCCTACTAGGGACGAAAAAATAGAAACACTTTCTGTTATTATGTTACAGTTGCGACTTGACAAATTCGTTAGATAGTCCAAATTCGTAGCAAAACAATGTCGTTAAATTACACCTGACAAAGACAATAAAACTCGCCTTCAATTAATTCGCTTTTGAATCATTTACATTACAAAACGTTCCACTTCCATTTTTTATGTACTTATTTTAGCGTTCATTATGTCTGATTTAACTTATCCCCTCCCCCCACCGACCGACCACCACAACTTCGCCTAAATAAATAAGAGTGTAGGTGATACGAATTACTCCCTGCTCCATAACGCTTATGCCTAATGCAAAGGGTAAAACGTTTAATTTTTTTTCCTTAGACTTTGCCATGTAAGGGGAAAATGACGGCATATACTGGATTCAAATAGCAAAGAACCCAACTAAGCTTTCACAATCCTACTGACAAACAAGAAAAATATTTCTTACCTTGTAGTTTCTATTTGTTCATAGGTGTTCAGTCAGTAACGTAACCAACAATGTATGCTCATTCTTGGTTTCTCTTGAATTCTACCAATGTGGGGTATGTTCAATGTGCACACTGTAAGGAATGCTGTCCAACATTCTTGGTCGTGTTTGACTGTCTGAGCTGTGGCGCTTCCGTTGCTAAGCAACAGACTCCAGCGATTGACAATACTGCCTCAATTAGCAACATTAAACTCTCTCCTCGTGATAGGTAATGTAACCTATTTTTTTTTTTTTTTTTTTTTTTTTTTACAGGGCGGAAAAGTCATCCCACAAATGTCATTCGTCGTTACCATAGCAACAGGGAGAGCGTCTTTCTGATGGAAGGAGGGCCTGAGGCGGTAGACTGCACTTGTATGCCATCTTGCGGAGGATAGAGTGAGTTAGTTACTGCAGCAACGGTCCACGCCTGGACCGCGTGGTCCTCCCTTCCCGCGCGGTCCTCCCTCTCCGCGCAAAGTGCATCGATTTACTTGGCAGTAGGCTGTAATTGCAACTACCTGACACTTAACTCGGCGGCTAAAAGCTGCATTCTAAGTAGAAACTGCAAGCATAGCGACCATGCTCTTTAACAAGAGCTCTCGACGTCTTTCGTAATCGTCAAACATCTGTAGCGCGCGACGTTATAAATATTCGGCAGTGGGTGCGTGAAGGCATACTTACCTGGCGTAGGAGACACCGTGATCATAAAGGCGGTTCTCCCAGGGCGAGACCTTTCCATTGCACTTCGGTTAGGTTGACCCCTGCGATTACCTCTAATGTAGGTAACTCGGGCGCATAATTTTTGGTAGTCGGGACTGCGTTCGCGCTGTCCCGTTCTTAAATTGTTTCAAAACTCAGCACGCAATAACAAAAGCTTGCCAGTATACAGCAAGCTGCAACTAGATAGGCACAAAACGGTTAGCTGCACGTCAAGGGACCTGGCGTCGAACCCAGAGCCACCCAGCGCGCGGCCCACTCCGCAACGACCTCGGACGTGCGCCCTTAGTAGCAGAAGCCACGACGACGCAACCCCCGCACAGCGTCCGAAAATAGCAGTCGGACAGCCATTTCGGCCCTTCTCTATCCATCGATGATTGCGCACCGACGGTAAATCGGCGGTGCATCGACCCCTGCACGGCCGGCTAGTGTGATGGGGCGGTTGGGCCCACAGCAGCCGATGAGCGGCCGTAGGCGGTGCAGCGTGTATCGAGGTATAAGACGGGCCGAAATCAAGCGTCTAGCGTAGCGTCTTACGACTTGCAGACTTGCGGCACTTGGGGTGCTGGGGTCGTAGTCGGGTCGTGAACTGGAGACAACAAGAGCGAGAAAAATGAAAATGAAATTGCGGCCAACAGCACCCTGTTTTCCCAGGTGGTCACCCATCCAAGTACTGACAAGGCCCGACGTTGCTTAACTTCGGTGATCGGACGAGAACCGGTGTTTTCAACGTGGTATGGCCGTTGGCGAGCAAATTGTGCAACATGAAACGACAAGTCTGCGTCGGACCATGTCTCTTAATTTCCACACTGAGTGTTTATTTACCTGGCAGTAAACCCACGAGGCTGGCATAAAACGGCCGATCCAGATTTCGTGAAATGAAATAACATTTCTTTATGGAATGCATTTAGAAAATTAAAACTTTCGTACCTATTCTCCCTACTAGGGACGAAAAAATAGAAACACTTTCTGTTATTATGTTACAGTTGCGACTTGACAAATTCGTTAGATAGTCCAAATTCGTAGCAAAACAATGTCGTTAAATTACACCTGACAAAGACAATAAAACTCGCCTTCAATTAATTCGCTTTTGAATCATTTACATTACAAAACGTTCCACTTCCATTTTTTATGTACTTATTTTAGCGTTCATTATGTCTGATTTAACTTATCCCCTCCCCCCACCGACCGACCACCACAACTTCGCCTAAATAAATAAGAGTGTAGGTGATACGAATTACTCCCTGCCCCATAACGCTTATGCCTAATGCAAAGGGTAAAACGTTTAATTTTTTTTCCTTAGACTTTGCCATGTAAGGGGAAAATGACGGCATATACTGGATTCAAATAGCAAAGAACCCAACTAAGCTTTCACAATCCTACTGACAAACAAGAAAAATATTTCTTACCTTGTAGTTTCTATTTGTTCATAGGTGTTCAGTCAGTAACGTAACCAACAATGTATGCTCATTCTTGGTTTCTCTTGAATTCTACCAATGTGGGGTATGTTCAATGTGCACACTGTAAGGAATGCTGTCCAACATTCTTGGTCGTGTTTGACTGTCTGAGCTGTGGCGCTTCCGTTGCTAAGCAACAGACTCCAGCGATTGACAATACTGCCTCAATTAGCAACATTAAACTCTCTCCTCGTGATAGGTAATGTAACCTATTTTTTTTTTTTTTTTTTTTTTTTTTTACAGGGCGGAAAAGTCATCCCACAAATGTCATTCGTCGTTACCATAGCAACAGGGAGAGCGTCTTTCTGATGGAAGGAGGGCCTGAGGCGGTAGACTGCACTTGTATGCCATCTTGCGGAGGATAGAGTGAGTTAGTTACTGCAGCAACGGTCCACGCCTGGACCGCGTGGTCCTCCCTTCCCGCGCGGTCCTCCCTCCCCGCGCAAAGTGCATCGATTTACTTGGCAGTAGGCTGTAATTGCAACTACCTGACACTTAACTCGGCGGCTAAAAGCTGCATTCTAAGTAGAAACTGCAAGCATAGCGACCATGCTCTTTAACAAGAGCTCTCGACGTCTTTCGTAATCGTCAAACATCTGTAGCGCGCGACGTTATAAATATTCGGCAGTGGGTGCGTGAAGGCATACTTACCTGGCGTAGGAGACACCGTGATCATAAAGGCGGTTCTCCCAGGGCGAGACCTTTCCATTGCACTTCGGTTAGGTTGACCCCTGCGATTACCTCTAATGTAGGTAACTCGGGCGCATAATTTTTGGTAGTCGGGACTGCGTTCGCGCTGTCCCGTTCTTAAATTGTTTCAAAACTCAGCACGCAATAACAGAAGCTTGCCAGTATACAGCAAGCTGCAACTAGATAGGCACAAAACGGTTAGCTGCACGTCAAGGGACCTGGCGTCGAACCCAGAGCCACCCAGCGCGCGGCCCACTCCGCAACGACCTCGGACGTGCGCCCTTAGTAGCAGAAGCCACGACGACGCAACCCCCGCACAGCGTCCGAAAATAGCAGTCGGACAGCCATTTCGGCCCTTCTCTATCCATCGATGATTGCGCACCGACGGTAAATCGGCGGTGCATCGACCCCTGCACGGCCGGCTAGTGTGATGGGGCGGTTGGGCCCACAGCAGCCGATGAGCGGCCGTAGGCGGTGCAGCGTGTATCGAGGTATAAGACGGGCCGAAATCAAGCGTCTAGCGTAGCGTCTTACGACTTGCAGACTTGCGGCACTTGGGGTGCTGGGGTCGTAGTCGGGTCGTGAACTGGAGACAACAAGAGCGAGAAAAAAGAAAATGAAATTGCGGCCAACAGCACCCTGTTTTCCCAGGTGGTCACCCATCCAAGTACTGACAAGGCCCGACGTTGCTTAACTTCGGTGATCGGACGAGAACCGGTGTTTTCAACGTGGTATGGCCGTTGGCGAGCAAATTGTGCAACATGAAACGACAAGTCTGCGTCGGACCATGTCTCTTAATTTCCACACTGAGTGTTTATTTACCTGGCAGTAAACCCACGAGGCTGGCATAAAACGGCCGATCCAGATTTCGTGAAATGAAATAACATTTCTTTATGGAATGCATTTAGAAAATTAAAACTTTCGTACCTATTCTCCCTACTAGGGACGAAAAAATAGAAACACTTTCTGTTATTATGTTACAGTTGCGACTTGACAAATTCGTTAGATAGTCCAAATTCGTAGCAAAACAATGTCGTTAAATTACACCTGACAAAGACAATAAAACTCGCCTTCAATTAATTCGCTTTTGAATCATTTACATTACAAAACGTTCCACTTCCATTTTTTATGTACTTATTTTAGCGTTCATTATGTCTGATTTAACTTATCCCCTCCCCCCACCGACCGACCACCACAACTTCGCCTAAATAAATAAGAGTGTAGGTGATACGAATTACTCCCTGCCCCATAACGCTTATGCCTAATGCAAAGGGTAAAACGTTTAATTTTTTTTCCTTAGACTTTGCCATGTAAGGGGAAAATGACGGCATATACTGGATTCAAATAGCAAAGAACCCAACTAAGCTTTCACAATCCTACTGACAAACAAGAAAAATATTTCTTACCTTGTAGTTTCTATTTGTTCATAGGTGTTCAGTCAGTAACGTAACCAACAATGTATGCTCATTCTTGGTTTCTCTTGAATTCTACCAATGTGGGGTATGTTCAATGTGCACACTGTAAGGAATGCTGTCCAACATTCTTGGTCGTGTTTGACTGTCTGAGCTGTGGCGCTTCCGTTGCTAAGCAACAGACTCCAGCGATTGACAATACTGCCTCAATTAGCAACATTAAACTCTCTCCTCGTGATAGGTAATGTAACCTATTTTTTTTTTTTTTTTTTTTTTTTTTACAGGGCGGAAAAGTCATCCCACAAATGTCATTCGTCGTTACCATAGCAACAGGGAGAGCGTCTTTCTGATGGAAGGAGGGCCTGAGGCGGTAGACTGCACTTGTATGCCATCTTGCGGAGGATAGAGTGAGTTAGTTACTGCAGCAACGGTCCACGCCTGGACCGCGTGGTCCTCCCTTCCCGCGCGGTCCTCCCTCCCCGCGCAAAGTGCATCGATTTACTTGGCAGTAGGCTGTAATTGCAACTACCTGACACTTAACTCGGCGGCTAAAAGCTGCATTCTAAGTAGAAACTGCAAGCATAGCGACCATGCTCTTTAACAAGAGCTCTCGACGTCTTTCGTAATCGTCAAACATCTGTAGCGCGCGACGTTATAAATATTCGGCAGTGGGTGCGTGAAGGCATACTTACCTGGCGTAGGAGACACCGTGATCATAAAGGCGGTTCTCCCAGGGCGAGACCTTTCCATTGCACTTCGGTTAGGTTGACCCCTGCGATTACCTCTAATGTAGGTAACTCGGGCGCATAATTTTTGGTAGTCGGGACTGCGTTCGCGCTGTCCCGTTCTTAAATTGTTTCAAAACTCAGCACGCAATAACAGAAGCTTGCCAGTATACAGCAAGCTGCAACTAGATAGGCACAAAACGGTTAGCTGCACGTCAAGGGACCTGGCGTCGAACCCAGAGCCACCCAGCGCGCGGCCCACTCCGCAACGACCTCGGACGTGCGCCCTTAGTAGCAGAAGCCACGACGACGCAACCCCCGCACAGCGTCCGAAAATAGCAGTCGGACAGCCATTTCGGCCCTTCTCTATCCATCGATGATTGCGCACCGACGGTAAATCGGCGGTGCATCGACCCCTGCACGGCCGGCTAGTGTGATGGGGCGGTTGGGCCCACAGCAGCCGATGAGCGGCCGTAGGCGGTGCAGCGTGTATCGAGGTATAAGACGGGCCGAAATCAAGCGTCTAGCGTAGCGTCTTACGACTTGCAGACTTGCGGCACTTGGGGTGCTGGGGTCGTAGTCGGGTCGTGAACTGGAGACAACAAGAGCGAGAAAAATGAAAATGAAATTGCGGCCAACAGCACCCTGTTTTCCCAGGTGGTCACCCATCCAAGTACTGACAAGGCCCGACGTTGCTTAACTTCGGTGATCGGACGAGAACCGGTGTTTTCAACGTGGTATGGCCGTTGGCGAGCAAATTGTGCAACATGAAACGACAAGTCTGCGTCGGACCATGTCTCTTAATTTCCACACTGAGTGTTTATTTACCTGGCAGTAAACCCACGAGGCTGGCATAAAACGGCCGATCCAGATTTCGTGAAATGAAATAACATTTCTTTATGGAATGCATTTAGAAAATTAAAACTTTCGTACCTATTCTCCCTACTAGGGACGAAAAAATAGAAACACTTTCTGTTATTATGTTACAGTTGCGACTTGACAAATTCGTTAGATAGTCCAAATTCGTAGCAAAACAATGTCGTTAAATTACACCTGACAAAGACAATAAAACTCGCCTTCAATTAATTCGCTTTTGAATCATTTACATTACAAAACGTTCCACTTCCATTTTTTATGTACTTATTTTAGCGTTCATTATGTCTGATTTAACTTATCCCCTCCCCCCACCGACCGACCACCACAACTTCGCCTAAATAAATAAGAGTGTAGGTGATACGAATTACTCCCTGCCCCATAACGCTTATGCCTAATGCAAAGGGTAAAACGTTTAATTTTTTTTCCTTAGACTTTGCCATGTAGGGGGAAAATGACGGCATATACTGGATTCAAATAGCAAAGAACCCAACTAAGCTTTCACAATCCTACTGACAAACAAGAAAAATATTTCTTACCTTGTAGTTTCTATTTGTTCATAGGTGTTCAGTCAGTAACGTAACCAACAATGTATGCTCATTCTTGGTTTCTCTTGAATTCTACCAATGTGGGGTATGTTCAATGTGCACACTGTAAGGAATGCTGTCCAACATTCTTGGTCGTGTTTGACTGTCTGAGCTGTGGCGCTTCCGTTGCTAAGCAACAGACTCCAGCGATTGACAATACTGCCTCAATTAGCAACATTAAACTCTCTCCTCGTGATAGGTAATGTAACCTATTTTTTTTTTTTTTTTTTTTTTTTTTTTACAGGGCGGAAAAGTCATCCCACAAATGTCATTCGTCGTTACCATAGCAACAGGGAGAGCGTCTTTCTGATGGAAGGAGGGCCTGAGGCGGTAGACTGCACTTGTATGCCATCTTGCGGAGGATAGAGTGAGTTAGTTACTGCAGCAACGGTCCACGCCTGGACCGCGTGGTCCTCCCTTCCCGCGCGGTCCTCCCTCCCCGCGCAAAGTGCATCGATTTACTTGGCAGTAGGCTGTAATTGCAACTACCTGACACTTAACTCGGCGGCTAAAAGCTGCATTCTAAGTAGAAACTGCAAGCATAGCGACCATGCTCTTTAACAAGAGCTCTCGACGTCTTTCGTAATCGTCAAACATCTGTAGCGCGCGACGTTATAAATATTCGGCAGTGGGTGCGTGAAGGCATACTTACCTGGCGTAGGAGACACCGTGATCATAAAGGCGGTTCTCCCAGGGCGAGACCTTTCCATTGCACTTCGGTTAGGTTGACCCCTGCGATTACCTCTAATGTAGGTAACTCGGGCGCATAATTTTTGGTAGTCGGGACTGCGTTCGCGCTGTCCCGTTCTTAAATTGTTTCAAAACTCAGCACGCAATAACAGAAGCTTGCCAGTATACAGCAAGCTGCAACTAGATAGGCACAAAACGGTTAGCTGCACGTCAAGGGACCTGGCGTCGAACCCAGAGCCACCCAGCGCGCGGCCCACTCCGCAACGACCTCGGACGTGCGCCCTTAGTAGCAGAAGCCACGACGACGCAACCCCCGCACAGCGTCCGAAAATAGCAGTCGGACAGCCATTTCGGCCCTTCTCTATCCATCGATGATTGCGCACCGACGGTAAATCGGCGGTGCATCGACCCCTGCACGGCCGGCTAGTGTGATGGGGCGGTTGGGCCCACAGCAGCCGATGAGCGGCCGTAGGCGGTGCAGCGTGTATCGAGGTATAAGACGGGCCGAAATCAAGCGTCTAGCGTAGCGTCTTACGACTTGCAGACTTGCGGCACTTGGGGTGCTGGGGTCGTAGTCGGGTCGTGAACTGGAGACAACAAGAGCGAGAAAAATGAAAATGAAATTGCGGCCAACAGCACCCTGTTTTCCCAGGTGGTCACCCATCCAAGTACTGACAAGGCCCGACGTTGCTTAACTTCGGTGATCGGACGAGAACCGGTGTTTTCAACGTGGTATGGCCGTTGGCGAGCAAATTGTGCAACATGAAACGACAAGTCTGCGTCGGACCATGTCTCTTAATTTCCACACTGAGTGTTTATTTACCTGGCAGTAAACCCACGAGGCTGGCATAAAACGGCCGATCCAGATTTCGTGAAATGAAATAACATTTCTTTATGGAATGCATTTAGAAAATTAAAACTTTCGTACCTATTCTCCCTACTAGGGACGAAAAAATAGAAACACTTTCTGTTATTATGTTACAGTTGCGACTTGACAAATTCGTTAGATAGTCCAAATTCGTAGCAAAACAATGTCGTTAAATTACACCTGACAAAGACAATAAAACTCGCCTTCAATTAATTCGCTTTTGAATCATTTACATTACAAAACGTTCCACTTCCATTTCTTATGTACTTATTTTAGCGTTCATTATGTCTGATTTAACTTATCCCCTCCCCCCACCGACCGACCACCACAACTTCGCCTAAATAAATAAGAGTGTAGGTGATACGAATTACTCCCTGCCCCATAACGCTTATGCCTAATGCAAAGGGTAAAACGTTTAATTTTTTTTCCTTAGACTTTGCCATGTAAGGGGAAAATGACGGCATATACTGGATTCAAATAGCAAAGAACCCAACTAAGCTTTCACAATCCTACTGACAAACAAGAAAAATATTTCTTACCTTGTAGTTTCTATTTGTTCATAGGTGTTCAGTCAGTAACGTAACCAACAATGTATGCTCATTCTTGGTTTCTCTTGAATTCTACCAATGTGGGGTATGTTCAATGTGCACACTGTAAGGAATGCTGTCCAACATTCTTGGTCGTGTTTGACTGTCTGAGCTGTGGCGCTTCCGTTGCTAAGCAACAGACTCCAGCGATTGACAATACTGCCTCAATTAGCAACATTAAACTCTCTCCTCGTGATAGGTAATGTAACCTATTTTTTTTTTTTTTTTTTTTTTTTTTTTTTACAGGGCGGAAAAGTCATCCCACAAATGTCATTCGTCGTTACCATAGCAACAGGGAGAGCGTCTTTCTGATGGAAGGAGGGCCTGAGGCGGTAGACTGCACTTGTATGCCATCTTGCGGAGGATAGAGTGAGTTAGTTACTGCAGCAACGGTCCACGCCTGGACCGCGTGGTCCTCCCTTCCCGCGCGGTCCTCCCTCCCCGCGCAAAGTGCATCGATTTACTTGGCAGTAGGCTGTAATTGCAACTACCTGACACTTAACTCGGCGGCTAAAAGCTGCATTCTAAGTAGAAACTGCAAGCATAGCGACCATGCTCTTTAACAAGAGCTCTCGACGTCTTTCGTAATCGTCAAACATCTGTAGCGCGCGACGTTATAAATATTCGGCAGTGGGTGCGTGAAGGCATACTTACCTGGCGTAGGAGACACCGTGATCATAAAGGCGGTTCTCCCAGGGCGAGACCTTTCCATTGCACTTCGGTTAGGTTGACCCCTGCGATTACCTCTAATGTAGGTAACTCGGGCGCATAATTTTTGGTAGTCGGGACTGCGTTCGCGCTGTCCCGTTCTTAAATTGTTTCAAAACTCAGCACGCAATAACAGAAGCTTGCCAGTATACAGCAAGCTGCAACTAGATAGGCACAAAACGGTTAGCTGCACGTCAAGGGACCTGGCGTCGAACCCAGAGCCACCCAGCGCGCGGCCCACTCCGCAACGACCTCGGACGTGCGCCCTTAGTAGCAGAAGCCACGACGACGCAACCCCCGCACAGCGTCCGAAAATAGCAGTCGGACAGCCATTTCGGCCCTTCTCTATCCATCGATGATTGCGCACCGACGGTAAATCGGCGGTGCATCGACCCCTGCACGGCCGGCTAGTGTGATGGGGCGGTTGGGCCCACAGCAGCCGATGAGCGGCCGTAGGCGGTGCAGCGTGTATCGAGGTATAAGACGGGCCGAAATCAAGCGTCTAGCGTAGCGTCTTACGACTTGCAGACTTGCGGCACTTGGGGTGCTGGGGTCGTAGTCGGGTCGTGAACTGGAGACAACAAGAGCGAGAAAAATGAAAATGAAATTGCGGCCAACAGCACCCTGTTTTCCCAGGTGGTCACCCATCCAAGTACTGACAAGGCCCGACGTTGCTTAACTTCGGTGATCGGACGAGAACCGGTGTTTTCAACGTGGTATGGCCGTTGGCGAGCAAATTGTGCAACATGAAACGACAAGTCTGCGTCGGACCATGTCTCTTAATTTCCACACTGAGTGTTTATTTACCTGGCAGTAAACCCACGAGGCTGGCATAAAACGGCCGATCCAGATTTCGTGAAATGAAATAACATTTCTTTATGGAATGCATTTAGAAAATTAAAACTTTCGTACCTATTCTCCCTACTAGGGACGAAAAAATAGAAACACTTTCTGTTATTATGTTACAGTTGCGACTTGACAAATTCGTTAGATAGTCCAAATTCGTAGCAAAACAATGTCGTTAAATTACACCTGACAAAGACAATAAAACTCGCCTTCAATTAATTCGCTTTTGAATCATTTACATTACAAAACGTTCCACTTCCATTTCTTATGTACTTATTTTAGCGTTCATTATGTCTGATTTAACTTATCCCCTCCCCCCACCGACCGACCACCACAACTTCGCCTAAATAAATAAGAGTGTAGGTGATACGAATTACTCCCTGCCCCATAACGCTTATGCCTAATGCAAAGGGTAAAACGTTTAATTTTTTTTCCTTAGACTTTGCCATGTAAGGGGAAAATGACGGCATATACTGGATTCAAATAGCAAAGAACCCAACTAAGCTTTCACAATCCTACTGACAAACAAGAAAAATATTTCTTACCTTGTAGTTTCTATTTGTTCATAGGTGTTCAGTCAGTAACGTAACCAACAATGTATGCTCATTCTTGGTTTCTCTTGAATTCTACCAATGTGGGGTATGTTCAATGTGCACACTGTAAGGAATGCTGTCCAACATTCTTGGTCGTGTTTGACTGTCTGAGCTGTGGCGCTTCCGTTGCTAAGCAACAGACTCCAGCGATTGACAATACTGCCTCAATTAGCAACATTAAACTCTCTCCTCGTGATAGGTAATGTAACCTATTTTTTTTTTTTTTTTTTTTTTTTACAGGGCGGAAAAGTCATCCCACAAATGTCATTCGTCGTTACCATAGCAACAGGGAGAGCGTCTTTCTGATGGAAGGAGGGCCTGAGGCGGTAGACTGCACTTGTATGCCATCTTGCGGAGGATAGAGTGAGTTAGTTACTGCAGCAACGGTCCACGCCTGGACCGCGTGGTCCTCCCTTCCCGCGCGGTCCTCCCTCCCCGCGCAAAGTGCATCGATTTACTTGGCAGTAGGCTGTAATTGCAACTACCTGACACTTAACTCGGCGGCTAAAAGCTGCATTCTAAGTAGAAACTGCAAGCATAGCGACCATGCTCTTTAACAAGAGCTCTCGACGTCTTTCGTAATCGTCAAACATCTGTAGCGCGCGACGTTATAAATATTCGGCAGTGGGTGCGTGAAGGCATACTTACCTGGCGTAGGAGACACCGTGATCATAAAGGCGGTTCTCCCAGGGCGAGACCTTTCCATTGCACTTCGGTTAGGTTGACCCCTGCGATTACCTCTAATGTAGGTAACTCGGGCGCATAATTTTTGGTAGTCGGGACTGCGTTCGCGCTGTCCCGTTCTTAAATTGTTTCAAAACTCAGCACGCAATAACAGAAGCTTGCCAGTATACAGCAAGCTGCAACTAGATAGGCACAAAACGGTTAGCTGCACGTCAAGGGACCTGGCGTCGAACCCAGAGCCACCCAGCGCGCGGCCCACTCCGCAACGACCTCGGACGTGCGCCCTTAGTAGCAGAAGCCACGACGACGCAACCCCCGCACAGCGTCCGAAAATAGCAGTCGGACAGCCATTTCGGCCCTTCTCTATCCATCGATGATTGCGCACCGACGGTAAATCGGCGGTGCATCGACCCCTGCACGGCCGGCTAGTGTGATGGGGCGGTTGGGCCCACAGCAGCCGATGAGCGGCCGTAGGCGGTGCAGCGTGTATCGAGGTATAAGACGGGCCGAAATCAAGCGTCTAGCGTAGCGTCTTACGACTTGCAGACTTGCGGCACTTGGGGTGCTGGGGTCGTAGTCGGGTCGTGAACTGGAGACAACAAGAACGAGAAAAATGAAAATGAAATTGCGGCCAACAGCACCCTGTTTTCCCAGGTGGTCACCCATCCAAGTACTGACAAGGCCCGACGTTGCTTAACTTCGGTGATCGGACGAGAACCGGTGTTTTCAACGTGGTATGGCCGTTGGCGAGCAAATTGTGCAACATGAAACGACAAGTCTGCGTCGGACCATGTCTCTTAATTTCCACACTGAGTGTTTATTTACCTGGCAGTAAACCCACGAGGCTGGCATAAAACGGCCGATCCAGATTTCGTGAAATGAAATAACATTTCTTTATGGAATGCATTTAGAAAATTAAAACTTTCGTACCTATTCTCCCTACTAGGGACGAAAAAATAGAAACACTTTCTGTTATTATGTTACAGTTGCGACTTGACAAATTCGTTAGATAGTCCAAATTCGTAGCAAAACAATGTCGTTAAATTACACCTGACAAAGACAATAAAACTCGCCTTCAATTAATTCGCTTTTGAATCATTTACATTACAAAACGTTCCACTTCCATTTTTTATGTACTTATTTTAGCGTTCATTATGTCTGATTTAACTTATCCCCTCCCCCCACCGACCGACCACCACAACTTCGCCTAAATAAATAAGAGTGTAGGTGATACGAATTACTCCCTGCCCCATAACGCTTATGCCTAATGCAAAGGGTAAAACGTTTAATTTTTTTTCCTTAGACTTTGCCATGTAAGGGGAAAATGACGGCATATACTGGATTCAAATAGCAAAGAACCCAACTAAGCTTTCACAATCCTACTGACAAACAAGAAAAATATTTCTTACCTTGTAGTTTCTATTTGTTCATAGGTGTTCAGTCAGTAACGTAACCAACAATGTATGCTCATTCTTGGTTTCTCTTGAATTCTACCAATGTGGGGTATGTTCAATGTGCACACTGTAAGGAATGCTGTCCAACATTCTTGGTCGTGTTTGACTGTCTGAGCTGTGGCGCTTCCGTTGCTAAGCAACAGACTCCAGCGATTGACAATACTGCCTCAATTAGCAACATTAAACTCTCTCCTCGTGATAGGTAATGTAACCTATTTTTTTTTTTTTTTTTTTTTTTTTTTTACAGGGCGGAAAAGTCATCCCACAAATGTCATTCGTCGTTACCATAGCAACAGGGAGAGCGTCTTTCTGATGGAAGGAGGGCCTGAGGCGGTAGACTGCACTTGTATGCCATCTTGCGGAGGATAGAGTGAGTTAGTTACTGCAGCAACGGTCCACGCCTGGACCGCGTGGTCCTCCCTTCCCGCGCGGTCCTCCCTCCCCGCGCAAAGTGCATCGATTTACTTGGCAGTAGGCTGTAATTGCAACTACCTGACACTTAACTCGGCGGCTAAAAGCTGCATTCTAAGTAGAAACTGCAAGCATAGCGACCATGCTCTTTAACAAGAGCTCTCGACGTCTTTCGTAATCGTCAAACATCTGTAGCGCGCGACGTTATAAATATTCGGCAGTGGGTGCGTGAAGGCATACTTACCTGGCGTAGGAGACACCGTGATCATAAAGGCGGTTCTCCCAGGGCGAGACCTTTCCATTGCACTTCGGTTAGGTTGACCCCTGCGATTACCTCTAATGTAGGTAACTCGGGCGCATAATTTTTGGTAGTCGGGACTGCGTTCGCGCTGTCCCGTTCTTAAATTGTTTCAAAACTCAGCACGCAATAACAGAAGCTTGCCAGTATACAGCAAGCTGCAACTAGATAGGCACAAAACGGTTAGCTGCACGTCAAGGGACCTGGCGTCGAACCCAGAGCCACCCAGCGCGCGGCCCACTCCGCAACGACCTCGGACGTGCGCCCTTAGTAGCAGAAGCCACGACGACGCAACCCCCGCACAGCGTCCGAAAATAGCAGTCGGACAGCCATTTCGGCCCTTCTCTATCCATCGATGATTGCGCACCGACGGTAAATCGGCGGTGCATCGACCCCTGCACGGCCGGCTAGTTTGATGGGGCGGTTGGGCCCACAGCAGCCGATGAGCGGCCGTAGGCGGTGCAGCGTGTATCGAGGTATAAGACGGGCCGAAATCAAGCGTCTAGCGTAGCGTCTTACGACTTGCAGACTTGCGGCACTTGGGGTGCTGGGGTCGTAGTCGGGTCGTGAACTGGAGACAACAAGAGCGAGAAAAATGAAAATGAAATTGCGGCCAACAGCACCCTGTTTTCCCAGGTGGTCACCCATCCAAGTACTGACAAGGCCCGACGTTGCTTAACTTCGGTGATCGGACGAGAACCGGTGTTTTCAACGTGGTATGGCCGTTGGCGAGCAAATTGTGCAACATGAAACGACAAGTCTGCGTCGGACCATGTCTCTTAATTTCCACACTGAGTGTTTATTTACCTGGCAGTAAACCCACGAGGCTGGCATAAAACGGCCGATCCAGATTTCGTGAAATGAAATAACATTTCTTTATGGAATGCATTTAGAAAATTAAAACTTTCGTACCTATTCTCCCCACTAGGGACGAAAAAATAGAAACACTTTCTGTTATTATGTTACAGTTGCGACTTGACAAATTCGTTAGATAGTCCAAATTCGTAGCAAAACAATGTCGTTAAATTACACCTGACAAAGACAATAAAACTCGCCTTCAATTAATTCGCTTTTGAATCATTTACATTACAAAACGTTCCACTTCCATTTTTTATGTACTTATTTTAGCGTTCATTATGTCTGATTTAACTTATCCCCTCCCCCCACCGACCGACCACCACAACTTCGCCTAAATAAATAAGAGTGTAGGTGATACGAATTACTCCCTGCCCCATAACGCTTATGCCTAATGCAAAGGGTAAAACGTTTAATTTTTTTTCCTTAGACTTTGCCATGTAAGGGGAAAATGACGGCATATACTGGATTCAAATAGCAAAGAACCCAACTAAGCTTTCACAATCCTACTGACAAACAAGAAAAATATTTCTTACCTTGTAGTTTCTATTTGTTCATAGGTGTTCAGTCAGTAACGTAACCAACAATGTATGCTCATTCTTGGTTTCTCTTGAATTCTACCAATGTGGGGTATGTTCAATGTGCACACTGTAAGGAATGCTGTCCAACATTCTTGGTCGTGTTTGACTGTCTGAGCTGTGGCGCTTCCGTTGCTAAGCAACAGACTCCAGCGATTGACAATACTGCCTCAATTAGCAACATTAAACTCTCTCCTCGTGATAGGTAATGTAACCTATTTTTTTTTTTTTTTTTTTTTACAGAGCGGAAAAGTCATCCCACAAATGTCATTCGTCGTTACCATAGCAACAGGGAGAGCGTCTTTCTGATGGAAGGAGGGCCTGAGGCGGTAGACTGCACTTGTATGCCATCTTGCGGAGGATAGAGTGAGTTAGTTACTGCAGCAACGGTCCACGCCTGGACCGCGTGGTCCTCCCTTCCCGCGCGGTCCTCCCTCCCCGCGCAAAGTGCATCGATTTACTTGGCAGTAGGCTGTAATTGCAACTACCTGACACTTAACTCGGCGGCTAAAAGCTGCATTCTAAGTAGAAACTGCAAGCATAGCGACCATGCTCTTTAACAAGAGCTCTCGACGTCTTTCGTAATCGTCAAACATCTGTAGCGCGCGACGTTATAAATATTCGGCAGTGGGTGCGTGAAGGCATACTTACCTGGCGTAGGAGACACCGTGATCATAAAGGCGGTTCTCCCAGGGCGAGACCTTTCCATTGCACTTCGGTTAGGTTGACCCCTGCGATTACCTCTAATGTAGGTAACTCGGGCGCATAATTTTTGGTAGTCGGGACTGCGTTCGCGCTGTCCCGTTCTTAAATTGTTTCAAAACTCAGCACGCAATAACAGAAGCTTGCCAGTATACAGCAAGCTGCAACTAGATAGGCACAAAACGGTTAGCTGCACGTCAAGGGACCTGGCGTCGAACCCAGAGCCACCCAGCGCGCGGCCCACTCCGCAACGACCTCGGACGTGCGCCCTTAGTAGCAGAAGCCACGACGACGCAACCCCCGCACAGCGTCCGAAAATAGCAGTCGGACAGCCATTTCGGCCCTTCTCTATCCATCGATGATTGCGCACCGACGGTAAATCGGCGGTGCATCGACCCCTGCACGGCCGGCTAGTTTGATGGGGCGGTTGGGCCCACAGCAGCCGATGAGCGGCCGTAGGCGGTGCAGCGTGTATCGAGGTATAAGACGGGCCGAAATCAAGCGTCTAGCGTAGCGTCTTACGACTTGCAGACTTGCGGCACTTGGGGTGCTGGGGTCGTAGTCGGGTCGTGAACTGGAGACAACAAGAGCGAGAAAAATGAAAATGAAATTGCGGCCAACAGCACCCTGTTTTCCCAGGTGGTCACCCATCCAAGTACTGACAAGGCCCGACGTTGCTTAACTTCGGTGATCGGACGAGAACCGGTGTTTTCAACGTGGTATGGCCGTTGGCGAGCAAATTGTGCAACATGAAACGACAAGTCTGCGTCGGACCATGTCTCTTAATTTCCACACTGAGTGTTTATTTACCTGGCAGTAAACCCACGAGGCTGGCATAAAACGGCCGATCCAGATTTCGTGAAATGAAATAACATTTCTTTATGGAATGCATTTAGAAAATTAAAACTTTCGTACCTATTCTCCCTACTAGGGACGAAAAAATAGAAACACTTTCTGTTATTATGTTACAGTTGCGACTTGACAAATTCGTTAGATAGTCCAAATTCGTAGCAAAACAATGTCGTTAAATTACACCTGACAAAGACAATAAAACTCGCCTTCAATTAATTCGCTTTTGAATCATTTACATTACAAAACGTTCCACTTCCATTTTTTATGTACTTATTTTAGCGTTCATTATGTCTGATTTAACTTATCCCCTCCCCCCACCGACCGACCACCACAACTTCGCCTAAATAAATAAGAGTGTAGGTGATACGAATTACTCCCTGCCCCATAACGCTTATGCCTAATGCAAAGGGTAAAACGTTTAATTTTTTTTCCTTAGACTTTGCCATGTAAGGGGAAAATGACGGCATATACTGGATTCAAATAGCAAAGAACCCAACTAAGCTTTCACAATCCTACTGACAAACAAGAAAAATATTTCTTACCTTGTAGTTTCTATTTGTTCATAGGTGTTCAGTCAGTAACGTAACCAACAATGTATGCTCATTCTTGGTTTCTCTTGAATTCTACCAATGTGGGGTATGTTCAATGTGCACACTGTAAGGAATGCTGTCCAACATTCTTGGTCGTGTTTGACTGTCTGAGCTGTGGCGCTTCCGTTGCTAAGCAACAGACTCCAGCGATTGACAATACTGCCTCAATTAGCAACATTAAACTCTCTCCTCGTGATAGGTAATGTAACCAATTTTTTTTTTTTTTTTTTTTTTACAGAGCGGAAAAGTCATCCCACAAATGTCATTCGTCGTTACCATAGCAACAGGGAGAGCGTCTTTCTGATGGAAGGAGGGCCTGAGGCGGTAGACTGCACTTGTATGCCATCTTGCGGAGGATAGAGTGAGTTAGTTACTGCAGCAACGGTCCACGCCTGGACCGCGTGGTCCTCCCTTCCCGCGCGGTCCTCCCTCCCCGCGCAAAGTGCATCGATTTACTTGGCAGTAGGCTGTAATTGCAACTACCTGACACTTAACTCGGCGGCTAAAAGCTGCATTCTAAGTAGAAACTGCAAGCATAGCGACCATGCTCTTTAACAAGAGCTCTCGACGTCTTTCGTAATCGTCAAACATCTGTAGCGCGCGACGTTATAAATATTCGGCAGTGGGTGCGTGAAGGCATACTTACCTGGCGTAGGAGACACCGTGATCATAAAGGCGGTTCTCCCAGGGCGAGACCTTTCCATTGCACTTCGGTTAGGTTGACCCCTGCGATTACCTCTAATGTAGGTAACTCGGGCGCATAATTTTTGGTAGTCGGGACTGCGTTCGCGCTGTCCCGTTCTTAAATTGTTTCAAAACTCAGCACGCAATAACAGAAGCTTGCCAGTATACAGCAAGCTGCAACTAGATAGGCACAAAACGGTTAGCTGCACGTCAAGGGACCTGGCGTCGAACCCAGAGCCACCCAGCGCGCGGCCCACTCCGCAACGACCTCGGACGTGCGCCCTTAGTAGCAGAAGCCACGACGACGCAACCCCCGCACAGCGTCCGAAAATAGCAGTCGGACAGCCATTTCGGCCCTTCTCTATCCATCGATGATTGCGCACCGACGGTAAATCGGCGGTGCATCGACCCCTGCACGGCCGGCTAGTGTGATGGGGCGGTTGGGCCCACAGCAGCCGATGAGCGGCCGTAGGCGGTGCAGCGTGTATCGAGGTATAAGACGGGCCGAAATCAAGCGTCTAGCGTAGCGTCTTACGACTTGCAGACTTGCGGCACTTGGGGTGCTGGGGTCGTAGTCGGGTCGTGAACTGGAGACAACAAGAGCGAGAAAAATGAAAATGAAATTGCGGCCAACAGCACCCTGTTTTCCCAGGTGGTCACCCATCCAAGTACTGACAAGGCCCGACGTTGCTTAACTTCGGTGATCGGACGAGAACCGGTGTTTTCAACGTGGTATGGCCGTTGGCGAGCAAATTGTGCAACATGAAACGACAAGTCTGCGTCGGACCATGTCTCTTAATTTCCACACTGAGTGTTTATTTACCTGGCAGTAAACCCACGAGGCTGGCATAAAACGGCCGATCCAGATTTCGTGAAATGAAATAACATTTCTTTATGGAATGCATTTAGAAAATTAAAACTTTCGTACCTATTCTCCCTACTAGGGACGAAAAAATAGAAACACTTTCTGTTATTATGTTACAGTTGCGACTTGACAAATTCGTTAGATAGTCCAAATTCGTAGCAAAACAATGTCGTTAAATTACACCTGACAAAGACAATAAAACTCGCCTTCAATTAATTCGCTTTTGAATCATTTACATTACAAAACGTTCCACTTCCATTTTTTATGTACTTATTTTAGCGTTCATTATGTCTGATTTAACTTATCCCCTCCCCCCACCGACCGACCACCACAACTTCGCCTAAATAAATAAGAGTGTAGGTGATACGAATTACTCCCTGCCCCATAACGCTTATGCCTAATGCAAAGGGTAAAACGTTTAATTTTTTTTCCTTAGACTTTGCCATGTAAGGGGAAAATGACGGCATATACTGGATTCAAATAGCAAAGAACCCAACTAAGCTTTCACAATCCTACTGACAAACAAGAAAAATATTTCTTACCTTGTAGTTTCTATTTGTTCATAGGTGTTCAGTCAGTAACGTAACCAACAATGTATGCTCATTCTTGGTTTCTCTTGAATTCTACCAATGTGGGGTATGTTCAATGTGCACACTGTAAGGAATGCTGTCCAACATTCTTGGTCGTGTTTGACTGTCTGAGCTGTGGCGCTTCCGTTGCTAAGCAACAGACTCCAGCGATTGACAATACTGCCTCAATTAGCAACATTAAACTCTCTCCTCGTGATAGGTAATGTAACCTATTTTTTTTTTTTTTTTTTTTTTTACAGGGCGGAAAAGTCATCCCACAAATGTCATTCGTCGTTACCATAGCAACAGGGAGAGCGTCTTTCTGATGGAAGGAGGGCCTGAGGCGGTAGACTGCACTTGTATGCCATCTTGCGGAGGATAGAGTGAGTTAGTTACTGCAGCAACGGTCCACGCCTGGACCGCGTGGTCCTCCCTTCCCGCGCGGTCCTCCCTCCCCGCGCAAAGTGCATCGATTTACTTGGCAGTAGGCTGTAATTGCAACTACCTGACACTTAACTCGGCGGCTAAAAGCTGCATTCTAAGTAGAAACTGCAAGCATAGCGACCATGCTCTTTAACAAGAGCTCTCGACGTCTTTCGTAATCGTCAAACATCTGTAGCGCGCGACGTTATAAATATTCGGCAGTGGGTGCGTGAAGGCATACTTACCTGGCGTAGGAGACACCGTGATCATAAAGGCGGTTCTCCCAGGGCGAGACCTTTCCATTGCACTTCGGTTAGGTTGACCCCTGCGATTACCTCTAATGTAGGTAACTCGGGCGCATAATTTTTGGTAGTCGGGACTGCGTTCGCGCTGTCCCGTTCTTAAATTGTTTCAAAACTCAGCACGCAATAACAGAAGCTTGCCAGTATACAGCAAGCTGCAACTAGATAGGCACAAAACGGTTAGCTGCACGTCAAGGGACCTGGCGTCGAACCCAGAGCCACCCAGCGCGCGGCCCACTCCGCAACGACCTCGGACGTGCGCCCTTAGTAGCAGAAGCCACGACGACGCAACCCCCGCACAGCGTCCGAAAATAGCAGTCGGACAGCCATTTCGGCCCTTCTCTATCCATCGATGATTGCGCACCGACGGTAAATCGGCGGTGCATCGACCCCTGCACGGCCGGCTAGTGTGATGGGGCGGTTGGGCCCACAGCAGCCGATGAGCGGCCGTAGGCGGTGCAGCGTGTATCGAGGTATAAGACGGGCCGAAATCAAGCGTCTAGCGTAGCGTCTTACGACTTGCAGACTTGCGGCACTTGGGGTGCTGGGGTCGTAGTCGGGTCGTGAACTGGAGACAACAAGAGCGAGAAAAATGAAAATGAAATTGCGGCCAACAGCACCCTGTTTTCCCAGGTTTTTTTTTTTTTTTCTTTTTTTTTTTTTTTTTTTTTTTTTTTTTTTTTTTTTTTTTTGACGTCACCTCTTCATGTACGAGGCATATTTAGGAACCTCTCATGAGGTGTGGAGTTATAAAGAAAATAAATATAAAATGAAATAGTTCTTCATCCGGAACTTCGCCGTGCTAAAACACACATAAAATAACACATCCTCCATGTTGAAAGAAAACTAACGAAGAAACCACTAAAATGTAAACACATAAAGTAATAGCAGACCAAATAAAATCCCTTGCTTGCCGTACTCCCGGCAAGCCAAAGTAATTTACACGCTGTTCGTCTAATGTGTGGGTTTGAGTCCCGCACTTGTACTATTGCACGACGGAGTTCGATGGATACAAAAGGAAACAGAATGAAGTTTCTTTGCGCCGCACAGGGATATTTTTATCTCTCGTCCCTGTACATAGCCTCGTAATTTAAAAAGTATAAATAGGAAAATTAAGAACATAACAGTATCCCGGAAACACTGGATTGGCCAGTAAACATAAGGTAAAGAGTTCTCAGGGGAAAGCACATGACACTGAAGAAAGCGTAAAATAAAGTTAATCATAATAAAGAAAAACAACAAAATGTTTCCTCAAAAGACGAACACGCACATATAGTAGGACACAGCACAAACATATACTTTCGCATCAGAATTTTTCGTTCCTGGTAATGCAGAAGATACAGTGTATCAAAGCACTTGTACATATCCCAAAATCAAAGTCCATTTTCAAAGCGAAGACAAGTCCGATATGAAGGTAATCTGATGTCTGAATTCCCTTTCCATAATAAGTGTTTGAAGGCATAGTCTATTGCAACAATTAGAAACCTTGCAAACTGTGTTTGGTAATTCGGCATGCGCTGTAACTTGCGGTGTTCTGCCGACAGATACTCCACGTAGTGGTACACGCTTTTGAGCCGCAGGTGGAGCACGGCGTAGACGGAGTGCGCGACGAGCCACGTGGTGGCGGCGCACTTGGCGGCAGGGAACGGCGCGAAGTCCGGCCGGAGGGCGGCGTCCACGCTGAAGGCGTCCGCGGTGGTCCGGTTGACGAGCGCCAGCATCCTGACGGCTGCTCCCCAGACGCCTGCGCGCGCCGGGCACAGGAAGCGGTGCTCCAGGCCGTCCTCCTGCGGGCAGTCGTCGCACTGGCCGGTCGGTCGCAGCTGGATCCTGTGCAGTTTATCGTTGGTGGGGACCATCCGGTTGACGGCGAGGTACCAGCAGCCGCGCACGTCCGCCGGCAGGAAGGGGGCGTGGACGCGCGCCCACACCGTCCGCCACCGGCACCCTGGGTGTCGCGCCTCCATCTTGTTTTCGGTCGGTCTTCCTCGCAGGCCGTCGTACAGCAGCCGCACCGTGCGTCTTCGCGGGTCCAGGTCCTCCCCGTCGACGTAGCTCTGCTGGACGTAGAACTCGCGGACGTACCGCAGCTTGTACGGTATATCACGCGGATCTATCGGGGCGACTTCCGACGCGGGCCTGTAGGTACCGAACAGCACGGCGGTGGGGCTCGTCGGGTCCTTCTCGACGACGGTTCGAATCCTGTGCACCAGCAGCGCCGCGGCCTTCACCGCAAAGTGCGTGAGGCCCAGTCCCCCGTCCTCTCGCGGCAGGGTGCACGTCGCGTGGCTCACTTTAAAGATGTTCCCGCGCCACAGGAGATAATACGCGGCTTGCGTAATGGCCCGTCCCAGTTCTTTTGGAACGTGAAAGACCTGCGCTAAGAACCACGCCCTGCCGAGCAGACACGTGTTGATCAACGTGACGCGCTGCTGCAAGGCCAAGTTGCGGGTGGCGGTAAGCTGAGCCAAGGCACGGATACCGAACAGGGCGAGGCGCCAGTTTAGCGAAGCCGTCTGGAGGAGGTCGGCTCGGAAACGGACACCTAAAATCCTGTGCACTGTTTTTATGGTGAACCAGGGGCGCTCGAATCCTCTCCCCGCTGCGTGGATTGGCAAGAAAACAGTCTTGCGTGGATTGATACTTGCGCCTGAGGCGCTCTCGTATCGTGTTAGCACCGCGCGTATGACGTCTAAATCATTGGCCGACGATACAAGCAGGCCGACGTCATCTGCGTACGCCCGGCACACTTGCTTCCTTCCCCCAACAATAATTCCAGCGCACGCGTTCTTCAACCGACGCAACAGAGGGTCTAAAGATATAGCAAAGAGTGCCATGGCTAATGGACAACCCTGCCGCACTGAGCACTTAATTTCCACCGGTTCTGATAAAAACCCGTTGATGTTGACACGCGACGTGGAGACATTTAAAATATTAAAAAGCATGGTGCTGAACCTTGTACCAAAACCAAATTTCCATAGGACACGTCGAAGATAATGATGACTGACCCTGTCAAAGGCGGTAGCAAAGTCTACTGATAATATTCCAAACGAAATTCCTTGCGTCGTAGAGTAAGCGATGACGTCACGATAAGTCGACAAAGCGTCGTAGATGTTGCGACGTGGGACCGCACAAAACTGACTGTCACTTAAAAGTTTGTTCATGACTACCTTAAGACGTGACGCGACACACTTTGTAAACAATTTATAGTCACTGTTGAGCAGTGTAATAGGTCGGAGGCCACTCATCTTATTGTTGACCCGGGTCTTGGGGGCCAAAGTTATGATCCCTTCTGGAAACCCCGATGGAACGGTCACTCCATTTAAAATTTCATTAAAAATATCCACAAACACTGAGCCAAACAGACGATAAAAATGTAAGTAAAATTCCGGCGGGAGACCGTCGGAGCCCGGCGACTTGTTCCGTGCACATTGTTTTAAAACTTGGTGTACCTCGTCCACTGTAAAAAGTTCCATTAGATCGCGGCGGTCTCTGACGGTTAAAACGTGTGGGACGTCCTGTAGGAGATCCGAAATCGCAGCGTTGTTCACTCTCTTCTCAGAGAACAGCTCCACAAAGTGCCTGCGCGCCTCCGCCAGGATGTCGGCTTGTCCGCGCAGCCGCGCGCCGTCGGCCGTCTGCAGCTCCGTGACGTCACGCCTGGCCGCGCGGCGGCGCTCGCGCAGCTGGTGGAACAGCGAGGGCTGCTCGTCCGGCAACGTTCCTACTGCCTGGCTCCGAACTACGGACCCCCGCAACGAAGCCGTTTTCAGATCTAAAAGGCGGGTCTTTATTTGCCTAATATGCGCCGCTCGCAAAGCCGGATTGTCGGTCTGCATGGAAATTGCGTCAGTGAGGCACGTCTCATAAAATTCTAAAGTTTGTCGTTCCCAGTGACTAACACTTTGGCTGAACTCTATAATAGTTTTGCGTAAAGATGGCTTTACGTATTCCACCCACCACAGTAAAGTAGTCGTGTAAAAGGGGCGGTACTTTATAATATTCTGCCAGGCTCTGGTAATAACAAAGTCAAGATCCGGGTTCGCAAGATGCCTTACGTTAAATTTCCAGCGTTGTTTCGTGCGCTTTTTCGTCGCCAACAGTGAGTGAAATTTACAAACATAGGCACAGTGATCCGAGAATATAACAGGGCGTACGGAAGCGTCTACTATGCAGTCTGTCTTCGCACTGGACACATAAATCCTATCCAGGCGACTTCGGCCAGACGAATAAAAATACGTAAAACCCGGATCATCAGGGTATAAGTGACGCCACGTGTCAACCAACTGCATTTCAGAAAGCAGTGTGTTTAACTCTAGACACTTGTACGGCCTCGGTTCTTGGTCTGTATCTTGAACCACACAATTGAAGTCACCTCCTAAAATTGTGGGGAGATGAGGACCTCGAAACAAATGACAGACGTCAGAACTAAAAAACTGACGCCTCTGCTGCCTCCGTTCGGCGCCGGAAGGTGCGTAAACATTAACATAACGCACATTGTCGATAGTGCAAGCGACGCCGTGACCGTCAGGAATCTTGCAAACATTGCTAAAATCGCGTCCGTCACGTATTAAAATAGCTGTACCGCTCTGACATTCGGGATCAAAATTTAAAATTACTTGGTATCCCGGTATATTTAAAATCTGGTCAGTCACCACTTCTTGTAAAAACACAACGTCAGCACCAACACTCTCTAAAAATGTCAATAAACACGTGTACTTTACGTGGGACGTGAATCTATTCAAATTTACAGTGGCTACTGTGGATGGTGGGTGTGCCACCATATTGAAGTAAGGAATTCAGACACTTGTTTGTTAGTAGCTGATGCCGCCGCCGTCGTCGTCGACGTCGTCGGCCCAGAGCGCCGGCCTGGCGGCCGCCTCGGCCTCTTGCTGGGGGGCGCGCATGCGCGGCTGGGGGTCGTCCTCCGCCTTCCTCTTCACCGCGGAGGGTGCGGGGTTCGAGTCCCGCGGCGACTCTACTTCCATCCGCGACTCCGGTTCCTTCCCGCTCAGCATCTCCTTCAGTTCGCGGACCACCTCGTCGCGCCTGACCTCCTGCTCGCTCGCCCACGACATGGACGGTCGAGACTCCAAGTCGGGTCGCGACGGTCCCTTCTGTGCAGACTTCTGCCTCGACTTTGACCGCGCGCGTCCGGACGACTTCCACTCAGGAGACGGGCTCATCTCTCTACGGGGATACCGCCGTTGTTCGAGATGGCGGGAGCGGCTCTTACTACGACCCCTGTCGTGATCCTCACGCGGTGCTGACATCGCATCGCGTCGCGCCTGACGTTCGCGGTTTGTATCCGTCCGCTGCGCGCGGCCTACCGTCGCAGCAGGAACTGCTTTCGGGGGACCGGGGGGGACGGCAGCGCGCACGGGTTCGAGTCCCGCCGCCGTGTCGGACTGCATCACCACAGTAGCCGGCGCTGAAGGAGGAACAATTTTTTCTGGTTTAATTTCCACGTCCCTACACTCCGAAACTTCACGTTCTGGAATCGGAAGAACGACAACTTCTTTTGCGGGTTCGAATCCTGTGTCATTGCTTCCTGATACTTCGGAAACAGCTAATCGGTGGGGATCTTCCACCGAGGAGGAGGATAGGGTGGTCGAATCTTCCGCAGTCGGAGTCGGCAAAGGGGCGGGTTCTGATCCTGTCATTTCAGATGCTTGAACTGCACTAACAGGTGGGTCACTAACAAGAACATTTTCTGTGACGGTCGTTTGTTCGATATCAACAACGTCATTAACTGACACATCCGGGTTGACAGTGGGCACGGTATCGACGTCCATGGACGCGGCGTCCTCTGACGCGCGACGCGCCGGCAAGCCGACGCCTAGCGTGACCGCGGCGTACGTCACGGCGTCCGTCTGCTGCCCTGTGGGGAGCTGCGCGGGGCGACGGCGCCGGGGACAGTTTTGTCTAAAGTGTCCAGTGTCGTTACAATAGGAGCACGTCTGTGGCTGCCCGTCGTAAGAGATGAACGCCCTATGTCCGCGTACTGTCAGGAAGGACGGCACGTGTTTACGTACAATCATGCGCACACTTCTAATCCCGTTCTCTACTTGGAAAATGTACGCAGACGACCATTTCTCTTTGACAACAGACAACACAGTCCCGTATGGCTTCAAACACTGTTCTATGGTCTCGTTACGGATTTCAAAGGGTAGATTAAACACCCTAACAGTTCGGACACCGTACCCAGCATTAGACACCGTTACGTTGCTCACAGTTCCGTTGAAATGTTTGAATTTGCGAACACCGTTTTCAGCGTTTACAAGAGACTCACACAATTCAGGTGTACGAAATTTCACAAAGAGCGAGTTAAGAAAAGCGTCTAATTGTAAGCCTAGTACGTCACTTTCGTCAATGTGCAAATCATGTTTCATCCAACTATGAATTTCGAATCCGGTGGGCCGGGCTACTGACTTATCGAATTCAAACTGAACATTGTTCTCTCGTTCTTCGCGATCCATGTTCTACTTACAAACCGAAGACAGCAAGCGAAGAAACAGCCGCCGGCCGCAGCGAAGCACTCGACGTAAACACTCCCCGCGCAGCGCAGCGATGTGCACAGGCGGGCAGCCAGCCAAGTACTGACAAGGCCCGACGTTGCTTAACTTCGGTGATCGGACGAGAACCGGTGTTTTCAACGTGGTATGGCCGTTGGCGAGCAAATTGTGCAACATGAAACGACAAGTCTGCGTCGGACCATGTCTCTTAATTTCCACACTGAGTGTTTATTTACCTGGCAGTAAACCCACGAGGCTGGCATAAAACGGCCGATCCAGATTTCGTGAAATGAAATAACATTTCTTTATGGAATGCATTTAGAAAATTAAAACTTTCGTACCTATTCTCCCTACTAGGGACGAAAAAATAGAAACACTTTCTGTTATTATGTTACAGTTGCGACTTGACAAATTCGTTAGATAGTCCAAATTCGTAGCAAAACAATGTCGTTAAATTACACCTGACAAAGACAATAAAACTCGCCTTCAATTAATTCGCTTTTGAATCATTTACATTACAAAACGTTCCACTTCCATTTTTTATGTACTTATTTTAGCGTTCATTATGTCTGATTTAACTTATCCCCTCCCCCCACCGACCGACCACCACAACTTCGCCTAAATAAATAAGAGTGTAGGTGATACGAATTACTCCCTGCCCCATAACGCTTATGCCTAATGCAAAGGGTAAAACGTTTAATTTTTTTTCCTTAGACTTTGCCATGTAAGGGGAAAATGACGGCATATACTGGATTCAAATAGCAAAGAACCCAACTAAGCTTTCACAATCCTACTGACAAACAAGAAAAATATTTCTTACCTTGTAGTTTCTATTTGTTCATAGGTGTTCAGTCAGTAACGTAACCAACAATGTATGCTCATTCTTGGTTTCTCTTGAATTCTACCAATGTGGGGTATGTTCAATGTGCACACTGTAAGGAATGCTGTCCAACATTCTTGGTCGTGTTTGACTGTCTGAGCTGTGGCGCTTCCGTTGCTAAGCAACAGACTCCAGCGATTGACAATACTGCCTCAATTAGCAACATTAAACTCTCTCCTCGTGATAGGTAATGTAACCTATTTTTTTTTTTTTTTTTTTTTTTTTACAGGGCGGAAAAGTCATCCCACAAATGTCATTCGTCGTTACCATAGCAACAGGGAGAGCGTCTTTCTGATGGAAGGAGGGCCTGAGGCGGTAGACTGCACTTGTATGCCATCTTGCGGAGGATAGAGTGAGTTAGTTACTGCAGCAACGGTCCACGCCTGGACCGCGTGGTCCTCCCTTCCCGCGCGGTCCTCCCTCCCCGCGCAAAGTGCATCGATTTACTTGGCAGTAGGCTGTAATTGCAACTACCTGACACTTAACTCGGCGGCTAAAAGCTGCATTCTAAGTAGAAACTGCAAGCATAGCGACCATGCTCTTTAACAAGAGCTCTCGACGTCTTTCGTAATCGTCAAACATCTGTAGCGCGCGACGTTATAAATATTCGGCAGTGGGTGCGTGAAGGCATACTTACCTGGCGTAGGAGACACCGTGATCATAAAGGCGGTTCTCCCAGGGCGAGACCTTTCCATTGCACTTCGGTTAGGTTGACCCCTGCGATTACCTCTAATGTAGGTAACTCGGGCGCATAATTTTTGGTAGTCGGGACTGCGTTCGCGCTGTCCCGTTCTTAAATTGTTTCAAAACTCAGCACGCAATAACAGAAGCTTGCCAGTATACAGCAAGCTGCAACTAGATAGGCACAAAACGGTTAGCTGCACGTCAAGGGACCTGGCGTCGAACCCAGAGCCACCCAGCGCGCGGCCCACTCCGCAACGACCTCGGACGTGCGCCCTTAGTAGCAGAAGCCACGACGACGCAACCCCCGCACAGCGTCCGAAAATAGCAGTCGGACAGCCATTTCGGCCCTTCTCTATCCATCGATGATTGCGCACCGACGGTAAATCGGCGGTGCATCGACCCCTGCACGGCCGGCTAGTGTGATGGGGCGGTTGGGCCCACAGCAGCCGATGAGCGGCCGTAGGCGGTGCAGCGTGTATCGAGGTATAAGACGGGCCGAAATCAAGCGTCTAGCGTAGCGTCTTACGACTTGCAGACTTGCGGCACTTGGGGTGCTGGGGTCGTAGTCGGGTCGTGAACTGGAGACAACAAGAGCGAGAAAAATGAAAATGAAATTGCGGCCAACAGCACCATGTTCTCCCAGGTGGTCACCCATCCAAGTACTGACAAGGCCCGACGTTGCTTAACTTCGGTGATCGGACGAGAACCGGTGTTTTCAACGTGGTATGGCCGTTGGCGAGCAAATTGTGCAACATGAAACGACAAGTCTGCGTCGGACCATGTCTCTTAATTTCCACACTGAGTGTTTATTTACCTGGCAGTAAACCCACGAGGCTGGCATAAAACGGCCGATCCAGATTTCGTGAAATGAAATAACATTTCTTTATGGAATGCATTTAGAAAATTAAAACTTTCGTACCTATTCTCCCTACTAGGGACGAAAAAATAGAAACACTTTCTGTTATTATGTTACAGTTGCGACTTGACAAATTCGTTAGATAGTCCAAATTCGTAGCAAAACAATGTCGTTAAATTACACCTGACAAAGACAATAAAACTCGCCTTCAATTAATTCGCTTTTGAATCATTTACATTACAAAACGTTCCACTTCCATTTTTTATGTACTTATTTTAGCGTTCATTATGTCTTATTTAACTTATCCCCTCCCCCCACCGACCGACCACCACAACTTCGCCTAAATAAATAAGAGTGTAGGTGATACGAATTACTCCCTGCCCCATAACGCTTATGCCTAATGCAAAGGGTAAAACGTTTAATTTTTTTTCCTTAGACTTTGCCATGTAAGGGGAAAATGACGGCATATACTGGATTCAAATAGCAAAGAACCCAACTAAGCTTTCACAATCCTACTGACAAACAAGAAAAATATTTCTTACCTTGTAGTTTCTATTTGTTCATAGGTGTTCAGTCAGTAACGTAACCAACAATGTATGCTCATTCTTGGTTTCTCTTGAATTCTACCAATGTGGGGTATGTTCAATGTGCACACTGTAAGGAATGCTGTCCAACATTCTTGGTCGTGTTTGACTGTCTGAGCTGTGGCGCTTCCGTTGCTAAGCAACAGACTCCAGCGATTGACAATACTGCCTCAATTAGCAACATTAAACTCTCTCCTCGTGATAGGTAATGTAACCTATTTTTTTTTTTTTTTTTTTTTTTTTTTACAGGGCGGAAAAGTCATCCCACAAATGTCATTCGTCGTTACCATAGCAACAGGGAGAGCGTCTTTCTGATGGAAGGAGGGCCTGAGGCGGTAGACTGCACTTGTATGCCATCTTGCGGAGGATAGAGTGAGTTAGTTACTGCAGCAACGGTCCACGCCTGGACCGCGTGGTCCTCCCTTCCCGCGCGGTCCTCCCTCCCCGCGCAAAGTGCATCGATTTACTTGGCAGTAGGCTGTAATTGCAACTACCTGACACTTAACTCGGCGGCTAAAAGCTGCATTCTAAGTAGAAACTGCAAGCATAGCGACCATGCTCTTTAACAAGAGCTCTCGACGTCTTTCGTAATCGTCAAACATCTGTAGCGCGCGACGTTATAAATATTCGGCAGTGGGTGCGTGAAGGCATACTTACCTGGCGTAGGAGACACCGTGATCATAAAGGCGGTTCTCCCAGGGCGAGACCTTTCCATTGCACTTCGGTTAGGTTGACCCCTGCGATTACCTCTAATGTAGGTAACTCGGGCGCATAATTTTTGGTAGTCGGGACTGCGTTCGCGCTGTCCCGTTCTTAAATTGTTTCAAAACTCAGCACGCAATAACAGAAGCTTGCCAGTATACAGCAAGCTGCAACTAGATAGGCACAAAACGGTTAGCTGCACGTCAAGGGACCTGGCGTCGAACCCAGAGCCACCCAGCGCGCGGCCCACTCCGCAACGACCTCGGACGTGCGCCCTTAGTAGCAGAAGCCACGACGACGCAACCCCCGCACAGCGTCCGAAAATAGCAGTCGGACAGCCATTTCGGCCCTTCTCTATCCATCGATGATTGCGCACCGACGGTAAATCGGCGGTGCATCGACCCCTGCACGGCCGGCTAGTGTGATGGGGCGGTTGGGCCCACAGCAGCCGATGAGCGGCCGTAGGCGGTGCAGCGTGTATCGAGGTATAAGACGGGCCGAAATCAAGCGTCTAGCGTAGCGTCTTACGACTTGCAGACTTGCGGCACTTGGGGTGCTGGGGTCGTAGTCGGGTCGTGAACTGGAGACAACAAGAGCGAGAAAAATGAAAATGAAATTGCGGCCAACAGCACCATGTTCTCCCAGGTGGTCACCCATCCAAGTACTGACAAGGCCCGACGTTGCTTAACTTCGGTGATCGGACGAGAACCGGTGTTTTCAACGTGGTATGGCCGTTGGCGAGCAAATTGTGCAACATGAAACGACAAGTCTGCGTCGGACCATGTCTCTTAATTTCCACACTGAGTGTTTATTTACCTGGCAGTAAACCCACGAGGCTGGCATAAAACGGCCGATCCAGATTTCGTGAAATGAAATAACATTTCTTTATGGAATGCATTTAGAAAATTAAAACTTTCGTACCTATTCTCCCTACTAGGGACGAAAAAATAGAAACACTTTCTGTTATTATGTTACAGTTGCGACTTGACAAATTCGTTAGATAGTCCAAATTCGTAGCAAAACAATGTCGTTAAATTACACCTGACAAAGACAATAAAACTCGCCTTCAATTAATTCGCTTTTGAATCATTTACATTACAAAACGTTCCACTTCCATTTTTTATGTACTTATTTCAGCGTTCATTATGTCTGATTTAACTTATCCCCTCCCCCACCGACCGACCACCACAACTTCGCCTAAATAAATAAGAGTGTAGGTGATACGAATTACTCCCTGCCCCATAACGCTTATGCCTAATGCAAAGGGTAAAACGTTTAATTTTTTTTCCTTAGACTTTGCCATGTAA
The DNA here is from genome assembly GCA_026315105.1 of Locusta migratoria. Classification (NCBI taxonomy): domain Eukaryota; kingdom Metazoa; phylum Arthropoda; class Insecta; order Orthoptera; family Acrididae; genus Locusta; species Locusta migratoria. The sequence goes on from CM048746.1 coordinate 568,167,942, forward strand.
GGGGAAAATGACGGCATATACTGGATTCAAATAGCAAAGAACCCAACTAAGCTTTCACAATCCTACTGACAAACAAGAAAAATATTTCTTACCTTGTAGTTTCTATTTGTTCATAGGTGTTCAGTCAGTAACGTAACCAACAATGTATGCTCATTCTTGGTTTCTCTTGAATTCTACCAATGTGGGGTATGTTCAATGTGCACACTGTAAGGAATGCTGTCCAACATTCTTGGTCGTGTTTGACTGTCTGAGCTGTGGCGCTTCCGTTGCTAAGCAACAGACTCCAGCGATTGACAATACTGCCTCAATTAGCAACATTAAACTCTCTCCTCGTGATAGGTAATGTAACCTATTTTTTTTTTTTTTTTTTTTTACAGGGCGGAAAAGTCATCCCACAAATGTCATTCGTCGTTACCATAGCAACAGGGAGAGCGTCTTTCTGATGGAAGGAGGGCCTGAGGCGGTAGACTGCACTTGTATGCCATCTTGCGGAGGATAGAGTGAGTTAGTTACTGCAGCAACGGTCCACGCCTGGACCGCGTGGTCCTCCCTTCCCGCGCGGTCCTCCCTCCCCGCGCAAAGTGCATCGATTTACTTGGCAGTAGGCTGTAATTGCAACTACCTGACACTTAACTCGGCGGCTAAAAGCTGCATTCTAAGTAGAAACTGCAAGCATAGCGACCATGCTCTTTAACAAGAGCTCTCGACGTCTTTCGTAATCGTCAAACATCTGTAGCGCGCGACGTTATAAATATTCGGCAGTGGGTGCGTGAAGGCATACTTACCTGGCGTAGGAGACACCGTGATCATAAAGGCGGTTCTCCCAGGGCGAGACCTTTCCATTGCACTTCGGTTAGGTTGACCCCTGCGATTACCTCTAATGTAGGTAACTCGGGCGCATAATTTTTGGTAGTCGGGACTGCGTTCGCGCTGTCCCGTTCTTAAATTGTTTCAAAACTCAGCACGCAATAACAGAAGCTTGCCAGTATACAGCAAGCTGCAACTAGATAGGCACAAAACGGTTAGCTGCACGTCAAGGGACCTGGCGTCGAACCCAGAGCCACCCAGCGCGCGGCCCACTCCGCAACGACCTCGGACGTGCGCCCTTAGTAGCAGAAGCCACGACGACGCAACCCCCGCACAGCGTCCGAAAATAGCAGTCGGACAGCCATTTCGGCCCTTCTCTATCCATCGATGATTGCGCACCGACGGTAAATCGGCGGTGCATCGACCCCTGCACGGCCGGCTAGTGTGATGGGGCGGTTGGGCCCACAGCAGCCGATGAGCGGCCGTAGGCGGTGCAGCGTGTATCGAGGTATAAGACGGGCCGAAATCAAGCGTCTAGCGTAGCGTCTTACGACTTGCAGACTTGCGGCACTTGGGGTGCTGGGGTCGTAGTCGGGTCGTGAACTGGAGACAACAAGAGCGAGAAAAATGAAAATGAAATTGCGGCCAACAGCACCCTGTTTTCCCAGGTTTTTTTTTTTTTTTCTTTTTTTTTTTTTTTTTTTTTTTTTTTTTTTTTTTTTTTTTTTTTTTTTTTTGACGTCACCTCTTCATGTACGAGGCATATTTAGGAACCTCTCATGAGGTGTGGAGTTATAAAGAAAATAAATATAAAATGAAATAGTTCTTCATCCGGAACTTCGCCGTGCTAAAACACACATAAAATAACACATCCTCCATGTTGAAAGAAAACTAACGAAGAAACCACTAAAATGTAAACACATAAAGTAATAGCAGACCAAATAAAATCCCTTGCTTGCCGTACTCCCGGCAAGCCAAAGTAATTTACACGCTGTTCGTCTAATGTGTGGGTTTGAGTCCCGCACTTGTACTATTGCACGACGGAGTTCGATGGATACAAAAGGAAACAGAATGAAGTTTCTTTGCGCCGCACAGGGATATTTTTATCTCTCGTCCCTGTACATAGCCTCGTAATTTAAAAAGTATAAATAGGAAAATTAAGAACATAACAGTATCCCGGAAACACTGGATTGGCCAGTAAACATAAGGTAAAGAGTTCTCAGGGGAAAGCACATGACACTGAAGAAAGCGTAAAATAAAGTTAATCATAATAAAGAAAAACAACAAAATGTTTCCTCAAAAGACGAACACGCACATATAGTAGGACACAGCACAAACATATACTTTCGCATCAGAATTTTTCGTTCCTGGTAATGCAGAAGATACAGTGTATCAAAGCACTTGTACATATCCCAAAATCAAAGTCCATTTTCAAAGCGAAGACAAGTCCGATATGAAGGTAATCTGATGTCTGAATTCCCTTTCCATAATAAGTGTTTGAAGGCATAGTCTATTGCAACAATTAGAAACCTTGCAAACTGTGTTTGGTAATTCGGCATGCGCTGTAACTTGCGGTGTTCTGCCGACAGATACTCCACGTAGTGGTACACGCTTTTGAGCCGCAGGTGGAGCACGGCGTAGACGGAGTGCGCGACGAGCCACGTGGTGGCGGCGCACTTGGCGGCAGGGAACGGCGCGAAGTCCGGCCGGAGGGCAGCGTCCACGCTGAAGGCGTCCGCGGTGGTCCGGTTGACGAGCGCCAGCATCCTGACGGCTGCTCCCCAGACGCCTGCGCGCGCCGGGCACAGGAAGCGGTGCTCCAGGCCGTCCTCCTGCGGGCAGTCGTCGCACTGGCCGGTCGGTCGCAGCTGGATCCTGTGCAGTTTATCGTTGGTGGGGACCATCCGGTTGACGGCGAGGTACCAGCAGCCGCGCACGTCCGCCGGCAGGAAGGGGGCGTGGACGCGCGCCCACACCGTCCGCCACCGGCACCCTGGGTGTCGCGCCTCCATCTTGTTTTCGGTCGGTCTTCCTCGCAGGCCGTCGTACAGCAGCCGCACCGTGCGTCTTCGCGGGTCCAGGTCCTCCCCGTCGACGTAGCTCTGCTGGACGTAGAACTCGCGGACGTACCGCAGCTTGTACGGTATATCACGCGGATCTATCGGGGCGACTTCCGACGCGGGCCTGTAGGTACCGAACAGCACGGCGGTGGGGCTCGTCGGGTCCTTCTCGACGACGGTTCGAATCCTGTGCACCAGCAGCGCCGCGGCCTTCACCGCAAAGTGCGTGAGGCCCAGTCCCCCGTCCTCTCGCGGCAGGGTGCACGTCGCGTGGCTCACTTTAAAGATGTTCCCGCGCCACAGGAGATAATACGCGGCTTGCGTAATGGCCCGTCCCAGTTCTTTTGGAACGTGAAAGACCTGCGCTAAGAACCACGCCCTGCCGAGCAGACACGTGTTGATCAACGTGACGCGCTGCTGCAAGGCCAAGTTGCGGGTGGCGGTAAGCTGAGCCAAGGCACGGATACCGAACAGGGCGAGGCGCCAGTTTAGCGAAGCCGTCTGGAGGAGGTCGGCTCGGAAACGGACACCTAAAATCCTGTGCACTGTTTTTATGGTGAACCAGGGGCGCTCGAATCCTCTCCCCGCTGCGTGGATTGGCAAGAAAACAGTCTTGCGTGGATTGATACTTGCGCCTGAGGCGCTCTCGTATCGTGTTAGCACCGCGCGTATGACGTCTAAATCATTGGCCGACGATACAAGCAGGCCGACGTCATCTGCGTACGCCCGGCACACTTGCTTCCTTCCCCCAACAATAATTCCAGCGCACGCGTTCTTCAACCGACGCAACAGAGGGTCTAAAGATATAGCAAAGAGTGCCATGGCTAATGGACAACCCTGCCGCACTGAGCACTTAATTTCCACCGGTTCTGATAAAAACCCGTTGATGTTGACACGCGACGTGGAGACATTTAAAATATTAAAAAGCATGGTGCTGAACCTTGTACCAAAACCAAATTTCCATAGGACACGTCGAAGATAATGATGACTGACCCTGTCAAAGGCGGTAGCAAAGTCTACTGATAATATTCCAAACGAAATTCCTTGCGTCGTAGAGTAAGCGATGACGTCACGATAAGTCGACAAAGCGTCGTAGATGTTGCGACGTGGGACCGCACAAAACTGACTGTCACTTAAAAGTTTGTTCATGACTACCTTAAGACGTGACGCGACACACTTTGTAAACAATTTATAGTCACTGTTGAGCAGTGTAATAGGTCGGAGGCCACTCATCTTATTGTTGACCCGGGTCTTGGGGGCCAAAGTTATGATCCCTTCTGGAAACCCCGATGGAACGGTCACTCCATTTAAAATTTCATTAAAAATATCCACAAACACTGAGCCAAACAGACGATAAAAATGTAAGTAAAATTCCGGCGGGAGACCGTCGGAGCCCGGCGACTTGTTCCGTGCACATTGTTTTAAAACTTGGTGTACCTCGTCCACTGTAAAAAGTTCCATTAGATCGCGGCGGTCTCTGACGGTTAAAACGTGTGGGACGTCCTGTAGGAGATCCGAAATCGCAGCGTTGTTCACTCTCTTCTCAGAGAACAGCTCCACAAAGTGCCTGCGCGCCTCCGCCAGGATGTCGGCTTGTCCGCGCAGCCGCGCGCCGTCGGCCGTCTGCAGCTCCGTGACGTCACGCCTGGCCGCGCGGCGGCGCTCGCGCAGCTGGTGGAACAGCGAGGGCTGCTCGTCCGGCAACGTTCCTACTGCCTGGCTCCGAACTACGGACCCCCGCAACGAAGCCGTTTTCAGATCTAAAAGGCGGGTCTTTATTTGCCTAATATGCGCCGCTCGCAAAGCCGGATTGTCGGTCTGCATGGAAATTGCGTCAGTGAGGCACGTCTCATAAAATTCTAAAGTTTGTCGTTCCCAGTGACTAACACTTTGGCTGAACTCTATAATAGTTTTGCGTAAAGATGGCTTTACGTATTCCACCCACCACAGTAAAGTAGTCGTGTAAAAGGGGCGGTACTTTATAATATTCTGCCAGGCTCTGGTAATAACAAAGTCAAGATCCGGGTTCGCAAGATGCCTTACGTTAAATTTCCAGCGTTGTTTCGTGCGCTTTTTCGTCGCCAACAGTGAGTGAAATTTACAAACATAGGCACAGTGATCCGAGAATATAACAGGGCGTACGGAAGCGTCTACTATGCAGTCTGTCTTCGCACTGGACACATAAATCCTATCCAGGCGACTTCGGCCAGACGAATAAAAATACGTAAAACCCGGATCATCAGGGTATAAGTGACGCCACGTGTCAACCAACTGCATTTCAGAAAGCAGTGTGTTTAACTCTAGACACTTGTACGGCCTCGGTTCTTGGTCTGTATCTTGAACCACACAATTGAAGTCACCTCCTAAAATTGTGGGGAGATGAGGACCTCGAAACAAATGACAGACGTCAGAACTAAAAAACTGACGCCTCTGCTGCCTCCGTTCGGCGCCGGAAGGTGCGTAAACATTAACATAACGCACATTGTCGATAGTGCAAGCGACGCCGTGACCGTCAGGAATCTTGCAAACATTGCTAAAATCGCGTCCGTCACGTATTAAAATAGCTGTACCGCTCTGACATTCGGGATCAAAATTTAAAATTACTTGGTATCCCGGTATATTTAAAATCTGGTCAGTCACCACTTCTTGTAAAAACACAACGTCAGCACCAACACTCTCTAAAAATGTCAATAAACACGTGTACTTTACGTGGGACGTGAATCTATTCAAATTTACAGTGGCTACTGTGGATGGTGGGTGTGCCACCATATTGAAGTAAGGAATTCAGACACTTGTTTGTTAGTAGCTGATGCCGCCGCCGTCGTCGTCGACGTCGTCGGCCCAGAGCGCCGGCCTGGCGGCCGCCTCGGCCTCTTGCTGGGGGGCGCGCATGCGCGGCTGGGGGTCGTCCTCCGCCTTCCTCTTCACCGCGGAGGGTGCGGGGTTCGAGTCCCGCGGCGACTCTACTTCCATCCGCGACTCCGGTTCCTTCCCGCTCAGCATCTCCTTCAGTTCGCGGACCACCTCGTCGCGCCTGACCTCCTGCTCGCTCGCCCACGACATGGACGGTCGAGACTCCAAGTCGGGTCGCGACGGTCCCTTCTGTGCAGACTTCTGCCTCGACTTTGACCGCGCGCGTCCGGACGACTTCCACTCAGGAGACGGGCTCATCTCTCTACGGGGATACCGCCGTTGTTCGAGATGGCGGGAGCGGCTCTTACTACGACCCCTGTCGTGATCCTCACGCGGTGCTGACATCGCATCGCGTCGCGCCTGACGTTCGCGGTTTGTATCCGTCCGCTGCGCGCGGCCTACCGTCGCAGCAGGAACTGCTTTCGGGGGACCGGGGGGGACGGCAGCGCGCACGGGTTCGAGTCCCGCCGCCGTGTCGGACTGCATCACCACAGTAGCCGGCGCTGAAGGAGGAACAATTTTTTCTGGTTTAATTTCCACGTCCCTACACTCCGAAACTTCACGTTCTGGAATCGGAAGAACGACAACTTCTTTTGCGGGTTCGAATCCTGTGTCATTGCTTCCTGATACTTCGGAAACAGCTAATCGGTGGGGATCTTCCACCGAGGAGGAGGATAGGGTGGTCGAATCTTCCGCAGTCGGAGTCGGCAAAGGGGCGGGTTCTGATCCTGTCATTTCAGATGCTTGAACTGCACTAACAGGTGGGTCACTAACAAGAACATTTTCTGTGACGGTCGTTTGTTCGATATCAACAACGTCATTAACTGACACATCCGGGTTGACAGTGGGCACGGTATCGACGTCCATGGACGCGGCGTCCTCTGACGCGCGACGCGCCGGCAAGCCGACGCCTAGCGTGACCGCGGCGTACGTCACGGCGTCCGTCTGCTGCCCTGTGGGGAGCTGCGCGGGGCGACGGCGCCGGGGACAGTTTTGTCTAAAGTGTCCAGTGTCGTTACAATAGGAGCACGTCTGTGGCTGCCCGTCGTAAGAGATGAACGCCCTATGTCCGCGTACTGTCAGGAAGGACGGCACGTGTTTACGTACAATCATGCGCACACTTCTAATCCCGTTCTCTACTTGGAAAATGTACGCAGACGACCATTTCTCTTTGACAACAGACAACACAGTCCCGTATGGCTTCAAACACTGTTCTATGGTCTCGTTACGGATTTCAAAGGGTAGATTAAACACCCTAACAGTTCGGACACCGTACCCAGCATTAGACACCGTTACGTTGCTCACAGTTCCGTTGAAATGTTTGAATTTGCGAACACCGTTTTCAGCGTTTACAAGAGACTCACACAATTCAGGTGTACGAAATTTCACAAAGAGCGAGTTAAGAAAAGCGTCTAATTGTAAGCCTAGTACGTCACTTTCGTCAATGTGCAAATCATGTTTCATCCAACTATGAATTTCGAATCCGGTGGGCCGGGCTACTGACTTATCGAATTCAAACTGAACATTGTTCTCTCGTTCTTCGCGATCCATGTTCTACTTACAAACCGAAGACAGCAAGCGAAGAAACAGCCGCCGGCCGCAGCGAAGCACTCGACGTAAACACTCCCCGCGCAGCGCAGCGATGTGCACAGGCGGGCAGCCAGCCAAGTACTGACAAGGCCCGACGTTGCTTAACTTCGGTGATCGGACGAGAACCGGTGTTTTCAACGTGGTATGGCCGTTGGCGAGCAAATTGTGCAACATGAAACGACAAGTCTGCGTCGGACCATGTCTCTTAATTTCCACACTGAGTGTTTATTTACCTGGCAGTAAACCCACGAGGCTGGCATAAAACGGCCGATCCAGATTTCGTGAAATGAAATAACATTTCTTTATGGAATGCATTTAGAAAATTAAAACTTTCGTACCTATTCTCCCTACTAGGGACGAAAAAATAGAAACACTTTCTGTTATTATGTTACAGTTGCGACTTGACAAATTCGTTAGATAGTCCAAATTCGTAGCAAAACAATGTCGTTAAATTACACCTGACAAAGACAATAAAACTCGCCTTCAATTAATTCGCTTTTGAATCATTTACATTACAAAACGTTCCACTTCCATTTTTTATGTACTTATTTTAGCGTTCATTATGTCTGATTTAACTTATCCCCTCCCCCCACCGACCGACCACCACAACTTCGCCTAAATAAATAAGAGTGTAGGTGATACGAATTACTCCCTGCCCCATAACGCTTATGCCTAATGCAAAGGGTAAAACGTTTAATTTTTTTTCCTTAGACTTTGCCATGTAAGGGGAAAATGACGGCATATACTGGATTCAAATAGCAAAGAACCCAACTAAGCTTTCACAATCCTACTGACAAACAAGAAAAATATTTCTTACCTTGTAGTTTCTATTTGTTCATAGGTGTTCAGTCAGTAACGTAACCAACAATGTATGCTCATTCTTGGTTTCTCTTGAATTCTACCAATGTGGGGTATGTTCAATGTGCACACTGTAAGGAATGCTGTCCAACATTCTTGGTCGTGTTTGACTGTCTGAGCTGTGGCGCTTCCGTTGCTAAGCAACAGACTCCAGCGATTGACAATACTGCCTCAATTAGCAACATTAAACTCTCTCCTCGTGATAGGTAATGTAACCTATTTTTTTTTTTTTTTTTTTTTTTTTTTTACAGGGCGGAAAAGTCATCCCACAAATGTCATTCGTCGTTACCATAGCAACAGGGAGAGCGTCTTTCTGATGGAAGGAGGGCCTGAGGCGGTAGACTGCACTTGTATGCCATCTTGCGGAGGATAGAGTGAGTTAGTTACTGCAGCAACGGTCCACGCCTGGACCGCGTGGTCCTCCCTTCCCGCGCGGTCCTCCCTCCCCGCGCAAAGTGCATCGATTTACTTGGCAGTAGGCTGTAATTGCAACTACCTGACACTTAACTCGGCGGCTAAAAGCTGCATTCTAAGTAGAAACTGCAAGCATAGCGACCATGCTCTTTAACAAGAGCTCTCGACGTCTTTCGTAATCGTCAAACATCTGTAGCGCGCGACGTTATAAATATTCGGCAGTGGGTGCGTGAAGGCATACTTACCTGGCGTAGGAGACACCGTGATCATAAAGGCGGTTCTCCCAGGGCGAGACCTTTCCATTGCACTTCGGTTAGGTTGACCCCTGCGATTACCTCTAATGTAGGTAACTCGGGCGCATAATTTTTGGTAGTCGGGACTGCGTTCGCGCTGTCCCGTTCTTAAATTGTTTCAAAACTCAGCACGCAATAACAGAAGCTTGCCAGTATACAGCAAGCTGCAACTAGATAGGCACAAAACGGTTAGCTGCACGTCAAGGGACCTGGCGTCGAACCCAGAGCCACCCAGCGCGCGGCCCACTCCGCAACGACCTCGGACGTGCGCCCTTAGTAGCAGAAGCCACGACGACGCAACCCCCGCACAGCGTCCGAAAATAGCAGTCGGACAGCCATTTCGGCCCTTCTCTATCCATCGATGATTGCGCACCGACGGTAAATCGGCGGTGCATCGACCCCTGCACGGCCGGCTAGTGTGATGGGGCGGTTGGGCCCACAGCAGCCGATGAGCGGCCGTAGGCGGTGCAGCGTGTATCGAGGTATAAGACGGGCCGAAATCAAGCGTCTAGCGTAGCGTCTTACGACTTGCAGACTTGCGGCACTTGGGGTGCTGGGGTCGTAGTCGGGTCGTGAACTGGAGACAACAAGAGCGAGAAAAATGAAAATGAAATTGCGGCCAACAGCACCCTGTTTTCCCAGGTGGTCACCCATCCAAGTACTGACAAGGCCCGACGTTGCTTAACTTCGGTGATCGGACGAGAACCGGTGTTTTCAACGTGGTATGGCCGTTGGGGAGCAAATTGTGCAACATGAAACGACAAGTCTGCGTCGGACCATGTCTCTTAATTTCCACACTGAGTGTTTATTTACCTGGCAGTAAACCCACGAGGCTGGCATAAAACGGCCGATCCAGATTTCGTGAAATGAAATAACATTTCTTTATGGAATGCATTTAGAAAATTAAAACTTTCGTACCTATTCTCCCTACTAGGGACGAAAAAATAGAAACACTTTCTGTTATTATGTTACAGTTGCGACTTGACAAATTCGTTAGATAGTCCAAATTCGTAGCAAAACAATGTCGTTAAATTACACCTGACAAAGACAATAAAACTCGCCTTCAATTAATTCGCTTTTGAATCATTTACATTACAAAACGTTCCACTTCCATTTTTTATGTACTTATTTTAGCGTTCATTATGTCTGATTTAACTTATCCCCTCCCCCCACCGACCGACCACCACAACTTCGCCTAAATAAATAAGAGTGTAGGTGATACGAATTACTCCCTGCCCCATAACGCTTATGCCTAATGCAAAGGGTAAAACGTTTAATTTTTTTTCCTTAGACTTTGCCATGTAAGGGGAAAATGACGGCATATACTGGATTCAAATAGCAAAGAACCCAACTAAGCTTTCACAATCCTACTGACAAACAAGAAAAATATTTCTTACCTTGTAGTTTCTATTTGTTCATAGGTGTTCAGTCAGTAACGTAACCAACAATGTATGCTCATTCTTGGTTTCTCTTGAATTCTACCAATGTGGGGTATGTTCAATGTGCACACTGTAAGGAATGCTGTCCAACATTCTTGGTCGTGTTTGACTGTCTGAGCTGTGGCGCTTCCGTTGCTAAGCAACAGACTCCAGCGATTGACAATACTGCCTCAATTAGCAACATTAAACTCTCTCCTCGTGATAGGTAATGTAACCTATTTTTTTTTTTTTTTTTTTTTTTTTTACAGGGCGGAAAAGTCATCCCACAAATGTCATTCGTCGTTACCATAGCAACAGGGAGAGCGTCTTTCTGATGGAAGGAGGGCCTGAGGCGGTAGACTGCACTTGTATGCCATCTTGCGGAGGATAGAGTGAGTTAGTTACTGCAGCAACGGTCCACGCCTGGACCGCGTGGTCCTCCCTTCCCGCGCGGTCCTCCCTCCCCGCGCAAAGTGCATCGATTTACTTGGCAGTAGGCTGTAATTGCAACTACCTGACACTTAACTCGGCGGCTAAAAGCTGCATTCTAAGTAGAAACTGCAAGCATAGCGACCATGCTCTTTAACAAGAGCTCTCGACGTCTTTCGTAATCGTCAAACATCTGTAGCGCGCGACGTTATAAATATTCGGCAGTGGGTGCGTGAAGGCATACTTACCTGGCGTAGGAGACACCGAGTCTTCGGCCTCGACGCTAGGTGGAGCCTCTGACGCTGCGGCGGCGGCGCCGGCCTTCGCTCCCTGGTCTTCGCTTCGTTTCTTCGAGTTTGTAAGTATGGAGACGACGATCAACAGGGTTCATAGTATTCAGTGCATCTTTGATCGACGAGCACCTAGGCCCTCCGCCAATGATTTCCAGCGTTGGCTTGTTTTTGACGTAAAGATTCCTATTGAAGTGATTGACACGTTTCAATTAGATTTTATTCTGTATTCGGTTTTTGTAAAGTTTACCTCTGCTGACGTGTTTGAGAAATATGTGTCCGAAAAGGTTGGCGTTCACGATTTCAAACACCATGACGGGTCTATTAGTAAAGTGCAAATTGTGCCATCTGGAGTTAGAAATGTTAGAGTTTTTAATGTTCCTCCCGAGTGTCCAAATGAACTAATCGGTCGTGCACTCTCTCCCTTCGGGAATGTGTTGGACATTGTAAATGAAAAGTGGGGCAGTGGGTACCTTATTCGCTGCAATAGTGGTGTGCGTTGTGTCCGCATGGATGTTCAACGGCAGATTCCGTCTTATTTAACGATCGTCGGCGTCCGCGCTCAGATTAGTTATGTTGGACAATTACCAACTTGTTCAATATGTCACTCGACGGAACATTTGCGAATGTATTGCCCTCGTAGGCGTCCCGTGCAGTTGCCGCGAGCGCCTGACGTTACTGACGAACAGATGTTTCCGCTGTTCAGTGACGTCACTCGACAACCGCCGACAGTGACTGATGTCATTCCCCCCGCGGATATTATGACGGACGTAGTAACCGATGTCGCGTCAGGGGCGGCACCCAGTGCTCCCTGTCCGGTTCCTGGGTCTGATGTAGTGGTGACACCGACTACTTTACTTGCGGATACCGCACCGGCTGTTGTCCGGGCGGCTGAGGGAGAAGTTGACACATCTAGTCCAGCCCATTCGTCAGACATGGTTGTCGACATTTCGTCGTCGCCGGTTTCGGTTTCGTTGACTGCCACTGAGGTGCAGGATAGTTTGACGGCGGTCGATTCTGAGATGCCCCCTCCTGTAGGAGTCGCCAAAACTGCTGTTCCGTCCGAGACAGGCCCTCAACCTCGTCGTCGTCGGAACAAGAATGGGAGGCGGGGCAAGAAAAGCGTGGACGATCAGGCGGGTGGGGCTTCGCAAACCTCTGCGGAAGGTAGTGGTAGTGACGCGGAGTCGGTGGCGTCTGCTGCGTCTACGTCTTCGGTTTCTGAGGACCGTCGCGATCCAATGCGAGAACAGGGTCGTCACCTCGACGCCCTTCTCTCCTCTGTGAGGGATCGGGGCTTGGTACGACTAAAGCGCAAGAAAGGCCAATCTAGTGAGCAGACTTCGCAACGGACGAAAATCGTCTCCCAACCGTCAACGTCTGCGGAGGGAGTGGGTGGGGCGGGATCACAACCCACCACCGATCTCACCAAGGACAGGATGGATTGGGCTGAGGACTGCGAAGGGGACGAATTTTATTAACATTGGTGGTAAATGGCGTCTGGCTCATGTCCTTTTAATGTCTTTACGGTAAATGCACAGCAGATGAGCAACCCATACAAAGCAATAGCCCTTAATGATTTTCTAAAAGACCATCATTGTGATGTGGCGTTGCTACAGGAAATTACTCGGGAGGCGTTGCGGTACATGACGGACTTTGCAGTCATTGCAAATGTTGACCCCACATTGCCGACGGGTACTGCCATCCTGACCCGTCCAGGAACTGAAGTTACGGGAGTCACTTTAATGCCTAGCGGTCGCGCCATTTTGTGCATAATTAATGGTGTCACTTTTGTAAATGTTTATGCGCCGTCTGGTGACATACCAGCACAGCGCCGGTTTTTTGGGCAGGAACTTGTTGAACTTATTGGGCGGACACGCGATGAAATCATTCTTGGAGGCGACTTTAACGCCGTTTTAGGCGACGCCGACCAACTCCCACGGCCGAACAAGAGTCCCGAACTGGCCGCACTAGTCGATGCCCTCCGTTTTCACGATACCTGGCGCATCCTCCATCCGAATGACACGGAATTTACTTATTTCCATCCCACAGGACGAAGTCGATTGGACAGGATTTATGTGTCGGCCGCCTTTCGACCTCATGTTTGTCAAGTTCAAGTTCTCCCGGTTTTCTTTTCCGACCACTGTGGTTATCGTTGTCAAGTTGTTCTTCCTACCCAGCGACCCCCGCGTCGAACAAATGTATGGAAACTTAACTGCAGCCATCTGCTTGATGCCAATTTGGCTGAGGGCTTTCATGACTTATGGGACGTTTTGCTGCTTAAACGTCAGAATGCGGCGAATACTCTCGATTGGTGGCTTTCCATTGCGAAGCCGTCTATTCGACGCTTTCTTATTGCGTATAGTCGGGAGAAAGCATATTGGCGAACGGCTCATGCCAATTTTACCTTACAGTGTCTTCAGGATCTTGTAGACATTGTAACTGCAGATCCCGGTCAATTGCCGCGGCTTAAGCGTTTAAAAGCCCAACTCCTTTGTGAGATGCGTGCTAGGGGTGCCGGAATGGTGATTAGGAGCCAACCCCATGGGGAGATCGACGGCGAACCTGCTTCTGTATACCACCTCCACCGGGAGCGTCGCCGTCAGGAAACTCTCCACATCAGGGATTGGGTGACCGTGGATGGTCAACGCACTCAGGATCAAAGGGTGATACATGCGGAAATTTGCGATTATTTCGAACGTTTGTTCCAAGATACGCACATTGACGCACAGGCTCTGGATGTTATTTTACGTAATGTGACGTCTGTTTTAACACCTGCCCACCGAGACGCCCTCCTGGCAGATTTTACTTCTGAAGATGTGCAGGATGCTCTGAAACGTAGTCCGAGGGGAAAGTCCCCGGGCTTGGACGGGATACCTGTTGAGTTTTATGTGCGTTTCTCTGGTGTTTTAATTCCTGCTTTAACAGATGTTGCAAATGAATTGCTCCATAGGGCTGTAGTCCCCCCTGAATTTACTGTGGGTAGTATCACCCTTGTTCCTAAAAATACCCGTGCAATTCCCAGTCTTAACACCATCCGACCCATTACGCTTTTAAACGTAGATTATAAGATCATTGCTCGATGCTTCGCAAATCGTCTCAAAGCAGTCATGCCGTTCATCATTAGCCCCCAGCAGTATTGTGCAGTGCGCGATAGGAACATTTATGACGCTGTTCTGGCCTATCGCGACTGCATTGGACATGTGCGAGCCGACAGGACTACACGTGCAGCGATACTCCTAATAGACTTTCAAAATGCATTTGACAGGATTAGTCATGTTTATATGCGACATGTGATGACCGCGATGGGATTTGGGCCGATTTTTACTGAGACTATCCAGTCTCTCCTCGGTACTGCCACATCCCGTATCAATGTTAACGGTTGCCTTAGTCGGCCGATACGAATACGTCGGTCCGTCAGACAGGGGTGTCCCCTTTCGATGGCTTTGTTTGCCATCGCCTTGGATCCCCTTCTTCGGACCATTGACATCAACTGTGGTGGACTACTCGTGGGTGGAGCTCGTCTCACTTCCTGTGCATATGCTGACGACCTGGGCGTTTTTCTAGCTCACCCAGCAGACGTCGACGTCTTACATGGCGTTTTACAGGGTTTTGAACGTGCGACGGGTGCCCTCATTAATCCGAGGAAGACGGTTCTCCTCCCCTTGGCGCGGTGGCCTCAGACTGTGCAGCCTACATGGTATACGGTCCAGGACAAACACAAGGTCCTTGGTATCATCATGACCAATAATACACAACGGATGGCGACGTTAAATTGGACCTCCATTCTGCACAGTATCCGGGCTCTGTGTCATTTGCATTCGACAAGGTTATTGGCTTTGCATGACAAGGTACACATCATTAATACCTCGATTTTGGCTAAAGCATGGTACCTGGCCCAGGTGCTTCCGGCACCTAAGGGTCTTGCTCACAGTATTACTTCTGCCATCTACTTTCTGTTGTGGCGTGGCCACCTTTTCAAGCCATCCATGGCTACCTGTACTCTCCCGCCCGAGTCTGGTGGATTGGGACTTGTTGACTTTGACGCTAAGTGTGCGGCGTTGCTGATTCGACGGACGACAGCAGTGATTGGCAAAGGACCTGCCAGTCCGACGGCCACACTTTTCCAGCGTTATCGGCCGCCGTCAGTGACAGCGCCAGTGCAGATTATGCACATACCATACCACCTAAATCATGTGCGCCAATACTTCCTCCACTCTAGTTATATCGTCGACGGCGATCTTTTTCAAAAACGGGTGAAAGATCTCACTCACGATCTCCGTGGATCTCCGGCCCCTAACAAGTGGGAGCTACGGTTGCCGACTAAGACGTGGAGTACCATTTGGAGGAATATTTCTTCGCGTGTCCTACCGCCAAATATTCGGGCAATTTGGTATCAGGTGGTTAATCGTACCATACCTACAAATGCTAAACGTCACGCAATTAAACTGTGTCCATCAGCTCTTTGTGTTACTTGTCGATCAGTGGACACAGTTGAACATCGTTTTGTGTGCCGCCGTCATGTCGCTCTATGGGATATCGCCAGAGACATGCTGAGACTGATCAACCGAGTCTCTATCGACACCATCACTGTCGAGGACGCCGTTACCCCTGAATGGACCCCATACCCTAATACAAAACGACATGCCACGCAATGGATTCTGGGACGCACTATTTATTCGATTTTTACGATGAACACGACGGATTCTGTAGACTTCCTGTCGTATCTTTGGAGTGAATATGACAAAGAAAAAAGGCAGACGAAATATAAAGAAAAATTTGGTAATTTTTTGAAAGTTTCTTTAGAATATATTTTTGCCAAGCACGGCATGTAACTTTTTCCTGTTGGGTTTTCCGTCTTTACGTTTTTCCTTTATGGTGACACATTGTGCCGAGTGCCTGTTTTTAATTTGTTATCTCTCATGTGTTCTATCGACAGTGCATGGACACTGGATAGTTTTGTGTTTTGGTTTCTGTGTATTTGTGGCTGGCTTGCCCCTGGTTATTTAATTGGTTGATTTTACGGTTTATTTTAATTTTTCTGGTGCATTGTGCCGGGTGACTTTTACTTTGTCAATTTATGCTATTCTTCATAGTGAATGAACACTGGACTATTTGTGTTTGGTTCTCTATGCACACTGTGGTCTGTTTCGTCCAGAACGGATTCTTTGATTTCTCTCTTCTTCTTATTCTTTCTTCGCGTCCGATATGAAGTTACCGGATTCTTCCTTCTTCTGGCTCGGCTTGCATTCCACACAAGAGGACCACAGGATTACCAGAAGAAGAACATCAATACATATAAAAAAATGAAAAACAAAACCATCGGGGGAACCTTTTGTTTCTTAGCCGACGAAGGCTCTAATGGTGAGCGAAAGGACGGGGTGTAGGGGAATAGGGAGCCCCGAAAAAAAAAAAAAAAAAAAAAAAAAAGAAAAAAAAAAGAAAAAAAAAAAAAAAAAAAAGAGACCTTTCCATTGCACTTCGGTTAGGTTGACCCCTGCGATTACCTCTAATGTAGGTAACTCGGGCGCATAATTTTTGGTAGTCGGGACTGCGTTCGCGCTGTCCCGTTCTTAAATTGTTTCAAAACTCAGCACGCAATAACAGAAGCTTGCCAGTATACAGCAAGCTGCAACTAGATAGGCACAAAACGGTTAGCTGCACGTCAAGGGACCTGGCGTCGAACCCAGAGCCACCCAGCGCGCGGCCCACTCCGCAACGACCTCGGACGTGCGCCCTTAGTAGCAGAAGCCACGACGACGCAACCCCCGCACAGCGTCCGAAAATAGCAGTCGGACAGCCATTTCGGCCCTTCTCTATCCATCGATGATTGCGCACCGACGGTAAATTGGCGGTGCATCGACCCCTGCACGGCCGGCTAGTGTGATGGGGCGGTTGGGCCCACAGCAGCCGATGAGCGGCCGTAGGCGGTGCAGCGTGTATCGAGGTATAAGACGGGCCGAAATCAAGCGTCTAGCGTAGCGTCTTACGACTTGCAGACTTGCGGCACTTGGGGTGCTGGGGTCGTAGTCGGGTCGTGAACTGGAGACAACAAGAGCGAGAAAAATGAAAATGAAATTGCGGCCAACAGCACCCTGTTTTCCCAGGTGGTCACCCATCCAAGTACTGACAAGGCCCGACGTTGCTTAACTTCGGTGATCGGACGAGAACCGGTGTTTTCAACGTGGTATGGCCGTTGGCGAGCAAATTGTGCAACATGAAACGACAAGTCTGCGTCGGACCATGTCTCTTAATTTCCACACTGAGTGTTTATTTACCTGGCAGTAAACCCACGAGGCTGGCATAAAACGGCCGATCCAGATTTCGTGAAATGAAATAACATTTCTTTATGGAATGCATTTAGAAAATTAAAACTTTCGTACCTATTCTCCCTACTAGGGACGAAAAAATAGAAACACTTTCTGTTATTATGTTACAGTTGCGACTTGACAAATTCGTTAGATAGTCCAAATTCGTAGCAAAACAATGTCGTTAAATTACACCTGACAAAGACAATAAAACTCGCCTTCAATTAATTCGCTTTTGAATCATTTACATTACAAAACGTTCCACTTCCATTTTTTATGTACTTATTTTAGCGTTCATTATGTCTGATTTAACTTATCCCCTCCCCCCACCGACCGACCACCACAACTTCGCCTAAATAAATAAGAGTGTAGGTGATACGAATTACTCCCTGCCCCATAACGCTTATGCCTAATGCAAAGGGTAAAACGTTTAATTTTTTTTCCTTAGACTTTGCCATGTAAGGGGAAAATGACGGCATATACTGGATTCAAATAGCAAAGAACCCAACTAAGCTTTCACAATCCTACTGACAAACAAGAAAAATATTTCTTACCTTGTAGTTTCTATTTGTTCATAGGTGTTCAGTCAGTAACGTAACCAACAATGTATGCTCATTCTTGGTTTCTCTTGAATTCTACCAATGTGGGGTATGTTCAATGTGCACACTGTAAGGAATGCTGTCCAACATTCTTGGTCGTGTTTGACTGTCTGAGCTGTGGCGCTTCCGTTGCTAAGCAACAGACTCCAGCGATTGACAATACTGCCTCAATTAGCAACATTAAACTCTCTCCTCGTGATAGGTAATGTAACCTTTTTTTTTTTTTTTTTTTTTTTTTTTACAGGGCGGAAAAGTCATCCCACAAATGTCATTCGTCGTTACCATAGCAACAGGGAGAGCGTCTTTCTGATGGAAGGAGGGCCTGAGGCGGTAGACTGCACTTGTATGCCATCTTGCGGAGGATAGAGTGAGTTAGTTACTGCAGCAACGGTCCACGCCTGGACCGCGTGGTCCTCCCTTCCCGCGCGGTCCTCCCTCCCCGCGCAAAAGTGCATCGATTTACTTGGCAGTAGGCTGTAATTGCAACTACCTGACACTTAACTCGGCGGCTAAAAGCTGCATTCTAAGTAGAAACTGCAAGCATAGCGACCATGCTCTTTAACAAGAGCTCTCGACGTCTCCACTTAACTCGGCGGCTAAAAGCTGCATTCTAAGTAGAAACTGCAAGCATAGCGACCATGCTCTTTAACAAGAGCTCTCGACGTCTTTCGTAATCGTCAAACATCTGTAGCGCGCGACGTTATAAATATTCGGCAGTGGGTGCGTGAAGGCATACTTACCTGGCGTAGGAGACACCGTGATCATAAAGGCGGTTCTCCCAGGGCGAGACCTTTCCATTGCACTTCGGTTAGGTTGACCCCTGCGATTACCTCTAATGTAGGTAACTCGGGCGCATAATTTTTGGTAGTCGGGACTGCGTTCGCGCTGTCCCGTTCTTAAATTGTTTCAAAACTCAGCACGCAATAACAGAAGCTTGCCAGTATACAGCAAGCTGCAACTAGATAGGCACAAAACGGTTAGCTGCACGTCAAGGGACCTGGCGTCGAACCCAGAGCCACCCAGCGCGCGGCCCACTCCGCAACGACCTCGGACGTGCGCCCTTAGTAGCAGAAGCCACGACGACGCAACCCCCGCACAGCGTCCGAAAATAGCAGTCGGACAGCCATTTCGGCCCTTCTCTATCCATCGATGATTGCGCACCGACGGTAAATCGGCGGTGCATCGACCCCTGCACGGCCGGCTAGTGTGATGGGGCGGTTGGGCCCACAGCAGCCGATGAGCGGCCGTAGGCGGTGCAGCGTGTATCGAGGTATAAGACGGGCCGAAATCAAGCGTCTAGCGTAGCGTCTTACGACTTGCAGACTTGCGGCACTTGGGGTGCTGGGGTCGTAGTCGGGTCGTGAACTGGAGACAACAAGAGCGAGAAAAATGAAAATGAAATTGCGGCCAACAGCACCCTGTTTTCCCAGGTGGTCACCCATCCAAGTACTGACAAGGCCCGACGTTGCTTAACTTCGGTGATCGGACGAGAACCGGTGTTTTCAACGTGGTATGGCCGTTGGCGAGCAAATTGTGCAACATGAAACGACAAGTCTGCGTCGGACCATGTCTCTTAATTTCCACACTGAGTGTTTATTTACCTGGCAGTAAACCCACGAGGCTGGCATAAAACGGCCGATCCAGATTTCGTGAAATGAAATAACATTTCTTTATGGAATGCATTTAGAAAATTAAAACTTTCGTACCTATTCTCCCTACTAGGGACGAAAAAATAGAAACACTTTCTGTTATTATGTTACAGTTGCGACTTGACAAATTCGTTAGATAGTCCAAATTCGTAGCAAAACAATGTCGTTAAATTACACCTGACAAAGACAATAAAACTCGCCTTCAATTAATTCGCTTTTGAATCATTTACATTACAAAACGTTCCACTTCCATTTTTTATGTACTTATTTTAGCGTTCATTATGTCTGATTTAACTTATCCCCTCCCCCCACCGACCGACCACCACAACTTCGCCTAAATAAATAAGAGTGTAGGTGATACGAATTACTCCCTGCCCCATAACGCTTATGCCTAATGCAAAGGGTAAAACGTTTAATTTTTTTTCCTTAGACTTTGCCATGTAAGGGGAAAATGACGGCATATACTGGATTCAAATAGCAAAGAACCCAACTAAGCTTTCACAATCCTACTGACAAACAAGAAAAATATTTCTTACCTTGTAGTTTCTATTTGTTCATAGGTGTTCAGTCAGTAACGTAACCAACAATGTATGCTCATTCTTGGTTTCTCTTGAATTCTACCAATGTGGGGTATGTTCAATGTGCACACTGTAAGGAATGCTGTCCAACATTCTTGGTCGTGTTTGACTGTCTGAGCTGTGGCGCTTCCGTTGCTAAGCAACAGACTCCAGCGATTGACAATACTGCCTCAATTAGCAACATTAAACTCTCTCCTCGTGATAGGTAATGTAACCTATTTTTTTTTTTTTTTTTACAGGGCGGAAAAGTCATCCCACAAATGTCATTCGTCGTTACCATAGCAACAGGGAGAGCGTCTTTCTGATGGAAGGAGGGCCTGAGGCGGTAGACTGCACTTGTATGCCATCTTGCGGAGGATAGAGTGAGTTAGTTACTGCAGCAACGGTCCACGCCTGGACCGCGTGGTCCTCCCTTCCCGCGCGGTCCTCCCTCCCCGCGCAAAGTGCATCGATTTACTTGGCAGTAGGCTGTAATTGCAACTACCTGACACTTAACTCGGCGGCTAAAAGCTGCATTCTAAGTAGAAACTGCAAGCATAGCGACCATGCTCTTTAACAAGAGCTCTCGACGTCTTTCGTAATCGTCAAACATCTGTAGCGCGCGACGTTATAAATATTCGGCAGTGGGTGCGTGAAGGCATACTTACCTGGCGTAGGAGACACCGTGATCACAAAGGCGGTTCTCCCAGGGCGAGACCTTTCCATTGCACTTCGGTTAGGTTGACCCCTGCGATTACCTCTAATGTAGGTAACTCGGGCGCATAATTTTTGGTAGTCGGGACTGCGTTCGCGCTGTCCCGTTCTTAAATTGTTTCAAAACTCAGCACGCAATAACAGAAGCTTGCCAGTATACAGCAAGCTGCAACTAGATAGGCACAAAACGGTTAGCTGCACGTCAAGGGACCTGGCGTCGAACCCAGAGCCACCCAGCGCGCGGCCCACTCCGCAACGACCTCGGACGTGCGCCCTTAGTAGCAGAAGCCACGACGACGCAACCCCCGCACAGCGTCCGAAAATAGCAGTCGGACAGCCATTTCGGCCCTTCTCTATCCATCGATGATTGCGCACCGACGGTAAATCGGCGGTGCATCGACCCCTGCACGGCCGGCTAGTGTGATGGGGCGGTTGGGCCCACAGCAGCCGATGAGCGGCCGTAGGCGGTGCAGCGTGTATCGAGGTATAAGACGGGCCGAAATCAAGCGTCTAGCGTAGCGTCTTACGACTTGCAGACTTGCGGCACTTGGGGTGCTGGGGTCGTAGTCGGGTCGTGAACTGGAGACAACAAGAGCGAGAAAAATGAAAATGAAATTGCGGCCAACAGCACCCTGTTTTCCCAGGTGGTCACCCATCCAAGTACTGACAACGCCCGACGTTGCTTAACTTCGGTGATCGGACGAGAACCGGTGTTTTCAACGTGGTATGGCCGTTGGCGAGCAAATTGTGCAACATGAAACGACAAGTCTGCGTCGGACCATGTCTCTTAATTTCCACACTGAGTGTTTATTTACCTGGCAGTAAACCCACGAGGCTGGCATAAAACGGCCGATCCAGATTTCGTGAAATGAAATAACATTTCTTTATGGAATGCATTTAGAAAATTAAAACTTTCGTACCTATTCTCCCTACTAGGGACGAAAAAATAGAAACACTTTCTGTTATTATGTTACAGTTGCGACTTGACAAATTCGTTAGATAGTCCAAATTCGTAGCAAAACAATGTCGTTAAATTACACCTGACAAAGACAATAAAACTCGCCTTCAATTAATTCGCTTTTGAATCATTTACATTACAAAACGTTCCACTTCCATTTTTTATGTACTTATTTTAGCGTTCATTATGTCTGATTTAACTTATCCCCTCCCCCCACCGACCGACCACCACAACTTCGCCTAAATAAATAAGAGTGTAGGTGATACGAATTACTCCCTGCCCCATAACGCTTATGCCTAATGCAAAGGGTAAAACGTTTAATTTTTTTCCTTAGACTTTGCCATGTAAGGGGAAAATGACGGCATATACTGGATTCAAATAGCAAAGAACCCAACTAAGCTTTCACAATCCTACTGACAAACAAGAAAAATATTTCTTACCTTGTAGTTTCTATTTGTTCATAGGTGTTCAGTCAGTAACGTAACCAACAATGTATGCTCATTCTTGGTTTCTCTTGAATTCTACCAATGTGGGGTATGTTCAATGTGCACACTGTAAGGAATGCTGTCCAACATTCTTGGTCGTGTTTGACTGTCTGAGCTGTGGCGCTTCCGTTGCTAAGCAACAGACTCCAGCGATTGACAATACTGCCTCAATTAGCAACATTAAACTCTCTCCTCGTGATAGGTAATGTAACCTATTTTTTTTTTTTTTTTTTTTTTTTTTTACAGGGCGGAAAAGTCATCCCACAAATGTCATTCGTCGTTACCATAGCAACAGGGAGAGCGTCTTTCTGATGGAAGGAGGGCCTGAGGCGGTAGACTGCACTTGTATGCCATCTTGCGGAGGATAGAGTGAGTTAGTTACTGCAGCAACGGTCCACGCCTGGACCGCGTGGTCCTCCCTTCCCGCGCGGTCCTCCCTCCCCGCGCAAAGTGCATCGATTTACTTGGCAGTAGGCTGTAATTGCAACTACCTGACACTTAACTCGGCGGCTAAAAGCTGCATTCTAAGTAGAAACTGCAAGCATAGCGACCATGCTCTTTAACAAGAGCTCTCGACGTCTTTCGTAATCGTCAAACATCTGTAGCGCGCGACGTTATAAATATTCGGCAGTGGGTGCGTGAAGGCATACTTACCTGGCGTAGGAGACACCGAGTCCTCGGCCTCGACGCTAGGTGGAGCCTCTGACGCTGCGGCGGCGGCGCCGGCCTTCGCTCCCTGGTCTTCGCTTCGTTTCTTCGAGTTTGTGAGTATGGAGACGACGATCAACAGGGTTCATAGCATTCAGTGCATCTTTGATCGACGAGCACCTAGGCCGTCCGCCAATGATTTCCAGCGTTGGCTTGTTTTTGACGTAAAGATACCTATTGAAGTGATTGACACGTTTCAGTTAGATTTTATTCTGTATTCGGTTTTTGTAAAGTTTACCTCTGCTGACGTGTTTGAGAAATATGTGTCCGAAAAGGTTGGCGTTCACGATTTCAAACACCATGACGGGTCTATTAGTAAGGTGCAAATTGTGCCATCTGGAGTTAGAAATGTTAGAGTTTTTAATGTTCCTCCCGAGTGTCCAAATGAACTAATCGGTCGTGCACTCTCTCCCTTCGGGAATGTGTTGGACATTGTAAATGAAAAGTGGGGCAGTGGGTACCTTATTCGCTGCAATAGTGGTGTGCGTTGTGTCCGCATGGATGTTCAACGGCAGATTCCGTCTTATTTAACGATCGTCGGCGTCCGCGCTCAGATTAGTTATGTTGGACAATTACCAACTTGTTCAATATGTCACTCGACGGAACATTTGCGAATGTATTGCCCTCGTAGGCGTCCCGTGCAGTTGCCGCGAGCGCCTGACGTTACTGACGAACAGATGTTTCCGCTGTTCCGTGACGTCACTCGACAACCGCCGACAGTGACTGATGTCATTCCCCCCGCGGATGTTATGACGGACGTCGTACCCGAGGTCGCGTCAGGGGCGGCACTCAGTGCTCCCTGTCCGGTTCCTGGGTCTGATGTAGTGGTGACACCGACTACTTTACTTGCGGATACCGCACCGGCTGTTGTCCGGGCGGCTGAGGGAGAAGTTGACACATCTAGTCCAGCCCATTCGTCAGACATGGTTGTCGACATTTCGTCGTCGCCGGTTTCGGTTTCGTTGGCTGCCACTGAGGTGCAGGATAGTTTGACGGCGGTCGATTCTGAGATGCCCCCTCCTGTAGGAGTCGCCAAAACTGCTGTTCCGTCCGAGACAGGTCCTCAACCTCGTCGTCGTCGGAACAAGAATGGGAGGCGGGGCAAGAAAAGCGTGGACGATCAGGCGGGTGGGGCTTCGCAAACCTCTGCGGAAGGTAGTGGTAGTGACGCGGAGTCGGTGGCGTCTGCTGCGTCTACGTCTTCGGTTTCTGAGGACCGTCGCGATCCAATGCGAGAACAGGGTCGTCACCTCGACGCCCTTCTCTCCTCTGTGAGGGATCGGGGCTTGGTACGACTAAAGCGCAAGAAAGGCCAATCTAGTGAGCAGACTTCGCAACGGACGAAAATCGTCTCCCAACCGTCAACGTCTGCGGAGGGAGTGGGTGGGGCGGGATCACAACCCACCACCGATCTCACCAAGGACAAGATGGATTGGGCTGAGGACTGCGAAGGGGACGAATTTTATTAACATTGGTGGTAAATGGCGTCTGTCTCATGTCCTTTTAATGTCTTTACGGTAAATGCACAGCAGATGAGCAACCCATACAAAGCAATAGCCCTTAATGATTTTCTAAAAGACCATCGTTGTGATGTGGCGTTGCTACAGGAAATTACTCGGGAGGCGTTGCGGTACATGACGGACTTTGCAGTCATTGCAAATGTTGACCCCACATTGCCGACGGGTACTGCCATCCTGACCCGTCCAGGCACTGAAGTTACGGGAGTCACTTTATTGCCCAGCGGTCGCGCCATCTTGTGCAAAATCAATGATGTCACTTTTGTTAATGTTTATGCGCCGTCTGGTGACATACCAGCACAGCGCCGATTTTTTGGTCAGGAACTTGTTGAACTTATAGGGCGGACACGCGATGAAATCATTCTTGGAGGCGACTTTAACGCCGTTTTAGGCGACGCCGACCAACTCCCACGGCCGAACAAGAGTCCCGAACTGGCCGCACTAGTCGATGCCCTCCGTTTTCACGATACCTGGCGCATCCTCCATCCGAATGACACGGAATTTACTTACTTCCATCCCACGGGACGAAGTCGATTGGACAGGATTTATGTGTCGGCCGCTTTTCGAACTTATGTCCGTCAGGTACAAGTTCTCCCGGTTTTCTTTTCCGACCACTGTGGTTATCGTTGTCAAGTTCTTCTTCCTACCCAGCGACCCCCCCGTCGAACTAATGTATGGAAACTTAACTGCAGCCATCTGACTGATGCGAATTTGGCTGAAGGCTTTCGTGACTTATGGGACGTTTTATTGCTTAAGCGTCAGAATGCGGCGAATACTCTCGACTGGTGGCTTTCCATTGTGAAGCCGTCTATTCGACGCTTTCTTATTGCCTATAGTCGGGAGAAAGCATATTGGCGAACGGCCCATGCCAATTTTACCTTACAGTGTCTTCAAGATCTTGTTGATATTGTTACTGCAGACCCCAGTCAATTGCCGCGGCTTAAGCGTTTAAAAGCACAACTCCTCTGTGAGATGCGTGCTAGGGGTGCCGGAATGGTGATTAGGAGCCAACCCCATGGGGAGGTAGACGGCGAACCTGCTTCTGTATACCACCTCCACCGGGAGCGTCGTCGTCAGGAAACTCTCCACATCAGGGATTGGGTGGCCGCGGATGGTCAACGCACTCAGGATCAAAGGGTGATACATGAGGAAATTTGTGATTATTTTGAACGCCTGTTTCAAGATACGCACATTGATGCACAGGCTCTGGATGTAATTTTACGTAATGTGACGTCTGTTTTAACACCTGCCCACCGAGACGCCCTCCTTGCAGATTTTACTGCTGAAGATGTACAGGATGCTCTCAAACGTAGTCCGAAGGGAAAGTCTCCGGGCTTGGACGGGATACCTGTTGAATTTTATGTGCGTTTCTCTGGTGTTTTAATTCCTGCTTTAACAGACATTGCCAATGAATTGCTCCACGGGGCTGTTGTCCCCCCTGACTTTACTGTGGGCAGCATCACCCTTGTTCCCAAAAATACTCGTGCAATTCCCAGTCTTAACACCATCCGGCCCATTACGCTTTTAAACGTAGACTATAAGATCATTGCCCGATGCTTCGCAAACCGTCTCAAAGCAGTCATGCCGTTCATCATTAGCCCCCAGCAGTATTGTGCAGTGCGCGATAGGAACATTTATGACGCTGTTCTGGCCTATCGCGACTGCATTGGACATGTGCGAGCCGACAGGACTAAACGTGCAGCGATACTCCTCATAGATTTTCAAAATGCATTTGACAGGGTTAGTCATGTTTATATGCGACATGTGATGACCGCGATGGGATTTGGGCCGATTTTTACTGCGACTATCCAGTCTATCCTCGGTACTGCCACATCACGTATCAATATTAACGGTTGCCTTAGTCGGCCGATACGAATACGTCGGTCCGTCAGACAGGGGTGTCCCCTTTCGATGGCTTTGTTTGCCGTCGCCTTGGATCCCCTTCTTCGGACCATTGACGTCAACTGTGGTGGACTACTCGTGGGTGGAGCTCGTCTCACTTCCTGTGCATATGCTGACGACCTGGGCGTTTTTCTAGCTCACCCAGCAGACGTCGACGTCTTACATGGCGTTCTACAGGGTTTTGAACGTGCGACGGGTGCCCTCATAAATCCGAGGAAGACGGTTCTCCTCCCCTTGGCGCGGTGGCCTCGGACTGTGCAGACTACATGGTATACGGTCCAGGACAAACACAAGGTCCTTGGTATCATCATGACCAATAACACACAACGGATGGCGACGTTAAATTGGACCTCCACTCTGCACAGTATCCGGGCTCTGTGTCATTTGCATTCGACTAGGTTATTAGCTTTGCCTGACAAGGTACACATCATTAATACCTCGATTTTGGCTAAAGCATGGTACCTGGCCCAGGTGCTTCCGGCGCCTAAGGGTCTTGCACACAGTATTACTTCTGCCATCTACTTTCTGTTGTGGCGTGGACACCTTTTCAAGCCATCTATGGCTACATGTACTCTCCCACCCGAGTCTGGTGGATTGGGACTTGTGGACTTTCACGCTAAGTGTGTGGCGTTGCTGATTCGGAGGACGACAGCGGTGATTGGCAAAGGACCTGCTAGTCCGACGGCCACACTTTTCCAGCGTTATCGGCCGCCGTCTGTGTCAGCGCCTGTGCAGATCATGCACATACCGTACCACTTAAATCATGTGCGCCAATACTTCCTCCAATCTAGTTATATCGCCGACGCCGATCTTTTTCAAAAACGGGTGAAAGATCTCACTCACGATCTACGTGGATCTCCGGCCCCTAACAAGTGGGAGCTACGGTTGCCGGATAAGAATTGGAATACCATTTGGAAGAATATTTCTTCGCGTGTCCTATCGCCTAATATTCGGGCAATTTGGTATCAGGTGGTTAATCGTACTATACCTACCAATGCTAAACGTCACGCTATTAAACTGTGTCCATCAGCTCTTTGTGTTACTTGTCGGTTAGTGGACACAGTTGAACATCGTTTTGTGTGCCGCCGTCACGTCGCTATATGGGATATCGCCAGAGACATGCTGAGACTGATCAACCGTGTCTCTATCACCACCATCACTGTCGAAGACGCCGTTACCCCTGAATGGACCCCCTACCCTAATACAAAACGACATGCCACGCAATGGATTCTGGGACGCACTATATATTCGATTTTTACGATGGATACGACGGACTTTGTAGACTTTCTGTCGTATCTTTGGAGTGAACATGACAAAGAAATAAGGCAGACGAAATATAAAGAAAAATATGGTAATTTTTTGAAAGTTTCTTTGGAATATATATTTGCCAAGCACGGCATGTAACTTTTCCTGTTGAGTTTTCCGTTTTTACGTTTATCCTTTATGGTGACACATTGTGCCGAGTGCCTTTCTTTTACTTGTTTACCTCTCATGCGTTTTATCGACAGTGCATGGACACTGGATAGTTTTGTGTTTGGTTTCTGTGTATATTGTGATCAGCTTTCCCCGGGTCATTTTATTGGTGTTTGACTTTACGGTTTTTATTTTTGCTGGTGCATTCTACCAGGTGTCTTTTAATTTGTCAGGTTATGCTGTTTTCTTGATAGTGGATGAACACTATATTGTTTGTGTTTGCTTCTCTGTGTACGCTGTGGCGTGTTTCGCCTAGAACGGATTATTTGATTTCTCTCTCCTTATTATTCTTTTTTCGCGTCCGATATGAAGCTAACGGATTAACTTTATTCTGGCTCGGTCTGCATTCTATACAAGAGGACCACAGGATTCTCTAAAGGAAAACACCAATACAAAGAAAACAATAATAAACAAAAAAAAAACAACCATCGGGGGACCTCTTTGTTTCATAGCCGACGAAGGCTTTAATGGTGAGCGAAAGGACGGGGTGTAGGGGAGTAGGGAGCCCCGCAAATAAAAAAAAAAAAAAAAAAAAGAGACCTTTCCATTGCACTTCGGTTAGGTTGACCCCTGCGATTACCTCTAATGTAGGTAACTCGGGCGCATAATTTTTGGTAGTCGGGACTGCGTTCGCGCTGTCCCGTTCTTAAATTGTTTCAAAACTCAGCACGCAATAACAGAAGCTTGCCAGTATACAGCAAGCTGCAACTAGATAGGCACAAAACGGTTAGCTGCACGTCAAGGGACCTGGCGTCGAACCCAGAGCCACCCAGCGCGCGGCCCACTCCGCAACGACCTCGGACGTGCGCCCTTAGTAGCAGAAGCCACGACGACGCAACCCCCGCACAGCGTCCGAAAATAGCAGTCGGACAGCCATTTCGGCCCTTCTCTATCCATCGATGATTGCGCACCGACGGTAAATCGGCGGTGCATCGACCCCTGCACGGCCGGCTAGTGTGATGGGGCGGTTGGGCCCACAGCAGCCGATGAGCGGCCGTAGGCGGTGCAGCGTGTATCGAGGTATAAGACGGGCCGAAATCAAGCGTCTAGCGTAGCGTCTTACGACTTGCAGACTTGCGGCACTTGGGGTGCTGGGGTCGTAGTCGGGTCGTGAACTGGAGACAACAAGAGCGAGAAAAATGAAAATGAAATTGCGGCCAACAGCACCCTGTTTTCCCAGGTGGTCACCCATCCAAGTACTGACAAGGCCCGACGTTGCTTAACTTCGGTGATCGGACGAGAACCGGTGTTTTCAACGTGGTATGGCCGTTGGCGAGCAAATTGTGCAACATGAAACGACAAGTCTGCGTCGGACCATGTCTCTTAATTTCCACACTGAGTGTTTATTTACCTGGCAGTAAACCCACGAGGCTGGCATAAAACGGCCGATCCAGATTTCGTGAAATGAAATAACATTTCTTTATGGAATGCATTTAGAAAATTAAAACTTTCGTACCTATTCTCCCTACTAGGGACGAAAAAATAGAAACACTTTCTGTTATTATGTTACAGTTGCGACTTGACAAATTCGTTAGATAGTCCAAATTCGTAGCAAAACAATGTCGTTAAATTACACCTGCCAAAGACAATAAAACTCGCCTTCAATTAATTCGCTTTTGAATCATTTACATTACAAAACGTTCCACTTCCATTTTTTATGTACTTATTTTAGCGTTCATTATGTCTGATTTAACTTATCCCCTCCCCCCACCGACCGACCACCACAACTTCGCCTAAATAAATAAGAGTGTAGGTGATACGAATTACTCCCTGCCCCATAACGCTTATGCCTAATGCAAAGGGTAAAACGTTTAATTTTTTTTCCTTAGACTTTGCCATGTAAGGGGAAAATGACGGCATATACTGGATTCAAATAGCAAAGAACCCAACTAAGCTTTCACAATCCTACTGACAAACAAGAAAAATATTTCTTACCTTGTAGTTTCTATTTGTTCATAGGTGTTCAGTCAGTAACGTAACCAACAATGTATGCTCATTCTTGGTTTCTCTTGAATTCTACCAATGTGGGGTATGTTCAATGTGCACACTGTAAGGAATGCTGTCCAACATTCTTGGTCGTGTTTGACTGTCTGAGCTGTGGCGCTTCCGTTGCTAAGCATCAGACTCCAGCGATTGACAATACTGCCTCAATTAGCAACATTGAACTCTCTCCTCGTGATAGGTAATGTAACCTATTTTTTTTTTTTTTTTTTTTTTTTACAGGGCGGAAAAGTCATCCCACAAATGTCATTCGTCGTTACCATAGCAACAGGGAGAGCGTCTTTCTGATGGAAGGAGGGCCTGAGGCGGTAGACTGCACTTGTATGCCATCTTGCGGAGGATAGAGTGAGTTAGTTACTGCAGCAACGGTCCACGCCTGGACCGCGTGGTCCTCCCTTCCCGCGCGGTCCTCCCTCCCCGCGCAAAGTGCATCGATTTACTTGGCAGTAGGCTGTAATTGCAACTACCTGACACTTAACTCGGCGGCTAAAAGCTGCATTCTAAGTAGAAACTGCAAGCATAGCGACCATGCTCTTTAACAAGAGCTCTCGACGTCTTTCGTAATCGTCAAACATCTGTAGCGCGCGACGTTATAAATATTCGGCAGTGGGTGCGTGAAGGCATACTTACCTGGCGTAGGAGACACCGTGATCATAAAGGCGGTTCTCCCAGGGCGAGACCTTTCCATTGCACTTCGGTTAGGTTGACCCCTGCGATTACCTCTAATGTAGGTAACTCGGGCGCATAATTTTTGGTAGTCGGGACTGCGTTCGCGCTGTCCCGTTCTTAAATTGTTTCAAAACTCAGCACGCAATAACAGAAGCTTGCCAGTATACAGCAAGCTGCAACTAGATAGGCACAAAACGGTTAGCTGCACGTCAAGGGACCTGGCGTCGAACCCAGAGCCACCCAGCGCGCGGCCCACTCCGCAACGACCTCGGACGTGCGCCCTTAGTAGCAGAAGCCACGACGACGCAACCCCCGCACAGCGTCCGAAAATAGCAGTCGGACAGCCATTTCGGCCCTTCTCTATCCATCGATGATTGCGCACCGACGGTAAATCGGCGGTGCATCGACCCCTGCACGGCCGGCTAGTGTGATGGGGCGGTTGGGCCCACAGCAGCCGATGAGCGGCCGTAGGCGGTGCAGCGTGTATCGAGGTATAAGACGGGCCGAAATCAAGCGTCTAGCGTAGCGTCTTACGACTTGCAGACTTGCGGCACTTGGGGTGCTGGGGTCGTAGTCGGGTCGTGAACTGGAGACAACAAGAGCGAGAAAAATGAAAATGAAATTGCGGCCAACAGCACCCTGTTTTCCCAGGTGGTCACCCATCCAAGTACTGACAAGGCCCGACGTTGCTTAACTTCGGTGATCGGACGAGAACCGGTGTTTTCAACGTGGTATGGCCGTTGGCGAGCAAATTGTGCAACATGAAACGACAAGTCTGCGTCGGACCATGTCTCTTAATTTCCACACTGAGTGTTTATTTACCTGGCAGTAAACCCACGAGGCTGGCATAAAACGGCCGATCCAGATTTCGTGAAATGAAATAACATTTCTTTATGGAATGCATTTAGAAAATTAAAACTTTCGTACCTATTCTCCCTACTAGGGACGAAAAAATAGAAACACTTTCTGTTATTATGTTACAGTTGCGACTTGACAAATTCGTTAGATAGTCCAAATTCGTAGCAAAACAATGTCGTTAAATTACACCTGACAAAGACAATAAAACTCGCCTTCAATTAATTCGCTTTTGAATCATTTACATTACAAAACGTTCCACTTCCATTTTTTATGTACTTATTTTAGCGTTCATTATGTCTGATTTAACTTATCCCCTCCCCCCACCGACCGACCACCACAACTTCGCCTAAATAAATAAGAGTGTAGGTGATACGAATTACTCCCTGCCCCATAACGCTTATGCCTAATGCAAAGGGTAAAACGTTTAATTTTTTTTCCTTAGACTTTGCCATGTAAGGGGAAAATGACGGCATATACTGGATTCAAATAGCAAAGAACCCAACTAAGCTTTCACAATCCTACTGACAAACAAGAAAAATATTTCTTACCTTGTAGTTTCTATTTGTTCATAGGTGTTCAGTCAGTAACGTAACCAACAATGTATGCTCATTCTTGGTTTCTCTTGAATTCTACCAATGTGGGGTATGTTCAATGTGCACACTGTAAGGAATGCTGTCCAACATTCTTGGTCGTGTTTGACTGTCTGAGCTGTGGCGCTTCCGTTGCTAAGCAACAGACTCCAGCGATTGACAATACTGCCTCAATTAGCAACATTAAACTCTCTCCTCGTGATAGGTAATGTAACCTATTTTTTTTTTATTTTTTTTTTTACAGGGCGGAAAAGTCATCCCACAAATGTCATTCGTCGTTACCATAGCAACAGGGAGAGCGTCTTTCTGATGGAAGGAGGGCCTGAGGCGGTAGACTGCACTTGTATGCCATCTTGCGGAGGATAGAGTGAGTTAGTTACTGCAGCAACGGTCCACGCCTGGACCGCGTGGTCCTCCCTTCCCGCGCGGTCCTCCCTCCCCGCGCAAAGTGCATCGATTTACTTGGCAGTAGGCTGTAATTGCAACTACCTGACACTTAACTCGGCGGCTAAAAGCTGCATTCTAAGTAGAAACTGCAAGCATAGCGACCATGCTCTTTAACAAGAGCTCTCGACGTCTTTCGTAATCGTCAAACATCTGTAGCGCGCGACGTTATAAATATTCGGCAGTGGGTGCGTGAAGGCATACTTACCTGGCGTAGGAGACACCGTGATCATAAAGGCGGTTCTCCCAGGGCGAGACCTTTCCATTGCACTTCGGTTAGGTTGACCCCTGCGATTACCTCTAATGTAGGTAACTCGGGCGCATAATTTTTGGTAGTCGGGACTGCGTTCGCGCTGTCCCGTTCTTAAATTGTTTCAAAACTCAGCACGCAATAACAGAAGCTTGCCAGTATACAGCAAGCTGCAACTAGATAGGCACAAAACGGTTAGCTGCACGTCAAGGGACCTGGCGTCGAACCCAGAGCCACCCAGCGCGCGGCCCACTCCGCAACGACCTCGGACGTGCGCCCTTAGTAGCAGAAGCCACGACGACGCAACCCCCGCACAGCGTCCGAAAATAGCAGTCGGACAGCCATTTCGGCCCTTCTCTATCCATCGATGATTGCGCACCGACGGTAAATCGGCGGTGCATCGACCCCTGCACGGCCGGCTAGTGTGATGGGGCGGTTGGGCCCACAGCAGCCGATGAGCGGCCGTAGGCGGTGCAGCGTGTATCGAGGTATAAGACGGGCCGAAATCAAGCGTCTAGCGTAGCGTCTTACGACTTGCAGACTTGCGGCACTTGGGGTGCTGGGGTCGTAGTCGGGTCGTGAACTGGAGACAACAAGAGCGAGAAAAATGAAAATGAAATTGCGGCCAACAGCACCCTGTTTTCCCAGGTGGTCACCCATCCAAGTACTGACAAGGCCCGACGTTGCTTAACTTCGGTGATCGGACGAGAACCGGTGTTTTCAACGTGGTATGGCCGTTGGCGAGCAAATTGTGCAACATGAAACGACAAGTCTGCGTCGGACCATGTCTCTTAATTTCCACACTGAGTGTTTATTTACCTGGCAGTAAACCCACGAGGCTGGCATAAAACGGCCGATCCAGATTTCGTGAAATGAAATAACATTTCTTTATGGAATGCATTTAGAAAATTAAAACTTTCGTACCTATTCTCCCTACTAGGGACGAAAAAATAGAAACACTTTCTGTTATTATGTTACAGTTGCGACTTGACAAATTCGTTAGATAGTCCAAATTCGTAGCAAAACAATGTCGTTAAATTACACCTGACAAAGACAATAAAACTCGCCTTCAATTAATTCGCTTTTGAATCATTTACATTACAAAACGTTCCACTTCCATTTTTATGTACTTATTTTAGCGTTCATTATGTCTGATTTAACTTATCCCCTCCCCCCACCGACCGACCACCACAACTTCGCCTAAATAAATAAGAGTGTAGGTGATACGAATTACTCCCTGCCCCATAACGCTTATGCCTAATGCAAAGGGTAAAACGTTTAATTTTTTTTCCTTAGACTTTGCCATGTAAGGGGAAAATGACGGCATATACTGGATTCAAATAGCAAAGAACCCAACTAAGCTTTCACAATCCTACTGACAAACAAGAAAAATATTTCTTACCTTGTAGTTTCTATTTGTTCATAGGTGTTCAGTCAGTAACGTAACCAACAATGTATGCTCATTCTTGGTTTCTCTTGAATTCTACCAATGTGGGGTATGTTCAATGTGCACACTGTAAGGAATGCTGTCCAACATTCTTGGTCGTGTTTGACTGTCTGAGCTGTGGCGCTTCCGTTGCTAAGCAACAGACTCCAGCGATTGACAATACTGCCTCAATTAGCAACATTAAACTCTCTCCTCGTGATAGGTAATGTAACCTATTTTTTTTTAATTTTTTTTTTTACAGGGCGGAAAAGTCATCCCACAAATGTCATTCGTCGTTACCATAGCAACAGGGAGAGCGTCTTTCTGATGGAAGGAGGGCCTGAGGCGGTAGACTGCACTTGTATGCCATCTTGCGGAGGATAGAGTGAGTTAGTTACTGCAGCAACGGTCCACGCCTGGACCGCGTGGTCCTCCCTTCCCGCGCGGTCCTCCCTCCCCGCGCAAAGTGCATCGATTTACTTGGCAGTAGGCTGTAATTGCAACTACCTGACACTTAACTCGGCGGCTAAAAGCTGCATTCTAAGTAGAAACTGCAAGCATAGCGACCATGCTCTTTAACAAGAGCTCTCGACGTCTTTCGTAATCGTCAAACATCTGTAGCGCGCGACGTTATAAATATTCGGCAGTGGGTGCGTGAAGGCATACTTACCTGGCGTAGGAGACACCGTGATCATAAAGGCGGTTCTCCCAGGGCGAGACCTTTCCATTGCACTTCGGTTAGGTTGACCCCTGCGATTACCTCTAATGTAGGTAACTCGGGCGCATAATTTTTGGTAGTCGGGACTGCGTTCGCGCTGTCCCGTTCTTAAATTGTTTCAAAACTCAGCACGCAATAACAGAAGCTTGCCAGTATACAGCAAGCTGCAACTAGATAGGCACAAAACGGTTAGCTGCACGTCAAGGGACCTGGCGTCGAACCCAGAGCCACCCAGCGCGCGGCCCACTCCGCAACGACCTCGGACGTGCGCCCTTAGTAGCAGAAGCCACGACGACGCAACCCCCGCACAGCGTCCGAAAATAGCAGTCGGACAGCCATTTCGGCCCTTCTCTATCCATCGATGATTGCGCACCGACGGTAAATCGGCGGTGCATCGACCCCTGCACGGCCGGCTAGTGTGATGGGGCGGTTGGGCCCACAGCAGCCGATGAGCGGCCGTAGGCGGTGCAGCGTGTATCGAGGTATAAGACGGGCCGAAATCAAGCGTCTAGCGTAGCGTCTTACGACTTGCAGACTTGCGGCACTTGGGGTGCTGGGGTCGTAGTCGGGTCGTGAACTGGAGACAACAAGAGCGAGAAAAATGAAAATGAAATTGCGGCCAACAGCACCCTGTTTTCCCAGGTGGTCACCCATCCAAGTACTGACAAGGCCCGACGTTGCTTAACTTCGGTGATCGGACGAGAACCGGTGTTTTCAACGTGGTATGGCCGTTGGCGAGCAAATTGTGCAACATGAAACGACAAGTCTGCGTCGGACCATGTCTCTTAATTTCCACACTGAGTGTTTATTTACCTGGCAGTAAACCCACGAGGCTGGCATAAAACGGCCGATCCAGATTTCGTGAAATGAAATAACATTTCTTTATGGAATGCATTTAGAAAATTAAAACTTTCGTACCTATTCTCCCTACTAGGGACGAAAAAATAGAAACACTTTCTGTTATTATGTTACAGTTGCGACTTGACAAATTCGTTAGATAGTCCAAATTCGTAGCAAAACAATGTCGTTAAATTACACCTGACAAAGACAATAAAACTCGCCTTCAATTAATTCGCTTTTGAATCATTTACATTACAAAACGTTCCACTTCCATTTTTTATGTACTTATTTTAGCGTTCATTATGTCTGATTTAACTTATCCCCTCCCCCCACCGACCGACCACCACAACTTCGCCTAAATAAATAAGAGTGTAGGTGATACGAATTACTCCCTGCCCCATAACGCTTATGCCTAATGCAAAGGGTAAAACGTTTAATTTTTTTTCCTTAGACTTTGCCATGTAAGGGGAAAATGACGGCATATACTGGATTCAAATAGCAAAGAACCCAACTAAGCTTTCACAATCCTACTGACAAACAAGAAAAATATTTCTTACCTTGTAGTTTCTATTTGTTCATAGGTGTTCAGTCAGTAACGTAACCAACAATGTATGCTCATTCTTGGTTTCTCTTGAATTCTACCAATGTGGGGTATGTTCAATGTGCACACTGTAAGGAATGCTGTCCAACATTCTTGGTCGTGTTTGACTGTCTGAGCTGTGGCGCTTCCGTTGCTAAGCAACAGACTCCAGCGATTGACAATACTGCCTCAATTAGCAACATTAAACTCTCTCCTCGTGATAGGTAATGTAACCTATTTTTTTTTTATTTTTTTTTTTTTTACAGGGCGGAAAAGTCATCCCACAAATGTCATTCGTCGTTACCATAGCAACAGGGAGAGCGTCTTTCTGATGGAAGGAGGGCCTGAGGCGGTAGACTGCACTTGTATGCCATCTTGCGGAGGATAGAGTGAGTTAGTTACTGCAGCAACGGTCCACGCCTGGACCGCGTGGTCCTCCCTTCCCGCGCGGTCCTCCCTCCCCGCGCAAAGTGCATCGATTTACTTGGCAGTAGGCTGTAATTGCAACTACCTGACACTTAACTCGGCGGCTAAAAGCTGCATTCTAAGTAGAAACTGCAAGCATAGCGACCATGCTCTTTAACAAGAGCTCTCGACGTCTTTCGTAATCGTCAAACATCTGTAGCGCGCGACGTTATAAATATTCGGCAGTGGGTGCGTGAAGGC
Source organism: Locusta migratoria (assembly GCA_026315105.1). Lineage (NCBI taxonomy): Eukaryota > Metazoa > Arthropoda > Insecta > Orthoptera > Acrididae > Locusta > Locusta migratoria. The sequence goes on from CM048746.1 coordinate 568,204,926, forward strand.
ATACTTACCTGGCGTAGGAGACACCGAGTCTTCGGCCTCGACGCTAGGTGGAGCCTCTGACGCTGCGGCGGCGGCGCCGGCCTTCGCTCCCTGGTCTTCGCTTCGTTTCTTCGAGTTTGTAAGTATGGAGACGACGATCAACAGGGTTCATAGTATTCAGTGCATCTTTGATCGACGAGCACCTAGGCCGTCCGCCAATGATTTCCAGCGTTGGCTTGTTTTTGACGTAAAGATTCCTATTGAAGTGATTGACACGTTTCAATTAGATTTTATTCTGTATTCGGTTTTTGTAAAGTTTACCTCTGCTGACGTGTTTGAGAAATATGTGTCCGAAAAGGTTGGCGTTCACGATTTCAAACACCATGACGGGTCTATTAGTAAAGTGCAAATTGTGCCATCTGGAGTTAGAAGTGTTAGAGTTTTTAATGTTCCTCCCGAGTGTCCAAATGAACTAATCGGTCGTGCACTCTCTCCCTTCGGGAATGTGTTGGACATTGTAAATGAAAAGTGGGGCAGTGGGTACCTTATTCGCTGCAATAGTGGTGTGCGTTGTGTCCGCATGGATGTTCAACGGCAGATTCCGTCTTATTTAACGATCGTCGGCGTCCGCGCTCAGATTAGTTATGTTGGACAATTACCAACTTGTTCAATATGTCACTCGACGGAACATTTGCGAATGTATTGCCCTCGTAGGCGTCCCGTGCAGTTGCCGCGAGCGCCTGACGTTACTGACGAACAGATGTTTCCGCTGTTCAGTGACGTCACTCGACAACCGCCGACAGTGACTGATGTCATTCCCCCCGCGGATATTATGACGGACGTAGTAACCGAGGTCGCGTCAGGGGCGGCACCCAGTGCTCCCTGTCCGGTTCCTGGGTCTGATGTAGTGGTGACACCGACTACTTTACTTGCGGATACCGCACCGGCTGTTGTCCGGGCGGCTGAGGGAGAAGTTGACACATCTAGTCCAGCCCATTCGTCAGACATGGTTGTCGACATTTCGTCGTCGCCGGTTTCGGTTTCGTTGACTGCCACTGAGGTGCAGGATAGTTTGACGGCGGTCGATTCTGAGATGCCCCCTCCTGTAGGAGTCGCCAAAACTGCTGTTCCGTCCGAGACAGGTCCTCAACCTCGTCGTCGTCGGAACAAGAATGGGAGGCGGGGCAAGAAAAGCGTGGACGATCAGGCGGGTGGGGCTTCGCAAACCTCTGCGGAAGGTAGTGGTAGTGACGCGGAGTCGGTGGCGTCTGCTGCGTCTACGTCTTCGGTTTCTGAGGACCGTCGCGATCCAATGCGAGAACAGGGTCGTCACCTCGACGCCCTTCTCTCCTCTGTGAGGGATCGGGGCTTGGTACGACTAAAGCGCAAGAAAGGCCAATCTAGTGAGCAGACTTCGCAACGGACGAAAATCGTCTCCCAACCGTCAACGTCTGCGGAGGGAGTGGGTGGGGCGGGATCACAACCCACCACCGATCTCACCAAGGACAGGATGGATTGGGCTGAGGACTGCGAAGGGGACGAATTTTATTAACATTGGTGGTAAATGGCGTCTGGCTCATGTCCTTTTAATGTCTTTACGGTAAATGCACAGCAGATGAGCAACCCATACAAAGCAATAGCCCTTAATGATTTTCTAAAAGACCATCATTGTGATGTGGCGTTGCTACAGGAAATTACTCGGGAGGCGTTGCGGTACATGACGGACTTTGCAGTCATTGCAAATGTTGACCCCACATTGCCGACGGGTACTGCCATCCTGACCCGTCCAGGAACTGAAGTTACGGGAGTCACTTTAATGCCTAGCGGTCGCGCCATTTTGTGCATAATTAATGGTGTCACTTTTGTAAATGTTTATGCGCCGTCTGGTGACATACCAGCACAGCGCCGGTTTTTTGGGCAGGAACTTGTTGAACTTATTGGGCGGACACGCGATGAAATCATTCTTGGAGGCGACTTTAACGCCGTTTTAGGCGACGCCGACCAACTCCCACGGCCGAACAAGAGTCCCGAACTGGCCGCACTAGTCGATGCCCTCCGTTTTCACGATACCTGGCGCATCCTCCATCCGAATGACACGGAATTTACTTATTTCCATCCCACAGGACGAAGTCGATTGGACAGGATTTATGTGTCGGCCGCCTTTCGACCTCATGTTTGTCAAGTTCAAGTTCTCCCGGTTTTCTTTTCCGACCACTGTGGTTATCGTTGTCAAGTTGTTCTTCCTACCCAGCGACCCCCGCGTCGAACAAATGTATGGAAACTTAACTGCAGCCATCTGCTTGATGCCAATTTGGCTGAGGGCTTTCATGACTTATGGGACGTTTTGCTGCTTAAACGTCAGAATGCGGCGAATACTCTCGATTGGTGGCTTTCCATTGCGAAGCCGTCTATTCGACGCTTTCTTATTGCGTATAGTCGGGAGAAAGCATATTGGCGAACGGCTCATGCCAATTTTACCTTACAGTGTCTTCAGGATCTTGTAGACATTGTAACTGCAGATCCCGGTCAATTGCCGCGGCTTAAGCGTTTAAAAGCCCAACTCCTTTGTGAGATACGTGCTAGGGGTGCCGGAATGGTGATTAGGAGCCAACCCCATGGGGAGATCGACGGCGAACCTGCTTCTGTATACCACCTCCACCGGGAGCGTCGCCGTCAGGAAACTCTCCACATCAGGGATTGGGTGACCGTGGATGGTCAACGCACTCAGGATCAAAGGGTGATACATGCGGAAATTTGCGATTATTTCGAACGTTTGTTCCAAGATACGCACATTGACGCACAGGCTCTGGATGTTATTTTACGTAATGTGACGTCTGTTTTAACACCTGCCCACCGAGACGCCCTCCTGGCAGATTTTACTTCTGAAGATGTGCAGGATGCTCTGAAACGTAGTCCGAGGGGAAAGTCCCCGGGCTTGGACGGGATACCTGTTGAGTTTTATGTGCGTTTCTCTGGTGTTTTAATTCCTGCTTTAACAGATGTTGCAAATGAATTGCTCCATAGGGCTGTAGTCCCCCCTGAATTTACTGTGGGTAGTATCACCCTTGTTCCTAAAAATACCCGTGCAATTCCCAGTCTTAACACCATCCGACCCATTACGCTTTTAAACGTAGATTATAAGATCATTGCTCGATGCTTCGCAAATCGTCTCAAAGCAGTCATGCCGTTCATCATTAGCCCCCAGCAGTATTGTGCAGTGCGCGATAGGAACATTTATGACGCTGTTCTGGCCTATCGCGACTGCATTGGACATGTGCGAGCCGACAGGACTACACGTGCAGCGATACTCCTAATAGACTTTCAAAATGCATTTGACAGGATTAGTCATGTTTATATGCGACATGTGATGACCGCGATGGGATTTGGGCCGATTTTTACTGAGACTATCCAGTCTATCCTCGGTACTGCCACATCCCGTATCAATGTTAACGGTTGCCTTAGTCGGCCGATACGAATACGTCGGTCCGTCAGACAGGGGTGTCCCCTTTCGATGGCTTTGTTTGCCATCGCCTTGGATCCCCTTCTTCGGACCATTGACATCAACTGTGGTGGACTACTCGTGGGTGGAGCTCGTCTCACTTCCTGTGCATATGCTGACGACCTGGGCGTTTTTCTAGCTCACCCAGCAGACGTCGACGTCTTACATGGCGTTTTACAGGGTTTTGAACGTGCGACGGGTGCCCTCATTAATCCGAGGAAGACGGTTCTCCTCCCCTTGGCGCGGTGGCCTCAGACTGTGCAGCCTACATGGTATACGGTCCAGGACAAACACAAGGTCCTTGGTATCATCATGACCAATAATACACAACGGATGGCGACGTTAAATTGGACCTCCATTCTGCACAGTATCCGGGCTCTGTGTCATTTGCATTCGACAAGGTTATTGGCTTTGCATGACAAGGTACACATCATTAATACCTCGATTTTGGCTAAAGCATGGTACCTGGCCCAGGTGCTTCCGGCACCTAAGGGTCTTGCTCACAGTATTACTTCTGCCATCTACTTTCTGTTGTGGCGTGGCCACCTTTTCAAGCCATCCATGGCTACCTGTACTCTCCCGCCCGAGTCTGGTGGATTGGGACTTGTTGACTTTGACGCTAAGTGTGCGGCGTTGCTGATTCGACGGACGACAGCAGTGATTGGCAAAGGACCTGCCAGTCCGACGGCCACACTTTTCCAGCGTTATCGGCCGCCGTCAGTGACAGCGCCAGTGCAGATTATGCACATACCATACCACCTAAATCATGTGCGCCAATACTTCCTCCACTCTAGTTATATCGTCGACGGCGATCTTTTTCAAAAACGGGTGAAAGATCTCACTCACGATCTCCGTGGATCTCCGGCCCCTAACAAGTGGGAGCTACGGTTGCCGACTAAGACGTGGAGTACCATTTGGAGGAATATTTCTTCGCGTGTCCTACCGCCAAATATTCGGGCAATTTGGTATCAGGTGGTTAATCGTACCATACCTACAAATGCTAAACGTCACGCAATTAAACTGTGTCCATCAGCTCTTTGTGTTACTTGTCGATCAGTGGACACAGTTGAACATCGTTTTGTGTGCCGCCGTCATGTCGCTCTATGGGATATCGCCAGAGACATGCTGAGACTGATCAACCGAGTCTCTATCGACACCATCACTGTCGAGGACGCCGTTACCCCTGAATGGACCCCATACCCTAATACAAAACGACATGCCACGCAATGGATTCTGGGACGCACTATTTATTCGATTTTTACGATGAACACGACGGATTCTGTAGACTTCCTGTCGTATCTTTGGAGTGAATATGACAAAGAAAAAAGGCAGACGAAATATAAAGAAAAATTTGGTAATTTTTTGAAAGTTTCTTTAGAATATATTTTTGCCAAGCACGGCATGTAACTTTTTCCTGTTGGGTTTTCCGTCTTTACGTTTTTCCTTTATGGTGACACATTGTGCCGAGTGCCTGTTTTTAATTTTTTATCTCTCATGTGTTCTATCGACAGTGCATGGACACTGGATAGTTTTGTGTTTTGGTTTCTGTGTATTTGTGGCTGGCTTGCCCCTGGTTATTTAATTGGTTGATTTTACGGTTTATTTTAATTTTTCTGGTGCATTGTGCCGGGTGACTTTTACTTTGTCAATTTATGCTATTCTTGATAGTGAATGAACACTGGACTATTTGTGTTTGGTTCTCTATGCACACTGTGGTCTGTTTCGTCCAGAACGGATTCTTTGATTTCTCTCTTCTTCTTATTCTTTCTTCGCGTCCGATATGAAGTTACCGGATTCTTCCTTCTTCTGGCTCGGCTTGCATTCCACACAAGAGGACCACAGGATTACCAGAAGAAGAACATCAATACATATAAAAAAATGAAAAACAAAACCATCGGGGGAACCTTTTGTTTCTTAGCCGACGAAGGCTCTAATGGTGAGCGAAAGGACGGGGTGTAGGGGAATAGGGAGCCCCGAAAAAAAAAAAAAAAAAAAAAAAAAAAGAAAAAAAAAAGAAAAAAAAAAAAAAAAAGAGACCTTTCCATTGCACTTCGGTTAGGTTGACCCCTGCGATTACCTCTAATGTAGGTAACTCGGGCGCATAATTTTTGGTAGTCGGGACTGCGTTCGCGCTGTCCCGTTCTTAAATTGTTTCAAAACTCAGCACGCAATAACAGAAGCTTGCCAGTATACAGCAAGCTGCAACTAGATAGGCACAAAACGGTTAGCTGCACGTCAAGGGACCTGGCGTCGAACCCAGAGCCACCCAGCGCGCGGCCCACTCCGCAACGACCTCGGACGTGCGCCCTTAGTAGCAGAAGCCACGACGACGCAACCCCCGCACAGCGTCCGAAAATAGCAGTCGGACAGCCATTTCGGCCCTTCTCTATCCATCGATGATTGCGCACCGACGGTAAATCGGCGGTGCGTCGAGCCCTGCACGGCCGGCTAGTGTGATGGGGCGGTTGGGCCCACAGCAGCCGATGAGCGGCCGTAGGCGGTGCAGCGTGTATCGAGGTATAAGACGGGCCGAAATCAAGCGTCTAGCGTAGCGTCTTACGACTTGCAGACTTGCGGCACTTGGGGTGCTGGGGTCGTAGTCGGGTCGTGAACTGGAGACAACAAGAGCGAGAAAAATGAAAATGAAATTGCGGCCAACAGCACCCTGTTTTCCCAGGTGGTCACCCATCCAAGTACTGACAAGGCCCGACGTTGCTTAACTTCGGTGATCGGACGAGAACCGGTGTTTTCAACGTGGTATGGCCGTTGGCGAGCAAATTGTGCAACATGAAACGACAAGTCTGCGTCGGACCATGTCTCTTAATTTCCACACTGAGTGTTTATTTACCTGGCAGTAAACCCACGAGGCTGGCATAAAACGGCCGATCCAGATTTCGTGAAATGAAATAACATTTCTTTATGGAATGCATTTAGAAAATTAAAACTTTCGTACCTATTCTCCCTACTAGGGACGAAAAAATAGAAACACTTTCTGTTATTATGTTACAGTTGCGACTTGACAAATTCGTTAGATAGTCCAAATTCGTAGCAAAACAATGTCGTTAAATTACACCTGACAAAGACAATAAAACTCGCCTTCAATTAATTCGCTTTTGAATCATTTACATTACAAAACGTTCCACTTCCATTTTTTATGTACTTATTTTAGCGTTCATTATGTCTGATTTAACTTATCCCCTCCCCCCACCGACCGACCACCACAACTTCGCCTAAATAAATAAGAGTGTAGGTGATACGAATTACTCCCTGCCCCATAACGCTTATGCCTAATGCAAAGGGTAAAACGTTTAATTTTTTTTCCTTAGACTTTGCCATGTAAGGGGAAAATGACGGCATATACTGGATTCAAATAGCAAAGAACCCAACTAAGCTTTCACAATCCTACTGACAAACAAGAAAAATATTTCTTACCTTGTAGTTTCTATTTGTTCATAGGTGTTCAGTCAGTAACGTAACCAACAATGTATGCTCATTCTTGGTTTCTCTTGAATTCTACCAATGTGGGGTATGTTCAATGTGCACACTGTAAGGAATGCTGTCCAACATTTTGGTCGTGTTTGACTGTCTGAGCTGTGGCGCTTCCGTTGCTAAGCAACAGACTCCAGCGATTGACAATACTGCCTCAATTAGCAACATTAAACTCTCTCCTCGTGATAGGTAATGTAACCTATTTTTTTTTTTTTTTTTTTTTTTTTTTTTTACAGGGCGGAAAAGTCATCCCACAAATGTCATTCGTCGTTACCATAGCAACAGGGAGAGCGTCTTTCTGATGGAAGGAGGGCCTGAGGCGGTAGACTGCACTTGTATGCCATCTTGCGGAGGATAGAGTGAGTTAGTTACTGCAGCAACGGTCCACGCCTGGACCGCGTGGTCCTCCCTTCCCGCGCGGTCCTCCCTCCCCGCGCAAAGTGCATCGATTTACTTGGCAGTAGGCTGTAATTGCAACTACCTGACACTTAACTCGGCGGCTAAAAGCTGCATTCTAAGTAGAAACTGCAAGCATAGCGACCATGCTCTTTAACAAGAGCTCTCGACGTCTTTCGTAATCGTCAAACATCTGTAGCGCGCGACGTTATAAATATTCGGCAGTGGGTGCGTGAAGGCATACTTACCTGGCGTAGGAGACACCGTGATCATAAAGGCGGTTCTCCCAGGGCGAGACCTTTCCATTGCACTTCGGTTAGGTTGACCCCTGCGATTACCTCTAATGTAGGTAACTCGGGCGCATAATTTTTGGTAGTCGGGACTGCGTTCGCGCTGTCCCGTTCTTAAATTGTTTCAAAACTCAGCACGCAATAACAGAAGCTTGCCAGTATACAGCAAGCTGCAACTAGATAGGCACAAAACGGTTAGCTGCACGTCAAGGGACCTGGCGTCGAACCCAGAGCCACCCAGCGCGCGGCCCACTCCGCAACGACCTCGGACGTGCGCCCTTAGTAGCAGAAGCCACGACGACGCAACCCCCGCACAGCGTCCGAAAATAGCAGTCGGACAGCCATTTCGGCCCTTCTCTATCCATCGATGATTGCGCACCGACGGTAAATCGGCGGTGCGTCGAGCCCTGCACGGCCGGCTAGTGTGATGGGGCGGTTGGGCCCACAGCAGCCGATGAGCGGCCGTAGGCGGTGCAGCGTGTATCGAGGTATAAGACGGGCCGAAATCAAGCGTCTAGCGTAGCGTCTTACGACTTGCAGACTTGCGGCACTTGGGGTGCTGGGGTCGTAGTCGGGTCGTGAACTGGAGACAACAAGAGCGAGAAAAATGAAAATGAAATTGCGGCCAACAGCACCCTGTTTTCCCAGGTGGTCACCCATCCAAGTACTGACAAGGCCCGACGTTGCTTAACTTCGGTGATCGGACGAGAACCGGTGTTTTCAACGTGGTATGGCCGTTGGCGAGCAAATTGTGCAACATGAAACGACAAGTCTGCGTCGGACCATGTCTCTTAATTTCCACACTGAGTGTTTATTTACCTGGCAGTAAACCCACGAGGCTGGCATAAAACGGCCGATCCAGATTTCGTGAAATGAAATAACATTTCTTTATGGAATGCATTTAGAAAATTAAAACTTTCGTACCTATTCTCCCTACTAGGGACGAAAAAATAGAAACACTTTCTGTTATTATGTTACAGTTGCGACTTGACAAATTCGTTAGATAGTCCAAATTCGTAGCAAAACAATGTCGTTAAATTACACCTGACAAAGACAATAAAACTCGCCTTCAATTAATTCGCTTTTGAATCATTTACATTACAAAACGTTCCACTTCCATTTTTTATGTACTTATTTTAGCGTTCATTATGTCTGATTTAACTTATCCCCTCCCCCCACCGACCGACCACCACAACTTCGCCTAAATAAATAAGAGTGTAGGTGATACGAATTACTCCCTGCCCCATAACGCTTATGCCTAATGCAAAGGGTAAAACGTTTAATTTTTTTTCCTTAGACTTTGCCATGTAAGGGGAAAATGACGGCATATACTGGATTCAAATAGCAAAGAACCCAACTAAGCTTTCACAATCCTACTGACAAACAAGAAAAATATTTCTTACCTTGTAGTTTCTATTTGTTCATAGGTGTTCAGTCAGTAACGTAACCAACAATGTATGCTCATTCTTGGTTTCTCTTGAATTCTACCAATGTGGGGTATGTTCAATGTGCACACTGTAAGGAATGCTGTCCAACATTCTTGGTCGTGTTTGACTGTCTGAGCTGTGGCGCTTCCGTTGCTAAGCAACAGACTCCAGCGATTGACAATACTGCCTCAATTAGCAACATTAAACTCTCTCCTCGTGATAGGTAATGTAACCTATTTTTTTTTTTTTTTTTTTTTTTACAGGGCGGAAAAGTCATCCCACAAATGTCATTCGTCGTTACCATAGCAACAGGGAGAGCGTCTTTCTGATGGAAGGAGGGCCTGAGGCGGTAGACTGCACTTGTATGCCATCTTGCGGAGGATAGAGTGAGTTAGTTACTGCAGCAACGGTCCACGCCTGGACCGCGTGGTCCTCCCTTCCCGCGCGGTCCTCCCTCCCCGCGCAAAGTGCATCGATTTACTTGGCAGTAGGCTGTAATTGCAACTACCTGACACTTAACTCGGCGGCTAAAAGCTGCATTCTAAGTAGAAACTGCAAGCATAGCGACCATGCTCTTTAACAAGAGCTCTCGACGTCTTTCGTAATCGTCAAACATCTGTAGCGCGCGACGTTATAAATATTCGGCAGTGGGTGCGTGAAGGCATACTTACCTGGCGTAGGAGACACCGTGATCATAAAGGCGGTTCTCCCAGGGCGAGACCTTTCCATTGCACTTCGGTTAGGTTGACCCCTGCGATTACCTCTAATGTAGGTAACTCGGGCGCATAATTTTTGGTAGTCGGGACTGCGTTCGCGCTGTCCCGTTCTTAAATTGTTTCAAAACTCAGCACGCAATAACAGAAGCTTGCCAGTATACAGCAAGCTGCAACTAGATAGGCACAAAACGGTTAGCTGCACGTCAAGGGACCTGGCGTCGAACCCAGAGCCACCCAGCGCGCGGCCCACTCCGCAACGACCTCGGACGTGCGCCCTTAGTAGCAGAAGCCACGACGACGCAACCCCCGCACAGCGTCCGAAAATAGCAGTCGGACAGCCATTTCGGCCCTTCTCTATCCATCGATGATTGCGCACCGACGGTAAATCGGCGGTGCATCGACCCCTGCACGGCCGGCTAGTGTGATGGGGCGGTTGGGCCCACAGCAGCCGATGAGCGGCCGTAGGCGGTGCAGCGTGTATCGAGGTATAAGACGGGCCGAAATCAAGCGTCTAGCGTAGCGTCTTACGACTTGCAGACTTGCGGCACTTGGGGTGCTGGGGTCGTAGTCGGGTCGTGAACTGGAGACAACAAGAGCGAGAAAAATGAAAATGAAATTGCGGCCAACAGCACCCTGTTTTCCCAGGTGGTCACCCATCCAAGTACTGACAAGGCCCGACGTTGCTTAACTTCGGTGATCGGACGAGAACCGGTGTTTTCAACGTGGTATGGCCGTTGGCGAGCAAATTGTGCAACATGAAACGACAAGTCTGCGTCGGACCATGTCTCTTAATTTCCACACTGAGTGTTTATTTACCTGGCAGTAAACCCACGAGGCTGGCATAAAACGGCCGATCCAGATTTCGTGAAATGAAATAACATTTCTTTATGGAATGCATTTAGAAAATTAAAACTTTCGTACCTATTCTCCCTACTAGGGACGAAAAAATAGAAACACTTTCTGTTATTATGTTACAGTTGCGACTTGACAAATTCGTTAGATAGTCCAAATTCGTAGCAAAACAATGTCGTTAAATTACACCTGACAAAGACAATAAAACTCGCCTTCAATTAATTCGCTTTTGAATCATTTACATTACAAAACGTTCCACTTCCATTTTTTATGTACTTATTTTAGCGTTCATTATGTCTGATTTAACTTATCCCCTCCCCCACCGACCGACCACCACAACTTCGCCTAAATAAATAAGAGTGTAGGTGATACGAATTACTCCCTGCCCCATAACGCTTATGCCTAATGCAAAGGGTAAAACGTTTAATTTTTTTTCCTTAGACTTTGCCATGTAAGGGGAAAATGACGGCATATACTGGATTCAAATAGCAAAGAACCCAACTAAGCTTTCACAATCCTACTGACAAACAAGAAAAATATTTCTTACCTTGTAGTTTCTATTTGTTCATAGGTGTTCAGTCAGTAACGTAACCAACAATGTATGCTCATTCTTGGTTTCTCTTGAATTCTACCAATGTGGGGTATGTTCAATGTGCACACTGTAAGGAATGCTGTCCAACATTCTTGGTCGTGTTTGACTGTCTGAGCTGTGGCGCTTCCGTTGCTAAGCAACAGACTCCAGCGATTGACAATACTGCCTCAATTAGCAACATTAAACTCTCTCCTCGTGATAGGTAATGTAACCTATTTTTTTTTTTTTTTTTTTTTTACAGGGCGGAAAAGTCATCCCACAAATGTCATTCGTCGTTACCATAGCAACAGGGAGAGCGTCTTTCTGATGGAAGGAGGGCCTGAGGCGGTAGACTGCACTTGTATGCCATCTTGCGGAGGATAGAGTGAGTTAGTTACTGCAGCAACGGTCCACGCCTGGACCGCGTGGTCCTCCCTTCCCGCGCGGTCCTCCCTCCCCGCGCAAAGTGCATCGATTTACTTGGCAGTAGGCTGTAATTGCAACTACCTGACACTTAACTCGGCGGCTAAAAGCTGCATTCTAAGTAGAAACTGCAAGCATAGCGACCATGCTCTTTAACAAGAGCTCTCGACGTCTTTCGTAATCGTCAAACATCTGTAGCGCGCGACGTTATAAATATTCGGCAGTGGGTGCGTGAAGGCATACTTACCTGGCGTAGGAGACACCGTGATCATAAAGGCGGTTCTCCCAGGGCGAGACCTTTCCATTGCACTTCGGTTAGGTTGACCCCTGCGATTACCTCTAATGTAGGTAACTCGGGCGCATAATTTTTGGTAGTCGGGACTGCGTTCGCGCTGTCCCGTTCTTAAATTGTTTCAAAACTCAGCACGCAATAACAGAAGCTTGCCAGTATACAGCAAGCTGCAACTAGATAGGCACAAAACGGTTAGCTGCACGTCAAGGGACCTGGCGTCGAACCCAGAGCCACCCAGCGCGCGGCCCACTCCGCAACGACCTCGGACGTGCGCCCTTAGTAGCAGAAGCCACGACGACGCAACCCCCGCACAGCGTCCGAAAATAGCAGTCGGACAGCCATTTCGGCCCTTCTCTATCCATCGATGATTGCGCACCGACGGTAAATCGGCGGTGCATCGAGCCCTGCACGGCCGGCTAGTGTGATGGGGCGGTTGGGCCCACAGCAGCCGATGAGCGGCCGTAGGCGGTGCAGCGTGTATCGAGGTATAAGACGGGCCGAAATCAAGCGTCTAGCGTAGCGTCTTACGACTTGCAGACTTGCGGCACTTGGGGTGCTGGGGTCGTAGTCGGGTCGTGAACTGGAGACAACAAGAGCGAGAAAAATGAAAATGAAATTGCGGCCAACAGCACCCTGTTTTCCCAGGTGGTCACCCATCCAAGTACTGACAAGGCCCGACGTTGCTTAACTTCGGTGATCGGACGAGAACCGGTGTTTTCAACGTGGTATGGCCGTTGGCGAGCAAATTGTGCAACATGAAACGACAAGTCTGCGTCGGACCATGTCTCTTAATTTCCACACTGAGTGTTTATTTACCTGGCAGTAAACCCACGAGGCTGGCATAAAACGGCCGATCCAGATTTCGTGAAATGAAATAACATTTCTTTATGGAATGCATTTAGAAAATTAAAACTTTCGTACCTATTCTCCCTACTAGGGACGAAAAAATAGAAACACTTTCTGTTATTATGTTACAGTTGCGACTTGACAAATTCGTTAGATAGTCCAAATTCGTAGCAAAACAATGTCGTTAAATTACACCTGACAAAGACAATAAAACTCGCCTTCAATTAATTCGCTTTTGAATCATTTACATTACAAAACGTTCCACTTCCATTTTTTATGTACTTATTTTAGCGTTCATTATGTCTGATTTAACTTATCCCCTCCCCCCACCGACCGACCACCACAACTTCGCCTAAATAAATAAGAGTGTAGGTGATACGAATTACTCCCTGCCCCATAACGCTTATGCCTAATGCAAAGGGTAAAACGTTTAATTTTTTTTCCTTAGACTTTGCCATGTAAGGGGAAAATGACGGCATATACTGGATTCAAATAGCAAAGAACCCAACTAAGCTTTCACAATCCTACTGACAAACAAGAAAAATATTTCTTACCTTGTAGTTTCTATTTGTTCATAGGTGTTCAGTCAGTAACGTAACCAACAATGTATGCTCATTCTTGGTTTCTCTTGAATTCTACCAATGTGGGGTATGTTCAATGTGCACACTGTAAGGAATGCTGTCCAACATTTTGGTCGTGTTTGACTGTCTGAGCTGTGGCGCTTCCGTTGCTAAGCAACAGACTCCAGCGATTGACAATACTGCCTCAATTAGCAACATTAAACTCTCTCCTCGTGATAGGTAATGTAACCTATTTTTTTTTTTTTTTTTTTTTTTTTACAGGGCGGAAAAGTCATCCCACAAATGTCATTCGTCGTTACCATAGCAACAGGGAGAGCGTCTTTCTGATGGAAGGAGGGCCTGAGGCGGTAGACTGCACTTGTATGCCATCTTGCGGAGGATAGAGTGAGTTAGTTACTGCAGCAACGGTCCACGCCTGGACCGCGTGGTCCTCCCTTCCCGCGCGGTCCTCCCTCCCCGCGCAAAGTGCATCGATTTACTTGGCAGTAGGCTGTAATTGCAACTACCTGACACTTAACTCGGCGGCTAAAAGCTGCATTCTAAGTAGAAACTGCAAGCATAGCGACCATGCTCTTTAACAAGAGCTCTCGACGTCTTTCGTAATCGTCAAACATCTGTAGCGCGCGACGTTATAAATATTCGGCAGTGGGTGCGTGAAGGCATACTTACCTGGCGTAGGAGACACCGTGATCATAAAGGCGGTTCTCCCAGGGCGAGACCTTTCCATTGCACTTCGGTTAGGTTGACCCCTGCGATTACCTCTAATGTAGGTAACTCGGGCGCATAATTTTTGGTAGTCGGGACTGCGTTCGCGCTGTCCCGTTCTTAAATTGTTTCAAAACTCAGCACGCAATAACAGAAGCTTGCCAGTATACAGCAAGCTGCAACTAGATAGGCACAAAACGGTTAGCTGCACGTCAAGGGACCTGGCGTCGAACCCAGAGCCACCCAGCGCGCGGCCCACTCCGCAACGACCTCGGACGTGCGCCCTTAGTAGCAGAAGCCACGACGACGCAACCCCCGCACAGCGTCCGAAAATAGCAGTCGGACAGCCATTTCGGCCCTTCTCTATCCATCGATGATTGCGCACCGACGGTAAATCGGCGGTGCATCGACCCCTGCACGGCCGGCTAGTGTGATGGGGCGGTTGGGCCCACAGCAGCCGATGAGCGGCCGTAGGCGGTGCAGCGTGTATCGAGGTATAAGACGGGCCGAAATCAAGCGTCTAGCGTAGCGTCTTACGACTTGCAGACTTGCGGCACTTGGGGTGCTGGGGTCGTAGTCGGGTCGTGAACTGGAGACAACAAGAGCGAGAAAAATGAAAATGAAATTGCGGCCAACAGCACCCTGTTTTCCCAGGTGGTCACCCATCCAAGTACTGACAAGGCCCGACGTTGCTTAACTTCGGTGATCGGACGAGAACCGGTGTTTTCAACGTGGTATGGCCGTTGGCGAGCAAATTGTGCAACATGAAACGACAAGTCTGCGTCGGACCATGTCTCTTAATTTCCACACTGAGTGTTTATTTACCTGGCAGTAAACCCACGAGGCTGGCATAAAACGGCCGATCCAGATTTCGTGAAATGAAATAACATTTCTTTATGGAATGCATTTAGAAAATTAAAACTTTCGTACCTATTCTCCCTACTAGGGACGAAAAAATAGAAACACTTTCTGTTATTATGTTACAGTTGCGACTTGACAAATTCGTTAGATAGTCCAAATTCGTAGCAAAACAATGTCGTTAAATTACACCTGACAAAGACAATAAAACTCGCCTTCAATTAATTCGCTTTTGAATCATTTACATTACAAAACGTTCCACTTCCATTTTTTATGTACTTATTTTAGCGTTCATTATGTCTGATTTAACTTATCCCCTCCCCCCACCGACCGACCACCACAACTTCGCCTAAATAAATAAGAGTGTAGGTGATACGAATTACTCCCTGCCCCATAACGCTTATGCCTAATGCAAAGGGTAAAACGTTTAATTTTTTTTCCTTAGACTTTGCCATGTAAGGGGAAAATGACGGCATATACTGGATTCAAATAGCAAAGAACCCAACTAAGCTTTCACAATCCTACTGACAAACAAGAAAAATATTTCTTACCTTGTAGTTTCTATTTGTTCATAGGTGTTCAGTCAGTAACGTAACCAACAATGTATGCTGATTCTTGGTTTCTCTTGAATTCTACCAATGTGGGGTATGTTCAATGTGCACACTGTAAGGAATGCTGTCCAACATTCTTGGTCGTGTTTGACTGTCTGAGCTGTGGCGCTTCCGTTGCTAAGCAACAGACTCCAGCGATTGACAATACTGCCTCAATTAGCAACATTAAACTCTCTCCTCGTGATAGGTAATGTAACCTATTTTTTTTTTTTTTTTTTTTTTTTTTTTTACAGGGCGGAAAAGTCATCCCACAAATGTCATTCGTCGTTACCATAGCAACAGGGAGAGCGTCTTTCTGATGGAAGGAGGGCCTGAGGCGGTAGACTGCACTTGTATGCCATCTTGCGGAGGATAGAGTGAGTTAGTTACTGCAGCAACGGTCCACGCCTGGACCGCGTGGTCCTCCCTTCCCGCGCGGTCCTCCCTCCCCGCGCAAAGTGCATCGATTTACTTGGCAGTAGGCTGTAATTGCAACTACCTGACACTTAACTCGGCGGCTAAAAGCTGCATTCTAAGTAGAAACTGCAAGCATAGCGACCATGCTCTTTAACAAGAGCTCTCGACGTCTTTCGTAATCGTCAAACATCTGTAGCGCGCGACGTTATAAATATTCGGCAGTGGGTGCGTGAAGGCATACTTACCTGGCGTAGGAGACACCGTGATCATAAAGGCGGTTCTCCCAGGGCGAGACCTTTCCATTGCACTTCGGTTAGGTTGACCCCTGCGATTACCTCTAATGTAGGTAACTCGGGCGCATAATTTTTGGTAGTCGGGACTGCGTTCGCGCTGTCCCGTTCTTAAATTGTTTCAAAACTCAGCACGCAATAACAGAAGCTTGCCAGTATACAGCAAGCTGCAACTAGATAGGCACAAAACGGTTAGCTGCACGTCAAGGGACCTGGCGTCGAACCCAGAGCCACCCAGCGCGCGGCCCACTCCGCAACGACCTCGGACGTGCGCCCTTAGTAGCAGAAGCCACGACGACGCAACCCCCGCACAGCGTCCGAAAATAGCAGTCGGACAGCCATTTCGGCCCTTCTCTATCCATCGATGATTGCGCACCGACGGTAAATCGGCGGTGCATCGACCCCTGCACGGCCGGCTAGTGTGATGGGGCGGTTGGGCCCACAGCAGCCGATGAGCGGCCGTAGGCGGTGCAGCGTGTATCGAGGTATAAGACGGGCCGAAATCAAGCGTCTAGCGTAGCGTCTTACGACTTGCAGACTTGCGGCACTTGGGGTGCTGGGGTCGTAGTCGGGTCGTGAACTGGAGACAACAAGAGCGAGAAAAATGAAAATGAAATTGCGGCCAACAGCACCCTGTTTTCCCAGGTGGTCACCCATCCAAGTACTGACAAGGCCCGACGTTGCTTAACTTCGGTGATCGGACGAGAACCGGTGTTTTCAACGTGGTATGGCCGTTGGCGAGCAAATTGTGCAACATGAAACGACAAGTCTGCGTCGGACCATGTCTCTTAATTTCCACACTGAGTGTTTATTTACCTGGCAGTAAACCCACGAGGCTGGCATAAAACGGCCGATCCAGATTTCGTGAAATGAAATAACATTTCTTTATGGAATGCATTTAGAAAATTAAAACTTTCGTACCTATTCTCCCTACTAGGGACGAAAAAATAGAAACACTTTCTGTTATTATGTTACAGTTGCGACTTGACAAATTCGTTAGATAGTCCAAATTCGTAGCAAAACAATGTCGTTAAATTACACCTGACAAAGACAATAAAACTCGCCTTCAATTAATTCGCTTTTGAATCATTTACATTACAAAACGTTCCACTTCCATTTTTTATGTACTTATTTTAGCGTTCATTATGTCTGATTTAACTTATCCCCTCCCCCCACCGACCGACCACCACAACTTCGCCTAAATAAATAAGAGTGTAGGTGATACGAATTACTCCCTGCCCCATAACGCTTATGCCTAATGCAAAGGGTAAAACGTTTAATTTTTTTTCCTTAGACTTTGCCATGTAAGGGGAAAATGACGGCATATACTGGATTCAAATAGCAAAGAACCCAACTAAGCTTTCACAATCCTACTGACAAACAAGAAAAATATTTCTTACCTTGTAGTTTCTATTTGTTCATAGGTGTTCAGTCAGTAACGTAACCAACAATGTATGCTGATTCTTGGTTTCTCTTGAATTCTACCAATGTGGGGTATGTTCAATGTGCACACTGTAAGGAATGCTGTCCAACATTCTTGGTCGTGTTTGACTGTCTGAGCTGTGGCGCTTCCGTTGCTAAGCAACAGACTCCAGCGATTGACAATACTGCCTCAATTAGCAACATTAAACTCTCTCCTCGTGATAGGTAATGTAACCTATTTTTTTTTTTTTTTTTTTTTTTTTTTTTTACAGGGCGGAAAAGTCATCCCACAAATGTCATTCGTCGTTACCATAGCAACAGGGAGAGCGTCTTTCTGATGGAAGGAGGGCCTGAGGCGGTAGACTGCACTTGTATGCCATCTTGCGGAGGATAGAGTGAGTTAGTTACTGCAGCAACGGTCCACGCCTGGACCGCGTGGTCCTCCCTTCCCGCGCGGTCCTCCCTCCCCGCGCAAAGTGCATCGATTTACTTGGCAGTAGGCTGTAATTGCAACTACCTGACACTTAACTCGGCGGCTAAAAGCTGCATTCTAAGTAGAAACTGCAAGCATAGCGACCATGCTCTTTAACAAGAGCTCTCGACGTCTTTCGTAATCGTCAAACATCTGTAGCGCGCGACGTTATAAATATTCGGCAGTGGGTGCGTGAAGGCATACTTACCTGGCGTAGGAGACACCGTGATCATAAAGGCGGTTCTCCCAGGGCGAGACCTTTCCATTGCACTTCGGTTAGGTTGACCCCTGCGATTACCTCTAATGTAGGTAACTCGGGCGCATAATTTTTGGTAGTCGGGACTGCGTTCGCGCTGTCCCGTTCTTAAATTGTTTCAAAACTCAGCACGCAATAACAGAAGCTTGCCAGTATACAGCAAGCTGCAACTAGATAGGCACAAAACGGTTAGCTGCACGTCAAGGGACCTGGCGTCGAACCCAGAGCCACCCAGCGCGCGGCCCACTCCGCAACGACCTCGGACGTGCGCCCTTAGTAGCAGAAGCCACGACGACGCAACCCCCGCACAGCGTCCGAAAATAGCAGTCGGACAGCCATTTCGGCCCTTCTCTATCCATCGATGATTGCGCACCGACGGTAAATCGGCGGTGCATCGACCCCTGCACGGCCGGCTAGTGTGATGGGGCGGTTGGGCCCACAGCAGCCGATGAGCGGCCGTAGGCGGTGCAGCGTGTATCGAGGTATAAGACGGGCCGAAATCAAGCGTCTAGCGTAGCGTCTTACGACTTGCAGACTTGCGGCACTTGGGGTGCTGGGGTCGTAGTCGGGTCGTGAACTGGAGACAACAAGAGCGAGAAAAATGAAAATGAAATTGCGGCCAACAGCACCCTGTTTTCCCAGGTGGTCACCCATCCAAGTACTGACAAGGCCCGACGTTGCTTAACTTCGGTGATCGGACGAGAACCGGTGTTTTCAACGTGGTATGGCCGTTGGCGAGCAAATTGTGCAACATGAAACGACAAGTCTGCGTCGGACCATGTCTCTTAATTTCCACACTGAGTGTTTATTTACCTGGCAGTAAACCCACGAGGCTGGCATAAAACGGCCGATCCAGATTTCGTGAAATGAAATAACATTTCTTTATGGAATGCATTTAGAAAATTAAAACTTTCGTACCTATTCTCCCTACTAGGGACGAAAAAATAGAAACACTTTCTGTTATTATGTTACAGTTGCGACTTGACAAATTCGTTAGATAGTCCAAATTCGTAGCAAAACAATGTCGTTAAATTACACCTGACAAAGACAATAAAACTCGCCTTCAATTAATTCGCTTTTGAATCATTTACATTACAAAACGTTCCACTTCCATTTTTTATGTACTTATTTTAGCGTTCATTATGTCTGATTTAACTTATCCCCTCCCCCCACCGACCGACCACCACAACTTCGCCTAAATAAATAAGAGTGTAGGTGATACGAATTACTCCCTGCCCCATAACGCTTATGCCTAATGCAAAGGGTAAAACGTTTAATTTTTTTTCCTTAGACTTTGCCATGTAAGGGGAAAATGACGGCATATACTGGATTCAAATAGCAAAGAACCCAACTAAGCTTTCACAATCCTACTGACAAACAAGAAAAATATTTCTTACCTTGTAGTTTCTATTTGTTCATAGGTGTTCAGTCAGTAACGTAACCAACAATGTATGCTCATTCTTGGTTTCTCTTGAATTCTACCAATGTGGGGTATGTTCAATGTGCACACTGTAAGGAATGCTGTCCAACATTCTTGGTCGTGTTTGACTGTCTGAGCTGTGGCGCTTCCGTTGCTAAGCAACAGACTCCAGCGATTGACAATACTGCCTCAATTAGCAACATTAAACTCTCTCCTCGTGATAGGTAATGTAACCTATTTTTTTTTTTTTTTTTTTTTTTTTTTTTTTACAGGGCGGAAAAGTCATCCCACAAATGTCATTCGTCGTTACCATAGCAACAGGGAGAGCGTCTTTCTGATGGAAGGAGGGCCTGAGGCGGTAGACTGCACTTGTATGCCATCTTGCGGAGGATAGAGTGAGTTAGTTACTGCAGCAACGGTCCACGCCTGGACCGCGTGGTCCTCCCTTCCCGCGCGGTCCTCCCTCCCCGCGCAAAGTGCATCGATTTACTTGGCAGTAGGCTGTAATTGCAACTACCTGACACTTAACTCGGCGGCTAAAAGCTGCATTCTAAGTAGAAACTGCAAGCATAGCGACCATGCTCTTTAACAAGAGCTCTCGACGTCTTTCGTAATCGTCAAACATCTGTAGCGCGCGACGTTATAAATATTCGGCAGTGGGTGCGTGAAGGCATACTTACCTGGCGTAGGAGACACCGAGTTCTCGGCCTCGACGCTAGGTGGAGCCTCTGACGCTGCGGCGGCGGCGCCGGCCTTCGGTCCCTGGTCTTCGCTTCGCTTCGCTTCGCTTCGTTTCTTCGAGTTTGTGAGTATGGAGACGATGATCAACAGGGTTCATAGCATTCAATGCATATTTGATCGACGAGCACCTAGGCCGTCCGCTAATGATTTCCAGCGTTGGATAGTGTTTGACGTAAAGATTCCTATTGAATTGATTGACACCTTTCAGTTAGATTTTATTCTTTATTCGGTATTTGTCAAGTTTACTTCTGCTGACGTGTTTGAGAAGTATGTGTCCGAAAAGGTTGGCGTTCACGATTTTAAACATCATGATGGGTCTATTAGTAAAGTGCAAATTGTGCCATCCGGTGTTAGGAATGTTCGAGTTTTTAATGTTCCTCCCGAGTGTCCAAATGAACTTATCGGTCGTGCACTCTCTCCCTTCGGGAATGTGTTGGACATTGTAAATGAAAAGTGGGGCAGTGGGTACCTTATTCGCTGCAATAGTGGTGTGCATTGTGTCCGCATGGATGTTCAACGGCAGATTCCGTCTTATTTAACGATCGTCGGCGTCCGCGCTCAGATTAGTTATGTTGGACAATTACCAACGTGTTCAATATGTCACTCGACGGAACATTTACGAATGTATTGCCCTCGTAGGCGTCCCGTGCAGTTGCCGCGAGCGCCTGACGTTACTGACGAACAGATGTTTCCGCTGTTCAGTGACGTCACTCGACAACCGCCGACAGTGGCTGATGTCATTCCCCCCGCGGATATTATGACGGACGTAGTACCCGAGGTCGCGTCAGGGGCGGCACTCAGTGCTCCCTGTCCGGTTGCTGAGTCTGATGTAGTGGTGACACCGACTACTTTACTTGCGGATACCGCACCGGCTGTTGCCCGGACGGCTGAGGGAGAAGTTGACACATCTAGTCCAGCCCATTCGTCAGACATGGTTGTCGACATTTCGTCGTCGCCGGTTTCGGTTTCGTTGGCTGCCACTGAGGTGCAGGATAGTTTGACGGCGGTCGATTCTGAGATGCCCCCTCCTGTAGGAGTCGCCAAAACTGCTGTTCCGTCCGAGACAGGTCCTCAACCTCGTCGTCGTCGGAACAAGAATGGGAGGCGGGGCAAGAAAAGCGTGGACGATCAGGCGGGTGGGGCTTCGCAAACCTCTGCGGAAGGTAGTGGTAGTGACGCGGAGTCGGTGGCGTCTGCTGCGTCTACGTCTTCGGTTTCTGAGGACCGTCGCGATCCAATGCGAGAACAGGGTCGTCACCTCGACGCCCTTCTCTCCTCTGTGAGGGATCGGGGCTTGGTACGACTAAAGCGCAAGAAAGGTCAATCTAGTGAGCAGACTTCGCAACGGACGAAAATCGTCTCCCAACCGTCAACGTCTGCGGAGGGAGTGGGTGGGGCGGGATCACAACCCACCACCGATCTCACCAAGGACAAGATGGATTGGGCTGAGGACTGCGAAGGGGACGAATTTTATTAACATTGGTGGTAAATGGCGTCTGGCTCATGTCCTTATAATGTCTTTACGGTAAATGCACAGCAGATGAGCAACCCATACAAAGCAATAGCCCTTAATGATTTTCTAAAAGACCATCGTTGTGATGTGGCGTTGCTACAGGAAATTACTCGGGAGGCGTTGCGGTACATGACGGACTTTGCAGTCATTGCAAATGTTGACCCCACATTGCCGACGGGTACTGCCATCCTGACCCGTCCAGGCACTGAAGTTACGGGAGTCACTTTATTGCCCAGCGGTCGCGCCATCTTGTGCAAAATCAATGATGTCACTTTTGTTAATGTTTATGCGCCGTCTGGTGACATACCAGCACAGCGCCGATTTTTTGGGCAGGAACTTGTTGAACTTATAGGGCGGACACGCGATGAAATCATTCTTGGAGGCGACTTTAACGCCGTTTTAGGCGACGCCGACCAACTCCCACGGCCGAACAAGAGTCCCGAACTGGCCGCACTAGTCGATGCCCTCCGTTTTCACGATACCTGGCGCATCCTCCATCCGAATGACACGGAATTTACTTATTTCCATCCCACGGGACGAAGTCGATTGGACAGGATTTATGTGTCGGCCGCTTTTCGAACTTATGTCCGTCAGGTACAAGTTCTCCCGGTTTTCTTTTCCGACCACTGTGGTTATCGTTGTCAAGTTCTTCTTCCTACCCAGCGACCCCCCCGTCGAACAAATGTATGGAAACTCAACTGCAGCCATCTGCTTGATGCAAATTTGGCTGAGGGCTTTCATGACTTATGGGACGTTTTGCTGCTTAAACGTCAGAATGCGGCGAATACTCTCGATTGGTGGCTTTCCATTGTGAAGCCGTCTATTCGACGCTTCCTTATTGCGTATAGTCGGGAGAAAGCATATTGGCGAACGGCCCATGCCAATTTTACCTTACAGTGTCTTCAGGATCTTGTTGCCATTGTAACTGCAGATCCCGGTCAATTGCCGCGGCTTAAGCGTTTAAAAGCCCAACTCCTCTGTGAGATGCGTGCTAGGGGTGCCGGAATGGTGATTAGGAGCCAACCCCATGGGGAGATAGACGGCGAACCTGCTTCTGTCTACCACCTCCACCGGGAGCGTCGTCGTCAGGAAACTCTCCACATCAGGGATTGGGTGGCCGTGGATGGTCAACGCACTCAGGATCAAAGGGTGATACATGCGGAAATTTGCGATTATTTCGAACGTTTGTTCCAAGATACGCACATTGACGCACAGGCTCTGGATGTTATTTTACGTAATGTGACGTCTGTTTTAACACCTGCCCACCGAGACGCCCTCCTGACAGATTTTACTTCTGAAGATGTGCAGGATGCTCTGAAACGTAGTCCGAAGGGAAAGTCCCCGGGCTTGGACGGGTTACCTGTTGAATTTTATGTGCGTTTCTCTGATGTTTTAATTCCTGCTTTAACAGATGTTGCAAATGAATTGCTCCACGGGGCTGTAGTCCCCCCTGAATTTACTGTGGGCAGCATCACCCTTGTTCCTAAAAATACCCGTGCAATTCCCAGTATTAACACCATCCGGCCCATTACGCTTTTGAACGTAGATTATAAGATCATTGCTCGATGCTTCGCAAATCGTCTCAAAGCGGTCATGCCGTTCATCATTAGCCCCCAGCAGTATTGTGCAGTGCGCGATAGGAACATTTATGACGCAGTTCTGGCCTATCGCGACTGCATTGGACATGTGCGAGCCGACAGGACTAAACGTGCAGCGATACTCCTAATAGACTTTCAAAATGCATTTGACAGGATTAGTCATGTTTATATGCGACATGTGATGACCGCGATGGGATTTGGGCCGATTTTTACTGAGACTATCCAGTCTATCCTCGGTACTGCCACATCACGTATCAATATTAACGGTTGCCTTAGTCGGCCGATACGAATACGTCGGTCCGTCAGACAGGGGTGTCCCCTCTCGATGGCTTTGTTTGCCATCGCCTTGGATCCCCTTCTTCGGACCATTGACGTCAACTGTGGTGGACTACTCGTGGGTGGAGCTCGTCTCACTTCCTGTGCATATGCTGACGACCTGGGCGTTTTTCTCGCTCACCCAGCAGACGTCGACGTCTTACATGGCGTTCTACAGGGTTTTGAACGTGCGACGGGTGCCCTCATAAATCCGAGGAAGACGGTTCTCCTCCCCTTGGCGCGGTGGCCTCAGACTGTGCAGCCTACATGGTATACGGTCCAGGACAAACACAAGGTCCTTGGTATCATCATGACCAATAACACACAACGGATGGCGACGTTAAATTGGACCTCCACTCTGCACAGTATCCGGGCTCTGTGTCATTTGCATTCGACTAGGTTATTAGCTTTGCATGACAAGGTACACATCATTAATACCTCGATTTTGGCTAAAGCATGGTACCTGGCCCAGGTGCTTCCGGCACCTAAGGGTCTTGCTCACAGTATTACTTCTGCCATCTACTTTCTGTTGTGGCGTGGACACCTTTTCAAGCCATCTATGGCTACATGTACTCTCCCACCCGAGTCTGGTGGATTGGGACTTGTGGACTTTCACGCAAAGTGTGCGGCGTTGCTGATTCGGAGGACGACAGCGGTGATTGGCAAAGGACCTGCTAGTCCGACGGCCACACTTTTCCAGCGTTATCGGCCGCCGTCTGTGTCAGCGCCTGTGCAGATCATGCACATACCGTACCACTTAAATCATGTGCGCCAATACTTCCTCCAATCTAGTTATATCGCCGACGCCGATCTTTTTCAAAAACGGGTGAAAGATCTCACTCACGATCTACGTGGATCTCCGGCCCCTAACAAGTGGGAGCTACGGTTGCCGGATAAGAATTGGAATACCATCTGGAAGAATATTTCTTCGCGTGTCCTACCGCCTAATATTCGGGCAATTTGGTATCAGGTGGTTAATCGTACTATACCTACCAATGCTAAACGTCACGCTATTAAACTGTGTCCATCAGCTCTTTGTGTTACTTGTCGGTTAGTGGACACAGTTGAACATCGTTTTGTGTGCCGCCGTCACGTCGCTATATGGGATATCGCCAGAGACATGCTGAGACTGATCAACCGTGTCTCTATCACCACCATCACTGTCGAAGACGCCGTTACCCCTGAATGGACCCCCTACCCTAATACAAAACGACATGCCACGCAATGGATTCTGGGACGCACTATATATTCGATTTTTACGATGGATACGACGGATTTTGTAGACTTTCTGTCGTATCTTTGGAGTGAACATGACAAAGAAATAAGGCAGACGAAATATAAAGAAAAATATGGTAACTTTTTGAAAGTTTCTTTGGAATATATATTTGCCAAGCACGGCATGTAACTTTTTCCTGTTGAGTTTTCCGTTTTTACGTTTTTCCTTTATGGTGACACATTGTGCCGAGTGCCTTTCTTTTACTTGTTTACCTCTCATGCGTTTTATCGACAGTGCATGGACACTGGATAGTTTTGTGTTTGGTTTCTGTGTATATTGTGATCAGCTTTCCCCGGGTCATTTTATTGGTGTTTGACTTTACGGTTTTTATTTTTGCTGGTGCATTTTACCAGGTGTCTTTTAATTTGTCAGGTTATGCTGTTTTCTTGATAGTGGATGAACACTATATTGTTTGTGTTTGCTTCTCTGTGTACGCTGTGGCGTGTTTCGCCTAGAACGGATTATTTGATTTCTCTCTCCTTATTATTCTTTCTTCGCGTCCGATATGAAGCTAACGGATTCTACTTTATTCTGGCTCAGTCTGCATTCTATACAAGAGGACCACAGGATTATCTAAAGGAAAACACCAATACAAAGAAAACAATAATAAAAAAACCATCGGGGGACCTCTTTGTTTCATAGCCGACGAAGGCTTTAATGGTGAGCGAAAGGACGGGGTGTAGGGGAGTAGGGAGCCCCGCAAAAAAAAAAAAAAAAAAAAAAAAAAAAAAAAAGAGACCTTTCCATTGCACTTCGGTTAGGTTGACCCCTGCGATTACCTCTAATGTAGGTAACTCGGGCGCATAATTTTTGGTAGTCGGGACTGCGTTCGCGCTGTCCCGTTCTTAAATTGTTTCAAAACTCAGCACGCAATAACAGAAGCTTGCCAGTATACAGCAAGCTGCAACTAGATAGGCACAAAACGGTTAGCTGCACGTCAAGGGACCTGGCGTCGAACCCAGAGCCACCCAGCGCGCGGCCCACTCCGCAACGACCTCGGACGTGCGCCCTTAGTAGCAGAAGCCACGACGACGCAACCCCCGCACAGCGTCCGAAAATAGCAGTCGGACAGCCATTTCGGCCCTTCTCTGTCCATCGATGATTGCGCACCGACGGTAAATCGGCGGTGCATCGAGCCCTGCACGGCCGGCTAGTGTGATGGGGCGGTTGGGCCCACAGCAGCCGATGAGCGGCCGTAGGCGGTGCAGCGTGTATCGAGGTATAAGACGGGCCGAAATCAAGCGTCTAGCGTAGCGTCTTACGACTTGCGGCACTTGGGGTGCTGGGGTCGTAGTCGGGTCGTGAACTGGAGACAACAAGAGCGAGAAAAATGAAAATGAAATTGCGGCCAACAGCACCCTGTTTTCCCAGGTGGTCACCCATCCAAGTACTGACAAGGCCCGACGTTGCTTAACTTCGGTGATCGGACGAGAACCGGTGTTTTCAACGTGGTATGGCCGTTGGCGAGCAAATTGTGCAACATGAAACGACAAGTCTGCGTCGGACCATGTCTCTTAATTTCCACACTGACTGTTTATTTATTTACCTGGCAGTAAAAACACGAGACTGGCATAAAACGGCCGATCCAGATTTCGTGAAATGAAATAACATTTCTTTATGGAATGCATTTAGAAAATTAAAACTTTCGTACCTATTCTCCCTACTAGGGACGAAAAAATAGAAACACTTTCTGTTATTATGTTACAGTTGCGACTTGACAAATTCGTTAGATAGTCCAAATTCGTAGCAAAACAATGTCGTTAAATTACACCTGACAAAGACAATAAAACTCGCCTTCAATTAATTCGCTTTTGAATCATTTACATTACAAAACGTTCCACTTCCATTTTTATGTACTTATTTTAGCGTTCATTATGTCTGATTTAACTTATCCCCTCCCCCCACCGACCGACCACCACAACTTCGCCTAAATAAATAAGAGTGTAGGTGATACGAATTACTCCCTGCCCCATAACGCTTATGCCTAATGCAAAGGGTAAAACGTTTAATTTTTTTTCCTTAGACTTTGCCATGTAGGGGGAAAATGACGGCATATACTGGATTCAAATAGCAAAGAACCCAACTAAGCTTTCACAATCCTACTGACAAACAAGAAAAATATTTCTTACCTTGTAGTTTCTATTTGTTCATAGGTGTTCAGTCAGTAACGTAACCAACAATGTATGCTGATTCTTGGTTTCTCTTGAATTCTACCAATGTGGGGTATGTTCAATGTGCACACTGTAAGGAATGCTGTCCAACATTCTTGGTCGTGTTTGACTGTCTGAGCTGTGGCGCTTCCGTTGCTAAGCAACAGACTCCAGCGATTGACAATACTGCCTCAATTAGCAACATTAAACTCTCTCCTCGTGATAGGTAATGTAACCTATTTTTTTTTTTTTTTTTTTTTTTTTTTTTTACTGGGCGGAAAAGTCATCCCACAAATGTCATTCGTCGTTACCATAGCAAAAGGGAGAGCGTCTTTCTGATGGAAGGAGGGCCTGAGGTGGTAGACTGCACTTGTATGCCATCTTGCGGAGGATAGAGTGAGTTAGTTACTGCAGCAACGGTCCACGCCTGGACCGCGTGGTCCTCCCTTCCCGCGCGGTCCTCCCTCCCCGCGCAAAGTGCATCGATTTACTTGGCAGTAGGCTGTAATTGCAACTATCTGACACTTAACTCGGCGGCTAAAAGCTGCATTCTAAGTAGAAACTGCAAGCATAGCGACCATGCTCTTTAACAAGAGCTCTCGACGTCTTTCGTAATCGTCATACATCTGTAGCGCGCGACGTTATAAATATTCGGCAGTGGGTGCGTGAAGGCATACTTACCTGGCGTAGGAGACACCGTGATCATAAAGGCGGTTCTCCCAGGGCGAGACCTTTCCATTGCACTTCGGTTAGGTTGACCCCTGCGATTACCTCTAATGTAGGTAACTCGGGCGCATAATTTTTGGTAGTCGGGACTGCGTTCGCGCTGTCCCGTTCTTAAATTGTTTCAAAACTCAGCACGCAATAACAGAAGCTTGCCAGTATACAGCAAGCTGCAACTAGATAGGCACAAAACGGTTAGCTGCACGTCAAGGGACCTGGCGTCGAACCCAGAGCCACCCAGCGCGCGGCCCACTCCGCAACGACCTCGGACGTGCGCCCTTAGTAGCAGAAGCCACGACGACGCAACCCCCGCACAGCGTCCGAAAATAGCAGTCGGACAGCCATTTCGGCCCTTCTCTGTCCATCGATGATTGCGCACCGACGGTAAATCGGCGGTGCATCGAGCCCTGCACGGCCGGCTAGTGTGATGGGGCGGTTGGGCCCACAGCAGCCGATGAGCGGCCGTAGGCGGTGCAGCGTGTATCGAGGTATAAGACGGGCCGAAATCAAGCGTCTAGCGTAGCGTCTTACGACTTGCAGACTTGCGGCACTTGGGGTGCTGGGGTCGTAGTCGGGTCGTGAACTGGAGACAACAAGAGCGAGAAAAATGAAAATGAAATTGCGGCCAACAGCACCCTGTTTTCCCAGGTGGTCACCCATCCAAGTACTGACAAGGCCCGACGTTGCTTAACTTCGGTGATCGGACGAGAACCGGTGTTTTCAACGTGGTATGGCCGTTGGCGAGCAAATTGTGCAACATGAAACGACAAGTCTGCGTCGGACCATGTCTCTTAATTTCCACACTGACTGTTTATTTATTTACCTGGCAGTAAAAACACGAGACTGGCATAAAACGGCCGATCCAGATTTCGTGAAATGAAATAACATTTCTTTATGGAATGCATTTAGAAAATTAAAACTTTCGTACCTATTCTCCCTACTAGGGACGAAAAAATAGAAACACTTTCTGTTATTATGTTACAGTTGCGACTTGACAAATTCGTTAGATAGTCCAAATTCGTAGCAAAACAATGTCGTTAAATTACACCTGACAAAGACAATAAAACTCGCCTTCAATTAATTCGCTTTTGAATCATTTACATTACAAAACGTTCCACTTCCATTTTTATGTACTTATTTTAGCGTTCATTATGTCTGATTTAACTTATCCCCTCCCCCCACCGACCGACCACCACAACTTCGCCTAAATAAATAAGAGTGTAGGTGATACGAATTACTCCCTGCCCCATAACGCTTATGCCTAATGCAAAGGGTAAAACGTTTAATTTTTTTTCCTTAGACTTTGCCATGTAGGGGGAAAATGACGGCATATACTGGATTCAAATAGCAAAGAACCCAACTAAGCTTTCACAATCCTACTGACAAACAAGAAAAATATTTCTTACCTTGTAGTTTCTATTTGTTCATAGGTGTTCAGTCAGTAACGTAACCAACAATGTATGCTGATTCTTGGTTTCTCTTGAATTCTACCAATGTGGGGTATGTTCAATGTGCACACTGTAAGGAATGCTGTCCAACATTCTTGGTCGTGTTTGACTGTCTGAGCTGTGGCGCTTCCGTTGCTAAGCAACAGACTCCAGCGATTGACAATACTGCCTCAATTAGCAACATTAAACTCTCTCCTCGTGATAGGTAATGTAACCTATTTTTTTTTTTTTTTTTTTTTTTTTTTTTTACAGGGCGGAAAAGTCATCCCACAAATGTCATTCGTCGTTACCATAGCAAAAGGGAGAGCGTCTTTCTGATGGAAGGAGGGCCTGAGGTGGTAGACTGCACTTGTATGCCATCTTGCGGAGGATAGAGTGAGTTAGTTACTGCAGCAACGGTCCACGCCTGGACCGCGTGGTCCTCCCTTCCCGCGCGGTCCTCCCTCCCCGCGCAAAGTGCATCGATTTACTTGGCAGTAGGCTGTAATTGCAACTATCTGACACTTAACTCGGCGGCTAAAAGCTGCATTCTAAGTAGAAACTGCAAGCATAGCGACCATGCTCTTTAACAAGAGCTCTCGACGTCTTTCGTAATCGTCATACATCTGTAGCGCGCGACGTTATAAATATTCGGCAGTGGGTGCGTGAAGGCATACTTACCTGGCGTAGGAGACACCGAGTCTTCGGCCTCGACGCTAGGTGGAGCCTCTGACGCTGCGGCGGCGGCGCCGGCCTTCGCTCTCTGGTCTTCGCTTCGTTTCTTCGAGTTTGTAAGTATGGAGACGACGATCAACAGGGTTCATAGTATTCAGTGCATCTTTGATCGACGAGCACCTAGGCCGTCCGCCAATGATTTCCAGCGTTGGCTTGTTTTTGACGTAAAGATTCCTATTGAAGTGATTGACACGTTTCAATTAGATTTTATTCTGTATTCGGTTTTTGTAAAGTTTACCTCTGTCACGTGTTTGAGAAATATGTGTCCGAAAAGGTTGGCGTTCACGATTTCAAACACCATGACGGGTCTATTAGTAAAGTGCAATTTGTGCCATCTGGAGTTAGAAATGTTAGAGTTTTTAATGTTCCTCCCGAGTGTCCAAATGAACTAATCGGTCGTGCACTCTCTCCCTTCGGGAATGTGTTGGACATTGTAAATGAAAAGTGGGGCAGTGGGTACCTTATTCGCTGCAATAGTGGTGTGCGTTGTGTCCGCATGGATGTTCAACGGCAGATTCCGTCTTATTTAACGATCGTCGGCGTCCGCGCTCAGATTAGTTATGTTGGACAATTACCAACTTGTTCAATATGTCACTCGACGGAACATTTGCGAATGTATTGCCCTCGTAGGCGTCCCGTGCAGTTGCCGCGAGCGCCTGACGTTACTGACGAACAGATGTTTCCGCTGTTCAGTGACGTCACTCGACAACCGCCGACAGTGACTGATGTCATTCCCCCCGCGGATATTATGACGGACGTAGTAACCGAGGTCGCGTCAGGGGCGGCACCCAGTGCTCCCTGTCCGGTTCCTGGGTCTGATGTAGTGGTGACACCGACTACTTTACTTGCGGATACCGCACCGGCTGTTGTCCGGGCGGCTGAGGGAGAAGTTGACACATCTAGTCCAGCCCATTCGTCAGACATGGTTGTCGACATTTCGTCGTCGCCGGTTTCGGTTTCGTTGACTGCCACTGAGGTGCAGGATAGTTTGACGGCGGTCGATTCTGAGATGCCCCCTCCTGTAGGAGTCGCCAAAACTGCTGTTCCGTCCGAGACAGGTCCTCAACCTCGTCGTCGTCGGAACAAGAATGGGAGGCGGGGCAAGAAAAGCGTGGACGATCAGGCGGGTGGGGCTTCGCAAACCTCTGCGGAAGGTAGTGGTAGTGACGCGGAGTCGGTGGCGTCTGCTGCGTCTACGTCTTCGGTTTCTGAGGACCGTCGCGATCCAATGCGAGAACAGGGTCGTCACCTCGACGCCCTTCTCTCCTCTGTGAGGGATCGGGGCTTGGTACGACTAAAGCGCAAGAAAGGCCAATCTAGTGAGCAGACTTCGCAACGGACGAAAATCGTCTCCCAACCGTCAACGTCTGCGGAGGGAGTGGGTGGGGCGGGATCACAACCCACCACCGATCTCACCAAGGACAGGATGGATTGGGCTGAGGACTGCGAAGGGGACGAATTTTATTAACATTGGTGGTAAATGGCGTCTGGCTCATGTCCTTTTAATGTCTTTACGGTAAATGCACAGCAGATGAGCAACCCATACAAAGCAATAGCCCTTAATGATTTTCTAAAAGACCATCATTGTGATGTGGCGTTGCTACAGGAAATTACTCGGGAGGCGTTGCGGTACATGACGGACTTTGCAGTCATTGCAAATGTTGACCCCACATTGCCGACGGGTACTGCCATCCTGACCCGTCCAGGAACTGAAGTTACGGGAGTCACTTTAATGCCTAGCGGTCGCGCCATTTTGTGCATAATTAATGGTGTCACTTTTGTAAATGTTTATGCGCCGTCTGGTGACATACCAGCACAGCGCCGGTTTTTTGGGCAGGAACTTGTTGAACTTATTGGGCGGACACGCGATGAAATCATTCTTGGAGGCGACTTTAACGCCGTTTTAGGCGACGCCGACCAACTCCCACGGCCGAACAAGAGTCCCGAACTGGCCGCACTAGTCGATGCCCTCCGTTTTCACGATACCTGGCGCATCCTCCATCCGAATGACACGGAATTTACTTATTTCCATCCCACAGGACGAAGTCGATTGGACAGGATTTATGTGTCGGCCGCCTTTCGACCTCATGTTTGTCAAGTTCAAGTTCTCCCGGTTTTCTTTTCCGACCACTGTGGTTATCGTTGTCAAGTTCTTCTTCCTACCCAGCGACCCCCGCGTCGAACAAATGTATGGAAACTTAACTGCAGCCATCTGCTTGATGCCAATTTGGCTGAGGGCTTTCATGACTTATGGGACGTTTTGCTGCTTAAACGTCAGAATGCGGCGAATACTCTCGATTGGTGGCTTTCCATTGCGAAGCCGTCTATTCGACGCTTTCTTATTGCGTATAGTCGGGAGAAAGCATATTGGCGAACGGCTCATGCCAATTTTACCTTACAGTGTCTTCAGGATCTTGTAGACATTGTAACTGCAGATCCCGGTCAATTGCCGCGGCTTAAGCGTTTAAAAGCCCAACTCCTTTGTGAGATGCGTGCTAGGGGTGCCGGAATGGTGATTAGGAGCCAACCCCATGGGGAGATCGACGGCGAACCTGCTTCTGTATACCACCTCCACCGGGAGCGTCGCCGTCAGGAAACTCTCCACATCAGGGATTGGGTGACCGTGGATGGTCAACGCACTCAGGATCAAAGGGTGATACATGCGGAAATTTGCGATTATTTCGAACGTTTGTTCCAAGATACGCACATTGACGCACAGGCTCTGGATGTTATTTTACGTAATGTGACGTCTGTTTTAACACCTGCCCACCGAGACGCCCTCCTGGCAGATTTTACTTCTGAAGATGTGCAGGATGCTCTGAAACGTAGTCCGAGGGGAAAGTCCCCGGGCTTGGACGGGATACCTGTTGAGTTTTATGTGCGTTTCTCTGGTGTTTTAATTCCTGCTTTAACAGATGTTGCAAATGAATTGCTCCATAGGGCTGTAGTCCCCCCTGAATTTACTGTGGGTAGTATCACCCTTGTTCCTAAAAATACCCGTGCAATTCCCAGTCTTAACACCATCCGACCCATTACGCTTTTAAACGTAGATTATAAGATCATTGCTCGATGCTTCGCAAATCGTCTCAAAGCAGTCATGCCGTTCATCATTAGCCCCCAGCAGTATTGTGCAGTGCGCGATAGGAACATTTATGACGCTGTTCTGGCCTATCGCGACTGCATTGGACATGTGCGAGCCGACAGGACTACACGTGCAGCGATACTCCTAATAGACTTTCAAAATGCATTTGACAGGATTAGTCATGTTTATATGCGACATGTGATGACCGCGATGGGATTTGGGCCGATTTTTACTGAGACTATCCAGTCTATCCTCGGTACTGCCACATCCCGTATCAATGTTAACGGTTGCCTTAGTCGGCCGATACGAATACGTCGGTCCGTCAGACAGGGGTGTCCCCTTTCGATGGCTTTGTTTGCCATCGCCTTGGATCCCCTTCTTCGGACCATTGACATCAACTGTGGTGGACTACTCGTGGGTGGAGCTCGTCTCACTTCCTGTGCATATGCTGACGACCTGGGCGTTTTTCTAGCTCACCCAGCAGACGTCGACGTCTTACATGGCGTTTTACAGGGTTTTGAACGTGCGACGGGTGCCCTCATTAATCCGAGGAAGACGGTTCTCCTCCCCTTGGCGCGGTGGCCTCAGACTGTGCAGCCTACATGGTATACGGTCCAGGACAAACACAAGGTCCTTGGTATCATCATGACCAATAATACACAACGGATGGCGACGTTAAATTGGACCTCCATTCTGCACAGTATCCGGGCTCTGTGTCATTTGCATTCGACAAGGTTATTGGCTTTGCATGACAAGGTACACATCATTAATACCTCGATTTTGGCTAAAGCATGGTACCTGGCCCAGGTGCTTCCGGCACCTAAGGGTCTTGCTCACAGTATTACTTCTGCCATCTACTTTCTGTTGTGGCGTGGCCACCTTTTCAAGCCATCCATGGCTACCTGTACTCTCCCGCCCGAGTCTGGTGGATTGGGACTTGTTGACTTTGACGCTAAGTGTGCGGCGTTGCTGATTCGACGGACGACAGCAGTGATTGGCAAAGGACCTGCCAGTCCGACGGCCACACTTTTCCAGCGTTATCGGCCGCCGTCAGTGACAGCGCCAGTGCAGATTATGCACATACCATACCACCTAAATCATGTGCGCCAATACTTCCTCCACTCTAGTTATATCGTCGACGGCGATCTTTTTCAAAAACGGGTGAAAGATCTCACTCACGATCTCCGTGGATCTCCGGCCCCTAACAAGTGGGAGCTACGGTTGCCGACTAAGACGTGGAGTACCATTTGGAGGAATATTTCTTCGCGTGTCCTACCGCCAAATATTCGGGCAATTTGGTATCAGGTGGTTAATCGTACCATACCTACAAATGCTAAACGTCACGCAATTAAACTGTGTCCATCAGCTCTTTGTGTTACTTGTCGATCAGTGGACACAGTTGAACATCGTTTTGTGTGCCGCCGTCATGTCGCTCTATGGGATATCGCCAGAGACATGCTGAGACTGATCAACCGAGTCTCTATCGACACCATCACTGTCGAGGACGCCGTTACCCCTGAATGGACCCCATACCCTAATACAAAACGACATGCCACGCAATGGATTCTGGGACGCACTATTTATTCGATTTTTACGATGAACACGACGGATTCTGTAGACTTCCTGTCGTATCTTTGGAGTGAATATGACAAAGAAAAAAGGCAGACGAAATATAAAGAAAAATTTGGTAATTTTTTGAAAGTTTCTTTAGAATATATTTTTGCCAAGCACGGCATGTAACTTTTTCCTGTTGGGTTTTCCGTCTTTACGTTTTTCCTTTATGGTGACACATTGTGCCGAGTGCCTGTTTTTAATTTTTTATCTCTCATGTGTTCTATCGACAGTGCATGGACACTGGATAGTTTTGTGTTTTGGTTTCTGTGTATTTGTGGCTGGCTTGCCCCTGGTTATTTAATTGGTTGATTTTACGGTTTATTTTAATTTTTCTGGTGCATTGTGCCGGGTGACTTTTACTTTGTCAATTTATGCTATTCTTGATAGTGAATGAACACTGGACTATTTGTGTTTGGTTCTCTATGCACACTGTGGTCTGTTTCGTCCAGAACGGATTCTTTGATTTCTCTCTTCTTCTTATTCTTTCTTCGCGTCCGATATGAAGTTACCGGATTCTTCCTTCTTCTGGCTCGGCTTGCATTCCACACAAGAGGACCACAGGATTACCAGAAGAAGAACATCAATACATATAAAAAAATGAAAAAAAAAACCATCGGGGGAACCTTTTGTTTCTTAGCCGACGAAGGCTCTAATGGTGAGCGAAAGGACGGGGTGTAGGGGAGTAGGGAGCCCCGAAAAAAAAAAAAAGAGACCTTTCCATTGCACTTCGGTTAGGTTGACCCCTGCGATTACCTCTAATGTAGGTAACTCGGGCGCATAATTTTTGGTAGTCGGGACTGCGTTCGCGCTGTCCCGTTCTTAAATTGTTTCAAAACTCAGCACGCAATAACAGAAGCTTGCCAGTATACAGCAAGCTGCAACTAGATAGGCACAAAACGGTTAGCTGCACGTCAAGGGACCTGGCGTCGAACCCAGAGCCACCCAGCGCGCGGCCCACTCCGCAACGACCTCGGACGTGCGCCCTTAGTAGCAGAAGCCACGACGACGCAACCCCCGCACAGCGTCCGAAAATAGCAGTCGGACAGCCATTTCGGCCCTTCTCTGTCCATCGATGATTGCGCACCGACGGTAAATCGGCGGTGCATCGAGCCCTGCACGGCCGGCTAGTGTGATGGGGCGGTTGGGCCCACAGCAGCCGATGAGCGGCCGTAGGCGGTGCAGCGTGTATCGAGGTATAAGACGGGCCGAAATCAAGCGTCTAGCGTAGCGTCTTACGACTTGCAGACTTGCGGCACTTGGGGTGCTGGGGTCGTAGTCGGGTCGTGAACTGGAGACAACAAGAGCGAGAAAAATGAAAATGAAATTGCGGCCAACAGCACCCTGTTTTCCCAGGTGGTCACCCATCCAAGTACTGACAAGGCCCGACGTTGCTTAACTTCGGTGATCGGACGAGAACCGGTGTTTTCAACGTGGTATGGCCGTTGGCGAGCAAATTGTGCAACATGAAACGACAAGTCTGCGTCGGACCATGTCTCTTAATTTCCACACTGAGTGTTTATTTACCTGGCAGTAAACCCACGAGGCTGGCATAAAACGGCCGATCCAGATTTCGTGAAATGAAATAACATTTCTTTATGGAATGCATTTAGAAAATTAAAACTTTCGTACCTATTCTCCCTACTAGGGACGAAAAAATAGAAACACTTTCTGTTATTATGTTACAGTTGCGACTTGACAAATTCGTTAGATAGTCCAAATTCGTAGCAAAACAATGTCGTTAAATTACACCTGACAAAGACAATAAAACTCGCCTTCAATTAATTCGCTTTTGAATCATTTACATTACAAAACGTTCCACTTCCATTTTTTATGTACTTATTTTAGCGTTCATTATGTCTGATTTAACTTATCCCCTCCCCCCACCGACCGACCACCACAACTTCGCCTAAATAAATAAGAGTGTAGGTGATACGAATTACTCCCTGCCCCATAACGCTTATGCCTAATGCAAAGGGTAAAACGTTTAATTTTTTTTCCTTAGACTTTGCCATGTAGGGGGAAAATGACGGCATATACTGGATTCAAATAGCAAAGAACCCAACTAAGCTTTCACAATCCTACTGACAAACAAGAAAAATATTTCTTACCTTGTAGTTTCTATTTGTTCATAGGTGTTCAGTCAGTAACGTAACCAACAATGTATGCTGATTCTTGGTTTCTCTTGAATTCTACCAATGTGGGGTATGTTCAATGTGCACACTGTAAGGAATGCTGTCCAACATTCTTGGTCGTGTTTGACTGTCTGAGCTGTGGCGCTTCCGTTGCTAAGCAACAGACTCCAGCGATTGACAATACTGCCTCAATTAGCAACATTAAACTCTCTCCTCGTGATAGGTAATGTAACCTATTTTTTTTTTTTTTTTTTTTTTTTTTTTTTTTTTTTTTTTACAGGGCGGAAAAGTCATCCCACAAATGTCATTCGTCGTTACCATAGCAAAAGGGAGAGCGTCTTTCTGATGGAAGGAGGGCCTGAGGTGGTAGACTGCACTTGTATGCCATCTTGCGGAGGATAGAGTGAGTTAGTTACTGCAGCAACGGTCCACGCCTGGACCGCGTGGTCCTCCCTTCCCGCGCGGTCCTCCCTCCCCGCGCAAAGTGCATCGATTTACTTGGCAGTAGGCTGTAATTGCAACTATCTGACACTTAACTCGGCGGCTAAAAGCTGCATTCTAAGTAGAAACTGCAAGCATAGCGACCATGCTCTTTAACAAGAGCTCTCGACGTCTTTCGTAATCGTCATACATCTGTAGCGCGCGACGTTATAAATATTCGGCAGTGGGTGCGTGAAGGCATACTTACCTGGCGTAGGAGACACCGTGATCATAAAGGCGGTTCTCCCAGGGCGAGACCTTTCTATTGCACTTCGGTTAGGTTGACCCCTGCGATTACCTCTAATGTAGGTAACTCGGGCGCATAATTTTTGGTAGTCGGGACTGCGTTCGCGCTGTCCCGTTCTTAAATTGTTTCAAAACTCAGCACGCAATAACAGAAGCTTGCCAGTATACAGCAAGCTGCAACTAGATAGGCACAAAACGGTTAGCTGCACGTCAAGGGACCTGGCGTCGAACCCAGAGCCACCCAGCGCGCGGCCCACTCCGCAACGACCTCGGACGTGCGCCCTTAGTAGCAGAAGCCACGACGACGCAACCCCCGCACAGCGTCCGAAAATAGCAGTCGGACAGCCATTTCGGCCCTTCTCTGTCCATCGATGATTGCGCACCGACGGTAAATCGGCGGTGCATCGAGCACTGCACGGCCGGCTAGTGTGATGGGGCGGTTGGGCCCACAGCAGCCGATGAGCGGCCGTAGGCGGTGCAGCGTGTATCGAGGTATAAGACGGGCCGAAATCAAGCGTCTAGCGTAGCGTCTTACGACTTGCAGACTTGCGGCACTTGGGGTGCTGGGGTCGTAGTCGGGTCGTGAACTGGAGACAACAAGAGCGAGAAAAATGAAAATGAAATTGCGGCCAACAGCACCCTGTTTTCCCAGGTGGTCACCCATCCAAGTACTGACAAGGCCCGACGTTGCTTAACTTCGGTGATCGGACGAGAACCGGTGTTTTCAACGTGGTATGGCCGT
This sequence comes from Locusta migratoria, assembly GCA_026315105.1. Taxonomy (NCBI): domain Eukaryota; kingdom Metazoa; phylum Arthropoda; class Insecta; order Orthoptera; family Acrididae; genus Locusta; species Locusta migratoria. The sequence continues at coordinate 568,243,491 of CM048746.1, forward strand.
TGGCGAGCAAATTGTGCAACATGAAACGACAAGTCTGCGTCGGACCATGTCTCTTAATTTCCACACTGACTGTTTATTTATTTACCTGGCAGTAAAAACACGAGACTGGCATAAAACGGCCGATCCAGATTTCGTGAAATGAAATAACATTTCTTTATGGAATGCATTTAGAAAATTAAAACTTTCGTACCTATTCTCCCTACTAGGGACGAAAAAATAGAAACACTTTCTGTTATTATGTTACAGTTGCGACTTGACAAATTCGTTAGATAGTCCAAATTCGTAGCAAAACAATGTCGTTAAATTACACCTGACAAAGACAATAAAACTCGCCTTCAATTAATTCGCTTTTGAATCATTTACATTACAAAACGTTCCACTTCCATTTTTATGTACTTATTTTAGCGTTCATTATGTCTGATTTAACTTATCCCCTCCCCCCACCGACCGACCACCACAACTTCGCCTAAATAAATAAGAGTGTAGGTGATACGAATTACTCCCTGCCCCATAACGCTTATGCCTAATGCAAAGGGTAAAACGTTTAATTTTTTTTCCTTAGACTTTGCCATGTAGGGGGAAAATGACGGCATATACTGGATTCAAATAGCAAAGAACCCAACTAAGCTTTCACAATCCTACTGACAAACAAGAAAAATATTTCTTACCTTGTAGTTTCTATTTGTTCATAGGTGTTCAGTCAGTAACGTAACCAACAATGTATGCTGATTCTTGGTTTCTCTTGAATTCTACCAATGTGGGGTATGTTCAATGTGCACACTGTAAGGAATGCTGTCCAACATTCTTGGTCGTGTTTGACTGTCTGAGCTGTGGCGCTTCCGTTGCTAAGCAACAGACTCCAGCGATTGACAATACTGCCTCAATTAGCAACATTAAACTCTCTCCTCGTGATAGGTAATGTAACCTATTTTTTTTTTTTTTTTTTTTTTTTTTTTTTTTACAGGGCGGAAAAGTCATCCCACAAATGTCATTCGTCGTTACCATAGCAAAAGGGAGAGCGTCTTTCTGATGGAAGGAGGGCCTGAGGTGGTAGACTGCACTTGTATGCCATCTTGCGGAGGATAGAGTGAGTTAGTTACTGCAGCAACGGTCCACGCCTGGACCGCGTGGTCCTCCCTTCCCGCGCGGTCCTCCCTCCCCGCGCAAAGTGCATCGATTTACTTGGCAGTAGGCTGTAATTGCAACTATCTGACACTTAACTCGGCGGCTAAAAGCTGCATTCTAAGTAGAAACTGCAAGCATAGCGACCATGCTCTTTAACAAGAGCTCTCGACGTCTTTCGTAATCGTCATACATCTGTAGCGCGCGACGTTATAAATATTCGGCAGTGGGTGCGTGAAGGCATACTTACCTGGCGTAGGAGACACCGTGATCATAAAGGCGGTTCTCCCAGGGCGAGACCTTTCCATTGCACTTCGGTTAGGTTGACCCCTGCGATTACCTCTAATGTAGGTAACTCGGGCGCATAATTTTTGGTAGTCGGGACTGCGTTCGCGCTGTCCCGTTCTTAAATTGTTTCAAAACTCAGCACGCAATAACAGAAGCTTGCCAGTATACAGCAAGCTGCAACTAGATAGGCACAAAACGGTTAGCTGCACGTCAAGGGACCTGGCGTCGAACCCAGAGCCACCCAGCGCGCGGCCCACTCCGCAACGACCTCGGACGTGCGCCCTTAGTAGCAGAAGCCACGACGACGCAACCCCCGCACAGCGTCCGAAAATAGCAGTCGGACAGCCATTTCGGCCCTTCTCTGTCCATCGATGATTGCGCACCGACGGTAAATCGGCGGTGCATCGAGCCCTGCACGGCCGGCTAGTGTGATGGGGCGGTTGGGCCCACAGCAGCCGATGAGCGGCCGTAGGCGGTGCAGCGTGTATCGAGGTATAAGACGGGCCGAAATCAAGCGTCTAGCGTAGCGTCTTACGACTTGCAGACTTGCGGCACTTGGGGTGCTGGGGTCGTAGTCGGGTCGTGAACTGGAGACAACAAGAGCGAGAAAAATGAAAATGAAATTGCGGCCAACAGCACCCTGTTTTCCCAGGTGGTCACCCATCCAAGTACTGACAAGGCCCGACGTTGCTTAACTTCGGTGATCGGACGAGAACCGGTGTTTTCAACGTGGTATGGCCGTTGGCGAGCAAATTGTGCAACATGAAACGACAAGTCTGCGTCGGACCATGTCTCTTAATTTCCACACTGACTGTTTATTTATTTACCTGGCAGTAAAAACACGAGACTGGCATAAAACGGCCGATCCAGATTTCGTGAAATGAAATAACATTTCTTTATGGAATGCATTTAGAAAATTAAAACTTTCGTACCTATTCTCCCTACTAGGGACGAAAAAATAGAAACACTTTCTGTTATTATGTTACAGTTGCGACTTGACAAATTCGTTAGATAGTCCAAATTCGTAGCAAAACAATGTCGTTAAATTACACCTGACAAAGACAATAAAACTCGCCTTCAATTAATTCGCTTTTGAATCATTTACATTACAAAACGTTCCACTTCCATTTTTATGTACTTATTTTAGCGTTCATTATGTCTGATTTAACTTATCCCCTCCCCCCACCGACCGACCACCACAACTTCGCCTAAATAAATAAGAGTGTAGGTGATACGAATTACTCCCTGCCCCATAACGCTTATGCCTAATGCAAAGGGTAAAACGTTTAATTTTTTTTCCTTAGACTTTGCCATGTAGGGGGAAAATGACGGCATATACTGGATTCAAATAGCAAAGAACCCAACTAAGCTTTCACAATCCTACTGACAAACAAGAAAAATATTTCTTACCTTGTAGTTTCTATTTGTTCATAGGTGTTCAGTCAGTAACGTAACCAACAATGTATGCTGATTCTTGGTTTCTCTTGAATTCTACCAATGTGGGGTATGTTCAATGTGCACACTGTAAGGAATGCTGTCCAACATTCTTGGTCGTGTTTGACTGTCTGAGCTGTGGCGCTTCCGTTGCTAAGCAACAGACTCCAGCGATTGACAATACTGCCTCAATTAGCAACATTAAACTCTCTCCTCGTGATAGGTAATGTAACCTATTTTTTTTTTTTTTTTTTTTTTTTTTTTTTACAGGGCGGAAAAGTCATCCCACAAATGTCATTCGTCGTTACCATAGCAAAAGGGAGAGCGTCTTTCTGATGGAAGGAGGGCCTGAGGTGGTAGACTGCACTTGTATGCCATCTTGCGGAGGATAGAGTGAGTTAGTTACTGCAGCAACGGTCCACGCCTGGACCGCGTGGTCCTCCCTTCCCGCGCGGTCCTCCCTCCCCGCGCAAAGTGCATCGATTTACTTGGCAGTAGGCTGTAATTGCAACTATCTGACACTTAACTCGGCGGCTAAAAGCTGCATTCTAAGTAGAAACTGCAAGCATAGCGACCATGCTCTTTAACAAGAGCTCTCGACGTCTTTCGTAATCGTCATACATCTGTAGCGCGCGACGTTATAAATATTCGGCAGTGGGTGCGTGAAGGCATACTTACCTGGCGTAGGAGACACCGTGATCATAAAGGCGGTTCTCCCAGGGCGAGACCTTTCCATTGCACTTCGGTTAGGTTGACCCCTGCGATTACCTCTAATGTAGGTAACTCGGGCGCATAATTTTTGGTAGTCGGGACTGCGTTCGCGCTGTCCCGTTCTTAAATTGTTTCAAAACTCAGCACGCAATAACAGAAGCTTGCCAGTATACAGCAAGCTGCAACTAGATAGGCACAAAACGGTTAGCTGCACGTCAAGGGACCTGGCGTCGAACCCAGAGCCACCCAGCGCGCGGCCCACTCCGCAACGACCTCGGACGTGCGCCCTTAGTAGCAGAAGCCACGACGACGCAACCCCCGCACAGCGTCCGAAAATAGCAGTCGGACAGCCATTTCGGCCCTTCTCTGTCCATCGATGATTGCGCACCGACGGTAAATCGGCGGTGCATCGAGCCCTGCACGGCCGGCTAGTGTGATGGGGCGGTTGGGCCCACAGCAGCCGATGAGCGGCCGTAGGCGGTGCAGCGTGTATCGAGGTATAAGACGGGCCGAAATCAAGCGTCTAGCGTAGCGTCTTACGACTTGCAGACTTGCGGCACTTGGGGTGCTGGGGTCGTAGTCGGGTCGTGAACTGGAGACAACAAGAGCGAGAAAAATGAAAATGAAATTGCGGCCAACAGCACCCTGTTTTCCCAGGTGGTCACCCATCCAAGTACTGACAAGGCCCGACGTTGCTTAACTTCGGTGATCGGACGAGAACCGGTGTTTTCAACGTGGTATGGCCGTTGGCGAGCAAATTGTGCAACATGAAACGACAAGTCTGCGTCGGACCATGTCTCTTAATTTCCACACTGACTGTTTATTTATTTACCTGGCAGTAAAAACACGAGACTGGCATAAAACGGCCGATCCAGATTTCGTGAAATGAAATAACATTTCTTTATGGAATGCATTTAGAAAATTAAAACTTTCGTACCTATTCTCCCTACTAGGGACGAAAAAATAGAAACACTTTCTGTTATTATGTTACAGTTGCGACTTGACAAATTCGTTAGATAGTCCAAATTCGTAGCAAAACAATGTCGTTAAATTACACCTGACAAAGACAATAAAACTCGCCTTCAATTAATTCGCTTTTGAATCATTTACATTACAAAACGTTCCACTTCCATTTTTATGTACTTATTTTAGCGTTCATTATGTCTGATTTAACTTATCCCCTCCCCCCACCGACCGACCACCACAACTTCGCCTAAATAAATAAGAGTGTAGGTGATACGAATTACTCCCTGCCCCATAACGCTTATGCCTAATGCAAAGGGTAAAACGTTTAATTTTTTTTCCTTAGACTTTGCCATGTAGGGGGAAAATGACGGCATATACTGGATTCAAATAGCAAAGAACCCAACTAAGCTTTCACAATCCTACTGACAAACAAGAAAAATATTTCTTACCTTGTAGTTTCTATTTGTTCATAGGTGTTCAGTCAGTAACGTAACCAACAATGTATGCTGATTCTTGGTTTCTCTTGAATTCTACCAATGTGGGGTATGTTCAATGTGCACACTGTAAGGAATGCTGTCCAACATTCTTGGTCGTGTTTGACTGTCTGAGCTGTGGCGCTTCCGTTGCTAAGCAACAGACTCCAGCGATTGACAATACTGCCTCAATTAGCAACATTAAACTCTCTCCTCGTGATAGGTAATGTAACCTATTTTTTTTTTTTTTTTTTTTTTTTTTACAGGGCGGAAAAGTCATCCCACAAATGTCATTCGTCGTTACCATAGCAACAGGGAGAGCGTCTTTCTGATGGAAGGAGGGCCTGAGGTGGTAGACTGCACTTGTATGCCATCTTGCGGAGGATAGAGTGAGTTAGTTACTGCAGCAACGGTCCACGCCTGGACCGCGTGGTCCTCCCTTCCCGCGCGGTCCTCCCTCCCCGCGCAAAGTGCATCGATTTACTTGGCAGTAGGCTGTAATTGCAACTATCTGACACTTAACTCGGCGGCTAAAAGCTGCATTCTAAGTAGAAACTGCAAGCATAGCGACCATGCTCTTTAACAAGAGCTCTCGACGTCTTTCGTAATCGTCATACATCTGTAGCGCGCGACGTTATAAATATTCGGCAGTGGGTGCGTGAAGGCATACTTACCTGGCGTAGGAGACACCGTGATCATAAAGGCGGTTCTCCCAGGGCGAGACCTTTCTATTGCACTTCGGTTAGGTTGACCCCTGCGATTACCTCTAATGTAGGTAACTCGGGCGCATAATTTTTGGTAGTCGGGACTGCGTTCGCGCTGTCCCGTTCTTAAATTGTTTCAAAACTCAGCACGCAATAACAGAAGCTTGCCAGTATACAGCAAGCTGCAACTAGATAGGCACAAAACGGTTAGCTGCACGTCAAGGGACCTGGCGTCGAACCCAGAGCCACCCAGCGCGCGGCCCACTCCGCAACGACCTCGGACGTGCGCCCTTAGTAGCAGAAGCCACGACGACGCAACCCCCGCACAGCGTCCGAAAATAGCAGTCGGACAGCCATTTCGGCCCTTCTCTGTCCATCGATGATTGCGCACCGACGGTAAATCGGCGGTGCATCGAGCCCTGCACGGCCGGCTAGTGTGATGGGGCGGTTGGGCCCACAGCAGCCGATGAGCGGCCGTAGGCGGTGCAGCGTGTATCGAGGTATAAGACGGGCCGAAATCAAGCGTCTAGCGTAGCGTCTTACGACTTGCAGACTTGCGGCACTTGGGGTGCTGGGGTCGTAGTCGGGTCGTGAACTGGAGACAACAAGAGCGAGAAAAATGAAAATGAAATTGCGGCCAACAGCACCCTGTTTTCCCAGGTGGTCACCCATCCAAGTACTGACAAGGCCCGACGTTGCTTAACTTCGGTGATCGGACGAGAACCGGTGTTTTCAACGTGGTATGGCCGTTGGCGAGCAAATTGTGCAACATGAAACGACAAGTCTGCGTCGGACCATGTCTCTTAATTTCCACACTGACTGTTTATTTATTTACCTGGCAGTAAAAACACGAGACTGGCATAAAACGGCCGATCCAGATTTCGTGAAATGAAATAACATTTCTTTATGGAATGCATTTAGAAAATTAAAACTTTCGTACCTATTCTCCCTACTAGGGACGAAAAAATAGAAACACTTTCTGTTATTATGTTACAGTTGCGACTTGACAAATTCGTTAGATAGTCCAAATTCGTAGCAAAACAATGTCGTTAAATTACACCTGACAAAGACAATAAAACTCGCCTTCAATTAATTCGCTTTTGAATCATTTACATTACAAAACGTTCCACTTCCATTTTTATGTACTTATTTTAGCGTTCATTATGTCTGATTTAACTTATCCCCTCCCCCCACCGACCGACCACCACAACTTCGCCTAAATAAATAAGAGTGTAGGTGATACGAATTACTCCCTGCCCCATAACGCTTATGCCTAATGCAAAGGGTAAAACGTTTAATTTTTTTTCCTTAGACTTTGCCATGTAGGGGGAAAATGACGGCATATACTGGATTCAAATAGCAAAGAACCCAACTAAGCTTTCACAATCCTACTGACAAACAAGAAAAATATTTCTTACCTTGTAGTTTCTATTTGTTCATAGGTGTTCAGTCAGTAACGTAACCAACAATGTATGCTGATTCTTGGTTTCTCTTGAATTCTACCAATGTGGGGTATGTTCAATGTGCACACTGTAAGGAATGCTGTCCAACATTCTTGGTCGTGTTTGACTGTCTGAGCTGTGGCGCTTCCGTTGCTAAGCAACAGACTCCAGCGATTGACAATACTGCCTCAATTAGCAACATTAAACTCTCTCCTCGTGATAGGTAATGTAACCTATTTTTTTTTTTTTTTTTTTTTTTTACAGGGCGGAAAAGTCATCCCACAAATGTCATTCGTCGTTACCATAGCAAAAGGGAGAGCGTCTTTCTGATGGAAGGAGGGCCTGAGGTGGTAGACTGCACTTGTATGCCATCTTGCGGAGGATAGAGTGAGTTAGTTACTGCAGCAACGGTCCACGCCTGGACCGCGTGGTCCTCCCTTCCCGCGCGGTCCTCCCTCCCCGCGCAAAGTGCATCGATTTACTTGGCAGTAGGCTGTAATTGCAACTATCTGACACTTAACTCGGCGGCTAAAAGCTGCATTCTAAGTAGAAACTGCAAGCATAGCGACCATGCTCTTTAACAAGAGCTCTCGACGTCTTTCGTAATCGTCATACATCTGTAGCGCGCGACGTTATAAATATTCGGCAGTGGGTGCGTGAAGGCATACTTACCTGGCGTAGGAGACACCGTGATCATAAAGGCGGTTCTCCCAGGGCGAGACCTTTCCATTGCACTTCGGTTAGGTTGACCCCTGCGATTACCTCTAATGTAGGTAACTCGGGCGCATAATTTTTGGTAGTCGGGACTGCGTTCGCGCTGTCCCGTTCTTAAATTGTTTCAAAACTCAGCACGCAATAACAGAAGCTTGCCAGTATACAGCAAGCTGCAACTAGATAGGCACAAAACGGTTAGCTGCACGTCAAGGGACCTGGCGTCGAACCCAGAGCCACCCAGCGCGCGGCCCACTCCGCAACGACCTCGGACGTGCGCCCTTAGTAGCAGAAGCCACGACGACGCAACCCCCGCACAGCGTCCGAAAATAGCAGTCGGACAGCCATTTCGGCCCTTCTCTGTCCATCGATGATTGCGCACCGACGGTAAATCGGCGGTGCATCGAGCACTGCACGGCCGGCTAGTGTGATGGGGCGGTTGGGCCCACAGCAGCCGATGAGCGGCCGTAGGCGGTGCAGCGTGTATCGAGGTATAAGACGGGCCGAAATCAAGCGTCTAGCGTAGCGTCTTACGACTTGCAGACTTGCGGCACTTGGGGTGCTGGGGTCGTAGTCGGGTCGTGAACTGGAGACAACAAGAGCGAGAAAAATGAAAATGAAATTGCGGCCAACAGCACCCTGTTTTCCCAGGTTTTTTTTTTTTTTTTTTTTTTTTTTTTTTTTTTTTTTTCGGGGCTCCCTACTCCCCTACACCTCGTCCTTGCGCTCTCCATTTTTCGCCTTCGTCGGCGAGCCTCACAGCTATAGTCATTTGGATGTGCCGTGGAACGTAGAACTCGATGATGTGTAACAGGAAAATAATCCATCCTGCTGTCCGGTGCTTTCCATATTTTAAGTGACAAACGTCACCTCTTCATGTACGAGGCATATTTAGGAACCTCTCATGAGGTGTGGAGTTATAAAGAAAATAAATATAAAATGAAATAGTTCTTCATCCGGAACTTCGACGTGCTAAAACACACATAAAATAACACATCCTCCATGTTGAAAGAAAACTAACGAAGAAACCACTAAAATGTAAACACACAAAGTAATAGCAGACCAAATAAAATCCCTTGCTTGCCGTACTCCCGGCAAGCCAAAGTAATTTTCACGCAGTTCGTCTAATGTGTGGGTTTGAGTACCGCACTTTTAGTATTGCACGACGGAGTTCAATGGATATAAGAGGAAACAGAATGAAGTTTCTTTGCGCCGCACAGGGATATTTTTATCTCTCGTCCCTGTACAAAGCCTCGTAATTTAAAAAGTATAAATAGGAAAATTAAGAACATAACAGTATCCCGGAAACACTGGATTGGCCAGTAGACATAAGGTAAAGAGTTTTCAGGGGAAAGCACGTGACACTGACGAATGCGTAAACTAAAGTTAATCATAATAAAGAAAAAGCAACAAAATGTTTCTTCAAAGAGACGCGCACGCACGTATAGGAGGACACAGCACAAACATATATTTTTCGATCGTAAGTTTTCGTTCCTGGTAATGCAAAAGATATCAAAGATATCAAAGCACTTATACATGTCCCAAAATCAAAGTCCATTTTCAAAGCGAAGACAAGTCCGATATTGAAGGGAAACTAATGTCTGAATTCCTTATCATAATAAATGTTTGAAAGCAAAGTCGATTGCAACAATGAGAAATCTTGCAAATAGTGTTGGGTAATTCGGCATGCGTTGTAACTTGCGGTGTTCTGCCGACAGATAGTCCACGTAGTGGTACACGCTTTTGAGCCTCAGGTGGAGCACGGCGTAGACGGAGTGCGCGACGAGCCACGTGGTGGCGGCGCACTTGGCGGCAGGGAACGGCGCGAAGTCCGGCCGGAGGGCGGTGTCCACGCTGAAGGCGTCCGCGGTGGTCCGGTTGACGAGCGCCAGCATCCTGACGGCTGTTCCCCAGACGCCTGCGCGCGCCGGGCACAGGAAGCGGTGCTCCAGGCCGTCCTCCTGCGGGCAGTCGTCGCACTGGCCGGTCGGTCGCAGCTGGATCCTGTGCAGTTTATCGTTGGTGGGGACCATCCGGTTGACGGCGAGGTACCAGCAGCCGCGCACGTCCGCCGGCAGGAAGGGGGCGTGGACGCGCGCCCACACCGTCCGCCACCGGCACCCTGGGTGTCGCGACTCCATCTTGTTGGCGGTCGGTCTTCCTCGCAGGCCGTCGTACAGCAGCCGCACCGTGCGTCTCCGCGGGTCCAGGTCCTCCCCGTCGACGTAGCTCTGCTGGACGTAGAACTCGCGGACGTACCGCAGCTTGTACGGTATATCACGCGGATCTATCGGGGCGACTTCCGACGCGGGCCTGTAGGTACCGAACAGCACGGCGGTGGGGCTTGTCGGGTCCTTCTCGACGACGGTTCGAATCCTGTGCACCAGCAGCGCCGCGGCCTTCACCGCAAAGTGCGTGAGGCCCAGTCCCCCGTCCTCTCGCGGCAGGGTGCACGTCGCGTGGCTCACTTTAAAGATGTTCCCGCGCCACAGGAGATAATACGCGGCTTGCGTAATGGCCCGTCCCAGTTCTTTTGGAACGTGAAAGACCTGCGCTAAGAACCACGCCCTGCCGAGCAGACACGTGTTGATCAACGTGACGCGCTGCTGCAAGGCCAAGTTGCGGGTGGCGGTAAGCTGAGCCAAGGCACGGATACCGAACAGGGCGAGGCGCCAGTTTAGCGAAGCCGTCTGGAGGAGGTCGGCTCGGAAACGGACACCTAAAATCCTGTGCACTGTTTTTATGGTGAACCAGGGGCGCTCGAATCCTCTCCCCGCTGCGTGGATTGGCAAGAAAACTGTCTTGCGCGGATTGATACTTGCGCCTGAGGCGCTCTCGTATCGTGTTAGCACCGCGCGTATGACGTCTAAATCATTGGCCGACGATACAAGCAGGCCGACGTCATCTGCGTACGCCCGGCACACTTGCTTCCTTCCCCCTACAAGAATTCCGGCGCACGCGTTCTTCAACCGACGCAACAAAGGATCTAAAGATATAGCAAACAGTGCCATGGCTAATGGACAACCCTGCCGCACTGAGCACTTAATTTCCACCGGTTCTGATAAAAACCCGTTGATGTTGACACGCGACGTGGAGACATTTAAAATATTAAAAAGCATGGTGCTGAACCTTGTACCAAAACCAAATTTCCATAGGACACGTCGAAGATAATGATGACTGACTCTGTCAAAGGCGGTAGCGAAGTCTACTGATAATATTCCAAACGAAATTCCTTGCGTCGTAGAGTAAGCGATGACGTCACGATAAGTCGACAAAGCGTCGTAGATGTTGCGACGTGGGACCGCACAAAACTGACTGTCACTTAAAAGTTTGTTCATGACTACCTTAAGACGTGACGCGACACACTTTGTAAACAATTTATAGTCACTGTTGAGCAGTGTAATAGGTCGGAGGCCACTCATCTTATTGTTGACCCGGGTCTTGGGGGCCAAAGTTATGATCCCTTCTGGAAACCCCGAAGGAACGGTCACTCCATTTAAAATTTCATTAAAAATATCCACAAACACTGAGCCAAACAGACGATAAAAATGTAAGTAAAATTCCGGCGGGAGACCGTCGGAGCCCGGCGACTTGTTCCGTGCACATTGTTTTAAAACTTGGTGTACCTCGTCCACTGTAAAAAGTTCCATTAATTCGCGGCGGTCTCTGACGGTTAAAACGTGTGGAACGTCCCGCAGGAGATCCGAGATGGCCGCGTCGTTGACCCGCTTTTCAGAGAACAGTTCCACAAAGTGCCTGCGCGCCTCCGCCAGGATGTCGGCTTGTCCGCGCAGCCGCGCGCCGTCGGCCGTCTGCAGCTCCGTGACGTCACGCCTGGCCGCGCGGCGGCGCTCGCGCAGCTGGTGGAACAGCGAGGGCTGCTCGTCCGGCAACGTTCCTACTGCCTGGCTCCGAACCACGGACCCCCGCAACGAAGCCGTTTTCAGATCTAAAAGGCGGGTCTTTATTTGCCTAATATGCGCCGCTCGCAAAGCCGGGTTGTCGGTCTGCATGGAAATTGCGTCAGTAAGGCACGTCTCATAAAATTCTAAAGTTTGTCGTTCCCAGTGACTAACACTTTGGCTGAACTCTATAATAGTTTTGCGTAAAGATGGCTTTACGTATTCCACCCACCACAGTAAAGTAGTCGTGTAAAAGGGGCGGTACTTTATAATATTCTGCCAGGCTCTGGTAATAACAAAGTCAAGATCCGGGTTCGCAAGATGCCTTACGTTAAATTTCCACCGTTGTTTTGTGCGCTTTTTCGTCGCCAACAGTGAGTGAAATTTACAAACATAGGCACAGTGATCCGAGAATATAACAGGGCGTACGGAAGCGTCTACTATGCAGTCTGTCTTCGCACTGGACACATAAATCCTATCCAGGCGACTTCGGCCAGACGAATAAAAATACGTAAAACCCGGATCATCAGGGTATAAGTGACGCCACGTGTCAACCAACTGCATTTCAGAAAGCAGTGTGTTTAACTCCAGACACTTGTACGGCCTCGGTTCTTGGTCTTTATCTTGAACCACACAATTGAAGTCACCTCCTAAAATTGTGGGGAGATGAGGACCTCTAAACAGATGACAGACGTCAGAACTAAAAAACTGACGCCTCTGCTGCCTCCGTTCGGCGCCGGAAGGTGCGTAAACATTAACATAACGCACATTGTCGATAGTGCAAGCGACGCCGTGACCGTCAGGAATCTTGCAAACATTGCTAAAATCGCGTCCGTCACGTATTAAAATAGCTGTACCGCTCTGACATTCGGGATCAAAATTTAAAAGTACTTGGTATCCCGGTATATTTAAAATCTGGTCAGTCACCACTTCTTGTAAAAACACAACGTCAGCACCAACACTCTCTAAAAATGTCAATAAACACGTGTACTTTACGTGGGACGTGAATCTATTCAAATTTACAGTGGCTACTGTGGATGGCGGGTGTGCCACCATATTGAAGTAAGGAATTCAGACACTTGTTTGTTAGTAGCTGATGCCGCCGCCGTCGTCGTCGACGTCGTCGGCCCAGAGCGCCGGCCTGGCGGCCGCCTCGGCCTCTTGCTGGGGGGCGCGCATGCGCGGCTGGGGGTCGTCCTCCGCCTTCCTCTTCACCGCGGAGGGTGCGGGGTTCGAGTCCCGCGGCGACTCTACTTCCATCCGCGACTCCGATTCCTTCCCGCTCAGCATCTCCTTCAGTTCGCGGACCACCTCGTCGCGCCTGACCTCCTGCTCGCTCGCCCACGACATGGACGGTCGAGACTCCAAGTCGGGTCGCGACGGTCCCTTCTGTGCAGACTTCTGCCTCGACTTTGACCGCGCGCGTCCGGACGACTTCCACTCAGGAGACGGGCTCATCTCTCTACGGGGATACCGCCGTTGTTCGAGATGGCGGGAGCGGCTCTTACTACGACCCCTGTCGTGATCCTCACGCGGTGCTGCCATCGCATCGCGTCGCGCCTGACGTTCGCGGTTTGTATCCGTCCGCTGCGCGCGGCCTACCGTCGCAGCAGGAACTGCTTTCGGGGGACCGGGGGGGACGGCAGCGCGCACGGGTTCGAGTCCCGCCGCCGTGTCGGACTGCATCACCACAGTAGCCGGCAATGAAGGAGGAACTATTTTTTCTGGATCAATTTCCACGTCCCTACACTCCGAAACTTCACGTTCTGGAATCGGAAGAACGACAACTTCTTTTGCGGGTTCGAATCCTGTGTCATTGCTTCCTGATACTTCGGAAACAGCTAATCGGTGGGGATCTTCCACCGAGGAGGAGGATAGGGTGATCGAATCTTCCGCAGTCGGAGTCGGCAAAGGGGCGGGTTCTGATCCTGTCATTTCAGATGCTTGAACTGCACTAACAGTTGGGTCACTAACAAGAACATTTTCTGTGACGGTCGCCTGTTCGACATCAACAACGTCACTAACTGACACATCCGGGTTGACGGTGGGCACGGTATCGACGTCCATGGACGCGGCGTCCTCTGACGCGCGACGCGCCGGCAAGCCGACGCCTAGCGTGACCGCGGCGTACGTCACGGCGTCCGTCTGCTGCCCTTTGGGGAGCTGCGCGGGGCGACGGCGCCGGGGACAGTTTTGTCTAAAGTGTCCAGTGTCGTTACAATAGGAGCACGTCTGTGGCTGCCCGTCGTAAGAGATGAACGCCCTATGGCCGCGTACTGTCAGGAAGGACGGCACGTGTTTACGTACAATCATGCGCACACTTCTAATCCCGTTCTCTACTTGGAAAATGTACGCAGACGACCATTTCTCTTTGACAACAGACAACACAGTCCCGTATGGCTTCAAACACTGTTCTATGGTCTCGTTACGGATTTCAAAGGGTAGATTAAACACCCTAACAGTTCGGACACCGTACCCAGCATTAGACACCGTTACGTTGCTCACAGTTCCGTTGAAATGTTTGAATTTGCGGACACCGTTTTCAGCATTTACAAGAGCCTCACACAATTCAGGTGTACGAAATTTCACAAAGAGCGAGTTAAGAAAAGCGTCTAATTGTAAGCCTAGTACGTCACTTTCGTCAATGTGCAAATCATGTTTCATCCAACTATGAATTTCGAATCCGGTGGGCCGGGCTACTGACTTATCGAATTCAAACTGAACATTGTCCTCTCGTTCTTCGCGATCCATGTTCTACTTACAAACCGAAGACAGCAAGCGAAGAAACAGCCGCCGGCCGCAGCGAAGCACTCGACGTAAACACTCCCCGCGCAGCGCAGCGATGTGCACAGGCGGGCAGCCAGCCAAGTACTGACAAGGCCCGACGTTGCTTAACTTCGGTGATCGGACGAGAACCGGTGTTTTCAACGTGGTATGGCCGTTGGCGAGCAAATTGTGCAACATGAAACGACAAGTCTGCGTCGGACCATGTCTCTTAATTTCCACACTGACTGTTTATTTATTTACCTGGCAGTAAAAACACGAGACTGGCATAAAACGGCCGATCCAGATTTCGTGAAATGAAATAACATTTCTTTATGGAATGCATTTAGAAAATTAAAACTTTCGTACCTATTCTCCCTACTAGGGACGAAAAAATAGAAACACTTACTGTTATTATGTTACAGTTGCGACTTGACAAATTCGTTAGATAGTCCAAATTCGTAGCAAAACAATGTCGTTAAATTACACCTGACAAAGACAATAAAACTCGCCTTCAATTAATTCGCTTTTGAATCATTTACATTACAAAACGTTCCACTTCCATTTTTATGTACTTATTTTAGCGTTCATTATGTCTGATTTAACTTATCCCCTCCCCCCACCGACCGACCACCACAACTTCGCCTAAATAAATAAGAGTGTAGGTGATACGAATTACTCCCTGCCCCATAACGCTTATGCCTAATGCAAAGGGTAAAACGTTTAATTTTTTTTCCTTAGACTTTGCCATGTAGGGGGAAAATGACGGCATATACTGGATTCAAATAGCAAAGAACCCAACTAAGCTTTCACAATCCTACTGACAAACAAGAAAAATATTTCTTACCTTGTAGTTTCTATTTGTTCATAGGTGTTCAGTCAGTAACGTAACCAACAATGTATGCTCATTCTTGGTTTCTCTTGAATTCTACCAATGTGGGGTATGTTCAATGTGCACACTGTAAGGAATGCTGTCCAACATTCTTGGTCGTGTTTGACTGTCTGAGCTGTGGCGCTTCCGTTGCTAAGCAACAGACTCCAGCGATTGACAATACTGCCTCAATTAGCAACATTAAACTCTCTCCTCGTGATAGGTAATGTAACCTATTTTTTTTTTTTTTTTTTTTTTTACAGGGCGGAAAAGTCATCCCACAAATGTCATTCGTCGTTACCATAGCAAAAGGGAGAGCGTCTTTCTGATGGAAGGAGGGCCTGAGGTGGTAGACTGCACTTGTATGCCATCTTGCGGAGGATAGAGTGAGTTAGTTACTGCAGCAACGGTCCACGCCTGGACCGCGTGGTCCTCCCTTCCCGCGCGGTCCTCCCTCCCCGCGCAAAGTGCATCGATTTACTTGGCAGTAGGCTGTAATTGCAACTATCTGACACTTAACTCGGCGGCTAAAAGCTGCATTCTAAGTAGAAACTGCAAGCATAGCGACCATGCTCTTTAACAAGAGCTCTCGACGTCTTTCGTAATCGTCATACATCTGTAGCGCGCGACGTTATAAATATTCGGCAGTGGGTGCGTGAAGGCATACTTACCTGGCGTAGGAGACACCGTGATCATAAAGGCGGTTCTCCCAGGGCGAGACCTTTCCATTGCACTTCGGTTAGGTTGACCCCTGCGATTACCTCTAATGTAGGTAACTCGGGCGCATAATTTTTGGTAGTCGGGACTGCGTTCGCGCTGTCCCGTTCTTAAATTGTTTCAAAACTCAGCACGCAATAACAGAAGCTTGCCAGTATACAGCAAGCTGCAACTAGATAGGCACAAAACGGTTAGCTGCACGTCAAGGGACCTGGCGTCGAACCCAGAGCCACCCAGCGCGCGGCCCACTCCGCAACGACCTCGGACGTGCGCCCTTAGTAGCAGAAGCCACGACGACGCAACCCCCGCACAGCGTCCGAAAATAGCAGTCGGACAGCCATTTCGGCCCTTCTCTGTCCATCGATGATTGCGCACCGACGGTAAATCGGCGGTGCATCGAGCCCTGCACGGCCGGCTAGTGTGATGGGGCGGTTGGGCCCACAGCAGCCGATGAGCGGCCGTAGGCGGTGCAGCGTGTATCGAGGTATAAGACGGGCCGAAATCAAGCGTCTAGCGTAGCGTCTTACGACTTGCAGACTTGCGGCACTTGGGGTGCTGGGGTCGTAGTCGGGTCGTGAACTGGAGACAACAAGAGCGAGAAAAATGAAAATGAAATTGCGGCCAACAGCACCCTGTTTTCCCAGGTGGTCACCCATCCAAGTACTGACAAGGCCCGACGTTGCTTAACTTCGGTGATCGGACGAGAACCGGTGTTTTCAACGTGGTATGGCCGTTGGCGAGCAAATTGTGCAACATGAAACGACAAGTCTGCGTCGGACCATGTCTCTTAATTTCCACACTGACTGTTTATTTATTTACCTGGCAGTAAAAACACGAGACTGGCATAAAACGGCCGATCCAGATTTCGTGAAATGAAATAACATTTCTTTATGGAATGCATTTAGAAAATTAAAACTTTCGTACCTATTCTCCCTACTAGGGACGAAAAAATAGAAACACTTTCTGTTATTATGTTACAGTTGCGACTTGACAAATTCGTTAGATAGTCCAAATTCGTAGCAAAACAATGTCGTTAAATTACACCTGACAAAGACAATAAAACTCGCCTTCAATTAATTCGCTTTTGAATCATTTACATTACAAAACGTTCCACTTCCATTTTTATGTACTTATTTTAGCGTTCATTATGTCTGATTTAACTTATCCCCTCCCCCCACCGACCGACCACCACAACTTCGCCTAAATAAATAAGAGTGTAGGTGATACGAATTACTCCCTGCCCCATAACGCTTATGCCTAATGCAAAGGGTAAAACGTTTAATTTTTTTTCCTTAGACTTTGCCATGTAGGGGGAAAATGACGGCATATACTGGATTCAAATAGCAAAGAACCCAACTAAGCTTTCACAATCCTACTGACAAACAAGAAAAATATTTCTTACCTTGTAGTTTCTATTTGTTCATAGGTGTTCAGTCAGTAACGTAACCAACAATGTATGCTGATTCTTGGTTTCTCTTGAATTCTACCAATGTGGGGTATGTTCAATGTGCACACTGTAAGGAATGCTGTACAACATTCTTGGTCGTGTTTGACTGTCTGAGCTGTGGCGCTTCCGTTGCTAAGCAACAGACTCCAGCGATTGACAATACTGCCTCAATTAGCAACATTAAACTCTCTCCTCGTGATAGGTAATGTAACCTATTTTTTTTTTTTTTTTTTTTTTTTTTTTTTTTTTTTACAGGGCGGAAAAGTCATCCCACAAATGTCATTCGTCGTTACCATAGCAAAAGGGAGAGCGTCTTTCTGATGGAAGGAGGGCCTGAGGTGGTAGACTGCACTTGTATGCCATCTTGCGGAGGATAGAGTGAGTTAGTTACTGCAGCAACGGTCCACGCCTGGACCGCGTGGTCCTCCCTTCCCGCGCGGTCCTCCCTCCCCGCGCAAAGTGCATCGATTTACTTGGCAGTAGGCTGTAATTGCAACTATCTGACACTTAACTCGGCGGCTAAAAGCTGCATTCTAAGTAGAAACTGCAAGCATAGCGACCATGCTCTTTAACAAGAGCTCTCGACGTCTTTCGTAATCGTCATACATCTGTAGCGCGCGACGTTATAAATATTCGGCAGTGGGTGCGTGAAGGCATCGAATCCCCCCGACTGTAGCTATTGCCGGGCTGATCTCGGCTACTTCAGTTGGTTTTCCTGTTCACGCTACTTCCTTCCGTTCCTGCTTTGCGTCGCCGCCGCCGCCGCCGCCGCCGCCGCCGCCGCCGCCGCCGCCGCCCAGGCCCCGCACCTGGTCCGCCGCCGCCGCCGCCGCCGCCGCCGCCGCCCAGGCCCCGCACCTGGTCCGCCGCCGCCGCCGCCGCCGCCGCCCAGGCCCCGCACCTGGTCCGCCGCCGCCGCCGCCGCCGCCGCCGCCCGGCCCCGCACCTGGTCCTGCTGCTCCTCCGCCGCCGCCGCCGCCGCCGCCGCCGCCCCCCAGGCCCAGCCCCTGGCCCCCCGCCGCCGCCGCCGCCGCCGCCGCCGTCGTCTTCGTAGCAGCACCAACGTCCACGCTGCCGCCGCCGTCGCCGCCGTCATCGCTGCCGCCCTGCCGGTCTCCGCTCGTCGCCCTGGACTGCGCCCCTGTCGTAAGAGCTGCCCATGGCGACCTCATCGTCCACCCCGTCAACTTCCTCCTCCCTCTCCGCAGTTCCCACAATAACCCTGCCCCCTGTCCATACTGCACCCATCATTCTTACTACCACCCCCTCCCTCGCCTCCACAACAATCACCTGGAGCCCCTCCAGCCTTCCCCAAACTACTCTCCCGCTCCATGTCATCCTCTCCGCTTCACCATCCCATGAGGTCCCCCCTCCCCCTCCGCTCTACCTCCCCCTCACTACCCCCTACACTGCACCGGTCAATTCCGCCCATGTGACGCACCGCCGAGCCACGGTGGCAGATACGCCGCTGTCGCCCCCGCCCCCTTCTCACCTTCTACCCCACCATCCGCCTCCCATCGAAATCCCACTTGATCGTGTCTCCCTCCCAGCCCCTCCTACCTATGCCTCCGTCACCGCCTCTGCTCCAGCATCTCTACCTGCCTCTACTGGCGCCATCCCCAAGCGCACCCAGAAACGGGGAAGTGCGGACCCTTCCCCCGCCTCCACCAAATCGAAGAAAGCTCCCCCCCCTCCCCCGCCCCCTTCTCCTCCCCCTCTTACGGACTCTATGGACACCACCCCCATTCTCCCACGCCCCCAACCCGACATGTTCACATATGTACTGTCCCATCCTGATCCCCGATTCCTTGAACATAAAAACCTCTCCCTCCAAATTCGGAAGTATTTCCCCTCCGCCCCCATCTCCCAAATTATTCCCCGCCGAGACTCTGTCCTCCTGAAGTCCTCCAGCCCCACCCTCCACACAGACATCCTCGCTCGCATCCCCAAGGTCCTTTTCGGCCCTCATGCCTCCCTCACCCCCTACTATACAGCCTCCTCTGCCCGCCAACCACCTCCCCCCCGCCGCCCTCCGACCCTCACCGCCGTGATCACAAGGCTTAGTCCTTTGATTACGGAGGAAGAGGTGTTGGAGCAACTCAACTCTCACCCCGACATCTCCATCCGTTCCGCCAAGCGGATCAACAATGACTCTGGCCCCACCCGTTTGATGCGGATATTTACTGAATCCGCATCTTCCCTTGACCACCTCTTCCTCGAGGGTGCGCTGATCTACGATCGCCGCCACACGGTAGAACCCTCCCGATCCCCCCCGCAAGCCTACCGCTGCGCCAGGTGCCTCGTTTATAATGATCACCTGACGCAGAACTGCAAAAACCCTCCCACCTGTCCCCACTGCAAAGACTCCCACCTCCATAAACACTGTCCCAACCTCACCTCTCCTCCCACCTGCAACACCTGTGGCGGCCCTCACCCTACCTACTCCTACAAGTGCAAATCCGTCCCTCCACCTGCTCCCTCCAAACCCGAACTCACCGTCCCCATCCGCCCCATAGATCCTCCCATGCACCCCAATCAATCCTTGGTCCCTCCCCCCACCGCCGAAGACGTTATCCGGTTCGTCACCACCGTCCTCGCCAACATCCACCCCTTCCAACGTCCCCACACCCTCCAACAGATTGCACTGGCCGCCAGGTCCGTGTTCAATCTGGACACCTTTGCCACCTTCTCCCGTGCCCACTCCCACTTCGCCTTTTCCCGCCTCGAGACCCAAGTTTAAGTCCCTCCGGTCCCCTTCCTTTCCCCACCCCTCCTCTACCCTCCCCAACCCTCCCTCTATCCCATCATGGCAGGCCCATCCTATACCCTCCTCTACCACAACATCCGCTCCCTCCCAGCCAATAAGAACCTCTTCCTCCACACTCTCTCCCAACACCGCGTGGATGCCTTCCTACTCAACGAGACGTTCCTGCAACCCCGCCGACCAGTCAACACCAATCCTTACCTTCTCCACCGCACCGACGGACCCCCACCCCTGGCCCGAGGCGGAGTGGCGATCGGCCATCTCCGTCACCACCCCGTCCGGCTACACCCTCTCCTCAATGACCCCACTGAACACTTGTTCCTCAGCCTCTTTCTTCCCTCCCTCACTGTCACTCTCGCCACCATTTACATTCGCTCCACCTCTCCTCTCCCGTACGATTTCCTCTCCCATGTCGACCGCACCTTCCCGACCTATGTCATTGCCGCTGACCTCAACCTTCATTCCCGTCACCCCGCTGAACTCCGGCGGTGGCATCAGTTCGTCACCACCTCGCTCCGGGGCGACATTCTTCCCCTTCCCCGCCCAACCCGCCCCGAAAGCAACACCACACCCGATGCAGTACTGGTGTCTCCCAACCTCCTTGGGCGCGTCACGGCGGACGTCCTAGACCTAATAGGCAGTGACCACGCCCCTGTCCTACTTACCTTTGACCACCGCCCCCGCCCTGCCCGCGCTCCTCGTCCCATGCCCCCTCCCAAACTCGTCCATGATTATTCCCGTGCCGACTGGGATGCCTACCGTCGCTCCATCGACACCTCGATCGAAAGCCACCCACTACCCCTCCATACTCCCGCCGATATTGACCATGCCTCCTCCTTTCTCCAGCAGACCGTTGCTGACGCGGTCCATGCCCACATCCCTACCCGGGCGATCTACCCTCACCGCCCTACCCTTCCTCCGCAGGCCGTCCTTCTCCTCCGCGAATCCCGCCGTCTGTACCGCTCCTTTCTCCGGACCCGTGACCGGGATACTCTCCAACGCCACCGGCAACTCCAACGACACATAAGAAACCTTTTGGCCGCGAAGAAACGCCGGGACTGGCGTCAGACATGCACCCGCCTTAACTCGCTCCTCCCGGTCTACTCCGCCAAGTACTGGCGTGCCTTCCGCCGCCTTACTGGCAGTCACTCCTCCCCCCACTACCCACTTCTCCATGATGATCGTCCTTTCCCTGACAACGCCAGTAAGGCAGAACATTTTGCCTCCTACCTTTCTGATGTATTTTCCATTCCTGATGATCCCCTCTTTGACTACTCTCTCTTCCCGGATGTCCATGAGCGCACCGACACCTCCTCTCCTCCGCTCGCCCCTGGCTTCCAGTACTTGGACCGCATTCCTCCCTCAGAATTGAACACTCCCATTACTGCCCGTGACATAATAGACACTCTTCGCACAAAACGAAACACCGCCCCCGGTCACGACCGGCTAACCTACCGCCACCTTCGCGCATGCCCCCTCTCATTTCATGAAGTCCTTGCCAGACTCTACAACGTCATCCTTTACACTGGCTTCTACCCCGACCTGTGGAAAATCTCCCGTATTCTCATGTTCCTCAAGCCTGACAAGCCCCCGTCCCAGACCTCATCCTACCGTCCCATCAGTCTTACCTCCGTGTTCAGCAAGGTCCTGGAAACCATCCTTTCTCGTCGAATCCACCAGCACCTCCACCGCCACCAGTTTCTCCCCTCCTCCCAATGTGGCTTCCGACCCTCCTTCTCCGCCGACGACCAGCTCCTTCGCCTGACTCATCTCCTCTCCGTCCAACTCAACTCCCGTCGCTCCGCAATTTTTGTATCCCTCGACATCCAAAAAGCCTACGACCGAGTATGGCATTCCGGTCTCCTCTTCAAGATCCAGCTCTACGCCCTTCCCATTAATTACGTCCGCCTCATCGCTTCCTTCCTTACCCGCCGCCCCTCCTACGTCACTGTCTGCAACTCCAACTCCCGTATTTTCTACCCCTCCGCCGGGGTGCCCCAAGGCTCAGTCCTCTCTCCCCTCCTCTATCTCCTCTACTCTGCCGACATGCCTCAACCCCAACCTCCCGTCTATCTCCTCCAATATGCTGACGACACCGCCTTCCTGGCCCTCGCCCCCTCCCTTGCCCGTTCCCAGGTTTTGCTCCAGTCCCACCTCACCGAGTTCGCCTCCTGGTGTAACCGGTGGCTCCTCTCCGTCAATCCCGACAAATCCCAGGCAATAGTCATAGGTCGCACTACCCGCACCTTCCGCCTCCACGATTTCTATCTTACCCTTCACAACCGACCCATCCGCCACACCCCCACCCTCAAGTACCTTGGCCTTACCCTTGACCGCCAACTGTCCTGGACTCCATACCTCAAATCCCTCCGTGAGAAAGCTCTGTCCCGCCTAAACCTCCTAAAACTCCTCACTGGCCGGACGTGGGGCCTCCACCCTTCCACTGTCCTTCACACCTACAAATCAATCATGCGCCCCGTCCTTTGTTCCTTCCACCCCGCCTGGATATCAGCCCCTCCTACTTTCTACAAGTCCCTCCAGATTCTAGAACGCCACGCCCTCCGCCTCGCATACCGTATCAGACTCCCTTCCCCCACGCGGATCCTCTATGACCTCATCCCCTTCCCTCCTCTCCTACAACACCTCGAACATCTCCGGCTCCTTTACGCATCCCGCAAAATAGAGTCCAAAAACCCTCTGGTCTACCCTATTCTTACGAATCCCGGGCCTCTGCCACGCCTCCGCCAAACCGTCCCTCCCGGCCTTCACCTCCATACGCTCCGTATCCTCTCCCAAGGCAATTTCCGCACCCTTCCTCTACCGGATACCGAACTTCGGCCCGATATCTACCCCTCCTACCAACTCTGATCCCTTCCCCGTAGCATCAGCGCCCCTCCCCTCTCTCCCGTCCCTTTTCCTTCCCGCCCGCTTGGCTACCCTCTCCCATGCCCAGAGTCTCGTCACTCCTTCCCTCCTTACGCTCTCTTCCCTCCCCTTCTCCCCCTCCCCCGCACTTCCCCCGTCCCTGCCCCACCTCCCCCCCTCCATCCCCTCCCCACTCCCTGCGGGGGCGTCTCGACTTTTTATCTATGTGTTCAGTGCAAGTGTCTCCAGTGTCGTGTGTTTTACTCAGTGCCTCCATAATCGCCGTCCCCATGTTTTATTCTTTACGCCGTCAGCTGTCTCCGTGTGTGAACTTCGTGTCTCCGCAATGTACTTTTAAACTTGTCACCGTGGCCGGTTGTTTTTACTGACTGTGTGTGTGTTTTATCACTACTCGTCTCTTTTTTGTTCTCTGCCATATGTTTTGTCCCGTTTATACATGTCCGTTTTACTCTGTCGAAAAATCTGTCTGTCAATGTTTTTAATTTCCGCAATTTTGTTCATCTTTTTTTATATTTTATCTCTTCTTTGTCATGCTTGTGTATCACATGGCTGAAGAGCAGCCACCGCAGCTGCTGCCAACCTGCCAGCTGTTTCTACGGCTGGCTTTAAAACAACAATAAAGGAAAAAAAAAAAAAATGCGTGAAGGCATACTTACCTGGCGTAGGAGACACCGTGATCATAAAGGCGGTTCTCCCAGGGCGAGACCTTTCCATTGCACTTCGGTTAGGTTGACCCCTGCGATTACCTCTAATGTAGGTAACTCGGGCGCATAATTTTTGGTAGTCGGGACTGCGTTCGCGCTGTCCCGTTCTTAAATTGTTTCAAAACTCAGCACGCAATAACAGAAGCTTGCCAGTATACAGCAAGCTGCAACTAGATAGGCACAAAACGGTTAGCTGCACGTCAAGGGACCTGGCGTCGAACCCAGAGCCACCCAGCGCGCGGCCCACTCCGCAACGACCTCGGACGTGCGCCCTTAGTAGCAGAAGCCACGACGACGCAACCCCCGCACAGCGTCCGAAAATAGCAGTCGGACAGCCATTTCGGCCCTTCTCTGTCCATCGATGATTGCGCACCGACGGTAAATCGGCGGTGCATCGAGCCCTGCACGGCCGGCTAGTGTGATGGGGCGGTTGGGCCCACAGCAGCCGATGAGCGGCCGTAGGCGGTGCAGCGTGTATCGAGGTATAAGACGGGCCGAAATCAAGCGTCTAGCGTAGCGTCTTACGACTTGCAGACTTGCGGCACTTGGGGTGCTGGGGTCGTAGTCGGGTCGTGAACTGGAGACAACAAGAGCGAGAAAAATGAAAATGAAATTGCGGCCAACAGCACCCTGTTTTCCCAGGTGGTCACCCATCCAAGTACTGACAAGGCCCGACGTTGCTTAACTTCGGTAGGAGACACCGTTGTTCCTACGTCTAGGCTCGCGGTGGGCTACGTTGTTGTTGTAGTAGTCGTCGTTGTTTTTCGTGTGTTGGCCGGTCGGCCATATTTTTGCGTGATGTCCTTCGATATGTCGACAGTCCCTCGAGTGAACAGCATCCAATGCATGTTCGACAGAAAAGCGTCACGGCCTACCGCGTTCGACATTCATGATTGGTTATTTGGAGACTTGCAAATACCGTTTGCAGTTGTTGACACTTTCCAGCTGGATTTTGTGTTGTATTGTTTATTTGTGAAATTTGTCAATTCAGAGTCCTTCGAGAAATACGTCCAAGAAAAAGCCGGTGAACATGACTTTCGGCATTTTGACGGTACGGTTAGCAAAGTGACGGTGTTGCCTTCTGGTGTGCGCAATGTGCGCGTTTTCAACGTACCTCCGGAATGTCCCAACGAGGTAATAGGCCGTGCTTTGTCTGCTTACGGACAAGTGCTTTCGATCGTCAATGAAAAGTGGTCGACCGCGTACCGCTATCCAGTGAATAGCGGCGTTCGTAGTGTCAAAATGGACGTTCGTAAGCCTATTCCGTCCTATATGAACATTGCAGGCGTGAGAGCGCAGGTCAGCTACATTGGTCAGCTGCCCACCTGTTCTGTATGCCAGTCGCCGGACCATCTGCGGATGGAATGCCCTCGTAGGCGACCCCTGCAACTGCCGCGTGCCACCACCGTTGCCGACACCGCGCAATTTCCACTGCTTAGTGCCGTTGTAGCGGGATCTGCCCCCCGCCCGGTGCCGCTGGTGGACGCCGTGACACGGGACTCAAACCCTCCGGCCGACAACCCCTCTCCTGTCACTGTACAAGATGTGGGAGTGGAACTTCCATCCCAGATACCGGTTGCCGTGACTGACGTACCCCAATCGCCTGTCCCTTCTCTTGCAACAACGCCTGCCATCCCAGCAACTACTCCGGAGCAGGTGGAGGCGGCTACGGACGTCGGTTTTGCAAAACCGGTCGTTCCAGCCGACGAAGCGCCCGTAGCACAGGAGGCCAACATCGACGCCCCCAAAAAGCGTCGTCGGCGACGCAGGAAAAAGCCTACCGAGGAGGAGGCCATGTCGGATGACGCGTCCCTCACTCATAGTGAGAGCGCCAGTGACACTGAGTCGCAGCATTCTGCATCTGCAGGCTCGTACTCGGCTGCTCAAAGCGATCCTGTTCGACAGCAGGCTCGTAATCTCGAGGCGCTCCTTAGCTCCGTTAGGGAGCGGGGAGTTGTGCGGATAAAGAGGAAAAGCGACCAGGCCGCCGAACGGGTCTCCCAGCGCACTCGTACGCACCCTCTGCCTCCGGCGGACACTGTGGGGGCGCGTGGGGAAGGCACGCAGTCTCAGGCACCTCCGGACCTCACCAAAACACCCATGGACTGGTCCGCACAGGTGGAAGATGATTTTTATTAACAATAGTGGCTTATGGCGTCGAGCACGCATCAACTTAACATCTTTACTGTGAACGCGAATAGGATGCACTACGTTCACAAAGCGGTGGCATTGAATGATTTCCTGAGGCAGAATAATTGTGATGTGGCTTTTATTCAAGAGATCACTCGTGAAGCTCTTCAGTGTATTACGGATTTTACTATCGTTTCTAATGTGGACCCTACCATGGAGACAGGCACAGCTATTTTCACCCGTCCAGGCATTGATGTTAGCAGTATCGAAACCTTACCCAATGGTCGCGCCATTAAATGTGTTATCCATGGGATCACGTTTGTCAACGTGTACGGCCCGTCCGGTGATATTCCTGCGCAACGTCTCTTTTATCGGCAGGACCTCTGTACACTTCTGGCGCACACAACTGGTAATATCATCATGGGTGGTGACTTCAACGTTGTGCTCTGCGATGTTGATCAGCTTCCGCGACCCTATAAGAGTCCGGAACTGGGAACGTTAGTTGACGCTCTCCGCGTCATTGACACCTGGCGAGTCTTACATGCTAATGATACGGATTATACTTATTTTCATGCTACTGGATGTGGTCGGCTGGATCGTATTTATGTGTCAACAACCCTGAAAGACCAGATACGGAGTACCAGTGTCTTGCCGGTCATTTTCTCCGATCACTGTAGCTATATGTGCCGTATCAATCTGCCTTCTGTGCAGCCTCCTCGCCGTCGGTCCCTTTGGAAACTTAACTGCAGTCTCTTATCTGACGACAATCTTGCGGAAGGCTTCTACGATCTTTGGAATATCTTGCTTTTGAAACGACCCAATGCGACCTCCACTATGGAATGGTGGATCACAGTTGCCAAGCCCGCGATCCGGCATTACTTGATGTCATACAGTCGTGAGAAAGCGTATCTGCAAAAGGCTACAGCTGCTTTCCATGATCAATGTTTGAAAGACCTAATCCACCTTGTGACGCTGGATCCTCAGCGGCTTCCGCTGCTGAAACGGTTCAAGGCGAAATTGCTCCAGGACTTACGCTCTCGCAGTCAAGGTCTCGTAACGCGTAGCCAACCTCTTGGTGTCGTTGCGGATGAGCCGGCCTCGGTTTATCATCTATTCCGGGAACGCCGCCGTCGTGAGCAATTATACATTGCGGACTGGATACAGACGGACGGCAGTCGAACCAATGACCCTCAAGTCTTCCGGCGTGAGATCCAGGACTATTTCCTGACTTTGTTCCGAGATCCGATCACTGACACGGCCATGATCGATGCTTTCTTAGACAATGTTCCATCTGCTATAACGGACGATCATCGCCGGAGTCTTAATGCAGATTTCTCGCGTGATGACGTTAAAGACGCTATGCACCGTAGTCCTCGGGGTAAATCACCTGGCCTTGACGGAATCCCCGTTGAGTTCTACATCCGGTTTTCAGACGTTCTTAGTGACGTTTTAGTTGACGTCGCGAACGATCTCCGGCGTGGAGCGGCAGTTCCGCCGGCGTTTACTGAGGGATGCATTACCCTCATTCCAAAAACGAGGGGAACACCCAGCATTGCTACCCTCCGTCCTATTACGTTACTGAACGTCGATTATAAAATTGTCGCAAGGTGCATTGCTTTTCGCATGAAACAAGTTTTGCCATCCGTCATCAGCCACCATCAATCGTGCGCAGTGCGTGACAGGAATATATTTGACGCTGTTCTCACTTATAGAGATCTCATCGGCTTCATTAGAGCGAGCAGGAACCGCAGTGCAGCGATCCTACTGATTGACTTTCAAAATGCGTTCGATCGGATTAGTCACACATATCTTCGACGGGTCATGTCTCGTATGGGGTTCGGTTCAATGTTCACCAGCCTTGTCCATCGATTGCTTGGAACTGCCACGTCCCGTGTCAATGTCAATGGCTGTCTTAGCGCGCCGATCCCGATCAGCCGGTCAGTTAGGCAGGGGTGCCCGCTTTCCATGGCGCTCTTTGCTATTGCTCTTGACCCGCTACTCAGGAACATCTCGAGAGAATGCAGCGGGGTTCGTGTCGAGACTGATCGTGTGGTCTGTGCTGCCTTTGCAGATGACCTAGGCGTTTTTATTGAACGGCCGGAAGACATTGACCAACTCCGTGTCGTTCTCCATCGTTACGAAACTGTAACGGGAGCTCTTGTCAATCCTAGGAAGACGGTTCTTTTACCACTGACACGTTGGACGTGGAACGAGCACCGCGACTGGTACCGGACTGTAACCGAACACAAGGTACTCGGAGTGATTATGACAGCCAATCCTCAGAAAATGGAGGCGCTTAACTGGAGGAAAACGCTTTATACTACACGCGCAATCACTAATATACACTCGTCTCGATCTCTTGAACTCCTCGACCGGGTTAACCTCATAAATACCCACATACTGTCGAAAGCCTGGTATTTAGCCCAAGTGCTCCCCGTCCCGAAAGAGATTGCGCGCGGCATCAAGTTTGCAGCCTATTGCATGCTGTGGCGAGGGAGTATTTTTAAACCATCCATGGACACGTGTGCTCTCCCACCCACCGCTGGTGGGCTCGGGTTAGTGGACTTTCGTGCAAAGTGCACCGCGCTGTTCATACGACGCACCAACGCGGTGTTACACAAAGTGCCTGGCAGTCCAACAGACATACTTTTCCGACGCTTCCGACCGCTCTCTCCCGTCGCCCCGGTCCAGATCAATCGCATCCCATTCTTTTTGAACTTCCTCCGGTACTATTACTTGAACTCCAGTTACGTTCTGGATGATGACTTCTATCACAAGAGCACTCGTGACCTCCTCTGTGCACTCCGAGGTACACCGGCCCCCAATAAATGGGAATCGCGCCTGCCTCATCTGAACTGGAAAAATGTTTGGGCCAATATCCATTCCGATGTTTTACCCGTCAACATCCGGTCAACGTGGTATACAGTTGTAAACCGCATCGTGGCGACTAATTCCAAACGGCACTCCATCCATCTGACGTCTACCGGTAACTGTGTGACATGTGCCGTGGAGGATACGGTCGAACACCGTTTTGAGTGTCGTCAACACCATCGCGTTTGGGATCTCGCCCGCGATATGTTACGATTAATTCACATGGTCGCTGTGCATTCCATCACTGCTGCCGACGTCATAACGCCCGACTGGAAACACTTCCCTACGGCGAAACATAACGCAACAACCTGGATATTTGGACGGACTGTTCTTGCAATATTTAAGATTGGCATAACAGACCCCGTGGATTTTCTAACACTCTTGTGGAGTGAACACGAGGCGGAAAAGAAACGGGCGAAATACGAAGACACATTTGGAACATTTTTAAAGATACCCCTACAATATATTTTTGAAAAACAAGGATTTTAGTCTATTTTTTATTTCCTTAGTTTTTCCTTTCTTCTCTTTGATGTTTTTTTTTTTATAACTTTTCCTTCTTTGTATCTTCAGTGTGAGAAGTGAAATGCACTCGTCCTCTTAGATATGCTACATGGGTTTTCTGTGAGTCTTAATATGTTATGTTGCCGCTTATTCAGCAGCATTGTATGTTTCTTTTCTTTCTCATTGTTGCGGAGCATTGCTAAGGCGTAGATAATCCTTTGTTATGGCTTTTATTTTCTTTTCTTGGGTGACTATAACTTTCCCTAAGGTGGCAGCTGCACCCACGGGGACACATCATTCTGCATACGTCACCCCCTGCCGTGGATGGACAATTGAAGGCTTCATGCCCGCATTTTAATTTTTAATTTTCAATTTTACCCATCAAGGAGCCACTTTGGTTATGAGGACTTTTGTTTTACAAACCTGTCTCTGTTTATATTTCACTTCCTGCTCCAACAGGTAGTGTTGTAACGTTCCTTGTTTGTATGGCGTGGAATACGCCCATTTTTTTTCCACCAGTGGAATAATTACAGTCAGGTATCAGTCATTTTGTTCCATTTGCCATCGAGGGTCTAAAAAAAAAAAAAAAAAAAAAAAAAAAAAAAAAAAAAAAAAAAAACGAGACCTTTCCATTGCACTTCGGTTAGGTTGACCCCTGCGATTACCTCTAATGTAGGTAACTCGGGCGCATAATTTTTGGTAGTCGGGACTGCGTTCGCGCTGTCCCGTTCTTAAATTGTTTCAAAACTCAGCACGCAATAACAGAAGCTTGCCAGTATACAGCAAGCTGCAACTAGATAGGCACAAAACGGTTAGCTGCACGTCAAGGGACCTGGCGTCGAACCCAGAGCCACCCAGCGCGCGGCCCACTCCGCAACGACCTCGGACGTGCGCCCTTAGTAGCAGAAGCCACGACGACGCAACCCCCGCACAGCGTCCGAAAATAGCAGTCGGACAGCCATTTCGGCCCTTCTCTGTCCATCGATGATTGCGCACCGACGGTAAATCGGCGGTGCATCGAGCCCTGCACGGCCGGCTAGTGTGATGGGGCGGTTGGGCCCACAGCAGCCGATGAGCGGCCGTAGGCGGTGCAGCGTGTATCGAGGTATAAGACGGGCCGAAATCAAGCGTCTAGCGTAGCGTCTTACGACTTGCAGACTTGCGGCACTTGGGGTGCTGGGGTCGTAGTCGGGTCGTGAACTGGAGACAACAAGAGCGAGAAAAATGAAAATGAAATTGCGGCCAACAGCACCCTGTTTTCCCAGGTGGTCACCCATCCAAGTACTGACAAGGCCCGACGTTGCTTAACTTCGGTGATCGGACGAGAACCGGTGTTTTCAACGTGGTATGGCCGTTGGCGAGCAAATTGTGCAACATGAAACGACAAGTCTGCGTCGGACCATGTCTCTTAATTTCCACACTGACTGTTTATTTATTTACCTGGCAGTAAAAACACGAGACTGGCATAAAACGGCCGATCCAGATTTCGTGAAATGAAATAACATTTCTTTATGGAATGCATTTAGAAAATTAAAACTTTCGTACCTATTCTCCCTACTAGGGACGAAAAAATAGAAACACTTTCTGTTATTATGTTACAGTTGCGACTTGACAAATTCGTTAGATAGTCCAAATTCGTAGCAAAACAATGTCGTTAAATTACACCTGACAAAGACAATAAAACTCGCCTTCAATTAATTCGCTTTTGAATCATTTACATTACAAAACGTTCCACTTCCATTTTTATGTACTTATTTTAGCGTTCATTATGTCTGATTTAACTTATCCCCTCCCCCCACCGACCGACCACCACAACTTCGCCTAAATAAATAAGAGTGTAGGTGATACGAATTACTCCCTGCCCCATAACGCTTATGCCTAATGCAAAGGGTAAAACGTTTAATTTTTTTTCCTTAGACTTTGCCATGTAGGGGGAAAATGACGGCATATACTGGATTCAAATAGCAAAGAACCCAACTAAGCTTTCACAATCCTACTGACAAACAAGAAAAATATTTCTTACCTTGTAGTTTCTATTTGTTCATAGGTGTTCAGTCAGTAACGTAACCAACAATGTATGCTGATTCTTGGTTTCTCTTGAATTCTACCAATGTGGGGTATGTTCAATGTGCACACTGTAAGGAATGCTGTCCAACATTCTTGGTCGTGTTTGACTGTCTGAGCTGTGGCGCTTCCGTTGCTAAGCAACAGACTCCAGCGATTGACAATACTGCCTCAATTAGCAACATTAAACTCTCTCCTCGTGATAGGTAATGTAACCTATTTTTTTTTTTTTTTTTTTTTTACAGGGCGGAAAAGTCATCCCACAAATGTCATTCGTCGTTACCATAGCAAAAGGGAGAGCGTCTTTCTGATGGAAGGAGGGCCTGAGGTGGTAGACTGCACTTGTATGCCATCTTGCGGAGGATAGAGTGAGTTAGTTACTGCAGCAACGGTCCACGCCTGGACCGCGTGGTCCTCCCTTCCCGCGCGGTCCTCCCTCCCCGCGCAAAGTGCATCGATTTACTTGGCAGTAGGCTGTAATTGCAACTATCTGACACTTAACTCGGCGGCTAAAAGCTGCATTCTAAGTAGAAACTGCAAGCATAGCGACCATGCTCTTTAACAAGAGCTCTCGACGTCTTTCGTAATCGTCATACATCTGTAGCGCGCGACGTTATAAATATTCGGCAGTGGGTGCGTGAAGGCATACTTACCTGGCGTAGGAGACACCGTGATCATAAAGGCGGTTCTCCCAGGGCGAGACCTTTCCATTGCACTTCGGTTAGGTTGACCCCTGCGATTACCTCTAATGTAGGTAACTCGGGCGCATAATTTTTGGTAGTCGGGACTGCGTTCGCGCTGTCCCGTTCTTAAATTGTTTCAAAACTCAGCACGCAATAACAGAAGCTTGCCAGTATACAGCAAGCTGCAACTAGATAGGCACAAAACGGTTAGCTGCACGTCAAGGGACCTGGCGTCGAACCCAGAGCCACCCAGCGCGCGGCCCACTCCGCAACGACCTCGGACGTGCGCCCTTAGTAGCAGAAGCCACGACGACGCAACCCCCGCACAGCGTCCGAAAATAGCAGTCGGACAGCCATTTCGGCCCTTCTCTGTCCATCGATGATTGCGCACCGACGGTAAATCGGCGGTGCATCGAGCCCTGCACGGCCGGCTAGTGTGATGGGGCGGTTGGGCCCACAGCAGCCGATGAGCGGCCGTAGGCGGTGCAGCGTGTATCGAGGTATAAGACGGGCCGAAATCAAGCGTCTAGCGTAGCGTCTTACGACTTGCAGACTTGCGGCACTTGGGGTGCTGGGGTCGTAGTCGGGTCGTGAACTGGAGACAACAAGAGCGAGAAAAATGAAAATGAAATTGCGGCCAACAGCACCCTGTTTTCCCAGGTGGTCACCCATCCAAGTACTGACAAGGCCCGACGTTGCTTAACTTCGGTGATCGGACGAGAACCGGTGTTTTCAACGTGGTATGGCCGTTGGCGAGCAAATTGTGCAACATGAAACGACAAGTCTGCGTCGGACCATGTCTCTTAATTTCCACACTGACTGTTTATTTATTTACCTGGCAGTAAAAACACGAGACTGGCATAAAACGGCCGATCCAGATTTCGTGAAATGAAATAACATTTCTTTATGGAATGCATTTAGAAAATTAAAACTTTCGTACCTATTCTCCCTACTAGGGACGAAAAAATAGAAACACTTTCTGTTATTATGTTACAGTTGCGACTTGACAAATTCGTTAGATAGTCCAAATTCGTAGCAAAACAATGTCGTTAAATTACACCTGACAAAGACAATAAAACTCGCCTTCAATTAATTCGCTTTTGAATCATTTACATTACAAAACGTTCCACTTCCATTTTTATGTACTTATTTTAGCGTTCATTATGTCTGATTTAACTTATCCCCTCCCCCCACCGACCGACCACCACAACTTCGCCTAAATAAATAAGAGTGTAGGTGATACGAATTACTCCCTGCCCCATAACGCTTATGCCTAATGCAAAGGGTAAAACGTTTAATTTTTTTTCCTTAGACTTTGCCATGTAGGGGGAAAATGACGGCATATACTGGATTCAAATAGCAAAGAACCCAACTAAGCTTTCACAATCCTACTGACAAACAAGAAAAATATTTCTTACCTTGTAGTTTCTATTTGTTCATAGGTGTTCAGTCAGTAACGTAACCAACAATGTATGCTGATTCTTGGTTTCTCTTGAATTCTACCAATGTGGGGTATGTTCAATGTGCACACTGTAAGGAATGCTGTCCAACATTCTTGGTCGTGTTTGACTGTCTGAGCTGTGGCGCTTCCGTTGCTAAGCAACAGACTCCAGCGATTGACAATACTGCCTCAATTAGCAACATTAAACTCTCTCCTCGTGATAGGTAATGTAACCTATTTTTTTTTTTTTTTTTTTTTTTTTTTTTTACAGGGCGGAAAAGTCATCCCACAAATGTCATTCGTCGTTACCATAGCAAAAGGGAGAGCGTCTTTCTGATGGAAGGAGGGCCTGAGGTGGTAGACTGCACTTGTATGCCATCTTGCGGAGGATAGAGTGAGTTAGTTACTGCAGCAACGGTCCACGCCTGGACCTCGTGGTCCTCCCTTCCCGCGCGGTCCTCCCTCCCCGCGCAAAGTGCATCGATTTACTTGGCAGTAGGCTGTAATTGCAACTATCTGACACTTAACTCGGCGGCTAAAAGCTGCATTCTAAGTAGAAACTGCAAGCATAGCGACCATGCTCTTTAACAAGAGCTCTCGACGTCTTTCGTAATCGTCATACATCTGTAGCGCGCGACGTTATAAATATTCGGCAGTGGGTGCGTGAAGGCATACTTACCTGGCGTAGGAGACACCGTGATCATAAAGGCGGTTCTCCCAGGGCGAGACCTTTCCATTGCACTTCGGTTAGGTTGACCCCTGCGATTACCTCTAATGTAGGTAACTCGGGCGCATAATTTTTGGTAGTCGGGACTGCGTTCGCGCTGTCCCGTTCTTAAATTGTTTCAAAACTCAGCACGCAATAACAGAAGCTTGCCAGTATACAGCAAGCTGCAACTAGATAGGCACAAAACGGTTAGCTGCACGTCAAGGGACCTGGCGTCGAACCCAGAGCCACCCAGCGCGCGGCCCACTCCGCAACGACCTCGGACGTGCGCCCTTAGTAGCAGAAGCCACGACGACGCAACCCCCGCACAGCGTCCGAAAATAGCAGTCGGACAGCCATTTCGGCCCTTCTCTGTCCATCGATGATTGCGCACCGACGGTAAATCGGCGGTGCATCGAGCCCTGCACGGCCGGCTAGTGTGATGGGGCGGTTGGGCCCACAGCAGCCGATGAGCGGCCGTAGGCGGTGCAGCGTGTATCGAGGTATAAGACGGGCCGAAATCAAGCGTCTAGCGTAGCGTCTTACGACTTGCAGACTTGCGGCACTTGGGGTGCTGGGGTCGTAGTCGGGTCGTGAACTGGAGACAACAAGAGCGAGAAAAATGAAAATGAAATTGCGGCCAACAGCACCCTGTTTTCCCAGGTGGTCACCCATCCAAGTACTGACAAGGCCCGACGTTGCTTAACTTCGGTGATCGGACGAGAACCGGTGTTTTCAACGTGGTATGGCCGTTGGCGAGCAAATTGTGCAACATGAAACGACAAGTCTGCGTCGGACCATGTCTCTTAATTTCCACACTGACTGTTTATTTATTTACCTGGCAGTAAAAACACGAGACTGGCATAAAACGGCCGATCCAGATTTCGTGAAATGAAATAACATTTCTTTATGGAATGCATTTAGAAAATTAAAACTTTCGTACCTATTCTCCCTACTAGGGACGAAAAAATAGAAACACTTTCTGTTATTATGTTACAGTTGCGACTTGACAAATTCGTTAGATAGTCCAAATTCGTAGCAAAACAATGTCGTTAAATTACACCTGACAAAGACAATAAAACTCGCCTTCAATTAATTCGCTTTTGAATCATTTACATTACAAAACGTTCCACTTCCATTTTTATGTACTTATTTTAGCGTTCATTATGTCTGATTTAACTTATCCCCTCCCCCCACCGACCGACCACCACAACTTCGCCTAAATAAATAAGAGTGTAGGTGATACGAATTACTCCCTGCCCCATAACGCTTATGCCTAATGCAAAGGGTAAAACGTTTAATTTTTTTTCCTTAGACTTTGCCATGTAGGGGGAAAATGACGGCATATACTGGATTCAAATAGCAAAGAACCCAACTAAGCTTTCACAATCCTACTGACAAACAAGAAAAATATTTCTTACCTTGTAGTTTCTATTTGTTCATAGGTGTTCAGTCAGTAACGTAACCAACAATGTATGCTGATTCTTGGTTTCTCTTGAATTCTACCAATGTGGGGTATGTTCAATGTGCACACTGTAAGGAATGCTGTCCAACATTCTTGGTCGTGTTTGACTGTCTGAGCTGTGGCGCTTCCGTTGCTAAGCAACAGACTCCAGCGATTGACAATAC
Source organism: Locusta migratoria (assembly GCA_026315105.1). Taxonomy (NCBI): domain Eukaryota; kingdom Metazoa; phylum Arthropoda; class Insecta; order Orthoptera; family Acrididae; genus Locusta; species Locusta migratoria. Next base: position 568,279,421 of record CM048746.1, read on the forward strand.
TGCCTCAATTAGCAACATTAAACTCTCTCCTCGTGATAGGTAATGTAACCTATTTTTTTTTTTTTTTTTTTTTTTTTTTTTTACAGGGCGGAAAAGTCATCCCACAAATGTCATTCGTCGTTACCATAGCAAAAGGGAGAGCGTCTTTCTGATGGAAGGAGGGCCTGAGGTGGTAGACTGCACTTGTATGCCATCTTGCGGAGGATAGAGTGAGTTAGTTACTGCAGCAACGGTCCACGCCTGGACCGCGTGGTCCTCCCTTCCCGCGCGGTCCTCCCTCCCCGCGCAAAGTGCATCGATTTACTTGGCAGTAGGCTGTAATTGCAACTATCTGACACTTAACTCGGCGGCTAAAAGCTGCATTCTAAGTAGAAACTGCAAGCATAGCGACCATGCTCTTTAACAAGAGCTCTCGACGTCTTTCGTAATCGTCATACATCTGTAGCGCGCGACGTTATAAATATTCGGCAGTGGGTGCGTGAAGGCATACTTACCTGGCGTAGGAGACACCATGATCATAAAGGCGGTTCTCCCAGGGCGAGACCTTTCCATTGCACTTCGGTTAGGTTGACCCCTGCGATTACCTCTAATGTAGGTAACTCGGGCGCATAATTTTTGGTAGTCGGGACTGCGTTCGCGCTGTCCCGTTCTTAAATTGTTTCAAAACTCAGCACGCAATAACAGAAGCTTGCCAGTATACAGCAAGCTGCAACTAGATAGGCACAAAACGGTTAGCTGCACGTCAAGGGACCTGGCGTCGAACCCAGAGCCACCCAGCGCGCGGCCCACTCCGCAACGACCTCGGACGTGCGCCCTTAGTAGCAGAAGCCACGACGACGCAACCCCCGCACAGCGTCCGAAAATAGCAGTCGGACAGCCATTTCGGCCCTTCTCTGTCCATCGATGATTGCGCACCGACGGTAAATCGGCGGTGCATCGAGCCCTGCACGGCCGGCTAGTGTGATGGGGCGGTTGGGCCCACAGCAGCCGATGAGCGGCCGTAGGCGGTGCAGCGTGTATCGAGGTATAAGACGGGCCGAAATCAAGCGTCTAGCGTAGCGTCTTACGACTTGCAGACTTGCGGCACTTGGGGTGCTGGGGTCGTAGTCGGGTCGTGAACTGGAGACAACAAGAGCGAGAAAAATGAAAATGAAATTGCGGCCAACAGCACCCTGTTTTCCCAGGTGGTCACCCATCCAAGTACTGACAAGGCCCGACGTTGCTTAACTTCGGTGATCGGACGAGAACCGGTGTTTTCAACGTGGTATGGCCGTTGGCGAGCAAATTGTGCAACATGAAACGACAAGTCTGCGTCGGACCATGTCTCTTAATTTCCACACTGACTGTTTATTTATTTACCTGGCAGTAAAAACACGAGACTGGCATAAAACGGCCGATCCAGATTTCGTGAAATGAAATAACATTTCTTTATGGAATGCATTTAGAAAATTAAAACTTTCGTACCTATTCTCCCTACTAGGGACGAAAAAATAGAAACACTTTCTGTTATTATGTTACAGTTGCGACTTGACAAATTCGTTAGATAGTCCAAATTCGTAGCAAAACAATGTCGTTAAATTACACCTGACAAAGACAATAAAACTCGCCTTCAATTAATTCGCTTTTGAATCATTTACATTACAAAACGTTCCACTTCCATTTTTATGTACTTATTTTAGCGTTCATTATGTCTGATTTAACTTATCCCCTCCCCCCACCGACCGACCACCACAACTTCGCCTAAATAAATAAGAGTGTAGGTGATACGAATTACTCCCTGCCCCATAACGCTTATGCCTAATGCAAAGGGTAAAACGTTTAATTTTTTTTCCTTAGACTTTGCCATGTAGGGGGAAAATGACGGCATATACTGGATTCAAATAGCAAAGAACCCAACTAAGCTTTCACAATCCTACTGACAAACAAGAAAAATATTTCTTACCTTGTAGTTTCTATTTGTTCATAGGTGTTCAGTCAGTAACGTAACCAACAATGTATGCTGATTCTTGGTTTCTCTTGAATTCTACCAATGTGGGGTATGTTCAATGTGCACACTGTAAGGAATGCTGTCCAACATTCTTGGTCGTGTTTGACTGTCTGAGCTGTGGCGCTTCCGTTGCTAAGCAACAGACTCCAGCGATTGACAATACTGCCTCAATTAGCAACATTAAACTCTCTCCTCGTGATAGGTAATGTAACCTATTTTTTTTTTTTTTTTTTTTTTTTTTTACAGGGCGGAAAAGTCATCCCACAAATGTCATTCGTCGTTACCATAGCAAAAGGGAGAGCGTCTTTCTGATGGAAGGAGGGCCTGAGGTGGTAGACTGCACTTGTATGCCATCTTGCGGAGGATAGAGTGAGTTAGTTACTGCAGCAACGGTCCACGCCTGGACCGCGTGGTCCTCCCTTCCCGCGCGGTCCTCCCTCCCCGCGCAAAGTGCATCGATTTACTTGGCAGTAGGCTGTAATTGCAACTATCTGACACTTAACTCGGCGGCTAAAAGCTGCATTCTAAGTAGAAACTGCAAGCATAGCGACCATGCTCTTTAACAAGAGCTCCCGACGTCTTTCGTAATCGTCATACATCTGTAGCGCGCGACGTTATAAATATTCGGCAGTGGGTGCGTGAAGGCATACTTACCTGGCGTAGGAGACACCGTGATCATAAAGGCGGTTCTCCCAGGGCGAGACCTTTCCATTGCACTTCGGTTAGGTTGACCCCTGCGATTACCTCTAATGTAGGTAACTCGGGCGCATAATTTTTGGTAGTCGGGACTGCGTTCGCGCTGTCCCGTTCTTAAATTGTTTCAAAACTCAGCACGCAATAACAGAAGCTTGCCAGTATACAGCAAGCTGCAACTAGATAGGCACAAAACGGTTAGCTGCACGTCAAGGGACCTGGCGTCGAACCCAGAGCCACCCAGCGCGCGGCCCACTCCGCAACGACCTCGGACGTGCGCCCTTAGTAGCAGAAGCCACGACGACGCAACCCCCGCACAGCGTCCGAAAATAGCAGTCGGACAGCCATTTCGGCCCTTCTCTGTCCATCGATGATTGCGCACCGACGGTAAATCGGCGGTGCATCGACCCCTGCACGGCCGGCTAGTGTGATGGGGCGGTTGGGCCCACAGCAGCCGATGAGCGGCCGTAGGCGGTGCAGCGTGTATCGAGGTATAAGACGAGCCGAAATCAAGCGTCTAGCGTAGCGTCTTATGACTTGCAGACTTGCGGCACTTGGGGTGCTGGGGTCGTAGTCGGGTCGTGAACTGGAGACAACAAGAGCGAGGAAAATGAAAATGAAATTGCGGCCAACAGCACCCTGTTTTCCCAGGTGGTCACCCATCCAAGTACTGACAAGGCCCGACGTTGCTTAACTTCGGTGATCGGACGAGAACCGGTGTTTTCAACGTGGTATGGCCGTTGGCGAGCAAATTGTGCAACATGAAACGACAAGTCTGCGTCGGACCATGTCTCTTAATTTCCACACTGACTGTTTATTTATTTACCTGGCAGTAAAAACACGAGACTGGCATAAAACGGCCGATCCAGATTTCGTGAAATGAAATAACATTTCTTTATGGAATGCATTTAGAAAATTAAAACTTTCGTACCTATTCTCCCTACTAGGGACGAAAAAATAGAAACACTTTCTGTTATTATGTTACAGTTGCGACTTGACAAATTCGTTAGATAGTCCAAATTCGTAGCAAAACAATGTCGTTAAATTACACCTGACAAAGACAATAAAACTCGCCTTCAATTAATTCGCTTTTGAATCATTTACATTACAAAACGTTCCACTTCCATTTTTATGTACTTATTTTAGCGTTCATTATGTCTGATTTAACTTATCCCCTCCCCCCACCGACCGACCACCACAACTTCGCCTAAATAAATAAGAGTGTAGGTGATACGAATTACTCCCTGCCCCATAACGCTTATGCCTAATGCAAAGGGTAAAACGTTTAATTTTTTTTCCTTAGACTTTGCCATGTAGGGGGAAAATGACGGCATATACTGGATTCAAATAGCAAAGAACCCAACTAAGCTTTCACAATCCTACTGACAAACAAGAAAAATATTTCTTACCTTGTAGTTTCTATTTGTTCATAGGTGTTCAGTCAGTAACGTAACCAACAATGTATGCTGATTCTTGGTTTCTCTTGAATTCTACCAATGTGGGGTATGTTCAATGTGCACACTGTAAGGAATGCTGTCCAACATTCTTGGTCGTGTTTGACTGTCTGAGCTGTGGCGCTTCCGTTGCTAAGCAACAGACTCCAGCGATTGACAATACTGCCTCAATTAGCAACATTAAACTCTCTCCTCGTGATAGGTAATGTAACCTATTTTTTTTTTTTTTTTTTTTTTTTTTTTTTACAGGGCGGAAAAGTCATCCCACAAATGTCATTCGTCGTTACCATAGCAAAAGGGAGAGCGTCTTTCTGATGGAAGGAGGGCCTGAGGTGGTAGACTGCACTTGTATGCCATCTTGCGGAGGATAGAGTGAGTTAGTTACTGCAGCAACGGTCCACGCCTGGACCGCGTGGTCCTCCCTTCCCGCGCGGTCCTCCCTCCCCGCGCAAAGTGCATCGATTTACTTGGCAGTAGGCTGTAATTGCAACTATCTGACACTTAACTCGGCGGCTAAAAGCTGCATTCTAAGTAGAAACTGCAAGCATAGCGACCATGCTCTTTAACAAGAGCTCTCGACGTCTTTCGTAATCGTCATACATCTGTAGCGCGCGACGTTATAAATATTCGGCAGTGGGTGCGTGAAGGCATACTTACCTGGCGTAGGAGACACCGAGTCCTCGGCCTCGACGCTAGGTGGAGCCTCTGACGCTGCGGCGGCGGCGCCGGCCTTCGCTCCCTGGTCTTCGCTTCGTTTCTTCGAGTTTGTGAGTATGGAGACGACGATCAACAGGGTACATAGCATTCAGTGCATCTTTGATCGACGAGCACCTAGGCCGTCCGCCAATGACTTCCAGCGTTGGCTTGTTTTTGACGTAAAGATTCCTATTGAAGTGATTGACACGTTTCAGTTAGATTTTATTCTGTATTCGGTTTTTGTAAAGTTTACCTCTGCTGACGTGTTTGAGAAATATGTGTCCGAAAAGGTTGGCGTTCACGATTTCAAACACCATGACGGGTCTATTAGTAAAGTGCAAATTGTGCCATCTGGAGTTAGAAATGTTAGAGTTTTTAATGTTCCTCCCGAGTGTCCAAATGAACTAATCGGTCGTGCACTCTCTCCCTTCGGGAATGTGTTGGACATTGTAAATGAAAAGTGGGGCAGTGGGTACCTTATTCGCTGCAATAGTGGTGTGCGTTGTGTCCGCATGGATGTTCAACGGCAGATTCCGTCTTATTTAACGATCGTCGGCGTCCGCGCTCAGATTAGTTATGTTGGACAATTACCAACTTGTTCAATATGTCACTCGACGGAACATTTGCGAATGTATTGTCCTCGTAGGCGTCCCGTGCAGTTGCCGCGAGCGCCTGACGTTACTGACGAACAGATGTTTCCGCTGTTCAGTGACGTCACTCGACAACCGCCGACAGTGACTGATGTCATTCCCCCCGCGGATATTATGACGGACGTAGTAACCGAGGTCGCGTCAGGGGCGGCACCCAGTGCTCCCTGTCCGGCTCCTGGGTCTGATGTAGTGGTGACACCGACTACTTTACTTGCGGATACCGCACCGGCTGTTGTCCGGGCGGCTGAGGGAGAAGTTGACACATCTAGTCCAGCCCATTCGTCAGACATGGTTGTCGACATTTCGTCGTCGCCGGTTTCGGTTTCGTTGGCTGCCGCTGAGGTGCAGGATAGTTTGACGGCGGTCGATTCTGAGATGCCCCCTCCTGTAGGAGTCGCCAAAACTGCTGTTCCGTCCGAGACAGGTCCTCAACCTCGTCGTCGTCGGAACAAGAATGGGAGGCGGGGCAAGAAAAGCGTGGACGATCAGGCGGGTGGGGCTTCGCAAACCTCTGCGGAAGGTAGTGGTAGTGACGCGGAGTCGGTGGCGTCTGCTGCGTCTACGTCTTCGGTTTCTGAGGACCGTCGCGATCCAATGCGAGAACAGGGTCGTCACCTCGACGCCCTTCTCTCCTCTGTGAGGGATCGGGGCTTGGTACGACTAAAGCGCAAGAAAGGCCAATCTAGTGAGCAGACTTCGCAACGGACGAAAATCGTCTCCCAACCGTCAACGTCTGCGGAGGGAGTGGGTGGGGCGGGATCACAACCCACCGCCGATCTCACCAAGGACAAGATGGACTGGGCTGATGACTGCGAAGGGGACGAATTTTATTAACATTGGTGGTAAATGGCGTCTGGCTCTTGTCCTTTCAACATCTTTACGGTGAATGCGCAGCAGATGAGCAATCCATACAAAGCAATAGCCCTTAATGATTTTCTAAAAGACCATCGTTGTGATGTGGCGTTGCTACAGGAAATTACTCGGGAGGCGTTGCGGTACATGACGGACTTTGCAGTCATTGCAAATGTTGACCCCACATTGCCGACGGGTACTGCCATCCTGACCCGTCCAGGCACTGAAGTTACGGGAGTCACTTTATTGCCCAGCGGTCGCGCCACCTTGTGCAAAATCAATGAGGTCACTTTTGTTAATGTTTATGCGCCGTCTGGTGACATACCAGCACAGCGCCGATTTTTTGGGCAGGAACTTGTTGAACTTATAGGGCGGACACGCGATGAAATCATTCTTGGAGGCGACTTTAACGCCGTTTTAGGCGACGCCGACCAACTCCCACGGCCGAACAAGAGCCCCGAACTGGCCGCACTAGTCGATGCCCTCCGTTTTCACGATACCTGGCGCATCCTCCATCCGAATGACACGGAATTTACTTATTTCCATCCCACGGGACGAAGTCGATTGGACAGGATTTATGTGTCGGCCGCTTTTCGAACTTATGTCCGTCAGGTACAAGTTCTCCCGGTTTTCTTTTCCGACCACTGTGGTTATCGTTGTCAAGTTCTTCTTCCTACCCAGCGACCCCCCCGTCGAACTAATGTATGGAATCTTAACTGCAGCCATCTGACTGATGCGAATTTGGCTGAAGGCTTTCGTGACTTATGGGACGTTTTATTGCTTAAGCGTCAGAATGCGGCGAATACTCTCGACTGGTGGCTTTCCATTGTGAAGCCGTCTATTCGACGCTTTCTTATTGCCTATAGTAGGGAGAAAGCATATTGGCGAACGGCCCATGCCAATTTTACCTTACAGTGTCTTCAGGATCTTGTTGATATAGTTACTGCAGACCCCAGTCAATTGCCGCGGCTTAAGCGTTTAAAAGCACAACTCCTCTGTGAGATGCGTGCTAGGGGTGCCGGAATGGTGATTAGGAGCCAACCCCATGGGGAGGTAGACGGCGAACCTGCTTCCGTATACCACCTCCACCGGGAGCGTCGTCGTCAGGAAACTCTCCACATCAGGGATTGGGTGGCCGCGGATGGTCAACGCACTCAGGATCAAAGGGTGATACATGCGGAAATTTGCGATTATTTTGAACGCCTGTTTCAAGATACGCACATTGATGCACAGGCTCTGGATGTAATTTTACGTAATGTGACGTCTGTTTTAACACCTGCCCACCGAGACGCCCTCCTTGCAGATTTTACTGCTGAAGATGTGCAGGATGCTCTGAAACGTAGTCCGAAGGGAAAGTCCCCGGGCTTGGACGGGTTACCTGTTGAATTTTATGTGCGTTTCTCTGATGTTTTAATTCCTGCTTTAACAGACATTGCAAATGAATTGCTCCACGGGGCTGTAGTCCCCCCTGAATTTACTGTGGGCAGCATCACCCTTGTTCCCAAAAATACCCGTGCAATTCCCAGTCTTAACACCATCCGGCCCATTACGCTTTTAAACGTAGACTATAAGATCATTGCCCGATGCTTCGCAAACCGTCTCAAAGCAGTCATGCCGTTCATCATTAGCCCCCAGCAGTATTGTGCAGTGCGCGATAGGAACATTTATGACGCTGTTCTGGCCTATCGCGACTGCATTGGACATGTGCGAGCCGACAGGACTAAACGTGCGGCGATACTCCTAATAGACTTTCAAAATGCATTTGACAGGATTAGTCATGTTTATATGCGACATGTGATGACCGCGATGGGATTTGGGCCGATTTTTACTGAGACTATCCAGTCTATCCTCGGTACTGCCACATCCCGTATCAATGTTAACGGTTGCCTTAGTCGGCCGATACGAATACGTCGGTCCGTCAGACAGGGGTGTCCTCTTTCGATGGCTTTGTTTGCCATCGCCTTGGATCCCCTTCTTCGGACCATTGACGTCAACTGTGGTGGACTACTCGTGGGTGGAGCTCGTCTCACTTCCTGTGCATATGCTGACGACCTGGGCGTTTTTCTAGCTCACCCAGCAGACGTCGACGTCTTACATGGCGTTCTACAGGGTTTTGAACGTGCGACGGGTGCCCTCATCAATCCGAGGAAGACGGTTCTCCTCCCCTTAGCGCGGTGGCCTCAGACTGTGCAGCCTACATGGTATACGGTCCAGGACAAACACAAGGTCCTTGGTATCATCATGACCAATAACACACAACGGATGGCGACGTTAAATTGGACCTCCACTCTGCACAGTATACGGGCTCTGTGTCATTTGCATTCGACTAGGTTATTGGCTTTGCATGACAAGGTACACATCATTAATACCTCGATTCTGGCTAAAGCATGGTACCTGGCCCAGGTGCTTCCGGCACCTAAGGGTCTTGCTCACAGTATCACTTCTGCCATCTACTTTCTGTTGTGGCGTGGCCACCTTTTCAAGCCATCCATGGCTACTTGTACTCTCCCGCCCGAGTCTGGTGGATTGGGACTTGTGGACTTTGACGCTAAGTGTGCGGCGTTGCTGATTCGAAGGACGACAGCAGTGATTGGCAAAGGACCTGCCAGTCCGACGGCCACACTTTTCCAGCGTTATCGGCCACCGTCAGTGACAGCGCCAGTGCAGATTATGCACATACCATACCACCTAAATCATGTGCGTCAATACTTCCTCCACTCTAGTTATATCGTCGACGGCGATCTTTTTCAAAGACGGGTGAAAGATCTCACTCACGATCTCCGTGGATCTCCGGCCCCTAACAAGTGGGAGCTACGGTTGCCGAATAAGACGTGGAGTACCATTTGGAGGAATATTTCTTCGCGTGTCCTACCGCCTAATATTCGGGCAATTTGGTATCAGGTGGTTAATCGTACCATACCCACAAATGCTAAACGTCACGCGATTAAACTGTGTCCATCAGCTCTTTGTGTTACTTGTCGATCAGTGGACACAGTTGAACATCGTTTTGTGTGCCGCCGTCATATCGCTCTATGGGATATCGCCAGAGACATGCTGAGACTGATCAACCGAGTCTCTATCAACACCATCACTGTCGAAGACGCCGTTACCCCTGAATGGACCCCTTACCCTAATACAAAACGACATGCCACGCAATGGATTCTGGGACGCACTATATATTCGATTTTTACGATGGACACGACGGATTCTGTAGACTTCTTGTCGTATCTTTGGAGTGAACATGACAAAGAAATAAGGCAGACGAAATATAAAGAAAAATATGGTAACTTTTTGAAAGTTTCTTTGGAATATATATTTGCCAAGCACGGCATGTAACTTCTTCCTGTTGAGTTTTCCGTTTTTACGTTTTTCCTTTATGGTGACACATTGTGCCGAGTGCCTTTCTTTTACTTGTTTACCTCTCATGCGTTTTATCGACAGTGCATGGACACTGGATAGTTTTGTGTTTGGTTTCTGTGTATATTGTGATTAGCTTTCCCCAGGTCATTTTATTGGTGTTTGACTTTACGGGTTTTATTTTTGCTGGTGCATTTTACCAGGTGTCTTTTAATTTGTCAGGTTATGCTGTTTTCTTGATAGTGGATGAACACTATATTGTTTGTGTTTGCTTCTCTGTGTAAGCTGTGGCGTGTTTCGCCTAGAACGGATTATTTGATTTCTCTCTCCTTATTATTCTTTCTTCGCGTCCGATATGAAGCCAACGGATTCTACTTTATTCTGACTCAGTCTGCATTCTATACAAGAGGACCACAGGATTATCGAAAGGAAAACACCAATACAAAGAAAACAATAATAAAAAAACAACCATCGGGGGACCTCTTTGTTTCATAGCCGACGAAGGCTTTAATGGTGAGCGAAAGGACGGGGTGTAGGGGAGTAGGGAGCCCCGAAAAAAAAAAAAAAAAAAAAGAAAAAAAAAAAAAAAAGAGACCTTTCCATTGCACTTCGGTTAGGTTGACCCCTGCGATTACCTCTAATGTAGGTAACTCGGGCGCATAATTTTTGGTAGTCGGGACTGCGTTCGCGCTGTCCCGTTCTTAAATTGTTTCAAAACTCAGCACGCAATAACAGAAGCTTGCCAGTATACAGCAAGCTGCAACTAGATAGGCACAAAACGGTTAGCTGCACGTCAAGGGACCTGGCGTCGAACCCAGAGCCACCCAGCGCGCGGCCCACTCCGCAACGACCTCGGACGTGCGCCCTTAGTAGCAGAAGCCACGACGACGCAACCCCCGCACAGCGTCCGAAAATAGCAGTCGGACAGCCATTTCGGCCCTTCTCTGTCCATCGATGATTGCGCACCGACGGTAAATCGGCGGTGCATCGAGCCCTGCACGGCCGGCTAGTGTGATGGGGCGGTTGGGCCCACAGCAGCCGATGAGCGGCCGTAGGCGGTGCAGCGTGTATCGAGGTATAAGACGGGCCGAAATCAAGCGTCTAGCGTAGCGTCTTACGACTTGCAGACTTGCGGCACTTGGGGTGCTGGGGTCGTAGTCGGGTCGTGAACTGGAGACAACAAGAGCGAGAAAAATGAAAATGAAATTGCGGCCAACAGCACCCTGTTTTCCCAGGTGGTCACCCATCCAAGTACTGACAAGGCCCGACGTTGCTTAACTTCGGTGATCGGACGAGAACCGGTGTTTTCAACGTGGTATGGCCGTTGGCGAGCAAATTGTGCAACATGAAACGACAAGTCTGCGTCGGACCATGTCTCTTAATTTCCACACTGACTGTTTATTTATTTACCTGGCAGTAAAAACACGAGACTGGCATAAAACGGCCGATCCAGATTTCGTGAAATGAAATAACATTTCTTTATGGAATGCATTTAGAAAATTAAAACTTTCGTACCTATTCTCCCTACTAGGGACGAAAAAATAGAAACACTTTCTGTTATTATGTTACAGTTGCGACTTGACAAATTCGTTAGATAGTCCAAATTCGTAGCAAAACAATGTCGTTAAATTACACCTGACAAAGACAATAAAACTCGCCTTCAATTAATTCGCTTTTGAATCATTTACATTACAAAACGTTCCACTTCCATTTTTATGTACTTATTTTAGCGTTCATTATGTCTGATTTAACTTATCCCCTCCCCCCACCGACCGACCACCACAACTTCGCCTAAATAAATAAGAGTGTAGGTGATACGAATTACTCCCTGCCCCATAACGCTTATGCCTAATGCAAAGGGTAAAACGTTTAATTTTTTTTCCTTAGACTTTGCCATGTAGGGGGAAAATGACGGCATATACTGGATTCAAATAGCAAAGAACCCAACTAAGCTTTCACAATCCTACTGACAAACAAGAAAAATATTTCTTACCTTGTAGTTTCTATTTGTTCATAGGTGTTCAGTCAGTAACGTAACCAACAATGTATGCTGATTCTTGGTTTCTCTTGAATTCTACCAATGTGGGGTATGTTCAATGTGCACACTGTAAGGAATGCTGTCCAACATTCTTGGTCGTGTTTGACTGTCTGAGCTGTGGCGCTTCCGTTGCTAAGCAACAGACTCCAGCGATTGACAATACTGCCTCAATTAGCAACATTAAACTCTCTCCTCGTGATAGGTAATGTAACCTATTTTTTTTTTTTTTTTTTTTTTTTTTTTTTTTACAGGGCGGAAAAGTCATCCCACCAATGTCATTCGTCGTTACCATAGCAAAAGGGAGAGCGTCTTTCTGATGGAAGGAGGGCCTGAGGTGGTAGACTGCACTTGTATGCCATCTTGCGGAGGATAGAGTGAGTTAGTTACTGCAGCAACGGTCCACGCCTGGACCGCGTGGTCCTCCCTTCCCGCGCGGTCCTCCCTCCCCGCGCAAAGTGCATCGATTTACTTGGCAGTAGGCTGTAATTGCAACTATCTGACACTTAACTCGGCGGCTAAAAGCTGCATTCTAAGTAGAAACTGCAAGCATAGCGACCATGCTCTTTAACAAGAGCTCTCGACGTCTTTCGTAATCGTCATACATCTGTAGCGCGCGACGTTATAAATATTCGGCAGTGGGTGCGTGAAGGCATACTTACCTGGCGTAGGAGACACCGTGATCATAAAGGCGGTTCTCCCAGGGCGAGACCTTTCCATTGCACTTCGGTTAGGTTGACCCCTGCGATTACCTCTAATGTAGGTAACTCGGGCGCATAATTTTTGGTAGTCGGGACTGCGTTCGCGCTGTCCCGTTCTTAAATTGTTTCAAAACTCAGCACGCAATAACAGAAGCTTGCCAGTATACAGCAAGCTGCAACTAGATAGGCACAAAACGGTTAGCTGCACGTCAAGGGACCTGGCGTCGAACCCAGAGCCACCCAGCGCGCGGCCCACTCCGCAACGACCTCGGACGTGCGCCCTTAGTAGCAGAAGCCACGACGACGCAACCCCCGCACAGCGTCCGAAAATAGCAGTCGGACAGCCATTTCGGCCCTTCTCTGTCCATCGATGATTGCGCACCGACGGTAAATCGGCGGTGCATCGAGCCCTGCACGGCCGGCTAGTGTGATGGGGCGGTTGGGCCCACAGCAGCCGATGAGCGGCCGTAGGCGGTGCAGCGTGTATCGAGGTATAAGACGGGCCGAAATCAAGCGTCTAGCGTAGCGTCTTACGACTTGCAGACTTGCGGCACTTGGGGTGCTGGGGTCGTAGTCGGGTCGTGAACTGGAGACAACAAGAGCGAGAAAAATGAAAATGAAATTGCGGCCAACAGCACCCTGTTTTCCCAGGTGGTCACCCATCCAAGTACTGACAAGGCCCGACGTTGCTTAACTTCGGTGATCGGACGAGAACCGGTGTTTTCAACGTGGTATGGCCGTTGGCGAGCAAATTGTGCAACATGAAACGACAAGTCTGCGTCGGACCATGTCTCTTAATTTCCACACTGACTGTTTATTTATTTACCTGGCAGTAAAAACACGAGACTGGCATAAAACGGCCGATCCAGATTTCGTGAAATGAAATAACATTTCTTTATGGAATGCATTTAGAAAATTAAAACTTTCGTACCTATTCTCCCTACTAGGGACGAAAAAATAGAAACACTTTCTGTTATTATGTTACAGTTGCGACTTGACAAATTCGTTAGATAGTCCAAATTCGTAGCAAAACAATGTCGTTAAATTACACCTGACAAAGACAATAAAACTCGCCTTCAATTAATTCGCTTTTGAATCATTTACATTACAAAACGTTCCACTTCCATTTTTATGTACTTATTTTAGCGTTCATTATGTCTGATTTAACTTATCCCCTCCCCCCACCGACCGACCACCACAACTTCGCCTAAATAAATAAGAGTGTAGGTGATACGAATTACTCCCTGCCCCATAACGCTTATGCCTAATGCAAAGGGTAAAACGTTTAATTTTTTTTCCTTAGACTTTGCCATGTAGGGGGAAAATGACGGCATATACTGGATTCAAATAGCAAAGAACCCAACTAAGCTTTCACAATCCTACTGACAAACAAGAAAAATATTTCTTACCTTGTAGTTTCTATTTGTTCATAGGTGTTCAGTCAGTAACGTAACCAACAATGTATGCTGATTCTTGGTTTCTCTTGAATTCTACCAATGTGGGGTATGTTCAATGTGCACACTGTAAGGAATGCTGTCCAACATTCTTGGTCGTGTTTGACTGTCTGAGCTGTGGCGCTTCCGTTGCTAAGCAACAGACTCCAGCGATTGACAATACTGCCTCAATTAGCAACATTAAACTCTCTCCTCGTGATAGGTAATGTAACCTATTTTTTTTTTTTTTTTTTTTTTTTTTTTTTTTACAGGGCGGAAAAGTCATCCCACCAATGTCATTCGTCGTTACCATAGCAAAAGGGAGAGCGTCTTTCTGATGGAAGGAGGGCCTGAGGTGGTAGACTGCACTTGTATGCCATCTTGCGGAGGATAGAGTGAGTTAGTTACTGCAGCAACGGTCCACGCCTGGACCGCGTGGTCCTCCCTTCCCGCGCGGTCCTCCCTCCCCGCGCAAAGTGCATCGATTTACTTGGCAGTAGGCTGTAATTGCAACTATCTGACACTTAACTCGGCGGCTAAAAGCTGCATTCTAAGTAGAAACTGCAAGCATAGCGACCATGCTCTTTAACAAGAGCTCTCGACGTCTTTCGTAATCGTCATACATCTGTAGCGCGCGACGTTATAAATATTCGGCAGTGGGTGCGTGAAGGCATACTTACCTGGCGTAGGAGACACCGTGATCATAAAGGCGGTTCTCCCAGGGCGAGACCTTTCCATTGCACTTCGGTTAGGTTGACCCCTGCGATTACCTCTAATGTAGGTAACTCGGGCGCATAATTTTTGGTAGTCGGGACTGCGTTCGCGCTGTCCCGTTCTTAAATTGTTTCAAAACTCAGCACGCAATAACAGAAGCTTGCCAGTATACAGCAAGCTGCAACTAGATAGGCACAAAACGGTTAGCTGCACGTCAAGGGACCTGGCGTCGAACCCAGAGCCACCCAGCGCGCGGCCCACTCCGCAACGACCTCGGACGTGCGCCCTTAGTAGCAGAAGCCACGACGACGCAACCCCCGCACAGCGTCCGAAAATAGCAGTCGGACAGCCATTTCGGCCCTTCTCTGTCCATCGATGATTGCGCACCGACGGTAAATCGGCGGTGCATCGAGCCCTGCACGGCCGGCTAGTGTGATGGGGCGGTTGGGCCCACAGCAGCCGATGAGCGGCCGTAGGCGGTGCAGCGTGTATCGAGGTATAAGACGGGCCGAAATCAAGCGTCTAGCGTAGCGTCTTACGACTTGCAGACTTGCGGCACTTGGGGTGCTGGGGTCGTAGTCGGGTCGTGAACTGGAGACAACAAGAGCGAGAAAAATGAAAATGAAATTGCGGCCAACAGCACCCTGTTTTCCCAGGTGGTCACCCATCCAAGTACTGACAAGGCCCGACGTTGCTTAACTTCGGTGATCGGACGAGAACCGGTGTTTTCAACGTGGTATGGCCGTTGGCGAGCAAATTGTGCAACATGAAACGACAAGTCTGCGTCGGACCATGTCTCTTAATTTCCACACTGACTGTTTATTTATTTACCTGGCAGTAAAAACACGAGACTGGCATAAAACGGCCGATCCAGATTTCGTGAAATGAAATAACATTTCTTTATGGAATGCATTTAGAAAATTAAAACTTTCGTACCTATTCTCCCTACTAGGGACGAAAAAATAGAAACACTTTCTGTTATTATGTTACAGTTGCGACTTGACAAATTCGTTAGATAGTCCAAATTCGTAGCAAAACAATGTCGTTAAATTACACCTGACAAAGACAATAAAACTCGCCTTCAATTAATTCGCTTTTGAATCATTTACATTACAAAACG
The DNA here is from genome assembly GCA_026315105.1 of Locusta migratoria. Lineage (NCBI taxonomy): Eukaryota > Metazoa > Arthropoda > Insecta > Orthoptera > Acrididae > Locusta > Locusta migratoria. Next base: position 568,295,113 of record CM048746.1, read on the forward strand.
TTCCACTTCCATTTTTATGTACTTATTTTAGCGTTCATTATGTCTGATTTAACTTATCCCCTCCCCCCACCGACCGACCACCACAACTTCGCCTAAATAAATAAGAGTGTAGGTGATACGAATTACTCCCTGCCCCATAACGCTTATGCCTAATGCAAAGGGTAAAACGTTTAATTTTTTTTCCTTAGACTTTGCCATGTAGGGGGAAAATGACGGCATATACTGGATTCAAATAGCAAAGAACCCAACTAAGCTTTCACAATCCTACTGACAAACAAGAAAAATATTTCTTACCTTGTAGTTTCTATTTGTTCATAGGTGTTCAGTCAGTAACGTAACCAACAATGTATGCTGATTCTTGGTTTCTCTTGAATTCTACCAATGTGGGGTATGTTCAATGTGCACACTGTAAGGAATGCTGTCCAACATTCTTGGTCGTGTTTGACTGTCTGAGCTGTGGCGCTTCCGTTGCTAAGCAACAGACTCCAGCGATTGACAATACTGCCTCAATTAGCAACATTAAACTCTCTCCTCGTGATAGGTAATGTAACCTATTTTTTTTTTTTTTTTTTTTTTTTTTTTACAGGGCGGAAAAGTCATCCCACAAATGTCATTCGTCGTTACCATAGCAAAAGGGAGAGCGTCTTTCTGATGGAAGGAGGGCCTGAGGTGGTAGACTGCACTTGTATGCCATCTTGCGGAGGATAGAGTGAGATAGTTACTGCAGCAACGGTCCACGCCTGGACCGCGTGGTCCTCCCTTCCCGCGCGGTCCTCCCTCCCCGCGCAAAGTGCATCGATTTACTTGGCAGTAGGCTGTAATTGCAACTATCTGACACTTAACTCGGCGGCTAAAAGCTGCATTCTAAGTAGAAACTGCAAGCATAGCGACCATGCTCTTTAACAAGAGCTCTCGACGTCTTTCGTAATCGTCATACATCTGTAGCGCGCGACGTTATAAATATTCGGCAGTGGGTGCGTGAAGGCATACTTACCTGGCGTAGGAGACACCGTGATCATAAAGGCGGTTCTCCCAGGGCGAGACCTTTCCATTGCACTTCGGTTAGGTTGACCCCTGCGATTACCTCTAATGTAGGTAACTCGGGCGCATAATTTTTGGTAGTCGGGACTGCGTTCGCGCTGTCCCGTTCTTAAATTGTTTCAAAACTCAGCACGCAATAACAGAAGCTTGCCAGTATACAGCAAGCTGCAACTAGATAGGCACAAAACGGTTAGCTGCACGTCAAGGGACCTGGCGTCGAACCCAGAGCCACCCAGCGCGCGGCCCACTCCGCAACGACCTCGGACGTGCGCCCTTAGTAGCAGAAGCCACGACGACGCAACCCCCGCACAGCGTCCGAAAATAGCAGTCGGACAGCCATTTCGGCCCTTCTCTGTCCATCGATGATTGCGCACCGACGGTAAATCGGCGGTGCATCGAGCCCTGCACGGCCGGCTAGTGTGATGGGGCGGTTGGGCCCACAGCAGCCGATGAGCGGCCGTAGGCGGTGCAGCGTGTATCGAGGTATAAGACGGGCCGAAATCAAGCGTCTAGCGTAGCGTCTTACGACTTGCAGACTTGCGGCACTTGGGGTGCTGGGGTCGTAGTCGGGTCGTGAACTGGAGACAACAAGAGCGAGAAAAATGAAAATGAAATTGCGGCCAACAGCACCCTGTTTTCCCAGGTGGTCACCCATCCAAGTACTGACAAGGCCCGACGTTGCTTAACTTCGGTGATCGGACGAGAACCGGTGTTTTCAACGTGGTATGGCCGTTGGCGAGCAAATTGTGCAACATGAAACGAGAAGTCTGCGTCGGACCATGTCTCTTAATTTCCACACTGACTGTTTATTTATTTACCTGGCAGTAAAAACACGAGACTGGCATAAAACGGCCGATCCAGATTTCGTGAAATGAAATAACATTTCTTTATGGAATGCATTTAGAAAATTAAAACTTTCGTACCTATTCTCCCTACTAGGGACGAAAAAATAGAAACACTTTCTGTTATTATGTTACAGTTGCGACTTGACAAATTCGTTAGATAGTCCAAATTCGTAGCAAAACAATGTCGTTAAATTACACCTGACAAAGACAATAAAACTCGCCTTCAATTAATTCGCTTTTGAATCATTTACATTACAAAACGTTCCACTTCCATTTTTATGTACTTATTTTAGCGTTCATTATGTCTGATTTAACTTATCCCCTCCCCCCACCGACCGACCACCACAACTTCGCCTAAATAAATAAGAGTGTAGGTGATACGAATTACTCCCTGCCCCATAACGCTTATGCCTAATGCAAAGGGTAAAACGTTTAATTTTTTTTCCTTAGACTTTGCCATGTAGGGGGAAAATGACGGCATATACTGGATTCAAATAGCAAAGAACCCAACTAAGCTTTCACAATCCTACTGACAAACAAGAAAAATATTTCTTACCTTGTAGTTTCTATTGTTCATAGGTGTTCAGTCAGTAACGTAACCAACAATGTATGCTGATTCTTGGTTTCTCTTGAATTCTACCAATGTGGGGTATGTTCAATGTGCACACTGTAAGGAATGCTGTCCAACATTCTTGGTCGTGTTTGACTGTCTGAGCTGTGGCGCTTCCGTTGCTAAGCAACAGACTCCAGCGATTGACAATACTGCCTCAATTAGCAACATTAAACTCTCTCCTCGTGATAGGTAATGTAACCTATTTTTTTTTTTTTTTTTTTTTTTTTTTTTTTTTTTTACAGGGCGGAAAAGTCATCCCACAAATGTCATTCGTCGTTACCATAGCAAAAGGGAGAGCGTCTTTCTGATGGAAGGAGGGCCTGAGGTGGTAGACTGCACTTGTATGCCATCTTGCGGAGGATAGAGTGAGTTAGTTACTGCAGCAACGGTCCACGCCTGGACCGCGTGGTCCTCCCTTCCCGCGCGGTCCTCCCTCCCCGCGCAAAGTGCATCGATTTACTTGGCAGTAGGCTGTAATTGCAACTATCTGACACTTAACTCGGCGGCTAAAAGCTGCATTCTAAGTAGAAACTGCAAGCATAGCGACCATGCTCTTTAACAAGAGCTCTCGACGTCTTTCGTAATCGTCATACATCTGTAGCGCGCGACGTTATAAATATTCGGCAGTGGGTGCGTGAAGGCATACTTACCTGGCGTAGGAGACACCGTGATCATAAAGGCGGTTCTCCCAGGGCGAGACCTTTCCATTGCACTTCGGTTAGGTTGACCCCTGCGATTACCTCTAATGTAGGTAACTCGGGCGCATAATTTTTGGTAGTCGGGACTGCGTTCGCGCTGTCCCGTTCTTAAATTGTTTCAAAACTCAGCACGCAATAACAGAAGCTTGCCAGTATACAGCAAGCTGCAACTAGATAGGCACAAAACGGTTAGCTGCGCGTCAAGGGACCTGGCGTCGAACCCAGAGCCACCCAGCGCGCGGCCCACTCCGCAACGACCTCGGACGTGCGCCCTTAGTAGCAGAAGCCACGACGACGCAACCCCCGCACAGCGTCCGAAAATAGCAGTCGGACAGCCATTTCGGCCCTTCTCTGTCCATCGATGATTGCGCACCGACGGTAAATCGGCGGTGCATCGAGCCCTGCACGGCCGGCTAGTGTGATGGGGCGGTTGGGCCCACAGCAGCCGATGAGCGGCCGTAGGCGGTGCAGCGTGTATCGAGGTATAAGACGGGCCGAAATCAAGCGTCTAGCGTAGCGTCTTACGACTTGCAGACTTGCGGCACTTGGGGTGCTGGGGTCGTAGTCGGGTCGTGAACTGGAGACAACAAGAGCGAGAAAAATGAAAATGAAATTGCGGCCAACAGCACCCTGTTTTCCCAGGTGGTCACCCATCCAAGTACTGACAAGGCCCGACGTTGCTTAACTTCGGTGATCGGACGAGAACCGGTGTTTTCAACGTGGTATGGCCGTTGGCGAGCAAATTGTGCAACATGAAACGACAAGTCTGCGTCGGACCATGTCTCTTAATTTCCACACTGACTGTTTATTTATTTACCTGGCAGTAAAAACACGAGACTGGCATAAAACGGCCGATCCAGATTTCGTGAAATGAAATAACATTTCTTTATGGAATGCATTTAGAAAATTAAAACTTTCGTACCTATTCTCCCTACTAGGGACGAAAAAATAGAAACACTTTCTGTTATTATGTTACAGTTGCGACTTGACAAATTCGTTAGATAGTCCAAATTCGTAGCAAAACAATGTCGTTAAATTACACCTGACAAAGACAATAAAACTCGCCTTCAATTAATTCGCTTTTGAATCATTTACATTACAAAACGTTCCACTTCCATTTTTATGTACTTATTTTAGCGTTCATTATGTCTGATTTAACTTATCCCCTCCCCCCACCGACCGACCACCACAACTTCGCCTAAATAAATAAGAGTGTAGGTGATACGAATTACTCCCTGCCCCATAACGCTTATGCCTAATGCAAAGGGTAAAACGTTTAATTTTTTTTCCTTAGACTTTGCCATGTAGGGGGAAAATGACGGCATATACTGGATTCAAATAGCAAAGAACCCAACTAAGCTTTCACAATCCTACTGACAAACAAGAAAAATATTTCTTACCTTGTAGTTTCTATTTGTTCATAGGTGTTCAGTCAGTAACGTAACCAACAATGTATGCTGATTCTTGGTTTCTCTTGAATTCTACCAATGTGGGGTATGTTCAATGTGCACACTGTAAGGAATGCTGTCCAACATTCTTGGTCGTGTTTGACTGTCTGAGCTGTGGCGCTTCCGTTGCTAAGCAACAGACTCCAGCGATTGACAATACTGCCTCAATTAGCAACATTAAACTCTCTCCTCGTGATAGGTAATGTAACCTATTTTTTTTTTTTTTTTTTTTTTTTTTTTTTTTACAGGGCGGAAAAGTCATCCCACAAATGTCATTCGTCGTTACCATAGCAAAAGGGAGAGCGTCTTTCTGATGGAAGGAGGGCCTGAGGTGGTAGACTGCACTTGTATGCCATCTTGCGGAGGATAGAGTGAGTTAGTTACTGCAGCAACGGTCCACGCCTGGACCGCGTGGTCCTCCCTTCCCGCGCGGTCCTCCCTCCCCGCGCAAAGTGCATCGATTTACTTGGCAGTAGGCTGTAATTGCAACTATCTGACACTTAACTCGGCGGCTAAAAGCTGCATTCTAAGTAGAAACTGCAAGCATAGCGACCATGCTCTTTAACAAGAGCTCTCGACGTCTTTCGTAATCGTCATACATCTGTAGCGCGCGACGTTATAAATATTCGGCAGTGGGTGCGTGAAGGCATACTTACCTGGCGTAGGAGACACCGTGATCATAAAGGCGGTTCTCCCAGGGCGAGACCTTTCCATTGCACTTCGGTTAGGTTGACCCCTGCGATTACCTCTAATGTAGGTAACTCGGGCGCATAATTTTTGGTAGTCGGGACTGCGTTCGCGCTGTCCCGTTCTTAAATTGTTTCAAAACTCAGCACGCAATAACAGAAGCTTGCCAGTATACAGCAAGCTGCAACTAGATAGGCACAAAACGGTTAGCTGCACGTCAAGGGACCTGGCGTCGAACCCAGAGCCACCCAGCGCGCGGCCCACTCCGCAACGACCTCGGACGTGCGCCCTTAGTAGCAGAAGCCACGACGACGCAACCCCCGCACAGCGTCCGAAAATAGCAGTCGGACAGCCATTTCGGCCCTTCTCTGTCCATCGATGATTGCGCACCGACGGTAAATCGGCGGTGCATCGAGCCCTGCACGGCCGGCTAGTGTGATGGGGCGGTTGGGCCCACAGCAGCCGATGAGCGGCCGTAGGCGGTGCAGCGTGTATCGAGGTATAAGACGGGCCGAAATCAAGCGTCTAGCGTAGCGTCTTACGACTTGCAGACTTGCGGCACTTGGGGTGCTGGGGTCGTAGTCGGGTCGTGAACTGGAGACAACAAGAGCGAGAAAAATGAAAATGAAATTGCGGCCAACAGCACCCTGTTTTCCCAGGTGGTCACCCATCCAAGTACTGACAAGGCCCGACGTTGCTTAACTTCGGTGATCGGACGAGAACCGGTGTTTTCAACGTGGTATGGCCGTTGGCGAGCAAATTGTGCAACATGAAACGACAAGTCTGCGTCGGACCATGTCTCTTAATTTCCACACTGACTGTTTATTTATTTACCTGGCAGTAAAAACACGAGACTGGCATAAAACGGCCGATCCAGATTTCGTGAAATGAAATAACATTTCTTTATGGAATGCATTTAGAAAATTAAAACTTTCGTACCTATTCTCCCTACTAGGGACGAAAAAATAGAAACACTTTCTGTTATTATGTTACAGTTGCGACTTGACAAATTCGTTAGATAGTCCAAATTCGTAGCAAAACAATGTCGTTAAATTACACCTGACAAAGACAATAAAACTCGCCTTCAATTAATTCGCTTTTGAATCATTTACATTACAAAACGTTCCACTTCCATTTTTATGTACTTATTTTAGCGTTCATTATGTCTGATTTAACTTATCCCCTCCCCCCACCGACCGACCACCACAACTTCGCCTAAATAAATAAGAGTGTAGGTGATACGAATTACTCCCTGCCCCATAACGCTTATGCCTAATGCAAAGGGTAAAACGTTTAATTTTTTTTCCTTAGACTTTGCCATGTAGGGGGAAAATGACGGCATATACTGGATTCAAATAGCAAAGAACCCAACTAAGCTTTCACAATCCTACTGACAAACAAGAAAAATATTTCTTACCTTGTAGTTTCTATTTGTTCATAGGTGTTCAGTCAGTAACGTAACCAACAATGTATGCTGATTCTTGGTTTCTCTTGAATTCTACCAATGTGGGGTATGTTCAATGTGCACACTGTAAGGAATGCTGTCCAACATTCTTGGTCGTGTTTGACTGTCTGAGCTGTGGCGCTTCCGTTGCTAAGCAACAGACTCCAGCGATTGACAATACTGCCTCAATTAGCAACATTAAACTCTCTCCTCGTGATAGGTAATGTAACCTATTTTTTTTTTTTTTTTTTTTTTTTTTTTTTTTTTTTTTTTACAGGGCGGAAAAGTCATCCCACAAATGTCATTCGTCGTTACCATAGCAAAAGGGAGAGCGTCTTTCTGATGGAAGGAGGGCCTGAGGTGGTAGACTGCACTTGTATGCCATCTTGCGGAGGATAGAGTGAGTTAGTTACTGCAGCAACGGTCCACGCCTGGACCGCGTGGTCCTCCCTTCCCGCGCGGTCCTCCCTCCCCGCGCAAAGTGCATCGATTTACTTGGCAGTAGGCTGTAATTGCAACTATCTGACACTTAACTCGGCGGCTAAAAGCTGCATTCTAAGTAGAAACTGCAAGCATAGCGACCATGCTCTTTAACAAGAGCTCTCGACGTCTTTCGTAATCGTCATACATCTGTAGCGCGCGACGTTATAAATATTCGGCAGTGGGTGCGTGAAGGCCCCCTGTCCTACTTACCTTTGACCACCGCCCCCGCCCTGCCCGCGCTCCTCGTCCCATGCCCCCTCCCAAACTCGTCCATGATTATTCCCGTGCCGACTGGGATGCCTACCGTCGCTCCATTGACACCTCGGTCGAAAGCCACCCACTACCCCTCCATACTCCCGCCGATATTGACCATGCCTCCTCCTTTCTCCAGCAGACCGTTGCTGACGCGGTCCATGCCCACATCCCTACCCGGGCGATCTATCCTCACCGCCCTACCCTTCCTCCACAGGCCGTCCTTCTCCTCCGCGAATCCCGCCGTCTGTACCGCTCCTTTCTCCGGACCCGTGACCGGGATACTCTCCAACGCCACCGGCAACTCCAACGACACATAAGAAACCTTTTGACCGCGAAGAAACGCCGGGACTGGCGTCAGACATGCACCCGCCTTAACTCGCTCCTCCCGGTCTACTCCGCCAAGTACTGGCGTGCCTTCCGCCGCCTTACTGGCAGTCACTCCTCCCCCCACTACCCACTTCTCCATGAGGATCGTCCTTTCCCTGACAACGCCAGTAAGGCAGAACATTTTGCCTCCTACCTTTCTGATGTATTTTCCATTCCTGATGATCCCCTCTTTGACTACTCTCTCTTCCCGGATGTCCATGAGCGCACCGACACCTCCTCTCCTCCGCTCGCCCCTGGCTTCCAGTACTTGGACCGCATTCCTCCCTCAGAATTGAACACTCCCATTACTGCCCGTGACATAATAGACACTCTTCGCACGAAACGAAACACCGCCCCCGGTCACGACCGGCTAACCTACCGCCACCTTCGCGCATGCCCCCTCTCATTTCATGAAGTCCTTGCCAAACTCTACAACGTCATCCTTTACACTGGCTTCTACCCCGACCTGTGGAAAATCTCCCGTATTCTCATGTTCCTCAAGCCTGACAAGCCCCCGTCCCAGACCTCATCCTACCGTCCCATCAGTCTTACCTCCGTGTTCAGCAAGGTCCTGGAAACCATCCTTTCTCGTCGAATCCACCAGCACCTCCACCGCCACCAGTTTCTCCCCTCCTCCCAATGTGGCTTCCGACCCTCCTTCTCCGCCGACGACCAGCTCCTTCGCCTGACTCATCTCCTCTCCGTCCAACTCAACTCCCGTCGCTCCGCAATTTTTGTATCCCTCGACATCCAAAAAGCCTACGACCGAGTATGGCATTCCGGTCTCCTCTTCAAGATCCAGCTCTACGCCCTTCCCATTAATTACGTCCGCCTCATCGCTTCCTTCCTTACCCGCCGCCCCTCCTACGTCACTGTCTGCAACTCCAACTCCCGTATTTTCTACCCCTCCGCCGGGGTGCCCCAAGGCTCAGTCCTCTCTCCCCTCCTCTATCTCCTCTACTCTGCCGACATGCCTCAACCCCAACCTCCCGTCTATCTCCTCCAATATGCTGACGACACCGCCTTCCTGGCCCTCGCCCCCTCCCTTGCCCGTTCCCAGGTTTTGCTCCAGTCCCACCTCACCGAGTTCGCCTCCTGGTGTAACCGGTGGCTCCTCTCCGTCAATCCCGACAAATCCCAGGCAATAGTCATAGGTCGTACTACCCGCACCTTCCGCCTCCACGATTTCTATCTTACCCTTCACAACCGACCCATCCGCCACACCCCCACCCTCAAGTACCTTGGCCTTACCCTTGACCGCCAACTGTCCTGGACTCCATACCTCAAATCCCTCCGTGAGAAAGCTCTGTCCCGCCTAAACCTCCTAAAACTCCTCACTGGCCGGACGTGGGGCCTCCACCCTTCCACTGTCCTTCACACCTACAAATCAATCATGCGCCCCGTCCTTTGTTCCTTCCACCCCGCCTGGATATCAGCCCCTCCTACTTTCTACAAGTCCCTCCAGATTCTAGAACGTCACGCCCTCCGCCTCGCATACCGTATCAGACTCCCTTCCCCCACGCGGATCCTCTATGACCTCATCCCCTTCCCTCCTCTCCTACAACACCTCGAACATCTCCGGCTCCTTTACGCATCCCGCAAAATAGAGTCCCAAAACCCTCTGGTCTACCCTATTCTTACGAATCCCGGGCCTCTGCCACGCCTCCGCCAAACCGTCCCTCCCGGCCTTCACCTCCATACGCTCCGTATCCTCTCCCAAGGCAATTTCCGCACCCTTCCTCTACCGGATACCGAACTTCGGCCCGATATCTACCCCTCCTACCAACTCTGATTCCTTCCCCGTAGCATCAGCGCCCCTCCCCTCTCTCCCGTCCCTTTTCCTTCCCGCCCGCTTGGCTACCCTCTCCCATGCCCAGAGTCTCGTCACTCCTTCCCTCCTTACGCTCTCTTCCCTCCCCTTCTCCCCCTCCCCCGCACTTCCCCCGTCCCTGCCCCACCTCCCCCCCTCCATCCCCTCCCCACTCCCTGCGGGGGCGTCTCGACTTTTTATCTATGTGTTCAGTGCAAGTGTCCCCAGTGTCGTGTGTTTTACTCAGTGCCTCCATAATCGCCGTCCCCATGTTTTATTCTTTACGCCGTCAGCTGTCTCCGTGTGTGAACTTCGTGTCTCCGCAATGTACTTTTAAACTTGTCACCGTGGCCGGTTGTTTTTACTGACTGTGTGTGTGTTTTATCACTACTCGTCTCTTTTTTGTTCTCTGCCATATGTTTTGTCCCGTTTATACATGTCCGTTTTACTCTGTCGAAAAATCTGTCTGTCAAGTTTTTTATTTCCCCAATTTTGTCCATCTTTTTATATTTTATCTCTTCTTTGTCATGCTTGTGTATCACATGGCTGAAGAGCAGCCACCGCAGCTGCTGCCAGCCTGCCAGCTGTTTCTACGGCTGGCTTTAAAACAACAATAAAGGAAAAAAAAAAAAAATGCGTGAAGGCATACTTACCTGGCGTAGGAGACACCGAGTCTTCGGCCTCGACGCTAGGTGGAGCCTCTGACGCTGCGGCGGCGGCGCCGGCCTTCGCTCCCTGGTCTTCGCTTCGTTTCTTCGAGTTTGTAAGTATGGAGACGACGATCAACAGGGTTCATAGTATTCAGTGCATCTTTGATCGACGAGCACCTAGGCCGTCCGCCAATGATTTCCAGCGTTGGCTTGTTTTTGACGTAAAGATTCCTATTGAAGTGATTGACACGTTTCAATTAGATTTTATTCTGTATTCGGTTTTTGTAAAGTTTACCTCTGCTGACGTGTTTGAGAAATATGTGTCCGAAAAGGTTGGCGTTCACGATTTCAAACACCATGACGGGTCTATTAGTAAAGTGCAAATTGTGCCATCTGGAGTTAGAAATGTTAGAGTTTTTAATATTCCTCCCGAGTGTCCAAATGAACTAATCGGTCGTGCACTCTCTCCCTTCGGGAATGTGTTGGACATTGTAAATGAAAAGTGGGGCAGTGGGTACCTTATTCGCTGCAATAGTGGTGTGCGTTGTGTCCGCATGGATGTTCAACGGCAGATTCCGTCTTATTTAACGATCGTCGGCGTCCGCGCTCAGATTAGTTATGTTGGACAATTACCAACTTGTTCAATATGTCACTCGACGGAACATTTGCGAATGTATTGCCCTCGTAGGCGTCCCGTGCAGTTGCCGCGAGCGCCTGACGTTACTGACGAACAGATGTTTCCGCTGTTCAGTGACGTCACTCGACAACCGCCGACAGTGACTGATGTCATTCCCCCCGCGGATATTATGACGGACGTAGTAACCGAGGTCGCGTCAGGGGCGGCACCCAGTGCTCCCTGTCCGGTTCCTGGGTCTGATGTAGTGGTGACACCGACTACTTTACTTGCGGATACCGCACCGGCTGTTGTCCGGGCGGCTGAGGGAGAAGTTGACACATCTAGTCCAGCCCATTCGTCAGACATGGTTGTCGACATTTCGTCGTCGCCGGTTTCGGTTTCGTTGACTGCCACTGAGGTGCAGGATAGTTTGACGGCGGTCGATTCTGAGATGCCCCCTCCTGTAGGAGTCGCCAAAACTGCTGTTCCGTCCGAGACAGGTCCTCAACCTCGTCGTCGTCGGAACAAGAATGGGAGGCGGGGCAAGAAAAGCGTGGACGATCAGGCGGGTGGGGCTTCGCAAACCTCTGCGGAAGGTAGTGGTAGTGACGCGGAGTCGGTGGCGTCTGCTGCGTCTACGTCTTCGGTTTCTGAGGACCGTCGCGATCCAATGCGAGAACAGGGTCGTCACCTCGACGCCCTTCTCTCCTCTGTGAGGGATCGGGGCTTGGTACGACTAAAGCGCAAGAAAGGCCAATCTAGTGAGCAGACTTCGCAACGGACGAAAATCGTCTCCCAACCGTCAACGTCTGCGGAGGGAGTGGGTGGGGCGGGATCACAACCCACCACCGATCTCACCAAGGACAGGATGGATTGGGCTGAGGACTGCGAAGGGGACGAATTTTATTAACATTGGTGGTAAATGGCGTCTGGCTCATGTCCTTTTAATGTCTTTACGGTAAATGCACAGCAGATGAGCAACCCATACAAAGCAATAGCCCTTAATGATTTTCTAAAAGACCATCATTGTGATGTGGCGTTGCTACAGGAAATTACTCGGGAGGCGTTGCGGTACATGACGGACTTTGCAGTCATTGCAAATGTTGACCCCACATTGCCGACGGGTACTGCCATCCTGACCCGTCCAGGAACTGAAGTTACGGGAGTCACTTTAATGCCTAGCGGTCGCGCCATTTTGTGCATAATTAATGGTGTCACTTTTGTAAATGTTTATGCGCCGTCTGGTGACATACCAGCACAGCGCCGGTTTTTTGGGCAGGAACTTGTTGAACTTATTGGGCGGACACGCGATGAAATCATTCTTGGAGGCGACTTTAACGCCGTTTTAGGCGACGCCGACCAACTCCCACGGCCGAACAAGAGTCCCGAACTGGCCGCACTAGTCGATGCCCTCCGTTTTCACGATACCTGGCGCATCCTCCATCCGAATGACACGGAATTTACTTATTTCCATCCCACAGGACGAAGTCGATTGGACAGGATTTATGTGTCGGCCGCCTTTCGACCTCATGTTTGTCAAGTTCAAGTTCTCCCGGTTTTCTTTTCCGACCACTGTGGTTATCGTTGTCAAGTTCTTCTTCCTACCCAGCGACCCCCGCGTCGAACAAATGTATGGAAACTTAACTGCAGCCATCTGCTTGATGCCAATTTGGCTGAGGGCTTTCATGACTTATGGGACGTTTTGCTGCTTAAACGTCAGAATGCGGCGAATACTCTCGATTGGTGGCTTTCCATTGCGAAGCCGTCTATTCGACGCTTTCTTATTGCGTATAGTCGGGAGAAAGCATATTGGCGAACGGCTCATGCCAATTTTACCTTACAGTGTCTTCAGGATCTTGTAGACATTGTAACTGCAGATCCCGGTCAATTGCCGCGGCTTAAGCGTTTAAAAGCCCAACTCCTTTGTGAGATGCGTGCTAGGGGTGCCGGAATGGTGATTAGGAGCCAACCCCATGGGGAGATCGACGGCGAACCTGCTTCTGTATACCACCTCCACCGGGAGCGTCGCCGTCAGGAAACTCTCCACATCAGGGATTGGGTGACCGTGGATGGTCAACGCACTCAGGATCAAAGGGTGATACATGCGGAAATTTGCGATTATTTCGAACGTTTGTTCCAAGATACGCACATTGACGCACAGGCTCTGGATGTTATTTTACGTAATGTGACGTCTGTTTTAACACCTGCCCACCGAGACGCCCTCCTGGCATATTTTACTTCTGAAGATGTGCAGGATGCTCTGAAACGTAGTCCGAGGGGAAAGTCCCCGGGCTTGGACGGGATACCTGTTGAGTTTTATGTGCGTTTCTCTGGTGTTTTAATTCCTGCTTTAACAGATGTTGCAAATGAATTGCTCCATAGGGCTGTAGTCCCCCCTGAATTTACTGTGGGTAGTATCACCCTTGTTCCTAAAAATACCCGTGCAATTCCCAGTCTTAACACCATCCGACCCATTACGCTTTTAAACGTAGATTATAAGATCATTGCTCGATGCTTCGCAAATCGTCTCAAAGCAGTCATGCCGTTCATCATTAGCCCCCAGCAGTATTGTGCAGTGCGCGATAGGAACATTTATGACGCTGTTCTGGCCTATCGCGACTGCATTGGACATGTGCGAGCCGACAGGACTACACGTGCAGCGATACTCCTAATAGACTTTCAAAATGCATTTGACAGGATTAGTCATGTTTATATGCGACATGTGATGACCGCGATGGGATTTGGGCCGATTTTTACTGAGACTATCCAGTCTATCCTCGGTACTGCCACATCCCGTATCAATGTTAACGGTTGCCTTAGTCGGCCGATACGAATACGTCGGTCCGTCAGACAGGGGTGTCCCCTTTCGATGGCTTTGTTTGCCATCGCCTTGGATCCCCTTCTTCGGACCATTGACATCAACTGTGGTGGACTACTCGTGGGTGGAGCTCGTCTCACTTCCTGTGCATATGCTGACGACCTGGGCGTTTTTCTAGCTCACCCAGCAGACGTCGACGTCTTACATGGCGTTTTACAGGGTTTTGAACGTGCGACGGGTGCCCTCATTAATCCGAGGAAGACGGTTCTCCTCCCCTTGGCGCGGTGGCCTCAGACTGTGCAGCCTACATGGTATACGGTCCAGGACAAACACAAGGTCCTTGGTATCATCATGACCAATAATACACAACGGATGGCGACGTTAAATTGGACCTCCATTCTGCACAGTATCCGGGCTCTGTGTCATTTGCATTCGACAAGGTTATTGGCTTTGCATGACAAGGTACACATCATTAATACCTCGATTTTGGCTAAAGCATGGTACCTGGCCCAGGTGCTTCCGGCACCTAAGGGTCTTGCTCACAGTATTACTTCTGCCATCTACTTTCTGTTGTGGCGTGGCCACCTTTTCAAGCCATCCATGGCTACCTGTACTCTCCCGCCCGAGTCTGGTGGATTGGGACTTGTTGACTTTGACGCTAAGTGTGCGGCGTTGCTGATTCGACGGACGACAGCAGTGATTGGCAAAGGACCTGCCAGTCCGACGGCCACACTTTTCCAGCGTTATCGGCCGCCGTCAGTGACAGCGCCAGTGCAGATTATGCACATACCATACCACCTAAATCATGTGCGCCAATACTTCCTCCACTCTAGTTATATCGTCGACGGCGATCTTTTTCAAAAACGGGTGAAAGATCTCACTCACGATCTCCGTGGATCTCCGGCCCCTAACAAGTGGGAGCTACGGTTGCCGACTAAGACGTGGAGTACCATTTGGAGGAATATTTCTTCGCGTGTCCTACCGCCAAATATTCGGGCAATTTGGTATCAGGTGGTTAATCGTACCATACCTACAAATGCTAAACGTCACGCAATTAAACTGTGTCCATCAGCTCTTTGTGTTACTTGTCGATCAGTGGACACAGTTGAACATCGTTTTGTGTGCCGCCGTCATGTCGCTCTATGGGATATCGCCAGAGACATGCTGAGACTGAACAACCGAGTCTCTATCGACACCATCACTGTCGAGGACGCCGTTACCCCTGAATGGACCCCATACCCTAATACAAAACGACATGCCACGCAATGGATTCTGGGACGCACTATTTATTCGATTTTTACGATGAACACGACGGATTCTGTAGACTTCCTGTCGTATCTTTGGAGTGAATATGACAAAGAAAAAAGGCAGACGAAATATAAAGAAAAATTTGGTAATTTTTTGAAAGTTTCTTTAGAATATATTTTTGCCAAGCACGGCATGTAACTTTTTCCTGTTGGGTTTTCCGTCTTTACGTTTTTCCTTTATGGTGACACATTGTGCCGAGTGCCTGTTTTTAATTTTTTATCTCTCATGTGTTCTATCGACAGTGCATGGACACTGGATAGTTTTGTGTTTTGGTTTCTGTGTATTTGTGGCTGGCTTGCCCCTGGTTATTTAATTGGTTGATTTTACGGTTTATTTTAATTTTTCTGGTGCATTGTGCCGGGTGACTTTTACTTTGTCAATTTATGCTATTCTTGATAGTGAATGAACACTGGACTATTTGTGTTTGGTTCTCTATGCACACTGTGGTCTGTTTCGTCCAGAACGGATTCTTTGATTTCTCTCTTCTTCTTATTCTTTCTTCGCGTCCGATATGAAGTTACCGGATTCTTCCTTCTTCTGGCTCGGCTTGCATTCCACACAAGAGGACCACAGGATTACCAGAAGAAGAACATCAATACATATAAAAAAATGAAAAAAAAAACCATCGGGGGAACCTTTTGTTTCTTAGCCGACGAAGGCTCTAATGGTGAGCGAAAGGACGGGGTGTAGGGGAGTAGGGAGCCCCGAAAAAAAAAAAAAAAAAAAAAAAAAAAAAAAAAAAAAAAAAAACAAAAAAACAAAAAGAAAAAAAAAGGAGAAAAAAAAAAAAAAGAAAAAAAAAAAAGACCTTTCCATTGCACTTCGGTTAGGTTCACCCCTGCGATTACCTCTAATGTAGGTAACTCGGGCGCATAATTTTTGGTAGTCGGGACTGCGTTCGCGCTGTCCCGTTCTTAAATTGTTTCAAAACTCAGCACGCAATAACAGAAGCTTGCCAGTATACAGCAAGCTGCAACTAGATAGGCACAAAACGGTTAGCTGCACGTCAAGGGACCTGGCGTCGAACCCAGAGCCACCCAGCGCGCGGCCCACTCCGCAACGACCTCGGACGTGCGCCCTTAGTAGCAGAAGCCACGACGACGCAACCCCCGCACAGCGTCCGAAAATAGCAGTCGGACAGCCATTTCGGCCCTTCTCTATCCATCGATGATTGCGCACCGACGGTAAATCGGCGGTGCATCGACCCCTGCACGGCCGGCTAGTGTGATGGGGCGGTTGGGCCCACAGCAGCCGATGAGCGGCCGTAGGCGGTGCAGCGTGTATCGAGGTATAAGACGGGCCGAAATCAAGCGTCTAGCGTAGCGTCTTACGACTTGCAGACTTGCGGCACTTGGGGTGCTGGGGTCGTAGTCGGGTCGTGAACTGGAGACAACAAGAGCGAGAAAAATGAAAATGAAATTGCGGCCAACAGCACCCTGTTTTCCCAGGTGGTCACCCATCCAAGTACTGACAAGGCCCGACGTTGCTTAACTTCGGTGATCGGACGAGAACCGGTGTTTTCAACGTGGTATGGCCGTTGGCGAGCAAATTGTGCAACATGAAACGACAAGTCTGCGTCGGACCATGTCTCTTAATTTCCACACTGAGTGTTTATTTACCTGGCAGTAAACCCACGAGGCTGGCATAAAACGGCCGATCCAGATTTCGTGAAATGAAATAACATTTCTTTATGGAATGCATTTAGAAAATTAAAACTTTCGTACCTATTCTCCCTACTAGGGACGAAAAAATAGAAACACTTTCTGTTATTATGTTACAGTTGCGACTTGACAAATTCGTTAGATAGTCCAAATTCGTAGCAAAACAATGTCGTTAAATTACACCTGACAAAGACAATAAAACTCGCCTTCAATTAATTCGCTTTTGAATCATTTACATTACAAAACGTTCCACTTCCATTTTTTATGTACTTATTTTAGCGTTCATTATGTCTGATTTAACTTATCCCCTCCCCCCACCGACCGACCACCACAACTTCGCCTAAATAAATAAGAGTGTAGGTGATACGAATTACTCCCTGCCCCATAACGCTTATGCCTAATGCAAAGGGTAAAACGTTTAATTTTTTTTCCTTAGACTTTGCCATGTAAGGGGAAAATGACGGCATATACTGGATTCAAATAGCAAAGAACCCAACTAAGCTTTCACAATCCTACTGACAAACAAGAAAAATATTTCTTACCTTGTAGTTTCTATTTGTTCATAGGTGTTCAGTCAGTAACGTAACCAACAATGTATGCTCATTCTTGGTTTCTCTTGAATTCTACCAATGTGGGGTATGTTCAATGTGCACACTGTAAGGAATGCTGTCCAACATTCTTGGTCGTGTTTGACTGTCTGAGCTGTGGCGCTTCCGTTGCTAAGCAACAGACTCCAGCGATTGACAATACTGCCTCAATTAGCAACATTAAACTCTCTCCTCGTGATAGGTAATGTAACCTATTTTTTTTTTTTTTTTTTTTTTTTTTTACAGGGCGGAAAAGTCATCCCACAAATGTCATTCGTCGTTACCATAGCAACAGGGAGAGCGTCTTTCTGATGGAAGGAGGGCCTGAGGCGGTAGACTGCACTTGTATGCCATCTTGCGGAGGATAGAGTGAGTTAGTTACTGCAGCAACGGTCCACGCCTGGACCGCGTGGTCCTCCCTTCCCGCGCGGTCCTCCCTCCCCGCGCAAAGTGCATCGATTTACTTGGCAGTAGGCTGTAATTGCAACTACCTGACACTTAACTCGGCGGCTAAAAGCTGCATTCTAAGTAGAAACTGCAAGCATAGCGACCATGCTCTTTAACAAGAGCTCTCGACGTCTTTCGTAATCGTCAAACATCTGTAGCGCGCGACGTTATAAATATTCGGCAGTGGGTGCGTGAAGGCATACTTACCTGGCGTAGGAGACACCGTGATCATAAAGGCGGTTCTCCCAGGGCGAGACCTTTCCATTGCACTTCGGTTAGGTTGACCCCTGCGATTACCTCTAATGTAGGTAACTCGGGCGCATAATTTTTGGTAGTCGGGACTGCGTTCGCGCTGTCCCGTTCTTAAATTGTTTCAAAACTCAGCACGCAATAACAGAAGCTTGCCAGTATACAGCAAGCTGCAACTAGATAGGCACAAAACGGTTAGCTGCACGTCAAGGGACCTGGCGTCGAACCCAGAGCCACCCAGCGCGCGGCCCACTCCGCAACGACCTCGGACGTGCGCCCTTAGTAGCAGAAGCCACGACGACGCAACCCCCGCACAGCGTCCGAAAATAGCAGTCGGACAGCCATTTCGGCCCTTCTCTATCCATCGATGATTGCGCACCGACGGTAAATCGGCGGTGCATCGACCCCTGCACGGCCGGCTAGTGTGATGGGGCGGTTGGGCCCACAGCAGCCGATGAGCGGCCGTAGGCGGTGCAGCGTGTATCGAGGTATAAGACGGGCCGAAATCAAGCGTCTAGCGTAGCGTCTTACGACTTGCAGACTTGCGGCACTTGGGGTGCTGGGGTCGTAGTCGGGTCGTGAACTGGAGACAACAAGAGCGAGAAAAATGAAAATGAAATTGCGGCCAACAGCACCCTGTTTTCCCAGGTGGTCACCCATCCAAGTACTGACAAGGCCCGACGTTGCTTAACTTCGGTGATCGGACGAGAACCGGTGTTTTCAACGTGGTATGGCCGTTGGCGAGCAAATTGTGCAACATGAAACGACAAGTCTGCGTCGGACCATGTCTCTTAATTTCCACACTGAGTGTTTATTTACCTGGCAGTAAACCCACGAGGCTGGCATAAAACGGCCGATCCAGATTTCGTGAAATGAAATAACATTTCTTTATGGAATGCATTTAGAAAATTAAAACTTTCGTACCTATTCTCCCTACTAGGGACGAAAAAATAGAAACACTTTCTGTTATTATGTTACAGTTGCGACTTGACAAATTCGTTAGATAGTCCAAATTCGTAGCAAAACAATGTCGTTAAATTACACCTGACAAAGACAATAAAACTCGCCTTCAATTAATTCGCTTTTGAATCATTTACATTACAAAACGTTCCACTTCCATTTTTTATGTACTTATTTTAGCGTTCATTATGTCTGATTTAACTTATCCCCTCCCCCCACCGACCGACCACCACAACTTCGCCTAAATAAATAAGAGTGTAGGTGATACGAATTACTCCCTGCCCCATAACGCTTATGCCTAATGCAAAGGGTAAAACGTTTAATTTTTTTTCCTTAGACTTTGCCATGTAAGGGGAAAATGACGGCATATACTGGATTCAAATAGCAAAGAACCCAACTAAGCTTTCACAATCCTACTGACAAACAAGAAAAATATTTCTTACCTTGTAGTTTCTATTTGTTCATAGGTGTTCAGTCAGTAACGTAACCAACAATGTATGCTCATTCTTGGTTTCTCTTGAATTCTACCAATGTGGGGTATGTTCAATGTGCACACTGTAAGGAATGCTGTCCAACATTCTTGGTCGTGTTTGACTGTCTGAGCTGTGGCGCTTCCGTTGCTAAGCAACAGACTCCAGCGATTGACAATACTGCCTCAATTAGCAACATTAAACTCTCTCCTCGTGATAGGTAATGTAACCTATTTTTTTTTTTTTTTTTTTTTTTTTTACAGGGCGGAAAAGTCATCCCACAAATGTCATTCGTCGTTACCATAGCAACAGGGAGAGCGTCTTTCTGATGGAAGGAGGGCCTGAGGCGGTAGACTGCACTTGTATGCCATCTTGCGGAGGATAGAGTGAGTTAGTTACTGCAGCAACGGTCCACGCCTGGACCGCGTGGTCCTCCCTTCCCGCGCGGTCCTCCCTCCCCGCGCAAAGTGCATCGATTTACTTGGCAGTAGGCTGTAATTGCAACTACCTGACACTTAACTCGGCGGCTAAAAGCTGCATTCTAAGTAGAAACTGCAAGCATAGCGACCATGCTCTTTAACAAGAGCTCTCGACGTCTTTCGTAATCGTCAAACATCTGTAGCGCGCGACGTTATAAATATTCGGCAGTGGGTGCGTGAAGGCATACTTACCTGGCGTAGGAGACACCGTGATCATAAAGGCGGTTCTCCCAGGGCGAGACCTTTCCATTGCACTTCGGTTAGGTTGACCCCTGCGATTACCTCTAATGTAGGTAACTCGGGCGCATAATTTTTGGTAGTCGGGACTGCGTTCGCGCTGTCCCGTTCTTAAATTGTTTCAAAACTCAGCACGCAATAACAGAAGCTTGCCAGTATACAGCAAGCTGCAACTAGATAGGCACAAAACGGTTAGCTGCACGTCAAGGGACCTGGCGTCGAACCCAGAGCCACCCAGCTCGCGGCCCACTCCGCAACGACCTCGGACGTGCGCCCTTAGTAGCAGAAGCCACGACGACGCAACCCCCGCACAGCGTCCGAAAATAGCAGTCGGACAGCCATTTCGGCCCTTCTCTATCCATCGATGATTGCGCACCGACGGTAAATCGGCGGTGCATCGACCCCTGCACGGCCGGCTAGTGTGATGGGGCGGTTGGGCCCACAGCAGCCGATGAGCGGCCGTAGGCGGTGCAGCGTGTATCGAGGTATAAGACGGGCCGAAATCAAGCGTCTAGCGTAGCGTCTTACGACTTGCAGACTTGCGGCACTTGGGGTGCTGGGGTCGTAGTCGGGTCGTGAACTGGAGACAACAAGAGCGAGAAAAATGAAAATGAAATTGCGGCCAACAGCACCCTGTTTTCCCAGGTGGTCACCCATCCAAGTACTGACAAGGCCCGACGTTGATTAACTTCGGTGATCGGACGAGAACCGGTGTTTTCAACGTGGTATGGCCGTTGGCGAGCAAATTGTGCAACATGAAACGACAAGTCTGCGTCGGACCATGTCTCTTAATTTCCACACTGAGTGTTTATTTACCTGGCAGTAAACCCACGAGGCTGGCATAAAACGGCCGATCCAGATTTCGTGAAATGAAATAACATTTCTTTATGGAATGCATTTAGAAAATTAAAACTTTCGTACCTATTCTCCCTACTAGGGACGAAAAAATAGAAACACTTTCTGTTATTATGTTACAGTTGCGACTTGACAAATTCGTTAGATAGTCCAAATTCGTAGCAAAACAATGTCGTTAAATTACACCTGACAAAGACAATAAAACTCGCCTTCAATTAATTCGCTTTTGAATCATTTACATTACAAAACGTTCCACTTCCATTTTTTATGTACTTATTTTAGCGTTCATTATGTCTGATTTAACTTATCCCCTCCCCCCACCGACCGACCACCACAACTTCGCCTAAATAAATAAGAGTGTAGGTGATACGAATTACTCCCTGCCCCATAACGCTTATGCCTAATGCAAAGGGTAAAACGTTTAATTTTTTTTCCTTAGACTTTGCCATGTAAGGGGAAAATGACGGCATATACTGGATTCAAATAGCAAAGAACCCAACTAAGCTTTCACAATCCTACTGACAAACAAGAAAAATATTTCTTACCTTGTAGTTTCTATTTGTTCATAGGTGTTCAGTCAGTAACGTAACCAACAATGTATGCTCATTCTTGGTTTCTCTTGAATTCTACCAATGTGGGGTATGTTCAATGTGCACACTGTAAGGAATGCTGTCCAACATTCTTGGTCGTGTTTGACTGTCTGAGCTGTGGCGCTTCCGTTGCTAAGCAACAGACTCCAGCGATTGACAATACTGCCTCAATTAGCAACATTAAACTCTCTCCTCGTGATAGGTAATGTAACCTATTTTTTTTTTTTTTTTTTTTTTTTTTTTTTACAGGGCGGAAAAGTCATCCCACAAATGTCATTCGTCGTTACCATAGCAACAGGGAGAGCGTCTTTCTGATGGAAGGAGGGCCTGAGGCGGTAGACTGCACTTGTATGCCATCTTGCGGAGGATAGAGTGAGTTAGTTACTGCAGCAACGGTCCACGCCTGGACCGCGTGGTCCTCCCTTCCCGCGCGGTCCTCCCTCCCCGCGCAAAGTGCATCGATTTACTTGGCAGTAGGCTGTAATTGCAACTACCTGACACTTAACTCGGCGGCTAAAAGCTGCATTCTAAGTAGAAACTGCAAGCATAGCGACCATGCTCTTTAACAAGAGCTCTCGACGTCTTTCGTAATCGTCAAACATCTGTAGCGCGCGACGTTATAAATATTCGGCAGTGGGTGCGTGAAGGCATACTTACCTGGCGTAGGAGACACCGAGTCCTCGGCCTCGACGCTAGGTGGAGCCTCAGACGCTGCGGCGGCGGCGCCGGCCTTCGCTCCCTGGTCTTCGCTTCGTTTCTTCGAGTTTGTAAGTATGGAGACGACGATCAACAGGGTTCATAGTATTCAGTGCATCTTTGATCGACGAGCACCTAGGCCGTCCGCCAATGATTTCCAGCGTTGGCTTGTTTTTGACGTAAAGATTCCTATTGAAGTGATTGACACGTTTCAGTTAGATTTTATTCTGTATTCGGTTTTTGTAAAGTTTACCTCTGCTGACGTGTTTGAGAAATATGTGTCCGAAAAGGTTGGCGTTCACGATTTCAAACACCATGACGGGTCTATTAGTAAGGTGCAAATTGTGCCATCTGGAGTTAGAAATGTTAGAGTTTTTAATGTTCCTCCCGAGTGTCCAAATGAACTAATCGGTCGTGCACTCTCTCCCTTCGGGAATGTGTTGGACATTGTAAATGAAAAGTGGGGCAGTGGGTACCTTATTCGCTGCAATAGTGGTGTGCGTTGTGTCCGCATGGATGTTCAACGGCAGATTCCGTCTTATTTAACGATCGTCGGCGTCCGCGCTCAGATTAGTTATGTTGGACAATTACCAACTTGTTCAATATGTCACTCGACGGAACATTTGCGAATGTATTGCCCTCGTAGGCGTCCCGTGCAGTTGCCGCGAGCGCCTGACGTTACTGACGAACAGATGTTTCCGCTGTTCAGTGACGTCACTCGACAACCGCCGACAGTGACTGATGTCATTCCCCCCGCGGATATTATGACGGACGTAGTAACCGAGGTCACGTCAGGGGCGTCACCCAGTGCTCCCTGTCCGGTTCCTGGGTCTGATGTAGTGGTGACACCGACTACTTTACTTGCGGATACCGCACCGGCTGTTGTCCGGGCGGCTGAGGGAGAAGTTGACACATCTAGTCCAGCCCATTCGTCAGACATGGTTGTCGACATTTCGTCGTCGCCGGTTTCGGTTTCGTTGGCTGCCACTGAGGTGCAGGATAGTTTGACGGCGGTAGATTCTGAGATGCCCCCTCCTGTAGGAGTCGCCAAAACTGCTGTTCCGTCCGAGACAGGTCCTCAACCTCGTCGTCGTCGGAACAAGAATGGGAGGCGGGGCAAGAAAAGCGTGGACGATCAGGCGGGTGGGGCTTCGCAAACCTCTGCGGAAGGTAGTGGTAGTGACGCGGAGTCGGTGGCGTCTGCTGCGTCTACGTCTTCGGTTTCTGAGGACCGTCGCGATCCAATGCGAGAACAGGGTCGTCACCTCGACGCCCTTCTCTCCTCTGTGAGGGATCGGGGCTTGGTACGACTAAAGCGCAAGAAAGGCCAATCTAGTGAGCAGACTTCGCAACGGACGAAAATCGTCTCCCAACCGTCAACTTCTGCGGAGGGAGTGGGTGGGGCGGGATCACAACCCACCACCGATCTCACCAAGGACAAGATGGATTGGGCTGAGGACTGCGAAGGGGACGAATTTTATTAACATTGGTGGTAAATGGCGTCTGGCTCATGTCCTTTTAATGTCTTTACGGTAAATGCACAGCAGATGAGCAACCCATACAAAGCAATAGCCCTTAATGATTTTCTAAAAGACCATCGTTGTGATGTGGCGTTGCTACAGGAAATTACTCGGGAGGCGTTGCGGTACATGACGGACTTTGCAGTCATTGCAAATGTTGACCCCACATTGCCGACGGGTACTGCCATCCTGACCCGTCCAGGCACTGAAGTTACGGGAGTCACTTTATTGCCCAGCGGTCGCGCCATCTTGTGCAAAATCAATGATGTCACTTTTGTTAATGTTTATGCGCCGTCTGGTGACATACCAGCACAGCGCCGATTTTTTGGTCAGGAACTTGTTGAACTTATAGGGCGGACACGCGATGAAATCATTCTTGGAGGCGACTTTAACGCCGTTTTAGGCGACGCCGACCAACTCCCACGGCCGAACAAGAGTCCCGAACTGGCCGCACTAGTCGATGCCCTCCGTTTTCACGATACCTGGCGCATCCTCCATCCGAATGACACGGAATTTACTTATTTCCATCCCACGGGACGAAGTCGATTGGACAGGATTTATGTGTCGGCCGCTTTTCGAACTTATGTCCGTCAGGTACAAGTTCTCCCGGTTTTCTTTTCCGACCACTGTGGTTATCGTTGTCAAGTTCTTCT
Organism: Locusta migratoria; assembly: GCA_026315105.1. Taxonomy (NCBI): domain Eukaryota; kingdom Metazoa; phylum Arthropoda; class Insecta; order Orthoptera; family Acrididae; genus Locusta; species Locusta migratoria. The sequence goes on from CM048746.1 coordinate 568,319,599, forward strand.
TCCTACCCAGCGACCCCCCCGTCGAACAAATGTATGGAAACTCAACTGCAGCCATCTGCTTGATGCAAATTTGGATGAGGGCTTTCATGACTTATGGGACGTTTTGCTGCTTAAACGTCAGAATGCGGCGAATACTCTCGATTGGTGGCTTTCCATTGTGAAGCCGTCTATACGACGATTCCTTATTGCGTACAGTCGAGAGAAAGCATATTGGCGAACGGCCCATGCCAAATTTACCCTCCAATGTCTTCAGGATCTTGTTGACATTGTAACTGCAGATCCCGGTCAATTGCCGCGGCTTAAGCGTTTAAAAGCCCAACTCCTCTGTGAGATGCGTGCTAGGGGTGCCGGAATGGTGATTAGGAGCCAACCCCATGGGGAGATAGACGGCGAACCTGCTTCTGTCTACCACCTCCACCGGGAGCGTCGTCGTCAGGAAACTCTCCACATCAGGGATTGGGTGGCCGTGGATGGTCAACGCACTCAGGATCAAAGGGTGATACATGCGGAAATTTTCGATTATTTCGAACGTTTGTTCCAAGATACGCACATTGACGCACAGGCTCTGGATGTTATTTTACGTAATGTGACGTCTGTTTTAACACCTGCCCACCGAGACGCCCTCCTGGCAGATTTTACTTCTGAAGATGTGCAGGATGCTCTGAAACGTAGTCCGAAGGGAAAGTCCCCGGGCTTGGACGGGTTACCTGTTGAATTTTATGTGCGTTTCTCTGATGTTTTAATTCCTGCTTTAACAGACATTGCAAATGAATTGCTCCACGGGGCTGTAGTCCCCCCTGAATTTACTGTGGGCAGCATCACCCTTGTTCCCAAAAATACCCGTGCAATTCCCAGTCTTAACACCATCCGGCCCATTACGCTTTTAAACGTAGACTATAAGATCATTGCCCGATGCTTCGCAAACCGTCTCAAAGCAGTCATGCCGTTCATCATTAGCCCCCAGCAGTATTGTGCAGTGCGCGATAGGAACATTTATGACGCCGTTCTGGCCTATCGCGACTGCATTGGACATGTGCGAGCCGACAGGACTAAACGTGCAGCGATACTCCTAATAGACTTTCAAAATGCATTTGACAGGATTAGTCATGTATATATGCGACATGTGATGACCGCGATGGGATTTGGGCCGATTTTTACTGAGACTATCCAGTCTCTCCTCGGTACTGCCACATCCCGTATCAATGTTAACGGTTGCCTTAGTCGGCCGATACGAATACGTCGGTCCGTCAGACAGGGGTGTCCCCTCTCGATGGCTTTGTTTGCCATCGCCTTGGATCCCCTTCTTCGGACCATTGACGCCAACTGTGGTGGACTACTCGTGGGTGGAGCTCGTCTCACTTCCTGTGCATATGCTGATGACCTGGGCGTTTTTCTAGCTCACCCAGCAGACGTCGACGTCTTACATGGCGTTCTACAGGGTTTTGAACGTGCGACGGGTGCCCTCATTAATCCGAGGAAGACGGTTCTCCTCCCCTTGGCGCGGTGGCCTCAGACTGTGCAGCCTACGTGGTATACGGTCCAGGACAAACACAAGGTCCTTGGTATCATCATGACCAATAACACACAACGGATGGCGACGTTAAATTGGACCTCCACTCTGCACAGTATCCGGGCTCTGTGTCATTTGCATTCGACAAGGTTATTGGCTTTGCATGACAAGGTACACATCATTAATACCTCGATTCTGGCTAAAGCATGGTACCTGGCCCAGGTGCTTCCGGTACCTAAAGGTCTTGCTCATAGTATTACTTCTGCCATCTACTTTCTGTTGTGGCGTGGACACCTTTTCAAGCCATCTATGGCTACATGTACTCTCCCGCCCGAGTCTGGTGGATTGGGACTTGTGGACTTTCACGCTAAGTGTGCGGCGTTGCTGATTCGGAGGACGACAGCGGTGATTGGCAAAGGACCTGCTAGTCCGACGGCCACACTTTTCCAGCGTTATCGGCCGCCGTCTGTGTCAGCGCCTGTGCAGATCATGCACATACCGTACCACTTAAATCATGTGCGCCAATACTTCCTCCAATCTAGTTATATCGCCGACGCCGATCTTTTTCAAAAACGGGTGAAAGATCTCACTCACGATCTACGTGGATCTCCGGCCCCTAACAAGTGGGAGCTACGGTTGCCGGATAAGAATTGGAATACCATCTGGAAGAATATTTCTTCGCGTGTCCTACCGCCTAATATTCGGGCAATTTGGTATCAGGTGGTTAATCGTACTATACCTACCAATGCTAAACGTCACGCTATTAAACTGTGTCCATCAGCTCTTTGTGTTACTTGTCGGTTAGTGGACACAGTTGAACATCGTTTTGTGTGCCGCCGTCACGTCGCTATATGGGATATCGCCAGAGACATGCTGAGACTGATCAACCGTGTCTCTATCACCACCATCACTGTCGAAGACGCCGTTACCCCTGAATGGACCCCCTACCCTAATACAAAACGACATGCCACGCAATGGATTCTGGGACGCACTATATATTCGATTTTTACGATGGATACGACGGATTTTGTAGACTTTCTGTCGTATCTTTGGAGTGAACATGACAAAGAAATAAGGCAGACGAAATATAAAGAAAAATATGGTAACTTTTTGAAAGTTTCTTTGGAATATATATTTGCCAAGCACGGCATGTAACTTTTTCCTGTTGAGTTTTCCGTTTTTACGTTTTTCCTTTATGGTGACACATTGTGCCGAGTGCCTTTCTTTTACTTGTTTACCTCTCATGCGTTTTATCGACAGTGCATGGACACTGGATAGTTTTGTGTTTGGTTTCTGTGTATATTGTGATCAGCTTTCCCCGGGTCATTTTATTGGTGTTTGACTTTACGGTTTTTATTTTTGCTGGTGCATTTTACCAGGTGTCTTTTAATTTGTCAGGTTATGCTGTTTTCTTGATAGTGGATGAACACTATATTGTTTGTGTTTGCTTCTCTGTGTACGCTGTGGCGTGTTTCGCCTAGAACGGATTATTTGATTTCTCTCTCCTTATTATTCTTTCTTCGCGTCCGATATGAAGCTAACGGATTCTACTTTATTCTGGCTCAGTCTGCATTCTATACAAGAGGACCACAGGATTATCTAAAGGAAAACACCAATACAAAGAAAAGAATAATAAAAAAACCATCGGGGGACCTCTTTGTTTCATAGCCGACGAAGGCTTTAATGGTGAGCGAAAGGACGGGGTGTAGGGGAGTAGGGAGCCCCGCAAAAAAAAAAAAAAAAAAAAAAAAAAAAAAAAAAAAAAAAAAAAAAAAAAAGAGACCTTTCCATTGCACTTCGGTTAGGTTGACCCCTGCGATTACCTCTAATGTAGGTAACTCGGGCGCATAATTTTTGGTAGTCGGGACTGCGTTCGCGCTGTCCCGTTCTTAAATTGTTTCAAAACTCAGCACGCAATAACAGAAGCTTGCCAGTATACAGCAAGCTGCAACTAGATAGGCACAAAACGGTTAGCTGCACGTCAAGGGACCTGGCGTCGAACCCAGAGCCACCCAGCGCGCGGCCCACTCCGCAACGACCTCGGACGTGCGCCCTTAGTAGCAGAAGCCACGACGACGCAACCCCCGCACAGCGTCCGAAAATAGCAGTCGGACAGCCATTTCGGCCCTTCTCTATCCATCGATGATTGCGCACCGACGGTAAATCGGCGGTGCATCGACCCCTGCACGGCCGGCTAGTGTGATGGGGCGGTTGGGCCCACAGCAGCCGATGAGCGGCCGTAGGCGGTGCAGCGTGTATCGAGGTATAAGACGGGCCGAAATCAAGCGTCTAGCGTAGCGTCTTACGACTTGCAGACTTGCGGCACTTGGGGTGCTGGGGTCGTAGTCGGGTCGTGAACTGGAGACAACAAGAGCGAGAAAAATGAAAATGAAATTGCGGCCAACAGCACCCTGTTTTCCCAGGTGGTCACCCATCCAAGTACTGACAAGGCCCGACGTTGCTTAACTTCGGTGATCGGACGAGAACCGGTGTTTTCAACGTGGTATGGCCGTTGGCGAGCAAATTGTGCAACATGAAACGACAAGTCTGCGTCGGACCATGTCTCTTAATTTCCACACTGAGTGTTTATTTACCTGGCAGTAAACCCACGAGGCTGGCATAAAACGGCCGATCCAGATTTCGTGAAATGAAATAACATTTCTTTATGGAATGCATTTAGAAAATTAAAACTTTCGTACCTATTCTCCCTACTAGGGACGAAAAAATAGAAACACTTTCTGTTATTATGTTACAGTTGCGACTTGACAAATTCGTTAGATAGTCCAAATTCGTAGCAAAACAATGTCGTTAAATTACACCTGACAAAGACAATAAAACTCGCCTTCAATTAATTCGCTTTTGAATCATTTACATTACAAAACGTTCCACTTCCATTTTTTATGTACTTATTTTAGCGTTCATTATGTCTGATTTAACTTATCCCCTCCCCCCACCGACCGACCACCACAACTTCGCCTAAATAAATAAGAGTGTAGGTGATACGAATTACTCCCTGCCCCATAACGCTTATGCCTAATGCAAAGGGTAAAACGTTTAATTTTTTTTCCTTAGACTTTGCCATGTAAGGGGAAAATGACGGCATATACTGGATTCAAATAGCAAAGAACCCAACTAAGCTTTCACAATCCTACTGACAAACAAGAAAAATATTTCTTACCTTGTAGTTTCTATTTGTTCATAGGTGTTCAGTCAGTAACGTAACCAACAATGTATGCTCATTCTTGGTTTCTCTTGAATTCTACCAATGTGGGGTATGTTCAATGTGCACACTGTAAGGAATGCTGTCCAACATTCTTGGTCGTGTTTGACTGTCTGAGCTGTGGCGCTTCCGTTGCTAAGCAACAGACTCCAGCGATTGACAATACTGCCTCAATTAGCAACATTAAACTCTCTCCTCGTGATAGGTAATGTAACCTATTTTTTTTTTTTTTTTTTACAGGGCGGAAAAGTCATCCCACAAATGTCATTCGTCGTTACCATAGCAACAGGGAGAGCGTCTTTCTGATGGAAGGAGGGCCTGAGGCGGTAGACTGCACTTGTATGCCATCTTGCGGAGGATAGAGTGAGTTAGTTACTGCAGCAACGGTCCACGCCTGGACCGCGTGGTCCTCCCTTCCCGCGCGGTCCTCCCTCCCCGCGCAAAGTGCATCGATTTACTTGGCAGTAGGCTGTAATTGCAACTACCTGACACTTAACTCGGCGGCTAAAAGCTGCATTCTAAGTAGAAACTGCAAGCATAGCGACCATGCTCTTTAACAAGAGCTCTCGACGTCTTTCGTAATCGTCAAACATCTGTAGCGCGCGACGTTATAAATATTCGGCAGTGGGTGCGTGAAGGCATACTTACCTGGCGTAGGAGACACCGTGATCATAAAGGCGGTTCTCCCAGGGCGAGACCTTTCCATTGCACTTCGGTTAGGTTGACCCCTGCGATTACCTCTAATGTAGGTAACTCGGGCGCATAATTTTTGGTAGTCGGGACTGCGTTCGCGCTGTCCCGTTCTTAAATTGTTTCAAAACTCAGCACGCAATAACAGAAGCTTGCCAGTATACAGCAAGCTGCAACTAGATAGGCACAAAACGGTTAGCTGCACGTCAAGGGACCTGGCGTCGAACCCAGAGCCACCCAGCGCGCGGCCCACTCCGCAACGACCTCGGACGTGCGCCCTTAGTAGCAGAAGCCACGACGACGCAACCCCCGCACAGCGTCCGAAAATAGCAGTCGGACAGCCATTTCGGCCCTTCTCTATCCATCGATGATTGCGCACCGACGGTAAATCGGCGGTGCATCGACCCCTGCACGGCCGGCTAGTGTGATGGGGCGGTTGGGCCCACAGCAGCCGATGAGCGGCCGTAGGCGGTGCAGCGTGTATCGAGGTATAAGACGGGCCGAAATCAAGCGTCTAGCGTAGCGTCTTACGACTTGCAGACTTGCGGCACTTGGGGTGCTGGGGTCGTAGTCGGGTCGTGAACTGGAGACAACAAGAGCGAGAAAAATGAAAATGAAATTGCGGCCAACAGCACCCTGTTTTCCCAGGTGGTCACCCATCCAAGTACTGACAAGGCCCGACGTTGCTTAACTTCGGTGATCGGACGAGAACCGGTGTTTTCAACGTGGTATGGCCGTTGGCGAGCAAATTGTGCAACATGAAACGACAAGTCTGCGTCGGACCATGTCTCTTAATTTCCACACTGAGTGTTTATTTACCTGGCAGTAAACCCACGAGGCTGGCATAAAACGGCCGATCCAGATTTCGTGAAATGAAATAACATTTCTTTATGGAATGCATTTAGAAAATTAAAACTTTCGTACCTATTCTCCCTACTAGGGACGAAAAAATAGAAACACTTTCTGTTATTATGTTACAGTTGCGACTTGACAAATTCGTTAGATAGTCCAAATTCGTAGCAAAACAATGTCGTTAAATTACACCTGACAAAGACAATAAAACTCGCCTTCAATTAATTCGCTTTTGAATCATTTACATTACAAAACGTTCCACTTCCATTTTTATGTACTTATTTTAGCGTTCATTATGTCTGATTTAACTTATCCCCTCCCCCCACCGACCGACCACCACAACTTCGCCTAAATAAATAAGAGTGTAGGTGATACGAATTACTCCCTGCCCCATAACGCTTATGCCTAATGCAAAGGGTAAAACGTTTAATTTTTTTTCCTTAGACTTTGCCATGTAAGGGGAAAATGACGGCATATACTGGATTCAAATAGCAAAGAACCCAACTAAGCTTTCACAATCCTACTGACAAACAAGAAAAATATTTCTTACCTTGTAGTTTCTATTTGTTCATAGGTGTTCAGTCAGTAACGTAACCAACAATGTATGCTGATTCTTGGTTTCTCTTGAATTCTACCAATGTGGGGTATGTTCAATGTGCACACTGTAAGGAATGCTGTCCAACATTCTTGGTCGTGTTTGACTGTCTGAGCTGTGGCGCTTCCGTTGCTAAGCAACAGACTCCAGCGATTGACAATACTGCCTCAATTAGCAACATTAAACTCTCTCCTCGTGATAGGTAATGTAACCTATTTTTTTTTTTTTTTTACAGGGCGGAAAAGTCATCCCACAAATGTCATTCGTCGTTACCATAGCAACAGGGAGAGCGTCTTTCTGATGGAAGGAGGGCCTGAGGCGGTAGACTGCACTTGTATGCCATCTTGCGGAGGATAGAGTGAGTTAGTTACTGCAGCAACGGTCCACGCCTGGACCGCGTGGTCCTCCCTTCCCGCGCGGTCCTCCCTCCCCGCGCAAAGTGCATCGATTTACTTGGCAGTAGGCTGTAATTGCAACTACCTGACACTTAACTCGGCGGCTAAAAGCTGCATTCTAAGTAGAAACTGCAAGCATAGCGACCATGCTCTTTAACAAGAGCTCTCGACGTCTTTCGTAATCGTCAAACATCTGTAGCGCGCGACGTTATAAATATTCGGCAGTGGGTGCGTGAAGGCATACTTACCTGGCGTAGGAGACACCGTGATCATAAAGGCGGTTCTCCCAGGGCGAGACCTTTCCATTGCACTTCGGTTAGGTTGACCCCTGCGATTACCTCTAATGTAGGTAACTCGGGCGCATAATTTTTGGTAGTCGGCACTGCGTTCGCGCTGTCCCGTTCTTAAATTGTTTCAAAACTCAGCACGCAATAACAGAAGCTTGCCAGTATACAGCAAGCTGCAACTAGATAGGCACAAAACGGTTAGCTGCACGTCAAGGGACCTGGCGTCGAACCCAGAGCCACCCAGCGCGCGGCCCACTCCGCAACGACCTCGGACGTGCGCCCTTAGTAGCAGAAGCCACGACGACGCAACCCCCGCACAGCGTCCGAAAATAGCAGTCGGACAGCCATTTCGGCCCTTCTCTATCCATCGATGATTGCGCACCGACGGTAAATCGGCGGTGCATCGACCCCTGCACGGCCGGCTAGTGTGATGGGGCGGTTGGGCCCACAGCAGCCGATGAGCGGCCGTAGGCGGTGCAGCGTGTATCGAGGTATAAGACGGGCCGAAATCAAGCGTCTAGCGTAGCGTCTTACGACTTGCAGACTTGCGGCACTTGGGGTGCTGGGGTCGTAGTCGGGTCGTGAACTGGAGACAACAAGAGCGAGAAAAATGAAAATGAAATTGCGGCCAACAGCACCCTGTTTTCCCAGGTGGTCACCCATCCAAGTACTGACAAGGCCCGACGTTGCTTAACTTCGGTGATCGGACGAGAACCGGTGTTTTCAACGTGGTATGGCCGTTGGCGAGCAAATTGTGCAACATGAAACGACAAGTCTGCGTCGGACCATGTCTCTTAATTTCCACACTGAGTGTTTATTTACCTGGCAGTAAACCCACGAGGCTGGCATAAAACGGCCGATCCAGATTTCGTGAAATGAAATAACATTTCTTTATGGAATGCATTTAGAAAATTAAAACTTTCGTTCCTATTCTCCCTACTAGGGACGAAAAAATAGAAACACTTTCTGTTATTATGTTACAGTTGCGACTTGACAAATTCGTTAGATAGTCCAAATTCGTAGCAAAACAATGTCGTTAAATTACACCTGACAAAGACAATAAAACTCGCCTTCAATTAATTCGCTTTTGAATCATTTACATTACAAAACGTTCCACTTCCATTTTTTATGTACTTATTTTAGCGTTCATTATGTCTGATTTAACTTATCCCCTCCCCCCACCGACCGACCACCACAACTTCGCCTAAATAAATAAGAGTGTAGGTGATACGAATTACTCCCTGCCCCATAACGCTTATGCCTAATGCAAAGGGTAAAACGTTTAATTTTTTTTCCTTAGACTTTGCCATGTAAGGGGAAAATGACGGCATATACTGGATTCAAATAGCAAAGAACCCAACTAAGCTTTCACAATCCTACTGACAAACAAGAAAAATATTTCTTACCTTGTAGTTTCTATTTGTTCATAGGTGTTCAGTCAGTAACGTAACCAACAATGTATGCTCATTCTTGGTTTCTCTTGAATTCTACCAATGTGGGGTATGTTCAATGTGCACACTGTAAGGAATGCTGTCCAACATTCTTGGTCGTGTTTGACTGTCTGAGCTGTGGCGCTTCCGTTGCTAAGCAACAGACTCCAGCGATTGACAATACTGCCTCAATTAGCAACATTAAACTCTCTCCTCGTGATAGGTAATGTAACCTATTTTTTTTTTTTTTTTACAGGGCGGAAAAGTCATCCCACAAATGTCATTCGTCGTTACCATAGCAACAGGGAGAGCGTCTTTCTGATGGAAGGAGGGCCTGAGGCGGTAGACTGCACTTGTATGCCATCTTGCGGAGGATAGAGTGAGTTAGTTACTGCAGCAACGGTCCACGCCTGGACCGCGTGGTCCTCCCTTCCCGCGCGGTCCTCCCTCCCCGCGCAAAGTGCATCGATTTACTTGGCAGTAGGCTGTAATTGCAACTACCTGACACTTAACTCGGCGGCTAAAAGCTGCATTCTAAGTAGAAACTGCAAGCATAGCGACCATGCTCTTTAACAAGAGCTCTCGACGTCTTTCGTAATCGTCAAACATCTGTAGCGCGCGACGTTATAAATATTCGGCAGTGGGTGCGTGAAGGCATACTTACCTGGCGTAGGAGACACCGTGATCATAAAGGCGGTTCTCCCAGGGCGAGACCTTTCCATTGCACTTCGGTTAGGTTGACCCCTGCGATTACCTCTAATGTAGGTAACTCGGGCGCATAATTTTTGGTAGTCGGGACTGCGTTCGCGCTGTCCCGTTCTTAAATTGTTTCAAAACTCAGCACGCAATAACAGAAGCTTGCCAGTATACAGCAAGCTGCAACTAGATAGGCACAAAACGGTTAGCTGCACGTCAAGGGACCTGGCGTCGAACCCAGAGCCACCCAGCGCGCGGCCCACTCCGCAACGACCTCGGACGTGCGCCCTTAGTAGCAGAAGCCACGACGACGCAACCCCCGCACAGCGTCCGAAAATAGCAGTCGGACAGCCATTTCGGCCCTTCTCTATCCATCGATGATTGCGCACCGACGGTAAATCGGCGGTGCATCGACCCCTGCACGGCCGGCTAGTGTGATGGGGCGGTTGGGCCCACAGCAGCCGATGAGCGGCCGTAGGCGGTGCAGCGTGTATCGAGGTATAAGACGGGCCGAAATCAAGCGTCTAGCGTAGCGTCTTACGACTTGCAGACTTGCGGCACTTGGGGTGCTGGGGTCGTAGTCGGGTCGTGAACTGGAGACAACAAGAGCGAGAAAAATGAAAATGAAATTGCGGCCAACAGCACCCTGTTTTCCCAGGTGGTCACCCATCCAAGTACTGACAAGGCCCGACGTTGCTTAACTTCGGTGATCGGACGAGAACCGGTGTTTTCAACGTGGTATGGCCGTTGGCGAGCAAATTGTGCAACATGAAACGACAAGTCTGCGTCGGACCATGTCTCTTAATTTCCACACTGAGTGTTTATTTACCTGGCAGTAAACCCACGAGGCTGGCATAAAACGGCCGATCCAGATTTCGTGAAATGAAATAACATTTCTTTATGGAATGCATTTAGAAAATTAAAACTTTCGTACCTATTCTCCCTACTAGGGAAGAAAAAATAGAAGCACTTTCTGTTATTATGTTACAGTTGCGACTTGACAAATTCGTTAGATAGTCCAAATTCGTAGCAAAACAATGTCGTTAAATTACACCTGACAAAGACAATAAAACTCGCCTTCAATTAATTCGCTTTTGAATCATTTACATTACAAAACGTTCCACTTCCATTTTTTATGTACTTATTTTAGCGTTCATTATGTCTGATTTAACTTATCCCCTCCCCCCACCGACCGACCACCACAACTTCGCCTAAATAAATAAGAGTGTAGGTGATACGAATTACTCCCTGCCCCATAACGCTTATGCCTAATGCAAAGGGTAAAACGTTTAATTTTTTTTCCTTAGACTTTGCCATGTAAGGGGAAAATGACGGCATATACTGGATTCAAATAGCAAAGAACCCAACTAAGCTTTCACAATCCTACTGACAAACAAGAAAAATATTTCTTACCTTGTAGTTTCTATTTGTTCATAGGTGTTCAGTCAGTAACGTAACCAACAATGTATGCTGATTCTTGGTTTCTCTTGAATTCTACCAATGTGGGGTATGTTCAATGTGCACACTGTAAGGAATGCTGTCCAACATTCTTGGTCGTGTTTGACTGTCTGAGCTGTGGCGCTTCCGTTGCTAAGCAACAGACTCCAGCGATTGACAATACTGCCTCAATTAGCAACATTAAACTCTCTCCTCGTGATAGGTAATGTAACCTATTTTTTTTTTTTTTTACAGGGCGGAAAAGTCATCCCACAAATGTCATTCGTCGTTACCATAGCAACAGGGAGAGCGTCTTTCTGATGGAAGGAGGGCCTGAGGCGGTAGACTGCACTTGTATGCCATCTTGCGGAGGATAGAGTGAGTTAGTTACTGCAGCAACGGTCCACGCCTGGACCGCGTGGTCCTCCCTTCCCGCGCGGTCCTCCCTCCCCGCGCAAAGTGCATCGATTTACTTGGCAGTAGGCTGTAATTGCAACTACCTGACACTTAACTCGGCGGCTAAAAGCTGCATTCTAAGTAGAAACTGCAAGCATAGCGACCATGCTCTTTAACAAGAGCTCTCGACGTCTTTCGTAATCGTCAAACATCTGTAGCGCGCGACGTTATAAATATTCGGCAGTGGGTGCGTGAAGGCATACTTACCTGGCGTAGGAGACACCGTGATCATAAAGGCGGTTCTCCCAGGGCGAGACCTTTCCATTGCACTTCGGTTAGGTTGACCCCTGCGATTACCTCTAATGTAGGTAACTCGGGCGCATAATTTTTGGTAGTCGGGACTGCGTTCGCGCTGTCCCGTTCTTAAATTGTTTCAAAACTCAGCACGCAATAACAGAAGCTTGCCAGTATACAGCAAGCTGCAACTAGATAGGCACAAAACGGTTAGCTGCACGTCAAGGGACCTGGCGTCGAACCCAGAGCCACCCAGCGCGCGGCCCACTCCGCAACGACCTCGGACGTGCGCCCTTAGTAGCAGAAGCCACGACGACGCAACCCCCGCACAGCGTCCGAAAATAGCAGTCGGACAGCCATTTCGGCCCTTCTCTGTCCATCGATGATTGCGCACCGACGGTAAATCGGCGGTGCATCGAGCCCTGCACGGCCGGCTAGTGTGATGGGGCGGTTGGGCCCACAGCAGCCGATGAGCGGCCGTAGGCGGTGCAGCGTGTATCGAGGTATAAGACGGGCCGAAATCAAGCGTCTAGCGTAGCGTCTTACGACTTGCAGACTTGCGGCACTTGGGGTGCTGGGGTCGTAGTCGGGTCGTGAACTGGAGACAACAAGAGCGAGAAAAATGAAAATGAAATTGCGGCCAACAGCACCCTGTTTTCCCAGGTGGTCACCCATCCAAGTACTGACAAGGCCCGACGTTGCTTAACTTCGGTGATCGGACGAGAACCGGTGTTTTCAACGTGGTATGGCCGTTGGCGAGCAAATTGTGCAACATGAAACGACAAGTCTGCGTCGGACCATGTCTCTTAATTTCCACACTGACTGTTTATTTATTTACCTGGCAGTAAAAACACGAGACTGGCATAAAACGGCCGATCCAGATTTCGTGAAATGAAATAACATTTCTTTATGGAATGCATTTAGAAAATTAAAACTTTCGTACCTATTCTCCCTACTAGGGACGAAAAAATAGAAACACTTTCTGTTATTATGTTACAGTTGCGACTTGACAAATTCGTTAGATAGTCCAAATTCGTAGCAAAACAATGTCGTTAAATTACACCTGACAAAGACAATAAAACTCGCCTTCAATTAATTCGCTTTTGAATCATTTACATTACAAAACGTTCCACTTCCATTTTTATGTACTTATTTTAGCGTTCATTATGTCTGATTTAACTTATCCCCTCCCCCCACCGACCGACCACCACAACTTCGCCTAAATAAATAAGAGTGTAGGTGATACGAATTACTCCCTGCCCCATAACGCTTATGCCTAATGCAAAGGGTAAAACGTTTAATTTTTTTTCCTTAGACTTTGCCATGTAGGGGGAAAATGACGGCATATACTGGATTCAAATAGCAAAGAACCCAACTAAGCTTTCACAATCCTACTGACAAACAAGAAAAATATTTCTTACCTTGTAGTTTCTATTTGTTCATAGGTGTTCAGTCAGTAACGTAACCAACAATGTATGCTGATTCTTGGTTTCTCTTGAATTCTACCAATGTGGGGTATGTTCAATGTGCACACTGTAAGGAATGCTGTCCAACATTCTTGGTCGTGTTTGACTGTCTGAGCTGTGGCGCTTCCGTTGCTAAGCAACAGACTCCAGCGATTGACAATACTGCCTCAATTAGCAACATTAAACTCTCTCCTCGTGATAGGTAATGTAACCTATTTTTTTTTTTTTTTTTTTTTTTTTTTTTTACAGGGCGGAAAAGTCATCCCACAAATGTCATTCGTCGTTACCATAGCAAAAGGGAGAGCGTCTTTCTGATGGAAGGAGGGCCTGAGGTGGTAGACTGCACTTGTATGCCATCTTGCGGAGGATAGAGTGAGTTAGTTACTGCAGCAACGGTCCACGCCTGGACCGCGTGGTCCTCCCTTCCCGCGCGGTCCTCCCTCCCCGCGCAAAGTGCATCGATTTACTTGGCAGTAGGCTGTAATTGCAACTATCTGACACTTAACTCGGCGGCTAAAAGCTGCATTCTAAGTAGAAACTGCAAGCATAGCGACCATGCTCTTTAACAAGAGCTCTCGACGTCTTTCGTAATCGTCATACATCTGTAGCGCGCGACGTTATAAATATTCGGCAGTGGGTGCGTGAAGGCATACTTACCTGGCGTAGGAGACACCGTGATCATAAAGGCGGTTCTCCCAGGGCGAGACCTTTCCATTGCACTTCGGTTAGGTTGACCCCTGCGATTACCTCTAATGTAGGTAACTCGGGCGCATAATTTTTGGTAGTCGGGACTGCGTTCGCGCTGTCCCGTTCTTAAATTGTTTCAAAACTCAGCACGCAATAACAGAAGCTTGCCAGTATACAGCAAGCTGCAACTAGATAGGCACAAAACGGTTAGCTGCACGTCAAGGGACCTGGCGTCGAACCCAGAGCCACCCAGCGCGCGGCCCACTCCGCAACGACCTCGGACGTGCGCCCTTAGTAGCAGAAGCCACGACGACGCAACCCCCGCACAGCGTCCGAAAATAGCAGTCGGACAGCCATTTCGGCCCTTCTCTGTCCATCGATGATTGCGCACCGACGGTAAATCGGCGGTGCATCGAGCCCTGCACGGCCGGCTAGTGTGATGGGGCGGTTGGGCCCACAGCAGCCGATGAGCGGCCGTAGGCGATGCAGCGTGTATCGAGGTATAAGACGGGCCGAAATCAAGCGTCTAGCGTAGCGTCTTACGACTTGCAGACTTGCGGCACTTGGGGTGCTGGGGTCGTAGTCGGGTCGTGAACTGGAGACAACAAGAGCGAGAAAAATGAAAATGAAATTGCGGCCAACAGCACCCTGTTTTCCCAGGTGGTCACCCATCCAAGTACTGACAAGGCCCGACGTTGCTTAACTTCGGTGATCGGACGAGAACCGGTGTTTTCAACGTGGTATGGCCGTTGGCGAGCAAATTGTGCAACATGAAACGACAAGTCTGCGTCGGACCATGTCTCTTAATTTCCACACTGACTGTTTATTTATTTACCTGGCAGTAAAAACACGAGACTGGCATAAAACGGCCGATCCAGATTTCGTGAAATGAAATAACATTTCTTTATGGAATGCATTTAGAAAATTAAAACTTTCGTACCTATTCTCCCTACTAGGGACGAAAAAATAGAAACACTTTCTGTTATTATGTTACAGTTGCGACTTGACAAATTCGTTAGATAGTCCAAATTCGTAGCAAAACAATGTCGTTAAATTACACCTGACAAAGACAATAAAACTCGCCTTCAATTAATTCGCTTTTGAATCATTTACATTACAAAACGTTCCACTTCCATTTTTATGTACTTATTTTAGCGTTCATTATGTCTGATTTAACTTATCCCCTCCCCCCACCGACCGACCACCACAACTTCGCCTAAATAAATAAGAGTGTAGGTGATACGAATTACTCCCTGCCCCATAACGCTTATGCCTAATGCAAAGGGTAAAACGTTTAATTTTTTTTCCTTAGACTTTGCCATGTAGGGGGAAAATGACGGCATATACTGGATTCAAATAGCAAAGAACCCAACTAAGCTTTCACAATCCTACTGACAAACAAGAAAAATATTTCTTACCTTGTAGTTTCTATTTGTTCATAGGTGTTCAGTCAGTAACGTAACCAACAATGTATGCTGATTCTTGGTTTCTCTTGAATTCTACCAATGTGGGGTATGTTCAATGTGCACACTGTAAGGAATGCTGTCCAACATTCTTGGTCGTGTTTGACTGTCTGAGCTGTGGCGCTTCCGTTGCTAAGCAACAGACTCCAGCGATTGACAATACTGCCTCAATTAGCAACATTAAACTCTCTCCTCGTGATAGGTAATGTAACCTATTTTTTTTTTTTTTTTTTTTTTTTTTTTTTTACAGGGCGGAAAAGTCATCCCACAAATGTCATTCGTCGTTACCATAGCAAAAGGGAGAGCGTCTTTCTGATGGAAGGAGGGCCTGAGGTGGTAGACTGCACTTGTATGCCATCTTGCGGAGGATAGAGTGAGTTAGTTACTGCAGCAACGGTCCACGCCTGGACCGCGTGGTCCTCCCTTCCCGCGCGGTCCTCCCTCCCCGCGCAAAGTGCATCGATTTACTTGGCAGTAGGCTGTAATTGCAACTATCTGACACTTAACTCGGCGGCTAAAAGCTGCATTCTAAGTAGAAACTGCAAGCATAGCGACCATGCTCTTTAACAAGAGCTCTCGACGTCTTTCGTAATCGTCATACATCTGTAGCGCGCGACGTTATAAATATTCGGCAGTGGGTGCGTGAAGGCATACTTACCTGGCGTAGGAGACACCGTGATCATAAAGGCGGTTCTCCCAGGGCGAGACCTTTCCATTGCACTTCGGTTAGGTTGACCCCTGCGATTACCTCTAATGTAGGTAACTCGGGCGCATAATTTTTGGTAGTCGGGACTGCGTTCGCGCTGTCCCGTTCTTAAATTGTTTCAAAACTCAGCACGCAATAACAGAAGCTTGCCAGTATACAGCAAGCTGCAACTAGATAGGCACAAAACGGTTAGCTGCACGTCAAGGGACCTGGCGTCGAACCCAGAGCCACCCAGCGCGCGGCCCACTCCGCAACGACCTCGGACGTGCGCCCTTAGTAGCAGAAGCCACGACGACGCAACCCCCGCACAGCGTCCGAAAATAGCAGTCGGACAGCCATTTCGGCCCTTCTCTGTCCATCGATGATTGCGCACCGACGGTAAATCGGCGGTGCATCGAGCCCTGCACGGCCGGCTAGTGTGATGGGGCGGTTGGGCCCACAGCAGCCGATGAGCGGCCGTAGGCGGTGCAGCGTGTATCGAGGTATAAGACGGGCCGAAATCAAGCGTCTAGCGTAGCGTCTTACGACTTGCAGACTTGCGGCACTTGGGGTGCTGGGGTCGTAGTCGGGTCGTGAACTGGAGACAACAAGAGCGAGAAAAATGAAAATGAAATTGCGGCCAACAGCACCCTGTTTTCCCAGGTGGTCACCCATCCAAGTACTGACAAGGCCCGACGTTGCTTAACTTCGGTGATCGGACGAGAACCGGTGTTTTCAACGTGGTATGGCCGTTGGCGAGCAAATTGTGCAACATGAAACGACAAGTCTGCGTCGGACCATGTCTCTTAATTTCCACACTGACTGTTTATTTATTTACCTGGCAGTAAAAACACGAGACTGGCATAAAACGGCCGATCCAGATTTCGTGAAATGAAATAACATTTCTTTATGGAATGCATTTAGAAAATTAAAACTTTCGTACCTATTCTCCCTACTAGGGACGAAAAAATAGAAACACTTTCTGTTATTATGTTACAGTTGCGACTTGACAAATTCGTTAGATAGTCCAAATTCGTAGCAAAACAATGTCGTTAAATTACACCTGACAAAGACAATAAAACTCGCCTTCAATTAATTCGCTTTTGAATCATTTACATTACAAAACGTTCCACTTCCATTTTTATGTACTTATTTTAGCGTTCATTATGTCTGATTTAACTTATCCCCTCCCCCCACCGACCGACCACCACAACTTCGCCTAAATAAATAAGAGTGTAGGTGATACGAATTACTCCCTGCCCCATAACGCTTATGCCTAATGCAAAGGGTAAAACGTTTAATTTTTTTTCCTTAGACTTTGCCATGTAGGGGGAAAATGACGGCATATACTGGATTCAAATAGCAAAGAACCCAACTAAGCTTTCACAATCCTACTGACAAACAAGAAAAATATTTCTTACCTTGTAGTTTCTATTTGTTCATAGGTGTTCAGTCAGTAACGTAACCAACAATGTATGCTGATTCTTGGTTTCTCTTGAATTCTACCAATGTGGGGTATGTTCAATGTGCACACTGTAAGGAATGCTGTCCAACATTCTTGGTCGTGTTTGACTGTCTGAGCTGTGGCGCTTCCGTTGCTAAGCAACAGACTCCAGCGATTGACAATACTGCCTCAATTAGCAACATTAAACTCTCTCCTCGTGATAGGTAATGTAACCTATTTTTTTTTTTTTTTTTTTTTTTTTACAGGGCGGAAAAGTCATCCCACAAATGTCATTCGTCGTTACCATAGCAAAAGGGAGAGCGTCTTTCTGATGGAAGGAGGGCCTGAGGTGGTAGACTGCACTTGTATGCCATCTTGCGGAGGATAGAGTGAGTTAGTTACTGCAGCAACGGTCCACGCCTGGACCGCGTGGTCCTCCCTTCCCGCGCGGTCCTCCCTCCCCGCGCAAAGTGCATCGATTTACTTGGCAGTAGGCTGTAATTGCAACTATCTGACACTTAACTCGGCGGCTAAAAGCTGCATTCTAAGTAGAAACTGCAAGCATAGCGACCATGCTCTTTAACAAGAGCTCTCGACGTCTTTCGTAATCGTCATACATCTGTAGCGCGCGACGTTATAAATATTCGGCAGTGGGTGCGTGAAGGCATACTTACCTGGCGTAGGAGACACCGTGATCATAAAGGCGGTTCTCCCAGGGCGAGACCTTTCCATTGCACTTCGGTTAGGTTGACCCCTGCGATTACCTCTAATGTAGGTAACTCGGGCGCATAATTTTTGGTAGTCGGGACTGCGTTCGCGCTGTCCCGTTCTTAAATTGTTTCAAAACTCAGCACGCAATAACAGAAGCTTGCCAGTATACAGCAAGCTGCAACTAGATAGGCACAAAACGGTTAGCTGCACGTCAAGGGACCTGGCGTCGAACCCAGAGCCACCCAGCGCGCGGCCCACTCCGCAACGACCTCGGACGTGCGCCCTTAGTAGCAGAAGCCACGACGACGCAACCCCCGCACAGCGTCCGAAAATAGCAGTCGGACAGCCATTTCGGCCCTTCTCTGTCCATCGATGATTGCGCACCGACGGTAAATCGGCGGTGCATCGAGCCCTGCACGGCCGGCTAGTGTGATGGGGCGGTTGGGCCCACAGCAGCCGATGAGCGGCCGTAGGCGGTGCAGCGTGTATCGAGGTATAAGACGGGCCGAAATCAAGCGTCTAGCGTAGCGTCTTACGACTTGCAGACTTGCGGCACTTGGGGTGCTGGGGTCGTAGTCGGGTCGTGAACTGGAGACAACAAGAGCGAGAAAAATGAAAATGAAATTGCGGCCAACAGCACCCTGTTTTCCCAGGTGGTCACCCATCCAAGTACTGACAAGGCCCGACGTTGCTTAACTTCGGTGATCGGACGAGAACCGGTGTTTTCAACGTGGTATGGCCGTTGGCGAGCAAATTGTGCAACATGAAACGACAAGTCTGCGTCGGACCATGTCTCTTAATTTCCACACTGACTGTTTATTTATTTACCTGGCAGTAAAAACACGAGACTGGCATAAAACGGCCGATCCAGATTTCGTGAAATGAAATAACATTTCTTTATGGAATGCATTTAGAAAATTAAAACTTTCGTACCTATTCTCCCTACTAGGGACGAAAAAATAGAAACACTTTCTGTTATTATGTTACAGTTGCGACTTGACAAATTCGTTAGATAGTCCAAATTCGTAGCAAAACAATGTCGTTAAATTACACCTGACAAAGACAATAAAACTCGCCTTCAATTAATTCGCTTTTGAATCATTTACATTACAAAACGTTCCACTTCCATTTTTATGTACTTATTTTAGCGTTCATTATGTCTGATTTAACTTATCCCCTCCCCCCACCGACCGACCACCACAACTTCGCCTAAATAAATAAGAGTGTAGGTGATACGAATTACTCCCTGCCCCATAACGCTTATGCCTAATGCAAAGGGTAAAACGTTTAATTTTTTTTCCTTAGACTTTGCCATGTAGGGGGAAAATGACGGCATATACTGGATTCAAATAGCAAAGAACCCAACTAAGCTTTCACAATCCTACTGACAAACAAGAAAAATATTTCTTACCTTGTAGTTTCTATTTGTTCATAGGTGTTCAGTCAGTAACGTAACCAACAATGTATGCTGATTCTTGGTTTCTCTTGAATTCTACCAATGTGGGGTATGTTCAATGTGCACACTGTAAGGAATGCTGTCCAACATTCTTGGTCGTGTTTGACTGTCTGAGCTGTGGCGCTTCCGTTGCTAAGCAACAGACTCCAGCGATTGACAATACTGCCTCAATTAGCAACATTAAACTCTCTCCTCGTGATAGGTAATGTAACCTATTTTTTTTTTTTTTTTTTTTTTTTTATAGGGCGGAAAAGTCATCCCACAAATGTCATTCGTCGTTACCATAGCAAAAGGGAGAGCGTCTTTCTGATGGAAGGAGGGCCTGAGGTGGTAGACTGCACTTGTATGCCATCTTGCGGAGGATAGAGTGAGTTAGTTACTGCAGCAACGGTCCACGCCTGGACCGCGTGGTCCTCCCTTCCCGCGCGGTCCTCCCTCCCCGCGCAAAGTGCATCGATTTACTTGGCAGTAGGCTGTAATTGCAACTATCTGACACTTAACTCGGCGGCTAAAAGCTGCATTCTAAGTAGAAACTGCAAGCATAGCGACCATGCTCTTTAACAAGAGCTCTCGACGTCTTTCGTAATCGTCATACATCTGTAGCGCGCGACGTTATAAATATTCGGCAGTGGGTGCGTGAAGGCATACTTACCTGGCGTAGGAGACACCGTGATCATAAAGGCGGTTCTCCCAGGGCGAGACCTTTCCATTGCACTTCGGTTAGGTTGACCCCTGCGATTACCTCTAATGTAGGTAACTCGGGCGCATAATTTTTGGTAGTCGGGACTGCGTTCGCGCTGTCCCGTTCTTAAATTGTTTCAAAACTCAGCACGCAATAACAGAAGCTTGCCAGTATACAGCAAGCTGCAACTAGATAGGCACAAAACGGTTAGCTGCACGTCAAGGGACCTGGCGTCGAACCCAGAGCCACCCAGCGCGCGGCCCACTCCGCAACGACCTCGGACGTGCGCCCTTAGTAGCAGAAGCCACGACGACGCAACCCCCGCACAGCGTCCGAAAATAGCAGTCGGACAGCCATTTCGGCCCTTCTCTGTCCATCGATGATTGCGCACCGACGGTAAATCGGCGGTGCATCGAGCCCTGCACGGCCGGCTAGTGTGATGGGGCGGTTGGGCCCACAGCAGCCGATGAGCGGCCGTAGGCGGTGCAGCGTGTATCGAGGTATAAGACGGGCCGAAATCAAGCGTCTAGCGTAGCGTCTTACGACTTGCAGACTTGCGGCACTTGGGGTGCTGGGGTCGTAGTCGGGTCGTGAACTGGAGACAACAAGAGCGAGAAAAATGAAAATGAAATTGCGGCCAACAGCACCCTGTTTTCCCAGGTGGTCACCCATCCAAGTACTGACAAGGCCCGACGTTGCTTAACTTCGGTGATCGGACGAGAACCGGTGTTTTTTTTTTTTTTTTTTTTTTTTTTTTTTTTTTTTTTTTTTTTTTTTTTTTTTATCTTTTTTATTTTTTATTTTAAAGGGCCTCCCTTCTCCCCTCACAGCCCTTCCTTACGCTCTCCAAACTGTGCCTTCTTCGGCGAGCTTCTGTTGCTTTCTTCGAAGTAAATGAAATGAAATAAATACACCATCATCTGCTTTTAAACGAAAATATCTTCCTGGAAAATGGAGCAGTAGAAAAAAGCTGCCACAACCGTTTTTTTTTTATTCTTTTTTAATTTCATTTTCTCTCTTTTTTTTCTATTTTTTTGTCTTGTTTTGCTTTTGTTTTTATTTTTATTTTTTTTGTTTTTTTTAAACTTCTTGTATGAGCCAAATTTTTCTCCACATCCACAGAATTACACTGCTTGTTTGGCTCAGTATAATGGGATACAGAAAAAAAAAAAAAAAAAAAAAAAAAAAAAAAAAAAAAAAAAAAAAATTCTTCCTTCATTTGTGTGAAGGTGAGACTATATGTTTCGTCTCAAAACAAACAAAATTTTTACTTCTGTTAAATGGAAAAGTATATAATTATACAGATATTATCCAGCTTCTTCAATGTTGAAAATAAAAACTAAACACCAAAAACTGAACTTGTAATTTTTAGTATAGGTAGTCCTTTAAAACTGCGTTCTTCTCTACTTTCTCTTACTTCATCAAATGTGCTCTTACTTCATGTCTAAAGGGTGTTAATCGGAAGTATTTCCTTTGGATACCGCCTTCTCTGTGTAAATAACTCTCCTTACTTTTGTTCTTCTACATTATTGTTTTAATTAAAAAGTTTGCAAAGTTCTCTTTATATTTTTTAGTACGCATTAACATATGGTGCTCAACTGTGAGATATGTTGTGAAGTCCTCCCTGGAGGTTGATTGTCTGGTTAGGATGTAATGTATTGTTTGGCCTTTCAGCCAGTTGATAGCGTTCCTCCTCGTTCTTGGGTAAGGTATTTCATCTGGGTTTAAAAATTGAGCCGGCGTGATCACATTGGGCGAGGTCCTACAGATGCTCGCTATCTTCTGTTTGATGTAGTGCCATATGTCTGTTACCTTAGCACACAACAACTTGTGTTCATCATCGTCCTGTACATTGCAGTATGCACACATCGGTGTCTCTGCCAAATGAATAGCATGAAGTCGGGAGTTTGTTGCCAGTTTTCTGTTGACAGCGAAATACCAGCTCGACTTCGCATATGTTGGCAGGTGTCTACTGTGTATGTTATCCCAGATGGCATTCCAATTGTTGAACGGATATTTTTGTTCTATATTGTTCCTGGCCTTCGTTTTGATCAGGTTGTTGTAAAGATGTTTTACTTTAACGATGTCCTTGTCGGGGATTTTGTCATGTAGGTAGCTATACTCCACTAAAAAATATTTGAGGTGGTACAGACCGTTGGGTATATGTCGAACATTGATTGGTGCATGGAGATCTTCAGGGGCAATTTCATTCAGCAAATGCCCAGCGAGGCTACCATTTGGCTGTTTCCAGTTCTTATACATGTTTGATACGTATAAAGCCCGCGCCTTTATTCTCACGTCTGTGAGATTTAACCCGCCACAATACGTTGGAAGCATCAGAGTATCATACGTGACCTTAAATATGCGGCCTCGGCTCACGAAATGTCCCAGTGCCGATGTAATGCATTTAGCCATCGTTGCTGGCAAGGGTAACACTTGCGCAACATAATTTACTTTGGAGGTGATGTAGATATTAGCCACAGATACTTTTTGGAGTTCATCTAGTTTCCTGATGCTGTGCTCTTGGACAGTGGCACGGATTCTGTGAAGTATTTTCCTGTAATTCACAGCAACAGTGTTTTGTATACTTCTTTTAAAATCAATTCCTAGACATTTCATGATTGAAAGAGCAGGTAACTGTCCTTGTATCTGCGATCCCAGTCCACGACCAATTTCGAATATCCCGGACTTCACTCTATTTAGTTTCGCACCACTTGCCTGTTCATATTTTTCTACTATTTGTAGTGCGGTTTGTACCTCATTACCATCCGTAACAACGAAACCAACGTCATCAGCGTACGCATGACACACAATTTTTTCACCTCTTATATAGAGACCCCGTAGATTCTCTGTAAGAGAGGCGAGAAGGGGTTCGATGGCGATCGCAAAAAGTGCCATTGACATCGGACACCCTTGCCTGATGGAACTGGTGACTTGAATCGGACGGCTGACTTGTCCATTGATGACAATCCTGGCTGAGTTATTCATTAGTGTGTTGCGTATGACGGCGAGGAACTGCGGTGGGAATCCCATCGCATCCATAGTTCGAAGCAAAAACTGGTGATTAACTCTATCAAACGCCTTGTCAAAATCCAGCGACACTATGGCACATTTGATTTTGCAGACATCAGCCGTGGAAATGAGGTCCCTGTAACCACAGAGTGCCTGCAGAATTTTTCTGTCCTTGCCTACACTTGTTTGGTATGCGCCGATGACGCCGGTCATGGTGTTACGCAATCTTCGCGCTATAATGCGACCAAAGATTTTGTAGTCGCTATTTAATAGCGTGATTGGCCGCAGGTTGCCGACGGTGTTAGAAGTCGAGGTCTTGGGCACTAAAACTACCATACCTTCTCGGAATTCTGTTGGAACAACAACGTCAGGGTTTAAAAGTTCATTGCATATTACGGTGAATTTAGGTGTTATAAGTTCCCTGAACTGCTGATAAAATTCGGCTGGGATTCCATCCTGTCCCGGCGACTTGTTTTTCTTACTGTCATTTATGGCTTCTAGAACGTCGTCTTCAGTAACTTCTGAAGTAAGACTGAGCGCTTCCGCGTGGGTTACTCTGCCTTGCAGGTTGGTCAGTAATTCGTCCTGAAGCTGTTCGTCAATCGGGTGGCTCGACAATAAGGAGGTAAAATGTTGTAGAAGTGCCTCTTTGATTTCAGAGTGCTTCGTCAGCTTTCTTCCGTCAGCATTTATTAATTCAGTTAATATTTTGCGCGAGGCTCTTTTGGATTCACGTATCACGTGATATATTGAAGTGTCCTCCTGTGGTGCTACATTCTGGACTCGCGACCTTATTTGGTATCCTTCTAACTGTCTGCGCCGAAGAGTCAGAATTTTTGCTTTAATCTTTTTAATGCGTTCGTAATTCTCGACCATTGTTGCATCTGACGTGTGCAGATCCCTTAGACACTGAAAGTAAAACTCCATGGTTGATTTGTACCAAAAGCTGTTTTCTTTCGCATAATTAATGAAAAACTTTCGTATTTTGGGTTTGGCGTAACGTAGCCACCAGGTTATACCGGAGTTGTAAGAGGTGAATTTGCTTTCGCATTCTCGCCACAGGGTTTGGAACGCCTCCTTACAAACATGGTCGTTCAGGTGGGATACATTTAGTTTCCAGGTACCTCTCCCTCGAAACGTCCCCTGTTTGTCCATATTAAGTGTGCATATGAACGCAGCATGATCCGAAAATGCCGTTGGCCAGACTTCGGACTGTAAAATGTGGTCTTTTAAAGTTTGCGAGACATATATCCTGTCAAGCCTGCTCGCCGAGTGGTTGGTCACGTGTGTAAACCCAGGGGTTGCACCGTGCATATGCTCCCATGAATCCGTTAGTCGTAAGTCAGTTACTATGCGTTCTAGTTCAGTTGACTTGTTAAAATTCGGAACTTGATCTTTTGCATGGAGAACGCAGTTAAAATCCCCTCCCATGATAATATGGTCGTACCGGGATCCAAACAGGGGAACAATTTCTTCTTTAAAAAACTGCGCCCGGTGGTGCCTGTTGCTTGAACCTGAGGGAGCATAGACATTTATCAGACGTGTCTTATTTATGGTACCCGCTAGTCCTTTACTGTTTGGTAATTTTATAATGTCTTCTAAGATGATGCCCTCTTTTATAAGTATAGCCGTGCCCATTTCTGTACTATTGCCGGGGTTCACTATTGCGTTGAATCCAGTTATGTGGTCAAGATCAATTCCTGTCACTTCTTGTAATAAAATGATGTCACTATCAGAGGCATATATAAAGTCCTTTAAATTTTGTAGTTTGAACGAGCTTTGTATCTTGTTCAGGTTGATTGTGGCGATCTTGTATGCTTGTCGTTCAGGCATGTTTCTTCCTAATTTATCTATCTTCTAAAACAGACTTCAAATTCTTCATATGAAAGTCACGTTTTAAAAACATCTTAATAATATTCGTCGGTGTCAAAAGGGTCGGGGATTCGTCTCTGAAGAGAGGATTTATCTTTCATTGCGACATCGTCATTAATTTTGTCATCCTGGTCTGAGGGTGGTGTGCTTGCCGCTTCGCTTTCTGAGTCATCATTCATCCCCTCATCCGCCGTGTCGGTGCCGTCGTCGTCCGCCCAGTTAGTTTTGGGTGCCTGTGGAAGGTCGTGGGGAGCTTCCGAAGACAGACTTCCTTTTATTCGTTCTCCAGTTGCCTTGAATGTCATTCCTTCTGTCTCATGTCTTCCCGTCACGGAAATGGGGTTCTGTTCCTTAGCTGGAGCCTTTTTTATTTCGGTGGCGTCCTTCTGGCAGAGGCTGCTCCCTATTTCCTTCGCTTTCTGACGCAAAGAGGGGGCGGTCTCGTTTGCACCTTGGTGTGCCAACCTCCGTTTCCTAGTCCTTCTGGGGGAGTTCCTCTTTGACGGGCGCTCTTCATTTACCATGCCAATTTCTGGTTCTTTTACCGGTGTTGCTTCCTCCGTTGCCGGGGTTTTTTCCATCTTTCCGGTTGGGGTCACCGGAGTCGGCAGGGCTGCAGCAGCTGTCGGAGGTGGTAGGGGCTCAGATGAGTCTTCCAGTACGTTAGTACGTATATCCTTAGAAATTTCAGCCACCTGCGTCGGCAGAGGTGCAGTAGCTGTCGTAAGTGGATGGGTTTCAGGTATTTCTTCCGGTACGATAACAGTTATATCCATAGATATTTCAGTCTCAGCATCGGCAGTAGCTGCAGTCACTTCCGGGCTCGGATAGGCAGACGGCTGCGCGCGAGCTGCGGCCGCGTAAGTGACGGGCAGTGACGTCACAGTCTGAGGTCTGGCGGGCTCGCCTGCCGGCAGTTGTGCCACGCGCCTCTGTATACAGTTAATGCGGACATGTCCAGGCTTGTTACATAAAGAACAAGTACGCGGTTGGTCGTCATAGATGACAATACCTCTGTACCCACACACATTAATGTATGACGGGATATGCTGTCGTAACTCAACTTTAAGTTGGCGTACACCATTGAGTACAGGAAACTTGTGGGCGCTCGACCACCTCTCTGCAACGTTAGAAAGCACTGTCCCGAACGGTGATATTACTGCATTTATGTGTTCTTCAGTTATTTCGAAAGGAAGCTCAAATATTCGGATAGTCCGAACGCCAAACCCTGCATGGGAAACGGTAACATCTCCAACACGCCCATCAGAATATTTAAATTTTAGCATACCTCCACAAGACTCAACAACTTTGTCACATAGCTCGGCACTACTCAATTTCACAAAAACTACGCAGGTTACAATCGAAATATGGATACCAATAAGATCGTTTGCTGATAACTTCACCTCTTGTTCCAGCCAATTCTCGATTTCAAAAGACCTCGGTCGCGCGGATCGGTTGTCAAACGTCAATTTCAACGTATCTTTCCTTGTAAGTTGTGCCATCACTGACATCTACTCATAATTCCTCAACAACTTATACAAGTACAGCACGAAGCTGCAGCAAGCGCGAAGACTTACCCACGCGGAAGCGAGCAGGCGCAGCGGACAGCACACTTCCTACCGCCAGCGCGGCCGCCAGCAGACTATGTTTTCAACGTGGTATGGCCGTTGGCGAGCAAATTGTGCAACATGAAACGACAAGTCTGCGTCGGACCATGTCTCTTAATTTCCACACTGACTGTTTATTTATTTACCTGGCAGTAAAAACACGAGACTGGCATAAAACGGCCGATCCAGATTTCGTGAAATGAAATAACATTTCTTTATGGAATGCATTTAGAAAATTAAAAACTTTCGTACCTATTCTCCCTACTAGGGACGAAAAAATAGAAACACTTTCTGTTATTATGTTACAGTTGCGACTTGACAAATTCGTTAGATAGTCCAAATTCGTAGCAAAACAATGTCGTTAAATTACACCTGACAAAGACAATAAAACTCGCCTTCAATTAATTCGCTTTTGAATCATTTACATTACAAAACGTTCCACTTCCATTTTTATGTACTTATTTTAGCGTTCATTATGTCTGATTTAACTTATCCCCTCCCCCCACCGACCGACCACCACAACTTCGCCTAAATAAATAAGAGTGTAGGTGATACGAATTACTCCCTGCCCCATAACGCTTATGCCTAATGCAAAGGGTAAAACGTTTAATTTTTTTTCCTTAGACTTTGCCATGTAGGGGGAAAATGACGGCATATACTGGATTCAAATAGCAAAGAACCCAACTAAGCTTTCACAATCCTACTGACAAACAAGAAAAATATTTCTTACCTTGTAGTTTCTATTTGTTCATAGGTGTTCAGTCAGTAACGTAACCAACAATGTATGCTGATTCTTGGTTTCTCTTGAATTCTACCAATGTGGGGTATGTTCAATGTGCACACTGTAAGGAATGCTGTCCAACATTCTTGGTCGTGTTTGACTGTCTGAGCTGTGGCGCTTCCGTTGCTAAGCAACAGACTCCAGCGATTGACAATACTGCCTCAATTAGCAACATTAAACTCTCTCCTCGTGATAGGTAATGTAACCTATTTTTTTTTTTTTTTTTTTTTTTTTTTTTTTTTTTTTTTTTTTTTACAGGGCGGAAAAGTCATCCCACAAATGTCATTCGTCGTTACCATAGCAAAAGGGAGAGCGTCTTTCTGATGGAAGGAGGGCCTGAGGTGGTAGACTGCACTTGTATGCCATCTTGCGGAGGATAGAGTGAGTTAGTTACTGCAGCAACGGTCCACGCCTGGACCGCGTGGTCCTCCCTTCCCGCGCGGTCCTCCCTCCCCGTGCAAAGTGCATCGATTTACTTGGCAGTAGGCTGTAATTGCAACTATCTGACACTTAACTCGGCGGCTAAAAGCTGCATTCTAAGTAGAAACTGCAAGCATAGCGACCATGCTCTTTAACAAGAGCTCTCGACGTCTTTCGTAATCGTCATACATCTGTAGCGCGCGACGTTATAAATATTCGGCAGTGGGTGCGTGAAGGCATACTTACCTGGCGTAGGAGACACCGTGATCATAAAGGCGGTTCTCCCAGGGCGAGACCTTTCCATTGCACTTCGGTTAGGTTGACCCCTGCGATTACCTCTAATGTAGGTAACTCGGGCGCATAATTTTTGGTAGTCGGGACTGCGTTCGCGCTGTCCCGTTCTTAAATTGTTTCAAAACTCAGCACGCAATAACAGAAGCTTGCCAGTATACAGCAAGCTGCAACTAGATAGGCACAAAACGGTTAGCTGCACGTCAAGGGACCTGGCGTCGAACCCAGAGCCACCCAGCGCGCGGCCCACTCCGCAACGACCTCGGACGTGCGCCCTTAGTAGCAGAAGCCACGACGACGCAACCCCCGCACAGCGTCCGAAAATAGCAGTCGGACAGCCATTTCGGCCCTTCTCTGTCCATCGATGATTGCGCACCGACGGTAAATCGGCGGTGCATCGAGCCCTGCACGGCCGGCTAGTGTGATGGGGCGGTTGGGCCCACAGCAGCCGATGAGCGGCCGTAGGCGGTGCAGCGTGTATCGAGGTATAAGACGGGCCGAAATCAAGCGTCTAGCGTAGCGTCTTACGACTTGCAGACTTGCGGCACTTGGGGTGCTGGGGTCGTAGTCGGGTCGTGAACTGGAGACAACAAGAGCGAGAAAAATGAAAATGAAATTGCGGCCAACAGCACCCTGTTTTCCCAGGTGGTCACCCATCCAAGTACTGACAAGGCCCGACGTTGCTTAACTTCGGTGATCGGACGAGAACCGGTGTTTTCAACGTGGTATGGCCGTTGGCGAGCAAATTGTGCAACATGAAACGACAAGTCTGCGTCGGACCATGTCTCTTAATTTCCACACTGACTGTTTATTTATTTACCTGGCAGTAAAAACACGAGACTGGCATAAAACGGCCGATCCAGATTTCGTGAAATGAAATAACATTTCTTTATGGAATGCATTTAGAAAATTAAAACTTTCGTACCTATTCTCCCTACTAGGGACGAAAAAATAGAAACACTTTCTGTTATTATGTTACAGTTGCGACTTGACAAATTCGTTAGATAGTCCAAATTCGTAGCAAAACAATGTCGTTAAATTACACCTGACAAAGACAATAAAACTCGCCTTCAATTAATTCGCTTTTGAATCATTTACATTACAAAACGTTCCACTTCCATTTTTATGTACTTATTTTAGCGTTCATTATGTCTGATTTAACTTATCCCCTCCCCCCACCGACCGACCACCACAACTTCGCCTAAATAAATAAGAGTGTAGGTGATACGAATTACTCCCTGCCCCATAACGCTTATGCCTAATGCAAAGGGTAAAACGTTTAATTTTTTTTCCTTAGACTTTGCCATGTAGGGGGAAAATGACGGCATATACTGGATTCAAATAGCAAAGAACCCAACTAAGCTTTCACAATCCTACTGACAAACAAGAAAAATATTTCTTACCTTGTAGTTTCTATTTGTTCATAGGTGTTCAGTCAGTAACGTAACCAACAATGTATGCTGATTCTTGGTTTCTCTTGAATTCTACCAATGTGGGGTATGTTCAATGTGCACACTGTAAGGAATGCTGTCCAACATTCTTGGTCGTGTTTGACTGTCTGAGCTGTGGCGCTTCCGTTGCTAAGCAACAGACTCCAGCGATTGACAATACTGCCTCAATTAGCAACATTAAACTCTCTCCTCGTGATAGGTAATGTAACCTATTTTTTTTTTTTTTTTTTTTTTTTTTTTACAGGGCGGAAAAGTCATCCCACAAATGTCATTCGTCGTTACCATAGCAAAAGGGAGAGCGTCTTTCTGATGGAAGGAGGGCCTGAGGTGGTAGACTGCACTTGTATGCCATCTTGCGGAGGATAGAGTGAGTTAGTTACTGCAGCAACGGTCCACGCCTGGACCGCGTGGTCCTCCCTTCCCGCGCGGTCCTCCCTCCCCGCGCAAAGTGCATCGATTTACTTGGCAGTAGGCTGTAATTGCAACTATCTGACACTTAACTCGGCGGCTAAAAGCTGCATTCTAAGTAGAAACTGCAAGCATAGCGACCATGCTCTTTAACAAGAGCTCTCGACGTCTTTCGTAATCGTCATACATCTGTAGCGCGCGACGTTATAAATATTCGGCAGTGGGTGCGTGAAGGCATACTTACCTGGCGCAGGAGACACCGTGATCATAAAGGCGGTTCTCCCAGGGCGAGACCTTTCCATTGCACTTCGGTTAGGTTGACCCCTGCGATTACCTCTAATGTAGGTAACTCGGGCGCATAATTTTTGGTAGTCGGGACTGCGTTCGCGCTGTCCCGTTCTTAAATTGTTTCAAAACTCAGCACGCAATAACAGAAGCTTGCCAGTATACAGCAAGCTGCAACTAGATAGGCACAAAACGGTTAGCTGCACGTCAAGGGACCTGGCGTCGAACCCAGAGCCACCCAGCGCGCGGCCCACTCCGCAACGACCTCGGACGTGCGCCCTTAGTAGCAGAAGCCACGACGACGCAACCCCCGCACAGCGTCCGAAAATAGCAGTCGGACAGCCATTTCGGCCCTTCTCTGTCCATCGATGATTGCGCACCGACGGTAAATCGGCGGTGCATCGAGCCCTGCACGGCCGGCTAGTGTGATGGGGCGGTTGGGCCCACAGCAGCCGATGAGCGGCCGTAGGCGGTGCAGCGTGTATCGAGGTATAAGACGGGCCGAAATCAAGCGTCTAGCGTAGCGTCTTACGACTTGCAGACTTGCGGCACTTGGGGTGCTGGGGTCGTAGTCGGGTCGTGAACTGGAGACAACAAGAGCGAGAAAAATGAAAATGAAATTGCGGCCAACAGCACCCTGTTTTCCCAGGTGGTCACCCATCCAAGTACTGACAAGGCCCGACGTTGCTTAACTTCGGTGATCGGACGAGAACCGGTGTTTTCAACGTGGTATGGCCGTTGGCGAGCAAATTGTGCAACATGAAACGACAAGTCTGCGTCGGACCATGTCTCTTAATTTCCACACTGACTGTTTATTTATTTACCTGGCAGTAAAAACACGAGACTGGCATAAAACGGCCGATCCAGATTTCGTGAAATGAAATAACATTTCTTTATGGAATGCATTTAGAAAATTAAAACTTTCGTACCTATTCTCCCTACTAGGGACGAAAAAATAGAAACACTTTCTGTTATTATGTTACAGTTGCGACTTGACAAATTCGTTAGATAGTCCAAATTCGTAGCAAAACAATGTCGTTAAATTACACCTGACAAAGACAATAAAACTCGCCTTCAATTAATTCGCTTTTGAATCATTTACATTACAAAACGTTCCACTTCCATTTTTATGTACTTATTTTAGCGTTCATTATGTCTGATTTAACTTATCCCCTCCCCCCACCGACCGACCACCACAACTTCGCCTAAATAAATAAGAGTGTAGGTGATACGAATTACTCCCTGCCCCATAACGCTTATGCCTAATGCAAAGGGTAAAACGTTTAATTTTTTTTCCTTAGACTTTGCCATGTAGGGGGAAAATGACGGCATATACTGGATTCAAATAGCAAAGAACCCAACTAAGCTTTCACAATCCTACTGACAAACAAGAAAAATATTTCTTACCTTGTAGTTTCTATTTGTTCATAGGTGTTCAGTCAGTAACGTAACCAACAATGTATGCTGATTCTTGGTTTCTCTTGAATTCTACCAATGTGGGGTATGTTCAATGTGCACACTGTAAGGAATGCTGTCCAACATTCTTGGTCGTGTTTGACTGTCTGAGCTGTGGCGCTTCCGTTGCTAAGCAACAGACTCCAGCGATTGACAATACTGCCTCAATTAGCAACATTAAACTCTCTCCTCGTGATAGGTAATGTAACCTATTTTTTTTTTTTTTTTTTTTTTTTTTTTTTTTTACAGGGCGGAAAAGTCATCCCACAAATGTCATTCGTCGTTACCATAGCAAAAGGGAGAGCGTCTTTCTGATGGAAGGAGGGCCTGAGGTGGTAGACTGCACTTGTATGCCATCTTGCGGAGGATAGAGTGAGTTAGTTACTGCAGCAACGGTCCACGCCTGGACCGCGTGGTCCTCCCTTCCCGCGCGGTCCTCCCTCCCCGCGCAAAGTGCATCGATTTACTTGGCAGTAGGCTGTAATTGCAACTATCTGACACTTAACTCGGCGGCTAAAAGCTGCATTCTAAGTAGAAACTGCAAGCATAGCGACCATGCTCTTTAACAAGAGCTCTCGACGTCTTTCGTAATCGTCATACATCTGTAGCGCGCGACGTTATAAATATTCGGCAGTGGGTGCGTGAAGGCGACATCCAAAAAGCCTACGACCGAGTATGGCATTCCGGTCTCCTCTTCAAGATCCAGCTCTACGCCCTTCCCATTAATTACGTCCGCCTCATCGCTTCCTTCCTTACCCGCCGCCCCTCCTACGTCACTGTCTGAAACTCCAACTCCCGTATTTTCTACCCCTCCGCCGGGGTGCCCCAAGGCTCAGTCCTCTCTCCCCTCCTCTATCTCCTCTACTCTGCCGACATGCCTCAACCCCAACCTCCCGTATATCTCCTCCAATATGCTGACGACACCGCCTTCCTGGCCCTCGCCCCCTCCCTTGCCCGTTCCCAGGTTTTGCTCCAGTCCCACCTCACCGAGTTCGCCTCCTGGTGTAACCGGTGGCTCCTCTCCGTCAATCCCGACAAATCCCAGGCAATAGTCATAGGTCGTACTACCCGCACCTTCCGCCTCCACGATTTCTATCTTACCCTTCACAACCGACCCATCCGCCACACCCCCACCCTCAAGTACCTTGGCCTTATCCTTGACCGCCAACTGTCCTGGACTCCATACCTCAAATCCCTCCGTGAGAAAGCTCTGTCCCGCCTAAACCTCCTAAAACTCCTCACTGGCCGGACGTGGGGCCTCCACCCTTCCACTGTCCTTCACACCTACAAATCAATCATGCGCCCCGTCCTTTGTTCCTTCCACCCCGCCTGGATATCAGCCCCTCCTACTTTCTACAAGTCCCTCCAGATTCTAGAACGCCACGCCCTCCGCCTCGCATACCGTATCAGACTCCCTTCCCCCACGCGGATCCTCTATGACCTCATCCCCTTCCCTCCTCTCCTACAACACCTCGAACATCTCCGGCTCCTTTACGCATCCCGCAAAATAGAGTCCCAAAACCCTCTGGTCTACCCTATTCTTACGAATCCCGGGCCTCTGCCACGCCTCCGCCAAACCGTCCCTCCCGGCCTTCACCTCCATACGCTCCGTATCCTCTCCCAAGGCAATTTCCGCACCCTTCCTCTACCGGATACCGAACTTCGGCCCGATATCTACCCCTCCTACCAACTCTGATCCCTTCCCCGTAGCATCAGCGCCCCTCCCCTCTCTCCCGTCCCTTTTCCTTCCCGCCCGCTTGGCTACCCTCTCCCATGCCCAGAGTCTCGTCACTCCTTCCCTCCTTACGCTCTCTTCCCTCCCCTTCTCCCCCTCCCCCGCACTTCCCCCGTCCCTGCCCCACCTCCCCCCCTCCATCCCCTCCCCACTCCCTGCGGGGGCGTCTCGACTTTTTATCTATGTGTTCAGTGCAAGTGTCTCCAGTGTCGTGTGTTTTAATCAGTGCCTCCATAATCGCCGTCCCCATGTTTTATTCTTTACGCCGTCAGCTGTCTCCGTGTGTGAACTTCGTGTCTCCGCAATGTACTTTTAAACTTGTCACCGTGGCCGGTTGTTTTTACTGACTGTGTGTGTGTGTTTTATCACTACTCGTCTCTTTTTTGTTCTCTGCCATATGTTTTGTCCCGTTTATACATGTCCGTTTTACTCTGTCGAAAAATCTGTCTGTCAAGTTTTTAATTTCCCCAATTTTGTCCATCTTTTTATATTTTATCTCTTCTTTGTCATGCTTGTGTATCACATGGCTGAAGAGCAGCCACCGCAGCTGCTGCCAGCCTGCCAGCTGTTTCTACGGCTGGCTTTAAAACAACAATAAAGGAAAAAAAAAAATGCGTGAAGGCATACTTACCTGGCGTAGGAGACACCGTGATCATAAAGGCGGTTCTCCCAGGGCGAGACCTTTCCATTGCACTTCGGTTAGGTTGACCCCTGCGATTACCTCTAATGTAGGTAACTCGGGCGCATAATTTTTGGTAGTCGGGACTGCGTTCGCGCTGTCCCGTTCTTAAATTGTTTCAAAACTCAGCACGCAATAACAGAAGCTTGCCAGTATACAGCAAGCTGCAACTAGATAGGCACAAAACGGTTAGCTGCACGTCAAGGGACCTGGCGTCGAACCCAGAGCCACCCAGCGCGCGGCCCACTCCGCAACGACCTCGGACGTGCGCCCTTAGTAGCAGAAGCCACGACGACGCAACCCCCGCACAGCGTCCGAAAATAGCAGTCGGACAGCCATTTCGGCCCTTCTCTGTCCATCGATGATTGCGCACCGACGGTAAATCGGCGGTGCATCGAGCCCTGCACGGCCGGCTAGTGTGATGGGGCGGTTGGGCCCACAGCAGCCGATGAGCGGCCGTAGGCGGTGCAGCGTGTATCGAGGTATAAGACGGGCCGAAATCAAGCGTCTAGCGTAGCGTCTTACGACTTGCAGACTTGCGGCACTTGGGGTGCTGGGGTCGTAGTCGGGTCGTGAACTGGAGACAACAAGAGCGAGAAAAATGAAAATGAAATTGCGGCCAACAGCACCCTGTTTTCCCAGGTGGTCACCCATCCAAGTACTGACAAGGCCCGACGTTGCTTAACTTCGGTGATCGGACGAGAACCGGTGTTTTCAACGTGGTATGGCCGTTGGCGAGCAAATTGTGCAACATGAAACGACAAGTCTGCGTCGGACCATGTCTCTTAATTTCCACACTGACTGTTTATTTATTTACCTGGCAGTAAAAACACGAGACTGGCATAAAACGGCCGATCCAGATTTCGTGAAATGAAATAACATTTCTTTATGGAATGCATTTAGAAAATTAAAACTTTCGTACCTATTCTCCCTACTAGGGACGAAAAAATAGAAACACTTTCTGTTATTATGTTACAGTTGCGACTTGACAAATTCGTTAGATAGTCCAAATTCGTAGCAAAACAATGTCGTTAAATTACACCTGACAAAGACAATAAAACTCGCCTTCAATTAATTCGCTTTTGAATCATTTACATTACAAAACGTTCCACTTCCATTTTTATGTACTTATTTTAGCGTTCATTATGTCTGATTTAACTTATCCCCTCCCCCCACCGACCGACCACCACAACTTCGCCTAAATAAATAAGAGTGTAGGTGATACGAATTACTCCCTGCCCCATAACGCTTATGCCTAATGCAAAGGGTAAAACGTTTAATTTTTTTTCCTTAGACTTTGCCATGTAGGGGGAAAATGACGGCATATACTGGATTCAAATAGCAAAGAACCCAACTAAGCTTTCACAATCCTACTGACAAACAAGAAAAATATTTCTTACCTTGTAGTTTCTATTTGTTCATAGGTGTTCAGTCAGTAACGTAACCAACAATGTATGCTGATTCTTGGTTTCTCTTGAATTCTACCAATGTGGGGTATGTTCAATGTGCACACTGTAAGGAATGCTGTCCAACATTCTTGGTCGTGTTTGACTGTCTGAGCTGTGGCGCTTCCGTTGCTAAGCAACAGACTCCAGCGATTGACAATACTGCCTCAATTAGCAACATTAAACTCTCTCCTCGTGATAGGTAATGTAACCTATTTTTTTTTTTTTTTTTTTTTTTTTTTTTTTTTTTTTTTTACAGGGCGGAAAAGTCATCCCACAAATGTCATTCGTCGTTACCATAGCAAAAGGGAGAGCGTCTTTCTGATGGAAGGAGGGCCTGAGGTGGTAGACTGCACTTGTATGCCATCTTGCGGAGGATAGAGTGAGTTAGTTACTGCAGCAACGGTCCACGCCTGGACCGCGTGGTCCTCCCTTCCCGCGCGGTCCTCCCTCCCCGCGCAAAGTGCATCGATTTACTTGGCAGTAGGCTGTAATTGCAACTATCTGACACTTAACTCGGCGGCTAAAAGCTGCATTCTAAGTAGAAACTGCAAGCATAGCGACCATGCTCTTTAACAAGAGCTCTCGACGTCTTTCGTAATCGTCATACATCTGTAGCGCGCGACGTTATAAATATTCGGCAGTGGGTGCGTGAAGGCATACTTACCTGGCGTAGGAGACACCGTGATCATAAAGGCGGTTCTCCCAGGGCGAGACCTTTCCATTGCACTTCGGTTAGGTTGACCCCTGCGATTACCTCTAATGTAGGTAACTCGGGCGCATAATTTTTGGTAGTCGGGACTGCGTTCGCGCTGTCCCGTTCTTAAATTGTTTCAAAACTCAGCACGCAATAACAGAAGCTTGCCAGTATACAGCAAGCTGCAACTAGATAGGCACAAAACGGTTAGCTGCACGTCAAGGGACCTGGCGTCGAACCCAGAGCCACCCAGCGCGCGGCCCACTCCGCAACGACCTCGGACGTGCGCCCTTAGTAGCAGAAGCCACGACGACGCAACCCCCGCACAGCGTCCGAAAATAGCAGTCGGACAGCCATTTCGGCCCTTCTCTGTCCATCGATGATTGCGCACCGACGGTAAATCGGCGGTGCATCGAGCCCTGCACGGCCGGCTAGTGTGATGGGGCGGTTGGGCCCACAGCAGCCGATGAGCGGCCGTAGGCGGTGCAGCGTGTATCGAGGTATAAGACGGGCCGAAATCAAGCGTCTAGCGTAGCGTCTTACGACTTGCAGACTTGCGGCACTTGGGGTGCTGGGGTCGTAGTCGGGTCGTGAACTGGAGACAACAAGAGCGAGAAAAATGAAAATGAAATTGCGGCCAACAGCACCCTGTTTTCCCAGGTGGTCACCCATCCAAGTACTGACAAGGCCCGACGTTGCTTAACTTCGGTGATCGGACGAGAACCGGTGTTTTCAACGTGGTATGGCCGTTGGCGAGCAAATTGTGCAACATGAAACGACAAGTCTGCGTCGGACCATGTCTCTTAATTTCCACACTGACTGTTTATTTATTTACCTGGCAGTAAAAACACGAGACTGGCATAAAACGGCCGATCCAGATTTCGTGAAATGAAATAACATTTCTTTATGGAATGCATTTAGAAAATTAAAACTTTCGTACCTATTCTCCCTACTAGGGACGAAAAAATAGAAACACTTTCTGTTATTATGTTACAGTTGCGACTTGACAAATTCGTTAGATAGTCCAAATTCGTAGCAAAACAATGTCGTTAAATTACACCTGACAAAGACAATAAAACTCGCCTTCAATTAATTCGCTTTTGAATCATTTACATTACAAAACGTTCCACTTCCATTTTTATGTACTTATTTTAGCGTTCATTATGTCTGATTTAACTTATCCCCTCCCCCCACCGACCGACCACCACAACTTCGCCTAAATAAATAAGAGTGTAGGTGATACGAATTACTCCCTGCCCCATAACGCTTATGCCTAATGCAAAGGGTAAAACGTTTAATTTTTTTTCCTTAGACTTTGCCATGTAGGGGGAAAATGACGGCATATACTGGATTCAAATAGCAAAGAACCCAACTAAGCTTTCACAATCCTACTGACAAACAAGAAAAATATTTCTTACCTTGTAGTTTCTATTTGTTCATAGGTGTTCAGTCAGTAACGTAACCAACAATGTATGCTGATTCTTGGTTTCTCTTGAATTCTACCAATGTGGGGTATGTTCAATGTGCACACTGTAAGGAATGCTGTCCAACATTCTTGGTCGTGTTTGACTGTCTGAGCTGTGGCGCTTCCGTTGCTAAGCAACAGACTCCAGCGATTGACAATACTGCCTCAATTAGCAACATTAAACTCTCTCCTCGTGATAGGTAATGTAACCTATTTTTTTTTTTTTTTTTTTTTTTTTTTTTTTTACAGGGCGGAAAAGTCATCCCACAAATGTCATTCGTCGTTACCATAGCAAAAGGGAGAGCGTCTTTCTGATGGAAGGAGGGCCTGAGGTGGTAGACTGCACTTGTATGCCATCTTGCGGAGGATAGAGTGAGTTAGTTACTGCAGCAACGGTCCACGCCTGGACCGCGTGGTCCTCCCTTCCCGCGCGGTCCTCCCTCCCCGCGCAAAGTGCATCGATTTACTTGGCAGTAGGCTGTAATTGCAACTATCTGACACTTAACTCGGCGGCTAAAAGCTGCATTCTAAGTAGAAACTGCAAGCATAGCGACCATGCTCTTTAACAAGAGCTCTCGACGTCTTTCGTAATCGTCATACATCTGTAGCGCGCGACGTTATAAATATTCGGCAGTGGGTGCGTGAAGGCATACTTACCTGGCGTAGGAGACACCGTGATCATAAAGGCGGTTCTCCCAGGGCGAGACCTTTCCATTGCACTTCGGTTAGGTTGACCCCTGCGATTACCTCTAATGTAGGTAACTCGGGCGCATAATTTTTGGTAGTCGGGACTGCGTTCGCGCTGTCCCGTTCTTAAATTGTTTCAAAACTCAGCACGCAATAACAGAAGCTTGCCAGTATACAGCAAGCTGCAACTAGATAGGCACAAAACGGTTAGCTGCACGTCAAGGGACCTGGCGTCGAACCCAGAGCCACCCAGCGCGCGGCCCACTCCGCAACGACCTCGGACGTGCGCCCTTAGTAGCAGAAGCCACGACGACGCAACCCCCGCACAGCGTCCGAAAATAGCAGTCGGACAGCCATTTCGGCCCTTCTCTGTCCATCGATGATTGCGCACCGACGGTAAATCGGCGGTGCATCGAGCCCTGCACGGCCGGCTAGTGTGATGGGGCGGTTGGGCCCACAGCAGCCGATGAGCGGCCGTAGGCGGTGCAGCGTGTATCGAGGTATAAGACGGGCCGAAATCAAGCGTCTAGCGTAGCGTCTTACGACTTGCAGACTTGCGGCACTTGGGGTGCTGGGGTCGTAGTCGGGTCGTGAACTGGAGACAACAAGAGCGAGAAAAATGAAAATGAAATTGCGGCCAACAGCACCCTGTTTTCCCAGGTGGTCACCCATCCAAGTACTGACAAGGCCCGACGTTGCTTAACTTCGGTGATCGGACGAGAACCGGTGTTTTCAACGTGGTATGGCCGTTGGCGAGCAAATTGTGCAACATGAAACGACAAGTCTGCGTCGGACCATGTCTCTTAATTTCCACACTGACTGTTTATTTATTTACCTGGCAGTAAAAACACGAGACTGGCATAAAACGGCCGATCCAGATTTCGTGAAATGAAATAACATTTCTTTATGGAATGCATTTAGAAAATTAAAACTTTCGTACCTATTCTCCCTACTAGGGACGAAAAAATAGAAACACTTTCTGTTATTATGTTACAGTTGCGACTTGACAAATTCGTTAGATAGTCCAAATTCGTAGCAAAACAATGTCGTTAAATTACACCTGACAAAGACAATAAAACTCGCCTTCAATTAATTCGCTTTTGAATCATTTACATTACAAAACGTTCCACTTCCATTTTTATGTACTTATTTTAGCGTTCATTATGTCTGATTTAACTTATCCCCTCCCCCCACCGACCGACCACCACAACTTCGCCTAAATAAATAAGAGTGTAGGTGATACGAATTACTCCCTGCCCCATAACGCTTATGCCTAATGCAAAGGGTAAAACGTTTAATTTTTTTTCCTTAGACTTTGCCATGTAGGGGGAAAATGACGGCATATACTGGATTCAAATAGCAAAGAACCCAAC
Source organism: Locusta migratoria (assembly GCA_026315105.1). NCBI lineage: Eukaryota > Metazoa > Arthropoda > Insecta > Orthoptera > Acrididae > Locusta > Locusta migratoria. The sequence goes on from CM048746.1 coordinate 568,359,658, forward strand.
TAAGCTTTCACAATCCTACTGACAAACAAGAAAAATATTTCTTACCTTGTAGTTTCTATTTGTTCATAGGTGTTCAGTCAGTAACGTAACCAACAATGTATGCTGATTCTTGGTTTCTCTTGAATTCTACCAATGTGGGGTATGTTCAATGTGCACACTGTAAGGAATGCTGTCCAACATTCTTGGTCGTGTTTGACTGTCTGAGCTGTGGCGCTTCCGTTGCTAAGCAACAGACTCCAGCGATTGACAATACTGCCTCAATTAGCAACATTAAACTCTCTCCTCGTGATAGGTAATGTAACCTATTTTTTTTTTTTTTTTTTTTTTTTTTTTACAGGGCGGAAAAGTCATCCCACAAATGTCATTCGTCGTTACCATAGCAAAAGGGAGAGCGTCTTTCTGATGGAAGGAGGGCCTGAGGTGGTAGACTGCACTTGTATGCCATCTTGCGGAGGATAGAGTGAGTTAGTTACTGCAGCAACGGTCCACGCCTGGACCGCGTGGTCCTCCCTTCCCGCGCGGTCCTCCCTCCCCGCGCAAAGTGCATCGATTTACTTGTCAGTAGGCTGTAATTGCAACTATCTGACACTTAACTCGGCGGCTAAAAGCTGCATTCTAAGTAGAAACTGCAAGCATAGCGACCATGCTCTTTAACAAGAGCTCTCGACGTCTTTCGTAATCGTCATACATCTGTAGCGCGCGACGTTATAAATATTCGGCAGTGGGTGCGTTCGCGCTGTCCCGTTCTTAAATTGTTTCAAAACTCAGCACGCAATAACAGAAGCTTGCCAGTATACAGCAAGCTGCAACTAGATAGGCACAAAACGGTTAGCTGCACGTCAAGGGACCTGGCGTCGAACCCAGAGCCACCCAGCGCGCGGCCCACTCCGCAACGACCTCGGACGTGCGCCCTTAGTAGCAGAAGCCACGACGACGCAACCCCCGCACAGCGTCCGAAAATAGCAGTCGGACAGCCATTTCGGCCCTTCTCTGTCCATCGATGATTGCGCACCGACGGTAAATCGGCGGTGCATCGAGCCCTGCACGGCCGGCTAGTGTGATGGGGCGGTTGGGCCCACAGCAGCCGATGAGCGGCCGTAGGCGGTGCAGCGTGTATCGAGGTATAAGACGGGCCGAAATCAAGCGTCTAGCGTAGCGTCTTACGACTTGCAGACTTGCGGCACTTGGGGTGCTGGGGTCGTAGTCGGGTCGTGAACTGGAGACAACAAGAGCGAGAAAAATGAAAATGAAATTGCGGCCAACAGCACCCTGTTTTCCCAGGTGGTCACCCAGCCAAGTACTGACAAGGCCCGACGTTGCTTAACTTCGGTGATCGGACGAGAACCGGTGTTTTCAACGTGGTATGGCCGTTGGCGAGCAAATTGTGCAACATGAAACGACAAGTCTGCGTCGGACCATGTCTCTTAATTTCCACACTGACTGTTTATTTATTTACCTGGCAGTAAAAACACGAGACTGGCATAAAACGGCCGATCCAGATTTCGTGAAATGAAATAACATTTCTTTATGGAATGCATTTAGAAAATTAAAACTTTCGTACCTATTCTCCCTACTAGGGACGAAAAAATAGAAACACTTTCTGTTATTATGTTACAGTTGCGACTTGACAAATTCGTTAGATAGTCCAAATTCGTAGCAAAACAATGTCGTTAAATTACACCTGACAAAGACAATAAAACTCGCCTTCAATTAATTCGCTTTTGAATCATTTACATTACAAAACGTTCCACTTCCATTTTTATGTACTTATTTTAGCGTTCATTATGTCTGATTTAACTTATCCCCTCCCCCCACCGACCGACCACCACAACTTCGCCTAAATAAATAAGAGTGTAGGTGATACGAATTACTCCCTGCCCCATAACGCTTATGCCTAATGCAAAGGGTAAAACGTTTAATTTTTTTTCCTTAGACTTTGCCATGTAGGGGGAAAATGACGGCATATACTGGATTCAAATAGCAAAGAACCCAACTAAGCTTTCACAATCCTACTGACAAACAAGAAAAATATTTCTTACCTTGTAGTTTCTATTTGTTCATAGGTGTTCAGTCAGTAACGTAACCAACAATGTATGCTGATTCTTGGATTCTCTTGAATTCTACCAATGTGGGGTATGTTCAATGTGCACACTGTAAGGAATGCTGTCCAACATTCTTGGTCGTGTTTGACTGTCTGAGCTGTGGCGCTTCCGTTGCTAAGCAACAGACTCCAGCGATTGACAATACTGCCTCAATTAGCAACATTAAACTCTCTCCTCGTGATAGGTAACGTAACCTATTTTTTTTTTTTTTTTTTTTTTTTTTTTTTTTTTACAGGGCGGAAAAGTCATCCCACAAATGTCATTCGTCGTTACCATAGCAAAAGGGAGAGCGTCTTTCTGATGGAAGGAGGGCCTGAGGTGGTAGACTGCACTTGTATGCCATCTTGCGGAGGATAGAGTGAGTTAGTTACTGCAGCAACGGTCCACGCCTGGACCGCGTGGTCCTCCCTTCCCGCGCGGTCCTCCCTCCCCGCGCAAAGTGCATCGATTTACTTGGCAGTAGGCTGTAATTGCAACTATCTGACACTTAACTCGGCGGCTAAAAGCTGCATTCTAAGTAGAAACTGCAAGCATAGCGACCATGCTCTTTAACAAGAGCTCTCGACGTCTTTCGTAATCGTCATACATCTGTAGCGCGCGACGTTATAAATATTCGGCAGTGGGTGCGTGAAGGCATACTTACCTGGCGTAGGAGACACCGTGATCATAAAGACGGTTCTCCCAGGGCGAGACCTTTCCATTGCACTTCGGTTAGGTTGACCCCTGCGATTACCTCTAATGTAGGTAACTCGGGCGCATAATTTTTGGTAGTCGGGACTGCGTTCGCGCTGTCCCGTTCTTAAATTGTTTCAAAACTCAGCACGCAATAACAGAAGCTTGCCAGTATACAGCAAGCTGCAACTAGATAGGCACAAAACGGTTAGCTGCACGTCAAGGGACCTGGCGTCGAACCCAGAGCCACCCAGCGCGCGGCCCACTCCGCAACGACCTCGGACGTGCGCCCTTAGTAGCAGAAGCCACGACGACGCAACCCCCGCACAGCGTCCGAAAATAGCAGTCGGACAGCCATTTCGGCCCTTCTCTGTCCATCGATGATTGCGCACCGACGGTAAATCGGCGGTGCATCGAGCCCTGCACGGCCGGCTAGTGTGATGGGGCGGTTGGGCCCACAGCAGCCGATGAGCGGCCGTAGGCGGTGCAGCGTGTATCGAGGTATAAGACGGGCCGAAATCAAGCGTCTAGCGTAGCGTCTTACGACTTGCAGACTTGCGGCACTTGGGGTGCTGGGGTCGTAGTCGGGTCGTGAACTGGAGACAACAAGAGCGAGAAAAATGAAAATGAAATTGCGGCCAACAGCACCCTGTTTTCCCAGGTGGTCACCCAGCCAAGTACTGACAAGGCCCGACGTTGCTTAACTTCGGTGATCGGACGAGAACCGGTGTTTTCAACGTGGTATGGCCGTTGGCGAGCAAATTGTGCAACATGAAACGACAAGTCTGCGTCGGACCATGTCTCTTAATTTCCACACTGACTGTTTATTTATTTACCTGGCAGTAAAAACACGAGACTGGCATAAAACGGCCGATCCAGATTTCGTGAAATGAAATAACATTTCTTTATGGAATGCATTTAGAAAATTAAAACTTTCGTACCTATTCTCCCTACTAGGGACGAAAAAATAGAAACACTTTCTGTTATTATGTTACAGTTGCGACTTGACAAATTCGTTAGATAGTCCAAATTCGTAGCAAAACAATGTCGTTAAATTACACCTGACAAAGACAATAAAACTCGCCTTCAATTAATTCGCTTTTGAATCATTTACATTACAAAACGTTCCACTTCCATTTTTATGTACTTATTTTAGCGTTCATTATGTCTGATTTAACTTATCCCCTCCCCCCACCGACCGACCACCACAACTTCGCCTAAATAAATAAGAGTGTAGGTGATACGAATTACTCCCTGCCCCATAACGCTTATGCCTAATGCAAAGGGTAAAACGTTTAATTTTTTTTCCTTAGACTTTGCCATGTAGGGGGAAAATGACGGCATATACTGGATTCAAATAGCAAAGAACCCAACTAAGCTTTCACAATCCTACTGACAAACAAGAAAAATATTTCTTACCTTGTAGTTTCTATTTGTTCATAGGTGTTCAGTCAGTAACGTAACCAACAATGTATGCTGATTCTTGGATTCTCTTGAATTCTACCAATGTGGGGTATGTTCAATGTGCACACTGTAAGGAATGCTGTCCAACATTCTTGGTCGTGTTTGACTGTCTGAGCTGTGGCGCTTCCGTTGCTAAGCAACAGACTCCAGCGATTGACAATACTGCCTCAATTAGCAACATTAAACTCTCTCCTCGTGATAGGTAACGTAACCTATTTTTTTTTTTTTTTTTTTTTTTTTTTTACAGGGCGGAAAAGTCATCCCACAAATGTCATTCGTCGTTACCATAGCAAAAGGGAGAGCGTCTTTCTGATGGAAGGAGGGCCTGAGGTGGTAGACTGCACTTGTATGCCATCTTGCGGAGGATAGAGTGAGTTAGTTACTGCAGCAACGGTCCACGCCTGGACCGCGTGGTCCTCCCTTCCCGCGCGGTCCTCCCTCCCCGCGCAAAGTGCATCGATTTACTTGGCAGTAGGCTGTAATTGCAACTATCTGACACTTAACTCGGCGGCTAAAAGCTGCATTCTAAGTAGAAACTGCAAGCATAGCGACCATGCTCTTTAACAAGAGCTCTCGACGTCTTTCGTAATCGTCATACATCTGTAGCGCGCGACGTTATAAATATTCGGCAGTGGGTGCGTGAAGGCATACTTACCTGGCGTAGGAGACACCGTGATCATAAAGACGGTTCTCCCAGGGCGAGACCTTTCCATTGCACTTCGGTTAGGTTGACCCCTGCGATTACCTCTAATGTAGGTAACTCGGGCGCATAATTTTTGGTAGTCGGGACTGCGTTCGCGCTGTCCCGTTCTTAAATTGTTTCAAAACTCAGCACGCAATAACAGAAGCTTGCCAGTATACAGCAAGCTGCAACTAGATAGGCACAAAACGGTTAGCTGCACGTCAAGGGACCTGGCGTCGAACCCAGAGCCACCCAGCGCGCGGCCCACTCCGCAACGACCTCGGACGTGCGCCCTTAGTAGCAGAAGCCACGACGACGCAACCCCCGCACAGCGTCCGAAAATAGCAGTCGGACAGCCATTTCGGCCCTTCTCTGTCCATCGATGATTGCGCACCGACGGTAAATCGGCGGTGCATCGAGCCCTGCACGGCCGGCTAGTGTGATGGGGCGGTTGGGCCCACAGCAGCCGATGAGCGGCCGTAGGCGGTGCAGCGTGTATCGAGGTATAAGACGGGCCGAAATCAAGCGTCTAGCGTAGCGTCTTACGACTTGCAGACTTGCGGCACTTGGGGTGCTGGGGTCGTAGTCGGGTCGTGAACTGGAGACAACAAGAGCGAGAAAAATGAAAATGAAATTGCGGCCAACAGCACCCTGTTTTCCCAGGTGGTCACCCAGCCAAGTACTGACAAGGCCCGACGTTGCTTAACTTCGGTGATCGGACGAGAACCGGTGTTTTCAACGTGGTATGGCCGTTGGCGAGCAAATTGTGCAACATGAAACGACAAGTCTGCGTCGGACCATGTCTCTTAATTTCCACACTGACTGTTTATTTATTTACCTGGCAGTAAAAACACGAGACTGGCATAAAACGGCCGATCCAGATTTCGTGAAATGAAATAACATTTCTTTATGGAATGCATTTAGAAAATTAAAACTTTCGTACCTATTCTCCCTACTAGGGACGAAAAAATAGAAACACTTTCTGTTATTATGTTACAGTTGCGACTTGACAAATTCGTTAGATAGTCCAAATTCGTAGCAAAACAATGTCGTTAAATTACACCTGACAAAGACAATAAAACTCGCCTTCAATTAATTCGCTTTTGAATCATTTACATTACAAAACGTTCCACTTCCATTTTTATGTACTTATTTTAGCGTTCATTATGTCTGATTTAACTTATCCCCTCCCCCCACCGACCGACCACCACAACTTCGCCTAAATAAATAAGAGTGTAGGTGATACGAATTACTCCCTGCCCCATAACGCTTATGCCTAATGCAAAGGGTAAAACGTTTAATTTTTTTTTCCTTAGACTTTGCCATGTAGGGGGAAAATGACGGCATATACTGGATTCAAATAGCAAAGAACCCAACTAAGCTTTCACAATCCTACTGACAAACAAGAAAAATATTTCTTACCTTGTAGTTTCTATTTGTTCATAGGTGTTCAGTCAGTAACGTAACCAACAATGTATGCTGATTCTTGGTTTCTCTTGAATTCTACCAATGTGGGGTATGTTCAATGTGCACACTGTAAGGAATGCTGTCCAACATTCTTGGTCGTGTTTGACTGTCTGAGCTGTGGCGCTTCCGTTGCTAAGCAACAGACTCCAGCGATTGACAATACTGCCTCAATTAGCAACATTAAACTCTCTCCTCGTGATAGGTAATGTAACCTATTTTTTTTTTTTTTTTTTTTTTTTTTACAGGGCGGAAAAGTCATCCCACAAATGTCATTCGTCGTTACCATAGCAAAAGGGAGAGCGTCTTTCTGATGGAAGGAGGGCCTGAGGTGGTAGACTGCACTTGTATGCCATCTTGCGGAGGATAGAGTGAGTTAGTTACTGCAGCAACGGTCCACGCCTGGACCGCGTGGTCCTCCCTTCCCGCGCGGTCCTCCCTCCCCGCGCAAAGTGCATCGATTTACTTGGCAGTAGGCTGTAATTGCAACTATCTGACACTTAACTCGGCGGCTAAAAGCTGCATTCTAAGTAGAAACTGCAAGCATAGCGACCATGCTCTTTAACAAGAGCTCTCGACGTCTTTCGTAATCGTCATACATCTGTAGCGCGCGACGTTATAAATATTCGGCAGTGGGTGCGTGATGGCATACTTACCTGGCGTAGGAGACACCGTGATCATAAAGGCGGTTCTCCCAGGGCGAGACCTTTCCATTGCACTTCGGTTAGGTTGACCCCTGCGATTACCTCTAATGTAGGTAACTCGGGCGCATAATTTTTGGTAGTCGGGACTGCGTTCGCGCTGTCCCGTTCTTAAATTGTTTCAAAACTCAGCACGCAATAACAGAAGCTTGCCAGTATACAGCAAGCTGCAACTAGATAGGCACAAAACGGTTAGCTGCACGTCAAGGGACCTGGCGTCGAACCCAGAGCCACCCAGCGCGCGGCCCACTCCGCAACGACCTCGGACGTGCGCCCTTAGTAGCAGAAGCCACGACGACGCAACCCCCGCACAGCGTCCGAAAATAGCAGTCGGACAGCCATTTCGGCCCTTCTCTGTCCATCGATGATTGCGCACCGACGGTAAATCGGCGGTGCATCGAGCCCTGCACGGCCGGCTAGTGTGATGGGGCGGTTGGGCCCACAGCAGCCGATGAGCGGCCGTAGGCGGTGCAGCGTGTATCGAGGTATAAGACGGGCCGAAATCAAGCGTCTAGCGTAGCGTCTTACGACTTGCAGACTTGCGGCACTTGGGGTGCTGGGGTCGTAGTCGGGTCGTGAACTGGAGACAACAAGAGCGAGAAAAATGAAAATGAAATTGCGGCCAACAGCACCCTGTTTTCCCAGGTGGTCACCCATCCAAGTACTGACAAGGCCCGACGTTGCTTAACTTCGGTGATCGGACGAGAACCGGTGTTTTCAACGTGGTATGGCCGTTGGCGAGCAAATTGTGCAACATGAAACGACAAGTCTGCGTCGGACCATGTCTCTTAATTTCCACACTGACTGTTTATTTATTTACCTGGCAGTAAAAACACGAGACTGGCATAAAACGGCCGATCCAGATTTCGTGAAATGAAATAACATTTCTTTATGGAATGCATTTAGAAAATTAAAACTTTCGTACCTATTCTCCCTACTAGGGACGAAAAAATAGAAACACTTTCTGTTATTATGTTACAGTTGCGACTTGACAAATTCGTTAGATAGTCCAAATTCGTAGCAAAACAATGTCGTTAAATTACACCTGACAAAGACAATAAAACTCGCCTTCAATTAATTCGCTTTTGAATCATTTACATTACAAAACGTTCCACTTCCATTTTTATGTACTTATTTTAGCGTTCATTATGTCTGATTTAACTTATCCCCTCCCCCCACCGACCGACCACCACAACTTCGCCTAAATAAATAAGAGTGTAGGTGATACGAATTACTCCCTGCCCCATAACGCTTATGCCTAATGCAAAGGGTAAAACGTTTAATTTTTTTTCCTTAGACTTTGCCATGTAGGGGGAAAATGACGGCATATACTGGATTCAAATAGCAAAGAACCCAACTAAGCTTTCACAATCCTACTGACAAACAAGAAAAATATTTCTTACCTTGTAGTTTCTATTTGTTCATAGGTGTTCAGTCAGTAACGTAACCAACAATGTATGCTGATTCTTGGTTTCTCTTGAATTCTACCAATGTGGGGTATGTTCAATGTGCACACTGTAAGGAATGCTGTCCAACATTCTTGGTCGTGTTTGACTGTCTGAGCTGTGGCGCTTCCGTTGCTAAGCAACAGACTCCAGCGATTGACAATACTGCCTCAATTAGCAACATTAAACTCTCTCCTCGTGATAGGTAATGTAACCTATTTTTTTTTTTTTTTTTTTTTTTTACAGGGCGGAAAAGTCATCCCACAAATGTCATTCGTCGTTACCATAGCAAAAGGGAGAGCGTCTTTCTGATGGAAGGAGGGCCTGAGGTGGTAGACTGCACTTGTATGCCATCTTGCGGAGGATAGAGTGAGTTAGTTACTGCAGCAACGGTCCACGCCTGGACCGCGTGGTCCTCCCTTCCCGCGCGGTCCTCCCTCCCCGCGCAAAGTGCATCGATTTACTTGGCAGTAGGCTGTAATTGCAACTATCTGACACTTAACTCGGCGGCTAAAAGCTGCATTCTAAGTAGAAACTGCAAGCATAGCGACCATGCTCTTTAACAAGAGCTCTCGACGTCTTTCGTAATCGTCAAACATCTGTAGCGCGCGACGTTATAAATATTCGGCAGTGGGTGCGTGAAGGCATACTTACCTGGCGTAGGAGACACCGAGTCTTCGGCCTCGACGCTAGGTGGAGCCTCTGACGCTGCGGCGGCGGCGCCGGCCTTCGCTCCCTGGTCTTCGCTTCGTTTCTTCGAGTTTGTAAGTATGGAGACGACGATCAACAGGGTTCATAGTATTCAGTGCATCTTTGATCGACGAGCACCTAGGCCGTCCGCCAATGATTTCCAGCGTTGGCTTGTTTTTGACGTAAAGATTCCTATTGAAGTGATTGACACGTTTCAATTAGATTTTATTCTGTATTCGGTTTTTGTAAAGTTTACCTCTGCTGACGTGTTTGAGAAATATGTGTCCGAAAAGGTTGGCGTTCACGATTTCAAACACCATGACGGGTCTATTAGTAAAGTGCAAATTGTGCCATCTGGAGTTAGAAATGTTAGAGTTTTTAATGTTCCTCCCGAGTGTCCAAATGAACTAATCGGTCGTGCACTCTCTCCCTTCGGGAATGTGTTGGACATTGTAAATGAAAAGTGGGGCAGTGGGTACCTTATTCGCTGCAATAGTGGTGTGCGTTGTGTCCGCATGGATGTTCAACGGCAGATTCCGTCTTATTTAACGATCGTCGGCGTCCGCGCTCAGATTAGTTATGTTGGACAATTACCAACTTGTTCAATATGTCACTCGACGGAACATTTGCGAATGTATTGCCCTCGTAGGCGTCCCGTGCAGTTGCCGCGAGCGCCTGACGTTACTGACGAACAGATGTTTCCGCTGTTCAGTGACGTCACTCGACAACCGCCGACAGTGACTGATGTCATTCCCCCCGCGGATATTATGACGGACGTAGTAACCGAGGTCGCGTCAGGGGCGGCACCCAGTGCTCCCTGTCCGGTTCCTGGGTCTGATGTAGTGGTGACACCGACTACTTTACTTGCGGATACCGCACCGGCTGTTGTCCGGGCGGCTGAGGGAGAAGTTGACACATCTAGTCCAGCCCATTCGTCAGACATGGTTGTCGACATTTCGTCGTCGCCGGTTTCGGTTTCGTTGACTGCCACTGAGGTGCAGGATAGTTTGACGGCGGTCGATTCTGAGATGCCCCCTCCTGTAGGAGTCGCCAAAACTGCTGTTCCGTCCGAGACAGGTCCTCAACCTCGTCGTCGTCGGAACAAGAATGGGAGGCGGGGCAAGAAAAGCGTGGACGATCAGGCGGGTGGGGCTTCGCAAACCTCTGCGGAAGGTAGTGGTAGTGACGCGGAGTCGGTGGCGTCTGCTGCGTCTACGTCTTCGGTTTCTGAGGACCGTCGCGATCCAATGCGAGAACAGGGTCGTCACCTCGACGCCCTTCTCTCCTCTGTGAGGGATCGGGGCTTGGTACGACTAAAGCGCAAGAAAGGCCAATCTAGTGAGCAGACTTCGCAACGGACGAAAATCGTCTCCCAACCGTCAACGTCTGCGGAGGGAGTGGGTGGGGCGGGATCACAACCCACCACCGATCTCACCAAGGACAGGATGGATTGGGCTGAGGACTGCGAAGGGGACGAATTTTATTAACATTGGTGGTAAATGGCGTCTGGCTCATGTCCTTTTAATGTCTTTACGGTAAATGCACAGCAGATGAGCAACCCATACAAAGCAATAGCCCTTAATGATTTTCTAAAAGACCATCATTGTGATGTGGCGTTGCTACAGGAAATTACTCGGGAGGCGTTGCGGTACATGACGGACTTTGCAGTCATTGCAAATGTTGACCCCACATTGCCGACGGGTACTGCCATCCTGACCCGTCCAGGAACTGAAGTTACGGGAGTCACTTTAATGCCTAGCGGTCGCGCCATTTTGTGCATAATTAATGGTGTCACTTTTGTAAATGTTTATGCGCCGTCTGGTGACATACCAGCACAGCGCCGGTTTTTTGGGCAGGAACTTGTTGAACTTATTGGGCGGACACGCGATGAAATCATTCTTGGAGGCGACTTTAACGCCGTTTTAGGCGACGCCGACCAACTCCCACGGCCGAACAAGAGTCCCGAACTGGCCGCACTAGTCGATGCCCTCCGTTTTCACGATACCTGGCGCATCCTCCATCCGAATGACACGGAATTTACTTATTTCCATCCCACAGGACGAAGTCGATTGGACAGGATTTATGTGTCGGCCGCCTTTCGACCTCATGTTTGTCAAGTTCAAGTTCTCCCGGTTTTCTTTTCCGACCACTGTGGTTATCGTTGTCAAGTTCTTCTTCCTACCCAGCGACCCCCGCGTCGAACAAATGTATGGAAACTTAACTGCAGCCATCTGCTTGATGCCAATTTGGCTGAGGGCTTTCATGACTTATGGGACGTTTTGCTGCTTAAACGTCAGAATGCGGCGAATACTCTCGATTGGTGGCTTTCCATTGCGAAGCCGTCTATTCGACGCTTTCTTATTGCGTATAGTCGGGAGAAAGCATATTGGCGAACGGCTCATGCCAATTTTACCTTACAGTGTCTTCAGGATCTTGTAGACATTGTAACTGCAGATCCCGGTCAATTGCCGCGGCTTAAGCGTTTAAAAGCCCAACTCCTTTGTGAGATGCGTGCTAGGGGTGCCGGAATGGTGATTAGGAGCCAACCCCATGGGGAGATCGACGGCGAACCTGCTTCTGTATACCACCTCCACCGGGAGCGTCGCCGTCAGGAAACTCTCCACATCAGGGATTGGGTGACCGTGGATGGTCAACGCACTCAGGATCAAAGGGTGATACATGCGGAAATTTGCGATTATTTCGAACGTTTGTTCCAAGATACGCACATTGACGCACAGGCTCTGGATGTTATTTTACGTAATGTGACGTCTGTTTTAACACCTGCCCACCGAGACGCCCTCCTGGCAGATTTTACTTCTGAAGATGTGCAGGATGCTCTGAAACGTAGTCCGAGGGGAAAGTCCCCGGGCTTGGACGGGATACCTGTTGAGTTTTATGTGCGTTTCTCTGGTGTTTTAATTCCTGCTTTAACAGATGTTGCAAATGAATTGCTCCATAGGGCTGTAGCCCCCCCTGAATTTACTGTGGGTAGTATCACCCTTGTTCCTAAAAATACCCGTGCAATTCCCAGTCTTAACACCATCCGACCCATTACGCTTTTAAACGTAGATTATAAGATCATTGCTCGATGCTTCGCAAATCGTCTCAAAGCAGTCATGCCGTTCATCATTAGCCCCCAGCAGTATTGTGCAGTGCGCGATAGGAACATTTATGACGCTGTTCAGGCCTATCGCGACTGCATTGGACATGTGCGAGCCGACAGGACTACACGTGCAGCGATACTCCTAATAGACTTTCAAAATGCATTTGACAGGATTAGTCATGTTTATATGCGACATGTGATGACCGCGATGGGATTTGGGCCGATTTTTACTGAGACTATCCAGTCTATCCTCGGTACTGCCACATCCCGTATCAATGTTAACGGTTGCCTTAGTCGGCCGATACGAATACGTCGGTCCGTCAGACAGGGGTGTCCCCTTTCGATGGCTTTGTTTGCCATCGCCTTGGATCCCCTTCTTCGGACCATTGACATCAACTGTGGTGGACTACTCGTGGGTGGAGCTCGTCTCACTTCCTGTGCATATGCTGACGACCTGGGCGTTTTTCTAGCTCACCCAGCAGACGTCGACGTCTTACATGGCGTTTTACAGGGTTTTGAACGTGCGACGGGTGCCCTCATTAATCCGAGGAAGACGGTTCTCCTCCCCTTGGCGCGGTGGCCTCAGACTGTGCAGCCTACATGGTATACGGTCCAGGACAAACACAAGGTCCTTGGTATCATCATGACCAATAATACACAACGGATGGCGACGTTAAATTGGACCTCCACTCTGCACAGTATCCGGGCTCTGTGTCATTTGCATTCGACAAGGTTATTGGCTTTGCATGACAAGGTACACATCATTAATACCTCGATTTTGGCTAAAGCATGGTACCTGGCCCAGGTGCTTCCGGCACCTAAGGGTCTTGCTCACAGTATTACTTCTGCCATCTACTTTCTGTTGTGGCGTGGCCACCTTTTCAAGCCATCCATGGCTACCTGTACTCTCCCGCCCGAGTCTGGTGGATTGGGACTTGTTGACTTTGACGCTAAGTGTGCGGCGTTGCTGATTCGACGGACGACAGCAGTGATTGGCAAAGGACCTGCCAGTCCGACGGCCACACTTTTCCAGCGTTATCGGCCGCCGTCAGTGACAGCGCCAGTGCAGATTATGCACATACCATACCACCTAAATCATGTGCGCCAATACTTCCTCCACTCTAGTTATATCGTCGACGGCGATCTTTTTCAAAAACGGGTGAAAGATCTCACTCACGATCTCCGTGGATCTCCGGCCCCTAACAAGTGGGAGCTACGGTTGCCGACTAAGACGTGGAGTACCATTTGGAGGAATATTTCTTCGCGTGTCCTACCGCCAAATATTCGGGCAATTTGGTATCAGGTGGTTAATCGTACCATACCTACAAATGCTAAACGTCACGCAATTAAACTGTGTCCATCAGCTCTTTGTGTTACTTGTCGATCAGTGGACACAGTTGAACATCGTTTTGTGTGCCGCCGTCATGTCGCTCTATGGGATATCGCCAGAGACATGCTGAGACTGAACAACCGAGTCTCTATCGACACCATCACTGTCGAGGACGCCGTTACCCCTGAATGGACCCCATACCCTAATACAAAACGACATGCCACGCAATGGATTCTGGGACGCACTATTTATTCGATTTTTACGATGAACACGACGGATTCTGTAGACTTCCTGTCGTATCTTTGGAGTGAATATGACAAAGAAAAAAGGCAGACGAAATATAAAGAAAAATTTGGTAATTTTTTGAAAGTTTCTTTAGAATATATTTTTGCCAAGCACGGCATGTAACTTTTTCCTGTTGGGTTTTCCGTCTTTACGTTTTTCCTTTATGGTGACACATTGTGCCGAGTGCCTGTTTTTAATTTTTTATCTCTCATGTGTTCTATCGACAGTGCATGGACACTGGATAGTTTTGTGTTTTGGTTTCTGTGTATTTGTGGCTGGCTTGCCCCTGGTTATTTAATTGGTTGATTTTACGGTTTATTTTAATTTTTCTGGTGCATTGTGCCGGGTGACTTTTACTTTGTCAATTTATGCTATTCTTGATAGTGAATGAACACTGGACTATTTGTGTTTGGTTCTCTATGCACACTGTGGTCTGTTTCGTCCAGAACGGATTCTTTGATTTCTCTCTTCTTCTTATTCTTTCTTCGCGTCCGATATGAAGTTACCGGATTCTTCCTTCTTCTGGCTCGGCTTGCATTCCACACAAGAGGACCACAGGATTACCAGAAGAAGAACATCAATACATATAAAAAAATGAAAAAAAAAACCATCGGGGGAACCTTTTGTTTCTTAGCCGACGAAGGCTCTAATGGTGAGCGAAAGGACGGGGTGTAGGAGAGTAGGGAGCCCCGAAAAAAAAAAAAAAAAAAAAAAAAAAAAAAAAAAAAAGGAGAAAAAAAAAGAAAAAAAAAAGACCTTTCCATTGCACTTCGGTTAGGTTGACCCCTGCGATTACCTCTAATGTAGGTAACTCGGGCGCATAATTTTTGGTAGTCGGGACTGCGTTCGCGCTGTCCCGTTCTTAAATTGTTTCAAAACTCAGCACGCAATAACAGAAGCTTGCCAGTATACAGCAAGCTGCAACTAGATAGGCACAAAACGGTTAGCTGCACGTCAAGGGACCTGGCGTCGAACCCAGAGCCACCCAGCGCGCGGCCCACTCCGCAACGACCTCGGACGTGCGCCCTTAGTAGCAGAAGCCACGACGACGCAACCCCCGCACAGCGTCCGAAAATAGCAGTCGGACAGCCATTTCGGCCCTTCTCTGTCCATCGATGATTGCGCACCGACGGTAAATCGGCGGTGCATCGAGCCCTGCACGGCCGGCTAGTGTGATGGGGCGGTTGGGCCCACAGCAGCCGATGAGCGGCCGTAGGCGGTGCAGCGTGTATCGAGGTATAAGACGGGCCGAAATCAAGCGTCTAGCGTAGCGTCTTACGACTTGCAGACTTGCGGCACTTGGGGTGCTGGGGTCGTAGTCGGGTCGTGAACTGGAGGCAACAAGAGCGAGAAAAATGAAAATGAAATTGCGGCCAACAGCACCCTGTTTTCCCAGGTGGTCACCCATCCAAGTACTGACAAGGCCCGACGTTGCTTAACTTCGGTGATCGGACGAGAACCGGTGTTTTCAACGTGGTATGGCCGTTGGCGAGCAAATTGTGCAACATGAAACGACAAGTCTGCGTCGGACCATGTCTCTTAATTTCCACACTGACTGTTTATTTATTTACCTGGCAGTAAAAACACGAGACTGGCATAAAACGGCCGATCCAGATTTCGTGAAATGAAATAACATTTCTTTATGGAATGCATTTAGAAAATTAAAACTTTCGTACCTATTCTCCCTACTAGGGACGAAAAAATAGAAACACTTTCTGTTATTATGTTACAGTTGCGACTTGACAAATTCGTTAGATAGTCCAAATTCGTAGCAAAACAATGTCGTTAAATTACACCTGACAAAGACAATAAAACTCGCCTTCAATTAATTCGCTTTTGAATCATTTACATTACAAAACGTTCCACTTCCATTTTTTATGTACTTATTTTAGCGTTCATTATGTCTGATTTAACTTATCCCCTCCCCCCACCGACCGACCACCACAACTTCGCCTAAATAAATAAGAGTGTAGGTGATACGAATTACTCCCTGCCCCATAACGCTTATGCCTAATGCAAAGGGTAAAACGTTTAATTTTTTTTCCTTAGACTTTGCCATGTAAGGGGAAAATGACGGCATATACTGGATTCAAATAGCAAAGAACCCAACTAAGCTTTCACAATCCTACTGACAAACAAGAAAAATATTTCTTACCTTGTAGTTTCTATTTGTTCATAGGTGTTCAGTCAGTAACGTAACCAACAATGTATGCTCATTCTTGGTTTCTCTTGAATTCTACCAATGTGGGGTATGTTCAATGTGCACACTGTAAGGAATGCTGTCCAACATTCTTGGTCGTGTTTGACTGTCTGAGCTGTGGCGCTTCCGTTGCTAAGCAACAGACTCCAGCGATTGACAATACTGCCTCAATTAGCAACATTAAACTCTCTCCTCGTGATAGGTAATGTAACCTATTTTTTTTTTTTTTTTTTTTTTTTTTTTACAGGGCGGAAAAGTCATCCCACAAATGTCATTCGTCGTTACCATAGCAACAGGGAGAGCGTCTTTCTGATGGAAGGAGGGCCTGAGGCGGTAGACTGCACTTGTATGCCATCTTGCGGAGGATAGAGTGAGTTAGTTACTGCAGCAACGGTCCACGCCTGGACCGCGTGGTCCTCCCTTCCCGCGCGGTCCTCCCTCCCCGCGCAAAGTGCATCGATTTACTTGGCAGTAGGCTGTAATTGCAACTACCTGACACTTAACTCGGCGGCTAAAAGCTGCATTCTAAGTAGAAACTGCAAGCATAGCGACCATGCTCTTTAACAAGAGCTCTCGACGTCTTTCGTAATCGTCAAACATCTGTAGCGCGCGACGTTATAAATATTCGGCAGTGGGTGCGTGAAGGCATACTTACCTGGCGTAGGAGACACCTAGTCCTCGGCCTCGACGCTAGGTGGAGCCTCTGACGCTGCGGCGGCGGCGCCGGCCTTCGCTCCCTGGTCTTCGCTTCGTTTCTTCGAGTTTGTAAGTATGGAGACGACGATCAACAGGGTTCATAGTATTCAGTGCATCTTTGATCGACGAGCACCTAGGCCGTCCGCCAATGATTTCCAGCGTTGGCTTGTTTTTGACGTAAAGATTCCTATTGAAGTGATTGACACGTTTCAGTTAGATTTTATTCTGTATTCGGTTTTTGTAAAGTTTACCTCTGCTGACGTGTTTGAGAAATATGTGTCCGAAAAGGTTGGCGTTCACGATTTCAAACACCATGACGGGTCTATTAGTAAGGTGCAAATTGTGCCATCTGGAGTTAGAAATGTTAGAGTTTTTAATGTTCCTCCCGAGTGTCCAAATGAACTAATCGGTCGTGCACTCTCTCCCTTCGGGAATGTGTTGGACATTGTAAATGAAAAGTGGGGCAGTGGGTACCTTATTCGCTGCAATAGTGGTGTGCGTTGTGTCCGCATGGATGTTCAACGGCAGATTCCGTCTTATTTAACGATCGTCGGCGTCCGCGCTCAGATTAGTTATGTTGGACAATTACCAACTTGTTCAATATGTCACTCGACGGAACATTTGCGAATGTATTGCCCTCGTAGGCGTCCCGTGCAGTTGCCGCGAGCGCCTGACGTTACTGACGAACAGATGTTTCCGCTGTTCAGTGACGTCACTCGACAACCGCCGACAGTGACTGATGTCATTCCCCCCGCGGATATTATGACGGACGTAGTAACCGAGGTCACGTCAGGGGCGTCACCCAGTGCTCCCTGTCCGGTTCCTGGGTCTGATGTAGTGGTGACACCGACTACTTTACTTGCGGATACCGCACCGGCTGTTGTCCGGGCGGCTGAGGGAGAAGTTGACACATCTAGTCCAGCCCATTCGTCAGACATGGTTGTCGACATTTCGTCGTCGCCGGTTTCGGTTTCGTTGGCTGCCACTGAGGTGCAGGATAGTTTGACGGCGGTCGATTCTGAGATGCCCCCTCCTGTAGGAGTCGCCAAAACTGCTGTTCCGTCCGAGACAGGTCCTCAACCTCGTCGTCGTCGGAACAAGAATGGGAGGCGGGGCAAGAAAAGCGTGGACGATCAGGCGGGTGGGGCTTCGCAAACCTCTGCGGAAGGTAGTGGTAGTGACGCGGAGTCGGTGGCGTCTGCTGCGTCTACGTCTTCGGTTTCTGAGGACCGTCGCGATCCAATGCGAGAACAGGGTCGTCACCTCGACGCCCTTCTCTCCTCTGTGAGGGATCGGGGCTTGGTACGACTAAAGCGCAAGAAAGGCCAATCTAGTGAGCAGACTTCGCAACGGACGAAAATCGTCTCCCAACCGTCAACTTCTGCGGAGGGAGTGGGTGGGGCGGGATCACAACCCACCACCGATCTCACCAAGGACAAGATGGATTGGGCTGAGGACTGCGAAGGGGACGAATTTTATTAACATTGGTGGTAAATGGCGTCTGGCTCATGTCCTTTTAATGTCTTTACGGTAAATGCACAGCAGATGAGCAACCCATACAAAGCAATAGCCCTTAATGATTTTCTAAAAGACCATCGTTGTGATGTGGCGTTGCTACAGGAAATTACTCGGGAGGCGTTGCGGTACATGACGGACTTTGCAGTCATTGCAAATGTTGACCCCACATTGCCGACGGGTACTGCCATCCTGACCCGTCCAGGCACTGAAGTTACGGGAGTCACTTTATTGCCCAGCGGTCGCGCCATCTTGTGCAAAATCAATGATGTCACTTTTGTTAATGTTTATGCGCCGTCTGGTGACATACCAGCACAGCGCCGATTTTTTGGTCAGGAACTTGTTGAACTTATAGGGCGGACACGCGATGAAATCATTCTTGGAGGCGACTTTAACGCCGTTTTAGGCGACGCCGACCAACTCCCACGGCCGAACAAGAGTCCCGAACTGGCCGCACTAGTCGATGCCCTCCGTTTTCACGATACCTGGCGCATCCTCCATCCGAATGACACGGAATTTACTTATTTCCATCCCACGGGACGAAGTCGATTGGACAGGATTTATGTGTCGGCCGCTTTTCGAACTTATGTCCGTCAGGTACAAGTTCTCCCGGTTTTCTTTTCCGACCACTGTGGTTATCGTTGTCAAGTTCTTCTTCCTACCCAGCGACCCCCCCGTCGAACAAATGTATGGAAACTCAACTGCAGCCATCTGCTTGATGCAAATGTGGATGAGGGCTTTCATGACTTATGGGACGTTTTGCTGCTTAAACGTCAGAATGCGGCGAATACTCTCGATTGGTGGCTTTCCATTGTGAAGCCGTCTATACGACGATTCCTTATTGCGTACAGTCGGGAGAAAGCATATTGGCGAACGGCCCATGCCAAATTTACCCTCCAATGTCTTCAGGATCTTGTTGACATTGTAACTGCAGATCCCGGTCAATTGCCGCGGCTTAAGCGTTTAAAAGCCCAACTCCTCTGTGAGATGCGTGCTAGGGGTGCCGGAATGGTGATTAGGAGCCAACCCCATGGGGAGATAGACGGCGAACCTGCTTCTGTCTACCACCTCCACCGGGAGCGTCGTCGTCAGGAAACTCTCCACATCAGGGATTGGGTGGCCGTGGATGGTCAACGCACTCAGGATCAAAGGGTGATACATGCGGAAATTTTCGATTATTTCGAACGTTTGTTCCAAGATACGCACATTGACGCACAGGCTCTGGATGTTATTTTACGTAATGTGACGTCTGTTTTAACACCTGCCCACCGAGACGCCCTCCTGGCAGATTTTACTTCTGAAGATGTGCAGGATGCTCTGAAACGTAGTCCGAAGGGAAAGTCCCCGGGCTTGGACGGGTTACCTGTTGAATTTTATGTGCGTTTCTCTGATGTTTTAATTCCTGCTTTAACAGACATTGCCAATGAATTGCTCCACGGGGCTGTAGTCCCCCCTGAATTTACTGTGGGCAGCATCACCCTTGTTCCCAAAAATACCCGTGCAATTCCCAGTCTTAACACCATCCGGCCCATTACGCTTTTAAACGTAGACTATAAGATCATTGCCCGATGCTTCGCAAACCGTCTCAAAGCAGTCATGCCGTTCATCATTAGCCCCCAGCAGTATTGTGCAGTGCGCGATAGGAACATTTATGACGCCGTTCTGGCCTATCGCGACTGCATTGGACATGTGCGAGCCGACAGGACTAAACGTGCAGCGATACTCCTAATAGACTTTCAAAATGCATTTGACAGGATTAGTCATGTATATATGCGACATGTGATGACCGCGATGGGATTTGGGCCGATTTTTACTGAGACTATCCAGTCTCTCCTCGGTACTGCCACATCCCGTATCAATGTTAACGGTTGCCTTAGTCGGCCGATACGAATACGTCGGTCCGTCAGACAGGGGTGTCCCCTCTCGATGGCTTTGTTTGCCATCGCCTTGGATCCCCTTCTTCGGACCATTGACGCCAACTGTGGTGGACTACTCGTGGGTGGAGCTCGTCTCACTTCCTGTGCATATGCTGATGACCTGGGCGTTTTTCTAGCTCACCCAGCAGACGTCGACGTCTTACATGGCGTTCTACAGGGTTTTGAACGTGCGACGGGTGCCCTCATTAATCCGAGGAAGACGGTTCTCCTCCCCTTGGCGCGGTGGCCTCAGACTGTGCAGCCTACGTGGTATACGGTCCAGGACAAACACAAGGTCCTTGGTATCATCATGACCAATAACACACAACGGATGGCGACGTTAAATTGGACCTCCACTCTGCACAGTATCCGGGCTCTGTGTCATTTGCATTCGACAAGGTTATTGGCTTTGCATGACAAGGTACACATCATTAATACCTCGATTCTGGCTAAAGCATGGTACCTGGCCCAGGTGCTTCCGGTACCTAAAGGTCTTGCTCATAGTATTACTTCTGCCATCTACTTTCTGTTGTGGCGTGGACACCTTTTCAAGCCATCTATGGCTACATGTACTCTCCCGCCCGAGTCTGGTGGATTGGGACTTGTGGACTTTCACGCTAAGTGTGCGGCGTTGCTGATTCGGAGGACGACAGCGGTGATTGGCAAAGGACCTGCTAGTCCGACGGCCACACTTTTCCAGCGTTATCGGCCGCCGTCTGTGTCAGCGCCTGTGCAGATCATGCACATACCGTACCACTTAAATCATGTGCGCCAATACTTCCTCCAATCTAGTTATATCGCCGACGCCGATCTTTTTCAAAAACGGGTGAAAGATCTCACTCACGATCTACGTGGATCTCCGGCCCCTAACAAGTGGGAGCTACGGTTGCCGGATAAGAATTGGAATACCATCTGGAAGAATATTTCTTCGCGTGTCCTACCGCCTAATATTCGGGCAATTTGGTATCAGGTGGTTAATCGTACTATACCTACCAATGCTAAACGTCACGCTATTAAACTGTGTCCATCAGCTCTTTGTGTTACTTGTCGGTTAGTGGACACAGTTGAACATCGTTTTGTGTGCCGCCGTCACGTCGCTATATGGGATATCGCCAGAGACATGCTGAGACTGATCAACCGTGTCTCTATCACCACCATCACTGTCGAAGACGCCGTTACCCCTGAATGGACCCCCTACCCTAATAAAAAACGACATGCCACGCAATGGATTCTGGGACGCACTATATATTCGATTTTTACGATGGATACGACGGATTTTGTAGACTTTCTGTCGTATCTTTGGAGTGAACATGACAAAGAAATAAGGCAGACGAAATATAAAGAAAAATATGGTAACTATTTGAAAGTTTCTTTGGAATATATATTTGCCAAGCACGGCATGTAACTTTTTCCTGTTGAGTTTTCCGTTTTTACGTTTTTCCTTTATGGTGACACATTGTGCCGAGTGCCTTTCTTTTACTTGTTTACCTCTCATGCGTTTTATCGACAGTGCATGGACACTGGATAGTTTTGTGTTTGGTTTCTGTGTATATTGTGATCAGCTTTCCCCGGGTCATTTTATTGGTGTTTGACTTTACGGTTTTTATTTTTGCTGGTGCATTTTACCAGGTGTCTTTTAATTTGTCAGGTTATGCTGTTTTCTTGATAGTGGATGAACACTATATTGTTTGTGTTTGCTTCTCTGTGTACGCTGTGGCGTGTTTCGCCTAGAACGGATTATTTGATTTCTCTCTCCTTATTATTCTTTCTTCGCGTCCGATATGAAGCTAACGGATTCTACTTTATTCTGGCTCAGTCTGCATTCTATACAAGAGGACCACAGGATTATCTAAAGGAAAACACCAATACAAAGAAAACAATAATAAAAAAACCATCGGGGGACCTCTTTGTTTCATAGCCGACGAAGGCTTTAATGGTGAGCGAAAGGACGGGGTGTAGGGGAGTAGGGAGCCCCGCAAAAAAAAAAAAAAAAAAAAAAAAAAAAAAAAAAAAAAAAAAAAAAAAAAAAAAAAAAGAGACCTTTCCATTGCACTTCGGTTAGGTTGACCCCTGCGATTACCTCTAATGTAGGTAACTCGGGCGCATAATTTTTGGTAGTCGGGACTGCGTTCGCGCTGTCCCGTTCTTAAATTGTTTCAAAACTCAGCACGCAATAACAGAAGCTTGCCAGTATACAGCAAGCTGCAACTAGATAGGCACAAAACGGTTAGCTGCACGTCAAGGGACCTGGCGTCGAACCCAGAGCCACCCAGCGCGCGGCCCACTCCGCAACGACCTCGGACGTGCGCCCTTAGTAGCAGAAGCCACGACGACGCAACCCCCGCACAGCGTCCGAAAATAGCAGTCGGACAGCCATTTCGGCCTTTCTCTATCCATCGATGATTGCGCACCGACGGTAAATCGGCGGTGCATCGACCCCTGCACGGCCGGCTAGTGTGATGGGGCGGTTGGGCCCACAGCAGCCGATGAGCGGCCGTAGGCGGTGCAGCGTGTATCGAGGTATAAGACGGGCCGAAATCAAGCGTCTAGCGTAGCGTCTTACGACTTGCAGACTTGCGGCACTTGGGGTGCTGGGGTCGTAGTCGGGTCGTGAACTGGAGACAACAAGAGCGAGAAAAATGAAAATGAAATTGCGGCCAACAGCACCCTGTTTTCCCAGGTGGTCACCCATCCAAGTACTGACAAGGCCCGACGTTGCTTAACTTCGGTGATCGGACGAGAACCGGTGTTTTCAACGTGGTATGGCCGTTGGCGAGCAAATTGTGCAACATGAAACGACAAGTCTGCGTCGGACCATGTCTCTTAATTTCCACACTGAGTGTTTATTTACCTGGCAGTAAACCCACGAGGCTGGCATAAAACGGCCGATCCAGATTTCGTGAAATGAAATAACATTTCTTTATGGAATGCATTTAGAAAATTAAAACTTTCGTACCTATTCTCCCTACTAGGGACGAAAAAATAGAAACACTTTCTGTTATTATGTTACAGTTGCGACTTGACAAATTCGTTAGATAGTCCAAATTCGTAGCAAAACAATGTCGTTAAATTACACCTGACAAAGACAATAAAACTCGCCTTCAATTAATTCGCTTTTGAATCATTTACATTACAAAACGTTCCACTTCCATTTTTTATGTACTTATTTTAGCGTTCATTATGTCTGATTTAACTTATCCCCTCCCCCCACCGACCGACCACCACAACTTCGCCTAAATAAATAAGAGTGTAGGTGATACGAATTACTCCCTGCCCCATAACGCTTATGCCTAATGCAAAGGGTAAAACGTTTAATTTTTTTTCCTTAGACTTTGCCATGTAAGGGGAAAATGACGGCATATACTGGATTCAAATAGCAAAGAACCCAACTAAGCTTTCACAATCCTACTGACAAACAAGAAAAATATTTCTTACCTTGTAGTTTCTATTTGTTCATAGGTGTTCAGTCAGTAACGTAACCAACAATGTATGCTCATTCTTGGTTTCTCTTGAATTCTACCAATGTGGGGTATGTTCAATGTGCACACTGTAAGGAATGCTGTCCAACATTCTTGGTCGTGTTTGACTGTCTGAGCTGTGGCGCTTCCGTTGCTAAGCAACAGACTCCAGCGATTGACAATACTGCCTCAATTAGCAACATTAAACTCTCTCCTCGTGATAGGTAATGTAACCTATTTTTTTTTTTTTTTTTACAGGGCGGAAAAGTCATCCCACAAATGTCATTCGTCGTTACCATAGCAACAGGGAGAGCGTCTTTCTGATGGAAGGAGGGCCTGAGGCGGTAGACTGCACTTGTATGCCATCTTGCGGAGGATAGAGTGAGTTAGTTACTGCAGCAACGGTCCACGCCTGGACCGCGTGGTCCTCCCTTCCCGCGCGGTCCTCCCTCCCCGCGCAAAGTGCATCGATTTACTTGGCAGTAGGCTGTAATTGCAACTACCTGACACTTAACTCGGCGGCTAAAAGCTGCATTCTAAGTAGAAACTGCAAGCATAGCGACCATGCTCTTTAACAAGAGCTCTCGACGTCTTTCGTAATCGTCAAACATCTGTAGCGCGCGACGTTATAAATATTCGGCAGTGGGTGCGTGAAGGCATACTTACCTGGCGTAGGAGACACCGTGATCATAAAGGCGGTTCTCCCAGGGCGAGACCTTTCCATTGCACTTCGGTTAGGTTGACCCCTGCGATTACCTCTAATGTAGGTAACTCGGGCGCATAATTTTTGGTAGTCGGGACTGCGTTCGCGCTGTCCCGTTCTTAAATTGTTTCAAAACTCAGCACGCAATAACAGAAGCTTGCCAGTATACAGCAAGCTGCAACTAGATAGGCACAAAACGGTTAGCTGCACGTCAAGGGACCTGGCGTCGAACCCAGAGCCACCCAGCGCGCGGCCCACTCCGCAACGACCTCGGACGTGCGCCCTTAGTAGCAGAAGCCACGACGACGCAACCCCCGCACAGCGTCCGAAAATAGCAGTCGGACAGCCATTTCGGCCCTTCTCTATCCATCGATGATTGCGCACCGACGGTAAATCGGCGGTGCATCGACCCCTGCACGGCCGGCTAGTGTGATGGGGCGGTTGGGCCCACAGCAGCCGATGAGCGGCCGTAGGCGGTGCAGCGTGTATCGAGGTATAAGACGGGCCGAAATCAAGCGTCTAGCGTAGCGTCTTACGACTTGCAGACTTGCGGCACTTGGGGTGCTGGGGTCGTAGTCGGGTCGTGAACTGGAGACAACAAGAGCGAGAAAAATGAAAATGAAATTGCGGCCAACAGCACCCTGTTTTCCCAGGTGGTCACCCATCCAAGTACTGACAAGGCCCGACGTTGCTTAACTTCGGTGATCGGACGAGAACCGGTGTTTTCAACGTGGTATGGCCGTTGGCGAGCAAATTGTGCAACATGAAACGACAAGTCTGCGTCGGACCATGTCTCTTAATTTCCACACTGAGTGTTTATTTACCTGGCAGTAAACCCACGAGGCTGGCATAAAACGGCCGATCCAGATTTCGTGAAATGAAATAACATTTCTTTATGGAATGCATTTAGAAAATTAAAACTTTCGTACCTATTCTCCCTACTAGGGACGAAAAAATAGAAACACTTTCTGTTATTATGTTACAGTTGCGACTTGACAAATTCGTTAGATAGTCCAAATTCGTAGCAAAACAATGTCGTTAAATTACACCTGACAAAGACAATAAAACTCGCCTTCAATTAATTCGCTTTTGAATCATTTACATTACAAAACGTTCCACTTCCATTTTTTATGTACTTATTTTAGCGTTCATTATGTCTGATTTAACTTATCCCCTCCCCCCACCGACCGACCACCACAACTTCGCCTAAATAAGTAAGAGTGTAGGTGATACGAATTACTCCCTGCCCCATAACGCTTATGCCTAATGCAAAGGGTAAAACGTTTAATTTTTTTTCCTTAGACTTTGCCATGTAAGGGGAAAATGACGGCATATACTGGATTCAAATAGCAAAGAACCCAACTAAGCTTTCACAATCCTACTGACAAACAAGAAAAATATTTCTTACCTTGTAGTTTCTATTTGTTCATAGGTGTTCAGTCAGTAACGTAACCAACAATGTATGCTCATTCTTGGTTTCTCTTGAATTCTACCAATGTGGGGTATGTTCAATGTGCACACTGTAAGGAATGCTGTCCAACATTCTTGGTCGTGTTTGACTGTCTGAGCTGTGGCGCTTCCGTTGCTAAGCAACAGACTCCAGCGATTGACAATACTGCCTCAATTAGCAACATTAAACTCTCTCCTCGTGATAGGTAATGTAACCTATTTTTTTTTTTTTTTTTTTTTTTTTTTACAGGGCGGAAAAGTCATCCCACAAATGTCATTCGTCGTTACCATAGCAACAGGGAGAGCGTCTTTCTGATGGAAGGAGGGCCTGAGGCGGTAGACTGCACTTGTATGCCATCTTGCGGAGGATAGAGTGAGTTAGTTACTGCAGCAACGGTCCACGCCTGGACCGCGTGGTCCTCCCTTCCCGCGCGGTCCTCCCTCCCCGCGCAAAGTGCATCGATTTACTTGGCAGTAGGCTGTAATTGCAACTACCTGACACTTAACTCGGCGGCTAAAAGCTGCATTCTAAGTAGAAACTGCAAGCATAGCGACCATGCTCTTTAACAAGAGCTCTCGACGTCTTTCGTAATCGTCAAACATCTGTAGCGCGCGACGTTATAAATATTCGGCAGTGGGTGCGTGAAGGCATACTTACCTGGCGTAGGAGACACCGTGATCATAAAGGCGGTTCTCCCAGGGCGAGACCTTTCCATTGCACTTCGGTTAGGTTGACCCCTGCGATTACCTCTAATGTAGGTAACTCGGGCGCATAATTTTTGGTAGTCGGGACTGCGTTCGCGCTGTCCCGTTCTTAAATTGTTTCAAAACTCAGCACGCAATAACAGAAGCTTGCCAGTATACAGCAAGCTGCAACTAGATAGGCACAAAACGGTTAGCTGCACGTCAAGGGACCTGGCGTCGAACCCAGAGCCACCCAGCGCGCGGCCCACTCCGCAACGACCTCGGACGTGCGCCCTTAGTAGCAGAAGCCACGACGACGCAACCCCCGCACAGCGTCCGAAAATAGCAGTCGGACAGCCATTTCGGCCCTTCTCTATCCATCGATGATTGCGCACCGACGGTAAATCGGCGGTGCATCGACCCCTGCACGGCCGGCTAGTGTGATGGGGCGGTTGGGCCCACAGCAGCCGATGAGCGGCCGTAGGCGGTGCAGCGTGTATCGAGGTATAAGACGGGCCGAAATCAAGCGTCTAGCGTAGCGTCTTACGACTTGCAGACTTGCGGCACTTGGGGTGCTGGGGTCGTAGTCGGGTCGTGAACTGGAGACAACAAGAGCGAGAAAAATGAAAATGAAATTGCGGCCAACAGCACCCTGTTTTCCCAGGTGGTCACCCATCCAAGTACTGACAAGGCCCGACGTTGCTTAACTTCGGTGATCGGACGAGAACCGGTGTTTTCAACGTGGTATGGCCGTTGGCGAGCAAATTGTGCAACATGAAACGACAAGTCTGCGTCGGACCATGTCTCTTAATTTCCACACTGAGTGTTTATTTACCTGGCAGTAAACCCACGAGGCTGGCATAAAACGGCCGATCCAGATTTCGTGAAATGAAATAACATTTCTTTATGGAATGCATTTAGAAAATTAAAACTTTCGTACCTATTCTCCCTACTAGGGACGAAAAAATAGAAACACTTTCTGTTATTATGTTACAGTTGCGACTTGACAAATTCGTTAGATAGTCCAAATTCGTAGCAAAACAATGTCGTTAAATTACACCTGACAAAGACAATAAAACTCGCCTTCAATTAATTCGCTTTTGAATCATTTACATTACAAAACGTTCCACTTCCATTTTTTATGTACTTATTTTAGCGTTCATTATGTCTGATTTAACTTATCCCCTCCCCCCACCGACCGACCACCACAACTTCGCCTAAATAAATAAGAGTGTAGGTGATACGAATTACTCCCTGCCCCATAACGCTTATGCCTAATGCAAAGGGTAAAACGTTTAATTTTTTTTCCTTAGACTTTGCCATGTAAGGGGAAAATGACGGCATATACTGGATTCAAATAGCAAAGAACCCAACTAAGCTTTCACAATCCTACTGACAAACAAGAAAAATATTTCTTACCTTGTAGTTTCTATTTGTTCATAGGTGTTCAGTCAGTAACGTAACCAACAATGTATGCTCATTCTTGGTTTCTCTTGAATTCTACCAATGTGGGGTATGTTCAATGTGCACACTGTAAGGAATGCTGTCCAACATTCTTGGTCGTGTTTGACTGTCTGAGCTGTGGCGCTTCCGTTGCTAAGCAACAGACTCCAGCGATTGACAATACTGCCTCAATTAGCAACATTAAACTCTCTCCTCGTGATAGGTAATGTAACCTTTTTTTTTTTTTTTTTTTTTTTTTTTTTACAGGGCGGAAAAGTCATCCCACAAATGTCATTCGTCGTTACCATAGCAACAGGGAGAGCGTCTTTCTGATGGAAGGAGGGCCTGAGGCGGTAGACTGCACTTGTATGCCATCTTGCGGAGGATAGAGTGAGTTAGTTACTGCAGCAACGGTCCACGCCTGGACCGCGTGGTCCTCCCTTCCCGCGCGGTCCTCCCTCCCCGCGCAAAGTGCATCGATTTACTTGGCAGTAGGCTGTAATTGCAACTACCTGACACTTAACTCGGCGGCTAAAAGCTGCATTCTAAGTAGAAACTGCAAGCATAGCGACCATGCTCTTTAACAAGAGCTCTCGACGTCTTTCGTAATCGTCAAACATCTGTAGCGCGCGACGTTATAAATATTCGGCAGTGGGTGCGTGAAGGCATACTTACCTGGCGTAGGAGACACCGTGATCATAAAGGCGGTTCTCCCAGGGCGAGACCTTTCCATTGCACTTCGGTTAGGTTGACCCCTGCGATTACCTCTAATGTAGGTAACTCGGGCGCATAATTTTTGGTAGTCGGGACTGCGTTCGCGCTGTCCCGTTCTTAAATTGTTTCAAAACTCAGCACGCAATAACAGAAGCTTGCCAGTATACAGCAAGCTGCAACTAGATAGGCACAAAACGGTTAGCTGCACGTCAAGGGACCTGGCGTCGAACCCAGAGCCACCCAGCGCGCGGCCCACTCCGCAACGACCTCGGACGTGCGCCCTTAGTAGCAGAAGCCACGACGACGCAACCCCCGCACAGCGTCCGAAAATAGCAGTCGGACAGCCATTTCGGCCCTTCTCTATCCATCGATGATTGCGCACCGACGGTAAATCGGCGGTGCATCGACCCCTGCACGGCCGGCTAGTGTGATGGGGCGGTTGGGCCCACAGCAGCCGATGAGCGGCCGTAGGCGGTGCAGCGTGTATCGAGGTATAAGACGGGCCGAAATCAAGCGTCTAGTGTAGCGTCTTACGACTTGCAGACTTGCGGCACTTGGGGTGCTGGGGTCGTAGTCGGGTCGTGAACTGGAGACAACAAGAGCGAGAAAAATGAAAATGAAATTGCGGCCAACAGCACCCTGTTTTCCCAGGTGGTCACCCATCCAAGTACTGACAAGGCCCGACGTTGCTTAACTTCGGTGATCGGACGAGAACCGGTGTTTTCAACGTGGTATGGCCGTTGGCGAGCAAATTGTGCAACATGAAACGACAAGTCTGCGTCGGACCATGTCTCTTAATTTCCACACTGACTGTTTATTTATTTACCTGGCAGTAAAAACACGAGACTGGCATAAAACGGCCGATCCAGATTTCGTGAAATGAAATAACATTTCTTTATGGAATGCATTTAGAAAATTAAAACTTTCGTACCTATTCTCCCTACTAGGGACGAAAAAATAGAAACACTTTCTGTTATTATGTTACAGTTGCGACTTGACAAATTCGTTAGATAGTCCAAATTCGTAGCAAAACAATGTCGTTAAATTACACCTGACAAAGACAATAAAACTCGCCTTCAATTAATTCGCTTTTGAATCATTTACATTACAAAACGTTCCACTTCCATTTTTTATGTACTTATTTTAGCGTTCATTATGTCTGATTTAACTTATCCCCTCCCCCCACCGACCGACCACCACAACTTCGCCTAAATAAATAAGAGTGTAGGTGATACGAATTACTCCCTGCCCCATAACGCTTATGCCTAATGCAAAGGGTAAAACGTTTAATTTTTTTTCCTTAGACTTTGCCATGTAAGGGGAAAATGACGGCATATACTGGATTCAAATAGCAAAGAACCCAACTAAGCTTTCACAATCCTACTGACAAACAAGAAAAATATTTCTTACCTTGTAGTTTCTATTTGTTCATAGGTGTTCAGTCAGTAACGTAACCAACAATGTATGCTCATTCTTGGTTTCTCTTGAATTCTACCAATGTGGGGTATGTTCAATGTGCACACTGTAAGGAATGCTGTCCAACATTCTTGGTCGTGTTTGACTGTCTGAGCTGTGGCGCTTCCGTTGCTAAGCAACAGACTCCAGCGATTGACAATACTGCCTCAATTAGCAACATTAAACTCTCTCCTCGTGATAGGTAATGTAACCTATTTTTTTTTTTTTTTTTTTACAGGGCGGAAAAGCCATCCCACAAATGTCATTCGTCGTTACCATAGCAACAGGGAGAGCGTCTTTCTGATGGAAGGAGGGCCTGAGGCGGTAGACTGCACTTGTATGCCATCTTGCGGAGGATAGAGTGAGTTAGTTACTGCAGCAACGGTCCACGCCTGGACCGCGTGGTCCTCCCTTCCCGCGCGGTCCTCCCTCCCCGCGCAAAGTGCATCGATTTACTTGGCAGTAGGCTGTAATTGCAACTACCTGACACTTAACTCGGCGGCTAAAAGCTGCATTCTAAGTAGAAACTGCAAGCATAGCGACCATGCTCTTTAACAAGAGCTCTCGACGTCTTTCGTAATCGTCAAACATCTGTAGCGCGCGACGTTATAAATATTCGGCAGTGGGTGCGTGAAGGCATACTTACCTGGCGTAGGAGACACCGTGATCATAAAGGCGGTTCTCCCAGGGCGAGACCTTTCCATTGCACTTCGGTTAGGTTGACCCCTGCGATTACCTCTAATGTAGGTAACTCGGGCGCATAATTTTTGGTAGTCGGGACTGCGTTCGCGCTGTCCCGTTCTTAAATTGTTTCAAAACTCAGCACGCAATAACAGAAGCTTGCCAGTATACAGCAAGCTGCAACTAGATAGGCACAAAACGGTTAGCTGCACGTCAAGGGACCTGGCGTCGAACCCAGAGCCACCCAGCGCGCGGCCCACTCCGCAACGACCTCGGACGTGCGCCCTTAGTAGCAGAAGCCACGACGACGCAACCCCCGCACAGCGTCCGAAAATAGCAGTCGGACAGCCATTTCGGCCCTTCTCTATCCATCGATGATTGCGCACCGACGGTAAATCGGCGGTGCATCGACCCCTGCACGGCCGGCTAGTGTGATGGGGCGGTTGGGCCCACAGCAGCCGATGAGCGGCCGTAGGCGGTGCAGCGTGTATCGAGGTATAAGACGGGCCGAAATCAAGCGTCTAGCGTAGCGTCTTACGACTTGCAGACTTGCGGCACTTGGGGTGCTGGGGTCGTAGTCGGGTCGTGAACTGGAGACAACAAGAGCGAGAAAAATGAAAATGAAATTGCGGCCAACAGCACCCTGTTTTCCCAGGTGGTCACCCATCCAAGTACTGACAAGGCCCGACGTTGCTTAACTTCGGTGATCGGACGAGAACCGGTGTTTTCAACGTGGTATGGCCGTTGGCGAGCAAATTGTGCAACATGAAACGACAAGTCTGCGTTGGACCATGTCTCTTAATTTCCACACTGAGTGTT
The DNA here is from genome assembly GCA_026315105.1 of Locusta migratoria. Lineage (NCBI taxonomy): Eukaryota > Metazoa > Arthropoda > Insecta > Orthoptera > Acrididae > Locusta > Locusta migratoria. The sequence goes on from CM048746.1 coordinate 568,391,329, forward strand.
TATTTACCTGGCAGTAAACCCACGAGGCTGGCATAAAACGGCCGATCCAGATTTCGTGAAATGAAATAACATTTCTTTATGGAATGCATTTAGAAAATTAAAACTTTCGTACCTATTCTCCCTACTAGGGACGAAAAAATAGAAACACTTTCTGTTATTATGTTACAGTTGCGACTTGACAAATTCGTTAGATAGTCCAAATTCGTAGCAAAACAATGTCGTTAAATTACACCTGACAAAGACAATAAAACTCGCCTTCAATTAATTCGCTTTTGAATCATTTACATTACAAAACGTTCCACTTCCATTTTTTATGTACTTATTTTAGCGTTCATTATGTCTGATTTAACTTATCCCCTCCCCCCACCGACCGACCACCACAACTTCGCCTAAATAAATAAGAGTGTAGGTGATACGAATTACTCCCTGCCCCATAACGCTTATGCCTAATGCAAAGGGTAAAACGTTTAATTTTTTTTCCTTAGACTTTGCCATGTAAGGGGAAAATGACGGCATATACTGGATTCAAATAGCAAAGAACCCAACTAAGCTTTCACAATCCTACTGACAAACAAGAAAAATATTTCTTACCTTGTAGTTTCTATTTGTTCATAGGTGTTCAGTCAGTAACGTAACCAACAATGTATGCTCATTCTTGGTTTCTCTTGAATTCTACCAATGTGGGGTATGTTCAATGTGCACACTGTAAGGAATGCTGTCCAACATTCTTGGTCGTGTTTGACTGTCTGAGCTGTGGCGCTTCCGTTGCTAAGCAACAGACTCCAGCGATTGACAATACTGCCTCAATTAGCAACATTAAACTCTCTCCTCGTGATAGGTAATGTAACCTATTTTTTTTTTTTTTTTACAGGGCGGAAAAGTCATCCCACAAATGTCATTCGTCGTTACCATAGCAACAGGGAGAGCGTCTTTCTGATGGAAGGAGGGCCTGAGGCGGTAGACTGCACTTGTATGCCATCTTGCGGAGGATAGAGTGAGTTAGTTACTGCAGCAACGGTCCACGCCTGGACCGCGTGGTCCTCCCTTCCCGCGCGGTCCTCCCTCCCCGCGCAAAGTGCATCGATTTACTTGGCAGTAGGCTGTAATTGCAACTACCTGACACTTAACTCGGCGGCTAAAAGCTGCATTCTAAGTAGAAACTGCAAGCATAGCGACCATGCTCTTTAACAAGAGCTCTCGACGTCTTTCGTAATCGTCAAACATCTGTAGCGCGCGACGTTATAAATATTCGGCAGTGGGTGCGTGAAGGCATACTTACCTGGCGTAGGAGACACCGTGATCATAAAGGCGGTTCTCCCAGGGCGAGACCTTTCCATTGCACTTCGGTTAGGTTGACCCCTGCGATTACCTCTAATGTAGGTAACTCGGGCGCATAATTTTTGGTAGTCGGGACTGCGTTCGCGCTGTCCCGTTCTTAAATTGTTTCAAAACTCAGCACGCAATAACAGAAGCTTGCCAGTATACAGCAAGCTGCAACTAGATAGGCACAAAACGGTTAGCTGCACGTCAAGGGACCTGGCGTCGAACCCAGAGCCACCCAGCGCGCGGCCCACTCCGCAACGACCTCGGACGTGCGCCCTTAGTAGCAGAAGCCACGACGACGCAACCCCCGCACAGCGTCCGAAAATAGCAGTCGGACAGCCATTTCGGCCCTTCTCTATCCATCGATGATTGCGCACCGACGGTAAATCGGCGGTGCATCGACCCCTGCACGGCCGGCTAGTGTGATGGGGCGGTTGGGCCCACAGCAGCCGATGAGCGGCCGTAGGCGGTGCAGCGTGTATCGAGGTATAAGACGGGCCGAAATCAAGCGTCTAGCGTAGCGTCTTACGACTTGCAGACTTGCGGCACTTGGGGTGCTGGGGTCGTAGTCGGGTCGTGAACTGGAGACAACAAGAGCGAGAAAAATGAAAATGAAATTGCGGCCAACAGCACCCTGTTTTCCCAGGTGGTCACCCATCCAAGTACTGACAAGGCCCGACGTTGCTTAACTTCGGTGATCGGACGAGAACCGGTGTTTTCAACGTGGTATGGCCGTTGGCGAGCAAATTGTGCAACATGAAACGACAAGTCTGCGTCGGACCATGTCTCTTAATTTCCACACTGAGTGTTTATTTACCTGGCAGTAAACCCACGAGGCTGGCATAAAACGGCCGATCCAGATTTCGTGAAATGAAATAACATTTCTTTATGGAATGCATTTAGAAAATTAAAACTTTCGTACCTATTCTCCCTACTAGGGACGAAAAAATAGAAACACTTTCTGTTATTATGTTACAGTTGCGACTTGACAAATTCGTTAGATAGTCCAAATTCGTAGCAAAACAATGTCGTTAAATTACACCTGACAAAGACAATAAAACTCGCCTTCAATTAATTCGCTTTTGAATCATTTACATTACAAAACGTTCCACTTCCATTTTTTATGTACTTATTTTAGCGTTCATTATGTCTGATTTAACTTATCCCCTCCCCCCACCGACCGACCACCACAACTTCGCCTAAATAAATAAGAGTGTAGGTGATACGAATTACTCCCTGCCCCATAACGCTTATGCCTAATGCAAAGGGTAAAACGTTTAATTTTTTTTCCTTAGACTTTGCCATGTAAGGGGAAAATGACGGCATATACTGGATTCAAATAGCAAAGAACCCAACTAAGCTTTCACAATCCTACTGACAAACAAGAAAAATATTTCTTACCTTGTAGTTTCTATTTGTTCATAGGTGTTCAGTCAGTAACGTAACCAACAATGTATGCTCATTCTTGGTTTCTCTTGAATTCTACCAATGTGGGGTATGTTCAATGTGCACACTGTAAGGAATGCTGTCCAACATTCTTGGTCGTGTTTGACTGTCTGAGCTGTGGCGCTTCCGTTGCTAAGCAACAGACTCCAGCGATTGACAATACTGCCTCAATTAGCAACATTAAACTCTCTCCTCGTGATAGGTAATGTAACCTATTTTTTTTTTTTTTTTTACAGGGCGGAAAAGTCATCCCACAAATGTCATTCGTCGTTACCATAGCAACAGGGAGAGCGTCTTTCTGATGGAAGGAGGGCCTGAGGCGGTAGACTGCACTTGTATGCCATCTTGCGGAGGATAGAGTGAGTTAGTTACTGCAGCAACGGTCCACGCCTGGACCGCGTGGTCCTCCCTTCCCGCGCGGTCCTCCCTCCCCGCGCAAAGTGCATCGATTTACTTGGCAGTAGGCTGTAATTGCAACTACCTGACACTTAACTCGGCGGCTAAAAGCTGCATTCTAAGTAGAAACTGCAAGCATAGCGACCATGCTCTTTAACAAGAGCTCTCGACGTCTTTCGTAATCGTCAAACATCTGTAGCGCGCGACGTTATAAATATTCGGCAGTGGGTGCGTGAAGGCATACTTACCTGGCGTAGGAGACACCGTGATCATAAAGGCGGTTCTCCTAGGGCGAGACCTTTCCATTGCACTTCGGTTAGGTTGACCCCTGCGATTACCTCTAATGTAGGTAACTCGGGCGCATAATTTTTGGTAGTCGGGACTGCGTTCGCGCTGTCCCGTTCTTAAATTGTTTCAAAACTCAGCACGCAATAACAGAAGCTTGCCAGTATACAGCAAGCTGCAACTAGATAGGCACAAAACGGTTAGCTGCACGTCAAGGGACCTGGCGTCGAACCCAGAGCCACCCAGCGCGCGGCCCACTCCGCAACGACCTCGGACGTGCGCCCTTAGTAGCAGAAGCCACGACGACGCAACCCCCGCACAGCGTCCGAAAATAGCAGTCGGACAGCCATTTCGGCCCTTCTCTATCCATCGATGATTGCGCACCGACGGTAAATCGGCGGTGCATCGACCCCTGCACGGCCGGCTAGTGTGATGGGGCGGTTGGGCCCACAGCAGCCGATGAGCGGCCGTAGGCGGTGCAGCGTGTATCGAGGTATAAGACGGGCCGAAATCAAGCGTCTAGCGTAGCGTCTTACGACTTGCAGACTTGCGGCACTTGGGGTGCTGGGGTCGTAGTCGGGTCGTGAACTGGAGACAACAAGAGCGAGAAAAATGAAAATGAAATTGCGGCCAACAGCACCCTGTTTTCCCAGGTGGTCACCCATCCAAGTACTGACAAGGCCCGACGTTGCTTAACTTCGGTGAACGGACGAGAACCGGTGTTTTCAACGTGGTATGGCCGTTGGCGAGCAAATTGTGCAACATGAAACGACAAGTCTGCGTCGGACCATGTCTCTTAATTTCCACACTGAGTGTTTATTTACCTGGCAGTAAACCCACGAGGCTGGCATAAAACGGCCGATCCAGATTTCGTGAAATGAAATAACATTTCTTTATGGAATGCATTTAGAAAATTAAAACTTTCGTACCTATTCTCCCTACTAGGGACGAAAAAATAGAAACACTTTCTGTTATTATGTTACAGTTGCGACTTGACAAATTCGTTAGATAGTCCAAATTCGTAGCAAAACAATGTCGTTAAATTACACCTGACAAAGACAATAAAACTCGCCTTCAATTAATTCGCTTTTGAATCATTTACATTACAAAACGTTCCACTTCCATTTTTTATGTACTTATTTTAGCGTTCATTATGTCTGATTTAACTTATCCCCTCCCCCCACCGACCGACCACCACAACTTCGCCTAAATAAATAAGAGTGTAGGTGATACGAATTACTCCCTGCCCCATAACGCTTATGCCTAATGCAAAGGGTAAAACGTTTAATTTTTTTTTCCTTAGACTTTGCCATGTAAGGGGAAAATGACGGCATATACTGGATTCAAATAGCAAAGAACCCAACTAAGCTTTCACAATCCTACTGACAAACAAGAAAAATATTTCTTACCTTGTAGTTTCTATTTGTTCATAGGTGTTCAGTCAGTAACGTAACCAACAATGTATGCTCATTCTTGGTTTCTCTTGAATTCTACCAATGTGGGGTATGTTCAATGTGCACACTGTAAGGAATGCTGTCCAACATTCTTGGTCGTGTTTGACTGTCTGAGCTGTGGCGCTTCCGTTGCTAAGCAACAGACTCCAGCGATTGACAATACTGCCTCAATTAGCAACATTAAACTCTCTCCTCGTGATAGGTAATGTAACCTATTTTTTTTTTTTTTTTTTTACAGGGCGGAAAAGTCATCCCACAAATGTCATTCGTCGTTACCATAGCAACAGGGAGAGCGTCTTTCTGATGGAAGGAGGGCCTGAGGCGGTAGACTGCACTTGTATGCCATCTTGCGGAGGATAGAGTGAGTTAGTTACTGCAGCAACGGTCCACGCCTGGACCGCGTGGTCCTCCCTTCCCGCGCGGTCCTCCCTCCCCGCGCAAAGTGCATCGATTTACTTGGCAGTAGGCTGTAATTGCAACTACCTGACACTTAACTCGGCGGCTAAAAGCTGCATTCTAAGTAGAAACTGCAAGCATAGCGACCATGCTCTTTAACAAGAGCTCTCGACGTCTTTCGTAATCGTCAAACATCTGTAGCGCGCGACGTTATAAATATTCGGCAGTGGGTGCGTGAAGGCATACTTACCTGGCGTAGGAGACACCGTGATCATAAAGGCGGTTCTCCCAGGGCGAGACCTTTCCATTGCACTTCGGTTAGGTTGACCCCTGCGATTACCTCTAATGTAGGTAACTCGGGCGCATAATTTTTGGTAGTCGGGACTGCGTTCGCGCTGTCCCGTTCTTAAATTGTTTCAAAACTCAGCACGCAATAACAGAAGCTTGCCAGTATACAGCAAGCTGCAACTAGATAGGCACAAAACGGTTAGCTGCACGTCAAGGGACCTGGCGTCGAACCCAGAGCCACCCAGCGCGCGGCCCACTCCGCAACGACCTCGGACGTGCGCCCTTAGTAGCAGAAGCCACGACGACGCAACCCCCGCACAGCGTCCGAAAATAGCAGTCGGACAGCCATTTCGGCCCTTCTCTATCCATCGATGATTGCGCACCGACGGTAAATCGGCGGTGCATCGACCCCTGCACGGCCGGCTAGTGTGATGGGGCGGTTGGGCCCACAGCAGCCGATGAGCGGCCGTAGGCGGTGCAGCGTGTATCGAGGTATAAGACGGGCCGAAATCAAGCGTCTAGCGTAGCGTCTTACGACTTGCAGACTTGCGGCACTTGGGGTGCTGGGGTCGTAGTCGGGTCGTGAACTGGAGACAACAAGAGCGAGAAAAATGAAAATGAAATTGCGGCCAACAGCACCCTGTTTTCCCAGGTGGTCACCCATCCAAGTACTGACAAGGCCCGACGTTGCTTAACTTCGGTGATCGGACGAGAACCGGTGTTTTCAACGTGGTATGGCCGTTGGCGAGCAAATTGTGCAACATGAAACGACAAGTCTGCGTCGGACCATGTCTCTTAATTTCCACACTGAGTGTTTATTTACCTGGCAGTAAACCCACGAGGCTGGCATAAAACGGCCGATCCAGATTTCGTGAAATGAAATAACATTTCTTTATGGAATGCATTTAGAAAATTAAAACTTTCGTACCTATTCTCCCTACTAGGGACGAAAAAATAGAAACACTTTCTGTTATTATGTTACAGTTGCGACTTGACAAATTCGTTAGATAGTCCAAATTCGTAGCAAAACAATGTCGTTAAATTACACCTGACAAAGACAATAAAACTCGCCTTCAATTAATTCGCTTTTGAATCATTTACATTACAAAACGTTCCACTTCCATTTTTTATGTACTTATTTTAGCGTTCATTATGTCTGATTTAACTTATCCCCTCCCCCCACCGACCGACCACCACAACTTCGCCTAAATAAATAAGAGTGTAGGTGATACGAATTACTCCCTGCCCCATAACGCTTATGCCTAATGCAAAGGGTAAAACGTTTAATTTTTTTTCCTTAGACTTTGCCATGTAAGGGGAAAATGACGGCATATACTGGATTCAAATAGCAAAGAACCCAACTAAGCTTTCACAATCCTACTGACAAACAAGAAAAATATTTCTTACCTTGTAGTTTCTATTTGTTCATAGGTGTTCAGTCAGTAACGTAACCAACAATGTATGCTCATTCTTGGTTTCTCTTGAATTCTACCAATGTGGGGTATGTTCAATGTGCACACTGTAAGGAATGCTGTCCAACATTCTTGGTCGTGTTTGACTGTCTGAGCTGTGGCGCTTCCGTTGCTAAGCAACAGACTCCAGCGATTGACAATACTGCCTCAATTAGCAACATTAAACTCTCTCCTCGTGATAGGTAATGTAACCTATTTTTTTTTTTTTTTTTTTTACAGGGCGGAAAAGTCATCCCACAAATGTCATTCGTCGTTACCATAGCAACAGGGAGAGCGTCTTTCTGATGGAAGGAGGGCCTGAGGCGGTAGACTGCACTTGTATGCCATCTTGCGGAGGATAGAGTGAGTTAGTTACTGCAGCAACGGTCCACGCCTGGACCGCGTGGTCCTCCCTTCCCGCGCGGTCCTCCCTCCCCGCGCAAAGTGCATCGATTTACTTGGCAGTAGGCTGTAATTGCAACTACCTGACACTTAACTCGGCGGCTAAAAGCTGCATTCTAAGTAGAAACTGCAAGCATAGCGACCATGCTCTTTAACAAGAGCTCTCGACGTCTTTCGTAATCGTCAAACATCTGTAGCGCGCGACGTTATAAATATTCGGCAGTGGGTGCGTGAAGGGCCCCCCCCATCGAATCCCCCCGACTGTAGCTATTGCCGGGCTGATCTCGGCTACTTCAGTTGGTTTCCTGTTCACGCTACTTCCTTCCGTTCCTGCTTTGCGCCGCCGCCGCCGCCGCCGCCGCCGCCGCCGCCGCCGCCGCCGCACCAGGCCCCGCACCTGGTCCGCCGCCGCCGCCGCCGCCGCCGCCGCCGCCGCCGCACCAGGCCTCGCACCTGGTCCTCCGCCGCCGCCGCCGCCGCCGCCGCCGCCGCCGCCGCCCAGGCCCCGCACCTGGTCCGCCGCCGCCGCCGCCGCCGCCGCCGCCGCCGCCGCCGCCGCCGCCGCACCAGGCCCCGCACCTGGTCCGCCGCCGCCGCCGCCGCCGCCGCCGCCGCCGCCGCCGCCCAGGCCCCGCACCTGGTCCGCCGCCGCCGCCGCCGCCGCCGCCGCCGCCCAGGCCCCGCACCTGGCCCCCCGCCGCCGCCGCCGCCGCCGCCGCCGCCGCCGCCGCCGTCTTCGTAGCAGCACCAACGTCCACGCTGCTGCCGCCGCCGTCGCCGCCGTCATCGCTGCCGCCCTGCCGGTCTCCGCTCGTCGCCCTGGACTACGCCCCTGTCGTAAGAGCTGCCCATGGCGACCTCATCGTCCACCCCGTCAACTTCCTCCTCCCTCTCCGCAGTTCCCACAATAACCCTGCCCCCTGTCCATACTGCACCCATCATTCTTACTACCACCCCCTCCCTCGCCTCCACAACAGTCACCTGGAGCCCCTCCAGCCTTCCCCAAACTACTCTCCCGCTCCATGTCATCCTCTCCGCTTCACCATCCCATGAGGTCCCCCCTCCCCCTCCGCTCTACCTCCCCCTCACTACCCCCTACACTGCACCGGTCAATTCCGCCCATGTGACGCACCGCCGAGCCACGGTGGCAGATACACCGCTGTCGCCCCCGCCCCCTTCTCACCTTCTACCCCACCATCCGCCTCCCATCGAAATCCCACTTGATCGTGTTTCCCTCCCAGCCCCTCCTACCTATGCCTCCGTCACCGCCTCTGCTCCAGCATCTCTACCTGCCTCTACTGGCGCCATCCCCAAGCGCACCCAGAAACGGGGAAGTGCGGACCCTTCCCCCGCCTCCACCAAATCGAAGAAAGCTCCCCCCCCTCCCCCGCCCCCTTCTCCTCCCCCTCTTACGGACTCTATGGACACCACCCCCATTCTCCCACGCCCCCAACCCGACATGTTCACATATGTACTGTCCCATCCTGATCCCCGTTTCCTGGAACATAAAAACCTCTCCCTCCAAATTCGGAAGTATTTCCCCTCCGCCCCCATCTCCCAAATTATTCCCCGCCGAGACTCTGTCCTCCTGAAGTCCCCCAGCCCCACCCTCCACACAGACATCCTCGCTCGCATCCCCAAGGTCCTTTTCGGCCCTCATGCCTCCCTCACCCCCTACTATGCAGCCTCCTCTGCCCGCCAACCACCTCCCCCCCGCCGCCCTCCGACCCTCACCGCCGTGATCACAAGGCTTAGTCCTTTGATTACGGAGGAAGAGGTGTTGGAGCAACTCAACTCTCACCCCGACATCTCCATCCGTTCCGCCAAGCGGATCAACAATGACTCTGGCCCCACCCGTTTGATGCGGATATTTACTGAATCCGCATCTTCCCTTGACCACCTCTTCCTCGAGGGTGCGCTGATCTACGATCGCCGCCACACGGTAGAACCCTCCCGATCCCCCCCGCAAGCCTACCGCTGCGCCAGGTGCCTCGTTTATAATGATCACCTGACGCAGAACTGCAAAAACCCTCCCACCTGTCCCCACTGCAAAGACTCCCACCTCCATAAACACTGTCCCAACCTCACCTCTCCTCCCACCTGCAACACCTGTGGCGGCCCTCACCCTACCTACTCCTACAAGTGCAAATCCGTCCCTCCACCTGCTCCCTCCAAACCCGAACTCACCGTCCCCATCCGCCCCATAGATCCTCCCATGCACCCCAATCAATCCTTGGTCCCTCCCCCCACCGCCGAAGACGTTATCCGGTTCGTCACCACCGTCCTCGCCAACATCCACCCCTTCCAGCGTCCCCACACCCTCCAACAGATTGCACTGGCCGCCAGGTCCGTGTTCAATCTGGACACCTTTGCCACCTTCTCCCGTGCCCACTCCCACTTCGCCTTTTCCCGCCTCGAGACCCAAGTTTAAGTCCCTCCGGTCCCCTTCCTTTCCCCACCCCTCCTCTACCCTCCCCAACCCTCCCTCTATCCCATCATGGCAGGCCCATCCTATACCCTCCTCTACCACAACATCCGCTCCCTCCCAGCCAATAAGAACCTCTTCCTCCACACTCTCTCCCAACACCGCGTGGATGCCTTCCTACTCAACGAGACCTTCCTGCAACCCCGCCGACCAGTCAACACCAATCCTTACCTTCTCCACCGCACCGACGGACCCCCACCCCTGGCCCGAGGCGGAGTGGCGATCGGCCATCTCCGTCACCACCCCGTCCGGCTACACCCTCTCCTCAATGACCCCACTGAACACTTGATCCTCAGCCTCTTTCTTCCCTCCCTCACTGTCACTCTCGCCACCATTTACATTCGCTCCACCTCTCCTCTCCCGTACGATTTCCTCTCCCATGTCGACCGCACCTTCCCGACCTATGTCATTGCCGCTGACCTCAACCTTCATTCCCGTCACCCCCGCTGAACTCCGGCGGTGGCGTCAGTTCGTCACCACCTCGCTCCGGGGCGACGTCCTTCCCCTTCCCCGCCCAACCCGCCCCGAAAGCAACACCACACCCGATGCAGTACTGGTGTCTCCCAACCTCCTTGGGCGCATCACGGCGGACGTCCTCGACCTAATAGGCAGTGACCACGCCCCTGTCCTACTTACCTTTGACCACCGCCCCCGCCCTGCCCGCGCTCCTCGTCCCATGCCCCCTCCCAAACTCGTCCATGATTATTCCCGTGCCGACTGGGATGCCTACCGTCGCTCCATTGACACCTCGGTCGAAAGCCACCCACTACCCCTCCATACTCCCGCCGATATTGACCATGCCTCCTCCTTTCTCCAGCAGACCGTTGCTGACGCGGTCCATGCCCACATCCCTACCCGGGCGATCTATCCTCACCGCCCTACCCTTCCTCCACAGGCCGTCCTTCTCCTCCGCGAATCCCGCCGTCTGTACCGCTCCTTTCTCCGGACCCGTGACCGGGATACTCTCCAACGCCACCGGCAACTCCAACGACACATAAGAAACCTTTTGACCGCGAAGAAACGCCGGGACTGGCGTCAGACATGCACCCGCCTTAACTCGCTCCTCCCGGTCTACTCCGCCAAGTACTGGCGTGCCTTCCGCCGCCTTACTGGCAGTCACTCCTCCCCCCACTACCCACTTCTCCATGAGGACCGTCCTTTCCCTGACAACGCCAGTAAGGCAGAACATTTTGCCTCCTACCTTTCTGATGTATTTTCCATTCCTGATGATCCCCTCTTTGACTACTCTCTCTTCCCGGATGTCCATGAGCGCACCGACACCTCCTCTCCTCCGCTCGCCCCTGGCTTCCAGTACTTGGACCGCATTCCTCCCTCAGAATTGAACACTCCCATTACTGCCCGTGACATAATAGACACTCTTCGCATGAAACGAAACACCGCCCCCGGTCACGACCGGCTAACCTACCGTCACCTTCGCGCATGCCCCCTCTCATTTCATGAAGTCCTTGCCAAACTCTACAACGTCATCCTTTACACTGGCTTCTACCCCGACCTGTGGAAAATCTCCCGTATTCTCATGTTCCTCAAGCCTGACAAGCCCCCGTCCCAGACCTCATCCTACCGTCCCATCAGTCTTACCTCCGTGTTCAGCAAGGTCCTGGAAACCATCCTTTCTCGTCGAATCCACCAGCACCTCCACCGCCACCAGTTTCTCCCCTCCTCCCAATGTGGCTTCCGACCCTCCTTCTCCGCCGACGACCAGCTCCTTCGCCTGACTCATCTCCTCTCCGTCCAACTCAACTCCCGTCGCTCCGCAATTTTTGTATCCCTCGACATCCAAAAAGCCTACGACCGAGTATGGCATTCCGGTCTCCTCTTCAAGATCCAGCTCTACGCCCTTCCCATTAATTACGTCCGCCTCATCGCTTCCTTCCTTACCCGCCGCCCCTCCTATGTCACTGTCTGCAACTCCAACTCCCGTATTTTCTACCCCTCCGCCGGGGTGCCCCAAGGCTCAGTCCTCTCTCCCCTCCTCTATCTCCTCTACTCTGCCGACATGCCTCAACCCCAACCTCCCGTCTATCTCCTCCAATATGCTGACGACACCGCCTTCCTGGCCCTCGCCCCCTCCCTTGCCCGTTCCCAGGTTTTGCTCCAGTCCCACCTCACCGAGTTCGCCTCCTGGTGTAACCGGTGGCTCCTCTCCGTCAATCCCGACAAATCCCAGGCAATAGTCATAGGTCGTACTACCCGCACCTTCCGCCTCCACGATTTCTATCTTACCCTTCACAACCGACCCATCCGCCACACCCCCACCCTCAAGTACCTTGGCCTTACCCTTGACCGCCAACTGTCCTGGACTCCATACCTCAAATCCCTCCGTGAGAAAGCTCTGTCCCGCCTAAACCTCCTAAAACTCCTCACTGGCCGGACGTGGGGCCTCCACCCTTCCACTGTCCTTCACACCTACAAATCAATCATGCGCCCCGTCCTTTGTTCCTTCCACCCCGCCTGGATATCAGCCCCTCCTACTTTCTACAAGTCCCTCCAGATTCTAGAACGCCACGCCCTCCGCCTCGCCTACCGTATCAGACTCCCTTCCCCCACGCGGATCCTCTATGACCTCATCCCCTTCCCTCCTCTCCTACAACACCTCGAACATCTCCGGCTCCTTTACGCATCCCGCAAAATAGAGTCCCAAAACCCTCTGGTCTACCCTATTCTTACGAATCCCGGGCCTCTGCCACGCCTCCGCCAAACCGTCCCTCCCGGCCTTCACCTCCATACGCTCCGTATCCTCTCCCAAGGCAATTTCCGCACCCTTCCTCTACCGGATACCGAACTTCGGCCCGATATCTACCCCTCCTACCAACTCTGATCCCTTCCCCGTAGCATCAGCGCCCCTCCCCTCTCTCCCGTCCCTTTTCCTTCCCGCCCGCTTGGCTACCCCTCTCCCATGCCCAGAGTCTCGTCACTCCTTCCCTCCTTACGCTCTCTTCCCTCCCCTTCTCCCCCTCCCCCGCACTTCCCCCATCCCTGCCCCACCTCCCCCCCTCCGTCCCCTCCCCACTCCCTGCGGGGGCGTCTCGACTTTTTATCTATGTGTTCAGTGCAAGTGTCTCCAGTGTCGTGTGTTTTACTCAGTGCCTCCATAATCGCCGTCCCCATGTTTTATTCTTTACGCCGTCAGCTGTCTCCGTGTGTGAACTTCGTGTCTCCGCAATGTACTTTTAAACTTGTCACCGTGGCCGGTTGTTTTTACTGACTGTGTGTGTGTTTTATCACTACTCGTCTCTTTTTTGTTCTCTGCCATATGTTTTATCCCATTTATACATGTCCGTTTTACTCTGACGAAAAATCTGTCTGTCAAGTTTTTAATTTCCGCAATTTTGTTCATCTTTTTTATATTTTATCTCTTCTTTGTCAAATACTTGTGTATCACATGGCTGAAGAGCAGCCACCGCAGCTGCTGCCAGCCTGCCAGCTGTTTCTACGGCTGGCTTTAAAACAACAATAAAGGAAAAAAAAAAAAAAAAAAAAAAAATGCGTGAAGGCATACTTACCTGGCGTAGGAGACACCGTGATCATAAAGGCGGTTCTCCCAGGGCGAGACCTTTCCATTGCACTTCGGTTAGGTTGACCCCTGCGATTACCTCTAATGTAGGTAACTCGGGCGCATAATTTTTGGTAGTCGGGACTGCGTTCGCGCTGTCCCGTTCTTAAATTGTTTCAAAACTCAGCACGCAATAACAGAAGCTTGCCAGTATACAGCAAGCTGCAACTAGATAGGCACAAAACGGTTAGCTGCACGTCAAGGGACCTGGCGTCGAACCCAGAGCCACCCAGCGCGCGGCCCACTCCGCAACAACCTCGGACGTGCGCCCTTAGTAGCAGAAGCCACGACGACGCAACCCCCGCACAGCGTCCGAAAATAGCAGTCGGACAGCCATTTCGGCCCTTCTCTATCCATCGATGATTGCGCACCGACGGTAAATCGGCGGTGCATCGACCCCTGCACGGCCGGCTAGTGTGATGGGGCGGTTGGGCCCACAGCAGCCGATGAGCGGCCGTAGGCGGTGCAGCGTGTATCGAGGTATAAGACGGGCCGAAATCAAGCGTCTAGCGTAGCGTCTTACGACTTGCAGACTTGCGGCACTTGGGGTGCTGGGGTCGTAGTCGGGTCGTGAACTGGAGACAACAAGAGCGAGAAAAATGAAAATGAAATTGCGGCCAACAGCACCCTGTTTTCCCAGGTGGTCACCCATCCAAGTACTGACAAGGCCCGACGTTGCTTAACTTCGGTGATCGGACGAGAACCGGTGTTTTCAACGTGGTATGGCCGTTGGCGAGCAAATTGTGCAACATGAAACGACAAGTCTGCGTCGGACCATGTCTCTTAATTTCCACACTGACTGTTTATTTATTTACCTGGCAGTAAAAACACGAGACTGGCATAAAACGGCCGATCCAGATTTCGTGAAATGAAATAACATTTCTTTATGGAATGCATTTAGAAAATTAAAACTTTCGTACCTATTCTCCCTACTAGGGACGAAAAAATAGAAACACTTTCTGTTATTATGTTACAGTTGCGACTTGACAAATTCGTTAGATAGTCCAAATTCGTAGCAAAACAATGTCGTTAAATTACACCTGACAAAGACAATAAAACTCGCCTTCAATTAATTCGCTTTTGAATCATTTACATTACAAAACGTTCCACTTCCATTTTTATGTACTTATTTTAGCGTTCATTATGTCTGATTTAACTTATCCCCTCCCCCCACCGACCGACCACCACAACTTCGCCTAAATAAATAAGAGTGTAGGTGATACGAATTACTCCCTGCCCCATAACGCTTATGCCTAATGCAAAGGGTAAAACGTTTAATTTTTTTTCCTTAGACTTTGCCATGTAAGGGGAAAATGACGGCATATACTGGATTCAAATAGCAAAGAACCCAACTAAGCTTTCACAATCCTACTGACAAACAAGAAAAATATTTCTTACCTTGTAGTTTCTATTTGTTCATAGGTGTTCAGTCAGTAACGTAACCAACAATGTATGCTCATTCTTGGTTTCTCTTGAATTCTACCAATGTGGGGTATGTTCAATGTGCACACTGTAAGGAATGCTGTCCAACATTCTTGGTCGTGTTTGACTGTCTGAGCTGTGGCGCTTCCGTTGCTAAGCAACAGACTCCAGCGATTGACAATACTGCCTCAATTAGCAACATTAAACTCTCTCCTCGTGATAGGTAATGTAACCTATTTTTTTTTTTTTTTTTTTACAGGGCGGAAAAGTCATCCCACAAATGTCATTCGTCGTTACCATAGCAACAGGGAGAGCGTCTTTCTGATGGAAGGAGGGCCTGAGGCGGTAGACTGCACTTGTATGCCATCTTGCGGAGGATAGAGTGAGTTAGTTACTGCAGCAACGGTCCACGCCTGGACCGCGTGGTCCTCCCTTCCCGCGCGGTCCTCCCTCCCCGCGCAAAGTGCATCGATTTACTTGGCAGTAGGCTGTAATTGCAACTACCTGACACTTAACTCGGCGGCTAAAAGCTGCATTCTAAGTAGAAACTGCAAGCATAGCGACCATGCTCTTTAACAAGAGCTCTCGACGTCTTTCGTAATCGTCAAACATCTGTAGCGCGCGACGTTATAAATATTCGGCAGTGGGTGCGTGAAGGCATACTTACCTGGCGTAGGAGACACCGTGATCATAAAGGCGGTTCTCCCAGGGCGAGACCTTTCCATTGCACTTCGGTTAGGTTGACCCCTGCGATTACCTCTAATGTAGGTAACTCGGGCGCATAATTTTTGGTAGTCGGGACTGCGTTCGCGCTGTCCCGTTCTTAAATTGTTTCAAAACTCAGCACGCAATAACAGAAGCTTGCCAGTATACAGCAAGCTGCAACTAGATAGGCACAAAACGGTTAGCTGCACGTCAAGGGACCTGGCGTCGAACCCAGAGCCACCCAGCGCGCGGCCCACTCCGCAACGACCTCGGACGTGCGCCCTTAGTAGCAGAAGCCACGACGACGCAACCCCCGCACAGCGTCCGAAAATAGCAGTCGGACAGCCATTTCGGCCCTTCTCTGTCCATCGATGATTGCGCACCGACGGTAAATCGGCGGTGCATCGAGCCCTGCACGGCCGGCTAGTGTGATGGGGCGGTTGGGCCCACAGCAGCCGATGAGCGGCCGTAGGCGGTGCAGCGTGTATCGAGGTATAAGACGGGCCGAAATCAAGCGTCTAGCGTAGCGTCTTACGACTTGCAGACTTGCGGCACTTGGGGTGCTGGGGTCGTAGTCGGGTCGTGAACTGGAGACAACAAGAGCGAGAAAAATGAAAATGAAATTGCGGCCAACAGCACCCTGTTTTCCCAGGTGGTCACCCATCCAAGTACTGACAAGGCCCGACGTTGCTTAACTTCGGTGATCGGACGAGAACCGGTGTTTTCAACGTGGTATGGCCGTTGGCGAGCAAATTGTGCAACATGAAACGACAAGTCTGCGTCGGACCATGTCTCTTAATTTCCACACTGACTGTTTATTTATTTACCTGGCAGTAAAAACACGAGACTGGCATAAAACGGCCGATCCAGATTTCGTGAAATGAAATAACATTTCTTTATGGAATGCATTTAGAAAATTAAAACTTTCGTACCTATTCTCCCTACTAGGGACGAAAAAATAGAAACACTTTCTGTTATTATGTTACAGTTGCGACTTGACAAATTCGTTAGATAGTCCAAATTCGTAGCAAAACAATGTCGTTAAATTACACCTGACAAAGACAATAAAACTCGCCTTCAATTAATTCGCTTTTGAATCATTTACATTACAAAACGTTCCACTTCCATTTTTCTGTACTTATTTTAGCGTTCATTATGTCTGATTTAACTTATCCCCTCCCCCCACCGACCGACCACCACAACTTAGCCTAAATAAATAAGAGTGTAGGTGATACGAATTACTCCCTGCCCCATAACGCTTATGCCTAATGCAAAGGGTAAAACGTTTAATTTTTTTTCCTTAGACTTTGCCATGTAAGGGGAAAATGACGGCATATACTGGATTCAAATAGCAAAGAACCCAACTAAGCTTTCACAATCCTACTGACAAACAAGAAAAATATTTCTTACCTTGTAGTTTCTATTTGTTCATAGGTGTTCAGTCAGTAACGTAACCAACAATGTATGCTCATTCTTGGTTTCTCTTGAATTCTACCAATGTGGGGTATGTTCAATGTGCACACTGTAAGGAATGCTGTCCAACATTCTTGGTCGTGTTTGACTGTCTGAGCTGTGGCGCTTCCGTTGCTAAGCAACAGACTCCAGCGATTGACAATACTGCCTCAATTAGCAACATTAAACTCCCTCCTCGTGATAGGTAATGTAACCTATTTTTTTTTTTTTTTTTTTTTACAGGGCGGAAAAGTCATCCCACAAATGTCATTCGTCGTTACCATAGCAACAGGGAGAGCGTCTTTCTGATGGAAGGAGGGCCTGAGGCGGTAGACTGCACTTGTATGCCATCTTGCGGAGGATAGAGTGAGTTAGTTACTGCAGCAACGGTCCACGCCTGGACCGCGTGGTCCTCCCTTCCCGCGCGGTCCTCCCTCCCCGCGCAAAGTGCATCGATTTACTTGGCAGTAGGCTGTAATTGCAACTACCTGACACTTAACTCGGCGGCTAAAAGCTGCATTCTAAGTAGAAACTGCAAGCATAGCGACCATGCTCTTTAACAAGAGCTCTCGACGTCTTTCGTAATCGTCAAACATCTGTAGCGCGCGACGTTATAAATATTCGGCAGTGGGTGCGTGAAGGCATACTTACCTGGCGTAGGAGACACCGTGATCATAAAGGCGGTTCTCCCAGGGCGAGACCTTTCCATTGCACTTCGGTTAGGTTGACCCCTGCGAATACCTCTAATGTAGGTAACTCGGGCGCATAATTTTTGGTAGTCGGGACTGCGTTCGCGCTGTCCCGTTCTTAAATTGTTTCAAAACTCAGCACGCAATAACAGAAGCTTGCCAGTATACAGCAAGCTGCAACTAGATAGGCACAAAACGGTTAGCTGCACGTCAAGGGACCTGGCGTCGAACCCAGAGCCACCCAGCGCGCGGCCCACTCCGCAACGACCTCGGACGTGCGCCCTTAGTAGCAGAAGCCACGACGACGCAACCCCCGCACAGCGTCCGAAAATAGCAGTCGGACAGCCATTTCGGCCCTTCTCTATCCATCGATGATTGCGCACCGACGGTAAATCGGCGGTGCATCGACCCCTGCACGGCCGGCTAGTGTGATGGGGCGGTTGGGCCCACAGCAGCCGATGAGCGGCCGTAGGCGGTGCAGCGTGTATCGAGGTATAAGACGGGCCGAAATCAAGCGTCTAGCGTAGCGTCTTACGACTTGCAGACTTGCGGCACTTGGGGTGCTGGGGTCGTAGTCGGGTCGTGAACTGGAGACAACAAGAGCGAGAAAAATGAAAATGAAATTGCGGCCAACAGCACCCTGTTTTCCCAGGTGGTCACCCATCCAAGTACTGACAAGGCCCGACGTTGCTTAACTTCGGTGATCGGACGAGAACCGGTGTTTTCAACGTCGTATGGCCGTTGGCGAGCAAGTTGTGCAACATGAAACGACAAGTCTGCGTCGGACCATGTCTCTTAATTTCCACACTGAGTGTTTATTTACCTGGCAGTAAACCCACGAGGCTGGCATAAAACGGCCGATCCAGATTTCGTGAAATGAAATAACATTTCTTTATGGAATGCATTTAGAAAATTAAAACTTTCGTACCTATTCCCCCTACTAGGGACGAAAAAATAGAAACACTTTCTGTTATTATGTTACAGTTGCGACTTGACAAATTCGTTAGATAGTCCAAATTCGTAGCAAAACAATGTCGTTAAATTACACCTGACAAAGACAATAAAACTCGCCTTCAATTAATTCGCTTTTGAATCATTTACATTACAAAACGTTCCACTTCCATTTTTATGTACTTATTTTAGCGTTCATTATGTCTGATTTAACTTATCCCCTCCCCCCACCGACCGACCACCACAACTTCGCCTAAATAAATAAGAGTGTAGGTGATACGAATTACTCCCTGCCCCATAACGCTTATGCCTAATGCAAAGGGTAAAACGTTTAATTTTTTTTCCTTAGACTTTGCCATGTAAGGGGAAAATGACGGCATATACTGGATTCAAATAGCAAAGAACCCAACTAAGCTTTCACAATCCTACTGACAAACAAGAAAAATATTTCTTACCTTGTAGTTTCTATTTGTTCATAGGTGTTCAGTCAGTAACGTAACCAACAATGTATGCTCATTCTTGGTTTCTCTTGAATTCTACCAATGTGGGGTATGTTCAATGTGCACACTGTAAGGAATGCTGTCCAACATTCTTGGTCGTGTTTGACTGTCTGAGCTGTGGCGCTTCCGTTGCTAAGCAACAGACTCCAGCGATTGACAATACTGCCTCAATTAGCAACATTAAACTCTCTCCTCGTGATAGGTAATGTAACCTATTTTTTTTTTTTTACAGGGCGGAAAAGTCATCCCACAAATGTCATTCGTCGTTACCATAGCAACAGGGAGAGCGTCTTTCTGATGGAAGGAGGGCCTGAGGCGGTAGACTGCACTTGTATGCCATCTTGCGGAGGATAGAGTGAGTTAGTTACTGCAGCAACGGTCCACGCCTGGACCGCGTGGTCCTCCCTTCCCGCGCGGTCCTCCCTCCCCGCGCAAAGTGCATCGATTTACTTGGCAGTAGGCTGTAATTGCAACTACCTGACACTTAACTCGGCGGCT
Organism: Locusta migratoria; assembly: GCA_026315105.1. Lineage (NCBI taxonomy): Eukaryota > Metazoa > Arthropoda > Insecta > Orthoptera > Acrididae > Locusta > Locusta migratoria. Next base: position 568,411,046 of record CM048746.1, read on the forward strand.
AAAAGCTGCATTCTAAGTAGAAACTGCAAGCATAGCGACCATGCTCTTTAACAAGAGCTCTCGACGTCTTTCGTAATCGTCAAACATCTGTAGCGCGCGACGTTATAAATATTCGGCAGTGGGTGCGTGAAGGCATACTTACCTGGCGTAGGAGACACCGTGATCATAAAGACGGTTCTCCCAGGGCGAGACCTTTCCATTGCACTTCGGTTAGGTTGACCCCTGCGATTACCTCTAATGTAGGTAACTCGGGCGCATAATTTTTGGTAGTCGGGACTGCGTTCGCGCTGTCCCGTTCTTAAATTGTTTCAAAACTCAGCACGCAATAACAGAAGCTTGCCAGTATACAGCAAGCTGCAACTAGATAGGCACAAAACGGTTAGCTGCACGTCAAGGGACCTGGCGTCGAACCCAGAGCCACCCAGCGCGCGGCCCACTCCGCAACGACCTCGGACGTGCGCCCTTAGTAGCAGAAGCCACGACGACGCAACCCCCGCACAGCGTCCGAAAATAGCAGTCGGACAGCCATTTCGGCCCTTCTCTATCCATCGATGATTGCGCACCGACGGTAAATCGGCGGTGCATCGACCCCTGCACGGCCGGCTAGTGTGATGGGGCGGTTGGGCCCACAGCAGCCGATGAGCGGCCGTAGGCGGTGCAGCGTGTATCGAGGTATAAGACGGGCCGAAATCAAGCGTCTAGCGTAGCGTCTTACGACTTGCAGACTTGCGGCACTTGGGGTGCTGGGGTCGTAGTCGGGTCGTGAACTGGAGACAACAAGAGCGAGAAAAATGAAAATGAAATTGCGGCCAACAGCACCCTGTTTTCCCAGGTTTTTTTTTTTTTTTTTTTTTTTTTTTTTTTTTTTTTTTCGGGGCTCCCTACTCCCCTACACCCCGTCCTTGCGCTCTCCATTTTTCGCCTTCGTCGGCGAGCCTCACAGCTATAGTCATTTGGATGTGCCGTGGAACGTAGAACTCGATGATGTGTAACAGGAAAATAATCCATCCTGCTGTCCGGTGCTTTCCATATTTTAAGTGACAAACGTCACCTCTTCATGTACGTGGCATATTTAGGAACCTCTCATGAGGTGTGGAGTTATAATGAAAATAAATATAAAATGAAATAGTTCTTCATCCGGAACTTCGCCGTGCTAAAACACACATAAAATAACACATCCTCCATGTTGAAAGAAAACTAACGAAGAAACCACTAAAATGTAAACACACAAAGTAATAGCAGACCAAATAAAATCCCTTGCTTGCCGTACTCCCGGCAAGCCAAAGTAATGTTCACGCTGTTCGTCTAATGTGTGGGTTTGAGTCCCGCACTTTTAGTATTGCACGACGGAGTTCAATGGATATAAGAGGAAACAGAGTGAAGTTTCTTTGCGCCGCACAGGGATATTTTTATCTCTCGTCCCTGTACAAAGCCTCGTAATTTAAAAAGTATAAATAGGAAAATTAAGAACATAACAGTATCCCGTAAACACTGGATTGGCCAGTAGACATAAGGTAAAGAGTTCTCAGGGGAAAGCACATGACACTGACGAATGCGTAAACGAAAGTTAATCATAATAAAGAAAAAGCAACAAAATGTTTCTTCAAAGAGACGCACACGCACGTATAGTAGGACACAGCACAAACATATATTTTTCGATCGTAAGTTTTCGTTCCTGGTAATGCAAAAGATATCAAAGATATCAAAGCACTTATACATGTCCCAAAATCAAAGTCCATTTTCAAAGCGAAGACAAGTCCGATATTGAAGGGAAACTAATGTCTGAATTCCTTATCATAATAAATGTTTGAAAGCAAAGTCGATTGCAACAATGAGAAATCTTGCAAATAGTGTTGGGTAATTCGGCATGCGCTGTAACTTGCGGTGTTCTGCCGACAGATAGTCCACGTAGTGGTACACGCTGTTGAGCCGCAGGTGGAGCACGGCGTAGACGGAGTGCGCGACGAGCCACGTGGTGGCGGCGCACTTGGCGGCAGGGAACGGCGCCAAGTCCGGCCGGAGGGCGGCGTCCACGCTGAAGGCGTCCGCGGTGGTCCGGTTGACGAGCGCCAGCATCCTGCCGGCTGCTGCCCAGACGCCTGCGCGCGCCGGGCACAGGAAGCGGTGCTCCAGGCCGTCCTCCTGCGGGCAGTCGTCGCACTGGCCGGTCGGTCGCAGCTGGATCCTGTGCAGTTTATCGTTGGTGGGGACCATCCGGTTGACGGCGAGGTACCAGCAGCCGCGCACGTCCGCCGGCAGGAAGGGGGCGTGGACGCGCGCCCACACCGTCCGCCACCGGCACCCTGGGTGTCGCGCCTCCATCTTGTTTTCGGTCGGTCTTCCTCGCAGGCCGTCGTACAGCAGCCGCACCGTGCGTCTTCGCGGGTCCAGGTCCTCCCCGTCGACGTAGCTCTGCTGGACGTAGAACTCGCGGACGTACCGCAGCTTGTACGGTATATCACGCGGATCTATCGGGGCGACTTCCGACGCGGGCCTGTAGGTACCGAACAGCACGGCGGTGGGGCTCGTCGGGTCCTTCTCGACGACGGTTCGAATCCTGTGCACCAGCAGCGCCGCGGCCTTCACCGCAAAGTGCGTGAGGCCCAGTCCCCCGTCCTCTCGCGGCAGGGTGCACGTCGCGTGGCTCACTTTAAAGATGTTCCCGCGCCACAGGAGATAATACGCGGCTTGCGTAATGGCCCGTCCCAGTTCTTTTGGAACGTGAAAGACCTGCGCTAAGAACCACGCCCTGCCGAGCAGACACGTGTTGATCAACGTGACGCGCTGCTGCAAGGCCAAGTTGCGGGTGGCGGTAAGCTGAGCCAAGGCACGGATACCGAACAGGGCGAGGCGCCAGTTTAGCGAAGCCGTCTGGAGGAGGTCGGCTCGGAAACGGACACCTAAAATCCTGTGCACTGTTTTTATGGTGAACCAGGGGCGCTCGAATCCTCTCCCCGCTGCGTGGATTGGCAAGAAAACAGTCTTGCGTGGATTGATACTTGCGCCTGAGGCGCTCTCGTATCGTGTTAGCACCGCGCGTATGACGTCTAAATCATTGGCCGACGATACAAGCAGGCCGACGTCATCTGCGTACGCCCGGCACACTTGCTTCCTTCCCCCAACAATAATTCCAGCGCACGCGTTCTTCAACCGACGCAACAGAGGGTCTAAAGATATAGCAAAGAGTGCCATGGCTAATGGACAACCCTGCCGCACTGAGCACTTAATTTCCACCGGTTCTGATAAAAACCCGTTGATGTTGACACGCGACGTGGAGACATTTAAAATATTAAAAAGCATGGTGCTGAACCTTGTACCAAAACCAAATTTCCATAGGACACGTCGAAGATAATGATGACTGACCCTGTCAAAGGCGGTAGCAAAGTCTACTGATAATATTCCAAACGAAATTCCTTGCGTCGTAGAGTAAGCGATGACGTCACGATAAGTCGACAAAGCGTCGTAGATGTTGCGACGTGGGACCGCACAAAACTGACTGTCACTTAAAAGTTTGTTCATGACTACCTTAAGACGTGACGCGACACACTTTGTAAACAATTTATAGTCACTGTTGAGCAGTGTAATAGGTCGGAGGCCACTCATCTTATTGTTGACCCGGGTCTTGGGGGCCAAAGTTATGATCCCTTCTGGAAACCCCGATGGAACGGTCACTCCATTTAAAATTTCATTAAAAATATCCACAAACACTGAGCCAAACAGACGATAAAAATGTAAGTAAAATTCCGGCGGGAGACCGTCGGAGCCCGGCGACTTGTTCCGTGCACATTGTTTTAAAACTTGGTGTACCTCGTCCACTGTAAAAAGTTCCATTAGATCGCGGCGGTCTCTGACGGTTAAAACGTGTGGGACGTCCTGTAGGAGATCCGAAATCGCAGCGTTGTTCACTCTCTTCTCAGAGAACAGCTCCACAAAGTGCCTGCGCGCCTCCGCCAGGATGTCGGCTTGTCCGCGCAGCCGCGCGCCGTCGGCCGTCTGCAGCTCCGTGACGTCACGCCTGGCCGCGCGGCGGCGCTCGCGCAGCTGGTGGAACAGCGAGGGCTGCTCGTCCGGCAACGTTCCTACTGCCTGGCTCCGAACTACGGACCCCCGCAACGAAGCCGTTTTCAGATCTAAAAGGCGGGTCTTTATTTGCCTAATATGCGCCGCTCGCAAAGCCGGATTGTCGGTCTGCATGGAAATTGCGTCAGTGAGGCACGTCTCATAAAATTCTAAAGTTTGTCGTTCCCAGTGACGAACACTTTGGCTGAACTCTATAATAGTTTTGCGTAAAGATGGCTTGACGTATTCCACCCACCACAGTAAAGTAGTCGTGTAAAAGGGGCGGTACTTTATAATATTCTGCCAGGCTCTGGTAATAACAAAGTCAAGATCCGGGTTCGCAAGATGCCTTACGTTAAATTTCCAGCGTTGTTTCGTGCGCTTTTTCGTCGCCAACAGTGAGTGAAATTTACAAACATAGGCACAGTGATCCGAGAATATAACAGGGCGTACGGAAGCGTCTACTATGCAGTCTTTCTTCGCACTGGACACATAAATCCTATCCAGGCGACTTCGGCCAGACGAATAAAAATACGTAAAACCCGGATCATCAGGGTATAAGTGACGCCACGTGTCAACCAACTGCATTTCAGAAAGCAGTGTGTTTAACTCCAGACACTTGTACGGCCTCGGTTCTTGGTCTGTATCTTGAACCACACAATTGAAGTCACCTCCTAAAATTGTGGGGAGATGAGGACCTCTAAACAAATGACAGACGTCAGAACTAAAAAACTGACGCCTCTGCTGCCTCCGTTCGGCGCCGGAAGGTGCGTAAACATTAACATAACGCACATTGTCGATAGTGCAAGCGACGCCGTGACCGTCAGGAATCTTGCAAACATTGCTAAAATCGCGTCCGTCACGTATTAAAATAGCTGTACCGCTCTGACATTCGGGATCAAAATTTAAAATTACTTGGTATCCCGGTATATTTAAAATCTGGTCAGTCACCACTTCTTGTAAAAACACAACGTCAGCACCAACACTCTCTAAAAATGTCAATAAACACGTGTACTTTACGTGGGACGTGAATCTATTCAAATTTACAGTGGCTACTGTGGATGGTGGGTGTGCCACCATATTGAAGTAAGGAATTCAGACACTTGTTTGTTAGTAGCTGATGCCGCCGCCGTCGTCGTCGACGTCGTCGGCCCAGAGCGCCGGCCTGGCGGCCGCCTCGGCCTCTTGCTGGGGGGCGCGCATGCGCGGCTGGGGGTCGTCCTCCGCCTTCCTCTTCACCGCGGAGGGTGCGGGGTTCGAGTCCCGCGGCGACTCTACTTCCATCCGCGACTCCGGTTCCTTCCCGCTCAGCATCTCCTTCAGTTCGCGGACCACCTCGTCGCGCCTGACCTCCTGTTCACTCGCCCACGACGGTCGGGACTCCAAGTCGGGTCGCGACGGTCCCTTCTGTGCAGACTTCTGCCTCGACTTTGAGCGCGCGCGTCCGGACGACTTCCACTCAGGAGACGGGCTCATCTCTCTACGGGGATACCGCCGTTGTTCGAGATGGCGGGAGCGGCTCTTACTACGACCCCTGTCGTGATCCTCACGCGGTGCTGCCATCGCATCGCGTCGCGCCTGACGTTCGCGGTTTGTATCCGTCCGCTGCGCGCGGCCTACCGTCGCAGCAGGAACTGCTTTCGGGGGACCGGGGGGGACGGCAGCGCGCACGGGTTCGAGTCCCGCCGCCGTGTCGGACTGCATCACCACAGTAGCCGGCGCTGAAGGAGGAACAATTTTTTCTGGTTTAATTTCCACGTCCCTACACTCCGAAACTTCACGTTCTGGAATCGGAAGAACGACAACTTCTTTTGCGGGTTCGAATCCTGTGTCATTGCTTCCTGATACTTCGGAAACAGCTAATCGGTGGGGATCTTCCACCGAGGAGGAGGATAGGGTGGTCGAATCTTCCGCAGTCGGAGTCCGCAAAGGGGCGGGTTCTGATCCTGTCATTTCAGATGCTTGAACTGCACTAACAGGTGGGTCACTAACAAGAACATTTTCTGTGACGGTCGTTTGTTCGATATCAACAACGTCATTAACTGACACATCCGGGTTGACAGTGGGCACGGTATCGACGTCCATGGACGCGGCGTCCTCTGACGCGCGACGCGCCGGCAAGCAGACGCCTAGCGTGACCGCGGCGTACGTCACGGCGTCCGTCTGCTGCCCAGTGGGGAGCTGCGCGGGGCGACGGCGCCGGGGACAGTTTTGTCTAAAGTGTCCAGTGTCGTTACAATAGGAGCACGTCTGTGGCTGCCCGTCGTAAGAGATGAACGCCCTATGTCCGCGTACTGTCAGGAAGGACGGCACGTGTTTACGTACAATCATGCGCACACTTCTAATCCCGTTCTCTACTTGGAAAATGTACGCAGACGACCATTTCTCTTTGACAACAGACAACACAGTCCCGTATGGCTTCAAACACTGTTCTATGGTCTCGTTACGGATTTCAAAGGGTAGATTAAACACCCTAACAGTTCGGACACCGTACCCAGCATTAGACACCGTTACGTTGCTCACAGTTCCGTTGAAATGTTTGAATTTGCGAACACCGTTTTCAGCGTTTACAAGAGACTCACACAATTCAGGTGTACGAAATTTCACAAAGAGCGAGTTAAGAAAAGCGTCTAATTGTAAGCCTAGTACGTCACTTTCGTCAATGTGCAAATCATGTTTCATCCAACTATGAATTTCGAATCCGGTGGGCCGGGCTACTGACTTATCGAATTCAAACTGAACATTGTTCTCTCGTTCTTCGCGATCCATGTTCTACTTACAAACCGAAGACAGCAAGCGAAGAAACAGCCGCCGGCCGCAGCGAAGCACTCGACGTAAACACTCCCCGCGCAGCGCAGCGATGTGCACAGGCGGGCAGCCAGCCAAGTACTGACAAGGCCCGACGTTGCTTAACTTCGGTGATCGGACGAGAACCGGTGTTTTCAACGTGGTATGGCCGTTGGCGAGCAAATTGTGCAACATGAAACGACAAGTCTGCGTCGGACCATGTCTCTTAATTTCCACACTGAGTGTTTATTTACCTGGCAGTAAACCCACGAGGCTGGCATAAAACGGCCGATCCAGATTTCGTGAAATGAAATAACATTTCTTTATGGAATGCATTTAGAAAATTAAAACTTTCGTACCTATTCTCCCTACTAGGGACGAAAAAATAGAAACACTTTCTGTTATTATGTTACAGTTGCGACTTGACAAATTCGTTAGATAGTCCAAATTCGTAGCAAAACAATGTCGTTAAATTACACCTGACAAAGACAATAAAACTCGCCTTCAATTAATTCGCTTTTGAATCATTTACATTACAAAACGTTCCACTTCCATTTTTTATGTACTTATTTTAGCGTTCATTATGTCTGATTTAACTTATCCCCTCCCCCCACCGACCGACCACCACAACTTCGCCTAAATAAATAAGAGTGTAGGTGATACGAATTACTCCCTGCCCCATAACGCTTATGCCTAATGCAAAGGGTAAAACGTTTAATTTTTTTTCCTTAGACTTTGCCATGTAAGGGGAAAATGACGGCATATACTGGATTCAAATAGCAAAGAACCCAACTAAGCTTTCACAATCCTACTGACAAACAAGAAAAATATTTCTTACCTTGTAGTTTCTATTTGTTCATAGGTGTTCAGTCAGTAACGTAACCAACAATGTATGCTCATTCTTGGTTTCTCTTGAATTCTACCAATGTGGGGTATGTTCAATGTGCACACTGTAAGGAATGCTGTCCAACATTCTTGGTCGTGTTTGACTGTCTGAGCTGTGGCGCTTCCGTTGCTAAGCAACAGACTCCAGCGATTGACAATACTGCCTCAATTAGCAACATTAAACTCTCTCCTCGTGATAGGTAATGTAACCTATTTTTTTTTTTTTTTTTTTTTTTTTTTTTTTTTTTTTTTTTTTTTTTTTACAGGGCGGAAAAGTCATCCCACAAATGTCATTCGTCGTTACCATAGCAACAGGGAGAGCGTCTTTCTGATGGAAGGAGGGCCTGAGGCGGTAGACTGCACTTGTATGCCATCTTGCGGAGGATAGAGTGAGTTAGTTACTGCAGCAACGGTCCACGCCTGGACCGCGTGGTCCTCCCTTCCCGCGCGGTCCTCCCTCCCCGCGCAAAGTGCATCGATTTACTTGGCAGTAGGCTGTAATTGCAACTACCTGACACTTAACTCGGCGGCTAAAAGCTGCATTCTAAGTAGAAACTGCAAGCATAGCGACCATGCTCTTTAACAAGAGCTCTCGACGTCTTTCGTAATCGTCAAACATCTGTAGCGCGCGACGTTATAAATATTCGGCAGTGGGTGCGTGAAGGCATCGAATCCCCCCGACTGTAGCTATTGCCGGGCTGATCTCGGCTACTTCAGTTGGTTTCCTGTTCACGCTACTTCCTTCCGTTCCTGCTTTGCGCCGCCCAGGCCCCGCACCTGGTCCGCCGTCGCCGCCGCCGCCGCCGCCCAGGCCCCGCACCTGGTCCGCCGCCGCCGCCGCCGCCGCCGCCGCCGCCGCCGCCGCCGCCGCCCAGGCCCCGCACCTGGTCCTGCTCCTCCGCCGCCGCCGCCGCCGCCGCCGCCGCCGCTGCCGCCGCCCCCCAGGCCCAGCCCCTGGCCCCCCGCCGCCGCCGCCGCCGCCGCCGCCGCCGCCGACGCCGTCGTCGTCGTCGTAGCAGCACCAACGTCCACGCTGCCGCCGCCGTCGCCGCCGTCATCGCTGCCGCCCTGCCGGTCTCCGCTCGTCGCCCTGGACTGCGCCCCTGTCGTAAGAGCTGCCCATGGCGACCTCATCGTCCACCCCGTCAACTTCCTCCTCCCTCTCCGCAGTTCCCACAATAACCCTGCCCCCTGTCCATACTGCACCCATCATTCTTACTACCACCCCCTCCCTCGCCTCCACAACAATCACCTGGAGCCCCTCCAGCCTTCCCCACACTACTCTCCCGCTCCATGTCATCCTCTCCGCTTCACCATCCCATGAGGTCCCCCCTCCCCCTCCGCTCTACCTCCCCCTCACTACCCCCTACACTGCACCGGTCAATTCCGCCCATGTGACGCACCGCCGAGCCACGGTGGCAGATACGCCGCTGTCGCCCCCGCCCCCTTCTCACCTTCTACCCCACCATCCGCCTCCCATCGAAATCCCACTTGATCGTGTTTCCCTCCCAGCCCCTCCTACCTATGCCTCCGTCACCGCCTCTGCTCCAGTATCTCTACCTGCCTCTACTGGCGCCATCCCCAAGCGCACCCAGAAACGGGGAAGTGCGGACCCTTCCCCCGCCTCCACCAAATCGAAGAAAGCTCCCCCCCCTCCCCCGCCCCCTTCTCCTCCCCCTCTTACGGACTCTATGGACACCGCCCCCATTCTCCCACGCCCCCAACCCGACATGTTCACATATGTACTGTCCCATCCTGATCCCCGATTCCTTGAACATAAAAACCTCTCCCTCCAAATTCGGAAGTATTTCCCCTCCGCCCCCATCTCCCAAATTATTCCCCGCCGAGACTCTGTCCTCCTGAAGTCCCCCAGCCCCACCCTCCACACAGACATCCTCGCTCGCATCCCCAAGGTCCTTTTCGGTCCTCATGCCTCCCTCACCCCCTACTATACAGCCTCCTCTGCCCGCCAACCACCTCCCCCCCGCCGCCCTCCGACCCTCACCGCCGTGATCACAAGGCTTAGTCCTTTGATTACGGAGGAAGAGGTGTTGGAGCAACTCAACTCTCACCCCGACATCTCCATCCGTTCCGCCAAGCGGATCAACAATGACTCTGGCCCCACCCGTTTGATGCGGATATTTACTGAATCCGCATCTTCCCTTGACCACCTCTTCCTCGAGGGTGCGCTGATCTATGATCGCCGCCACACGGTAGAACCCTCCCGATCCCCCCCGCAAGCCTACCGCTGCGCCAGGTGCCTCGTTTATAATGATCACCTGACGCAGAACTGCAAAAACCCTCCCACCTGTCCCCACTGCAAAGACTCCCACCTCCATAAACACTGTCCCAACCTCACCTCTCCTCCCACCTGCAACACCTGTGGCGGCCCTCACCCTACCTACTCCTACAAGTGCAAATCCGTCCCTCCACCTGCTCCCTCCAAACCCGAACTCACCGTCCCCATCCGCCCCATAGATCCTCCCATGCACCCCAATCAATCCTTGGTCCCTCCCCCCACTGCCGAAGACGTTATCCGGTTCGTCACCACCGTCCTCGCCAACATCCACCCCTTCCAGCGTCCCCACACCCTCCAACAGATTGCACTGGCCGCCAGGTCCGTGTTCAATCTGGACACCTTTGCCACCTTCTCCCGTGCCCACTCCCACTTCGCCTTTTCCCGCCTCGAGACCCAAGTTTAAGTCCCTCCGGTCCCCTTCCTTTCCCCACCCCTCCTCTACCCTCCCCAACCCTCCCTCTATCCCATCATGGCAGGCCCATCCTATACCCTCCTCTACCACAACATCCGCTCCCTCCCAGCCAATAAGAACCTCTTCCTCCACACTCTCTCCCAACACCGCGTGGATGCCTTCCTACTCAACGAGACCTTCCTGCAACCCCGCCGACCAGTCAACACCAATCCTTACCTTCTCCACCGCACCGACGGACCCCCACCCCTGGCCCGAGGCGGAGTGGCGATCGGCCATCTCCGTCACCACCCCGTCCGGCTACACCCTCTCCTCAATGACCCCACTGAACACTTGATCCTCAGCCTCTTTCTTCCCTCCCTCACTGTCACTCTCGCCACCATTTACATTCGCTCCACCTCCCCTCTCCCGTACGATTTCCTCTCCCATGTCGACCGCACCTTCCCGACCTATGTCATTGCCGCTGACCTAAACCTTCATTCCCGTCACCCCGCTGAACTCCGGCGGTGGCGTCAGTTCGTCACCACCTCGCTCCGGGGCGACGTCCTTCCCCTTCCCCGCCCAACCCGCCCCGAAAGCAACACCACACCCGATGCAGTACTGGTGTCTCCCAACCTCCTTGGGCGCATCACGGCGGACGTCCTCGACCTAATAGGCAGTGACCACGCCCCTGTCCTACTTACCTTTGACCACCGCCCCCGCCCTGCCCGCGCTCCTCGTCCCATGCCCCCTCCCAAACTCGTCCATGATTATTCCCGTGCCGACTGGGATGCCTACCGTCGCTCCATTGACACCTCGGTCGAAAGCCACCCACTACCCCTCCATACTCCCGCCGATATTGACCATGCCTCCTCCTTTCTCCAGCAGACCGTTGCTGACGCGGTCCATGCCCACATCCCTACCCGGGCGATCTATCCTCACCGCCCTACCCTTCCTCCACAGGCCGTCCTTCTCCTCCGCGAATCCCGCCGTCTGTACCGCTCCTTTCTCCGGACCCGTGACCGGGATACTCTCCAACGCCACCGGCAACTCCAACGACACATAAGAAACCTTTTGACCGCGAAGAAACGCCGGGACTGGCGTCAGACATGCACCCGCCTTAACTCGCTCCTCCCGGTCTACTCCGCCAAGTACTGGCGTGCCTTCCGCCGCCTTACTGGCAGTCACTCCTCCCCCCACTACCCACTTCTCCATGATGATCGTCCTTTCCCTGACAACGCCAGTAAGGCAGAACATTTTGCCTCCTACCTTTCTGATGTATTTTCCATTCCTGATGATCCCCTCTTTGACTACTCTCTCTTCCCGGATGTCCATGAGCGCACCGACACCTCCTCTCCTCCGCTCGCCCCTGGCTTCCAGTACTTGGACCGCATTCCTCCCTCAGAATTGAACACTCCCATTACTGCCCGTGACATAATAGACACTCTTCGCACGAAACGAAACACCGCCCCCGGTCACGACCGGCTAACCTACCGCCACCTTCGCGCATGCCCCCTCTCATTTCATGAAGTCCTTGCCAAACTCTACAACGTCATCCTTTACACTGGCTTCTACCCCGACCTGTGGAAAATCTCCCGTATTCTCATGTTCCTCAAGCCTGACAAGCCCCCGTCCCAGACCTCATCCTACCGTCCCATCAGTCTTACCTCCGTGTTCAGCAAGGTCCTGGAAACCATCCTTTCCCGTCGAATCCACCAGCACCTCCACCGCCACCAGTTTCTCCCCTCCTCCCAATGTGGCTTCCGACCCTCCTTCTCCGCCGACGACCAGCTCCTTCGCCTGACTCATCTCCTCTCCGTCCAACTCAACTTCCGTCGCTCCGCAATTTTTGTATCCCTCGACATCCAAAAAGCCTACGACCGAGTATGGCATTCCGGTCTCCTCTTCAAGATCCAGCTCTACGCCCTTCCCATTAATTACGTCCGCCTCATCGCTTCCTTCCTTACCCGCCGCCCCTCCTACGTCACTGTCTGCAACTCCAACTCCCGTATTTTCTACCCCTCCGCCGGGGTGCCCCAAGGCTCAGTCCTCTCTCCCCTCCTCTATCTCCTCTACTCTGCCGACATGCCTCAACCCCAACCTCCCGTCTATCTCCTCCAATATGCTGACGACACCGCCTTCCTGGCCCTCGCCCCCTCCCTTGCCCGTTCCCAGGTTTTGCTCCAGTCCCACCTCACCGAGTTCGCCTCCTGGTGTAACCGGTGGCTCCTCTCCGTCAATCCCGACAAATCCCAGGCAATAGTCATAGGTCGTACTACCCGCACCTTCCGCCTCCACGATTTCTATCTTACCCTTCACAACCGACCCATCCGCCACACCCCCACCCTCAAGTACCTTGGCCTTACCCTTGACCGCCAACTGTCCTGGACTCCATACCTCAAATCCCTCCGTGAGAAAGCTCTGTCCCGCCTAAACCTCCTAAAACTCCTCACTGGCCGGACGTGGGGCCTCCACCCTTCCACTGTCCTTCACACCTACAAATCAATCATGCGCCCCGTCCTTTGTTCCTTCCACCCCGCCTGGATATCAGCCCCTCCTACTTTCTACAAGTCCCTCCAGATTCTAGAACGCCACGCCCTCCGCCTCTCATACCGTATCAGACTCCCTTCCCCCACGCGGATCCTCTATGACCTCATCCCCTTCCCTCCTCTCCTACAACACCTCGAACATCTCCGGCTCCTTTACGCATCCCGCAAAATAGAGTCCAAAAACCCTCTGGTCTACCCTATTCTTACGAATCCCGGGCCTCTGCCACGCCTCCGCCAAACCGTCCCTCCCGGCCTTCACCTCCATACGCTCCGTATCCTCTCCCAAGGCAATTTCCGCACCCTTCCTCTACCGGATACCGAACTTCGGCCCGATATCTACCCCTCCTACCAACTCTGATCCCTTCCCCGTAGCATCAGCGCCCCTCCCCTCTCTCCCGTCCCTTTTCCTTCCCGCCCGCTTGGCTACCCTCTCCCATGCCCAGAGTCTCGTCACTCCTTCCCTCCTTACGCTCTCTTCCCTCCCCTTCTCCCCCTCCCCCGCACTTCCCCCATCCCTGCCCCACCTCCCCCCTCCATCCCCTCCCCACTCCCTGCGGGGGCGTCTCGACTTTTTATCTATGTGTTCAGTGCAAGTGTCTCCAGTGTCGTGTGTTTTACTCAGTGCCTCCATAATCGCCGTCCCCATGTTTTATTCTTTACGCCGTCAGCTGTCTCCGTGTGTGAACTTCGTGTCTCCGCAATGTACTTTTAAACTTGTCACCGTGGCCGGTTGTTTTTACTGACTGTGTGTGTGTTTTATCACTACTCGTCTCTTTTTTGTTCTCTGCCATATGTTTTGTCCCGTTTATACATGTCCGTTTTACTCTGTCGAAAAATCTGTCTGTCAAGTTTTTTATTTCCCCAATTTTGTCCATCTTTTTATATTTTATCTCTTCTTTGTCATGCTTGTGTATCACATGGCTGAAGAGCAGCCACCGCAGCTGCTGCCAGCCTGCCAGCTGTTTCTACGGCTGGCTTTAAAACAACAATAAAGGAAAAAAAAAAAAAAAAAATGCGTGAAGGCATACTTACCTGGCGTAGGAGACACCGTGATCATAAAGGCGGTTCTCCCAGGGCGAGACCTTTCCATTGCACTTCGGTTAGGTTGACCCCTGCGATTACCTCTAATGTAGGTAACTCGGGCGCATAATTTTTGGTAGTCGGGACTGCGTTCGCGCTGTCCCGTTCTTAAATTGTTTCAAAACTCAGCACGCAATAACAGAAGCTTGCCAGTATACAGCAAGCTGCAACTAGATAGGCACAAAACGGTTAGCTGCACGTCAAGGGACCTGGCGTCGAACCCAGAGCCACCCAGCGCGCGGCCCACTCCGCAACGACCTCGGACGTGCGCCCTTAGTAGCAGAAGCCACGACGACGCAACCCCCGCACAGCGTCCGAAAATAGCAGTCGGACAGCCATTTCGGCCCTTCTCTATCCATCGATGATTGCGCACCGACGGTAAATCGGCGGTGCATCGAGCCCTGCACGGCCGGCTAGTGTGATGGGGCGGTTGGGCCCACAGCAGCCGATGAGCGGCCGTAGGCGGTGCAGCGTGTATCGAGGTATAAGACGGGCCGAAATCAAGCGTCTAGCGTAGCGTCTTACGACTTGCAGACTTGCGGCACTTGGGGTGCTGGGGTCGTAGTCGGGTCGTGAACTGGAGACAACAAGAGCGAGAAAAATGAAAATGAAATTGCGGCCAACAGCACCCTGTTTTCCCAGGTGGTCACCCATCCAAGTACTGACAAGGCCCGACGTTGCTTAACTTCGGTGATCGGACGAGAACCGGTGTTTTCAACGTGGTATGGCCGTTGGCGAGCAAATTGTGCAACATGAAACGACAAGTCTGCGTCGGACCATGTCTCTTAATTTCCACACTGAGTGTTTATTTACCTGGCAGTAAACCCACGAGGCTGGCATAAAACGGCCGATCCAGATTTCGTGAAATGAAATAACATTTCTTTATGGAATGCATTTAGAAAATTAAAACTTTCGTACCTATTCTCCCTACTAGGGACGAAAAAATAGAAACACTTTCTGTTATTATGTTACAGTTGCGACTTGACAAATTCGTTAGATAGTCCAAATTCGTAGCAAAACAATGTCGTTAAATTACACCTGACAAAGACAATAAAACTCGCCTTCAATTAATTCGCTTTTGAATCATTTACATTACAAAACGTTCCACTTCCATTTTTTATGTACTTATTTTAGCGTTCATTATGTCTGATTTAACTTATCCCCTCCCCCCACCGACCGACCACCACAACTTCGCCTAAATAAATAAGAGTGTAGGTGATACGAATTACTCCCTGCCCCATAACGCTTATGCCTAATGCAAAGGGTAAAACGTTTAATTTTTTTTCCTTAGACTTTGCCATGTAAGGGGAAAATGACGGCATATACTGGATTCAAATAGCAAAGAACCCAACTAAGCTTTCACAATCCTACTGACAAACAAGAAAAATATTTCTTACCTTGTAGTTTCTATTTGTTCATAGGTGTTCAGTCAGTAACGTAACCAACAATGTATGCTCATTCTTGGTTTCTCTTGAATTCTACCAATGTGGGGTATGTTCAATGTGCACACTGTAAGGAATGCTGTCCAACATTCTTGGTCGTGTTTGACTGTCTGAGCTGTGGCGCTTCCGTTGCTAAGCAACAGACTCCAGCGATTGACAATACTGCCTCAATTAGCAACATTAAACTCTCTCCTCGTGATAGGTAATGTAACCTATTTTTTTTTTTTTTTACAGGGCGGAAAAGTCATCCCACAAATGTCATTCGTCGTTACCATAGCAACAGGGAGAGCGTCTTTCTGATGGAAGGAGGGCCTGAGGCGGTAGACTGCACTTGTATGCCATCTTGCGGAGGATAGAGTGAGTTAGTTACTGCAGCAACGGTCCACGCCTGGACCGCGTGGTCCTCCCTTCCCGCGCGGTCCTCCCTCCCCGCGCAAAGTGCATCGATTTACTTGGCAGTAGGCTGTAATTGCAACTACCTGACACTTAACTCGGCGGCTAAAAGCTGCATTCTAAGTAGAAACTGCAAGCATAGCGACCATGCTCTTTAACAAGAGCTCTCGACGTCTTTCGTAATCGTCAAACATCTGTAGCGCGCGACGTTATAAATATTCGGCAGTGGGTGCGTGAAGGCATACTTACCTGGCGTAGGAGACACCGTGATCATAAAGGCGGTTCTCCCAGGGCGAGACCTTTCCATTGCACTTCGGTTAGGTTGACCCCTGCGATTACCTCTAATGTAGGTAACTCGGGCGCATAATTTTTGGTAGTCGGGACTGCGTTCGCGCTGTCCCGTTCTTAAATTGTTTCAAAACTCAGCACGCAATAACAGAAGCTTGCCAGTATACAGCAAGCTGCAACTAGATAGGCACAAAACGGTTAGCTGCACGTCAAGGGACCTGGCGTCGAACCCAGAGCCACCCAGCGCGCGGCCCACTCCGCAACGACCTCGGACGTGCGCCCTTAGTAGCAGAAGCCACGACGACGCAACCCCCGCACAGCGTCCGAAAATAGCAGTCGGACAGCCATTTCGGCCCTTCTCTATCCATCGATGATTGCGCACCGACGGTAAATCGGCGGTGCATCGACCCCTGCACGGCCGGCTAGTGTGATGGGGCGGTTGGGCCCACAGCAGCCGATGAGCGGCCGTAGGCGGTGCAGCGTGTATCGAGGTATAAGACGGGCCGAAATCAAGCGTCTAGCGTAGCGTCTTACGACTTGCAGACTTGCGGCACTTGGGGTGCTGGGGTCGTAGTCGGGTCGTGAACTGGAGACAACAAGAGCGAGAAAAATGAAAATGAAATTGCGGCCAACAGCACCCTGTTTTCCCAGGTGGTCACCCATCCAAGTACTGACAAGGCCCGACGTTGCTTAACTTCGGTGATCGGACGAGAACCGGTGTTTTCAACGTGGTATGGCCGTTGGCGAGCAAATTGTGCAACATGAAACGACAAGTCTGCGTCGGACCATGTCTCTTAATTTCCACACTGAGTGTTTATTTACCTGGCAGTAAACCCACGAGGCTGGCATAAAATGGCCGATCCAGATTTCGTGAAATGAAATAACATTTCTTTATGGAATGCATTTAGAAAATTAAAACTTTCGTACCTATTCTCCCTACTAGGGACGAAAAAATAGAAACACTTTCTGTTATTATGTTACAGTTGCGACTTGACAAATTCGTTAGATAGTCCAAATTCGTAGCAAAACAATGTCGTTAAATTACACCTGACAAAGACAATAAAACTCGCCTTCAATTAATTCGCTTTTGAATCATTTACATTACAAAACGTTCCACTTCCATTTTTTATGTACTTATTTTAGCGTTCATTATGTCTGATTTAACTTATCCCCTCCCCCCACCGACCGACCACCACAACTTCGCCTAAATAAATAAGAGTGTAGGTGATACGAATTACTCCCTGCCCCATAACGCTTATGCCTAATGCAAAGGGTAAAACGTTTAATTTTTTTTCCTTAGACTTTGCCATGTAAGGGGAAAATGACGGCATATACTGGATTCAAATAGCAAAGAACCCAACTAAGCTTTCACAATCCTACTGACAAACAAGAAAAATATTTCTTACCTTGTAGTTTCTATTTGTTCATAGGTGTTCAGTCAGTAACGTAACCAACAATGTATGCTCATTCTTGGTTTCTCTTGAATTCTACCAATGTGGGGTATGTTCAATGTGCACACTGTAAGGAATGCTGTCCAACATTCTTGGTCGTGTTTGACTGTCTGAGCTGTGGCGCTTCCGTTGCTAAGCAACAGACTCCAGCGATTGACAATACTGCCTCAATTAGCAACATTAAACTCTCTCCTCGTGATAGGTAATGTAACCTATTTTTTTTTTTTTTTTACAGGGCGGAAAAGTCATCCCACAAATGTCATTCGTCGTTACCATAGCAACAGGGAGAGCGTCTTTCTGATGGAAGGAGGGACTGAGGCGGTAGACTGCACTTGTATGCCATCTTGCGGAGGATAGAGTGAGTTAGTTACTGCAGCAATGGTCCACGCCTGGACCGCGTGGTCCTCCCTTCCCGCGCGGTCCTCCCTCCCCGCGCAAAGTGCATCGATTTACTTGGCAGTAGGCTGTAATTGCAACTACCTGACACTTAACTCGGCGGCTAAAAGCTGCATTCTAAGTAGAAACTGCAAGCATAGCGACCATGCTCTTTAACAAGAGCTCTCGACGTCTTTCGTAATCGTCAAACATCTGTAGCGCGCGACGTTATAAATATTCGGCAGTGGGTGCGTGAAGGCATACTTACCTGGCGTAGGAGACACCGTGATCATAAAGGCGGTTCTCCCAGGGCGAGACCTTTCCATTGCACTTCGGTTAGGTTGACCCCTGCGATTACCTCTAATGTAGGTAACTCGGGCGCATAATTTTTGGTAGTCGGGACTGCGTTCGCGCTGTCCCGTTCTTAAATTGTTTCAAAACTCAGCACGCAATAACAGAAGCTTGCCAGTATACAGCAAGCTGCAACTAGATAGGCACAAAACGGTTAGCTGCACGTCAAGGGACCTGGCGTCGAACCCAGAGCCACCCAGCGCGCGGCCCACTCCGCAACGACCTCGGACGTGCGCCCTTAGTAGCAGAAGCCACGACGACGCAACCCCCGCACAGCGTCCGAAAATAGCAGTCGGACAGCCATTTCGGCCCTTCTCTATCCATCGATGATTGCGCACCGACGGTAAATCGGCGGTGCATCGAGCCCTGCACGGCCGGCTAGTGTGATGGGGCGGTTGGGCCCACAGCAGCCGATGAGCGGCCGTAGGCGGTGCAGCGTGTATCGAGGTATAAGACGGGCCGAAATCAAGCGTCTAGCGTAGCGTCTTACGACTTGCAGACTTGCGGCACTTGGGGTGCTGGGGTCGTAGTCGGGTCGTGAACTGGAGACAACAAGAGCGAGAAAAATGAAAATGAAATTGCGGCCAACAGCACCCTGTTTTCCCAGGTGGTCACCCATCCAAGTACTGACAAGGCCCGACGTTGCTTAACTTCGGTGATCGGACGAGAACCGGTGTTTTCAACGTGGTATGGCCGTTGGCGAGCAAATTGTGCAACATGAAACGACAAGTCTGCGTCGGACCATGTCTCTTAATTTCCACACTGAGTGTTTATTTACCTGGCAGTAAACCCACGAGGCTGGCATAAAACGGCCGATCCAGATTTCGTGAAATGAAATAACATTTCTTTATGGAATGCATTTAGAAAATTAAAACTTTCGTACCTATTCTCCCTACTAGGGACGAAAAAATAGAAACACTTTCTGTTATTATGTTACAGTTGCGACTTGACAAATTCGTTAGATAGTCCAAATTCGTAGCAAAACAATGTCGTTAAATTACACCTGACAAAGACAATAAAACTCGCCTTCAATTAATTCGCTTTTGAATCATTTACATTACAAAACGTTCCACTTCCATTTTTTATGTACTTATTTAGGCGTTCATGATGTCTGATTTAACTTATCCCCTCCCCCCACCGACCGACCACCACAACTTCGCCTAAATAAATAAGAGTGTAGGTGATACGAATTACTCCCTGCCCCATAACGCTTATGCCTAATGCAAAGGGTAAAACGTTTAATTTTTTTTCCTTAGACTTTGCCATGTAAGGGGAAAATGACGGCATATACTGGATTCAAATAGCAAAGAACCCAACTAAGCTTTCACAATCCTACTGACAAACAAGAAAAATATTTCTTACCTTGTAGTTTCTATTTGTTCATAGGTGTTCAGTCAGTAACGTAACCAACAATGTATGCTCATTCTTGGTTTCTCTTGAATTCTACCAATGTGGGGTATGTTCAATGTGCACACTGTAAGGAATGCTGTCCAACATTCTTGGTCGTGTTTGACTGTCTGAGCTGTGGCGCTTCCGTTGCTAAGCAACAGACTCCAGCGATTGACAATACTGCCTCAATTAGCAACATTAAACTCTCTCCTCGTGATAGGTAATGTAACCTATTTTTTTTTTTTTTACAGGGCGGAAAAGTCATCCCACAAATGTCATTCGTCGTTACCATAGCAACAGGGAGAGCGTCTTTCTGATGGAAGGAGGGCCTGAGGCGGTAGACTGCACTTGTATGCCATCTTGCGGAGGATAGAGTGAGTTAGTTACTGCAGCAACGGTCCACGCCTGGACCGCGTGGTCCTCCCTTCCCGCGCGGTCCTCCCTCCCCGCGCAAAGTGCATCGATTTACTTGGCAGTAGGCTGTAATTGCAACTACCTGACACTTAACTCGGCGGCTAAAAGCTGCATTCTAAGTAGAAACTGCAAGCATAGCGACCATGCTCTTTAACAAGAGCTCTCGACGTCTTTCGTAATCGTCAAACATCTGTAGCGCGCGACGTTATAAATATTCGGCAGTGGGTGCGTGAAGGCATACTTACCTGGCGTAGGAGACACCGTGATCATAAAGGCGGTTCTCCCAGGGCGAGACCTTTCCATTGCACTTCGGTTAGGTTGACCCCTGCGATTACCTCTAATGTAGGTAACTCGGGCGCATAATTTTTGGTAGTCGGGACTGCGTTCGCGCTGTCCCGTTCTTAAATTGTTTCAAAACTCAGCACGCAATAACAGAAGCTTGCCAGTATACAGCAAGCTGCAACTAGATAGGCACAAAACGGTTAGCTGCACGTCAAGGGACCTGGCGTCGAACCCAGAGCCACCCAGCGCGCGGCCCACTCCGCAACGACCTCGGACGTGCGCCCTTAGTAGCAGAAGCCACGACGACGCAACCCCCGCACAGCGTCCGAAAATAGCAGTCGGACAGCCATTTCGGCCCTTCTCTATCCATCGATGATTGCGCACCGACGGTAAATCGGCGGTGCATCGACCCCTGCACGGCCGGCTAGTGTGATGGGGCGGTTGGGCCCACAGCAGCCGATGAGCGGCCGTAGGCGGTGCAGCGTGTATCGAGGTATAAGACGGGCCGAAATCAAGCGTCTAGCGTAGCGTCTTACGACTTGCAGACTTGCGGCACTTGGGGTGCTGGGGTCGTAGTCGGGTCGTGAACTGGAGACAACAAGAGCGAGAAAAATGAAAATGAAATTGCGGCCAACAGCACCCTGTTTTCCCAGGTGGTCACCCATCCAAGTACTGACAAGGCCCGACGTTGCTTAACTTCGGTGATCGGACGAGAACCGGTGTTTTCAACGTGGTATGGCCGTTGGCGAGCAAATTGTGCAACATGAAACGACAAGTCTGCGTCGGACCATGTCTCTTAATTTCCACACTGAGTGTTTATTTACCTGGCAGTAAACCCACGAGGCTGGCATAAAATGGCCGATCCAGATTTCGTGAAATGAAATAACATTTCTTTATGGAATGCATTTAGAAAATTAAAACTTTCGTACCTATTCTCCCTACTAGGGACGAAAAAATAGAAACACTTTCTGTTATTATGTTACAGTTGCGACTTGACAAATTCGTTAGATAGTCCAAATTCGTAGCAAAACAATGTCGTTAAATTACACCTGACAAAGACAATAAAACTCGCCTTCAATTAATTCGCTTTTGAATCATTTACATTACAAAACGTTCCACTTCCATTTTTTATGTACTTATTTTAGCGTTCATTATGTCTGATTTAACTTATCCCCTCCCCCCACCGACCGACCACCACAACTTCGCCTAAATAAATAAGAGTGTAGGTGATACGAATTACTCCCTGCCCCATAACGCTTATGCCTAATGCAAAGGGTAAAACGTTTAATTTTTTTTCCTTAGACTTTGCCATGTAAGGGGAAAATGACGGCATATACTGGATTCAAATAGCAAAGAACCCAACTAAGCTTTCACAATCCTACTGACAAACAAGAAAAATATTTCTTACCTTGTAGTTTCTATTTGTTCATAGGTGTTCAGTCAGTAACGTAACCAACAATGTATGCTCATTCTTGGTTTCTCTTGAATTCTACCAATGTGGGGTATGTTCAATGTGCACACTGTAAGGAATGCTGTCCAACATTCTTGGTCGTGTTTGACTGTCTGAGCTGTGGCGCTTCCGTTGCTAAGCAACAGACTCCAGCGATTGACAATACTGCCTCAATTAGCAACATTAAACTCTCTCCTCGTGATAGGTAATGTAACCTATTTTTTTTTTTTTTACAGGGCGGAAAAGTCATCCCACAAATGTCATTCGTCGTTACCATAGCAACAGGGAGAGCGTCTTTCTGATGGAAGGAGGGACTGAGGCGGTAGACTGCACTTGTATGCCATCTTGCGGAGGATAGAGTGAGTTAGTTACTGCAGCAATGGTCCACGCCTGGACCGCGTGGTCCTCCCTTCCCGCGCGGTCCTCCCTCCCCGCGCAAAGTGCATCGATTTACTTGGCAGTAGGCTGTAATTGCAACTACCTGACACTTAACTCGGCGGCTAAAAGCTGCATTCTAAGTAGAAACTGCAAGCATAGCGACCATGCTCTTTAACAAGAGCTCTCGACGTCTTTCGTAATCGTCAAACATCTGTAGCGCGCGACGTTATAAATATTCGGCAGTGGGTGCGTGAAGGCATACTTACCTGGCGTAGGAGACACCGTGATCATAAAGGCGGTTCTCCCAGGGCGAGACCTTTCCATTGCACTTCGGTTAGGTTGACCCCTGCGATTACCTCTAATGTAGGTAACTCGGGCGCATAATTTTTGGTAGTCGGGACTGCGTTCGCGCTGTCCCGTTCTTAAATTGTTTCAAAACTCAGCACGCAATAACAGAAGCTTGCCAGTATACAGCAAGCTGCAACTAGATAGGCACAAAACGGTTAGCTGCACGTCAAGGGACCTGGCGTCGAACCCAGAGCCACCCAGCGCGCGGCCCACTCCGCAACGACCTCGGACGTGCGCCCTTAGTAGCAGAAGCCACGACGACGCAACCCCCGCACAGCGTCCGAAAATAGCAGTCGGACAGCCATTTCGGCCCTTCTCTATCCATCGATGATTGCGCACCGACGGTAAATCGGCGGTGCATCGAGCCCTGCACGGCCGGCTAGTGTGATGGGGCGGTTGGGCCCACAGCAGCCGATGAGCGGCCGTAGGCGGTGCAGCGTGTATCGAGGTATAAGACGGGCCGAAATCAAGCGTCTAGCGTAGCGTCTTACGACTTGCAGACTTGCGGCACTTGGGGTGCTGGGGTCGTAGTCGGGTCGTGAACTGGAGACAACAAGAGCGAGAAAAATGAAAATGAAATTGCGGCCAACAGCACCCTGTTTTCCCAGGTGGTCACCCATCCAAGTACTGACAAGGCCCGACGTTGCTTAACTTCGGTGATCGGACGAGAACCGGTGTTTTCAACGTGGTATGGCCGTTGGCGAGCAAATTGTGCAACATGAAACGACAAGTCTGCGTCGGACCATGTCTCTTAATTTCCACACTGAGTGTTTATTTACCTGGCAGTAAACCCACGAGGCTGGCATAAAACGGCCGATCCAGATTTCGTGAAATGAAATAACATTTCTTTATGGAATGCATTTAGAAAATTAAAACTTTCGTACCTATTCTCCCTACTAGGGACGAAAAAATAGAAACACTTTCTGTTATTATGTTACAGTTGCGACTTGACAAATTCGTTAGATAGTCCAAATTCGTAGCAAAACAATGTCGTTAAATTACACCTGACAAAGACAATAAAACTCGCCTTCAATTAATTCGCTTTTGAATCATTTACATTACAAAACGTTCCACTTCCATTTTTTATGTACTTATTTAGGCGTTCATTATGTCTGATTTAACTTATCCCCTCCCCCCACCGACCGACCACCACAACTTCGCCTAAATAAATAAGAGTGTAGGTGATACGAATTACTCCCTGCCCCATAACGCTTATGCCTAATGCAAAGGGTAAAACGTTTAATTTTTTTTCCTTAGACTTTGCCATGTAAGGGGAAAATGACGGCATATACTGGATTCAAATAGCAAAGAACCCAACTAAGCTTTCACAATCCTACTGACAAACAAGAAAAATATTTCTTACCTTGTAGTTTCTATTTGTTCATAGGTGTTCAGTCAGTAACGTAACCAACAATGTATGCTCATTCTTGGTTTCTCTTGAATTCTACCAATGTGGGGTATGTTCAATGTGCACACTGTAAGGAATGCTGTCCAACATTCTTGGTCGTGTTTGACTGTCTGAGCTGTGGCGCTTCCGTTGCTAAGCAACAGACTCCAGCGATTGACAATACTGCCTCAATTAGCAACATTAAACTCTCTCCTCGTGATAGGTAATGTAACCTATTTTTTTTTTTTTTTTTTTTTTTTTTTTTTACAGGGCGGAAAAGTCATCCCACAAATGTCATTCGTCGTTACCATAGCAACAGGGAGAGCGTCTTTCTGATGGAAGGAGGGACTGAGGCGGTAGACTGCACTTGTATGCCATCTTGCGGAGGATAGAGTGAGTTAGTTACTGCAGCAATGGTCCACGCCTGGACCGCGTGGTCCTCCCTTCCCGCGCGGTCCTCCCTCCCCGCGCAAAGTGCATCGATTTACTTGGCAGTAGGCTGTAATTGCAACTACCTGACACTTAACTCGGCGGCTAAAAGCTGCATTCTAAGTAGAAACTGCAAGCATAGCGACCATGCTCTTTAACAAGAGCTCTCGACGTCTTTCGTAATCGTCAAACATCTGTAGCGCGCGACGTTATAAATATTCGGCAGTGGGTGCGTGAAGGCATACTTACCTGGCGTAGGAGACACCGTGATCATAAAGGCGGTTCTCCCAGGGCGAGACCTTTCCATTGCACTTCGGTTAGGTTGACCCCTGCGATTACCTCTAATGTAGGTAACTCGGGCGCATAATTTTTGGTAGTCGGGACTGCGTTCGCGCTGTCCCGTTCTTAAATTGTTTCAAAACTCAGCACGCAATAACAGAAGCTTGCCAGTATACAGCAAGCTGCAACTAGATAGGCACAAAACGGTTAGCTGCACGTCAAGGGACCTGGCGTCGAACCCAGAGCCACCCAGCGCGCGGCCCACTCCGCAACGACCTCGGACGTGCGCCCTTAGTAGCAGAAGCCACGACGACGCAACCCCCGCACAGCGTCCGAAAATAGCAGTCGGACAGCCATTTCGGCCCTTCTCTATCCATCGATGATTGCGCACCGACGGTAAATCGGCGGTGCATCGACCCCTGCACGGCCGGCTAGTGTGATGGGGCGGTTGGGCCCACAGCAGCCGATGAGCGGCCGTAGGCGGTGCAGCGTGTATCGAGGTATAAGACGGGCCGAAATCAAGCGTCTAGCGTAGCGTCTTACGACTTGCAGACTTGCGGCACTTGGGGTGCTGGGGTCGTAGTCGGGTCGTGAACTGGAGACAACAAGAGCGAGAAAAATGAAAATGAAATTGCGGCCAACAGCACCCTGTTTTCCCAGGTGGTCACCCATCCAAGTACTGACAAGGCCCGACGTTGCTTAACTTCGGTGATCGGACGAGAACCGGTGTTTTCAACGTGGTATGGCCGTTGGCGAGCAAATTGTGCAACATGAAACGACAAGTCTGCGTCGGACCATGTCTCTTAATTTCCACACTGAGTGTTTATTTACCTGGCAGTAAACCCACGAGGCTGGCATAAAACGGCCGATCCAGATTTCGTGAAATGAAATAACATTTCTTTATGGAATGCATTTAGAAAATTAAAACTTTCGTACCTATTCTCCCTACTAGGGACGAAAAAATAGAAACACTTTCTGTTATTATGTTACAGTTGCGACTTGACAAATTCGTTAGATAGTCCAAATTCGTAGCAAAACAATGTCGTTAAATTACACCTGACAAAGACAATAAAACTCGCCTTCAATTAATTCGCTTTTGAATCATTTACATTACAAAACGTTCCACTTCCATTTTTTATGTACTTATTTTAGCGTTCATTATGTCTGATTTAACTTATCCCCTCCCCCCACCGACCGACCACCACAACTTCGCCTAAATAAATAAGAGTGTAGGTGATACGAATTACTCCCTGCCCCATAACGCTTATGCCTAATGCAAAGGGTAAAACGTTTAATTTTTTTTCCTTAGACTTTGCCATGTAAGGGGAAAATGACGGCATATACTGGATTCAAATAGCAAAGAACCCAACTAAGCTTTCACAATCCTACTGACAAACAAGAAAAATATTTCTTACCTTGTAGTTTCTATTTGTTCATAGGTGTTCAGTCAGTAACGTAACCAACAATGTATGCTCATTCTTGGTTTCTCTTGAATTCTACCAATGTGGGGTATGTTCAATGTGCACACTGTAAGGAATGCTGTCCAACATTCTTGGTCGTGTTTGACTGTCTGAGCTGTGGCGCTTCCGTTGCTAAGCAACAGACTCCAGCGATTGACAATACTGCCTCAATTAGCAACATTAAACTCTCTCCTCGTGATAGGTAATGTAACCTATTTTTTTTTTTTTTTTTTTACAGGGCGGAAAAGTCATCCCACAAATGTCATTCGTCGTTACCATAGCAACAGGGAGAGCGTCTTTCTGATGGAAGGAGGGCCTGAGGCGGTAGACTGCACTTGTATGCCATCTTGCGGAGGATAGAGTGAGTTAGTTACTGCAGCAACGGTCCACGCCTGGACCGCGTGGTCCTCCCTTCCCGCGCGGTCCTCCCTCCCCGCGCAAAGTGCATCGATTTACTTGGCAGTAGGCTGTAATTGCAACTACCTGACACTTAACTCGGCGGCTAAAAGCTGCATTCTAAGTAGAAACTGCAAGCATAGCGACCATGCTCTTTAACAAGAGCTCTCGACGTCTTTCGTAATCGTCAAACATCTGTAGCGCGCGACGTTATAAATATTCGGCAGTGGGTGCGTGAAGGCATAGGTCGTACTACCCGCACCTTCCGCCTCCACGATTTCTATCTTACCCTTCACAACCGACCCATCCGCCACACCCCCACCCTCAAGTACCTTGGCCTTACCCTTGACCGCCAACTGTCCTGGACTCCATACCTCAAATCCCTCCGTGAGAAAGCTCTGTCCCGCCTAAACCTCCTAAAACTCCTCACTGGCCGGACGTGGGGCCTCCACCCTTCCACTGTCCTTCACACCTACAAATCAATCATGCGCCCCGTCCTTTGTTCCTTCCACCCCGCCTGGATATCAGCCCCTCCTACTTTCTACAAGTCCCTCCAGATTCTAGAACGCCACGCCCTCCGCCTCGCATACCGTATCAGACTCCCTTCCCCCACGCGGATCCTCTATGACCTCATCCCCTTCCCTCCTCTCCTACAACACCTCGAACATCTCCGGCTCCTTTACGCATCCCGCAAAATAGAGTCCAAAAACCCTCTGGTCTACCCTATTCTTACGAATCCCGGGCCTCTGCCACGCCTCCGCCAAACCGTCCCTCCCGGCCTTCACCTCCATACGCTCCGTATCCTCTCCCAAGGCAATTTCCGCACCCTTCCTCTACCGGATACCGAACTTCGGCCCGATATCTACCCCTCCTACCAACTCTGATCCCTTCCCCGTAGCATCAGCGCCCCTCCCCTCTCTCCCGTCCCTTTTCCTTCCCGCCCGCTTGGCTACCCTCTCCCATGCCCAGAGTCTCGTCACTCCTTCCCTCCTTACGCTCTCTTCCCTCCCCTTCTCCCCCTCCCCCGCACTTCCCCCGTCCCTGCCCCACCTCCCCCCCTCCATCCCCTCCCCACTCCCTGCGGGGGCGTCTCGACTTTTTATCTATGTGTTCAGTGCAAGTGTCTCCAGTGTCGTGTGTTTTACTCAGTGCCTCCATAATCGCCGTCCCCATGTTTTATTCTTTACGCCGTCAGCTGTCTCCGTGTGTGAACTTCGTGTCTCCGCAATGTACTTTTAAACTTGTCACCGTGGCCGGTTGTTTTTACTGACTGTGTGTGTGTTTTATCACTACTCGTCTCTTTTTTGTTCTCTGCCATATGTTTTGTCCCGTTTATACATGTCCGTTTTACTCTGTCGAAAAATCTGTCTGTCAAGTTTTTTATTTCCCCAATTTTGTCCATCTTTTTATATTTTATCTCTTCTTTGTCATGCTTGTGTATCACATGGCTGAAGAGCAGCCACCGCAGCTGCTGCCAGCCTGCCAGCTGTTTCTACGGCTGGCTTTAAAACAACAATAAAGGAAAAAAAAAAAAAAAAATGCGTGAAGGCATACTTACCTGGCGTAGGAGACACCGTGATCATAAAGGCGGTTCTCCCAGGGCGAGACCTTTCCATTGCACTTCGGTTAGGTTGACCCCTGCGATTACCTCTAATGTAGGTAACTCGGGCGCATAATTTTTGGTAGTCGGGACTGCGTTCGCGCTGTCCCGTTCTTAAATTGTTTCAAAACTCAGCACGCAATAACAGAAGCTTGCCAGTATACAGCAAGCTGCAACTAGATAGGCACAAAACGGTTAGCTGCACGTCAAGGGACCTGGCGTCGAACCCAGAGCCACCCAGCGCGCGGCCCACTCCGCAACGACCTCGGACGTGCGCCCTTAGTAGCAGAAGCCACGACGACGCAACCCCCGCACAGCGTCCGAAAATAGCAGTCGGACAGCCATTTCGGCCCTTCTCTATCCATCGATGATTGCGCACCGACGGTAAATCGGCGGTGCATCGACCCCTGCACGGCCGGCTAGTGTGATGGGGCGGTTGGGCCCACAGCAGCCGATGAGCGGCCGTAGGCGGTGCAGCGTGTATCGAGGTATAAGACGGGCCGAAATCAAGCGTCTAGCGTAGCGTCTTACGACTTGCAGACTTGCGGCACTTGGGGTGCTGGGGTCGTAGTCGGGTCGTGAACTGGAGACAACAAGAGCGAGAAAAATGAAAATGAAATTGCGGCCAACAGCACCCTGTTTTCCCAGGTGGTCACCCATCCAAGTACTGACAAGGCCCGACGTTGCTTAACTTCGGTGATCGGACGAGAACCGGTGTTTTCAACGTGGTATGGCCGTTGGCGAGCAAATTGTGCAACATGAAACGACAAGTCTGCGTCGGACCATGTCTCTTAATTTCCACACTGAGTGTTTATTTACCTGGCAGTAAACCCACGAGGCTGGCATAAAACGGCCGATCCAGATTTCGTGAAATGAAATAACATTTCTTTATGGAATGCATTTAGAAAATTAAAACTTTCGTACCTATTCTCCCTACTAGGGACGAAAAAATAGAAACACTTTCTGTTATTATGTTACAGTTGCGACTTGACAAATTCGTTAGATAGTCCAAATTCGTAGCAAAACAATGTCGTTAAATTACACCTGACAAAGACAATAAAACTCGCCTTCAATTAATTCGCTTTTGAATCATTTACATTACAAAACGTTCCACTTCCATTTTTTATGTACTTATTTTAGCGTTCATTATGTCTGATTTAACTTATCCCCTCCCCCCACCGACCGACCACCACAACTTCGCCTAAATAAATAAGAGTGTAGGTGATACGAATTACTCCCTGCCCCATAACGCTTATGCCTAATGCAAAGGGTAAAACGTTTAATTTTTTTTCCTTAGACTTTGCCATGTAAGGGGAAAATGACGGCATATACTGGATTCAAATAGCAAAGAACCCAACTAAGCTTTCACAATCCTACTGACAAACAAGAAAAATATTTCTTACCTTGTAGTTTCTATTTGTTCATAGGTGTTCAGTCAGTAACGTAACCAACAATGTATGCTCATTCTTGGTTTCTCTTGAATTCTACCAATGTGGGGTATGTTCAATGTGCACACTGTAAGGAATGCTGTCCAACATTCTTGGTCGTGTTTGACTGTCTGAGCTGTGGCGCTTCCGTTGCTAAGCAACAGACTCCAGCGATTGACAATACTGCCTCAATTAGCAACATTAAACTCTCTCCTCGTGATAGGTAATGTAACCTATTTTTTTTTTTTTTTTTTTTTTTTTTTACAGGGCGGAAAAGTCATCCCACAAATGTCATTCGTCGTTACCATAGCAACAGGGAGAGCGTCTTTCTGATGGAAGGAGGGCCTGAGGCGGTAGACTGCACTTGTATGCCATCTTGCGGAGGATAGAGTGAGTTAGTTACTGCAGCAACGGTCCACGCCTGGACCGCGTGGTCCTCCCTTCCCGCGCAAAGTGCATCGATTTACTTGGCAGTAGGCTGTAATTGCAACTACCTGACACTTAACTCGGCGGCTAAAAGCTGCATTCTAAGTAGAAACTGCAAGCATAGCGACCATGCTCTTTAACAAGAGCTCTCGACGTCTTTCGTAATCGTCAAACATCTGTAGCGCGCGACGTTATAAATATTCGGCAGTGGGTGCGTGAAGGCCTCCTACCAACTCTGATCCCTTCCCCGTAGCATCAGCGCCCCTCCCCTCTCTCCCGTCCCTTTTCCTTCCCGCCCGCTTGGCTACCCCTCTCCCATGCCCAGAGTCTCGTCACTCCTTCCCTCCTTACGCTCTCTTCCCTCCCCTTCTCCCCCTCCCCCGCACTTCCCCCGTCCCTGCCCCACCTCCCCCCCTCCGTCCCCTCCCCACTCCCTGCGGGGGCGTCTCGACTTTTTATCTATGTGTTCAGTGCAAGTGTCTCCAGTGTCGTGTGTTTTACTCAGTGCCTCCATAATCGCCGTCCCCATGTTTTATTCTTTACGCCGTCAGCTGTCTCCGTGTGTGAACTTCGTGTCTCCGCAATGTACTTTTAAACTTGTCACCGTGGCCGGTTGTTTTTACTGACTGTGTGTGTGTTTTATCACTACTCGTCTCTTTTTTGTTCTCTGCCATATGTTTTGTCCCATTTATACATGTCCGTTTTACTCTGACGAAAAATCTGTCTGTCAAGTTTTTAATTTCCGCAATTTTGTTCATCTTTTTTATATTTTATCTCTTCTTTGTCAAATACTTGTGTATCACATGGCTGAAGAGCAGCCACCGCAGCTGCTGCCAGCCTGCCAGCTGTTTCTACGGCTGGCTTTAAAACAACAATAAAGGAAAAAAAAAAAAAAAAAAATGCGTGAAGGCATACTTACCTGGAGTAGGAGACACCGTGATCATAAAGGCGGTTCTCCCAGGGCGAGACCTTTCCATTGCACTTCGGTTAGGTTGACCCCTGCGATTACCTCTAATGTAGGTAACTCGGGCGCATAATTTTTGGTAGTCGGGACTGCGTTCGCGCTGTCCCGTTCTTAAATTGTTTCAAAACTCAGCACGCAATAACAGAAGCTTGCCAGTATACAGCAAGCTGCAACTAGATAGGCACAAAACGGTTAGCTGCACGTCAAGGGACCTGGCGTCGAACCCAGAGCCACCCAGCGCGCGGCCCACTCCGCAACGACCTCGGACGTGCGCCCTTAGTAGCAGAAGCCACGACGACGCAACCCCCGCACAGCGTCCGAAAATAGCAGTCGGACAGCCATTTCGGCCCTTCTCTGTCCATCGATGATTGCGCACCGACGGTAAATCGGCGGTGCATCGAGCCCTGCACGGCCGGCTAGTGTGATGGGGCGGTTGGGCCCACAGCAGCCGATGAGCGGCCGTAGGCGGTGCAGCGTGTATCGAGGTATAAGACGGGCCGAAATCAAGCGTCTAGCGTAGCGTCTTACGACTTGCAGACTTGCGGCACTTGGGGTGCTGGGGTCGTAGTCGGGTCGTGAACTGGAGACAACAAGAGCGAGAAAAATGAAAATGAAATTGCGGCCAACAGCACCCTGTTTTCCCAGGTGGTCACCCATCCAAGTACTGACAAGGCCCGACGTTGCTTAACTTCGGTGATCGGACGAGAACCGGTGTTTTCAACGTGGTATGGCCGTTGGCGAGCAAATTGTGCAACATGAAACGACAAGTCTGCGTCGGACCATGTCTCTTAATTTCCACACTGACTGTTTATTTATTTACCTGGCAGTAAAAACACGAGACTGGCATAAAACGGCCGATCCAGATTTCGTGAAATGAAATAACATTTCTTTATGGAATGCATTTAGAAAATTAAAAC
Source organism: Locusta migratoria (assembly GCA_026315105.1). NCBI lineage: Eukaryota > Metazoa > Arthropoda > Insecta > Orthoptera > Acrididae > Locusta > Locusta migratoria. Next base: position 568,442,939 of record CM048746.1, read on the forward strand.
TTTCGTACCTATTCTCCCTACTAGGGACGAAAAAATAGAAACACTTTCTGTTATTATGTTACAGTTGCGACTTGACAAATTCGTTAGATAGTCCAAATTCGTAGCAAAACAATGTCGTTAAATTACACCTGACAAAGACAATAAAACTCGCCTTCAATTAATTCGCTTTTGAATCATTTACATTACAAAACGTTCCACTTCCATTTTTATGTACTTATTTTAGCGTTCATTATGTCTGATTTAACTTATCCCCTCCCCCCACCGACCGACCACCACAACTTCGCCTAAATAAATAAGAGTGTAGGTGATACGAATTACTCCCTGCCCCATAACGCTTATGCCTAATGCAAAGGGTAAAACGTTTAATTTTTTTTCCTTAGACTTTGCCATGTAGGGGGAAAATGACGGCATATACTGGATTCAAATAGCAAAGAACCCAACTAAGCTTTCACAATCCTACTGACAAACAAGAAAAATATTTCTTACCTTGTAGTTTCTATTTGTTCATAGGTGTTCAGTCAGTAACGTAACCAACAATGTATGCTGATTCTTGGTTTCTCTTGAATTCTACCAATGTGGGGTATGTTCAATGTGCACACTGTAAGGAATGCTGTCCAACATTCTTGGTCGTGTTTGACTGTCTGAGCTGTGGCGCTTCCGTTGCTAAGCAACAGACTCCAGCGATTGACAATACTGCCTCAATTAGCAACATTAAACTCTCTCCTCGTGATAGGTAATGTAACCTATTTTTTTTTTTTTTTTTTTTTTTTTTTACAGGGCGGAAAAGTCATCCCACAAATGTCATTCGTCGTTACCATAGCAAAAGGGAGAGCGTCTTTCTGATGGAAGGAGGGCCTGAGGTGGTAGACTGCACTTGTATGCCATCTTGCGGAGGATAGAGTGAGTTAGTTACTGCAGCAACGGTCCACGCCTGGACCGCGTGGTCCTCCCTTCCCGCGCGGTCCTCCCTCCCCGCGCAAAGTGCATCGATTTACTTGGCAGTAGGCTGTAATTGCAACTATCTGACACTTAACTCGGCGGCTAAAAGCTGCATTCTAAGTAGAAACTGCAAGCATAGCGACCATGCTCTTTAACAAGAGCTCTCGACGTCTTTCGTAATCGTCATACATCTGTAGCGCGCGACGTTATAAATATTCGGCAGTGGGTGCGTGAAGGCATACTTACCTGGCGTAGGAGACACCGTGATCATAGAGGCGGTTCTCCCAGGGCGAGACCTTTCCATTGCACTTCGGTTAGGTTGACCCCTGCGATTACCTCTAATGTAGGTAACTCGGGCGCATAATTTTTGGTAGTCGGGACTGCGTTCGCGCTGTCCCGTTCTTAAATTGTTTCAAAACTCAGCACGCAATAACAGAAGCTTGCCAGTATACAGCAAGCTGCAACTAGATAGGCACAAAACGGTTAGCTGCACGTCAAGGGACCTGGCGTCGAACCCAGAGCCACCCAGCGCGCGGCCCACTCCGCAACGACCTCGGACGTGCGCCCTTAGTAGCAGAAGCCACGACGACGCAACCCCCGCACAGCGTCCGAAAATAGCAGTCGGACAGCCATTTCGGCCCTTCTCTGTCCATCGATGATTGCGCACCGACGGTAAATCGGCGGTGCATCGAGCCCTGCACGGCCGGCTAGTGTGATGGGGCGGTTGGGCCCACAGCAGCCGATGAGCGGCCGTAGGCGGTGCAGCGTGTATCGAGGTATAAGACGGGCCGAAATCAAGCGTCTAGCGTAGCGTCTTACGACTTGCAGACTTGCGGCACTTGGGGTGCTGGGGTCGTAGTCGGGTCGTGAACTGGAGACAACAAGAGCGAGGAAAATGAATATGTAATTGCGGCCAACAGCACCCTGTTTTCCCAGGTGGTCACCCATCCAAGTACTGACAAGGCCCGACGTTGCTTAACTTCGGTGATCGGACGAGAACCGGTGTTTTCAACGTGGTATGGCCGTTGGCGAGCAAATTGTGCAACATGAAACGACAAGTCTGCGTCGGACCATGTCTCTTAATTTCCACACTGACTGTTTATTTATTTACCTGGCAGTAAAAACACGAGACTGGCATAAAACGGCCGATCCAGATTTCGTGAAATGAAATAACATTTCTTTATGGAATGCATTTAGAAAATTAAAACTTTCGTACCTATTCTCCCTACTAGGGACGAAAAAATAGAAACACTTTCTGTTATTATGTTACAGTTGCGACTTGACAAATTCGTTAGATAGTCCAAATTCGTAGCAAAACAATGTCGTTAAATTACACCTGACAAAGACAATAAAACTCGCCTTCAATTAATTCGCTTTTGAATCATTTACATTACAAAACGTTCCACTTCCATTTTTATGTACTTATTTTAGCGTTCATTATGTCTGATTTAACTTATCCCCTCCCCCCACCGACCGACCACCACAACTTCGCCTAAATAAATAAGAGTGTAGGTGATACGAATTACTCCCTGCCCCATAACGCTTATGCCTAATGCAAAGGGTAAAACGTTTAATTTTTTTTCCTTAGACTTTGCCATGTAGGGGGAAAATGACGGCATATACTGGATTCAAATAGCAAAGAACCCAACTAAGCTTTCACAATCCTACTGACAAACAAGAAAAATATTTCTTACCTTGTAGTTTCTATTTGTTCATAGGTGTTCAGTCAGTAACGTAACCAACAATGTATGCTCATTCTTGGTTTCTCTTGAATTCTACCAATGTGGGGTATGTTCAATGTGCACACTGTAAGGAATGCTGTCCAACATTCTTGGTCGTGTTTGACTGTCTGAGCTGTGGCGCTTCCGTTGCTAAGCAACAGACTCCAGCGATTGACAATACTGCCTCAATTAGCAACATTAAACTCTCTCCTCGTGATAGGTAATGTAACCTATTTTTTTTTTTTTTTTTTTTTTTTTTTTTTACAGGGCGGAAAAGTCATCCCACAAATGTCATTCGTCGTTACCATAGCAAAAGGGAGAGCGTCTTTCTGATGGAAGGAGGGCCTGAGGTGGTAGACTGCACTTGTATGCCATCTTGCGGAGGATAGAGTGAGTTAGTTACTGCAGCAACGGTCCACGCCTGGACCGCGTGGTCCTCCCTTCCCGCGCGGTCCTCCCTCCCCGCGCAAAGTGCATCGATTTACTTGGCAGTAGGCTGTAATTGCAACTATCTGACACTTAACTCGGCGGCTAAAAGCTGCATTCTAAGTAGAAACTGCAAGCATAGCGACCATGCTCTTTAACAAGAGCTCTCGACGTCTTTCGTAATCGTCATACATCTGTAGCGCGCGACGTTATAAATATTCGGCAGTGGGTGCGTGAAGGCATACTTACCTGGCGTAGGAGACACCGTGATCATAGAGGCGGTTCTCCCAGGGCGAGACCTTTCCATTGCACTTCGGTTAGGTTGACCCCTGCGATTACCTCTAATGTAGGTAACTCGGGCGCATAATTTTTGGTAGTCGGGACTGCGTTCGCGCTGTCCCGTTCTTAAATTGTTTCAAAACTCAGCACGCAATAACAGAAGCTTGCCAGTATACAGCAAGCTGCAACTAGATAGGCACAAAACGGTTAGCTGCACGTCAAGGGACCTGGCGTCGAACCCAGAGCCACCCAGCGCGCGGCCCACTCCGCAACGACCTCGGACGTGCGCCCTTAGTAGCAGAAGCCACGACGACGCAACCCCCGCACAGCGTCCGAAAATAGCAGTCGGACAGCCATTTCGGCCCTTCTCTGTCCATCGATGATTGCGCACCGACGGTAAATCGGCGGTGCATCGAGCCCTGCACGGCCGGCTAGTGTGATGGGGCGGTTGGGCCCACAGCAGCCGATGAGCGGCCGTAGGCGGTGCAGCGTGTATCGAGGTATAAGACGGGCCGAAATCAAGCGTCTAGCGTAGCGTCTTACGACTTGCAGACTTGCGGCACTTGGGGTGCTGGGGTCGTAGTCGGGTCGTGAACTGGAGACAACAAGAGCGAGAAAAATGAAAATGAAATTGCGGCCAACAGCACCCTGTTTTCCCAGGTGGTCACCCATCCAAGTACTGACAAGGCCCGACGTTGCTTAACTTCGGTGATCGGACGAGAACCGGTGTTTTCAACGTGGTATGGCCGTTGGCGAGCAAATTGTGCAACATGAAACGACAAGTCTGCGTCGGACCATGTCTCTTAATTTCCACACTGACTGTTTATTTATTTACCTGGCAGTAAAAACACGAGACTGGCATAAAACGGCCGATCCAGATTTCGTGAAATGAAATAACATTTCTTTATGGAATGCATTTAGAAAATTAAAACTTTCGTACCTATTCTCCCTACTAGGGACGAAAAAATAGAAACACTTTCTGTTATTATGTTACAGTTGCGACTTGACAAATTCGTTAGATAGTCCAAATTCGTAGCAAAACAATGTCGTTAAATTACACCTGACAAAGACAATAAAACTCGCCTTCAATTAATTCGCTTTTGAATCATTTACATTACAAAACGTTCCACTTCCATTTTTATGTACTTATTTTAGCGTTCATTATGTCTGATTTAACTTATCCCCTCCCCCCACCGACCGACCACCACAACTTCGCCTAAATAAATAAGAGTGTAGGTGATACGAATTACTCCCTGCCCCATAACGCTTATGCCTAATGCAAAGGGTAAAACGTTTAATTTTTTTTCCTTAGACTTTGCCATGTAGGGGGAAAATGACGGCATATACTGGATTCAAATAGCAAAGAACCCAACTAAGCTTTCACAATCCTACTGACAAACAAGAAAAATATTTCTTACCTTGTAGTTTCTATTTGTTCATAGGTGTTCAGTCAGTAACGTAACCAACAATGTATGCTGATTCTTGGTTTCTCTTGAATTCTACCAATGTGGGGTATGTTCAATGTGCACACTGTAAGGAATGCTGTCCAACATTCTTGGTCGTGTTTGACTGTCTGAGCTGTGGCGCTTCCGTTGCTAAGCAACAGACTCCAGCGATTGACAATACTGCCTCAATTAGCAACATTAAACTCTCTCCTCGTGATAGGTAATGTAACCTATTTTTTTTTTTTTTTTTTTTTTTTTTTTTTTTTTTTTTTTTTTTTTTTTTACAGGGCGGAAAAGTCATCCCACAAATGTCATTCGTCGTTACCATAGCAAAAGGGAGAGCGTCTTTCTGATGGAAGGAGGGCCTGAGGTGGTAGACTGCACTTGTATGCCATCTTGCGGAGGATAGAGTGAGTTAGTTACTGCAGCAACGGTCCACGCCTGGACCGCGTGGTCCTCCCTTCCCGCGCGGTCCTCCCTCCCCGCGCAAAGTGCATCGATTTACTTGGCAGTAGGCTGTAATTGCAACTATCTGACACTTAACTCGGCGGCTAAAAGCTGCATTCTAAGTAGAAACTGCAAGCATAGCGACCATGCTCTTTAACAAGAGCTCTCGACGTCTTTCGTAATCGTCAAACATCTGTAGCGCGCGACGTTATAAATATTCGGCAGTGGGTGCGTGAAGGCATACTTACCTGGCGTAGGAGACACCGTGATCATAAAGGCGGTTCTCCCAGGGCGAGACCTTTCCATTGCACTTCGGTTAGGTTGACCCCTGCGATTACCTCTAATGTAGGTAACTCGGGCGCATAATTTTTGGTAGTCGGGACTGCGTTCGCGCTGTCCCGTTCTTAAATTGTTTCAAAACTCAGCACGCAATAACAGAAGCTTGCCAGTATACAGCAAGCTGCAACTAGATAGGCACAAAACGGTTAGCTGCACGTCAAGGGACCTGGCGTCGAACCCAGAGCCACCCAGCGCGCGGCCCACTCCGCAACGACCTCGGACGTGCGCCCTTAGTAGCAGAAGCCACGACGACGCAACCCCCGCACAGCGTCCGAAAATAGCAGTCGGACAGCCATTTCGGCCCTTCTCTGTCCATCGATGATTGCGCACCGACGGTAAATCGGCGGTGCATCGAGCCCTGCACGGCCGGCTAGTGTGATGGGGCGGTTGGGCCCACAGCAGCCGATGAGCGGCCGTAGGCGGTGCAGCGTGTATCGAGGTATAAGACGGGCCGAAATCAAGCGTCTAGCGTAGCGTCTTACGACTTGCAGACTTGCGGCACTTGGGGTGCTGGGGTCGTAGTCGGGTCGTGAACTGGAGACAACAAGAGCGAGAAAAATGAAAATGAAATTGCGGCCAACAGCACCCTGTTTTCCCAGGTGGTCACCCATCCAAGTACTGACAAGGCCCGACGTTGCTTAACTTCGGTGATCGGACGAGAACCGGTGTTTTCAACGTGGTATGGCCGTTGGCGAGCAAATTGTGCAACATGAAACGACAAGTCTGCGTCGGACCATGTCTCTTAATTTCCACACTGACTGTTTATTTATTTACCTGGCAGTAAAAACACGAGACTGGCATAAAACGGCCGATCCAGATTTCGTGAAATGAAATAACATTTCTTTATGGAATGCATTTAGAAAATTAAAACTTTCGTACCTATTCTCCCTACTAGGGACGAAAAAATAGAAACACTTTCTGTTATTATGTTACAGTTGCGACTTGACAAATTCGTTAGATAGTCCAAATTCGTAGCAAAACAATGTCGTTAAATTACACCTGACAAAGACAATAAAACTCGCCTTCAATTAATTCGCTTTTGAATCATTTACATTACAAAACGTTCCACTTCCATTTTTATGTACTTATTTTAGCGTTCATTATGTCTGATTTAACTTATCCCCTCCCCCCACCGACCGACCACCACAACTTCGCCTAAATAAATAAGAGTGTAGGTGATACGAATTACTCCCTGCCCCATAACGCTTATGCCTAATGCAAAGGGTAAAACGTTTAATTTTTTTTCCTTAGACTTTGCCATGTAGGGGGAAAATGACGGCATATACTGGATTCAAATAGCAAAGAACCCAACTAAGCTTTCACAATCCTACTGACAAACAAGAAAAATATTTCTTACCTTGTAGTTTCTATTTGTTCATAGGTGTTCAGTCAGTAACGTAACCAACAATGTATGCTGATTCTTGGTTTCTCTTGAATTCTACCAATGTGGGGTATGTTCAATGTGCACACTGTAAGGAATGCTGTCCAACATTCTTGGTCGTGTTTGACTGTCTGAGCTGTGGCGCTTCCGTTGCTAAGCAACAGACTCCAGCGATTGACAATACTGCCTCAATTAGCAACATTAAACTCTCTCCTCGTGATAGGTAATGTAACCTATTTTTTTTTTTTTTTTTTTTTTTTTTTACAGGGCGGAAAAGTCATCCCACAAATGTCATTCGTCGTTACCATAGCAAAAGGGAGAGCGTCTTTCTGATGGAAGGAGGGCCTGAGGTGGTAGACTGCACTTGTATGCCATCTTGCGGAGGATAGAGTGAGTTAGTTACTGCAGCAACGGTCCACGCCTGGACCGCGTGGTCCTCCCTTCCCGCGCGGTCCTCCCTCCCCGCGCAAAGTGCATCGATTTACTTGGCAGTAGGCTGTAATTGCAACTATCTGACACTTAACTCGGCGGCTAAAAGCTGCATTCTAAGTAGAAACTGCAAGCATAGCGACCATGCTCTTTAACAAGAGCTCTCGACGTCTTTCGTAATCGTCATACATCTGTAGCGCGCGACGTTATAAATATTCGGCAGTGGGTGCGTGAAGGCATACTTACCTGGCGTAGGAGACACCGTGATCATAAAGGCGGTTCTCCCAGGGCGAGACCTTTCCATTGCACTTCGGTTAGGTTGACCCCTGCGATTACCTCTAATGTAGGTAACTCGGGCGCATAATTTTTGGTAGTCGGGACTGCGTTCGCGCTGTCCCGTTCTTAAATTGTTTCAAAACTCAGCACGCAATAACAGAAGCTTGCCAGTATACAGCAAGCTGCAACTAGATAGGCACAAAACGGTTAGCTGCACGTCAAGGGACCTGGCGTCGAACCCAGAGCCACCCAGCGCGCGGCCCACTCCGCAACGACCTCGGACGTGCGCCCTTAGTAGCAGAAGCCACGACGACGCAACCCCCGCACAGCGTCCGAAAATAGCAGTCGGACAGCCATTTCGGCCCTTCTCTGTCCATCGATGATTGCGCACCGACGGTAAATCGGCGGTGCATCGAGCCCTGCACGGCCGGCTAGTGTGATGGGGCGGTTGGGCCCACAGCAGCCGATGAGCGGCCGTAGGCGGTGCAGCGTGTATCGAGGTATAAGACGGGCCGAAATCAAGCGTCTAGCGTAGCGTCTTACGACTTGCAGACTTGCGGCACTTGGGGTGCTGGGGTCGTAGTCGGGTCGTGAACTGGAGACAACAAGAGCGAGAAAAATGAAAATGAAATTGCGGCCAACAGCACCCTGTTTTCCCAGGTGGTCACCCATCCAAGTACTGACAAGGCCCGACGTTGCTTAACTTCGGTGATCGGACGAGAACCGGTGTTTTCAACGTGGTATGGCCGTTGGCGAGCAAATTGTGCAACATGAAACGACAAGTCTGCGTCGGACCATGTCTCTTAATTTCCACACTGACTGTTTATTTATTTACCTGGCAGTAAAAACACGAGACTGGCATAAAACGGCCGATCCAGATTTCGTGAAATGAAATAACATTTCTTTATGGAATGCATTTAGAAAATTAAAACTTTCGTACCTATTCTCCCTACTAGGGACGAAAAAATAGAAACACTTTCTGTTATTATGTTACAGTTGCGACTTGACAAATTCGTTAGATAGTCCAAATTCGTAGCAAAACAATGTCGTTAAATTACACCTGACAAAGACAATAAAACTCGCCTTCAATTAATTCGCTTTTGAATCATTTACATTACAAAACGTTCCACTTCCATTTTTATGTACTTATTTTAGCGTTCATTATGTCTGATTTAACTTATCCCCTCCCCCCACCGACCGACCACCACAACTTCGCCTAAATAAATAAGAGTGTAGGTGATACGAATTACTCCCTGCCCCATAACGCTTATGCCTAATGCAAAGGGTAAAACGTTTAATTTTTTTTCCTTAGACTTTGCCATGTAGGGGGAAAATGACGGCATATACTGGATTCAAATAGCAAAGAACCCAACTAAGCTTTCACAATCCTACTGACAAACAAGAAAAATATTTCTTACCTTGTAGTTTCTATTTGTTCATAGGTGTTCAGTCAGTAACGTAACCAACAATGTATGCTGATTCTTGGTTTCTCTTGAATTCTACCAATGTGGGGTATGTTCAATGTGCACACTGTAAGGAATGCTGTCCAACATTCTTGGTCGTGTTTGACTGTCTGAGCTGTGGCGCTTCCGTTGCTAAGCAACAGACTCCAGCGATTGACAATACTGCCTCAATTAGCAACATTAAACTCTCTCCTCGTGATAGGTAATGTAACCTATTTTTTTTTTTTTTTTTTTTTTTTTTTTTTACAGGGCGGAAAAGTCATCCCACAAATGTCATTCGTCGTTACCATAGCAAAAGGGAGAGCGTCTTTCTGATGGAAGGAGGGCCTGAGGTGGTAGACTGCACTTGTATGCCATCTTGCGGAGGATAGAGTGAGTTAGTTACTGCAGCAACGGTCCACGCCTGGACCGCGTGGTCCTCCCTTCCCGCGCGGTCCTCCCTCCCCGCGCAAAGTGCATCGATTTACTTGGCAGTAGGCTGTAATTGCAACTATCTGACACTTAACTCAGCGGCTAAAAGCTGCATTCTAAGTAGAAACTGCAAGCATAGCGACCATGCTCTTTAACAAGAGCTCTCGACGTCTTTCGTAATCGTCATACATCTGTAGCGCGCGACGTTATAAATATTCGGCAGTGGGTGCGTGAAGGCATACTTACCTGGCGTAGGAGACACCGTTGTTCCTACGTCTAGGCTCGCGGTGGGCTACGTTGTTGTTGTAGTAGTCGTCGTTGTTTTTCGTGTGTTGGCCGGTCGGCCATATTTTTGCGTGATGTCCTTCGATATGTCGACAGTCCCTCGAGTGAACAGCATCCAATGCATGTTCGACAGAAAAGCGTCACGGCCTACCGCGTTCGACATTCATGATTGGTTATTTGGAGACTTGCAAATACCGTTTGCAGTTGTTGACACTTTCCAGCTGGATTTTGTGTTGTATTGTTTATTTGTGAAATTTGTCAATTCAGAGTCCTTCGAGAAATACGTCCAAGAAAAAGCCGGTGAACATGACTTTCGGCATTTTGACGGTACGGTTAGCAAAGTGACGGTGTTGCCTTCTGGTGTGTGCAATGTGCGCGTTTTCAACGTACCTCCGGAATGTCCCAACGAGGTAATAGGCCGTGCTTTGTCTGCTTACGGACAAGTGCTTTCGATCGTCAATGAAAAGTGGTCGACCGCGTACCGCTATCCAGTGAATAGCGGCGTTCGTAGTGTCAAAATGGACGTTCGTAAGCCTATTCCGTCCTATATGAACATTGCAGGCGTGAGAGCGCAGGTCAGCTACATTGGTCAGCTGCCCACCTGTTCTGTATGCCAGTCGCCGGACCATCTGCGGATGGAATGCCCTCGTAGGCGACCCCTGCAACTGCCGCGTGCCACCACCGTTGCCGACACCGCGCAATTTCCACTGCTTAGTGCCGTTGTAGCGGGATCTGCCCCCCGCCCGGTGCCGCTGGTGGACGCCGTGACACGGGACTCAAACCCTCCGGCCGACAACCCCTCTCCTGTCACTGTACAAGATGTGGGAGTGGAACTTCCATCCCAGATACCGGTTGCCGTGACTGACGTACCCCAATCGCCTGTCCCTTCTCTTGCAACAACGCCTGCCATCCCAGCAACTACTCCGGAGCAGGTGGAGGCGGCTACGGACGTCGGTTTTGCAAAACCGGTCGTTCCAGCCGACGAAGCGCCCGTAGCACAGGAGGCCAACATCGACGCCCCCAAAAAGCGTCGTCGGCGACGCAGGAAAAAGCCTACCGAGGAGGAGGCCATGTCGGATGACGCGTCCCTCACTCATAGTGAGAGCGCCAGTGACACTGAGTCGCAGCATTCTGCATCTGCAGGCTCGTACTCGGCTGCTCAAAGCGATCCTGTTCGACAGCAGGCTCGTAATCTCGAGGCGCTCCTTAGCTCCGTTAGGGAGCGGGGAGTTGTGCGGATAAAGAGGAAAAGCGACCAGGCCGCCGAACGGGTCTCCCAGCGCACTCGTACGCACCCTCTGCCTCCGGCGGACACTGTGGGGGCGCGTGGGGAAGGCACGCAGTCTCAGGCACCTCCGGACCTCACCAAAACACCCATGGACTGGTCCGCACAGGTGGAAGATGATTTTTATTAACAATAGTGGCTTATGGCGTCGAGCACGCATCAACTTAACATCTTTACTGTGAACGCGAATAGGATGCACTACGTTCACAAAGCGGTGGCATTGAATGATTTCCTGAGGCAGAATAATTGTGATGTGGCTTTTATTCAAGACATCACTCGTGAAGCTCTTCAGTGTATTACGGATTTTACTATCGTTTCTAATGTGGACCCTGCCATGGAGACAGGCACAGCTATTTTCACCCGTCCAGGCATTGATGTTAGCAGTATCGAAACCTTACCCAATGGTCGCGCCATTAAATGTGTTATCCATGGGATCACGTTTGTCAACGTGTACGGCCCGTCCGGTGATATTCCTGCGCAACGTCTCTTTTATCGGCAGGACCTCTGTACACTTCTGGCGCACACAACTGGTAATATCATCATGGGTGGTGACTTCAACGTTGTGCTCTGCGATGTTGATCAGCTTCCGCGACCCTATAAGAGTCCGGAACTGGGAACGTTAGTTGACGCTCTCCGCGTCATTGACACCTGGCGAGTCTTACATGCTAATGATACGGATTATACTTATTTTCATGCTACTGGATGTGGTCGGCTGGATCGTATTTATGTGTCAACAACCCTGAAAGACCAGATACGGAGTACCAGTGTCTTGCCGGTCATTTTCTCCGATCACTGTAGCTATATGTGCCGTATCAATCTGCCTTCTGTGCAGCCTCCTCGCCGTCGGTCCCTTTGGAAACTTAACTGCAGTCTCTTATCTGACGACAATCTTGCGGAAGGCTTCTACGATCTTTGGAATATCTTGCTTTTGAAACGACCCAATGCGACCTCCACTATGGAATGGTGGATCACAGTTGCCAAGCCCGCGATCCGGCATTACTTGATGTCATACAGTCGTGAGAAAGCGTATCTGCAAAAGGCTACAGCTGCTTTCCATGATCAATGTTTGAAAGACCTAATCCACCTTGTGACGCTGGATCCTCAGCGGCTTCCGCTGCTGAAACGGTTCAAGGCGAAATTGCTCCAGGACTTACGCTCTCGCAGTCAAGGTCTCGTAACGCGTAGCCAACCTCTTGGTGTCGTTGCGGATGAGCCGGCCTCGGTTTATCATCTATTCCGGGAACGCCGCCGTCGTGAGCAATTATACATTGCGGACTGGATACAGACGGACGGCAGTCGAACCAATGACCCTCAAGTCTTCCGGCGTGAGATCCAGGACTATTTCCTGACTTTGTTCCGAGATCCGATCACTGACACGGCCATGATCGATGCTTTCTTAGACAATGTTCCATCTGCTATAACGGACGATCATCGCCGGAGTCTTAATGCAGATTTCTCGCGTGATGACGTTAAAGACGCTATGCACCGTAGTCCTCGGGGTAAATCACCTGGCCTTGACGGAATCCCCGTTGAGTTCTACATCCGGTTTTCAGACGTTCTTAGTGACGTTTTAGTTGACGTCGCGAACGATCTCCGGCGTGGAGCGGCAGTTCCGCCGGCGTTTACTGAGGGATGCATTACCCTCATTCCAAAAACGAGGGGAACACCCAGTATTGCTACCCTCCGTCCTATTACGTTACTGAACGTCGATTATAAAATTGTCGCAAGGTGCATTGCTTTTCGCATGAAACAAGTTTTGCCATCCGTCATCAGCCACCATCAATCGTGCGCAGTGCGTGACAGGAATATATTTGACGCTGTTCTCACTTATAGAGATCTCATCGGCTTCATTAGAGCGAGCAGGAACCGCAGTGCAGCGATCCTACTGATTGACTTTCAAAATGCGTTCGATCGGATTAGTCACACATATCTTCGACGGGTCATGTCTCGTATGGGGTTCGGTTCAATGTTCACCAGCCTTGTCCATCGATTGCTTGGAACTGCCACGTCCCGTGTCAATGTCAATGGCTGTCTTAGCGCGCCGATCCCGATCAGCCGGTCAGTTAGGCAGGGGTGCCCGCTTTCCATGGCGCTCTTTGCTATTGCTCTTGACCCGCTACTCAGGAACATCTCGAGAGAATGCAGCGGGGTTCGTGTCGAGACTGATCGTGTGGTCTGTGCTGCCTTTGCAGATGACCTAGGCGTTTTTATTGAACGGCCGGAAGACATTGACCAACTCCGTGTCGTTCTCCATCGTTACGAAACTGTAACGGGAGCTCTTGTCAATCCTAGGAAGACGGTTCTTTTACCACTGACACGTTGGACGTGGAACGAGCACCGCGACTGGTACCGGACTGTAACCGAACACAAGGTACTCGGAGTGATTATGACAGCCAATCCTCAGAAAATGGAGGCGCTTAACTGGAGGAAAACGCTTTATACTACACGCGCAATCACTAATATACACTCGTCTCGATCTCTTGAACTCCTCGACCGGGTTAACCTCATAAATACCCACATACTGTCGAAAGCCTGGTATTTAGCCCAAGTGCTCCCCGTCCCGAAAGAGATTGCGCGCGGCATCAAGTTTGCAGCCTATTGCATGCTGTGGCGAGGGAGTATTTTTAAACCATCCATGGACACGTGTGCTCTCCCACCCACCGCTGGTGGGCTCGGGTTAGTGGACTTTCGTGCAAAGTGCACCGCGCTGTTCATACGACGCACCAACGCGGTGTTACACAAAGTGCCTGGCAGTCCAACAGACATACTTTTCCGACGCTTCCGACCGCTCTCTCCCGTCGCCCCGGTCCAGATCAATCGCATCCCATTCTTTTTGAACTTCCTCCGGTACTATTACTTGAACTCCAGTTACGTTCTGGATGATGACTTCTATCACAAGAGCACTCGTGACCTCCTCTGTGCACTCCGAGGTACACCGGCCCCCAATAAATGGGAATCGCGCCTGCCTCATCTGAACTGGAAAAATGTTTGGGCCAATATCCATTCCAATGTTTTACCCGTCAACATCCGGTCAACGTGGTATACAGTTGTAAACCGCATCGTGGCGACTAATTCCAAACGGCACTCCATCCATCTGACGCCTACCGGTAACTGTGTGACATGTGCCGTGGAGGATACGGTCGAACACCGTTTTGAGTGTCGTCAACACCATCGCGTTTGGGATCTCGCCCGCGATATGTTACGATTAATTCACATGGTCGCTGTGCATTCCATCACTGCTGCCGACGTCATAACGCCCGACTGGAAACACTTCCCTACGGCGAAACATAACGCAACAACCTGGATATTTGGACGGACTGTTCTTGCAATATTTAAGATTGGCATAACAGACCCCGTGGATTTTCTAACACTCTTGTGGAGTGAACACGAGGCGGAAAAGAAACGGGCGAAATACGAAGACACATTTGGAACATTTTTAAAGATACCCCTACAATATATTTTTGAAAAACAAGGATTTTAGTCTATTTTTTATTTCCTTTGTTTTTCCTTTCTTCTCTTTGATGTTTTTTTTTATAACTTTTCCTTCTTTGTATCTTCAGTGTGAGAAGTGAAATGCACTCGTCCTCTTAGATATGCTACATGGGTTTTCTGTGAGTCTTAATATGTTATGTTGCCGCTTATTCAGCAGCATTGTATGTTTCTTTTCTTTCTCATTGTTGCGGAGCATTGCTAAGGCGTAGATAATCCTTTGTTATGGCTTTTATTTTCTTTTCTTGGGTGACTATAACTTTCCCTAAGGTGGCAGCTGCACCCACGGGGACACATCATTCTGCATACGTCACCCCCTGCCGTGGATGGACAATTGAAGGCTTCATGCCCGCATTTTAATTTTTAATTTTCAATTTTACCCATCAAGGAGCCACTTTGGTTATGAGGACTTTTGTTTTACAAACCTGTCTCTGTTTATATTTCACTTCCTGCTCCAACAGGTAGTGTTGTAACGTTCCTTGTTTGTATGGCGTGGAATACGCCCATTTTTTTTCCACCAGTGGAATAATTACAGTCAGGTATCAGTCATTTTGTTCCATTTGCCATCGGGGGTCTAAAAAAAAAAAAAAAAAAAAAAAAAAAAAAAAAAAAAAAACAAACGAGACCTTTCCATAAATAAAAAAAAAAAAAAAAAAAAAAAAAAAAAAAAAAAAAAACGAGACCTTTCCAAAAAAATTAAAAAAAAAAAAAAAAACGAGACCTTTCCATTGCACTTCGGTTAGGTTGACCCCTGCGATTACCTCTAATGTAGGTAAAAAAAAAAAAAAAAAAAAGAAAAAAAAAAAAAAAAAAAAAAAAACGAGACCTTTCCATTGCACTTCGGTTAGGTTGACCCCTGCGATTACCTCTAATGTAGGTAACTCGGGCGCATAATTTTTGGTAGTCGGGACTGCGTTCGCGCTGTCCCGTTCTTAAATTGTTTCAAAACTCAGCACGCAATAACAGAAGCTTGCCAGTATACAGCAAGCTGCAACTAGATAGGCACAAAACGGTTAGCTGCACGTCAAGGGACCTGGCGTCGAACCCAGAGCCACCCAGCGCGCGGCCCACTCCGCAACGACCTCGGACGTGCGCCCTTAGTAGCAGAAGCCACGACGACGCAACCCCCGCACAGCGTCCGAAAATAGCAGTCGGACAGCCATTTCGGCCCTTCTCTGTCCATCGATGATTGCGCACCGACGGTAAATCGGCGGTGCATCGAGCCCTGCACGGCCGGCTAGTGTGATGGGGCGGTTGGGCCCACAGCAGCCGATGAGCGGCCGTAGGCGGTGCAGCGTGTATCGAGGTATAAGACGGGCCGAAATCAAGCGTCTAGCGTAGCGTCTTACGACTTGCAGACTTGCGGCACTTGGGGTGCTGGGGTCGTAGTCGGGTCGTGAACTGGAGACAACAAGAGCGAGAAAAATGAAAATGAAATTGCGGCCAACAGCACCCTGTTTTCCCAGGTGGTCACCCATCCAAGTACTGACAAGGCCCGACGTTGCTTAACTTCGGTGATCGGACGAGAACCGGTGTTTTCAACGTGGTATGGCCGTTGGCGAGCAAATTGTGCAACATGAAACGACAAGTCTGCGTCGGACCATGTCTCTTAATTTCCACACTGACTGTTTATTTATTTACCTGGCAGTAAAAACACGAGACTGGCATAAAACGGCCGATCCAGATTTCGTGAAATGAAATAACATTTCTTTATGGAATGCATTTAGAAAATTAAAACTTTCGTACCTATTCTCCCTACTAGGGACGAAAAAATAGAAACACTTTCTGTTATTATGTTACAGTTGCGACTTGACAAATTCGTTAGATAGTCCAAATTCGTAGCAAAACAATGTCGTTAAATTACACCTGACAAAGACAATAAAACTCGCCTTCAATTAATTCGCTTTTGAATCATTTACATTACAAAACGTTCCACTTCCATTTTTATGTACTTATTTTAGCGTTCATTATGTCTGATTTAACTTATCCCCTCCCCCCACCGACCGACCACCACAACTTCGCCTAAATAAATAAGAGTGTAGGTGATACGAATTACTCCCTGCCCCATAACGCTTATGCCTAATGCAAAGGGTAAAACGTTTAATTTTTTTTCCTTAGACTTTGCCATGTAGGGGGAAAATGACGGCATATACTGGATTCAAATAGCAAAGAACCCAACTAAGCTTTCACAATCCTACTGACAAACAAGAAAAATATTTCTTACCTTGTAGTTTCTATTTGTTCATAGGTGTTCAGTCAGTAACGTAACCAACAATGTATGCTGATTCTTGGTTTCTCTTGAATTCTACCAATGTGGGGTATGTTCAATGTGCACACTGTAAGGAATGCTGTCCAACATTCTTGGTCGTGTTTGACTGTCTGAGCTGTGGCGCTTCCGTTGCTAAGCAACAGACTCCAGCGATTGACAATACTGCCTCAATTAGCAACATTAAACTCTCTCCTCGTGATAGGTAATGTAACCTATTTTTTTTTTTTTTTTTTTTTTTTTTTTTTTTTTACAGGGCGGAAAAGTCATCCCACAAATGTCATTCGTCGTTACCATAGCAAAAGGGAGAGCGTCTTTCTGATGGAAGGAGGGCCTGAGGTGGTAGACTGCACTTGTATGCCATCTTGCGGAGGATAGAGTGAGTTAGTTACTGCAGCAACGGTCCACGCCTGGACCGCGTGGTCCTCCCTTCCCGCGCGGTCCTCCCTCCCCGCGCAAAGTGCATCGATTTACTTGGCAGTAGGCTGTAATTGCAACTATCTGACACTTAACTCGGCGGCTAAAAGCTGCATTCTAAGTAGAAACTGCAAGCATAGCGACCATGCTCTTTAACAAGAGCTCTCGACGTCTTTCGTAATCGTCATACATCTGTAGCGCGCGACGTTATAAATATTCGGCAGTGGGTGCGTGAAGGCATACTTACCTGGCGTAGGAGACACCGTGATCATAAAGGCGGTTCTCCCAGGGCGAGACCTTTCCATTGCACTTCGGTTAGGTTGACCCCTGCGATTACCTCTAATGTAGGTAACTCGGGCGCATAATTTTTGGTAGTCGGGACTGCGTTCGCGCTGTCCCGTTCTTAAATTGTTTCAAAACTCAGCACGCAATAACAGAAGCTTGCCAGTATACAGCAAGCTGCAACTAGATAGGCACAAAACGGTTAGCTGCACGTCAAGGGACCTGGCGTCGAACCCAGAGCCACCCAGCGCGCGGCCCACTCCGCAACGACCTCGGACGTGCGCCCTTAGTAGCAGAAGCCACGACGACGCAACCCCCGCACAGCGTCCGAAAATAGCAGTCGGACAGCCATTTCGGCCCTTCTCTGTCCATCGATGATTGCGCACCGACGGTAAATCGGCGGTGCATCGATCCCTGCACGGCCGGCTAGTGTGATGGGGCGGTTGGGCCCACAGCAGCCGATGAGCGGCCGTAGGCGGTGCAGCGTGAATCGAGGTATAAGACGGGCCGAAATCAAGCGTCTAGCGTAGCGTCTTACGACTTGCAGACTTGCGGCACTTGGGGTGCTGGGGTCGTAGTCGGGTCGTGAACTGGAGACAACAAGAGCGAGAAAAATGAAAATGAAATTGCGGCCAACAGCACCCTGTTTTCCCAGGTGGTCACCCATCCAAGTACTGACAAGGCCCGACGTTGCTTAACTTCGGTGATCGGACGAGAACCGGTGTTTTCAACGTGGTATGGACGTTGGCGAGCAAATTGTGCAACATGAAACGACAAGTCTGCGTCGGACCATGTCTCTTAATTTCCACACTGACTGTTTATTTATTTACCTGGCAGTAAAAACACGAGACTGGCATAAAACGGCCGATCCAGATTTCGTGAAATGAAATAACATTTCTTTATGGAATGCATTTAGAAAATTAAAACTTTCGTACCTATTCTCCCTACTAGGGACGAAAAAATAGAAACACTTTCTGTTATTATGTTACAGTTGCGACTTGACAAATTCGTTAGATAGTCCAAATTCGTAGCAAAACAATGTCGTTAAATTACACCTGACAAAGACAATAAAACTCGCCTTCAATTAATTCGCTTTTGAATCATTTACATTACAAAACGTTCCACTTCCATTTTTATGTACTTATTTTAGCGTTCATTATGTCTGATTTAACTTATCCCCTCCCCCCACCGACCGACCACCACAACTTCGCCTAAATAAATAAGAGTGTAGGTGATACGAATTACTCCCTGCCCCATAACGCTTATGCCTAATGCAAAGGGTAAAACGTTTAATTTTTTTTCCTTAGACTTTGCCATGTAGGGGGAAAATGACGGCATATACTGGATTCAAATAGCAAAGAACCCAACTAAGCTTTCACAATCCTACTGACAAACAAGAAAAATATTTCTTACCTTGTAGTTTCTATTTGTTCATAGGTGTTCAGTCAGTAACGTAACCAACAATGTATGCTGATTCTTGGTTTCTCTTGAATTCTACCAATGTGGGGTATGTTCAATGTGCACACTGTAAGGAATGCTGTCCAACATTCTTGGTCGTGTTTGACTGTCTGAGCTGTGGCGCTTCCGTTGCTAAGCAACAGACTCCAGCGATTGACAATACTGCCTCAATTAGCAACATTAAACTCTCTCCTCGTGATAGGTAATGTAACCTATTTTTTTTTTTTTTACAGGGCGGAAAAGTCATCCCACAAATGTCATTCGTCGTTACCATAGCAAAAGGGAGAGCGTCTTTCTGATGGAAGGAGGGCCTGAGGTGGTAGACTGCACTTGTATGCCATCTTGCGGAGGATAGAGTGAGTTAGTTACTGCAGCAACGGTCCACGCCTGGACCGCGTGGTCCTCCCTTCCCGCGCGGTCCTCCCTCCCCGCGCAAAGTGCATCGATTTACTTGGCAGTAGGCTGTAATTGCAACTATCTGACACTTAACTCGGCGGCTAAAAGCTGCATTCTAAGTAGAAACTGCAAGCATAGCGACCATGCTCTTTAACAAGAGCTCTCGACGTCTTTCGTAATCGTCATACATCTGTAGCGCGCGACGTTATAAATATTCGGCAGTGGGTGCGTGAAGGCATACTTACCTGGCGTAGGAGACACCGTGATCATAAAGGCGGTTCTCCCAGGGCGAGACCTTTCCATTGCACTTCGGTTAGGTTGACCCCTGCGATTACCTCTAATGTAGGTAACTCGGGCGCATAATTTTTGGTAGTCGGGACTGCGTTCGCGCTGTCCCGTTCTTAAATTGTTTCAAAACTCAGCACGCAATAACAGAAGCTTGCCAGTATACAGCAAGCTGCAACTAGATAGGCACAAAACGGTTAGCTGCACGTCAAGGGACCTGGCGTCGAACCCAGAGCCACCCAGCGCGCGGCCCACTCCGCAACGACCTCGGACGTGCGCCCTTAGTAGCAGAAGCCACGACGACGCAACCCCCGCACAGCGTCCGAAAATAGCAGTCGGACAGCCATTTCGGCCCTTCTCTGTCCATCGATGATTGCGCACCGACGGTAAATCGGCGGTGCATC
This sequence comes from Locusta migratoria, assembly GCA_026315105.1. Taxonomy (NCBI): domain Eukaryota; kingdom Metazoa; phylum Arthropoda; class Insecta; order Orthoptera; family Acrididae; genus Locusta; species Locusta migratoria. Next base: position 568,463,062 of record CM048746.1, read on the forward strand.
GAGCCCTGCACGGCCGGCTAGTGTGATGGGGCGGTTGGGCCCACAGCAGCCGATGAGCGGCCGTAGGCGGTGCAGCGTGTATCGAGGTATAAGACGGGCCGAAATCAAGCGTCTAGCGTAGCGTCTTACGACTTGCAGACTTGCGGCACTTGGGGTGCTGGGGTCGTAGTCGTGTCGTGAACTGGAGACAACAAGAGCGAGAAAAATGAAAATGAAATTGCGGCCAACAGCACCCTGTTTTCCCAGGTGGTCACCCATCCAAGTACTGACAAGGCCCGACGTTGCTTAACTTCGGTGATCGGACGAGAACCGGTGTTTTCAACGTGGTATGGCCGTTGGCGAGCAAATTGTGCAACATGAAACGACAAGTCTGCGTCGGACCATGTCTCTTAATTTCCACACTGACTGTTTATTTATTTACCTGGCAGTAAAAACACGAGACTGGCATAAAACGGCCGATCCAGATTTCGTGAAATGAAATAACATTTCTTTATGGAATGCATTTAGAAAATTAAAACTTTCGTACCTATTCTCCCTACTAGGGACGAAAAAATAGAAACACTTTCTGTTATTATGTTACAGTTGCGACTTGACAAATTCGTTAGATAGTCCAAATTCGTAGCAAAACAATGTCGTTAAATTACACCTGACAAAGACAATAAAACTCGCCTTCAATTAATTCGCTTTTGAATCATTTACATTACAAAACGTTCCACTTCCATTTTTATGTACTTATTTTAGCGTTCATTATGTCTGATTTAACTTATCCCCTCCCCCCACCGACCGACCACCACAACTTCGCCTAAATAAATAAGAGTGTAGGTGATACGAATTACTCCCTGCCCCATAACGCTTATGCCTAATGCAAAGGGTAAAACGTTTAAATTTTTTTCCTTAGACTTTGCCATGTAGGGGGAAAATGACGGCATATACTGGATTCAAATAGCAAAGAACCCAACTAAGCTTTCACAATCCTACTGACAAACAAGAAAAATATTTCTTACCTTGTAGTTTCTATTTGTTCATAGGTGTTCAGTCAGTAACGTAACCAACAATGTATGCTGATTCTTGGTTTCTCTTGAATTCTACCAATGTGGGGTATGTTCAATGTGCACACTGTAAGGAATGCTGTCCAACATTCTTGGTCGTGTTTGACTGTCTGAGCTGTGGCGCTTCCGTTGCTAAGCAACAGACTCCAGCGATTGACAATACTGCCTCAATTAGCAACATTAAACTCTCTCCTCGTGATAGGTAATGTAACCTATTTTTTTTTTTTTTTTTTTTTTTTTTTTTTTACAGGGCGGAAAAGTCATCCCACAAATGTCATTCGTCGTTACCATAGCAAAAGGGAGAGCGTCTTTCTGATGGAAGGAGGGCCTGAGGTGGTAGACTGCACTTGTATGCCATCTTGCGGAGGATAGAGTGAGTTAGTTACTGCAGCAACGGTCCACGCCTGGACCGCGTGGTCCTCCCTTCCCGCGCGGTCCTCCCTCCCCGCGCAAAGTGCATCGATTTACTTGGCAGTAGGCTGTAATTGCAACTATCTGACACTTAACTCGGCGGCTAAAAGCTGCATTCTAAGTAGAAACTGCAAGCATAGCGACCATGCTCTTTAACAAGAGCTCTCGACGTCTTTCGTAATCGTCATACATCTGTAGCGCGCGACGTTATAAATATTCGGCAGTGGGTGCGTGAAGGCATACTTACCTGGCGTAGGAGACACCGTGATCATAAAGGCGGTTCTCCCAGGGCGAGACCTTTCCATTGCACTTCGGTTAGGTTGACCCCTGCGATTACCTCTAATGTAGGTAACTCGGGCGCATAATTTTTGGTAGTCGGGACTGCGTTCGCGCTGTCCCGTTCTTAAATTGTTTCAAAACTCAGCACGCAATAACAGAAGCTTGCCAGTATACAGCAAGCTGCAACTAGATAGGCACAAAACGGTTAGCTGCACGTCAAGGGACCTGGCGTCGAACCCAGAGCCACCCAGCGCGCGGCCCACTCCGCAACGACCTCGGACGTGCGCCCTTAGTAGCAGAAGCCACGACGACGCAACCCCGCACAGCGTCCGAAAATAGCAGTCGGACAGCCATTTCGGCCCTTCTCTGTCCATCGATGATTGCGCACCGACGGTAAATCGGCGGTGCATCGACCCCTGCACGGCCGGCTAGTGTGATGGGGCGGTTGGGCCCACAGCAGCCGATGAGCGGCCGTAGGCGGTGCAGCGTGTATCGAGGTATAAGACGGGCCGAAATCAAGCGTCTAGCGTAGCGTCTTACGACTTGCAGACTTGCGGCACTTGGGGTGCTGGGGTCGTAGTCGGGTCGTGAACTGGAGACAACAAGAGCGAGAAAAATGAAAATGAAATTGCGGCCAACAGCACCCTGTTTTCCCAGGTGGTCACCCATCCAAGTACTGACAAGGACCGACGTTGCTTAACTTCGGTGATCGGACGAGAACCGGTGTTTTCAACGTGGTATGGCCGTTGGCGAGCAAATTGTGCAACATGAAACGACAAGTCTGCGTCGGACCATGTCTCTTAATTTCCACACTGACTGTTTATTTATTTACCTGGCAGTAAAAACACGAGACTGGCATAAAACGGCCGATCCAGATTTCGTGAAATGAAATAACATTTCTTTATGGAATGCATTTAGAAAATTAAAACTTTCGTACCTATTCTCCCTACTAGGGACGAAAAAATAGAAACACTTTCTGTTATTATGTTACAGTTGCGACTTGACAAATTCGTTAGATAGTCCAAATTCGTAGCAAAACAATGTCGTTAAATTACACCTGACAAAGACAATAAAACTCGCCTTCAATTAATTCGCTTTTGAATCATTTACATTACAAAACGTTCCACTTCCATTTTTATGTACTTATTTTAGCGTTCATTATGTCTGATTTAACTTATCCCCTCCCCCCACCGACCGACCACCACAACTTCGCCTAAATAAATAAGAGTGTAGGTGATACGAATTACTCCCTGCCCCATAACGCTTATGCCTAATGCAAAGGGTAAAACGTTTAATTTTTTTTCCTTAGACTTTGCCATGTAGGGGGAAAATGACGGCATATACTGGATTCAAATAGCAAAGAACCCAACTAAGCTTTCACAATCCTACTGACAAACAAGAAAAATATTTCTTACCTTGTAGTTTCTATTTGTTCATAGGTGTTCAGTCAGTAACGTAACCAACAATGTATGCTGATTCTTGGTTTCTCTTGAATTCTACCAATGTGGGGTATGTTCAATGTGCACACTGTAAGGAATGCTGTCCAACATTCTTGGTCGTGTTTGACTGTCTGAGCTGTGGCGCTTCCGTTGCTAAGCAACAGACTCCAGCGATTGACAATACTGCCTCAATTAGCAACATTAAACTCTCTCCTCGTGATAGGTAATGTAACCTATTTTTTTTTTTTTTTTTTTTTTTTTTACAGGGCGGAAAAGTCATCCCACAAATGTCATTCGTCGTTACCATAGCAAAAGGGAGAGCGTCTTTCTGATGGAAGGAGGGCCTGAGGTGGTAGACTGCACTTGTATGCCATCTTGCGGAGGATAGAGTGAGTTAGTTACTGCAGCAACGGTCCACGCCTGGACCGCGTGGTCCTCCCTTCCCGCGCGGTCCTCCCTCCCCGCGCAAAGTGCATCGATTTACTTGGCAGTAGGCTGTAATTGCAACTATCTGACACTTAACTCGGCGGCTAAAAGCTGCATTCTAAGTAGAAACTGCAAGCATAGCGACCATGCTCTTTAACAAGAGCTCTCGACGTCTTTCGTAATCGTCATACATCTGTAGCGCGCGACGTTATAAATATTCGGCAGTGGGTGCGTGAAGGCATACTTACCTGGCGTAGGAGACACCGTGATCATAAAGGCGGTTCTCCCAGGGCGAGACCTTTCCATTGCACTTCGGTTAGGTTGACCCCTGCGATTACCTCTAATGTAGGTAACTCGGGCGCATAATTTTTGGTAGTCGGGACTGCGTTCGCGCTGTCCCGTTCTTAAATTGTTTCAAAACTCAGCACGCAATAACAGAAGCTTGCCAGTATACAGCAAGCTGCAACTAGATAGGCACAAAACGGTTAGCTGCACGTCAAGGGACCTGGCGTCGAACCCAGAGCCACCCAGCGCGCGGCCCACTCCGCAACGACCTCGGACGTGCGCCCTTAGTAGCAGAAGCCACGACGACGCAACCCCCGCACAGCGTCCGAAAATAGCAGTCGGACAGCCATTTCGGCCCTTCTCTGTCCATCGATGATTGCGCACCGACGGTAAATCGGCGGTGCATCGAGCCCTGCACGGCCGGCTAGTGTGATGGGGCGGTTGGGCCCACAGCAGCCGATGAGCGGCCGTAGGCGGTGCAGCGTGTATCGAGGTATAAGACGGGCCGAAATCAAGCGTCTAGCGTAGCGTCTTACGACTTGCAGACTTGCGGCACTTGGGGTGCTGGGGTCGTAGTCGTGTCGTGAACTGGAGACAACAAGAGCGAGAAAAATGAAAATGAAATTGCGGCCAACAGCACCCTGTTTTCCCAGGTGGTCACCCATCCAAGTACTGACAAGGCCCGACGTTGCTTAACTTCGGTGATCGGACGAGAACCGGTGTTTTCAACGTGGTATGGCCGTTGGCGAGCAAATTGTGCAACATGAAACGACAAGTCTGCGTCGGACCATGTCTCTTAATTTCCACACTGACTGTTTATTTATTTACCTGGCAGTAAAAACACGAGACTGGCATAAAACGGCCGATCCAGATTTCGTGAAATGAAATAACATTTCTTTATGGAATGCATTTAGAAAATTAAAACTTTCGTACCTATTCTCCCTACTAGGGACGAAAAAATAGAAACACTTTCTGTTATTATGTTACAGTTGCGACTTGACAAATTCGTTAGATAGTCCAAATTCGTAGCAAAACAATGTCGTTAAATTACACCTGACAAAGACAATAAAACTCGCCTTCAATTAATTCGCTTTTGAATCATTTACATTACAAAACGTTCCACTTCCATTTTTATGTACTTATTTTAGCGTTCATTATGTCTGATTTAACTTATCCCCTCCCCCCACCGACCGACCACCACAACTTCGCCTAAATAAATAAGAGTGTAGGTGATACGAATTACTCCCTGCCCCATAACGCTTATGCCTAATGCAAAGGGTAAAACGTTTAATTTTTTTTCCTTAGACTTTGCCATGTAGGGGGAAAATGACGGCATATACTGGATTCAAATAGCAAAGAACCCAACTAAGCTTTCACAATCCTACTGACAAACAAGAAAAATATTTCTTACCTTGTAGTTTCTATTTGTTCATAGGTGTTCAGTCAGTAACGTAACCAACAATGTATGCTGATTCTTGGTTTCTCTTGAATTCTACCAATGTGGGGTATGTTCAATGTGCACACTGTAAGGAATGCTGTCCAACATTCTTGGTCGTGTTTGACTGTCTGAGCTGTGGCGCTTCCGTTGCTAAGCAACAGACTCCAGCGATTGACAATACTGCCTCAATTAGCAACATTAAACTCTCTCCTCGTGATAGGTAATGTAACCTATTTTTTTTTTTTTTTTTTTTTTTTTTTTTTTTTTTTACAGGGCGGAAAAGTCATCCCACAAATGTCATTCGTCGTTACCATAGCAAAAGGGAGAGCGTCTTTCTGATGGAAGGAGGGCCTGAGGTGGTAGACTGCACTTGTATGCCATCTTGCGGAGGATAGAGTGAGATAGTTACTGCAGCAACGGTCCACGCCTGGACCGCGTGGTCCTCCCTTCCCGCGCGGTCCTCCCTCCCCGCGCAAAGTGCATCGATTTACTTGGCAGTAGGCTGTAATTGCAACTATCTGACACTTAACTCGGCGGCTAAAAGCTGCATTCTAAGTAGAAACTGCAAGCATAGCGACCATGCTCTTTAACAAGAGCTCTCGACGTCTTTCGTAATCGTCATACATCTGTAGCGCGCGACGTTATAAATATTCGGCAGTGGGTGCGTGAAGGCATACTTACCTGGCGTAGGAGACACCGTGATCATAAAGGCGGTTCTCCCAGGGCGAGACCTTTCCATTGCACTTCGGTTAGGTTGACCCCTGCGATTACCTCTAATGTAGGTAACTCGGGCGCATAATTTTTGGTAGTCGGGACTGCGTTCGCGCTGTCCCGTTCTTAAATTGTTTCAAAACTCAGCACGCAATAACAGAAGCTTGCCAGTATACAGCAAGCTGCAACTAGATAGGCACAAAACGGTTAGCTGCACGTCAAGGGACCTGGCGTCGAACCCAGAGCCACCCAGCGCGCGGCCCACTCCGCAACGACCTCGGACGTGCGCCCTTAGTAGCAGAAGCCACGACGACGCAACCCCCGCACAGCGTCCGAAAATAGCAGTCGGACAGCCATTTCGGCCCTTCTCTGTCCATCGATGATTGCGCACCGACGGTAAATCGGCGGTGCATCGAGCCCTGCACGGCCGGCTAGTGTGATGGGGCGGTTGGGCCCACAGCAGCCGATGAGCGGCCGTAGGCGGTGCAGCGTGTATCGAGGTATAAGACGGGCCGAAATCAAGCGTCTAGCGTAGCGTCTTACGACTTGCAGACTTGCGGCACTTGGGGTGCTGGGGTCGTAGTCGGGTCGTGAACTGGAGACAACAAGAGCGAGAAAAATGAAAATGAAATTGCGGCCAACAGCACCCTGTTTTCCCAGGTGGTCACCCATCCAAGTACTGACAAGGCCCGACGTTGCTTAACTTCGGTGATCGGACGAGAACCGGTGTTTTCAACGTGGTATGGCCGTTGGCGAGCAAATTGTGCAACATGAAACGACAAGTCTGCGTCGGACCATGTCTCTTAATTTCCACACTGACTGTTTATTTATTTACCTGGCAGTAAAAACACGAGACTGGCATAAAACGGCCGATCCAGATTTCGTGAAATGAAATAACATTTCTTTATGGAATGCATTTAGAAAATTAAAACTTTCGTACCTATTCTCCCTACTAGGGACGAAAAAATAGAAACACTTTCTGTTATTATGTTACAGTTGCGACTTGACAAATTCGTTAGATAGTCCAAATTCGTAGCAAAACAATGTCGTTAAATTACACCTGACAAAGACAATAAAACTCGCCTTCAATTAATTCGCTTTTGAATCATTTACATTACAAAACGTTCCACTTCCATTTTTATGTACTTATTTTAGCGTTCATTATGTCTGATTTAACTTATCCCCTCCCCCCACCGACCGACCACCACAACTTCGCCTAAATAAATAAGAGTGTAGGTGATACGAATTACTCCCTGCCCCATAACGCTTATGCCTAATGCAAAGGGTAAAACGTTTAATTTTTTTTCCTTAGACTTTGCCATGTAGGGGGAAAATGACGGCATATACTGGATTCAAATAGCAAAGAACCCAACTAAGCTTTCACAATCCTACTGACAAACAAGAAAAATATTTCTTACCTTGTAGTTTCTATTGTTCATAGGTGTTCAGTCAGTAACGTAACCAACAATGTATGCTGATTCTTGGTTTCTCTTGAATTCTACCAATGTGGGGTATGTTCAATGTGCACACTGTAAGGAATGCTGTCCAACATTCTTGGTCGTGTTTGACTGTCTGAGCTGTGGCGCTTCCGTTGCTAAGCAACAGACTCCAGCGATTGACAATACTGCCTCAATTAGCAACATTAAACTCTCTCCTCGTGATAGGTAATGTAACCTATTTTTTTTTTTTTTTTTTTTTTTTTTTACAGGGCGGAAAAGTCATCCCACAAATGTCATTCGTCGTTACCATAGCAAAAGGGAGAGCGTCTTTCTGATGGAAGGAGGGCCTGAGGTGGTAGACTGCACTTGTATGCCATCTTGCGGAGGATAGAGTGAGTTAGTTACTGCAGCAACGGTCCACGCCTGGACCGCGTGGTCCTCCCTTCCCGCGCGGTCCTCCCTCCCCGCGCAAAGTGCATCGATTTACTTGGCAGTAGGCTGTAATTGCAACTATCTGACACTTAACTCGGCGGCTAAAAGCTGCATTCTAAGTAGAAACTGCAAGCATAGCGACCATGCTCTTTAACAAGAGCTCTCGACGTCTTTCGTAATCGTCATACATCTGTAGCGCGCGACGTTATAAATATTCGGCAGTGGGTGCGTGAAGGCATACTTACCTGGCGTAGGAGACACCGAGTCTTCGGCCTCGACGCTAGGTGGAGCCTCTGACGCTGCGGCGGCGGCGCCGGCCTTCGCTCCCTGGTCTTCGCTTCGTTTCTTCGAGTTTGTAAGTATGGAGACGACGATCAACAGGGTTCATAGTATTCAGTGCATCTTTGATCGACGAGCACCTAGGCCGTCCGCCAATGATTTCCAGCGTTGGCTTGTTTTTGACGTAAAGATTCCTATTGAAGTGATTGACACGTTTCAATTAGATTTTATTCTGTATTCGGTTTTTGTAAAGTTTACCTCTGCTGACGTGTTTGAGAAATATGTGTCCGAAAAGGTTGGCGTTCACGATTTCAAACACCATGACGGGTCTATTAGTAAAGTGCAAATTGTGCCATCTGGAGTTAGAAATGTTAGAGTTTTTAATGTTCCTCCCGAGTGTCCAAATGAACTAATCGGTCGTGCACTCTCTCCCTTCGGGAATGTGTTGGACATTGTAAATGAAAAGTGGGGCAGTGGGTACCTTATTCGCTGCAATAGTGGTGTGCGTTGTGTCCGCATGGATGTTCAACGGCAGATTCCGTCTTATTTAACGATCGTCGGCGTCCGCGCTCAGATTAGTTATGTTGGACAATTACCAACTTGTTCAATATGTCACTCGACGGAACATTTGCGAATGTATTGCCCTCGTAGGCGTCCCGTGCAGTTGCCGCGAGCGCCTGACGTTACTGACGAACAGATGTTTCCGCTGTTCAGTGACGTCACTCGACAACCGCCGACAGTGACTGATGTCATTCCCCCCGCGGATATTATGACGGACGTAGTAACCGAGGTCGCGTCAGGGGCGGCACCCAGTGCTCCCTGTCCGGTTCCTGGGTCTGATGTAGTGGTGACACCGACTACTTTACTTGCGGATACCGCACCGGCTGTTGTCCGGGCGGCTGAGGGAGAAGTTGACACATCTAGTCCAGCCCATTCGTCAGACATGGTTGTCGACATTTCGTCGTCGCCGGTTTCGGTTTCGTTGACTGCCACTGAGGTGCAGGATAGTTTGACGGCGGTCGATTCTGAGATGCCCCCTCCTGTAGGAGTCGCCAAAACTGCTGTTCCGTCCGAGACAGGTCCTCAACCTCGTCGTCGTCGGAACAAGAATGGGAGGCGGGGCAAGAAAAGCGTGGACGATCAGGCGGGTGGGGCTTCGCAAACCTCTGCGGAAGGTAGTGGTAGTGACGCGGAGTCGGTGGCGTCTGCTGCGTCTACGTCTTCGGTTTCTGAGGACCGTCGCGATCCAATGCGAGAACAGGGTCGTCACCTCGACGCCCTTCTCTCCTCTGTGAGGGATCGGGGCTTGGTACGACTAAAGCGCAAGAAAGGCCAATCTAGTGAGCAGACTTCGCAACGGACGAAAATCGTCTCCCAACCGTCAACGTCTGCGGAGGGAGTGGGTGGGGCGGGATCACAACCCACCACCGATCTCACCAAGGACAGGATGGATTGGGCTGAGGACTGCGAAGGGGACGAATTTTATTAACATTGGTGGTAAATGGCGTCTGGCTCATGTCCTTTTAGTGTCTTTACGGTAAATGCACAGCAGATGAGCAACCCATACAAAGCAATAGCCCTTAATGATTTTCTAAAAGACCATCATTGTGATGTGGCGTTGCTACAGGAAATTACTCGGGAGGCGTTGCGGTACATGACGGACTTTGCAGTCATTGCAAATGTTGACCCCACATTGCCGACGGGTACTGCCATCCTGACCCGTCCAGGAACTGAAGTTACGGGAGTCACTTTAATGCCTAGCGGTCGCGCCATTTTGTGCATAATTAATGGTGTCACTTTTGTAAATGTTTATGCGCCGTCTGGTGACATACCAGCACAGCGCCGGTTTTTTGGGCAGGAACTTGTTGAACTTATTGGGCGGACACGCGATGAAATCATTCTTGGAGGCGACTTTAACGCCGTTTTAGGCGACGCCGACCAACTCCCACGGCCGAACAAGAGTCCCGAACTGGCCGCACTAGTCGATGCCCTCCGTTTTCACGATACCTGGCGCATCCTCCATCCGAATGACACGGAATTTACTTATTTCCATCCCACAGGACGAAGTCGATTGGACAGGATTTATGTGTCGGCCGCCTTTCGACCTCATGTTTGTCAAGTTCAAGTTCTCCCGGTTTTCTTTTCCGACCACTGTGGTTATCGTTGTCAAGTTCTTCTTCCTACCCAGCGACCCCCGCGTCGAACAAATGTATGGAAACTTAACTGCAGCCATCTGCTTGATGCCAATTTGGCTGAGGGCTTTCATGACTTATGGGACGTTTTGCTGCTTAAACGTCAGAATGCGGCGAATACTCTCGATTGGTGGCTTTCCATTGCGAAGCCGTCTATTCGACGCTTTCTTATTGCGTATAGTCGGGAGAAAGCATATTGGCGAACGGCTCATGCCAATTTTACCTTACAGTGTCTTCAGGATCTTGTAGACATTGTAACTGCAGATCCCGGTCAATTGCCGCGGCTTAAGCGTTTAAAAGCCCAACTCCTTTGTGAGATGCGTGCTAGGGGTGCCGGAATGGTGATTAGGAGCCAACCCCATGGGGAGATCGACGGCGAACCTGCTTCTGTATACCACCTCCACCGGGAGCGTCGCCGTCAGGAAACTCTCCACATCAGGGATTGGGTGACCGTGGATGGTCAACGCACTCAGGATCAAAGGGTGATACATGCGGAAATTTGCGATTATTTCGAACGTTTGTTCCAAGATACGCACATTGACGCACAGGCTCTGGATGTTATTTTACGTAATGTGACGTCTGTTTTAACACCTGCCCACCGAGACGCCCTCCTGGCAGATTTTACTTCTGAAGATGTGCAGGATGCTCTGAAACGTAGTCCGAGGGGAAAGTCCCCGGGCTTGGACGGGATACCTGTTGAGTTTTATGTGCGTTTCTCTGGTGTTTTAATTCCTGCTTTAACAGATGTTGCAAATGAATTGCTCCATAGGGCTGTAGTCCCCCCTGAATTTACTGTGGGTAGTATCACCCTTGTTCCTAAAAATACCCGTGCAATTCCCAGTCTTAACACCATCCGACCCATTACGCTTTTAAACGTAGATTATAAGATCATTGCTCGATGCTTCGCAAATCGTCTCAAAGCAGTCATGCCGTTCATCATTAGCCCCCAGCAGTATTGTGCAGTGCGCGATAGGAACATTTATGACGCTGTTCTGGCCTATCGCGACTGCATTGGACATGTGCGAGCCGACAGGACTACACGTGCAGCGATACTCCTAATAGACTTTCAAAATGCATTTGACAGGATTAGTCATGTTTATATGCGACATGTGATGACCGCGATGGGATTTGGGCCGATTTTTACTGAGACTATCCAGTCTATCCTCGGTACTGCCACATCCCGTATCAATGTTAACGGTTGCCTTAGTCGGCCGATACGAATACGTCGGTCCGTCAGACAGGGGTGTCCCCTTTCGATGGCTTTGTTTGCCATCGCCTTGGATCCCCTTCTTCGGACCATTGACATCAACTGTGGTGGACTACTCGTGGGTGGAGCTCGTCTCACTTCCTGTGCATATGCTGACGACCTGGGCGTTTTTCTAGCTCACCCAGCAGACGTCGACGTCTTACATGGCGTTTTACAGGGTTTTGAACGTGCGACGGGTGCCCTCATTAATCCGAGGAAGACGGTTCTCCTCCCCTTGGCGCGGTGGCCTCAGACTGTGCAGCCTACATGGTATACGGTCCAGGACAAACACAAGGTCCTTGGTATCATCATGACCAATAATACACAACGGATGGCGACGTTAAATTGGACCTCCATTCTGCACAGTATCCGGGCTCTGTGTCATTTGCATTCGACAAGGTTATTGGCTTTGCATGACAAGGTACACATCATTAATACCTCGATTTTGGCTAAAGCATGGTACCTGGCCCAGGTGCTTCCGGCACCTAAGGGTCTTGCTCACAGTATTACTTCTGCCATCTACTTTCTGTTGTGGCGTGGCCACCTTTTCAAGCCATCCATGGCTACCTGTACTCTCCCGCCCGAGTCTGGTGGATTGGGACTTGTTGACTTTGACGCTAAGTGTGCGGCGTTGCTGATTCGACGGACGACAGCAGTGATTGGCAAAGGACCTGCCAGTCCGACGGCCACACTTTTCCAGCGTTATCGGCCGCCGTCAGTGACAGCGCCAGTGCAGATTATGCACATACCATACCACCTAAATCATGTGCGCCAATACTTCCTCCACTCTAGTTATATCGTCGACGGCGATCTTTTTCAAAAACGGGTGAAAGATCTCACTCACGATCTCCGTGGATCTCCGGCCCCTAACAAGTGGGAGCTACGGTTGCCGACTAAGACGTGGAGTACCATTTGGAGGAATATTTCTTCGCGTGTCCTACCGCCAAATATTCGGGCAATTTGGTATCAGGTGGTTAATCGTACCATACCTACAAATGCTAAACGTCACGCAATTAAACTGTGTCCATCAGCTCTTTGTGTTACTTGTCGATCAGTGGACACAGTTGAACATCGTTTTGTGTGCCGCCGTCATGTCGCTCTATGGGATATCGCCAGAGACATGCTGAGACTGATCAACCGAGTCTCTATCGACACCATCACTGTCGAGGACGCCGTTACCCCTGAATGGACCCCATACCCTAATACAAAACGACATGCCACGCAATGGATTCTGGGACGCACTATTTATTCGATTTTTACGATGAACACGACGGATTCTGTAGACTTCCTGTCGTATCTTTGGAGTGAATATGACAAAGAAAAAAGGCAGACGAAATATAAAGAAAAATTTGGTAATTTTTTGAAAGTTTCTTTAGAATATATTTTTGCCAAGCACGGCATGTAACTTTTTCCTGTTGGGTTTTCCGTCTTTACGTTTTTCCTTTATGGTGACACATTGTGCCGAGTGCCTGTTTTTAATTTTTTATCTCTCATGTGTTCTATCGACAGTGCATGGACACTGGATAGTTTTGTGTTTTGGTTTCTGTGTATTTGTGGCTGGCTTGCCCCTGGTTATTTAATTGGTTGATTTTACGGTTTATTTTAATTTTTCTGGTGCATTGTGCCGGGTGACTTTTACTTTGTCAATTTATGCTATTCTTGATAGTGAATGAACACTGGACTATTTGTGTTTGGTTCTCTATGCACACTGTGGTCTGTTTCGTCCAGAACGGATTCTTTGATTTCTCTCTTCTTCTTATTCTTTCTTCGCGTCCGATATGAAGTTACCGGATTCTTCCTTCTTCTGGCTCGGCTTGCATTCCACACAAGAGGACCACAGGATTACCAGAAGAAGAACATCAATACATATTAAAAAATGAAAAAAAAAAAACCATCGGGGGAACCTTTTGTTTCTTAGCCGACGAAGGCTCTAATGGTGAGCGAAAGGACGGGGTGTAGGGGAGTAGGGAGCCCCGAAAAAAAAAAAAAAAAAAAAAAAACAAAAAAAAAAAAAAAAAAAAAAAGAGAGACCTTTCCATTGCACTTCGGTTAGGTTGACCCCTGCGATTACCTCTAATGTAGGTAACTCGGGCGCATAATTTTTGGTAGTCGGGACTGCGTTCGCGCTGTCCCGTTCTTAAATTGTTTCAAAACTCAGCACGCAATAACAGAAGCTTGCCAGTATACAGCAAGCTGCAACTAGATAGGCACAAAACGGTTAGCTGCACGTCAAGGGACCTGGCGTCGAACCCAGAGCCACCCAGCGCGCGGCCCACTCCGCAACGACCTCGGACGTGCGCCCTTAGTAGCAGAAGCCACGACGACGCAACCCCCGCACAGCGTCCGAAAATAGCAGTCGGACAGCCATTTCGGCCCTTCTCTGTCCATCGATGATTGCGCACCGACGGTAAATCGGCGGTGCATCGAGCCCTGCACGGCCGGCTAGTGTGATGGGGCGGTTGGGCCCACAGCAGCCGATGAGCGGCCGTAGGCGGTGCAGCGTGTATCGAGGTATAAGACGGGCCGAAATCAAGCGTCTAGCGTAGCGTCTTACGACTTGCAGACTTGCGGCACTTGGGGTGCTGGGGTCGTAGTCGGGTCGTGAACTGGAGACAACAAGAGCGAGAAAAATGAAAATGAAATTGCGGCCAACAGCACCCTGTTTTCCCAGGTGGTCACCCATCCAAGTACTGACAAGGCCCGACGTTGCTTAACTTCGGTGATCGGACGAGAACCGGTGTTTTCAACGTGGTATGGCCGTTGGCGAGCAAATTGTGCAACATGAAACGACAAGTCTGCGTCGGACCATGTCTCTTAATTTCCACACTGACTGTTTATTTATTTACCTGGCAGTAAAAACACGAGACTGGCATAAAACGGCCGATCCAGATTTCGTGAAATGAAATAACATTTCTTTATGGAATGCATTTAGAAAATTAAAACTTTCGTACCTATTCTCCCTACTAGGGACGAAAAAATAGAAACACTTTCTGTTATTATGTTACAGTTGCGACTTGACAAATTCGTTAGATAGTCCAAATTCGTAGCAAAACAATGTCGTTAAATTACACCTGACAAAGACAATAAAACTCGCCTTCAATTAATTCGCTTTTGAATCATTTACATTACAAAACGTTCCACTTCCATTTTTATGTACTTATTTTAGCGTTCATTATGTCTGATTTAACTTATCCCCTCCCCCCACCGACCGACCACCACAACTTCGCCTAAATAAATAAGAGTGTAGGTGATACGAATTACTCCCTGCCCCATAACGCTTATGCCTAATGCAAAGGGTAAAACGTTTAATTTTTTTTTCCTTAGACTTTGCCATGTAAGGGGAAAATGACGGCATATACTGGATTCAAATAGCAAAGAACCCAACTAAGCTTTCACAATCCTACTGACAAACAAGAAAAATATTTCTTACCTTGTAGTTTCTATTTGTTCATAGGTGTTCAGTCAGTAACGTAACCAACAATGTATGCTGATTCTTGGTTTCTCTTGAATTCTACCAATGTGGGGTATGTTCAATGTGCACACTGTAAGGAATGCTGTCCAACATTCTTGGTCGTGTTTGACTGTCTGAGCTGTGGCGCTTCCGTTGCTAAGCAACAGACTCCAGCGATTGACAATACTGCCTCAATTAGCAACATTAAACTCTCTCCTCGTGATAGGTAATGTAACCTATTTTTTTTTTTTTTTTTTTTTTTTTTTTTTTTTTTTTTTACAGGGCGGAAAAGTCATCCCACAAATGTCATTCGTCGTTACCATAGCAAAAGGGAGAGCGTCTTTCTGATGGAAGGAGGGCCTGAGGTGGTAGACTGCACTTGTATGCCATCTTGCGGAGGATAGAGTGAGTTAGTTACTGCAGCAACGGTCCACGCCTGGACCGCGTGGTCCTCCCTTCCCGCGCGGTCCTCCCTCCCCGCGCAAAGTGCATCGATTTACTTGGCAGTAGGCTGTAATTGCAACTATCTGACACTTAACTCGGCGGCTAAAAGCTGCATTCTAAGTAGAAACTGCAAGCATAGCGACCATGCTCTTTAACAAGAGCTCTCGACGTCTTTCGTAATCGTCATACATCTGTAGCGCGCGACGTTATAAATATTCGGCAGTGGGTGCGTGAAGGCATACTTACCTGGCGTAGGAGACACCGTTGTTCCTACGTCTAGGCTCGCGGTGGGCTACGTTGTTGTTGTAGTAGTCGTCGTTGTTTTTCGTGTGTTGGCCGGTCGGCCATATTTTTGCGTGATGTCCTTCGATATGTCGACAGTCCCTCGAGTGAACAGCATCCAATGCATGTTCGACAGAAAAGCGTCACGGCCTACCGCGTTCGACATTCATGATTGGTTATTTGGAGACTTGCAAATACCGTTTGCAGTTGTTGACACTTTCCAGCTGGATTTTGTGTTGTATTGTTTATTTGTGAAATTTGTCAATTCAGAGTCCTTCGAGAAATACGTCCAAGAAAAAGCCGGTGAACATGACTTTCGGCATTTTGACGGTACGGTTAGCAAAGTGACGGTGTTGCCTTCTGGTGTGCGCAATGTGCGCGTTTTCAACGTACCTCCGGAATGTCCCAACGAGGTAATAGGCCGTGCTTTGTCTGCTTACGGACAAGTGCTTTCGATCGTCAATGAAAAGTGGTCGACCGCGTACCGCTATCCAGTGAATAGCGGCGTTCGTAGTGTCAAAATGGACGTTCGTAAGCCTATTCCGTCCTATATGAACATTGCAGGCGTGAGAGCGCAGGTCAGCTACATTGGTCAGCTGCCCACCTGTTCTGTATGCCAGTCGCCGGACCATCTGCGGATGGAATGCCCTCGTAGGCGACCCCTGCAACTGCCGCGTGCCACCACCGTTGCCGACACCGCGCAATTTCCACTGCTTAGTGCCGTTGTAGCGGGATCTGCCCCCCGCCCGGTGCCGCTGGTGGACGCCGTGACACGGGACTCAAACCCTCCGGCCGACAACCCCTCTCCTGTCACTGTACAAGATGTGGGAGTGGAACTTCCATCCCAGATACCGGTTGCCGTGACTGACGTACCCCAATCGCCTGTCCCTTCTCTTGCAACAACGCCTGCCATCCCAGCAACTACTCCGGAGCAGGTGGAGGCGGCTACGGACGTCGGTTTTGCAAAACCGGTCGTTCCAGCCGACGAAGCGCCCGTAGCACAGGAGGCCAACATCGACGCCCCCAAAAAGCGTCGTCGGCGACGCAGGAAAAAGCCTACCGAGGAGGAGGCCATGTCGGATGACGCGTCCCTCACTCATAGTGAGAGCGCCAGTGACACTGAGTCGCAGCATTCTGCATCTGCAGGCTCGTACTCGGCTGCTCAAAGCGATCCTGTTCGACAGCAGGCTCGTAATCTCGAGGCGCTCCTTAGCTCCGTTAGGGAGCGGGGAGTTGTGCGGATAAAGAGGAAAAGCGACCAGGCCGCCGAACGGGTCTCCCAGCGCACTCGTACGCACCCTCTGCCTCCGGCGGACACTGTGGGGGCGCGTGGGGAAGGCACGCAGTCTCAGGCACCTCCGGACCTCACCAAAACACCCATGGACTGGTCCGCACAGGTGGAAGATGATTTTTATTAACAATAGTGGCTTATGGCGTCGAGCACGCATCAACTTAACATCTTTACTGTGAACGCGAATAGGATGCACTACGTTCACAAAGCGGTGGCATTGAATGATTTCCTGAGGCAGAATAATTGTGATGTGGCTTTTATTCAAGAGATCACTCGTGAAGCTCTTCAGTGTATTACGGATTTTACTATCGTTTCTAATGTGGACCCTACCATGGAGACAGGCACAGCTATTTTCACCCGTCCAGGCATTGATGTTAGCAGTATCGAAACCTTACCCAATGGTCGCGCCATTAAATGTGTTATCCATGGGATCACGTTTGTCAACGTGTACGGCCCGTCCGGTGATATTCCTGCGCAACGTCTCTTTTATCGGCAGGACCTCTGTACACTTCTGGCGCACACAACTGGTAATATCATCATGGGTGGTGACTTCAACGTTGTGCTCTGCGATGTTGATCAGCTTCCGCGACCCTATAAGAGTCCGGAACTGGGAACGTTAGTTGACGCTCTCCGCGTCATTGACACCTGGCGAGTCTTACATGCTAATGATACGGATTATACTTATTTTCATGCTACTGGATGTGGTCGGCTGGATCGTATTTATGTGTCAACAACCCTGAAAGACCAGATACGGAGTACCAGTGTCTTGCCGGTCATTTTCTCCGATCACTGTAGCTATATGTGCCGTATCAATCTGCCTTCTGTGCAGCCTCCTCGCCGTCGGTCCCTTTGGAAACTTAACTGCAGTCTCTTATCTGACGACAATCTTGCGGAAGGCTTCTACGATCTTTGGAATATCTTGCTTTTGAAACGACCCAATGCGACCTCCACTATGGAATGGTGGATCACAGTTGCCAAGCCCGCGATCCGGCATTACTTGATGTCATACAGTCGTGAGAAAGCGTATCTGCAAAAGGCTACAGCTGCTTTCCATGATCAATGTTTGAAAGACCTAATCCACCTTGTGACGCTGGATCCTCAGCGGCTTCCGCTGCTGAAACGGTTCAAGGCGAAATTGCTCCAGGACTTACGCTCTCGCAGTCAAGGTCTCGTAACGCGTAGCCAACCTCTTGGTGTCGTTGCGGATGAGCCGGCCTCGGTTTATCATCTATTCCGGGAACGCCGCCGTCGTGAGCAATTATACATTGCGGACTGGATACAGACGGACGGCAGTCGAACCAATGACCCTCAAGTCTTCCGGCGTGAGATCCAGGACTATTTCCTGACTTTGTTCCGAGATCCGATCACTGACACGGCCATGATCGATGCTTTCTTAGACAATGTTCCATCTGCTATAACGGACGATCATCGCCGGAGTCTTAATGCAGATTTCTCGCGTGATGACGTTAAAGACGCTATGCACCGTAGTCCTCGGGGTAAATCACCTGGCCTTGACGGAATCCCCGTTGAGTTCTACATCCGGTTTTCAGACGTTCTTAGTGACGTTTTAGTTGACGTCGCGAACGATCTCCGGCGTGGAGCGGCAGTTCCGCCGGCGTTTACTGAGGGATGCATTACCCTCATTCCAAAAACGAGGGGAACACCCAGTATTGCTACCCTCCGTCCTATTACGTTACTGAACGTCGATTATAAAATTGTCGCAAGGTGCATTGCTTTTCGCATGAAACAAGTTTTGCCATCCGTCATCAGCCACCATCAATCGTGCGCAGTGCGTGACAGGAATATATTTGACGCTGTTCTCACTTATAGAGATCTCATCGGCTTCATTAGAGCGAGCAGGAACCGCAGTGCAGCGATCCTACTGATTGACTTTCAAAATGCGTTCGATCGGATTAGTCACACATATCTTCGACGGGTCATGTCTCGTATGGGGTTCGGTTCAATGTTCACCAGCCTTGTCCATCGATTGCTTGGAACTGCCACGTCCCGTGTCAATGTCAATGGCTGTCTTAGCGCGCCGATCCCGATCAGCCGGTCAGTTAGGCAGGGGTGCCCGCTTTCCATGGCGCTCTTTGCTATTGCTCTTGACCCGCTACTCAGGAACATCTCGAGAGAATGCAGCGGGGTTCGTGTCGAGACTGATCGTGTGGTCTGTGCTGCCTTTGCAGATGACCTAGGCGTTTTTATTGAACGGCCGGAAGACATTGACCAACTCCGTGTCGTTCTCCATCGTTACGAAACTGTAACGGGAGCTCTTGTCAATCCTAGGAAGACGGTTCTTTTACCACTGACACGTTGGACGTGGAACGAGCACCGCGACTGGTACCGGACTGTAACCGAACACAAGGTACTCGGAGTGATTATGACAGCCAATCCTCAGAAAATGGAGGCGCTTAACTGGAGGAAAACGCTTTATACTACACGCGCAATCACTAATATACACTCGTCTCGATCTCTTGAACTCCTCGACCGGGTTAACCTCATAAATACCCACATACTGTCGAAAGCCTGGTATTTAGCCCAAGTGCTCCCCGTCCCGAAAGAGATTGCGCGCGGCATCAAGTTTGCAGCCTATTGCATGCTGTGGCGAGGGAGTATTTTTAAACCATCCATGGACACGTGTGCTCTCCCACCCACCGCTGGTGGGCTCGGGTTAGTGGACTTTCGTGCAAAGTGCACCGCGCTGTTCATACGACGCACCAACGCGGTGTTACACAAAGTGCCTGGCAGTCCAACAGACATACTTTTCCGACGCTTCCGACCGCTCTCTCCCGTCGCCCCGGTCCAGATCAATCGCATCCCATTCTTTTTGAACTTCCTCCGGTACTATTACTTGAACTCCAGTTACGTTCTGGATGATGACTTCTATCACAAGAGCACTCGTGACCTCCTCTGTGCACTCCGAGGTACACCGGCCCCCAATAAATGGGAATCGCGCCTGCCTCATCTGAACTGGAAAAATGTTTGGGCCAATATCCATTCCGATGTTTTACCCGTCAACATCCGGTCAACGTGGTATACAGTTGTAAACCGCATCGTGGCGACTAATTCCAAACGCCACTCCATCCATCTGACGCCTACCGGTAACTGTGTGACATGTGCCGTGGAGGATACGGTCGAACACCGTTTTGAGTGTCGTCAACACCATCGCGTTTGGGATCTCGCCCGCGATATGTTACGATTAATTCACATGGTCGCTGTGCATTCCATCACTGCTGCCGACGTCATAACGCCCGACTGGAAACACTTCCCTACGGCGAAACATAACGCAACAACCTGGATATTTGGACGGACTGTTCTTGCAATATTTAAGATTGGCATAACAGACCCCGTGGATTTTCTAACACTCTTGTGGAGTGAACACGAGGCGGAAAAGAAACGGGCGAAATACGAAGACACATTTGGAACATTTTTAAAGATACCCCTACAATATATTTTTGAAAAACAAGGATTTTAGTCTATTTTTTATTTCCTTTGTTTTTCCTTTCTTCTCTTTGATGTTTTTTTTTTATAACTTTTCCTTCTTTGTATCTTCAGTGTGAGAAGTGAAATGCACTCGTCCTCTTAGATATGCTACATGGGTTTTCTGTGAGTCTTAATATGTTATGTTGCCGCTTATTCAGCAGCATTGTATGTTTCTTTTCTTTCTCATTGTTGCGGAGCATTGCTAAGGCGTAGATAATCCTTTGTTATGGCTTTTATTTTCTTTTCTTGGGTGACTATAACTTTCCCTAAGGTGGCAGCTGCACCCACGGGGACACATCATTCTGCATACGTCACCCCCTGCCGTGGATGGACAATTGAAGGCTTCATGCCCGCATTTTAATTTTTAATTTTCAATTTTACCCATCAAGGAGCCACTTTGGTTATGAGGACTTTTGTTTTACAAACCTGTCTCTGTTTATATTTCACTTCCTGCTCCAACAGGTAGTGTTGTAACGTTCCTTGTTTGTATGGCGTGGAATACGCCCATTTTTTTTCCACCAGTGGAATAATTACAGTCAGGTATCAGTCATTTTGTTCCATTTGCCATCGGGGGTCTAAAAAAAAAAAAAAAAAAAAAAAAAAAAAAAAAAAAAAACAAACGAGACCTTTCCATAAATAAAAAAAAAAAAAAAAAAAAAAAAAAAAAAAAAAAAAAAAACGAGACCTTTCCATTGCACTTCGGTTAGGTTGACCCCTGCGATTACCTCTAATGTAGGTAACTCGGGCGCATAATTTTTGGTAGTCGGGACTGCGTTCGCGCTGTCCCGTTCTTAAATTGTTTCAAAACTCAGCACGCAATAACAGAAGCTTGCCAGTATACAGCAAGCTGCAACTAGATAGGCACAAAACGGTTAGCTGCACGTCAAGGGACCTGGCGTCGAACCCAGAGCCACCCAGCGCGCGGCCCACTCCGCAACGACCTCGGACGTGCGCCCTTAGTAGCAGAAGCCACGACGACGCAACCCCCGCACAGCGTCCGAAAATAGCAGTCGGACAGCCATTTCGGCCCTTCTCTGTCCATCGATGATTGCGCACCGACGGTAAATCGGCGGTGCATCGAGCCCTGCACGGCCGGCTAGTGTGATGGGGCGGTTGGGCCCACAGCAGCCGATGAGCGGCCGTAGGCGGTGCAGCGTGTATCGAGGTATAAGACGGGCCGAAATCAAGCGTCTAGCGTAGCGTCTTACGACTTGCAGACTTGCGGCACTTGGGGTGCTGGGGTCGTAGTCGGGTCGTGAACTGGAGACAACAAGAGCGAGAAAAATGAAAATGAAATTGCGGCCAACAGCACCCTGTTTTCCCAGGTGGTCACCCATCCAAGTACTGACAAGGCCCGACGTTGCTTAACTTCGGTGATCGGACGAGAACCGGTGTTTTCAACGTGGTATTTTTTTTTTTTTTTTTTTTTTTTTTTTTTTTTTTTTCTCTCCTTTGGGTAGATCAGTTCATTGCGGTCGTTGTTCCTTTTTGTTCGTTGTCGTTCGATGAGTTCTTGGCTCAGCTTTTTTGTTACAGAGAGGCGTTCAGCCCTCTGACCGGGCGCGCTGAGCCACGGCGCCCGGCCGTCCAAGTACTGACAAGGCCCGACGTTGCTTAACTTCGGTGATCGGACGAGAACCGGTGTTTTCAACGTGGTATGGCCGTTGGCGAGCAAATTGTGCAACATGAAACGACAAGTCTGCGTCGGACCATGTCTCTTAATTTCCACACTGACTGTTTATTTATTTACCTGGCAGTAAAAACACGAGACTGGCATAAAACGGCCGATCCAGATTTCGTGAAATGAAATAACATTTCTTTATGGAATGCATTTAGAAAATTAAAACTTTCGTACCTATTCTCCCTACTAGGGACGAAAAAATAGAAACACTTTCTGTTATTATGTTACAGTTGCGACTTGACAAATTCGTTAGATAGTCCAAATTCGTAGCAAAACAATGTCGTTAAATTACACCTGACAAAGACAATAAAACTCGCCTTCAATTAATTCGCTTTTGAATCATTTACATTACAAAACGTTCCACTTCCATTTTTATGTACTTATTTTAGCGTTCATTATGTCTGATTTAACTTATCCCCTCCCCCCACCGACCGACCACCACAACTTCGCCTAAATAAATAAGAGTGTAGGTGATACGAATTACTCCCTGCCCCATAACGCTTATGCCTAATGCAAAGGGTAAAACGTTTAATTTTTTTTCCTTAGACTTTGCCATGTAGGGGGAAAATGACGGCATATACTGGATTCAAATAGCAAAGAACCCAACTAAGCTTTCACAATCCTACTGACAAACAAGAAAAATATTTCTTACCTTGTAGTTTCTATTTGTTCATAGGTGTTCAGTCAGTAACGTAACCAACAATGTATGCTGATTCTTGGTTTCTCTTGAATTCTACCAATGTGGGGTATGTTCAATGTGCACACTGTAAGGAATGCTGTCCAACATTCTTGGTCGTGTTTGACTGTCTGAGCTGTGGCGCTTCCGTTGCTA
This sequence comes from Locusta migratoria, assembly GCA_026315105.1. NCBI lineage: Eukaryota > Metazoa > Arthropoda > Insecta > Orthoptera > Acrididae > Locusta > Locusta migratoria. Next base: position 568,486,155 of record CM048746.1, read on the forward strand.
AGCAACAGACTCCAGCGATTGACAATACTGCCTCAATTAGCAACATTAAACTCTCTCCTCGTGATAGGTAATGTAACCTATTTTTTTTTTTTTTTTTTTTTTTTTACAGGGCGGAAAAGTCATCCCACAAATGTCATTCGTCGTTACCATAGCAAAAGGGAGAGCGTCTTTCTGATGGAAGGAGGGCCTGAGGTGGTAGACTGCACTTGTATGCCATCTTGCGGAGGATAGAGTGAGTTAGTTACTGCAGCAACGGTCCACGCCTGGACCGCGTGGTCCTCCCTTCCCGCGCGGTCCTCCCTCCCCGCGCAAAGTGCATCGATTTACTTGGCAGTAGGCTGTAATTGCAACTATCTGACACTTAACTCGGCGGCTAAAAGCTGCATTCTAAGTAGAAACTGCAAGCATAGCGACCATGCTCTTTAACAAGAGCTCTCGACGTCTTTCGTAATCGTCATACATCTGTAGCGCGCGACGTTATAAATATTCGGCAGTGGGTGCGTGAAGGCATACTTACCTGGCGTAGGAGACACCGTGATCATAAAGGCGGTTCTCCCAGGGCGAGACCTTTCCATTGCACTTCGGTTAGGTTGACCCCTGCGATTACCTCTAATGTAGGTAACTCGGGCGCATAATTTTTGGTAGTCGGGACTGCGTTCGCGCTGTCCCGTTCTTAAATTGTTTCAAAACTCAGCACGCAATAACAGAAGCTTGCCAGTATACAGCAAGCTGCAACTAGATAGGCACAAAACGGTTAGCTGCACGTCAAGGGACCTGGCGTCGAACCCAGAGCCACCCAGCGCGCGGCCCACTCCGCAACGACCTCGGACGTGCGCCCTTAGTAGCAGAAGCCACGACGACGCAACCCCCGCACAGCGTCCGAAAATAGCAGTCGGACAGCCATTTCGGCCCTTCTCTGTCCATCGATGATTGCGCACCGACGGTAAATCGGCGGTGCATCGAGCCCTGCACGGCCGGCTAGTGTGATGGGGCGGTTGGGCCCACAGCAGCCGATGAGCGGCCGTAGGCGGTGCAGCGTGTATCGAGGTATAAGACGGGCCGAAATCAAGCGTCTAGCGTAGCGTCTTACGACTTGCAGACTTGCGGCACTTGGGGTGCTGGGGTCGTAGTCGGGTCGTGAACTGGAGACAACAAGAGCGAGAAAAATGAAAATGAAATTGCGGCCAACAGCACCCTGTTTTCCCAGGTGGTCACCCATCCAAGTACTGACAAGGCCCGACGTTGCTTAACTTCGGTGATCGGACGAGAACCGGTGTTTTCAACGTGGTATGGCCGTTGGCGAGCAAATTGTGCAACATGAAACGACAAGTCTGCGTCGGACCATGTCTCTTAATTTCCACACTGACTGTTTATTTATTTACCTGGCAGTAAAAACACGAGACTGGCATAAAACGGCCGATCCAGATTTCGTGAAATGAAATAACATTTCTTTATGGAATGCATTTAGAAAATTAAAACTTTCGTACCTATTCTCCCTACTAGGGACGAAAAAATAGAAACACTTTCTGTTATTATGTTACAGTTGCGACTTGACAAATTCGTTAGATAGTCCAAATTCGTAGCAAAACAATGTCGTTAAATTACACCTGACAAAGACAATAAAACTCGCCTTCAATTAATTCGCTTTTGAATCATTTACATTACAAAACGTTCCACTTCCATTTTTATGTACTTATTTTAGCGTTCATTATGTCTGATTTAACTTATCCCCTCCCCCCACCGACCGACCACCACAACTTCGCCTAAATAAATAAGAGTGTAGGTGATACGAATTACTCCCTGCCCCATAACGCTTATGCCTAATGCAAAGGGTAAAACGTTTAATTTTTTTTCCTTAGACTTTGCCATGTAGGGGGAAAATGACGGCATATACTGGATTCAAATAGCAAAGAACCCAACTAAGCTTTCACAATCCTACTGACAAACAAGAAAAATATTTCTTACCTTGTAGTTTCTATTTGTTCATAGGTGTTCAGTCAGTAACGTAACCAACAATGTATGCTGATTCTTGGTTTCTCTTGAATTCTACCAATGTGGGGTATGTTCAATGTGCACACTGTAAGGAATGCTGTCCAACATTCTTGGTCGTGTTTGACTGTCTGAGCTGTGGCGCTTCCGTTGCTAAGCAACAGACTCCAGCGATTGACAATACTGCCTCAATTAGCAACATTAAACTCTCTCCTCGTGATAGGTAATGTAACCTATTTTTTTTTTTTTTTTTTTTTTTTTTTTTTTTTTTTACAGGGCGGAAAAGTCGTCCCACAAATGTCATTCGTCGTTACCATAGCAAAAGGGAGAGCGTCTTTCTGATGGAAGGAGGGCCTGAGGTGGTAGACTGCACTTGTATGCCATCTTGCGGAGGATAGAGTGAGTTAGTTACTGCAGCAACGGTCCACGCCTGGACCGCGTGGTCCTCCCTTCCCGCGCGGTCCTCCCTCCCCGCGCAAAGTGCATCGATTTACTTGGCAGTAGGCTGTAATTGCAACTACCTGACACTTAACTCGGCGGCTAAAAGCTGCATTCTAAGTAGAAACTGCAAGCATAGCGACCATGCTCTTTAACAAGAGCTCTCGACGTCTTTCGTAATCGTCATACATCTGTAGCGCGCGACGTTATAAATATTCGGCAGTGGGTGCGTGAAGGCATACTTACCTGGCGTAGGAGACACCGAGTCCTCGGCCTCGACGCTAGGTGGAGCCTCTGACGCTGCGGCGGCGGCGCCGGCTTTCGCTCCCTGGTCTTCGCTTCGTTTCTTCGAGTTTGTGAGTATGGAGACGACGATCAACAGGGTTCATAGCATTCAGTGCATCTTTGATCGACGAGCACCTAGGCCGTCCGCCAATGATTTCCAGCGTTGGCTTGTTTTTGACGTAAAGATTCCTATTGAAGTGATTGACACGTTTCAGTTAGATTTTATTCTGTATTCGGTTTTTGTAAAGTTTACCTCTGCTGACGTGTTTGAGAAATATGTGTCCGAAAAGGTTGGCGTTCACGATTTCAAACACCATGACGGGTCTATTAGTAAAGTGCAAATTGTGCCATCTGGAGTTAGAAATGTTAGAGTTTTTAATGTTCCTCCCGAGTGTCCAAATGAACTAATCGGTCGTGCACTCTCTCCCTTCGGGAATGTGTTGGACATTGTAAATGAAAAGTGGGGCAGTGGGTACCTTATTCGCTGCAATAGTGGTGTGCGTTGTGTCCGCATGGATGTTCAACGGCAGATTCCGTCTTATTTAACGATCGTCGGCGTCCGCGCTCAGATTAGTTATGTTGGACAATTACCAACTTGTTCAATATGTCACTCGACGGAACATTTGCGAATGTATTGCCCTCGTAGGCGTCCCGTGCAGTTGCCGCGAGCGCCTGACGTTACTGACGAACAGATGTTTCCGCTGTTCAGTGACGTCACTCGACAACCGCCGACAGTGACTGATGTCATTCCCCCCGCGGATATTATGACGGACGTAGTAACCGAGGTCGCGTCAGGGGCGGCACCCAGTGCTCCCTGTCCGGTTCCTGGGTCTGATGTAGTGGTGACACCGACTACTTTACTTGCGGATACCGCACCGGCTGTTGTCCGGGCGGCTGAGGGAGAAGTTGACACATCTAGTCCAGCCCATTCGTCAGACATGGTTGTCGACATTTCGTCGTCGCCGGTTTCGGTTTCGTTGGCTGCCACTGAGGTGCAGGATAGTTTGACGGCGGTCGATTCTGAGATGCCCCCTCCTGTAGGAGTCGCCAAAACTGCTGTTCCGTCCGAGACAGGTCCTCAACCTCGTCGTCGTCGGAACAAGAATGGGAGGCGGGGCAAGAAAAGCGTGGACGATCAGGCGGGTGGGGCTTCGCACACCTCTGCGGAAGGTAGTGGTAGTGACGCGGAGTCGGTGGCGTCTGCTGCGTCTACGTCTTCGGTTTCTGAGGACCGTCGCGATCCAATGCGAGAACAGGGTCGTCACCTCGACGCCCTTCTCTCCTCTGTGAGGGATCGGGGCTTGGTACGACTAAAGCGCAAGAAAGGCCAATCTAGTGAGCAGACTTCGCAACGGACGAAAATCGTCTCCCAACCGTCAACGTCTGCGGAGGGAGTGGGTGGGGCGGGATCACAACCCACCACCGATCTCACCAAGGACAAGATGGATTGGGCTGAGGACTGCGAAGGGGACGAATTTTATTAACATTGGTGGTAAATGGCGTCTGTCTCATGTCCTTTTAATGTCTTTACGGTAAATGCACAGCAGATGAGCAACCCATACAAAGCAATAGCCCTTAATGATTTTCTAAAAGACCATCGTTGTGATGTGGCGTTGCTACAGGAAATTACTCGGGAGGCGTTGCGGTACATGACGGACTTTGCAGTCATTGCAAATGTTGACCCCACATTGCCGACGGGTACTGCCATCCTGACCCGTCCAGGCACTGAAGTTACGGGAGTCACTTTATTGCCCAGCGGTCGCGCCATCTTGTGCAAAATCAATGATGTCACTTTTGTTAATGTTTATGCGCCGTCTGGTGACATACCAGCACAGCGCCGATTTTTTGGTCAGGAACTTGTTGAACTTATAGGGCGGACACGCGATGAAATCATTCTTGGAGGCGACTTTAACGCCGTTTTAGGCGACGCCGACCAACTCCCACGGCCGAACAAGAGTCCCGAACTGGCCGCACTAGTCGATGCCCTCCGTTTTCACGATACCTGGCGCATCCTCCATCCGAATGACACGGAATTTACTTACTTCCATCCCACGGGACGAAGTCGATTGGACAGGATTTATGTGTCGGCCGCTTTTCGAACTTATGTCCGTCAGGTACAAGTTCTCCCGGTTTTCTTTTCCGACCACTGTGGTTATCGTTGTCAAGTTCTTCTTCCTACCCAGCGACCCCCCCGTCGAACAAATGTATGGAAACTCAACTGCAGCCATCTGCTTGATGCAAATTTGGCTGAGGGCTTTCATGACTTATGGGACGTTTTGCTGCTTAAACGTCAGAATGCGGCGAATACTCTCGATTGGTGGCTTTCCATTGTGAAGCCGTCTATACGACGCTTCCTTATTGCGTACAGTCGGGAGAAAGCATATTGGCGAACGGCCCATGCCAATTTTACCCTCCAATGTCTTCAGGATCTTGTTGACATTGTAACTGCAGATCCCGGTCAATTGCCGCGGCTTAAGCGTTTAAAAGCCCAACTCCTCTGTGAGATGCGTGCTAGGGGTGCCGGAATGGTGATTAGGAGCCAACCCCATGGGGAGATAGACGGCGAACCTGCTTCTGTCTACCACCTCCACCGGGAGCGTCGTCGTCAGGAAACTCTCCACATCAGGGATTGGGTGGCCGTGGATGGTCAACGCACTCAGGATCAAAGGGTGATACATGCGGAAATTTTCGATTATTTCGAACGTTTGTTCCAAGATACGCACATTGATGCACAAGCTCTGGATGTGATTTTACGTAATGTGACGTCTGTTTTAACACCTGCCCACCGAGACGCCCTCCTTGCAGATTTTACTACTGAAGATGTGCAGGATGCTCTCAAACGTAGTCCGAAGGGAAAGTCTCCGGGCTTGGACGGGATACCTGTTGAATTTTATGTGCGTTTCTCTGGTGTTTTAATTCCTGCTTTAACAGATGTTGCAAATGAATTGCTCCATAGGGCTGTAGTCCCCCCTGAATTTACTGTGGGTAGTATCACCCTTGTTCCTAAAAATACCCGTGCAATTCCCAGTCTTAACACCATCCGGCCCATTACGCTTTTAAACGTAGACTATAAGATCATTGCCCGATGCTTCGCAAACCGTCTCAAAGCAGTCATGCCGTTCATCATTAGCCCCCAGCAGTATTGTGCAGTGCGCGATAGGAACATTTATGACGCCGTTCTGGCCTATCGCGACTGCATTGGACATGTGCGAGCCGACAGGTCTAAACGTGCAGCGATACTCCTTATAGATTTTCAAAATGCATTTGACAGGATTAGTCATGTATATATGCGACATGTGATGACCGCGATGGGATTTGGGCCGATTTTTACTGAGTCTATCCAGTCTCTCCTCGGTACTGCCACATCCCGTATCAATGTTAACGGTTGCCTTAGTCGGCCGATACGAATACGTCGATCCGTCAGACAGGGGTGTCCCCTTTCGATGGCTTTGTTTGCCATCGCCTTGGATCCCCTTCTTCGGACCATTGACGCCAACTGTGGTGGACTACTCGTGGGTGGAGCTCGTCTCACTTCCTGTGCATATGCTGATGACCTGGGCGTTTTTCTAGCTCACCCAGCAGACGTCGACGTCTTACATGGCGTTCTACAGGGTTTTGAACGTGCGACGGGTGCCCTCATTAATCCGAGGAAGACGGTTCTCCTCCCCTTGGCGCGGTGGCCTCAGACTGTGCAGCCTACGTGGTATACGGTCCAGGACAAACACAAGGTCCTTGGTATCATCATGACCAATAACACACAACGGATGGCGACGTTAAATTGGACCTCCACTCTGCACAGTATCCGGGCTCTGTGTCATTTGCATTCGACAAGGTTGTTGGCTTTGCATGACAAGGTGCACATCATTAATACCTCGATTCTGGCTAAAGCATGGTACCTGGCCCAGGTGCTTCCGGCACCTAAAGGTCTTGCTCATAGTATTACTTCTGCCATCTACTTTCTGTTGTGGCGTGGACACCTTTTCAAGCCATCTATGGCTACATGTACTCTCCCGCCCGAGTCTGGTGGATTGGGACTTGTGGACTTTCACGCTAAGTGTGCGGCGTTGCTGATTCGGAGGACGACAGCGGTGATTGGCAAAGGACCTGCTAGTCCGACGGCCACACTTTTCCAGCGTTATCGGCCGCCGTCTGTGTCAGCGCCTGTGCAGATCATGCACATACCGTACCACTTAAATCATGTGCGCCAATACTTCCTCCAATCTAGTTATATCGCCGACGCTGATCTTTTTCAAAAACGGGTGAAAGATCTCACTCACGATCTACGTGGATCTCCGGCCCCTAACAAGTGGGAGCTACGGTTGCCGGATAAGAATTGGAATACCATCTGGAAGAATATTTCTTCGCGTGTCCTACCGCCTAATATTCGGGCAATTTGGTATCAGGTGGTTCATCGTACTATACCTACCAATGCTAAACGTCACGCTATTAAACTGTGTCCATCAGCTCTTTGTGTTACTTGTCGGTTAGTGGACACAGTTGAACATCGTTTTGTGTGCCGCCGTCACGTCGCTATATGGGATATCGCCAGAGACATGCTGAGACTGATCAACCGTGTCTCTATCACCACCATCACTGTCGAAGACGCCGTTACCCCTGAATGGACCCCCTACCCTAATACAAAACGACATGCCACGCAATGGATTCTGGGACGCACTATATATTCGATTTTTACGATGGATACGACGGATTTTGTAGACTTTCTGTCGTATCTTTGGAGTGAACATGACAAAGAAATAAGGCAGACGAAATATAAAGAAACATATGGTAACTTTTTGAAAGTTTCTTTGGAATATATATTTGCCAAGCACGGAATGTAACTTTTTTTTCCTGTTGAGTTTTCCGTTTTTTACGTTTTTCTTTTATGGTGACACATTGTGCCGAGTGCCTTTCTTTTAATTGTTTATCAGTCATGCGTTCTATCGACAGTGCATGTACACTGGATAGTTTTGTGTTTTGGATTCTGTGTATTTGTGGCGGGCTTGCCCCTGGTCATTTTATTGGTGTTGATTTTACGGTTTCTTTTAATTTTTTCTGGTGCATTGTACCGGGTGACTTTTACTTTGTCAGTTTATGCTGTTTTCTTGATAGTGAATGAACACTGGACTATTTGTGTTTGGCTCTCTATGCACACTGTGGTGTGTTACGTCCAGAACGGATCTTTGCTTTCTCTCATCTTATTATTCTTTCTTCGCGTCCGATATGAAGTTACCGGATTCTTCCTTCTTTTGGCTCAGTTTGTATTCCATACAAGAAAAAAAAAAAAAAGGCAAAAAACAAAAAAAAAGAGACCTTTCCAAAAAAAAAAAAAAAAAAAAAGAAAAAAAAAAGAGACCTTAAAAAAAAAAAAAAAAAAAAAAAAAAAAAAAAAAAAAAAAATAAAGAAAAAAAAAGAAAACACAAAAAAAAAAAAAAAAAGAGACCTTTCCATTGCACTTCGGTTAGGTTGACCCCTGCGATTACCTCTAATGTAGGTAACTCGGGCGCATAATTTTTGGTAGTCGGGACTGCGTTCGCGCTGTCCCGTTCTTAAATTGTTTCAAAACTCAGCACGCAATAACAGAAGCTTGCCAGTATACAGCAAGCTGCAACTAGATAGGCACAAAACGGTTAGCTGCACGTCAAGGGACCTGGCGTCGAACCCAGAGCCACCCAGCGCGCGGCCCACTCCGCAACGACCTCGGACGTGCGCCCTTAGTAGCAGAAGCCACGACGACGCAACCCCCGCACAGCGTCCGAAAATAGCAGTCGGACAGCCATTTCGGCCCTTCTCTGTCCATCGATGATTGCGCACCGACGGTAAATCGGCGGTGCATCGAGCCCTGCACGGCCGGCTAGTGTGATGGGGCGGTTGGGCCCACAGCAGCCGATGAGCGGCCGTAGGCGGTGCAGCGTGTATCGAGGTATAAGACGGGCCGAAATCAAGCGTCTAGCGTAGCGTCTTACGACTTGCAGACTTGCGGCACTTGGGGTGCTGGGGTCGTAGTCGGGTCGTGAACTGGAGACAACAAGAGCGAGAAAAATGAAAATGAAATTGCGGCCAACAGCACCCTGTTTTCCCAGGTGGTCACCCATCCAAGTACTGACAAGGCCCGACGTTGCTTAACTTCGGTGATCGGACGAGAACCGGTGTTTTCAACGTGGTATGGCCGTTGGCGAGCAAATTGTGCAACATGAAACGACAAGTCTGCGTCGGACCATGTCTCTTAATTTCCACACTGACTGTTTATTTATTTACCTGGCAGTAAAAACACGAGACTGGCATAAAACGGCCGATCCAGATTTCGTGAAATGAAATAACATTTCTTTATGGAATGCATTTAGAAAATTAAAACTTTCGTACCTATTCTCCCTACTAGGGACGAAAAAATAGAAACACTTTCTGTTATTATGTTACAGTTGCGACTTGACAAATTCGTTAGATAGTCCAAATTCGTAGCAAAACAATGTCGTTAAATTACACCTGACAAAGACAATAAAACTCGCCTTCAATTAATTCGCTTTTGAATCATTTACATTACAAAACGTTCCACTTCCATTTTTATGTACTTATTTTAGCGTTCATTATGTCTGATTTAACTTATCCCCTCCCCCCACCGACCGACCACCACAACTTCGCCTAAATAAATAAGAGTGTAGGTGATACGAATTACTCCCTGCCCCATAACGCTTATGCCTAATGCAAAGGGTAAAACGTTTAATTTTTTTTCCTTAGACTTTGCCATGTAGGGGGAAAATGACGGCATATACTGGATTCAAATAGCAAAGAACCCAACTAAGCTTTCACAATCCTACTGACAAACAAGAAAAATATTTCTTACCTTGTAGTTTCTATTTGTTCATAGGTGTTCAGTCAGTAACGTAACCAACAATGTATGCTGATTCTTGGTTTCTCTTGAATTCTACCAATGTGGGGTATGTTCAATGTGCACACTGTAAGGAATGCTGTCCAACATTCTTGGTCGTGTTTGACTGTCTGAGCTGTGGCGCTTCCGTTGCTAAGCAACAGACTCCAGCGATTGACAATACTGCCTCAATTAGCAACATTAAACTCTCTCCTCGTGATAGGTAATGTAACCTATTTTTTTTTTTTTTTTTTTTTTTTTTTTTTTTTTTTTTTACAGGGCGGAAAAGTCATCCCACAAATGTCATTCGTCGTTACCATAGCAAAAGGGAGAGCGTCTTTCTGATGGAAGGAGGGCCTGAGGTGGTAGACTGCACTTGTATGCCATCTTGCGGAGGATAGAGTGAGTTAGTTACTGCAGCAACGGTCCACGCCTGGACCGCGTGGTCCTCCCTCCCGCGCGGTCCTCCCTCCCCGCGCAAAGTGCATCGATTTACTTGGCAGTAGGCTGTAATTGCAACTATCTGACACTTAACTCGGCGGCTAAAAGCTGCATTCTAAGTAGAAACTGCAAGCATAGCGACCATGCTCTTTAACAAGAGCTCTCGACGTCTTTCGTAATCGTCATACATCTGTAGCGCGCGACGTTATAAATATTCGGCAGTGGGTGCGTGAAGGCATACTTACCTGGCGTAGGAGACACCGTGATCATAAAGGCGGTTCTCCCAGGGCGAGACCTTTCCATTGCACTTCGGTTAGGTTGACCCCTGCGATTACCTCTAATGTAGGTAACTCGGGCGCATAATTTTTGGTAGTCGGGACTGCGTTCGCGCTGTCCCGTTCTTAAATTGTTTCAAAACTCAGCACGCAATAACAGAAGCTTGCCAGTATACAGCAAGCTGCAACTAGATAGGCACAAAACGGTTAGCTGCACGTCAAGGGACCTGGCGTCGAACCCAGAGCCACCCAGCGCGCGGCCCACTCCGCAACGACCTCGGACGTGCGCCCTTAGTAGCAGAAGCCACGACGACGCAACCCCCGCACAGCGTCCGAAAATAGCAGTCGGACAGCCATTTCGGCCCTTCTCTGTCCATCGATGATTGCGCACCGACGGTAAATCGGCGGTGCATCGAGCCCTGCACGGCCGGCTAGTGTGATGGGGCGGTTGGGCCCACAGCAGCCGATGAGCGGCCGTAGGCGGTGCAGCGTGTATCGAGGTATAAGACGGGCCGAAATCAAGCGTCTAGCGTAGCGTCTTACGACTTGCAGACTTGCGGCACTTGGGGTGCTGGGGTCGTAGTCGGGTCGTGAACTGGAGACAACAAGAGCGAGAAAAATGAAAATGAAATTGCGGCCAACAGCACCCTGTTTTCCCAGGTGGTCACCCATCCAAGTACTGACAAGGCCCGACGTTGCTTAACTTCGGTGATCGGACGAGAACCGGTGTTTTCAACGTGGTATGGCCGTTGGCGAGCAAATTGTGCAACATGAAACGACAAGTCTGCGTCGGACCATGTCTCTTAATTTCCACACTGACTGTTTATTTATTTACCTGGCAGTAAAAACACGAGACTGGCATAAAACGGCCGATCCAGATTTCGTGAAATGAAATAACATTTCTTTATGGAATGCATTTAGAAAATTAAAACTTTCGTACCTATTCTCCCTACTAGGGACGAAAAAATAGAAACACTTTCTGTTATTATGTTACAGTTGCGACTTGACAAATTCGTTAGATAGTCCAAATTCGTAGCAAAACAATGTCGTTAAATTACACCTGACAAAGACAATAAAACTCGCCTTCAATTAATTCGCTTTTGAATCATTTACATTACAAAACGTTCCACTTCCATTTTTATGTACTTATTTTAGCGTTCATTATGTCTGATTTAACTTATCCCCTCCCCCCACCGACCGACCACCACAACTTCGCCTAAATAAATAAGAGTGTAGGTGATACGAATTACTCCCTGCCCCATAACGCTTATGCCTAATGCAAAGGGTAAAACGTTTAATTTTTTTTCCTTAGACTTTGCCATGTAGGGGGAAAATGACGGCATATACTGGATTCAAATAGCAAAGAACCCAACTAAGCTTTCACAATCCTACTGACAAACAAGAAAAATATTTCTTACCTTGTAGTTTCTATTTGTTCATAGGTGTTCAGTCAGTAACGTAACCAACAATGTATGCTGATTCTTGGTTTCTCTTGAATTCTACCAATGTGGGGTATGTTCAATGTGCACACTGTAAGGAATGCTGTCCAACATTCTTGGTCGTGTTTGACTGTCTGAGCTGTGGCGCTTCCGTTGCTAAGCAACAGACTCCAGCGATTGACAATACTGCCTCAATTAGCAACATTAAACTCTCTCCTCGTGATAGGTAATGTAACCTATTTTTTTTTTTTTTTTTTTTTTTTTTTTTTTTTTTTTTTTTACAGGGCGGAAAAGTCATCCCACAAATGTCATTCGTCGTTACCATAGCAAAAGGGAGAGCGTCTTTCTGATGGAAGGAGGGCCTGAGGTGGTAGACTGCACTTGTATGCCATCTTGCGGAGGATAGAGTGAGTTAGTTACTGCAGCAACGGTCCACGCCTGGACCGCGTGGTCCTCCCTCCCGCGCGGTCCTCCCTCCCCGCGCAAAGTGCATCGATTTACTTGGCAGTAGGCTGTAATTGCAACTATCTGACACTTAACTCGGCGGCTAAAAGCTGCATTCTAAGTAGAAACTGCAAGCATAGCGACCATGCTCTTTAACAAGAGCTCTCGACGTCTTTCGTAATCGTCATACATCTGTAGCGCGCGACGTTATAAATATTCGGCAGTGGGTGCGTGAAGGCATACTTACCTGGCGTAGGAGACACCGTGATCATAAAGGCGGTTCTCCCAGGGCGAGACCTTTCCATTGCACTTCGGTTAGGTTGACCCCTGCGATTACCTCTAATGTAGGTAACTCGGGCGCATAATTTTTGGTAGTCGGGACTGCGTTCGCGCTGTCCCGTTCTTAAATTGTTTCAAAACTCAGCACGCAATAACAGAAGCTTGCCAGTATACAGCAAGCTGCAACTAGATAGGCACAAAACGGTTAGCTGCACGTCAAGGGACCTGGCGTCGAACCCAGAGCCACCCAGCGCGCGGCCCACTCCGCAACGACCTCGGACGTGCGCCCTTAGTAGCAGAAGCCACGACGACGCAACCCCCGCACAGCGTCCGAAAATAGCAGTCGGACAGCCATTTCGGCCCTTCTCTGTCCATCGATGATTGCGCACCGACGGTAAATCGGCGGTGCATCGAGCCCTGCACGGCCGGCTAGTGTGATGGGGCGGTTGGGCCCACAGCAGCCGATGAGCGGCCGTAGGCGGTGCAGCGTGTATCGAGGTATAAGACGGGCCGAAATCAAGCGTCTAGCGTAGCGTCTTACGACTTGCAGACTTGCGGCACTTGGGGTGCTGGGGTCGTAGTCGGGTCGTGAACTGGAGACAACAAGAGCGAGAAAAATGAAAATGAAATTGCGGCCAACAGCACCCTGTTTTCCCAGGTGGTCACCCATCCAAGTACTGACAAGGCCCGACGTTGCTTAACTTCGGTGATCGGACGAGAACCGGTGTTTTCAACGTGGTATGGCCGTTGGCGAGCAAATTGTGCAACATGAAACGACAAGTCTGCGTCGGACCATGTCTCTTAATTTCCACACTGACTGTTTATTTATTTACCTGGCAGTAAAAACACGAGACTGGCATAAAACGGCCGATCCAGATTTCGTGAAATGAAATAACATTTCTTTATGGAATGCATTTAGAAAATTAAAACTTTCGTACCTATTCTCCCTACTAGGGACGAAAAAATAGAAACACTTTCTGTTATTATGTTACAGTTGCGACTTGACAAATTCGTTAGATAGTCCAAATTCGTAGCAAAACAATGTCGTTAAATTACACCTGACAAAGACAATAAAACTCGCCTTCAATTAATTCGCTTTTGAATCATTTACATTACAAAACGTTCCACTTCCATTTTTATGTACTTATTTTAGCGTTCATTATGTCTGATTTAACTTATCCCCTCCCCCCACCGACCGACCACCACAACTTCGCCTAAATAAATAAGAGTGTAGGTGATACGAATTACTCCCTGCCCCATAACGCTTATGCCTAATGCAAAGGGTAAAACGTTTAATTTTTTTTCCTTAGACTTTGCCATGTAGGGGGAAAATGACGGCATATACTGGATTCAAATAGCAAAGAACCCAACTAAGCTTTCACAATCCTACTGACAAACAAGAAAAATATTTCTTACCTTGTAGTTTCTATTTGTTCATAGGTGTTCAGTCAGTAACGTAACCAACAATGTATGCTGATTCTTGGTTTCTCTTGAATTCTACCAATGTGGGGTATGTTCAATGTGCACACTGTAAGGAATGCTGTCCAACATTCTTGGTCGTGTTTGACTGTCTGAGCTGTGGCGCTTCCGTTGCTAAGCAACAGACTCCAGCGATTGACAATACTGCCTCAATTAGCAACATTAAACTCTCTCCTCGTGATAGGTAATGTAACCTATTTTTTTTTTTTTTTTTTTTTTTTTTTTTTTTTTTTTTTTTTTACAGGGCGGAAAAGTCATCCCACAAATGTCATTCGTCGTTACCATAGCAAAAGGGAGAGCGTCTTTCTGATGGAAGGAGGGCCTGAGGTGGTAGACTGCACTTGTATGCCATCTTGCGGAGGATAGAGTGAGTTAGTTACTGCAGCAACGGTCCACGCCTGGACCGCGTGGTCCTCCCTCCCGCGCGGTCCTCCCTCCCCGCGCAAAGTGCATCGATTTACTTGGCAGTAGGCTGTAATTGCAACTATCTGACACTTAACTCGGCGGCTAAAAGCTGCATTCTAAGTAGAAACTGCAAGCATAGCGACCATGCTCTTTAACAAGAGCTCTCGACGTCTTTCGTAATCGTCATACATCTGTAGCGCGCGACGTTATAAATATTCGGCAGTGGGTGCGTGAAGGCATACTTACCTGGCGTAGGAGACACCGTGATCATAAAGGCGGTTCTCCCAGGGCGAGACCTTTCCATTGCACTTCGGTTAGGTTGACCCCTGCGATTACCTCTAATGTAGGTAACTCGGGCGCATAATTTTTGGTAGTCGGGACTGCGTTCGCGCTGTCCCGTTCTTAAATTGTTTCAAAACTCAGCACGCAATAACAGAAGCTTGCCAGTATACAGCAAGCTGCAACTAGATAGGCACAAAACGGTTAGCTGCACGTCAAGGGACCTGGCGTCGAACCCAGAGCCACCCAGCGCGCGGCCCACTCCGCAACGACCTCGGACGTGCGCCCTTAGTAGCAGAAGCCACGACGACGCAACCCCCGCACAGCGTCCGAAAATAGCAGTCGGACAGCCATTTCGGCCCTTCTCTGTCCATCGATGATTGCGCACCGACGGTAAATCGGCGGTGCATCGAGCCCTGCACGGCCGGCTAGTGTGATGGGGCGGTTGGGCCCACAGCAGCCGATGAGCGGCCGTAGGCGGTGCAGCGTGTATCGAGGTATAAGACGGGCCGAAATCAAGCGTCTAGCGTAGCGTCTTACGACTTGCAGACTTGCGGCACTTGGGGTGCTGGGGTCGTAGTCGGGTCGTGAACTGGAGACAACAAGAGCGAGAAAAATGAAAATGAAATTGCGGCCAACAGCACCCTGTTTTCCCAGGTGGTCACCCATCCAAGTACTGACAAGGCCCGACGTTGCTTAACTTCGGTGATCGGACGAGAACCGGTGTTTTCAACGTGGTATGGCCGTTGGCGAGCAAATTGTGCAACATGAAACGACAAGTCTGCGTCGGACCATGTCTCTTAATTTCCACACTGACTGTTTATTTATTTACCTGGCAGTAAAAACACGAGACTGGCATAAAACGGCCGATCCAGATTTCGTGAAATGAAATAACATTTCTTTATGGAATGCATTTAGAAAATTAAAACTTTCGTACCTATTCTCCCTACTAGGGACGAAAAAATAGAAACACTTTCTGTTATTATGTTACAGTTGCGACTTGACAAATTCGTTAGATAGTCCAAATTCGTAGCAAAACAATGTCGTTAAATTACACCTGACAAAGACAATAAAACTCGCCTTCAATTAATTCGCTTTTGAATCATTTACATTACAAAACGTTCCACTTCCATTTTTATGTACTTATTTTAGCGTTCATTATGTCTGATTTAACTTATCCCCTCCCCCCACCGACCGACCACCACAACTTCGCCTAAATAAATAAGAGTGTAGGTGATACGAATTACTCCCTGCCCCATAACGCTTATGCCTAATGCAAAGGGTAAAACGTTTAATTTTTTTTCCTTAGACTTTGCCATGTAGGGGGAAAATGACGGCATATACTGGATTCAAATAGCAAAGAACCCAACTAAGCTTTCACAATCCTACTGACAAACAAGAAAAATATTTCTTACCTTGTAGTTTCTATTTGTTCATAGGTGTTCAGTCAGTAACGTAACCAACAATGTATGCTGATTCTTGGTTTCTCTTGAATTCTACCAATGTGGGGTATGTTCAATGTGCACACTGTAAGGAATGCTGTCCAACATTCTTGGTCGTGTTTGACTGTCTGAGCTGTGGCGCTTCCGTTGCTAAGCAACAGACTCCAGCGATTGACAATACTGCCTCAATTAGCAACATTAAACTCTCTCCTCGTGATAGGTAATGTAACCTATTTTTTTTTTTTTTTTTTTTTTTTTTTTTTTTTTACAGGGCGGAAAAGTCGTCCCACAAATGTCATTCGTCGTTACCATAGCAAAAGGGAGAGCGTCTTTCTGATGGAAGGAGGGCCTGAGGTGGTAGACTGCACTTGTATGCCATCTTGCGGAGGATAGAGTGAGTTAGTTACTGCAGCAACGGTCCACGCCTGGACCGCGTGGTCCTCCCTTCCCGCGCGGTCCTCCCTCCCCGCGCAAAGTGCATCGATTTACTTGGCAGTAGGCTGTAATTGCAACTACCTGACACTTAACTCGGCGGCTAAAAGCTGCATTCTAAGTAGAAACTGCAAGCATAGCGACCATGCTCTTTAACAAGAGCTCTCGACGTCTTTCGTAATCGTCATACATCTGTAGCGCGCGACGTTATAAATATTCGGCAGTGGGTGCGTGAAGGCATACTTACCTGGCGTAGGAGACACCGAGTCCTCGGCCTCGACGCTAGGTGGAGCCTCTGACGCTGCGGCGGCGGCGCCGGCTTTCGCTCCCTGGTCTTCGCTTCGTTTCTTCGAGTTTGTGAGTATGGAGACGACGATCAACAGGGTTCATAGCATTCAGTGCATCTTTGATCGACGAGCACCTAGGCCGTCCGCCAATGATTTCCAGCGTTGGCTTGTTTTTGACGTAAAGATTCCTATTGAAGTGATTGACACGTTTCAGTTAGATTTTATTCTGTATTCGGTTTTTGTAAAGTTTACCTCTGCTGACGTGTTTGAGAAATATGTGTCCGAAAAGGTTGGCGTTCACGATTTCAAACACCATGACGGGTCTATTAGTAAAGTGCAAATTGTGCCATCTGGAGTTAGAAATGTTAGAGTTTTTAATGTTCCTCCCGAGTGTCCAAATGAACTAATCGGTCGTGCACTCTCTCCCTTCGGGAATGTGTTGGACATTGTAAATGAAAAGTGGGGCAGTGGGTACCTTATTCGCTGCAATAGTGGTGTGCGTTGTGTCCGCATGGATGTTCAACGGCAGATTCCGTCTTATTTAACGATCGTCGGCGTCCGCGCTCAGATTAGTTATGTTGGACAATTACCAACTTGTTCAATATGTCACTCGACGGAACATTTGCGAATGTATTGCCCTCGTAGGCGTCCCGTGCAGTTGCCGCGAGCGCCTGACGTTACTGACGAACAGATGTTTCCGCTGTTCAGTGACGTCACTCGACAACCGCCGACAGTGACTGATGTCATTCCCCCCGCGGATATTATGACGGACGTAGTAACCGAGGTCGCGTCAGGGGCGGCACCCAGTGCTCCCTGTCCGGTTCCTGGGTCTGATGTAGTGGTGACACCGACTACTTTACTTGCGGATACCGCACCGGCTGTTGTCCGGGCGGCTGAGGGAGAAGTTGACACATCTAGTCCAGCCCATTCGTCAGACATGGTTGTCGACATTTCGTCGTCGCCGGTTTCGGTTTCGTTGGCTGCCACTGAGGTGCAGGATAGTTTGACGGCGGTCGATTCTGAGATGCCCCCTCCTGTAGGAGTCGCCAAAACTGCTGTTCCGTCCGAGACAGGTCCTCAACCTCGTCGTCGTCGGAACAAGAATGGGAGGCGGGGCAAGAAAAGCGTGGACGATCAGGCGGGTGGGGCTTCGCACACCTCTGCGGAAGGTAGTGGTAGTGACGCGGAGTCGGTGGCGTCTGCTGCGTCTACGTCTTCGGTTTCTGAGGACCGTCGCGATCCAATGCGAGAACAGGGTCGTCACCTCGACGCCCTTCTCTCCTCTGTGAGGGATCGGGGCTTGGTACGACTAAAGCGCAAGAAAGGCCAATCTAGTGAGCAGACTTCGCAACGGACGAAAATCGTCTCCCAACCGTCAACGTCTGCGGAGGGAGTGGGTGGGGCGGGATCACAACCCACCACCGATCTCACCAAGGACAAGATGGATTGGGCTGAGGACTGCGAAGGGGACGAATTTTATTAACATTGGTGGTAAATGGCGTCTGTCTCATGTCCTTTTAATGTCTTTACGGTAAATGCACAGCAGATGAGCAACCCATACAAAGCAATAGCCCTTAATGATTTTCTAAAAGACCATCGTTGTGATGTGGCGTTGCTACAGGAAATTACTCGGGAGGCGTTGCGGTACATGACGGACTTTGCAGTCATTGCAAATGTTGACCCCACATTGCCGACGGGTACTGCCATCCTGACCCGTCCAGGCACTGAAGTTACGGGAGTCACTTTATTGCCCAGCGGTCGCGCCATCTTGTGCAAAATCAATGATGTCACTTTTGTTAATGTTTATGCGCCGTCTGGTGACATACCAGCACAGCGCCGATTTTTTGGTCAGGAACTTGTTGAACTTATAGGGCGGACACGCGATGAAATCATTCTTGGAGGCGACTTTAACGCCGTTTTAGGCGACGCCGACCAACTCCCACGGCCGAACAAGAGTCCCGAACTGGCCGCACTAGTCGATGCCCTCCGTTTTCACGATACCTGGCGCATCCTCCATCCGAATGACACGGAATTTACTTACTTCCATCCCACGGGACGAAGTCGATTGGACAGGATTTATGTGTCGGCCGCTTTTCGAACTTATGTCCGTCAGGTACAAGTTCTCCCGGTTTTCTTTTCCGACCACTGTGGTTATCGTTGTCAAGTTCTTCTTCCTACCCAGCGACCCCCCCGTCGAACAAATGTATGGAAACTCAACTGCAGCCATCTGCTTGATGCAAATTTGGCTGAGGGCTTTCATGACTTATGGGACGTTTTGCTGCTTAAACGTCAGAATGCGGCGAATACTCTCGATTGGTGGCTTTCCATTGTGAAGCCGTCTATACGACGCTTCCTTATTGCGTACAGTCGGGAGAAAGCATATTGGCGAACGGCCCATGCCAATTTTACCCTCCAATGTCTTCAGGATCTTGTTGACATTGTAACTGCAGATCCCGGTCAATTGCCGCGGCTTAAGCGTTTAAAAGCCCAACTCCTCTGTGAGATGCGTGCTAGGGGTGCCGGAATGGTGATTAGGAGCCAACCCCATGGGGAGATAGACGGCGAACCTGCTTCTGTCTACCACCTCCACCGGGAGCGTCGTCGTCAGGAAACTCTCCACATCAGGGATTGGGTGGCCGTGGATGGTCAACGCACTCAGGATCAAAGGGTGATACATGCGGAAATTTTCGATTATTTCGAACGTTTGTTCCAAGATACGCACATTGATGCACAAGCTCTGGATGTGATTTTACGTAATGTGACGTCTGTTTTAACACCTGCCCACCGAGACGCCCTCCTTGCAGATTTTACTACTGAAGATGTGCAGGATGCTCTCAAACGTAGTCCGAAGGGAAAGTCTCCGGGCTTGGACGGGATACCTGTTGAATTTTATGTGCGTTTCTCTGGTGTTTTAATTCCTGCTTTAACAGATGTTGCAAATGAATTGCTCCATAGGGCTGTAGTCCCCCCTGAATTTACTGTGGGTAGTATCACCCTTGTTCCTAAAAATACCCGTGCAATTCCCAGTCTTAACACCATCCGGCCCATTACGCTTTTAAACGTAGACTATAAGATCATTGCCCGATGCTTCGCAAACCGTCTCAAAGCAGTCATGCCGTTCATCATTAGCCCCCAGCAGTATTGTGCATTGCGCGATAGGAACATTTATGACGCCGTTCTGGCCTATCGCGACTGCATTGGACATGTGCGAGCCGACAGGTCTAAACGTGCAGCGATACTCCTTATAGATTTTCAAAATGCATTTGACAGGATTAGTCATGTATATATGCGACATGTGATGACCGCGATGGGATTTGGGCCGATTTTTACTGAGTCTATCCAGTCTCTCCTCGGTACTGCCACATCCCGTATCAATGTTAACGGTTGCCTTAGTCGGCCGATACGAATACGTCGATCCGTCAGACAGGGGTGTCCCCTTTCGATGGCTTTGTTTGCCATCGCCTTGGATCCCCTTCTTCGGACCATTGACGCCAACTGTGGTGGACTACTCGTGGGTGGAGCTCGTCTCACTTCCTGTGCATATGCTGATGACCTGGGCGTTTTTCTAGCTCACCCAGCAGACGTCGACGTCTTACATGGCGTTCTACAGGGTTTTGAACGTGCGACGGGTGCCCTCATTAATCCGAGGAAGACGGTTCTCCTCCCCTTGGCGCGGTGGCCTCAGACTGTGCAGCCTACGTGGTATACGGTCCAGGACAAACACAAGGTCCTTGGTATCATCATGACCAATAACACACAACGGATGGCGACGTTAAATTGGACCTCCACTCTGCACAGTATCCGGGCTCTGTGTCATTTGCATTCGACAAGGTTGTTGGCTTTGCATGACAAGGTGCACATCATTAATACCTCGATTCTGGCTAAAGCATGGTACCTGGCCCAGGTGCTTCCGGCACCTAAAGGTCTTGCTCATAGTATTACTTCTGCCATCTACTTTCTGTTGTGGCGTGGACACCTTTTCAAGCCATCTATGGCTACATGTACTCTCCCGCCCGAGTCTGGTGGATTGGGACTTGTGGACTTTCACGCTAAGTGTGCGGCGTTGCTGATTCGGAGGACGACAGCGGTGATTGGCAAAGGACCTGCTAGTCCGACGGCCACACTTTTCCAGCGTTATCGGCCGCCGTCTGTGTCAGCGCCTGTGCAGATCATGCACATACCGTACCACTTAAATCATGTGCGCCAATACTTCCTCCAATCTAGTTATATCGCCGACGCTGATCTTTTTCAAAAACGGGTGAAAGATCTCACTCACGATCTACGTGGATCTCCGGCCCCTAACAAGTGGGAGCTACGGTTGCCGGATAAGAATTGGAATACCATCTGGAAGAATATTTCTTCGCGTGTCCTACCGCCTAATATTCGGGCAATTTGGTATCAGGTGGTTCATCGTACTATACCTACCAATGCTAAACGTCACGCTATTAAACTGTGTCCATCAGCTCTTTGTGTTACTTGTCGGTTAGTGGACACAGTTGAACATCGTTTTGTGTGCCGCCGTCACGTCGCTATATGGGATATCGCCAGAGACATGCTGAGACTGATCAACCGTGTCTCTATCACCACCATCACTGTCGAAGACGCCGTTACCCCTGAATGGACCCCCTACCCTAATACAAAACGACATGCCACGCAATGGATTCTGGGACGCACTATATATTCGATTTTTACGATGGATACGACGGATTTTGTAGACTTTCTGTCGTATCTTTGGAGTGAACATGACAAAGAAATAAGGCAGACGAAATATAAAGAAACATATGGTAACTTTTTGAAAGTTTCTTTGGAATATATATTTGCCAAGCACGGCATGTAACTTTTTTTTCCTGTTGAGTTTTCCGTTTTTTACGTTTTTCTTTTATGGTGACACATTGTGCCGAGTGCCTTTCTTTTAATTGTTTATCAGTCATGCGTTCTATCGACAGTGCATGTACACTGGATAGTTTTGTGTTTTGGATTCTGTGTATTTGTGGCGGGCTTGCCCCTGGTCATTTTATTGGTGTTGATTTTACGGTTTCTTTTAATTTTTTCTGGTGCATTGTACCGGGTGACTTTTACTTTGTCAGTTTATGCTGTTTTCTTGATAGTGAATGAACACTGGACTATTTGTGTTTGGCTCTCTATGCACACTGTGGTGTGTTACGTCCAGAACGGATCTTTGCTTTCTCTCATCTTATTATTCTTTCTTCGCGTCCGATATGAAGTTACCGGATTCTTCCTTCTTTTGGCTCAGTTTGTATTCCATACAAGAAAAAAAAAAAAAAAGGCAAAAAACAAAAAAAAAGAGACCTTTCCAAAAAAAAAAAAAAAAAAAAAAAGAAAAAAAAAGAGACCTTAAAAAAAAAAAAAAAAAAAAAAAAAAATAAAGAAAAAAAAAGAAAACACAAAAAAAAAAAAAAAAGAGACCTTTCCATTGCACTTCGGTTAGGTTGACCCCTGCGATTACCTCTAATGTAGGTAACTCGGGCGCATAATTTTTGGTAGTCGGGACTGCGTTCGCGCTGTCCCGTTCTTAAATTGTTTCAAAACTCAGCACGCAATAACAGAAGCTTGCCAGTATACAGCAAGCTGCAACTAGATAGGCACAAAACGGTTAGCTGCACGTCAAGGGACCTGGCGTCGAACCCAGAGCCACCCAGCGCGCGGCCCACTCCGCAACGACCTCGGACGTGCGCCCTTAGTAGCAGAAGCCACGACGACGCAACCCCCGCACAGCGTCCGAAAATAGCAGTCGGACAGCCATTTCGGCCCTTCTCTGTCCATCGATGATTGCGCACCGACGGTAAATCGGCGGTGCATCGAGCCCTGCACGGCCGGCTAGTGTGATGGGGCGGTTGGGCCCACAGCAGCCGATGAGCGGCCGTAGGCGGTGCAGCGTGTATCGAGGTATAAGACGGGCCGAAATCAAGCGTCTAGCGTAGCGTCTTACGACTTGCAGACTTGCGGCACTTGGGGTGCTGGGGTCGTAGTCGGGTCGTGAACTGGAGACAACAAGAGCGAGAAAAATGAAAATGAAATTGCGGCCAACAGCACCCTGTTTTCCCAGGTGGTCACCCATCCAAGTACTGACAAGGCCCGACGTTGCTTAACTTCGGTGATCGGACGAGAACCGGTGTTTTCAACGTGGTATGGCCGTTGGCGAGCAAATTGTGCAACATGAAACGACAAGTCTGCGTCGGACCATGTCTCTTAATTTCCACACTGACTGTTTATTTATTTACCTGGCAGTAAAAACACGAGACTGGCATAAAACGGCCGATCCAGATTTCGTGAAATGAAATAACATTTCTTTATGGAATGCATTTAGAAAATTAAAACTTTCGTACCTATTCTCCCTACTAGGGACGAAAAAATAGAAACACTTTCTGTTATTATGTTACAGTTGCGACTTGACAAATTCGTTAGATAGTCCAAATTCGTAGCAAAACAATGTCGTTAAATTACACCTGACAAAGACAATAAAACTCGCCTTCAATTAATTCGCTTTTGAATCATTTACATTACAAAACGTTCCACTTCCATTTTTATGTACTTATTTTAGCGTTCATTATGTCTGATTTAACTTATCCCCTCCCCCCACCGACCGACCACCACAACTTCGCCTAAATAAATAAGAGTGTAGGTGATACGAATTACTCCCTGCCCCATAACGCTTATGCCTAATGCAAAGGGTAAAACGTTTAATTTTTTTTCCTTAGACTTTGCCATGTAGGGGGAAAATGACGGCATATACTGGATTCAAATAGCAAAGAACCCAACTAAGCTTTCACAATCCTACTGACAAACAAGAAAAATATTTCTTACCTTGTAGTTTCTATTTGTTCATAGGTGTTCAGTCAGTAACGTAACCAACAATGTATGCTGATTCTTGGTTTCTCTTGAATTCTACCAATGTGGGGTATGTTCAATGTGCACACTGTAAGGAATGCTGTCCAACATTCTTGGTCGTGTTTGACTGTCTGAGCTGTGGCGCTTCCGTTGCTAAGCAACAGACTCCAGCGATTGACAATACTGCCTCAATTAGCAACATTAAACTCTCTCCTCGTGATAGGTAATGTAACCTATTTTTTTTTTTTTTTTTTTTTTTTTTTTTTTTTTTTTTTTTTACAGGGCGGAAAAGTCATCCCACAAATGTCATTCGTCGTTACCATAGCAAAAGGGAGAGCGTCTTTCTGATGGAAGGAGGGCCTGAGGTGGTAGACTGCACTTGTATGCCATCTTGCGGAGGATAGAGTGAGTTAGTTACTGCAGCAACGGTCCACGCCTGGACCGCGTGGTCCTCCCTCCCGCGCGGTCCTCCCTCCCCGCGCAAAGTGCATCGATTTACTTGGCAGTAGGCTGTAATTGCAACTATCTGACACTTAACTCGGCGGCTAAAAGCTGCATTCTAAGTAGAAACTGCAAGCATAGCGACCATGCTCTTTAACAAGAGCTCTCGACGTCTTTCGTAATCGTCATACATCTGTAGCGCGCGACGTTATAAATATTCGGCAGTGGGTGCGTGAAGGCATACTTACCTGGCGTAGGAGACACCGTGATCATAAAGGCGGTTCTCCCAGGGCGAGACCTTTCCATTGCACTTCGGTTAGGTTGACCCCTGCGATTACCTCTAATGTAGGTAACTCGGGCGCATAATTTTTGGTAGTCGGGACTGCGTTCGCGCTGTCCCGTTCTTAAATTGTTTCAAAACTCAGCACGCAATAACAGAAGCTTGCCAGTATACAGCAAGCTGCAACTAGATAGGCACAAAACGGTTAGCTGCACGTCAAGGGACCTGGCGTCGAACCCAGAGCCACCCAGCGCGCGGCCCACTCCGCAACGACCTCGGACGTGCGCCCTTAGTAGCAGAAGCCACGACGACGCAACCCCCGCACAGCGTCCGAAAATAGCAGTCGGACAGCCATTTCGGCCCTTCTCTGTCCATCGATGATTGCGCACCGA
The DNA here is from genome assembly GCA_026315105.1 of Locusta migratoria. Taxonomy (NCBI): domain Eukaryota; kingdom Metazoa; phylum Arthropoda; class Insecta; order Orthoptera; family Acrididae; genus Locusta; species Locusta migratoria. The sequence goes on from CM048746.1 coordinate 568,510,894, forward strand.
CGGTAAATCGGCGGTGCATCGAGCCCTGCACGGCCGGCTAGTGTGATGGGGCGGTTGGGCCCACAGCAGCCGATGAGCGGCCGTAGGCGGTGCAGCGTGTATCGAGGTATAAGACGGGCCGAAATCAAGCGTCTAGCGTAGCGTCTTACGACTTGCAGACTTGCGGCACTTGGGGTGCTGGGGTCGTAGTCGGGTCGTGAACTGGAGACAACAAGAGCGAGAAAAATGAAAATGAAATTGCGGCCAACAGCACCCTGTTTTCCCAGGTGGTCACCCATCCAAGTACTGACAAGGCCCGACGTTGCTTAACTTCGGTGATCGGACGAGAACCGGTGTTTTCAACGTGGTATGGCCGTTGGCGAGCAAATTGTGCAACATGAAACGACAAGTCTGCGTCGGACCATGTCTCTTAATTTCCACACTGACTGTTTATTTATTTACCTGGCAGTAAAAACACGAGACTGGCATAAAACGGCCGATCCAGATTTCGTGAAATGAAATAACATTTCTTTATGGAATGCATTTAGAAAATTAAAACTTTCGTACCTATTCTCCCTACTAGGGACGAAAAAATAGAAACACTTTCTGTTATTATGTTACAGTTGCGACTTGACAAATTCGTTAGATAGTCCAAATTCGTAGCAAAACAATGTCGTTAAATTACACCTGACAAAGACAATAAAACTCGCCTTCAATTAATTCGCTTTTGAATCATTTACATTACAAAACGTTCCACTTCCATTTTTATGTACTTATTTTAGCGTTCATTATGTCTGATTTAACTTATCCCCTCCCCCCACCGACCGACCACCACAACTTCGCCTAAATAAATAAGAGTGTAGGTGATACGAATTACTCCCTGCCCCATAACGCTTATGCCTAATGCAAAGGGTAAAACGTTTAATTTTTTTTCCTTAGACTTTGCCATGTAGGGGGAAAATGACGGCATATACTGGATTCAAATAGCAAAGAACCCAACTAAGCTTTCACAATCCTACTGACAAACAAGAAAAATATTTCTTACCTTGTAGTTTCTATTTGTTCATAGGTGTTCAGTCAGTAACGTAACCAACAATGTATGCTGATTCTTGGTTTCTCTTGAATTCTACCAATGTGGGGTATGTTCAATGTGCACACTGTAAGGAATGCTGTCCAACATTCTTGGTCGTGTTTGACTGTCTGAGCTGTGGCGCTTCCGTTGCTAAGCAACAGACTCCAGCGATTGACAATACTGCCTCAATTAGCAACATTAAACTCTCTCCTCGTGATAGGTAATGTAACCTATTTTTTTTTTTTTTTTTTTTTTTTTTTTTTTTTTTTTTTTACAGGGCGGAAAAGTCATCCCACAAATGTCATTCGTCGTTACCATAGCAAAAGGGAGAGCGTCTTTCTGATGGAAGGAGGGCCTGAGGTGGTAGACTGCACTTGTATGCCATCTTGCGGAGGATAGAGTGAGTTAGTTACTGCAGCAACGGTCCACGCCTGGACCGCGTGGTCCTCCCTCCCGCGCGGTCCTCCCTCCCCGCGCAAAGTGCATCGATTTACTTGGCAGTAGGCTGTAATTGCAACTATCTGACACTTAACTCGGCGGCTAAAAGCTGCATTCTAAGTAGAAACTGCAAGCATAGCGACCATGCTCTTTAACAAGAGCTCTCGACGTCTTTCGTAATCGTCATACATCTGTAGCGCGCGACGTTATAAATATTCGGCAGTGGGTGCGTGAAGGCATACTTACCTGGCGTAGGAGACACCGTGATCATAAAGGCGGTTCTCCCAGGGCGAGACCTTTCCATTGCACTTCGGTTAGGTTGACCCCTGCGATTACCTCTAATGTAGGTAACTCGGGCGCATAATTTTTGGTAGTCGGGACTGCGTTCGCGCTGTCCCGTTCTTAAATTGTTTCAAAACTCAGCACGCAATAACAGAAGCTTGCCAGTATACAGCAAGCTGCAACTAGATAGGCACAAAACGGTTAGCTGCACGTCAAGGGACCTGGCGTCGAACCCAGAGCCACCCAGCGCGCGGCCCACTCCGCAACGACCTCGGACGTGCGCCCTTAGTAGCAGAAGCCACGACGACGCAACCCCCGCACAGCGTCCGAAAATAGCAGTCGGACAGCCATTTCGGCCCTTCTCTGTCCATCGATGATTGCGCACCGACGGTAAATCGGCGGTGCATCGAGCCCTGCACGGCCGGCTAGTGTGATGGGGCGGTTGGGCCCACAGCAGCCGATGAGCGGCCGTAGGCGGTGCAGCGTGTATCGAGGTATAAGACGGGCCGAAATCAAGCGTCTAGCGTAGCGTCTTACGACTTGCAGACTTGCGGCACTTGGGGTGCTGGGGTCGTAGTCGGGTCGTGAACTGGAGACAACAAGAGCGAGAAAAATGAAAATGAAATTGCGGCCAACAGCACCCTGTTTTCCCAGGTGGTCACCCATCCAAGTACTGACAAGGCCCGACGTTGCTTAACTTCGGTGATCGGACGAGAACCGGTGTTTTCAACGTGGTATGGCCGTTGGCGAGCAAATTGTGCAACATGAAACGACAAGTCTGCGTCGGACCATGTCTCTTAATTTCCACACTGACTGTTTATTTATTTACCTGGCAGTAAAAACACGAGACTGGCATAAAACGGCCGATCCAGATTTCGTGAAATGAAATAACATTTCTTTATGGAATGCATTTAGAAAATTAAAACTTTCGTACCTATTCTCCCTACTAGGGACGAAAAAATAGAAACACTTTCTGTTATTATGTTACAGTTGCGACTTGACAAATTCGTTAGATAGTCCAAATTCGTAGCAAAACAATGTCGTTAAATTACACCTGACAAAGACAATAAAACTCGCCTTCAATTAATTCGCTTTTGAATCATTTACATTACAAAACGTTCCACTTCCATTTTTATGTACTTATTTTAGCGTTCATTATGTCTGATTTAACTTATCCCCTCCCCCCACCGACCGACCACCACAACTTCGCCTAAATAAATAAGAGTGTAGGTGATACGAATTACTCCCTGCCCCATAACGCTTATGCCTAATGCAAAGGGTAAAACGTTTAATTTTTTTTCCTTAGACTTTGCCATGTAGGGGGAAAATGACGGCATATACTGGATTCAAATAGCAAAGAACCCAACTAAGCTTTCACAATCCTACTGACAAACAAGAAAAATATTTCTTACCTTGTAGTTTCTATTTGTTCATAGGTGTTCAGTCAGTAACGTAACCAACAATGTATGCTGATTCTTGGTTTCTCTTGAATTCTACCAATGTGGGGTATGTTCAATGTGCACACTGTAAGGAATGCTGTCCAACATTCTTGGTCGTGTTTGACTGTCTGAGCTGTGGCGCTTCCGTTGCTAAGCAACAGACTCCAGCGATTGACAATACTGCCTCAATTAGCAACATTAAACTCTCTCCTCGTGATAGGTAATGTAACCTATTTTTTTTTTTTTTTTTTTTTTTTTTTTTACAGGGCGGTAAAGTCATCCCACAAATGTCATTCGTCGTTACCATAGCAAAAGGGAGAGCGTCTTTCTGATGGAAGGAGGGCCTGAGGTGGTAGACTGCACTTGTATGCCATCTTGCGGAGGATAGAGTGAGTTAGTTACTGCAGCAACGGTCCACGCCTGGACCGCGTGGTCCTCCCTTCCCGCGCGGTCCTCCCTCCCCGCGCAAAGTGCATCGATTTACTTGGCAGTAGGCTGTAATTGCAACTATCTGACACTTAACTCGGCGGCTAAAAGCTGCATTCTAAGTAGAAACTGCAAGCATAGCGACCATGCTCTTTAACAAGAGCTCTCGACGTCTTTCGTAATCGTCATACATCTGTAGCGCGCGACGTTATAAATATTCGGCAGTGGGTGCGTGAAGGCATACTTACCTGGCGTAGGAGACACCGTGATCATAAAGGCGGTTCTCCCAGGGCGAGACCTTTCCATTGCACTTCGGTTAGGTTGACCCCTGCGATTACCTCTAATGTAGGTAACTCGGGCGCATAATTTTTGGTAGTCGGGACTGCGTTCGCGCTGTCCCGTTCTTAAATTGTTTCAAAACTCAGCACGCAATAACAGAAGCTTGCCAGTATACAGCAAGCTGCAACTAGATAGGCACAAAACGGTTAGCTGCACGTCAAGGGACCTGGCGTCGAACCCAGAGCCACCCAGCGCGCGGCCCACTCCGCAACGACCTCGGACGTGCGCCCTTAGTAGCAGAAGCCACGACGACGCAACCCCCGCACAGCGTCCGAAAATAGCAGTCGGACAGCCATTTCGGCCCTTCTCTGTCCATCGATGATTGCGCACCGACGGTAAATCGGCGGTGCATCGAGCCCTGCACGGCCGGCTAGTGTGATGGGGCGGTTGGGCCCACAGCAGCCGATGAGCGGCCGTAGGCGGTGCAGCGTGTATCGAGGTATAAGACGGGCCGAAATCAAGCGTCTAGCGTAGCGTCTTACGACTTGCAGACTTGCGGCACTTGGGGTGCTGGGGTCGTAGTCGTGTCGTGAACTGGAGACAACAAGAGCGAGAAAAATGAAAATGAAATTGCGGCCAACAGCACCCTGTTTTCCCAGGTGGTCACCCATCCAAGTACTGACAAGGCCCGACGTTGCTTAACTTCGGTGATCGGACGAGAACCGGTGTTTTCAACGTGGTATGGCCGTTGGCGAGCAAATTGTGCAACATGAAACGACAAGTCTGCGTCGGACCATGTCTCTTAATTTCCACACTGACTGTTTATTTATTTACCTGGCAGTAAAAACACGAGACTGGCATAAAACGGCCGATCCAGATTTCGTGAAATGAAATAACATTTCTTTATGGAATGCATTTAGAAAATTAAAACTTTCGTACCTATTCTCCCTACTAGGGACGAAAAAATAGAAACACTTTCTGTTATTATGTTACAGTTGCGACTTGACAAATTCGTTAGATAGTCCAAATTCGTAGCAAAACAATGTCGTTAAATTACACCTGACAAAGACAATAAAACTCGCCTTCAATTAATTCGCTTTTGAATCATTTACATTACAAAACGTTCCACTTCCATTTTTATGTACTTATTTTAGCGTTCATTATGTCTGATTTAACTTATCCCCTCCCCCCACCGACCGACCACCACAACTTCGCCTAAATAAATAAGAGTGTAGGTGATACGAATTACTCCCTGCCCCATAACGCTTATGCCTAATGCAAAGGGTAAAACGTTTAATTTTTTTTCCTTAGACTTTGCCATGTAGGGGGAAAATGACGGCATATACTGGATTCAAATAGCAAAGAACCCAACTAAGCTTTCACAATCCTACTGACAAACAAGAAAAATATTTCTTACCTTGTAGTTTCTATTTGTTCATAGGTGTTCAGTCAGTAACGTAACCAACAATGTATGCTGATTCTTGGTTTCTCTTGAATTCTACCAATGTGGGGTATGTTCAATGTGCACACTGTAAGGAATGCTGTCCAACATTCTTGGTCGTGTTTGACTGTCTGAGCTGTGGCGCTTCCGTTGCTAAGCAACAGACTCCAGCGATTGACAATACTGCCTCAATTAGCAACATTAAACTCTCTCCTCGTGATAGGTAATGTAACCTATTTTTTTTTTTTTTTTTTTTTTTTTTTACAGGGCGGTAAAGTCATCCCACAAATGTCATTCGTCGTTACCATAGCAAAAGGGAGAGCGTCTTTCTGATGGAAGGAGGGCCTGAGGTGGTAGACTGCACTTGTATGCCATCTTGCGGAGGATAGAGTGAGTTAGTTACTGCAGCAACGGTCCACGCCTGGACCGCGTGGTCCTCCCTTCCCGCGCGGTCCTCCCTCCCCGCGCAAAGTGCATCGATTTACTTGGCAGTAGGCTGTAATTGCAACTATCTGACACTTAACTCGGCGGCTAAAAGCTGCATTCTAAGTAGAAACTGCAAGCATAGCGACCATGCTCTTTAACAAGAGCTCTCGACGTCTTTCGTAATCGTCATACATCTGTAGCGCGCGACGTTATAAATATTCGGCAGTGGGTGCGTGAAGGCATACTTACCTGGCGTAGGAGACACCGTGATCATAAAGGCGGTTCTCCCAGGGCGAGACCTTTCCATTGCACTTCGGTTAGGTTGACCCCTGCGATTACCTCTAATGTAGGTAACTCGGGCGCATAATTTTTGGTAGTCGGGACTGCGTTCGCGCTGTCCCGTTCTTAAATTGTTTCAAAACTCAGCACGCAATAACAGAAGCTTGCCAGTATACAGCAAGCTGCAACTAGATAGGCACAAAACGGTTAGCTGCACGTCAAGGGACCTGGCGTCGAACCCAGAGCCACCCAGCGCGCGGCCCACTCCGCAACGACCTCGGACGTGCGCCCTTAGTAGCAGAAGCCACGACGACGCAACCCCCGCACAGCGTCCGAAAATAGCAGTCGGACAGCCATTTCGGCCCTTCTCTGTCCATCGATGATTGCGCACCGACGGTAAATCGGCGGTGCATCGAGCCCTGCACGGCCGGCTAGTGTGATGGGGCGGTTGGGCCCACAGCAGCCGATGAGCGGCCGTAGGCGGTGCAGCGTGTATCGAGGTATAAGACGGGCCGAAATCAAGCGTCTAGCGTAGCGTCTTACGACTTGCAGACTTGCGGCACTTGGGGTGCTGGGGTCGTAGTCGTGTCGTGAACTGGAGACAACAAGAGCGAGAAAAATGAAAATGAAATTGCGGCCAACAGCACCCTGTTTTCCCAGGTGGTCACCCATCCAAGTACTGACAAGGCCCGACGTTGCTTAACTTCGGTGATCGGACGAGAACCGGTGTTTTCAACGTGGTATGGCCGTTGGCGAGCAAATTGTGCAACATGAAACGACAAGTCTGCGTCGGACCATGTCTCTTAATTTCCACACTGACTGTTTATTTATTTACCTGGCAGTAAAAACACGAGACTGGCATAAAACGGCCGATCCAGATTTCGTGAAATGAAATAACATTTCTTTATGGAATGCATTTAGAAAATTAAAACTTTCGTACCTATTCTCCCTACTAGGGACGAAAAAATAGAAACACTTTCTGTTATTATGTTACAGTTGCGACTTGACAAATTCGTTAGATAGTCCAAATTCGTAGCAAAACAATGTCGTTAAATTACACCTGACAAAGACAATAAAACTCGCCTTCAATTAATTCGCTTTTGAATCATTTACATTACAAAACGTTCCACTTCCATTTTTATGTACTTATTTTAGCGTTCATTATGTCTGATTTAACTTATCCCCTCCCCCCACCGACCGACCACCACAACTTCGCCTAAATAAATAAGAGTGTAGGTGATACGAATTACTCCCTGCCCCATAACGCTTATGCCTAATGCAAAGGGTAAAACGTTTAATTTTTTTTCCTTAGACTTTGCCATGTAGGGGGAAAATGACGGCATATACTGGATTCAAATAGCAAAGAACCCAACTAAGCTTTCACAATCCTACTGACAAACAAGAAAAATATTTCTTACCTTGTAGTTTCTATTTGTTCATAGGTGTTCAGTCAGTAACGTAACCAACAATGTATGCTGATTCTTGGTTTCTCTTGAATTCTACCAATGTGGGGTATGTTCAATGTGCACACTGTAAGGAATGCTGTCCAACATTCTTGGTCGTGTTTGACTGTCTGAGCTGTGGCGCTTCCGTTGCTAAGCAACAGACTCCAGCGATTGACAATACTGCCTCAATTAGCAACATTAAACTCTCTCCTCGTGATAGGTAATGTAACCTATTTTTTTTTTTTTTTTTTTTTTTTTTTTACAGGGCGGAAAAGTCATCCCACAAATGTCATTCGTCGTTACCATAGCAAAAGGGAGAGCGTCTTTCTGATGGAAGGAGGGCCTGAGGTGGTAGACTGCACTTGTATGCCATCTTGCGGAGGATAGAGTGAGTTAGTTACTGCAGCAACGGTCCACGCCTGGACCGCGTGGTCCTCCCTTCCCGCGCGGTCCTCCCTCCCCGCGCAAAGTGCATCGATTTACTTGGCAGTAGGCTGTAATTGCAACTATCTGACACTTAACTCGGCGGCTAAAAGCTGCATTCTAAGTAGAAACTGCAAGCATAGCGACCATGCTCTTTAACAAGAGCTCTCGACGTCTTTCGTAATCGTCATACATCTGTAGCGCGCGACGTTATAAATATTCGGCAGTGGGTGCGTGAAGGCATACTTACCTGGCGTAGGAGACACCGTGATCATAAAGGCGGTTCTCCCAGGGCGAGACCTTTCCATTGCACTTCGGTTAGGTTGACCCCTGCGATTACCTCTAATGTAGGTAACTCGGGCGCATAATTTTTGGTAGTCGGGACTGCGTTCGCGCTGTCCCGTTCTTAAATTGTTTCAAAACTCAGCACGCAATAACAGAAGCTTGCCAGTATACAGCAAGCTGCAACTAGATAGGCACAAAACGGTTAGCTGCACGTCAAGGGACCTGGCGTCGAACCCAGAGCCACCCAGCGCGCGGCCCACTCCGCAACGACCTCGGACGTGCGCCCTTAGTAGCAGAAGCCACGACGACGCAACCCCCGCACAGCGTCCGAAAATAGCAGTCGGACAGCCATTTCGGCCCTTCTCTGTCCATCGATGATTGCGCACCGACGGTAAATCGGCGGTGCATCGAGCCCTGCACGGCCGGCTAGTGTGATGGGGCGGTTGGGCCCACAGCAGCCGATGAGCGGCCGTAGGCGGTGCAGCGTGTATCGAGGTATAAGACGGGCCGAAATCAAGCGTCTAGCGTAGCGTCTTACGACTTGCAGACTTGCGGCACTTGGGGTGCTGGGGTCGTAGTCGGGTCGTGAACTGGAGACAACAAGAGCGAGAAAAATGAAAATGAAATTGCGGCCAACAGCACCCTGTTTTCCCAGGTGGTCACCCATCCAAGTACTGACAAGGCCCGACGTTGCTTAACTTCGGTGATCGGACGAGAACCGGTGTTTTCAACGTGGTATGGCCGTTGGCGAGCAAATTGTGCAACATGAAACGACAAGTCTGCGTCGGACCATGTCTCTTAATTTCCACACTGACTGTTTATTTATTTACCTGGCAGTAAAAACACGAGACTGGCATAAAACGGCCGATCCAGATTTCGTGAAATGAAATAACATTTCTTTATGGAATGCATTTAGAAAATTAAAACTTTCGTACCTATTCTCCCTACTAGGGACGAAAAAATAGAAACACTTTCTGTTATTATGTTACAGTTGCGACTTGACAAATTCGTTAGATAGTCCAAATTCGTAGCAAAACAATGTCGTTAAATTACACCTGACAAAGACAATAAAACTCGCCTTCAATTAATTCGCTTTTGAATCATTTACATTACAAAACGTTCCACTTCCATTTTTATGTACTTATTTTAGCGTTCATTATGTCTGATTTAACTTATCCCCTCCCCCCACCGACCGACCACCACAACTTCGCCTAAATAAATAAGAGTGTAGGTGATACGAATTACTCCCTGCCCCATAACGCTTATGCCTAATGCAAAGGGTAAAACGTTTAATTTTTTTTCCTTAGACTTTGCCATGTAGGGGGAAAATGACGGCATATACTGGATTCAAATAGCAAAGAACCCAACTAAGCTTTCACAATCCTACTGACAAACAAGAAAAATATTTCTTACCTTGTAGTTTCTATTTGTTCATAGGTGTTCAGTCAGTAACGTAACCAACAATGTATGCTGATTCTTGGTTTCTCTTGAATTCTACCAATGTGGGGTATGTTCAATGTGCACACTGTAAGGAATGCTGTCCAACATTCTTGGTCGTGTTTGACTGTCTGAGCTGTGGCGCTTCCGTTGCTAAGCAACAGACTCCAGCGATTGACAATACTGCCTCAATTAGCAACATTAAACTCTCTCCTCGTGATAGGTAATGTAACCTATTTTTTTTTTTTTTTTTTTTTTTTTTTTACAGGGCGGAAAAGTCATCCCACAAATGTCATTCGTCGTTACCATAGCAAAAGGGAGAGCGTCTTTCTGATGGAAGGAGGGCCTGAGGTGGTAGACTGCACTTGTATGCCATCTTGCGGAGGATAGAGTGAGTTAGTTACTGCAGCAACGGTCCACGCCTGGACCGCGTGGTCCTCCCTTCCCGCGCGGTCCTCCCTCCCCGCGCAAAGTGCATCGATTTACTTGGCAGTAGGCTGTAATTGCAACTATCTGACACTTAACTCGGCGGCTAAAAGCTGCATTCTAAGTAGAAACTGCAAGCATAGCGACCATGCTCTTTAACAAGAGCTCTCGACGTCTTTCGTAATCGTCATACATCTGTAGCGCGCGACGTTATAAATATTCGGCAGTGGGTGCGTGAAGGCATACTTACCTGGCGTAGGAGACACCGTGATCATAAAGGCGGTTCTCCCAGGGCGAGACCTTTCCATTGCACTTCGGTTAGGTTGACCCCTGCGATTACCTCTAATGTAGGTAACTCGGGCGCATAATTTTTGGTAGTCGGGACTGCGTTCGCGCTGTCCCGTTCTTAAATTGTTTCAAAACTCAGCACGCAATAACAGAAGCTTGCCAGTATACAGCAAGCTGCAACTAGATAGGCACAAAACGGTTAGCTGCACGTCAAGGGACCTGGCGTCGAACCCAGAGCCACCCAGCGCGCGGCCCACTCCGCAACGACCTCGGACGTGCGCCCTTAGTAGCAGAAGCCACGACGACGCAACCCCCGCACAGCGTCCGAAAATAGCAGTCGGACAGCCATTTCGGCCCTTCTCTGTCCATCGATGATTGCGCACCGACGGTAAATCGGCGGTGCATCGAGCCCTGCACGGCCGGCTAGTGTGATGGGGCGGTTGGGCCCACAGCAGCCGATGAGCGGCCGTAGGCGGTGCAGCGTGTATCGAGGTATAAGACGGGCCGAAATCAAGCGTCTAGCGTAGCGTCTTACGACTTGCAGACTTGCGGCACTTGGGGTGCTGGGGTCGTAGTCGGGTCGTGAACTGGAGACAACAAGAGCGAGAAAAATGAAAATGAAATTGCGGCCAACAGCACCCTGTTTTCCCAGGTGGTCACCCATCCAAGTACTGACAAGGCCCGACGTTGCTTAACTTCGGTGATCGGACGAGAACCGGTGTTTTCAACGTGGTATGGCCGTTGGCGAGCAAATTGTGCAACACGAAACGACAAGTCTGCGTCGGACCATGTCTCTTAATTTCCACACTGACTGTTTATTTATTTACCTGGCAGTAAAAACACGAGACTGGCATAAAACGGCCGATCCAGATTTCGTGAAATGAAATAACATTTCTTTATGGAATGCATTTAGAAAATTAAAACTTTCGTACCTATTCTCCCTACTAGGGACGAAAAAATAGAAACACTTTCTGTTATTATGTTACAGTTGCGACTTGACAAATTCGTTAGATAGTCCAAATTCGTAGCAAAACAATGTCGTTAAATTACACCTGACAAAGACAATAAAACTCGCCTTCAATTAATTCGCTTTTGAATCATTTACATTACAAAACGTTCCACTTCCATTTTTATGTACTTATTTTAGCGTTCATTATGTCTGATTTAACTTATCCCCTCCCCCCACCGACCGACCACCACAACTTCGCCTAAATAAATAAGAGTGTAGGTGATACGAATTACTCCCTGCCCCATAACGCTTATGCCTAATGCAAAGGGTAAAACGTTTAATTTTTTTTCCTTAGACTTTGCCATGTAGGGGGAAAATGACGGCATATACTGGATTCAAATAGCAAAGAACCCAACTAAGCTTTCACAATCCTACTGACAAACAAGAAAAATATTTCTTACCTTGTAGTTTCTATTTGTTCATAGGTGTTCAGTCAGTAACGTAACCAACAATGTATGCTGATTCTTGGTTTCTCTTGAATTCTACCAATGTGGGGTATGTTCAATGTGCACACTGTAAGGAATGCTGTCCAACATTCTTGGTCGTGTTTGACTGTCTGAGCTGTGGCGCTTCCGTTGCTAAGCAACAGACTCCAGCGATTGACAATACTGCCTCAATTAGCAACATTAAACTCTCTCCTCGTGATAGGTAATGTAACCTATTTTTTTTTTTTTTTTTTTTTTTTTTTTTTTACAGGGCGGAAAAGTCATCCCACAAATGTCATTCGTCGTTACCATAGCAAAAGGGAGAGCGTCTTTCTGATGGAAGGAGGGCCTGAGGTGGTAGACTGCACTTGTATGCCATCTTGCGGAGGATAGAGTGAGTTAGTTACTGCAGCAACGGTCCACGCCTGGACCGCGTGGTCCTCCCTTCCCGCGCGGTCCTCCCTCCCCGCGCAAAGTGCATCGATTTACTTGGCAGTAGGCTGTAATTGCAACTATCTGACACTTAACTCGGCGGCTAAAAGCTGCATTCTAAGTAGAAACTGCAAGCATAGCGACCATGCTCTTTAACAAGAGCTCTCGACGTCTTTCGTAATCGTCATACATCTGTAGCGCGCGACGTTATAAATATTCGGCAGTGGGTGCGTGAAGGCATACTTACCTGGCGTAGGAGACACCGTGATCATAAAGGCGGTTCTCCCAGGGCGAGACCTTTCCATTGCACTTCGGTTAGGTTGACCCCTGCGATTACCTCTAATGTAGGTAACTCGGGCGCATAATTTTTGGTAGTCGGGACTGCGTTCGCGCTGTCCCGTTCTTAAATTGTTTCAAAACTCAGCACGCAATAACAGAAGCTTGCCAGTATACAGCAAGCTGCAACTAGATAGGCACAAAACGGTTAGCTGCACGTCAAGGGACCTGGCGTCGAACCCAGAGCCACCCAGCGCGCGGCCCACTCCGCAACGACCTCGGACGTGCGCCCTTAGTAGCAGAAGCCACGACGACGCAACCCCCGCACAGCGTCCGAAAATAGCAGTCGGACAGCCATTTCGGCCCTTCTCTGTCCATCGATGATTGCGCACCGACGGTAAATCGGCGGTGCATCGAGCCCTGCACGGCCGGCTAGTGTGATGGGGCGGTTGGGCCCACAGCAGCCGATGAGCGGCCGTAGGCGGTGCAGCGTGTATCGAGGTATAAGACGGGCCGAAATCAAGCGTCTAGCGTAGCGTCTTACGACTTGCAGACTTGCGGCACTTGGGGTGCTGGGGTCGTAGTCGGGTCGTGAACTGGAGACAACAAGAGCGAGAAAAATGAAAATGAAATTGCGGCCAACAGCACCCTGTTTTCCCAGGTGGTCACCCATCCAAGTACTGACAAGGCCCGACGTTGCTTAACTTCGGTGATCGGACGAGAACCGGTGTTTTCAACGTGGTATGGCCGTTGGCGAGCAAATTGTGCAACATGAAACGACAAGTCTGCGTCGGACCATGTCTCTTAATTTCCACACTGACTGTTTATTTATTTACCTGGCAGTAAAAACACGAGACTGGCATAAAACGGCCGATCCAGATTTCGTGAAATGAAATAACATTTCTTTATGGAATGCATTTAGAAAATTAAAACTTTCGTACCTATTCTCCCTACTAGGGACGAAAAAATAGAAACACTTTCTGTTATTATGTTACAGTTGCGACTTGACAAATTCGTTAGATAGTCCAAATTCGTAGCAAAACAATGTCGTTAAATTACACCTGACAAAGACAATAAAACTCGCCTTCAATTAATTCGCTTTTGAATCATTTACATTACAAAACGTTCCACTTCCATTTTTATGTACTTATTTTAGCGTTCATTATGTCTGATTTAACTTATCCCCTCCCCCCACCGACCGACCACCACAACTTCGCCTAAATAAATAAGAGTGTAGGTGATACGAATTACTCCCTGCCCCATAACGCTTATGCCTAATGCAAAGGGTAAAACGTTTAATTTTTTTTCCTTAGACTTTGCCATGTAGGGGGAAAATGACGGCATATACTGGATTCAAATAGCAAAGAACCCAACTAAGCTTTCACAATCCTACTGACAAACAAGAAAAATATTTCTTACCTTGTAGTTTCTATTTGTTCATAGGTGTTCAGTCAGTAACGTAACCAACAATGTATGCTGATTCTTGGTTTCTCTTGAATTCTACCAATGTGGGGTATGTTCAATGTGCACACTGTAAGGAATGCTGTCCAACATTCTTGGTCGTGTTTGACTGTCTGAGCTGTGGCGCTTCCGTTGCTAAGCAACAGACTCCAGCGATTGACAATACTGCCTCAATTAGCAACATTAAACTCTCTCCTCGTGATAGGTAATGTAACCTATTTTTTTTTTTTTTTTTTTTTTTTTTTTTTTTTTTTTTTTTTTTTTTTACAGGGCGGAAAAGTCATCCCACAAATGTCATTCGTCGTTACCATAGCAAAAGGGAGAGCGTCTTTCTGATGGAAGGAGGGCCTGAGGTGGTAGACTGCACTTGTATGCCATCTTGCGGAGGATAGAGTGAGTTAGTTACTGCAGCAACGGTCCACGCCTGGACCGCGTGGTCCTCCCTTCCCGCGCGGTCCTCCCTCCCCGCGCAAAGTGCATCGATTTACTTGGCAGTAGGCTGTAATTGCAACTATCTGACACTTAACTCGGCGGCTAAAAGCTGCATTCTAAGTAGAAACTGCAAGCATAGCGACCATGCTCTTTAACAAGAGCTCTCGACGTCTTTCGTAATCGTCATACATCTGTAGCGCGCGACGTTATAAATATTCGGCAGTGGGTGCGTGAAGGCATACTTACCTGGCGTAGGAGACACCGTGATCATAAAGGCGGTTCTCCCAGGGCGAGACCTTTCCATTGCACTTCGGTTAGGTTGACCCCTGCGATTACCTCTAATGTAGGTAACTCGGGCGCATAATTTTTGGTAGTCGGGACTGCGTTCGCGCTGTCCCGTTCTTAAATTGTTTCAAAACTCAGCACGCAATAACAGAAGCTTGCCAGTATACAGCAAGCTGCAACTAGATAGGCACAAAACGGTTAGCTGCACGTCAAGGGACCTGGCGTCGAACCCAGAGCCACCCAGCGCGCGGCCCACTCCGCAACGACCTCGGACGTGCGCCCTTAGTAGCAGAAGCCACGACGACGCAACCCCCGCACAGCGTCCGAAAATAGCAGTCGGACAGCCATTTCGGCCCTTCTCTGTCCATCGATGATTGCGCACCGACGGTAAATCGGCGGTGCATCGAGCCCTGCACGGCCGGCTAGTGTGATGGGGCGGTTGGGCCCACAGCAGCCGATGAGCGGCCGTAGGCGGTGCAGCGTGTATCGAGGTATAAGACGGGCCGAAATCAAGCGTCTAGCGTAGCGTCTTACGACTTGCAGACTTGCGGCACTTGGGGTGCTGGGGTCGTAGTCGGGTCGTGAACTGGAGACAACAAGAGCGAGAAAAATGAAAATGAAATTGCGGCCAACAGCACCCTGTTTTCCCAGGTGGTCATCCATCCAAGTACTGACAAGGCCCGACGTTGCTTAACTTTGGTGATCGGACGAGAACCGGTGTTTTCAACGTGGTATGGCCGTTGGCGAGCAAATTGTGCAACACGAAACGACAAGTCTGCGTCGGACCATGTCTCTTAATTTCCACACTGACTGTTTATTTATTTACCTGGCAGTAAAAACACGAGACTGGCATAAAACGGCCGATCCAGATTTCGTGAAATGAAATAACATTTCTTTATGGAATGCATTTAGAAAATTAAAACTTTCGTACCTATTCTCCCTACTAGGGACGAAAAAATAGAAACACTTTCTGTTATTATGTTACAGTTGCGACTTGACAAATTCGTTAGATAGTCCAAATTCGTAGCAAAACAATGTCGTTAAATTACACCTGACAAAGACAATAAAACTCGCCTTCAATTAATTCGCTTTTGAATCATTTACATTACAAAACGTTCCACTTCCATTTTTATGTACTTATTTTAGCGTTCATTATGTCTGATTTAACTTATCCCCTCCCCCCACCGACCGACCACCACAACTTCGCCTAAATAAATAAGAGTGTAGGTGATACGAATTACTCCCTGCCCCATAACGCTTATGCCTAATGCAAAGGGTAAAACGTTTAATTTTTTTTCCTTAGACTTTGCCATGTAGGGGGAAAATGACGGCATATACTGGATTCAAATAGCAAAGAACCCAACTAAGCTTTCACAATCCTACTGACAAACAAGAAAAATATTTCTTACCTTGTAGTTTCTATTTGTTCATAGGTGTTCAGTCAGTAACGTAACCAACAATGTATGCTGATTCTTGGTTTCTCTTGAATTCTACCAATGTGGGGTATGTTCAATGTGCACACTGTAAGGAATGCTGTCCAACATTCTTGGTCGTGTTTGACTGTCTGAGCTGTGGCGCTTCCGTTGCTAAGCAACAGACTCCAGCGATTGACAATACTGCCTCAATTAGCAACATTAAACTCTCTCCTCGTGATAGGTAATGTAACCTATTTTTTTTTTTTTTTTTTTTTTTTTTTTTACAGGGCGGAAAAGTCATCCCACAAATGTCATTCGTCGTTACCATAGCAAAAGGGAGAGCGTCTTTCTGATGGAAGGAGGGCCTGAGGTGGTAGACTGCACTTGTATGCCATCTTGCGGAGGATAGAGTGAGTTAGTTACTGCAGCAACGGTCCACGCCTGGACCGCGTGGTCCTCCCTTCCCGCGCGGTCCTCCCTCCCCGCGCAAAGTGCATCGATTTACTTGGCAGTAGGCTGTAATTGCAACTATCTGACACTTAACTCGGCGGCTAAAAGCTGCATTCTAAGTAGAAACTGCAAGCATAGCGACCATGCTCTTTAACAAGAGCTCTCGACGTCTTTCGTAATCGTCATACATCTGTAGCGCGCGACGTTATAAATATTCGGCAGTGGGTGCGTGAAGGTACCGCCACCTTCGCGCATGCCCCCTCTCATTTCATGAAGTCCTTGCCAAACTCTACAACGTCATCCTTTACACTGGCTTCTACCCCGACCTGTGGAAAATCTCCCGTATTCTCATGTTCCTCAAGCCTGACAAGCCCCCGTCCCAGACCTCATCCTACCGTCCCATCAGTCTTACCTCCGTGTTCAGCAAGGTCCTGGAAACCATCCTTTCTCGTCGAATCCACCAGCACCTCCACCGCCACCAGTTTCTCCCCTCCTCCCAATGTGGCTTCCGACCCTCCTTCTCCGCCGACGACCAGCTCCTTCGCCTGACTCATCTCCTCTCCGTCCAACTCAACTCCCGTCGCTCCGCAATTTTTGTATCCCTCGACATCCAAAAAGCCTACGACCGAGTATGGCATTCCGGTCTCCTCTTCAAGATCCAGCTCTACGCCCTTCCCATTAATTACGTCCGCCTCATCGCTTCCTTCCTTACCCGCCGCCCCTCCTACGTCACTGTCTGCAACTCCAACTCCCGTATTTTCTACCCCTCCGCCGGGGTGCCCCAAGGCTCAGTCCTCTCTCCCCTCCTCTATCTCCTCTACTCTGCCGACATGCCTCAACCCCAACCTCCCGTCTATCTCCTCCAATATGCTGACGACACCGCCTTCCTGGCCCTCGCCCCCTCCCTTGCCCGTTCCCAGGTTTTGCTCCAGTCCCACCTCACCGAGTTCGCCTCCTGGTGTAACCGGTGGCTCCTCTCCGTCAATCCCGACAAATCCCAGGCAATAGTCATAGGTCGTACTACCCGCACCTTCCGCCTCCACGATTTCTATCTTACCCTTCACAACCGACCCATCCGTCACACCCCCACCCTCAAGTACCTTGGCCTTACCCTTGACCGCCAACTGTCCTGGACTCCATACCTCAAATCCCTCCGTGAGAAAGCTCTGTCCCGCCTAAACCTCCTAAAACTCCTCACTGGCCGGACGTGGGGCCTCCACCCTTCCACTGTCCTTCACACCTACAAATCAATCATGCGCCCCGTCCTTTGTTCCTTCCACCCCGCCTAGATATCAGCCCCTCCTACTTTCTACAAGTCCCTCCAGATTCTAGAACGCCACGCCCTCCGCCTCGCATACCGTATCAGACTCCCTTCCCCCACGCGGATCCTCTATGACCTCATCCCCTTCCCTCCTCTCCTACAACACCTCGAACATCTCCGGCTCCTTTACGCATCCCGCAAAATAGAGTCCCAAAACCCTCTGGTCTACCCTATTCTTACGAATCCCGGGCCTCTGCCACGCCTCCGCCAAACCGTCCCTCCCGGCCTTCACCTCCATACGCTCCGTATCCTCTCCCAAGGCAATTTCCGCACCCTTCCTCTACCGGATACCGAACTTCGGCCCGATATCTACCCCTCCTACCAACTCTGATCCCTTCCCCGTAGCATCAGCGCCCCTCCCCTCTCTCCCGTCCCTTTTCCTTCCCGCCCGCTTGGCTACCCTCTCCCATGCCCAGAGTCTCGTCACTCCTTCCCTCCTTACGCTCTCTTCCCTCCCCTTCTCCCCCTCCCCCGCACTTCCCCCGTCCCTGCCCCACCTCCCCCCCTCCATCCCCTCCCCACTCCCTGCGGGGGCGTCTCGACTTTTTATCTATGTGTTCAGTGCAAGTGTCTCCAGTGTCGTGTGTTTTACTCAGTGCCTCCATAATCGCCGTCCCCATGTTTTATTCTTTACGCCGTCAGCTGTCTCCGTGTGTGAACTTCGTGTCTCCGCAATGTACTTTTAAACTTGTCACCGTGGCCGGTTGTTTTTACTGACTGTGTGTGTGTTTTATCACTACTCGTCTCTTTTTTGTTCTCTGCCATATGTTTTGTCCCGTTTATACATGTCCGTTTTACTCTGTCGAAAAATCTGTCTGTCAAGTTTTTTATTTCCCCAATTTTGTCCATCTTTTTATATTTTATCTCTTCTTTGTCATGCTTGTGTATCACATGGCTGAAGAGCAGCCACCGCAGCTGCTGCCAGCCTGCCAGCTGTTTCTACGGCTGGCTTTAAAACAACAATAAAGGAAAAAAAAATGCGTGAAGGCATACTTACCTGGCGTAGGAGACACCGTGATCATAAAGGCGGTTCTCCCAGGGCGAGACCTTTCCATTGCACTTCGGTTAGGTTGACCCCTGCGATTACCTCTAATGTAGGTAACTCGGGCGCATAATTTTTGGTAGTCGGGACTGCGTTCGCGCTGTCCCGTTCTTAAATTGTTTCAAAACTCAGCACGCAATAACAGAAGCTTGCCAGTATACAGCAAGCTGCAACTAGATAGGCACAAAACGGTTAGCTGCACGTCAAGGGACCTGGCGTCGAACCCAGAGCCACCCAGCGCGCGGCCCACTCCGCAACGACCTCGGACGTGCGCCCTTAGTAGCAGAAGCCACGACGACGCAACCCCCGCACAGCGTCCGAAAATAGCAGTCGGACAGCCATTTCGGCCCTTCTCTGTCCATCGATGATTGCGCACCGACGGTAAATCGGCGGTGCATCGAGCCCTGCACGGCCGGCTAGTGTGATGGGGCGGTTGGGCCCACAGCAGCCGATGAGCGGCCGTAGGCGGTGCAGCGTGTATCGAGGTATAAGACGGGCCGAAATCAAGCGTCTAGCGTAGCGTCTTACGACTTGCAGACTTGCGGCACTTGGGGTGCTGGGGTCGTAGTCGGGTCGTGAACTGGAGACAACAAGAGCGAGAAAAATGAAAATGAAATTGCGGCCAACAGCACCCTGTTTTCCCAGGTGGTCACCCATCCAAGTACTGACAAGGCCCGACGTTGCTTAACTTCGGTGATCGGACGAGAACCGGTGTTTTCAACGTGGTATGGCCGTTGGCGAGCAAATTGTGCAACATGAAACGACAAGTCTGCGTCGGACCATGTCTCTTAATTTCCACACTGACTGTTTATTTATTTACCTGGCAGTAAAAACACGAGACTGGCATAAAACGGCCGATCCAGATTTCGTGAAATGAAATAACATTTCTTTATGGAATGCATTTAGAAAATTAAAACTTTCGTACCTATTCTCCCTACTAGGGACGAAAAAATAGAAACACTTTCTGTTATTATGTTACAGTTGCGACTTGACAAATTCGTTAGATAGTCCAAATTCGTAGCAAAACAATGTCGTTAAATTACACCTGACAAAGACAATAAAACTCGCCTTCAATTAATTCGCTTTTGAATCATTTACATTACAAAACGTTCCACTTCCATTTTTATGTACTTATTTTAGCGTTCATTATGTCTGATTTAACTTATCCCCTCCCCCCACCGACCGACCACCACAACTTCGCCTAAATAAATAAGAGTGTAGGTGATACGAATTACTCCCTGCCCCATAACGCTTATGCCTAATGCAAAGGGTAAAACGTTTAATTTTTTTTCCTTAGACTTTGCCATGTAGGGGGAAAATGACGGCATATACTGGATTCAAATAGCAAAGAACCCAACTAAACTTTCACAATCCTACTGACAAACAAGAAAAATATTTCTTACCTTGTAGTTTCTATTTGTTCATAGGTGTTCAGTCAGTAACGTAACCAACAATGTATGCTGATTCTTGGTTTCTCTTGAATTCTACCAATGTGGGGTATGTTCAATGTGCACACTGTAAGGAATGCTGTCCAACATTCTTGGTCGTGTTTGACTGTCTGAGCTGTGGCGCTTCCGTTGCTAAGCAACAGACTCCAGCGATTGACAATACTGCCTCAATTAGCAACATTAAACTCTCTCCTCGTGATAGGTAATGTAACCTATTTTTTTTTTTTTTTTTTTTTTTTTTTTTTTTTTTTTTTTTTTTTTACAGGGCGGAAAAGTCATCCCACAAATGTCATTCGTCGTTACCATAGCAAAAGGGAGAGCGTCTTTCTGATGGAAGGAGGGCCTGAGGTGGTAGACTGCACTTGTATGCCATCTTGCGGAGGATAGAGTGAGTTAGTTACTGCAGCAACGGTCCACGCCTGGACCGCGTGGTCCTCCCTTCCCGCGCGGTCCTCCCTCCCCGCGCAAAGTGCATCGATTTACTTGGCAGTAGGCTGTAATTGCAACTATCTGACACTTAACTCGGCGGCTAAAAGCTGCATTCTAAGTAGAAACTGCAAGCATAGCGACCATGCTCTTTAACAAGAGCTCTCGACGTCTTTCGTAATCGTCATACATCTGTAGCGCGCGACGTTATAAATATTCGGCAGTGGGTGCGTGAAGGTACCGCCACCTTCGCGCATGCCCCCTCTCATTTCATGAAGTCCTTGCCAAACTCTACAACGTCATCCTTTACACTGGCTTCTACCCCGACCTGTGGAAAATCTCCCGTATTCTCATGTTCCTCAAGCCTGACAAGCCCCCGTCCCAGACCTCATCCTACCGTCCCATCAGTCTTACCTCCGTGTTCAGCAAGGTCCTGGAAACCATCCTTTCTCGTCGAATCCACCAGCACCTCCACCGCCACCAGTTTCTCCCCTCCTCCCAATGTGGCTTCCGACCCTCCTTCTCCGCCGACGACCAGCTCCTTCGCCTGACTCATCTCCTCTCCGTCCAACTCAACTCCCGTCGCTCCGCAATTTTTGTATCCCTCGACATCCAAAAAGCCTACGACCGAGTATGGCATTCCGGTCTCCTCTTCAAGATCCAGCTCTACGCCCTTCCCATTAATTACGTCCGCCTCATCGCTTCCTTCCTTACCCGCCGCCCCTCCTACGTCACTGTCTGCAACTCCAACTCCCGTATTTTCTACCCCTCCGCCGGGGTGCCCCAAGGCTCAGTCCTCTCTCCCCTCCTCTATCTCCTCTACTCTGCCGACATGCCTCAACCCCAACCTCCCGTCTATCTCCTCCAATATGCTGACGACACCGCCTTCCTGGCCCTCGCCCCCTCCCTTGCCCGTTCCCAGGTTTTGCTCCAGTCCCACCTCACCGAGTTCGCCTCCTGGTGTAACCGGTGGCTCCTCTCCGTCAATCCCGACAAATCCCAGGCAATAGTCATAGGTCGTACTACCCGCACCTTCCGCCTCCACGATTTCTATCTTACCCTTCACAACCGACCCATCCGTCACACCCCCACCCTCAAGTACCTTGGCCTTACCCTTGACCGCCAACTGTCCTGGACTCCATACCTCAAATCCCTCCGTGAGAAAGCTCTGTCCCGCCTAAACCTCCTAAAACTCCTCACTGGCCGGACGTGGGGCCTCCACCCTTCCACTGTCCTTCACACCTACAAATCAATCATGCGCCCCGTCCTTTGTTCCTTCCACCCCGCCTGGATATCAGCCCCTCCTACTTTCTACAAGTCCCTCCAGATTCTAGAACGCCACGCCCTCCGCCTCGCATACCGTATCAGACTCCCTTCCCCCACGCGGATCCTCTATGACATCATCCCCTTCCCTCCTCTCCTACAACACCTCGAACATCTCCGGCTCCTTTACGCATCCCGCAAAATAGAGTCCCAAAACCCTCTGGTCTACCCTATTCTTACGAATCCCGGGCCTCTGCCACGCCTCCGCCAAACCGTCCCTCCCGGCCTTCACCTCCATACGCTCCGTATCCTCTCCCAAGGCAATTTCCGCACCCTTCCTCTACCGGATACCGAACTTCGGCCCGATATCTACCCCTCCTACCAACTCTGATCCCTTCCCCGTAGCATCAGCGCCCCTCCCCTCTCTCCCGTCCCTTTTCCTTCCCGCCCGCTTGGCTACCCTCTCCCATGCCCAGAGTCTCGTCACTCCTTCCCTCCTTACGCTCTCTTCCCTCCCCTTCTCCCCCTCCCCCGCACTTCCCCCGTCCCTGCCCCACCTCCCCCCCTCCATCCCCTCCCCACTCCCTGCGGGGGCGTCTCGACTTTTTATCTATGTGTTCAGTGCAAGTGTCTCCAGTGTCGTGTGTTTTACTCAGTGCCTCCATAATCGCCGTCCCCATGTTTTATTCTTTACGCCGTCAGCTGTCTCCGTGTGTGAACTTCGTGTCTCCGCAATGTACTTTTAAACTTGTCACCGTGGCCGGTTGTTTTTACTGACTGTGTGTGTGTTTTATCACTACTCGTCTCTTTTTTGTTCTCTGCCATATGTTTTGTCCCGTTTATACATGTCCGTTTTACTCTGTCGAAAAATCTGTCTGTCAAGTTTTTTATTTCCCCAATTTTGTCCATCTTTTTATATTTTATCTCTTCTTTGTCATGCTTGTGTATCACATGGCTGAAGAGCAGCCACCGCAGCTGCTGCCAGCCTGCCAGCTGTTTCTACGGCTGGCTTTAAAACAACAATAAAGGAAAAAAAAATGCGTGAAGGCATACTTACCTGGCGTAGGAGACACCGTGATCATAAAGGCGGTTCTCCCAGGGCGAGACCTTTCCATTGCACTTCGGTTAGGTTGACCCCTGCGATTACCTCTAATGTAGGTAACTCGGGCGCATAATTTTTGGTAGTCGGGACTGCGTTCGCGCTGTCCCGTTCTTAAATTGTTTCAAAACTCAGCACGCAATAACAGAAGCTTGCCAGTATACAGCAAGCTGCAACTAGATAGGCACAAAACGGTTAGCTGCACGTCAAGGGACCTGGCGTCGAACCCAGAGCCACCCAGCGCGCGGCCCACTCCGCAACGACCTCGGACGTGCGCCCTTAGTAGCAGAAGCCACGACGACGCAACCCCCGCACAGCGTCCGAAAATAGCAGTCGGACAGCCATTTCGGCCCTTCTCTGTCCATCGATGATTGCGCACCGACGGTAAATCGGCGGTGCATCGAGCCCTGCACGGCCGGCTAGTGTGATGGGGCGGTTGGGCCCACAGCAGCCGATGAGCGGCCGTAGGCGGTGCAGCGTGTATCGAGGTATAAGACGGGCCGAAATCAAGCGTCTAGCGTAGCGTCTTACGACTTGCAGACTTGCGGCACTTGGGGTGCTGGGGTCGTAGTCGGGTCGTGAACTGGAGACAACAAGAGCGAGAAAAATGAAAATGAAATTGCGGCCAACAGCACCCTGTTTTCCCAGGTGGTCACCCATCCAAGTACTGACAAGGCCCGACGTTGCTTAACTTCGGTGATCGGACGAGAACCGGTGTTTTCAACGTGGTATGGCCGTTGGCGAGCAAATTGTGCAACATGAAACGACAAGTCTGCGTCGGACCATGTCTCTTAATTTCCACACTGACTGTTTATTTATTTACCTGGCAGTAAAAACACGAGACTGGCATAAAACGGCCGATCCAGATTTCGTGAAATGAAATAACATTTCTTTATGGAATGCATTTAGAAAATTAAAACTTTCGTACCTATTCTCCCTACTAGGGACGAAAAAATAGAAACACTTTCTGTTATTATGTTACAGTTGCGACTTGACAAATTCGTTAGATAGTCCAAATTCGTAGCAAAACAATGTCGTTAAATTACACCTGACAAAGACAATAAAACTCGCCTTCAATTAATTCGCTTTTGAATCATTTACATTACAAAACGTTCCACTTCCATTTTTATGTACTTATTTTAGCGTTCATTATGTCTGATTTAACTTATCCCCTCCCCCCACCGACCGACCACCACAACTTCGCCTAAATAAATAAGAGTGTAGGTGATACGAATTACTCCCTGCCCCATAACGCTTATGCCTAATGCAAAGGGTAAAACGTTTAATTTTTTTTCCTTAGACTTTGCCATGTAGGGGGAAAATGACGGCATATACTGGATTCAAATAGCAAAGAACCCAACTAAGCTTTCACAATCCTACTGACAAACAAGAAAAATATTTCTTACCTTGTAGTTTCTATTTGTTCATAGGTGTTCAGTCAGTAACGTAACCAACAATGTATGCTGATTCTTGGTTTCTCTTGAATTCTACCAATGTGGGGTATGTTCAATGTGCACACTGTAAGGAATGCTGTCCAACATTCTTGGTCGTGTTTGACTGTCTGAGCTGTGGCGCTTCCGTTGCTAAGCAACAGACTCCAGCGATTGACAATACTGCCTCAATTAGCAACATTAAACTCTCTCCTCGTGATAGGTAATGTAACCTATTTTTTTTTTTTTTTTTTTTTTTTTTTACAGGGCGGAAAAGTCATCCCACAAATGTCATTCGTCGTTACCATAGCAAAAGGGAGAGCGTCTTTCTGATGGAAGGAGGGCCTGAGGTGGTAGACTGCACTTGTATGCCATCTTGCGGAGGATAGAGTGAGTTAGTTACTGCAGCAACGGTCCACGCCTGGACCGCGTGGTCCTCCCTTCCCGCGCGGTCCTCCCTCCCCGCGCAAAGTGCATCGATTTACTTGGCAGTAGGCTGTAATTGCAACTATCTGACACTTAACTCGGCGGCTAAAAGCTGCATTCTAAGTAGAAACTGCAAGCATAGCGACCATGCTCTTTAACAAGAGCTCTCGACGTCTTTCGTAATCGTCATACATCTGTAGCGCGCGACGTTATAAATATTCGGCAGTGGGTGCGTGAAGGCATACTTACCTGGCGTAGGAGACACCGAGTCCTCGGCCTCGACGCTAGGTGGAGCCTCTGACGCTGCGGCGGCGGCGCCGGCCTTCGCTCCCTGGTCTTCGCTTCGTTTCTTCGAGTTTGTGAGTATGGAGACGACGATCAACAGGGTTCATAGCATTCAGTGCATCTTTGATCGACGAGCACCTAGGCCGTCCGCCAATGATTTCCAGCGTTGGCTTGTTTTTGACGTAAAGATTCCTATTGAAGTGATTGACACGTTTCAGTTAGATTTTATTCTGTATTCGGTTTTTGTAAAGTTTACCTCTGCTGACGTGTTTGAGAAATATGTGTCCGAAAAGGTTGGCGTTCACGATTTCAAACACCATGACGGGTCTATTAGTAAAGTGCAAATTGTGCCATCTGGAGTTAGAAATGTTAGAGTTTTTAATGTTCCTCCCGAGTGTCCAAATGAACTAATCGGTCGTGCACTCTCTCCCTTCGGGAATGTGTTGGACATTGTAAATGAAAAGTGGGGCAGTGGGTACCTTATTCGCTGCAATAGTGGTGTGCGTTGTGTCCGCATGGATGTTCAACGGCAGATTCCGTCTTATTTAACGATCGTCGGCGTCCGCGCTCAGATTAGTTATGTTGGACAATTACCAACTTGTTCAATATGTCACTCGACGGAACATTTGCGAATGTATTGCCCTCGTAGGCGTCCCGTGCAGTTGCCGCGAGCGCCTGACGTTACTGACGAACAGATGTTTCCGCTGTTCAGTGACGTCACTCGACAACCGCCGACAGTGACTGATGTCATTCCCCCCGCGGATATTATGACGGACGTAGTAACCGAGGTCGCGTCAGGGGCGGCACCCAGTGCTCCCTGTCCGGTTCCTGGGTCTGATGTAGTGGTGACACCGACTACTTTACTTGCGGATACCGCACCGGCTGTTGTCCGGGCGGCTGAGGGAGAAGTTGACACATCTAGTCCAGCCCATTCGTCAGACATGGTTGTCGACATTTCGTCGTCGCCGGTTTCGGTTTCGTTGGCTGCCACTGAGGTGCAGGATAGTTTGACGGCGGTCGATTCTGAGATGCCCCCTCCTGTAGGAGTCGCCAAAACTGCTGTTCCGTCCGAGACAGGTCCTCAACCTCGTCGTCGTCGGAACAAGAATGGGAGGCGGGGCAAGAAAAGCGTGGACGATCAGGCGGGTGGGGCTTCGCACACCTCTGCGGAAGGTAGTGGTAGTGACGCGGAGTCGGTGGCGTCTGCTGCGTCTACGTCTTCGGTTTCTGAGGACCGTCGCGATCCAATGCGAGAACAGGGTCGTCACCTCGACGCCCTTCTCTCCTCTGTGAGGGATCGGGGCTTGGTACGACTAAAGCGCAAGAAAGGCCAATCTAGTGAGCAGACTTCGCAACGGACGAAAATCGTCTCCCAACCGTCAACGTCTGCGGAGGGAGTGGGTGGGGCGGGATCACAACCCACCACCGATCTCACCAAGGACAAGATGGATTGGGCTGAGGACTGCGAAGGGGACGAATTTTATTAACATTGGTGGTAAATGGCGTCTGTCTCATGTCCTTTTAATGTCTTTACGGTAAATGCACAGCAGATGAGCAACCCATACAAAGCAATAGCCCTTAATGATTTTCTAAAAGACCATCGTTGTGATGTGGCGTTGCTACAGGAAATTACTCGGGAGGCGTTGCGGTACATGACGGACTTTGCAGTCATTGCAAATGTTGACCCCACATTGCCGACGGGTACTGCCATCCTGACCCGTCCAGGCACTGAAGTTACGGGAGTCACTTTATTGCCCAGCGGTCGCGCCATCTTGTGCAAAATCAATGATGTCACTTTTGTTAATGTTTATGCGCCGTCTGGTGACATACCAGCACAGCGCCGATTTTTTGGTCAGGAATTTGTTGAACTTATAGGGCGGACACGCGATGAAATCATTCTTGGAGGCGACTTTAACGCCGTTTTAGGCGACGCCGACCAACTCCCACGGCCGAACAAGAGTCCCGAACTGGCCGCACTAGTCGATGCCCTCCGTTTTCACGATACCTGGCGCATCCTCCATCCGAATGACACGGAATTTACTTACTTCCATCCCACGGGACGAAGTCGATTGGACAGGATTTATGTGTCGGCCGCTTTTCGAACTTATGTCCGTCAGGTACAAGTTCTCCCGGTTTTCTTTTCCGACCACTGTGGTTATCGTTGTCAAGTTCTTCTTCCTACCCAGCGACCCCCCCGTCGAACAAATGTATGGAAACTCAACTGCAGCCATCTGCTTGATGCAAATTTGGCTGAGGGCTTTCATGACTTATGGGACGTTTTGCTGCTTAAACGTCAGAATGCGGCGAATACTCTCGATTGGTGGCTTTCCATTGTGAAGCCGTCTATTCGACGCTTCCTTATTGCGTATAGTCGGGAGAAAGCATATTGGCGAACGGCCCATGCCAATTTTACCTTACAGTGTCTTCAGGATCTTGTTGCCATTGTAACTGCAGATCCCGGTCAATTGCCGCGGCTTAAGCGTTTAAAAGCCCAACTCCTCTGTGAGATGCGTGCTAGGGGTGCCGGAATGGTGATTAGGAGCCAACCCCATGGGGAGATAGACGGCGAACCTGCTTCTGTCTACCACCTCCACCGGGAGCGTCGTCGTCAGGAAACTCTCCACATCAGGGATTGGGTGGCCGTGGATGGTCAACGCACTCAGGATCAAAGGGTGATACATGCGGAAATTTTCGATTATTTCGAACGTTTGTTCCAAGATACGCACATTGATGCACAAGCTCTGGATGTGATTTTACGTAATGTGACGTCTGTTTTAACACCTGCCCACCGAGACGCCCTCCTTGCAGATTTTACTGCTGAAGATGTGCAGGATGCTCTCAAACGTAGTCCGAAGGGAAAGTCTCCGGGCTTGGACGGGATACCTGTTGAATTTTATGTGCGTTTCTCTGGTGTTTTAATTCCTGCTTTAACAGACATTGCCAATGAATTGCTCCACGGGGCTGTAGTCCCCCCTGACTTTACTGTGGGCAGCATCACCCTTGTTCCCAAAAATACCCGTGCAATTCCCAGTCTTAACACCATCCGGCCCATTACGCTTTTAAACGTAGACTATAAGATCATTGCCCGATGCTTCGCAAACCGTCTCAAAGCAGTCATGCCGTTCATCATTAGCCCCCAGCAGTATTGTGCAGTGCGCGATAGGAACATTTATGACGCCGTTCTGGCCTATCGCGACTGCATTGGACATGTGCGAGCCGACAGGTCTAAACGTGCAGCGATACTCCTTATAGATTTTCAAAATGCATTTGACAGGATTAGTCATGTATATATGCGACATGTGATGACCGCGATGGGATTTGGGCCGATTTTTACTGAGACTATCCAGTCTCTCCTCGGTACTGCCACATCCCGTATCAATGTTAACGGTTGCCTTAGTCGGCCGATACGAATACGTCGGTCCGTCAGACAGGGGTGTCCCCTTTCGATGGCTTTGTTTGCCATCGCCTTGGATCCCCTTCTTCGGACCATTGACGCCAACTGTGGTGGACTACTCGTGGGTGGAGCTCGTCTCACTTCCTGTGCATATGCTGATGACCTGGGCGTTTTTCTAGCTCACCCAGCAGACGTCGACGTCTTACATGGCGTTCTACAGGGTTTTGAACGTGCGACGGGTGCCCTCATTAATCCGAGGAAGACGGTTCTCCTCCCCTTGGCGCGGTGGCCTCAGACTGTGCAGCCTACGTGGTATACGGTCCAGGACAAACACAAGGTCCTTGGTATCATCATGACCAATAACACACAACGGATGGCGACGTTAAATTGGACCTCCACTCTGCACAGTATCCGGGCTCTGTGTCATTTGCATTCGACAAGGTTGTTGGCTTTGCATGACAAGGTGCACATCATTAATACCTCGATTCTGGCTAAAGCATGGTACCTGGCCCAGGTGCTTCCGGCACCTAAAGGTCTTGCTCATAGTATTACTTCTGCCATCTACTTTCTGTTGTGGCGTGGACACCTTTTCAAGCCATCTATGGCTACATGTACTCTCCCGCCCGAGTCTGGTGGATTGGGACTTGTGGGCTTTCACGCTAAGTGTGCGGCGTTGCTGATTCGGAGGACGACAGCGGTGATTGGCAAAGGACCTGCTAGTCCGACGGCCACACTTTTCCAGCGTTATCGGCCGCCGTCTGTGTCAGCGCCTGTGCAGATCATGCACATACCGTACCACTTAAATCATGTGCGCCAATACTTCCTCCAATCTAGTTATATCGCCGACGCCGATCTTTTTCAAAAACGGGTGAAAGATCTCACTCACGATCTACGTGGATCTCCGGCCCCTAACAAGTGGGAGCTACGGTTGCCGGATAAGAATTGGAATACCATCTGGAAGAATATTTCTTCGCGTGTCCTACCGCCTAATATTCGGGCAATTTGGTATCAGGTGGTTAATCGTACTATACCTACCAATGCTAAACGTCACGCTATTAAACTGTGTCCATCAGCTCTTTGTGTTCCTTGTCGGTTAGTGGACACAGTTGAACATCGTTTTGTGTGCCGCCGTCACGTCGCTATATGGGATATCGCCAGAGACATGCTGAGACTGATCAACCGTGTCTCTATCACCACCATCACTGTCGAAGACGCCGTTACCCCTGAATGGACCCCCTACCCTAATACAAAACGACATGCCACGCAATGGATTCTGGGACGCACTATATATTCGATTTTTACGATGGATACGACGGATTTTGTAGACTTTCTGTCGTACCTTTGGAGTGAACATGACAAAGAAATAAGGCAGACGAAATATAAAGAAACATATGGTAACTTTTTGAAAGTTTCTTTGGAATATATATTTGGCAAGCACGGCATGTAACTTTTTTTTCCTGTTGAGTTTTCCGTTTTTTACGTTTTTCTTTTATGGTGACACATTGTGCCGAGTGCCTTTCTTTTAATTGTTTATCAGTCATGCGTTCTATCGACAGTGCATGTACACTGGATAGTTTTGTGTTTTGGATTCTGTGTATTTGTGGCGGGCTTGCCCCTGGTCATTTTATTGGTGTTGATTTTACGGTTTCTTTTAATTTTTTCTGGTGCATTGTACCGGGTGACCTTTACTTTGTCAGTTTATGCTGTTTTCCTGATAGTGAATGAACACTGGACTATTTGTGTTTGGTTCTCTATAAAAAAAAAAAATAAAAAAAAAAAAAAAAGAGACCTTTCCATTGCACTTCGGTTAGGTTGACCCCTGCGATTACCTCTAATGTAGGTAACTCGGGCGCATAATTTTTGGTAGTCGGGACTGCGTTCGCGCTGTCCCGTTCTTAAATTGTTTCAAAACTCAGCACGCAATAACAGAAGCTTGCCAGTATACAGCAAGCTGCAACTAGATAGGCACAAAACGGTTAGCTGCACGTCAAGGGACCTGGCGTCGAACCCAGAGCCACCCAGCGCGCGGCCCACTCCGCAACGACCTCGGACGTGCGCCCTTAGTAGCAGAAGCCACGACGACGCAACCCCCGCACAGCGTCCGAAAATAGCAGTCGGACAGCCATTTCGGCCCTTCTCTGTCCATCGATGATTGCGCACCGACGGTAAATCGGCGGTGCATCGAGCCCTGCACGGCCGGCTAGTGTGATGGGGCGGTTGGGCCCACAGCAGCCGATGAGCGGCCGTAGGCGGTGCAGCGTGTATCGAGGTATAAGACGGGCCGAAATCAAGCGTCTAGCGTAGCGTCTTACGACTTGCAGACTTGCGGCACTTGGGGTGCTGGGGTCGTAGTCGGGTCGTGAACTGGAGACAACAAGAGCGAGAAAAATGAAAATGAAATTGCGGCCAACAGCACCCTGTTTTCCCAGGTGGTCACCCATCCAAGTACTGACAAGGCCCGACGTTGCTTAACTTCGGTGATCGGACGAGAACCGGTGTTTTCAACGTGGTATGGCCGTTGGCGAGCAAATTGTGCAACATGAAACGACAAGTCTGCGTCGGACCATGTCTCTTAATTTCCACACTGACTGTTTATTTATTTACCTGGCAGTAAAAACACGAGACTGGCATAAAACGGCCGATCCAGATTTCGTGAAATGAAATAACATTTCTTTATGGAATGCATTTAGAAAATTAAAACTTTCGTACCTATTCTCCCTACTAGGGACGAAAAAATAGAAACACTTTCTGTTATTATGTTACAGTTGCGACTTGACAAATTCGTTAGATAGTCCAAATTCGTAGCAAAACAATGTCGTTAAATTACACCTGACAAAGACAATAAAACTCGCCTTCAATTAATTCGCTTTTGAATCATTTACATTACAAAACGTTCCACTTCCATTTTTATGTACTTATTTTAGCGTTCATTATGTCTGATTTAACTTATCCCCTCCCCCCACCGACCGACCACCACAACTTCGCCTAAATAAATAAGAGTGTAGGTGATACGAATTACTCCCTGCCCCATAACGCTTATGCCTAATGCAAAGGGTAAAACGTTTAATTTTTTTTCCTTAGACTTTGCCATGTAGGGGGAAAATGACGGCATATACTGGATTCAAATAGCAAAGAACCCAACTAAGCTTTCACAATCCTACTGACAAACAAGAAAAATATTTCTTACCTTGTAGTTTCTATTTGTTCATAGGTGTTCAGTCAGTAACGTAACCAACAATGTATGCTGATTCTTGGTTTCTCTTGAATTCTACCAATGTGGGGTATGTTCAATGTGCACACTGTAAGGAATGCTGTCCAACATTCTTGGTCGTGTTTGACTGTCTGAGCTGTGGCGCTTCCGTTGCTAAGCAACAGACTCCAGCGATTGACAATACTGCCTCAATTAGCAACATTAAACTCTCTCCTCGTGATAGGTAATGTAACCTATTTTTTTTTTTTTTTTTTTTTTTTTTTTTTTTTTTTTTTTTTTACAGGGCGGAAAAGTCATCCCACAAATGTCATTCGTCGTTACCATAGCAAAAGGGAGAGCGTCTTTCTGATGGAAGGAGGGCCTGAGGTGGTAGACTGCACTTGTATGCCATCTTGCGGAGGATAGAGTGAGTTAGTTACTGCAGCAACGGTCCACGCCTGGACCGCGTGGTCCTCCCTTCCCGCGCGGTCCTCCCTCCCCGCGCAAAGTGCATCGATTTACTTGGCAGTAGGCTGTAATTGCAACTATCTGACACTTAACTCGGCGGCTAAAAGCTGCATTCTAAGTAGAAACTGCAAGCATAGCGACCATGCTCTTTAACAAGAGCTCTCGACGTCTTTCGTAATCGTCATACATCTGTAGCGCGCGACGTTATAAATATTCGGCAGTGGGTGCGTGAAGGCATACTTACCTGGCGTAGGAGACACCGTGATCATAAAGGCGGTTCTCCCAGGGCGAGACCTTTCCATTGCACTTCGGTTAGGTTGACCCCTGCGAACACCTCTAATGTAGGTAACTCGGGCGCATAATTTTTGGTAGTCGGGACTGCGTTCGCGCTGTCCCGTTCTTAAATTGTTTCAAAACTCAGCACGCAATAACAGAAGCTTGCCAGTATACAGCAAGCTGCAACTAGATAGGCACAAAACGGTTAGCTGCACGTCAAGGGACCTGGCGTCGAACCCAGAGCCACCCAGCGCGCGGCCCACTCCGCAACGACCTCGGACGTGCGCCCTTAGTAGCAGAAGCCACGACGACGCAACCCCCGCACAGCGTCCGAAAATAGCAGTCGGACAGCCATTTCGGCCCTTCTCTGTCCATCGATGATTGCGCACCGACGGTAAATCGGCGGTGCATCGAGCCCTGCACGGCCGGCTAGTGTGATGGGGCGGTTGGGCCCACAGCAGCCGATGAGCGGCCGTAGGCGGTGCAGCGTGTATCGAGGTATAAGACGGGCCGAAATCAAGCGTCTAGCGTAGCGTCTTACGACTTGCAGACTTGCGGCACTTGGGGTGCTGGGGTCGTAGTCGGGTCGTGAACTGGAGACAACAAGAGCGAGAAAAATGAAAATGAAATTGCGGCCAACAGCACCCTGTTTTCCCAGGTGGTCACCCATCCAAGTACTGACAAGGCCCGACGTTGCTTAACTTCGGTGATCGGACGAGAACCGGTGTTTTCAACGTGGTATGGCCGTTGGCGAGCAAATTGTGCAACATGAAACGACAAGTCTGCGTCGGACCATGTCTCTTAATTTCCACACTGACTGTTTATTTATTTACCTGGCAGTAAAAACACGAGACTGGCATAAAACGGCCGATCCAGATTTCGTGAAATGAAATAACATTTCTTTATGGAATGCATTTAGAAAATTAAAACTTTCGTACCTATTCTCCCTACTAGGGACGAAAAAATAGAAACACTTTCTGTTATTATGTTACAGTTGCGACGTGACAAATTCGTTAGATAGTCCAAATTCGTAGCAAAACAATGTCGTTAAATTACACCTGACAAAGACAATAAAACTCGCCTTCAATTAATTCGCTTTTGAATCATTTACATTACAAAACGTTCCACTTCCATTTTTATGTACTTATTTTAGCGTTCATTATGTCTGATTTAACTTATCCCCTCCCCCCACCGACCGACCACCACAACTTCGCCTAAATAAATAAGAGTGTAGGTGATACGAATTACTCCCTGCCCCATAACGCTTATGCCTAATGCAAAGGGTAAAACGTTTAATTTTTTTTCCTTAGACTTTGCCATGTAGGGGGAAAATGACGGCATATACTGGATTCAAATAGCAAAGAACCCAACTAAGCTTTCACAATCCTACTGACAAACAAGAAAAATATTTCTTACCTTGTAGTTTCTATTTGTTCATAGGTGTTCAGTCAGTAACGTAACCAACAATGTATGCTGATTCTTGGTTTCTCTTGAATTCTACCAATGTGGGGTATGTTCAATGTGCACACTGTAAGGAATGCTGTCCAACATTCTTGGTCGTGTTTGACTGTCTGAGCTGTGGCGCTTCCGTTGCTAAGCAACAGACTCCAGCGATTGACAATACTGCCTCAATTAGCAACATTAAACTCTCTCCTCGTGATAGGTAATGTAACCTTTTTTTTTTTTTTTTTTTTTTTTTTTTACAGGGCGGAAAAGTCATCCCACAAATGTCATTCGTCGTTACCATAGCAAAAGGGAGAGCGTCTTTCTGATGGAAGGAGGGCCTGAGGTGGTAGACTGCACTTGTATGCCATCTTGCGGAGGATAGAGTGAGTTAGTTACTGCAGCAACGGTCCACGCCTGGACCGCGTGGTCCTCCCTTCCCGCGCGGTCCTCCCTCCCCGCGCAAAGTGCATCGATTTACTTGGCAGTAGGCTGTAATTGCAACTATCTGACACTTAACTCGGCGGCTAAAAGCTGCATTCTAAGTAGAAACTGCAAGCATAGCGACCATGCTCTTTAACAAGAGCTCTCGACGTCTTTCGTAATCGTCATACATCTGTAGCGCGCGACGTTATAAATATTCGGCAGTGGGTGCGTGAAGGCATACTTACCTGGCGTAGGAGACACCGAGTTCTCGGCCTCGACGCTAGGTGGAGCCTCTGACGCTGCGGCGGCGGCGCCGGCCTTCGGTCCCTGGTCTTCGCTTCGCTTCGTTTCTTCGAGTTTGTGAGTATGGAGACGACGATCAACAGGGTTCATAGCATTCAATGCATATTTGATCGACGAGCACCTAGGCCGTCCGCTAATGATTTCCAGCGTTGGATAGTGTTTGACGTAAAGATTCCTATTGAATTGATTGACACCTTTCAGTTAGATTTTATTCTTTATTCGGTATTTGTCAAGTTTACTTCTGCTGACGTGTTTGAGAAGTATGTGTCCGAAAAGGTTGGCGTTCACGATTTTAAACATAATGATGGGTCTATTAGTAAAGTGCAAATTGTGCCATCTGGAGTTAGAAATGTTAGAGTTTTTAATGTTCCTCCCGAGTGTCCAAATGAACTAATCGGTCGTGCACTCTCTCCCTTCGGGAATGTGTTGGACATTGTAAATGAAAAGTGGGGCAGTGGGTACCTTATTCGCTGCAATAGTGGTGTGCGTTGTGTCCGCATGGATGTTCAACGGCAGATTCCGTCTTATTTAACGATCGTCGGCGTCCGCGCTCAGATTAGTTATGTTGGACAATTACCAACTTGTTCAATATGTCACTCGACGGAACATTTGCGAATGTATTGCCCTCGTAGGCGTCCCGTGCAGTTGCCGCGAGCGCCTGACGTTACTGACGAACAGATGTTTCCGCTGTTCAGTGACGTCACTCGACAACCGCCGACAGTGACTGATGTCATTCCCCCCGCGGATATTATGACGGACGTAGTAACCGAGGTCGCGTCAGGGGCGGCACCCAGTGCTCCCTGTCCGGTTCCTGGGTCTGATGTAGTGGTGACACCGACTACTTTACTTGCGGATACCGCACCGGCTGTTGTCCGGGCGGCTGAGGGAGAAGTTGACACATCTAGTCCAGCCCATTCGTCAGACATGGTTGTCGACATTTCGTCGTCGCCGGTTTCGGTTTCGTTGGCTGCCACTGAGGTGCAGGATAGTTTGACGGCGGTCGATTCTGAGATGCCCCCTCCTGTAGGAGTCGCCAAAACTGCTGTTCCGTCCGAGACAGGTCCTCAACCTCGTCGTCGTCGGAACAAGAATGGGAGGCGGGGCAAGAAAAGCGTGGACGATCAGGCGGGTGGGGCTTCGCAAACCTCTGCGGAAGGTAGTGGTAGTGACGCGGAGTCGGTGGCGTCTGCTGCGTCTACGTCTTCGGTTTCTGAGGACCGTCGCGATCCAATGCGAGAACAGGGTCGTCACCTCGACGCCCTTCTCTCCTCTGTGAGGGATCGGGGCTTGGTACGACTAAAGCGCAAGAAAGGTCAATCTAGTGAGCAGACTTCGCAACGGACGAAAATCGTCTCCCAACCGTCAACGTCTGCGGAGGGAGTGGGTGGGGCGGGATCACAACCCACCACCGATCTCACCAAGGACAAGATGGATTGGGCTGAGGACTGCGAAGGGGACGAATTTTATTAACATTGGTGGTAAATGGCGTCTGGCTCATGTCCTTATAATGTCTTTACGGTAAATGCACAGCAGATGAGCAACCCATACAAAGCAATAGCCCTTAATGATTTTCTAAAAGACCATCGTTGTGATGTGGCGTTGCTACAGGAAATTACTCGGGAGGCGTTGCGGTACATGACGGACTTTGCAGTCATTGCAAATGTTGACCCCACATTGCCGACGGGTACTGCCATCCTGACCCGTCCAGGCACTGAAGTTACGGGAGTCACTTTATTGCCCAGCGGTCGCGCCATCTTGTGCAAAATCAATGATGTCACTTTTGTTAATGTTTATGCGCCGTCTGGTGACATACCAGCACAGCGCCGATTCTTTGGGCAGGAACTTGTTGAACTTATAGGGCGGACACGCGATGAAATCATTCTTGGAGGCGACTTTAACGCCGTTTTAGGCGACGCCGACCAACTCCCACGGCCGAACAAGAGTCCCGAACTGGCCGCACTAGTCGATGCCCTCCGTTTTCACGATACCTGGCGCATCCTCCATCCGAATGACACGGAATTTACTTATTTCCATCCCACGGGACGAAGTCGATTGGACAGGATTTATGTGTCGGCCGCTTTTCGAACTTATGTCCGTCAGGTACAAGTTCTCCCGGTTTTCTTTTCCGACCACTGTGGTTATCGTTGTCAAGTTCTTCTTCCTACCCAGCGACCCCCCCGTCGAACAAATGTATGGAAACTCAACTGCAGCCATCTGCTTGATGCAAATTTGGCTGAGGGCTTTCATGACTTATGGGACGTTTTGCTGCTTAAACGTCAGAATGCGGCGAATACTCTCGATTGGTGGCTTTCCATTGTGAAGCCGTCTATTCGACGCTTCCTTATTGCGTATAGTCGGGAGAAAGCATATTGGCGAACGGCCCATGCCAATTTTACCTTACAGTGTCTTCAGGATCTTGTTGCCATTGTAACTGCAGATCCCGGTCAATTGCCGCGGCTTAAGCGTTTAAAAGCCCAACTCCTCTGTGAGATGCGTGCTAGGGGTGCCGGAATGGTGATTAGGAGCCAACCCCATGGGGAGATAGACGGCGAACCTGCTTCTGTCTACCACCTCCACCGGGAGCGTCGTCGTCAGGAAACTCTCCAC
Organism: Locusta migratoria; assembly: GCA_026315105.1. NCBI lineage: Eukaryota > Metazoa > Arthropoda > Insecta > Orthoptera > Acrididae > Locusta > Locusta migratoria. The sequence goes on from CM048746.1 coordinate 568,548,291, forward strand.
ATCAGGGATTGGGTGGCCGTGGATGGTCAACGCACTCAGGATCAAAGGGTGATACATGCGGAAATTTGCGATTATTTCGAACGTTTGTTCCAAGATACGCACATTGACGCACAGGCTCTGGATGTGATTTTACGTAATGTGACGTCTGTTTTAACACCTGCCCACCGAGACGCCCTCCTGACAGATTTTACTTCTGAAGATGTGCAGGATGCTCTGAAACGTAGTCCGAAGGGAAAGTCCCCGGGCTTGGACGGGTTACCTGTTGAATTTTATGTGCGTTTCTCTGATGTTTTAATTCCTGCTTTAACAGATGTTGCAAATGAATTGCTCCACGGGGCTGTAGTCCCCCCTGAATTTACTGTGGGCAGCATCACCCTTGTTCCTAAAAATACCCGTGCAATTCCCAGTATTAACACCATCCGGCCCATTACGCTTTTAAACGTAGATTATAAGATCATTGCTCGATGCTTCGCAAATCGTCTCAAAGCGGTCATGCCGTTCATCATTAGCCCCCAGCAGTATTGTTCAGTGCGCGATAGGAACATTTATGACGCAGTTCTGGCCTATCGCGACTGCATTGGACATGTGCGAGCCGACAGGACTAAACGTGCAGCGATACTCCTAATAGACTTTCAAAATGCATTTGACAGGATTAGTCATGTTTATATGCGACATGTGATGACCGCGATGGGATTTGGGCCGATTTTTACTGAGACTATCCAGTCTATCCTCGGTACTGCCACGTCACGTATCAATATTAACGGTTGCCTTAGTCGGCCGATACGAATACGTCGGTCCGTCAGACAGGGGTGTCCCCTCTCGATGGCTTTGTTTGCCATCGCCTTGGATCCCCTTCTTCGGACCATTGACGTCAACTGTGGTGGACTACTCGTGGGTGGAGCTCGTCTCACTTCCTGTGCATATGCTGACGACCTGGGCGTTTTTCTCGCTCACCCAGCAGACGTCGACGTCTTACATGGCGTTCTACAGGGTTTTGAACGTGCGACGGGTGCCCTCATAAATCCGAGGAAGACGGTTCTCCTCCCCTTGGCGCGGTGGCCTCAGACTGTGCAGCCTACATGGTATACGGTCCAGGACAAACACAAGGTCCTTGGTATCATCATGACCAATAACACACAACGGATGGCGACGTTAAATTGGACCTCCACTCTGCACAGTATCCGGGCTCTGTGTCATTTGCATTCGACTAGGTTATTAGCTTTGCATGACAAGGTACACATCATTAATACCTCGATTTTGGCTAAAGCATGGTACCTGGCCCAGGTGCTTCCGGCACCTAAGGGTCTTGCTCACAGTATTACTTCTGCCATCTACTTTCTGTTGTGGCGTGGACACCTTTTCAAGCCATCTATGGCTACATGTACTCTCCCACCCGAGTCTGGTGGATTGGGACTTGTGGACTTTCACGCAAAGTGTGCGGCGTTGCTGATTCGGAGGACGACGGCGGTGATTGGCAAAGGACCTGCTAGTCCGACGGCCACACTTTTCCAGCGTTATCGGCCGCCGTCTGTGTCAGCGCCTGTGCAGATCATGCACATACCGTACCACTTAAATCATGTGCGCCAATACTTCCTCCAATCTAGTTATATCGCCGACGCCGATCTTTTTCAAAAACGGGTGAAAGATCTCACTCGCGATCTACGTGGATCTCCGGCCCCTAACAAGTGGGAGCTACGGTTGCCGGATAAGAATTGGAATACCATCTGGAAGAATATTTCTTCGCGTGTCCTACCGCCTAATATTCGGGCAATTTGGTATCAGGTGGTTAATCGTACTATACCTACCAATGCTAAACGTCACGCTATTAAACTGTGTCCATCAGCTCTTTGTGTTCCTTGTCGGTTAGTGGACACAGTTGAACATCGTTTTGTGTGCCGCCGTCACGTCGCTATATGGGATATCGCCAGAGACATGCTGAGACTGATCAACCGTGTCTCTATCACCACCATCACTGTCGAAGACGCCGTTACCCCTGAATGGACCCCCTACCCTAATACAAAACGACATGCCACGCAATGGATTCTGGGACGCACTATATATTCGATTTTTACGATGGATACGACGGACTTTGTAGACTTTCTGTCGTATCTTTGGAGTGAACATGACAAAGAAATAAGGCAGACGAAATATAAAGAAAAATATGGTAACTTTTTGAAAGTTTCTTTGGAATATATATTTGCCAAGCACGGCATGTAACTTTTTCCTGTTGAGTTTTCCGTTTTTACGTTTTTCCTTTATGGTGACACATTGTGCCGAGTGCCTTTCTTTTACTTGTTTACCTCTCATGCGTTTTATAGACAGTGCATGGACACTGGATAGTTTTGTGTTTGGTTTCTGTGTATATTGTGATCAGCTTTCCCCGGGTCATTTTATTGGTGTTTGACTTTACGGTTTTTATTTTTGCTGGTGCATTTTACCAGGTGTCTTTTAATTTGTCAGGTTATGCTGTTTTCTTGATAGTGGATGAACACTATATTGTTTGTGTTTGCTTCTCTGTGTACGCTGTGGCGTGTTTCGCCTAGAACGGATTATTTGATTTCTCTCTCCTTATTATTCTTTCTTCGCGTCCGATATGAAGCTAACGGATTCTACTTTATTCTGGCTCAGTCTGCATTCTATACAAGAGGACCACAGGATTATCTAAAGGAAAACACCAATACAAAGAACACAATAATAAAAAAACCATCGGGGGACCTCTTTGTTTCATAGCCGACGAAGGCTTTAATGGTGAGCGAAAGGACGGGGTGTAGGGGAGTAGGGAGCCAAAAAAAAAAAAAAAAAAAGAGACCTTTCCATTGCACTTCGGTTAGGTTGACCCCTGCGATTACCTCTAATGTAGGTAACTCGGGCGCATAATTTTTGGTAGTCGGGACTGCGTTCGCGCTGTCCCGTTCTTAAATTGTTTCAAAACTCAGCACGCAATAACAGAAGCTTGCCAGTATACAGCAAGCTGCAACTAGATAGGCACAAAACGGTTAGCTGCACGTCAAGGGACCTGGCGTCGAACCCAGAGCCACCCAGCGCGCGGCCCACTCCGCAACGACCTCGGACGTGCGCCCTTAGTAGCAGAAGCCACGACGACGCAACCCCCGCACAGCGTCCGAAAATAGCAGTCGGACAGCCATTTCGGCCCTTCTCTGTCCATCGATGATTGCGCACCGACGGTAAATCGGCGGTGCATCGACCCCTGCACGGCCGGCTAGTGTGATGGGGCGGTTGGGCCCACAGCAGCCGATGAGCGGCCGTAGGCGGTGCAGCGTGTATCGAGGTATAAGACGGGCCGAAATCAAGCGTCTAGCGTAGCGTCTTACGACTTGCAGACTTGCGGCACTTGGGGTGCTGGGGTCGTAGTCGGGTCGTGAACTGGAGACAACAAGAGCGAGAAAAATGAAAATGAAATTGCGGCCAACAGCACCCTGTTTTCCCAGGTGGTCACCCATCCAAGTACTGACAAGGCCCAACGTTGCTTAACTTCGGTGATCGGACGAGAACCGGTGTTTTCAACGTGGTATGGCCGTTGGCGAGCAAATTGTGCAACATGAAACGACAAGTCTGCGTCGGACCATGTCTCTTAATTTCCACACTGAGTGTTTATTTACCTGGCAGTAAACCCACGAGGCTGGCATAAAACGGCCGATCCAGATTTCGTGAAATGAAATAACATTTCTTTATGGAATGCATTTAGAAAATTAAAACTTTCGTACCTATTCTCCCTACTAGGGACGAAAAAATAGAAACACTTTCTGTTATTATGTTACAGTTGCGACGTGACAAATTCGTTAGATAGTCCAAATTCGTAGCAAAACAATGTCGTTAAATTACACCTGACAAAGACAATAAAACTCGCCTTCAATTAATTCGCTTTTGAATCATTTACATTACAAAACGTTCCACTTCCATTTTTATGTACTTATTTTAGCGTTCATTATGTCTGATTTAACTTATCCCCTCCCCCCACCGACCGACCACCACAACTTCGCCTAAATAAATAAGAGTGTAGGTGATACGAATTACTCCCTGCCCCATAACGCTTATGCCTAATGCAAAGGGTAAAACGTTTAATTTTTTTTCCTTAGACTTTGCCATGTAAGGGGAAAATGACGGCATATACTGGATTCAAATAGCAAAGAACCCAACTAAGCTTTCACAATCCTACTGACAAACAAGAAAAATATTTCTTACCTTGTAGTTTCTATTTGTTCATAGGTGTTCAGTTAGTAACGTAACCAACAATGTATGCTGATTCTTGGTTTCTCTTGAATTCTACCAATGTGGGGTATGTTCAATGTGCACACTGTAAGGAATGCTGTCCAACATTCTTGGTCGTGTTTGACTGTCTGAGCTGTGGCGCTTCCGTTGCTAAGCAACAGACTCCAGCGATTGACAATACTGCCTCAATTAGCAACATTAAACTCTCTCCTCGTGATAGGTAATGTAACCTATTTTTTTTTTTTTTTTTACAGGGCGGAAAAGTCATCCCACAAATGTCATTCGTCGTTACCATAGCAACAGGGAGAGCGTCTTTCTGATGGAAGGAGGGCCTGAGGCGGTAGACTGCACTTGTATGCCATCTTGCGGAGGATAGAGTGAGTTAGTTACTGCAGCAACGGTCCACGCCTGGACCGCGTGGTCCTCCCTTCCCGCGCGGTCCTCCCTCCCCGCGCAAAGTGCATCGATTTACTTGGCAGTAGGCTGTAATTGCAACTACCTGACACTTAACTCGGCGGCTAAAAGCTGCATTCTAAGTAGAAACTGCAAGCATAGCGACCATGCTCTTTAACAAGAGCTCTCGACGTCTTTCGTAATCGTCAAACATCTGTAGCGCGCGACGTTATAAATATTCGGCAGTGGGTGCGTGAAGGCATACTTACCTGGCGTAGGAGACACCGAGTCCTCGGCCTCGACTCTAGGTGGAGCCTCTGACGCTGCGGCGGCGGCGCCGGCCTTCGCTCCCTGGTCTTCGCTTCGTTTCTTCGAGTTTGTGAGTATGGAGACGACGATCAACAGGGTTCATAGCATTCAGTGCATCTTTGATCGACGAGCACCTAGGCCGTCCGCCAACGATTTCCAGCGTTGGCTTGTTTTTGACGTAAAGATTCCTATTGAAGTGATTGACACGTTTCAGTTAGATTTTATTCTGTATTCGGTTTTTGTAAAGTTTACCTCTGCTGACGTGTTTGAGAAATATGTGTCCGAAAAGGTTGGCGTTCACGATTTCAAACACCATGACGGGTCTATTAGTAAGGTGCAAATTGTGCCATCTGGAGTTAGAAATGTTAGAGTTTTTAATGTTCCTCCCGAGTGTCCAAATGAACTAATCGGTCGTGCACTCTCTCCCTTCGGGAATGTGTTGGACATTGTAAATGAAAAGTGGGGCAGTGGGTACCTTATTCGCTGCAATAGTGGTGTGCGTTGTGTCCGCATGGATGTTCAACGGCAGATTCCGTCTTATTTAACGATCGTCGGCGTCCGCGCTCAGATTAGTTATGTTGGACAATTACCAACTTGTTCAATATGTCACTCGACGGAACATTTGCGAATGTATTGCCCTCGTAGGCGTCCCGTGCAGTTGCCGCGAGCGCCTGACGTTACTGACGAACAGATGTTTCCGCTGTTCAGTGACGTCACTCGACAACCGCCGACAGTGACTGATGTCATTCCCCCCGCGGATATTATGACGGACGTAGTAACCGAGGTCACGTCAGGGGCGTCACCCAGTGCTCCCTGTCCGGTTCCTGGGTCTGATGTAGTGGTGACACCGACTACTTTACTTGCGGATACCGCACCGGCTGTTGTCCGGGCGGCTGAGGGAGAAGTTGACACATCTAGTCCAGCCCATTCGTCAGACATGGTTGTCGACATTTCGTCGTCGCCGGTTTCGGTTTCGTTGGCTGCCACTGAGGTGCAGGATAGTTTGACGGCGGTCGATTCTGAGATGCCCCCTCCTGTAGGAGTCGCCAAAACTGCTGTTCCGTCCGAGACAGGTCCTCAACCTCGTCGTCGTCGGAACAAGAATGGGAGGCGGGGCAAGAAAAGCGTGGACGATCAGGCGGGTGGGGCTTCGCAAACCTCTGCGGAAGGTAGTGGTAGTGACGCGGAGTCGGTGGCGTCTGCTGCGTCTACGTCTTCGGTTTCTGAGGACCGTCGCGATCCAATGCGAGAACAGGGTCGTCACCTCGACGCCCTTCTCTCCTCTGTGAGGGATCGGGGCTTGGTACGACTAAAGCGCAAGAAAGGCCAATCTAGTGAGCAGACTTCGCAACGGACGAAAATCGTCTCCCAACCGTCAACTTCTGCGGAGGGAGTGGGTGGGGCGGGATCACAACCCACCACCGATCTCACCAAGGACAAGATGGATTGGGCTGAGGACTGCGAAGGGGACGAATTTTATTAACATTGGTGGTAAATGGCGTCTGGCTCATGTCCTTTTAATGTCTTTACGGTAAATGCACAGCAGATGAGCAACCCATACAAAGCAATAGCCCTTAATGATTTTCTAAAAGACCATCGTTGTGATGTGGCGTTGCTACAGGAAATTACTCGGGAGGCGTTGCGGTACATGACGGACTTTGCAGTCATTGCAAATGTTGACCCCACATTGCCGACGGGTACTGCCATCCTGACCCGTCCAGGCACTGAAGTTACGGGAGTCACTTTATTGCCCAGCGGTCGCGCCATCTTGTGCAAAATCAATGATGTCACTTTTGTTAATGTTTATGCGCCGTCTGGTGACATACCAGCACAGCGCCGATTTTTTGGTCAGGAACTTGTTGAACTTATAGGGCGGACACGCGATGAAATCATTCTTGGAGGCGACTTTAACGCCGTTTTAGGCGACGCCGACCAACTCCCACGGCCGAACAAGAGTCCCGAACTGGCCGCACTAGTCGATGCCCTCCGTTTTCACGATACCTGGCGCATCCTCCATCCGAATGACACGGAATTTACTTATTTCCATCCCACGGGACGAAGTCGATTGGACAGGATTTATGTGTCGGCCGCTTTTCGAACTTATGTCCGTCAGGTACAAGTTCTCCCGGTTTTCTTTTCCGACCACTGTGGTTATCGTTGTCAAGTTCTTCTTCCTACCCAGCGACCCCCCCGTCGAACAAATGTATGGAAACTCAACTGCAGCCATCTGCTTGATGCAAATTTGGATGAGGGCTTTCATGACTTATGGGACGTTTTGCTGCTTAAACGTCAGAATGCGGCGAATACTCTCGATTGGTGGCTTTCCATTGTGAAGCCGTCTATACGACGATTCCTTATTGCGTACAGTCGGGAGAAAGCATATTGGCGAACGGCCCATGCCAAATTTACCCTCCAATGTCTTCAGGATCTTGTTGACATTGTAACTGCAGATCCCGGTCAATTGCCGCGGCTTAAGCGTTTAAAAGCCCAACTCCTCTGTGAGATGCGTGCTAGGGGTGCCGGAATGGTGATTAGGAGCCAACCCCATGGGGAGATAGACGGCGAACCTGCTTCTGTCTACCACCTCCACCGGGAGCGTCGTCGTCAGGAAACTCTCCACATCAGGGATTGGGTGGCCGTGGATGGTCAACGCACTCAGGATCAAAGGGTGATACATGCGGAAATTTTCGATTATTTCGAACGTTTGTTCCAAGATACGCACATTGACGCACAGGCTCTGGATGTTATTTTACGTAATGTGACGTCTGTTTTAACACCTGCCCACCGAGACGCCCTCCTGGCAGATTTTACTTCTGAAGATGTGCAGGATGCTCTGAAACGTAGTCCGAAGGGAAAGTCCCCGGGCTTGGACGGGTTACCTGTTGAATTTTATGTGCGTTTCTCTGATGTTTTAATTCCTGCTTTAACAGACATTGCCAATGAATTGCTCCACGGGGCTGTAGTCCCCCCTGAATTTACTGTGGGCAGCATCACCCTTGTTCCCAAAAATACCCGTGCAATTCCCAGTCTTAACACCATCCGGCCCATTACGCTTTTAAACGTAGACTATAAGATCATTGCCCGATGCTTCGCAAACCGTCTCAAAGCAGTCATGCCGTTCATCATTAGCCCCCAGCAGTATTGTGCAGTGCGCGATAGGAACATTTATGACGCCGTTCTGGCCTATCGCGACTGCATTGGACATGTGCGAGCCGACAGGACTAAACGTGCAGCGATACTCCTAATAGACTTTCAAAATGCATTTGACAGGATTAGTCATGTATATATGCGACATGTGATGACCGCGATGGGATTTGGGCCGATTTTTACTGAGACTATCCAGTCTCTCCTCGGTACTGCCACATCCCGTATCAATGTTAACGGTTGCCTTAGTCGGCCGATACGAATACGTCGGTCCGTCAGACAGGGGTGTCCCCTCTCGATGGCTTTGTTTGCCATCGCCTTGGATCCCCTTCTTCGGACCATTGACGCCAACTGTGGTGGACTACTCGTGGGTGGAGCTCGTCTCACTTCCTGTGCATATGCTGATGACCTGGGCGTTTTTCTAGCTCACCCAGCAGACGTCGACGTCTTACATGGCGTTCTACAGGGTTTTGAACGTGCGACGGGTGCCCTCATTAATCCGAGGAAGACGGTTCTCCTCCCCTTGGCGCGGTGGCCTCAGACTGTGCAGCCTACGTGGTATACGGTCCAGGACAAACACAAGGTCCTTGGTATCATCATGACCAATAACACACAACGGATGGCGACGTTAAATTGGACCTCCACTCTGCACAGTATCCGGGCTCTGTGTCATTTGCATTCGACAAGGTTATTGGCTTTGCATGACAAGGTACACATCATTAATACCTCGATTCTGGCTAAAGCATGGTACCTGGCCCAGGTGCTTCCGGTACCTAAAGGTCTTGCTCATAGTATTACTTCTGCCATCTACTTTCTGTTGTGGCGTGGACACCTTTTCAAGCCATCTATGGCTACATGTACTCTCCCGCCCGAGTCTGGTGGATTGGGACTTGTGGACTTTCACGCTAAGTGTGCGGCGTTGCTGATTCGGAGGACGACAGCGGTGATTGGCAAAGGACCTGCTAGTCCGACGGCCACACTTTTCCAGCGTTATCGGCCGCCGTCTGTGTCAGCGCCTGTGCAGATCATGCACATACCGTACCACTTAAATCATGTGCGCCAATACTTCCTCCAATCTAGTTATATCGCCGACGCCGATCTTTTTCAAAAACGGGTGAAAGATCTCACTCACGATCTACGTGGATCTCCGGCCCCTAACAAGTGGGAGCTACGGTTGCCGGATAAGAATTGGAATACCATCTGGAAGAATATTTCTTCGCGTGTCCTACCGCCTAATATTCGGGCAATTTGGTATCAGGTGGTTAATCGTACTATACCTACCAATGCTAAACGTCACGCTATTAAACTGTGTCCATCAGCTCTTTGTGTTACTTGTCGGTTAGTGGACACAGTTGAACATCGTTTTGTGTGCCGCCGTCACGTCGCTATATGGGATATCGCCAGAGACATGCTGAGACTGATCAACCGTGTCTCTATCACCACCATCACTGTCGAAGACGCCGTTACCCCTGAATGGACCCCCTACCCTAATACAAAACGACATGCCACGCAATGGATTCTGGGACGCACTATATATTCGATTTTTACGATGGATACGACGGATTTTGTAGACTTTCTGTCGTATCTTTGGAGTGAACATGACAAAGAAATAAGGCAGACGAAATATAAAGAAACATATGGTAACTTTTTGAAAGTTTCTTTGGAATATATATTTGCCAAGCACGGCATGTAACTTTTTTTTTTCCTGTTGAGTTTTCCGTTTTTTACGTTTTTCCTTTATGGTGACACATTGTGCCGAGTGCCTTTCTTTTAATTGTTTATCAGTCATGCGTTCTATCGACAGTGCATGTACACTGGATAGTTTTGTGTTTTGGATTCTGTGTGTTTGTGGCGGGCTTGCCCCTGGTCATTTTATTGGTGTTGATTTTACGGTTTCTTTTAATTTTTTCTGGTGCATTGTACCGGGTGACTTTTACTTTGTCAGTTTATGCTGTTTTCTTGATAGTGAATGAACACTGGAGTATTTATGTTTGGTTCTCTATGCACACTGTGGTGTGTTACGTCCAGAACGGATCTTTGATTTCTCTCATCTTATTATTCTTTCTTCGCGTCCGATATGAAGTTACCGGATTCTTCCTTCTTTTGGCTCAGTTTGTATTCCACACAAGAGGACCACAGGATTACCGAAAGAAGATCAATACATAGAAAAAGAAAAAAAAAAAAAAAAAAAAAAAAAAAAAAAAAAAAAAAAAAAAAACATCGGGGTATCCTTTTGTTTCTAAGCCGACGAAGGCTTTAATGGTGAGCGAAAGGACGGGGTTTAGGGGAGTAGGGAGCCACGCAAAAAAAAAGAAAAAAAAAAAAAAGACCTTTCCATTGCACTTCGGTTAGGTTGACCCCTGCGATTACCTCTAATGTAGGTAACTCGGGCGCATAATTTTTGGTAGTCGGGACTGCGTTCGCGCTGTCCCGTTCTTAAATTGTTTCAAAACTCAGCACGCAATAACAGAAGCTTGCCAGTATACAGCAAGCTGCAACTAGATAGGCACAAAACGGTTAGCTGCACGTCAAGGGACCTGGCGTCGAACCCAGAGCCACCCAGCGCGCGGCCCACTCCGCAACGACCTCGGACGTGCGCCCTTAGTAGCAGAAGCCACGACGACGCAACCCCCGCACAGCGTCCGAAAATAGCAGTCGGACAGCCATTTCGGCCCTTCTCTATCCATCGATGATTGCGCACCGACGGTAAATCGGCGGTGCATCGACCCCTGCACGGCCGGCTAGTGTGATGGGGCGGTTGGGCCCACAGCAGCCGATGAGCGGCCGTAGGCGGTGCAGCGTGTATCGAGGTATAAGACGGGCCGAAATCAAGCGTCTAGCGTAGCGTCTTACGACTTGCAGACTTGCGGCACTTGGGGTGCTGGGGTCGTAGTCGGGTCGTGAACTGGAGACAACAAGAGCGAGAAAAATGAAAATGAAATTGCGGCCAACAGCACCCTGTTTTCCCAGGTGGTCACCCATCCAAGTACTGACAAGGCCCGACGTTGCTTAACTTCGGTGATCGGACGAGAACCGGTGTTTTCAACGTGGTATGGCCGTTGGCGAGCAAATTGTGCAACATGAAACGACAAGTCTGCGTCGGACCATGTCTCTTAATTTCCACACTGAGTGTTTATTTACCTGGCAGTAAACCCACGAGGCTGGCATAAAACGGCCGATCCAGATTTCGTGAAATGAAATAACATTTCTTTATGGAATGCATTTAGAAAATTAAAACTTTCGTACCTATTCTCCCTACTAGGGACGAAAAAATAGAAACACTTTCTGTTATTATGTTACAGTTGCGACTTGACAAATTCGTTAGATAGTCCAAATTCGTAGCAAAACAATGTCGTTAAATTACACCTGACAAAGACAATAAAACTCGCCTTCAATTAATTCGCTTTTGAATCATTTACATTACAAAACGTTCCACTTCCATTTTTTATGTACTTATTTTAGCGTTCATTATGTCTGATTTAACTTATCCCCTCCCCCCACCGACCGACCACCACAACTTCGCCTAAATAAATAAGAGTGTAGGTGATACGAATTACTCCCTGCCCCATAACGCTTATGCCTAATGCAAAGGGTAAAACGTTTAATTTTTTTTCCTTAGACTTTGCCATGTAAGGGGAAAATGACGGCATATACTGGATTCAAATAGCAAAGAACCCAACTAAGCTTTCACAATCCTACTGACAAACAAGAAAAATATTTCTTACCTTGTAGTTTCTATTTGTTCATAGGTGTTCAGTCAGTAACGTAACCAACAATGTATGCTGATTCTTGGTTTCTCTTGAATTCTACCAATGTGGGGTATGTTCAATGTGCACACTGTAAGGAATGCTGTCCAACATTCTTGGTCGTGTTTGACTGTCTGAGCTGTGGCGCTTCCGTTGCTAAGCAACAGACTCCAGCGATTGACAATACTGCCTCAATTAGCAACATTAAACTCTCTCCTCGTGATAGGTAATGTAACCTATTTCTTTTTTTTTTTTTACAGGGCGGAAAAGTCATCCCACAAATGTCATTCGTCGTTACCATAGCAACAGGGAGAGCGTCTTTCTGATGGAAGGAGGGCCTGAGGCGGTAGACTGCACTTGTATGCCATCTTGCGGAGGATAGAGTGAGTTAGTTACTGCAGCAACGGTCCACGCCTGGACCGCGTGGTCCTCCCTTCCCGCGCGGTCCTCCCTCCCCGCGCAAAGTGCATCGATTTACTTGGCAGTAGGCTGTAATTGCAACTACCTGACACTTAACTCGGCGGCTAAAAGCTGCATTCTAAGTAGAAACTGCAAGCATAGCGACCATGCTCTTTAACAAGAGCTCTCGACGTCTTTCGTAATCGTCAAACATCTGTAGCGCGCGACGTTATAAATATTCGGCAGTGGGTGCGTGAAGGCATACTTACCTGGCGTAGGAGACACCGTGATCATAAAGGCGGTTCTCCCAGGGCGAGACCTTTCCATTGCACTTCGGTTAGGTTGACCCCTGCGATTACCTCTAATGTAGGTAACTCGGGCGCATAATTTTTGGTAGTCGGGACTGCGTTCGCGCTGTCCCGTTCTTAAATTGTTTCAAAACTCAGCACGCAATAACAGAAGCTTGCCAGTATACAGCAAGCTGCAACTAGATAGGCACAAAACGGTTAGCTGCACGTCAAGGGACCTGGCGTCGAACCCAGAGCCACCCAGCGCGCGGCCCACTCCGCAACGACCTCGGACGTGCGCCCTTAGTAGCAGAAGCCACGACGACGCAACCCCCGCACAGCGTCCGAAAATAGCAGTCGGACAGCCATTTCGGCCCTTCTCTATCCATCGATGATTGCGCACCGACGGTAAATCGGCGGTGCATCGACCCCTGCACGGCCGGCTAGTGTGATGGGGCGGTTGGGCCCACAGCAGCCGATGAGCGGCCGTAGGCGGTGCAGCGTGTATCGAGGTATAAGACGGGCCGAAATCAAGCGTCTAGCGTAGCGTCTTACGACTTGCAGACTTGCGGCACTTGGGGTGCTGGGGTCGTAGTCGGGTCGTGAACTGGAGACAACAAGAGCGAGAAAAATGAAAATGAAATTGCGGCCAACAGCACCCTGTTTTCCCAGGTGGTCACCCATCCAAGTACTGACAAGGCCCGACGTTGCTTAACTTCGGTGATCGGACGAGAACCGGTGTTTTCAACGTGGTATGGCCGTTGGCGAGCAAATTGTGCAACATGAAACGACAAGTCTGCGTCGGACCATGTCTCTTAATTTCCACACTGAGTGTTTATTTACCTGGCAGTAAACCCACGAGGCTGGCATAAAACGGCCGATCCAGATTTCGTGAAATGAAATAACATTTCTTTATGGAATGCATTTAGAAAATTAAAACTTTCGTACCTATTCTCCCTACTAGGGACGAAAAAATAGAAACACTTTCTGTTATTATGTTACAGTTGCGACTTGACAAATTCGTTAGATAGTCCAAATTCGTAGCAAAACAATGTCGTTAAATTACACCTGACAAAGACAATAAAACTCGCCTTCAATTAATTCGCTTTTGAATCATTTACATTACAAAACGTTCCACTTCCATTTTTTATGTACTTATTTTAGCGTTCATTATGTCTGATTTAACTTATCCCCTCCCCCCACCGACCGACCACCACAACTTCGCCTAAATAAATAAGAGTGTAGGTGATACGAATTACTCCCTGCCCCATAACGCTTATGCCTAATGCAAAGGGTAAAACGTTTAATTTTTTTTCCTTAGACTTTGCCATGTAAGGGGAAAATGACGGCATATACTGGATTCAAATAGCAAAGAACCCAACTAAGCTTTCACAATCCTACTGACAAACAAGAAAAATATTTCTTACCTTGTAGTTTCTATTTGTTCATAGGTGTTCAGTTAGTAACGTAACCAACAATGTATGCTGATTCTTGGTTTCTCTTGAATTCTACCAATGTGGGGTATGTTCAATGTGCACACTGTAAGGAATGCTGTCCAACATTCTTGGTCGTGTTTGACTGTCTGAGCTGTGGCGCTTCCGTTGCTAAGCAACAGACTCCAGCGATTGACAATACTGCCTCAATTAGCAACATTAAACTCTCTCCTCGTGATAGGTAATGTAACCTATTTTTTTTTTTTACAGGGCGGAAAAGTCATCCCACAAATGTCATTCGTCGTTACCATAGCAACAGGGAGAGCGTCTTTCTGACGGAAGGAGGGCCTGAGGCGGTAGACTGCACTTGTATGCCATCTTGCGGAGGATAGAGTGAGTTAGTTACTGCAGCAACGGTCCACGCCTGGACCGCGTGGTCCTCCCTTCCCGCGCGGTCCTCCCTCCCCGCGCAAAGTGCATCGATTTACTTGGCAGTAGGCTGTAATTGCAACTATCTGACACTTAACTCGGCGGCTAAAAGCTGCATTCTAAGTAGAAACTGCAAGCATAGCGACCATGCTCTTTAACAAGAGCTCTCGACGTCTTTCGTAATCGTCAAACATCTGTAGCGCGCGACGTTATAAATATTCGGCAGTGGGTGCGTGAAGGCATACTTACCTGGCGTAGGAGACACCGTGATCATAAAGGCGGTTCTCCCAGGGCGAGACCTTTCCATTGCACTTCGGTTAGGTTGACCCCTGCGATTACCTCTAATGTAGGTAACTCGGGCGCATAATTTTTGGTAGTCGGGACTGCGTTCGCGCTGTCCCGTTCTTAAATTGTTTCAAAACTCAGCACGCAATAACAGAAGCTTGCCAGTATACAGCAAGCTGCAACTAGATAGGCACAAAACGGTTAGCTGCACGTCAAGGGACCTGGCGTCGAACCCAGAGCCACCCAGCGCGCGGCCCACTCCGCAACGACCTCGGACGTGCGCCCTTAGTAGCAGAAGCCACGACGACGCAACCCCCGCACAGCGTCCGAAAATAGCAGTCGGACAGCCATTTCGGCCCTTCTCTATCCATCGATGATTGCGCACCGACGGTAAATCGGCGGTGCATCGACCCCTGCACGGCCGGCTAGTGTGATGGGGCGGTTGGGCCCACAGCAGCCGATGAGCGGCCGTAGGCGGTGCAGCGTGTATCGAGGTATAAGACGGGCCGAAATCAAGCGTCTAGCGTAGCGTCTTACGACTTGCAGACTTGCGGCACTTGGGGTGCTGGGGTCGTAGTCGGGTCGTGAACTGGAGACAACAAGAGCGAGAAAAATGAAAATGAAATTGCGGCCAACAGCACTCTGTTTTCCCAGGTGGTCACCCATCCAAGTACTGACAAGGCCCGACGTTGCTTAACTTCGGTGATCGGACGAGAACCGGTGTTTTCAACGTGGTATGGCCGTTGGCGAGCAAATTGTGCAACATGAAACGACAAGTCTGCGTCGGACCATGTCTCTTAATTTCCACACTGAGTGTTTATTTACCTGGCAGTAAACCCACGAGGCTGGCATAAAACGGCCGATCCAGATTTCGTGAAATGAAATAACATTTCTTTATGGAATGCATTTAGAAAATTAAAACTTTCGTACCTATTCTCCCTACTAGGGACGAAAAAATAGAAACACTTTCTGTTATTATGTTACAGTTGCGACTTGACAAATTCGTTAGATAGTCCAAATTCGTAGCAAAACAATGTCGTTAAATTACACCTGACAAAGACAATAAAACTCGCCTTCAATTAATTCGCTTTTGAATCATTTACATTACAAAACGTTCCACTTCCATTTTTTATGTACTTATTTTAGCGTTCATTATGTCTGATTTAACTTATCCCCTCCCCCCACCGACCGACCACCACAACTTCGCCTAAATAAATAAGAGTGTAGGTGATACGAATTACTCCCTGCCCCATAACGCTTATGCCTAATGCAAAGGGTAAAACGTTTAATTTTTTTTCCTTAGACTTTGCCATGTAAGGGGAAAATGACGGCATATACTGGATTCAAATAGCAAAGAACCCAACTAAGCTTTCACAATCCTACTGACAAACAAGAAAAATATTTCTTACCTTGTAGTTTCTATTTGTTCATAGGTGTTCAGTTAGTAACGTAACCAACAATGTATGCTGATTCTTGGTTTCTCTTGAATTCTACCAATGTGGGGTATGTTCAATGTGCACACTGTAAGGAATGCTGTCCAACATTCTTGGTCGTGTTTGACTGTCTGAGCTGTGGCGCTTCCGTTGCTAAGCAACAGACTCCAGCGATTGACAATACTGCCTCAATTAGCAACATTAAACTCTCTCCTCGTGATAGGTAATGTAACCTATTTTTTTTTTTTTTTTTTACAGGGCGGAAAAGTCATCCCACAAATGTCATTCGTCGTTACCATAGCAACAGGGAGAGCGTCTTTCTGATGGAAGGAGGGCCTGAGGCGGTAGACTGCACTTGTATGCCATCTTGCGGAGGATAGAGTGAGTTAGTTACTGCAGCAACGGTCCACGCCTGGACCGCGTGGTCCTCCCTTCCCGCGCGGTCCTCCCTCCCCGCGCAAAGTGCATCGATTTACTTGGCAGTAGGCTGTAATTGCAACTATCTGACACTTAACTCGGCGGCTAAAAGCTGCATTCTAAGTAGAAACTGCAAGCATAGCGACCATGCTCTTTAACAAGAGCTCTCGACGTCTTTCGTAATCGTCAAACATCTGTAGCGCGCGACGTTATAAATATTCGGCAGTGGGTGCGTGAAGGCATACTTACCTGGCGTAGGAGACACCGAGTCTTCGGCCTCGACGCTAGGTGGAGCCTCTGACGCTGCGGCGGCGGCGCCGGCCTTCGCTCCCTGGTCTTCGCTTCGTTTCTTCGAGTTTGTAAGTATGGAGACGACGATCAACAGGGTTCATAGTATTCAGTGCATCTTTGATCGACGAGCACCTAGGCCGTCCGCCAATGATTTCCAGCGTTGGCTTGTTTTTGACGTAAAGATTCCTATTGAAGTGATTGACACGTTTCAATTAGATTTTATTCTGTATTCGGTTTTTGTAAAGTTTACCTCTGCTGACGTGTTTGAGAAATATGTGTCCGAAAAGGTTGGCGTTCACGATTTCAAACACCATGACGGGTCTATTAGTAAGGTGCAAATTGTGCCATCTGGAGTTAGAAATGTTAGAGTTTTTAATGTTCCTCCCGAGTGTCCAAATGAACTAATCGGTCGTGCACTCTCTCCCTTCGGGAATGTGTTGGACATTGTAAATGAAAAGTGGGGCAGTGGGTACCTTATTCGCTGCAATAGTGGTGTGCGTTGTGTCCGCATGGATGTTCAACGGCAGATTCCGTCTTATTTAACGATCGTCGGCGTCCGCGCTCAGATTAGTTATGTTGGACAATTACCAACTTGTTCAATATGTCACTCGACGGAACATTTGCGAATGTATTGCCCTCGTAGGCGTCCCGTGCAGTTGCCGCGAGCGCCTGACGTTACTGACGAACAGATGTTTCCGCTGTTCAGTGACGTCACTCGACAACCGCCGACAGTGACTGATGTCATTCCCCCCGCGGATATTATGACGGACGTAGTAACCGAGGTCGCGTCAGGGGCGGCACCCAGTGCTCCCTGTCCGGTTCCTGGGTCTGATGTAGTGGTGACACCGACTACTTTACTTGCGGATACCGCACCGGCTGTTGTCCGGGCGGCTGAGGGAGAAGTTGACACATCTAGTCCAGCCCATTCGTCAGACATGGTTGTCGACATTTCGTCGTCGCCGGTTTCGGTTTCGTTGACTGCCACTGAGGTGCAGGATAGTTTGACGGCGGTCGATTCTGAGATGCCCCCTCCTGTAGGAGTCGCCAAAACTGCTGTTCCGTCCGAGACAGGTCCTCAACCTCGTCGTCGTCGGAACAAGAATGGGAGGCGGGGCAAGAAAAGCGTGGACGATCAGGCGGGTGGGGCTTCGCAAACCTCTGCGGAAGGTAGTGGTAGTGACGCGGAGTCGGTGGCGTCTGCTGCGTCTACGTCTTCGGTTTCTGAGGACCGTCGCGATCCAATGCGAGAACAGGGTCGTCACCTCGACGCCCTTCTCTCCTCTGTGAGGGATCGGGGCTTGGTACGACTAAAGCGCAAGAAAGGCCAATCTAGTGAGCAGACTTCGCAACGGACGAAAATCGTCTCCCAACCGTCAACGTCTGCGGAGGGAGTGGGTGGGGCGGGATCACAACCCACCACCGATCTCACCAAGGACAGGATGGATTGGGCTGAGGACTGCGAAGGGGACGAATTTTATTAACATTGGTGGTAAATGGCGTCTGGCTCATGTCCTTTTAATGTCTTTACGGTAAATGCACAGCAGATGAGCAACCCATACAAAGCAATAGCCCTTAATGATTTTCTAAAAGACCATCATTGTGATGTGGCGTTGCTACAGGAAATTACTCGGGAGGCGTTGCGGTACATGACGGACTTTGCAGTCATTGCAAATGTTGACCCCACATTGCCGACGGGTACTGCCATCCTGACCCGTCCAGGAACTGAAGTTACGGGAGTCACTTTAATGCCTAGCGGTCGCGCCATTTTGTGCATAATTAATGGTGTCACTTTTGTAAATGTTTATGCGCCGTCTGGTGACATACCAGCACATCGCCGGTTTTTTGGGCAGGAACTTGTTGAACTTATTGGGCGGACACGCGATGAAATCATTCTTGGAGGCGACTTTAACGCCGTTTTAGGCGACGCCGACCAACTCCCACGGCCGAACAAGAGTCCCGAACTGGCCGCACTAGTCGATGCCCTCCGTTTTCACGATACCTGGCGCATCCTCCATCCGAATGACACGGAATTTACTTATTTCCATCCCACAGGACGAAGTCGATTGGACAGGATTTATGTGTCGGCCGCCTTTCGACCTCATGTTTGTCAAGTTCAAGTTCTCCCGGTTTTCTTTTCCGACCACTGTGGTTATCGTTGTCAAGTTCTTCTTCCTACCCAGCGACCCCCGCGTCGAACAAATGTATGGAAACTTAACTGCAGCCATCTGCTTGATGCCAATTTGGCTGAGGGCTTTCATGACTTATGGGACGTTTTGCTGCTTAAACGTCAGAATGCGGCGAATACTCTCGATTGGTGGCTTTCCATTGCGAAGCCGTCTATTCGACGCTTTCTTATTGCGTATAGTCGGGAGAAAGCATATTGGCGAACGGCTCATGCCAATTTTACCTTACAGTGTCTTCAGGATCTTGTAGACATTGTAACTGCAGATCCCGGTCAATTGCCGCGGCTTAAGCGTTTAAAAGCCCAACTCCTTTGTGAGATGCGTGCTAGGGGTGCCGGAATGGTGATTAGGAGCCAACCCCATGGGGAGATCGACGGCGAACCTGCTTCTGTATACCACCTCCACCGGGAGCGTCGCCGTCAGGAAACTCTCCACATCAGGGATTGGGTGACCGTGGATGGTCAACGCACTCAGGATCAAAGGGTGATACATGCGGAAATTTGCGATTATTTCGAACGTTTGTTCCAAGATACGCACATTGACGCACAGGCTCTGGATGTTATTTTACGTAATGTGACGTCTGTTTTAACACCTGCCCACCGAGACGCCCTCCTGGCAGATTTTACTTCTGAAGATGTGCAGGATGCTCTGAAACGTAGTCCGAGGGGAAAGTCCCCGGGCTTGGACGGGATACCTGTTGAGTTTTATGTGCGTTTCTCTGGTGTTTTAATTCCTGCTTTAACAGATGTTGCAAATGAATTGCTCCATAGGGCTGTAGTCCCCCCTGAATTTACTGTGGGTAGTATCACCCTTGTTCCTAAAAATACCCGTGCAATTCCCAGTCTTAACACCATCCGACCCATTACGCTTTTAAACGTAGATTATAAGATCATTGCTCGATGCTTCGCAAATCGTCTCAAAGCAGTCATGCCGTTCATCATTAGCCCCCAGCAGTATTGTGCATTGCGCGATAGGAACATTTATGACGCTGTTCTGGCCTATCGCGACTGCATTGGACATGTGCGAGCCGACAGGACTACACGTGCAGCGATACTCCTAATAGACTTTCAAAATGCATTTGACAGGATTAGTCATGTTTATATGCGACATGTGATGACCGCGATGGGATTTGGGCCGATTTTTACTGAGACTATCCAGTCTATCCTCGGTACTGCCACATCCCGTATCAATGTTAACGGTTGCCTTAGTCGGCCGATACGAATACGTCGGTCCGTCAGACAGGGGTGTCCCCTTTCGATGGCTTTGTTTGCCATCGCCTTGGATCCCCTTCTTCGGACCATTGACATCAACTGTGGTGGACTACTCGTGGGTGGAGCTCGTCTCACTTCCTGTGCATATGCTGACGACCTGGGCGTTTTTCTAGCTCACCCAGCAGACGTCGACGTCTTACATGGCGTTTTACAGGGTTTCGAACGTGCGACGGGTGCCCTCATTAATCCGAGGAAGACGGTTCTCCTCCCCTTGGCGCGGTGGCCTCAGACTGTGCAGCCTACATGGTATACGGTCCAGGACAAACACAAGGTCCTTGGTATCATCATGACCAATAATACACAACGGATGGCGACGTTAAATTGGACCTCCATTCTGCACAGTATCCGGGCTCTGTGTCATTTGCATTCGACAAGGTTATTGGCTTTGCATGACAAGGTACACATCATTAATACCTCGATTTTGGCTAAAGCATGGTACCTGGCCCAGGTGCTTCCGGCACCTAAGGGTCTTGCTCACAGTATTACTTCTGCCATCTACTTTCTGTTGTGGCGTGGCCACCTTTTCAAGCCATCCATGGCTACCTGTACTCTCCCGCCCGAGTCTGGTGGATTGGGACTTGTTGACTTTGACGCTAAGTGTGCGGCGTTGCTGATTCGACGGACGACAGCAGTGATTGGCAAAGGACCTGCCAGTCCGACGGCCACACTTTTCCAGCGTTATCGGCCGCCGTCAGTGACAGCGCCAGTGCAGATTATGCACATACCATACCACCTAAATCATGTGCGCCAATACTTCCTCCACTCTAGTTATATCGTCGACGGCGATCTTTTTCAAAAACGGGTGAAAGATCTCACTCACGATCTCCGTGGATCTCCGGCCCCTAACAAGTGGGAGCTACGGTTGCCGACTAAGACGTGGAGTACCATTTGGAGGAATATTTCTTCGCGTGTCCTACCGCCAAATATTCGGGCAATTTGGTATCAGGTGGTTAATCGTACCATACCTACAAATGCTAAACGTCACGCAATTAAACTGTGTCCATCAGCTCTTTGTGTTACTTGTCGATCAGTGGACACAGTTGAACATCGTTTTGTGTGCCGCCGTCATGTCGCTCTATGGGATATCGCCAGAGACATGCTGAGACTGATCAACCGAGTCTCTATCGACACCATCACTGTCGAGGACGCCGTTACCCCTGAATGGACCCCATACCCTAATACAAAACGACATGCCACGCAATGGATTCTGGGACGCACTATTTATTCGATTTTTACGATGAACACGACGGATTCTGTAGACTTCCTGTCGTATCTTTGGAGTGAATATGACAAAGAAAAAAGGCAGACGAAATATAAAGAAAAATTTGGTAATTTTTTGAAAGTTTCTTTAGAATATATTTTTGCCAAGCACGGCATGTAACTTTTTCCTGTTGGGTTTTCCGTCTTTACGTTTTTCCTTTATGGTGACACATTGTGCCGAGTGCCTGTTTTTAATTTTTTATCTCTCATGTGTTCTATCGACAGTGCATGGACACTGGATAGTTTTGTGTTTTGGTTTCTGTGTATTTGTGGCTGGCTTGCCCCTGGTTATTTAATTGGTTGATTTTGCGGTTTATTTTAATTTTTCTGGTGCATTGTGCCGGGTGACTTTTACTTTGTCAATTTATGCTATTCTTGATAGTGAATGAACACTGGACTATTTGTGTTTGGTTCTCTATGCACACTGTGGTCTGTTTCGTCCAGAACGGATTCTTTGATTTCTCTCTTCTTCTTATTCTTTCTTCGCGTCCGATATGAAGTTACCGGATTCTTCCTTCTTCTGGCTCGGCTTGCATTCCACACAAGAGGACCACAGGATTACCAGAAGAAGAACATCAATACATATAAAAAAATGAAAAAAAAAAAAAAACCATCGGGGGAACCTTTTGTTTCTTAGCCGACGAAGGCTCTAATGGTGAGCGAAAGGACGGGGTGTAGGGGAGTAGGGAGCCCCGAAAAGAAAAAAAAAAAAAAAAAAAAAAAAAAAAAAAAAAAAAAAAAAAAAAAAGAGACCTTTCCATTGCACTTCGGTTAGGTTGACCCCTGCGATTACCTCTAATGTAGGTAACTCGGGCGCATAATTTTTGGTAGTCGGGACTGCGTTCGCGCTGTCCCGTTCTTAAATTGTTTCAAAACTCAGCACGCAATAACAGAAGCTTGCCAGTATACAGCAAGCTGCAACCAGATAGGCACAAAACGGTTAGCTGCACGTCAAGGGACCTGGCGTCGAACCCAGAGCCACCCAGCGCGCGGCCCACTCCGCAACGACCTCGGACGTGCGCCCTTAGTAGCAGAAGCCACGACGACGCAACCCCCGCACAGCGTCCGAAAATAGCAGTCGGACAGCCATTTCGGCCCTTCTCTATCCATCGATGATTGCGCACCGACGGTAAATCGGCGGTGCATCGACCCCTGCACGGCCGGCTAGTGTGATGGGGCGGTTGGGCCCACAGCAGCCGATGAGCGGCCGTAGGCGGTGCAGCGTGTATCGAGGTATAAGACGGGCCGAAATCAAGCGTCTAGCGTAGCGTCTTACGACTTGCAGACTTGCGGCACTTGGGGTGCTGGGGTCGTAGTCGGGTCGTGAACTGGAGACAACAAGAGCGAGAAAAATGAAAATGAAATTGCGGCCAACAGCACCCTGTTTTCCCAGGTGGTCACCCATCCAAGTACTGACAAGGCCCGACGTTGCTTAACTTCGGTGATCGGACGAGAACCGGTGTTTTCAACGTGGTATGGCCGTTGGCGAGCAAATTGTGCAACATGAAACGACAAGTCTGCGTCGGACCATGTCTCTTAATTTCCACACTGAGTGTTTATTTACCTGGCAGTAAACCCACGAGGCTGGCATAAAACGGCCGATCCAGATTTCGTGAAATGAAATAACATTTCTTTATGGAATGCATTTAGAAAATTAAAACTTTCGTACCTATTCTCCCTACTAGGGACGAAAAAATAGAAACACTTTCTGTTATTATGTTACAGTTGCGACTTGACAAATTCGTTAGATAGTCCAAATTCGTAGCAAAACAATGTCGTTAAATTACACCTGACAAAGACAATAAAACTCGCCTTCAATTAATTCGCTTTTGAATCATTTACATTACAAAACGTTCCACTTCCATTTTTTATGTACTTATTTTAGCGTTCATTATGTCTGATTTAACTTATCCCCTCCCCCCACCGACCGACCACCACAACTTCGCCTAAATAAATAAGAGTGTAGGTGATACGAATTACTCCCTGCCCCATAACGCTTATGCCTAATGCAAAGGGTAAAACGTTTAATTTTTTTTCCTTAGACTTTGCCATGTAAGGGGAAAATGACGGCATATACTGGATTCAAATAGCAAAGAACCCAACTAAGCTTTCACAATCCTACTGACAAACAAGAAAAATATTTCTTACCTTGTAGTTTCTATTTGTTCATAGGTGTTCAGTTAGTAACGTAACCAACAATGTATGCTGATTCTTGGTTTCTCTTGAATTCTACCAATGTGGGGTATGTTCAATGTGCACACTGTAAGGAATGCTGTCCAACATTCTTGGTCGTGTTTGACTGTCTGAGCTGTGGCGCTTCCGTTGCTAAGCAACAGACTCCAGCGATTGACAATACTGCCTCAATTAGCAACATTAAACTCTCTCCTCGTGATAGGTAATGTAAACTATTTTTTTTTTTTTTTTTTACAGGGCGGAAAAGTCATCCCACAAATGTCATTCGTCGTTACCATAGCAACAGGGAGAGCGTCTTTCTGATGGAAGGAGGGCCTGAGGCGGTAGACTGCACTTGTATGCCATCTTGCGGAGGATAGAGTGAGTTAGTTACTGCAGCAACGGTCCACGCCTGGACCGCGTGGTCCTCCCTTCCCGCGCGGTCCTCCCTCCCCGCGCAAAGTGCATCGATTTACTTGGCAGTAGGCTGTAATTGCAACTACCTGACACTTAACTCGGCGGCTAAAAGCTGCATTCTAAGTAGAAACTGCAAGCATAGCGACCATGCTCTTTAACAAGAGCTCTCGACGTCTTTCGTAATCGTCAAACATCTGTAGCGCGCGACGTTATAAATATTCGGCAGTGGGTGCGTGAAGGCATACTTACCTGGCGTAGGAGACACCGTGATCATAAAGGCGGTTCTCCCAGGGCGAGACCTTTCCATTGCACTTCGGTTAGGTTGACCCCTGCGATTACCTCTAATGTAGGTAACTCGGGCGCATAATTTTTGGTAGTCGGGACTGCGTTCGCGCTGTCCCGTTCTTAAATTGTTTCAAAACTCAGCACGCAATAACAGAAGCTTGCCAGTATACAGCAAGCTGCAACTAGATAGGCACAAAACGGTTAGCTGCACGTCAAGGGACCTGGCGTCGAACCCAGAGCCACCCAGCGCGCGGCCCACTCCGCAACGACCTCGGACGTGCGCCCTTAGTAGCAGAAGCCACGACGACGCAACCCCCGCACAGCGTCCGAAAATAGCAGTCGGACAGCCATTTCGGCCCTTCTCTATCCATCGATGATTGCGCACCGACGGTAAATCGGCGGTGCATCGACCCCTGCACGGCCGGCTAGTGTGATGGGGCGGTTGGGCCCACAGCAGCCGATGAGCGGCCGTAGGCGGTGCAGCGTGTATCGAGGTATAAGACGGGCCGAAATCAAGCGTCTAGCGTAGCGTCTTACGACTTGCAGACTTGCGGCACTTGGGGTGCTGGGGTCGTAGTCGGGTCGTGAACTGGAGACAACAAGAGCGAGAAAAATGAAAATGAAATTGCGGCCAACAGCACCCTGTTTTCCCAGGTGGTCACCCATCCAAGTACTGACAAGGCCCGACGTTGCTTAACTTCGGTGATCGGACGAGAACCGGTGTTTTCAACGTGGTATGGCCGTTGGCGAGCAAATTGTGCAACATGAAACGACAAGTCTGCGTCGGACCATGTCTCTTAATTTCCACACTGAGTGTTTATTTACCTGGCAGTAAACCCACGAGGCTGGCATAAAACGGCCGATCCAGATTTCGTGAAATGAAATAACATTTCTTTATGGAATGCATTTAGAAAATTAAAACTTTCGTACCTATTCTCCCTACTAGGGACGAAAAAATAGAAACACTTTCTGTTATTATGTTACAGTTGCGACTTGACAAATTCGTTAGATAGTCCAAATTCGTAGCAAAACAATGTCGTTAAATTACACCTGACAAAGACAATAAAACTCGCCTTCAATTAATTCGCTTTTGAATCATTTACATTACAAAACGTTCCACTTCCATTTTTTATGTACTTATTTTAGCGTTCATTATGTCTGATTTAACTTATCCCCTCCCCCCACCGACCGACCACCACAACTTCGCCTAAATAAATAAGAGTGTAGGTGATACGAATTACTCCCTGCCCCATAACGCTTATGCCTAATGCAAAGGGTAAAACGTTTAATTTTTTTTCCTTAGACTTTGCCATGTAAGGGGAAAATGACGGCATATACTGGATTCAAATAGCAAAGAACCCAACTAAGCTTTCACAATCCTACTGACAAACAAGAAAAATATTTCTTACCTTGTAGTTTCTATTTGTTCATAGGTGTTCAGTTAGTAACGTAACCAACAATGTATGCTGATTCTTGGTTTCTCTTGAATTCTACCAATGTGGGGTATGTTCAATGTGCACACTGTAAGGAATGCTGTCCAACATTCTTGGTCGTGTTTGACTGTCTGAGCTGTGGCGCTTCCGTTGCTAAGCAACAGACTCCAGCGATTGACAATACTGCCTCAATTAGCAACATTAAACTCTCTCCTCGTGATAGGTAATGTAACCTATTTTTTTTTTTTTTTTTTACAGGGCGGAAAAGTCATCCCACAAATGTCATTCGTCGTTACCATAGCAACAGGGAGAGCGTCTTTCTGATGGAAGGAGGGCCTGAGGCGGTAGACTGCACTTGTATGCCATCTTGCGGAGGATAGAGTGAGTTAGTTACTGCAGCAACGGTCCACGCCTGGACCGCGTGGTCCTCCCTTCCCGCGCGGTCCTCCCTCCCCGCGCAAAGTGCATCGATTTACTTGGCAGTAGGCTGTAATTGCAACTATCTGACACTTAACTCGGCGGCTAAAAGCTGCATTCTAAGTAGAAACTGCAAGCATAGCGACCATGCTCTTTAACAAGAGCTCTCGACGTCTTTCGTAATCGTCAAACATCTGTAGCGCGCGACGTTATAAATATTCGGCAGTGGGTGCGTGAAGGCATGCTTACCTGGCGTAGGAGACACCGAGTCTTCGGCCTCGACGCTAGGTGGAGCCTCTGACGCTGCGGCGGCGGCGCCGGCCTTCGCTCCCTGGTCTTCGCTTCGTTTCTTCGAGTTTGTAAGTATGGAGACGACGATCAACAGGGTTCATAGTATTCAGTGCATCTTTGATCGACGAGCACCTAGGCCGTCCGCCAATGATTTCCAGCGTTGGCTTGTTTTTGACGTAAAGATTCCTATTGAAGTGATTGACACGTTTCAATTAGATTTTATTCTGTATTCGGTTTTTGTAAAGTTTACCTCTGCTGACGTGTTTGAGAAATATGTGTCCGAAAAGGTTGGCGTTCACGATTTCAAACACCATGACGGGTCTATTAGTAAGGTGCAAATTGTGCCATCTGGAGTTAGAAATGTTAGAGTTTTTAATGTTCCTCCCGAGTGTCCAAATGAACTAATCGGTCGTGCACTCTCTCCCTTCGGGAATGTGTTGGACATTGTAAATGAAAAGTGGGGCAGTGGGTACCTTATTCGCTGCAATAGTGGTGTGCGTTGTGTCCGCATGGATGTTCAACGGCAGATTCCGTCTTATTTAACGATCGTCGGCGTCCGCGCTCAGATTAGTTATGTTGGACAATTACCAACTTGTTCAATATGTCACTCGACGGAACATTTGCGAATGTATTGCCCTCGTAGGCGTCCCGTGCAGTTGCCGCGAGCGCCTGACGTTACTGACGAACAGATGTTTCCGCTGTTCAGTGACGTCACTCGACAACCGCCGACAGTGACTGATGTCATTCCCCCCGCGGATATTATGACGGACGTAGTAACCGAGGTCGCGTCAGGGGCGGCACCCAGTGCTCCCTGTCCGGTTCCTGGGTCTGATGTAGTGGTGACACCGACTACTTTACTTGCGGATACCGCACCGGCTGTTGTCCGGGCGGCTGAGGGAGAAGTTGACACATCTAGTCCAGCCCATTCGTCAGACATGGTTGTCGACATTTCGTCGTCGCCGGTTTCGGTTTCGTTGACTGCCACTGAGGTGCAGGATAGTTTGACGGCGGTCGATTCTGAGATGCCCCCTCCTGTAGGAGTCGCCAAAACTGCTGTTCCGTCCGAGACAGGTCCTCAACCTCGTCGTCGTCGGAACAAGAATGGGAGGCGGGGCAAGAAAAGCGTGGACGATCAGGCGGGTGGGGCTTCGCAAACCTCTGCGGAAGGTAGTGGTAGTGACGCGGAGTCGGTGGCGTCTGCTGCGTCTACGTCTTCGGTTTCTGAGGACCGTCGCGATCCAATGCGAGAACAGGGTCGTCACCTCGACGCCCTTCTCTCCTCTGTGAGGGATCGGGGCTTGGTACGACTAAAGCGCAAGAAAGGCCAATCTAGTGAGCAGACTTCGCAACGGACGAAAATCGTCTCCCAACCGTCAACGTCTGCGGAGGGAGTGGGTGGGGCGGGATCACAACCCACCACCGATCTCACCAAGGACAGGATGGATTGGGCTGAGGACTGCGAAGGGGACGAATTTTATTAACATTGGTGGTAAATGGCGTCTGGCTCATGTCCTTTTAATGTCTTTACGGTAAATGCACAGCAGATGAGCAACCCATACAAAGCAATAGCCCTTAATGATTTTCTAAAAGACCATCATTGTGATGTGGCGTTGCTACAGGAAATTACTCGGGAGGCGTTGCGGTACATGACGGACTTTGCAGTCATTGCAAATGTTGACCCCACATTGCCGACGGGTACTGCCATCCTGACCCGTCCAGGAACTGAAGTTACGGGAGTCACTTTAATGCCTAGCGGTCGCGCCATTTTGTGCATAATTAATGGTGTCACTTTTGTAAATGTTTATGCGCCGTCTGGTGACATACCAGCACATCGCCGGTTTTTTGGGCAGGAACTTGTTGAACTTATTGGGCGGACACGCGATGAAATCATTCTTGGAGGCGACTTTAACGCCGTTTTAGGCGACGCCGACCAACTCCCACGGCCGAACAAGAGTCCCGAACTGGCCGCACTAGTCGATGCCCTCCGTTTTCACGATACCTGGCGCATCCTCCATCCGAATGACACGGAATTTACTTATTTCCATCCCACAGGACGAAGTCGATTGGACAGGATTTATGTGTCGGCCGCCTTTCGACCTCATGTTTGTCAAGTTCAAGTTCTCCCGGTTTTCTTTTCCGACCACTGTGGTTATCGTTGTCAAGTTCTTCTTCCTACCCAGCGACCCCCGCGTCGAACAAATGTATGGAAACTTAACTGCAGCCATCTGCTTGATGCCAATTTGGCTGAGGGCTTTCATGACTTATGGGACGTTTTGCTGCTTAAACGTCAGAATGCGGCGAATACTCTCGATTGGTGGCTTTCCATTGCGAAGCCGTCTATTCGACGCTTTCTTATTGCGTATAGTCGGGAGAAAGCATATTGGCGAACGGCTCATGCCAATTTTACCTTACAGTGTCTTCAGGATCTTGTAGACATTGTAACTGCAGATCCCGGTCAATTGCCGCGGCTTAAGCGTTTAAAAGCCCAACTCCTTTGTGAGATGCGTGCTAGGGGTGCCGGAATGGTGATTAGGAGCCAACCCCATGGGGAGATCGACGGCGAACCTGCTTCTGTATACCACCTCCACCGGGAGCGTCGCCGTCAGGAAACTCTCCACATCAGGGATTGGGTGACCGTGGATGGTCAACGCACTCAGGATCAAAGGGTGATACATGCGGAAATTTGCGATTATTTCGAACGTTTGTTCCAAGATACGCACATTGACGCACAGGCTCTGGATGTTATTTTACGTAATGTGACGTCTGTTTTAACACCTGCCCACCGAGACGCCCTCCTGGCAGATTTTACTTCTGAAGATGTGCAGGATGCTCTGAAACGTAGTCCGAGGGGAAAGTCCCCGGGCTTGGACGGGATACCTGTTGAGTTTTATGTGCGTTTCTCTGGTGTTTTAATTCCTGCTTTAACAGATGTTGCAAATGAATTGCTCCATAGGGCTGTAGTCCCCCCTGAATTTACTGTGGGTAGTATCACCCTTGTTCCTAAAAATACCCGTGCAATTCCCAGTCTTAACACCATCCGACCCATTACGCTTTTAAACGTAGATTATAAGATCATTGCTCGATGCTTCGCAAATCGTCTCAAAGCAGTCATGCCGTTCATCATTAGCCCCCAGCAGTATTGTGCAGTGCGCGATAGGAACATTTATGACGCTGTTCTGGCCTATCGCGACTGCATTGGACATGTGCGAGCCGACAGGACTACACGTGCAGCGATACTCCTAATAGACTTTCAAAATGCATTTGACAGGATTAGTCATGTTTATATGCGACATGTGATGACCGCGATGGGATTTGGGCCGATTTTTACTGAGACTATCCAGTCTATCCTCGGTACTGCCACATCCCGTATCAATGTTAACGGTTGCCTTAGTCGGCCGATACGAATACGTCGGTCCGTCAGACAGGGGTGTCCCCTTTCGATGGCTTTGTTTGCCATCGCCTTGGATCCCCTTCTTCGGACCATTGACATCAACTGTGGTGGACTACTCGTGGGTGGAGCTCGTCTCACTTCCTGTGCATATGCTGACGACCTGGGCGTTTTTCTAGCTCACCCAGCAGACGTCGACGTCTTACATGGCGTTTTACAGGGTTTCGAACGTGCGACGGGTGCCCTCATTAATCCGAGGAAGACGGTTCTCCTCCCCTTGGCGCGGTGGCCTCAGACTGTGCAGCCTACATGGTATACGGTCCAGGACAAACACAAGGTCCTTGGTATCATCATGACCAATAATACACAACGGATGGCGACGTTAAATTGGACCTCCATTCTGCACAGTATCCGGGCTCTGTGTCATTTGCATTCGACAAGGTTATTGGCTTTGCATGACAAGGTACACATCATTAATACCTCGATTTTGGCTAAAGCATGGTACCTGGCCCAGGTGCTTCCGGCACCTAAGGGTCTTGCTCACAGTATTACTTCTGCCATCTACTTTCTGTTGTGGCGTGGCCACCTTTTCAAGCCATCCATGGCTACCTGTACTCTCCCGCCCGAGTCTGGTGGATTGGGACTTGTTGACTTTGACGCTAAGTGTGCGGCGTTGCTGATTCGACGGACGACAGCAGTGATTGGCAAAGGACCTGCCAGTCCGACGGCCACACTTTTCCAGCGTTATCGGCCGCCGTCAGTGACAGCGCCAGTGCAGATTATGCACATACCATACCACCTAAATCATGTGCGCCAATACTTCCTCCACTCTAGTTATATCGTCGACGGCGATCTTTTTCAAAAACGGGTGAAAGATCTCACTCACGATCTCCGTGGATCTCCGGCCCCTAACAAGTGGGAGCTACGGTTGCCGACTAAGACGTGGAGTACCATTTGGAGGAATATTTCTTCGCGTGTCCTACCGCCAAATATTCGGGCAATTTGGTATCAGGTGGTTAATCGTACCATACCTACAAATGCTAAACGTCACGCAATTAAACTGTGTCCATCAGCTCTTTGTGTTAC
Organism: Locusta migratoria; assembly: GCA_026315105.1. Lineage (NCBI taxonomy): Eukaryota > Metazoa > Arthropoda > Insecta > Orthoptera > Acrididae > Locusta > Locusta migratoria. The sequence goes on from CM048746.1 coordinate 568,579,290, forward strand.
TTGTCGATCAGTGGACACAGTTGAACATCGTTTTGTGTGCCGCCGTCATGTCGCTCTATGGGATATCGCCAGAGACATGCTGAGACTGATCAACCGAGTCTCTATCGACACCATCACTGTCGAGGACGCCGTTACCCCTGAATGGACCCCATACCCTAATACAAAACGACATGCCACGCAATGGATTCTGGGACGCACTATTTATTCGATTTTTACGATGAACACGACGGATTCTGTAGACTTCCTGTCGTATCTTTGGAGTGAATATGACAAAGAAAAAAGGCAGACGAAATATAAAGAAAAATTTGGTAATTTTTTGAAAGTTTCTTTAGAATATATTTTTGCCAAGCACGGCATGTAACTTTTTCCTGTTGGGTTTTCCGTCTTTACGTTTTTCCTTTATGGTGACACATTGTGCCGAGTGCCTGTTTTTAATTTTTTATCTCTCATGTGTTCTATCGACAGTGCATGGACACTGGATAGTTTTGTGTTTTGGTTTCTGTGTATTTGTGGCTGGCTTGCCCCTGGTTATTTAATTGGTTGATTTTGCGGTTTATTTTAATTTTTCTGGTGCATTGTGCCGGGTGACTTTTACTTTGTCAATTTATGCTATTCTTGATAGTGAATGAACACTGGACTATTTGTGTTTGGTTCTCTATGCACACTGTGGTCTGTTTCGTCCAGAACGGATTCTTTGATTTCTCTCTTCTTCTTATTCTTTCTTCGCGTCCGATATGAAGTTACCGGATTCTTCCTTCTTCTGGCTCGGCTTGCATTCCACACAAGAGGACCACAGGATTACCAGAAGAAGAACATCAATACATATAAAAAAATGAAAAAAAAAAAACCATCGGGGGAACCTTTTGTTTCTTAGCCGACGAAGGCTCTAATGGTGAGCGAAAGGACGGGGTGTAGGGGAGTAGGGAGCCCCGAAAAGAATAAAAAAAAAAAAAAAAAAAAAAAAAAAAAAAAAAAAAAAAAAAAAAAAAGAGACCTTTCCATTGCACTTCGGTTAGGTTGACCCCTGCGATTACCTCTAATGTAGGTAACTCGGGCGCATAATTTTTGGTAGTCGGGACTGCGTTCGCGCTGTCCCGTTCTTAAATTGTTTCAAAACTCAGCACGCAATAACAGAAGCTTGCCAGTATACAGCAAGCTGCAACCAGATAGGCACAAAACGGTTAGCTGCACGTCAAGGGACCTGGCGTCGAACCCAGAGCCACCCAGCGCGCGGCCCACTCCGCAACGACCTCGGACGTGCGCCCTTAGTAGCAGAAGCCACGACGACGCAACCCCCGCACAGCGTCCGAAAATAGCAGTCGGACAGCCATTTCGGCCCTTCTCTATCCATCGATGATTGCGCACCGACGGTAAATCGGCGGTGCATCGACCCCTGCACGGCCGGCTAGTGTGATGGGGCGGTTGGGCCCACAGCAGCCGATGAGCGGCCGTAGGCGGTGCAGCGTGTATCGAGGTATAAGACGGGCCGAAATCAAGCGTCTAGCGTAGCGTCTTACGACTTGCAGACTTGCGGCACTTGGGGTGCTGGGGTCGTAGTCGGGTCGTGAACTGGAGACAACAAGAGCGAGAAAAATGAAAATGAAATTGCGGCCAACAGCACCCTGTTTTCCCAGGTGGTCACCCATCCAAGTACTGACAAGGCCCGACGTTGCTTAACTTCGGTGATCGGACGAGAACCGGTGTTTTCAACGTGGTATGGCCGTTGGCGAGCAAATTGTGCAACATGAAACGACAAGTCTGCGTCGGACCATGTCTCTTAATTTCCACACTGAGTGTTTATTTACCTGGCAGTAAACCCACGAGGCTGGCATAAAACGGCCGATCCAGATTTCGTGAAATGAAATAACATTTCTTTATGGAATGCATTTAGAAAATTAAAACTTTCGTACCTATTCTCCCTACTAGGGACGAAAAAATAGAAACACTTTCTGTTATTATGTTACAGTTGCGACTTGACAAATTCGTTAGATAGTCCAAATTCGTAGCAAAACAATGTCGTTAAATTACACCTGACAAAGACAATAAAACTCGCCTTCAATTAATTCGCTTTTGAATCATTTACATTACAAAACGTTCCACTTCCATTTTTTATGTACTTATTTTAGCGTTCATTATGTCTGATTTAACTTATCCCCTCCCCCCACCGACCGACCACCACAACTTCGCCTAAATAAATAAGAGTGTAGGTGATACGAATTACTCCCTGCCCCATAACGCTTATGCCTAATGCAAAGGGTAAAACGTTTAATTTTTTTTCCTTAGACTTTGCCATGTAAGGGGAAAATGACGGCATATACTGGATTCAAATAGCAAAGAACCCAACTAAGCTTTCACAATCCAACTGACAAACAAGAAAAATATTTCTTACCTTGTAGTTTCTATTTGTTCATAGGTGTTCAGTTAGTAACGTAACCAACAATGTATGCTGATTCTTGGTTTCTCTTGAATTCTACCAATGTGGGGTATGTTCAATGTGCACACTGTAAGGAATGCTGTCCAACATTCTTGGTCGTGTTTGACTGTCTGAGCTGTGGCGCTTCCGTTGCTAAGCAACAGACTCCAGCGATTGACAATACTGCCTCAATTAGCAACATTAAACTCTCTCCTCGTGATAGGTAATGTAACCTATTTTTTTTTTTTACAGGGCGGAAAAGTCATCCCACAAATGTCATTCGTCGTTACCATAGCAACAGGGAGAGCGTCTTTCTGATGGAAGGAGGGCCTGAGGCGGTAGACTGCACTTGTATGCCATCTTGCGGAGGATAGAGTGAGTTAGTTACTGCAGCAACGGTCCACGCCTGGACCGCGTGGTCCTCCCTTCCCGCGCGGTCCTCCCTCCCCGCGCAAAGTGCATCGATTTACTTGGCAGTAGGCTGTAATTGCAACTATCTGACACTTAACTCGGCGGCTAAAAGCTGCATTCTAAGTAGAAACTGCAAGCATAGCGACCATGCTCTTTAACAAGAGCTCTCGACGTCTTTCGTAATCGTCAAACATCTGTAGCGCGCGACGTTATAAATATTCGGCAGTGGGTGCGTGAAGGCATACTTACCTGGCGTAGGAGACACCGTGATCATAAAGGCGGTTCTCCCAGGGCGAGACCTTTCCATTGCACTTCGGTTAGGTTGACCCCTGCGATTACCTCTAATGTAGGTAACTCGGGCGCATAATTTTTGGTAGTCGGGACTGCGTTCGCGCTGTCCCGTTCTTAAATTGTTTCAAAACTCAGCACGCAATAACAGAAGCTTGCCAGTATACAGCAAGCTGCAACTAGATAGGCACAAAACGGTTAGCTGCACGTCAAGGGACCTGGCGTCGAACCCAGAGCCACCCAGCGCGCGGCCCACTCCGCAACGACCTCGCACGTGCGCCCTTAGTAGCAGAAGCCACGACGACGCAACCCCCGCACAGCGTCCGAAAATAGCAGTCGGACAGCCATTTCGGCCCTTCTCTATCCATCGATGATTGCGCACCGACGGTAAATCGGCGGTGCATCGACCCCTGCACGGCCGGCTAGTGTGATGGGGCGGTTGGGCCCACAGCAGCCGATGAGCGGCCGTAGGCGGTGCAGCGTGTATCGAGGTATAAGACGGGCCGAAATCAAGCGTCTAGCGTAGCGTCTTACGACTTGCAGACTTGCGGCACTTGGGGTGCTGGGGTCGTAGTCGGGTCGTGAACTGGAGACAACAAGAGCGAGAAAAATGAAAATGAAATTGCGGCCAACAGCACCCTGTTTTCCCAGGTTTTTTTTTTTTTTTTTTTTTTTTTTTTTTTTTTTTTTTTTTTCATTGGCTTTAACAAAGGGTGCTGTAAAGTCTTCTCAAATCAAAAGAAAAGTTTCTTCTCCAGAAGAAAAAAATTGCCGGCATAAAAATTAACTAAACAGTTGAACCTCTTCTAGGTGTCCAATAACATTGTTAAAAGTTCCATAAAATTAACGTCTTTCACATGTTCTTCCAAATTGAAACGAAAATAAAGTCCTCTTCGTAGTGTTGAGTTGAAAAACAGTGTAAATTAAAGGCCATACTTCTGTTTAAAATTATAAAAGGAAAAGAGAAACACTTCTTGCCTCAAGTAGTCGTGCGCTGTGAAATTGTTCAGTGCTTTATCCTCTCGCACTATTCAGTGAACTCGGAAAACAGGAAATGGAAACTCCTCTTCTAATGGAGTTTTAAAGGAGAAATAACATAAAATAAAAATAAAACTTTAAAATGTTAATGATCCATCATATTCACAGCGTCTGGACACCCATTAAAAAAGAGTACTGGAAAAATAAACTAAAAGTAAAAGAGAAACAATACACACAATTTTGAAACTCGCCGGCAAGTTGCTTAAATAACATTTTCACTGATTGCTAAATAACTGAATTCTTCTACCTTAACCTATTTTCTGGTCGGTTACTGACATTTGATTAGCACATGGTGTATTTAAATTTGTCTGTCAGAGTAAATTCTCGAATCCGTAGTTTATGCCGATTCCTAAGAAATTGGCAAACGTCCGTCGGTAGTTTGGATGTTGCTTAGCAACGTCGAGTCCGGTGTGTAGATATGTCAAAAATAGGAACGGAGACACAATCTGTAGTTTTAGGACGGCGTAGGCTGTGTGAGCCAAGAGCCACACAGTCGCCGCCCGCTTCGTGGCCGGGTAGGGGTTCATGTCCGGGATCAACACGGCGTCGACATCGAAGGCGTCGGGGGTCGTCCTATTGATGTGGGCGAGAATCTTTCTCGCCACCCACCAGACGGCGTCAAACTGGGGACAGGTGAATCGGTGTTGCAAGGTGTCCGTGCGATTACAGCTGGCGCAGTCTCCACTCGGCCGCAGGTTAATTCTAAACATCTTGTCGTTGGTGGGGATGGTACGGTTCACCACCTTATACCAGAACCCCCCCACCTCCGACGAGAGGAAGTGCGCGCTGATGTTGGTCCAGACGGCCTTCCACTGCTTCGTCGGGTACCGGGCCTCCATCTTGTTCGGCGCCGGGCGTCCCCGCAGGCCGCGGTAGAGCACGCCGGCGCTCCGCCTCCTAGGGTCGAGGTCGTCCGCGTCGAGGTAGCTACGCTGTACCCAGAATTCCCTAACGTAGCGCAGGCGGATCGGAATGTTCGTCGGGTCGAGCGGCGCGACGTCGGACGCAGGCCGGAACAGACGGAAGACGACGGCGGTCGGACTGGTGGGGTGGTTTTCCATAATGCGGGAGGTTCGATGTATTAGCAGCGCCGCGGCCTTAGTGGCGAAGTGAGTGAGACCGAGGCCCCCCTGCTCCCGCGGTAATGTACACGTTTCATATGATACTTTAAATATTTCTCCCCTCCACAACAACCAGTATACTGCCTGGGTGATTGCCCGACCAAGATCTTTTGGCACATGAAATATTTGCGCTAAGTACCAGGCCTTACTAAGGAGAAATACATTTATTAATGTTACACGCTGCTGCAGAGTTAACGTTCGTGTCGCATTGAGGTGCGCTACGGCTCTGATACTATATAATGTTGTACGCCAATTTGCTGCCGCCGTCTGCAGTAAGTTTGGCCTGAACCGAACACCTAAAACTTTTAATTGGTGCATCACCTGAAACCACGGTCGACTAAAAGATTGCGCGCCGTAGACTGGGAGGAACTGCGTCTTCCGCGCGTTCATCAGTGCGCCCGACGCCCGCTCGTAAAGCGTCATGACGGCACGCACCGTGTCCAAGTCGGCGGGCGACGACACCAAGACGCCGAGGTCGTCGGCGTACGCACGACACACTTGTTTAAAATTGCCGATATTGAGCCCCACGCATTCCCGGTGCAAACGTCTTAAAAGAGGATCCAATGAAAGTGCAAATAAAATCATCGATAAGGGGCACCCTTGCTTCACAGAACATCTTATCGGTATAAAATCAGTTAAAAATCCATTTACACACACACGAGACGTAGACCCAGAAAACAAGTTAAAAAGTACCTTTAAAAACTTTGTGTCAAAACCAAGTTTTGTCATTACGCGCCGAAGGTACACATGACTGACACGGTCAAAAGCTGTTGCAAAATCTATCGATAAAATTCCAAATTTAATATTGCGTGTTGTGGCATATGCAATTGCGTCCCTGTAACATGATACTGCATCGTAAATTGTCCTATCCGGGACCGCACAATGTTGGTATTCACAGACCAGTCGTTTCATAAAAGGTTTCAAACGTGCTGCTAAACATTTAGTAAAAAGTTTGTAGTCTCCGTTGAGGAGAGTTATCGGTCGTAAAAGAGACATTTTGTTGCAAATTTTTACCTTCGGCGCGAGAGTAATAATGCCTTCTAAAAAAGACGGTGGTACCTCTGCCCCGTTTAAAATGTCATTAAAAACTTCAGTTAAAACTCCACCAAACAAGTTAAAAAAGTGCAGATAAAATTCCGGAGGCAACCCATCGACACCTGGTGACTTATTCTTATTACATACCTTTAAAACTTCGAGTATTTCGTCAGACGTAAAATGCTCCGTCAGCCGCCGTCGGTCGCCGGCCGTCAGCACCCGCGGCACGTCTTGCAGCAGGTCGCGCGTCGCCGCCGCTTCGCACTTCTTCTCGCCGAACAGTTGGCAGAAGTGGCGGTGCGTCTCGGCCGCGATGTCCGCCTGCGCGCGCAGCCGCCGCCCGTCCGACGCCTCCAGTTCTGCGACGCTCCGCCTGGCGGCGCGCCGACGCTCCCGCAGCAGATGGAAGACGGACGGCGTCTCCCCGGCCAGCTGTCCCGGAGCCTGGCTCCGCACGGCCGCCCCCGCCAACGCCTGCCGCTGCATCCCCAGAAGCTGTTCCTTAATTTGTCGCAGCGTCGCCGTCCGCTGCCGCGGGTTGTCTGTCGGCACGTTGGCGGCGTCGCGGAGACAGTCTTCATAGAACTGCACCGTCTGCCGCCGCCAGTGCGCCACGTTTGCACTAAATTCCTGCAGAGTCTTCTTGAGTGCCGGTTTCGCAAACTCCGACCACCACGAGAGCGTCGTCGCATAGAAGGTGCGGTATTCCAAAAGTCTCGGCCACACTTCTTCCAGGACGGGACGCAAACCCTCGTCGTTCAGATGGCTGGTGTTAAACTTCCATACGCGCTGCGGTCGAAGTTGTGGCGCGAGCAGCGAATGGAAGTGGCAGATGTAGGCGCAGTGGTCGGAGAAGATCACTGGGTGCACTCTGGCGTCGACGATGCAGTTCTTCTGTTCTGATGAAATGTAGATCCTGTCGAGCCGACTCCGTCCTGATGAATGGTAAAACGTAAAACCTGGGTCTTGTGGGTGTAACTGCCTCCACGTGTCAGTCAATTTAAGTTCCGTCACCAGGGTCGTAAGTTCTAAACATTTAAAAGCTCGTGGTTCCTGGTCGATGTCAGCTAAAACACAATTAAAATCACCTCCTAAAACCACTGGTAAAATTCTGCCATGTAACAAAGTACATATGTCAATACTATAAAATTGTCGACGATCGGCTCTGCCTTCCGCGCCGGACGGGGCGTACACGTTGATATAACGGACATTGTTTACGGTACAAGCGACCCCCCTACCACTTGGAAGGTACGTCACATTTAAAACGTCTAGTCCGGACTTGATTAAAATCGCCGTGCCAGTCGAAAACTCGGGGTCATAATTAAATAAAACTTCATAACCAGGAACCACACTAATAAAATCAGATACCACTTCTTGTAAAAACACGATATCAGCACGAATAAAATTTAAAAAGTCGATAAAAGCCTGGTACTTTGCGTGGGACTCAAACCGGTTAATATTCACCGTGGCGACAACCGACGCCGAGCGTGCTGCCATTCAGTAGTGCGAGTGGGGCGCGCCGCCGCTAGACGGGGGTTCGAGTCCTGCCCGCCGCCGCCTCGGCCGCGTCCACCTCCTCGGCCCAGTCGAAGCGCCGCTCCATCTCGACGTCCTCGCCGGCCTGCTGCGGCTGCGGCCGCGTCCGCCTCTCGCTCGCTTCCTCCTCCGATTTCCTCTTCAGCAGCGGCAGTCTCGGCTCGACGTCCATTTCGACATCGGCGTCGCGACGCCCACCGACGTCCTGCTCGGCCAGCAGCTGTTTCAGGTGCCGCACCGCCTCCTCCTTCCTGTCGACGCCGGGGTCCGTCTGCTGCTGCTGCCGCTGTTGTTGTTGCTGCTGCTGTTGTTGTTGATGGCCGGGATCCAAACCCCTGCGTCGTGCCACTTCTTCCGCGTGCGCCGCGGCGCGCTGCGCGGACTTCTTGCTTTGCTTCCTCCTCTCCTTCCGGCCGCGCGGGTTGGAGTCCCGTGATGGCGAAGGGCTGCCGTCCCGACCCCGTGGGGCGGCGTCGGACACGTCGGAGCTGACGCTGCTGGACCGGGAGGCGTGGTCGCCCCGGCCGGTGTCCTTGTCCCGCGGCGGCTTCGGCGCAGAGTCCTCAGACGACCGTGTTGCAGAAGCCGGAAGCACGACGTCCGCCATCACAGGGGGAGCCGGAGGGAGCATCTGTCGCACGGGTTCTGATCCCGCGCCACCGTCAGCGGCCGCAACAGGCGCAGACGCCGACAGAAGCGCTTCATCATCACCGGGTATGGAAGTCTGCGTCACATCCGGGTGGACGTCCATCGTCGCAGACGTCGACGCTCCCACGTCGGCGTCGCGACGTCGAACGTCTTCTGCAGTCGGTGGATCGACCGCCGCCGCGGCGTCGGTCGCAGTCGAGTCCTGGTGTGCGGCGTCCTGCGCGGGAGCCGCCGTCGCGTCCGTGGTGGCCAGGTCGGAGCTGGTATCCATGTCTTCAGTTGACTCGCGCCGCAGGGGGGGCTGGCCCAGCGCCACGGCCGCGTACGTCGCCCGTCCAGTTTCCGGGTCCCCGGCCGGCAGCTGCGCGGGGCGCATGCGCCGTGGACACTGCTGCCGCAGGTGGTCGGTGGCGTTGCAGAACGAGCACGTTTGTGGCTGCCCGTCGTACGTGACCATGGCTCGGTGACCGCCGATGACGACAAAGGATGGAATGTGCCGTTTGATGACTATTTTCACTGATCGGACACCATTGTCGACCGGAAAATCGTAAGCCGATGACCACTGTTCCTTCGTCACCGAAAGAACATCACCATACGGCATCAAAGTTCGCCGGATGGTCTCTAAACGGGTTTCAAACGGCAAGTTGAAGATTCTAACAGTCCGTAAACCGAAGCCTGCGTTAGTTAGATTCACTTCACTGACTGTTCCATTTGCATGTTTAAATTTTCTGGTACCGTTGTTGAATTGTACAATACTCGCACACAGTTCCGGGGTACGTAATTTCAAAAATAGACAACGGAGGACGGTATCTATCTGTATTCCCAGTACATCCTGAACAGGTAACAGTAGCTCTTGGCGCACCCACGCGTGGATTTCAAATGCGAAAGGTTTCGCCGCGTTCGCCGGAAACGTAACCTGTACATTATTCTCGCGATCTTCAACCATTTGTACTAATTTAGAACACAAATGAAGTATGCAAGAGAAAACCGAGGCCGCCGGCGGCCGCGATGTAAACACACGCGCGAACTAGCCTAGCTGCCCGGCGCACCGAGGTGTTGCCAGGTGGGCAGCCAGCCAAGTACTGACAAGGCCCGACGTTGCTTAACTTCGGTGATCGGACGAGAACCGGTGTTTTCAACGTGGTATGGCCGTTGGCGATCAAATTGTGCAACATGAAACGACAAGTCTGCGTCGGACCATGTCTCTTAATTTCCACACTGAGTGTTTATTTATTTACCTGGCAGTAAAAACACGAGGCTGGCATAAAACGGCCGATCCAGATTTCGTGAAATGAAATAACATTTCTTTATGGAATACATTTAGAAAATTAAAACTTTCGTACCTATTCTCCCTACTAGGGACGAAAAAATAGAAACACTAACTGTTATTATGTTACAGTTGCGACTTGACAAATTCGTTAGATAGTCCAAAGTCGTAGCAAAACAATCTCATTAAATTACACCTGACAAAGACAATAAAACTCGCCTTCAATTAATTCGCTTTTGAATCATTTACATTACAAAACATTCCACTTCCTTTTTTTTTATTTACTTATTTTAGCGTTCATTATGTCTCATTTAACTTATCCCCTCCCCCCACCGACCTACCGACCGACCGACCGACCGACCGACCGACCACCACGACTTCGCCAAAATAAATAAATAAATAAGAGTGTAGGTGATACGAATTACTCCCTGTCCCATAACGCTTATGCCTAATGCAAAGGGTAAAACGTTTAATTTTTTTTTTCCTTATACTTTGCCATGTAAGGGGAAAATGACGGCATATACTGGATTCAAATAGCAAAGAACCCAACTAAGCTTTCACAATCCTACTGACAAACAAGAAAAATATTTCTTACCTTGTAGTTTCTATTTGTTCATAGGTGTTCAGTCAGTAACGTAACTAACAATGTATGCTGATTCTTGGTTTCTCTTGAATTCTTCCAATGTGGGGTATGTTCAATGTGCACACTGTAAGGAATGCTGTCCAACATTCTTGGTCGTGTTTGACTGTCTGAGCTGTGGCGCTTCCGTTGCTAAGCAACAGACTCCAGCGATTGACAATACTGCCTCATTTAGCAACATTAAACTCTCTCCTCGTGATAGGTAATGTAACCTATTTTTTTACAGGGCGGAAAAGTCATCCCACAAATGTCATTCGTCGTTACCATAGCAAAAGGGAGAGCGTCTTTCTGATGGAAGGAGGGCCTGAGGTGGTAGACTGCACTTGTATGCCATCTTGCGGAGGATAGAGTGAGTTAGTTACTGCAGCAACGGTCCACGCCTGGACCGCGTGGTCCTCCCTTCCCGCGCGGTCCTCCCTCCCCGCGCAAAGTGCATCGATTTACTTGGCAGTAGGCTGTAATTGCAACTATCTGACACTTAACTCGGCGGCTAAAAGCTGCATTCTAAGTAGAAACTGCAAGCATAGCGACCATGCTCTTTAACAAGAGCTCTCGACGTCTTTCGTAATCGTCAAACATCTGTAGCGCGCGACGTTATAAATATTCGGCAGTGGGTGCGTGAAGGCATACTTACCTGGCGTAGGAGATACCGTGATCCCTACGCCCAGGTTCGCGTCCGGCGTTTTCGGCGTCGTTGTTCTTCGTTGTTTTCGTGGTTCGGCCGCTCGGCCGGTATTTTTGCGTCGCGTTTGTGGTTTCGTTTTGACAATGTCGGGATCTAACCGAGCAAATAGCTTGCAGTGCGTGCTTGATCGCAATGCGCCGCGGCCGAATGCGTTCGAAGTACATGACTGGATATTTGAAGATATGGAAATTCCATACGACGTCGTTGACACTGTGCAGTTGGACTTTGTCCTATATTCCTGCTTCTTGAAATTTGTATCGAGTGACACTTTTGAGTATTATGCAGAGAAGTTTGTCGGTGACCATGAGTTCTGGCACCGGAACGGCCAGATCAGCCAAGTCAAAGTCCTTCCCTCCGGCTTCGGCGTTCGAGACGTGCGGGTGTTTAACGTCCCGCCGGAATGTCCGAATGAGGTCATCAGTCGCGCGATCGGGTGGTATGGCACTGTGTTGTCAATCACGAACGAACGCTGGTCCACCGCGTACAAGTACCCCGTGAATAGTGGCGTTCGCGCCCTCCGGGTTAACTTGAAGCGTCACATACCTACGTATTTGAATATCGCGGGCGTTCGGGCGCAGGTGCAATATTCTGGGCAGCCTCTGACGTGTGGCGTCTGTCACTCGACGGACCACCTCAGGGCGCAGTGTCCCAAACGGCGGCCTGTTCAGCTTCCTCGGGAAGCACCCGCGGACAACGGTGCGCGCATGGTCCCGCTTTTGAGCGAGGTTGTCGCGGGCACGGCGATCCAACCCCGCGCCGCGGAGCCGTCGCCGGCGGCGGCGCTAGATCCGGTGACAGAGGAGGGGACTGACGGTCGCACCGCCGAGGTGGCGCAGGCTATGGAGGTCTCGGACGAGGTAGTTTCGGACAACGTGTGTTCGGACACCGTAGTTTCCGACACAGTGGCTCCAGCTGACGTTTCTGTGCAGCCCGTTCCCGCTACGGCGGAGGGGTTGCCCGCGGAACCTGCCAACCGGGAGCCGGTCGACGGTGACATGCAGGCGCCTGGTTTGCCTGCCGACGCCCCTGAGGACTCTCAGAAGCTCGGCAGGCGCCGAAACAGGCGCCGTCGTAGTAAGGGTAAGGAGGCGGCCGGGGATGCGAGCGCCTCTGTTACCGAGAGCGACACTGAGTCACAGCCTCAGACGCAGCCCACTCGTCCTCAGGCACCTCCGCCTCAGGCACCTTCCTCTCACGCGTCTCTGTCCCAGTCTGACCCGGCAGTCGCTGCTGCCGCCCTCCGCCGGCAATTCCTGAACTTGGAGAACCTCCTCAGCTCGTCCCGCGAGCGGGGTGCAATCGCCCTAAAGCGTAAAAGCGAACAGGCGAGCGGTCAGACGCAGCAGCGCACGCGTCGCGACTCGCTTCCGAAACAGGAGGCGCCGCCCACGCAGGCTGAGCACTCGGAAGAGCTGCCGGCACAGACGTCGCCCCCTATGTCTGATCCGTGGGCTGATGACGGGCCGGAGGACGAAGGGGATGCCATGGAGCTCTAATTCGTCGGCTTGCCGCCGATCGCCACCATACACTAAATGTCGTTTTATCGTGTTTATTGTGTGTTTACCATTTTACTGGGGTTTCGTCTTCATGTCTTTTTACAATGTTTGGCAGTGTCATGAGATCCAGTACATTTTATCTGCCCTATCATGCTCTTACTTATGGTTTTCATTATACTTCTTTTTATTGTTGTGTCCGCCTCTGGTTCCAATGATTTGTACTACTTTTTAACATGGATTTACACTTGTTTTGCTTTGTTGTTTTATTGCTCTCATGGGTAGGCCCACTGATGTGGTGTCCGTTTTAACGATCAATCTTAACGCCATTACATCCTTTCCTAAGGTGCTGGCGCTTACTGATTATATACTTCATGGGCGGTACGACATAGTTTTATTGCAGGAGGTGCAGGCCCCTATTTTATCTGCCATTTCTGGATATTGTGTAATTTATAATATTGACAGGGACCATCACTGCGGCACTGCCATTTTACACCGCCATTCCCTCGTGGCCACTGACATCCAGCTGATGCCCGGCGGCCGCGCCATTGCGTGCACCATCCGGGGCGTCCGCATTGTCAATGTATATGCCCCTTCGGGAGAAGGAGATGGGAGACGCTTACGGGCGGCTTTTTATCATCACGAGGTGTGCCCTTTTTTAAATTCCGCGAAACCCCTTCTTTTCGGTGGCGATTTTAACTGCGTGACCTCTGCAGCTGATCAGTACCCGCGGCCAGCTCATTGTGCTGAATTGGTGGACCTGTTGGCGGCCAGGAATCTTCGTGATACCTGGCGCCACTTCCACCCCACACACACTGAGTACACCCATTATTATAACACTGGGGCCAGTCGCATTGATCGAATTTATGTCTCCACCCTCTTGACGACTCGCCTGGTCAGTGTTGCGGTGGTACCCGCCGCATTCAGTGACCACTGCGGATACATGTGTGAGTTGCGCCTCCCTGGAAAGGTTGAGGCACCCCCTCCCCGCCACTGTAAATGCAATGTCTCACACCTGGATAAAGAGGGGCTCCGTGCGGAGGTGATCTACACTTGGCAGCAGTGCCTATTGAAGGAATCAAACTGCCCCTCGACACTTCAGTGGTGGTTGTGCGTGGCAAAACCACAGTTGCGGATGGCAGTACGGCGGTTCTCTCGGGAGGAGGCATATGGTAGGAGACAGACGCTGGCTTTCTTCCAGCAGTGTTTGGTCGATGCGGCCCAGACGCCCGTTGGCCCTGATGAAAATATGCGTATGAGGCTCAATAAGATCAAGGCCAGAGTGCTTAGCCTTCATCGCGAGCGGGCGAAAGGACTTCTGGTTCGTAGCCGCTGTCAGAGTCCCTTGGAGGACGAGGACCCCGCCACCTACCATCTGGCGCGGGAGCGGCAGAGGGCCGAGACGAACCGGATTGATGGTATACTAACAGCTGCGGATGTTTACCTCACGGAGCGGCAGGAAATACTACGTTATATCCATGTCTATTTTTGTGACCTTTTTCGACCGGTGGACGTTGATATCGACGCCATTCGTGAATTGCTTGCTCCCCTGCCACATAGTCTAACTGATCATGATCGCGATGAACTGGTTGCCCCCTTGTCCTCAACTGATGTTAAGGAGGCGCTGAAGAAAAGCCCTCGTGGTAAGTCTCCGGGGCCGGATGGACTGCCCTCGGAGTTCTATCTGGCCTTCTGGGATTTGCTTGGGGATAAATTGACATCCATGGCGAATGAGGTGCTTGGTGGTATGGCGATTCCCCCTACTTTCTTGGAGGGTCGGGTTATCCTGATCCCCAAGCTTCGGGGTCGCTGTCGGGCGCAAGACCTCCGCCCTATCACCTTAATGAATGCCGACTACAAGCTGATCGCCCGGTGCGTGGCTTGGAAAATAAAGGGGGTTATTGATGACGTCATCAGCCCTTATCAGGCGTGCGGCGTAACTCGTCGCAATATTTTCCATGCGGCCGCTACATATCGTGACGTCGTCTGCCACACCTCTGTCGCCGGGATTCCCGCGGGTGTCATTTCCATCGATTTTTCTAATGCATTTGACCGTATCGGCCATGCATACTTGCTCAGTGTGCTGGATCACTTGGGCTTCGGTCACCGTTTTCTCACTGTTCTTTCTAATATACTGACTGGGGCAACCTCTGTCGTGTCCGTCAATGGATACTCTACTCCGCCTATACCTATCGGCAGGTCGGTGCGCCAAGGATGCCCGTTGTCGATGTTTCTGTTCGTCTTGGCGATTGACCCCCTATTGCGAGCTTTGGGCAACGCCGTAGCTGGTGTACCGGTACACACCGCCACAGTGCGGTGCGTCGCTTATGCTGATGATGTCGGCGTCTTCGTCACCAGGGCGATGGACATTGACTTGATTCGGGCCTCTCTCCGCTTATATGAGCGCGCATCTGGTGCCGCTATCAATCCTCGGAAGACCGTTATGATCCCTATTGGGCGGGGCTGTATCACCACTCCCCGGCCGTGGTACCGTATCGTCGAGGAGCAGCAGATATTGGGCGTTATTATAACTCGTGAGCCTAAGCAAATGCAGGTCCGCAGTTGGCGGCGAGTTCTTACTCTAATCCGTGGCAAATGTCGGGTCAATGCCGCACGACGATTAGACCTCCTCCAGAAGGCCTCACTTATTAATGGCCACATTCTAGCTCGTGCTTGGTACGTGGCACAACTTCTCACCATCCCAAAAATGATGGCACGTACCATCTCTCGGGTGACCTTCTTGTTATTGTGGCGCCATCATATTTTCAAAGTGAAGGCTGACGCTTGTGTCCTTGACCCCTCTGTGGGTGGCCTAGGCCTCGTCCACTTCTATAAGAAGTGCATGGCCCTGCTAATAAACAGGACCGACACGTTGCGGGACACGGACCCGCTAGGACCAACTGCGGCTTTGTTGGAAGCCTACCGTCCACCGTCTGAGAGAGCGCCTATCATGCCTCTTTTGATTCCATACAAGATGTCCCACGTTTGGGACTTCTACTTTAATCGCAGCTACGTCCTTCGGGTGGCGACTCCACGACATCATACGGCTCGGATGACATATATCGCACTTTTAGGGCGACCACCAGTTCACAAATTGGAGTCCCGTTACCCTGACATCAACTGGCGGCAGGTCTGGAAAAATCTCTTCTGTCCACTCCTGCCAACTGCGGTCCGTGGACTTTGGTACAAGTTGGTGAATAATGTCTTACCCACCAACCAGCGAATGTATGACATCCACTTGGTCGCCAGTGCGGATTGTCCCCTGTGTCAGATCCCTGACACCCGACGCCACAGGTTTGAATGCCAACGGGTTTCTGCTGTGTGGGCACTTGCCCGGAGTATGTTGGCGCTCGTCAACTGCACCACGCCCCCAAATGTGACTATTGAATGGTTTACCATTCCCCAATTTCGACTATACCCCCGGACGAAACACAACTCCACTATTTGGATCCTGGGCCATACGATGTATGCCATTCTCGAGCTCCGGCTTTCCACTGCTGTTGAGTTCATGGCGTACCTCTGGACAGCCCACCAAAAGTTGACCTTGACTACAATGTACAGGGAGAATTTTGCAAATTCTTTATCGGCAGCGCTTGTCCACGGTTACCAGTCAGCTCTTGGCCGGTAATGGTGCCGTGTGGTACATTTGTTGTGTTGCCGGTAGTCGCAGACAGTTTTTTCTGACCACTGATTGTCCCCTTGTGGGTAGTGCTGTTCGTTTTAACGTTCCTTTTTGTTTTTGTTTTTCTTTGTTCTTTCCTTTGCCACCGTGGCTTGGTGGCTGATTGCACTTGATTTTGAACTTGAAATCTCAGTTCTCGGGGCGGGGAACCGATTGGCTCTTTCAATTTATCATATTTCTTCACGCATAGGTTGTGATTGGTGGGGATGGTTTTCCCCCACTTTTTCCCTTTCCGTTTCATTCTACCGTTTTCTTTGTGAGAAGGTTTGTATTTTCTTCTTGTAGCTGTGTTTGACATTTCATTTTGTAATCTTTAGCAACAGTAAATTCTGTGCCCACTGTTTTCAAGTTTTTTTTTTTTTTCACCTTTGCGTTCACACGACTTTTTGTACCATATCCTCTTCTCCTTGGACATGACGGAAGTGACCGTCGTCAGTCAAATCTCAGGAAGCTTCCATTCATTTTCTACATTTTACCCGGAGGGTGTTTCTTTTTCTCATCATTCTGCCTTGAATGGTATTGAGTTTTTTTTTCAGGAATGTTCAGTTTTGTTGAATGTCTTGGAGTGTGACAGGTGGGTTGTAGGGGTGGACAAAAAAAATTTTCAAAAATAAAAAAAATAAAAAAATAAAAAAAGGCGGTTCTCCCAGGGCGAGACCTTTCCATTGCACTTCGGTTAGGTTGACCCCTGCGATTACCTCTAATGTAGGTAACTCGGGCGCATAATTTTTGGTAGTCGGGACTGCGTTCGCGCAGTCCCGTTCTTAAATTGTTTCAAAACTCAGCACGCAATAACAGAAGCTTGCCAGTATACAGCAAGCTGCAACTAGATAGGCACAAAACGGTTAGCTGCACGTCAAGGGACCTGGCGTCGAACCCAGAGCCACCCAGCGCGCGGCCCACTCCGCAACGACCTCGGACGTGCGCCCTTAGTAGCAGAAGCCACGACGACGCAACCCCCGCACAGCGTCCGAAAATAGCAGTCGGACAGCCATTTCGGCCCTTCTCTGTCCATCGATGATTGCGCACCGACGGTAAATCGGCGGTGCATCGAGCCCTGCACGGCCGGCTAGTGTGATGGGGCGGTTGGGCCCACAGCAGCCGATGAGCGGCCGTAGGCGGTGCAGCGTGTATCGAGGTATAAGACGGGCCGAAATCAAGCGTCTAGCGTAGCGTCTTACGACTTGCAGACTTGCGGCACTTGGGGTGCTGGGGTCGTAGTCGGGTCGTGAACTGGAGACAACAAGAGCGAGAAAAATGAAAATGAAATTGCGGCCAACAGCACCCTGTTTTCCCAGGTGGTCACCCATCCAAGTACTGACAAGGCCCGACGTTGCTTAACTTCGGTGATCGGACGAGAACCGGTGTTTTCAACGTGGTATGGCCGTTGGCGATCAAATTGTGCAACATGAAACGACAAGTCTGCGTCGGACCATGTCTCTTAATTTCCACACTGAGTGTTTATTTATTTACCTGGCAGTAAAAACACGAGGCTGGCATAAAACGGCCGATCCAGATTTCGTGAAATGAAATAACATTTCTTTATGGAATACATTTAGAAAATTAAAACTTTCGTACCTATTCTCCCTACTAGGGACGAAAAAATAGAAACACTAACTGTTATTATGTTACAGTTGCGACTTGACAAATTCGTTAGATAGTCCAAAGTCGTAGCAAAACAATCTCATTAAATTACACCTGACAAAGACAATAAAACTCGCCTTCAATTAATTCGCTTTTGAATCATTTACATTACAAAACATTCCACTTCCTTTTTTTTTATTTACTTATTTTAGCGTTCATTATGTCTCATTTAACTTATCCCCTCCCCCCACCGACCTACCGACCGACCGACCGACCGACCGACCGACCGACCACCACGACTTCGCCAAAATAAATAAATAAATAAGAGTGTAGGTGATACGAATTACTCCCTGTCCCATAACGCTTATGCCTAATGCAAAGGGTAAAACGTTTAATTTTTTTTTCCTTATACTTTGCCATGTAAGGGGAAAATGACGGCATATACTGGATTCAAATAGCAAAGAACCCAACTAAGCTTTCACAATCCTACTGACAAACAAGAAAAATATTTCTTACCTTGTAGTTTCTATTTGTTCATAGGTGTTCAGTCAGTAACGTAACTAACAATGTATGCTGATTCTTGGTTTCTCTTGAATTCTTCCAATGTGGGGTATGTTCAATGTGCACACTGTAAGGAATGCTGTCCAACATTCTTGGTCGTGTTTGACTGTCTGAGCTGTGGCGCTTCCGTTGCTAAGCAACAGACTCCAGCGATTGACAATACTGCCTCATTTAGCAACATTAAACTCTCTCCTCGTGATAGGTAATGTAACCTATTTTTTTACAGGGCGGAAAAGTCATCCCACAAATGTCATTCGTCGTTACCATAGCAAAAGGGAGAGCGTCTTTCTGATGGAAGGAGGGCCTGAGGTGGTAGACTGCACTTGTATGCCATCTTGCGGAGGATAGAGTGAGTTAGTTACTGCAGCAACGGTCCACGCCTGGACCGCGTGGTCCTCCCTTCCCGCGCGGTCCTCCCTCCCCGCGCAAAGTGCATCGATTTACTTGGCAGTAGGCTGTAATTGCAACTATCTGACACTTAACTCGGCGGCTAAAAGCTGCATTCTAAGTAGAAACTGCAAGAATAGCGACCATGCTCTTTAACAAGAGCTCTCGACGTCTTTCGTAATCGTCAAACATCTGTAGCGCGCGACGTTATAAATATTCGGCAGTGGGTGCGTGAAGGCATACTTACCTGGCGTAGGAGACACCGTGATCATAAAGGCGGTTCTCCCAGGGCGAGACCTTTCCATTGCACTTCGGTTAGGTTGACCCCTGCGATTACCTCTAATGTAGGTAACTCGGGCGCATAATTTTTGGTAGTCGGGACTGCGTTCGCGCTGTCCCGTTCTTAAATTGTTTCAAAACTCAGCACGCAATAACAGAAGCTTGCCAGTATACAGCAAGCTGCAACTAGATAGGCACAAAACGGTTAGCTGCACGTCAAGGGACCTGGCGTCGAACCCAGAGCCACCCAGCGCGCGGCCCACTCCGCAACGACCTCGGACGTGCGCCCTTAGTAGCAGAAGCCACGACGACGCAACCCCCGCACAGCGTCCGAAAATAGCAGTCGGACAGCCATTTCGGCCCTTCTCTGTCCATCGATGATTGCGCACCGACGGTAAATCGGCGGTGCATCGAGCCCTGCACGGCCGGCTAGTGTGATGGGGCGGTTGGGCCCACAGCAGCCGATGAGCGGCCGTAGGCGGTGCAGCGTGTATCGAGGTATAAGACGGGCCGAAATCAAGCGTCTAGCGTAGCGTCTTACGACTTGCAGACTTGCGGCACTTGGGGTGCTGGGGTCGTAGTCGGGTCGTGAACTGGAGACAACAAGAGCGAGAAAAATGAAAATGAAATTGCGGCCAACAGCACCCTGTTTTCCCAGGTTTTTTTTTATTTATTTATTTATTTATTTATTTATTTTTTTTTTTTTTTTTTTAGGGCCTCCCTTCTCCCCTTACAGCCCCTCCTTGCTCTCACCAATATTGCTTTCTTCGGCGAGCCTTCAACGGCTATAATAAAAAAAAAAGGTGCCGTTGCCTTCTTCAAATGAAGAGAGTGATGGTTTCCATTAACCACTGATGTGTTGATGGACGTCATCCAACTTCGGTCACTTGCCGACGTACGCCTTCAGAAAACCGGTTGAGTAATCCAACACATTCTTCGATAACGAAACACGTTGCTTCTTGAAACGTTGAATAGAAAGTAAAGTAATGCAAAATAAATCATAATTGCAGTCCCTGCAGCGATAATCCGCCGACATCTGGTATTGTCGGCAACAAAATTAAAAATGACACTCTCCAATGAGCAGTGATGAACGTCCACAGTAGAAGACTATTCCAATAACATAAGCACTGAAAGAAAGTTTTAAAAGCAAATCAAATCTTCTTTAGGGTTAACACATTTACAAACAGCATAACTGAACACTTTTTCTTGAAGTTTACCAGTTCTTTTCTATTTCAGTTCCGTGAGAGAAATTTGTACAATATGATCACATTTTATAAATCGCTAAATTAATTAGCGTGAAGACTGTTACAGGAAGTTTTCGAATGCATATTGAAGTCCAACATGGAGAAAATTTGCAAAATAAGTTCTATATTTGGGATGTCTTTTCGATACGTCATGTTCGGTAGAAAGGTAATGTAAAAATAGAAAATCGTCCGTGATCTGTAATTGAAGGACTGCGTACGCTGTGTGGGCGAGAAGCCACACCGTAGCCGCCCGTTTCGTATCCGGGAAGGGTCGACAGTCCGGGAGCAGCACACTGTCGGCGTCGAACGCATCGGCGGTGGTCCTGTTGATCAGGGCGAGGATGCGCGTCGCGACGCTCCAGACCGACGCGAACTGCGCGCACGTGAACCTGTGCTCCAACGTGTCCCTCTGGTGGCAGGCTGCACACTCGTCGTCCGGGCGCAGGTGGATGCGGTACATCTTGTCGTTGGTGGCCAGCACGCGGTTGACCACCTTGTACCAAAAGCTGGACAACTCCGGCGAAAGGTAGGGCGCCCACACGTTGGTCCACACCGCCTTCCACGCAGACCTCGGGAAGAGGCCCTCCATCCTGTTAGCAGCCGGCCTGCCCCGCAGACCTCGGTACAAGATCTTCGCAGTGCGCCGCCGAGGATCTAAGTCGTCGCCGTCGAGGTAACTGCGATGGACATAAAACTCCCGCACCTACCGCAGACGGTACGGGATGGTCGACGGATCGATCGGAGCCACGAGCGACGCAGGTCTGTACTGCCGAAATAGCATGGCCGTCGGACTTGTTGGGTGCGTTTCGATGATGCTGCATGTTCTGTGGATTAACAGCGCCGCGGCCTTGGTGGCAAAGTGCGTTAATCCGAGTCCACCCTGTTCCTTCGGCAATGTGCACGTCTCATACGAGACTTTGAAAATCTGGCCCCTCCACAGCAGCCAGTAAACTGCCTGCGCGATAGCCCTACCTATTTCACGTGGCACATGAAAGATTTGCGCAAGATACCATGCTTTGCTAAGCAGGAAACAGTTAATCAAAGCCACCCGCTGTTGCAACACCAGACTGCGCGTAGTATTAAGTTGCGCCATCGCTCGAATTGCATACATAGTAGTGCGCCAGTTAATGACCGCAGTTTTCATCAGATTTGCGTAAAACCAGACACCCAAGATCTTGTGCTGTTGTTTGACTTGGAACCACGGTTGTATAAAAGCAGGACCGACGTTGTATATTGGCAGAAAAACAGTTTTACGAGTGTTCACTAAAGCACCAGACGCCCTCTCGTAACACGTGAGCACTCGTCGGACCACGTCTAAATCAGTCGGCGAAGATACCAAAACACCGAGATCGTCCGCGTACGCGCGACAAACCACTTTTGACTGTCCTATCATCATGCCCACACACGAGGCGTCAAGCTGTCGCAATAGAGGGTCCAAAGAAATGGCAAACAAGCACATCGACAGTGGACAGCCTTGTTTGACTGAACACCGAATAGAAATAGAGTCCGTTAAAACACCATTAACACACACACGAGATTTTGCACCATTGAACAAATTAAAAATCATCTTAACAAATTTTGTCCCAAAACCAAACGTATGCATCACGCGCCGAAGATATATGTGGCCGATGCGATCAAAGGCCGTGGCGAAATCAATCGATAATATTCCTAATGCATGTTATTGGACATTCGCATGAGCAATTGCATCCCTATAGGTGCACACGGCATCGAAAATTGTCCTACGAGGGACTGCACATTGCTGAAAAGGACTGATAACTTTATCCATAACCACCTGCAGTCTTGTCGCCACACACTTTGTAAATAATTTATAATCTCCATTGAGGAGAGTAATAGGCCTTAGATCGGAGATCTTATTCGTCACTCTGGTCTTCGGCGCGAGAGTTACTATGCCTTCTAAAAACGACTCAGGAACCGGTGATCCACTTAAAATTTCGTTAAAAACCCCCGTAATTGTATCCCCGAGTAAAAACCAAAATTTCAAATAAAATTCTGGGGGCAATCCATCCGCTCCTGGCGATTTGTTACGCGAGCACATTTTCAGCACATCACGAACTTCATCTGCCGTAAACGGCTCGTTAAGCTGCCGTCTGTCGTCCGCTGTGAGAACACGCGGAACATCTTGCAACATTCGCCGCATCGCCGCCGCATCGCAGTGTTTCTCGGCAAACAGCTGCGAGAAGTGTCTGTGCGCCTCTCTCAGTATATCCGCGTGCTCGGATAGCTTCGCGCCGCCCTCCGCCTCCAGTTCTCTGACCGTACGCCGAACGGCGCGCCGGCGCTCGCGCAGCAGGTGGAAAGCGGACGGCGCCTCCCCCACCCCCGCCCCCGGCGCCTGGCACCGCACTGCCGCCCCCTCCAGCTTCTCCCGTTGTATCGCCATCAGCCTCCCCTTCACCTGCCGGATGGTTGCCGCCCTCCTACCAGGATTGTCAGTCGGCAAGTTTATTGCGTCCCTCAAACAGTTTTCATAAAATGACATAGTTGACCTCTTCCAGTGCGCCACTTCCTTACTAAATTCTTGTAAAGCCTTGCGCAACGCTGGCTTCACAAAGTCCACCCACCAAGACGTCACAGTCGGATAAAAGTCTCTATAGACCGCAAGGCGCGTCCACACATTGACAATAGCCGGGGTCAAACTGGCGTCGTACAAATGGCTGGTATTAAGTTTCCACAGCCGCCGTGCTCGAAATGGGGGTCCCAGCAAAGAATGGAAACGGCAAACGTACGCACAGTGATCAGAGAAGATAACCGGATGGACCACAGAATCGACTATACAGTCTTTGTTGTCACTAGATATATAAATTCTATCAATCCGGCTTCTTCCAGTGGCGTAAAAGTATGTAAAGCCCGCACCATGCGGGTATAAGTGACGCCACGAGTCCGTCAGCCGCAGCTCCGTAACTAAAGTTGAAAATTCCAAACACTTGTGCGCACTCGGTTCCTGATCTTTATCGTCTGTCACGCAATTAAAATCGCCTCCTAAAATTAGAGGAAGCGGAGGTCCTTGTAAAAGGTGACAAATTTCTTGACTGTAAAACACGCGCCGTAGCGCCCTCCCCTCAGCACCAGAAGGAGCATAAATATTTGCATAGCGGACGCCGCCCACAGTACACGCCACACCACGACCGCTAGGAAGTTTGGCAATGTTAAGGACGTCATGTCCTAATTTCACTAAAATTGCCGTACCACAACTGTACTCGGGATCATAGTTCATTAAAACTTCATAACCTGGTACAACACAGATAAAATCGGTAACCACCTCTTGTAGAAATACAATATCTGCATCAATAAAATGTATAAAATCCAAAAACGCTAAAAATTTTGCCTGGGACTCAAATCTATTCAGGTTCACAGTAGCGACTACAGATGGAGCTCTCGCTACCATACGCTCGTGTGTATTGACGAAAACTAGGCGCGGGTTTGAGTCCCGCCACCCTCTTCACCCATCTCACTCTCTGCACTCCAGTCAATTCTCTCAGACACCTGCTCATCATCCATCCTCACATCCGTAGACGAAGACCCGATCGGCGCAGACGAGGAGATTTGCTGCTGGGGCCGCGTGCGCTTCTCATACGTATCGTCCGACTTCCTCTTTATCGGCGCCGTCACCTGTGCGCTCTCGCAGTCCATGGCGTCCCACCCACCCTGCTCCAACATTTGTTTTAACTGCCGAACCGTTTCGTCCCTCCTCATCTCTTCCGCACTCAATTTCTGGGCAGCTTCGTCAGACCGAGATTGGCGGCGTCCGGGATCAGAACCCTGCGCCACCCGCGCCGCCTTCTCCTCTTCGCGGGCCGCGCGCTCTAAGGCCTTCTGTTTCCGACGCTGCCGGACGCTCAAACCGCGCGTATCGGTCCCCTTCTCCGGAGACGAACTCCGATCCCGACGTTGCGACTGCTTTTCGGACCTACTAGAACTCGCACTACGCGATCGAGATTCTCGACCGCTGCGGTCAGCAGAGCTATCTGTCTGAGGTTTTGGAGTAAGGTCCACCGCAGCCGCCCTCTGATCGAAAGGTATCGGCGTAGTTGCACCTTTCACCTGCGGCGTAACAAATTCTGCATCTTGACCTACCACACAAACCGGTTCTTGCAAGGGTGGCGCCAATGTTCCAGGAACAGTTGAAGCTGTGCCGACACTAACAGGCGCGTCCACAACCACAGCGTCACGAACGATAACGGAAGGCACGGGTTGTGATCCCGTCCTGACCTCGTCATGCGCAATATGGTGTGACACAGAGAGATCGTCACTAATTTCATTGTCTTCTCGTGTCATATTATCACCTACGGCCGCAGATGTTGTCGCGCCGACATTGACTTCTGGCGCAGTAACAACATCAGATCTAATACCAACTACCGAAGGTGCCAAAACGGATGTTTCCGTCTCCGGTAAAAGCCGAATTGCAGGACGCGTCACTAAACCGGTAGACACCGTCGCGTCAGGTGGCAACAAGTGTGGTGTAGTGTCCATCTCATCCCCTCGATCAACAGTTTCCCCATCATTCTGCACGGGAGACGAACCCAGTGCCACAGCGGCATACGTCATTTGCGCGCCCCCCTGCGTTTCCGGCGGCAGCTGCGCAGGGCGCCGGCGCCGCGGACAATGCTGCCTGAGGTGGTCAGTGGCATTGCAATAAGAACAGGTCTGCGGCTGCCCCTCATAAGTCACAAATGCGCGGTGGCCTCCAATTACGACAAACGAAGGAATGTGCTGGCGCACTACCATCTTGATCGACCTGATACCATTATCAACCTGGTATACGTATGCTGAGGACCACTTTTCCTTTGTAACCGATATCACGTCACCATAAGGCATAAGACTTCTTCTAATAGTCTCTAAACGCGTCTCAAACGGGAGGTTGAAAACACGCACATTGCGCATTCCAAATCCCGCATACGAAAGTGTCACTTCACTAATTGTCCCATTCATGTGCCGAAATTTTCGAACTCCGTTATTATGTTTGACAAGAGTGTCACACATTTCCGGGGAACTCAGTTTAAGAAATAAACAGTTCAAAATAGTGTCCATTTGTACACCGAGAACGACATTTTCGGGTAAGACTAGTTCATCTCTCATCCAAGTATGTACTTCAAACGCAAAAGGCCTAGGAACGTTTTTCTGAAATTCGACCTGTATGTTATTCTGGCGTTCTTCGCCCATTACTCACGTTTTCGTTGAACAATAACAGGAATAAGGTCGCAGGCGAAAGCGAAGAGCCGCCGCCGGCCGAAGCACAGTGCTCGACGTAAACACTTCCCGCGCGGCCCACCGATGTGTTGCCAGGCGGGCAGCCAGCCAAGTACTGACAAGGCCCGACGTTGCTTAACTTCGGTGATCGGACGAGAACCGGTGTTTTCAACGTGGTATGGCCGTTGGCGAGCAAATTGTGCAACATGAAACGACAAGTCTGCGTCGGACCATGTCTCTTAATTTCCACACTGAGTGTTTATTTACCTGGCAGTAAACCCACGAGGCTGGCATAAAACGGCCGATCCAGATTTCGTGAAATGAAATAACATTTCTTTATGGAATGCATTTAGAAAATTAAAACTTTCGTACCTATTCTCCCTACTAGGGACGAAAAAATAGAAACACTTTCTGTTATTATTGTTACAGTTGCGACTTGACAAATTCGTTAGATAGTCCAAATTCGTAGCAAAACAATGTCGTTAAATTACACCTGACAAAGACAATAAAACTCGCCTTCAATTAATTCGCTTTTGAATCATTTACATTACAAAACGTTCCACTTCCATTTTTTATGTACTTATTTTAGCGTTCATTATGTCTGATTTAACTTATCCCCTCCCCCCACCGACCGACCACCACAACTTCGCCTAAATAAATAAGAGTGTAGGTGATACGAATTACTCCCTGCCCCATAACGCTTATGCCTAATGCAAAGGGTAAAACGTTTAATTTTTTTTCCTTAGTCTTTGCCATGTAAGGGGAAAATGACGGCATATACTGGATTCAAATAGCAAAGAACCCAACTAAGCTTTCACAATCCTACTGACAAACAAGAAAAATATTTCTTACCTTGTAGTTTCTATTTGTTCATAGGTGTTCAGTCAGTAACGTAACCAACAATGTATGCTGATTCTTGGTTTCTCTTGAATTCTACCAATGTGGGGTATGTTCAATGTGCACACTGTAAGGAATGCTGTCCAACATTCTTGGTCGTGTTTGACTGTCTGAGCTGTGGCGCTTCCGTTGCTAAGCAACAGACTCCAGCGATTGACAATACTGCCTCAATTAGCAACATTAAACTCTCTCCTCGTGATAGGTAATGTAACCTATTTTTTTTTTTTTTTTTTTACAGGGCGGAAAAGTCATCCCACAAATGTCATTCGTCGTTACCATAGCAACAGGGAGAGCGTCTTTCTGATGGAAGGAGGGCCTGAGGCGGTAGACTGCACTTGTATGCCATCTTGCGGAGGATAGAGTGAGTTAGTTACTGCAGCAACGGTCCACGCCTGGACCGCGTGGTCCTCCCTTCCCGCGCGGTCCTCCCTCCCCGCGCAAAGTGCATCGATTTACTTGGCAGTAGGCTGTAATTGCAACTATCTGACACTTAACTCGGCGGCTAAAAGCTGCATTCTAAGTAGAAACTGCAAGCATAGCGACCATGCTCTTTAACAAGAGCTCTCGACGTCTTTCGTAATCGTCAAACATCTGTAGCGCGCGACGTTATAAATATTCGGCAGTGGGTGCGTGAAGGCATCGAATCCCCCCAACTGTAGCTATTGCCGGGCTGATCTCGGCTACTTCAGTTGGATTCCTGTTCACGCTACTTCCTTCCGTTCCTGCTTTGCGCCGCCGCCGCCGCCGCCGCCGCCTCCGCCACCGCCACCGCCGCCGCCGCCGCCGCCGCCGCCGCCGCCCAGGCCCCTCACCTGGTCCTGCTCCTCCGCCGCCGCCGCCGCCGCTGCCGCCGCCCCCCAGGCCCAGCCCCTGGCCCCCCCCGCCGCCGCCGCCGCTGCCGCCGCCGTCGTCTTCGTAGCAGCACCAACGTCCACGCTGCCGCCGCCGTCGCCGCCGTCATCGCTGCCGCCCTGCCGGTCTCCGCTCGTCGCCCTGGACTGCGCCCCTGTCGTAAGAGCTGCCCATGGCGACCTCATCGTCCACCCCGTCAACTTCCTCCTCCCTCTCCGCAGTTCCCACAATAACCCTGCCCCCTGTCCATACTGCACCCATCATTCTTCCTACCACCCCCTCCCTCGCCTCCACAACAATCACCTGGAGCCCCTCCAGCCTTCCCCAAACTACTCTCCCGCTCCATGTCATCCTCTCCGCTTCACCATCCCATGAGGTCCCCCCTCCCCCTCCGCTCTACCTCCCCCTCACTACCCCCTACACTGCACCGGTCAATTCCGCCCATGTGACGCACCGCCGAGCCACGGTGGCAGATACGCCGCTGTCGCCCCCGCCCCCTTCTCACCTTCTACCCCACCATCCGCCTCCCATCGAAATCCCACTTGATCGTGTTTCCCTCCCAGCCCCTCCTACCTATGCCTCCGTCACCGCCTCTGCTCCAGCATCTCTACCTGCCTCTACTGGCGCCATCCCCAAGCGCACCCAGAAACGGGGAAGTGCGGACCCTTCCCCCACCTCCACCAAATCGAAGAAAGCTCCCCCCCCTCCCCCGCCCCCTTCTCCTCCCCCTCTTACGGACTCTATGGACACCGCCCCCATTCTCCCACGCCCCCAACCCGACATGTTCACATATGTACTGTCCCATCCTGATCCCCGATTCCTTGAACATAAAAACCTCTCCCTCCAAATTCGGAAGTATTTCCCCTCCGCCCCCATCTCCCAAATTATTCCCCGCCGAGACTCTGTCCTCCTGAAGTCCCCCAGCCCCACCCTCCACACAGACATCCTCGCTCGCATCCCCAAGGTCCTTTTCGGCCCTCATGCCTCCCTCACCCCCTACTATACAGCCTCCTCTGCCCGCCAACCACCTCCCCCCCGCCGCCCTCCGACCCTCACCGCCGTGATCACAAGGCTTAGTCCTTTGATTACGGAGGAAGAGGTGTTGGAGCAACTCAACTCTCACCCCGACATCTCCATCCGTTCCGCCAAGCGGATCAACAATGACTCTGGCCCCACCCGTTTGATGCGGATATTTACTGAATCCGCATCTTCCCTTGACCACCTCTTCCTCGAGGGTGCGCTGATATACGATCGCCGCCACACGGTAGAACCCTCCCGATCCCCCCCGCAAGCCTACCGCTGCGCCAGGTGCCTCGTTTATAATGATCACCTGACGCAGAACTGCAAAAACCCTCCCACCTGTCCCCACTGCAAAGACTCCCACCTCCATAAACACTGTCCCAACCTCACCTCTCCTCCCACCTGCAACACCTGTGGCGGCCCTCACCCTACCTACTCCT
This sequence comes from Locusta migratoria, assembly GCA_026315105.1. Lineage (NCBI taxonomy): Eukaryota > Metazoa > Arthropoda > Insecta > Orthoptera > Acrididae > Locusta > Locusta migratoria. Next base: position 568,608,019 of record CM048746.1, read on the forward strand.
ACAAGTGCAAATCCGTCCCTCCACCTGCTCCCTCCAAACCCGAACTCACCGTCCCCATCCGCCCCATAGATCCTCCCATGCACCCCAATCAATCCTTGGTCCCTCCCCCCACCGCCGAAGACGTTATCCGGTTCGTCACCACCGTCCTCGCCAACATCCACCCCTTCCAGCGTCCCCACACCCTCCAACATATTGCACTGGCCGCCAGGTCCGTGTTCAATCTGGACACCTTTGCCACCTTCTCCCGTGCCCACTCCCACTTCGCCTTTTCCCGCCTCGAGACCCAAGTTTAAGTCCCTCCGGTCCCCTTCCTTTCCCCACCCCTCCTCTACCCTCCCCAACCCTCCCTCTACCCCATCATGGCAGGCCCATCCTATACCCTCCTCTACCACAACATCCGCTCCCTCCCAGCCAATAAGAACCTCTTCCTCCACACTCTCTCCCAACACCGCGTGGATGCCTTCCTACTCAACGAGACCTTCCTGCAACCCCGCCAACCAGTCAACACCAATCCTTACCTTCTCCACCGCACCGACGGACCCCCACCCCTGGCCCGAGGCGGAGTGGCGATCGGCCATCTCCGTCACCACCCCGTCCGGCTACACCCTCTCCTCAATGACCCCACTGAACACTTGATCCTCAGCCTCTTTCTTCCCTCCCTCACTGTCACTCTCGCCACCATTTACATTCGCTCCACCTCTCCTCTCCCGTACGATTTCCTCTCCCATGTCGACCGCACCTTCCCGACCTATGTCATTGCCGCTGACCTCAACCTTCATTCCCGTCACCCCGCTGAACTCCGGCGGTGGCGTCAGTTCGTCACCACCTCGCTCCGGGGCGACGTCCTTCCCCTTCCCCGCCCAACCCGCCCCGAAAGCAACACCACACCCGATGCAGTACTGGTGTCTCCCAACCTCCTTGGGCGCATCACGGCGGACGTCCTCGACCTAATAGGCAGTGACCACGCCCCTGTCCTACTTACCTTTGACCACCGCCCCCGCCCTGCCCGCGCTCCTCGTCCCATGCCCCCTCCCAAACTCGTCCATGATTATTCCCGTGCCGACTGGGATGCCTACCGTCGCTCCATTGACACCTCGGTCGAAAGCCACCCACTACCCCTCCATACTCCCGTCGATATTGACCATGCCTCCTCCTTTCTCCAGCAGACCGTTGCTGACGCGGTCCATGCCCACATCCCTACCCGGGCGATCTATCCTCACCGCCCTACCCTTCCTCCACAGGCCGTCCTTCTCCTCCGCGAATCCCGCCGTCTGTACCGCTCCTTTCTCCGGACCCGTGACCGGGATACTCTCCAACGCCACCGGCAACTCCAACGACACATAAGAAACCTTTTGACCGCGAAGAAACGCCGGGACTGGCGTCAGACATGCACCTGCCTTAACTCGCTCCTCCCGGTCTACTCCGCCAAGTACTGGCGTGCCTTCCGCCGCCTTACTGGCAGTCACTCCTCCCCCCACTACCCACTTCTCCATGATGATCGTCCTTTCCCTGACAACGCCAGTAAGGCAGAACATTTTGCCTCCTACCTTTCTGATGTATTTTCCATTCCTGATGATCCCCTCTTTGACTACTCTCTCTTCCCGGATGTCCATGAGCGCACCGACACCTCCTCTCCTCCGCTCGCCCCTGGCTTCCAGTACTTGGACCGCATTCCTCCCTCAGAATTGAACACTCCCATTACTGCCCGTGACATAATAGACACTCTTCGCACGAAACGAAACACCGCCCCCGGTCACGACCGGCTAACCTACCGCCACCTTCGCGCATGCCCCCTCTCATTTCATGAAGTCCTTGCCAAACTCTACAACGTCATCCTTTACACTGGCTTCTACCCCGACCTGTGGAAAATCTCCCGTATTCTCATGTTCCTCAAGCCTGACAAGCCCCCGTCCCAGACCTCATCCTACCGTCCCATCAGTCTTACCTCCGTGTTCAGCAAGGTCCTGGAAACCATCCTTTCTCGTCGAATCCACCAGCACCTCCACCGCCACCAGTTTCTCCCCTCCTCCCAATGTGGCTTCCGACCCTCCTTCTCCGCCGACGACCAGCTCCTTCGCCTGACTCATCTCCTCTCCGTCCAACTCAACTCCCGTCGCTCCGCAATTTTTGTATCCCTCGACATCCAAAAAGCCTACGACCGAGTATGGCATTCCGGTCTCCTCTTCAAGATCCAGCTCTACGCCCTTCCCATTAATTACGTCCGCCTCATCGCTTCCTTCCTTACCCGCCGCCCCTCCTACGTCACTGTCTGCAACTCCAATTCCCGTATTTTCTACCCCTCCGCCGGGGTGCCCCAAGGCTCAGTCCTCTCTCCCCTCCTCTATCTCCTCTACTCTGCCGACATGCCTCAACCCCAACCTCCTGTCTATCTCCTCCAATATGCTGACGACACCGCCTTCCTGGCCCTCGCCCCCTCCCTTGCCCGTTCCCAGGTTTTGCTCCAGTCCCACCTCACCGAGTTCGCCTCCTGGTGTAACCGGTGGCTCCTCTCCGTCAATCCCGACAAATCCCAGGCAATAGTCATAGGTCGTACTACCCGCACCTTCCGCCTCCACGATTTCTATCTTACCCTTCACAACCGACCCATCCGCCACACCCCCACCCTCAAGTACCTTGGCCTTACCCTTGACCGCCAACTGTCCTGGACTCCATACCTCAAATCCCTCCGTGAGAAAGCTCTGTCCCGCCTAAACCTCCTAAAACTCCTTACTGGCCGGACGTGGGGCCTCCACCCTTCCACTGTCCTTCACACCTACAAATCAATCATGCGCCCCGTCCTTTGTTCCTTCCACCCCGCCTGGATATCAGCCCCTCCTACTTTCTACAAGTCCCTCCAGATTCTAGAACGCCACGCCCTCCGCCTCGCATACCGTATCAGACTCCCTTCCCCCACGCGGATCCTCTATGACCTCATCCCCTTCCCTCCTCTCCTACAACACCTCGAACATCTCCGGCTCCTTTACGCATCCCGCAAAATAGAGTCCCAAAACCCTCTGGTCTACCCTATTCTTACGAATCCCGGGCCTCTGCCACGCCTCCGCCAAACCGTCCCTCCCGGCCTTCACCTCCATACGCTCCGTATCCTCTCCCAAGGCAATTTCCGCACCCTTCCTCTACCGGATACCGAACTTCGGCCCGATATCTACCCCTCCTACCAACTCTGATCCCTTCCCCGTAGCATCAGCGCCCCTCCCCTCTCTCCCGTCCCTTTTCCTTCCCGCCCGCTTGGCTACCCTCTCCCATGCCCAGAGTCTCGTCACTCCTTCCCTCCTTACGCTCTCTTCCCTCCCCTTCTCCCCCTCCCCCGCACTTCCCCCGTCCCTGCCCCACCTCCCCCCCTCCATCCCCTCCCCACTCCCTGCGGGGGCGTCTCGACTTTTTATCTCCGTGTTCAGTGCAAGTGTCTCCAGTGTCGTGTGTTTTAGTCAGTGCCTCCACAATCGCCGTCCCCATGTTTTATTCTATGCGCCGTCAGCTGTCTCCGTGTGTGAACTTCGTGTCTCCGCAATGTACTTTTAAACTTGTCACCGTGGCCGGTTGTTTCTACTGACTGTGTGTGTGTTTTATCGCTACTCGTCTCTTTTTTGTTCTCTGCCATATGTTTTGTCCCATTTATACATGTCCGTTTTAGTCTGTCGAAAACTCTGTCTGTCAATGTTTTTTTAATTTCCGCAATTTTGTTCATCTTTTTTATATTTTATCTCTTCTTTGTGAAATGTTTGTATATCACATGGCTGAAGAGCAGCCACCGCAGCTGCTGCCAGCCTGCCAGCTGTTTCTACGGCTGGCTTTAAAACAACAATAAAGGGAAAAAAAATGCGTGAAGGCATACTTACCTGGCGTAGGAGACACCGTGATCATAAAGGCGGTTCTCCCAGGGCGAGACCTTTCCATTGCACTTCGGTTAGGTTGACCCCTGCGATTACCTCTAATGTAGGTAACTCGGGCGCATAATTTTTGGTAGTCGGGACTGCGTTCGCGCTGTCCCGTTCTTAAATTGTTTCAAAACTCAGCACGCAATAACAGAAGCTTGCCAGTATACAGCAAGCTGCAACTAGATAGGCACAAAACGGTTAGCTGCACGTCAAGGGACCTGGCGTCGAACCCAGAGCCACCCAGCGCGCGGCCCACTCCGCAACGACCTCGGACGTGCGCCCTTAGTAGCAGAAGCCACGACGACGCAACCCCCGCACAGCGTCCGAAAATAGCAGTCGGACAGCCATTTCGGCCCTTCTCTATCCACCGATGATTGCGCACCGACGGTAAATCGGCGGTGCATCGACCCCTGCACGGCCGGCTAGTGTGATGGGGCGGTTGGGCCCACAGCAGCCGATGAGCGGCCGTAGGCGGTGCAGCGTGTATCGAGGTATAAGACGGGCCGAAATCAAGCGTCTAGCGTAGCGTCTTACGACTTGCAGACTTGCGGCACTTGGGGTGCTGGGGTCGTAGTCGGGTCGTGAACTGGAGACAACAACAGCGAGAAAAATGAAAATGAAATTGCGGCCAACAGCACCCTGTTTTCCCAGGTGGTCACCCATCCAAGTACTGACAAGGCCCGACGTTGCTTAACTTCGGTGATCGGACGAGAACCGGTGTTTTCAACGTGGTATGGCCGTTGGCGAGCAAATTGTGCAACATGAAACGACAAGTCTGCGTCGGACCATGTCTCTTAATTTCCACACTGACTGTTTATTTATTTACCTGGCAGTAAAAACACGAGACTGGCATAAAACGGCCGATCCAGATTTCGTGAAATGAAATAACATTTCTTTATGGAATACATTTAGAAAATTAAAACTTTTGTACCTATTCTCCCTACTAGGGACGAAAAAATAGAAACACTAACTGTTATTATGTTACAGTTGCGACTTGACAAATTCGTTAGATAGTCCAAAGTCGTAGCAAAACAATCTCATTAAATTACACCTGACAAAGACAATAAAACTCGCCTTCAATTAATTCGCTTTTGAATCATTTACATTACAAAACATTCCACTTCCTTTTTTTTATTTACTTATTTTAGCGTTCATTATGTCTGATTTAACTTATCCCCTCCCCCCACCGACCTACCGACCGACCGACCGACCGACCGACCGACCGACCACCACGACTTCGCCAAAATAAATAAATAAATAAGAGTGTAGGTGATACGAATTACTCCCTGTTCCATAACGCTTATGCCTAATGCAAAGGGTAAAACGTTTCATTTTTTTTTTCCTTAGACTTTGCCATGTAAGGGGAAAATGACGGCATATACTGGATTCAAATAGCAAAGAACCCAACTAAGCTTTCACAATCCTACTGACAAACAAGAAAAATATTTCTTTCCTTGTAGTTTCTATTTGTTCATAGGTGTTCAGTCAGTAACGTAACTAACAATGTATGCTGATTCTTGGTTTCTCTTGAATTCTTCCAATGTGGGGTATGTTCAATGTGCACACTGTAAGGAATGCTGTCCAACATTCTTGGTCGTGTTTGACTGTCTGAGCTGTGGCGCTTCCGTTGCTAAGCAACAGACTCCAGCGATTGACAATACTGCCTCATTTAGCAACATTAAACTCTCTCCTCGTGATAGGTAATGTAACCTATTTTTTTACAGGGCGGAAAAGTCATCCCACAAATGTCATTCGTCGTTACCATAGCAAAAGGGAGAGCGTCTTTCTGATGGAAGGAGGGCCTGAGGCGGTAGACTGCACCCGTATGCCATCTTGCGGAGGATAGAGTGAGTTAGTTACTGCAGCAACGGTCCACGCCTGGACCGCGTGGTCCTCCCTTCCCGCGCGGTCCTCCCTCCCCGCGCAAAGTGCATCGATTTACTTGGCAGTAGGCTGTAATTGCAACTATCTGACACTTAACTCGGCGGCTAAAAGCTGCATTCTAAGTAGAAACTGCAAGCATAGCGACCATGCTCTTCAACAAGAGCTCTCGACGTCTTTCGTAATCGTCAAACATCTGTAGCGCGCGACGTTATAAATATTCGGCAGTGGGTGCGTGAAGGCATACTTACCTGGCGTAGGAGACACCGTTGTTCCTACGTCTAGGTTCGCGGTCGGGCTACGTTGTTGTTGTAGTCAAAGTTGCTTTTCGTGTGTTGGCCGGTCGGCCATATTTTTGCGTGATGTCCTTCGATATGTCGACAGTCCCTCGAGTGAACAGCATCCAATGCATGTTCGACAGAAAAGCGTCACGGCCTACCGCGTTCGACATTCATGATTGGTTGTTTGGAGATTTGCAAATACCGTTTGCAGTTGTTGACACTTTCCAGCTGGATTTCTTGTTGTATCGTTTATTTGTGAAATTTGTCAATTCGGAGTCCTTCGAGAAATACGTCCAAGAAAAAGCCGGTGAACATGACTTTCGGCATTTTGACGGTACGGTTAGCAAAGTGACGGTGTTGCCTTCTGGTGTGCGCAATGTGCGCGTTTTCAACGTACCTCCGGAATGTCCCAACGAGGTAATAGGCCGTGCTTTGTCTGCTTACGGACAAGTGCTTTCGATCGTCAATGAAAAGTGGTCGACCGCGTACCGCTATCCAGTGAATAGCGGCGTTCGTAGTGTCAAGATGGACGTTCGTAAGCCTATTCCGTCCTATATGAACATTGCAGGCGTGCGAGCGCAGGTCAGCTACATTGGTCAGCTGCCCACCTGTTCTGTGTGCCAGTCGCCGGACCATCTGCGGATGAAATGCCCTCGTAGGCGACCCCTGCAACTGCCGCGTGCTACCACCGTTGCCGACACCGCGCAATTTCCACTGCTTAGTGCCGTTGTAGCGGGATCTGCCCCCCGCCCGGTGCCGCTGGTGGACGCCGTGACACGGGACTCAAACCCTCCGGCCGACAACCCCTCTCCTGTCACTGTACAATATGTGGGAGTGGAACTTCCATCCCAGATGCCGGTTGCCGTGACTGACGTACCCAAATCGCCTGTCCCTTCTCTTGCAACAACGTCTGCCATCCCAGCAACTAATCCGGAGCAGGTGGAGGCGGCTACGGACGTCGGTTTTGCAGAACCGGTCGTTCCGGCCGACGAAGCGCCCGTAGCACAGGAGGCCAACATCGACGCCCCCAAAAAGCGTCGTCGGCGACGCAGGAAAAAGCCTACCGAGGAGGAGGCCATGTCGGATGACGCGTCCCTCACTCATAGTGAGAGCGCCAGTGACACTGAGTCGCAGCATTCTGCATCTGCAGGCTCGTACTCGGCTGCTCAAAACGATCCTGTTCGACAGCAGGCTCGTAATCTCGAGGCGCTCCTTAGCTCCGTTAGGGAGCGGGGAGTTGTGCGGGTAAAGAGGAAAAGCGACCAGGCCGCCGAACGGGTCTCCCAGCGCACTCGTACGCACCCTCTGCCTCCGGCGGACACTGTGGGGGCGCGTGGGGAAGGCACGCAGTCTCAGGCACCTCCGGACCTCACCAAAACACCCATGGACTTGTCCGCACAGGTGGAAGAAGATTTTTATTAACAATAGTGGCTTATGGCGTCGAGCACGCATCAACTTAACATCTTTACTGTGAACGCGAATAGGATGCACTACGTTCACAAAGCGGTGGCATTGAATGACTTCTTGAGGCAGAATAATTGTGATGTGGCTTTTATTCAAGAGATCACTCCTGCAGCTCTTCAGTGTATTACGGATTTTACTATCGTTTCCAATGTGGACCCTACCATGGAGACAGGCACAGCTATTTTCACCCGTCCAGGCATTGATGTTAGCAGTATCGAAACCTTACCCAATGGTCGCGCCATTAAATGTGTTATCCATGGGATCACGTTTGTCAACGTGTACGGCCCGTCCGGTGATATTCCTGCGCAACGTCTCTTTTATCGGCAGGACCTCTGTACACTTCTGGCGCACACAACTGATAATATCATCATGGGTGGTGACTTCAACGTTGTGCTCTGCGACGTTGATCAGCTTCCGCGACCCTATAAGAGTCCGGAACTGGGAACGTTAGTTGACGCTCTCCGAGTCATTGACACCTGGCGAGTCTTACATCCTAATGATACGGATTACACTTATTTTCATGCTACTGGATGTGGTCGGCTGGATCGTATTTATGTGTCAACAACCCTGAAAGACCAGATACGGAGTACCAGTGTCTTGCCGGTCATTTTCTCCGATCACTGTAGCTATATGTGCCGTATCAATCTGCCTTCTGTGCAGCCTCCTCGCCGTCGGTCCCTTTGGAAACTTAACTGCAGTCTCTTATCTGACGACAATCTTGCGGAAGGCTTCTACGATCTTTGGAATATCTTGCTTTTGAAACGACCCAATGCGACCTCCACTATGGAATGGTGGATCACAGTTGCCAAGCCCGCGATCCGTCATTACTTGATGTCATATAGTCGTGAGAAAGCGTATCTGCAAAAGGCTACAGCTGCTTTCCATGATCAATGTTTGAAAGACCTAATCCGCCTTGTGACGCTGGATCCTCAGTGGCTTCCGCTGCTGAAACGGTTCAAGGCGAAATTGCTCCAGGACTTACGCTCTCGCGGTCAAGGTCTCGTAACGCATAGCCAACCTCTTGGTGTCGTTGCGGATGAGCCGGCCTCGGTTTATCATCTATTCCGGGAACGCCGCCGTCGTGAGCAATTATACATTGCGGACTGGATACAGACGGACGGCAGTCGAACCAATGACCCTCAAGTCTTCCGGCGTGAGATCCAGGACTATTTCCTGGCTTTGTTCCGAGATCCGATCACTGACACGGCCATGATCGATGCTTTCTTAGACAATGTTCCATCTGCTATAACGGACGATCATCGCCGGAGTCTTAATGCAGATTTCTCGCGTGATGACGATAAAGACGCTATGCACCGTAGTCCTCGGGGTAAATCACCTGGCCTTGACGGAATCCCCGTTGAGTTCTACATCCGGTTTTCAGACGTTCTTAGTGACGTTTTAGTTGACGTCGTAAACGATCTCCGGCGTGGAGCGGCAGTTCCGCCGGCGTTTACTGAGGGATGCATTACCCTCATTCCAAAAACGAGGGGAACACCCAGCATTGCTACCCTCCGTCCTATTACGTTACTGAACGTCGATTATAAAATTGTCGCAAGGTGCATTGCTTTTCGCATGAAACAAGTTTTGCCGTCCGTCATCAGCCACCATCAATCGTGCGCAGTGCGTGACAGGAATATATTTGACGCTGTTCTCACTTATAGAGATCTCATCAGCTTCATTAGAGCGAGCAGGAACCGCAGTGCAGCGATCCTACTGATTGACTTTCAAAATGCGTTCGATCGGATTAGTCACACATATCTTCGACGGGTCATGTCTCGTATGGGGTTCGGTCCAATGTTCACCAGCTTCGTGCATCGATTGCTTGGAACTGCCACGTCCCGTGTCAATGTAAATGGCTGTCTTAGCGCGCCGATCCCGATCAGCCGGTCAGTTAGGCAGGGGTGCCCGCTTTCCATGGAGCTCTTTGCTATTGCTCTTGACCCGCTACTCAGGAACGTCTCGAGAGAATGCAGCGGGATTCGTGTAGAGACTGATCGTGTGGTCTGTGCTGCCTTTGCAGATGACCTAGGCGTTTTTATTGAACGGCCGGAAGACATTGACCAACTCCGTGTCGTTCTCCATCGTTACGAAACTGTAACGGGTGCTCTTGTCAATCCTAGGAAGACGGTTCTCTTACCACTGACACGTTGGACGTGGAACGAGCACCGCGACTGGTACCGGACTGTAACCGAACACAAGGTACTCGGAGTAATTATGACAGCCAATCCTCAGAAAATGGAGGCGCTTAACTGGAGTAAAACGCTTTATACTATACGCGCAATCACTAATATACACTCGTCTCGATCTCTTGAACTCCTCGACTGGGTACACCTCATAAATACCCACATACTGTCGAAAGCCTGGTATTTAGCCCAAGTGCTCCCCGTCCCAAAAGAGATTGCGCGCGGCATCAAGTTTGCAGCCTATTGCATGCTGTGGCGAGGGAGTATTTTTAAACCATCCATGGACACGTGTGCTCTCCCACCCACCGCTGGTGGGCTCGGGTTAGTGGACTTTCGTGCAAAGTGCGCCGCGCTGTTCATACGACGCACCAACGCGGTGTTACACAAAGTGCCTGGCAGTCCAACAGACATACTTTTCCGACGCTTCCCACCGCTCTCTCCCGTCGCCCCGGTCCAGATCAATCGCATCCTATTCTTTTTGAACTTCCTCCGGTACTATTACTTGAACACCAGTTACGTTCTGGATGATGACTTCTATCACAAGAGCACTCGTGACCTCCTCTGTGCACTCCGAGGTACACCGGCCCCCAACAAATGGGAATCGCGCCTGCCTCATCTGAACTGGAAAAATGTTTGGGCCAATATTCATTCCGATGTTTTACCCGTCAACATCCGGTCAACGTGGTATACAGTTGTGAACCGCATCGTGGCGACTAATTCCAAACGGCACTCCATCCATCTGACGCCTACCGGTAACTGTGTGACGTGTGCCGTGGAGGATACGGTCGAACACCGTTTTGAGTGTCGCCAACACCATCGCGTTTGGGATCTCGCCCGCGATATGTTACGATTAATTCACATAGTCGCTGTGCATTCCATCACTGCTGCCGACGCCATAACGCCCGACTGGAAACACTTCCCTACGACGAAACATAACGCAACAACCTGTATATTTGGACGGACTATTCTTGCAATATTTAAGATTGGCATAACGGACCCCGTGGATATTCTAACACTCTTGTGGAGTGAACACGAGGCGGAAAAGAAACGGGCGAAATACGAAGACACATTTGGAACATTTTTAAAGATACCCCTACAATATATTTTTGAAAAACAGGGATTTTAGTCTATTTTTTCTTCTCTTTGTTTTCCTTTTCTCTCTTTGATGTTCTTATAACCTTTCCTTCTTTGTATCTTCAGTGTGAGCAGTGAAGTGCTCTCGTCCTCTTAGATGTGTTACATGGGTTTTCTGTGAGTCTTAATATGTTATGTTGCCGCTTATTCAGCAGCATTGTATGTTTATTTTCTTCTCTTTGTTGTGGAGCATTGCTAAGGCATAGATAAGCCTTTGCTATGGCTTTTCTTTTCTTGGGCGACTATCACTTTCCCTAAGGTGGCAGGTGCACCCACTGGGACACATCATTCTGAATACGTCACCCTCTCCCGTGGATTGAGAGTTGAAGGCTTCATGCCCGCATTTTAATTTTATATTTTACCCATCAAGGAGCCACTTTGGTTATGAGGACTTTTGTTTTACAAACCTGTCTCTGTTTATATTTCACTTCCCGCTCCGACAGATAGCGTTGTAACGTCTATTGTTTGTATGGCGTGGAATACGCCCATTTTTTTTACCACCAGTGGAATGATTACGGTCAGGTAACGGTCATTTTGTTATATTTGACATCGGGGGTCAAAAAAAAACCGAGACCTTTCCATAAAAAAAAACAAAAAAAAATAAAAAAACGAGACCTTTCCATTGCACTTCGGCTAGGTTGACCCCTGCGATTACCTCTAATGTAGGTAACTCGGGCGCATAATTTTTGGTAGTCGGGACTGCGTTCGCGCTGTCTCGTTCTTAAATTATTTCAAAACTCAGCAAGCAATAACAGAAGCTTGCCAGTATTTTTTTTTCTTCTTTACTCTCCATTTTTTTTTATTTTATTTTATTTTATTTTTTTTTTTTTTTAGGGCCTCTCTTCTCCCCTAACAGCCCCTCCTTGCTCTCACCAATATTGCCTTCTTCGGCGAGCCTTCAATGGCTTCAATCAAAAAGTGTGCTGTTTCCTTCTTCAAATGAAGTGAGTGATGGTTTCCATTAACCATTGATGTGTTGATGGACGTCATCCAACTTCGGTCACTTGCCCACGTACACCTGCAGAAAACCGGCTGAGTTATCCAACACAGTCTTCGATAAACGAAACACGTTGCTTCTTGAAACGTTGAACAGAAAGTAAAGTAATGCAAAATAAATCATAATTGCAGTCCCTGCAGCGATAATCTGCCGACATCTTGTATTGGCGGCAACAAAATTAAAAAAGACACTCTCCAATGAGCAGTGATGAACGTCCACAGTAGAAGACTATGTTATTGGAATAAGCACTGAAAGAAAGTTTTAAAAGCAAATTAAAACCTCTTTAGGGTTAACACAGTTACAAACAGCATAACTGAACACTTTTTCTTGTAGCTTACCAGTTCTTTTCTATTTCAGTTCCGTGAGAGAAATTTGTACAATATGATCACATTTTATAAATCGCTAAATTAATTAGCGTGAAGACTGTTACAGGAAGTTTTCGAATGCGTATTGAAGTCCAACATTGAGAAAATTTGCAAAATAAGTTCTATATTTGGGATGTCTTTTCGATACGTCATGTTCGGTAGAAAGGTAATGTAAAAATAGAAAATCGTCCGTGATCTGTAATTGAAGGACTGCGTACGCTATGTGGGCGAGAAGCCACACCGTAGCCGCCCGTTTCGTATCCGGGAAGGGTCGACAGTCCGGGAGCAGCACACTGTCGGCGTCGAACGCATCGGCGGTGGTCCTGTTGATCAGGGCGAGGATGCGCGTCGCGACGCTCCAGACCGACGCGAACTGCGCGCAGGTGAACCTGTGCTCCAACGTGTCCCTCTGGTGGCAGGCTGCACACTCGTCGTCCGGGCGCAGGTGGATGCGGTACATCTTGTCGTTGGTGGCCAGCACGCGGTTGACCACCTTGTACCAAAAGCTGGACACCTCCGGCGAAAGGTAGGGCGCCCACACGTTGGTCCACACCGCCTTCCACGCAGACCTCGGGAAGAGGCCCTCCATCCTGTTAGCAGCCGGCCTGCCCCGCAGACCTCGGTACAAGATCTTCGCAGTGCGCCGCCGAGGATCTAAGTCGTCGTCGTCGAGGTAACTACGATGGACATAAAACTCCCGCACGTACCGCACACGGTACGGGATGTTCGACGGGTCGATCGGAGCCACGAGCGACGCAGGTCTGTACTGCCGAAATAGCACCGCCGTCGGACTTGTTGGGTGCGTTTCGATGATGCTGCATGTTCTGTGGATTAACAACGCCGCGGCCTTGATGGCAAAGTGCGTTAATCCGAGTCCACCCTGTTCCTTCGGCAATGTGCACGTCTCATACGAGACTTTGAAAATCTGGCCCCGCCACAGCAGCCAGTAAACTGCCTGCGTGATAGCCCTACCTATTTCACGTGGCACATGAAAGATTTGCGCAAGATACCATGCTTTGCTAAGCAGGAAACAGTTAATCAAAGCCACCCGCTGTTGCAACACCAGACTGCGCGTAGTATTAAGTTGCGCCATCGCTCGAATTGCATACATAGTAGTGCGCCAGTTAATGACCGCAGTTTTCATCATATTTGCGTAAAACCAGACACCCAAAATCTTGTGCTGTTGTTTGATTTGGAACCACGGTTGTATAAAAGCAGGACCGACGTTGTATATTGGCAGGAAAACAGTTTTACGAGTGTTCACTAAAGCATCAGACGCCCTCTCGTAACACGTGAGCACTCGTCGGACCACGTCTAAATCAGTCGGCGAAGATACCAAAACACCGAGATCGTCCGCGTACGCGCGACAAACCACTTTTAACTGTCCTATCATCATGCCCACACACGAAGCGTCAAGCTGTCTCAATAGAGGGTCCAAAGAAATCGCAAACAAGCACATCGACAGTGGACAGCCTTGTTTTACTGAACACCGAATAGAAATAGAGTCCGTTAAAACACCATTAACACACACCCGAGACTTTGCACCATTGAACAAATTAAAAATCATCTTAACAAATTTTGTCCCAAAACCAAACGTATGCATCACGCGCCGAAGATATATGTGGCCGATGCGATCAAAGGCCGTGGCGAAATCAATCGATAAAATTCCTAATGCATGTTTTAGAACATTCGCATGGGCACTTGCATCCCTATAGGTGCACACGGCATCGAAAATTGTCCTACGAGGGACTGCACATTGCTGAAAAGGACTTATAACTTTATCCATAACCACCTTCAGTCTTGTCGCCACACACTTTGTAAATAATTTATAATCTCCATTGAGGAGAGTAATAGGCCTTAGATCGGAGATCTTATTCGTCACTCTGGTCTTCGGCGCGAGAGTTACTATGCCTTCTAGAAACGTCTCAGGAACCGGTGATCCACTTAAAATTTCTTTAAAAAACCCCGTAATTGTATCCCCGAGTAAAAACCAAAATTTCAAATAAAATTCTGGGGGCAATCCATCCGCTCCCGGCGACTTGTTACGCGAGCACATTTTCAGCACATCACGAACTTCATCTGCCGTAAACGGCTCGTTAAGCTGCCGTCTGTCGTCCGCTGTGAGAACACGCGGAACATCTTGCAACATTCGCCGCATCGCCGCCGCATCGCAGTGTTTCTCGGCAAACAGCTGCGAGAAGTGTCTGTGCGCCTCTCTCAGTATATCCGCGTGCTCGGATAGCTTCGCGCCCCGCCCTCCGCCTCCAGTTCTCTGACCGTCCGCCGAACGGCGCGCCGGCGCTCGCGCAACAGGTGGAAAGCGGACGGCGCCTCCCCCACTCCCGCCCCCGGCGCCTGGCACCGCACTGCCGCCCCCTCCAGCTTCTCCCGTTGCATCTCCATCAGCCTCCCCTTCACCTGCCGGATGGTTGCCGCCCTCCTACCAGGATTGTCTGTCGGCAAGTTTATTGCGTCCCTCAAACAGGTTTCATAAAATGATATAGTTGACCTCTTCCAGTGCGCCACTTCCTTACTAAATTCTTGTAAAGCCTTGCGCAACGCTGGCTTCACAAAGTCCACCCACCAAGACGTCACAGTCGGATAAAAGTCTCTATAGACCGCAAGGCGCGTCCACACATTTACAATAGCCGGGGTCAAACTGGCGTCGTACAAATGGCTGGTATTAAGTTTCCACAGCCGCCGTGCTCGAAATGGGGGCCCGAGCAAAGAATGGAAACGACAAACATACGCACAGTGATCAGAGAAGATAACCGGATGGACCGCAGAATCGACTATACAGTCTTTGTTGTCACTAGATATATAAATTCTATCAATCCGGCTTTTTCCAGTGGCGTAAAAGTATGTAAAACCCGCACCATGCGGGTATAAGTGACGCCACGAGTCCGTCAGCCGCAGCTCCGTAACTAATGTTGAAAATTCCAAACACTTGTGCGCACTCGGTTCCTGATCTTTATCGTCTGTCACGCAATTAAAATCGCCTCCTAAAATTAGAGGGAGTGGAGGTCCTTGTAACAGATGACAAATGTCTTGACTGTAAAACACGCGCCGTAGCGCCCTCCCCTCAGCACCAGAAGGAGCATAAATATTTGCATAGCGGACGCCGCCTACAGTACACGCCACACCACGACCGCTAGGAAGTTTGGCAATGTTAAGGACGTCATGTCCTAATTTCACTAAAATTGCCGTACCACAACTGTACTCGGGATCATAGTTCATTAAAACTTCATAACCTGGTACAGCACAGATAAAATCGGTTACCACCTCTTGTAAAAATACAATATCTGCATCAATAAAATGTATAAAATCCAAAAACGCTAAAAATTTTGCCTGGGACTCAAATCTATTCAGGTTCACAGTAGTGACTACAGATGGAGTTCTCGCTACCATACGCTCGTGTGTATTGACGAAAACTAGGCGCGGGTTTGAGTCCCGCCACCCTCTTCACCCATCTCACTCTCTGCACTCCAGTCAATTCTCTCAGGCACCTGCTCAGCATCCATCCTCACGTCCGTAGACGAAGACCCGATCGGCGCAGACGAGGAGATTTGCTGCTGGGGCCGCGTGCGCTTCTCATACGTATCGTCCGACTTCCTCTTTATCGGCGCCGTCACCTGTGCGCTCTCGCAGTCCATGGCGTCCCACCCACCCGGGATCAGAGCCCTGCGCCACCCGCGCCGCCTTCTCCTCTTCGCGGGCTGCGCGCTCTAAGGCCTTCTGTTTCCGACGCTGCCGGACGCTCAAACCGCGCGTATGGGTCCCCTTCTCCGGAGACGAACTCCGATCACGACGTTGCGACTGCTTTTCGGACCTACTAGAACTCGCACTACGCGACCGAGATTCTCGACCGCTGCGGTCAGCAGAGCTATCTCTCTGAGGTTTTGGAGTAAGGTCCACCGCAGCCGCCCTCTGATCGAAAGGTATCGGCGTAGTTGCACCTTTCACCTGCGGCGTAACAAATTCTGCATCTTGACCTACCACACAAACCGGTTCTTGCAAGGGTGGCGCCAAAGTTCCAGGAACAGTTGAAGATGTGCCGACACTAACAGGCGCGTCCACAACCACAGCGTCACGAACGATAACGGAAGGCACGGGTTGTGATCCCGTCCTGACCTCGTCATGCGCAATATGGTGTGACACAGAGAGATCGTCACTAATTTCATTGTCTTCTCGTGTCATATTATCACCTACGGCCGCAGATGTTGTCGCGCCGACATTGACTTCTGGCGCAGTAACAACATCAGATCTAATACCAACTACCGAAGGTGCCAAAACGGATGTTTCCGTCTCCGGTAAAAGCCGAATTGCAGGACGCGTCACTAAACCGGTAGACACCGTCGCGTCAGGTGGCAACAAGTGTGGTGTAGTGTCCATCTCATCCCCTCGATCAACAGTTTCCCCATCATTCTGCACGGGAGACGAACCCAGTGCCACAGCGGCATACGTCATTTGCGCGCCCCCCTGCGATTCCGGCGGCAGCTGCGCAGGGCGCCGGCGCCGCGGACAATGCTGCCTGAGGTGGTCAGTGGCATTGCAATAAGAACAGGTCTGCGGCTGCCCCTCATAAGTCACAAATGCGCGGTGGCCTCCAATTACGACAAACGAAGGAATGTGCTGGCGCACTACCATCTTGATCGACCTGATACCATTATCAACCTGGTATACGTATGCTGAGGACCACTTTTCCTTTGTAACCGATATCACGTCACCATAAGGCATAAGACTTCTTCTAATAGTCTCTAAACGCGTCTCAAACGGGAGGTTGAAAACACGCACATTGCGCATTCCAAATCCCGCATACGAAAGTGTCACTTCACTAATTGTCCCATTCATGTGCCGAAATTTTCGAACTCCGTTATTATGTTTTACAAGAGTGTCACACATTTCCGGGGAACTCAGTTTAAGAAATAAACAGTTCAAAATAGTGTCCATTTGTACACCGAGAACGACATTTTCGGGTAAGACTAGTTCATCTCTCATCCAAGTATGTACTTCAAACGCAAAAGGCCTAGGAACGTTTTTCTGAAATTCGACCTGTATGTTATTCTGGCGTTCTTCGCCCATTACTCACGTTTTCGTTGAACAATAACAGGAATAAAGTCGCAGGCGAAAGCGAAGAGCCGCCGCCGGCCGAAGCACAGTGCTCGACGTAAACACTTCCCGCGCGGCCCACCGATGTGTTGCCAGGCGGGCAGCCAGCCAAGTACTGACAAGGCCCGACGTTGCTTAACTTCGGTGATCGGACGAGAACCGGTGTTTTCAACGTGGTATGGCCGTTGGCGAGCAAATTGTGCAACATGAAACGACAAGTCTGCGTCGGACCATGTCTCTTAATTTCCACACTGAGTGTTTATTTACCTGGCAGTAAAAACACGAGGCTGGCATAAAACGGCCGATCGAGATTTCGTGAAATGAAATGACATCTATTTATGGAATACACAACTTTCGTACCTATTCTCTTTACTAGGGACGAAAAGTACAAACACTTTGTTACATTACAGTTGCGACTTGACAAATTCGTTAGATAGTCCAAAGTCGTAGCGTAGCAAAACAATGTCGTTAAATTACACCTGACAAAGACAATAAAACTCGCCTTCTATTAATTCACTTTTGAATCATTTACATTACAAAACGTTCCATTTCCTTTTTTTTATTTACTTATTTTAGCGTTCATTATGTCTGATTTAACTTATCCCCTGCCCCCACCGACCTACCGACCGACCGACCACCACGACTTCGCCAAAATAAATAAATAAATAAATAAGAGTGTAGGTGATACGAATTACTCCCTGTCCCATAACGCTTATGCCTAATGCAAAGGGTAAAACGTTTAATTTTTTTTTCCTTAGACTTTGCCATGTAAGGGGAAAATGACGGCATATACTGGATTCAAATAGCAAAGAACCCAACTAAGCTTTCACAATCCTACTGACAAACAAGAAAAATATTTCTTACCTTGTAGTTTCTATTTGTTCATAGGTGTTCAGTCAGTAACGTAACCAACAATGTATGCTGATTCTTGGTTTCTCTTGAATTCTACCAATGTGGGGTATGTTCAATGTGCACACTGTAAGGAATGCTGTCCAACATTCTTGGTCGTGTTTGACTGTCTGAGCTGTGGCGCTTCCGTTGCTAAGCAACAGACTCCAGCGATTGACAATACTGCCTCAATTAGCAACATTAAACTCTCTCCTCGTGATAGGTAATGTAACCTATTTGTTTTTACAGGGCGGAAAAGTCATCCCACAAATGTCATTCGTCGTTACCATAGCAACAGGGAGAGCGTCTTTCTGATGGAAGGAGGGACTGAGGCGGTAGACTGCACTTGTATGCCATCTTGCGGAAGATGCAGTGAGTTACCGCAGCAACGGTCGACGCCGTTGACCGCGTGGTCCTCCCTTCCTCCCTACCCGCGCGGTCCGGTCCTTCCATTCCCGTGCAAAGTGCATCGATTTACGCGGCAGTAGGCCGTAATTGCAACTATCTGACATTTAACCCGGCGGCTAAAAGCTCCATTCTAAATAGAAACTGCAAGCATAACGACCATGCTGTCTAACAAGAGCTCTCGACGTCTTTGTAGTCGTCAAACATCTGTAGCGCGAGACGTTATAAATATTCGGCAGTGGGTGCGTGAAAGGCATACTTACCTGGCGTAGGAGACACCGTTGTTCCTACGTCTAGGCTCGCGGTCGGGCTACGTTGTTGTTGTAGTCGTCGTTTGTTTTTCGTGTGTTGGCCGGTCGGCCATATTTTTGCGTGATGTCCTTCGATATGTCGACAGTCCCTCGAGTGAACAGCATCCAATGCATGTTCGACAGAAAAGCGTCACGGCCTACCGCGTTCGACATTCATGATTGGTTATTTGGAGACTTGCAAATACCGTTTGCAGTTGTTGACACTTTCCAGCTGGATTTTGTGTTGTATTGTTTATTTGTGAAATTTGTCAATTCGGAGTCTTTCGAGAAATACGTCCTAGAAAAAGCCGGTGAACATGACTTTCGGCTTTTTGACGGTACGGTTAGCAAAGTGACGGTGTTGCCTTCTGGTGTGCGCAATGTGCGCGTTTTCAACGTACCTCCGGAATGTCCCAACGAGGTAATAGGCAGTGCTTTGTCTGCTTACGGACAAGTGCTTTCGATCGTCAATGAAAAGTGGTCGACCGCGTACCGCTATCCAGTGAATAGCGGCGTTCGTAGTGTCAAGATGGACGTTCGTAAGCCAATACCGTCCTATATGAACATTTCAGGCGTGAGAGCGCAGGTAGCTACATTGGTCAGCTGCCCACCTGTTCTGTGTGCCAGTCGCCGGACCATCTGCGGATGGAATGCCCTCGTAGGCGACCCCTGCAACTGCCGCGTGCCACCACCGTTGCCGACACCGCGCAATTTCACTGCTTAGTGCCGTTGTTGCGGGATCTGCCCCCCGCCCGGTGCCGCTGGTGGACGCCGTGACACGGGACTCAAACCCTCCGGCCGACAACCCCTCTCTTGTCACTGTACAAGATGTGGGAGTGGATCTTCCATCCAAGATACCGGTTGCCGTGACTGACGTACCCAAATCGCCTGTCCCTTCTCTTGCAACAACGTCTGCCATCCCAGCAACTAGTCCGGAGCAGTTGGAGGCGGCTACGGACGTCGGTTTTGCAGAACCGGCCGTTCCGGCCGACGAAGCGCCCGTAGCACAGGAGGCCAACATCGACGCCCACAAAAAGCGTCGTCGGCGACGCAGGATAAAGCCTACCGAGGAGGAGGCCATGTCGGATGACGAATCCCTCGCTCATAGTGAGAGCGCCAGTGACACTGAGTCGCAGCATTCTGCATCTGCAGGCTCGTACTCGGCTGCTCAAAACGATCCTGTTCGACAGCAGGCTCGTAATCTCGAGGCGCTCCTTAGCTCCGTTAGGGAGCGGGGAGTTGTGCGGGTAAAGAGGAAGAGCGACCAGGCCGCTGAACGGGTCTCCCAGCGCACTCGTACGCACCCTCTGCCTCCGGCAGACACTGTGGGGGCGCGTGGGGAAGGCACGCAGTCTCAGGCACCTCCGGACCTCACCAAAACACCCATGGACTGGTCCGCACAGGTGGAAAAAGATTTTTATTAACAATAGTGGCTTATGGCGTCGAGCACGCATCAACTTAACATCTTTACTGTGAACGCGAATAGGATGCACTACGTTCACAAAGCGGTGGCATTGAATGATTTCTTAAGGCAGCATAATTGTGATGTGGCTTTTATTCAAGACATCACTCGTGAAGCTCTTCAGTGTATTACGGATTTTACTGTCGTTTCTAATGTGGACCCTACCATGGAGACAGGCACAGCTATTTTCACCCGTCCAGGCACTGATGTTACAAGTATCGAAACCTTACCCAATGGTCGCGCCATTAAATGTGTTATCCACGGGATCACGTTTGTCAACGTATACGGCCCGTCCGGTGATATTCCTGCGCAACGTCTCTTTTATCGGCAGGACCTCTGTACTCTTCTGGCGCACACAACTGGTAATATCATCATGGGTGGTGACTTCAACGTTGTGCTCTGCCATGTTGATCAGCTTCCGCGACCCTATAAGAGTCCGGAACTGGGAACGTTAGTTGACGCTCTCCGAGTCATTGACACTTGGTGAGTCTTACATCCTAATGATACGGATTACACTTATTTTCATGCTACTGGATGTGGTCGGCTGGATCGTATTTATGTGTCAACAACCCTGAAAGACCAGATACGGAGTACCAGTGTCTTGCCGGTCATTTTCTCCGATCACTGTAGCTATATGTGCCGTATCACTCTGCCTTCTGTGCAGCCTCCTCGCCGTCGGTCCCTTTGGAAGCTCAACTGCGGTCTCTTATCTGACGACAATCTCGCGGAAGGCTTCTACGATCTTTGGAATATCTTGCTTTTGAAACGACCCAATGCGACCTCCACTATGGAATGGTGGATCACAGTTGCCAAGCCCGCGATCCGGCATTACTTGATGTCATACAGTCGTGAGAAAGCGTGTCTGCAAAAGGCTACAGCTGCTTTCCATGATCAATGTTTGAAAGACCTAATCCACCTTGTGACGCTGGATCCTCAGCGGCTTCCGCTGCTGAAACGGTTCAAGGCGAAATTGCTCCAGGACTTACGCTCTCGCAGTCAAGGTCTCGTAACGCGTAGTCAACCTCTTGGTGTCGTTGCGGATGAGCCGGCCTCGGTTTATCATCTATTCCGGGAACGCCGCCGTCGTGAGCAATTATACATTGCGGACTGGATACAGACGGACGGCAGTCGAACCAATGACCCACAAGTCTTCCGGCGTGAGATCCAGGACTATTTCCTGACTTTGTTCCGAGATCCGATCACTGACACGGCCATGATCGATGCTTTCTTCGGCGATGATCGTCCGTTATAGCAGATGGAACATTGTCTGAGTCTTAATGCAGATTTCTCGCGTGATGACGTTCAAGACGCTATGCGCCGTAGTCCTCGGGGTAAATCCCCTGGCCTTGACGCAATCCCCGTTGAGTTCTACATCCGGTTTTCCGACGTTCTTAGTGACGTTTTAGTTGACATCGCGAACGATCTCCGGCGTGGAGCGGCAGTTCCGCCGGCGTTTACTGAGGGATGCATTACCCTCATTCCAAAAACGAGGGGAACACCCAGTGTTGCTACCCTCCGTCCTATTACGTTACTGAACGTCGATTATAAAATTGTCGCAAGGTGCATTGCTTTTCGCATGAAACAAGTTTTGCCATCCGTCATCAGCCACCATCAATCGTGCGCAGTGCGTGACAGGAATATATTTTACGCTGTTCTCACTTACAGAGATCTCATCGGCTTCATTAGAGCGAGCAGGAACCGCAGTGCAGCGATCCTACTGATTGACTTTCAAAATGCGTTCGATCGGATTAGTCACACATATCTTCGACGGGTCATGTCTCGTATGGGGTTCGGTCCAAATGTTCACCAGCCTCGTGCATCGATTGCTTGGACCTGCCACTTCCCGTGTCAATGTAAATGGCTGTCTTAGCGCGCCGATCCCGATCAGCCGGTCAGTTAGGCAGGGGTGCCCGCTTTCCATGGAGCTCTTTGCTATTGCTCTTGACCCGCTACTCAGGAACATCTCGAGAGAATGCAGCGGGATACGTGTAGAGACTGATCGTGTGGTTTGTGCTGCCTTTGCAGATGACCTAGGCGTTTTTATTGAACGGCCAGAAGACATTGACAAACTCCGTATCGTTCTCCATCGTTACGAAACTGTAACGGGAGCTCTTGTCAATCCTAGGAAGACGGTTCTCTTACCACTGACACGTTGGACGTGGAACGAGCACCGCGACTGGTACCGGACTGTAACCGAACACAAGGTACTCGGAGTGATTATGACAGCCAATCCTCAGAAAATGGAGGCGCTTAACTGGAGGAAAACGCTTTATACTATACGCGCAGTCACTAATATACACTCATCTCGATCTCTTGAACTCCTCAACCGGGTTAAACTCATAAATACCCACATACTGTCGAAAGCCTGGTATTTAACCCAAGTGCTCCCCGTCCCGAAAGAGATTGCGCGCGGCATCAAGTTTGCAGCCTATTGCATGCTGTGGCGAGGGAGTATTTTTAAACCATCCATGGACACGTGTGCTCTCCCACCCACCGCTGGTGGGCTCGGGTTAGTGGACTTTCGTGCAAAGTGCGCCGCGCTGTTCATACGACGCACCAACGCGGTGTTACACAAAGTGCCTGGCAGTCCAACAGACATACTTTTCCGACGCTTCCCACCGCTCTCTCCCGTCGCCCCGGTCCAGATCAATCGCATCCCATTCTTTTTGAACTTCCTCCGGTACTATTACTTGAACACCAGTTACGTTCTGGATGATGACTTCTATCACAAGAGCACTCGTGACCTCCTCTGTGCACTCCGAGGTACACCGGCCCCCAATAAATGGGAATCGCGCCTGCCTCATCTGAACTGGAAAAATGTTTGGGCCAATATCCATTCCGATGTTTTACCCGTCAACATCCGGTCAACGTGGTATACAGTTGTGAACCGCATCGTGGCGACTAATTCCAAACGGCACTCCATCCATCTGACGCCTACCGGTAACTGTGTGACGTGTGCCGTGGAGGGTACGGTCGAACACCGTTTTGAGTGTCGCCAACACCATCGCGTTTGGGATCTCGCCTGCGATATGTTACGATTAATTCACATGGTCGCTGTGCATTCCATCACTGTTGCCGACGCCATAACGCCCGACTGGAAACACTTCCCTACGACAAAACATAACGCAACAACCTGGATATTTGGACGGACTGTTCTTGCAATATTTAAGATTAGCATAACAGACCCCGTGGATTTTCTAACACTCTGGTGGAGTGAACACGAGGCGGAAAAGAAACGGGCGAAATACGAAGACACATTTGGAACATTTTTAAAGATACCCCTACAATATATTTTTGAAACACAGGGATTTTAGTCTATTTTTTTCTTTCCTTTGTTTTTCCTTTCTTCTCTTTGATGTTTTTATAACATTTCCTTCTTTGTATCTTCAGTGTGAGCGGTGAAATGCTCTCGTCCTCTTAGATGTGCTACATGGGTTTTCGGTGAGTCTTAATGTTATGTTGCCAGTTATTCAGCAGCATTGTATGTTTCTTTTCTTTCTCTTTGTTGTGGAGCATTGCTAAGGCGTAGATAAGCCTTTGCTATGGCTTTTCTTTTCTTTTCTTTTCTTTTCTTGGGTGACTATCCCCCTCAGGGGCTCAGCATTAATTTGCTGAGTACGGGCTTGGCGAACCCGGGGTCCTGAGCTGTGGGCTGTGTCGCGCCAACAGTCCGCTACACCGTAAGCTCTGTGCGTGCTTCAACGACCATCGTTCGGCGCGACGGTGGAACGTTGTACGTTTCAGAGCCCGGGGATCTTGGCTTAATCGCCTGGGTCGCGAGGACGGTACAAACCTCTATAAAAAAAACCTCAATCTCAAGGTGTGCTACGTGCCGAGGAGATGCATGGCTGTTGAGGTTGAACAGCCGCTAGCGAGCAACCTCTGAGGAACCTGCCGCACCTCAGTTGTACAAGGTTTACCCAGGCAAGCGGGGCTCTGCCTGGGTGGACCTCTTTTCCCTAGCTGCTCGTGGGACGACAATGAAACGAGCAAATAAAAGCGTGGCTGGTCGCGAAAACGGCGTCTCTAAGCGTGGCAAGACAGAATTCAACGCATCTACTTATGACCCTAAGGCGTTTCCTTCCCTCGCCACCCCGTGGGAGGAACGACAGGCCCGGAATCGATCAGAACCATATTCGCCACAGTACCTTGTTTGTGCGCGTTTAGATGGAGAATCATTTATGACCACTAAGCCGCAGTTTTTCGTCGAACATCTGGAAGACAAGTTTGGTGAAATCGAATCCTTTTCAAAATGCGCAGTGGGGCAGTGCTGATACAGACGGCGTCCCCAGCACAGTCGAGGGCATTACTTGCCTGCGACAAGCTGGGTGATGTTCCAGTCAGTATCACGCCTCATAAGTCTCTCAACATGGTCCAGGGTTTAATCTATCATAGAGACCTCCTCTCTCAGACCGACGAGGAGTTGCGGGGAATACTTGGAACGTCGGGGGGTTCACTTCGTTCGGCGAGTGCACAGGGGACCTAAAGACCAGAGGGTTGCCACCGGTGCTTTTATCTTGGCCTTCGAAGGCGATGTACTGCCTGAGAAGGTCAAGGTGATGGTATACCGGTGCGACGTAAAGCCCTATGTCCCTCCCCCTATGCGGTGTTTCAGGTGCTGGAAGTTCGGGCACATGTCCTCCCGTTGTACTTCCAGCCCTAACTGCAGGGAATGTGGGCGACCATCGCACCCAGACGCCCCATGTACTCCACCTCCAGTTTGTGTGAATTGTGGGCAACACCATCCGCCATGCTCGCCGAACTGTGGAGTATTACATCGCGAAAGAAAAATCATGGAGATAAAGACCCTGGACCGTTTGACATATTCAGATGCTCGGAAAAAATACGATCGGCTCCATCTGGTAAAGATGTCAACATCTTTTGCCGCAGTCACAGCGGCACCATCTTCACTGCGATCAATGGAATCCGTGTTCTCTTCGTCCGTGGGCCCTATGGGCCAACAACGATCTACTGCCCCCTCGATGGGTGGGGGCACCACTTCAACAGTTGCTCCCACAACACCACCAGTGGGAGCAAATACATCCCCTCCATCGGGGACAGCAGTCCCCGCCTCCCAGCCGGAGAAGGAACAGCCTCCTCCGGCTCCTCTCGCTCGGAAGGGGTCCCTGGGGACACTCCTTTCCGAGGCTTCTCACAGTGAACGTGGGGATCCCAGCCGACGGCTGAAGGATCCACAACCTGCTGGTAGAAGGGCTTCTCGCTCTTCGTCCAACCCAGATGCCACCAGTAAGAAGCCCTCCCAGGCCTCTAGACCAAAGGGCCAGCGAGAGGGACGACAGAAAAAAATCAAGAAGAAGGCGACTTTGGTGGCTAGAAAGCCACAGGCATCCTCATCCTCTACTTCGGAGGATGAGGTTGAGATCCTCGCGTCTGCCGAGGATCTCGCAATACTGGGTTCTCCAGCATCCAGGATCGCTGACACTGGCGATTCTGAACAGTTGGCAGCAGATGTAACTATGGATGAACCCAATTCGAAAATTTAATATGGCCTTTCAGCTCGGCGACCACGTACTCCTTCAGTGGAACTGCGGTGGTTTTTTCAACCACCTAGCTGAATTGCAGCAGTTGTTGTGCCGCTTCCCTGTGCTCTGTTTGGCATTGCAGGAAACGTGGTTTCCTGCCCAGCGGACCCCGGCCCTTCGCGGCTATCGGGGGTACTACAAGAACCGGGTGGCATATGACAGGGTTTCAGGAGGGGCCTGTCTCTACGTTCTCGCAACTGTCCCCAGTGCTACTGTGCCTCTCCACACGGCTCTGGAGGCAGTTGCTGTTAGAATTCGGGCGAGGCAGGAGTTCACCATCTGCTCCATCTACCTTCCTCCAGATGAAGCTGTCTCTATCGCCGATATCGCTGCGTTACTAACACAGCTACCCCCACCATTTCTCCTTTTGGGGGATTTTAATGCCCACCACCCATTGTGGGGTGGAACACAAACGACGAGCCGCGGTAGAGATGTGGAGGCACTTTTGTCACAGCAAGATGTCTGCCTCTTAAACACGGGTGCCCCCACGCACTTCTGTGTGGCGCGAGGCACATACTCGGCGATAGATCTTTCTGTCTGTAGCCCGAGCCTGCTCCCGCATCTCCAATGGAAGGTCCATGATGACCTTTGCGGTAGCGACCACTTCCCTATCCTCGTGTCGCTGCTGCATTTCCAACCTGCCGGCCACCAGCCTCGATGGTCTCTCCGAAGAGCTGATTGGCAACGTTATACCTCAGCCGCTGTGATTCCTGTTTCACTGCCAGCTGATGTGGACATGGCGGTTCACCAGGTCACCAGCTCCATAGTCTCAGCCGCTGAGGCAACTATCCCCAAAACATCTGGCTCCCCCCGGCGCAGGTCCGTGCCCTGGTGGACACCAGAAATCGCCGAAGCCATCCGGGATCGTCGACGGGCGCTCCAGCACCACCGCCATCATCCCACCATGGACAACCTGATCGCCTTTAAACGGCTCCGGGCCCGAGCTCGACAGCTCATCCGACAGAGTAAGCAGGACTGTTGGGAGCAGTATGTCGCCAACATTGGCTCTCGCACATCCTCGTCTCTGGTGTGGTCGCAGATTCGGCGCCTCTTTGGCCACCGACCACCAGCAGCAATTCCCAGCATAAACATTCGGGGCACTGTCTGCACAGATCCCACTGCCATCGCTGAACACCTGGCGGACCACTACGCTTGCATCTCCGCAACTGCGGCTTACAGTGCAGCCTTCCGTGCACTGAAAGTGCGGGTCGAAAGACGGCATCTGTCATTCTGTACCCGCCGTGAAGAAACGTACAATGCCCCTTTCAGTCAATGGGAATTCGAAACTGCCCTTGCTGCATGTCCCGATACCTCCCCGGGACCGGATCGTATCCATAGCCAGTTCCTTCGCCACCTTTCAGCAGAGTCCCAATACCACCTTCTCGCCCTGTTCAACCATCTATGGGCAGAGGGGGCTTTCCCATCACAATTGCGGGAAAGCATCGTTATCCCCGTGATGAAAACTGGTGCTGACCCACAGGTGGCTGATAGCTACCGTCCGATCTGCCTCACCAACGTTCTGTGCAAGCTCTTAGAACGTATGGTGAGTCGGCGGCTCATGTGGATACTAGAACGTCGGGGTCTGTTGCCCCCACGACAGGGGGCCTTCCGCCAAGGCCGCTCCACTGTAGATAACCTGGTAACTCTGGAGTCGGCCATCCGTACGGCTTTCAGCAGACGTGAACACCTTGTTGCCGTCTTTTTTGACCTCAGGAAGGCCTATGACACCACCTGGCGCCACCACATTCTGGCCACACTGTACGGTTGGGGCTTGCGGGGCTCACTCCCGCTTTTTATACAGAACTTTCTTTCGCTTCGCTCTTTCAGAGTTCGTGTTGGCACCTCTCTTAGCTCACCCCGTATACAGGAGAATGGAGTCCCACAGGGCTCGGTCCTTAGTGTTCCTCTCTTTCTGATCGCTATCGACGGACTTGCTGTGGCAGTGGGATCAACCGTATCCTCCTCACTCTATGCCGATGACTTCTGCCTATATTTCAGTTCTCACGGCGTGGGTGTTGCTGAAAGGCGTTTGCAGGGGGCCATCACAAAAGCTCAGTCCTGGGCCACGACCCATGGATTCCAGTTCTCAGCCGCCAAAACACGGGTAATGCACTTCTGTCGCCGCCGGGCAGTACACCCGGACCCTGAGCTGTATTTGGGTCAGGATTTGCTTTGTGTCGTTCAGACACACCGTTTTTTGGGGATGCTGTTCGATTCCCGGCTCACGTGGGTCCCACACCTGCAACAGCTGCGGAAGAAGTGTTGGCGCCACCTGAATGTCCTTCGTTGCCTAAGCCATACCACTTGGGGAGCAGCTCGTACATCTCTCCTGCAACTGTATAGGGCTCTTATCCAATCCCGTCTGGATTATGGTAGCCTGGTATACGATTCTGCAGCCCCTTCTGCACTGCGTGTCTTGGACCCAATACACCATAGTGGAGTACGTTTAGCGACAGGTGCCTTCCGCACAAGTCCCGTGACAAGTCTCCTTGCTGAGGCTGGGGTTCCCCCCCTCCGAATCCGCCGGCAGCAGCTACTGGCGTCGTACGTCGCCCGTATTTATGCCTCACCCGACCTCCCAAATCATAGGCTTCTGTTCCCAGCTGCCGTTCTCCCTTCCCCACGACGACGTCCACGGTCGGGTTTCCCGATTGCGGTTCGTGTTCATTCCCGTCTTTCTTCAATCGCATCCCTTCCTATCCCTACCACATTCCGATACCTTTCCCATACACCTCCATGGTGTGTACCTCGCCTACAGCTTAGGTTAGACTTGTCCGGTGACTCAAAAGCCTCCGTTTCGCCAATGGTCCTGTGTCGTCAGTTCCAGGCACTCATTGATTCATTCCGTGGTGCAGAAGTAGTATACACCGATGGCTCCCTTGTGGACGGTCGTGTTGGGTACGCCTATGTTCACGGTGATCATGTTGAGCAGCGTTCCTTACCCTGTGGGACTAGTGTTTTCGCAGCTGAGCTGGTGGCTATCTCTCGCGCTCTTAAACATTTCCGTGCCTGCCCCGGGGAGTCTATAGTTATCTGTAGTGACTCCCTGAGTGCCTTGATCGCCCTAGACAAGTTTATGCCAAAGCACCATTTGGTTCAGTCCATTCAGGACGTCGTTTTCGCTCTGGGCGAGTCAGGCCGTTCGGTGGTGTTCATTTGGACCCCGGGCCACGTAGGCATTACGGGTAACGAACGGGTTGATCGCCTGGCCAAGCAGGCCACCACATCACGACCCTTAAAGATAGGTCTCCAAGACCAGGACTTCAGGCAGCAACTGACCCGTAAGGTTCTGGGGATTTGGACCTCGGGATGGGCTGCCTTGACTGAACCAAATAAGCTGCGCATAATCAAGCCCACCACGGCCGTCTGGCGATCCTCCCTGCGAGCCTCTCGTAGGGAGTCTGTAGTCATCTGCAGACTGCGTATTGGACATACGTGGTTGACGCACGGCCATCTTCTACGACGAGAGGACCCACCAACTTGCCGTTGTGGCGCCCTATTGACTGTGGTCCACGTTCTGGTGGACTGCTTACTTTTAGCCGACTTGAGGCAGTCTTTTACACTGCCTTCCGAGCTTCCATTGATTTTATCTGACAATGCCTCTATGGTCGATCGTGTATTAGGTTTTATTCGCGCAACTGGCTTTTATTGGTCTATTTAGTGGTGGGGCCTATAAGCCCGCCCTGTCGGGCTTCAACCCCTCCGGGACAATAGGCCGCTGTTATTTTACGGTTTATGACTTGATTTTCAATTGAGGATTTTAAAGTGTGCAGAGTGGCTGGCTCATCCTGTATTATTTTGTGATCAGTCAGCCACACGCTTCTGCTGCCTTGTTTTAGCTTACTGTCTATTTTGTCAACTTCTGTCTTGTTCTTTGTTCTTTGTTTCGTGTCATTATTTTACCAATGACTGTCTCTCTGTGCCCAGAGTACGCTGGACCTCGGGTACAATGCGACGAAAAGGAAACTTTTAGAAGTTAACTCTTAACAGGGAACAGGGGACTGATAACCCAGCAGTTGAGTCCCCTTTAAAAACCCAACAACAACAACAACAACAACTATCACTTTCCCTAAGGTGGCAGGTGTACCCACTGGGACACATCATTCTGAATACGTCACCCCCTCCCGTGGATGGAGAGTTAAAGGCTTCATGCCCGCATTTTATTTTTCAACTTTCTCTATCAAGGAGCCACTTTGGTTATGAGGACATTTCTTTTACAAACCTATCTCTTTTTATATTTCACTTCCCGCTCCAACAGGTAGTGTTGTAACGTCTCTTGTTTGTATGGCGTGGAA
This sequence comes from Locusta migratoria, assembly GCA_026315105.1. Classification (NCBI taxonomy): domain Eukaryota; kingdom Metazoa; phylum Arthropoda; class Insecta; order Orthoptera; family Acrididae; genus Locusta; species Locusta migratoria. The sequence goes on from CM048746.1 coordinate 568,638,212, forward strand.
TACGCCCATTTTTTTTAACACCAGTGGAATAATTACGGTCAGGTAACAGTCATTTTGTTATATTTGCCATCGGGGGTCCCCTAACAAAAATAAAAAAACGAGACCTTTCCATAAAAAAACGAGACCTTTCCATAAAAAAACGAGACCTTTCCATAAAAAAAACGAGACCTTTCCATTGCACTTCGGTTAGGTTGACCCCTGCGATTACCTCTAATGTAGGTAACTCGGGCGCATAATTTTTGGTAGTCGGGACTGCGTTCGCGTTGTCCCGTTCTTAAATTGTTTCAAAACTCAGCACGCAATAACAGAAGCTTGCCAGTATACAGCAAGCTGCAACTAGATAGGCACAAAACGGTTAGCTGCACGTCAAGTCAAGGGACCTGGCGTCGAACCCAGAGCCACCCAGCGCGCGGCCCACTCCGCAACGACCTCGGACGTGCGCCCTTAGTAGCAGAAGCCACGACGACGCAACCCCCGCACAGCGTCCGAAAATAGCAGTCGGACAGCCATTTCGGCCCTTCTCTATCCATCGATGATTGCGCACCGACGGTAAATCGGCGGTGCATCGACCCCTGCACGGCCGGCTAGTGTGATGGGGCGCTTGGGCCCACAGCAGCCGATGAACAGCCGTAGGCGGTACAGCGTGTATCGAGGTATAAGACGGGCCGAAATCAAGCGTCTAGCGTAGCGTCTTACGACTTGCGGCACTTGGGGTGCTGGGGTGGGGTCGTGAACTGGAGACAACAAGAGCGAGAAAAATCAAAATCAAAATGAAATTGCGGCCAACAGCACCCTGTTTTCCCAGGTGGTCACCCATCCAAGTACTGACAAGGCCCGACGTTGCTTAACTTCGGTGATCGGACGAGAACCGGTGTTTTCAACGTGGTATGGCCGTTGGCGAGCAAATTCTGCAACATGAAACGACAAGTGTGTGTCCGATCATGTCCTCTCCCCTCTTAATTTCCACACTGAGTGTAAAAACACGAACGCGTTCCTCCAAGAAATGTCGAGTGAAGCCCTCCAATATATCACTGATTTTGATGTGGTCGCTAATGTTGACCTGACTATGGAGACGGGAACGGCCATCTTAACCCGCCCTGGTATCACGATTACGGGAGTCTGCACTCTGCCCAGTGGACGTGTCATGGTTGGCAGTCTCAATGGAGTCACCCTTGTGAACGTCTATGCCCCATCCGGTTACATTCCCGCGCAGCGCCAATTTTATGGGCACGAGCTGTGCGAGCTCCTGGCCGATTGTGGTGACAACATCGTAATGGGTAGCGATTTCAACGTCGTACTCAGTGACATAGTTCAGGTTCCAAGACCGTACAAGAGCCCTGAGTTGGGTGCACTCGTTGAAGCCCTCCGCCTAAAGGACAGTTGGCGTGTGTTGCATCCTGACAACACTGAGAGTACACGTACTTCCTTCCAACAGGCCGGGGCCAGCTGGATCGTATCTATGTCTCGTCTACGCTCCAAGGGCGTATAATTCGAACACAAGTTTTTCCCGTTAGTTTTTCGGATCACTGCAGTTACCTGTGCGTGATCAGTTTGCCTGGAGTACGACCTCCTCGACGGAAGAATTTGTGGAAATTTAATTGCAGTCATTTGTCAGATACCAACTTGGTGGAGGGTTTTCACGGGCTTTGGACGGATTTACTTTTAAAGAGGGCGAACGCGCAGTCCACAATAGAGTGATGGGTCACAATTGTCAAACCTTCTCTCCGGCGTTATTTAATGGATTTTAGTCGTGAAAAAGAGTACTGGCGACGCTCTACGCAGGACTTTTACCAGCAGTGCCTTGCGGGACTTGGCGCAGCGGGTTACAGAAGATCCCCAGTTGCTTCCGGTTTTGAAGCAATTCAAAGCCAAGCTCTTACGAGACTTACGGCTCCGTGGTGATGGTGCAGTTACGCGCAGTCGCCTCTTGGTGCAGTTCCTGGCGAACCTGTCTCAGCTTACCATCTCCAACGCGAACGTCGTCGTCGTGAGAAGCTCGTCATCAAAAACTGGGTCACGAAGGACGGGATTCCAACCACCGATCAGCGCGTTGCCCACGCTGAAATTCACGACTATTTTGTTAGTTTGTTTTGAGACGTGCCCATAGACGTCAGTGCAGTGGACGGTGTCTTGCACCATGTCCCATCTGCTCTGACAGTTGAGGACAGGGAGTGCCTGACTGAGGACTTTACTAGGGATGACATCCTGGATGCCCTAAAGAGGAGCCCTCGAGGTAGGTCGCCGGGCCTCGATGGCCCCCCCAGGGGGCCCACAGCTCTTTTGTGGGTACGTGTGTGGCGCGCACGGGTCCCCGAGCCATTGCGGCCTTCCTTCCTATTTCCCAGGCCGCTTTTCCTCACCCTGGTTCCCTCCCTTCCTAATCCTTTTTCCCACCCTACCCTTCTCCAACCCCGTCTCTAGGTGTTCTCGTGTTGATGGCCCGGCTATTCCCATGGTACTGTTGGTTTGGCAATTGTGTCTTTGTTTGCCAGGTTCACTGATTTCGGCCCAGTTAGGTCCCCATTGTGGTTTGACCTCCACGAAAATTTTCTGATTAAGTGTGAGCCATTTGGGGAAGAACTCCCAACCTAGCCCCTACGGCGCGGATTCCTACCCTTTCCTTCCACATCCCTTCCTCGCCGTAGCCCCCTCCCCCGCTAGGTCACCAGCACGGTAGCCAGTCCGTGTGGTGGGGCTGTTATGTACCCTCATGGTTGAGCCCCCTGAATTGCACAGGGATCACACTGCCGATGCCTGAGCTGTGACCTCCTCATGAATGCCAAGGAGTCGATGCTTGTCTTTGCGGGGCATCAGGACTCCCGGAAACGGTCATCCTGCCAGGTGGCGTTGCTGTGGCTGGGTGGCGCCCTTGAGGAGAGCCCCTGTTTCGGAGTGGGTGGCATCGGGGCGGACATTCCGCAATGAAGAGGAGACAAGCCTCAGAAAATCCTGGCTCTAAGTCAGGTGTCTCGAAGGTTGGAAGATTTAATTTCAGTAGATACGACCCCAAATCGTTTCCTTCCCTAACTCAATCTTGGGGGGAACGAGGGTCCACAAAGCAGGCTGAGACTTATTCACCTAGATACTTAGTGTGTACCAGACAGGATGGGGAATCTTTCCAGGCGACTAAGCCTTCCTTCTTCGTCGAACACCTCGAAGAAAGGTTTGGCGAAGTTGCCGGAATGTCGAAACTGCGCGACGGTTCGGTCCTAATACAGGCGGAGACCCCTGCTCAATCACGGAGCCTCTTACAATGTGATCATTTAGGTGAAATTCCTGTCACAGTAACGCCCCACAAGTCCTTAAATAGGGTACAGGGGGTGATATACCATCGCGACCTTTTGCTACAGACAGATGATGAGTTACGCGAGCACCTACAACGACGCGGAATCCATTTTGTCCGGCGCGTATTTAGAGGACCTAAGGATAATAGGGTGGCCACTGGCGCATTTGTCTTGGCCTTTGAGGGTGACAATCTGCCCGAAAAGGTCAAGGTCATGATGTATCGCTGTGACGTCCAGCCATACATCCCCCCTCCAATGCGATGTTTCAAGTGTTGGCGTTTCGGACACATGTCCTCTCGTTGCAACGCTGCTGCAACCTGTCGGGACTGTGGCCGTCCTTCACACCCGGACGCTGCCTGTACTCCTCCTCCTTACTGCGTCAACTGCAGTGGTCACCACTCTCCCTGTTCGCAGGACTGTCCCGCTCTACACAAAGAGCGGAAGATAGTAGAATATAAGACCTTGGACCGACTAACCTACTCAGAGGCTCGGAGGAAGTACGAAAAGCTGCATCCAGTGACTTTACTTTCTTCATATGCTGCAGCTACATCGATGGCGCCACAACCAGTGGCCACTTCTCGCACTGTTGTAACTCCATCTGTGGGCCCTATGGGCCGCCCCTCCACCTCGGCCTCCCAGACATCTGGAGGCACACCATCTTCTGCGGGGCCTATACTGCCCCCCACGTCGGGAGTGGTTACCCCTACTCCCCAGCCAGAAAAGGGTTCACCTTCTCTGGCTTCTTCTTCTGGGAAGGGAACCTGTTCTTCCCTTCCACCTGTGTCACCACCGAAATTAGACTCCAGCCAGCGGCTGAAGGACACTCGGCCAGAACGCCGCCTGGCTCCTCAGTCTTCCCACGCTCCTCAAGCCCCGCCGGAGAAACCCCCCTCCTCCGGTAGGCCCAAGGAACGACGGGAAGACAAAAAAGAAAAGAAGGAAAAGACAGTGAAGCGCAAGGACACGCTGGCGGCCTCGGTGCCCCCAACCCTTGCACGTGACACACCGGAGGATGAGGTCATCCTTCTTGCGACGCCCGAAGATCTGGCCTTCGGAGATCTCGGGGATGCCATGGAGACGGAGGATCAGACTTCACAGCCAAAGACGAGTGCTCCTGCCATCCCTCTTCCATCTTCATCTTCATGCACCGTCAACCAGGAGACAGTCTGATCCTCCAATGGAATTGTGGAGGATTTTTCGGTCACTTGGCCGAATTGCGTCAGCTGATGAGCTCTTTTCCACCACTTTGTGTTGCTCTCCAGGAAACCTGGTTTCCTAGTGATCGGACCCCCACCCTTCGGGGCTACCGGGGGTACTTCAATAACCGCACCACCTACAATAGGGTGTCGGGCGGGGTATGTCTATATGTACATACCTCTGCCTATAGTTCCCCAGTGCCACTTCACACAGCCCTGGAGGCTGTCGCTGTCAGGGTTCGAGCATCGCGGGACATTACCATCTGTTCCCTTTATCTCCCTCCTGATGCAGCAGTGGCACCAGCTGACCTGGCAGCCTTGATCAGTCAACTTCCTTCACCATTTCTTATTTTAGGAGATTTTAACGCACATCACCCCCTATGGGGGAGCAACGTGACTACAGGACGTGGTCAAGAATTTGAACTACTTTTTAACGAACTTGACCTTTGTCTTTTAAATACAGGAGCTCCAACCCATTTTAGTGTGGCCCATGGCACCTTTTCCGCCATAGACCTTTCTGTGTGTAGTCCGGGCTTACGTCCACTACTTAACTGGTGGGTCCATGATGACCTTTGTGAAAGCGACCACTTTCCCATCTTCCTTTCGCTTCCCCACCACCAATGCCACGCACGCCTACCCCACTGGTCCTTCCACAGGGCCGACTGGGCAGCATACACTTCTGCTGCAACGTTGGATACCCCTCTCCCTGCTGATGCGACAATGGCTGTTGAGCAAATTATTTCCATTGTCGTTTCTGCTGCTGAGTCCGCGATACCATCTTCTTCTGCCTTACCTCGGCGAAGACCAGTGCCCTGGTGGTCACCGGAGATAGCAGCAGCTATCCGCAATCGCCGCAGGGCTCTGCAGCAGTACCGGCGCCACCCCACCCTTGACCACCTGGTTGCATTTAAGCGTCTTCGGGCCCAGACACGCCGGCTTATCCGGCAGCGCAAGCAAGCATGCTGGGAGGAATATGTATCCACAATTGGACCCCGTGTCTCTTCTAGCCAGATTTGGACAAAGATTCGTCGTATATCAGGTCACCATCCACCGACAGAGGTCGCGGGTCTCTCTATCCGCGGTACAATCCATACCGACCCGACCATCATTGCTGAGTATTTTGCAGCGCACTTTGCTCTTAATTCGGCGTCCACTGCCTACAGCCAAGGTTTTTGTACCTTAAAAGAGCGGGCTGAGCGAAGGCAGTTGGTATTTCGCACAAACCGCCAAGAGCCGTACAATGCGCCTTTTACCGAGTGGGAATTTCAAACTATTCTTGCCAGTTGCCCCAATACATCTGCAGGACCGGACCGAATCCACTGTCAAATGCTGAAACATCTTTCTGAACACTCGCAACGCCATCTTTTGGATTTCTTTAATCGTCTCTGGGTCGAGGGAGCATACCCGTCCCAATGGCAGGAGAGTATCGTTATCCCTCTGTTAAAACCAGGTGCAGATCCATTGAATGTTGACTGTTACCGTCCCATAAGCCTCACAAACGTTCTGTGTAAACTTCTTGAACGTTTGGTGAGCCGGCGACTTCTGTGGGTTCTCGAGTATCGGGGTCTGCTCGCCCCACAACAAGGTGCTTTCCGGCAGGGTCGCTCTGCCATTGATAACCTCCTCTCTTTGGAGTCGGCGATCCGTACTGCTTTCGCCCGACGTCACCACCTCGTCGCCATCTTTTTCGACCTCCGGAAAGCATATGACACGGCATGGCGTCATCACATCCTTGCCACGCTACATGGGTGGGGTCTCCGTGGCTCCCTCCCACTTTTTATTCAGAATTTTTTACTTTCGCGCCGCTTTAGAGTCCGCATTGGCACCTCCTTCAGTTCCTCCCATATCCAAGAGAATGGGGTACCACAAGGGTCCGTCCTCAGTGTACCCCTCTTCTTAGTGGCCATTAATGGCCTAGTGGCTGCAGTGGGGCCATCGGTTTCCTGCTCCCTCTATGCAGACGACTTTTGCATGTACTATTCCACTGCTAGTACAAGTGTAGCTGAACGACGACTGCAGGCAGCCATCCATCGGGCGCAGAATTGGGCTTCTGCCCATGGTTTCACATTTTCCCCTGCAAAAACTAGGGTAATGCACTTTTGTCGCCAACGGGCGGTACATCCGCATCCAGAGCTCTACCTTGATGGTGAGCTCCTTCAGGTTGTGGATACACACCGTTTCCTGGGTCTCCTTTTCGACTCACGTTTGACATGGCTCCCTCATCTGCGCCAGCTTAAGCAACGGTGTTCCCGGTATTTGGACATCCTTCGTTGCCTCAGCCATACTGTCTGGGGGGCAGCACGCCCTGTCCTCCTGCGGCTGTACAATGCTCTGGTGCAGTCACGTCTAGACTACGGAAGCCAGGTCTACGGCTCAGCCTCTCCATCTGCACTGCGAGTTCTCGACCCAGTGCATCATACAGGCATCCGTCTGGCCACTGGAGCCTTTCGTACAAGCCCTGTCACAAGTCTCCTGGCAGAGGCTGGAGTCGCCCCGTTGCGATACCGGCGCCAACAACTACTCGCCCAGTATGCTGCTAGAGTTCACTGTACCCCTCGGCATCCGAATAACAAACTCCTCTTTCCGGGGGAGGTTACTCGTTTGCCGCAGAGGCGACCTCGGTCGGGACTCCCGATAGCAGCGCGTGTCCAATCGCTACTGTCGACCGTGGACTCCTTACCTCTTAACCGTCCCTTCCGCTCGACTTTCCATGCTCCTCCCTGGACCGTTCCTCGGCCGCGGATTCGGCTGGATCTTTCCCGTAAGCCGAAGACCTCTACTTCTCCTCTGGTCCTACGGCATCAGTTTTATGCACTGCTCCGTGAGTTCAGTAACTCTGAGGTCATTTATACAGACGGTTCTTCAGATGGCGACCACACTGGTTATGCCTACATCCATGGCGCCCATGTTGAACAACGCTCTTTGCCACCCGGCAGCAGCGTCTTCACTGCAGAACTGGTGGCTATATACCGCGCCCTTAACCACATCCGCATGTGCCCCGGGACCTCCTTTCTGATCTGTAGCGACTCGCTGAGCGGTTTACAGGCCCTTGATCAGTGTTATGCTCGTCATACATTGGTCAGGGCCATTCAGGAGTCGATACTGGCTCTTAGTGACTCCGGTCGCTGTGTTACATTCGTTTGGACCCCGGGCCATGTAGGCATCCCGGGCAACGAGAGCGTTGACCAGCTAGCCAAACAGGCTACCACTTGCCGCCCTCTGGAGATTGGCCTCCCAGAAGCAGACTTCCGCCCGTTGCTTCGCACTAAAATACGCGACCTGTGGAACTCCGAATGGTCCGCTCTGGACGTGCCCAATAAGCTGCGTTCGATAAAGGACACAACATCCGTCTGGAAGTCGTCACAGCTGGGATCCCGTAGGGACTCCGTGGTTCTCTGCCGTCTCCGCATTGGTCACACCCATCTGACGCATGGTCACCTCCTCCGTCGAGAGGACCCGCCCATGTGCCAATGTGGTGCCCCATTGACTGTGGTCCATCTCCTACTCGACTGTCCCATTTTAGCCCCACTGCGGCATTCTTTTAACCTCCCGAACACTCTCTCTTTGGTGCTCGGCGACGATGCCTCTGTGGCTAATTTGGTTTTACGATTTCTTCGTGCTGCGGGGTTTTACCAGTTGCTGTGAGTCCTTTTGGGATGGTTTTTTAGATAATTTTTATGTTCTCCTTGACGTGTCTTTAGACTACAGTTTTTACTTTGTACGCTATGTGGTTGGCTTTTCCCTTTTTATACACATGGTCGGTCAACCACATTCACTGGCTCTGTCATTTTTGTATCATATTTGTTTCTGTGTGTCTGGTGTCTTCCGTATTGTCTCGTGTTGACTCAGTCAATAATTCATTGACGGTACATTCTTTCATTCTGCTTTGATTTTAATCTCATTCAGGCACATTTTTTATCGTTCTGTTTTTTCTGTGTGTTGCCTAGATATGAAGCGGGGGACTGATGGCCATAGCAGTCTAGTCCCCCTAAAACCCCCCATCACAACAACAACAACAACAACAACAACAACAGCCTCGATGGCATTCCGGTTGAGTTTTATCTTAGGTTTTCATATCTTTTGCAAGACGTCCTCGTTGCTATTGCTAATGAACTTCTCTGCGGGGTTGCCGTCCCACAGGCTTTCGTTGAAGGCTGTGTCATCTTGTTGCCGAAAACGAAAGCGACCCCCGTCTCGAAACGCTGAGGCCCATTACCCTATTGAATGTAGATTACAAGATTATGGCTCGATGCATTGCCAGTCGCATGTAGCAAGTTCTCCCAGCTGTCATTAGCCAACACCAGATGTGTGCAGTAAGGAACCGGAACATTTTTGATGCCGTCCTTACGTACAGAGATTGTATCGGACACATCAAGGCGACCAGAAACAGGCGAGCAGCGGTTTTACTAATTGATTTTAAAAATGCCTTCAATAGGGTCAGTCATGCGTATCTTCAACAGGTGATGTCCAAGATGGGCTTTGGCCGCACCTTTACGACACTCGTCACAAACCTCCTCGGTACAGCAACATCTAGAGTCAGTCTTAATGGCTGCCTGGGCGCACCCATCACGATCAGCCGGTCCGTCCGCCAAGGTTGCCCATTGTCGATGGCGTTATTTGCGGTGGCACTAGACCCTCTGCTCCGTACCATCAACCATACGTGTGTCGGGATCCGGATTGCCACTGAGCGCCTGACATGTAGCGCATTTGCTGACGATCTGGGCGTCTTTGTGGAGCGACCTGAGGACATTGACCGACTCCATATCGTTCTCCAACAGTACGAGCAGGCGACTGGAGCCATAGTCAACCCACAGAAGACAGTCCTCCTCCGCCTTGCGCGCTGGAACCTGGACTTGGATGGGGACTGGTTCACCACCCGGACGGTGCATAAAATCCTAGGTATTGTGATGACCGAGAATCCACAGAAGATGGAGGCTTTGAACTGACGGTCGTTGCTATACTCTACCCGCGCTGTTGCCGGCATCCATTCCCAAAGGGCACTTTCGTTTCCAGAACGTGTTCAGATTATTAACACCCATATATTGTCACGTGCCTGGTACCTTGCACAAGTGCTCCCTGATCCGAAGGGACTGGCTCGTTGCATAAAGTTCGCTGTCTGATGGATGCTGTGGCGAGGACATACTTTCAAAGTCTCCATGCCTACATGCACCCTCAGGCCTGAAGAAGGTGGGTTGGGACTTGTTGATTTTTCTGCGAAATGTGCGGCGCTCCTCATCCAAAGGACCGCGAAAACCATTGATAAAGCGCCTAGTGGTACGACGGCTATGCTCTTTCGCCGCTACCGCCCACCGTCGTTCGCAGCGCCTATTCAGATAGAGGACATTCCATTTTATCTGAACTTTGTGCGGCGGTACTATTTCAATCGTAGTTACGTTCCTGACAGTGATCTCCGAGGAAAGAGTGTCAAGGATATTACACTTGCTCTTCGGGGTATACCCACCCCTAACAAATGGGAACTGCGTTTACCTCAATATGATTGGGCACAGGTGTGGAAGAATATCAGCTCCCGTCTTTTACCTGGAAGTGTTAGGACGAGGTGGTATCAGGTAGTCAATCGTACCATTGACACCAACTCCAAGTGGCATTCCGTTAATATCGCCCCATCTGAAAATTGTGAAAAGTGCGCGGTGGAGGACACTATTGAACATCGCTTCATTTGCCAACAATATCATCGTATCCGGACCGTTGCTCGTGACATGCTACGTTTGATTAATAGAGTCGCCATAGACACCATTACAGTGACGGACGCTATTATCCCAGAATGGAACCCCTTTCCTGTGACGAAACGACATGCAATGATTTGGATTTTGGGCCGGACTATCTATTCGATTTTCTCTCTCCACATGACAGATCCTTTGGATTTTTTGTCGTATTTGTGGAAAGAGTTACTAGGTTCTTTTTTGTTCCGGTTAGTTGTTGTTGTTAATCACAATTCTCGTGCTCCATGTGTATTGTATGGACGTTATCGATTTCTTACTTCATTATTTCTTTTAATTTCTTACATTTACGATGTCTACAGGCAAATTGCCACTAGCTACATACGAATACTTCTCAATGAATTGAATGAGACGAAGACATTTATTACTCCATTCACGCTTTTTTAATACGAGCTTTACTCATTTTACTTCATTATTTATTTTGTTTATACTCCTGATGTGAGATTTATACGGGCACCTGAGGTTTGATAAGTGTGCTTCATAGATCAGGAAAATTTAGTACTTTCATTTATGTCTGTCCAAGGGGATCACTCCTGGCTGAAGTAGGGTTGTGTGTGTCCTTGGCTGTGGACAGAGGACCGCTCTCCCGGTCTTTAATTATTTCCAAAACACAGCAAGCTACAACAGAAGCTCGCGAGTTATCAGCGAGCTGCAAGTAGATAGAAACATAACGCTCAGCTGCTGCACGTCAAGCGACCTGGCTTCGAACCCGGAGCCACCCAGCGCGCGGCCTGCTCCGCAACAACCTCGGATGCGCGCCCTTAGTAGTAGTAGCAGCAGAAGCCACGAGATGGCCAGACGAACCAAACTCCGCACAGCGTCCGAAAACAGCAGTCGAACAGCCACTTGGGCCCTTCTCTGTCCACCGATGATTGCGCACCAGCGGTAATCGGCAGAGCATCGACTCCTGCACGGCCGGCTAGTGTGATGGGGCGCTTGTGCCCAAAGCAGCCAATGAGCGGCCGTAGGCGGTGCAGCGTGTATCGAGGTATAAGACGGGCCGAAATCAAGCGTCTAGCGTCATCCACCGGCCTAGAGTCGCAAGTCTCTAGGCGATCGACAAAAGGCGATACGTTATATCGTTCTTTTCTCGATTTTAGGGCCAGTCGTCGAGACGCCGTCGCCGCCAGCCAGCCAGCCAGCCAGCCAGCCGCCAGCCGCAGTCGTCGCCGCCAGCCGCAGTCGTCGTCGCCGCCAGCCGCAGCCGCAGCCGCCGCCGCCGCCGAGCAGTCGTCGCCAGCCCGCAGTCGCCGCCAGGCGTCTGCAGAGCCGCTGTCGCCTCCTCGAGCCTGTGCCGCCGCCCAGCAGCCGTCGCCAGCCAGCCGTCGCCGCCGGGTGTCTGCAACGTCGCTGTCGTCCCATCGAGCCTGCCGCCGCCGCCGCCTCCACTCCGAGCCTGCCGCCTTTCATCGCCACCACCGCCTCTTCGTCTTCAGTGTCTTCACCATCGTCATCATCATCCTCGTCGCCGCTCAGTCATCCCGGTAATATGTCTCACTCACCTGCTACAACCACATCCATCCACTACACCTCCCCGTCCCAGGCCTCCACCACCACCACCTGGTGTTCCACTTCCCTCCCCCAACCGGCAATTCCCCTGTCGGTCTTAATGTCCTTTTCCTCCGCTTCCCACGTCCCTCCTCCTCCTCCTGTCTACACGCCGCTGACTTCGCCTCATGAGTTTCCTCCGTTACCGCCTGCCCGAATTGAACATCGCCGTGCCACGGTGGCTGACACGCCACAGTCGCCCCCGCCGTCCTTCCTGCCCCCACACCAACCTACGATTATCCCGCTCAACCCAGTCTCCGTTTCTCCTGCCCCTCCCTCCACCGCCTCTGCATCCTCCTCCACGGGCGCCAAGCCCAAAAGGTCGTCCAAACGTGGGAGCGCGGATCCCACTCCAACTTTTCCCAAAAAGGCTCCTCCCCCTCCTCCCCCTCCTTCTCCGCCTCCGTCCAACCACATGGACACTGCCCCCATTCCTGCTCCCGTGTAGCCCGACCTATACTCGTATGTCCTTTCCCGCCCCGACGCCCGTTTCCTTGACTACAAGACCCTCTCCATTGAACTCCGAAAGTACTACCCCAACGTCCCTCTGACTCAGATCATCCCCCGCCGAGACCCCGTCCTCCTCAAATCCCCCAGCCCCACCCTACACACTGACATCCTCCACCGCCTCCCCCGCATCCACTTTGGTCCCCATGCCACTCTTACCCCTTACTACACCGCCACCTCAGCTCACCAACCGCCTCCTTCCCGCCGCCCACCCACCCTCACCGCCGTGATCACGAAGCTCAGCCCTCTGATCACGGAGGAAGAGGTGTTGGGTCAGCTCAACTCCATGCCCAACGTCACCATCCGCTCCGCCAAGCGTATCTTCAATGCCACTGGCCGGACATACCTGATGCGGATATTCACAGAGTCCACATCGTCCCTTGATCACCTTTTCCTCCAGGGGGCCCTAATTTACGACCGCCGCCACAAGGTGGAGCCCTCCCGTTCCCCACCTCAGTCATACCGCTGTGCCAGGTGCCTCGTGTACAACGACCACCTGACACAGAATTGCCGCAACCCCCCCACATGTCCTCACTGCAAGTCCCCTCACCTGCACAAGCACTGTCCTAACCTTGCCTCCCCTCCTACCTGCGACACCTGTGGCGGACCCCATCCCACCTACTCCTACAAATGCAAGTCCGTCCCAGCCCCCACCGTCCCCGAACTCACCGTCCCCATTCGCCCCGTCGACCCACCCATGCACCCCAACAACTCCTTGCTCCCTCCCCCCACTGCCGAGGACGTCATCTGGTTTGTAACCACGGTCCTCGCAAACATCCATCCTTTTCAACGCCCGCACACCCTCCAGCAGATTGCACTGGCAGCATGGTCAGTGTTCCACCTAGAAACCTTTGCCACCTTCTCCCGCGCCCACTCCCACTTCGCTTTTTCCCGCCTCGAAACACAAGTCTAAGCCCGCCCGCTCCCCCTTCTTCCGATCCTCCTCCCGTACCCCCCCACCACCACCATGGCAGGCTCATCATACACCTTTCTATACCATAATGTCCGGTCTCTCCCAGCCAACAAGCACCTCTTCATGCATACCCTTTTCCATCACCGCGTGGACGCCTTCCTTCTGAATGAAACCTTCCTCCAACCCCGTCGTCCCGTCAGTACCGCTCCTTACCTCCTTCATCGCACTGATGGTCCCCCTCCCTTGGCCAGAGGCGGAGTGGCCATCGGCCATCTCCGCCACCACCCCGTCCGGCTACACCCGCTCCTCAATGATCCTACAGAACATTTAATCCTCAGTCTCTTCCTCCCATCCCTCACCGTCACCCTCGCCACCATCTACGTCCGCAGCACCTCTCCTCTCCCGTATGACTTCCTCTCTCACGTTGACCGCACCTACACGACCTATGTGGTCGCCGCAGACCTAAACCTGTCTTCCCGTCCGCCTGCTGAACTCCGGCGGTGGCATCAGTTTGTCACCACCTCGCTCCGGGGCGGAATCCTGCCCCTCCCTCGCCCGACTCGCCCCGAAAGCAATACCACCCCTGACGTCGTCTTGGCGTCTCCCAACCTCCTTGGGCGTATCACGGCAGACGTCCTTGACCTTATAGGCAGTGACCACGCCCCTGTCCTACTCACCCTTGACCACCGCCCCCGCCCTGCCCGAGCTCCCCGTCCTAGACCTCCTCCCAAACTCATTCATGACTACTCCCGTGCCGACTGGAATGCCTACGGTCGCTCCATAGACACCTCGGTCGAAAGCCACCCCCTTCCCCTCCGCACACCCGAAGATATTGAACACGCCTCCACCTTTCTCCAGCAAACCCTTGCTAACGCGGTTGAAGCCCACATCCCTACCAAAGCAATATACCCGCACAGTCCTACCCTGCCTCCACAGGCTGTCCTCCTCCTCCGAGAATCCCGACGCCTCTACCGCTCGTACCTCCGTACCCGGGACCGGGACACACTCATACGCCACCGGCAAATCCAACGTCACATTAGAAACCTTTTGTCCGCAAAAAAACGCCGGGACTGGCGGCAGACATGCGCCCGCCTTAACGCCACTCTCCCCATCAACTCCTCGAAGTACTGGAAGGCCTTCAATCGCCTTACTGGCCGTCACTCCTCCCCCTACTACCCGCTTCTCCATGATAACCGTCCCTTTCCCGACAATGCCAGTAAGGCGGAACAGTTTGCCTCCTACCTTTCCGACGTCTTCTCCCTTCCTGATAATCCTCATTTTGATTACTCCCTCTTTCCCGATGTCCATGAGCGTACCGACACCTCTTCTCCTCCGCTCGCCCCCGGCTTCCAGTACTTGGGGCACATTCCTCCCTCCGACTTAAACACGCCCATCACAGCACACGACATCATAGCTACACTTCGCACCAAACGCAACACCGCTCCCGGTCACGACCGGCTCACCTACAGGCACCTCCGTGCCTGCCCCCTCTCCTTCCACACTGTTCTTGCCACCCTCTACAACACTATCCTCTATACCGGTTTCTATCCTCGCCTGTGGAAAATCTCCCACATCCTCATGTTCCCCAAACACAACAAGCCCCCATCCCAAGCCTCTTCCTACTGTCCCATCAGTCTCACCTCCGTGTTTAGCAAGGTCCTTGAATCCATCATTTCCCGTCGTATCCACCAGCACCTCCGACAGCACCAGCTCCTTCCTTCTTCTCAATGTGGCTTCCGACCATCCTTCTCTGCTGACGACCAGCTCCTTCGCCTCATCCACCTCTTATCCGTCCAGCTCAATTCCCATCGCTCCGCCATATTTGTGTCCCTAGATATAGAAAAAGCCTACGACCGTGTCTGGCATTCCGGCCTCCTTTTCAAACTCCAACTCTATGCCCTTCCTATTAACTATGTCCGCCTCATTGCATCCTTTCTCACCAATCGCCCGTCCTATGTCACTGTCTGCAATTCCAACTCCCGTTTGTTATACCCCTCTGCCGGGGTGCCCCAAGGATCTGTCCTCTCCCCTCTCCTGTACCTTATCTACTCCGCCGACATGCCCCAACCTCAGCCTCCCGTCCATCTCCTACAGTATGCTGATGACACCGCCTTCCTAGCCCTTGCCCCCTCCCTTGCCCGATCCCAGGTTTTGCTCCAGTCTCACCTCACTGCGTTCGCCGCATGGTGCAACCGGTGGCTCCTCTCCGTCAACCCTGACAAATCCCAGGCGATCATTATAGGTCGTACCACCCGCTCCTTCCGCATCCCCGATCTCTACATCACCCTCCACGACCGTCCCATCCGCCACACTAACACCATTAAGTATCTGGGCCTCACCCTCGACCGACACCTTACCTGGACCCCCCATCTGAAATCCATCCGTGAAAAAGCCATGTCCCGCCTCAACCTCCTTAAACTGCTCACCGGCCGGACGTGGGGATTACGCCCTTCCACCATCCTCCACACATACAAATCCATCATGCGCCCCATCCTCTGTTCCTTCCAACCTGCCTGGGTATCTGCTCTTCCCACCTTTTATCACACCCTCCTAGTCCTTGAACGCCACGCCCTCCGCCTCGCCTACCGTATCCGCCTTCCTTCCCCCACGCGGATCCTCTACGACCTCATCCCCTTCCCTCACCTCCTTCAACACCTTGAACGCCTCCGCCTCCTGTATGTCACAGGAAAACTCGATTCCCGCAATCCGCTAGTTTACCCTATCCTCACCGCCCCTGGGCCTCTGCCACGCCTCCACCACTGCATTCCTCCCTCTCTCCACCTGCACACCCTACATATCCTCTCCCAAGGCAACTTTCGCTCCCTTCCCCTACCGGATGACGCCCTTCGTCCTGAAATATACCCCTCCTATCAGCTTTGATCCCTTCCCCGTAGACTTAGCGGCCCCCTCTCCCCATCCCCTCCTTCTCCCCCTCCCCGCTTGGATTTCCCTCCTCCTCTCTCCACCTGGAGTCTCAATCGCGCCTGTCTTTCCTTCTCCCCACCTTCTCCCCCCCTCTCTCTCTTTTCGACCCTCCCCCGCGCTTCCTCGCTTCCTCCCTCTCCTTGCCCCGCGGGGGCTGCAGCGTCGCCTTTTAACAACAGTGTATCCTCGTGTCAAGTGCATTGTCATCGCCGTGTGTTCATCTCCAGTGCGTCGCAACTCGTGTCGTCACTACCTATATCATCGTGTGACTTCGTGTGTCCAGTGTTGTCTCTCCATGTGATTTTATCGCCACCATGGCACAGACTGTTTTTAATCTGCTTATGTGTGTCAGTCTCTTTTGTTCATGTGTCTTAAGTCTGCAGTATTGTCTCCAATGTCCAGTTTGTAAGTCTTCCATTTTTCCTCCGTACCATGTTTTCATACTCATTGTTTTTAACTTCATGTCTTTGTTCCTTTTATCTCGCTTGTCATATGTCTATTCTCTCGGCTGAAGAGCAGCGCTGATGCTGCTGCCAGCCCGCCGACGAAAGTCGGCGTGAAATTAACAATAAAGAAAAAAAAAGCGTCTAGCGTAGCGTCTTGCGGCACTTGGGGTGCTAGGGTCGTAGTCGGGTCGTGAACTGGAGACAACAAGAGCGAGAAAAATGAAAATGAAATTGCGGCCAACAGCACCCTGTTTTCCCAGGTGGTCACCCATCCAAGTACTGACAAGGCCCGACGTTGCTTAACTTCGGTGCTCGGACGAGAACCGGTGTTTTCAACGTGGTATGGCCGTTGGCGAGCAAATTCTGCAACATGAAACGACAAGTGTGCGTCCGATCATGTCCTCTCCCCTCTTAATTTCCACACGAGGATGGCATAAAACGGCCGATCCAGATTTCGTGAAATGAAATAACATTTCTTTATGGAATACATTTAGAAAATTAAAACTTTCGTACCTATTCTCCCTACTAGGGACGAAAAAAAAGAAACACTTTCTGTTATTATATTACAGTTGCGACTTGACAAATTCGTTAGATAGTCCAAAGTCGTAGCAAAACAATGTCGTTAAATTACACCTGACAATGACAATAAAACTCGCCTTCAATTAATTCGCTTTTGAATCATTTACATTACAAAACATTCCACTTCCTTTTTTTTATTTACTTATTTTAGCGTTCATTATGTCTGATTTAACTTATCCCCTCCCCCCTACCGACCGACCGACGGACCACCACGACTTCGCCAAAATAAATAAATAAATGTGTAGGTGATACGAATTACTCCCTGTCCCATAACGCTTATGCCTAATGCAAAGGGTAAAACGTTTAATTTTTTTTTCCTTAGACTTTGCCATGTAAGGGGCAAATGACGGCATATACTAGATTCAAATAGCAAAGAACCCAACTAAGCTTTCACAAACCTGCTTTGAACTCTCTCCTCGTGATAGGTAATGTAACCTATTTTGTTACAGGGCGGAAAGTCATTTCACAAATGTCATTCTTCGTTACCATACCAACCGAGAGACCGTCTTTCGGATGGAAGGAGGGCCTGAGGCGGCAGTCTGCTCTTGTATGCCATCTTGCGGAGGATAGAGTGAGTTAGTTACTGCAGCAACGGTCCACGCCTGGACCGCGTGGTCCTCCCTTCCCGCGCAAAGTGCATCGATTTACTTGGCAGTAGGCTGTAATTGAAACTATCTGATACTTAACTCGGCGGCTAAAATCTGCATTTTAAATAGAAACTGCAAGCATAACGACCATGCTCTTTAACAAGAGCCCTCGACGTCTTTGTAATCGTCAAACATCTGTAGCGCGAGACGTTATAAATATTCGGCAGTGGGTGCGTGAAGGCATACTTACCTGGCGTAGGAGACACCGTGATCCCTACGCCCAGGTTCGCGTACGGCGTTTTCGGCGTCGTTGTTCTTCGTTGTTTTCGTGGTTCGGCCGCTCGGCCGGTATTTTTGGGTCGTGTTTGTGGTTTCGTTTTGACAATGTCGGGATCTAACCGAGCAAATAGCTTGCAGTGCGTGCTTGATCGCAATGCGCCCCGGCCGAATGCATTCGAAGTACATGACTGGATATTTGAAGACATGGAAATTCCATACGACGTCGTTGACACTGTGCAGTTGGACTTTGTCCTATATTCCTGCTTCTTGAAATTTGTATCGTCTGACAATTTTGAGTATTATGCAGAGACCATGAGTTCCGGCACCGGATCGGCCAGATCAGCAAAGTCAAAGTCCTTCCCTCCGGCTTCGGCGTTTGAGACGTGCGGGTGTTTAACGTCCCGCCGGAATGTCCGAATGAGGTCATCAGTCGCGCGATTGCGTGGTATGGCACTGTGTTGTCAATCACAAACGAACGCTGGTCCACCGCGTACAAGTACCCCGTGAATAGTGGCGTTCGCGCCCTCTGGGTTAACTTGAAGCGTCACATACCTACGTATTTGAATATCGCGGGCGTTCGAGCGCAGGTGCAATATTCTGGGCAGCCTCTGACGTGTGGCATCTGTCACTCGACGGACCACCTCAGGGCGCAGTGTCCCAAACGGCGGCCTGTTCAGCTTCCTCGGGAAGCACCCGTGGACAACGGTGCGCGCATGGTCCCGCTTTTGAGCGAGGTTGTCGCGGGCACGGCGATCCAACCCCGCGCCGCGGAGCCGTCGCCGGCGGCGGCGCAGGATCCGGTGACAGAGGAGGGGACTGACGGTCGCACTGCCGAGGTGGCGCAGGCTACGGAGGTCTCGGACGAGGTAGTTTCGGACAACGTGTGTTCGGACACCGTGGTTTCCGACACAGTGGCTCCAGCTGACGTTTCTGTGCAGCCCGTTCCCGCTACGGCGGAGGGGTTGACCGCGGAACCTGCCGACCGGGAGCCGGTCGACGGTGACATGCAGGCGCCTGGTTTGCCTGCCGACGCCCCTGAGGACTCTCAGAAGCTCGGCAAGCGCCGAAACAGGCGCCGTCGTAGTAAGGGTAAGGAGGCGGCCGGGGATGCGAGCGCCTCTGTTACCGAGAGCGACACTGAGTCACAGCCTCAGACGCAGCCCACTTGTCCTCAGGCACCTCCGCCTCAGGCACCTTCCTCTCACACGTCTCTGTCCCAGTCTGACCCGGCAGTCGCTGCTGCCGCCCTCCGCCGGCAGTTCCTGAACTTGGAGAACCTCCTCAGCTCGTCCCGCGAGCGGGGTGCAATCGCCCTAAAGCGTAAAAGCGAACAGGCGAGCGGTCAGACGCAGCAGCGCACGCGTCGCGACTCGCTCCCGAAACAGGAGGCGCCCCCGCCGCCCACGCAGGCTGTGCACTCGGAAGAGCAGCCGGCACAGACGTCACCCCCCATGTCTGACCCGTGGGCAGATGACGGGCCGGAGGACGAAGGGGATGCCATGGAGCTCTAATTCGTCGGCTTGCCGCCGATCGCCACCATCCACTGAATGTCGTTATATCATGTTTATTGTGTGTTTACCATTTTACTGGGGGTTTCGTCTTCATGTTTTTTACAATGTTTGGCAGTGTCATGAGATCCAGTACATTTTATCTGCCCTATCATGATCTTACTTATGGTTTTCATTATACTTCTTTATTGTTGTGTCCGCCTCTAGTTCCAATGATTTGTACTACTTTTTTAACATGGGTTTACACTTGTTTTGCTTTGTTGTTTTATTGCTCTCATGAGTAGGCCCACTGATGTGATGTCCATTTTAACGATCAATCTTAACGCCATTACATCCTTTCCTAAGGTGCTGGCGCTTACTGATTATATACTTCGTGGGCGGTACGACATAGTTTTATTGCAGGAGGTGCAGGCCCCTATTTTATCTTCCATTTCTGGATATTCTGTAATTTATAATCTTGCCAGGGACCATCAATGTGGCACTGCCATTTTACACCGCCATTCCTTTGTGGCCACTGACATCCAGCTGATGCCCGGCGGCCGCGCCATTGCGTGCACCATCCGGGGCGTCCGCATTGTCAATGTATATGCCCCTTCGGGGGAAGGAGATGGGAGACGCTTACGGGCGGCTTTTTATCATCACGAGGTGTGCCCTTTTTTAAATTCCGCTAAGCCCCTTCTCTTCGGTGGCGATTTTAACTGCGTGACCTCTGCAGCTGATCAGTACCCGCGGCCAGCTCATTGTGCTGAATTGGTGGACCTGTTGGCGGCCAGGAATCTTCGTGATACCTGGCGCCACTTCCACCCCACACACACTGAGTACACCCATTATTATAACACTGGGGCCAGTCGCATTGATCGAATTTATGTCTCCACCCTCTTGACGACTCGCCTGGTCAGTGTTGCGGTGGTACCCGCCGCATTCAGTGACCACTGCGGATACATGTGTGAGTTGCGCCTCCCTGGAAAGGTTGAGGCACCCCCTCCCCGCCACTGGAAATGCAATGTCTCACACCTGGATAAAGAGGGGCTCCGTGCGGAGGTGATCTACACTTGGCAGCAGTGCCTATTGAAGGAATCAAACTACCCCTCGACACTTCAGTGGTGGTTGTGCGTGGCAAAACCACAGTTGCGGATGGCAGTACGGCGGTTCTTTCGGGAGGAGGCTTATGGTAGGAGACAGACGCTGGCTTTCTTCCAGCAGTGTTTGGTCGATGCGGCCCAGACGCCTGTTGGCCCTGATGAAAATATCCGTATGAGGCTCAATAAGATCAAGGCCAGAGTGCTTAGCCTTCATCGCGAGCGGGCGAAAGGACTTCTGGTTCGTAGCCACTGTCAGAGTCCCTTGGAGAACGAGGACCCCGCCAACTACCATCTGGCGCGGGAGCGGCGTAGGGCCGAGACGAACCGGATTGATGGTACACTAACAGCTGCGGATCTTTACCTCACGGAGCGGCAGGAAATACTACGTTATATCCATTGCTATTTTTGTGACCTTTTTCGACCGGTGGACGTTGATATCGACGCCATTCGTGAATTGCTTGCTCCCCTGCCACATAGTCTAACTAATCATGATCGCGATGAACTGGTTGCCCCCTTGTCCTCAACTGATGTTAAGGAGGCGCTGAAGAAAAGCCCTCGTGGTAAGTCTCCGGGGCCGGATGGACTGCCCTCGGAGTTCTATCTGGCCTTCTGGGATTTGCTTGGGGATAAATTGACATCCATGGCGAATGAGGTGCTTGGTGGTATGGCGATTCCCCCTACTTTCTTGGAGGGTCGGGTTATCCTGATCCCCAAGCTTCGGGGTCGCTGTCGGGCACAAGACCTCCGCCCTATCACCTTAATGAATGCCGACTACAAGCTGATCGCCCGGTGCGTGGCTTGGAAAATAAAGGGGGTTATTGATGACGTCATCAGCCCTTATCAGGCGTGCGGCGTAAATCGTCGCAATATTTTCCATGCGGCCGCTACATATCGTGACGTCGTCCCACACCTCTGTAGCCGGGATTCCCGCGGGTGTCATTTCCATCGATTTTTCTAATGCATTTGACCGTATCGGCCATGCATACTTGCTCAGTGTGCTGGATCACTTGGGCTTCGGTCACCGTTTTCTCACTGTTCTTTCTAATATACTGACTGGGGCAACCTCTGTCGTGTCCGTCAATGGATACTCTACTCCGCCTATACCTATCGGCAGGTCGGTGCGCCAAGGATGCCCGTTGTCGATGTTTCTGTTCGTCTTGGCGATTGACCCCCTATTGCGAGCTTTGGGCAACGCCGTTGCTGGTGTACCGGTACACACCGCCACAGTGCGGTGCGTCGCTTATGCTGATGATGTCGGCGTCTTCGTCACCAGGGCGATGGACATTGACTTGATTCGGGCCTCTCTCCGCTTATATGAGCGCGCATCTGGTGCCGCTATCAATCCTCGGAAGACCGTTATGATCCCTATTGGGCGGGGCGGTATCACCACTCCCCGGCCGTGGTACCGTATCGTCGAGGAGCAGCAGATATTGGGCGTTATTATAACTCGTGAGCCTAAGCAAATGCAGGTCCGCAGTTGGCGGCGAGTTCTTACTCTAATCCGTGGCAAATGTCAGGTCAATGCGGCACGACGATTAGACCTCCTCCAGAAGGCCTCACTTATTAATGGCCACATTCTAGCTCGTGCTTGGTACGTGGCACAACTTCTCACCATCCCAAAAATGATGGCACGTACCATCTCTCGGGTGACCTTCTGGTTATTGTGGCGCCATCATATTTTCAAAGTGAAGGCTGACACTTGTGTCCTTGACCCCTCTGTGGATGGCCTAGGCCTCGTCCACTTCTATAAGAAGTGCATGACCCTGCTAATAAACAGAACCGACACGTTGAGGGACACGGACCCGCAAGGACCAACTGCGGCTTTGTTGGAAGCCTACCGTCCACCGTCTGAGAGAGCGCCTATCATGCCTCTTTTGATTCCATACAAGATGTCTCACATTCGGGACTTCTACTTTAATCGCAGCTACGTCCTTCGGGTGGCGACTCCATGACATCATACGGCTCGGATGACATATATCGCACTTTTAGGGCGACCACCAGTTCACAAATTGGAGTCCCGTTACCCTGACATCAACTGGCGGCAGGTCTGGAAAAATCTCTTCTGTCCGCTCCTGCCAACTGCGGTCCGTGGACTTTGGTACAAGTTGGTGAATAATGTCTTACCCACCAACCAGCGAATGTATGACATCCACTTGGTCGCCAGTGCTGATTGTCCCCTGTGTCAGATCCCTGACACCCGACGCCACAGGTTTGAATGCCAACGGGTTTCTGCTGTGTGGGCACTTGCCCGGAGTATGTTGGCGCTCGTCAACTGCACCACGCCCCCAAATGTGACTATTGAATGGTTTACCATTCCCCAATTTCGACTATACCCCCGGACGAAACACAACTCCACTATTTGGATCCTGGGCCATACGATGTATGCCATTCTCGAGCTCTGGCTTTCCACTGCTGTTGAGTTCATGGCGTACCTCTGGACAGCCCACCAAAAGTTGACCTTGACTACAAAGTACAGGGAGAATTTTGCAAATTCTTTATCGGCAGCGCTTGTCCACGGTTACCAGTCAGCTCTTGGCCGGTAATGGTGCCGTGTGGTACATTTGTTGTGTTTGCCGGTAGTCGCAGACAGTTTTTTTTCTGACCACTGATTGTCCCCTTGTGGGTAGTGCTGTTCGTTTTAACGTTCTTTTTTTGTTTTTGTTTTTGTTTGTTCTTTCCTTTGCCACTGTGGCTTGGTGGCTGATTGCACTTGATTTTGAACTTGAAATCTCAGTTCTCGGGGCGGGGAACCGATTGGCTCTTTCAATTTATCATATTTCTTCACGCATAGGTTGTGATTGGTGAGGATGGTTTTCCCCCACTTTTTCCCTTTCCGTTTCATTCTACCGTTTTCTTTGTGAGAAGGTTTGTATTTTCTTCTTGTAGCTGTGTTTGACATTTCATTTTGTAATCTTGAGCCACAGTAAATTCTGTGCCCACTGTTCTCAAGGTTTTTTTTTTCACCTTTGCGTTCACACGACTTCTTGTACCATATCCTCTTCTCCTTGGACATGACGGAAGTGACTGTCGTCAGTCCAATCTCAGGAAGCTTCCATTCATTTTCTACATTTTACCCGGAGGGTGTTTCTTTTTCTCATCATTCTGCCTTGAATGGTATTGAGTTTTTCTCAGGAATGTTCAGTTTTGTTGAATGTCTTGGAGTGTGACAGGTGGGTTGTAGGGGTGGACAGGAGACCCAAAAAAAAAAAAAAATTAAAAAAATTAAAAAAAAGGCGGTTCTCCCAGGGCGAGACCTTTCCATTGCACTTCGGTTAGGTTGACCCCTGCGATTAAAAATAAAAAAAAAAAAAAAAAAAGCGGTTCTCCCAGGGCGAGACCTTTCCATTGCACTTCGGTTAGGTTGACCCCTGCGATTACCTCTAATGTAGGTAACTCGGGCGCATAATGTTTGGTAGTCGGGACTGCGTTCGCGCTGTCCCGTTCTCAAATTATTTCAAAACTCAGCAAGCAATAACAGCACCTTGTCAGTATTCAGTAGGCTGCAACTAGATAGGCACAAAACGGTTAGCTGCACGTCAAGGCCCCTCAGGGGCTCAGCATTAGTTTGCTGAGTACGGGTTTGGCGAACCCGGGGTCCTGAGCTGTGGGCTGTGTCGCGCCAACAGTCCGCTACACCGTAAGCTCTGTGCGTGCCTCAACGACCATCGTTCGGCGCGACGGTGGAACGTTGTACGTTTCAGAGCCCGGGGATCTTGGCTTAATCGCCCGGGTCGCGAGGACGGTACAAACCTCTATAAAAAAAACCCTCAATCTCAAGGTGTGCTACGTGCCTAGGAGATGCATGGCTGTTGAGGTTGAACAGCCGCTAGCGAGCAACCTCTGAGGAACCTGCCGCACCTCAGTTGTACAAGGCTTACCCAGGCAAGCGGGGCTCTGCCTGGGTGGACCTCTTTTCCCTAGCTGCTCGTGGGACGAAAATGAAACGAGCGAATAAAAGCGTGGCCGGTCGCGAAAACGGCGTCTCTAAGCGTGGAAGAGGAGATTGTAATGCTGCTGGATATGACCCCCGTTCGTTCCCTTCCCTGGCTACGCCATGGGAAGAACGCAGGGCCAGAAGTCAAGGAGAGTCTTATGCCCCCCGATACCTAGTTTGCTCACGCACTGATGGGGAATCATTTGCGTCGACTAAGCCAATGTTTTTTGTTGAGCATCTGGAAGAAAAGTACGGAGAGGTGGAGGGTATGTCCAAGATGCGATCTGGGTCAGTCGTGATAACGACGTCATCCCCAGCACAGTCGCGGGCGTTGCTCTCCTGTGAGAAGCTGGGTGATGTTCCCGTTACCATAACGCCTCATAAGAGCCTTAATATGGTCCAGGGTATTGTCTACCATCGAGATCTGTTGTTGCAATCTGATGATGAGCTACGGTCACACCTAGAGCGGCGCGGTGTCCACTTCATCCGACGCATTTATAGGGGGCCGAAGGACAACAGGGTCGCCACCGGTGCTTTCATCTTGGCTTTTGAGGGTGACACATTACCTGAAAAGGTCAAGGTGATGGTTTACCGGTGTGACGTAAAGCCCTACGTCCCTCCCCCTATGCGCTGCTTTAAGTGCTGGAGGTTTGGGCACATGTCTTCCAGGTGTGAGGCCAATCCCACATGTCGGGAGTGTGGACGTCCATCACACCCAGACGTCCCTTGTGTCCCACCTCCAGTCTGTGTTAACTGTGGACAACATCATTCACCCTGCTCGCCAGATTGCACAGTCCTCCATAAAGAAAGGAAAATAATGGAGTATAAAACCCTGGACAGACTGACCTATTCAGAGGCACGGCGCAAATATACTAAGCTGCACCCCGTGACCATGGGTAAAAGTTTTGCGACAGCACTTAAAACTGTTCCAACTCTGCCATCTTTGACCCCATCTGTTCAGCGAATCTCGGTGGGCCCACAGGCCCAATCATCCACTCTCCCACCCTTGACAGCTGGGGGTGGATCTCCTTGTATTGCTCCCAAACCCTCTACCTCGGGAGCAATACCATCCCAACCAATGGGGACACTGGTCCCCACCCCAGAGCCAGAGAAGCAACAGCCTTCTCTGGCTCCTCTCGCGAGGAAGGGTTCGGTTGAGTCCCTCCCCTCCTCGGCTTCTTCCTCTGGGACGACAGCTACCGGCCAGTGGCAAACCGTGGCCAAGAAGGCTGGTCGTCGGGCCGCAAGGTCTTCCTCAGTCTCGGAGACTGAGTCCCCGACGCCCTCCAGACGTGAGAAGCCAAAAGAAAAGCGAGAGGCTACCAAGAAGAAGCAAACACACGGGAAGACCAAAGAGACACCGGTGGTTCCCCCACTTCTACCCCCGCCCTCCTCCTCAGAGGACGAGGACGAGGTGAAGATCCTAGCGTCTCCTGAAGACCTAGATCTCGAAGGACCATCGAATCCGATGGAAGTAGATTCTACAGCTTCGCGAGCAGTGTCAGCGAGTGATCATGAGGTATAATAAATAGTTCATATTGCCTCATGTCATCCCAGTTATCAGACAGCGTTATTCTCCAGTGGAACTGCGGCGGTTTTTTCACCCGCCTGGCTGAGCTGCGACACCTTTTGAGCATAACACCCGCTATCTGCATTGCCCTCCAGGAAACATGGTTTCCAGCAATGCGGACCCCTGCCCTCCGGGGCTACAGGGGATATTATTGTAATCGCAGCCAGTATGACGGGTATCAGGTGGTGTGTGTGTGTATGTCCTTACCTCTGTTTATAGCGAGTCTGTGCCCCTTCAGACGCCGTTGAAGCGGTGGCTGTGAGGGTAAGGACAACGCAAGAGTTTACCGTTTGCAGTCTTTACCTCCCTCCTGATGGTGACGTCTCTGACTGTTTTGGCTGCACTACTTTGTCAACTCCCTCCACCTTTCTTACTACTGGGTGACTTTAATGCCCATAACACCTTGTGGGGTGGTTCCACGATTTCTGGCCGAGGCAGAGTAGTCGAGGACTTACTATCTCGTCTTGACCTCTGTCTCTTGAACACGGGTGCCCCCACACATTTTAGTGTGGCGCATTGCACGTTCTCGGCCATTGATCTGTCAATTTGCAGCCATGGCCTTTCACCATCTGTCCACTGGAGAGCCCACGATGACTTGTGCGGCAGTGACCATTTTCCCATTTTCCTGTCACTCCCACAACGTCAATCCCCAGGGCGCCTGCCCAGGTGGGCCCTACACAAGGTTAACTGGGACGACTTTACCTCTGCTGCCACTGTTGGTCCTCCCCCACTCGACGACGTCGATGTGGCGGTCGAGGGCGCCACGCGTACCATTGTTTCAGCTGCAGAAGCTACCGTTCCCCGTTCGTCGGGGTCCCCACAGCGTAAGACGGTACCATGGTGGTCGCCAGAGGTCGCAACGGCTATCAGAGATCGCCAACGGGCCTTACAACGGTACAAGCGGCACCCGTCTCTGGAGCACCTCGTAGCTTTCAAGCGGCTCCGTGCACGTGCACGTTATCTCATTAAGAGACGAAAGCAAGAGTGTTGGGAGAGGTACGTCTCCACTATTGGCGCAGGTACCTCCACCACCCAGGTCTGGAACAAGATAAGGCGTTTAAGGGGACACCCAACACCAGCAGGAATCCCTGGGATCTCTGTGAATGGCATAGTATGCACGGACCCGGCCACGCTTGCAGAGCTGTTTGCCGGGCATTATGCTCATGCCTTCTCCTCTCAGAATTACCTCCCAGCTTTCCGTACATTAAAGGAGCAGGTGGAACGCCAGCCCCTCTCCTTTACCACCCGCCGTACGGAGGCATATAACATGCCGTTCACAGAGTGGGAATTCCTAAGCGCTCTTAAAAAGTGTCCGGACACGGCTCCAGGACCCGATAGCATCCACAGCCAGATGTTGAAACTTCTTTCAGCGGAGAGCCAGCGTAATCTCCTTGCGCTCTTCAACCACATCTGGTGCGACGGGGTATTCCCTTCGCAGTGGCGGGAGGGTATCATCATACCGGTGATGAAACCAGGCAAAAACCCTGCTCATTTGGATAGCTATCGGCCCATTATGCTGACCAATGTCCTCTGTAAGCTGTTGGAGCGCATGGTCAGTGGGCGGTTGTGCTGGATCCTCGAGACTCGGGGCTTACTGGCTCCATGCCAGGGCGGGTTCCGCCAAGGTCGCTCCACCACCGACAACTTGGTGTACCTCGAGTCCGCGATCCGCACAGCCTTTGCCAGGCGCCAACACCTGATAGCCGTCTTTTTTGATATGCAAAAAGCGTATGATACGACCTGGCGACACCACATACTTCGCACGTTACATGGTTGGGGTCTTCGGGGCTCACTCCCGATTTTTATTAAAAACTTTTTAGCTGTCCGTACTTTTTGTGTTCAAGTAGGTGCGTCTCGTAGTACCTCTCATGTGCAGGAAAATGGGGTTCCTCAGGGCTCTGTTTTGAGTGTCCCCTTATTTTTAGTAGCCATAAACGGCTTAGCGACAGCAGTTGGGTCGTCAGTATCCCCCTCTCTCTATGCTGACGACTTCTGCATTTCTTTTAGCTCTTCCAGCACCCAAGTTGCTGAACGTAGGTTACAAGGAGCCATTCAGAAGGCACAGTCCTGGGCTCTGGCCCATGGCTTCCAGTTCTCTCCTGCAAAGACCAGAGTTATGCACTTCTGTCGGCGTCGGACGGTTCATCCACAGCCAGAACTTTATCTTGACAACCACCTCTTAGAGGTTGCTGAAACACACAGGTTTTTAGGGCTCGTATTTGATTCTCGGCTGACATGGCTCCCTCACATTCGACAGCTGAAACAGAAGTGCTGGCGCCAGCTAAATGTTCTCCGCCATCTGGGCCATACCAACTGGGGTGCCGATCGGTCCACACTGTTGCGGATATACCACGCTTTGGTGCAGTCCCGTCTGGACTTTGGATGCCTTGCCTATGGCTCCGCATCCCCCTCGGCATTGCGCTTGCTGGGCCCCATTCACCACTGTGGGGTTCGCATCGCGACGGGTGCTTTCCGCACCAGTCCCGTGGACAGTTTACTTGCAGAGGCCGGGGTCCCACCTCTGCGGATCCGCCGCCAGCAACTGCTCGCGGCCTATGCTGCTCATGTTCATAGCACGCCAGGCCACCCGAACCAACGTTTGCTATTCTCCCGCACGGTCGTCCGTCCTCAACAACGGCGACCCCGTTCCGGTCACACGATCGCCTTCCGTGTCCAGTCCCTTCTGTTGGAACTAGAGTCTTTCCCTGTCCCATCTCCGCATCGGGCCCGTACGCGTACACCCCCATGGCGTGTACCGAGGCCATGCTCTAGGCTGGACTTGGCCGATAGACCTAAAGACTCTGTTCCTCCCGAGGCACTCCGCCGTCAGTTCTTTGCCGTCGTTGCAGAGTACACTGGACACGACATCGTCTATACGGACGGTTCGATGGTTCATGGCCGTGTTGGCTTTGCCTATGTTCATGGCGATCACGCAGAGCAGCGGTCTCTGCCGGATGGCTGCAGTGTGTACACTGCCGAGTTGGTGGCCATTCTCCGTGCTCTTGAGCATATGCGCTCCTGCTCAGGTGGGTCTTTTCTGCTTTGCAGTGCCTCCCTGAGCAGTCTTCGCACACTCGAGCAATGTTATTCACGTTCCTCCTTGGTGCTGGCTATACATGAGACACTTTTTGCTCTCGACCAGTTAGGACGCTCTGTAGTCTTCATTTGGTCTCCTGGTCACATCGGCATCCCAAACAACGAACGAGCCGATGAGCTAGCTAAACAGGCTGTCCATGCGTCCGTGTTAGACATTGGTCTCCCGGCATCAGATTACCAGTCTGTGTTGCGCCATAGAGTACGTGAGCTTTGGGCCGCAGAGTGGCGTAGCCTGAGCCACCCCAACAAACTCAGGGCAATAAAGGAGACCACAGCTGTGTGGCACTCGTCCATGCGGGCCTCTCGCCGGGACTCGGTAGTCCTGTGCCGGCTCCGCATCGGCCACACTTGGCTGACCCATGGCCATCTCCTCCGCGGTGAGGACCCGCCTCGTTGCCGTTGTGGCTGTCCCTTGACGGTGGCCCACATTTTGTTGGACTGCCATCTTTTAGCCGCTCTGCGGCGGGATTTTAATTTTCCTGAAATTTTATCTGAAGTTTTACGTAACGATGCCAATATGGCTGATTCTGTTTTAGGTTTTATTCATGACAGCGGTTTTTACAACTCTATATGAAGCTTGTGTTGCCCCGTGGCTGACCCTTCCTATTTTATTTTCATGGTCGGTCATCCACGAACATTGTCTTTGTCATTTTATTTCCACATTTGTTTGCTGTTTCCGTATGATTGGGTCCTTTCGTGTTGTCTCCTGACTTGTTGTTCTTTGTCGAATTTGTTTACATTTTATTGATTGAGTGGTGTCTTCCCCCTGTAGCAATTTTAACTCTGGGCGAACTTTTCAGTGTTTCCGCACTACTCTAGCTCTTTGATGGAATGGGGGACTGATGACCTCCGCAGTTTTGTCCCCCTAAAACATCAAACCAACCAACCAGCACGTCAAGGGACCTGGCGCCGAACCCAGAGCCACCCAGCGCGGCCCGCTCGGCAACGACCTCGGACGTGCGCCCTTAGTAGCAGAAGCCACGACGACGCAACCCCCGCACAGCGTCCGAAAATAGCAGTCGGGCAGCCATTTCGGCCCTTCTCTGTCCATCGATGATTGCGCACCGACGGTAAATCGGCGGAGCATCGACCCCTGCACGGCCGGCTAGTGTGATGGGGCGCATGGGCCCACAGCAGCCGATGAGCGGCCGTAGGCGGTGCAGCGTGTATCGAGGTATAAGACGGGCCGAAATCAAGCGTCTAGCGTAGCGTCTTACGACTTGCATACTTGCGGCACTTGGGGTGCTGGGGTGGGGTCGTGAACTGGAGACGACAACAGCGAGAAAAATCAAAATGAAATTACGGCCAACAGCACCCTGTTTTCCCAGGTGGTCACCCATCCAAGTACTGACAAGGCCCGACGTTGCTTAACTTCGGTGATCGGACGAGAACCGGTGTTTTCAACGTGGTATGGCCGTTGGCGAGCAAAGTCTGCAACATGAAACGACAAGTGTGCGTCCGATCATGTCCTCTCCCCTCTTAATTTCCACAGAGTGTAAAACCACGAGGATGGCATAAAACGGCCGATCCAGATTTCGTGAAATGAAATAACATTTCTTTATGGAATACATTTAGAAAATTAAAACTTTCGTGCCTATTCTCCCTACTAGGGACGAAAAAATAGAAACACTTTCTTTTATTATGTTACAGTTGCGACTTGACAAATTCGTTAGATAGTCCAAAGTCGTAGCAAAACAATGTCGTTAAATTTACGCCTTCCTTCAATTAATTCTCTTTAGAATCATTTACATTACAAAACGTTCCACTTCCATTTTTTATGTACTTATTTTAGCGTTCATTATGTCTGATTTAACTTATCCCCTCCCCCGACCGACCAACCACCACAACTTCGCCAAACTAAATAAATAAATAAATAAATAAGAGTGTAGGTGATACGAATTACTCCCTGTCCCATAACGCTTATGCCTAATGCAAAGGGTAAAACTTTAATTTTTTTCCTTTGGCTTTGCCATGTAAGGGGAATATGACGGCATATACTGGATTCAAATAGCAAAGAACCCAACTGACCTTTCACAATGCTACTGACAAACAAGAAAAATATTTTTACCTTGTAGTTTCTGTTGTTCATAGGTGTTCAGTCAGTAGCGTAACCAACACTGTATGCTGATTCTTGGTTTCTCTTGAATTCTACCAATGTGGGGTATGTTCAATGTGCACACTGTAAGGAATGCTGTCCAACATTCTTGGTCGTCTTTGACTGTCTGAGCTGTGGCGCTTCCGTTGCTGAGCAACAGACTCCGGCGATTGACAATACTGCCTCATTTAGCAACATTAAACTCTCTCCTCGTGATAGGTAATGTAACCTATTTCGTTACAGGGCGGGAAAGTCATTCCACAAATGTCAATCGTC
Organism: Locusta migratoria; assembly: GCA_026315105.1. Taxonomy (NCBI): domain Eukaryota; kingdom Metazoa; phylum Arthropoda; class Insecta; order Orthoptera; family Acrididae; genus Locusta; species Locusta migratoria. Next base: position 568,669,775 of record CM048746.1, read on the forward strand.
GTTATCATAGCAACCGAGAGAGCGTCTTTCTGATGGAAGGAGGGCCTGAGGCGGTAGACTGCACTTGTATGCCATCTTGCGGAAGATATAGTGAGTTACCGCAGCAACGGTCGACGCCTGGACCGCGTGGTCCTCCCTTCCCGCGCGGTCCTCCCTCCCCGCGCAAAGTGCATCGATTTACGCGGCAGTAGGCTGTAATTGCAACTATCTGACATTTAACTCGGCGGCTAAAAGCTGCATTCTAACTAGAAACTGCAAGCATTACGACCATGCTCTTTAACAAGAGCTCTCGACGTCTTTGTAATCGTCAAACATCTGTAGCACGAGACGTTATAAATATTCGGCAGTGGGTGCGTGAAGGCATACTTACCTGGCGTAGGAGATACCGTGATCATAAATGCGGTTCTCCCAGGGCGAGACCTTTCCATTGCACTTCGGTTAGGTTGACCCCTGCGATTACCTCTAATGTAGGTAACTCGGGCGCATAATTTTTGGTAGTCGGGACTGCGTTCGCGCTGTCCCGTTCTTAAATTGTTTCAAAACTCAGCAAGCAGTAACAGAAGCTTGCCAGTATACAGCAAGCTGCAACTAGATATGCACAAAACGGTTAGCTGCACGTCAAGGGACCTGGCGTCGAACCCAGAGCCACCCAGCGCGCGGCCCACTCCGCAACGACCTCGGACGTGCGCCCTTAGTAGCAGAAGCCACGACGACGCAACCACCGCACAGCGTCCAAAAATAGCAGTCGGGCAGCCATTTCGGCCCTTCTCTGTCCATCGATGATTGCGCACCGACGGTAAATCGGCGGAGCATCGACCCCTGCACGGCCGGCTAGTGTGATGGGGCGCTTGGGCCCACAGCAGCCGATGAACAGCCGTAGGCGGTGCAGCGTGTATCGAGGTATAAGACGAGCCGAAATCAAGCGTCTAGCGTAGCGTCTTAAGACTTGCAGACTTGCGGCACTTGGGGTGCTGGGGTCGTAGTCGGGTCGTGAACTGGAGACAACAACAGCGAGAAAAATGAAAATGAAATTGCGGCCAACAGCACCCTGTTTTCCCAGGATTTTTTTTTCTTTTCTTTTTTTCGGGGCTCCCTACTCCCCTACACCCCGTCCTTGCGTTCTCCATTTGTCGCCTTCGTCGGCGAGCCTCACAGCTATAGTCATTTACAGGTGCCGTGGAACGTAGAACTCGATGATGGGTAACTGCAAAGTAATCCATCCTGCTGTCCGGTGCTTTCCATTTATGACTGAAAAACTTCACATCTTCACATACGAGGCGATGTTAAAAACCTCTCATGAGGTGTAGAGATATAAAATGATACTTAAATAAAATAGTTCTTTCTCCAGATCTTCGTCGTGCTAAAACACATAGGAATTGTAGACGATAAAACAAAACATCTTCTACGTTGAAAGAAAACCAATGCATAGATCAGTAAAATGCAAACACATAAAATAATAGCGGACCAAATAAAATCCCTTGCTTGCCGTACTCCCGGCAAGCCAACGTAATTCTCACGCTGCTCGTCTAATGTGTGGGTTTGAGTCCCGCACTTGTACTGTTGCACGACGGAGTTCAATGGATACAAAAGGAAACAGAATGAAATTTCTTTGCGCCGCACAGGAAAATTTATCACTTGTCCCTGTACATAGCCTCGTAATTTAAAAATTTGAAATAAGAAAATTAGGAACATAAAAGTGTCCCGGGAACACTGGATTGGCCAGTAAACATAAGGTAAAGAGTTCTCAGCGGAAAGCACATGACACTGAAGAATGCGTAAAATAAAGTTAATCATAATAAAGAAAAAGCAACAAAATGTTTCCTCAAAAGACGAACACGCACATATAGTAGGACACAGCACAAACGTATACTTTTCGATCAGAAACTTTTCGTTCTCGGTAATGCAGAAGATATCCAAGATATCAAAGCACTTATACATGTCTTGGCTTTGAAAATGGACTTTGATTTTGGGACAAGTCCGATAGTAAGATAAGCGAATGTCTGAATTCCTTATCATAATAAATTTTTGAAAGCAAAGTCGATGGCAACAATAAGAAACCTTGAAAATAGTGTTTGGTAATTCGGCATGCGCTGTAACTTGCGATGTTCCGCCGACAGATAGTCCACGTAGTGGTACACGCTTTTGAGCCGCAGGTGGAGCACGGCGTAGACGGAGTGCGCGACGAGCCACGTGGTGGCGGCGCACTTGGCGGCAGGGAACGGCGCCAAGTCCGGCCGGAGGGCGGCGTCCACGCTGAAGGCGTCCGCGGTGGTCCGGTTGACGAGCGCCAGCATCCTGACGGCTGCTGCCCAGACGCCTGCGCGCGCCGGGCACAGGAAGCGGTGCTCCAGGCCGTCCTCCTGCGGGCAGTCGTCGCACTGGCCGGTCGGTCGCAGCTGGATCCTGTGCAGTTTATCGTTGGTGGGGACCATCCGGTTGACGGCGAGGTACCAGCAGCCGCGCACGTCCGCCGGCAGGAAGGGGGCATGGACGCGCGCCCACACCGTCCGCCACCGGCACCCTGGGTGTCGCGCCTCCATCTTGTTGGCGGTCGGTCTTCCTCGCAGGCCGTCGTACAGCAGCCACACCGTGCGTCTCCGCGGGTCCAGGTCCTCCCCGTCGACGTAGCTCTGCTGCACGAAGTATTCGCGGACATACCGCAGCTTGTACGGTATGTCACGCGGGTCTATTGGAGCAACTTCCGATGCGGGCCTGTAGGTACCGAACAGCACGGCGGTGGGGCTCGTCGGGTCCTTCTCGACGACGGTTCGAATCCTGTGCACCAGCAGCGCCGCGGCCTTCACCGCAAAGTGCGTGAGGCCCAGTCCCCCGTCCTCTCGCGGCAGAGTGCACGTCGCGTGGCTCACTTTAAAGATGTTCCCGCGCCACAGGAGATAATACGCGGCTTGCGTAATGGCCCGTCCCAGTTCTTTTGGAACGTGAAAGACCTGCGCCAAGAACCACGCCCTGCCGAGCAGACACGTGTTGATCAACGTGACGCGCTGCTGCAAGGCCAAGTTGCGGGTGGCGGTAAGCTGAGCCAAGGCACGGATACCAACCAGGGCGAGGCGCCAGTTTAGCGAAGCCGTCTGGAGGAGGTCGGCTCGGAAACGGACACCTAAAATCCTGTGCACTGTTTTTATGGTGAACCAAGGGCGTTCGAAACCTCTCCCTGCTGCGTGGATTGGCAAGAAAACTGTCTTGCGCGGATTGATACTTGCGCCTGAGGCGCTCTCGTATCTTGTTAGCACCGCGCGTATGACGTCTAAATCAGTAGCCGACGAGACAAGCAGGCCGACGTCATCTGCGTACGCCCGGCACACATGCTTCCTTCCCCCAACAAGAATTCCGGCGCACGCGTTCTTCAACCGACGCAACAGAGGATCTAAGGATATAGCAAACAGTGCCATTGCTAAAGGACAACCCTGCCGCACTGAGCAATTAATTTCCACCGGCTCCGATAAAAACCCGTTGATGTTGACACGCGACGTAGAGACATTTAAAATATTAAAAAGCATGGTGCTGAACCTTGTACCAAATCCAAATTTCCATAGGACACGTCGAAGATAATGATGACTGACTCTGTCAAAGGCGGTAGCAAAATCGACTGATAATATTCCAAACGAAATGCCCTGCGTTGTAGCATAAGCAATGACGTCACGATATGTCGACAAAGCGTCGTAGATGTGTCGCTGTGGGACCGCACAAAACTGACTGTCACTTAAAAGTTTGTTCATGATTACCTTAAGACGTGACGCGACACACTTTGTAAACAATTTGTAATCACTGTTTAGCAATGTAATCGGCCGGAGGCCACTCATCTTATTGTTGACCCGGGTCTTGGGGGCCAAAGTTATGATCCCTTCTGGAAACCCCGATGGAACGGTCGCTCCATTTAAAATTTCATTAGAAATATCCACAAACACTGAGCCAAACAGACGATAAAAATGTAAGTAAAATTCCGGCGGGAGACCGTCGGAGCCCGGCGACTTGTTCCGTGCACATTGTTTTAAAACTTGGTGTACCTCGTCCACTGTAAAAAGTTCCATTAGATCGCGGCGGTCTCTGACGGTTAAAACGTGTGGGACGTCCTGTAGTAAATCCGAAATCGCAGCGTTGTTCACTCTCTTCTCAGAGAACAGCTCCACAAAGTGCCTGCGCGCCTCCGCCAGGATGTCGGCTTGTCCGCGCAGCCGCGCGCCGTCGGCCGTCTGCAGCTCCGTGACGTCACGCCTGGCCGCGCGGCGGCGCTCGCGCAGCTGGTGGAACAGCGAGGGCTGCTCGTCCGGCAACGTTCCTACTGCCTGGCTCCGAACTACGGACCCCCGCAACGAAGCCGTTTTCAGATCTAAAAGGCGGGTCTTTATTTGCCTAATATGCGCCGCTCGCAAAGCCGGATTGTCGGTCTGCATGGAAATTGCGTCAGTAAGGCACGTCTCATAAAATTCTAAAGTTTGTCGTTCCCAGTGACGAACACTTTGGCTGAACTCTATAATAGTTTTGCGTAAAGATGGCTTTACGTATTCCACCCACCACAGTAAGGTAGTCGAATAAAAGGGGCGGTACTTTATAATATTCTGCCAGGCTCTCGTAATAACAAAGTCAAGATCCGGGTTCTCAAGATGCCTTACGTTAAATTTCCACCGTTGTTTTGTGCGCTTTTTCTTTGCCAACAGTGAGTGAAATTTACAAATATAGGCACAGTGATCGAGAATATAACAGGGCGTACGGAAGCGTCTACTATGCAGTCTTTCTTCGCACCGGACACATATATCCTATCCAGTCGACTTCGGCCAGACGAATAAAAATACGTAAAACCCGGATCATCAGGGTATAAGTGACGCCACGTGTCAACCAACTGCATTTCAGAAATCAGTGTGTTAAACTTTAGACACTTGTACGGCCTCGGTTCTTGGTCTTTATCCTGAACCACACAATTGAAGTCACCTCCTAAAATTGTGGGGAGATGAGGACCTCGAAACAAATGACAGACGTCAGAACTAAAAAACTGACGCCTCTGCTGCCTCCGTTCGGCGCCGGAAGGTGCGTAAACATTAACATAACGCACATTGTCGATGGTGCAAGCGACGCCGTGACCGTCAGGTATCTTGCAAACATTGCTAAAATCGCGTCCGTCACGTATTAAAATAGCTGTACCGCTCTGACATTCGGGATCAAAATTTAAAATTACTTGGTATCCCGGTATGTTTAAAATCTGGTCAGTCACCACTTCTTGCAAAAACACTACGTCAGCACTAACCCTCTCTAAAAATGTCAACAAACACGTGTACTTTACTTGGGACGTGAATCTATTCAAATTTACAGTGGCTACTGTGGATGGTGGGTGTGCCACCATATTAAAATAAGGAATTCAGACACAGTTCTGTTAGTAGCTGATGCCGCCGCCGTCGTCGTCGACGTCGTCGGCCCAGAGCGCCGGCCTGGCGGCCGCCTCGGCCTCTTGCTGGGGGGCGCGCATGCGCGGCTGGGGGTCGTCCTCCGCCTTCCTCTTCACCGCGGAGGGTGCGGGGTTCGAGTCCCGCGGCGACTCTACTTCCATCCGCGAATCCGGTTCCTTCCCGCTCAGCATCTCCTTCAGTTCGCGGACCACCTCGTCGCGCCTGACCTCCTGCTCGCTCGCCCACGACATGGACGGTCGAGACTCCAAGTCGGGTCGCGACGGTCCCTTCTGTGCAGACTTCTGCCTCGACTTTGACCGCGCGCGTCCGGACGACTTCCACTCAGGAGACGGGCTCATCTCTCTACGAGGATACCGCCGTTGTTCGAGATGGCGGGAGCGGCTCTTACTACGACCCCTGTCGTGATCTTCACGCGGTGCAGCCATCGCATCTCGTCGCGCCTGACGTTCGCGGTATGTATCTGGACGCTGTCCGCGGCCTTCCGCCGCAGCAGAAACGGCTTTCGGGGGACCGGGGGGGACGGCAGCGCGCACGGGTTCGAGTCCCGCCGACGCGTCGGACTGCACCACAACAGCAGCCGGCGCCGAAGAAGGAACAACTTTCCCTGGTTCAATTTCCACGTCCCTACACTCCGAAACTTCACGTTCTGGAGTCGGAAGATCGACAACATCTTTGGCGGTTTCGAATCCTGAATCAGTGCGTCCTAACACTTCAGAAACAGGTAACTGGTGGGGATCCTCCACCGAGGAGGAGGATAGGGTGGTCGAATCTTCCGCAGTCGGAGTTTGCGCAGGTGCGGGTTCTGATCCTGCCATTTCGGATACTTGAACTGCACTAACAGGTGGGTCACTAACAACAACATTTTCTGTCACGGTCGTCTGTTCGACATCAACAACGTCACTAACTGACACATCCGGGTTGACAGTGGGCACGGCATCGACGTCCATGGACGCGGCGTCCTCTGACGCGCGACGCGCCGGCAAGCCGACGCCTAGCGTGACCGCGGCGTACGTCACGGCGTCCGTCTGCTGCCCTGTGGGGAGCTGCGCGGGGCGACGGCGCCGGGGACAGTTTTGTCTAAAGTGTTCAGTGTCGTTACAATAGGAGCACGTCTGTGGCTGCCCGTCGTAAGAGATGAACGCCCTATGGCCGCGTACTGTCAGGAAGGACGGCACGTGTTTACGTACAATCATGCGCACACTTCTAATCCCGTTCTCTACTTGGAAAATGTACGCAGACGACCATTTCTCTTTGACAACAGACAACACAGTCCCGTATGGCTTCAAACACTGTTCTATGGTCTCGTTACGGATTTCAAAGGGTAGATTAAACACCCTAACACTTCGGACACCGTACCCAGCATTAGACACCGTTACGTTGCTCACAGTTCCGTTGAAATGTTTGAATTTGCGAACACCGTTTTCAGCGTTTACAAGAGACTCACACAATTCAGGTGTACGAAATTTCACAAAGAGCGAGTTAAGAAAAGCGTCTAATTGTAAGCCTAGTACGTCACTTTCGTCAATGTGCAAATCATGTTTCATCCAACTATGAATTTCGAATCCGGTGGGCCGGGCTACTGACTTATCGAATTCAAACTAAACATTTTTCTCTCGTTCTTCGCGATCCATGTTCTACTTACAAACCGAAGACAGCAAGCGAAGAAACAGCCGCCGGCCGCAGCGAAGCACTCGACGTAAACACTCACCGCGCAGCGCAGCGATGTGCACAGGCGGGCAGCCAGCCAAGTACTGACAAGGCCCAATGTTGCTTAACTTCGGTGATCGGACGAGAACCGGTGTTTTCAACGTGGTATGGCCGTTGGCGAGCAAATTGTGCAACATGAAACGACAAGTCTACGTCGGACCATGTCTCTTAATTTCCACACTGAGTGTTTATTTACCTGGCAGTAAAAACACGAGGCTGGCATAAAACGGCCGATCCAGATTTAGTGAAATGAAATAACATTTCTTTATGGAATACATTTAGAAAATTAAAACTTTCATACCTATTCTCCCTACTAGGGACGAAAAAATAGAAACACTTTCTGTTATTATGTTACAGTTGCGACTTGACAAATTCGTTAGATAGTCCAAAGTCGTAGCAAAACAATGTCGTTAAATTACACCTGACAAAGACAATAAAACTCGCCTTCAATTAATTCGCTTTTGAATCATTTACATTACAAAACGTTCCACTTCCATTTTTATTTACTTATTTTAGCGTTCATTATGTCAGATTTAACTTATCCCCTCCCCCCACAGACCGACCACCACAACTTCGCCTAAATAAATAAGAGTGTAGGTGATACGAATTACTCCCTGTCCCATAACGCTTATGCCTAATGCAAAGGGTAAAACTATAATTTTTTTCCTTTGGCTTTGCCATGTAAGGGGAATATGACGGCATATACTGGATTCAAATAGCAAAGAACCCAACTGACCTTTCACAATCCTACTAACAAACAAGAAAAATATTTCTTACCTTGTAGTTTCTATTTGTTCATAGGTGTTCAGTCAGTAACGTAACTAACAATGTATGCTGATTCTTGGTTTCTCTTGAATTCTTCCAATGTGGGGTATGTTCAATGTGCACACTGTAAGGAATGCTGTCCAACATTCTTGGTCGTGTTTGACTGTCTGAGCTGTGGCGCTTCCGTTGCTAAGCAACAGACTCCAGCGATTGACAATACTGCCTCATTTAGCAACATTAAACTCTCTCCTCGTGATAGGTAATGTAACCTATTTTTTTACAGGGCGGAAAAGTCATCCCACAAATGTCATTCGTCGTTACCATAGCAAAAGGGAGAGCGTCTTTCTGATGGAAGTAGGGCCTGAGGTGGTAGACTGCACTTGTATGCCATCTTGCGGAGGATAGAGTGAGTTAGTTACTGCAGCAACGGTCCACGCCTGGACCGCGTGGTCCTCCCTTCCCGCGCGGTCCTCCCTCCCCGCGCAAAGTGCATCGATTTACTTGGCAGTAGGCTGTAATTGCAACTATCTGACACTTAACTCGGCGGCTAAAAGCTGCATTCTAAGTAGAAACTGCAAGCATAGCGACCATGCTCTTTAACAAGAGCTCTCGACGTCTTTCGTAATCGTCAAACATCTGTAGCGCGCGACGTTATAAATATTCGGCAGTGGGTGCGTGAAGGCGCCCCCGTCCCAGACCTCATCCTACCGTCCCATCAGTCTTACCTCCGTGTTCAGCAAGGTCCTGGAAACCATCCTTTCTCGTCGAATCCACCAGCACCTCCACCGCCACCAGTTTCTCCCCCCTCCCAATGTGGCTTCCGACCCTCCTTCTCCGCCGACGACCAGCTCCTTCGCCTGACTCATCTCCTCTCCGTTCAACTCAACTCCCGTCGCTCCGCAATTTTTGTATCCCTCGACATCCAAAAAGCCTACGACCGAGTATGGCATTCCGGTCTCCTCTTCAAGATCCAGCTCTACGCCCTTCCCATTAATTACGTCCGCCTCATCGCTTCCTTCCTTACCCGCCGCCCCTCCTACGTCACTGTCTGCAACTCCAACTCCCGTATTTTCTACCCTCCGCCGGGGTGCCCCAAGGCTCAGTCCTCTCTCCCCTCCTCTATCTCCTCTACTCTGCCGACATGCCTCAACCCAAACCTCCCGTCTATCTCCTCCAATATGCTGACGACACCGCCTTCCTGGCCCTCGCCCCCTCCCTTGCCCGTTCCCAGGTTTTGCTCCAGTCCCACCTCACCGAGTTCGCCTCCTGGTGTAACCGGTGGCTCCTCTCCGTCAATCCCGACAAATCCCAGGCAATAGTCATAGGTCGTACTACCCGCACCTTCCGCCTCCACGATTTCTATCTTACCCTTCACAACCGACCCATCCGTCACACTCCCACCCTCAAGTACCTTGGCCTTACCCTTGACCGCCAACTGTCCTGGACTCCATACCTCAAATCCCTCCGTGAGAAAGCTCTGTCCCGCCTAAACCTCCTAAAACTCCTTACTGGCCGGACGTGGGGCCTCCACCGTTCCACTGTCCTTCACACCTACAAATCAATCATGCGCCCCGTCCTTTGTTCCTTCCACCCCGCCTGGATATCAGCCCCTCCTACTTTCTACAAGTCCCTCCAGATTCTAGAACGCCACGCCCTCCGCCTCGCATACCGTATCAGACTCCCTTCCCCCACGCGGATCCTCTATGACCTCATCCCCTTCCCTCCTCTCCTACAACACCTTGAACATCTCCGGCTCCTTTACACATCCCGCAAAATAGAGTCCCAAAACCCTCTGGTCTACCCTATTTTTACAAATCCGAGCCTCTGCCACGTCTCCGCCAAACCGTCCCTCCTGGCCTTCACCTCCATACGCTCCGTATCCTCTCCCAAGGCAATTTCCGCACCCTTCCTCTACCGGATACCGAACTTCGGCCCGATATCTACCCCTCCTACCAACTCTGATCCCTTCCCCGTAGCATCAGCGCCCCTCCCCTCTCTCCCATCCCTTTTCCTTCCCGCCCGCTTGGCTACCCCTCTCCCATGCCCAGAGTCTCGTCACTCCTTCCCTCCTTACGCTCTCTTTCCTCCCCTTCTCCCCCTCCCCCGCACTTCCCCGTCCCTGCCCCACCTCCCCCCCTCCATCCCCTCCTCACTCCCTGCGGGGGCGTCTCGACTTTTTATCTACGTGTTCAGTGCAAGTGTCTCCAGTGTCGTGTGTTTTACTCAGTGCCTCCATAATCGCTGTCCCCATGTTTTATTCTCTACGCCGTCAGCTGTCTCCGTGTGTGAACTTCGTGTCTCCGCAATGTACTTTTAAACTTGTCACCGTGGCCGGTTGTTTTTACTGACTGTGTGTGTGTGTTTTATCACTACTCGTCTCTTTTTTGTTCTCTGCCATATGTTTTGTCCCATTTATACATGTCCGTTTTAGTCTGTCGAAAACTCTGTCTGTCAATATTTTTAATTTCCGCAATTTTGTTCATCTTTTTTATATTTTATCTCTTCTTTGTCAAATGTTTGTATATCACATGGCTGAAGAGCAGCCACCGCAGCTGCTGCCAGCCTGCCAGCTGTTTGTACGGCTGGCTTTAAAACAACAATAAAGGAAAATAAAAATGCGTGTAGGCATACTTACCTGGCGTAGGAGACACCGAGTCCTCGGCCTCGACGCTAGGTGGAGCCTCTGACGCTGCGGCGGCGGCGCCGGCCTTCGGTCCCTGGTCTTCGCTTCGCTTCGTTTCTTCGGGTTTGTGAGTATGGAGACGACGATCAACAGGGTTCATAGCATTCAGTGCATATTTGATCGACGAGCACCTAGGCCGTCCGCTAATGATTTCCAGCATTGGATTGTGTTTGACGTAAAGATTCCTGTTGAATTGATAGACACCTTTCAGTTAGATTTTATTCTGTATTCGGTTTTTGTAAAGTTTACTTCTGCTGATGTGTTTGAGAAGTATGTGTCCGAAAAGGTTGGCGTTCACGATTTCAAACACCATGACGGGTCTATTAGTAAAGTGCAAATTGTGCCATCCGGAGTTAGAAATGTTAGAGTATTTAATGTTCCTCCCGAGTGTCCAAATGAACTTATCGGTCGTGTACTCTCTCCCTTCGGGAATGTGTTGGACATTGTAAATGAAAAGTGGGGCAGTGGGTACCTTATTCGGTGCAATAGTGGTGTCCGTTGTGTCCGCATGGATGTTCAACGGCAGATTCCGTCGTACTTAACGATCGTCGGCGTTCGCGCTCAGATCAGTTATGTTGGACAATTACCAACTTGTTCCATATGTCACTCGACGGAACATTTACGAATGTATTGCCCTCGTAGGCGTCCAGTGCAGTTGCCGCGAGTGCCTGACGTTACTGACGAACAGATGTATCCGCTGTTCAGTGACGTCACTCGACAACCGCCGACAGTGACTGATGTCATTCCCCCCGCGGATGTTATGACGGACGTAGTAACCGAGGTCGCGTCAGGGGCGGCACCCAGTGCTCCCTGTCCGGTTCCTGGGTCTGATGTAGTGGTGACACCGACTACTTTACTTGCGGATACCGCACCGGCTGTTGTCCGGGCGGCTGAGGGAGAAGTTGACACATCTAGTCCAGCCCATTCGTCAGACATGGTTGTCGACATTTCGTCGTCGCCGGTTTCGGTTTCGTTGGCTGCCACTGAGGTGCAGGATAGTTTGACGGCGGTCGATTCTGAGATGCCCCCTCCTGTAGGAGTCGCCAAAACTGCTGTTCCGTCCGAGACAGGTCCTCAACCTCGTCGTCGTCGGAACAAGAATGGGAGGCGGGGCAAGAAAGGCGTGGACGATCAGGCGGGTGGGGCTTCGCAAACCTCTGCGGAAGGTAGTGGTAGTGACTCGGAGTCGGTGGCGTCTGCTGCGTCTACGTCTTCGGTTTCTGAGGACCGTCGCGATCCAATGCGAGAACAGTGTCGTCACCTCGACGCCCTTCTCTCCTCTGTGAGGGATCGGGGCTTGGTACGACTAAAGCGCAAGAAAGGTCCATCTAGTGAGCAGACTTCGCAACGGACGAAAATCGTCTCCCAACCGTCAACGTCTGCGGAGGGAGTGGGTGGGGCGGGATCACAACCCACCACCGATCTCACCAAGGACAAGATGGATTGGGCTGAGGACTGCGAAGGGGACGAATTTTATTAACATTGGTGGTAAATGGCGTCTGTCTCATGTCCTTTTAATGTCTTTACGGTAAATGCACAGCAGATGAGCAACCCATACAAAGCAATAGCCCTTAATGATTTTCTAAAAGACCATCGTTGTGATGTGGCGTTGCTACAGGAAATCACTCGGGAGGCGTTGCGGTACATGACGGACTTTGCGGTCATTGCAAATGTTGACCCCACATTGCTAACGGGCACTGCCATCCTGACCCGTCCAGGTACTGAAGTTGCGGGAGTCACCTTAATGCCCAGCGGTCGCGCCATCTTGTGTAAAATTAATGATGTCACTTTTGTTAATGTTTATGCGCCGTCTGGTGACATACCAGCACAGCGCCGGTTTTTTGTGCAGGAACTTGTTGAACTTATAGGGCGTACACGTGATGAAATCATTCTCGGAGGCGACTTTAACGCCGTTTTAGGCGACGCCGACCAACTCCCACGGCCGAACAAGAGTCCCGAACTGGCCGCACTAGTCGATGCCCTCCGTTTTCACGATACCTGGCGCATCCTCCATCCGAATGACACGGAATTTACTTATTTCCATCCCACGGGACGAAGTCGATTGGACAGGATTTATGTGTCGGCCGCTTTTCGCACTCATGTCCGTCAAGTACAAGTTTTCCCGGTTTTCTTTTCCGACCACTGTGGTTATCGTTGTCAAGTTCTTCTTCCTACCCAGCGACCCCCCCGTCGAACAAATGTATGGAAACTTAACTGCAGCCATCTGACTGATGCGAATTTGGCTGAAGGCTTTCGTGACTTATGGGACGTTTTATTGCTTAAGCGTCAGAATGCGGCGAATACTCTCGACTGGTGGCTTTCCATTGTGAAGCCGTCTCTTCGACGCTTTCTTATTGCCTATAGTCGGGAGAAAGCATATTGGCGAACGGCCCATGCCAATTTTACCTTACAGTGTCTTCAGGATCTTGTTGATATTGTTACTGCAGACCCCAGTCAATTGCCGCGGCTTAAGCGTTTAAAAGCACAACTCCTCTGTGAGATGCGTGCTAGGGGTGCCGGAATGGTGATTAGGAGCCAACCCCATGGGGAGGTAGACGGCGAACCTGCTTCTGTATACCACCTCCACCGGGAGCGTCGTCGTCAGGAAACTCTCCACATCAGGGATTGGGTGGCCGCGGATGGTCAACGCACTCAGGATCAAAGGGTGATACATGAAGAAATTTGTGATTATTTTGAACGCCTGTTCCAAGATACGCACATTGATGCACAGGCTCTGGATGTAATTTTACGTAATGTGACGTCTGTTTTAACACCTGCCCACCGAGACGCCCTCCTTGCAGATTTTACTGCTGAAGATGTGCAGGATGCTCTCAAACGTAGTCCGAAGGGAAAGTCTCCGGGCTTGGACGGGATACCTGTTGAATTTTATGTGCGTTTCTCTGGTGTTTTAATTCCTGCTTTAACAGACATTGCCAATGAATTGCTCCACGGGGCTGTAGTCCCCCCTGACTTTACTGTGGGCAGCATCACCCTTGTTCCTAAAAATACGCGTGCAATTCCCAGTCTTAACACCATCCGGCCCATTACGCTTTTAAACGTAGACTATAAGATCATTGCCCGATGCTTCGCAAACCGTCTCAAAGCAGTCTTGCCGTTCATCATTAGCCCCCAGCAGTATTGTGCAGTGCGCGATAGGAACATTTATGACGCTGTTCTGGCCTATCGCGACTGCATTGGACATGTGCGAGCCGACAGGACTAAACGTGCAGCGATACTCCTCATAGATTTTCAAAATGCATTTGACAGGATTAGTCATGTATATATGCGGCATGTGATGACCGCGATGGGATTTGGGCCGATTTTTACTGAGACTATCCAGTCTATCCTCGGTACTGCCACATCCCGTATCAATGTTAACGGTTGCCTTAGTCGGCCGATACGAATACGTCGGTCCGTCAGACAGGGGTGTCCCCTTTCGATGGCTTTGTTTGCCATCGCCTTGGATCCCCTTCTTCGGACCATTGACGTCAACTGTGGTGGACTACTCGTGGGTGGAGCTCGTCTCACTTCCTGTGCATATGCTGACGACCTGGGCGTTTTTCTAGCTCACCCAGCAGACGTCGACGTCTTACATGGCGTTCTACAGGGTTTTGAACGTGCGACGGGTGCCCTCATTAATCCAAGGAAGACGGTTCTCCTCCCCTTGGCGCGATGGCCTCAGACTGTGCAGCCTACATGGTATACGGTCCAGGACAAACACAAGGTCCTTGGTATCATCATGACCAATAACACACAACGGATGGCAACGTTAAATTGGACCTCCACTCTGCACAATATCCGGGCTCTGTGTCATTTGCATTCGACTAGGTTGTTAGCTTTGCATGACAAGGTACACATCATTAATACCTCGATTTTGGCTAAAGCATGGTACCTGGCCCAGGTGCTTCCGGCACCTAAGGGTCTTGCTCACAGTATTACTTCTGCCATCTACTTTCTGTTGTGGCGTGGACACCTTTTCAAGCCATCTATGGCTACATGTACTCTCCCACCCGAGTCTGGTGGATTGGGACTATTGGACTTTCACGCTAAGTGTGCGGCGTTGCTGATTCGGAGGACGACAGCGGTGATTGGCAAAGGACCTGCTAGTCCGACGGCCACACTTTTCCAGCGTTATCGGCCGCCGTCTGTGTCAGCGCCTGCGCAGATCATGCACATACCGTACCACTTAAATCATGTGCGCCAATACTTCCTCCACTCTAGTTATATCGTCGACGGCGATCTTTTTCAAAAACGGGTGAAAGATCACACTCACGATCTCCGTGGATCTCCGGCCCCTAACAAGTGGGAGCTCCGATTGCCGCATAAGAAGTGGAGTACCATCTGGAGGAATATTTCTTCGCGTGTCCTACCGCCTAATATTCGGGCAATTTGGTGTCAGGTGGTTAATCGTACTATACCTACCAATGCTAAAAATCACGCTATTAAACTGTGTCCATCAGCTCTTTGTGTTACTTGTCGGTTAGTGGACACAGTTGAACATCGTTTTGTGTGCCGCCGTCACGTCGCTATATGGGATATCGCCAGAGACATGCTGAGACTGATCAACCGTGTCTCTATCACCACCATCACTGTCGAAGACGCCGTTACCCCTGAATGGACCCCCTACCCTAATACAAAACGACATGCCACGCAATGGATTCTGGGACGCACTATATATTCGATTTTTACGATGGATACGACGGATTTTGTAGACTTTCTGTCGTATCTTTGGAGTGAACATGACAAAGAAATAAGGCAGACGAAATATAAAGAAAAATATGGTAACTTTTTGAAAGTTTCTTTGGAATATAAATTTGCCAAGCACGGCATGTAACTTTTTCCTGTCGAGTTTTCCGTTTTTACGTTTTTCCTTTATGGTGACACATTGTGCCGAGTGCCTTTCTTTTACTTGTTTACCTCTCATGCGTTTTATCGACAGTGCATGGACACTGGATAGTTTTGTGTTTGGTTTCTGTGTATATTGTGATCAGCTTTCCCCGGGTCATTTTATTGGTGTTTGACTTTACGGTTTTTATTTTTGCTGGTGCATTTTACCAGGTGTCTTTTAATTTGTCAGGTTATGCTGTTTTCTTGATAGTGGATGAACACTATATTGTTTGTGTTTGTTTCTCTGTGTACGCTGTGGCGTGTTTCGCCTAGAACGGATTATTTGCTTTCTCTCTCCTTATTATTCTTTCTTCGGGTCCGATATGAAGCTAACGGATTCTACTTTCTTCTGGCTTAGTCTGCATTCTATACAAGAGGACCACAGGATTATCTAAAAGAAAACACCAATACAAAGAAAACAATAATAAAAAAAACAACCATCGGGGGACCTCTTTGTTTCATAGCCGACGAAGGCTTTAATGGTGAGCGAAAGGACGGGGTGTAGGGGAGTAGGGAGCCCAAAAAAAGAGACCTTTCCATTGCACTTCGGTTAGGTTGACCCCTGCGATTACCTCTAATGTAGGTAACTCGGGCGCATAATTTTTGGTAGTCGGGACTGCGTTTGCGCTGTCCCGTTCTTAAATTGTTTCAAAACTCAGCAAGCACTAACAGCAGCTTGCCAGTATACAGCAAGCTGCAACCAGATAGGCACAAAACAAACGGTTAGCTGCACGTCAAGGGACCTGGCGTCGAACCCAGAGCCACCCAGCGCGCGGCCCACTCCGCAACGACCTCGCACGTGCGCCCTTAGTAGCAGAAGCCACGACGACGCAACCCCCGCACAGCGTCCGAAAATAGCAGTCGGACAGCCATTTCGGCCCTTCTCTATCCATCGATGATTGCGCACCGACGGTAAATCGGCGGTGCATCGACCCCTGCACGGCCGGCTAGTGTGATGGGGCGGTTGGGCCCACAGCAGCCGATGAGCGGCCGTAGACGGTGCAGCGTGTATCGAGGTATAAGACGGGCCGAAATCAAGCGTCTAGCGTAGCGTCTTACGACTTGCAGACTTGCGGCACTTGGGGTGCTGGGGTCGTAGTCGGGTCATGAACTGGAGACAACAAGAGCGAGAAAAATGAAAATGAAATTGCGGCCAACAGCACCCTTTATTTTATTTTTCGGGCCTCCCAACTCCCCTTATAGCCCGTCTCTGCCTCACCATCTAGCGCCTTCATCGGCGAGCCTTCATTGGCTTTAACAAAGGGTGCTGTAAAGTCTTCTCAAATCAAAAGAAAAGTTTCTTCTCCAGAAGAAAATTGCCGGCATAAAAATTAACTAAACAGTTAAACCTCTTCTAGGTGTCCAATAACATTGTTCAAAATTCCATAAAATTAACGTCTTTCACATGTTCTTCCAAAGTGAAACGAAAATAAAATCCTCTTCGTAGCGTTGAGTTCAAAAACAGTTTAAATTAAAGGCCATACTTCTGTTTAAAATTATAAAAGGAAAAGATAAACACTTCTTGCCATAAGTAGTCGTGCGCTGTGAAATTGTTCAGTGCTTTATCCTCTCGCACTATTCAGTGAACGCGGAAAACAGGAAATGAAAACTCCTCTTCTAATTGAGTTTTAAAGAAGAAATAACATAAAATAAAAATAAAACTTTAAAATGTTAATGATCCATCATATTCACAGCGTCTGGACACCCATTGAAAAAGAGAACTGGAAAAATAAACTAAAAGTAAAGAGAAGCAATATACACAATTTGAAACTCGCCGGCAAGTTGCTTAAATAACATTTTCACTGATTGCTAATAAACGGAATTCTTCTACCTTAACCTATTTTCTGGTCGGTTACTGACATTTGATTAGCACATGGTGTATTTAAATTTCTCCTTCAGAGTAAATTCTCGAATCCGTAGTTTATGCCGATTCCTAAGAAATTGGCAAACGTCCGTCGGTAGTTTGGATGTTGCTTAGCACCGTCAAGTCCGGTGTGTAGATATGTCAAAAATAGGAACGGAGACACAATCTATAGTTTTAGGACGGCGTAGGCTGTGTGAGCCAAGAGCCACACAGTCGCCGCCCGCTTCGTGGCCGGGTAGGGGTTCATGTCCGGGATCAACACGGCGTCGACATCGAAGGCGTCGGGGGTCGTCCTACTGATGTGGGCGAAAATCTTTCTCGCCACCCACCAGACGGCGTCAAACTGGGGACAGGTGAATCGGTGTTGCAAGGTGTCCGTGCGATTACAGCTGGCGCAGTCTCCACTCGGCCGCAGGTTGATTCTAAACATCTTGTCGTTGGTGGGGATGGTACGGTTCACCACCTTATACCAGAACCCCCCCACCTCCGACGAGAGGAAGGGCGCGCTGATGTTGGTCCAGACGGCCTTCCACTGCTTCGTCGGGTACCGGGCCTCCATCTTGTTCGGCGCCGGGCGTCCCCGCAGGCCGCGGTAGAGCACGCCGGCGCTCCGCCTCCTAGGGTCGAGGTAGTCCGCGTCGAGGTAGCTACGCTGCACCCAGAATTCCCTAACGTAGCGCAGGCGGAACGGAATGTTCGTCGGGTCGAGCGGCGCGACGTCGGACGCAGGCCGGAACAGACGGAAGACGACGGCGGTCGGACTGGTGGGGTGGTTTTCCATAATGCGGCAAGTTCGATGGATCAGCAGCGCCGCGGCCTTGGTGGCAAAGTGAGTGAAACCGAGGCCCCCCTGCTCCCGCGGTAATGTACACGTTTCATATGATACTTTCAATATTTCTCCCCTCCACAACAACCAGTATACTGCCTGGGTGATTGCCCGACCAAGATCTTTTGGCACATGAAATATTTGCGCTAAGTACCAGGCCTTACTAAGGAGAAATACATTTATTAATGTTACACGCTGCTGCAGGGTTAACGTTCGTGTCGCATTGAGGTGCGCTACGGCTCTGATACTATATAATGTTGTACGCCAATTTGCTGCCGCCGTCTGCAGTAAGTTTGGCCTGAACCGAACACCTAAAACTTTTAATTGGTGCGTCACCTGAAACCACGGTCGACTAAAAGATTGCGCGCCGTAGACTGGGAGGAACTGCGTCTTCCGCGCGTTCATCAGTGCGCCCGACGCCCGCTCGTAAAGCGTCATGACGGCACGCACCGTGTCCAAGTCGGCGGGCGACGACACCAAGACGCCGAGGTCGTCGGCGTACGCACGACACACTTGTTTAAAATTGCCGATATTGAGCCCCACGCATTCCCGGTGCAAACGTCTTAAAAGAGGATCCAATGAAAGTGCAAATAAAATCATCGATAAGGGGCACCCTTGCTTCACAGAACACCTTATCGGTATAAAATCAGTTAAAAATCCATTTACACTCACACGAGACGTGGACCCAGAAAACAAATTAAAAAGTACCTTTAAAAACTTTGTGCCAAAACCAAGTTTCGTCATCACACGCCGAAGGTACACATGACTGACACGGTCAAAAGCTGTTGCAAAATCTATCGATAAAATTCCAAATTTAATATTGTGTGTTGTGGCATATGCAATTGCGTCCCTGTAACATGATACTGCATCGTAAATTGTCCTATCCGGGACCGCACAATGTTGGTATTCACAGACCAGTCGTTTCATAAAAGGTTTCAAACGTGCTGCTAAACATTTAGTAAAAAGTTTGTAGTCTCCGTTGAGGAGAGTTATCGGTCGTAAAAGAGACATTTTGTTGCAAATTTTTACCTTCGGCGCGAGAGTAATAATGCCTTCTAAAAAAGACGGTGGTATCTCTGCCCCGTTTAAAATGTCATTAAAAACTTCATTTAAAACTCCACCAAACAAGTTAAAAAAGTGCAGATAAAATTCCGGAGGCAACCCATCGACACCTGGTGACTTATTCTTATTACATACCTTTAAAACTTCGAGTATTTCGTCAGACGTAAAATGCTCCGTCGGTCGCCGGCCGTCAGCACCCGCGGCACGTCTTGCAGCAGGTCGCGCGTCGCCGCCGCGTCGCACTTCTTCTCGGCGAACAGTTGGCAGAAGTGGCGGTGCGCCTCGGCCGCGATGTCCGCCTGCGCGCGCAGCCGCCGCCTATAGTTCCGCGACGCTCCGCCTGGCGGCGCGCCGACGCTCCCGCAGCAGATGGAAGACGGACGGCGTCTCCCCGGCCAGCTGTCCCGGAGCCTGGCTCCGTACGGCCGCTCCCGCCAACGCCTGCCGCTGCATCCCCATGAGCTGCTCTTTTATCTGACGCAGCGTCGCCGTCCGCTGCCGCGGGTTGTCTGTCGGCACGTTCGTGGCGTCGCGGAGACAGTCTTCATAGAACTGCACCGTCTGTCGCCGCCAGTGCGCCACATTTGCACTAAATTCCTGCAGAGTCTTCTTGAGTGCCGGTTTCGCAAACTCCGACCACCACGAGAGCGTCGTCGCATAGAAGGTGCGGTATTCCAGAAGTCTCGGCCACACTTCTTCCAGGACGGGACGCAAACCCTCGTCGTTCAGATGGCTGGTGTTAAACTTCCATACGCGCTGCGGTCGAAGTTGTGGCGCGAGCAGCGAATGGAAGTGGCAGATGTAGGCGCAGTGGTCGGAGAAGATCACTGGGTGCACTCTGGCGTCGACGATGCAGTTCTTCTGTTCTGATGAAATGTAAATCCTGTCGAGCCGACTCCGTCCTGATGAATGGTAAAAAGTAAAACCTGGGTCTTGTGGGTGTAACTGCCTCCACGTGTCAGTCAATTTAAGTTCCGTCACCAGGGTCGTAAGTTCTAAACATTTAAAAGCTCGTGGTTCCTGGTCGATGTCAGCTAAAACACAATTAAAATCACCTCCTAAAACCACTGGTAAAATTCTGCCATGTAACAAAGTACATATGTCAATACTATAAAATTGTCGACGATCGGCTCTGCCTTCCGCGCCGGACGGGGCGTACACGTTGATATAACGGACATTGTTTACGGTACAAGCGACCCCCCTACCACTTGGAAGGTACGTCACATTTAAAACATCTAGTCCGGACTTGATTAAAATCGCCGTGCCAGTCGAAAACTCGGGGTCATAATTAAATAAAACTTCATAACCAGGAACCACACTATTAAAATCAGATACCACCTCTTGTAAAAACACGATATCAGCACGAATAAAATTTAAAAAGTCGATAAAAGCCTGGTACTTTGCGTGGGACTCAAACCGGTTAATATTCACCGTGGCGACAACCGACGCCGAGCGTGCTGCCATTCAGTAGTGCGAGTGGGGCGCGCCGCCGCTAGACGGGGGTTCGAGTCCTGCCCGCCGCCGCCTCGGCCGCGTCCACCTCCTCGGCCCAGTCGAAGCGCCGCTCCATCTCGACGTCTTCGCCGGCCTGCAGCGGCTGCGGCCGCGTCCGCCTCTCGCTCGCTTCCTCCTCCGACTTCCTCTTCAGCAGCGGCAGTCTCGGCTCGACGTCCATTTCGACATCGGCGTCGCGACGCCCACCGGCGTCCTGCTCGGCCAGCAGCTGTTTCAGGTGCCGCACTGCCTCCTCCTTCCTGTCGGCGCCGGCGTCCGTCTGCTGCTGCTGCCGCTGTTGTTGTTGCTGCTGCTGTTGCTGTTGATGGCCGGGATCCAAACCCCTGCGGCGTGCCACTTCTTCCGCGTGCGCCGCGGCGCGCTGCGCGTACTTCTTGCTTTGCTTCCTCCTCTCCTTCCGGCCGCGCGGATTGGAGTCCCGTAATGGCGAAGGGCTGCCCTCCCGACCCCGTGGGGCGGCGTCGGACACGTCGGAGCTGACGCTGCTGGACCAGGAGGCGTGGCCGCCCCGGCCGGTGTCCTTGTCCCGCGGCGGCTTCGGCGCAGAGTCCTCAGACGACCGTGTTGCAGAAGCCGGAAGCACGACGTCCGCCATCACAGGTGGAGCCGGAGGGAGCATCTGTTGCACGGGTTCTGATCCCGCGCCACCGTTAGCGGCCGCAACAGGCGCAGACGCCGACAGAAGCGCTTCAACATCGCCGGGTACAGAAATTGGTGTCACAGCCGGGTGTACGTCCATCGTCGCAGACGTCGACGCTCCCACGTCGGCGTCGCGACGTCGAACATCTTCCTCAGTCGGTGCGTCGACCGCCGCCGCGGCGTCGGTCGCAGTCGAGTCCTGGAGTGCGGCGTCCTGCGCGGGAGCCGCCGTCGCGTCCGTGGTAGCCAGGTCGGAGCTGGTATCCATGTCTTCAGTTGACGCGCGCCGCAGGGGGGGCTGGCCCAGCGCCACGGCCGCGTACGTCGCCCGTCCAGTTTCCGGGTCCCCGGCCGGCAGCTGCGCGGGGCGCATGCGCCGTGGACACTGCTGCCGCAGGTGGTCGGTGGCGTTGCAGAACGAGCACGTTTGTGGCTGCCCGTCGTACGTGACCATGGCTCGGTGACCGCCGATGACGACAAAGGATGGAATGTGCCGTTTGATGACTATTTTCACTGATCGGACACCATTGTCGACCGGAAAATCGTACGCCGATGACCACTGTTCCTTCGTCACCGAAAGAACATCACCATACGGCATCAAAGTTCGCCGGATGGTCTCTAAACGGGTTTCAAACGGCAAGTTAAATATTCTAACAGTCCGTAAACCGAAGCCTGAGTTAGTTAGATTCACTTCACTGACCGTTCCATTTGCATGTTTAAATTTTCTGGTACCGTTGTTGAATTGTACAATACTCGCACACAGTTCCGGGGTACGTAATTTCAAAAATAGACAACGGAGGACGGTATCTATCTGTATTCCCATTACATCCTGAACAGATAACAGTAGTTCTTCGCGCACCCACGCGTGGATTTCAAATGCGAAAGGTTTCGCCGCGTTCGCCGGAAACGTAACCTGTACATTATTCTCGCGATCTTCAACCATTTGTACTAATTTAGAACACAAATTAAGTATGCAAGAGAAAACCGAGGCCGCCGGCGGCCGCGATGTAAACACACGCGCGAACTAGCCTAGCTGCCCGGCGCACCTAGTTGTCCCAGGCGGTCACCCAGCCAGGTACTGACAAGGCCCAACGTTGCTTAACTGCGGGGATCGAACGAGAACCGCTGTTCCAACGTGGTATGGCCAATGTAAATCACTGCTGGCGAAAAGTTAGCTACCGCTTCTCTCGTAATACCGCAATTTTCGGCAGAAATCGTGCCATATTTAACAAAAAATAATACGCCATTCGATCGTGTGTAACGTGAAAGGCAAAAGTTTAATACGCCTGCTGTCGGTAGCGTGTGTGTCCATTACGTCGCACAATGTTTACGTTGGGCCTAGTAGCGTGTGCCTATTGTAACAAAATTGCTGGAGAGCGCCGCTGCTACCCAAGCACGACTCTATACACAAGCATTACACACTGCCGTTTTTTAATTAATATTGCAGGTTGCCTACCCTCCCCCCCCCCTTACGTCACGACTTGTCTCGACTGCCGCTCGGGGGGGGGGGGGGGGGTTTATAAGGGCACAAACACGAGGGTACATCTGCGAGAGGGAGAAGAAATAGCAGAAAAGTGCGTACATTTTTTCCTATTTTTTTTTCTATTTTTTTTTACGTAAAAGAAAGACGATTTTACACAATTAAGTAATTGCTTGCGGAAAGTTATGTTCCGCTTCTCTCCTAACACGCAATTTTCGGCAGAAATCGTGCCATATTTAACGAAAAACAACACGCCAAAATACGCCATCCGATCGGGTGTAACGTGAAAGGAAAGAGTTATTTATTTACGTAAAGATAAGACGTTTTTACCGTTTCACGTCCAATAAAAAAATAGGAAAACAAATCTTTCTACTGCGGATGGCAAGGAATAACAGTGTGGAACGCATGTTGAAAGCCAACAGTACCTTACGCTCCCATGCATTTTTTTTCCTTTTTTTTACGTAAATATAAGACGGTTTTACCGTTTCACGTCCAATAAAAAAATAGGAAAAATATGTTTCTACTGCGGAGGGCAAAGAATAACAGTGTGGAATGCACGTTGAAAGCCAGCAGCACCTTTCGTTCCCAGGCTTCTTTTTTTTTTTTTACGTAAAAATAATACGTTTTTAGCCTTTCACGACCAAGATAAAATAGAAAAAAAAATTCTTTCGAGTGCGGAGGAGTAAGAATAACATTAAGAGACACGTTAAAATCCAACAGCACCTTTTTTTTTTTTTCCACCAATATTGCCTTCTTCGGCGAGCCTTCAATGGCTATAACCAAAAAAGGTGCCGTTGCCTTCTTCAAATGAAGTGAGTGATGGTTTCCATTAACCATTGATGTGTTGATGGACGTCATCCAACTTCGGTCACTTGCCGACGTATACCTGCAGAAAACCGGTTGAGTAATCCAACACAGTCTTCGATAAACGAAACACGTTGCTTCTTGAATTGTTGAACAGAAAGTAAAGTAATGCAAAATAAATCATAATTGCAGTCCCTGCAGCGATAATCCGCCGACATCTTGTATTGGCGGCAACAAAATTAAAAATGACACTCTCCAACGAGCAGTGATGAACGTCCACAGTAGAAGACAATTCCAGTAACATAAGCACTGAAAGAAAGTTTTAAAAGCAAATCAAAATCTAACACAGTTACAAACAGCATAACTGAACACTTTTTCTTGAAGTTTACCAGTTCTTTTCTATTTCAGTTCCGTGAGAGAAATTTGTACAATATGATCACATTTTATAAATCGCGAAGTTAATTAGCGTGAAGACTGTTACAGGAAGTTTTCGAATGCGTATTGAAGTCCAACATGGAGAAAATTTGCAAAATAAGTTCTATATTTGGGATGTCTTTTCGATACGTCATGTTCGGTAGAAAGGTAATGTAAAAATAGAAAATCGTCCGTGATCTGTAATTGAAGGACTGCGTACGCTGTGTGGGCGAGAAGCCACACCGTAGCCGCCCGTTTCGTATCCGGGAAGGGTCGACAGTCCGGGAGCAGCACACTGTCGGCGTCGAACGCATCGGCGGTGGTCCTGTTGATCAGGGCGAGGATGCGCGTCGCGACGCTCCAGACCGACGCGAACTGCGCGCACGTGAACCTGTGCTCCAACGTGTCCCTCTGGTGGCAGGCTGCACACTCGTCGTCCGGGCGCAGGTGGATGCGGTACATCTTGTCGTTGGTGGCCAGCACGCGGTTGACCACCTTGTACCAAAAGCTGGACAACTCCGGCGAAAGGTAGGGCGCCCACACGTTGGTCCACACCGCCTTCCACGCAGACCTCGGGAAGAGGCCCTCCATCCTGTTAGCAGCCGGCCTGCCCCGCAGACCTCGGTACAAGATCTTCGCAGTGCGCCGCCGAGGATCTAAGTCGTCGCCGTCGAGGTAACTGCGATGGACATAAAACTCCCGCACCTACCGCAGACGGTACGGGATGGTCGACGGATCGATCGGAGCCACGAGCGACGCAGGTCTGTACTGCCGAAATAGCACCGCCGTCGGACTTGTTGGGTGCGTTTCGATGATGCTGCATGTTCTGTGGATTAACAGCGCCGCGGCCTTGGTGGCAAAGTGCGTTAATCCGAGTCCACCCTGTTCCTTCGGCAATGTGCACGTCTCATACGAGACTTTGAAAATCTGGCCCCTCCACAGCAGCCAGTAAACTGCCTGCGCGATAGCCCTACCTATTTCACGTGGCACATGAAAGATTTGCGCAAGATACCATGCTTTGCTAAGCAGGAAACAGTTAATCAAAGCCACCCGCTGTTGCAACACCAGACTGCGCGTAGTATTAAGTTGCGCCATCGCTCGAATTGCATACATAGTAGTGCGCCAGTTAATGACCGCAGTTTTCATCAGATTGGCGTAAAACCAGACACCCAAGATCTTGTGCTGTTGTTTGACTTGGAACCACGGTTCTATAAAAGCAGGACCGACGTTGTATATTGGCAGAAAAACAGTTTTACGAGTGTTCACTAAAGCACCAGACGCCCTCTCGTAACACGTGAGCACTCGCCGGACCACGTCTAAATCAGTCGGCGAAGATACCAAAACACCGAGATCATCCGCGTACGCGCGACAAACCACTTTTGACTGTCCTATCATCATGCCCACACACGAGGCGTCAAGCTGTCTCAATAGAGGGTCCAAAGAAATGGCAAACAAGCACATCGACAGTGGACAGCCTTGTTTGACTGAACACCGAATAGAAATAGAGTCCGTTAAAACACCATTAACACACACACACGAGATTTTGCACCATTGAACAAATTAAAAATCATCTTAACAAATTTTGTCCCAAAACCAAACGTATGCATCACGCGCCGAAGATATATGTGGCCGATGCGATCAAAGGCCGTGGCGAAATCAATCGATAAAATTCCTAATGCATGTTTTTGGACATTCGCATGAGCAATTGCATCCCTATAGGTGCACACGGCATCGAAAATTGTCCTACGAGGGACTGCACATTGCTGAAAAGGACTTATAACATTATCCATAACCACCTTCAGTCTTGTCGCCACACACTTTGTAAATAATTTATAATCTCCATTGAGGAGAGTAATAGGCCTTAGATCGGAGATCTTATTCGTCACTCTGGTCTTCGGCGCGAGAGTTACTATGCCTTCTAAAAACGACTCAGGAACCGGTGATCCACTTAAAATTTCGTTAAAAACCCCCGTAATTGTATCCCCGAGTAAAAACCAAAATTTCAAATAAAATTCTGGGGGCAATCCATCCGCTCCTGGCGACTTGTTACGCGAGCACATTTTCAGCACATCACGAACTTCATCTGCCGTAAACGGCTCGTTAAGCTGCCGTCTGTCGTCCGCTGTGAGAACACGCGGAACATCTTGCAACATTCGCCGCATCGCCGCCGCATCGCAGTGTTTCTCGGCAAACAGCTGCGAGAAGTGTCTGTGCGCCTCTCTCAGTATATCCGCGTGCTCGGATAGCTTCGCGCCGCCCTCCGCCTCCAGTTCTCTGACCGTACGCCGAACGGCGCGCCGGCGCTCGCGCAGCAGGTGGAAAGCGGACGGCTCCTCCCCCACCCCCGCCCCCGGCGCCTGGCACCGCACTGCCCCCCCTCCAGCTTCTCCCGTTGCATCTCCATCAGCCTCCCCTTCACCTGCCGGATGGTTGCCGCCCTCCTACCAGGATTGTCCGTCGGCAAGTTTATTGCGTCCCTCAAACAGTTTTCATAAAATGATAGAGTTGACCTCTTCCAGTGCGCCACTTCCTTACTAAATTCTTGTAAAGCCTTGCGCAACGCTGGCTTCACAAATTCCACCCACCAAGACGTCACAGTCGGATAAAAGTCTCTATAGACCGCAAGGCGCGTCCACACATTGACAATAGCCGGGGTCAAACTGGCGTCGTACAAATGGCTGGTATTAAGTTTCCACAGCCGCCGTGCTCGAAATGGGGGTCCCAGCAAAGAATGGAAACGGCAAACGTACGCACAGTGATCAGAGAAGATAACCGGATGGACCACAGAATCGACTATACAGTACTTGTTGTCACTAGATATATAAATTCTATCAATCCGGCTTCTTCCAGTGGCGTAAAAGTATGTAAAGCCCGCACCATGCGGGTATAAGTGACGCCACGAGTCCGTCAGCCGCAGCTCCGTAACTAAAGTTGAAAATTCCAAACACTTGTGCGCACTCGGTTCCTGATCTTTATCGTCTGTCACGCAATTAAAATCGCCTCCTAAAATTAGAGGAAGCGGAGGTCCTTGTAAAAGGTGACAAATTTCTTGACTGTAAAACACGCGCCGTAGCGCCCTCCCCTCAGCACCAGAAGGAGCATAAATATTTGCATAGCGGACGCCGCCCACAGTACACGCCACACCACGACCGCTAGGAAGTTTGGCAATGTTAAGGACGTCATGTCCTAATTTCACTAAAATTGCCGTACCACAACTGTACTCGGGATCATAGTTCATTAAAACTTCATAACCTGGTACAGCACAGATAAAATCGGTTACCACCTCTTGTAGAAATACAATATCTGCATCAATAAAATGTATAAAATCCAAAAACGCTAAAAATTTTGCCTGGGACTCAAATCTATTCAGGTTCACAGTAGCGACTACAGATGGAGCTCTCGCTACCATACGCTCGTGTGTATTGACGAAAACTAGGCGCGGGTTTGAGTCCCGCCACCCTCTTCACCCATCTCACTCTCTGCACTCCAGTCAATTCTCTCAGACACCTGCTCATCATCCATCCTCACGTCCGTAGTCGAAGACCCGATTGGCGCAGACGAGGAGATTTGCTGCTGGGGCCGCGTGCGCTTCTCATACGTATCGTCCGACTTCCTCTTTATCGGCGCCGTCACCTGTGCGCTCTCGCAGTCCATGGCGTCCCACCCACCCTGCTCCAACATTTGTTTTAACTGCCGAACCGTTTCGTCCCTCCTCATCTCTTCCGCACTCAATTTCTGGGCAGCTTCGTCAGACCGAGATTGGCGGCGTCCGGGATCAGAACCCTGCGCCACCCGCGCCGCCTTCTCCTCTTCGCGGGCCGCGCGCTCTAAGGCCTTCTGTTTCCGACGCTGCCGGACGCTCAAACCGCGCGTATCGGTCCCCTTCTCCGGAGACGAACTCCGATCCCGACGTTGCGACTGCTTTTCGGACCTACTAGAACTCGCACTACGCGATCGAGATTCTCGACCGCTGCGGTCAGCAGAGCTATCTGTCTGAGGTTTTGGAGTAAGGTCCACCGCAGCCGCCCTCTGATCGGAAGATACCGGCGTAGTTGCACCTTTCACCTGCGGCGTAACAAATTCTGCATCTTGACCTACCACACAAACCGGTTCTTGCAAGGGTGGCGCCAAAGTTCCAGGAACAGTTGAAGATGTGCCGACACTAACAGGCGCGTCCACAACCACAGCGTCACGAACGATAACGGAAGGCACGGGTAGTGATCCCGTCCTGACCTCGTCATGCGCAATATGGTGTGACACAGAGAGATCGTCACTAATTTCATTGTCTTCTCGTGTCATATTATCACCTACGGCCGCAGACGTTGTCGCGCCGACATTGACTTCTGGCGCAGGAACAACATCAGATCTAATACCAACTACCGAAGGTGCCAAAACGGATGTTTCCGTCTCCGGTAAAAGCCGAATTGCAGGACGCGTCACTAAACCGGTAGACACCGTCGCGTCAGGTGGCAACAAGTGTGGTGTAGTGTCCATCTCATCCCCTCGATCAACAGTTTCCCCATCATTCTGCACGGGAGACGATCCCAGTGCCACAGCGGCATACGTCATTTGCGCGCCCCCCTGCGATTCCGGCGGCAGCTGCGCAGGGCGCCGGCGCCGCGGACAATGCTGCCTGAGGTGGTCAGTGGCATTGCAATAAGAACAGGTCTGCGGCTGCCCCTCATAAGTCACAAATGCGCGGTGGCCTCCAATTACGACAAACGAAGGAATGTGCTGGCGCACTACCATCTTGATCGACCTGATACCATTATCAACCTGGTATACGTATGCTGAGGACCACTTTTCCTTTGTAACCGATATGACGTCACCATAAGGCATAAGACTTCTTCTAATAGTCTCTAAACGCGTCTCAAACGGGAGGTTGAAAACACGCACATTGCGCATTCCAAATCCCGCATACGAAAGTGTCACTTCACTAATTGTCCCATTCATGTGCCGAAATTTTCGAACTCCGTTATTATGTTTTACAAGAGTGTCACACATTTCCGGGGAACTCAGTTTAAGAAATAAACAGTTCAAAATAGTGTCCATTTGTACACCGAGAACGACATTTTCGGGTAAGACTAGTTCATCTCTCATCCAAGTATGTACTTCAAACGCAAAAGGCCTAGGAACGTTTTCGTTGAACAATAACAGGAATAAAGTCGCAGGCGAAAGCGAAGAGCCGCCTCCGGCCGAAGCACAGTGCTCGACGTAAACACTTCCCGCGCGGCGCACCGAGGTGTTGCCAGGCGGGCAGCCAGCCAAGTACTGACAAGGCCCGACGTTGCTTAACTTCGGTGATCGGACGAGAACCGGTGTTTTCAACGTGGTATGGCCGTTGGCGAGCAAAGTCTGCAACATGAAACGACAAGTCTGCGTCGGACCATGTCTCTTAATTTCCACACTGAGTGTTTATTTACCTGGCAGTAAACCCACGAGGCTGGCATAAAACGGCCGATCCAGATTTCGTGAAATGAAATAACATTTCTTTATGGAATGCATTTAGAAAATTAAAACTTCCGTACCTATTCTCCCTACTAGGGACGAAAAAATAGAAACACTTTGTTCTGTTACAGTTGCGACTTGACACATTCGTTAGATAGTCCAAAGTCGTAGCAAAACAATGTCGTTAAATTACACCTGACAAAGACAATAAAACTCGCCTTCAATTAATTCGCTTTTGAATCATTTACATTACAAAACGTTCCACTTCCATTTTTTTATTTACTTATTTTAGCGTTCGTTATGTCTGATTTAACTTATCCCCTCCCCCCACCGACCGACCACCACAACTTCGCCTAAATAAATAAGAGTGTAGGTGATACGAATTACTCCCTGTCCCATAGCGCATATGCCTAATGCAAAGGGTAAAACGTTTATTTTTTTCCTTAGACTTTGCCATGTAAGGGGAAAATGACAGCATATACTGGATTCAAATAGCAAAGAACCCAACTGAGCTTTCACAATCCTACTGACAAACAAGAAAAATATTTCTTACCTTGTAGTTTCTATTTGTTCATAGGTGTTCAGTCAGTAACGTAACCAACAATGTATGCTGATTCTTGGCTTCTCTTGAATTCTACCAATGTGGGGTATGTTCAATGTGCACACTGTAAGGAATGCTGTCCAACATTCTTGGTCGTGTTTGACTGTCTGAGCTGTGGCGCTTCCGTTACTAAGCAACAGACTCCAGCGATTGACAATACTGCCTCATTTAGCAACATTAAACTCTCTCCTCGTGATAGGTAATGTAACCTATTTTGTTACAAGGCGGAAAAGTCATTCCACAAATGTCATTCGTCGTTTCCATAGCAACAGGGAGAGCGTCTTTCTGATGGAAGGAGGGCCTGAGGCGGTAGACTGCACTTGTATGCCATCTTGCGGAGGATAGAGTGAGTTAGTTACTGCAGCAACGGTCCACGCCTGGACCGCGTGGTCCTCCCTTCCCGCGCGGTCCTCCCTCCCCGCGCAAAGTGCATTGATTTGCTTGGCAGTAGGCTGTAATTGCAACTATCTGACACTTAACTCGGCGGCTAAGAGCTGCATTCTAAGTAGAAACTGCAAGCATAGCGACCATGCTCTTTAACAAGAGCTCTCGACGTCTTTCGTAATCGTCAAACATCCGTAGCGCGAGACGTTATAAATATTCGGCAGTGGGTGCGTGAAGGCCATCCACCGGCCTAGAGTCGCAAGTCTCAAGGCGATCGACAAAAGGCGATACGTTATATCGTTCTTTTCTCGATTTTAGGGCCAGTCGTCGAGACGCCGCCGTCCCAGCCAGCCAGCCAGCCAGCCAGCCAGCCGCCGCCAGCCGCAGTCGTCGCCGCCAGCTCGCAGCAGCAGCAGCAGCAGCAGCAGCAGCCGCCGCCGCCGAGCAGTCGTCGCCAGCCCGCAGTCGCCGCCAGGCGTCTGCAGAGCCGCTGTCGCCTCCTTGAGCCTGTTCCGCCGCCCAGCAGCCGTCGCCAGCCAGCCGTCGCCGCCGGGTGTCTGCAACGTCGCTGTCGTCCCATCGAGCCTGCCGCCGCCGCCGCCTCCACTCCGAGCCTGCCGCCTTTCATCGCCACCACCGCCTCTTCGTCTTCAGTGTCTTCGCCATCGTTATGATCATCCTCGTCGCCGCTCAGTCATCCCGGTAATATGTCTCACTCACCTGCTACAACCACATCCATCCACTACACCTCCCCGTCCCAGGCCTCCACCACCACCACCACCTGGAGTTCCACTTCCCTCCCCCAACTGGCAATTCCCCTGTCGGTCTTAATGTCCTTTTCCTCCGTTTCCCACGTCCCTCCTCCTCCTCCTGTCTACACGCCGCTGACTTCGCCTCATGAGTTTCCTCCGCTACCGCCTGCCCGAATTGAACATCGCCGTGCCACGGTGGCTGACACACCACAGTCGCCCCCGCTGTCCTTCCTGCCCCCACACCAACCTACGATTATCCCCCTCAACCCAGTCTCCGTTTCTCCTGCCCCTCCCTCCACCGCCTCTGCATCCTCCTCCACGGGCGCCAAGCCCAAAAAGTCATCCAAACGGGGGAGCGCGGACCCCACTCCAACTTTGCCCAAAAAGGCTCCTCCCCCTCCTTCTCCGCCTCCATCCAACCACATGGACACTGCCCCCATTCCTGCTCCCGTGCAGCCTGACCTATACTCCTATGTCCTTTCCCGCCCCAACGCCCGTTTCCTTGACTACAAGACCCTCTCCATTGAACTTCGTAAATACTACCCCGACGTCCCCCTGACTCAGATCATCCCCCGCCGAGACTCCGTCCTCCTCAAATCCCCCAGCCCCACCCTACACACTGACATCCTCCACCGCCTCCCCCGCATCCACTTTGGTCCCCATGCCACTCTCACCCCTTACTACACCGCCACCTCGGCTCGCCAACCGCCTCCTTCCCGCCGCCCACCCACCCTCACCGCCGTGATCACGAAGCTTAGCCCTCTGATCACGGAGGAAGAGGTGTTGGGTCAGCTCAATTCCATGCCCGATGTCACCATCCGCTCCGCCAAGCGTATCTTCAATGCCACTGGCCCGACATACCTGATGCGGATATTCACAGAGTCCGCATCGTCCCTTGATCACCTTTTCCTCCAGGGGGCCCTAATTTACGACCGCCGCCACAAGGTGGAGCCCTCCCGTTCCCCACCTCAGTCATACTGCTTTGCCAGGTGCCTCGTGTACAACGACCACCTGACACAGAATTGTCGCAACCCCCCCCCACATGTCCTCACTGCAAGTCCCCTCACCTGCACAAGCACTGTCCTAACCTTGCCTCCCCTCCTACCTGCAACACCTGTGGCGGACCGCATCCCACCTACTCCTACAAATGTAAGTCCGTCCCAGCCCCCACCGTCCCCGAACTCACCGTCCCCATTCGCCCCGTCGACCCACCCATGCACCCCAACAACTCCTTGCTCCCTCCCCCCACTGCCGAGGACGTCATCCGGTTTGTAACCACGGTCCTCGCCAACATCCATCCTTTTCAACGCCCGCACACCCTCCAGCAGATTGCACTGGCCGCACGGTCAGTGTTCCACCTAGAAACCTTTGCCACTTTCTCCCGCGCCCACTCCCACTTCGCTTTATCCCGCCTCGAAACACAAGTCTAAGCCCTCCCGCTCCCCCTTCTTCCGTTCCTCCTCCCGTACCCCCCCACCATCACCATGGCAGGCTCATCATACACCTTTCTATACCATAATGTCCGGTCTCTCCCAGCCAACAAGCACCTCTTCATGCATACCCTTTTCCATCACCGCGTGGACGCCTTCCTCCTGAATGAAACCTTCCTCCAACCCCGTCGTCCCGTCAGTACCGCTCCTTACCTCCTTCATCGCACTGATGGTCCCCCTCCCTTGGCCAGAGGCGGAGTGGCGATCGGCCATCTCCGTCACCACCCCGTCCGGCTACACCCGCTCCTCAATGATCCTACAGAACATTTAATCCTCAGTCTCTTCCTCCCATCCCTCACCGTCACCCTCGCCACCATCTACGTCCGCAGCACCTCTCCTCTCCCATATGACTTCCTCTCTCACGTTGACCGCACCTACACGACCTATGTGGTCGCCGCAGACCTAAACCTGTCTTCCCGTCCGCCTGCTGAACTCCGGCGGTGGCATCAGTTTGTCACCACCTCGCTCCGGGGCGGAATCCTGCCCCTCCCTCGCCCGACTCGCCCCGAAAGCAATACCACCCCTGACGTCGTCTTGGCGTCTCCCAACCTCCTTGGGCGTATCACAGCAGACGTCCTTGACCTTATAGGCAGTGACCACGCCCCTGTCCTACTCACCCTTGACCTCCGCCCCCGCCCTGCCCGAGCTCCTCGTCCTAGACCTCCTCCCAAACTCATTCATGACTACTCCCGTGCCGACTGGAATGCCTACGGTCGCTCCATAGATACCTCGGTCGAAAGCCACCCCCTTCCCCTCCGCACACCCGAAGATATTGAACACGCCTCCACCTTTCTCCAGCAAACCCTTGCTAACGCGGTTGAAGCCCACATCCCTACCAAAGCAATATACCCGCACAGTCCTACCCTGCCTCCACAGGCTGTCCTCCTCCTCCGAGAATCCCGACGCCTCTACCGCTCGTACCTCCGTACCCGGGACCGGGACACACTCATACGCCACCGGCAAATCCAACGTCACATTAGAAACCTTTTGTCCGCCAAAAAACGCCGGGACTGGCGGCAGACATGCACCCGCCTTAACGCCACTCTCCCCATCAACTCCTCAAAGTACTGGAAGGCCTTCAATCGCCTTACTGGCCGTCACTCCTCCCCCTACTACCCGCTTCTCCATGATAACCGTCCCTTTCCCGACAATGCCAGTAAGGCGGAACACTTTGCCTCCTACCTTTCCGACATCTTCTCCCTTCCTGATAATCCTCATTTTGATTACTCCCTCTTTCCCGATGTCCATGAGCGTACCGACACCTCTTCTCCCCCGCTCGCCCCCGGCTTCCAGTACTTGGGGCACATTCCTCCCTCCGACTTAAACACACCCATCACAGCACACGACATCATAGCTACACTTCGCACCAAACGCAACACCACTCCCGGTCACGACCGGCTCACCTACAGGCAGCTCCGTGCCTGTCCCCTCTCCTTCCACACTGTCCTTGCCGCCCTCTACAACACTATCCTCTATACCGGTTTCTATCCTCGCCTGTGGAAAATCTCCCGCATCCTCATGTTCCCCAAACCCAACAAGCCCCCATCCCAAGCCTCTTCCTACCGTCCCATCAGTCTCACCTCCGTGTTTAGCAAGGTCCTTGAATCCATCATTTCCCGTCGTATCCACCAACACCTCCGACAGCACCAGCTCCTTCCTTCTTCTCAATGTGGCTTCCGACCATCCTTCTCTGCCGACGACCAGCTCCTTTGCCTCATCCACCTCTTATCCGTCCAGCTCAATTCCCGTCGCTCCGCCATATTTGTGTCCCTAGATATAGAAAAAGCCTACGACCGTGTCTGGCATTCCGGCCTCCTTTTCAAACTCCAACTCTATGCCCTTCCTATTAACTATGTCCGCCTCATTGCATCCTTTCTCACCAATCGCCCGTCCTATGTCACTGTCTGCAATTCCAACTCCCGTTTGTTTTACCCCTCTGCCGGGGTGCCCCAAGGATCTGTCCTCTCCCATCTCCTGTACCTTATCTACTCCGCCGACATGCCCCAACCTCAGCCTCCCGTCCATCTCCTACAGTATGCTGATGACACCGCCTTCCTAGCCCTTGCCCCCTCCCTTGCCCGATCCCAGGTTTTGCTCCAGTCTCACCTCACCGCGTTCGCCGCATGGTGCAACCGGTGGCTCCTCTCTGTCAACCCTGACAAATCCCAGGCGATCATTATAGGTCGTACCACCCGCACCTTCCGCATCCCCGGTCTCTACATCACCCTCCACGACCGACCCATCCGCCACACTAACACCATTAAGTATCTGGGCCTCACCCTCGACCGACACCTTACCTGGACCCCCCATCTGAAATCCATCCGTGAAAAAGCCATGTCCCGCCTCAACCTCCTTAAACTGCTCACCGGCCGGACGTGGGGATTACGCCCTTCCACCGTCCTCCACATATACAAATCCATCATGCGCCCCATCCTCTGTTCCTTCCACCCTGCCTGGGTATCTGCTCCTCCCACCTTTTATCACACCCTCCTAGTCCTTGAACGCCACGCCCTCCGCCTCGCCTACCGTATCCGCCTTCCTTCCCCCACGCGGATCCTCTACGACCTCATCCCCTTCCCTCACTTCCTTCAACACCTTGAACGCCTCCGCCTCCTGTATGTCACCCGAAAAATCGATTCCCGCAACCCGCTAGCTTACCCTATCCTCACCGCCCCTGGGCCTCTGCCACGCCTCCACCACTGCATTCCTCCCTCTCTCCACCTGCACACCCTACATATCCTCTCCCAAGGCAACTTCCGCTCCCTTCCCCTACCGGATGACGCCCTTCGTCCCGAAACATACCCCTCCTATCAGCTTTGATCCCTTCTCCGTAGACTTACCGGCCCCCTCTCCCCATCCCCTCCTTCTCCCCCGCTTGGATTTCCCCCCTCCTTTCCCCAAATGGAGTCTCAATCGCGCCTGTCTTTCCTTCTCCTTCCTTCTCCCCCACCTCTCTCTCTTTTCGACCCTCCTCTGCGCTTCCTCCCTCTCCTTGCCCCGCGGGGACTGCAGCGTCGCCTTTTAACAGTGTATTCTCGTGTCAAGTGTATCGACATCTCCGTGTGTTCATCTCCAGTGCGTCGCAACTCGTGTCGTCACCACCTATATCATCGTGTGACTTCGTGTGTCCAGTGTTGTCTCTCCATGTGGATTTTATCGCCACCGTGGCACTGACTGTTTTTATTCTGCTTATGTGTGTCAGCCTCTCTTGTTCATGTGTCTTAAGTCTGCAGTATTGTCTCCGATGTCCAGTTTGTAAGTCTTCCATTTTTCCTCCGTACCATGTTTTTATACTCATTGTTTTTCACTTCATGTCTTTGTTCTTTTTATCTCGCTTGTCATGTGTCTGTTCTCTCGGCTGAAGAGCAGCGCTGATGCTGCTGCCAGCCCGCCGACGAAAGTCGGAGTGAAATTACCAATAAAGAAAAAAAAAAGCGTCTAGCGTAGAGTCTTGCGGCACTTGGGGTGCTAGGGTCGTAGTCGGGTCGTGAACTGGAGACAACAAGAGCGAGAAAAATGAAAATGAAATTGCGGCCAACAGCACCCTGTTTTCCCAGGTGGTCACCCATCCAAGTACTGACAAGGCCCGACGTTGCTTAACTTCGGTGATCGGACGAGAACCGGTGTTTTCAACGTGGTATGGCCGTTGGCGAGCAAATTGTGCAACATGAAACGACAAGTCTGCGTCGGACCATGTCTCTTAATTTCCACACTGACTGTTTATTTATTTACCTGGCAGTAAAAACACGAGACTGGCATAAAACGGCCGATCCAGATTTCGTGAAATGAAATAACATTTCTTTATGGAATGCATTTAGAAAATTAAAACTTTCGTACCTATTCTCCCTACTAGGGACGAAAAAATAGAAACACTTTCTGTTATTATGTTACAGTTGCGACTTGACAAATTCGTTAGATAGTCCAAATTCGTAGCAAAACAATGTCGTTAAATTACACCTGACAAAGACAATAAAACTCGCCTTCAATTAATTCGCTTTTGAATCATTTACATTACAAAACGTTCCACTTCCATTTTTATGTACTTATTTTAGCGTTCATTATGTCTGATTTAACTTATCCCCTCCCCCCACCGACCGACCACCACAACTTCGCCTAAATAAATAAGAGTGTAGGTGATACGAATTACTCCCTGTCCCATAACGCTTATGCCTAATGCAAAGGGTAAAACGTTTAATTTTTTTCCTTAGACTTTGCCATGTAAGGGGAAAATGACGGCATATACTGGATTCAAATAGCAAAGAACCCAACTGAGCTTTCACAAGTCTACTGACAAACAAGAAAAATATTTCTTACCTTGTAGTTTCTATTTGTTCATTGGTGTTCAGTCAGTAACGTAACCAACAATGTATGCTGATTCTTGGCTTCTCTTGAATTCTACCAATGTGGGGTATGTTCAATGTGCACACTGTAAGGAATGCTGTCCAACATTCTTGGTCGTGTTTGACTGTCTGAGCTGTGGCGCTTCCGTTGCTAAGCAACAGACTCCAGCGATTGACAATACTGCCTCAATTAGCAACATTAAACTCTCTCCTCGTGATAGGTAATGTAACCTATTTTTTTTTTTTACAGGGCGGAAAAGTCATCCCACAAATGTCATTCGTCGTTACCATAGCAACAGGGAGAGCGTCTTTCTGATGGAAGGAGGGCCTGAGGCGGTAGACTGCACTTGTATGCCATCTTGCGGAGGATAGAGTGAGTTAGTTACTGCAGCAACGGTCCACGCCTGGACCGCGTGGTCCTCCCTTCCCGCGCGGTCCTCCCTCCCCGCGCAAAGTGCATCGATTTACTTGGCAGTAGGCTGTAATTGCAACTATCTGACACTTAACTCGGCGGCTAAAAGCTGCATTCTAAGTAGAAACTGCAAGCATAGCGAGCATGCTCTTTAACAAGAGCTCTCGACGTCTTTCGTAGTCGTCAAATATCTGTAGCGCGAGACGTTATAAATACTCGGCAGTGGGTGCGTGAAAGCATCGAAACCCCCCGACTGTAGCTATTGCCGGGCTGATCTCGGCTACTTCAGTTGGTTCCCTGTTCCCATTACTTCCTTCCGTTCCTGCTTTGCGCCGCCGCCGCCGCCGCCGCCGCCGCCGCCGCCTCCGCCACCGCCACCGCCGCCGCCGCCGCCGCCGCCGCCGCCTCCGCCACCGCCACCGCCGCCGCCGCCGCCGCCGCCGCCGCCGCCGACGCCGCCCAGGCCCCGCACCTGGTCCTCCTCCTCCGCAGCCGCCCAGCAGTGCCGCCGCCGCCACCGCCACCGCCGCTGCCGCCGCCCAGGCCCAGCCCCCGGCCCCACGCCGCCGTCGTAGCAGCACCAACGTCCACGCTGCCGCCCTGCCGGTCTCCGCTCGTCGCCCTGGACTGCACCCCTGCCGTTGCCGTAAGAGCTGCCCATGGCGACCTCATCGTCCACCCCATCAACTTCTCCCTCCCTCTCCGCAGTTCCCACAATAACCCTGCCCCCTGTCCATACTGCACCCATCATTCTTACCAGCACCCTCTCCCTCGCCCCCACAACCATCACCTGGAGCCCCTCCAGCCTTCCCCAAACTACTCTCCCGCTCCATGTCATCCTCTCCGCTTCACCATCCCATGAGGTCCCCCCTCCCTTTCCGATCTACCTCCCCCTCACCACCCCTACATTGCACCGGTCAACCCCACCCATGTGACGCACCGCCGAGCCACGGTGGCAGATACGCCGCTGTCGCCCCCGCCCCCTTCTCAGCTTCTACCCCACCATCCGCCTCCCATCGAAATCCCACTTGATCGTGTTTCCCTCCCAGCCCCTCCTACCTATGCCTCCGTCACCGCCTCTGCTCCAGCATCTCTACCTGCCTCTACTGGCGCCATCCCCAAGCGCACCCAGAAACGGGGAAGTGCGGACCCTTCCCCCGCCTCCACCAAATCGAAGAAAGCTCCCCCCCTCCACCACCCCCTCCTCCTCCTCCCCCTATTACCGACCCTATGGACACCGCCCCCATTCTCCCACGCCCCCAACCTGACCTGTTCACATATGTACTGTCCCATCCTGATCCCCGATTCCTTGAACATAAAAACCTCTCCCTCCAAATTCGGAAGTATTTCCCCTCTGCCCCCATCTCCCAAATTATTCCCCGCCGAGACTCTGTCCTCCTGAAGTCCCCCAGCCCCACCCTCCACACAGACATCCTCGCTCGCATCCCCAAGGTCCTTTTCGACCCTCATGCCACCCTCACCCCCTACTATACAGCCTCCTCTGCCTGCCAACCACCTCCCCCCCGCCGCCCTCCGACCCTCACCGCCGTGATCACAAGGCTTAGTCCTTTGATTACGGAGGATGAGGTGTTGAAGCAACTCAACTCTCACCCCGACATCTCCATCCGTTCCGCCAAGCGGATCAACAATGACTCTGGCCTCACCCGTTTGATGCGGATATTTACTGAATCCGCATCTTCCCTTGACCACCTCTTCCTCGAGGGTGCGCTGATATACGATCGCCGCCACACGGTAGAACCCTCCCGATCCCCCCCGCAAGCCTACCGCTGCGCCAGGTGCCTCGTTTATAATGATCACCTGACGCAGAACTGCAAAAACCCTCCCACCTGTCCCCACTGCAAAGACTCCCACCTCCATAAACACTGTCCCAACCTCACCTCTCCTGCCACCTGCAACACCTGTGGCGGCCCTCACCCTACCTACTCCTACAAGTGCAAATCCGTCCCTCCACCTGCTCCCTCCAAACCCGAACTCACCGTCCCCATCCGCCCCATAGATCCTCCCATGCACCCCAATCAATCCTTGGTCCCTCCCCCCACTGCCGAAGACGTTATCCGGTTCGTCACCACCGTCCTCGCCAACATCCACCCCTTCCAACGTCCCCACACCCTCCAACAGATTGCACTGGCCGCCAGGTCCGTGTTCAATCTGGATACCTTTGCAACCTTCTCCCGTGCCCACTCCCACTTCGCCTTTTCCCGCCTCAAGACCCAAGTTTAAGTCCCTCCGGTCCCCTTCCTTTCCCCACCCCTCCTCTACCCTCCCCAACCCTCCCTCTACCCCATCATGGCAAGCCCATCCTATACCCTCCTCTACCACAACATCCGCTCCCTCCCAGCCAATAAGAACCTCTTCCTCCACACTCTCTCCCAACACCGCGTGGATGCCTTCCTACTCAACGAGACCTTCCTGCAACCCCGCCGACCAGTCAACACCAATCCTTACCTTCTCCACCGCACCGACGGACCCCCACCCCTGGCCCGAGGCGGAGTGGCGATCGGCCATCTCCGTCACCACCCCGTCCGGCTACACCCTCTCCTCAATGACCCCACTGAACACTTGATCCTCAGCCTCTTTCTTCCCTCCCTCACTGTCACTCTCGCCACCATTTACATTCGCTCCACCTCTCCTCTCCCGTACGATTTCCTCTCCCATATCGACCTGTGTCATTGCCGCTGACCTCAACCTTCATTCCCGTCACCCCGCTGAACTCCGGCGGTGGCGTCAGTTCGTCACCGCCTCGCTCCGGGGCGACATCCTTCCCCTTCCCCGCCCAACCCGCCCCGAAAGCAACACCACACCCGATGCAGTACTGGTGTCTCCCAACCTCCTGGGGCGCATCATGGCGGACGTCCTAGACCTAATAGGCAGTTACCACGCCCCTGTCCTACTTACCTTTGACCACCGCCCCCGCCCTGCCCGTGCTCCTCGTCCCATGCCCCCTCCCAAACTCGTCCATGATTATTCCCGTGCCGACTGGGATGCCTACCGTCGCTCCATCGACACCTCGGTCGAAAGCCACCCACTACCCCTCCATACTCCCGCCGATATTGACCATGCCTCCTCCTTTCTCCAGCAGACCGTTGCTGACGCGGTCCATGCCCACATCCCTACCCGGGCGATCTATCCTCACCGCCCTACCCTTCCTCCACAGGCCGTCCTTCTCCTCCGCGAATCCCGCCGTCTGTACCGCTCCTTTCTCCGGACCCGTGACCGGGATACTCTCCAACGCCACCGGCAACTCCAACGACACATAAGAAACCTTTTGACCGCGAAGAAACGCTGGGACTGGCGTCAGACATGCACCCGCCTTAACTCGCTCCTCCCGGTGTACTCCGCCAAGTACTGGCGTGCCTTCCGCCGCCTTACTGGCAGTCACTCCTCCCCCCACTACCCACTTCTCCATGATGATCGTCCTTTCCCTGACAACGCCAGTAAGGCAGAACATTTTGCCTCCTACCTTTCTGATGTATTTTCCATTCCTGATGATCCCCTTTTTGACTACTCTCTCTTCCCGGATGTCCATGAGCGCACCGACACCTCCTCTCCTCCGCTCGCCCCTGGCTTCCAGTACTTGGACCGCATTCCTCCCTCAGAATTGAACACTCCCATTACTGCCCGTGACATAATAGACACTCTTCGCACGAAACGAAACACCGCCCCCGGTCACGACCGGCTAACCTACCGCCACCTTCGCGCATCCCCCCTCTCATTTCATGAAGTCCTTGCCAAACTCTACAACATCATCCTTTACACTGGCTTCTACCCCGACCTGTGGAAAACGTCCCGTATTTTCATGTTCCTCAAGCCCGACAAGCCCCCGTCCCAGACCTCATCCTACCGTCCCATCAGTCTTACCTCCGTGTTCAGCAAGGTCCTGGAAACCATCCTTTCTCGTCGAATCCACCAGCACCTCCACCACCACCAGTTTCTCCCCCCCTCCCAATGTGGCTTCCGACCCTCCTTCTCCGCCGACGACCAGCTCCTTCGCCTGACTCATCTCCTCTCCGTCCAACTCAACTCCCGTCGCTCCGCAATTTTTGTATCCCTCGACATCCAAAAAGCCTACGACCGAGTATGGCATTCCGGTCTCCTCTTCAAGATCCAGCTCTACGCCCTTCCCATTAATTACGTCCGCCTCATCGCTTCCTTCCTTACCCGCCGCCCCTCCTACGTCACTGTCTGCAACTCCAACTCCCGTATTTTCTACCCCTCCGCCGGGGTGCCCCAAGGCTCAGTCCTCTCTCCCCTCCTCTATCTCCTCTACTCTGCCGACATGCCTCAACCCAACCCTCCCGTCTATCTCCTCCAATATGCTGACGACACCGCCTTCCTAGCCCTCGCCACCTCCCTTGCCCGTTCCCAGGTTTTGCTCCAGTCCCACCTCACCGAGTTCGCCTCCTGGTGTAACCGGTGGCTCCTCTCTGTCAATCCCGACAAATCCCAGGCAATAGTCATAGGTCGTACTACCCGCACCTTCCGCCTCCACGATTTCTACCTTACCCTTCACAACCGACCCATCCGTCACACCCCCACCCTCAAGTACCTTGGCCTTACCCTTGACCGCCAACTGTCCTGGCCTCCATACCTCAAATCCTTCCGTGAGGAAGCTCTGTCCCGCCTAAACCTCCTAAAACTCCTCACTGGCCGGACGTGGGGCCTCCACCCTTCCACTGTCCTTCACACCTACAAATCAATCATGCGCCCCGTCCTTTGTTCCTTCCACCCCGCCTGGATATCAGCCCCTCCTACTTTCTACAAGTCCCTCCAGATTCTAGAACGCCACGCCCTCCGCCTCGCATACCGTATCAGACTCCCTTCCCCCACGTGGATCCTCTATGACCTCATCCCCTTCCCTCCTCTCCTACAACACCTTGAACATCTCCGGCTCCTTTACACATCCCGCAAAATAGAGTCCCAAAACCCTCTGGTCTACCCTATTCTTACAAATCCCGGGCCTCTGCCACGCCTCCGCCAAACCGTCCCTCCCGGCCTTCACCTCCATACGCTCCGTATCCTCTCCCAAGGCAATTTCCGCACCCTTCCTCTACCGGATACCGAACTTCGGCCCGATATCTACCCCTCCTACCAACTCTGATCCCTTCCCCGTAGCATCAGCGCCCCTCCCCTCTCTCCCGTCCCTTTTCCTTCCCGCCCGCTTGGCTACCCTCTCCCATGCCCAGAGTCTCGTCACTCCTTCCCTCCTTACGCTCTCTTCCCTCCCCTTCTCCCCCTCCCCCGCACTTCCCCCGTCCCTGCCCCACCTCCCCCCTCCATCCCCTCCCCACTCCCTGCGGGGGCGTCTCGACTTTTTATCTACGTGTTCAGTGCAAGTGTCTCCAGTGTCGTGTGTTTTACTCAGTGCCTCCATAATCGCCGTCCCCATGTTTTATTCTATACGCCGTCCGCTGTCTCCATGTGTGAACTTCGTGTCTCCGCAATGTACTTTTAAACTTGTCACCGTGACCGGTGGTTTTTACTGACTGTGTGTGTGTTTTATCACTACTCGTCTCTTTTTTGTTCTCTGCCATATGTTTTGTCCCATTTATACATGTCCGTTTTAGTCTGTCGAAAACTCTGTCTGTCAATGTTTTTAATTTCCGCAACTTTGTTCATCTTTTTTATATTTTATCTCTTCTTTGTCAAATGTTTGTATATCACATGGCTGAAGAGCAGCCACCGCAGCTGCTGCCAGCCTGCCAGCTGTTTCTACGGCTGGCTTTAAAACAACAATAAAGGAAAAAAATGCGTGAAGGCATACTTACCTGGCGTAGGAGACACCGTGATCATAAAGGCGGTTCTCCCAGGGCGAGACCTTTCCATTGCACTTCGGTTATGTTGACCCCTGCGATTACCTCTAATGTAGGTAACTCGGGCGCATAATTTTTGGTAGCGTTCGCGCTGTCCCG
This sequence comes from Locusta migratoria, assembly GCA_026315105.1. Taxonomy (NCBI): domain Eukaryota; kingdom Metazoa; phylum Arthropoda; class Insecta; order Orthoptera; family Acrididae; genus Locusta; species Locusta migratoria. The sequence goes on from CM048746.1 coordinate 568,713,198, forward strand.
TTCTTAAATTATTTCAAAACTCAGCAAGCAATAACAGAAGCTTGCCAGTATACAGCTAGCTGCAACTAGATAGGCACAAAACGGTTAGCTGCACGTCAAGGGACCTGGCGTCGAACCCAGAGCCACCCAGCGCGCGGCCCACTCCGCAACGACCTCGGACGTGCGTCCTTAGTAGCAGAAGCCACGACGACGCAACCCCCGCACAGCGTCCGAAAATAGCAGTCGGACAGCCATTTAGGCCCTTCTCTATCCATCGATGATTGCGCACCGACGGTAAATCGGCGGTGCATCGACCCCTGCACGGCCGGCTAGTGTGATGGGGCGCTTGGGCCCACAGCAGCCGATGAGCGGCCGTAGGCGGTGCAGCGTGTATCGAGGTATAAGACGGGCCGAAATCAAGCGTCTAGCGTAGCGTCTTACGACTTGCAGACTTGCGGCACTTGGGGTGCTGGGGTCGTAGTCGGGTCGTGAACTGGAGACAACAAGAGCGAGAAAAATGAAAATGAAATTGCGGCCAACAGCACCCTTTTTTTTCTTTTTATTTCGGGCCTCCCAACTCCCCTTCTAGCCCGTCTCTGCCTCACTATCTAGCGCCTTCATCGGCGAGCCTTCATTGGCTGTAACAAAGGGTGCTGTAATATCTTCTCGAATCATAAGAAAAATGATTTCTTCTCCAGAAGAAAAATTGCGGGCATAAAAATTAACTAAACAGTTGAACCTCTTCTAGGTGATCATAATATTGTTCAAAATTCCATAAAATCAATGTCTTTCACCTTCTTCCAAAGTGAAATGGAAATAAAATCCTCTTCGTAGCATGGAGTTAAAAAACAGTTTAAATTAAAGTCCACACTTCTGTTTAAAATTATAAAAGTAAAAGATAAACACTCCTTGTCACAAATAGTCTTGCGCTGTGAAATGTTCAGTGCTGTACCCTCTCGCACTATTAACTGAACGTGAAAAACAGTAAATTAAAACTCCTCTTCTAGCAGAGTTTAAAAGAAGAAATAAAATAAAAATAAAACTTTAAAATGTTAACGATCCATAACAATCACAGCGCCTGGACACTCAGTGAAAAGTATAACTGGAAAAATAAACTAAAAGGAAAAGAAGCAATATACACTATTGGATTCTCGCCGGCAAATTGCTTAAAAAAAATAAAATAAAATAAAAACATTGTCACTGATTGCTGAGAACGGAATTCTTCTATCTTAACCTATTTTCTGGTCGTTTACTTACATGTCATGAACACAACTCTGTATTAAATTTCGTCCGTCAGAGTAAATTTTCAAATCCATATTGGATGCCGATCCCTAAGAAATTGGCAAACGTCCGTTGGTATTGTGGATGTTGCTTGGCAACGTCAAGTCCGGTATTTAAATATGTCAAGAATAGGAAAGGGGACACAATCTGTAGTTTAAGGACGGCGTATGCTGTGTGAGCCAAGAGCCACACAGTCGCCGCCCGCTTCGTGGCCGGGTAGGGGTTCGAGTCCGGGATGAGTACGGCGTCGACATCAAAGGCGTCGGCGGTCGTCCTATTGATGTGGGCGAGAATCTTTCTCGCCACCCACCAGACGGCGTCGGACTGGGGACAGGTGAATCGGTGCTCCAAGGTGTCCGTCTGATTACAGCTGGCGCAGTCTCCACTCGGTCGCAGGTTAATTCTGTACATCTTGTCGTTGGTGGGGACGGTGCGGTTAACCACCTTATACCAAAATCCTCCCACCTCCGACGAGAGGAAGGGCGCGCCGATGTTGGTCCAAACAGTCTTCCACTGTTTCGTCGGGTACCGGGCCTCCATCTTGTTCGGCGCCGGGCGTCCCCGCAGGCCGCGGTAGAGCACGCCGGCGCTCCGCCACACAGGGTCGAGGTCGTCCGCGTCGAGGTAGCTACGCTGTACCCAGAATTCCCTGACGTAGCGCAGGCGGAATGGAATGTTCGTCGGGTCGAGCGGCGCGACGTCGGACGCAGGCCGGAACAGACGGAAGACGACGGCCGTCGGACTGGTGCGGTGGTTTTCCATAATGCGGCAAGTTCGATGGATCAGCAGCGCCGCGGCCTTGGTGGCAAAGTGGGTGAGGCCGAGGCCCCCCTGCTCCCGCGGTAATGTACACGTGTCATACGATACTTTAAATATTTCACCCCTCCACAACAACCAGTATACTGCCTGAGTGATTGCCCGACCAAGATCTTTGGGCACATGAAATAATTGCGCTAAGTACCAGGCCTTACTAAGGAGAAATATATTTATTAATTCCACACGCTGCGTCAGGGTTAAAGTTCTTGTCGCATTGAGGTGCGCCACGGCTCTGATACTATATAATGTCGTACGCCAATTCGCTGCCGCCGTCTGCATTAAGTTTGGCCTAAACCGAACACCTAAAACTTTTAATTGGTGCGTCACCTGAAACCACGGTCGACTAAAAGATTGCGCGCCGTAGACTGGGAGGAACTGCGTCTTCCGCGCGTTCATCAGTGCGCCCGACGCCCGCTCGTAAAGCGTCATGACGGCACGCACCGTGTCCAAGTCGGCGGGCGACGACACCAAGACGCCGAGGTCGTCGGCGTACGCACGACACACTTGTTTAAAATTGCCGATATTGAGCCCCACGCATTCCCGGTGCAAACGTCTTAAAAGAGGATCCAATGAAAGTGCAAATAAAATCATCGATAAGGGGCACCCTTGCTTCACAGAACACCTTATCGGTATAAAATCAGTTAAAAATCCATTTACACTCACACGAGACGTGGACCCAGAAAACAAATTAAAAAGTACCTTTAAAAACTTTGTGCCAAAACCAAGTTTCGTCATCACACGCCGAAGGTACACATGACTGACACGGTCAAAAGCTGTTGCAAAATCTATCGATAAAATTCCAAATTTAATATTGTGTGTTGTGGCATATGCAATTGCGTCCCTGTAACATGATACTGCATCGTAAATTGTCCTATCCGGGACCGCACAATGTTGGTATTCACAGACCAGTCGTTTCATAAAAGGTTTCAAACGTGCTGCTAAACATTTAGTAAAAAGTTTGTAGTCTCCGTTGAGAAGAGTTATCGGTCGTAAAAGAGACATTTTGTTGCAAATTTTTACCTTCGGCGCGAGAGTAAGAATGCCTTCTAAAAAAGACGGTGGTATCTCTGCCCCGTTTAAAATGTCATTAAAAACTTCATTTAAAACTCCACCAAACAAGTTAAAAAAGTGCAGATAAAATTCCGGAGGCAACCCATCGACACCTGGTGACTTATTCTTATTACATACCTTTAAAACTTCGAGTATTTCGTCAGACGTAAAATGCTCCGTCGGTCGCCGGCCGTCAGCACCCGCGGCACGTCTTGCAGCAGGTCGCGCGTCGCCGCCGCGTCGCACTTCTTCTCGGCGAACAGTTGGCAGAAGTGGCGGTGCGCCTCGGCCGCGATGTCCGCCTGCGCGCGCAGCCGCCGCCTATAGTTCCGCGACGCTCCGCCTGGCGGCGCGCCGACGCTCCCGCAGCAGATGGAAGACGGACGGCGTCTCCCCGGCCAGCTGTCCCGGAGCCTGGCTCCGTACGGCCGCTCCCGCCAACGCCTGCCGCTGCATCCCCATGAGCTGCTCTTTTATCTGACGCAGCGTCGCCGTCCGCTGCCGCGGGTTGTCTGTCGGCACGTTCGTGGCGTCGCGGAGACAGTCTTCATAGAACTGCACCGTCTGTCGCCGCCAGTGCGCCACATTTGCACTAAATTCCTGCAGAGTCTTCTTGAGTGCCGGTTTCGCAAACTCCGACCACCACGAGAGCGTCGTCGCATAGAAGGTGCGGTATTCCAGAAGTCTCGGCCACACTTCTTCCAGGACGGGACGCAAACCCTCGTCGTTCAGATGGCTGGTGTTAAACTTCCATACGCGCTGCGGTCGAAGTTGTGGCGCGAGCAGCGAATGGAAGTGGCAGATGTAGGCGCAGTGGTCGGAGAAGATCACTGGGTGCACTCTGGCGTCGACGATGCAGTTCTTCTGTTCTGATGAAATGTAAATCCTGTCGAGCCGACTCCGTCCTGATGAATGGTAAAAAGTAAAACCTGGGTCTTGTGGGTGTAACTGCCTCCACGTGTCAGTCAATTTAAGTTCCGTCACCAGGGTCGTAAGTTCTAAACATTTAAAAGCTCGTGGTTCCTGGTCGATGTCAGCTAAAACACAATTAAAATCACCTCCTAAAACCACTGGTAAAATTCTGCCATGTAACAAAGTACATATGTCAACACTATAAAATTGCCGACGATCGGCTCTGCCTTCCGCGCCGGACGGGGCGTACACGTTGATATAACGGACATTGTTTACGGTACAAGCGACCCCCCTACCACTTGGAAGGTACGTCACATTTAAAACGTCTAGTCCGGACTTGATTAAAATCGCCGTGCCAGTCGAAAACTCGGGGTCATAATTGAATAAAACTTCATAACCAGGAACCACATTAATAAAATCAGATACCACCTCTTGTAAAAACACGATATCAGCACGGATAAAATTTAAAAAATCGATAAAAGCCTGGTACTTTGCGTGGGACTCAAATCGGTTAATATTTACCGTAGCGACGACTGACGCCGAGCGTGGTACCATTCAGTAGTGTGAGTGGGGCGCGCCGCCGCTAGACGGGGGTTCGAGTCCTGCCCGCCGCCGCCGCCGCCGCCGCCTCGGCCGCGTCCACCTCCTCGGCCCAGTCGAAGCGCCGCTCCATCTCGACGTCTTCGCCGGCCTGCAGCGGCTGCGGCCGCGTCCGCCTCTCGCTCGCTTCCTCCTCCGACTTCCTCTTCAGCAGCGGCAGTCTCGGCTCGACGTCCATTTCGACATCGGCGTCGCGACGCCCACCGGCGTCCTGCTCGGCCAGCAGCTGTTTCAGGTGCCGCACTGCCTCCTCCTTCCTGTCGGCGCCGTCCTCCGTCCGCTGCTGCTGCCGCTGTTGTTGTTGCTGCTGCTGTTGCTGTTGATGGCCGGGATCCAAACCCCTGCGGCGTGCCACTTCTTCCGCGTGCGCCGCGGCGCGCTGCGCGGACTTCTTGCTTTGCTTCCTCTTTTCCTTCCGGCCGCGCGGGTTGGAGTCCCGTGATGGCGAAGGGCTGCCGTCCCGACCCCGTGGGGCGGCGTCGGACACGTCGGAGCTGACGCTGCTGGACCAGGAGGCGTGGCCGCCCCGGCCGGTGACCTTGTCCCGCGGCGGCTTCGGCGTAGAGTCCTGGGACGACCGTGTGGCAGTAGACGGAAGCACGACGTCCGTCATCACAGGTGGAGCCGGAGGGAGCATCTGTGGCACGGGTTCTGATCCCGCGCCACCGTCGACAGCCGCAACAGGTGCAGACGCCGACAGAAGCGCTTCACCATCACCGGTTATGGAAGTCTGCGTCACATCCGGGTGTACGTCCACCGCCGCAGACGTCGACGCTCCCACGTCGGCGTCGCGACGTCGAACATCTTCCTCAGTCGGTGCGTCGACCGCCGCCGCGGCGTCGGTCGCAGTCGAGTCCTGGAGTGCGGCGTCCTGCGCGGGAGCCGCCGTCGCGTCCGTTGTGGCCAGGTCGGGGCTGGTATCCATTTCTTCAGTTGACGCGCGCCGCAGGGGGGGCTGGCCCAGCGCCACGGCCGCGTACGTCGCCCGTCCAGTTTCCGGGTCCCCGGCCGGCAGCTGCGCGGGGCGCATGCGCCGTGGACACTGCTGCCGCAGGTGGTCGGTGGCGTTGCAGAACGAGCACGTTTGTGGCTGCCCGTCGTACGTGACCATGGCTCGGTGACCGCCGATGACGACAAAGGATGGAATGTGCCGTTTGATGACTATTTTCACTGATCGGACACCATTGTCGACCGGAAAATCGTACGCCGATGACCACTGCTCCTTCGTCACCGAAAGAACATCCCCATACGACATCAAAGTTCGCCGGATAGTCTCTAAACGGGTTTCAAACGGTAAGTTAAATATTCTAACAGTCCGTAAACCGAAGCCTGCGTTCGTTAGAGTCACTTCACTGACTGTTCCATTGGCATGTTTAAATATCCGGGTTCCGTTGTTGAATTGTACGATACTGGCACATAGTTCCGGTGTTCGTAATTTCAAAAATAGACAACGTAGGACTGTATCTATCTGTATTCCCAATACATCCTGTACAATTAAGCGTAGTTCTTCGCGCACCCACGCGTGGATTTCAAATGCGAAAGGTTTCGCCGCGTTCGCCGGAAATGTAACCTGTACATTATTTTCGCGATCATCAACCATTTGCACCAATTTACAACACAAATTAGGTATGCAAGAGAAAACCGAGGCCGCCGGCGGCCGCGATGTAAACACACGCGCGAACTAGCCTAGCTGCCCGGCGCACCGAGGTGTTGCCAGGTGGGCAGCCAGCCAAGTACTGACAAGGCCCAACGTTGCTTAACTTCGGTGATCGGACGAGAACCGGTGTTTTCAACGTGGTATGGCCGTTGGCGAGCAAATTGTGCAACATGAAACGACAAGTCTGCGTCGGACCATGTCTCTTAATTTCCACACTGAGTGTTTATTTACCTGGCAGTAAAAACACGAGGCTGGCATAAAACGGCCGGTCCAGATTTCGTGAAATGAAATAACATTTCTTTATGGAATACATTTAGAAAATTAAAACTTTCGTACATATTCTCCCTACTAGGGACGAAAAAATAGAAACACTTTCTGTTATTATGTTACAGTTGCGACTTGACAAAAAAATTCGTTAGATAGTCCAAAGTCGTAGCAAAACAATGTCGTTAAATTACACCTGACAAAGACAATAAAACTCGCCTTCAATTAATTCACTTTTGAATCATTTACATTACAAAACGTTCCACTTCCTCTTTTTTTATTTACTTATTTTAGCGTTCATTATGTCTGATTTAACTTATTCCCTTCCCCCACCGACCTACCGACCGACCACCACGACTTCGCCAAAATAAATAAATAAATAAGAGTGTAGGTCATACGAATTACTCCCTGTTCCATAACGCTTATGCCTAATGCAAAGGGTAAAACGTTTAATTTTTTTTTCCTTAGACTTTGCCATGTAAGGGGAAAATGACGGCATATACTGGATTCAAATAGCAAAGAACCCAACTAAGCTTTCACAATCCTACTGACAAACAAGAAAAATATTTCTTACCTTGTAGTTTCTATTTGTTCATAGGTGTTCAGTCAGTAACGTAACCAACAATGTATGCTGATTCTTGGCTTCTCTTGAATTCTACCAATGTGGGGTATGTTCAATGTGCACACTGTAAGGAATGCTGTCCAACATTCTTGGTCGTGTTTGACTGTCTGAGCTGTGGCGCTTCCGTTGCTAAGCAACAGACTCCAGCGATTGACAATACTGCCTCATTTAGCAACATTAAACTATCTCCTCGTGATAGGTAATGTAACCTATTTTGTTACAGGGCGCAAAAGTCATTCCACAAATGTCATTCGTCGTTTCCATAGCAACAGGGAGAGCGTCTTTCTGATGGAAGGATGGCCTGAGGCGGTAGACTGCACTTGTGTGCCATCTTGCGGAGGATAGAGTGAGTTAGTTACTGCAGCAACGGTCCACGCCTGGACCGCGTGGTCCTCCCTTCCCGCGCGGTCCTCCCTCCCCGCGCAAAGTGCATTGATTTACTTGGCAGTAGGCTGTAATTGCAACTATCTGACACTTAACTCGGCGGCTAAAAGCTGCATTCTAAGTAGAAACTGCAAGCATAGCGAGCATGGTCTTTAACAAGAGCTCTCGACGTCTTTCGTAATCGTCAAATATCTGTAGCGCGAGACGTTATAAATATTCGGCAGTGGGTGCGTGAAGGCATACTTACCTGGCGTAGGAGACACCGTGTTCGCGGCGGTCGTCGTGGTTGCGGTCTTCGGCGGCAGGTGGAGCTCGTCGCGGGTGCGGCCGTCTGATCTGCGCAGCGTTCTTCTCTACTGTGTGTGAGTATGTCGTCGCCGACGTGTCCTCCTCGAACGAACAGTTTGCAGTGCGTATTTGATAGACGTGCCCCCCGGCCGACTGTTGCCGAATTTCATGATTGGATTTTGGATGACGTTGCTATTCCTGCCGACATGATTGATTCCTTTCAGTTAGACTTTGTACTTGCCTCGGTTTTTGTGAAAATGGTGTCGTTTGCTGCTTTTGAAAAGTTCGCATTAAGCAAAATAGGAGAATTTGACTTTAAACATTCGGATGGGACAGTGAGCAAAGTGCAGATCATGCCATCAGGCGTTCGGAATGTCAGGGTTTGTAATATGCCACCTGAGTGCCCGAATGAGTATATCGGACAGGCTTTGGCAGCCTATGGAACCGTCCTAGGTATTACTAACGAGAAATGGGGACCCCAATATAGGCTGCAGGGCAATAGTGGAGTGCGTAGCGTAAAAATGGATGTCAAGCGACCTATTCCATCCTATATGGCCATTGCAGGCGTACGCGCGCAAATATCCTACACCGGACAATTACCGACGTGTTCTGTTTGCCAATCGACAGATCATATAAGACTCTATTGTCCAAAACGACGACCTGTTCAATTGCCCAGGGACATGAATTTAGACGATAATAGAATGTTCCCCTTACTATCTCCCGCTGTTCAGCAGACCCCGGAAGTGCCGCCTCCGGCCACAACATCGGTAGTTTCAGGCGAGCAGGACTCCAACCCCGTACCTCCCGCTTTAGATTCGGCTCCGGACTCTGTACCATCGGGGACACCCGAAGAACAGGTCGAAGGTAGGAACGTGGAGCCTGAGGAAATGGCGGTATCTGACATAGGAACATCTGCCGCGCCTGTGGCCGAGCCGTCGTCCGCCCGCGTTGAAGTTACGTCAGTGGTTGCGTCTGACGTTATGATGGCGCCCGCGGCCCCTGTCCCGACCTCTCAACCCGACGACCGCCGAGCTGCCAAACCGCAGCGTCAGAGCCGTGGGGGAAAGAAGCAAAGGACGTCTTCTCACTCCCAACAAGAGGGAGACGGGACCGAAACCACGGGGGAGAGTGGTAACGAAACTGACTCGCAGTCTACCGCCGCAACTTCATCGGCGGCTGTAGAACGGAGCGCCCATATTAGACAACAGGGACGTCAGTTAGAGGCCCTCCTACAGTCGGTGCGGGAGAGGGGTGCGGTGGCAGCCAAGAGGAAGAGTGAAGTGGCGAGTGATAGGGCGTCGCAAAGGTCCAGGACGCGGCCTTCCTCCTCATCCGAAACTGAGGCAGGGGCGCCGGGAGGGGGTGGAGGGCAACTGCTCCAACCGCCCAACCGCCGTCCGATGCCGACAAGCTGACCGTCGACTGGAGTACGCAGATGGAGATGGAAGGGGATGATTTTTTCTGACGAAAATTTTAAATGGCGTCTGTAGTGCACCCGTTAAACATCTTTACGGTCAATGTTAATAAGATGCGCAGTGTTTTAAAAGTGGTTGCTCTCACGAACTTTTTACGCCAAAATAGATGTGATGTCGCATTGTTACAAGAAATAATACAAGAGGCTTTGCAATACGTTACAGGTTTCGATGTTATTTCAAATGTCGACCCCGACATCGAAACAGGAACGGCTATTTTAACTCGACAGGGACTCAACCCCTCGGATGTTGTCAAAATGCCCAATGGTCGAGTACTAGTTTGTGTTATTAATGGAACCACTTTTATTAATGTGTACGCGCCTTCGGGTGTTATCGCGCAACAGCGTGTGTTTTACGGCCACGAGATATGTGAGATGTTAACGAACTGTCGTGAGCCTATTATAATGGGTGGAGATTTTAATGTCGTGTTGGCTGACGTGGATCAAATTCCACGACCATATAAGAGTCAGGAGTTAGCTATCTTGGTTAACGCTCTACATCTTGTAGACTCATGGCGGGTGCTCCACCCCGACCCAGATGACACAGCCTACACCTATTTTCATCCAACGGGACGAGGTCGCTTGGATCGGGTGTATGTTTCATCCACTCTTCGCCAGCATATCCAAGCCACGACAGTGTTTCCAGTCATATTCTCCGACCATTGTGGCTATCTATGTCGGGTAGCGCTGCCTTTCCGTCACTGCTCACGCAGGAACACTATCTGGAAAATGAACTGCAGTCACCTCACTGATGCTCACCTGACCGAAGGATTTTGTGACCCCCCTCAGGGGCTCAGCACTAATTTGCTGAGTACGGGCTTGGCGAACCCGGGGTCCTGAGCTGTGGGCTGTGTCGCGCCAACAGCCCGCTACACCGTAAGCTCTGTGCGTGCTTCAACGACCATCGTTCGGCGCGACGGTGGAACGTTGTACGTTTCAGAGCCCAGGGATCTTGGCTTAACCGCCCGGGTCGCGAGGACGGTACAAACCTCTATAAAAAACCCCTCAATCTCAAGGTGTGCTACGTGCCGAGGAGATGCATGGCTGTTGAGGTTGAACAGCCGCTAGCGAGCAACCTCTGAGGAACCTGCCGCACCTCAGTTGTATAAGGCTTACCCAGGCACGCGGGGCTCTGTCTGGGTGGACGCTTATTTCCCTAGCTGCTCGTGGGAACACCATGAAACGAACACGAAACGTTGGCGGACGTATAACCGCCGTCTCTAAGCGCGGTAGAAGCGAATACAATGCTACGCAGTATGACCCCCAAACGTTTCCTTCCCTGTCTACACCGTGGGAGGAACGTAGGGCCAAAACGCAAGGTGAGGCTTATGCCCCTAAGTATTTGGTGTGTACGCGAACCGATGGGGAATCTTTCATGTCCACAAAGCCAATGTTCTTTGTGGAACATTTAGAAGATAAATATGGAGAGGTCGATGGTTTGTCGAAGATGCGATCTGGCTCAGTTCTCATAACGACTTCATCCCCGGCCCAGTCACGGGCTTTGCTAGCCTGTGACAAGCTGGGTGATGTTTCCGTTAGCATTACGCCACATAAGAGCTTAAATATGGTCCTGGGTATCATATTCCACAGGGATCTCTTGTTGCAATCTGACGACGAATTACGAGCTAACTTGGAGCGGCGAGGTGTGCATTTCACCCGGCGCATCTATAGGGGTCCGAGGGACAACAGGGTAGCCACCGGTGCCTTCATCTTGGCTTTCGAGGGCGATTCATTGCCTGAGAAGGTCAAGGTGATGGTCTACCGGATCGACGTAAAGCCCTACGTCCCTCCCCCTATGCGCTGCATTAAGTGCTGGAGGTTCCGTCATATGTCCTCCCGATGTGATGCCAACCCAACATGTCGGGAGTGTGGGCGTGCATCCCACCCGGACGCCCCCTGTACCCCACCTCCAGTTTGCGTCAATTGCAACCAGCAGCATCCTCCGTTTTCTCCCAACTGTTCTGTACTCCACAAAGAGCGTAAGATCATGGAGTACAAGACCCTGGACCGGCTGACATATGCAGAGGCCAGACGTAAGTATACAAAGCTCCATCCTGTGACCATGACCACCTCATACGCCTCTGTAGCTTCCCCATCGATCTCCAGACCACCTGTACCATCAATGCCAGCGGGCCCCCAGGCCCGAACCACTGCACCTGCCCCCTTGGCAGTTGGGGGCGCCACTCCTTCGGTTGCTCCCACACTCTTCACGTTGGGAGCAACAGATAAACTATCTCAGGGGACGTCAGTCCCCACTCCACAGCCGGAGAAAAAACAGCCTTCTCTGGCTCCTCTCGCCCGGAAGGGGTCCCATGGGACACTCCCTTCCGAGGCTTCTCCTCGTGGGAAGGTGGATCCCAGCAAATGGCTGAAGGATCCCCCGGCGGCTGATGGAAGGGCCTCCTGCTCTTCGTCAGCTCCTGCCGCCCCGTCTGAGAAGCCCCCACGGCCCTCAACACCCAAGGGCCAGCGAGAGGGTAGAAGGAAAGAAAAGAAGAAAAAGGATTCTTTGGTGGCCTCCAAGCCACCCACACCCACATCCTCTGCTTCAGAGGATGAAGTCGAGATCCTCGCCTCCGCTGAGGATCTCACACTTCTTGATTCGCCTGACCATAGGAGCTCTGCACAACCAGGTTCATCTGAGTCTATGGTCTTAGATTCTGTTGAGCCTGATCATAAAGCAACAGATGTTCCTATGGAATGATCTTCTTTTCTTTTTCTTTTATGGCCTTCGAGCGTGGATAACGACTTACTCTCCAGTGGAATTGCGGCGGCTTCTTTAATCACCTGGCTGAGCTGCGACAACTACTGTACCGCTACCCGGCATTTTGTATCGCCCTACAGGAGACATGGTTTCCAGCACAGCGCACCCCTTTTCCAGCACAGCGCACCCCTGCCCTCCGTGGGTATCGGGGCTACTACTGCAACAGGACCCTTTACAACAGGGTGTCTGGCGGTGTCTGCCTATATATCCTGGACACTGTCCCAAGTGCCCCCGTGCCCCTCACAACCACTCTTGAGGCAGTGGCTGTCAGAATTCGGGTAACGCAAGAATTCACTGTCTGCAGCTTGTACCTTCCTCCGGATGAGGCCGTGTCTCTCAACACCCTTACTGCTCTGGTCTCGCAACTTCCCCCACCATTCCTCCTTTTGGGGGACTTCAACGCCCACAACCCTTTGTGGGGTGGACTCCAGACCACAGGCCGCGGTAGGGATGTTGAGACGTTGTTGGCACAACAAGACCTTTGCCTCCTGAATACAGGTGCCCCCACGCATTTCAGCGTGGCACAGGGCACGTATTCAGCGATCGACCTCTCCGTCTGCAGCCCCAGCCTTCGACCACGACTCGGTTGGCGTGTGCATGAGGACCTGTGTGGCAGCGACCACTTTCCAATCTTTGTGTCGCTCCCGCAGTACCAAGCTGCAGACAGCTTACCCCGTTGGTGTCTCCGTAGGGCTGACTGGCCAGTCTATACTTCAACCGCTGTCATCACTGCACCACTGCCAGATGACATTGACAATGCAGTCCAGCAGGTGACTGATAGTATTGTCAGGGCCGCTGAGGTAGCAGTTCCGCAAACCACCGGTTCCACTAGGCGTAGGTCCGTGGCTTGGTGGACACCGGAGATTGCTGAGGCTATCCGGGAACGTCGGCGAGCGCTCCAGCGCCAGCGACGCCACCCATCCATGGAGAATTTTGTGGCCTTTAAACGGCTCCGTGCGCGTGCTCGACGACTCATACAGCAGAGCAAGCAGGATTCCTGGGAGCGGTATGTAGCCAGTATCGGCTCCCGCACCTCCCTGACTAAGGTATGGACGCAAGTCCGACGCGTCTTTGGATACCGCCCGCCGACAGGAATCCCATCCCTCACCATCCAGGGTGTGCTCTGCACGCTCCCTACAGCTATCGCCGAGCATATGGCAGACCACTACGCACAATGCTCTGCGACTGCTGCGTACAGTGCCGACTTTCGCTCCCTCAAAGAGCGGGCCGAGCGGAAAATGTTGTCCTTCCGCACTCGTCGTCGGGAAACATACAACGACCTGTTTAGCGAGTGGGAGTTCCGAACTGCCCTTGCTGCGTGTCCTGATACAACTCCAGGACCTGATAGGATTCACGGCCAATTTCTCCGACACCTCTCACCAGAGTTTCAACGCCGCATTCTCGCCCTGTTTAACCATCTATAGGCAGAGGGCACTTTCCCGTGGCAGTGGCGGGAAAGCACTATCATCCCGGTGCTGAAACCTGGTGCAGATCCCCTGGTGGCTGACAATTACCGTCCGATCAGCCTCACCAACGTTCTCTGCAAACTCTTCGAACGTATGGTGAGTCGGCGGCTTAGGTGGATCCTTGAAGAGCGCGGACTTCTTGCTGCACAACAAGGGGGCTTTCGCAAGGGCCGTTCTACCATTGACAACCTCGTGTCATTGGACGGGCATTCGCACTGCGTTTGCTAGGCGTGAGCATTTGGTTGCTGTATTTTTCGACCTTCGAAAGGCGTATGACACCACCTGGCGCCACCATATTTTGACGACTCTTCATGACTGGGGCCTACGGGGTGCCCTTCCTATTTTTATTCATAATTTCCTCTCCCATCGCTCGTTCCGGGTGAGGGTTGGGGCATCTTTTAGCTCCCCACGTATTCAAGAGAACGGTGTCCCACAGGGCTCCGTCCTCAGCGTTCAATTGTTTTTAGTGGCGATAAATGGTCTTGCTGCGGCTGTGGGGTCATTGGTCAGTTGCTCCCTGTTCGCCGATGACTTCTGCTTGTATTTCAGCTCAGTTAGCATCGGCGTAGCTGAACGGCGGCTGCAGGGTGCCATCCGAAAGGCCCACTCATGGGCTTCTACTCACGGCTTTCAGTTCTCCGCCCGAAAAACCCGCGTGATGCACTTCTGTCGCCGTCGGGTAGTTCACCCTGACCCAGAGCTCTACCTGGGTGGTGAACTACTTCAGGTTGAGGAAACACATCGCTTCCTGGGCATTGGTCTTCGATGCCCGGCTGACATGGGTGCCACACCTACGTCAGCTGCGACAGAAGTGTTGGCGGCATTTACATGTTCTTAGATGCCTCAGCCATACTAGTTGGGGAGCAGCACGTTCAACCCTTCTTCAGCTCTACAAGTCTCTTATTCTGTCGCGGCTTGATTACGGGAGCTTGGTGTACGACTCAGCAGCCCCTTCTGCCTTGCGGGTCCTAGACCCCGTTCACCACACAGGCGTGCGGCTCGCAACAGGGGCTTTTCGCACCAGTCCCGTAACGAGCCTTCTAGCTGAAGCTGGTGTTCCCCCTTTGCGGTATCGCCGGCAACGGTTGCTGGTGAGTTACATTGCCCGGGTTCATGCTTCACCCCGTCATCCGAATCACAGGCTTCTCTTCCCACTTTCTGCACTCCCTTGCCCACGACGTCGGCCCAGGTCGGGTCTCCCGATTGCGGTCCGCGTCCGTTCCCTTCTCTCCTCACTTGATTCCTTACCCCTTCCTCCACCTTACCATTACTCCCTCCGTATCCCCCCCTGGAAAATTCCTCGCCTGGAGCTTCGGCTGGACTTGTCCCGGGATTCGAAAGCCTCGATTTCACCACTACTTCTCCGTCGCCGGTTCCATGCACTGCTTGATACGTTTCACGGAGCGAACATCATCTACACGGACGGTTCTTTGGTCGATGGCCATGCTGGATGTGCCTTTATCCATGGTGACCACATCGAACAGCGGTCATTGCCTTGTGGAAGCAGCATCTTCACTGCAGAACTGGTCGGTATTTTGAGAGCTCTTGACCACCTCAGAGCTCGCCCCAGGAGGTCGTTCGTCATCTGCAGCGACTCCCTGAGTGGCTTACAGGCCCTCGACCAGTTTCTACCAAAACACACAGTGGCGCGAGCCATTCAAGATGCTGTCTTTGCCCTTGGCGAGTCAGGCCGTTCTGTCACCTTTGTCTGGACTCCGGGCCACATAGGTATACTGGGCAATGAACGCGTCGATGAGCTGGCCAAGCAGGCCACTACTTCGCGGTCCCTGGATATTGGCCTCCCACTTTCCGACCTCCAAACCCAGTTGACCCGCAAGGTCTTAAGGGTTTGGAATTCTGAATGGGCAGATTCGACTGAACCGAATAAGCTCCGTGCTATCAAGCCGTCTACTGCTGCATGGAAGACGTCCCTGAGGCCTTCTCGCAGGGAGTCGGTTGTCCTTTGCCGACTCCGTATTGGGCACACGTGGTTGACCCATGGGTATCTCCTACGCCGTGAGTCCCCGCCCGTGTGTCGATGTGGTGTCGTAATGACAGTGGCCCATCTTTTGATGTACTGTCCGATTTTAGCCAACCTGCGGCATTCTTTTATTCTTCCAGACGCACTACCCTTAGTTTTAGGTGACGACGCCTCTACGGCTAACAAAGATTTACGTTTTATCCGCGCTGCTGGTTTTTATGACTCGATCTAACGGTAGGTGCTGTGGCCTGACATCTTAGGCTGCCACCAACCCAGCTTTTTAACTTTTCACGTCCTTTGGAGTTCTTAGTGTCTGCAGTGTGGCTGGCTCATCCTGTTTTTTCTTTGTGATCAGCCAGCCAATGTACTCTGCTATCCAGTTTTATTCGTGACATTCTTTTACTAATTGTGTGTGTCTCCGTTTTGTATTGTCAGTGACTTGTCTATTGTTAACTTGCCCTTTAGTGCAGTGTCATTTTCAGGGCGTTGTTTTATCTTTGACAGTTGACTCTCAGCTAGGAACAGGGGACTGATAACCTAGCTGTTTAGTCCCCTTAAAACAACCAACAACAACAACATTTTGTGACCTGTGGCAATGGCTACTGAGTAAACGGCCGCATCACATCTCCACTCTCGAATGGTGGATCCATATTGCAAAGCCTTCTATTCGACAGTACCTTCAATCCTATAGTCGCGACAAAGCATATTGGCGTCGAGCTACAAATGTCTATAATCAGGAGTACCTAAATGATTTAGCCAGGCGAGTTACGGTGGACCCAGCGCAACTGCACCTCTTTAAACGTCAAAAGGCCAAACTATTGCAGGACCTTCGTTTGAAGGGGGGAGGGGTTAGTGACACGCAGTCAACCACTTGGTACAATCCCTGGTGAACCAGCCTCGGTATATCACCTCCTTCGTGATCGGCGTCGCAGAGAAGGCTTACGCCTAGACTCGTGGTAGATGTCAAATGGACAGGGAACGACAGATCAGCCCATCATACGGGACGAAATCTACGCCCATTTTCGTGACTTTTTTCAGTCTACTCCGTCTGATGTGGCCGCTCTTACGGCATTGTTGCGTCATGTCCCCACCAGTCTGGATGATAATGATCGGGAACGATCACTAATTATGTTTACACATGAAGAAGTAGTTGAGGCACTACAAAGGAGTCCTCGTGGCAAGTCTCCTGGCCTCGACGGACTTCCTGTCGCGTTTTATGCTCAATTTTCTGAGTTTTTAGTGCCCGTTTTGATTGATATTGCCCATGACATCCAGCGGAGTGCTGCCATACCAGCACAATTTACGGAAGGAAGGATTTCTCTGCTGCCAAAAACGAAAACGACGCCGAGTGTTAAAAATTTGAGGCCTATAACGTTATTAAACACGGACTATAAGATCATTGCAAGGTGCTTGGCCAACCGCCTTAAAGACGTTATGCCATTGGTCCTATCTCGCCACCAGCACTGTGCCATCAAAACTAGGAATATTTATGATGCTCTTCTTGCATACCGAGACACAATAAGCCTTCTCAACGCCGATGCACGACTTCACGCTGCAGTAATGTTAATTGACTTTTCGCAAGCCTTCGATAGGGTCAACCACGACTATCTTGGAGCGGTAATGGAGAAGATGGGTTTTGCACAGTCTTTTACCACCGACATTCGTCGTTTGCTCGGATCCGCCACATCCAGAGTCCAGGTCAACGACAGGTTGACAGCACGCATCCCCATCCAACGTTCTGTGAGGCAAGGGTGCCCGTTATCCATGGCGCTCTTTGCCATAGCTCTGGATCCATTACTCCGGACTATCGAGGCAGAGTGTGCGGGTATTCAATTGGGCCGTGACCGTTTGAAATGTATTGCTTACGCTGACGATCTAGGCGTGTTTCTTGAAGAACCGGAAGACGTCGACCCTTTGAATATCGTCCTCGGAAGGTATGAGAAAGCGACGGGAGCTATTGTACATCCTCAGAAGACGGTACTACTCCCACTGGCACGTTGGGACTCCACCATCCAGAGGGACTGGTTCACCGTTAAGACGCGGCACGAAGTGTTAGGGATTGTTATGTCGTCTAATCCCAACGAGATGGCGGCTTTAAATTGGACGTCCGTGCTCAACACTATCCGCACTATATCTCGCGCCCATTCTCAACGGGAACTGGCTCTTCTCGACCGCGTCACCATCGTCAACACCGTAATTCTATCAAAGGCATGGTATTTGGCCCAGGTGTTGCCGATACCCGCAAATCTGGAGCGAGGTATTAAGTTCGCCACGTATGTCATGTTATGGCGAGGACATATCTTCCGGCCGTCAATGCAGACGTGCTCCTTGCCACCTGAAGAAGGCGGTCTCGGGTTAGTCGACCTTCATGACAAGGCTGCAGCGCTTTTTATTCGAAGGACCACAGCCATCATCGGACAGTCTCCTGCCAGCCCCACTGCTCTTCTTTTTCGACGTTACCGCCCACGATCAACAGTGGCGCCGGTTAACGTCGCTCATATTCCGCCGATCCACGGTTATGTGCGGCAGTACTACGTTCTCTGCAGCTACATTGTCGACGATGATGTTAGTCATATGTCGACTGGCGACATTACTGGTGCTCTTTGAGGATCCCCGGCGCCAAACAAATGGGAACAACGATTCCCCACGCTCAATTGGACGGAGATCTGGCGCAATGTCAACTCGTGCGTCCTCCCTAATGACGTCAAAGCGACGTGGTATCAAGTTGTCAATAGACTTATCACCACAAATGCTGCGAGGCATGCGATCAGCCTTAGTCCGACCAGTTTGTGCGAGGTGTGTGGTGTCGACGACGATATCGAGGACCGGTTCGTCTGCCGCAAGTACTGTGAGTTGTGGAATCTGGCACGGGATATGATTCGCCTCATAAACAGAGTTGCAATACAGCACATCACTATAGAGGACGCCATACGCCCAGACTGGACTCCCTATCCACAACCTAAACGACATGCTCAACAATGGCTCATGGGTTGGACGCTTCACCTTATTTTCACACAGCACATGACGGACCCATTTGATTATTTGGCTAAATTGTGGTCTGTCCATGAACAGATACGGAAGCATGGCAAATACAAGGATACTTTTAGGAATTTTTTGTGTATCCCACTAAATTATATTTATAATAAGTTGGGATTGTGACGTGTATTTTTTGTGCTTGAAGGCAGAGTGACGTTGGTTTTATTTCAGGTTTTTTATTTATTATGCCAGTGTGACATGTATTTTATTTGTTTGTTATCTCAAGGCGTGCTCTATCTGCATGGCATTTTTTATGCACCCTTTTGGTTTGTGTTTGCGCCAAAGATTGAACGAGTCTGTTGTCGACACATCACGCTCGTGGGGCGAACTTTTACGTTGCTTCTTTTATATAATTTTCTGAAGATTTTATGTTGAGCACGGCTCTTTCTTTTGGAAGAAAATCTACATTTGTCCACACCTCCTGGAAGAGGAAAGTGCTTCCATCATGTCAAAAAAAAAAAAAAAAAAAAAAAAAAAAAAAAAAAAAAAAAAAAAAGGTTCTCCCAGGGCGAGACCTTTCCATTGCACTTCGGTTAGGTTGACCCCTGCGATTACCTCTAATGTAGGTAACTCGGGCGCATAATTTTTGGTAGTGGGGACTGCGTTCGCGCTGTCCCGTTCTTAAATTGTTTCAAAACTCAGCAAGCAATAACAGAAGCTTGCCAGTATACAGCAAGCTGCAACTAGATGGGCACAAATCGGTTAGCTGCACGTCAAGGGACCTGGCGTCGAACCCAGAGCCACCCAGCGCGCGGCCCACTCCGCAACGACCTCGGACGTGCGCCCTTAGTAGCAGAAGCCACGACGACGCAACCCCCGCACGGCGTCCGAAAATAGCAGTCGGACAGCCATTTCGGCCCTTCTCTGTCCATCGATGATTGCGCACTGACGGTAAATCGGCGGTGCATCGACCCCTGCACGGCCGGCTGGTGTGATGGGGCGCTTGGGCCCACAGCAGCCGATGAGCGGCCGTAGGCGGTGCAGCGTGTATCGAGGTATAAGACGGGCCGAAATCAAGCGTCTAGCGTAGCGTCTTACGACTTGCAGACTTGCGGCACTTGGGGTGCTGGGGTCGTAGTCGGGTCGTGAACTGGAGACAACAAGAGCGAGAAAAATGAAAATGAAATTGCGGCCAACAGCACCCTGTTTTCCCAGGTGGTCACCCATCCAAGTACTGACAAGGCCCGACGTTGCTTAACTTCGGTGATCGGACGAGAACCGGTGTTTTCAACGTGGTATGGCCGTTAGCGAGCAAATTGTGCAACATGAAACGACAAGTCTGCGTCGGACCATGTCTCTTAATTTCCACACTGAGTGTTTATTTACCTGGCAGTAAAAACACGAGGCTGGCATAAAACGGCCGATCCAGATTTCGTGAAATGAAATAACATTTCTTCATGGAATACATTTAGAAAATTAAAACTTTCGTACCTATTCTCCCTACTAGGGACGAAGAAATAGAAACACTTTCTGTTATTATGTTACAGTTGCGACTTGACAAATTCGTAAGATAGTCCAAAGTCGTAGCAAAACAATGTCGTTAAATTACACCTGACAAAGACAATGAAACTCGCCTTCAATTAATTCGCTTTTGAATCATTTACATTACAAAACGTTCCACATCCTTTTTTTTATTTACTTATTTTAGCGTTCATTATGTCTGATTTAACTTATCCCCTCCCCCCACCGACCTACCGACCGACCACCACGACTTCGCCAAAATAAATAAATAAATAAATAAATAAATAAGAGTGTAGGTGATACGAATTACTCCCTGTCCCATAACGCTTATGCCTAATGCAAAGGGTAAAACTTTAATTTTTTTCCTTTGGCTTTGCCATGTAAGGGGAATATGACGGCATATACTGGATTCAAATAGCAAAGAACCCAACTGACCTTTCACAATGCTACTGACAAACAAGAAAAATATTTTTACCTTGTAGTTTCTGTTGTTCATAGGTGTTCAGTCAGTAGCGTAACCAACACTGTATGCTGATTCTTGGTTTCTCTTGAATTCTACCAATGTGGGGTATGTTCAACGTGCACACTCGAAGGAATGCTGTCCAACATTCTTGGTCGTGTTTGACTGTCTGAGCTGTGGCGCTTCCGTTGCTAAGCAACAGACTCCGGCGATTGACAATACTCCCTCATTTAACAACATTAAACTCTCTCCTCGTGATAGGTAATGTAACCTATTTTGTTACAGGGCGGAAAAGTCATTCCACAAATGTCATTCGTCGTTACCATAGCAACAGGGAGAGCGTCTTTCTGATGGAAGGAGGGCCTGAGGCGGTAGACTGCACTTGTATGCCATCTTGCGGAGGGTAGAGTGAGTTAGTTACTGCAGCAACGGTCCACGCCTGGACCGCATGGTCCTCCCTTCCCGCGCGGTCCTCCCTCCCCGCGCAAAGTGCATCGATTTACTTGGCAGTAGGCTATAATTGCAACTATCTGACACTTAACTCGGCGGCTAAAAGCTGCATTCTAAGTAGAAACTGCAAGCATAGCGACCATGCTCTTTAACAAGAGCTCTCGACGTCTTTCGTAATCGTCAAACATCTGTAGAGCGCGACGTTATAAATATTCGGCAGTGGGTGCGTGAAGGCATACTTACCTGGCGTAGGAGATACCGTGATCCCTACGCCCAGGTTCGCGTCCGGCGTTTTCGGCGTCGTCGTTCTTCGTTGTTTAGTGGTTCGGCCGCTCGGCCGGTATTTTTGCGTCATGTTTGTGGTTTCGTTTTGACAATGTCGGGATCTAACCGAGCAAATAGCTTGCAGTGCGTGCTTGATCGCAATGCGCCGCGGCCGAATGCATTCGAAGTACATGACTGGATATTTGAAGACATGGAAATTCCATACGACGTCGTTGACACGGTGCAGTTGGACTTTGTCCTATATTCCTGCTTCTTTAAGTTTGTTTCGTCTGACACTTTTGAGTATTATGCAGAGAAATTTGTCGGTGACCATGAGTTCCGGCACCGGAACGGCCAGATCAGCAAAGTCAAAGTCCTTCCCTCCGGCTTCGGCGTTCGAGACGTGCGGGTGTTTAACGCCCCGCCAGAATGTCCGAATGAGGTCATCAGTCGCGCGATCGGGTGGTATGGCACTGTGTTGTCAATCACGAACGAACGCTGGTCCACCGCGTACAAGTACCCCGTGAATAGTGGCGTTCGCGCCCTCCGGGTTAACTTGAAGCGTCACATACCTACGTATTTGAATATCGCGGGCGTTCGGGCGCAGGTGCAATATTCTGTGCAGCCTCTGACGTGTGGCGTCTGTCACTCGACGGACCACCTCAGGGCGCAGTGTCCCAAACGGCGGCCTGTTCAGCTTCCTCGGGAAGCACCCGCGGACAACGGTGCGCGCATGGTCCCGCTTTTGAGCGAGGTTGTCGCGGGCACGGCGATCCAACCCCGCGCCGCGGAGCCGTCGCCGGCGGCGCCGCAGGATCCGGTGACAGAGGAGGGGACTGACGGTCGCACCGCCGAGGTGGCGCAGGCTACGGAGGTCTCGGACAAGGTAGTTTCGGACAACGTGTGTTCGGACAACGTGTGTTCGGACACCGTGGTTTCCGACACAGTGGCTCCAGCTGACGTTTCTGTGCAGCCCGTTCCCGCTACGGCGGAGGGGTTGACCGCGGAACCTGCCGACCGTGAGCCGGTCGACGGTGACATGCAGGCGCCTGGTTTGCCGGCCGACGCCCCTGAGGACTCTCAGAAGCTCGGCAAGCGCCGAAACAGGCGCCGTCGTAGTAAGGGTAAGGAGGCGGCCGCCTCTGTTACCGAGAGCGACACTGAGTCACAGCCTCAGACGCAGCCCACTTGTCCTCAGGCACCTCCGCCTCAGGCACCTTCCTCTCACGTGTCTCTGTCCCAGTCTGACCTGGCAGTCGCTGCTGCCGCCCTCCGCCGGCAATTCCTGAACTTGGAGAACCTCCTCAGCTCGTCCCGCGAGCGGGGTGCAATCGCCCTAAAGCGAACAGGCGAGCGGTCAGACGCAGCAGCGCACGCGTCGCGACTCGCTCCCGAAACAGGAGGCGCCCCCGCCGCCCACGCAGGCCCAGCCCTCGGGAGAGCAGCCGGCACAGACGTCACCCCCCATGTCTGACCCGTGGGCTGATGACGGGCCGGAGGACGAAGGGGATGCCATGGAGCTCTAATTCGTCGGCTTGCCGCCGATCGCCACCATCCACTAAAAGTCGGTTTTATCATGTTAATTGTGTGTTTACCATTTTACTGGGGTTTCGTCTTCATGTTTTTTACAATGTTTGGCAGTGTCTTGAGATCCAGTACATTTAATCTGCCCTATCATGATCTTACTTGTGGTTTTCATTATACTTCTTTATTGTTGTGTCCGCCTCTGGTTCCAATGATTTGTACTACTTTTTAACATGGGTTTACACTTGTTTTGCTTTGTTCTTTTATTGCTCTCATGAGTAGTCCCACTGATGTGATGTCCATTTTAACGATCAATCTTAACGCCATTACATCCTTTCCTAAGGTGCTGGCGCTTACTGATTATATACTTCCTGGGCGGTACGACATAGTTTTATTGCAGGAGGTGCAGGCCCGTATTTTATCTGCCATTTCTGGATATTGTGTAATTTATAATATTGACAGAGACCATCACTGCGGCACTGCTATTTTACACCGCCATTCCCTCGTGGCCACTGACATCCAGCTGATGCCTGGCGGCCGCGCCTTTGCGTGCACCATCCGGGGCATCCGCATTGTCAATGTATATGCCCCTTCGGGGGAAGGAGATGGGAGACGCTTACGGGCGGCTTTTTATCATCACGAGGTGTGCCCTTTTTTAAATTCCGCGAAACCCCTTCTCTTCAGTGGCGATTTTAACTGCGTGACCTCTGCAGCTGATCAGTACCCGAGACCAGTTCATTGTGCTGAATTGGTGAACCTGTTGGAGGCCAGGAATCTTCGTGATACCTGGCGTCACTTCCACCCCTCACACACTGAGTACACCCATTACTATAACACTGGGGCCAGTCGCATTGATCGAATTTATGTCTCCACCCTCTTGACGACTCGCCTGGTCAGTGTTGCGGTGGTACCCGCCGCATTCAGTGACCATTGTGGATACATGTGTGAGTTGCGCCTCCCTGGAAAGGTTGAGCCACCTCCTCCCCCGCCACTGGAAATGCAATGTCTCTCACCTGGATAAAGAGGGGCTCCGTGCGGAGGTGATCTACACTTGGCAGCAGTGCCTATTGAAGGAATCAAACTACCCCTCGATACTTCAGTGGTGGTTGTGTGTGGCAAAACCACAGTTGCGGATGGCAGTACGGCGGTTCTCTTAGGACGAGGCTTATGGTAGGAGACAGACGCTGGCTTTCTTCCAGCAGTGTTTGGTCGATGCGGCCCAGACGCCCGTTGGCCCTGATGAAAATATGTGTATGAGGCTCAATAAGATCAAGGCCAGAGTGCTTAGCCTCCATTGCGAGCGGGCAAAAGGACTTCTGGTTCGTATCCGCTGTCAGAGTCCCTTGGAGGACGAGGACCCCGCCACCTACCATCTGGCGCGGGAGCGGCGGAGGGCCGAGACAAACCGGATTGACGGTATACTAACAGCTGCAGATGTCTACCTCACGGAGCGGCAGGAAATACTACGTTATATCCATGGCTATTTTTGTGACCTTTTTCGACCGGTGGGCGTTGATATCGACGCCATTCGTGAATTGCTTGCTCCTCTGCCACATAGTCTATCTGATCATGATCGCGACGAAGGCGCTTCCGTTGCTAAGCAACAGACTCCGGCGATTGACAATACTGCCTCATTTAGCAACATTAAACTCTCTCCTCGTGATAGGTAATGTAACCTATTTCGTTACAGGGCGGAAAAGTCATTCCACAAATGTCAATCGTCGTTACCATAGCAACCGAGAGAGCGTCTTTCTGATGGAAGGAGGGCCTGAGGCGGTAGACTGCACTTGTATGCCATCTTGCGGAAGATACAGTGAGTTACCGCAGCAACGGTCGACGCCTGGACCGCGTGGTCTTCCCTTCCCGCACGCTCCGGTCCTCCCATTCCCGTGAAGGCATCGAATCCCCCCGACTGTAGCTATTGCTGGGCTTATCTCGGCTACTTCAGTTGGCTCCCTGTTCCCCGCAACATCCTCCCGCTCCTGCTTTGCGCCGCCGCCGCCGCCGCCGCCCAGGCTCCGCACCTGGTCCGCCGCCGCCCAGGCTCCGCACCTGGTCCACCGCCGCCACCGCCCAGCAGTGCCGCCAACGCCGCCGCTAGGCTCCGCACCTGGTCCGTCGCCGCCGCCCAGGCTCCGCACCTGGTCCGCCGCCGCCGCCCAGGCTCCGCACCTGGTCCGCCGCCGCCGCCCAGGCTCCGCACCTGGTCCGCCACCGCCGCCGCCGCCGCCCAGCAGTGCCGCCGCCGCCGCCCAGCAGTGCCGCCGCCGCCGCCCAGCAGTGCCGCCGCCGCCGCCGCCCAGGCTCCGCACCTGGTCCATCGCCGCCGCCCAGGCTCCGCACCTGGTCCACCGCCGCTGCCCAGGCTCCGCACCTGGTCCACTGCCGCCGCCGCCCAGCAGTGCTGCCGTCGCCGCCGCGGCTCTGCACCTGGTCCACCGCCGCCGCCGTCGCCGCCCAGGCTCTGCACCTGGTCCACCGGTGCTGCCGCCGCCGCCCAGCAATGCCGTCGCCGCCGCGGCTCTGCACCTGGTCCACCGCCGCCGCCGCCGCCGCCGCCGCCCAGCAGTGCCGTCGCCGCCGCGGCTCTGCACCTGGTCCACCGCCGCCGCCGTCGCCGCCCAGGCTCTGCACCTGGTCCACCGCTGCTGCCGCTGCCGCCCAGCAGTGCCGCCGCCGCCGCTCAGGCTCCGCACCTGGTCCACCGTCGCCGCCTCCCAGCACTGCCGCCGCCGCGGCTCTGCACCTGGTCCACCGCCGCCGTCACCGCCCAGGCTCCGCACTTGGTCCACCGCCGCCGTCGCCGCCCAGACTCCGCACCTGGTCCACCGCCGCTGCCGACACCCAGCAGTGCCGCCGCCGCTGCTCAGGCTCCACACCTTGTCCACCACCGTCGCCGCCCAGCAGTGCCGCTGTCGCCGCCGCGGCTCCGCACCTGGTCCGCCGTCGCCGCCGCGGCTCCGCACCTGGTCCGCCGTCGCCGCCGCGGCTCCGCACCTGGTCCGCCGTCGCCGCCGCGGCTCCGCACCTGGTCCGCCGTCGCCGCCCAGGCTCCGCACCTGGTCCGCCGTCGCCGCCCAGCAGTGCCTCCGCCGCCGCTCAGGCACCGCACCTGGTCCGCCGCCGCCGCCCAGGCTCCGCACCTGGTCCGCCGTCGCCGCCCAGCAGTGCCTCCGCCGCCGCTCAGGCACCGCACCTGGTCCGCCGCCGCCGCCCAGGCTCCGCACCTGGTCCATCGCCGCCGCCCAGGCTCCGCACCTGGTCCACCGCCGCCGCCGTCGCCGCCCAGGCTCTGCACCTGGTCCACCGCTGCTGCCGCCGCCGCCCAGGCTCTGCACCTGGTCCACCGCTGCTGCCGCCGCCGCCCAGCAGTGCCGCCGCCGCCGCCCAGGCTCCGCACCTGGTCCATCGCCGCCGCCCAGGCTCCGCAACTGGTCCACCGCCGCCGCCGCCCAGCAGTGTCGCCGCCGCCACTCAGTCTCCGCATCTGGTCCACCGCCGCCGCCGCCCAGCAGTGTCGCCGCCGCCACTCAGGCTCCGCACCTGGTCCACCACCGCCGCCACCGCCCAGCAGTGCCGCAGCCGCTGCCGCCCAGCAGTGCCGCAGCCGCTGCCGCCCAGGCTCCGCACCTGGTCCACCGCCGCCGCCCAGGATCCGCACCTGGTCCACCGCCGCCGCCCAGGATCCGCACCTGGTCCACCGCCGCCGCCCAGGATCCGCACCTGGTCCACCGCCGCCGCCGCCCAGCAGTGCCACTGCCGCGGCTCTGCACCTGGTCCACCGCCGCCGCCGTGCCGCCGCCGCCCAGGCTCCACACTTGGTCCACCGCCGCCGCCCAGCAGTACCGCCGCCGCGGCTCCGCACCTGATCCGCCATCGCCGCCCACGCTCCGCACCTGGTCCACCGCCGCCGCCGGTGCCCAGCAGTTCCGCCGCCGCCCAGGCTCCGCACTTGGTCCACCGCCGTCGCCCAGCAGTGCCGCCGCCGCCCAGGCTCCGCACTTGGTCCATCGCCGTCGCCGCCGCCCAGCAGTGCCGCCGCTGCCCAGTCTCCGCACCTGGTCCACTGCCGCCGCCGCCCAGCAGTGCCGCCGCCCAGGCTCCGCACCTGGTCCACCGCCGCCGCCGCCGAGCACGCTCCGCACCTGGTCCGCAGCTGTCGTAGCAGCACCAACGTCCACGCTGCCGCCATCGCCGCCACCGCCGCCTTCGTCATCGCTGCCGCCCTGCCGGTCTCCGCTCGTCGCCCTGGACTGCACCCCTGCCGTTGCCGTAAGAGCTGCCCATGGCGACCTCATCGTCCACCCCATCAACTTCTCCCTCCCTCTCCGCAGTTCCCACAATAACCCTGCCCCCTGTCCATACTGCACCCATCATTCTTACCAGCACCCTCTCCCTCGCCCCCACAACCATCACCTGGAGCCCCTCCAGCCTTCCCCAAACTACCCTCCCGCTCCATGTCATCCTCTCCGCTTCACCATCCCATGAGGTCCCCCCTCCCCTTCCGATATACCTCTTCCTCACCACCCCGTACACTGCACCGGCCAACCCCGCCCGTGTGACGCACCGCCGAGCCACGGTGGCAGATACGCCACTGTCGCCCCCGCCCCCTTCTCACCTTCTACCCCACCATCCGCCTCCCATCGAAATCCCACTTGATTGTGTTTCCCTCCCAGCCCCTCCTACCTATGCCTCCGTCACCGCCTCTGCTCCAGCATCTCTCCCTGCCTCTACTGGCGCCATCCCCAAGCGCACCCAGAAACAGGGAAGTGCGGACCCTTCCCCCGCCTCCATCAAATCCAAGAAAGCTCCCCCCTCTCCCCCGCCCCCTCCTCCTCCCCCTCTTACCGACCCTATGGACACCGCCCCATTCTCCCACGCCCCCAACCCGACCTGTTCAATATGTACTGTCCCATCTTGATCCCCGATTCCTTGAACATAAAAACCTCTCCCTCCAAATTCGGAAGTATTTCCCCACCGCCCCCATCTCCCAAATTATTCCCCGCCGAGACTCTGTCCTCCTGAAGTCCCCCAGCCCCACCCTCCACACAGACATCCTCGCTCGCATTCCCAAGGTCCTTTTCGGCCCTCATGCCACCCTCACCCCCTACTATACAGCCTCCTCTGTCCACCAACCACCCCCCCCCCCCCCCGCCGCCCTCCGACCCTCACTGCCGTGATCACAAGGCTTAGTCCTTTGATTACGGAGGAAGAGGTGTTGCAGCAACTCAACTCTCACCCCGACATCTCCATCCGTTCCGCCAAGCGGATCAACAATGACTCTGGCCCCACCCGTTTGATGCGGATATTTACTGAATCCGCATCTTCCCTTGACCACCTCTTCCTCGAGGGTGCGCTGATATACGATAGCCGCCACACGGTAGAACCCTCCCGATCCCCCCCGCAAGCCTACCGCTGCGCCAGGTGCCTCGTTTATAAGGATCACCTGACGCAGAACTGCAAAAACCCTCCCACCTGTCCCCACTGCAAAGACTCCCACCTCCATAAACACTGTCCCAACGTCACCTCTCCTCCCACCTGCTACACCTGTGGCAGCCCCCACCCTACCTACTCCTACAAGTGCAAATCCGTCCCTCCACCTGCTCCCTCCAAACCCAAACTCACCGTCCCCATCCGCCCCATAGATCCTCCCATGCACCCCAATCAATCCTTGGTCCCTCCCCTCACCACCGAAGACGTTATCCGGTTCGTCACCACCGTCCTCGCCAACATCCACCCCTTCCAACGTCCCCACACCCTCCAACACATTGCACTGGCCGCCAGATCTGTGTTCAATCTGGACACCTTTGCCACCTTCTCCCGTGCTCACTCCCACTTCACCTTTTCCCACCTCGAGACCCAAGTTTAAGTCCTTCCGGTCCCCCTCCTTACCCCACCCCTCCTCTACCCTCCCCGACCCTCCCTCTACCCCATCATGGCAGGCCCATCCTATACCCTCCTCTACCATAACATCCGCTCCCTCCCAGCCAATAAGAACCTCTTCCTCCACACTCTCTCCCAACACCGCGTGGATGCCTTCCTACTCAACGAGACCTTCCTGCAACCCCGCCGACCAGTCAACACCAATCCTTACCTTCTCCACCGCACCGACGGAACCCCACCCCTGGCCCGAGGCGGAGTGGCGATCGGCCATCTCCGTCACCACCCCGTCCGGCTACACCCTCTCCTCAATGACCCCACTGAACACTTGTTCCTCAGCCTCTTTCTTCCCTCCCTCACTGTCACTCTCGCCACCATTTACATTCGCTCCACCTCTCCTCTCCCATACGATTTCCTCTCCCATATCGACCGCACCTTCCCGACCTATGTCATTGCCGCTGACCTCAACCTTCATTCCCGTCACCCCCGCTGAACTCTGGCGGTGGCGTCAGTTCGTCACCGCCTCGCTCCGGGGCGACATCCTTCCCCTTCCCCGCCCAACCCGCCCCGAAAGCAACACCACACCCGATGCAGTACTGGTGTCTCCCAAACTCCTGAGGCGCATCACAGCGGACGTCCTCGACCTAATAGGTAGTGACCACGCCCCTGTCCTACTTACCTTTGACCACTGCCCCCGCCCTGCCCACGCTCCTCGTCTCATGCCCCCTTCAAAACTCGTCCATGATTATTCCCGTGCCGACTGGGATGCCTACCGTCGCTCCATCGACACCTCGGTCGAAAGCCACCCACTACCCCTCCATACTCCCGCCGATATTGACCATGCCGCCTCCTTTCTCCAGCAGACCGTTGCTGACGCGGTCCATGCCCACATCCCTACCCGGGCGATCTATCCTCACCGCCCTACCCTTCCTCCACAGGCCGTCCTTCTCCTCCGCGAATCCCGCCGACTGTACCGCTCCTTTCTCCGGACCCGTGACCGGGATACTCTCCAACGCCACCGGCAACTCCAAAGACACATCAGAAACCTTTTGTCCGCGAAGAAACGCCGGGACTGGCGTCAGACATGCACGCGCCTTAACTCGCTCCTCCCGGTCTACTCCGCCAAGTACTGGCGTGCCTTCCGCCGCCTTACTGGCAGTTACTCCTCCCACCCCCCAACCCACTTCTCCATGATGATCGTCCTTTCCCTGACAACGCCAGTAAGGCAGAACATTTTGCCTCCTACCTTTCTGATGTATTTTCCATTCCTGATTATCCCCTTTTTGACTACTCTCTCTCTTCCCAGATGTCCAAGAGCGCACCGACACCTCCTCTCCTCCGCTCGCCCCTGGCTTCCAGTACTTGGACCACATTCCTCCCTCAGAATTGAACACTCCCATTACTGCACCAAACGAAACACCGCCCCCGGTAACGACCGGCTAACCTACCGCCACCTTCGCGCATATCCCCTCTCATTTCATGAAGTCCTTGCCAAACTCTACAACGTCATCCTTTACACTGGCTTCTACCCTGACCTGTGGAAAACCTCCCGTATTCTTATGTTCCTCAAACCCGACAAACGCCCGTCCCAGACCTCATCCTACCGTCCCATCAGTCTTACCTCCGTGTTCAGCAAGGTCCTGGAAACCATCCTTTCTCGTCGAATCCACCAGCACCTCCACCGCCACCAGTTTCTCCCCTCCTCCCAATGTGGCTTCCGACCCTCCTTCTCCGCCGACGACCAGCTCCTTCGCCTGACTCATCTCCTCTCTGTCCAACTCAACTCCCGTCGCTCCGCAATTTTTGTATCCCTCGACATCCAAAAGGCCTACGACCGAGTATGGAATTTCGGTTTCCTCTTCAAGATCCAGCTCTACGCCCTTCCCATTAATTACGTCCGCCTCATTGCTTCCTTCCTTACCCGCCGCCCCTCCTACATCGCTGTCTGCAACTCCGACTCCCGTATTTTCTACTCCTCCGCCGGGGTGCCCCAAGGCTCAGTCCTCTCTCCCCTCCTCTATCTCCTCTACTCTGCCGACATGCCTCAACCCAAACGTCCCGTCTATCTCCTCCAATATGCTGACGACACCGCCTTCCTGGCCCTTGCCCCCTCCCTTGCCCGTTCCCAGGTTTTGCTCTAGTCCCACCTCACCGAGTTCGCCTCCTGGTGTAACCGGTGGCTCCTCTCCGTCAATCCCGACAAATCCCAGGCAATAGTCATAGGTCGTACTACCCGCACCTTCCGCCTCCACGATTTCTATCTTACCCTTCACAACCGACCCATCCGTCACACTCCCACCCTCAAGTACCTTGGCCTTACCCTTGACCGCCAACTGTCCTGGTCTCCATACCTCAAATCCCTCCGTGAGAAAGCTCTGTCCCGCCTAAACCTCCAAAAACTCCTTACTGGCCGGACGTGTGGCCTCCACCGTTCCACTGTCCTTCACACCTACAAATCAATCATGCGCCCCGTCCTTTGTTCCTTCCACCCCGCCTGGATATCAGCCCCTCCTACTTTCTACAAGTCCCTCCAGATCCTAGAACGCCACGCCCTCCGCCTCGAATACCATATCAGACTCCCTTCCCCCACGTGGATCCTCTATGACCTCATCCCCTTCCCTCCTCTCCTACAACACCTTGAACATCTCCAGCTCCTTTACACATCCCGCAAAATAGAGTCCCGAAAACCCTCTGGGCTACCCTATTCTTACAAATCCCGGGCCTCTGCCACGCCTCCGCCAAACCGTTCCTCCCAGCCTTCACCTCCATACGCTCCGTATCCTCTCCCAAGGCAATTTCCGCACCCTTCCTCTACCGGATACCGAACTTCGTCCCGATATCTACCCCTCCTACCAACTCTGATCCCTTCCCCGTAGCATCAGCGCCCCTCCCCTCTCTCCCGTCCCTTTCCCTTCCCGCCCGCTTGGCTACCCTTCTCCCATGCCCGGTGTCTCGTCAACCCTTCCCTCCTTACGCTCTCTTTCCTCCCCTTCTCCCCTCCCCCGCACTTCCCCCGTCCCTGTCCCACCCCCCCCCCCCTCCATACCCCTCCCCACCCCCCGCGCGGGCGACTCGACTTTTTATCTCCGTGTTCAGTGCAAGTGCCTCCAGTGTCGTGTGTTTTACTCAGTGCCTCCATAATCGCCGTCCCCATGTTTTATTCTGCACGCCGTCGAATGTCTTCATGTGTGAACTTAGTGTCTCTACAATGTACTTTTAACTCGCCACCGTGGCCACCTGTTTTTACTGACTATGTGTGTTTTTTATTACTCCTCGTCTGTTCATCGTTCGCTGATATATGTTTATCCCGTTTTATCAATGTACGTTTTAATCTGTCGAAAACTCAGCGTGTAAATTGTTTTAACTTTCCGCTATTTTGTTCCGCTTTTTATATTTTATCTCTTATTTGTCAAATTTTTGTATGTCACATGGCTGAAGAGCAGCCACCGCAGCTGCTGCCAGCCTGCCAGCTGTTTCTACAGCTGGCTTTAAAACAACAATAAAGGGAAAAAAATGCGTCAAGGCATACTTACCTGGCGTAGGAGACACCGAGTCCTCGGCCTCGACGCTAGTTGGAGCCTCTGACGCTGCGGCGGCGGCGCCGGCCTTCGGTCCCTGGTCTTCGCTTCGCTTCGTTTCTTCGGGTTTGTGAGTATGGAGACGACGATCAACAGGGTTCATAGCATTCAGTGCATATTTGATCGACGAGCACCTAGGCCGTCCGCTAATGATTTCCAGCGTTGGATTGTGTTTGACGTAAAGATTCCTGTTGAATTGATAGACACCTTTCAGTTAGATTTTATTCTGTATTCGGTTTTTGTAAAGTTTACTTCTGCTGACGTGTTTGAGAAGTATGTGTCCGAAAAGGTTGGCGTTCACGATTTCAAACACCATGACGGGTCTATTAGTAAAGTGCAAATTGTGCCATCCGGAGTTAGAAATGTTAGAGTATTTAATGTTCCTCCCGAGTGTCCAAATGAACTTATCGGTCGTGTACTCTCTCCCTTCGGGAATGTGTTAGACATTGTGAATTAAAAGTGGGGCAGTGGGTACCTTATTCGGTGCAATAGTGGTGTCCGTTGTGTCCGCATGGATGTTCAACGGCAGATTCCGTCTTATTTAACGATCGTCGGCGTTCGCGCTCAGATCAGTTATGTCGGACAGTTACCAACTTGTTCTATATGTCACTCGACGGAACATTTACGAATGTATTGCCCTCGTAGGCGTCCCGTGCAGTTGCCGCGAGCACCTGACGTTACTGACGGACAGATGTTCCCGCTGTTCAGTGACGTCACTCGACAACCGCCGACAGTGACTGATGTCATTCCCCCCGCGGATGTTATGACGGACGTAGTAGCCGAGGTCGCATCTGGGGCGGCACCCAGTGCTCCCTGTCCGGTTCCTGAGTCTGATGTAGTAGTGACACCGACTACTTCACTTGCGGATACCGCACCGGCTGTTGTCCGGGCGGCTGAGGGAGAAATTGACACATCTAGTCCACCCCATTCGTCAGACGTGGTTGTCGATATTTCATCGTCCCCGGTTTCCGTTTCGTTGGCTGCCACTGAGGTGCAGGATAGTTTGACGGCGGTCGATTCTGAGATGCCCCCTCCTGTAGGAGTCGCCAAAACTGCTGTTCCGTCCGAGACAGGTCCTCAACCTCGTCGTCGTCGGAACAAGAATGGGAGGCGAGGCAAGAAATGCGTTGACGATCAGGCAGGTGGGGCTTCGCAAACCTCTGCGGAAGGTAGTGGTAGTGATGCGGAGTCGGTGGCGTCTGCTGCGTCTACGTCTTCGGTTTCTGAGGACCGTCGCGATCCAATGCGAGAACAGGGTCGTCACCTCGACGCCCTTCTCTCCTCTGTGAGGGATCGAGGCGTGGTGCGACTAAAGCGCAAGAAGGGTCAATCTAGTGAGCCGACTTCGCAACGGACAGAAAATCGTCTCGCAACCGTCAACATCAGCGGAGGGAGTGGGTGGGGCGGGATCACAACCCACCACCGATCTCACCAAGGACAAGATGGACTGGGCTGAGGACTGCGAAGGGGACGAATTTTATTAACATTGGTGGTAAATGGCGTCTGGCTCATGTCCTTTCAACATCTTTACGGTGAATGCGCAGCAGATGAGCAAGCCATACAAAGCGATAGCCCTTAATGATTTTCTAAAAGACCATCGTTGTGATGTGGCGTTGCTACAGGAAATCACTCGGGAGGCGTTGCGGCACATGACGGACTTTCCAGTCATTGCAAATGTTTACCCCACATTGCCAACGGGCACTGCCATCCTGACCCGTCCAGGCACTGAAGTTACGGGAGTCACTTTATTGCCCAGCGGTCGCGCCATCTTGTGCAAAATCAATGATGTCACTTTTGTTAATGTTTATGCGCCGTCTGGTGACATACCAGCACAGCGCCGGTTTTTTGTGCAGGAACTTGTTGAACTTATAGGGCGTACACGTGATGAAATCATTCTCGGAGGCGACTTTAACGCCGTTTTAGGCGACGCCGACCAACTCCCACGGCCGAACAAGAGTCCCGCACTAGTCGATGCCCTCCGTTTTCACGATACCTGGCGCATCCTCCATCCGAATGACACGGAATTTACTTATTTCCATCCCACGGGGCGAAGTCGATTGGACAGGATTTGTGTGTCGGCCGCCTTTCGAACTCATGTCCGTCAAGTTCAGGTTCTCCCGGTTTTCTTTTCCGACCATTGTGGTTATCGTTGTCAAGTTGTTCTTCCTACCCAGCGACCCCCCCGTCGAACTAATGTATGGAAACTTAACTGCAGCCATTTGACTGATGCAAATTTGGCTGAGCGCTTTCATGACTTATGGGACGTTTTGTTGCTTAAACGTCAGAATGCGGCGCATACTCTCGACTGGTGACTTTCCATTGTGAAGCCGTCTCTTCGACCCTTTGTTATTGCGTATAGTCGGGAGAAAGCATATTGGCGAACGGCCCATGCCAATTTTACCCTACAGTGTCTTCAGGAACTTGTTGACATCGTTACTGCAGATCCCGGACAATTGCCGCGGCTTAAGCGTTTAAAAGCACAACTCCTCTGTGAGATGCGTGCTAGGGGTGCCGGAATGGTGATTAGGAGCCAACCCCATGGGGAGGTAGACGGCGAACCTGCTTCTGTATACCACCTCCACCGGGAGCGTCGTCGTCAGGAAACTCTCCACATCAGGGATTGGGTGGCCGCGGATGGTCAACGCATCAGGATCAAAGGGTGATACATGCGGAAATTTGTGATTATTTTGAACGCCTGTTTCAAGATACGCACATTGACGTACAGGCTCTGGATGTTATTTTACGTAATGTGACGTCTGTTTTAACACCTGCCCACCGAGACGCCCTCCTTGCAGATTTTACTGCTGAAGATGTGCAGGATGCTCTCAAACGTAGTCCGAAGGGAAAGTCTCCGGGCTTGGACGGGATACCTGTTGAATTTTATGTGCGTTTCTCTGGTGTTTTAATTCCTCCTTTAACAGATATTGCAAATGAATTGCTCCACGCGGCTGTAGTCCCCCCTGAATTTACTGTGGGCAGCATCACCCTTGTTCCTAAAAATACCCGTGCAATTCCCAGTATCAACACCATCCGGCCCATTACGCTTTTAAACGTAGATTATAAGATCATTGCCCGATGCTTCGCCAATCGTCTCAAAGCAGTCATGCCGTTCATCATTAGCCCCCAGCAGCGCGCGATAGGAATATTTATGACGCTGTTCTGGCCTATCGCGACTGCATTGGACATGTGCGAGCCGACAGGACTAAACGTGCAGCGATACTCCTCATAGATTTTCAAAATGCATTTGACAGGATTAGTCATGTTTATATGCGACATGTGATGACCGCGATGGGATTTGGGCCGATTTTTACTCAGACTATTCAGTCTCTCCTCAGCACTGCCACATCACGTATCAATATTAACGGTTGCCTTAGTCGGCCGATACGAATACGTCGGTCCGTCAGACAGGGGTGTCCCCTTTCGATGGCTTTGTTTGCCATCGCCTTGGATCCCCTTCTTCGGACCATTGACGTCAACTGTGGTGGACTACTCGTGGGTGGGTGGAGCTCGTCTCACTTCCTGTGCATATGCTGACAACCTGGGCGTTTTTCTAGCTCACCCAGCAGACGTCGACGTCTTACATGGCGTTCTACAGGGGTTTTGAACGTGCGACAGGTGCCCTCATCAATCCAAGGAAGACGGTTCTCCTCCCCTTGGCGCGGTGGCCTCAGACTGTGCAGCCTACATGGTATACGGTCCAGGACAAACACAAGGTCCTTGGTATCATCATGACCCATAACACACAACGGATGGCGACGTTAAATTGGACCTCCACTCTGCACAGTATCCGGGCTCTGTGTCACTTGCATTCGACTAGGTTGTTAGCTTTGCATGACAAGGTACACATCATTAATACCTCGATTTTGGCTAAAGCATGATACCTGGCCCAGGTGCTTCCGGCACCTAAGGGTCTTGCTCACAGTATTACTTCTGCCATCTACTTTCTGTTGTGGCGTGGCCACATTTTCAAGCCATCCATGGCTACTTGTACTCTCCAACCCGAGTCTTGTGGATTGGGTCTTGTGGACTTTCACGCTAAGTGTGCGGCCTTGCTGTTTCGGAGGACGACAGCAGTGATTGGCAAAGGACCTGCCAGTCCGACGGCCACACTTTTCCAGCGTTATCGGCCGGCGTCAGTGACCGCGCCAGTGCAAATTATGCACATACCATACCACCTAAATCATGTGCGTCAATACTTCCTCCACTCTAGTTATATCGTCGACGCCGATCTCTTTCAAAGACGGGTGAAAGATGTCACTCACGATCTCCGTGGATCTCCGGCCCCTAACACGTGGGAGCTACGGTTGCCGAATAAGAAGTGGAGTACCATTTGGAGGAATATTTCTTCGCGTGTCCTACCGCCTAATATTCGGGCAATTTGGTATCAGGTGGTTAATCGTACCATACCCACAAATGCTAAACGTCACGCTATTAAACTGGGTCCGTCAGCTCTTTGTGTTACTTGTCGGTCAGTGGACACGGTTGAACATAGTTTTGTGTGCCGCCGTCACGTCGCTATATGGGATATCGCCAGAGACATGCTGAGACTGATAAACCGAGTCTCTATCACCACCATCACTGTCGAAGACGCCGTTACCCCTGAATGGACCCCTTACCCTAATACAAAACGACATGCCACGCAATGGATTCTGAGACGCACTATATATTCGATTTTTACGATGGACACGACGGATTTTGTAGACTTCCTGTCGTATCTTTGGGGTGAATATGACAAAGAAAAAAGGCAGACGAAATATAAAGAAAAATTTGGTAATTTTTTGAAAGTTTCTTTGGAATATATATTTGCCAAGCACGGCATGTAACTTTTTCCTGTTGAGTTTTTCGTTTTTACGTTTTTCCTTTATGGTGACACATTGTGCCGAGTGCCTATCTTTTAATTTTTTATCTCTCATGCGTTCTATTGACAGTGCATGGACACTGGATTGTTTTGTGTTTGGTTTCTTGTGTATTTGTGGCGGGCTTTCCCCTGGTCATTTTATTGGTGTTGACTTTACGGTTTTTTTTAATTTGTCTGGTGCATTGTACCGGGAGACTTTTACTTTGTCAGTTTATGCTGTTTTCTCGATAGTGAATGAACACTGGACTATTTGTGTTTGGTTCTCTATGTACACTGTGGCGTCTTTCGTCCAGCACGGATTCTTTGATTACTCTCTTATTATTCTTTCTTCGCGTCCGATATGAAGTTACCGGATTCTTCCTTCTTCTGGCTCAGTTTGCGTTTTACACAAGAGGACCACAGGATTGCATAAAGGAAAACATCAATACATAAAAAAAACCCATCGGGGGACCCTTTTGTTTCTTAGCCGTCGAAGGCTTTAATGGTGAGCGAAAGGACGGGGTGTAGGGGAGTAGGGAGCCCCGAAAGAGTAAGAAAAAGAGACCTTTCCATTGCACTTCGGTTAGGTTGACCCCTGTGATTACCTGTAATGTAGGTAACTCGGACGCATAATTTTTGCTAGTCGGGACTGCGTTCGCGCTGTCCCGTTCTTAAATTATTTCAAAACTCAGCAAGCAATAACAGAAGCTTGCCAGTATACAGCAAGCTGCAACTAGATAGGCACAAAACGGTTAGCTGCACGTCAAGGGACCTGGCGTCGAACCCAGAGCCACACAGCGCGCGGCACACTCCGCAACGACCTCGGACGTGCGCCTTTAGTAGCAGAAGCCACGATGACGCAACCCCCGCACAGCGTCCGAAAATAGCAGTCGGACTGCCATTTCGGCCCTTCTCTGCCCATCGACGGTAAATCGGCGGTGCATCGACCCCTGCAAGGCCGGCTTGTGTGATGGGGCGCTTGGGCCCACAGCAGCCGATGAGCGGCCGTAGGCGGTGCAGCGTGTATCGAGGTATAAGACGGGCCGAAATCAAGCGTCTAGCGTAGCGTCTTACGACTTGCAGACTTGCGGCACTTGGGCTGCTGGGGTCGTAGTCGGGTCGTGAACTGGAGACGACAACAGCGAGAAAAATCAAAATGAAATTACGACCAACAGCACCCTGTTTTCCCAGGTGGTCACCCATCCAGGTACTGACAAGGCCCGACGTTGCTTAACTTCGGTGATCGGACGAGAACCGGTGTTTTCAACGTGGTATGGCCGTTGGCGAGCAAATTCTTCAACATGAAACGACAAGTGTGCGTTCGATCATGTCCTCTCCCCTCTTAATTTCCACACTGAGTGTAAAAACGCGAGGATGGCATAAAACGGCCGATCCAGATTTCGTGAAATGATATAACATTTCTTTATGGAATACATTTAGAAAATTAAAACTTTCGTGCCTATTCTCCCTACTAGGAACGAAAAAATAGAAACACTTTCTGTTATTATGTTACAGTTGCGACTTGACAAATTCGTTAGATAGTCCAAAGTCTTTTTTTATTATTATTTTAGCGTTCATTATGTCTGATTTAACTTATACCCTCCCCCGACCGACCGACCACCACAACTTCGCCACAATAAATAAATAACAGTGTAGATGATACGAATTACTCCCTGTCCCATAACGCTTGACTTTGCCATGTAAGGGGAATGTGACGGCATATACTGGATTCAAATAGCAAAGAGCCCAACTGACCTTTCACAATGCTACTGACAAACAAGAAAAATATTCTTACCTTGTAGTTTCTATTGTTCATAGGTGTTCAGTCAGTAACGTAACCAACACTGTGTGCTGATTCTTGGTTTCTCTTGAATTCTACCAATGTGGGGTATGTTCAACGTGCACACTCGAAGGAATGCTGTCCAACATTCTTGGTCGTGTTTGAATGTCTGAGCTGTGGCGCTTCCGTTGCTGAGCAACAGACTCCGGCGATTGACAATACTGCCTCATTTAGCAACATTAAACTCTCTCCTCGTGATAGGTAATGTAACCTATTTCGTTACAGGGCGGAAAAGTCATTCCACAAATGTCAATCGTCGTTACCATAGCAACCGAGAGAGCGTCTTTCTGATGGAAGGAGGGCCTGAGGCGGTAGACTGCACTTGTATGCCATCTTGCGGAGGGTAGAGTGAGTTAGTTACTGCAGCAACGGTCCACGCCTGGACCGCATGGTCCTCCCTTCCCGCGCGGTCCTCCCTCCCCGCGCAAAGTGCATCGATTTACTTGGCACTAGGCCGTAATTGCAACTATCTGACATTTAACTCGGCGGCTAAAAGCTGCATTCTAAATAGAAACTGCAAGCATTACGACCATGCTATTTAACAAGACCTCTCGAAGTCTTTGTAATCGTCAAACATCTGTAGCACGAGACGTTATAAATATTCGGCAGTAGGTACATAAAGGCATACTTACGTGGCGTAGGAGATACCGTGATCCCTACGCCCAGGTTCGCGTCCGGCGTTTTCGGCGTCGTTGTTCTTCGTTGTTTTCGTGGTTCGTACGCTCGGCCGGTATTTTTGCGTCGTGTTTGTGGTTTCGTTTTGACAATGTCGGGATCTAACCGAGCAAATAGCTTGCAGTGCGTGCTTGATCGCAATGCGCCGCGGCCGAATGCATTCGAAGTACATGACTGGATATTTGAAGACATGGAAATTCCATACGACGTCGTTGACACGGTGCAGTTGGACATTGTCCTATATTCCTGCTTCTTTAAGTTTGTTTCGTCTGACACTTTTGAGTATTATGCAGAGAAGTTTGTCGGTGACCATGAGTTCCGGCACCGGAACGGCCAGATCAGCAAAGTCTAAGTCCTTCCCTCCGGCTTCGGCGTTCGAGACGTGCGGGTGTTTAACGTCCCGCCAGAATGTCCGAATGAGGTCATCAGTCGCGCGATCGGGTGGTATGGCACTGTGTTGTCAATCACGAACGAACGCTGGTCCACCGC
This sequence comes from Locusta migratoria, assembly GCA_026315105.1. Lineage (NCBI taxonomy): Eukaryota > Metazoa > Arthropoda > Insecta > Orthoptera > Acrididae > Locusta > Locusta migratoria. Next base: position 568,753,227 of record CM048746.1, read on the forward strand.
GTACAAGTACCCCGTGAATAGTGGCGTTCGCGCCCTCCGGGTTAACTTGAAGCGTCACATACCTACGTATTTGAATATCGCGGGCGTTCGGGCGCAGGTGCAATATTCTGGGCAGCCTCTGACGTGTGGCGTCTGTCTCTCGACGGACCACCTCAGGGCGCAGTGTCCCAAACGGCGGCCTGTTCAGCTTCCTCGGGAAGCACCCGCGGACAACGGTGCGCGCATGGTCCCGCTTTTGAGCGAGGTTGTCGCGGGCACGGCGATCCAACCCCGCGCCGCGGAGCCGTCGCCGGCGGCGGCGCAGGATCCGGTGACAGAGGAGGGGACTGACGGTCGCACCGCCGAGGTGGCGCAGGCTACGGAGGTCTCGGACGAGGTAGTTTCGGACAACGTGTGTTCGGACACCGTGGTTTCCGACACAGTGGCTCCAGCTGACGTTTCTGTGCAGCCTGTTCCCGCTACGGCGGAGGGGTTGACCGCGGAACCTGCCGACCGGGAGACGGTCGACGATGACATGCAGGCGCCTGGTTTGCCTGCCGACGCCCCTGAGGACTCTCAGAAGCTCGGCAAGAGCCGAAACAGGCGCCGTCGTAGTAAGGGTAAGGAGGCGGCCGGGGATGCGAGCGCCTCTGTTACCGAGAGCGACACTGAGTCACAGCCTCAGACGCAGCCCACTCGTCCTCAGGCACCTCCGCCTCAGGCACCTTCCTCTCACGCGTCTCTGTCCCAGTCTGACCCGGCAGTCGCAGTCGCTGCTGCCGCCCTACGCCGGCAATTCTTGAACTTGGAGAACCTCCTCAGCTCGTCCCGCGAGCGGGGTGCAATCGCCCTGAAGCGCAAAAGCGAACAGGTGAGCGGTCAGACGCAGCAGCACACGCGTCGCGACTCGCTCCTGAAACAGGAGGCATCCACGCAGGCCCAGCCCTCGGGAGAGCAGCCGGCACAGACGTCACCCCCCATGTCTGACCCGTGGGCTGATGACGGGCCGGAGGACGAAGGGGATGCCATGGAGCTCTAATTCGTCGGCTTGCCGCCGATCGCCACCATCCACTGAATGTCGTTTTATCATGTTTATTGTGTGTTTACCATTTTACTGGGGTTTCGTCTTCATGTTTTTTACAATGTTTGGCAGTGTCTTGAGATCCAGTACATTTAATCTGCCCTATCATGATCTTACTTATGGTTTTCATTATACTTCTTTCTTGTCGTGTCCGCCTCGAGTTCCAATGATGTGTACTACTTTTTTAACATGGGTTTACACTTGTTTTGCTTTGTTGTTTTATTGCTCTCATGAGTAGGCCCACTGATGTGATGTCCATTTTAACGATCAATCTTAACGCCATTACATCCTTTCCTAAGGTGCTGGCGCTTACTGATTATATACTTCGTGGGCGGTACGACATAGTTTTATTGCAGGAGGTGCAGGCCCGTATTTTATTTGCCATTTCTGGATATTCTGTAATTTATAATCTTGACAGGGACCATCACTGCGGCACTGCCATTTTACACCGCCATTCCCTCGTGGCCACTGACATCCAGCTGATGCCCGGCGGCCGCGCATTTGCGTGCACCATCCGGGGCGTCCGCATTGTCAATGTATATGCCCCTTCGGGGGAAGGAGATGGGGGACGCTTACAGGCGGCTTTTTATCATCACGAGGTGTGCCCTTTTTTAAATTCCGCGAAACCCCTTCTCTTCAGTGGCGATTTTAACTGCGTGACCTCTGCAGCTGATCAGTACCCGCGGCCAGCTCATTGTGCTGAATTGGTGGACCTGTTGGCGGCCAGGAATCTTCGTGATACCTGGCGCCACTTCCACCCCACACACACTGAGTACACCCATTACTATAACACTGGGGCCAGTCGCATTGATCGACTTTATGTCTCCACCCTCTTGACGACTTGCCTGATCAGTGTTGCGGTGGTACCCGCCGCATTCAGTGACCATTGCAGATACATGAGTGAGTTGTGCCTTCCTGGAAAGGTTGAGACACCCCCTCCCCACCACTGGAAATGCAATGTCTCACACCTGGTTACAGAGGGGCTCCGTGCGGAGGTGATCTACACTTGGCAGCAGTGCCTATTGAAGGAATCAAACTACCCCTCGATACTTCAGTGGTGGTTGTGCGTGGCAAAACCACAATTGCGGATGGCAGTACGGTGGTTCTCTCGGGAGGAGGCTTATGGTAGGAGACAGACGCTGGCTTTCTTCCAGCAGTGTTTGGTCGATGCGGCCCAGGCGCCCGTTGGCCCTGATGAAAATATGCGTATGAGGCTCAATAAGATCAAGGCCAGAGTGCTTAGCCTCCATCGCGAGCGGACCGAAAGGCCTCCTGGTTCGTAGCCGCTGTCAGAGTCCCTAGGAGGACGACGACCCCGCCACCTACCATCTGGCGCGGGAGCGGCGGAGGGCCGAGACAAACCGGATTGACGGTATATTAACAGCTGCGGATGTTTACCTCACGAAGCGACAGGAAATACTGCGTTATATCCATGGCTATTTTTGTGACCTTTTTCGACCGGTGGACGTTGATATCGACGCCATTCGTGGATTGCTTGCTCCCCTGCCACATAGTCTAACTGATCATGATCGCGACGAACTGGTTGCCCCCTTGTCCTCAACTGATGTTAATGAGGCGCTGAAGAAAAGCCCTCGTGGTAAGTCTCCGGGGCTGGATGGACTGCCCTCGGAGTTCTATCTGGCCTTCTGGGATTTGCTTGGGGATAAATTGACATCCATGGCGAATGAGGTGCTTGGTGGTATGGCGATTCCCCCTACTTTCTTGGAGGGTCGGGTTATCCTGATCCCCAAGCTTCAGGGTCGCTGTCGGGCGCAAGACCTCCGCCCTATCACCTTAATGAATGCCGACTACAAGCTAATCGCCCGGTGCGTGGCTTGGAAAATAAAGGGGGTTATTGATGACGTTATCAGCCCTATCAGGCGTGCGGCGTAACTCGTCGCAATATTTTCCATGCGGCCGCTACATATCGTGACGTCGTCTGCCACACCTCTGTAGCCGGGATTCCCGCGGGTGTCATTTCCATCGATTTTTCTAATGCATTTGACCGTATCGGTCATGCATACTTGCTCAGTGTGTTGGATCACTTGGGCTTCGGTCACCGTTTTCTCACTGTTCTTTCTAATATACTGACTGGGGCAACCTCTGTCGTGTCCGTCAATGGATACTCTACTCCGCCTATACCTATCGGCAGGTCGGTGCGCCAAGGATGCCCGTTGTCGATGTTTCTGTTCGTCTTGGCGATTGACCCCCTATTGAGAGCTTTGGGCAACGCCGTTGCTGGTGTACCAGTACACACCGCCACAGTGCGGTGCGTCGCTTATGCTGATGATGTCGGCGTCTTCGTCACCAGGGCGGTGGACACTGACTTGATTCGGGCCTCTCTCCGCTTATATGAGCGCGCATCCGGTGCCGCTATCAATCCTCGGAAGACCGTTATGATCCCTATTGGGCGGGGCGGTATCATCGCTCCCCGTCCGTGGTACCGTATCGTCGAGGAGCAGCAGATATTGGGCGTTATTATAACTCGTGAGCCTAATCAAATGCAGGTCCGCAGTTGGCGGAGAGTTCTTACTCTAACCCGTAGCAAATGTCGGGTCAATGATGCACGACGATTAGACCTCCTCCAGAAGGCCTCACTTATTAATGGCCACATTCTAGCTCGTGCTTGGTACGTGGCACAACTTCTCACCATCCCAAAAATGATGGCACGTACCATCTCTCGGGTGACCTTCTGGTTATTGTGGCGCCATCATATTTTCAAGGTGAAGACTGACACTTGTGTCCTTGACCCCTCTGTGGGTGGCCTAGGCCTCGTCCACTTCTATAAGAAGTGAATGGCCCTGCTAATAAACAGAACCGACACATTGTGAGACACGGACCCGCAAGGACCAACGGCGGCTTTGTTGGAAGCCTACCGTCCACCGTCTGAGAGAGCGCCTATCATGCCTCTTTTGATTCCATACAAGATGTCCCACATTCGGGACTTCTACTTTAATCGTAGCTACGTCCTTCGGGTGGCGACTCCACGACATCATACGGCTCGGATGACATATATCGCACTTTTAGGGCGACCACCAGTTCACAAATTGGAGTCCTGTTACCCTGACATCAACTGGCGGCAGGTCTGGAAAAATCTCTTCTGTCCGCTCCTGCCAACTGCGGTCCGTGGACTTTGGTACAAGTTGGTGAATAATGTCCTACCCACCAACCAGCGAATGTATGACATACACTCGGTCGCCAGTGCTGATTGTCCCCTGTGTCAGATCCCTGACACCCGACGCCATAGGTTTGAATGCCAACGGGTTTCTGCTGTGTGGCCCTTGCCCGGAGTATGTTGGCGCTCGTCAACTGCACCACGCCCCCAAATGTGACTATTGAATGGTTTACCATTCCCCAGTTTCGACTATACCCCCAGACGAAACACAACTCCACTATTTGGATCCTGGGCCATACGATGTATGCCATTCTCGAGCTCCGGCTTTCCACTGCTGTTGAGTTCATGGCGTACCTCTGGACAGCCCACCAAAAGTTGACCTTGACTACAATGTATAGGGAGAGTTTTGCAAATTCTTTATCGGCAGCGCTTGTCCACGGTTACCAGTCGGCTCTTGGCCGGTGATGGTGCCGTGTGGTACATTTGTTGTGTTGCCGGTAGTCGCAGACAGTTTTCTGACCACAGATAGTCCCCTTGTGGGAGGTGCTGTTCGTTTTAACGATTTTTTGGTGTTGTTTTCTTTGTTCTTTCCTTTGCCACTGTGGCTTGGTGGCTGATTGCACTTGATTTTGAACTTGAAATCTCAGTTTTCGGAGCGGGGAACCGATTGGCTCTTTTAATTTATCATACTTCGTCACGCATAGGTTGTGATTGGTGGGGATGGTTTCCCCCCACTTCTTCCCTTTCCGTTTCACTCTACTGTTTTCTTTGTGAGAAGGTTTGTATTTTCTTCTTGTGTATGTGTTTGACATTTCCCTTTGTAATCTTGAGCCACAGTAAATTCTGTGCCCGCTGTTTTCAAGGTTTTTCTTCACCTTTGCGTTAACGCGACTTTTTGTACCATATCTTCTTCTCCTTGGGCATGACGGAAGTGACCGTCGTCAGTCCAAACTCAGGAAGCTTCCATTCATTTTCTACATTTTACCCGGGTGGTGTTTCTTTTTCTCATCATTCTGCCTTGAATGGTATTATATTTATATTGAGTTTTCTCAGGAATGTTCAGTTTTGTTGAATGTCTTGGTGTGTGACAGGTGGGTTGTTGGGGTGGACAGGAGACCCAAAAAAAAAAAAAAAGGGGCGGTTCTCCCAGGGCGAGACCTTTCCATTGCACATCGGTTAGGTTGACCCCTGCGATTACCTCTAATGTAGGTAACTCGAGCGCATAATTTTTGGTAGTCGGGACTACGTTCGCTCTGTCCCGTTCTTAAATTATGTCAAAACTCAGCAAGCAATAACAGAAGCTTGCCAGTATACAGCAAGCTGCAACTAGACAGGCACAAAACGGTTAACTGCACGTCAAGGGAGCTGGCGTCGAACCCAGAGCCACCCAGCGCGCGGCCCGCTCGGCAACGACCTCGGACGTGCGCCCTTAGTAGCAGAAGCCACGATGACGCAACCCCCGCACAGCGTCCGAAAATAGCAGTCGGACAGCCATTTCGGCCCTTCTCTGTCCATCGATGATTGCGCACTGACGGTAAATCGGCGGTGCATCGACCCCTGCACGGCCGGCTGGTGTGATGGGGCGGTTGGGCCCACAGCAGCCGATGAGCGGCCGTAGGCGGTGCAGCGTGTATCGAGGTATAAGACGGGCCGAAATCAAGCGTCTAGCGTAGCGTCTTACGACTTGCAGACTTGCGGCACTTGGGGTGCTGGGGTCAGGGTGGGTCGTGAACTGGAGACGACAACAGCGAGAAAAATCAAAATGAAACTACGGCCAACAGCACCCTGTTTTCCCAGGTGGTTACCCATCCAGGTACTGACAAGGCCCAACGTTGCTTAACTTCGGTGATCGGACGAGAACCGGTGGTTTTTTTCTTTGTTTTTTATTTTTTATTATTATTATTTTTTTCAGTAAACAATGCTTCATATGTAACAAGAATTTCACTCTGGACATCAATTTTCTTCCAATGCTTCTGATAATGCTTTTGTAACATAATCTGGGGCTATATTTTCTACAAAATAATCATTAGTAAGGGAATTAAATTCTCTTTGTTTCACTTTTCAAACTTTATCATTTTTTTCAGTTTATTTATATATACACATATTTACATATATTATTCCGTATACAAGCACACATATTACATATGTGTAATCTGACGCATATGCGCGCGCAATAAATATTTTTGTATGTATACGTGTCGTCCTAGCCTTGATTCTTAACGTGACTATTGTTATGCAACCAAGAATTTCCGGTAAAGGTATAAGTACTCAATCCTTCTTTTAATCTGGGATCAAGTGTAAGACACAAAAGATTTTTTGGTCGACATTTATGTATGAAAATTAACCTAATATATAATAAATTTTCTGTTGTTTCTATGTTTTCCTTTTCTAGTGGTAAGTAGGTACTAGTATAAACTTGTGAGTAGGAGAGTAAGAAGAAATATCAAAATGAGAGGAGGTTCAATCGTATTCAACGAGAGCTGCCTCGCATATTTTGATTACCCCAATTCCCAATACGTCAGGTAAAACAAACTCTTAAAACTAAAGGAAAACATTTTTAGACTAATAAAAAAACCCTCAAAGCTAAAACAAGAAAAATTGATTATTCTTATAAGACTAAGAATAATTTGTCTATTTACATTGATTTTCCATTTACAAGTTTTGGTCTCGCAATGCTTTTTCAAAACCGTGCGTTAATGCTACGGTCAAAAAGTTGGCAAAAAGATCACGAAATTTTTCCTTTGTCTTTAATTGGAGGTATGAGCTCCATAGGTAACTCATATAGGTAACAGAATCGTTAACGTTATTGGCAATAAGGGCAAACACTGTGTCCAAGTAGCGAAGTTGTTGTTGTTGTTGTTGTTGTTGTGATAGGGGGTTTTAGGGGGACTAGACTGCTATGGCCATCAGTCCCCCGCTTCATATCTAGGCAACACACAGAAAAAACAGAACGATAAAAAATGTGCCTGAATGAGATTAAAAACAAAGCAGAATGAAAGAATGCACCGTCAATGAATTATTGACTGAGTCAACACGAGACAATACGAAAGACACCAGACACACAGAAACAAATATGAGACAAAAATGACAGAGCCAGAGAATGTGGTTGACCGACCATGTGTATAAAAAGGGAAAAGTCAACCACATAGCGTACAAAAAAAGTGTAGTCTAAAGACACGTCAAGGGGAACATAAAAAAGTATCTAAAAGACCATCCAAAAGGACTCACAGCAACTGGTAAAACCCCGCAGCACGAAGAAATCTTAAAACCAAATTAGCCACACAGGCATATTCGCCGAGCACCAAAGAGAGAGTGTTCGGGAGGGTAAAAGAATGCCGCAGTGGGGCTAAAATGGGACAGTCGAGGAGGAGATGGACCACAGTCAGTGGGGCACCACATTGGCACACGGGCGGGTCCTCTCGACGGAGGAGGTGACCATGCGTCAGATGGGTGTGACCAATGCGGAGATGGCAGAGAACCACGGAGTCCCTACGGGATCCCAGCTGCGACGACTTCCAGACAGATGTTGTGTCCTTTATCGTACGCAGCTTATTGGGCACATCCAGAGCGGACCATTCGGCGTTCCACAGGTCGCGTATTTTAGTGCGAAGCAACGGGCGGAAGTCTGCTTCTGGGAGGCCAATCGCCAGAGGGCGGCAAGTGGTAGCCTGTTTGGCTAGCCGGTCAACGCTCTCGTTGCCCGGGATGCCTACATGGCCCGGGGTCCAAACGAATGTAACACAGCGACCGGAGTCACTAAGAGCCAGTATCGACTCCTGAATGGCCCTGACCAATGTATGACGAGCATAACACTGATCAAGGGCCTGTAAACCGCTCAGCGAGTCGCTACAGATCAGAAAGGAGGTCCCGGGGCACATGCGGATGTGGTTAAGGGCGCGGTATATAGCCACCAGTTCTGCGGTGAAGACGCTGCTGCCGGGTGGCAAAGAGCGTTGTTCAACATGGGCGCCATGCATGTAGGCATATCCAGTGAGGTCGCCATCCGAAGAACCGTCTGTATAAATGACCTCGGAGTTACTGAACTCACGGAGCAATGCAGAAAACTGATGCCGTAGGACCAGAGGAGAAGTAGAGGTCTTCGGCTCACAGGAAAGATCCAACCGAATCCGCGGCTGAGGAACGGTCCAGGGAGGAGCATGGAAAGCCGAGCGGAAGGGACGGTTAAGAGGAAAGGAGTCCAGGGTCGATAGTAGCGATTGGACACGCACTGCTATCGGGAGTCCCGACCGAGGTCGCCTCCGCGGCAAACGAGTGACCTCTCCCGGAAAGAGGAGTCTGTTATTCGGATGCCGAGGGGTACAGTGAACTCTGGCAGCATACTGGGCGAGTAGTTGTTGGCGCCTGTATCGCAATGGGGCGACTCCAGCCTACGCCAGGAGACTTGTGACAGGGCTTGTACGAAAGGCTCCAGTGGCCAGACGGATACCGGTATGGTGCACTGGGTCGAGTACTCTCAGTGCAGATGGAGAGGCTGAGCCATAGACCTGGCTTCCGTAGTCCAGGCGTGACTGCACCAGAGCATTGTACAGCCGCAGGAGGACAGGGCGTGCTGCCCCCCAGACAGTATGGCTGAGGCAACGAAGGATGTCCAAATATCGTGAACACCGTTGCTTAAGCTGGCGCAGATGAGGGAGCCATGTCAAACGCGAGTCAAAAAGGAGACCCAGGAAACGGTGTGTATCCACAACCTGAAGGAGCTCACCATCAAGGTAGAGCTCCGGATGTGGATGTACCGTGCGTTGGCGACAAAAGTGCATCACCCTGGTTTTCGCAGGGGAAAATGTAAAACCATGGGCAGAAGCCTAATTCTGTGCCCGATGAATGGCTGCCTGCAGTCGTCGGTCAGCTACACTTGTACTAGCGGTGGAATAGTACAGGCAAAAGTCGTCCCCATAGAGGGAGCAAGAAACCGGTGGCCCCACTGCAGCCACTAGGCCATTAATGGCCACTAAGAAGAGGGGTACACTTAGGACGGATCCTTGTGGTACCACATTCTCTTGGGTATGGGACGAACTGAAGGAGGTGCCAACGCGGACTCTAAAGTGTCGTGAAAGTAAAAAATTCTGAATAAAAATTGGGAGGGAGCCACGGAGACCCCACCCATGTAGCGTGGCAAGGATGTGACGACGCCATGCCGTGTCATATGCTTTCCGGAGGTCGAAAAAGATGGCGACGAGGTGGTGACGTCGGGCGAAAGCAGTACGGATCGCAGACTCCAAAGAGAGGAGGTTATCAATGGCAGAGCGGCCCTGCCGGAAAGCACCTTGTTGTGGAGCGAGCAGACCCCGATTCTCGAGAACCCACAGCAGTCGCCGGCTCACCAAACGTTCAAAGAGCTTACAAAGAACGTTTGTGAGACTGATTGGGCGGTAATTGTCAACGTTCAGTGGATCTGCACCTGGCTTCAACAGAGGGATAACGATGCTCTCCCGCCATTGGGATGGGTACGCTCCCTCGATCCAGAGACGGTTGAAGAAGTCCAAAAGATGGCGTTGCGAGTTTTCAGAAAGATGTTTCACCATTTGGCAGTGGATTCGGTCCGGTCCTGGAGATGTATTGGGGCAACTGTCAAGAATAGTTTTAAATTCCCACTCCGCAAATGGCGCATTGTACGGCTCCTGGCGGTTTGTGCGAAATACCAACTGCTTTCGCTCAGCCCGCTCTTTTAAGGTACAAAAACCTTGGCTGTAGGCAGTAGACGCCGAATTAACAGCAAAGTGCGCTGCAAAACACTCGGCAATGATGGTCGGGTCGGTATGAATAGTTCCATGGATAGAGACACCCGCGATCCCTGCCGGTGGACGGTAGCCTGATATACGGCGAATCTTCGTCCAAATCTGGCTGGAGGAGACACGGGGTCCAATTGTGGAAACGTATTTTTCCCAGCATGCCTGCTTGTGCTGCCGGATAAGCCGACGTGTCTGGGCCCGAAGGCGCTTAAATGCAACCAGGTGGTCAATGGTGGGGTGGCGCCGGTACTGCTGCAGAACTCTGCGGCGATTGCGGATAGCTGCTGCTATCTCCGGTGACCACCAGGGCACTGGTCTTCGCCGAGGTAAGGCAGAAGAAGACGGTATCGCGGTCTCAGCAGCAGAAACGACAACGGAAATAATTTGGTCTACTGCCATTGTTGCATCAGCAGGGAGAGGGGTATCCAGCGTTGCAGCTGACGTGTATGCTGCCCAGTCAGCCCTATGGAAGGACCAGCGGGGTAGACGTGCATGGCGTTGGTGGTGGGGAAGCGAAAGGAAGATGGGAAAGTGGTCGCTTCCACAAAGGTCATCATGGACCCACCAGTTAAGGAGTGGACATAAGCCCGGACTACATACAGAAAGGTCTATGGCGGAAAAGGTGCCATGGGCCACACTAAAATGGGTAGGAGCTCCTGTATTAAGAATACAAAGGTCAAGTTGGGTAAAAAGTAGTTCAAATTCTCGACCACGTCCTGTAGTCACGTTGCTCCCCCATATGGGGTGATGTGCATTAAAATCTCCTAAAATAAGAAACGGTGAAGGAAGTTGAGCGATTAAGGCTGCTAGGTCAGCTGGTGCCACTGCTGCATCAGGAGGGAGATAAAGGGAACAGATGGTAATGTCCCGCGATGCTCGAACCCTGACAGCGACAGCCTCCAGGGCTGTGTTAAGTGGCACTGCGGAACTGTAGGCAGAGGTATGTACATATAGACATACCCCGCCCGACACCCTATTGTAAATGGTGCGATTATTGAAGTACCCCTGGTAGCCCCGAAGGGTGGGGGTCCGATCACCAGGAAACCAGGTTTCCTGGAGAGCAACACAGAGAGGTGAAAATGCGCTCAACAGCTGACGCAATTCAGCCAAACGGCAGAAAAAATCCTCCACAGTTCCATTGGAGGATCAGACTGTCTCCCGGCTGACGGTGCGTGAAGCTGAAGATGGAAGAGGAGTGGTATTAGCACTCGTCGCTGGCTGTGAAGCCTGATCCTCCGTGTCCATGGTATCCCCAAGATCGGCAAAGGCCAAATCTTCTGGTGTAGCTAGAAGGATCACATCATCCTCAGGCGCGTCAGGTGCAGGGGCTGGGGGCACCGAGGCCGCCAGTGTCTCCTTGCACTTTACTGTCTTTTCTTTCCTTTCCTTCTTGTCTTCCCGTCGTTCCTTGGGCCTACCGGAGGAGGAGGGTTTCCCCGGAGGGGCTTGAGGAGTGTGGGAAGACTGAGGAGCCAGGCGGCTTTCTGGCCGAGGGTCCTTCAGCCGCTGGCTAGTGTCAGATATCTGGGGGGACATGGTTGGAAGGGCAGAAGAGGTTCCCTTCCCAGAAACAGAAGCCAGAGAAGGGGAACCCTTTTCTGGCTGGGGAGTGGGGGTAGCCACTCCCGACGTGGGGGGCAGTACCTGCCCCACAGAAGATTGTGTGCCTCCAGATGTCTGGGAGGCAGAGGTAGAGGGGCGGCCCATAGGGCCCACAGACGGAGGTAGAGCAGGGCGAGATGTGGCCACCGGTGGTGGCGCCATCGATGTAGCAGCGGCGTCTGTACTCACTAAGGAAACAGGATGCAGCTTTTCATATTTCTTTCGTGCCTCTGAATATGTTAGTCGGTCCAACGTTTTATACTCGACTATCTTCTTCTCTTTATGTAGAGCGGGACAGTCCTGCGAACAGGGAGAGTGGTGACCGCCGCAATTGACACAATAAGGTGGTGGGGCACAGGCAGTGTCAGGATGTAAGGCACGGCCACAGTCCCTGCAGCAGCGTTGCAGCGAGAGGACATGTGCCCGAAGCGCCAACATTTATAGCATCGCATTGGAGGGGGGATGTATGGCTGGACGTCACAGCGATACATCAAGACTTTGACCTTTTCAGGCAGATTGTCACCCTCAAAGGCCAAAACAAATGCGCCAGTGGCCACCCTCTTATCTTTTGGTCCCCGAAAGACGCGGTGGACAAAGTGTACTTCGCGTCGTTGTAAATGGTCACGTAATTCCTCATCTGTCTGCAACAATAAGTCTCGGTGGTATATGACTCCCTGTACCTTATTTAAAGACTTGTGAGACGTTATTGACACGGGAATGTCGCCTAAATGGTCACACGTAAGGAGGTTTCGTGACTGAGCCGGGGTCTCTGCCTGAATCAAGACCGAACCGTCTCGCAGTTTCGACATTCCGGCAACTTCGCCATACCTTTCTTCGACATGTTCCACGAAGAAAGAGGGCTTAGTTGCCTGGAAAGATTCCCCATCTCGTCTGGTACATACTAAATATCTTGGTGTATATGGCTCTGTCTGTTTAGTGGGCCCACGTTCCCCCCATGATGGAGTTAGGGAAGGGAACGATTTGGGGTCGTATCTTGCAGCATTGAAATTAAACTTTCCACACTTGGAGACACCTGACTGAGAGCCAGGATTTTGAGAGGGTTGTTTCCTCTTCATTGCGGAGTGTCCGCCCCGATGCCACCCACTCCGAAACAGGGGCTCTCCTCAAGGGCGCCACCCAGCCACAGCAACGTCACCTGGCAGGATGACCGTTGCCGGGAGTCCTGATGCCCCGCAAAGACAAGCATCGACTCCTTGGCATTCATGAGGAGGTCACAGCTCAGGCATCGGCAGTGTGATCCCTGTGCAATTCAGGGGGCTCAACCATGAGGGTACACAACAGCCCCACCACACAGACTGGCTACCGTGCTGGTGACCTAGCGGGGGAGGGGGCTACGGCGAGGAAGGGATGTGGAAGGAAAGGGTAGGAATCCGCGCCGTAGGGGCTAGGTTGGGAGTTCTTCCCCAAATGGCTCACACTTAATCAGAAATTTTGGTGGAGGTCAAACCACAATGGGGACCTAACTGGGCCGAAAACTGTGAACACGGCAAACAAAGACACAATTACGAAACCAACAGTACCATGGGAATAGCCGGGCCGTCAACACGAGAACACCTAGAGACGGGGTTGGAGAAGGGTAGGGTGGGAAAAAGGATTAGGAAGGGAGGGAGCCAGGGTGAGGAAAAGCGGCCTGGGAAACAGGAAGGAAGGCCGCAATGGCTCGGGGACCCGTGCGCGCCACACACGTACCCACAAAGAATTGTGGGCCCCCTGCGGGGAAACGAAGTTGTTCCATTGTGTTTTGTCTTTGGGAAAGGTTTAAACTCTGGATATAGGACTTTCTTTGGTGTAATTGTTGTAGGGGCCGTTCTGTTGATGAGGGCGACCATATCCCGGTAGAGCTGCCAAACAGGTGTAACGTGTCGGCACTCGAACCTATGTTCTCTTGTGTCTGTGTCTCCACATTTCCCACAGTTTGCGGAGGGGAGCTGGTGAATGTCTGCGAGGCGCTGGTTGGTGGGTACGGTGTTATTTACCAGTTTGTACCATTGGGCTCGAATATCAGTAGGCAATACGGAGTTGGTAATAACTGACCAAACTTGCTTCCAATTGACAGTTGGTACACGCTGTTCAAGTTTGTTGGGTGGTGGCTGCGCCATAAGTGCTGTATAGAGGCACTTGGCATCAGACAGAAACAGAACTGCTACCTCCAATACGTAACTCCGTTGTGTGAAGTATTCCTTAAGATAGGCTAGTTGGTATGGAATGTGAGTCACAATAATCGGAGCCTGCTCCGACGGCGTTCGGAAGGCCGCAATCAGGGCTGCCGTGTGTCCCTCTGGGCTGATGGTTTGCAAGTCGGCCGTTCTATGTACCAACAGTGCCGCGCACTAACGTTCAACGCCGACGAGTCCGAGACCGCCGAAAGACGTGTCCAGGACACAGGTTGCAGCGCTCACTTTAAACACTTCGTGCCGCCACAGCATCCAGTATGCCGCCTCGGATATCGATCTCGCCAACAGTCTAGGCACATTCAGTAATTGAGCCACATACCACGCTTTGGCATAAATCATTGAATTTATTACCTGGACTTTTCGGTATAAATTTAGTTTACGGTAGGCATTAGAATAAGTTATTCCTCTGGTGGTAGAAAGTAAGTTTCTCCACGTTCGCGTTTGCATACGACTCGGGAACGCTGATACCCTGAGTCCCAAAATAGTATGTTCTGTAACAGTTTTATACCAAGATCGTTCAGGAGCCAGGTTTCGCCGTCCTATCGGTATGAAAACCGTTTTTTGTTCATTAAGTTCCGCGCCAGATGCGCGTTCGTAAAGTAAGTAATGGACGAATGTTATCAATGTCACAGACGTTGCCGATGAAAACACCGACATCGTCCGCATGTGCTGTACGCTTAAGGTTATTAGTATGAATGCGAACACCTTCAATCGTGCGAGCTATTGCGCATAGCAGAGGGTCTACTGCGATGACATAAAAGTACATTGATAAGGGACAACCCTGCCGGACCGATCGCCTTATAGGCTATGACGGATTTCGCGCTTGTCAAAATATTGCGGGTGACCTGCAAGAACTGTGGGCTAAGACCCATCTTTGTCATCACTTGCAAAAGGTAGTCACGACTAATTATGTCGAAGGCATTCGCAAAATCAATAGATACAATTCCTGCAGATAATTTTTGTATTGCTGAATATGAAATTACGTCACGATAAGCAGAGGCGGCGTGAAAGATGGAGCGTCTTGTGACTCCGCAAGACTGATGTGGGCTAATGATTTTACTCATGACGTGCATTAATTTGTCTGCAACGCATCTCGCTACAAGTTTATAGTCAGCATTTAGGAGTGTAATTGGCCGAAGATTATTTATTCTACATGGACCTTCCTTTTTCGGAATTAAAACTACGCGGCCTTCTAAAAATTCGGGTGGTATAGAAAGTCCGTTAAGAATTTAATTTATTATGGCCGTAATCTGAATACCAAAAATATTCCAAAAAGTTAGGTAGAATACAATCGGAAGCCCGTCGGGTCCTGGTGATTTCCCTTTTGGGCACTTTTTCAAGATGGATAAAATATCATCTATTTGTATCTCTTCGGTCAATTCATCTCGTTCATAGTCGGTAGGGGCATTATCGACATCATAAAGTAGAAGATGTATGGCCTCATTATCTGTAATCGGTGCGTTGAAAAGCGATGTGAAGTGGTCAGTCACATGACTGATGACGTCACACCGCCGTGAGAGTCGGGCGGCTGCTTCTGTTTCTAAAACAGGTACGTATTTGGTACGGGCTTCCTTTCTCTCCTGAGCCAAGTAATATATAGATGGATCTTCGTCAGCTATTGGACACATTGGGCGACTTCGGACAGATAGACCTTTCGCTCTTTGCTTATGAATACGGAGGATTTTAGTTTGAATTTTATTTAACCGACTTCTTAAGTTAACGTCAGGAGCAAGAGGCGTGTCAATTACATCCTGTAGGCATTGTTGATAAAAGTCAAGCGTTCGCCTTTGCCAGTAGTGTGCTTCCCGGCTGAAATTTTGCAGTTTTTCGCAAAAGAGGCTTCGCAAGTTTCACCCACCACTCCAGGGTGGAATCATAGTTGGCTGTTTTTGCAACGCATTGCTGCCACGCAGCTCGCACGTTCCCCCTCAGGGGCTCAGCATTAATTTGCTGAGTACGGGCTTGGCGAACCCGAGGTCCTGAGCCGTGGGCTGTGTCGCGCCAACAGTCTCCTACACCGTAAGCTCTGTGCGTGCCTCAACGACCATCGTTCGGCGCGACAGTGGAACGTTGTACGTTTCAGAGCCCGGGGATCTGAGGCTTAATCGCCCGGGTAGCGAGGACGGTACAAACCTCTATTAAAAAGAACCTCAATCTCAAGGTGTGCTACGTGCTGAGGAGATGCATGGCTGTTAAGGTTGAACAGCCGCTAGCGACCAACCTCTGAGGAACCTGCCGCACCTCAGTTGTACAAGGCTTACCCAGGCAAGCGGGGCTCTGCCTGGGTGGACCTTTAGTTCCCTAGCTGCTCGTGGGACCAGGATGAAACGAGCAATTGAAAGCGTGGCCGGTCGCAAAAACGGCGTCTCTAAGCCTGGTAGAGGAGATTATAATGCTGCTTGCTATGACCCCCGTTCGTTCCCTTCCCTGACACACCGTGGGAGGAACGTCGGGCTAAATCTGCAAATGAGCCACCTTCTCCAAAATTTCTAGTGTGTAGCCGCACGGATGGTGAGTCATTTACTTCTACAAAGCCTCTTTACTTTGTCGAACACCTTGAGGACAAGTATGGCGAAGTTTCCAGACTATCGAAGATGCGAAGCGGCGCAGTGCTCATAGAAGCAGCATCCCTGGCCCAGTCGCGGGGGTTACTTGCCTGCGACAAGCTGGGTGATGTCCCTGTGAGAATTACACCACATAAGTCGCTCAATATGGTCCAAGGTCTTGTTTTCCATAAAGACCTGCTGTTACAATCCGACGACGAGTTACGCGTAAACTTGGAGCGCAGAGGAGTCCACTTCGTCGGGCGTGTCCATAGGGGACCAAAGGATCACAAGGTTGCCACCGGTGCTTTCATCCTGGCCTTCGAGGGCGATACCCTGCCTGAGAAGGTCAAGGTAATGGTTTACCGGTGCGACGTGAAACCGTATATTCCTCCCCCTATGAGGTGTTTTAAATGCTGGAAATTCGGCCACATGTCCTCAAGATGTACCTCCACCGCTACATGCAGGGACTGTGGACGGGCAGCACACCCGGACACTCCATGTACACCGCCTCCAGTCTGTGTTAACTGTGGTCTCAATCCTCCTTGTTCGTCGGATTGCGCCATATTTCGTAAGGAACGGAAGATAATGGAATTTAAGACCTTGGACCGGCTTTCTTATTCTGAGGCTCGAAAGAAGTATGAGCGACTTCACCCCATCACCATGACCGCCTCTTTCGCAGCAGTGACATCATCGCCATCCACCTTTGTAACTGCAGCAGACAAAAGTGTTTCTGTCTCCACTGGCCGTCAGGGCCGTCAACTCAAACCTGCCCCCACAGTGGTCGGGGGCTCCATTCCTCCTCCTGCTCCCAAGGCAATTGCTTCGGGAGCGGCCCCCCAATCCTCCGTCGGAGAAGCGTCAACCTTCTCCGGCTGCCCTCAGCCAGAAGGGGTCCCTAGGGACGCTCCCTTCTGCAGCTTCCACCAGTGCCGATGCCGGCACAAGCCAGAAGCAGGCACCGTCGCCTGCTGCTGGCCGCAGGGCGTCGGGCTCTCCCTCTGTCACTGAGACGGAGGCTGAGTCTGCAAAGCCCCTCCTGGTGAAGCCCCCGAGGGATAAGAGGGTTCGGACAAAAAATAACAAAGATAAGGCTAAAGAAACCCCGGTGGCCACAGTGCCACCTGCTCCCTCCGCCGCTGAGGACGAGGTGGAAATACTTGCATCCCCCGAGGATCTTGCGCTCTTAGACGCATCGGACTCTATGGATTTAGACGCTGATGCATCGCTACCTGTGGATGCAAAAGCTACTGAGGTGTAATACATCACATCCTTTCATTCAAGCCTTCCCAGCTGTCAGACACTATCCTCCAATGGAACTGCGGCAGTTTTTTCACCCACCTGGCTGAGCTACGACAACTTTTGAGCGTTACACCTGCTCTCTGCATTGCCCTGCAGGAAACCTGGTTTTTCGGCAATGCGGACCCCTGCCCTTCGGGGCTATAGGGGATACTTCTGTAATCGTAGCCAGTATAACAGGGTGTCAGGTGGAGTGTGTGTGTATGTCCTTACCTCTGTATATAGAGAACCTGTGCCCCTTCAGACACCGTTGGAAGCGGTGGCTGTTCGGTTAAGGACAACACAAGAGATTACTGTCTGCAGTCTCTACCTCCCTCCTGATGGCGGTGGCGGCGTCAACAGAGGATCAAAAGCAACTGCAAAGCGATTTAGACAAAATTTCTTCTTGGTGCGAAAATTGGCAATTGACACTAAATAAAGAAAAGTGTGAAGTAATACACATGACCACTAAAAGAAATCCGCTGAACTTCAATTACGCGATAAATCAGTCAAACCTTAAGGTCGTAAATTCTACCAAATACCTAGGAGTTACAATTACGAACAACTTTGACTGGAGAGAACACACAGAAAATATTGTGGGGAAGGCGAACCAAAGATTACGTTTCATTGGCAGAACGCTTAGACGATGCACCAGCTCCACCAAAGAGACTGCCTACATCACACTTGTGCGTCCTCTCTTGGAGTACTGTTGCCCCTTGTGGGACCCTCACCAGGTGGGACTGACGGAAGATATTGAGAAGGTTCAGAGAAGGGCAGCTCGTTTTGTTTTATCACGTTACGGGGGGGAAAGCGTCACGGAAATGTTGCACGAATTGGGGTGGAAATCATTAAAAGAAAGACGTTATTCATTGCGGCGTGATCTGTTTGCGAAGTTTCAATCACCGACTTTTAGTTCTGAATGTGAAAATATTTTGCTAGCACCCACCTACTTAGGGAGACATGACCATCCCAATAAAATAAGAGAAATCAGATCGAAAACGGAACGATTTAGGTGTTCTTTCTTCCCGCGCGCTATTAGAGAATGGAACGGTAGAGAAAAGTTATGAAGGTGGTTAATGAACCCTCTGCCAGGCACTTGAATGTGATTTGCAGAGTATCGATGTAGATGTAGATGGCGATGTCTCTATGGCTGTCTTGGATGCACTTATCTCGCAACTTCCGCCACCTTTTTTGCTCTTGGGGGACTTTAATGCCCACAATCCCCTGTGGGGTGGTTCTACGATCTCTGGCCGTGGCAGAGTTGTCGAGGACGTGCTTTCTCAGCTCGACCTCTGCCTCTTGAATACAGGTGCCCCCACACATTTCAGTATGGCACACGGCACATTCTCGGCCCTTGATCTGTCGATATGCAGCCACAGCCTTCCGCCATCCATCCATTGGAGTGTCCATGATGACTTGTGCGGCAGTGACCATTTTCCGATCTTTTTGTCACTCCCACAACGTCAGTCCCCAGCACGCTCTCCTCGGTGGGCTCTTCATAGGGCTCACTGGGAAGGCGACACCTCTGCTGCCATCGTTGGCCCTCCCCCACTCGATACCATCGATGTGGTGGCTGAGAGCGCCACGCAGTCCATATTGTCTGCTGCAGAAGCTAATATTCCTCGTTCCTCGGGGCGCCCACGGCGTAAGGCGGTGCCGTGGTGGTCACCAGAGGTCGCTGACGCCATTAAAGACCGTATGCAGGCCCTACAGCGGTACAAGCGGCACCCTACTCTTGAACACCTCATTACCTTTAAAAGGCTCCGTGCTCGTGCTCGATGTTTAATTAGAAGACGGAAACGGGAGTGTTGGGAGACATACGTTTCCACCATTGGGTCAGGTATCTCCACTTCCGAGGTCTGGAGCCGGATTAGGCGCTTACGGCGATACACGACAACAACAATCCCTGGTATCTCCGTGAATGGAGCCATATGTACGGATCCAATGACTCTTGCAGAGATGTTTGCTGAGCATTATGCTCGTGCTTCTGCCTCTGCAAACTACCCACCGGCCTTCCGTACGTTAAAGGAGCGGGTGGAACTCAAGCCTCTCTCTTTTACCACCCGCCGCACTGAGGCTTATAACGCTCCATTCTGTGAGTGGGAGCTACTTGGTGCCCTCACGCAATGTCCTGACACGGCCCCTGGGCCTGATAGCATCCATGCCCAAATGCTGCAACACCTCTCTGCAGAAAGCCTGGGTAATATCCTCGCCATTTTCAATCGGATCTGGAGCGGCGGGGTATTCCCTTCGCAGTGGCAGGAGGGTATCATCATACCTGTGATGAAACCGGGCATGATCAGTAGGCGGCTGTGCTGGATCCTCCAGACTCGGGGCTTATTGGCTCCGTGCCAGGGAGGATTCCGCCAGGGTCGCTCCACCACCTACAACCTGGTGTACCTCTAGTCCGCAATCCGCACAGCCTTTTCCAGGCGCCAACATCTCGTAGCCGTCTTCTTTAACATGCACAAGGCGTATGACACAACTTGGCGACACCACATACTTACTACTTTACATGGGTGGCGCCTCCGGGGCTCCCTTCCGATTTTTATTAATAACTTTTTAGCTGTCCGTTCTTTAAGAGTTCAAGTTGGTGCCTCTCGAAGCACCTCATGTGCTGGAAAATGGGGTTCCTCAGGGCTCTGTTCTGAGTGTTCCCTTATTTTTAATAGCCATTAATGGCCTAGCAACAGCATTTGGGTCGTCAGTATCCCCTTCACTATATGCTGACGACTTCTGCATCTATTTTAGCTCTTCCAGCACACAAGTGGCTGAACGCAGACTGCAGGGAGCGATTCGACAAGCACAATCCTGGGCTCTTGCCCACGGCTTCCAGTTTTCTGCGGCCAAGACTAGTGTTATGCACTTCTGTCGGCATCGGACTGTTCACCCACACCCCGAACTTTACCTCGACAACCACTTACTTCAAGTAGTGGACACACACAGGTTTTTAGGGCTTGTCTTCGACGCTCGGCTGACGTGGCTTCCTCATATTCGTCAGCTGAAGCAGGAGTGCTGGCGCCATCTGAATGTTCTTCGCCACCTGGGCCATACAAGTTGGGTCGCGAATCGCTCCACACTATTACGACTCTACACAGCACTGGTACAGTCACGGCTTGACTTTGGATGCATTGCCTACGGTTCAGCATCCCCTTCGGCATTGCGCCTGTTGGACCCCATCCACCACTGTGGGGTTCGCATCACGACGGTTGCCTTCCGCACCAGCCCTGTGAACAGCTTACTCGTGGAGGCTGGGGTCCCACCTTTGGAGATACGCCGCCAACACCTGCTAGTGGCTTATGCAGCCAATGTATATTGCTCCCCAGGCCACCCAAACCGGCGTCTCCTCTTTTCTGATGTGGTTGTCCGTCCTCATCAGCGACGCCCTAGATCAGGTCATACGATTGCCTTTCGAGTTCGATCCCTCCTGCTGGAGCTTGAGTCTTTTCCCCTTCCATCTCCCTATCGGGTCCATGCACGTTCACCCCCGTGGTGCTTGCCAAGGCACCTGGCTGGACTTGGCCCATGGGCCCAAAGACTCAGTTCCACTGGAGGCGCTCTGCCGTCAGTTCTCGGCTGTCATAGCGGAGTTCCGTGGTTATGACCTGATCTACACAGATGGTTCAATAGTTGATGGGTGTGTGGGATTTGCCTATACTCATGGTGACCATGTGGAACAGCACTCTCTGCCGAATGGCTGCATTGTTTACACTGCAGAGCTGGTGGCTATTCACAGAGCTCTCATGCATATCCGGTCCTGCTCAGGCGAGTCTTTTGTTGTTTGCAGCGTCTCCCTGAGCAGCCTCCGAGCTCTGGAGCAGTGTTACCCGCGGTCTCCTCTGGTGTTGGCCATACAGGAGACGCTTTGTGCCATTGAACAGTCCGGGCGATCAGTGGTGTTCATCTGGTCTCCCGGTCATGTGGGCATGTGGGCATCCCGGGCAACGAACGTGTTGACAGACTTGCCAGGCAGGCAGTCAGTGCGTCCATTTTGGACATTGGCCTCCTGGCGTCTAATCTCCGTTCGTTGTTGCGCCACCGCGTACATCAGCGTTGGGATGCCGAGTGGCATAGCCTGGGCACACCCAACAAGCTTCGGGTAGGCAAGGAGACCGCCACCGCATGGCGTTCTTCCATGCTGGCCTCTCGCCGGGACTCCGTGGTGCTGTGTAGACTCCGTATTGGGCATTCGTGGCTCACCCACGGACATCTTCGTGGTGAGGCCCCGCCCCAGTGTCAGTGTGGCTCCCATCTCACTTCGCAAACCTAATCTCTGGGCGCATTTATTTGACGTCCGCGCTTTTATTTTTGACATTTTGTGATGGACTGGGGGACTGATGACCATTGTAGTCTTGTCCCCCTTTAAACATCCAAATAACAACAACAAATTGCACGTTCTCACGGAGCCCCTCCTCAGCAAGATGACTAATATTTAATTTCCAACATAGTGGTGGGGATGTTGGAGGACAACCCTGCATTCGTAACACACAGATGTATCCACAGTGATCGCTAATAGCTACAGGCAAAACATTGACACTATATAAACTTGATCTTAAGTCTTGAGTTACGTATATTCTATCTATCCGACTTGCGCCTCCATTATAAAAGTGTGTAAATTTGGTCAAGTTAGGGGAAAAGTATCGCCACGAATCGGTTAAATTTTTTGCAGTCAAAAGTTGGGATAATTCGTCACATTTTGTAGGAGTTGGGTGTTGATCGGCAAGGGAAACAACGCAATTGAAGTCCCCGCCGAGAACAATAGGTCGAGTTGTGGCTAGAAGTGGGCAAATTTCGGTCGCGAAAAAGTTGGACCTAGCGCTTCTTTTATCCGTCCCCGACATGGCATAGATATTAATAAATTGGACACCTGCAATGATGCATGCTATAGCTCTGCCAGTAGGCAAGAGCAGAATGTCCGATGCCTCTAGTGAATTTTTATATAATAACGCAGTACCACGTTTAGTTTCAAGATCTATATTTGTTATGATATGGTAACCTGGAATGTTATTAAATACATTGGGATAAACCTCTTGCAGGAAAACAACTTTAAAATCGCTATTGTGTAGGAGATCTTTAGATATTTCGATAGGCGAACAGCCGCCCACGTACGGAAATCACACTAAAAACGCTTTTACGCAATAACGCAAGCACATTTTTAACGCCGGCCGCGGTGGCCGAGGAGACTAAGGCGCTCCAGTCACGGTCTTCAGGGCCACTACGGTCGGGGGTTCGAATCCCCCCTCGGGCATGGATATTTGTGCCGTCCTAGTTTGTAAGTAGTTCATAAGTTTAGGGACTGATGACCCCGTAGTTAAGTCCCATAGACATTACAAACATTTGAACATTTTTAACGAAAGTTAACGCAGCGCCCCGGCTCTCGTCTCCAAGCCGGGCGCCAACAGACAACGTGGTATAGGCGTTGGCGCCAGTACAGTGTCCCCGCACGCTACAAGTCACCTCCATCTCCTCTCATAACACCTAGAATCTCAATTTTCTTCATAAATCGGCCCATATTCGATAGATGGCGTCTGCTTCCGCCACAAGGTGCGCCTTTAGAGCTAGTGCACAGTGGCCACCGGCCGCGAAGGCGGAGCGCAGTGCACGCCTGGCGTTTCCGAAGCGTCTGCCCCATTAGCCAGCGTGTCCCGCGGGCGGGGTGCGGTGCTCTATGCGCCCCACGTCATTCGCGATCGCCCGTGGCTTCCGACACTCGCAAAAGGACGCGGTGTTTTCAAACAGCTGAGTAACGTATGAGCTAAGCGCTCGCGGCGATTCTCGTGCCAGAAGACTGCACAATTAAGATTAGTTCATTTTCAATTATTGCCCAGCGTACTCGCATAGCGTCCCCTCCCCTTAGGTCTCGACTTGTCTCGACTGCCGCTCGGGGGATGGCCTCTTTGACAGATGAAGTACGCGGAAATATCTGCGAGAGACGCCCTAACGTCGTAGACGCCTTACGGGCGAGTGGCAGAGGCGACAGCGAAAGCTTAGCTCCATTGATATCGGTCTAAATAAGTGCTGTGGAGTGAAGAGATGCGAATTTTCGGACAACAAAGAAAGATAAACAATCGGGGAAGGGTCACCAAAGTAACGTTGTATTTCGAATCTGAAGATAACTGTGTACTTTCAAACGTGGCAAAACTCATAATACCGGACTTCGTGATCATAACAGTTATGAAAACATCCACACAGACCTTTGTTATTTACAAAGCTTGCATGCTTTGGGTATTTACAAGAGTTAAAAGGAAAAGAAGAGAAAAAAAACTTTTCTTGTGGCAGTGTCTGCGAAAATATAACTTCCTTGCCGTCGATCGAAATTAGTACAGGAGTACTGTAGAGCGGCGAGGAACGGATCCCAGAAAAGAGAAACCGGGAAAGGTCACCATAATAACGCTTCTATGTAGCAGCAAAGCGAAATGTTTATTTACCAATGTGGCAAATTACACAATATCGGACTTCGTGATTACAGTATCTATGAATACAAACATTCTTGTTAATTCCACAGCACTCTACCTCGTAATATTTTCAAAAAAAATTTACGAAAATTTTCTTACAGCTGTTACAACAATTAGAATTGCTTACAGAGCATAATTCGTGCCATAAAAATATAGCTTCCACATCTATGTAAAATTATCCGGAAAAAAAAGAAGGGAGCCAACAGCACCTTTTTTTAATATCCTTGATTAAACTTTTTTATGTACAAAAGAACAGATACATTGAGATGTTACAGTTTTAATTTTTCTACATTTGACATATTTCCAGTGTTTAGTATTAATCTATAACTTCAAAGTCCCTGAAAGAGAAGTTTACGCACAAGATAATTTTCTTTTTTCTACTTTGATATTCGTGTTTTATTAATTTCTGATTTGCAGTCTCTCAAGTTATGAAGTAGTTATTAAATGTCAAAACAAAACAAATCACAATGTTAGATATATGTTTTGTATTGGTATTGACATTGTTATCTAAATTTTAAAGAAATTTACGGGGGGGGGGGCGATATATTTACGTAAGACAGAAAGAAGATGTATAGTACATGAATGTGCATTTTCATAAATAGATCAGTTGAAAGAGACATGTAGCTGATCATATTAACACAAGGAAAAGAAAAAAAAATATTGTTAATCTAGTTTAAAGCAAATTGGGTACATATTAAAAGGCACATATATATGATTTGCACTGGTGTGTTGACGTGATTTTCTAATTTTAAGCAATTCAAGGGGGGGGGGATATATTTACAGGACCAGATATTTTTAAAGTAAATACGTGTGCAATTTCATAAACAAATCAGTTGAAAGAAAACTCTTAAAACTCATTACAACAAGAGAAATAATTATTATTAATCTAGTTGTAAGCACTGTGAAACATAACTTTATAGTAAATTAATTGCTTGACTGTGATACTACACTTAATAATTTTTATTATATCTTTTTTTCCTGTTGTTTCGCTTTCTTTTTCAGCACAACTTTTCGTAAACTCACTCCACACTGACACTACACTAAACACTGCACAGCACACTGCACGATGAGGGCTGTAGCGGGTGTCGATTTTGGCTGCGGTGGGAGGGGGGGGGGCGTGGCTCCTGAGGAGGGATGTGACTGGTGTGTGGTCACAGCGACTGTAAGACATCTCTGAAGGCGGCTTCTAGCGGGATCTGCAGGAACCTCTGGAAGGTCTCGCGGTACCGACTGCGTCGATGGGCCCTCTTGTGTTCTTCCCACAGGTCCATAAGGAACTGTATTCGGTCGGTCTGGCGTTTGGCGACAACAGCGTGCGCTGTCATTGCAAAGATCCACATTGTGGAAGTTCTCTTGGTCTGTGGGAACGGTTTTGCCTCTGGTATTTTGATTGCTGTTATTGGTATCGTCCGCTGGTCGGTCCTGTTGATGTGGGCCACCATTTTCCTGCAGCTCGCCCATATTTCTTTGCTCCCACTGCAGTCGAAACGGTGCTCTAATGTGTCCGGTTGGTTGCAGATGTCGCAGTTTGGTGAGTCTATTCTGTTTATTTGTGCCAGTCTCTGATTAGTGGCTATGGTGCCATGGACCACCTAGTACCACGTGTCTTTTGCCTCTATTGGCAGGTCTCTGATAAGTTGGCTTCCCCCTCAGAGCGCTGTATATTTTTTTCGTCGTCCTATGCAGTGGATTTGTGATCGTGTCGTAGGCGTAGCTTTTATCCACAATTATTTCCTTGATGTGTCCCATCTTGTATGGGATGTGGCTAGTGTCGGCAGGTTTATTGGTTTCTAGCAGGCTTGCTGTTATGCTGCTCGGATTTCTGTCTTGTATTTTGATTGCTCTGTGGAGCAACAACGCCGCACATTTTGTCCTCACGTCGGCCAAGCCGAGCCCGCCCTCCTCTCTCGACATGCAGCACGTCGATTGCGACACTCGAAATATTTCCCGCCTCCACAGCAGGTAGCCGACTGCGCCTGCGATCGACCTCGCTATCTCCGCCGGTGCTCTTAATATTTGCGCCATGTACCACGCCTTTGACGGGATAGTCACATTTATCAGTTCTACTCTTTGGGTCAGAGCTAGTCTGCATGGGTTCTCGCTAGGCCTCGTATTGTATATAGAACGTTCTTCCAATTCTGCGCTGCCATTTTGAGGAGGCCATTTTTCGATGTTTATTCCAAGTGTTTTGTGTTGTTCCGTTAGATGGTACCATGTCTTGGCTGTTCTTATTCTACCGTTCCCTATCGGAAGCAGGGCTGTTTTGCTAGGGTTTGTTTTTGCTCCCGCTGCCTTCTCGTAGCATTGCAGAATCGGTTCTATCTTCTTGATATCGTCCTCTTCCTCTACGAATATGGCCATGTCATCAGCGTATGCCATGCACGCGACTGCTCTGACCCCTACTTTATATCCAGTCAGATTTGCCGCCAGTTTCCTCAGCAGTGGATCCAGTGCTACTGCAAACATCGCCATGCTGAGTGGACAGCCTTGTCTTACAGATTTTCCCAGTCTTATCTGTTTGCTTGTCACCCATTGATTGATATCCTTGAAGTTGAGGCGCTTACGATGTTCTGAATAATCTTAGTGAATTTTGTGCCGAATCCTAGTCTGGTGAGAGTTTTCAATAGATATTTGTGATTTATCCTGTCGAATGCCTTATGGAAGTCCACTGAAATTATGGCTCCATTCTTCTGCATTGTTGCGGCATGGGATATGACATCTCTGTACGTGCACACGGCGTCGAAGATACTTCTGCCAGGCACTGCACACATCTGCCATGGGCTGATGGCTTTTTCATCGCTCTCTCCCCTCAGGGGCTCAGCATTAATTTGCTGAGTACGGGCTTGGCGAACCCGGGGTCCTGAGCTGTGGGCTGTGTCGCGCCAACAGTCCGCTACACCGTAAGCTCTGTGCGTGCTTCAACGACCATCGTTCGGCGCGACGGTGGAACGTTGTACGTTTCAGAGCCCGGGGATCTTGGCTTAATCGCCCGGGTCGCGAGGACGGTACAAACCTCTATAAAAAAACCCTCAATCTCAAGGTGTGCTACGTGCCGAGGAGATGCATGGCTGTTGAGGTTGAACAGCCGCTAGCGAGCAACCTCTGAGGAACCTGCCGCACCTCAGTTGTATGAGGCTTACCCAGGCAAGCGGGTCTCTGCCAGGGTGGACCTTTAGTTCCCTAGCTGCTCGTGGGACGAGAATGAAACGAGCAATCAATAGCGTCGCCACACGCAAACCTGGCGTTTCTAAGCGTGGAAAAACAGACTTCGATGCAACTGCTTATGATCCTAAGACGTTCCCTTCCCTTGGCACCCCCAGGGAGGAACGTAGAGACCTTCGCCGATCTGAACCACACTCGCCACAATACCTAGTATGTGCCCGTTCCGATGGAGAGTCCTTTCTGTCTACTAAGCCACAGTTCTTCGTCGAACAGCTCTAAGACAAGTTTGGCGAAGTGGAGTCGTTCTCAAAGATGAAGAGTGGGGCTGTATTAATACAAACGGCGTCCCCAGCCCAATCGCGGGCATTGCTTGCCTGCGATAAGTTGGGTGACATCCCTGTGACAATCACGCCCCACAAGTCCTTAAACATGGTCCAGGGTCTAATCTATCAGAGAGATCTGTTGTCCCAGACCGATGAAGAATTGCGAGCAAACTTGCAGCGTCGAGGGGTTCACTTCATCCGGCGTGTATACAGGGGACCCAAAGATAGCAGGGTTGCCACCGGTGCCTTTATCTTGGCCTTCGAAGATGATACACTGCCTGAGAAGGTCAAGATAATGGTATACCGTGTTGATGTCAAACCGTATGTCCCTCCCCCAATGCGGTGTTTCCGGTGCTGGAAGTTCGGGCACATGTCGTCCCGATGTACTTCCAGCCCGAACTGCAGGGAGTGTGGACGGCCATCACACCCGGACACCCCTTGTACCCCACCTCCTGTTTGCGTAAATTGCGGGCAACATCATCCGCCCTGCTCGCCAACTTGTACTGTTCATCGGGAAAGGAAAATGATGGAAATCAAGACCCTGGAACGGCTTACTTTCTCTGAGGCACGCAAAAAGTACGAGCGACTCCATCCTGTGAAGATGACATCTTTTGCCGCAGTCACAGCGGCACCTCTTCCATTCAGTTCGATAGCACCAGTATCATCTCAATCTGTGGGCCCTATGGGCCAACAATCATCGACTGCCCCCTCGATGGGTGGGGGACCATCCACATCTCTTGCTCCCACAACACCTGTGGGAGAAATATCTACCCCATCACCGGGGACTCCAGTCCCCACTCCCCAGCCGGGGAAGCACCAGCCTTCCCCGGCCCCTCTCGCCCGGAAGGGGTCCCTTGTGGAACCCCCTCCTGAGGCTTCCACTAGTGGTTTGGAGGGTCCCAGCCAGAGGCTGCAGGATCCACCTGCCCCCAGTCGTCGGGCTTCCCGATCGACATCGGGCCCAGAAACCGCTAGTGAGAAGTCCTCCCAGCCCTTAAGACCAAAAGGGCAGCAGGAGGTAAAGAAGAAAAAACCGAAGAAGAAAGTCTCCTCGGAGACTTCAAAGTCAAGGAATCCTGCATCATCTACATCAGAAGATGAGGTTCAGATCTTCGCGTCTCTCGAGGATCTGGCCCTCACTAAAACGCTTGAGCCAATGCTCCTTGATGATGCAGATGTGCAACGACAGGCAGACCGCAAATCTTTGGGCTGACAATATTCAGTCCTTCATCATGGTCTTCCACATGAATCACATTCTCCAGTGGAATTGCGGAGGGTTTTTCAACCATCTAGCTGAGCTACAGCAGTTGTTGTGCCGTTTCCCAGTGTTGTGTATGGCTCTACAGGAAACTTGGTTTCCTGCTCAGCGGTCCCCGGCCCTTTGAGGCTATCGGGGCTACTTCAACAACCGTGTCAACTGTGATAGAGCCTCTGGTGGTGTCTGTATATACACCCTTGCCACTGTCCCCAGTATTGCTGTGCCTCTCTGCACACCTATTGAGGCTGTTGCTGTTCGCCTTCGGGCTATGCTGGAATTGACTGTCTGTTCAATATACCTTCCTCCAGACAGGGATGTTTCGCCCACTGATCTTGCTGCTCTGGTAGCACAGCTGCCCCCACCGTTTCTTCTCTTGGGGGATTTTAACGCCCATCACCCTTTATGGGGCGGAATAGAGACAACCCGACGTGGTAGGGATGTTGAAGCTCTTATTGCACAACTAGACATCTGCCTTCTCAATACTGGTTCCCCGACGCACTTCAGTGTTGCGCATGGCACTTTCTCAGCTATTGATCTCTCGGTCTGCAGCCCGATCCTTCTTCCACACCTCACATGGAGGGCCCACGATGACCTCTGCGGGAGCGACCATTTTCCTATCCTTTTGTCGCTCCCACAGTCTCGACAGGCGGAACAACTGCCTCGATGGTCCCTCCATAGGGCTGATTGGCAGCGTTACACTTCTGCTGCTGTCATTCCTTCTCAACTGCCAGCCAATGTGGATGTGGCAGTCCAACAGGTGACTGTCGCCATAGTCTCCGCTGCTGAGGCCACTGTTCCAACCACCTCAGGGTCCCCTCGGCGCAAATCTGTGCCTTGGTGGTCACAAGAAATCGCCGAAGCCATTCGAGATCGGCGTAGGGCACTTCAGCGCTACCGGCGACATCCCACCATCGATCACCTGATTGCTTTTAAACGGCTACGGGCCCGAGCACGACGGCTTATATGGCAAAGTAAGCAAGATTGTTGGGAGAGGTACGTCACCTCTATTGGATCTCGTGCCTCACCTTCTCGGGTGTGGACTCAGGTTCGACGACTTTTCGGGTACCGCCCACCAACAGGAATCCCCTGTCTTCGCTTACAGGGTATTGTCTGCTCGGACCCGCTTGCTGTCGCCGAGCACATGGCTAAGTTTTATGCAGGCATCAGTTCAACTGCAGCTTACAGTGAAGCCTTTTGCGCCATTAAAGAACGAGTTGAGCGGAAGCCACTGTCGTTACACACACGTCGCCGGGAGCCATACAATGCACCCTTTAGCGAGTGGGAGTTTAAAAGTGCCCTTTCTGCATGCCCCGATACTTGTCCAGGACCAGATCGTGTTCATAGCCAATTTCTTCGGCATCTTTCTGTGGACGCTCAGAACCAACTGCTCACCTTGTTTAACCGTCTCTGGGCAGACGGTGTTTTTCCTTCCCAATGGCGGGAAAGCACCGTCATCCCAGTGATAAAACCTGGCGCTGACCCACAGGTGGCTGACAGTTACCGTCCGATCAGCCTGACAAACGTCCTATGTAAGCTCGTTGAACGGATGGTGAGTCGGCGGCTTATGTGGATCCTTGAAGACCGGGACTCCTGGTAGCACAACAAGGGGGTTTCCGTAAGGGCCGCTCCACAATTGACAATCTTGTGTCCTTGGAGTCGGCTATTCGTACAGCTTTTACCCGCCGTGAACACCTTGTTGCTGTATTTTTGATCTTCGGAAAGCGTACAACACAACCTGGCGCCACCACATACTGGCTACATTGTATGACTGGGGCTTGCGGGGCCCACTTCCAATCTTTATCAGGAATTTTCTCTCCCACCGCTCCTTTAGGGTTAGGGTGGGTACCACCCTTAGTTCCTCATACATCCAAGAGAACGGTGTCCCACAGGGCTCCGTCCTCAGTGTGC
The DNA here is from genome assembly GCA_026315105.1 of Locusta migratoria. Lineage (NCBI taxonomy): Eukaryota > Metazoa > Arthropoda > Insecta > Orthoptera > Acrididae > Locusta > Locusta migratoria. Next base: position 568,783,876 of record CM048746.1, read on the forward strand.
CTTTGTTTTTAATCGCCATAAACGGGCTTGCCACGGCTGTGGGATCCTCTGTCTGTTCCAGCTTGTTTGCAGATGACTTTTGTTTATATTATAGTTCGGCTATTATTAGCGTCGCTGAACGGCGGCTACAGGGAGCCATCCGGAAAGCTGAATCATGGGCCTCTACCCATGGTTTTCAGTTTTCAGCGCAGAAGACCCGCGTGATACATTTCTGTCGACGGCGAGCAGTTCACATGGATCCCGAGTTATATCTCGGTGGTGAATTGCTCGTTGTCGCAGAGACTCATCGGTTTCTTGGCATGGTATTCGACAACAGACTTACTTGGGTGCCACATCTGTGTCAGCTGCGACAAAAATGCTCACGGCATCTTAATATTCTTCGCTGCTTGAGCCATACTGCTTGGGGTGCTGCTCGTTCCACCCTCCTGCAGCTGTACAAGTCCTTGATACAATCAAGGCTTGATTACGGATGCCTCGTATACGACTCAGCAGCACCATCCGCCTTGAGGATCCTTGACCCCATCCACCATGGTGGTATCCGGCTGGCGACTGGGGCCTTTCGTACCAGCCCTGTGCCAAGTCTTCTAGCTGAAGCAGGGATTCCTCCATTACACTTCCGCCGGCAGCAGCTTCTCACTAGCTATGTTGCTAGAGTCCATGCCACGCCACACCATCCAAATTGCAGGCTTTTGTTTCCGACTGTTACCCCTTCTTTTCCACCACGTCGACCTAGATCAGGTCTTCCGATCGCGATCCGGGTTCGTACACTCCTCTCCTCAATTCTCTACCTCTCCCTGAGGTTTTTTCCTGCCCATCCCGTCTTCCTCCTTGGTTCATCCCCCGTTTAAAGCTCCACCTGCAATTGTCCTGCGATACAAAGGCATTAGTCTCACCACTTACACTCCGTTGCAAGTTTCTGGCAGTTCTTGCTGCTCATCGTGATGCAGAAATCCTGTACACTGCTGGTTCCCTGGTAAATGGCAGAGCTAGTTACGCTTTTATTCATGGCGACCACACGGAACAACGGTCCCTGCCGCCAGGCTGTAGTATTTTTACAGCTGAACTGATCGCCATTTCTCGTGCTCTTGACCACCTCAAAACGTACCCCCGGAAGTCGTATGTTGTGTTCAGCGACTCCCTTAGTGGCCTGCAAGCCCTTTCAAACTATTATTCTACCCATCCGTTGGTGCAATCCATCCAAAACGCCGTCGCTTCACTCGGCAAGTCTGGATGCGCGGTGGACTTTATCTGGGCCCCTGGCCACATTGGCATCCCAGGGAACGAGCGTGTCGATCGGCTGGCTAAGCTCGCCACCACCGCTCCTCCCCTGGATATTGGTATCCCAGAACGGGATATCCGAATGGATTTGCGCCATAGGGTTTTTGAGGCTTGGGACACACAATGGGCAACACTGAGCACTCCCAACAAGCTCCGAGCGATCAAGTCCTGTACGGCCGTCTGGAAGTCGTCTTTCAGGCCTTCCCGTAGGGACTCTGTTGTCCTATGTCGCCTACGTATTGGCCATACGTGGTTGACACATGGCTATCTTTTACGTCAAGAGGACCCACCGAATTGCCGTTGTGGAAGTTTGTTGACAGTGGTCCACATCCTGTCGGACTGTCCGTTTTTAGCCGTCTTGCGGCAGTCTTTTAATCTACCTACTGCGCCTGCCTTGATTTTATCTGACAATGCCTCTATGGCTGACCGAGTTTTACTTTTTATCCGTGCAGCGGGGTTTTACCATTTGATATAAAGGTGGGTTCCTTAGCCTGATCTCTCAGGCACCCATCTCTCATAACTTTTGACTCTTCTCATTTTGTGTTGTCTGACCTGCTTTATTCGTATGTTTTAGAATGTGCAGAGTGGTTGGCTCATCCTTTATTATCCTCGTGATCAGCCAGCCACAACATTCTGCTGTAACGTTTTAGTCCAATTATCTTTATTTACTCTTTGAGTTTTCTTCTTTGTGTGTCATGAACTCAATGCTCCTTGTCATTGTGTACCCACTGTGCTTTCTCTTTTGTGTGTTTTAATGATCGTCTTTTTCATCTTGCAATGCGCCACATTGGCTTTGCTTGCAACAGGGGACTGATGACCGTGCAGTCTAGTCCCCTCTAAACAACAACAACAACAACAACAACAACAAACAACATCGCTCTCTTCAGGTTCTCTGCGAGACACTTTGCTACAATTTTGTAGTCAGCATTTAGCAGCGTCACTGGTCTGAAGTCTTCCACAGTTTTGGCAGCAGTCTTCTTGGGGATTAGGATTATTGTTCCCTCGAGGAATGTCATTGCCACTTAGGATTTCGTTATTTGCGTTATCACTTTGCCAACAGCTTCCCAACATTGCAGGTAGAATTCGGTTGGAATCCCATCGTTGCCTGGTGCTCTGCCTCTGGCGCTGCCTTTGAGGACAGCTCTCGCTTCATCCTCACTGACGTTTTCTATGAGTTCCTCTCTGTCCGTGTTCGACAGGATGCGTCTCGTTTCCTGCAGGATGGACCTCGTTGCTACTTCGTCCACGTCTTCTTGTTAGAACACGTTGGCGAAGTATTGCTCTACGTGGCTTAATATGTCACGTTTAGCTGTGATCTTGTTGCCGGTTTGGTCTCGCAGATCCCTGATTACTCTAGTTTCAGCTCTTTGGCGCTCCCTGTGGAGATGGTGCAGTGTGACAGGTTCTCCCATGTCTCAGTGTGTCCGGCTTCGCGCGATTACGCCTTTCATTTGTTGCCGTTTCATCTGTATAACGTGTGCTTTTATTCTTCTAAAACGCGGCAGAAACATTTCGTCATTTTGCGGAGAACTTAGTGCGTCCCTGAGGCACTGAGTGTAGAAGTCCGCCGTGTTTCTCCTCCAGAACGCCTTTTTCGCACTGTATCTTATTATTAGTTTCGCTCTCACCAGTGGTTTCGCGTGCATTACCCACCACTCCAAGGTAGAGTTACATTCTCCTCTCCTCTCCTCTCTCTACACTTTGTCATTGTCTCCACTATGTTTTCTTTAGTTATTCACCTTCAAAGTGCGCGCTGTTTAGCTTCCAATGGCCTCTCCCTGGTGTTATCTTCTTCATGTGGAGCCATATTTTGCACTGGTAGGCGCAGTAGTCGGAGAAGACGACAGGGCAGACTTCTGTGTGTGTTATTGCGGTGGCGAGCTCTTTGTTTACATATATCCTGTCAATTCTGATTCTGCCACTGTTATAGTAGAATGTGAATTCCGTCAGCTGTGGATGTAGATGCGCCAAGAGTCCTCGAACTGTAGCCGCTTTACTAACTCTTGCAATTCGGCGCATATGTTTGGTGCCGTGACTTGGTCTTGAGCTGAAGCCAGACAGTTAAAATCTCCTCCCAGCACTATGTTGGTGTTGTGCCCGAGGAGCTCGCATATGTCCTCGTTGTAGAATTTACTTCTGGTCCGCTTGTTGTCTGTGCCTGACGGAGCGTAAATGTTTACAAACAGCGTGTCTCGAGTTGTCAGCGCTACTCCGCGGCCGTCGGCCATCCTCTTTACCTCGCCAGTCTCTATTCCTTGGCGCACTAATATCGCGGTCCCACTTTGTGACTCTGCATCCACGTTGCTAAGGTAAAGGTAAAGCAGTCAACAATCCGAAGATTGGTTTGAACACCACAGTGCTTTACTAGGCATGGTCCTGTTTGGAGGTGGTATGCCGTTGCCTTCCTCCGACCTTCAAACTGACTTACCCAGCCAGATATAGGGGGACCTACAGTTCAACGTGGGTTCCGAACCACGGTGCTACTCGTTATTTTTCACATGAGCAGTACTGCCAGAGGTGAAAGAAGTGGAAAGTGACAGATAAAAATCCTAGGACCTGGCGGGATAGGCGTCAAATCGCGGCACCTCTTCGATGGCGAGCGTCGTAACCTCTTGCAGCATTGCTACATCTACCGCTTTTAGATGCAAGAATTCAGTAAGCACGTGTATTTTCACATCCGACATCATTCTATTAATGTTACATGTGACGACGTTATACAGATGACGGCTTTCCATTGCTGTTTAGGCGCTTTGTGGAGGCCGTTTGGAGTTGTGTGGCCTGTCCGGCCTGAGGGCAATGTCCGGTGTCTTGCAGTCCTGTGGTGTACCTATGGACGATGCGTCTGATGTCTCGGCGTCCGACATATCCATTCGTTCGTCACCGCTGGTTGCAGCATCATTGCTGCGCTTCCTGTTGCGGCGTCTCTTCGCTTTTGACATCTTCTGCTCCTCGTTTGTGTGGGTCTTGATCTCCTGGTCGGATTCGTTAAGAAGCCGCGCCAGCTTAGTCACGTTCTTTCGGATCTTCTCACGCAGCTCGCTGTACGAGGTGGGCGTGGTCGCTGCGCCGGCGGCGGTCGGTGTTTTGACGGCTGCCGGCTGGGCCTCGGTCAGCCGCCTCGCATTCCATCTGGTTCCCCTCCTCCTTCTCGCCCCCCTTGGGCGCGGCCGCTGCTGCGGGCTGGCACCCGGGGTGGTCGGGGTCGGGGTGGGGGTCGTGGCGGCGGCCGGCACCTGCCGGACGACTTCCTCGGTTGGCGGGCGACCGCGGCTTGCGGCGCTGCCGGTTCGTTGACCTCGGGTGGCGCCATGGCGGGAGCGCTGGCCGTTTCTTTGTTTTCGCGTGGTGTCGCGACTCTCAGTGTAGGAAATTCACTTATGAGTTTCTGCGTTACTCCGGCGTAGCTGTCTTCCCCCCTCAGGGGCTCAGCATTAATTTGCTGAGTACGGGCTTGGCGAACCCGGGGTCCTGAGCCGTGGGCTGTGTCGCGCCAACAGTCCGCTACACCGTAAGCTCTGTGCGTGCCTCAACGACCATCGTTCGGCGCGACGGTGGAACGTTGTACGTTTCAGAGCCCGGGGATCTTGGCTTAACCGCCCGGGTCGCGAGGACGGTACAAACCTCTATAAAAAAAACCTCAATCTCAAGGTGTGCTACGTGCCGACGAGATGCATGGCTGTTGAGGTTGAACAGCCCCTAGCGAGCAACCTCTGAGGAACCTGCCGCACCTCAGTTGTATAAGGCTTACCCAGGCAAGCGGGGCTCTGCCTGGGTGGACCTTTAGTTCCCTAGCTGCTCGTGGGACAGACATAAAACGAGCAATAAATAGCGTGGGCGGTCGCAAAAACGCCGTCTCTAAGAGAGGAAGAGTTGCTTATAATGCAGCGACGTATGATCCCCGAACGTTCCCTTCCCTGGCCACCCCTTGGGAGGAACGGCGGGCCAAAGATAGAGATGAGTCTCTCTCTCCAAAGTATCTCGTTTGCAGCAGAACGGATGGGGAAACCTTCATGTCAACGAAACCACTTTTCTTCGTTGAACACCTTGAAGATAAGTTTGGTGAAGTCTCGGGTATATCGAAATTGAGGAGCGGTTCAGTACTGATCGAAACAGCGTCATCCACCCAATCGAAAGCATTACTTGCTTGCGATAAGCTGGGTGACGTTCCGGTCAGTATAACACCCCACAAATCGCTGAACATGATCCAGGGACTTATCTACCACAGAGACCTTCTTTTACAGTCGGATGACGAGCTCCACGCCAACCTAGAGCGACGGGGTGTCCACTTCGTCCGGCGCGTGCATAGGGGTTCGAAGGATAATAGGGTAGCCACCGGTGCTTTCATCTTGGCCTTTGACGGCGATACATTGCCCGAAAAGGTCAAGGTTATGGTCTACCGGTGTGATGTAAAGCCTTATATTCCTCCCCCTATGCGCTGCTTTAAATGCTGGAAGTTCGGACATATGTCCTCCAGATGTAACTCCAGCCCTACGTGTAGAGAATGCGGGCGTCCATCACACCCGGACGCTCCGTGTACTCCTCCACCTATCTGTGTAAACTGTGGGCAGCAACATCCACCCTGTTCTCCAGACTGTACTGTGCTCCGCAAAGAGCGGAAGATAATGGAAATAAAGACCCTGGATCGACTGACACATACCGAGGCGTGTAAAAAATATGAACGGCTTCACCCGGTTTCTATGACAACGTCTTTCGCTGCTGCTGCTGCTGCTGCATTATTACCACCTCTTCGATTATCTAACTTGCAACAACCATCTGTTGGCCCAAAGGGCCATCAAAGCTCATCTGCCCCCGTCAAGGTCGGGGGCACTCCTCTCACTGCCCCCCACTACCACCTGAGGGGGCCACTCCACCACTAACATCGGGGACACCAGTCCCCACCTCCCAGCCGGAGAAGGAGCAGCCTCCTCCGGCTCCCCTCTCTCGGAAGGGGTCCCTTGGGGCGCTCCCTTCCGAGGCTTCTCTTAGTCCCCTCAGGGGCTAAGCATTAATTTGCTGAGTACGGGCTTGGCGAACCCGGGGTCCTGAGCTGTGGGCTGTGTCGCGCCAACAGTCCACTACACCGTAAGCTCTGTGCGTGCTTCAACGACCATCGTTCGGCGCGACAGTGGAACGTTGTACGTTTCAGAGCACGGGGATCTTGGCTTAATCGCCCGGGTCGTGAGGACGGTACAAACCTCTATAAAAAAAAACCTCAATCTCAAGGTATGCTACATGCCGAGGAGATGCATGGCTGTTGAGGTTGAACAGCCGCTAGCGAGCAACCTCTGAGGAACCTGCCGCACCTCAGTTGTACAAGGCTTACCCAGGCAAGCGGGGCTCTGCCTGGGTGGACCTCTTTTCCCTAGCTGCTCGTGGGACGACAATGAAACGAGCAAATAAAAGCGTGGCTGGTCGCGAAAACGGCGTCTCTAAGCGTGGCAAGACAGAATTCAACGCGTCTACTTATGACCCTAAGGCGTTTCCTTCCCTCGCCACCCCGTGGGAGGAACGACAAGCCCGGAATAGATCAGAGCCATATTCGCCACAATACCTTGTTTGTGCGCGTTTAGATGGAGAATCACTTATGACCACTAAGCCGCAGTTTTTCGTCGAACATCTGGAAGACAAGTTTGGTGAAATCGAATCCTTTTCAAAAATGCGCAGTGGGGCAGTGCTGATACAGACGGCGTCCCCAGCACAGTCGAGGGCATTACTTGCCTGCGACAAGCTGGGTGATGTTCCAGTCAGTATCACGCCTCATAAGTCTCTCAACATGGTCCAGTGTTTAATCTATCATAGAGACCTCCTCTCTCAGACCGACGAGGAGTTGAGAGCATACTACGAACGTCGGGGGGTTCACTTCGTTCGGCGAGTGCACAGGGGACCTAAAGACCAGAGGGTTGCCACCGGTGCTTTTATCTTGGCCTTCGAAGGCGATGTACTGCCTGAGAAGGTCAAGGTGATGGTATACCGGTGCGACCTAAAGCGCTATGTCCCTCCCCCTATGCGGTGTTTCAGGTGCTGGAAGTTCGGGCACATGACCTCCGGTTGTACTTCCAGCCCTAACTGCAGGGAATGTGGGCGACCATCGCACCCAGACGCCCCATGTACTCCACCTCCAGTTTGTGTGAATTGTGGGCAACACCATCCGCCATGCTCGCCGAACTGTGGAGTATTACATCGCGAAAGAAAAATCATGGAGATAAAGACCCTGGATCGTTTGACATATTCAGATGCGCGGAAAAAATACGATCGGCTCCATCTGGTAAAGATGTCAACATCTTTTGCTGCAGTCATAGCGGCACCATCTTCACTGCGATCAACGGAATCCGTGTTCTCTTCGTCCGTGGGCCCTATGGGCCAACAACGATCTACTGCCCCCTCGATGGGTGGGGGCACCACTTCAACAGTTGCTCCCACAACACCACCAGTGGGAGCAAATACATCCCCTCCATTGGGGACAGCAGTCCCCGTCTCCCAGCCGGAGAAGGAATAGCCTCCTCCGGCTCCTCTCGCTCGGAAGGGGTCCCTGGGGACACTCCTTTCCGAGGCTTCTCACAGTGAACGTGGGGATCCCAGCCGACGGCTGAAGGGTCCACGACCTGCTGGTAGAAGGGCTTCTCGCTCTTCGTCCAACCCAGATGCCACCAGTGAGAAGCCCTCCCAGGCCTCTAGACCAAAGGGCCAGCGAGAGGGACGACAGAAAAAAATCAAGAAGAAGGCGACTTTGGTGGCTAGAAAGCCACAGGCGTCCTCATCCTCTACTTCGGAGGATGAGGTTGAGATCCTTGCGTCTGACGAGGATCTCGCAATACTGGGTTCTCCAGCATCCAGGATCGCTGACACTGGCGATTCTGAACAGTTGGCAGCAGATGTAACTATGGATGAACCCAATTCGAAAATTTAATATGGCCTTTCAGCTCGGCGACCACGTACTCCTTCAGTGGAACTGCGGTGGTGTTTTCAACCACCTAGCTGAATTGCAGCAGTTGTTGTGCCGCTTCCCTGCGCTCTGTTTGGCATTGCAGGAAACGTGGTTTCCTGCCCAGCGGACCCCGGCCCTTCGCGGCTATCGGGGGTACTACAAGAACCGGGTGGCATATGACAGGGTTTCAGGAGGGGTCTGTCTCTACGTTCTCGCAACTGTCCCCAGTGCTACTGTGCCTCTCCACACGGCTCTGGAGGCAGTTGCTGTTAGAATTCGGGCGAGGCAGGAGTTCACCATCTGCTCCATCTACCTTCCTCCAGATGAAGCTGTCTCTATCGCCGATATCGCTGCGTTACTAACACAGCTACCCCCACCATTTCTCCTTTTGGGGGATTTTAATGCCCACCACCCATTGTGGGGTGGAACACAAACGACGAGCCGTGGTAGAGATGTGGAGGCACTTTTGTCACAGCAAGATGTCTGCCTCTTAAACACGGGTGCCCCCACGCACTTCTGTGTGGCGCGAGGCACATACTCGGCGATAGATCTTTCTGTCTGTAGCCCGAGCCTGCTCCCGCATCTCCAATGGAAGGTCCATGATGACCTTTGCGGTAGCGACCGCTTCCCTATCCTCGTGTCGCTGCTGCATTTCCAACCTGCCGGCCACCAGCCTCGATGGTCTCTCCGAAGAGCTGATTGGCAACATTATACCTCAGCCGCTGTGATTCCTGTTTCACTGCCAGCTGATGTGGACATGGCGGTTCACCAGGTCACCAGCTCCATAGTCTCAGCCGCTGAGGCAACTATCCCCAAAACATCTGGCTCCCCCCGGCGAAGGTCCGTGCCCTGGTGGACACCAGAAATCGCCGAAGCCATCCGGGATCGTCGACGGGCGCTCCAGCACCACCGCCGTCATCCCACCATGGACAACCTGATCGCCTTTAAACGGCTCTGGGCCCGAGCTCGACAGCTCATCCGACAGAGTAAGCAGGACTGTTGGGAGCAGTATGTCGCCAACATTGGCTTTCGCACATCCTCGTCTCTGGTGTGGTCGCAGGTTCGGCGCCTCTTTGGGCACCGACCACCAGCAGCAATTCCCAGCATAAACATTCGGGGCACTGTCTGCACAGATCCCACTGCCATCGCTGAACACCTGGCGGACCACTACACTTGCATCTCCGCAACTGCGGCTTACAGTGCAGCCTTCCGTGCACTGAAAGCGCGGGTCGAGAGACGGCATCTGTCATTCTGTACCCGCCGTGAAGAAACGTACAATGCCCCTTTCAGTCAATGTGAATTAGAAACTGCCCTTGCTGCATGTCCCGATACCTCCCCGGGACCGGATCGTATCCATAGCCAGTTCCTTCGCCACCTTTCAGCAGAGTCCCAATACCACCTTCTCGCCCTGTTCAACCATCTATGGGCAGAGGGGGCTTTCCCATCACAATGGCGGGAAAGCATCGTTATCCCCGTGATGAAACCTGGTGCTGACCCACAGGTGGCCGATAGCTACCGTCCGATCTGCCTCACCAACGTTCTGTGCAAGCTCTTAGAACGTATGGTGAGTCGGCGGCTCATGTGGATACTTGAACGTCGGGGTCTGTTGTCCCCACGACAGGGGGCCTTCCGCCAAGGCCGCTCCACTGTAGATAACCTGGTAACTCTGGAGTCGGCCATCCGTACGGCTTTCAGCAGACGTGAACACCTTGTTGCCGTCTTTTTTGACCTCAGGAAGGCCTATGACACCACCTGGCGCCACCACATTCTTGCCACACTGCACGGTTGGGGCTTGCGGGGCGCACTCCCGCTTTTTATACAGAACTTTCTTTCGCTTCGCTCTTTCAGAGTTCGTGTTGGCACCTCTCTTAGCTCACCCCGTATACAGGAGAATGGAGTCCCACAGGGCTCGGTCCTTAGTGTTCCTCTCTTTCTGATCGCTATCGACGGACTTGCTGCGGCAGTGGGATCAACCGTATCCTCCTCACTCTATGCCGATGACTTCTGCCTATATTTCAGTTCTCACGGCATGGGTGTTGCTGAAAGGCGTTTGCAGGGGGCCATCACAAAAGCTCAGTCCTGGGCCACGACCCATGGATTCCAGTTCTCAGCCGCCAAAACACGGGTCATGCACTTCTGTCGCCGTCGGGCTGTACACCCGGACCCTGAGCTGTATTTGGGTCAGGATTTGCTTTGTGTCGTTCAGACGCACCGTTTTTTGGGGATGCTGTTCGATTCCCGGCTCACGTGGGTCCCACACCTGCAACAGCTGCGGAAGAAGTGTTGGCGCCACCTGAATGTCCTTCGTTGCCTAAGCCATACCACTTGGGGAGCAGCTTGTACATCTCTCCTGCAACTGTATAGGGCTCTTATCCAATCCCGTCTGGATTATGGTAGCCTGGTATACGATTCTGCAGCCCCTTCTGCACTGCGTGTCTTGGACCCAATACACCATAGTGGCGTACGTTTAGCAACAGGTGCCTTCCGCACAAGTCCCGTGACAAGTCTCCTTGCTGAGGCTGGGGTTCCCCCCCTCTGAATCCGCCGGCAGTAGCTACTGGCGTCGTACGTCGCCCGTATTCATGCCTCACCCGACCACCCAAATCATAGGCTTCTGTTCCCAGCTGCCGTTCTCCCTTCCCCACGACGACGTCCACGGTCGGGTTTCCCGATTGCGGTTCGTGTTCGTTCCCTTCTTTCTTCAATCGCATTCCTTCCTATCCCTACCACATTCCGATACCTTTCCCATACACCTCCATGGTGTGTACCTCGCCTACAGCTTAGGTTAGACTTGTCCGGTGACTCAAAAGCCTCCGTTTCGCCAATGGTCCTGTGTCGTCAGTTCCAGGCACTCATTGATTCATTCCGTGGTGCAGAAGTAGTATACACCGATGGCTCCCTTGTGGACGGTCGTGTTGGGTACGCCTCTGTTCACGGTGATCATGTTGAGCAGCGTTCCTTACCCTGTGGGACTAGTGTTTTCGCAGCTGAGCTGGTGGCTATCTCTCGCGCTCTTAAACATTTCCGTGCCTGCCCCGGGGAGTCTATAGTTATCTGTAGTGACTCCCTGAGTGCCTTGATCGCCCTAGACAAGTTTATGCCAAAGCACCATTTGGTTCAGTCCATTCAGGACGCCGTTTTCGCTCTGGGCGAGTCAGGCCGTTCGGTGGTGTTCATTTGGACCCCGGGCCACGTAGGCATTCCGGGTAACGAACGGGTTGATCGCCTGGCCAAGCAGGCCACAACATCACGACCCTTAAAGATAGGTCTCCAAGACCAGGACTTCAGGCAGCAACTGACCCGTAAGGTTCTAGGGATTTGGAACTCAGAATGGGCTGCCTTGACTGAACCAAATAAGCTACGCATAGTCAAGCCCACCACAGCTGTGTGGCGATCCTCCCTGCGAGCCTCTCGTAGGGAGTCAGTAGTCATCTGCAGACTGCGTATTGGACATACATGGTTGACGCACGGCCACCTTCTACGACGAGAGGACCCTCCAACTTGCCGTTGTGGTGCACTATTGACTGTGGTCCACGTTCTGGTGGACTGCTTACTTTTAGCCGACTTGAGGCAGTCTTTTACACTGCCTTCAGAGCTTCCATTGATTTTATCAGACAATGCCTCTATGGTCGATCGTGTTTTGGGTTTTATTCGCGCAACTGGCTTTTATTGGTCTATTTAGTGGTGGGGCCTATAAGCCCGCCCTGTCGGGCTTCAACCCCTCCAGAACAATAGGCCGCTGTTATTTTACGGTTTATGACTTGATTTTCAATTGAGGATTTTAAAGTGTGCAGAGTGGCTGGCTCATCCTGTATTATTTTGTGATCAGTCAGCCACACACTTCTGCTGCCTTGTTTTAGCTTACTGTCTATTTTGTCAACTTCTGTCTTGTTCTTTGTTTCGTGTCATTATTTTACCAATGACTGTCTCTCTGTGCCCAGAGTACACTGGACCTCGGGTACAATGCGACGAAAAGGAAACTTTTAGAAGTTAACTCTTAACAGGGAACGGGGGACTGATAACCCAGCAGTTGAGTCCCCTTTAAAAACCCAACAACAACAACAACAACAACAACAACAACAACAGCTTCTCTTAGTGATCCACCGGATCCCAGCCACAGGCGGATGGATCCCAAACCTATTGGTAGAAGGGCTTCCCGCTCTTCCTCTACCACTGACGCCACTATAGAGAAGCCCTCCCGGCCCTGCAAACCTAAGGGAAAAAACGGAAAAAGAAGACCAAAGAGTCTTTGGTGGCTCTACAGCCACCTGCCACCTCATCTTCTGCATCGGACGATGAGGTACAGATCCTCGTGTCACGTGAGGATCTTGCACTTACTGCCTCTCCAGAACGCATGATCCTCGATTCTGAATGCTCCAAATCGGCAGCAGCAGATGAACCCATGCAATAGTTTTATTTATACTTTGCATCATGGCATTTAAAGTCATGCACCATCAAATTCTCCAGTGGAATTGCGGCGGTTTTTTCCACCACCTGGCTGAGCTGCAACAGCTAATTTGCCAAGTCCCTTTGCTCTGCATAGCGTTACAGGAAACGTGGTTTCCTGCCCAGAAGACCCCTGCCCTACGTGGCTACCGGGGCTTTTTTTAAAAACCGTCCTTTCTGTGACAGGGTCTCTGGAGGTGTGTGCCTCTATGTCCTTGCCGCTGTCCCCAGTACAGCTGTGCCCCTCACCACGAATCTCGAGGCAGTGGCTGTTAGGATCAGAGCAAGGCAGGAACTAACGATCTGTTCCCTCTACCTCCCGCCAGATGAGATTGATTGTCTTGCTGACCTTGGTGCCTTGATATCTTAACTTCCCCCACCGTTTCTCCATTTGGGGGATTTTAATGCCCACCACCCGATGTGGGGTGGGACGCAGACTTCGGTGGGTGGTAGGGACGTGGCGATGCTCCTGACACAGCAGAACCTTTGCCTTCTGAACACGGGTGCTCCGACGCACTTCAGCGTAGCTCACGGCACATACTCGGCCATCGACCTGTCCATTTGTAGCCCGAGTCTTCTCCCTCGTCTGAATTGGACTGTGCATGATGATCTCTGTGGCAGCGACCATTTTCCCATCTTACTGTCGCTCCCAGAGACTCAAGCCGCAAGCCGGCTGCCTCATTGGTCGCTACATAGGGCTGACTGGCCGGCATATGCTTCAGCTGCGGTGGTTACGACTCCACTTTCGGCTGACATTGAAGTGGCTGTCCAGCAAGTCACAAAGGCCATAGTTTCCGCAGCCGAGAAAACTGTTCCAACCGCATCCGCGTCACTTAGATGTACAACGTTCCACCGTCGCGCCGAACGATGGTCGTTGAAGCACGCACAGAGCTTACGGTGTAGCGGACTGTTGGTGCGACACAGCCCACAGCTCAGGACCCCGGGTTCGCCAAGCCCGTACTCAGCAAATTAATGCTGAGCCCCTGAGGGGTCTCTATGAGAAATGCGTCTTGAGAAAGTTTCGTATTTGTTTGTAAATAGAAGCAAAACGCGTCTGGCGAAAAACTTTTCTTAAATTGCACTTAGTTAAAGACTGGTGAAAACAGTAACTTACGTAACTGCTGCAGAAGATGACCATGTAAATTATTATACATCATTTTGTTTAGAAAGTTTAAAATATGTACTTAGAAATTAGTAAAAAAAACAAAACAAAGCAATATCGCATTTCGAAGAGGCAATATTGTCGTTTCTTATATTATCAGAGTTAAACTGCGTCACGATTTTTTAAACTATAGTTCTTATATCACGATTGTGATATTTATCGACTTCTGGACGCCACAATCTCTTTCTTTCCCGAAGCATATTAGTTCATCACTGTCCATATCTAACATGTGAGAAAGTCTGTCAATTTGACCGAATAAAACAAACTGATTTGAATTTCACAGACTGTCCTCCGAAGTGTCTGCGACACTGTGACCTTGCCCACAGTGGAGTACTGATATGAAACGATCGCCGGCCGCGGTGGCCGAGGGGACTGAGGCGCTTCAGTCACGGTCTGCACGGCCACTACGGTCGGGGGTTCGAATACCCCCTCGGGCATGGATATTTGTGCCGTCCTTAGTTGTAGGTAGTTCATAAGTAGTTTGTAAGTTTAGGGACTGATGACCCCGTAGTTAAGTCCCAGAAGCTTAACAAACATTTTAACATTTGAAACGATCGGTCGTTTTCCGCCGATGTCTGACGTCGGTAAAACCCACCGATATCGGAGCTACTGTGACCACAACCTAAGAAAGCCTGAGCACCTGTCTGTGACATCACGCGTATAGTCTGCGGCCGTCCTGCGCGGCCGCGGCGCAGTCCGTTCGGTAAAAAGAACTATAGTTTAAAAATCGAGACGCAGCTGCTTTGAACTCTGATAATATAAGGGACGACAGTATTGCCTCTTCGAAATGTCATATTGCTTTGTTTGTTACTAATTTCTAAGAACGTATTTTAAATTATTTCTAAACAAAATGATGTATAATCATTTGCATGGTCATCTTCTGCAGCAGTTATGTCAGTTATTGTTTTCACCAGTCATTAACTTAGTGCAATTTAAGAAAAGTTTTTCGCCAGACGCGTTTTGCTTCTATTTAGAAACAAATATGTTTGTAAATCTATCGGACCAAACTGCGTGGTCATCAGTCCGTAGCTTACGAACTACTTAAACCTGCCGCGGTGGAGTAGCCGAGCGGTCTAAAGCACTTCGCTGCGGAGCGCGCGGTTGCTCGCCGTGGAGGTTTGAGTCCTCCCTGGGGCATGGGTGTGTATGTGTGTGTTCGTCCGTAGGCTAGTTTAACTAGGTTTAAGTAGTTTGTAAGCTACGGACTGATGACCACGCAGATAGATTTACAGACATTTGAACATTTGAACTTAAACCTAGGTAAACTAACCTAAGGACAACACACACACACCCATGCCCCAGGGAGGACTCGAACCTCCACGGCGAGCAACTGCGCGCTCCGCAGCGAGACGCTTTAGACCGCTCGGCTACTCCACCACGGCTTACAAACAAATACGAAACTTTTCTCAAGACGCATTTCCCATACATTAAAGCCTCTTATCCAATCCTGTCCTCTGTCTTTGCATGTTTCCATTCGTCGTTGGCGGAGGCTAGAGTAGAAAAAGACATATTTGCCTACATCTGACAAGTACTTGGGCTCGAATAAACATATCTGTATGAACGTTTGGTTACAGTATCTTTATGTACACCTCATTCTGCTGGTGGGTATCGTTTTTATGCACAACTTTGCAATCATGCTCTAGATAGCACTGTAGATGTAATTGTAGACGCCATACGTAATGCAGATGTCTGAATTGTAACTTATGTAATAATCGTCGTATATGTTCTCTAGCGTATTGTCATCAAAAGCCGTGATCATAGTTGCAACTTTAACCTTCTTCTCGGAAGACTGTTGGTATTCGCTGCCACTACTTCCATCGCCTCTTCCCGCACTTACCGTAGCTCTACCGCTTGCAATGAGTTGTTCCTCATTATCATCTTTGTTATTATGTGTTAATGTTACAACAGTATCTAACTTATGCTCATATTTCTGTACCATAACAGATACGAGAAAGCAATCGAATGATTCATCTTCTACACTAATACCATCTTCACGAAGAATGGTTCTTCGTAACTTCATCTCAACCAGTCACAATACTTTAGCAGGACTGATTATCAATCGCCGCTCGATCTGACGCTTAACCACACAAATGTCACAAAACGCAACTTCGGAGGCACACTGCACCGTCCCTACTGGCGAACTGACAGATCAAAGTGCAATGTGGCAGGGCACACGCAGACGCCTATAACGGACGATTGCAGAGTTTTGCAGATGAGGGAGGGTCACTAGTGCAATAAGGTATCTTTAAATTGTCTCTCGTACGATTTTGATGTATCTGTGTTTGTTTGTTTGAGCCCAAGTACTTTCCATGTAAGTTGGAACAATTGAAATTTTTGTGAAATTTGAAGAAGGGAAGAGTGAAATATTGCCAATACAACAACAGAAAAATACTGGTGATCATCTTGTGACGTTGCAGCTCCTGTATCTTCTGCGCTTTCAGTATTAGCTTTCTGGTTTAATCGGCCTTATGCAAGACACCTTGTTTTGTTTTTATACCGAAACATGTTTCGGCACTTACTGTGCTATCTTCCGTGGGTTTTTACTTTTATTTTCTAGAATGCAAGTTATAGAATTTGGTTATACGGTGATTTGGCTGAGTTATTTGATTTGACAACTTTGCTGGTTATATTAGGCCTAATTCATTACGTTACGTAAATTATATCATTCGCGATATTCGTATCTGTTTTAGTTGAGGAATGACAGGTTTTTACAGCTTTTCATCTGCAAGCAACAAGACAGTGCCAGGTCACAACAAAAAGCGCACTAAATATCACGTAACATTAATAACACGCCACAAACAAGCATACAACAACACCGCACCTCGAATGTAAGTATCCACTAAACGACCAGAAAGATTTGTCTTTGCACATAACGTCCATGGGCAAGCACAACAGCTTCGTAAATAAAAACGCCTTGTTTCTTGCAGATGAGCGGCTGTAAAAACTTGTCATTCCTCTACTAAAGCAGATGCAAATACTGCGAATGACATAAGTGACGTAATAAAGTGGGCCTAATATAACCAACAAAGTTGTCAAATCACATAGCTCGGCCAAATCACTGTATAACCAAATTCTGTAACTTGCATTCTAGAAAATAAAAGCAAAAACTCACCGAAGATGGCACATGTTTGGGCATAAAAACAAAACAAGGTGTCCTGCGTAAGGTGGATTAAACCACAAAACCAGAAAAAACGAGTTTCTAAATGGCGAAAAATCGTGAAAGCTAAGTCTGCTATGACGTTTTTCAACTCAATCCTCTGTTAACAACGCTAGAAAAAACAGTGGATTTCCAAACATTTAAAAAAGTGGAAAAGACGCCATTGATCAGAGAATATACTTTTTAAATATAAGCGAAATACATTTTGTAGAAAATTGTCTAATGAAAGGGAAAAGAATAACTGCAAATAATGATATTCTTCTTCAGCTTGTATAGCGTTCACTTGAAGAACCTTCAGTCAAACATTCCACTAGTTCACACTGAGTATCTTCAATGTTGCCACAAAGTTATGACATGCCTACTTTCAAATTACTTCGCATTGGCTTTTGGCTGTAAGCTGACTGTGTTTCATTAAGTATCTTACATGTTATCAAGTGTCAAACTGTTGATTAAGAATGAAAATCTTACTGCTATGTGTCAAATAGTTACGTACCGAGTGTGTTTTCTCTTCCTGATTGATCATATTCTCAAAGTAAAAAAAAAAAAATTTAGAGTAAATTTACAGTATCCTAATTTTAGCTTTAACATACTGTTTGAACATTGTCTGCTCCTAATATTACACGGATGACGTTCACTGCCTTGCTCATTTTACTCTATTGGTGGCAAAAAATTGTCTCTTACACATCACAGTGACTGATAAGTTACAGTTTTCACAATAATAATTTATAGCCTCTATTGTTAAATGTGATTTCAGTCTTAAGTAGAAACTAAATACAGCATTTCACCCTTACAATATTAAGCACGATATTCTGCTTATAGACTTATTTCATACTTCATTTTATGCACTTTGTAACTCATGCTGTGACTGTAAAAGTTACTTATAATTGAAACAATGGTACAGGAAACTAATTTGCTGTTGACAGCACTCATATTCAGCCAGAGTGTGATGTGTAAAACTGGACCTCCATCCCCCCACCCTACCACCACCACCACCACCACCACCACCACCACCACCACCACCACCACCACCGCCCCCCCATACTCTTGGAAATCATTGTTATATAGTGTTCCGAAATGTCTAGGTTAGGTATGTAGGTAGTGATTCAGTTGAGAGTTGTGGAGGCCAAAAAAAGTTAAAGCCAAATACTGGTTGTCATAAGAGACTGACCTATAGCATTGCTTAACACTTACGTTCACACCATAGCCAAACAATTTTCATCATGGAAAGTGATCAAGTATACTCAAAAAACCAAAAATCGAAGATCTAGATTGGAATATCAACATTATGACAATAGAAAGATGCAAGTCATTTAATGACGATTGCTGAGCAGCAGATATAAATACAGAACAGAAACAGATTCATACACTTTTGAATTTTCAGTCATGGCCATCATCAGATAAGATAAATTCATACAACAATCACTCAATAACTCATTCACACATGACTGCCAAACACTGCAGTCCCAGCGATATCGCCGAGTTCCTGTTCGGTGTTTGTCAGTAGGTCGGTGACTGTCTTTAGGCAAGCTGCGTAATTCTTTCTTTCCTCATAACAGTGTGATGGAAACTGAGTAAAGCCTAACAGCATCTGGGTGTGCAAACTACCAGCACGGAAAATTAGGGTTACATAATGATTGTTAATCAACTAATACTTAACATAAATTTGTATCTCATTTGGATTGCATGGATCAAAATAACCACTGAGATGTAAACATACACAACAGCTTAAAAGAAAATCAATTTGTTTTGTAGTGCATTGGGCTAGAGCCTAGAATTGGTGCAAATGCTATAAACCCCTCTGTTAATATGACAGTCACTTGGTAGCATAAAATATAACATTAAAAAATGGTAGTTGTGACAAGCCGATCCACATTACGTTGGCAGGTAACAGTTTGGTTGTTAATTTACGAAGCTAATGAGTGGAAAAGCAGAAAAACTGGTTGTGGTGAAGCAAGTGTGTTATGTTAAATATTCGAAACAAACATTGCTATTAGCTAAACAAGTTAACTGTTCTGCCTTCTTACCTTCCACATCACCTGCTGTAGACATTACAAACATAAATGTTAACGAAACATGCTGCCTTTCTTAAAATTGTACCCTGAATTGTTTTTTAAGAATGCAAATTGTGAATGTTGGTAATTACTTTAATCCCTAGAGTGCAGCCAACGTTGAAATATGATAATGGACAAACTAAAAAGGCTCTGGTAAAACAAAGACTCATTACCACATGTTTGCTTTGACCCAACACGTCAACATGTGACAGGAAAAGCTTACTTAGGTCACAACCAATTGCAAATAATCAATGTTTCGGTTGCTTAGTGATTATAATTAATGCACAGGGTTCAGTCAGGCTCGGTTTGTGGATAAGTTTGTACTGTACTGTAATAGTGATTGACACATTCATAACAAAAGATAAGAACATTTCCATTGCAAAGGATCAGTGTTTTTTAATGAAATCATCGGGTTCGGTAAGTAGGTTGGTGGATGAATGAATACAATGGAAATTTATGTCATATCCATTCCAAACAAACAATAAAAATGCCAAAAAATATTAAATACCGATCCAAATAGGAAACATATCAATACTACTAAGTATCCAATCAAACTATTGAGATCCACACAAGAGCACTCCACCAAACACAGCACAACACACTGATGCCATGGTCAAAGCAGACGAGTGGTATCGTTTACTTCATTGACCCAAGGTATATAATTTTTTTATAGTTAGGCACACTGAAATAACACATTAAGTCTTTTTACTACAGATTTATTGAGGAAAATTAACGCTGCAACCTTACGAAAAGCAGGTTTGTTTCATTTCATTAGATTTCAAAAATCTGTCATATTTAAGGAGGTATGCCAGTGTATCGTGAAACTAAGATCAACAGTTGTGGAGATAGGGAAGAGGGATTACAGTGGTTTTTTTTGTGGTTTTAGGGCGCACAACTTCTATGGTCAAGAGCGCCCAGCCAAGAACATAGATTCGCTATGATCTCAAAAAAAAAAAAAAAAAAAAAAAAAAAATGGTGACTGTCAGAACATCAACAAGAGGCTAAGAACGAAAGATCAAAGACAAAAGGGTTAAATATCCTTGGATAGATTGGCCAAGTTGATAAAACGCAAAACTAGAGCAGCTGCTCGTGTGTCATCAGCTAAAATTTCCTCCAGAGTAGACGGAAAGTGAAGGGCTACACGGAGATGATTAAAATTAACACAAGTCAGTAAAATATGTCGCACTGTCAGCAGTTCACCGCAGGAGCATAGCGGTGCAGGTTCGGCGGACAGCAAGTGACGGTGGCTGAAACGGCAGTGACCGATCCGCAACCGGGCCAGGATGACCTCCTCCCGCCGAGAGGGGCGTGAGGAGGTCCTCCAAGCGGTCGGGATCGGTTTTACAGCTCGCAATTTATTGTTGTACAGTAAAAGCCACACACTGTGCCATTGCGACACGATACTCCGGCGAAGAGCCCGTTGAACATCGTCCGATGGGACGCAAAAGATAGCCATGCGAGGCAAAAGAGGTGCTGCCTTGGCAGCTATGTCGGCAGCCTCATTCCCGGGCACACCCACATGGCCAGGGACCCACAGGAAAAAAACGTGACAGCTGTCATCTGCCAGCAACTGGAGGGAGCGTAGGATCCGATACACGAGAGGATGGTTCGAGAAAGGGTCCTTAAGACTCTGCAGGGCACTAAGGGAGATCGAACATATGGCATAGAAAGGTTGGCGGTGGCGGCAGGTATACAAAACGGCCTGGTGGAGGGCGAAAAGCTCAGCCGTGAAGTTCGAGCACCGGTCAGGGAGCTTGTATTGGAACCGGTTGTCCCCGACGACGAAGGCAGATGCGACACTGGCAGTGCTCTTGGAACCATCAGTGTAAATAAATATGGCATTATCGAACCGCGAACGGAGTTCGACAAGCCTCGAGCGGTATACCAAATCCGGAGTGCTCTCCTTGGGGAGCGAACTAAGTTCAAGGTGAGTGTGAACCTGGGCCTGATGCCACGGTGGCAATGGGCTTTCGCTCAACCGAAAGGTGGAAGGAAGCGTAAAATCGAGCCGCTGTAGCAGGCGGCGAAACCGAACTCCAGGTGGAAGCAAGGCAATCGCAGACAACTGATATTGGCGATCGAGTGAGTCGTCTGTGAGATGGATGGTTGGGCATCGACCGTAGGCGGCATGCGTACCGACAAGAGTATGTCACGCCGAGTGGGCAAGGGTAATACAGGAGCCTCGGCATACAGACTTTCAACAGGGCTCGTATAAAATGCACCGGTCGCCAGACGTAATCCCCGATGGTGGATAGAGTTGAGACGGCGGAGAATCGACGGCCGTGCTGAAGAGTACACAAGGCTTCCGTAGTCGAGCTTCGACTGAACAATGGCCTGGTAAAGGTGAAGCAGGACGGTACGATCCGCTCCCCATGACGTGCCACTGAGGACACGAAGAACGTTAAGGGATCGGGCACAACGGGCAGCCAGGTAGGACACGTGTGTGGAACAGCAAAATTTCCCATCCAACATGAGTCCCAAGAATTTCGTAGTCTCCACGAAAGGGAGAGCAACAGGGCCGAGACGTAGAGAAGGTGGAAGAAATTCCTTGTATCTCCAGAAGTTTATACACACCGTTTCCTCAGTAGAGAATCGGAAGCCGTTTGCGATGCTCCAGGAATATAGACGGTCAAGACAGCGTTGGAGAGAACGCTCCAAGAGACACGTCCGCTGGGCGCTGCAATAAATTGCGAAATCATCAAAAAAAAGAGACGTCGGCTGAAAGGCAATCTACGATCGGATTGATTGCAATGGCAAAGAGCGCCACACTCAAGACGGAGCCCTGTGGTACCCCATTCTCCTGGCAATAGGTATCTGACAAAACCGAACCCACCCGTACCCGGAACTTGCGATCCGCCAAAAACTCTTGAATGAAAAGAGGAAGGCGGCCCCGAAGGCCCCATGTGTGCAATGTGCGGAGAATGTCCGCTCTCCAACAGGTATCGTATGCCTTCTCCAAGTCGAAGACCACTGCTACTGTTTGACGCTTCCTTAGAAAGTTGTTCATAATGAAGGTCGACAACGTAACGAGGTGATCAGCAGCAGAGCGGTGTCGACGAAAACCGCATTGGATATTAGTCAGGAGGCGGCGAGATTCGAGGAGCCAGACCAACCGAGCGTTAACCATGCGTTCCATCACCTTACAGACGCAGCTCGTCAGAGAAATGGGGCGATAACTGGAAGGAAGATGTTTGTCCTTCCCTGGTTTGGGGATGGGGACAACAATGGCTTCACGCCAACTTGTGGGAACATGACCTTCAGTCCATATACGATTGTAGGTACTAAGAAGAAAGCACTTGCCCGCAGGAGAGAGGTTCTTCAGCATCTCAATATGAATGGAATCGGGCCCAGTAGCAGAAGCCCGCGACAGGGCGAGAGCACGGTCTAGCTCCTGCATGGTGAAGGCAACGTTATAATTTTCACGATTAAAAGAGCGGAAAGAAAGCGGTTGTGCCTCCTCTGCCTGTTTGCGAGGAAGAAAGGCAGGGTGGTAATGGGCAGAGCTCGAAACCTCCGCAAAGAAACGACCCAATGCGTTTGAAACATCAGCGGGGTCCACGAGGACTGCGTTCTCCACGGTCAGGCCAGGAATCGGGAAGTGGACCTTGATGCCTGACAAACGGCGTAGGCCACCCCAGACAACCGTGGAGGGAGTAAAACGGTTAAAAGAACTAGTAAAAGCAGTCCAGCAAGCTTTCTTGCTGTCGTTTATGATATGACGGCACTGTGCTCTCATACGTTTGTAATTGATGCAATTATCCAAAGATGGGTGGCGGCGGAAGGTGCGTAAAGCACGGCGCCGGGCTCTAAGCGCATCGCGGCAGGCTGCAGTCCACCAAGGGACCTGGACACGACGTGGAGAAGAGGATGTACGAGGTATGGAACGTTCAGCAGCGGTGAGAATAACCTCTGTGAGGTAGTCGACCTGACTGTCACAGGTGGGAAAATTCTGATCGTGAAAAACAGCCACGGAAGAATAAAGCCCCCAGTTGGCTTTGGAAATGTTCCAACTGGTGGGACGATGGGATGGGGAATGATGCAGGAAGTGGATGATACAAGGGAAATGGTCACTTGAGTACGTGTCAGAAAGTGCATACCACTCATCCGACCGGCAAGCTGAGGAGTGCATATTGCGAGGTCTATATGGGAATAAGTGTGTTGTGTCCGAAAGGAAGGTCGGTGCACCGGTGTTGAGGCAGACAAGATCGAGGTGTTGGAGAAGATCCACCAAAAGGGAGCCTCTTGGACAAGGTGCCGGAGAGCCCCATAGGGGGTGGTGGGCATTAAAGTCGCCTACCAACACGAAAGGTGAAGGGAGCTGGTCAACAAGATGTAGCACATAGGGCAGATGACGATGGCAAATAGATAATACATAGGGAGAAGGTAAATGTGGATAAAGTGATGCGGACGGCAACTGCCTGTAGGTGAGTGTGCAAGGAAATGGGATGGAAATAGACATCGTCTCGAAGGAGAATCAGAACCCCTCCATGGGCTGGGACACCTTCCACGGGTGGCAGGTCGAACCACACAGAGGTGTAGTGTGGAAAGTCTGCACGATCACGTGGACGCAACTTAGTTTCCTGGAGGCAGACTAGAAGCGGGCAGTGCAATCGAAGGAGTAGTTTTAACTCCTCCCGATTAGAACGAATGCCGCGAATATTCCATTGAAGGAGTGCCATGATAAAAATGAGAAGAAATAAGGATAAAAACCAACTAGCAAGCGGGGTCACCTCGACGGCCGCTGAGGACCGGATTTCGAGGGAGCACTGCTATCGCTGTCCAGGGGCAAAGGGTCGTGGTCCATAGGTTCGACCGACGCGCCTGCCACCTCCCTGAGTTGATCAGGAGGGGCAGTTTCCACCGCCGGTAGGGGGCCGGGTGCCCGGCAGACGGAGCGACCCGGTGAAACAGAAGACGGCCGAGGCCGGCAACTGTTGGACGGCGTGACGGATGGGTCACGGTCACGCCTCGGCGGGGAAGGAGAGGAACTCTTTTTCTTGTCAGCTCTTCTGGAAGAGTGACGGCGGGAAGATGCAGTTGACGGTTGGGAAGCCTGAGAACGCAGAAAATCCTCATGGACGGGTTCCTTTTTCAAGGTCCGGGCATCTTGTTTACGTGCCCGCGGTTTACTAGAGGTTGACGAAGACTGTACCTTAGAAGCAGCAGGAGGAAGCGGGGACGTGGAACGGGCAATCTTCGGGCTGGCGGATCGCACAACTGTGTCAGCGAAAGTGAAGTCACATGTCTGGGTACTGGAATCCTTGGTAGGTCGAGTTGAGCTGACGACCTTACTCTATGTACCCGCTGGGAGGACAGTGGGCTTTCGACTCGCCATCAACTTTCGAGCGGCAGATGTCGATACCCTCTCCGTAACCCGAATTTGCTGGATTACCTTCTCATCCTTGTATACAGGGCATTCGCGAGAGGAAGCTGCATGGTCACCGTTGCAGTTTAGGCAGTGAGGGGACGGAGTTGGGCAATCCCCCTCATGGGCGTCCCTACCACAAGTGACACATTTTGCTGCGTTAGGGCAAGATTGACGGGTGTGGTTGTACCTGTGGCATTGAAAACAGCGCGTTAGGTTAGGTACATAGGGGCGGACGGAGATGTCTTCATAACCTGCTTTGACCCTCGATGGGAGTTCAACTCTGTCGAACGTCAAGAACACAGTACGAGTCGGTGTCAGCTCGTTATTTACCTTTTTCATCACCCTGTGGACGGCTGTCACACCCTGATCGGACATATAGGATTGGATGTCTTCATCAGACAACCCGTCGAGGGATCTCGTAAAAACTACCCCACGTGACGAGTTGAGTGTGCGGTGCGCTTCTACCTTGACTGGAAACGTGTGTAATAACGTAGTCCGGATTAGTTTCTGGGCTTGGAAAGCACTGTCTGGTTCCAGCAACAATGTGCCATTGCGCTGACGCGAACAGGTTTTAACAGGGCCAGCAATTGCATCTACACCTTTCTGTATAACGAAAGGATTGACAGAATTGAAATCCTTTCCGTCGGTGCGAGAGACAAGAAATTTCGGTAGATTAGGCAGAGTCTTCTTTTGCTGAGGCGAATCTATCTTACGTTTCTGGGTCAACGTCACTGAAGAAGAGAAGGAAGTCATCGCGGAAGTGTCCCTCGTGATTACCGGCGTCTCCGATGGCGCCCTCCTTCCTAGTGGGGGCCCTCTCCGAGGGCTTACCCGCCTTAGGTGATTGTTCACACCTCCCGAGAACGGACGGAGGGACCAATCGGCATGTTCGGAAGGTACCAGCTCGGGTAATCACCCCTCCCTGGGCCTGGCCTTTACCAGGGGGTACGTACGTGCCCTACTTGTCTACCCGGGGCGGGGAATTACGCGTTACCTCGTCACCTGCTACGCATGATAATGCGTGGGTCGGCCTTCAGACACGCACAGGGAGGAAAGAAGAAGGATAGAGAGAGTGAAGAGGAAAGAAAGAAGTGTCTCAAACGCCTAGGCGGAGACTAATGAGGAGAAGAAGGCTAGGAGAGTACAAGGAGAGAAAGACAGAAAACAAAGGGTAAGAAAGTAAGGAACCAAGGAATAAGAGAAACGACAACAAGAACCATCGTAACTCACGAAATTGTCCCGTCTCCGGGCGAAGGCATAAACCGGGAGGGAAAGGGAAGCAGCCTGGGGCAGAAGAAAGGCTGCTCCGGCTCGGAGCCCCGTGCGCGCCACACACGTACCCACAAAAGAACTGTGGGCCCCCTGGGGGGGGGGGGGGGGGGTTTGGAGCGTGTACGTCCTATACATGTAAACATACCTGTCCACGCTCGCACATGACCTGGAGAATTTTTTGGTTTACTTTTTCCTGGCCGCACCAGATTCCGAATACAAGAGAGCTATTTACGCGAAGATAGATTTACATTGATTGTAACAACAGACATAAGAATAAACGATCGAAATGCTGCAGCTATACTATAGCTCTTAATACACAATCATCCCATAAAAAGACAACCGCACACATACGTATTACCGACAAATACCGCAACATTTCCTCGCAGCTGACGCAAGTGATGTTTTTACCGAAAAAGATGTCCTTACAACTTTTATACGCAGATACATATACAGACAGTAGGATGAGCTCAAATTTGTGATGTAGCTCTTACAGAAACGAAACATAGTTTTTTTTAGAAATTCGATAAGAAGAAGAAGAACGAAATTTATACAAGATGAAGCAATGTGCAATAAGTCAAACCCCACTCCATGCAGCAATGTACCGAGCAACATCGATTTAAACGAACGCTTTGCTTAGCTGTAGAATAGAACAACACGGAATTACATCTTCCTAACAGATACTTTACCGAGGGAGTTACTGCTCTCTGGTAACAAGCAACCTGTCTTCTGGTATCTTCTCCTTAACCCTGTAAGATCGAAACGTTCTACTCGAGAAGCTAGACACAATACAAATCGTTCTTTATTATTCTTTTTATGTGTAACTTTAATTTTCTCCGCTGTAATTTTTTTTAACTCTTAGTTTTAGATCCACATCGTCGTCTCCTATTACCGTTCCAGCCAGAAGTTCGAAAGGTAGAGGGAAGGTATGTTCTCGAACTCCATTACGTATCTTCGTTTCCTCCTGCATTCCAAATCCTTTATAGCTCTGCACCTTCGGGAAATGCTTCTAGACGAGAACAATCGGGTATTTTAACTTTTCCCATTATTTCCTGGTTATAGCACTATGCGTCCCTAGGTGTGTACGTTACCAACTCCTGTGGTAATTTCTGTATGGAATACTAGGTTTACGACTATTGCAAACGATTGCTTGTTATTCCATCCGTTTTTAACTCTGCAAATGACTGCCCCCAGTCCTCGACATTTGGGTGCAATGTAGTCCCTTCTCCAAACGATAATGCAATACGTTTTTCGAGTGTTCCGCTATTTTCGGTCAGTACACCGACGCGTGACCTATCTCCCTGACTGTTTACTGTAAAAAGCAAATATTTTATAAGTCCCAGTCGTAACCAGATTTCTCCACACCCTCTGTTTAAGCAGGGCTTACACATATGCCATGGTTTCGTCTTTCTCCAGCATTAGTTTGTACTCGTCCTTTATGGCAGCTGCTTTAGCCATTTAGTCTAGCTTCCTTCTCTTCGTCTCGATATCCACCATTTCCAGTTTTCTTTTCGCGCACATAAGACATTAACTGCACGTAGCGATGTAATTTCTTTAATGAGGGATGGCTTAAGCCTGTGTGATACATTTAATCTTTTCGATGGACTTGTGGAATGACATTGTTTGTCGGTACCAGACCTAATTCGGCGATATCTATATCTGGAGGCAGTGTGGAGAACAATGTTCTGGATTGGGAGAAGTATGCTTCCCCTGCTTTAATGTAGCTTTGAAGTGTACTACTTGTATCGTCTTTGCCGCTGTCAGTATTACGAATCTCCACGTAATTTGCAGGTAGACAATGGAAACTAAAAGCTGACAGAAGGTAATGTATCAATTTTCGGTTTTTTTTTATTACCCTAGTACACAAATTGCAGGACACTATTAAACACTACAAAGCATCTGTTGTCCCGGATGTTTGTTATTCGCCACCACATGGTGGAGAAACTTTGCATATACAGTTTAAAACACTTAAACAGTCTTGCACAAGCTAAAAAAACTCCATCCGGTAATCGTATATTGTAGCCTCCGGCCTTGTAATATCACTGTTCTCGACGAAGTAAGTGCTCAAATGCAGCAAATGGACCTCTATCTCTCTTTTTAGGGTAAATCAGGTCACGGATCACGAATATCACACCACAACCAGCTGATTATCCCATAGTAAGACTCCAGGACGTTCTCCAAATTATGGAGAAAATATTTCCAGGCGAAGTACTAAATAATCTCCATATAGGCGAGATTCTAGATGCGTTCCTCGGGATTTGTGGTATAGAGACAAGTGCGTAGAATCGAATCCTGCATATGACAACGCGACGGTGGCGAGTCCCGAAGCGCAACAGCTGGGAGGACCTCCAGGCTATAGCGAAGACACACATCCGCCGCAACTCCCACAAGGTGTTCTATTGGAATATATAAGGGATGGTCGAAGAAGCCATTTAAAATTGATGAGATGCTCCTGAGAGGGATGACGCTTATAGCGCTGTAAGGCCCGCCTACGATCTCTAATAGCCTCAGCTATTTCCGGCGACCTCCACGGCACTCTCTTCCGCCGTGGGCACCCTGTGGAGCATGGAATTGCAGCTTTTGCAGCAGAAAGAATGGTGTGAGTGTCGCCCTCTACCACCACATCGATGGCATCGAGTGGGGGAGGTCTAACAATAGCAGTGGACATGTAATCTTCCCAGTTAGTCCTGCTTAAAGCCCATCTGGGGGAGCGTCCTGGGGACTGACGTTGTGGGAGTGACAAAAAAGGGGAAAATGGTCACTACCACACAGGTCGTCGTGGGCTCTCCAGTGGGCAGATGCTGGAAGGCCGTGGCTGCATATCGATAAATCAATGGCCGAGAACGTGCCATGTGCCACACTAAAGTGTGTGGGGGCACCAGTATTTAATAGGCAGAGGTCGAGTTGAGAAAGTAAAGACTCGACTAGTTTGCCCCGCCCAGAAAGTGTAGTACCATCCCACAATGGGTTATGGGCATTGAAGTCGCCCAATAAGAAGCAAGGTGGGGGGAGTTGCGATGTAAGTGCAGCCAAAACATTCAAAGAAATATCACCATCTGGAGACGTTGTGTTGTCCTTACCCTGACAACCACTGCTTCTAGTGGTGTACGAAGGGGCACAGGTCCACTATGAACAGAAGTAAGGAGAGACACACACACACACACACACACACACACACACCACCTGAGACCCTGTTATATGAGCTACGGTTACAGTAATATCCCTTGTATCCGTGAAGGGCTGGGGTCCGCATTGCTGGAAAGCACGTTTCCTGTAAGGCAATGCAGAAAGCAGGTGTTATGTTTAAAAAGGTGTCGCAGCTCAGCCAGATGGGGGAAGAAACCGCCGCAGTTCCGCTGGAGGATAATGCTGTCTGATAACTGGGAAGACATGAAGATTACAACTCAGTGTCACTCAAATCTGCTGACTGCC
This sequence comes from Locusta migratoria, assembly GCA_026315105.1. Classification (NCBI taxonomy): domain Eukaryota; kingdom Metazoa; phylum Arthropoda; class Insecta; order Orthoptera; family Acrididae; genus Locusta; species Locusta migratoria. Next base: position 568,812,964 of record CM048746.1, read on the forward strand.
GGTTTTCTGGCTCAGCATCCATTCTTTCTGGGATGTCCCCGAGGGTGAGGTCGCCTGGGGACGCTAGAATCTCCACCTCGTCCCCCGAGGTCGAGGTGGAGTGGTGAGGTGGCTCTGGAGCCACCGTGGTATCCTTCAGGTCGTCATTTTCTAATTTTTCCTCCGATCCTTCTTGCCCCTCGGGGGCTTCGCTGGCAGAGCTGGCTTCTCAGACTCGGCCGTAGGGACTAAGGAGGAGCATGAGGCCATGCGTCCAGCAGCCTTCGGTTTTGCCTGCTGCTGGCGTGTGTCGGGCGGAACCCTCAGAAGGGAGTGTCCCAAGGGACCCCTTCCGAACGAGGGGTGCCGGAGAAGATTGTTGTTTCTCCGGCAGAAGGGTGGAGGTTGCTCCCGAGGCAATTACCTTGGGAGCAGAAGAAGGAAGGGAGCCCCCAACCACCTTGGGGGCAGATGTAGGTTTGCGGCCCTGGGGGCCCACAGAAAAAGAATGAGTAGAGAAGATGGGTGTCGCCACAGATGATGCTGACGATGTAATTGCCGCAAAAGAAGTCGTCACGTCTACTGGGTGTAAGCGCTCGTATTTCTTTTTCGCCTCAGTATACGTCAACCGGTCCAAGGTCTTATTTCAATGATTTTTCTTTCTTTTGTGGAGCCTAGAGCATTGTGATGAGCAGGGAGGATGCTCCTGGCCACAGTTTACGCAGATGGGCGGCGGAGTACATGGGGCGTCCGGGTGGGCTGGACGTCCACAATCCCGGCAAGTGGCACTGGAAGGGTAACGGGACGACATAAGCCCAAACTTCCAGCACTGGAAGCATCTCATAGGAGGAGGGATGTAGGGTTTCACATCACACCGGTAGCACATCACCTTCACCTTCTCCGGCAGTGTATCGCCTTCAAAGGCTATGATGAAGGCACCGGTGGCAACCTTATTGTCTTTCGACCCACGATGGATGCGCCGGACGAAGTGAACACCTCGCCACTCGAAGTTGGCGCGCAGCCCCTCATCAGATTATAAGAAGAGATCCCGGTGAAAAATACTGCCCTGGACCAGATTAAGGGACTTATGTGGAGCAATGTTGACCGTGTTATCTCCCAGCTTATAGCAAGCAAGCAACGCCTGCGACTGGGCAGGGGATGTGGTGAGAATCAAGACAGAGCCATTACGCATCTTGGAGAGGGACTCCACTTCTCCAAACTTCTCCTCCAGATGTTCTACGAAGAAGTGAGGCTTCACTGTTGTAAATGATTCCCCATCAGTCCTCTTACATACCAAATATCTAGGCGAATACGGTTCATTTTTGTTAGCAGCCCTGCGTTCCTCCCAGGGCGTGGCCAAGGTAGGGAACGACTTGGGGTCATAAGTGGCATGAAACTTCCCACGCTTTGAGACAGCGGCTATACGTCCACCAACGTTATCTTTTGCTCGTTTCATTTTGTTCCCCCGAGCAGCTAGGGATCAAAAAGGTCCACCCAGGCAGAGCCCCGCTTGCCTGGGTAAGCCTTATACAACTGAGGTGCGGCAGGTTCCACAGAGGTTGTACGCTAGCGACTGTTCAACCTCAACAGCCATTCATCTCCTCGGCACGTAGCACACCTTGAGATTGAGGTTTTTTTTTTTATAGAGGTTTGTACCGTCCATGCGACCCGGGCGATTAAGCCAAGATCCCCGGGCTCTGAAACGTACAACTTTCCACCGTTTCGCCGAACGATGGTCGTTTAAGAACGTACAGAGCTTACGGTGTAGCGGACTGTTGGCGCGACACAGCCCACAGCTCAGGACCCCAGGTTTGCCAAGCCCGTACCCAGCAAATTAATGCTGAGCCCCTGAGGGGAATATCATCAGACACAGATACTGAAGGAACTACATCAGTAACCGGAACTATTGTTTTCTATACAACTTCTGTATTTTGACTACTTTCGGAAACAGTTATTGCAGACAGTATAGGGGCAGGTTCGTCACTTTCAGTTGGTGGTGGCACACTACTGGACCTTTTCGTAGACGTGTCCATCGCAGTCGGGTCTTACGCCGAAGCGGATTCCGTCTCGCGGTGTGGGAGATCCGGAGAGGGGATTGTGGGGGGGGGGGAGAGCAGAGGCAGTGCTGGCCGCACAGAGCCACGGTGGCCTACCTACCCCCGACGTCTACGTTATCGTGCTGCGATGGTTGTACCGGACGCTGTAATGGCCTACTGTATGGCAACAACTACCTGTCTGTGGTTGACCATTGTACGTTGTTAATTCATGGTGGTAATTAAGCAGAAGGAATACGTTGTTTAACGACCATGGTAACATTGCGGGCGCCGTTATACACCTGATACCGATAGTCACTGCACCATTTTTCTCGTACTATTTTTGTGACGTCACCGTACATCTACATCTATATCGGTACTCTGCAAATCACATTCAAGTGCCTGTCAGAGGGTTCATTAACCACTTTCATAACTTTTCTCTACCGTTCCATTTCTCTAATAGCGCGCGGGAAGAAAGAATACCTAAATCGTTTTGTTTTCGATCTGATTTCTCATGTTTTATTAGGATGGTCATGTCTACCTAAGTAGGTGGGTGCTAGCAAAATAACGCAATGAATAACGTCGCGCCGCAATGAATAACGTCTTTCTTTTAATTATTTCCACCCCAATTCGTGCAACATTTTCGTGACGCTTTCCCCCCGCAACGTGATAAAACGAGCTGCCCTTCTCTGAACCTTCTCAATGTCTTCCGTCAGTCCCACCTGGTGAGGGTCCCACAAGGGGCAACAGTACTCCAGGAGAGGACGCACAAGTGTGATGTAGGCAGTCTCTTTGGTGGAGCTGGTTAATCTTCGAAGCGTTCTGCCGATGAAACGTAACCTTTAGTTCGCCTTTCCCATGTGTTCTCTCTAGTCAAAGTTTTTCGTAATTGTAACTCCTAGGTATTTGGTAGAATTTACGACCTTAAGGTTTGACTCATTTATCGCGTAATTGAAGTCGAGCGGATTTCTTTTAGTGGTCATGTGTATTACTTCACACTTTTCTTTATTTAGTGTAAACTGCAAATTTTCGTACCATGTAGAAATTTTGTCTAAATCGCTTTGCAGTTGCTTTTGATCCTCTGTTGACTTCACTAACCGGTAAAGACAGCATCACCCGCGAACAGTATAAGGGAGCTATTCAGATTGTCTCCTAAATCGTTTATAAACACGAAGAGTAGGGGACCTATAACGCCAGGTATCACTTCTGTTTTAGTCGGTGACTTACCGTTAATTACAACGAAGTGTGTTCTTCCTGATAGGAAATCGTGAATCTCACCGCACAATTGGGGAGATACTCCATAAGCATGCAATTTCATACGAAGCCGCTTGTGGGGTACAGTGTCAAAAGCCTTCCTGAAATCCAGAAATATGGAATCGATTTGAGATCCCTTGTCGATGGCACTTAACACTTCATGTGAATAAAGGGCAAGTTGTGTTTCGCAAGAGCGATACTTTCTGAATCCGTGTTGACTATTGGTTAATAGGTCGTTCTCTTCGAGGTAGTTCATAATATTCGAACAAAGTATATGTTCCAAAATCCTACTGCAAATCGACGTCAATGAGATAGGCCTGTAATTTTGGGGACCACTCCTATTGCCTTTCTTGAATATTGGAGTAACTTGGGCAACTTTTCAGTCTTTGGGTACAGATCTTTCGCTGAGTGATCGGTTGTAAATTATAGCTAAGTACGGAGCTATTGCATCAGAATACTCAGAGGAATCTAGTTGGTATACAATCTGGTCCGGAAGATTCATTTTTATTTATTGACTTAAGTTGTTTTATTACTCCAGGAACATCTACTTCTAAGTTTCGCATGCTGGCAGCTGTTCTTGGATTGAATACGGGAGTGTTCACTTCGTCGTCTTTGGTGAAAGAATTTCGGAAAGCTGTGTTTAGTAATTCTGCCTTAGGAGTACTGTCATCGGTAGTATTACCATTGCTATCGCGTAGTGAAGGTATTATTTGTGTTTTGCCGCTAGTGTACTTAACATATGACCAGAATTTCTTTGCATTTTCCCCAAGATTACGGGAGAGGATTTGGTTGTGGAAACCACTATAAGATTCTCGCATTGAAGTCCGCGCTCGGTTGCGAGTTTCAGTAAAAGATTGCCAGTCTTGTGGATTCTGTATCTTTTTAAACTTTGCATGTGTTTTTCTTTGTTTCTGCAACAGTGACCTGTTTTGTGTACCACGGGGGGTCAGCCCCCTCTTTTATTAATTTATTTGGTATAAATCCCTCGATTGCTACTGATATTATGTCTTTGAAAGTAAGCCACAACTTATCTACACTCGCATTTTTAGTTTTGAAAGACTAGAGACTATCACTCAGGAAAGCGTGAAGCGAATTTTTATCTGCTTTATTGAATAGATATATTTTTCGTTTATTTTTGATGCATTTGGGCATTTCGACATTCAGTCTCGCTACTACAACTCGATGTTCGCTAATCCCTGTATCTGTTTTGATGCTCTTTACTAGCTCAGGATTATTTGTTGCTAGGAGATCAAGAGTATTTTCGCAACCACTTACTATTCTAGTGGGTTCATGAACTAACTGTTCGAAGTAGTTTTCAGAAAAAGCATTCAGAACTAGTTCGGACGATGTTTTATATTTGCCGCCGGTTTTGAATACGTAATTATGCCAACATATCGAGGGTAAATTAAAGTCGCCACCGATTATAACAGTATGCTTCGGATACCTATTTGAAATGTGATTCAAGCTTTCTTTGAACATTTCGGCAACCGCATCGTCTGAGTCAGGGGGCCGATAAAAAGATCCAATTATTAATTTATTCCAGATGTCAGGAATAACCTCTACCCAGACCAACTCACACGAAGTATCTGTCTCAATTTCGCTGCAGGATAAACCGTTAGTAACAGCAATGAACACGCCACCCTCTTTTTTAATTTATTCTATCCTTTCTGAAGACCATTTGGCCCTTTGCAAAAATTTCGGCCGAACTTATCTCAGGCGTCAGCCAGCTTTCAGAACCTATGACTTGTGCCTCAGTACTTTCTATCAGCGCTTGGATCTCTGGAACTTTCCCAATACAGCTACGACAATTTACAGCTGTTATACCAATGGGTTCTAGGTCTGCTTTCTTCCTGTGTCTGACTTGCCCCCTTTTAAACTGAAACCCATTTTGTGTATTCCCGAGGCCCTCTAACCTAAAAAACCGCCCAGTCCATGTCACACAGCCCCCGCTACCCGTGTAGCCGCTTCCTTAGTATAGTGGACTCCTGACCTATTTAGCAGAACCCAAAAACCCACCACCCCTTGAACCAAGTCGAAGAATCTGCAACCCACACGGTCGCAGAACCATCTGAGCCTCTTCTTCAGACCCTCCACTTGGCTCTGAACCGAAGGTCCGTAGTCAATCCTGTCGACAATGCTGCAGATTGTGAGCTCCGCTTTCATCTTGCAAGCAAGACTGGCAGTCTTTACCACTTCTGATAGCCGCTCAAAACCAGAGAGGATCTCTTCCGATCCAAAGCGACACACATCATTGGTCCCGACATGAGTCACCACCTGCAGCTGGGTGCACCCTGTGCTCTTCATGCCATCCGGAAGGAGCCGTTCCACATCTGGAATGACTCCCCGCAGTATGCACACGGAGTGAACATTGGATTTCTTCCCCTCTTTAGCAGCCATTTTCCTAAGGGGCTCCATAATCCGCCTAACGTTGGAGCTCCCAACTGCTAGCAAACCCACCCTCTGTGAGTGCCCGGATCTTGAAGGCAGGGGAGGGGGGGCCGAGTACAGGACAAGCGACACCATCTATGTCAGGAACATCCTCTTACACAGACAGCGCCTCGAATCTGTTGGCTAGACTAACCGGGGAGGCCTCCACAGCCGCAGGCCGATCGAAGGGCACAACAGACGCACAGGGCGTCTGCTGTACCCCTGGGAGCGGCCCACAACAGCGGCGCCCACCCACCACAGTCTCAAGCGTTGCCGGCGAAGCCAACGCCGCCTGAAGCTGCGAGCGAAGAGTCACCAACTCTGCCTCCATCCATTTGCAGCAGTCACAATTCCTATCTATTCTAAAAACCTATGTAACTTTTAAGTAAGTACGTCTGAGGACACAGAAGTTTGATAAACAGTGAGCTTCGAAAAATATGAATCTAACAATAAACTATTAACAACGAATATGAAAAATATATATGCAAGCTAATAAATCAAAATAACTGAACTGACAACTAAACGCTGTCACATGTGTCCTGGCCGGCATAGTGTCGTAGATAAACGGTAAATGCACAAACTTCTGCATTCAATAGTTTCAAAAACAGGGTATTGGGAACGGAATCTTACCAGATACCGATAATGTCATTGTTCGGTAATAACAGATCCTCCTCAACCAATATATGAATTACGTAGGCTGTGGGTATATCAGAGTTACAGAGAAACAAGACCTGAACATTGTTTACACATTATTCAGTAGACTTAGAAGCTATTCATCGCACTGACAGATAATTAGAAGCTTCAAAGAGATTAAGTCCTAAACTAACAAACGCGATACACTAACAAACGCGATACACTAACAAACGCGATACACTAACAAACGCGATACACTAACAAACGCGATACACTAACAAACGCGATACACTAACAAACGCGATACACTAACAAACGCGATACACTAACAAACGCGATACACTAACAAACGCGATACACTAACAAACGCGATACACTAACAAACGCGATACACTAACAAACGCGATACACTAACAAACGCGATACACTAACAAACGCGATACACTAACAAACGCGATACACTAACAAACGCGATACACTAACAAACGCGATACACTAACAAACGCGATACACTAACAAACGCGATACACTAACAAACGCGATACACTAACAAACGCGATACACTAACAAACGCGATACACTAACAAACGCGATACACTAACAAACGCGATACACTAACAAACGCGATACACTAACAAACGCGATACACTAACAAACGCGATACACTAACAAACGCGATACACTAACAAACGCGATACACTAACAAACGCGATACACTAACAAACGCGATACACTAACAAACGCGATACACTAACAAACGCGATACACTAACAAACGCGATACACTAACAAACGCGATACACTAACAAACGCGATACACTAACAAACGCGATACACTAACAAACGCGATACACTAACAAACGCGATACACTAACAAACGCGATACACTAACAAACGCGATACACTAACAAACGCGATACACTAACAAACGCGATACACTAACAAACGCCTTACACTAACAAACGCCTTACACTAACAAACGCCTTACACTAACAAACGCCTTACACTAACAAACGCCTTACACTAACAAACGCCTTACACTAACAAACGCCTTACACTAACAAACGCCTTACACTAACAAACGCCTTACACTAACAAACGCCTTACACTAACAAACGCCTTACACTAACAAACGCCTTACACTAACAAACGCCTTACACTAACAAACGCCTTACACTAACAAACCATTGTCTCAAATGAAATCTAAAACTAAATCAGCCATTTGAGCGTCGTCACGTAAAACATCGGTTAAAAGTGCAGGAAAATTAAAACTCCGCCGCGGGGCGGCTAAAACTGGGCAATCCACCAAGATGTGGGCTACCTTCTGTCGGGAGCCTCAGCAGCACTCGTGCTGGTCCTCGCCACGATGGAGAGAAGGAGAACTCCTGAAGACCAGAAAGGTATCAATATGGGTAGCAAAGATCCTTACGGATGTCTCTCCAAAGACTGTTCGAGAAAATAAGGGTCCAGAACCCAAAAGTCTCGACAGGGGATTGGAGGGTAATTAACCAAAAAGGTCGTTCCGGAAGGACGAACCCTGGTGGTGGAGATTGGAGAGAAGTTCCTGAAGGCAATGCGAGAGCAATGCCTGAAACTGTTTTTAGGGTTCTCGCAGGTCGCCGTCAGGGTAATCAAAGACCTTAAAGGCAATAATGGCTGCAAGATGGGGACTGGAAGTGCTGCAGACAAACCTGCAGCACAGTAAAGGGGCCACTGCTGCCCTGAGCCGTCGCTAGGGGAGACAGGAAGTGGATGTGGCCCTGATACAAGAACCCTATTTATACAAAGGGGGGTTTATCGGGCCTCGGTGGTACTGGAGGTAAGCTGATTTATGCCAGAAATCTAAAGAACTCCAGAACATGCATTTATGTTAGAAATGGAATCCCTTTCATACCAATTATGGATTTTTGTTCCAGGGACCTTGTGACCATCAGGATGCAGCAACGTGAGGAAGGTATCACGAGGGAAATTGTTTTGGCCTCAGAATACCTTCCTTACGAAGACAGCTCTCCTCCTCCTTTGGAAGTGAGGTACCGACGGAAGCCTGCCATCGGCAAGGTCATGAATTGTTGGTGGGATGTGATGCCAATGCCCACAATCTATCGTTGGCCAGCAAGGACACCAACAGTAGAGGTGAGCACCTTCTTGAATTTCTCCTACTTAACAACTTTGAGATCTTGAATAGGGGTGATGAACCTAAATTCAGGAATAGTAGAAGGGAAGAAGTAATTGACATAACTTTTGGTTCCATGATGATGGACAGTTACGTCAAACAGTGGCATGTGGTCCTGGAGCCATCCTCATCAGATCACATGTATATTAAATTCAAGGTTGAAAATGGGAACCAGGAATCCCAGGAAAACGGACTGGGAGACATATAGGAGAGACGTTGACTTCAGCCTATCGGAAATTAAAACTTCGATAAGGAATCCAGCAGAGTTTGAGGAAGTAGCAGAGGCCGTAACCTCTGCTATAGTGACCTCACACCAGGACAACTGCTCAATCACCAAGAAGTGCACAAATAGGAGTGTTCATTGGTGGAATAACAACCTGGAAATGCAAAGGAAACAGGTACAAAGACTGTTTAACCTTGTGAGACGCAAAGGACAATGAGCAAAGTATCGTGAGGTCCTTGTCAATTACAACCTTGCCATCAGACGGGCAAATTAGTCATCCTGGAAGGTATTCTGTGAGGAAGTGGAGGGCACGGCTGCTCAAGCGAGACTTCATAAAATCCTCACTAGGGTACCAACTATTCCAGGAGGAACAATGAGGAAGGAGGATGGGGAGTATAAAAAGACAGCACATGAAACGCTGGAACTGCTCAAGACTCACTTTCCTCAATATACTCTGGTAGATAACACAGACCAGAATGCGATTCTGAGAGAGAACGGTTCTCAGGTATTCGCAAAGAGAACTGGGATTTGGCCAAGGACTGTGTCAATTTCAGTAAGGTCCGATGGGCGGTGGGAACATTTCAACCGTTCAAGTCACCTGGCCCCGATGGAATCTTTCCAGCTCTCCTGCAACAAGTGGGAGAAAATCTTACTAGATTCCTATGCAGGTTCTTCAGGGTTAGCCTAGCAGCAGGAATCATTCCCAATGGCTGGAGGGCAGTGAAGGTTGTCTTCATGCCAAAACCAGGGAGAATTGATCATACCAAGGCCAAGGGTATGAGACCAATCACCCTGTCCTCCTCCATTCGTAAAACATTGGAAAAGCTGGTTAATGTGCATGTTGGAGAAAGGAGGTTAAGTAGGGCTCCTCTACATTCGAACCAACATGCTTATCAGACAGGTAAATCATGAGAGACAGCTCTCCACCAACTCTTTGGGAAGGTGGAGAAAGCACTACACTTTCAGGAAATAGCCCTCTGTATCTTCCTGGACATTGAGGGAGCTTTTAGCAACACGACCTTTGATTCCATGGTTAGGGCAGCAGAGGTGCATGACCTCGGGACCACTATATGTAGGTGGACTAGGGCCATGCTCAGTTGAAGAAAGGTAGAGGCTACCACGATTAATGAAAAAATGGTAATCAACACCACTAGGGGTTGCCTGCAAGGAGGAGTTTTTCCCCTTTATTGTGGAATCTAGTGGTGAATGATCTCATTGGAGAATTAAACTCTAGGCAGTACTTTTGCCAAGGATATGCAAATGATCTTGTCATAGTAATACTTGGCAAATTTGCTGACACAGTCAAGAATATGGCCAAGGTGCGTTGGATATTGTGCAAGACTGGTGCAGAAAACAGGATCTGGGGGTTAGTCCTAAGAAGACTGTTGTTGTAGCATTCACAAAGAAGCAATCCAACATTCAAGTTGGAATCTAAAGCTTTTCAATAAAGCGCTACCTGTGAATGGGACAGTGAAATATCTAGGGGTTACCCTAGATGAGAAACTGACATGGAGCCCTAACATTAGGAATATTTGCCCCAAGGCAAAAGGTACTCTGGTAAGTACAAGGGAGCTTGTGGCAAAAATTGGGGGCCGAGCCCCAAGGGTATGCACTGGATATACACCACAGTGATTAGACCCAGGATCACCTATGGGGCGCTCGTGTGGTGGAAGAAGGTAGAACAGCAGGTTGCTGCTAAGGAGCTTGGTAAGGTGCAGAGATTAGCCTGCCTAGCCATAACAGGCGGAATTAGCAGCACACCAACTGCTAGGATGGAAACCATGCTGGATATGCCCCCATTACACCTTTGTGTCAAGATGGAGGCATCGGCTGGTGCATACAGGCTCAAATATGGCAACAACTGCACCTCTTTGGGATATCCAGAATCACACACTAAAATAGTGAGTGAGGTAAATATAGGAAAGGTTGGGGAAATGCCAGCCGACTATATTATAACCCCATACTGCTTCAACAAGCCTTTCAATATAACAATTGGAAGTGGGAGCAGTGGGAGAAAATAGTTCGACACCGTACGGGGGATATTGTCTGGTTCACTGACGGGTCGAAATCAGACCAAGGCGTTGGGACCGGGGTATATGGGGTGCAGCCAAGACTGGAGGGCATTATCTTTGTAGGAAAACTGGCCTCAGTATTCCAGGCTGAAATCACTGCCATCAGGGCGTGTGTGGAGCAGAATTTGCATAGGTGCTACGAAGATCGTAGCATCTATATCTATTCAGACAGCCAGGCAGGCCTGAGATCACTGGCAGCTCCTGCAACAAGGTCTAAAATTGTTGCAGAATGTCACAGGGTTCTGGTGGAGCTAGGGGAACGCAATAGAGTAAACCTACTGTGGGTCCCTGGTCACTCGGGGATCAGTGGCAACGAACATGCCGACAGATTAGCCAGGATGGGTGCAGAGACTCCATTTATTGGACCGGAACCTGTCCTGACAATCAACAAGGCAATGATCAAATTGGAGTTACCTAACTGGCTCTTAAGGCAGCATGTAGAATATTGGACCAAAATCCATCAACAAAAACATGGCAAGGTAATGATGCCCAAGCCATGTCTTAAAAGAAGCTCTGCAATCCTGGGCCTGAACAGGAGAGAGATTAGACTCATGGTTGGATTGCTAACAGGCCATGGGAATAGGAATAACAGAAGAGGACCCTAAACGTAGGATCTGTGATGACGGTGATAAAAATGCATCACATCTAATCTCCGAATGCATTGCGTTGGAGAGTAAAAGGCACAGAACATTTGGGACAACCAGACCTGAAGAAATTGTGTCTAATAAAGAACTGGTAAAGGGACTCCTTGCACTGTTCAAGGGCATTGGTTGGCTTTACTAGATATACAGGGAGCGATACCGCACAATAAACTTAGTTTCGGTGCGGGCAGTGGCGGGTTGGACCAAGACTGTTTTGGCTTCCCTGAGAAAATAAATAAATCACTCAATCAAATCAGCCCTTTGAACGTCGTCACGCAAAACATCGGTTAAATGTGCAGGAAAATTAAAACTCCGCCGCAGGGCGGCTAAAACTGGGCAATCCACGAAGATGTGGGCTACCGTCTATCGGGAGGCGCAGCGACACTTGGGCGGGTCCTCGCTACGAAGGAGATGGCCATGCGTCAGCCAAGTATGGCCAATGCGGAGCCGGCATGGGAAGACTTGAGTCCCAGTGGCAGGCCCACATTGAGGTACGCCACACGTATGTCGTCTCCTTCACAGCCCGAAGTGTATTGGGCACTGTCAGGGTACGCCACTCAGTATCCCAAAGCTTAGAAAGCAATCGGCACAAAACAGACTGGAGCTCAGAAGGCGGTAGCCGATCAACATGGACTCCTCGACAGCCTGTTGTGCAAGCCTTTCGGCACGTTCATTGCCTGGGATGCCAACATGACCTGGAGACCACACAAACACAACTGACAAACCGGAACTGTGAAGGACAGAAAGCATCTCCGGTATGGGTACCAACAGAGGAGAACAAGGGTAGCACTGACCCAAAGCACAACGGCTGCTGAGGCAGTCACTGCAGATAACAAAAGACTCACCTGAGCCAGACCATATGTGCTGAAGAGCCTGGTAAATGGCCACCAGCTGGGCAATGTAAACACTGCAGCCATCTGGCAAGGAGCGCTGTTTGATGTGGTCGCCGTGAAAGTAAGCAAAACCAATTCGGCCCTTGACCATTGAACCATCTGTGAAAATGAGGTCATGCCCAGGGAACGAGGCAACAACAGTGAGAAACTGATGTCTAAGTACCTTCGGAGGAACAGAGTCTTTGGTTCCATGAGGCAAGTCCAGACATATATGTTGTATGCACCATGGAGGTGTATGGGCATGGGCAAGGGCTCGATAAGGATATGGTAATAGGAAGGACTCAAGTGCCTCCATAAGAGACCAGACGCGAAAAGCGATTGCATGTGACCAGGATAAGGTTGCCGTTGTTGAGGACGGACGACCATGTCTGAGAAAAGCAGATGACAGTTCCGATGGTTTGGTGAGCAATGCAGGAAGATTGCATAGGCCATGAGCAGTTGTTAGCGGCAGACCCGCAGAGGTGGCACACTGGCCTCCACAAGGAGACTTAACGAGGCTGGTACAGAAAGACATCTGTCGCAATACGATCCCCATAGTGGTGGATGGGATACATTTTTTTTTTTTTTTTTTTTTTTTTTTTGTGGTTTTAGGGCGCACAACTTCTATGGTCATTAGCGCCCAGCTAAGAACATTGATTCGCTATGATCTCAAAAAAATGGTGACTGTCAGAACATCAGCAAGAGGCTAAAAACGAAAGATAAAAGACAATTAAAAGGGTTAAATATCCTTGGATAGGTTGGCCAAGTTCATAAAACGCAAAACCCGAGCAGCTGCTCGTGTGTCATCAGCTAAAATTTCCTCCAGAGTAGACGGAAAGTGAAGGGCTACACGGAGATGATTAAAATTAACGCAAGTCAGTAAAACATGTCGCACTGTCAACAGTTCACCGCAGGAGCATAGCGGTGCAGGTTCGGCGGATAGCAAGTGACGGTGGCTGAAAAGGCAATGACCGATCCGCAACCGAGCCAGGATGACCTCCTCCCGCCGAGAGGGGCGTGAGGATGTCCTCCAAGCGGTCGGGATCGGTTTGACAGTTCGCAATTTATTGTTGTACAGTGAAAGCCACACACTGTGCCATTGCGACACGATACTCCGGCGAAGAGCCCGTTGAACATCGTCCGATGGGATGCAAAAGGTAGCCATGCGAGGTAAAAGAGCTGCTGCCTTGGCTGCTGTGTCGGCGGCCTCATTCCCGGGCACACCCACATGGCCAGGGACCCACAGGAAAGAAACGTGACAGCTGTCATCCGCCAGCAACTGGAGGGAGCGTTGGATCCGATACACGAGAGGATGGTTCGAGAAAGGGTCCTTAAGACTCTGCAGGGCACTAAGGGAGTCAGAACATATGGCATAGAAAGGTTGGCGGTGGCGGCAGGTATACAAAACGGCCTGGTGGAGGGCGAAAAGCTCAGCCGTGAAGGTCGAGCACCGGTCAGGGAGCTTGTATTGGAACCGGTTGTCCCCGACGACGAAGGCAGATCCGACACCGGCAGTGCTCTTGGAACCATCAGTGTAAATAAATACGGCATTATCGAACCGCGAACGGAGTTCGACAAGCCTCGAGCGGTATACCAAATCCGGAGTGGTCTCCTTGGGGAGCGAACTAAGTTCGAGGTGTGTGTGAACCTGGGCCTGATGCCACGGTGGCAATGGGCTTTCGCTCAACCGAAGGGTGGAAGGAAGGGTAAAATCGAGCCGCTGTAGCAGGCGGCGAAACCGAACTCCCGGTGGAAGCAAGGCAATCGCAGACAACTGATATTGGCGATCGAGTGAGTCGTCAAAAAATAATCTGTAAGAGGGATGGTTGGGCATCGACCGTAGGCGGCATGCATACCGACACAAGAGTATGTCACGTCGAGTGGTCAAGGGTAATACAGCAGCCTCGGCATACAGACTTTCAACAGGGCTGGTATAAAATGCACCGGTCGCCAAACGTAATCCACGATGGTGGATAGAGTTGAGACGGCGGAGAATCGACGGCCGTGCTGAAGAGTACACAAGGCTTCCATAGTCGAGCTTCGACTGAACAAGGGCCTGGTAAAGGTGAAGCAGGACGGTACGATCCGCTCCCCATGACGTGCCACTGAGGACACGAAGAACGTTAAGGGATCGGGCACAACGGGCAGCCAGGTAGGACACGTGTGTGGACCAGCAAAGTTTCCGATCCAACATGAGTCCCAAGAATTTCGTGGTCTCCACGAAAGGGAGAGCAACAGGGCCGAGACGTAGAGACGGTGGAAGAAATTCCTTGTATCTCCAAAAATTGATACACACAGTTTTCTCAGTGGAGAATCGGAAGCCGTTTGCGATGCTCCAGGAATATAGACGGTCAAGACAGCGTTGGAGAGAACGCTCCAAGAGACACGTCCGCTGGGCACTACAATAAATTGCGAAATCGTCAACAAAAAGAGATCCGGAGACATCGGCTGAAAGGCAGTCCACGATCGGATTGATTGCAATGGCAAAGAGCGCCACACTCAAGACGGAGCCCTGTGGTACCCCATTCTCCTGGCAAAAGGTATCTGACAAAACAGAGCCCACCCGTACCCGGAACTTGCGATCCGCCAAAAACGCTTGAATGAAAAGAGGAAGGCGGCCCCGAAGGCCCCATGTGTGTAATGTGCGGAGAATACCCGCTCTCCAACAGGTATCGTATGCCTTCTCCAAGTCGAAGAACACGGCTACTGTTTGACGCTTCTTTAGAAAGTTGTTCATAATGAAGGTCGACAACGTAACGAGGTGGTCAGCAGCAGAGCGGTGTCGACGAAAACCGCATTGTATATTAGTCAGGAGGCGGCGAGATTCGAGGAGCCAGACCAACCGAGCGTTAACCATGCGTTCCATCACCTTACAGACGCAGCTCGTCAGAGAAATGGGACGATAACTGGAAGGAAGGTGTTTGTCCTTCCCTGGTTTGGGGATGGGGACAACAATGGCTTCACGCCAACCTGTGGGAACATGACCTTCAGTCCATATGCGATTGTAGGTACTAAGAAGAAAGCACTTGCCCGCAGGAGAGAGGTTCTTCAGCATCTCAATATGAATGGAATCGGGCCCGGGAGCAGAGGACCGGGACAGGGCGAGAGCACGGTCTAGCTCCTGCATGGTGAAGGCGACGTTATAGTTTTCACGATTAAAAGAGCGGAAAGAAGGCGGCCGTGCCTCCTCTACCTGTTTGCGAGGGAGAAAGGCAGGGTGGTAATGGGCAGAGCTCGAAACCTCCGCAAAGAAACGACCCAATGCGTTTGAAACATCAGCTGGGTCCACGAGGACCGCGTTCTCCACGGTCAGGCCAGGAATCGGGGAGTGGACCTTGATGCCGGACAAACGGCGGAGGCCACCCCAGACAACCGTGGAGGGAGTAAAACGGTTAAAAGAACTAGTAAAAGCTGTCCAGCAAGCTTTCTTGCTGTCGTTTATGATACGACGGCACTGCGCTCTCATACGTTTGTAATTGATGCAATTCTCCAAAGTTGGGTGGCGGCGGAAGGTGCGTAAGGCACGGCGTCGGGCTCGAAGCGCGTCGCGGCAGGCTGCAGTCCACCAAGGGACCTGCACACGACGTGGAGAAGAGGATGTACGAGGTATGGAACGTTCAGCAGCAGTGAGAATAACCTCTGTGAGGTATTCGACCTGACTGTCACAGTTGGGAAAATGCTGATTGTGAAAAACAGCCATGGACGAATAAAGCCCCCAGTCGGCTTTAGAAATGTTCCAACTGGTGGGACGTGGAGATGGGGAGTGATGTAGGAAGTGGGTGATACAAGGGAAATGGTCACTCGAGTACGTGTCAGAAAGTGCGTACCACTCAAACCGACCGGCAAGCTGAGGAGTGCATATTGCGAGGTCTATATGGGAATAAGTGTGTGTTGTGTCAGAAAGGAAGGTCGGTGCACCGGTGTTGAGGCAGACAAGATCGAGGTGTTGGAGAAGGTCCACCAAAAGGGAGCCTCTCGGACAAGGTGCCGGAGAGCCCCATAGGGGGTGGTGGGCATTAAAGTCGCCTACCAACACGAAAGGTGAAGGGAGCTGGTCAACAAGGTTTAGCACATCTGCCCTAGTAAGGGCAGATGACGATGGCGAATATATATTACAGAGGGAGAAGGTAAATGTGGATAAGGTGATGCGGACGGCAACTGCCTGTAGGTGAGTGTGCAAGGAAATGGGATGGAAATAGACGTCGTCTCGAAGGAGCATCAGAACCCCTCCATGGGCTGGGACACCTTCCACGGGTGGCAGGTCGAACCGCACAGAGGTGTAGTGTGGAAAGTCTGCACGATCACGTGGACGCAACTTAGTTTCCTGGAGGCAGACTAGAAGCGGGCAGTGCAATCGAAGGAGTAATTTTAACTCCTCCCGATTAGAACGAATGCCGCGAATGTTCCATTGAAGGAGCGCCATGATAAAAATGAGAGAAGAAATAAGGATAAAAACCAAGTAGCGAGCGGGGTCACCTCGACGGCCGCTGAGGACCGGATTTCGAGGGAGCACTGCTATCGCTGTCCAGGGGCAAAGGGTCGTGGTCCATAGGTTCGACCGACGCGCCTGCCACCTCCCTGAGTTGATCAGGAGGGGCAGTTTCCACCGCCGGTAAAGGGCCGGGCGCCCGGCAAACGGAGCGTCCCGGTGAAACAGAAGACGGCCGAGGCCGGCAACTGTTGGACGGCGCGACAGATGGGTCACGCCTCGGCGGGGAAGGAGAGGAACTCTTTTTCTTGTCAGCTCTTCTGGAAGAGTGACGGCGGGAAGAGGCAGTTGACGGTTGGGAAGCCTGAGAACGCAGAAAATCCTCACGGACGGGTTCCTTTTTCAAGATCCGGGCATCTTGTTTAGGTGCCCGCGGTTTACTAGATGTTGACGAAGACTGTACCTTAGAAGCAGCAGGAGGAAGCGGGGACGTGGAACGGGCAATCTTCGGGCTGGCGGATCGCACAACTGTGTCAGCGAAAGTGAAATCACAAGTCTGGGTACTGGAATCTTTGGTAGGTCGAGGTGAGGTGAGTACCTTACTGTATGTACCCGCTGGGAGGACAGTGGGCTTTCGACTCGCCAACAACTTACGAGCGGCAGATGTCGATACCTTCTCCGTAACCCGAATTTGCTGAATGATTTTTTCATCCTTATATACAGGGCAGTCGCGAGAGGAAGCCGCATGGTCGCCGTTGCAGTTAAGGCAGTGAGGGGACGGAGGTGGGCAATCCCCCTCATGGGCATCCCTACCACAAGTGACACATTTTGCTGCATGTGGGCAATGTTCACGGGTATGGTTGTACCTGTGGCATTGGTAGCAGCGCGTTGGGTTTGGAATATAAGGGCGGACTGAGATAACTTCGTACCCTGCTTTGACCTTCGACGGGAGGTCAACTCTGTCGAATGTCAAAAACACAGTACGAGTCGGTGTCAATTGGTTATCTACCTTTTTCATCACCCTGTGGACGGCTGTCACACCCTGATCGGACATATAGGACCGGATGTCGTCATCAGACAACCCGTCAAGGGATCTCGTAAAAACTACCCCACGTGACGAGTTGAGTGTGCGGTGCGCTTCTACTTTGACTGGAAACGTGTGCAATAACGTAGTCCGGATAAGTTTCTGGGCTTGGAAAGCACTGTCCACTTCCAGCAACAATGAGCCATTGCGCTGACGCGAACAGGTTTTAACAGGGCCAGCAATTGCATCAACACCTTTCTGTATAACGAAAGGATTGACAGAATTGAAGTCTTTTCCGTCGGTGCGCGACACAACAAGAAATTTCGGCAAATTAGGCAGAGTCTTCTTTTGCTGAGGCGAGTCTATCTTACGTTTCTGTGTCAATGTCAATGAAGAAGAGAAGGAAGTCATTGCGGAAGTGTCCCCCGTGATTACCGGCGTCTCCGATGGCGCGCTCCTTCCTAGTGGGGGCCCTCTCCGAGGGCTTACCCGCCTTAGGTGATTGTTCACACCTCAGGTCACACCTCCCGAGAACTGACGGAGGGACCAATTGGCATGTTCGGAAGGTACCAGCTCGGGTAATCACCCCTCCCTGGGCCTGGCCTTTACCAGGGGGTACGTACGTGCCCTACTTGTCTACCCGGGGCGGGGAATTACGCGTTACCCCGTCACCTGCTACGCATGATAATGCGTGGGTCGGCCTTCAGACACGCACAGGGAGGAAAGAAGAAGAATAGAGGAAGTGAGGAGAAAGAAGGAAAGGTGTCTCAAACGCCGAGGCGGAGACTAATGAGGAGAAGAAGGCGAGGAGAGGACAAGGAGAGAGAGACAGAAACAAAGGGTAAGAAAGGAAGGAACCAAGGAATAAGAGAAACGACAACAAGAAAACACCTGAACTCGTGAAATACGCCCGTCTCCGGGCGAAGGCATAAACCGGGAGGGAAAGTGAAGCAGCCTGGGGCAGAAGAAAGGCTGCTCCGGCTCGGGGCCCCGTGCGCGCCACACACGTACCCACAAAAGAACTGTGGGCCCCCTGGGGGGGGATGGGATACAATAGGTGCAATGCCGAAGGTGAGGCTCAACCGTAGGCAATGCATCCAAAGCCAAGGCGTGACTGTACCAGCGCTGTGTAGAGTCGCAACAGTGTGTAGTGATCAGCATCCCCAAGTGGTACGGCCCAGGTGGCGAAGAAAATTCAGATGGCTCCGGCACTCCTTCAGCTGACGAAGGTGGAGAAGCCACATCGGCAAGGCGTCAAAGACCAGCCCTAAAACACTGAGTGTTTCCACTATGTGAAGTAAGTGGTCATCAAGGTCAAGTTCGGGGTGAGGGTGAACAGTCTGATGCCAACAGAAGTGCATAACACTAGTCTTGGCCGCAGAAAACTGAAAGCCGTGGGCAAGAACCCAGGGCTGAGCCTTCCAAATGACTTCCTGCAGTCTGCGTTCGGCGACTTGGGTGCTGGAAGAGCTAAAATAGATGAAGTCGTCAGCGTATAGTAAAGGGGATACTGACGACCCAACTGCTATCGCTAGGCCATTAATGGCTACTAAAATAAGGGAACACTCAGAGCCCTGAGGGACCCTGATTTCCTGCACATGTGCTTTGAGAGGCACCAACTTTAACACGAAAAGTACAGAGAGCTAAAAAGTTTTTAATAAAAATCGCAAGGGAGCCCCAGATGCCCGACCCATGTAAAGTAGTGAATATGTGGTGTCGAGAGGTGGTATCGTATGCCTTTTTTTTTGTGGTTTTAGGGCGCACAACTGCTGTGGTCATTAGCGCCCAACACTGCCCATAGTAAAAAAAGAACCGGGGTTAGAAATTAAATGGCTTTAGCCATATTTGCACGATGTATAAAAAGTAAAACTCTGTTAACCGATTGCGGGTAATCAGCTAAAATGTCAGACATTGCAAATGGTTAACACAGATCATGACGGAGACGGTTAAAAACGGGCATTGCACTAAAAGATGGTTCACAGTAAAAGGTGCATCACAGTGCTCACATAAGGGAGCAGGACCACCACGTAGTAAATGCTGGTGGCTATAACGGCAGTGGCCAATACGAAGCCGGGTCAGAACAATCTCCTCTCGGCGGGAGGGTCGAGATGACGTTGACCAGAGATCAGGCACAGGTTCAATGGCTCGCAATTTGTTCCCTGACAGGGATGACCAATGTAGATACCAACAGGAGATAATACGCTGGGAGATACCAGCGCGAAGGTCATCAGAGCTGGTGGAAAAGGTAGATAGCCGAGGAAGGGGAACTGCTTCCTTGGCAGCCGTATCCGCAGCCTCATTCCCCAACACTCCCACGTGGCCAGGTACCCACATGAAACGTCACCGTAGTTCAGCTCGTTTAAAGAGAAGTAAGGCAATTGCGGATGCTTTGTACCAGGGGATGGGCCGGATATAGCATGCGAAGGCTCAACAAAGCACTCATAGAGTCCGAGCAAATGACAGTCTTACTGAGCGAGTTTACCCCCAGGGGGCCCACAGCTCTTTTGTGGGTACGTGTGTGGCGCGCACGGGTCCCCGAGCCATTGCGGCCTTCCTTCCTGTTTCCCAGGCCGCTTTTCCTCACCCTGGCTCCCTCCCTTCCTAATCCTTTTTCCCACCCTACCCTTCTCCAACCCCGTCTCTAGGTGTTCTCGTGTTGACGGCCCGGCTATTCCCATGGTACTGTTGGTTTCGTAATTGTGTCTTTGTTTGCCGTGTTCACAGTTTTCGGCCCAGTTAGGTCCCCATTGTGGTTTGACCTCCACCAAAATTTCTGATTAAGTGTGAGCCATTTGGGGAAGAACTCCCAACCTAGCCCCTACGGCGCGGATTCCTACCCTTTCCTTCCACATCCCTTCCTCGCCATAGCCCCCTCCCCCGCTAGGTCACCAGCACGGTAGCCAGTCTGTGTGGTGGGGCTGTTATGTACCCTCATGGTTGAGCCCCCTGAATTGCACAGGGATCACACTGCCGATGCCTGAGCTGTGACCACCTCATGAATGCCAAGGAGTCGATGCTTGTCTTTGCGCGGGGCATCAGGACTCCCGGCAACAGTCATCCTGCCAGGTGACGTTGCTGTGGCTGGGTGGCGCCCTTGAGGAGAGCCCCTGTTTCGGAGTGGGTGGCATCGGGGCGGACACTCCGCAATGAAGAGGAAACAACCCTCTCAAAATCCTGGCTCTCAGTCAGGTGTCTCCAAGTGTGGAAAGTTTAATTTCAATGCTGCAAGATACGACCCCAAATCGTTCCCTTCCCTAACTCCATCATGGGGGGAACGTGGGCCCACTAAACAGACAGAGCCATATACACCAAGATATTTAGTATGTACCAGACGAGATGGGGAATCTTTCCAGGCAACTAAGCCCTCTTTCTTCGTGGAACACGTCGAAGAAAGGTATGGCGAAGTTGCCGGAATGTCGAAACTGCGAGACGGTTCGGTCTCGATTCAGGCAGAGACCCCGGCTCAGTCACGAAACCACCTTACGTGTGACCATTTAGGCGACATTCCCGTGTCAATAACGTCTCACAAGTCTTTAAATAAGGTACAGGGAGTCATATACCACCGAGACTTATTGTTGCAGACAGATGAGGAATTACATGACCATTTACAACGACGCGAAGTACACTTTGTCCACCGCGTCTTTCGGGGACCAAAAGATAAGAGGGTGGCCACTGGCGCATTTGTTTTGGCCTTTGAGGGTGACAATCTGCCTGAAAAAGTCAAAGTCATGATGTATCGCTGTGACGTCCAGCCATACATCCCCCCTCCAATGCGATGCTATAAATGTTGGCGCTTCGGGCACATGTCCTCTCGCTGCAACGCTGCTGCAACCTGCAGGGACTGTGGCCGTGCCTTACATCCTGACACTGCCTGTGCCCCACCACCTTATTGTGTCAATTGCGGCGGTCACCACTCTCCCTGTTCGCAGGACTGTCCCGCTCTACATAAAGAGAAGAAGATAGTCGAGTATAAAACGTTGGACCGACTAACATATTCAGAGGCACGAAAGAAATATGAAAAGCTGCATCCTGTTTCCTTAGTGAGTACATACGCCGCTGCTACATCGATGGCGCCACCACCGGTGGCCACATCTCGCCCTGCTCTACCTCCGTCTGTGGGCCCTATGGGCCGCCCCTCTACCTCTGCCTCCCAGACATCTGGAGGCACACAATCTTCTGTGGGGCAGGTACTGCCCCCCACGTCGGGAGTGGCTACCCCCACTCCCCAGCCAGAAAAGGGTTCCCCTTCTCTGGCTTCTGTTTCTGGGAAGGGAACCTCTTCTGCCCTTCCAACCATGTCCCTCCAGATATCTGACACTAGCCAGCGGCTGAAGGACCCTCGGCCAGAAAGCCGCCTGGCTCCTCAGTCTTCCCACACTCCTCAAGCCCCTCCGGGGAAACCCTCCTCCTCCAGTAGGCCCAAGGAACGACGGGAAGACAAGAAGGAAAGGAAAGAAAAGACAGTAAAGTGCAAGGAGACACTGGCGGCCTCGGTGCCCCCAGCCCCTGCACCTGACGCGCCTGAGGATGATGTGATCCTTCTAGCTACACCAGAAGATTTGGCCTTTGCCGATCTTGGGGATACCATGGACACGGAGGATCAGGCTTCACAGCCAGCGACGAGTGCTAATACCACTCCTCTTCCATCTTCAGCTTCACGCACCGTCAGCCGGGAGACAGTCTGATCCTCCAATGGAACTGTGGAGGATTTTTTCTGCCGTTTGGCTGAATTGCGTCAGCTGTTGAGCGCATTTTCACCTCTCTGTGTTGCTCTCCAGGAAACCTGGTTTCCTGGTGATCGGACCCCCACCCTTCGGGGCTACCAGGGGTACTTCAATAATCGCACCATTTACAATAGGGTGTCGGGCGGGGTATGTCTATATGTACATACCTCTGCCTACAGTTCCGCAGTGCCACTTAACACAGCCCTGGAGGCTGTCGCTGTCAGGGTTCGAGCATCGCGGGACATTACCATCTGTTCCCTTTATCTCCCTCCTGATGTAGCAGTGGCACCAGCTGACCTAGCAGCCTTAATCGCTCAACTTCCTTCACCGTTTCTTATTTTAGGAGATTTTAATGCACATCACCCCATATGGGGGAGCAACGTGACTACAGGACGTGGTCGAGAATTTGAACTACTTTTTACCCAACTTGACCTTTGTATTCTTAATACAGGAGCTCCTACCCATTTTAGTGTGTCCCATGGCACCTTTTCCGCCATAGACCTTTCTGTATGTAGTCCGGGCTTACGTCCACTCCTTAACTGGTGGGTCCATGATGACCTTTGTGGAAGCGACCACTTTCCCATCTTCCTTTCGCTTCCCCACCACCAACGCCATGCACGTCTACCCCGCTGGTCCTTCCATAGGGCCGACTGGGCAGCATACACGTCAGCTGCAACGCTGGATACCCCTCTCCCTGCTGATGCAACAATGGCAGTAGACCAAATTATTTCCGTTGTCGTTTCTGCTGCTGAGACCGCGATACCGTCTTCTTCTGCCTTACCTCGGCGAAGACCAGTGCCCTGGTGGTCACCGGAGATAGCAGCAGCTATCCGCAATCGCCGCAGAGCTCTGCAGCAGTACCGGCGCCACCCCACCATTGACCACCTGGTTGCATTTAAGCGCCTTCGGGCCCAGACACGTCGGCTTATCCGGCAGCACAAGCAGGCATGCTGGGAAAAATGCGTTTCCACAATTGGACCCCGTGTCTCCTCCAGCCAGATTTGGACGAAGATTCGCCGTATATCAGGCTACCGTCCACCGGCAGGGATCGCGGGTGTCTCTATCCATGGAACTATTCATACCGACCCGACCATCATTGCCGAGTGTTTTGCAGCGCACTTTGCTGTTAATTCGGCGTCTACTGCCTACAGCCAAGGTTTTTGTACCTTAAAAGAGCGGGCTGAGCGAAAGCAGTTGGTATTTCGCACAAACCGCCAGGAGCCGTACAATGCGCCATTTGCGGAGTGGGAATTTAAAACTATTCTTGACAGTTGCCCCAATACATCTCCAGGACCAGACCGAATCCACTGCCAAATGGTGAAACATCTTTCTGAAAACTCGCAACGCCATCTTTTGGACTTCTTCAACCGTCTCTGGATCGAGGGAGCGTACCCATCCCAATGGCGGGAGAGCATCGTTATCCCTCTGTTGAAGCCAGGTGCAGATCCACTGAACGTTGACAATTACCGCCCAATCAGTCTCACAAACGTTCTTTGTAAGCTCTTTGAACGTTTGGTGAGCCGGCGACTGCTGTGGGTTCTCGAGAATCGGGGTCTGCTCGCTCCACAACAAGGTGCTTTCCGGCAGGGCCGCTCTGCCATTGATAACCTCCTCTCTTTGGAGTCTGCGATCCGTACTGCTTTCGCCCGACGTCACCACCTCGTCGCCATCTTTTTCGACCTCCGGAAAGCATATGACACGGCATGGCGTCGTCACATCCTTGCCACGCTACATGGGTGGGGTCTCCGTGGCTCCCTCCCAATTTTTATTCAGAATTTTTTACTTTCACGACACTTTAGAGTCCGCGTTGGCACCTCCTTCAGTTCGTCCCATACCCAAGAGAATGTGGTACCATAAGGATCCGTCCTAAGTGTACCCCTCTTCTTAGTGGCCATTAATGGCCTAGTGGCTGCAGTGGGGCCACCGGTTTCTTGCTCCCTCTATGCGGACGACTTTTGCCTGTACTATTCCACCGCTAGTACAAGTGTAGCTGACCGACGACTGCAGGCAGCCATTCATCGGGCACAGAATTGGGCTTCTGCCCATGGTTTTACATTTTCCCCTGCGAAAACCAGGGTGATGCACTTTTGTCGCCAACGCACGGTACATCCACATCCGGAGCTCTACCTTGATGGTGAGCTCCTTCAGGTTGTGGATACACACCGTTTCCTGGGTCTCCTTTTTGACTCGCGTTTGACATGGCTCCCTCATCTGCGCCAGCTTAAGCAACGGTGTTCACGATATTTGGACATCCTTCGTTGCCTCAGCCATACTGTCTGGGGGGCAGCACGCCCTGTCCTCCTGCGGCTGTACAATGCTCTGGTGCAGTCACGCCTGGACTACGGAAGCCAGGTCTATGGCTCAGCCTCTCCATCTGCACTGAGAGTACTCGACCCAGTGCACCATACCGGCATCCGTCTGGCCACTGGAGCCTTTCATACAAGCCCTGTAACAAGTCTCCTGGCGGAGGCTGGAGTCGCCCCATTGAGATACAGGCGCCAACAACTACTCGCCCAGTATGCTGCCAGAGTTCACTGTACCCCTCGGCATCCGAATAACAGACTCCTCTTTCCGGGAGAGGTCACTCGTTTGCCGCGGAGGCGACCTCGGTCGGGACTCCCGATAGCAGCGCGTGTCCAATCGCTACTATCGACCCTGGACTCCTTTCCTCTTAACCGTCCCTTCCGCTCGACTTTCCATGCTCCTCCCTGGACTGTTCCTCGGCCGCGGATTCGGTTGTATCTTTCCTGTGAGCCGAAGACCTCTACTTCTCCTCTGGTCCTACGGCATCAGTTTTCTGCACTGCTCCGTGAGTTCAGTAACTCCGAGGTCATTTATACAGACGGTTCTTCGGATGGCGACCTCACTGGATATGCCTACATGCATGGCGCCCATATTGAACAACGCTCTTTGCCACCCGGCAGCAGCGTCTTCACCGCAGAACTGGTGGCTATATACCGCGCCCTTAACCACATCCGCATGTGCCCCGGGACCTCCTTTCTGATCTGTAGCGACTCGCTGAGCGGTTTACAGGCCCTTGATCAGTGTTATGCTCGTCATACATTGGTCAGGGCCATTCAGGAGTCGATACTGGCTCTTAGTGACTCCGGTCGCTGTGTTACATTCGTTTGGACCCCGGGCCATGTAGGCATCCCGGGCAACGAGAGCGTTGAGCGGCTAGCGAAACAGGCTACCACTTGCCGCCCTCTGGCGACTGGCCTCCCAGAAGCAGACTTCCGCCCGTTGCTTCGCACTAAAATACGCGACCTGTGGAACGCCGAATGGTCCGCTCTGGACGTGCCCAATAAGCTGCGTACGATAAAGGACACAACATCTGTCTGGAAGTCGTCGCAGCTGGGATCCCATAGGGACTCCGTGGTTCTCTGCCGTCTCCGCATTGGTCACACCCATCTGACGCATGGTCACCTCCTCCGTCGAGAGGATCCGCCCGTGTGCCAATGTGGTGCCCCATTGACTGTAGTCCATCTCCTACTCGACTGTCCTATTTTAGCCCCACTGCGGCATTCTTTTACCCTCCCGAACACACTCTCTTTGGTGCTCGGCGACGATGCCTCTGTGGCTAATTTGGTTTTACGATTTCTTCGTGCTGCGGGGTTTTACCAGTTGCTGTGAGTCCTTTTGGATGGTCTTTTAGATACTTTTTTATGTTCCCCTTGACGTGTCCTTAGACTACAGTTTTTTTTTGGTACGCTATGTGGTTGACTTTTCCCTTTTTATATACATGGTCGGTCAACCACATTCACTGGCTCTGTCATTTTTGTATCATATTTGTTTCTGTGTGTCTGGTGTCTTTCGTATTGTCTCGTGTTGACTCAGTCAATAATTCATTGACGGTGCATTCTTTCATTCTGCTTTGTTTTTAATCTCATTCAGCCACATTTTTTATCGTTCTGTTTTTTCTGTGTTGCCTAGATATGCAGCGGGGGACTGATGGCCATAGCAGTCTAGTCCCCCTAAAACTCCCCATCACAACAACAACAACAACAACAACAACTGAGCGAGTTTCGCCGGACGTATTGTGTGGCTTGATATAATGCATACAGCTCAGCTGTAAAAATGGAACTCCACTCAGGAAGACGATATTTAAGAGAGACGTTGCCAAGTACAAAAGCACACCCAACACCCTGGTCTGTCTTTGAGCCATCAGTGTAAATGAACAAATTGTCATCAAATTTAAACCGGAGTGCGTGAAATTCTCTCTGGTAGACGAAACTAGGTGTGGAGTCCTTTGGAAGAGAATGAAGGTTAAAGTTGACACGGACTTCGGGACTTCGCCACGGTGGAGAGGTGCTCTCTCCAGTCGAGAAGACAGCAGGCATTGTAACGCCAAGCTGGCCGAGTAGCGAACGCAAGCGTACTCCCGGCGGTAGCAGAGCAGATGGGCGCATAGCGAAGAGACTGTCAAGTGAGTCGTTAAAAAAACTGCATACGTCGGGTGTCCTCGCATGGACGACAAACGACTAGCGTAACGGCTAAGCAGGAGTTCCCGACGGTAAGAAAGTGGTAGTTCGGCGGCCTCGGCATAGAGGCTCTCAACGGGGCTAGTATAAAACGCTCCTGTCGCCAGACGGAGACCTTGGTGGTGGATTGTATTAAGGCGGCGCAGTATGGACGGTCGAGCCGAAGAATAAACGATGCTACCATAGTCCAGTTTGGGCCGAACTATGGTGCGATACAGATGGAGGAGAGTAGACCTGTCAGCTCCCCACGAGGTGCCACTTAACACCCGCAGCACATTGAGAGAGCGGGTACAGCGAGCCGCCAAACGGGATATGTGGGGAGACCAACTTAACTTCCTGTCGAGAACAAGTCCCAAGAACGTCGTGGTATCCACAAATGGAAGTACTATGGGGCCCAGACGAAGGGACGGGGGAAGAAACTCCTTCCGCCACCAGAAGTTCATGCAGACTGTCTTGTCAGCTGAGAATCGAAAGCCAGTGTCCATACTCCACACGTGGAGAGTGTCTAGGCACCGCTGAAGGCGCCGCTCCAGGAGACACGTTTGCTCAGAGCTGCTGTTGATCGCGAAGTCGTCAACAAAGAGGGACGCTGACACTCCTGGTGGAAGGTGATCGGCTATAGAATTGATTGCCACTGCAAATAAAACAACGATCAGGACCGAGCCCTGGGGGACTCCGTTCTCCTGAATAAAAGTGCTCGATAAAACCGAACCAACATGCACTTTAAAAACACCGTCTGTTAAAAATTCGCGGATAAAAATTGGCAGGCGACCCCGAAAACCCCATGTATGTAGAGTGCGGAGGATGCCAATCCTCCAGCAGGTGTCGTATGCCTTTTCCAGATCAAAGAACACCGCTACTGTCTGGCGCTTCCGTAAAAAGTTATTCATTACTGAGGTAGATAGGGCAACAAGATGATCCACCGCAGAACGGTGCTTGCGAAACCCACATTGGACATTAGACAGGAGATGTCGCGTTTCGAGCCACCATACCAGGCGCCCGTGAATCATACGTTCCATCACCTTGCATACGCTACTGGTGAGGGAAATGGGGCGGTAGCTGGAAGGGAGACATTTGTCCTTCCCAGGCTTTGGTATGGGAATGACTATGGCTTCACACCAGCGTAGCGGAAAGGTGCCTTCTATCCATATGCGGTTGTAGGTGGCCAGTAGGAAGTGCAAGCTCGTTGGTGAAAGGTGTTGCAGCATCGCCACGTGAATGCCATCTGGTCCTGGAGCGGAGGACCGCGAAGACGAGAGTGCGTGGTGAAGCTCTCGTACAGTAAACTCGGTATTTTAGCATTCACGGTTCTGAGAGGTAAAGGGCAATGGAGTCGCCTCCACCGTCCGTTTCCTAGCTAGGAAAGCGTCAGTGTAATGTGAAGAGCTAGAGACCTCTGCAAAATGTCGACCCAGTGCGTTGGCTATTTGTGGAGGATCGACGACGGTGTCAGTTGCGACACACAGACCGGGAATTGGGGAATGAGCCATAGTGCCCGAAATTTTTCGAAGGTTACCCCAAATGATGGAGGAAGGGGTAGACCTATTAAAAGAGCTCGTGAATGAGCGCCAACTGGCGCGTTTACAGTCGCGAAAGAGGCGACGACAATAGGCTCGCAGCCGTTTGTATCGGATGCAGTTGTCGAGCGTGGGCCGTTGTTTTGAAGATTCTAAGGGCACGTCGCCGTGCTCGCAGAGCGTCACGGCATTCCGCGGTCCACCACGGGACAAGGGGACGACGTGCGTGGGAAGTCTTGCAGGGGATGGAACATTCCGCGGCTGTCAGAATAACTGTGGTAATGTGTTCCACTTGGTCGTCTATACTAGAATAATGGTAAGTACCAAAATCCGCCAGTGACGTGTAGAGCTCCCAGTCCGCTTTCGTTAACTGCCAGCGGTGTGGATGCTCAAGGGTGTCAGGCATCAGTAGGTGAATTACACACGGAAAATGATCGCTCGAATGAGACGCCGTGCCAGCTGAGCAGTGCAGATAGCTAGATCTATATGGCTGAAAGTATTTGTGGTGTCTGAAAGATAAGTTGGTTCAACAGTGTTAAGGCAGATGAGCTGAAGGTGGTTCAGTATATCTGCCAGGAGGGAGCCCCGTGGACATGGTCGAGGGGAGCCCCAAAGGGGGTGGTGGGCATTGAAATCTCCCACCAACAAAAACGGACGCGGAAGATGGTCAATAAGATCTAGGAGATCTGATCTAGTGATGGGAAAAGAGGAAAGAGCGTAAATATTGCACAGTGTGAAGATAATCCAGGAAGGTATATCCGGACAGCAACAGGCTTGTATTGGAGTACACAAAGGGACCGGTGTACTGTGTACGTCATCCCAAATAAGCAACATTACGCCCCCGTGGGCTCGAATTCCTGCCACTGGAGGAAGGTCAAAGCGAACGGTAGTGTAGCGTGGGAAAGTAATTCGAGTACCAGGGAGCAATTTTGTCTCCTGTAGAGAGAAGATGATTGGATGATATGTTCGCGTTAGAAGCTGCAGTTCTGTCCAATTCGACCGGATACCACGAATGTTCCATTGAAGAATATCCATAATAGGATAAAATGAGATGAAGGTGGACATCAGCCCGACGAAGGCGGCGGGCCACAGTGCGAATGTTCGCAACTGGTGGTGTCTGAGACAGGAGGGTCTTGCTCCATATTCTCAGAGGTTACCACAGCAGCTGCGTGAGTGTGGTCGGCAGCCCCATCTTTGGCTGATGCACCTGGAGAGACTATAGGCTTCCAGGGGATGCCATCGTCACACTGTGAGGTAGGAGGGGGGAGAGTTTTCCCCCTATTTTATTTCTTGGAACCCTGGTGAAGCTCCTTGGTTGGCTCAGATGTTTTGGTAGGGGTGCGGAGGAAATCCTCGCGCGAATGCTCTTTCTTAGTCTTTCGCGTCTCTATCTGTGGTTTCACAGCTTATAATACACACATACTTTGGAACAGATCTAAAAGCCAATTTCTTTGGATAAATTAAATATTATGAGAACTCGGTAATTTAACTTTTTTCTTGATATAAAAAAATTGAAACAAGAACATTATTCATTTATTTGCCATTTTATAAGAAATAATAAATAAATAGTGTAGGAAAGACTGTACAAGTAGTATGTAGTGTTACTATTCTTAGGATATAGAAAACCTATGCTCTCATTTAAAAAACATCGTTCTGTCATTGTTTTTATTCTGTGCTTTTGTTTCTTAGTGATCGTGTCTTGCTGATGTGTGTTTGTTGTATTAAAAATTTAAGGTGAGAATATATTTGAGAAGTTATCTTAAAACTGGTGTTTCAAAAACTTATTAAAAAGGCCCTTTTCATTATTGACATATTAGTATGTGTGTCGCCAGAGAAAGTAATTGTGGCCTAATGCAATATTTCCGAGGTATTATTTCCGGAACTGTTTTGCGTGTTCAGTGAGATTTATAAGACAATTGAAATTATTTTATGTGGAAAGAATATTTCATAAAAGACATTTAGTAAACTTTCGTGGACGTTCTAAGTGAATATTTTACAATTGACAATATTTCGACCGATGAAAAATCGAACAAACAGCTACAATCGATTTCGTCTTTTCTTATGAAAGAATTTGGTTCCAGATACACAGAAAAATCGTCGGCTGTGCCACCTAGTGTAGCATAATCAGCAGGTAAGAACTGTAATATTATTTTTGATAAACACTGTGGTTTTTTCTTCTCTATACGAACCTGCATCTGTTATTCCAAAGATTCCATTAGGCACAATAAACGCGTTCAATTCAAATAATTACTTACAGCAGAAATGGGACTTAGACAGATATTTTTCAAGAGTTTGTTAATTTCAATGCATAATTTAAATTCAGAGATCATTTATTTCTGACTTTCTTTCTAAAAAAAAAGAGAGGCACAATAATATGTAATAATTAATTTTTTTATTAATTATTAAAAGCTGAAGATGAAGATTTGGAAGAGGTACTCACACTTTTCGTTGAACGTGACGCCGTTGTCGATGTAGACTGTTTGACAACTACTGTCGGAAACTGTAGGTCACAAGTCTGTGTGGCCATATCCCGTGTTGGTGGAGGTGTTGCAACTACAGTACTGTAGTTACCACGCGGCGGGGTCTTGGGCTTACGACTGGCGTACATCTTACGTGCAACTGGTATGGGAACCTTTTCCTTTACACGGATTTCCTGGATGGCTCGTTCATCGGCAAACACGGGACGATCCCGGGAGGAAGCAGCATGATTCCCGTTACAATTGATGCAATGAGGGGACGGTGGTGGACAAATCCCCTCATGGGCCTCTTTACCACAGGTGACACATATGACTGGGTTCTTGCAAGACTGGCTTGTGTGGTTAAATCGATGGCACTGATAACACCGAGTAGGGTTAGGGATATAAGGTCGTACTGTAATGACCTCATACCCTGCCTTGATCTTCGGCGGCAGAGCCACTCGGTCGAAGGTCAGAAACACTGTGCGAGTAGGCACTACAACATTGTTCTCTTTTTTTGTCACCCTGTGTACTGCGACGACGCCTTGAGCTGCCAGATATTCTTTCAGTTCATCCTCAGTCAGACCGTCCAAACTGGCCGAGAAGACTACCCCTCGGGAATAATTGAGGGTTGGATGGAGCTCAACACGAACCGGGTAGCTGTGGAGCAGAGTAGCCTTAAGCAGCCGCTGTGCCTGGGAGCCACTTTCTGTTTCTAACAGTAGTGTTCCATTACGCAGGCGGTTGCAGGTCTAAACTGGGCCGGCAATGGCATCAACCCCTTTTTCAATAATAATAAGTTCACCGACGAAAAGGATTGTCCTTCCTCAGTACGGGTCACCACAAGGAACTTTGATGCCTGTAAATTTTTCTGTTCAGACACACTATTGTCTAGTACATAAATTTCTAAAGGCTCTATCCATTTTCTTTTTTTTTTAGAACCATCGCGGTTGTATCCCCCACGATTGCCAGTGTCTCCGATGGCACGCTCCTTCCTGCTGGATCGTTTGCCTTGTGCATATCAAAGAACACGGCTATGAGATTTTGGCGCCTGGAAAAGGCTGTGCGGTTTGCGGCCTCGAGGTATACCAGGTGCTTGGTGGTGGAGCGACCCTGGCATGGAGCCAGTAAGCTCCAAGTCTAGAGGATCCAGCAAAACCGCCTACTGACCATGCGCTCCATGAGTTTACAAAGGACATTGGTCAGGGTGATGGGTCGATAGCTATCAAAATGAACAGGGTTTTTGCCTGGTTTAATCACCTGTATGATTATACCCTCCCGCCACTGCAAAGGGAATACCCCATTGCACCAGATCTCGTTAAAGACAGCGAGGATATTACCCAGGCTTTCTGCGCAGAGGTGTCTCAGCATTTGGGCGTGGTTGCTATCAGGCCCAGGAGCCGTGTCAGGACACTGTGCGAGAGATCTAAGTAGCTACCACTCTCTGAATGTAGCGTTCTAAGCCTCAGTGCGGCGGGCGGTAAAAGAGAGAGGCTGGCATTCGACCCGCTCCTTTGATGTACGGAAGGCCGGCGGGTAGTTTGCAGAGGCAGAAGAACGAGCGTAATGCTCAGCAAATATCCCTGCAACTGTGGATGGATCCGTGCGTATGACTACATTTATGAAGATCCCAGGGATTCCTGCGGGTGTTGGGTATCCCTGTACACGCCTAATCCTGCTCCAGACCTGGGAGGTGTAGCTACCTGACCCAATAGTTGAGACGTACGTCTCCCAACGCTCCCGTCTTCTAATTAAATGGCGAGCAGGAGCATGGAGCCGTTTAAATGTAGTGAGGTGCTCAAGAGAAGGGTGCCGCCTGTACCGCTGTAGGGCCCGCCTACGGTCTTTAATGGCGTCAGCGACCTCTGGTGACCACCACGGCATCGTCTTACGCCGTAGGTGCCC
Source organism: Locusta migratoria (assembly GCA_026315105.1). Taxonomy (NCBI): domain Eukaryota; kingdom Metazoa; phylum Arthropoda; class Insecta; order Orthoptera; family Acrididae; genus Locusta; species Locusta migratoria. The sequence continues at coordinate 568,845,806 of CM048746.1, forward strand.
CAAGGAACGTGGAATGGTAGCTTCCGCAGCAGACAATATGGATCGTGTGCACATCGATGGTAACGAGTGTGGGAGGGCCAACAATGGCAGTAGAGGTGTAGCCTTCCCAGTCAGCCCTGTGTAGAACCCACCAAGGAGGGCATGCTGGAGACTGATGTGGGAGTGACAAGAAGATTGGAAAATGACCACTGCTACACAAGTCATCATGGACACTCCAATGGATGGATGACGGAAGGCTGGGGCTGCATATCGACAGATCAATGGCCGAGTACGTGCCGTGTGCCACACTGAAATGTGTGGGGAAGGGGGGGGCACCTGTATTCAAGAGGCAGAGGTCGAGTTGAGAAAGCAGGTCCTCGACAACTCTACCATGGCCAGAGATATTAGAACCACCCCACAGAGGATTGTGGGCATTGAAGTCCCCCAATAGCAAAAAAAGGTGGCAAGAGTTAGGAGAGAAGTGCAGCCAAGACAGCCAAAGAGAGATCGCCATCTGGAGGGAGGTAGAAACTGCAGACAGTTGTCTCTTGTGGTGTCCTAACCCTGACAGCCACTTCTTCTAACGGTGTCTGAAGAGGCACAGGTTCACTATCCACCTGACACACTACGATTGCAGAAGTATCCCCTATAGCCCCAATGGGCAGAGGTCCGCATTGCCGGGAATCAGGTTTCCTGGAGAGCAATGCAGAGAACAGGTGTTATGCTCAGAAGTTGTCGTAGCTCAGCCAGGTGGGTGAAAAAACCGTCGCAGTTCCATTGGAGGATGATAGTGTCCCACAGCTGGGAAGGCATGAATGTGTATATGGTATGTATTACACCTCAGCATCGTTTGCGTCCACCGGTAGTGATGCATCAGCTTCGAAGTCCATTGTGTCTGATGCATCCAAGAAAGCGAGATGCTCGGGGGATGCGATTATCTCCACCTCGTCCTCAGCGGCAGAGGTGGAGGGGCGGGTGGCATTGTGGCCACCGGGGTTTCTTTAGCCTTATCTTTTTTCTTTCGAACGCCATTATCCCTCGGGGGCTTTGCAGACTCAGCCTCCATCTCAGCGACAGAGGGAGTTTGCGACGCCCTGCGGCCAGCAGCCGGCCACGTTGCTTGCTGCTGGCTAGTGCCAGTACCGGCAGTGACGGAACCCGAAGAAGGGAGCGTCCCTAGGGACCCATTCGGAACGAGGGCAGCCGGAGAAAGATGTTGCTTCTCCGACGGAGGGTAGGGGGCCGCTCCCAAAGCAATTGCCTTGGGAGCAGGAGGAGGAATGGAGCCCACGACCACTGTGGGGACAGGCTTGAGTTGGCGGCCCTGAGGGCCGGCGGAAAGAGAGACATTGGTGTCTGCTTCAGTCACAAAAGAGGATGGCGGTGAAGTCTGCTGCGAAGGAGGCAGTCATGGTGACGGGGTGAAGTCGCTCATACTTCTTTCCAGCCACAGAATAAGAAAGCCCGTCCAAAGTCTTAAATTCCATAATTTTCCATCTTTACAAAGAACGGTGCAATCCGACGAACAAGGAGGATGATTCAGACCACAGTTAACGCAGATGGGTGGTGGTGTACATGGAGTGTCCGGGTGTGCAGGACGTCCACAGTCCCTGCATGTAGCGTTGGAAGAAGATCTAAGAGGACATGTGGCCGAATTTCCAGCATTTAAAGCACCTCATAGGGGGAGGAATGTGAGGTTTCACGTCGCACCGGTAAATCACTACCTTGACATTCTCAGGCAGGGTATCTGCCTCTAAGACCTTGTGATCCTTTGGTCCCCTATGGCCACACCAGACGAAGTGGACTCCTCTGCGCTCTAAGTTGGCGCGTAACTCGTTGTCGGACTGTAACAACAGGTCTTTGTGGAAAATGATACCTTAAACCATATTTAGCGACTTATGTGGTGTGATTCTCACAGAGACATCACCCAGCCTGTTGCAGGCAAGTAACGTCCACGATTGGGCCGGGGATGCTGCTTCTATGAGCATTGCGCTACTTTGTATTTGGACATAACGGAAATATCGCCGTATTTGTTATCAAGATTTTCAACAAAGAAAAGAGGCTTCGTAGATGCAAATGATTCGCCATCAGAATGGCTACACACAAGGAATTTAGGAGAATACGGTTAAACGCCCACCACCGTTGCTCAATTGTCTCTTCATGGTGTTCCCACGAGCAGCTAGGAAAATAAGGGTCCACCCAGATAGAGCCCCGCTTGCCTGGGTAAGCCTCATCTAACTGAGGTGCGACAGGTTCCTCAGAGGTTGCTCACTAGCGGCTGTTCAACTTTAACAGCCATCTATAACCTTGGCACGCAGCACAACTTGAGTTTTTTTTTTATCGTCCTCACGTCTCGGGCGATTAATCCAAGATCCCTGGGCTCTGAAACGTGCAACGTTCCACCGTCGCGCCGAACAATGGTCGTTGAAGCACGAACAGAGCTTACGACGTTGCGGACTGTTGGCGCGACACAGCCCACGGCTCAGGACCCCAGGATTGCTAAGCCCGTACCCAGCAAATTAATGCTTTGCTCTTATTGCCCACAAAATATACAAACAATGTGTGCCGCTTTATGTTTTCCTTCGGGGAAGGCTTAAATTCGGGAAAAAGAACTTTTGTAGTCTAACTGTTGAAGGGGCCGTTCTAATGATACGGGTGACCCTCTCCTGTCACAGCTGCCTAATGACTAACGTGACTACACTCGAACCGATGCTCTCTCTTGTCTGTGGCACCACATTTCCCATAGTTTGCGGAGGGAAGCTAGTGAATGTCTGCGAGGAGCTGGTTGGTGGGGGACAGTGTTGTTTATCAGTTTTTACCACTCGTCATGAACACCAGTAGGCAGCACGGGGTGGTCGACATTGACACAAACGTGCTTCCAGTTGACAGTTGGCGCACGCTCTTCTAGTTTGTGGGGTGGTTGCTGTCCCTTGACTGTTGTATAGAGGCGGCGAGCAATTCTGTTTCTATCCAACTCTGCCTCTAAAACATAACTTCTCTGCAGGAAATAGTCTCTGAAATAGGCCAGCTGATACGAGACTTAGACCACCGGCACGTTTACTTTGAACACCTCGTGCCGCCACAGCATGCAGTACGTCTCCTGGGCTATTGATCTGGCGAACGGTCTTGGGGACATTTAACAACTGCGCTAAATACCACGCCTTGGCACAAATAAATGAATTCATTAGTTCGACCTTTTGATATAAATTAAGTTTGCGGTATGCATTAGATTAAGTGATTCCCCTGATGGCAAAGAGTAAATAACTGCACGTCCGTGTTTGCATCCTACTCGAAAACACTGAAACATTGAGTCCCAGAATGTGATATATATCGAATCTGTACCAAGAGCATACAGGAACGAGGTTACGCCGACCTAACGGTGTAAGGACCGTTTTGTGTTCATTGATCACTGCGCCAGATGCGAGTTCGTAGCGTCTAAAGAATGGTCCGTATATCGATGATGTCATAGACGTTGCCAATAAAAACACCGACGTCATCCGCATATGCTGTGCACTTGAAGGTCATAGTGTATAGGCGCACTTCCACGACCGTGCAAACTATTGCGTGTAACAGAGGATCTACTGCAATAACAAAGAAATAGATTGTCAAGGGACAACACTATCGGACCGATCGCCGAATAGGAATGGGGCGTGTTTGCCACTCACTGAAAACTATGGTGGATTGCGCGTCTATCAATGTGTTGCGCGTGAGCTGCAAAGACGGCGGACTGAGGCCGATGTTTGCCTTCACTTGCAACAAGTAGTGGTCGCCAATCCCAAAGGCGTTGGCAACATCAGTAGAGACGATACCCGCAGATGGCCGTTGCAATACTGAATGTGATATGACATCACGGGATGCGGAGGCGGCATAGAAGATTGTAACACCGCCGTGTAACACCGCAACATTGATAGGGACTCATGATCTTGTCCATAACGTGCATCAGATTGTCTGCAAAACACAATTCTGCAAGCTTATAATCGGCATTCAAAAGTGTAATAGGCCGAAGGTCAGTGATGCGACAAGCGCAATACTTATTCGAAATTAAAACTACGCACCCTTCTAAAAACCCAGGTGGAACGACAAGTCCATTAAGTATTTCGTTAATTATGGCAGCCAACTATGAGCCAAAATGTTGAATAAAACTCAATCGGTAGCCCATCAGGTCCAGACGATTTGCCTTTTGGGCACCATTTCAAGATGTAGCAAATATCAATCGATACGACTTATTCATTTCTTCCTGTTCTGAGTTAGTGAGGCTGTCATCCTCATCATGACGGAGGTGTGTCATCGTATCAGGTGCACCGAAAAGCGATGTCACACTGCCCCGAGAGTCGAGGGCTCTGGTCTATTTGCAGAACAGTTGTGTACTTGTTACGCTTTTCCATTCTCTCCCGTGCGAGATAGTATACCGAGGGTTCTTCATCGTGTATTGGGCACTTAGGACGACTCTCGACAGTAATGCGCCTCCCGGCTATGGTGTTTCATTGTTCTCTGCAGGTGCGGCTTCGCAAGCTTCACCCATCCTTCCAGCTCGGCCGGTAGGCAGAAGCCGCATGTCCGTCGATTCTAACGAGTTTTAACAATATTGCAGTTTAGTGTCTAGATCTACGTTGTATATGGTATGGTAACCTGGGATATTGTTAAAAAAAAACTACGTTAAAAAAAAAACTACGTTAAAAAAAAAACTACGTTAAAAAAAAAACTACGTTAAAAAAAAAAACTACGTTAAAAAAAAAAACTACGTTAAAAAAAAAACTACGTTAAAAAAAAAACTACGTTAAAAAAAAACTACGTTAAAAAAAAAACTACGTTAAAAAAAAAACTACGTTAAAAAAAAAACTACGTTAAAAAAAAAAACTACGTTAAAAAAAAAAACTACGTTAAAAAAAAAAAACTACGTTAAAAAAAAAAAAACTACGTTAAAAAAAAAAACTACGTTAAAAAAAAACTACGTTAAAAAAAAAAACTACGTTAAAAAAAAAAACTACGTTAAAAAAAAAACTACGTTAAAAAAAAAACTACGTTAAAAAAAAAAAACTACGTTAAAAAAAAAAACTACGTTAAAAAAAAAACTACGTTAAAAAAAAAAACTACGTTCAAAAAAAAAACTACGTTCAAAAAAAAAACTACGTTCAAAAAAAAAACTACGTTCAAAAAAAAAACTACGTTCAAAAAACTACGTTCAAAAAACTACGTTCAAAAAACTACGTTCAAAAAACTACGTTCAAAAAACTACGTTCAAAAAACTACGTTCAAAAAACTACGTTCAAAAAACTACGTTCAAAAAACTACGTTCAAAAAACTACGTTCAAAAAACTACGTTCAAAAAACTACGTTCAAAAAACTACGTTCAAAAAACTACGTTAAAAAAACTACGTTAAAAAAACTACGTTAAAAAAACTATGTTAAAGTCACTATTGTTAAAAGGTATTTAAAATAATCAAGTTTGTGCACGGCTGTAATGGTCTTAACGTTCAGCGTTTAAACGGAGAAAGTGCGTCTATGAGATGAAACAGGGTTCATGTGAATGAATCATCCAACATTAAAATACAACAAACAACTTGTCAAGGTGGACAATTTTTTGAAATCAATATGTCAAGGCTTGAAAGCCTACTATGAAATTTCGAAGGAGACAAGACACTAAAGTCATTTGTTGTAAACAGACTATCGAATAGTGTACTGCAAAATTCATATTTGGCAGGCGTGGGTTATTATTTTCAGAAGACGTGATCTGTTTGCGGCTCCCTCCCTCCTCCTGCAGTTGGCACCACTGTGCATTGTCCTCAGCCGGCCACTCCCCGTCGCCAGATATATTTGAATCAGCCGCCTGACCCCAGCCGTGCCCGAGCAACACCACCAAGACAAGGGCTGACAACAGCCCGCGCTACGTCATACTGACCAGGCCGCGGCCGCCGGCTGAATGGCTGGCCCAATGAGCTCAAATTCCATGAAGTGGCTGACACACGAGTTACAGCGCTCTTTGCGCCAACCTGTGTAAACTCAGCCGCCATATTTTTGGTGGTCAGTACACTTGAAAGGAGTCTGTCGATCTTATGTTGTTGTTGAGCTTCAAGTGTTGTCTTTGGTGTGTATTGTCTGTACAATATTTGCTGCTGAAATATGTCTGAAGTGTGTTCAACATGTAAATGCACAAATCGAAGTGCTAAAACGACAAGTACTTCATGCAAGAACACCAAATATTTTGCCTTGTTTGAGCTCAAACTGTCTATACTTAGACAAAATTCCTGACTAATGGCATTTAGCTGCCCCAAGAGTGACGTTTCAGTTGACCTATCCAGCAATTCCCTTGAAGTACAAACCATAAAAAATTTCTCAATTTTCTACTTAGAGTTTTTCACTACTTCTTTTGCTCCTGTGGTTGATAATACGCTTTCGAGTGTCTACACCTTCTTTAAAAATATGTTTGTTAGTTGTTGACAATAACTCATCGAACATGGTTGACATGTAACCAGTGAAAAGTGTGGAAGCAATAGTAACAGCCAGAATTTTTTTCACTTGTAAATGTCTGTTCTCTACAACAAATATGTACTTATTTCAGCATGGCAACAACAATATATTTCCGCATTCGGAATGTTGGTGATTGGCGTTTCGTAGTAGCCCAAGCCGCAGCGATAAGCAACGGTGTAATGATTCCTATCCCAGATCCCGTATCATTTCCGTAACGTTGTCTCCCCTGTACTGTGACAATATAAAACGAGCTGCCCTTCTTTGGACTCTTTCGATGTTCTCTATCAAACCACCTGATAAGAATCCCACAATGGGCAGCAATACCCCAATAAAAGACGGACAAGAGTAGTGTACGCAGTTTCTTTAATAGCTCTGTTACATCTTTTACGGGTTCTGCCAACAAAACACAGACTCTGGATCGCCTTTCCCACGACATTATCTACATGTTCTTTCCAGTTTAAGTCTGAAGTAAAAATAATTCCTAGGTATTTAGAGGAGTTTACGGCCTTCACTTTTAATTAATTTGTAAACAAAGTTTAACGGATTTCTTTTCGTACTCACGCGGACGGCTTCACACTTTTCATCATTTAGAGTCAATTGCCAATTTTTACACCATAGTGCTGCGTTGGTTGGTTGGTTTGATTTTTAAAGGGACTAAACGGCTACGGTTATCAGTCCCTTGTTCCAACCGTAGAGAGTAGAATAAAAAGCACTACAATGTAGCAGACAACGATGTGTTAAAACTCACCAAACAAAGGGTGTAATACATCAATAAGTAAAAGATCGAAAGTAAAAACGTATAAAAGAGAAAGGTGGAAAGACGATACCAGAGCGTCCTGGCCAGGTGATCTCAGACAAGGCAGTAGGGCATCTGGCCGCTTTTGCACATTAAAACCACCTGCCTAAAACGGTAGGCGAGCGGAGAACAAATATTTAATGAAGAGAGAACTAAAAATCAAATGGATCGGTACAACCCACTCACATGAATAAAATTTAAAACTGCAGCAGCCATAGAGGCATTGTCAGCTAAAACAAGTTTCAAATTGTCAGAGAGATTAAAATTCCTTGTTTGCGCTGCTAAGTCCGGGCATTCCAAGACGATGTGGGCGACTGTCAGACGCGCATCACATAGACACTCGGGAGGATCCTCGCGACGGAGAAGGTGGCCGTGCGTAAGCCAAGTATAGCCGATACGCAGCCGGCAGATAACAGTCCCTGCGGGGGGTCCGTAGAGAGGACCTCCACACGTGTGTTCTCCTTAATAGCCCGCAACTTGTTGGGTGTTCGGAGGGAGCGCCATTCTGTGTTCCACAGCCCAAGAACTCGGCTGTGCAACTGCGAACGGAGGTCATGAACCCTGAGACCTATAGCCAAGGTAGGTTTATGGAGATCCTCCTTGGCTAACCTGTCAGCTAGCTCGTTCCCGTCGATCCCAACATGTCCTGGAGTCCAGATAAAGACCACTGACCGCCCACGTCGGTCGATGGCATGCAGGGACTCTTGGATGGCCTGAAGCAAACTATGGCGAGGGAAGCACTGATCGAGTGCCTGTAAGCCACTCAGGGAGTCACTGCAAATGAGGAACGACTCCCCAGGGCAGGTATAAATATGGTCGAGTGCACGAAGTATGGCCACCAGCTCTGCTGGGAACACACTGCAGCCCTTCGGTAAGGAGTGCTGTTCGTTATATCCGGCATGTACATAGGCGAAGCCTGCAAGACCTTCTGCCATCGAACCGTCCGTGTAGACTACCGTGGAGCCCCGGTACCCGTCAAGAATAGACAGGAATCGGCGGTGAAGCATCTCAGGGTGAACAGTGTGTTTGGAGCTCTGCGACAAATCCAGTCGAATAACAGGTCGAGGAATACACGATGGAGGCGTACGCGACTGGAATTTGATCAGAGATGGCAGAGGAAGAGACCCCAGGTCACTCAGCAGAGACTGGACAAGGTCACTAACTGTTAAACCCGACCTCGGCCGCCGTTGTGGGATATGGAGCATGGCGTTCGGAAAAAGTAGGCGGTAGTTGGGATGACTAGGGATACCAAACACATGGGCTGCATAATTCGCCAGCAGGTGCTGCCGCCTAAGCCTCCACAAGGAGACTGACCACAGGGCTGGTTCGGAAGGCCCCTGTCGCGAGCCTAACTCCACAGTGGTGGATAGGAACCAACAACAGCAGCGCTGATGGCGATGCGGAACCATATACTATGCTCCTGTAGTCCAAATGCTACATAATAAGGGCTTTACAGCAACGCAACAGGGTACTACGATCTGCACCCCAAGTAGTACTGCTAAGGCACCGGAGGGCGTTGAGGTGCCGCCAGCACTTATGTTTCAGCTGGCGAATATGCGGTTGCCATGTGAGCCGGTCGTCAAAGACCATTCCAAGAAAACGATGCGTGGCAACGACATTGAGTAGCTGGCCATCGAGATACAACTCTGGATGTGGGTGGACTGGCCGTCGACGACAGAAGTGCATAACGCACGTTTTGGCAGCAGAAAATTGGAACCCATGAGAGAGAGCCTATGTCTGCGTCTTACGTATTGCTCCCTGCAGTTGTCGTTCTGCAACACACATGCTAGACGAGCTAAAATAGATGCAGAAGTCGTCAGCATACAATGAAGGGCATACTGATGACCCAACTGCTGCCGCTAAGCCGTTGATTGCCACTAAAAACAACGGAATGCTTAAAACAGAGCCCTGTGGCACCCCATTCTCCTGAACATGCAAGTTACGGACAGCTAAAAAGTTTTGGATAAAAATAGGGAGTGAGCCCCGGAGACCCCACCCATGTAATGTGGTTAAAATGTAGTGTCGCCAGGTCGTATCATACGCCTTCGACAAGTCAAAAAATACGGCCACCAGATGGTGACGTCGAGAGAACATGGTCCATCTTGAGTCTGCCATCCAGACAAAGTTGTCCAAAGTCGAGCGCCCCCTACGAAACCCCCTTGGCACGAAGCTAGCAGGCCCCGAGATTCAAGGTGCCAATACAACCGCCGGCTGACCATGCGTTCTAGTTGTTTGCATAGAACATTTGTAAGACTGATGGGCCGATAACTGTGTACATCTAGCGGGTCTTTACCCGACTTGAGCACTGGTACGATGGTGCTTGTAAGCCACTGAGATGGGAAGACACCGTCGCTCCAGATGTGGTTAAATACTGCAAGAATTTGGCGCTTGAAATCATCAGATAGATGTTTTAACATCTGATTGTGCAGTTTGTCCGGCCCAGGGGCTGTGTCAGGGCAGTGGGCAACGGCCACTGAGGAGTTCCCACTCGCTAAATGGAGCGTTATATACCTCAGGGTGGCGTGAGGTGAATGAGAGGGTTTTGCGTTCCATTCGCTGTTTTAATGTGCGGAAGGCAGGTGGATAATTTCCGGATGCAGCGGCGCGAGCGTAGTGCTCGGCAAAAGCCTCAGCGACAGCGCCTGGATCCGTACATACAGCCCCTTGGACAGAGATCCCAGGAATTGCTGCCTGGGACTGGTAGCCAAAAAGGCGTCGGATCTTCGTCCAGACTTGAGATGGAGAGGTTCTTGAGCCGATGGTGGACACACAACGTTCCCAGCATTTCTGTTTTGACATCCGTATTATCTGCCGAGTACGAGCACGGAGTTTTTTAAAAGCGATAAAAGTCTCAAGGGACAGATGTCGCTCATAGTGCTAAAGAGCACGCCAACGGTCCCGAATGGCGTCTGCGACTTCAGACGACCACCAAGGCACTGACTTTCGCCGGGAGCATCCCGTTGAAATGGGGATTGCGTGCTCTGCAATTTTGAGTGACAGTCGCAACCACCAAGTCAATGGAATCATCCGGGAGAGGTCCAGGAGTGGCAGCAGAAACGAATAGATCCCAATTTGGTCTGTTTAAAGCCCATCTAGGAAGGCGGCCAGGGCAACGACGATGGGGTAGTGATTGGAAGATAGGAAAGTGATCACTACCACACAGATCGTCATTCGTCCTCCAGTGGACAGATGGCAAGAAACTAGGGCTGCAGACTGACAGGTCAATAGCCGAGAAAGAGCCATGTGCCACACTGAAATGCGTGGGGGCTCCAGTGTTTAGAAGACAGAGGTCGAGCTGGGATATCAAGTTCTCGACCGCTCTGCCACGACTACTTACTACTACATCACCCCACAAGGTGTACTCCCAGAAGTAGAAAAGGCGGCGGGAGCTGCGAGATCAGGGTAGCCAGTGTGTGTGGTTGTACAGCACCATCTGGCGGAAGATACAGGCTGCAGATGGTTATGTCTTGTAGTACTCTTACCCTGACAGCCACAGCTTCTAATGATGTCTGAAGGGGCACATGTTCACTATGCACAGAGTTAAAGATATACACACAGACGCCACCTGAGATTCTGTTATACACACGCCGGTTACAATAATATCCCCTGTATCCATGAAGGGCAGGGGTCCACATTGCTGGAAACCAGGTCTCCTGGAGAGCAATGCAGAGAGCAGGTGTTATGCTCAAAAGTTGTCGTAGCTCAGCCAGGTGAGAGAAAAAACCGCCGCAGTTCCACTGGAGAATTACACTGTCTTTGAGCTGATGGGCCATGATAAAGAGGTAGAGCAGGTTATTCCATGGGAACATCTGCTGTCAACCGGTCTGCCTCTGCTGAATCCAGAAACATAGGATCTGGTGCATCAGTCAGTGCGAGATCCTCAGGTGATGTGAGGATCTCTAACTCAGCTTCTGAAGTAGAAGATGAGGGATGTTGTGCCTGTGCAGCCACCACGGATTCCTTCTTTTTACGGGTCTTTGGCTTCTTACCCTCTCACTGCCCTTTTGGTTGGATGGGCTGTGAGGGCTTCTCGGTGGCGTCAGGAGTGGACGAAGAACGGGAAGCCCTTCAACCAACAGTTTGGGGATCCTCGAGCCTCCGGCGAGAACCCTCTGAAGCACTGCGTGAAGTCTCGGACGGGGCTGTCCTGAGGGACCCCTTCCGAGCAAGAGGTGCTGTAGTAGGCTGTTCCTTCTCCGGCTGGGAGGTGGGGACTGGTGTCCCCGATGATTGTGGGGGGGGGGGTTGCCCCCCCACACAACAGGTGTTACAGGAGCGGATGGAGGAGCATCCCCACCCATAGATGGAACAGCAGCAGAGTGGTGGCCCCTAGGACCCGTAGAGAGAGGCGGTACTTGAGGAGTTACACTCTGAGGAGGTGTTGAAGATACAATGGCAGCAAAAGATGTAGTGAGGCGCACTGGATGGAGTCGTTCATATTTTCTTCTCGCCTCAGAATATGGAAGACGGTCCAGAGTTTTGATCTCCATGATCTTCCGTTCCTTGTGTAGGAGAGTACAGTCAGGCGAGCAAGGCGGATGTAATTGCCCACAGTTCACGCATACGGGGGGTGGGGTGCATGGAGAGTCTGGATGTGACGGACGCCCACATTCTCTGCACGTAGGGCTGGAAGTACATCGGGACGACATATGCCCGAACGTCCAGCACCTGAAGCACCTCATAGGCGGCGGGACGTACGGCTTGACGTCGCACCTATAGACCATCACCTTGACCTTCTCGGGCAGGGTATCGCCTTCGAAGGCCAGGATGAAGGCACCGGTGGCGACCCTACGATCTTGTGATCCCCTATAAACGCGCCTAACAAAATGAACACTTCTCCGTTCCAAGTATGTGCGCAGCTCATCATCTGACTGTGACAGGAGATCCCGGTGATAAATGAGACCCTGGACCATGTTGAGCGTCTTGTGGGGTGTGACAGAGACGGGAATATCACCCAGCTTGTCACAGGCAAGTAATGCCTTAGACTGGGCTGGGGATGCCATCTGTATCAAGACTGCCCCACTCCTTATTTTGGAGAAAGACTCCACCTCACCATACTTGTCTTCGAGCTGGTCGACGAAGAACTGTGGTTTGGTGGACGAGAAAGATTCACCATCAGTACGGGAGCAAACTAAATATCGCGGCGAGTATGGGTCTGATCCTTTTAAGGCCCTGCGTTCCTCCCATGGCGTGGCCAAGGAAGGGAACGAACGGGGGTTATAACCAGCAGCATTGAAATCTCCTTTATTACGCTTAGAGACGCCGTTTTCGCGACCGGCCACGCTTTTATTAGCTCGTTTCATTTCCATCCCACGAACAGCTAGGGAAAAGAGGTCCACCCAGGCAGAGCCCCGCTTGCCTGGGTAAGCCTTGTACAACTGAGGTGCGGCAGGTTCCTCAGAGGTTGGTCGCTAGCGTCTGTTCAACCTCAACAGCCATGCATCTCTTCGGCACGTAGCACACCTTGAGATTGAGGTTTTTTTTTTATAGAGGTTTGTACCGTCCTCGAGACCCGGGCGATTAAGCCAAGATCCCTGGGCTCTGAAACGTACAACGTTCCACCGTCGCGCCGAACGATGGTCGTTGAAGCACGCACAGAGCTTACGGTGTAGCGGACTGTTGGCGCAACACAGCCCACAGCTCAGGACCCCGAGTTCGCCAAGCCCATACTCAGCAAATTAATGCTGAGCCCCTGAGGGGAGTGCTGTGTATGACACTGTAAACCAAGGAAAGTTATTGTGCAAATTGTATCATCTCACAGGGGACTGTAGGCTGACAATGGTTATTGGTAGCCTTCTGCAGAATCCAAGATTTCATGTATCTCTAAATGGAAAGAACAGCAGATGGCGACTGCAGAAGAATGGCTTACCACAAGGAATTGTACTTTCTCCGATCTTGTATAATGTGTACACTAATGACCAACCTATCCCTCAAGATACACGATTGTTCGTATATGATGATGACACAGCTGAGGCTGTCCATGGATCCAGTTTTGATGAAGTATCCCAAAAACTATCCCGTGCTCTTGAAGAACTTGCTCGATACTACGATGCCAATCACCTAAAGCCAAACACTTGTAAAACACAAGTATGTGATTCCCATCTACGCAATAGAATGCTGGAGTTGATCTTGACGTTACGTGGCAGGGTAAGAAGCTAGAGCACTGTCCAACACCTAAATACCTTGGGGTTACACTTGACAGAACGCTCTCCTTCAAACAACATTGCCGAAATACGAAGGTCAAAGTTTGCTCCAGGAATAACATCATCCGCAGGCTGACAAACTATGAATGGTGAGATCAACCATCAGTACTGAGAATATCAGCACTTGCTCTATGTGTCTCAGCAGCATAATATGCAGCACCAGTATGAGATGCATCCGCCCACACTAAACAGATTGATTTAAGTGTCAACGAGACTATGCGCATTGTTACAGGCTGTCTCAGACCCACACCAACAGGCAATATGTACCTCCTTGCTGGAATTGTCCCACCCAGAATAAGAAGGCAGGTGGCAGCAGACGCTGCGAGAACAAAGAAAGAGAATGATTACCGACATCCATTGAATGGGCATATCACTCAGGCTCGGAGGCTCAAATCTAGAAACAGCTTGATCGCAAGAACTAAGATCCTTGACGGTTCGCAGGAAGATAACAGAGTCTTTAAATGAAAGAATGAACAAACCGGACTGCCAATAACGCCAAAAGAGGAAATGGCACCTGGAAACAAGCTCCCTTATACAGTTTGGAGAACACTAAACAGGATGACGGCTGGTGTACCCAGATGTAAAACTAATCTGTGCAGGTGGGGCCTGCTGACTAACGATGACGACGCTCTTTGTGAATGCGGAGAGGTTCAGGACGAGGCACATCTGCTTACGAGCCGACTATTGCCGGAGCCCTACAGTTTCAGTGACCTGCTACAAGCCAACGACAAAGCCGTGGCGGTGGCCTAACTATTGGAAAAAAAAACCTTGATCTGGACACGGAAATGAAAGAATGACTAGACAGTAAATGACAGCGTCATCTGCAAACAACCTAAGTGAGCTGATTAGATTTTATCCCAAATCGTTTATGTAAATAAGGAACAGCAGAGGACCAATAACACTACCCTATTGAACGCCCGATATCACCTCAAATTTAGTCGATGCCTTACCATCGATTACAACGAACTGTCCTCTGACAGGAAATCCCCTATCCAGTCGCAAGTTTGGGGCGATATACCATAACCACACAATTTCATTAAAAGCCGTTTGTGAGGTACTGTGTCAAAAGCCTTCTGGTAATCAAGGAATACGGAATCAATTTGAGTACCTTTGTCGATAGCACGCATCACTTCGTGTGAGTAAAGAGCTAGTTGTGTTTTGCATGAACGATATTTTCTAAATCCGTGTTGGCCTTGTGTCAATAAATCATTCTGTTCGAGATAATTCATAATATTTGAATACAGGATATGTTCCAAAACCCTGCTGCATATTGACGTCAATGAAATAGGCCTGGAGTTTATTGAGTTACTCCTCTTACCTTTGTTGGATATAGGTGTGACCGACCTGTGCAAGTTTCCAATCTTTTGGTACAGATCCTCCTTTTAGAGAGCGGTTGTATATGGCTGTTAAGTAAGGAGCTATCGCTTCGGCATAATCGGATAGAAATGTAATGGGTACACAGTCCGGACCAGAAGACTTTCTTGTTAAGTGATTTTAGCTGCTTCACTACTCGGAGGATATCTGCTTCAAAGTTACTCATTCTGGCCTGTGTTTGTAATTCGAAATCTGCAATATTGGTTTCGTCTTCTTTGGTGAATGAGTTTCTAAAAGCTATGTTTAGTAACTCTGCTTTAGTAGCGCCATCATCGACAGGATCGCCATTACTATCACGTAGGGAGGGTATTGTTTGTGTTTTGCCCCTAGTATATTTGACATGTGACCAACATCTCTTAAGATGACATGTCACTTCCCCCTATATCTGTAATCAGCGATCCCAAAATCCTTATTTTATAAATTTTGTCCTCAAAATCTAATTCAGCGACCCCAAATGTTTTATATACAAATTTCCAATCATATACGAATACTTCTGGACTTTCGGCCAACCTTTCGGGGACCGATGACCGGTGTAGTTTGGTCCCTTGACCCCCCCCCCCCCAATCAATTAACCAAACCACTTTTCGGCCGTTTGAGAGCACATTGCGACGCCTTTGGCACCAGATCTGGTGCTTTTTACATGCGGTTTGGTGCGCCTTGGCGAAAATCTGGTACTTTTTTTACAAATTAACTGGTGCTGATGAAAATAATATATATTATCAAGTAGATAATTTCAACTGATACTCAAAACAACTGAAAACAGTGTCTAATCAGCAATTATAGAAACCAGTCTTCGATTCCCGCCACGCATATTGGTTATAAAGTTATAATAAATTAGATTAACATTCATGTGGTGCAAAATGGTCCGTTGATGACGTAGCCCCCTTCCTTCCTCCCGCTCGGAGTCCGGTCTGGGATTCCCCGAGTTTGGGGGTCGCTGAGGCCTGCTATGCTATTGTTCAGTTGATATTTTAATGTGGTGGACAGTTGGACAGTGTTTGTCGGTGTTTTTGCAGTGAAATTGACATTTTCGCATAGGAAAATACACGTAGTTAATTGAGTGTATACTACAAGTGAGCTAGCAATCATGGGGAAACCGCAATATTCCCAGCGATTTCGAAGTCAGTGGCTGAATGACGAGATATAAAATCAACAATCGCTAATGATGTTGGAGGGAAGTGATACTAAATGTTATTGCAAATATTGCCAAGTGGAGTTACTTGCCAGGTTGGGGGACATTGAGCGGCATAGTAAAACAAAGAAGCACGTGAAAGCAGCAGAACCATTCAGTAGTAGCCGGCAACGTGCTTTATCATTCAAACCAGTCAGACAAGAATCGAAGTTGGTGGAAGAGCGGTTGGCTCTTTTTATTGCAGAACATTGTTCATTTCTGACCGTAGACCACTTTTGCGATCTGTGTAAATCCTGCTTTTCTGACAGTATTGGAGCAGCAGATCTTAAACTCCATCGTACGAAGTGCACAGCAATTGCCTATAACGTGTTAGCACCACGTTTTGAACAATTGTTCAGAAGTGATATAGGAGTCAAGGATATAGCCTTATTTTGGATGAAACAAATGACATTTTAGTAACAAAATTACTAGGAATTGTGAATAGATACTATTCTACTTCAAAAAATATAATCGTGAATACTTATCTAGAAGTTGTGCAACTAGACGAATGCACTGCAGATGACATTATTGATTCTCTTAAAAGCCGTCTTTCAAAGAGATGATTGCATTTTAACAAGCTTCTTGCTATAGGTACAGATCATGCATCTGTCATGGTAGGGATTCATAATGGGATTTACGCTAAACTGAAAACTGAAATTCCGCATCTTCAGTTAATTAGGTGCGTGTGCCATTGTTTGCAACTTGCGGTTTCACATGCTACTAGTGAGTTTCTGCCAAGGAATTTAGAATTCTTAATTAAAGAAACGTACAACTGGCTCTTCTCACATTCCACTTTAAGGCAAATTACATATAAGGAACTATTTGCGACAATAAATGACGGTGATTCGCCATTGAAGTTAGTTCAGATGAGTCAGGCGAGATGCTTGTCCATTGTAAGAGGAGTAACTCGAATAGTACATCAGTGGTTCGAGCTTAAAACTCCTTTTGAAATCTCAAGATTGAGAGATCGCTGTTACACGGCTGACCTTTTGTTTTCCATGTACAATGACGAATCCAACTACCTGTATCTCATTTTTCTTAAGCCTGTTCTACAGGAAGTTGAGAGGGTGAATAAGAAATTTGAATCAAGAAGTCAGGATCCCACAAAGCTACTGAGTGACTTGATCCTTCTCATCACGTCATTGTGTTCAAAAATTACGATTCCTGGATTCCAGTTAGATGTGAATTCCAAAGTTGAGGATCACTTGCACCCACATCCCTATCTTGGATCTGAATGCGAAACAAAACTTTCGTGAACTAAACTTTCTGTTAATGAAGTTACACAGTTGCGACAAAGATGTGTTCAGTTCCTTCTAGAACTTATAAAACAATTGCGGCAAAGACTTCCCAACAACATTAAAGTTCTTTGTGATATGTCACTCTTTTCTCCATATGAGTGTCTAAAACCAGTAAAACGTCCAGTTATCGACCTCGCAATGCTCTATGTTCAGGATCCCAGTATTTATTACTTTACTAGATAATCGGTGGAAAAATTTACACCACATAAAATGGACTGAAGTGACAAACGCTAAAAGTTTGGAGTGAAGTTGTTTCATACAGAGATGCTAGAGGATTGGTTGGTTGGGTGTTTAAAGGGGACTAAACTACCGGGTCATCAGTCCCCTGTTCCCAGCTAAGATATGACAGGGTTTCGTGTATCTTTAAAATTAAGCACCCTGCAACCAGTACACAAGACATACTGAAGACAGTGTTGGTCATAAGTACGACATAAAAAGAGAAAGAAACCACAATAGAGGTGGAACAAATAATCAGATATACTTAAAACCACAGCAGATGATGTTGGCTGGCTGATCACTAGGATAATAATGGATGAGCCAGCCATTCTGCACAGACTACAACTGCCAGTCGGAAATAGGACTGACAAGATACAATTGACAACAGATTAAAACTATAAGCGGTCCTGAAGATCAGGCATATGAATCCACCATAAAGCTTATGATAAAATCCAGCTGCGCGAATAAAACCTAAAACACAGTCAGCCATAGAGGCGTCGTCACCTAAAATCGAAGAAAGCGCAGTAGGTAGGTTAAAAGATTGCCGCAATGCAGCTAAAAGAGGACAGTCCACCAAGATATGGACCACAGTCAGCAGAGCGCCACAATGGCAGTTTGGCGGGTCCTCTCGACGTAAGAGATGGCCGTGCGTTAGCCATGTATGGCCTATACACAGGCGACAGAGGATGACTCAGTCCCTTCGAGATGGCCTAAGAGACGTTTTCCAAGCTGCTGTCGAAGACTTGATCGCACGGAGCTTGTTGGACGTGCTTAATGTCAACCATTCTGAGTTCCAAGCCATAGACATCTTGTGGCGCAGATCCAAACGGATGTCCCTTTCTGGGGTACCAATATCCAGACGCTGCGAGACGATGGCCTGCTTGGCCAGCCGATCAGCTCGTTCATTCCCTGGAATGCCTATGTGGCCCGGGGTCCAGACGAAAGCCACCGAACGGCCAGACACGCCGAGACTGAACACAGACTCATGGATGTGTTGCACCAGATGATGTTTGGGGAAACTTTGGTCGAGAGCTTGTAGGCCACTCAGGGAGTCACTGCAAATGACATATGACTTACGCGGGCGTGTGAGAAGGTGGTCGAGAGCACGAAGTACAGCGATCACTTCAGCAGTAAAGACGGTGCAGCCAGGAAGAAGGGAGTGTTGTTCAATGTGGTCGCCATGAACATAGGCGTAACCCACTCTGCCTTCGACCTGGGAGCCATCAGTATAGATGACTTCTGCATCGCAGAACGTACCAAGGATCTCCAGAAACTGTTGAAGTGTATGTGGTGAAACCGTCTTCTTTGGATCGCAGGACAATTGCAGGTGAAGTTGTAGGCGAGGGATGGACCAAAGAGGGATATGAGATTGGCAGGAGAATGCGGGAGGTAGGGGGAAGGACTCTAATGAGGAAAGGTGAGTATATACCCGAACCGTGATTGGCAGTCCTGATCGGGGTCGACGGTCTGGAGAGGGAAGGGAGGTATTTGGAAACAAAAGCCTGCGATTAGGATGTTGAGGCGAAGCATGAACGTGGACGGCGTAGGAAGCTAATAACTGTTGCCGGCGAAACCTCAAGGGAGGGATGCCAGCTTCAGCGAGAAGACTTGGCACAGGGCTGGTGCGGAAAGCCCCTGTTGCAAGACGAACACCACTGTGAAGAATGGGATCCAAGGTCCGCAATGCTGAAGGTGCCGCAGAGTCATACACCTGGCTCCCATAATCCAAGCGTGATAATATTAGGGCCTTTAAGAGATGCAGCAGAGTTTGACGGCCGGCTCCCCAGGCAGTGTGGCCGAGACAGTGCAGTATATTTCGATGCCGCCAGCATTTTCGTTTCAACTGACGGAGGTGTGGTCCCCAAGTCAGTCGGTTGCCCAACAGCATGCCGAGAAACCGATGCGTTTCTGCGACATGAAGCTGTTCGTCAGCAAGGTAGAGTTCCGGGTCAGGATGAACGACCCGACGACGACAAAAGTGCATCACTTGGGTTTTGGATGCTGAGAATGTGAAGCCGTGCGCTGAGGCCCATGATTGTGCCTTTTGAATGGCTCCTTGCAGTCGTCTTTCAATGACACCAATGTTAGCAGAACTGTAGTATAGACAGAAGTCATCGGCAAACAAGGACGAACAGACCGATGACCCCACAGCCGCCGTAAGGCCGTTTATGGCAACTAAAAATAAAGGTACACTGAGAACGGAGCCCTGGGGGACCCCGTTCTCTTGGGTATGACGATTACTGAGGGAGGTACCGACCCTAACTCGGAAAGTACGGAGTGATAGAAAATTCTGTATGAACGTCGGTAGGGGACCACGTAAGCCCCAGTCATACAGCGTAGCCAGTATATGGTGGCGCCAGGTGGTGTCTTACGCCTTGCGAAGATCGAAGAAGACCGCTACCATGTGCTCACGCCTGGTGAAAGCAGTGCGAATGGCCGACTCCAGCGACACTAGATTATTTATTGCAGAGCGGCCATGGCGGAAGCCCCCTTGTTGGGGGACGAGGAGTCCCCGGTCTTCAAGAAGCCACATGAGCCGCCGGCTCACCATAAGTTCGAAGATCTTGCACAGAACGTTGGTGAGGCTTATTGGGCGATAGCTCTCAGCCACCTGCGGATCAGTACCAGGTTTCATCACCGGAATAATGATGCTATCCCGCCATTGGGATGGGAAAGCACCCTTCACCCACAGATTGTTGTATAGGGTGAGAAGTCGTCGTTGAAAAGCCGCAGGCAGGTGATGGACAAAATGGACGTGGACGCTGTCTGGTCCTGGGGAAGTGTCAGGACATGCATCTAGGGCAGTCTCAAACCCCCACTCGCTGAATGGCATATTGTATTTTTCCTGGCGGCGCGTGTGAAACGAAAGCTGCCGCTGTTCAACACGCTCTTTGTGGGCGCGGAAGTCCGCACTGTAAGATGTAGTTGCTGAGTTGCTAGCATAATGTTCTGCCATGCACTGCGCAATAGCAGCTGGGTCTGTGGACAGGGTACCCCGAATGTAGAGACTGGGGATTCCTGTCAGTGGACGATGCCCGAAAAGGTGCCTAACCTGCTTCCACACCTCCGTTGGGGAGGCCCGGGAGCCAATAGTGGCTACATACCTCTCCCAGCAATCTCGCTTGCTTTGCTTTATAAGCCGCCGAGCTTGGGCACGGAGCCGTTTAAAAGCAATCAAGTTCTCCAATGAAGGATGGCGGCGGTGGCGTTGGAGCACTCGATGACGCTCCCTGATAGCCCCAGCAATTTCTGGTGTCCACCAGGGCACCGATTTACGACGGGGAAAACCAGAGGATTTCGGGACTGTGGCTTCAGCAGCGAAAATAATGGCCGTAGTAACTTGATCGACAGCCAAGTCAACATCTTCTGGGACTGGAGAAGTTGCTGTAACAGCCGAGGTGTAGGCCGGCCAGTTTGCCCGACGGAGTAACCATCGAGGCAGGTAGCTTGCACGTGTTGACTGTGGGAGCGACAGTATGATACGGAAGTGGTCGCTTCCACAAAGGTCATCGTGGACCCTCCAAGTTAAATGTGGAAGTAGGCTGGGACTGCAGAGCGACAGACCTATGGTTGAGTAAGTGCCATGGGTCAAGCTGAAGTGAGTGGCAGCTCCGTTGTTAAGCAGGCCAATATTTAGCTGTGCCAGGAGGTACTCCACGTCTCTACCACGGGCCGTAATATCATTTCCACCCCACAAGGGGTTGTGGGCATTAAAGTCCCCCAGCAGCAGGTACGGCGATGGGAGTTGAGCAACCAAGGCGGCGAGTTCCGCATAAGACACTGCCTTGTCTGGAGGGAGGTACAAAGAGCAGATAGTAATCTCCTGTCCTGCCTGAATCCTCACAGCCACTGCCTCGAGTGCAGTGTTTAGTGGTACCGGTGCACTGGGAGCATTGGCGAGAACAAAAATGCAAACACCTCCGGAAACTCTGTCATAGACTGCACGATTTTTATAATAGCCCCTGTATCCACGAAGGACGGGGATCCGCTGAACAGGAAACCAAGTTTCCTGGACTGCTACACACAACACAGGGAATTGGCTCAATAAATGGTGCAGTTCAGCGAGACGGTGGAAATAACCACCGCAATTCCACTGGAGGATATTGCTGTTGGCGTACTGGGATGCCATGAACGTCACGGACATTTCGTTTACGACTTAGTATCACCTGTTGCCGCCGCTTTATTGAGTGTGGCATCTATGTCCATCGATTCTGGAAGGTCGGTGAGTGCTAGGTCCTCAGCGGATGCTAGCATCTCCAACCCATCGTCAGAATCTGAAGTTTGAGAAACCGACGGCGGGAGTGCCGTCGGAAGAGATTTTTTCTTAGATCTCTTTTTCTTTTGTTTCTCCTCCCGCTATTCTTTCGGTTTAGGCCGCTGGGAGGGCTTCTCTGAATTTTCAGGAGCCGATGAGGATCGGGAAGCCCTGCGACCAGTGCTGTCTACATCTCCCAATGGACGGCTTGGATCCTCCGGTCTTTTTTTCAAAACCGAAGAAGGGAGCGTCCCAACGAACTTCTCCCTAGCGACAGGGGCCGGGGAAGGCTGCTGCTTCTCCGGCAGGGGAATGGGGACTTCTGTCCCCGATGGTGGGGGTGAGGTTGCCCACACCAATGGTACTGGTGGGGCAATGGATGGAGGCCCCCCAACCTTCGAGGAGGCAGACTGAGGTTGATGGCCCTTAGGGCCCACAGAAAATGGTTGCACCGTTGGTGCCATCGACGCCAGGGTAGCTGACGACGACGTAACTGCTGCATATGAAGCAGTCTGTGGTACGGGGTGGATTCTTTCATATTTTTTCCTCGCCTCGGTGTATGTCAGTCTGTCCAGAGTCTTAATTTCCATTATTTTACGTTCTTTCCGGAAAATGGTACAATCTGATGAACAGGGTGGATGATGCTGCCCACAGTTGACACATATTGGCGGGGGAGTACATGGAGCGTCCGGATGGGCTGGACGCCCGCATTCCCTACATGTGGGGCTAGAGGTGCAGCGAGATGACATATGCCCAAATTTCCAACATTTAGAGCATCGCATTGGTGGAGAAATGTAAGGCTTTACATCACACCGGTAAATCATGACCTTGACCTTATCGGGCAACGTATCGCCCTCAAAGGCCAAGATGAAAGCACCGGTGGCAACCTTACAATCCTTCGAACCCCTATACACGCGCCGGACAAAGTGGACGCCCCGTCGTTCTAAGTTGGCGCGTAACTCGTCATCAGACTGTAGGAGGAGGTCTGTGGTAAATCAGACCCTGGATCATGTTCAGCGATTTGTGCGGTGTTATGCTGACAGGGACATCACCCAGCTTGTCACAAGCAAGCAATGCTTTTGACTGAGCGGATGATGCAGCTTCTATCAGCACTGAACCACTCCTCATCTTCGACATTCCCGCGACTTCGCCGTACTTATCCTCTAAATTTTCGACAAAGAAAAGAGGTTTTGTTGTCATAAACCTTTCCCCGTCTGTTCTGCTACATACTAGATACTTTGGAGAGTGTAACTCGTCCCTGTCTTTAGCCCGATGTTCTTCCCGAGATGTACCAAGGGAAGGAAACGATCGGGGGTCATACTTCGTGGCATTGAAATTTGTTTTTCCCCGCTTAGAGACGCCATTGGCAGAGTTTATTGCTCTCTTCATCTTGGTCCTACGAGCAGCTAAGGAACTAAAGGTCCACCCAGGCAGAGCCCCGCTTGCCTGGGTAAGCCTTATAGAACTGAGGTGCAGCAGGTTCCTCAGAGGTTGCTCGCTAGCGGCTGTTCAACCTCAACAGCCATGCATCTCCTCGGCACGTAGCACACCTTGAGATTGAGGTTTTTTTTTGAGAGGTTTGTACCGTCCTCGCGACCCGGGCGGTTAAGCCAAGATCCCCGGGCTCTGAAACGTACAACGTTCCACCGTCGCGCCGAACGATGGTCGTTTAAGCACGCACAGAGCTTACAGTGTAGCGGACTGTTGGCGCGACACAGCCCACAGCTCAGGACCCCGGGTTCGCCAAGCCCGTACTCAGCAAATAAATGCTGAGCCCCTGAGGAGGAGATGCTAGAGGAGAAAACTAATTTTCTAAAATAGTTAAACTTGCAGTTTCCATTCTTTCCTTTCCACATTCGAATGCGGATGTTGAGTCTTCAGCCAAGTATATGTAGTAAAAACAAAACAGCGAAACAGACAAAGTGAGAACCTTGCATTCAATTTTGGCAATAACATTTGGACTTACGAATGCAGGGAAATGTTGCTGCAACTATGATTTACTTAAGGATATAAATGAGAAGGTCAGTGCAGTTTTTCTGGCTGATTCTGACGAAGACGACGATTTTTAAGATGAGTACAAATATACAAAGTTTACATAACTTTACGTGATAATATTCGATATGTTTCCAACCATGGGTTAATGTATTAGACCCCCCCTGCTGACCCTATGGTGTGTTTAATGTCTACCTTGCAGTTTTCGTGACTCATATGTCATCTGCTTTTGCACTTCTTGTGTTTAAATAATTATTAACGATATTCTCGAAAATACGGATCATATGTTGACTACCTGAATGTTCAAACGGTTCAAATGTTTGTTAAACTTATGGGACTTAACTACGGGGTTATCAGTCCCTAAACTTACAAACTACTTAACTAGCTTATGCTAAGGACGGCACAAATATCCATGCCCGAGGGGGGATTCAAACCCCCGACCGTAGTGACCGTGCAGACCGTGACTGAAGCGCCTCAGTCCCCTCGGCCGGCCTACCTGAATGAGGTACCTTGTTTCGAGCATACGTATAATGTTAATTGGTTGTAAGTAGCCTATCAGAATCCTAACGTTTGCTACGCCTCTGGTGGAAGAAAGGCCAAATTTGGAAATCAAACGGTATAAATAGTTATAAAAATACTTCGCTGTTTCATTCCGAGTACTGCTTTTCTGAAGTTGTGCTTAGGCGGAAACAGAGTATCACCATGATCTTTACGTTCTTAGGGGTTAGAAATACTATATTAAATTGTTCTGTTCGGACTGCTTGAATTCTCAAGCTCCTCTTTGGCTACTGGTGTCATTAATAATGATATGTGCACCAAGCTTTCTAATTGATTAGGCCATTCTGAGTACCGTTATAATTTGCCGTCGGCAACCATCACTTCATATTTAAAAAAATCTTAATAAATTCATAAAAGTTCAAAATACAAAATAAACTCAGAAAAGTTAATGAACGAAATGGAAAATGTTTAGTGATGTTTTGGTGTGCAATACATTAATACACCGTGCTTCAACTATTAAATATGGTTGGTTGGTTGGTGTTGGGAAATGTAGGAGGATCCAATATGTAAGTTTGTCACTGTAGTTCTAGTGCTTTTCTGGTGCTTTTTAGAGAAGGATTTAGTGCATTTTTATTTTCCGAGTTGGCAACACTGCTCACGGGTCCAGGACCGCCGGGAGAAGATTCCCTCTGCGGCTTACGCGGCGGCACAGACAGAGACGCAGCAGGTTCACGCGCAGTCTGTAGTGGCGGGAGCCTCTGAGGCAGACTGGGCATCTGGCATTTACCACGGGAACACTATTAGCGACCGTTGTAGCTCCAGACACGGGCACCGGCTCCGACTCCTGCACAGATGACACTTGCGTGACCGCGTGGTCTTCAGAAACATTATCCGGTCTGGTTTGTTGTGCCTCTCCCGGGGTTCACTGAAGTATCGACAGTTACCAGAGGCGTCGCATCCATGTCCGCGGTGTCGGCTGCCGTAGCGGCTTCCTCCTCGCGGCGCGCGAACATGGTGCGTTTTGGCGGGTGTGGGGTATCGACGTCGCCGGCAGCACAGATTAACATATATTTGTCTGTGCCGGCAGCCACAGCGGCGTAGCTGACCTCATACCGTGGCTACTGTACTGGCCGCTTGCGTTTAGTATATTGAAGTCGGCTGTGTGCGATTCCGTGACAGAAACTGCAAGTCTGCGGCTGGCAGCTGTTGGTTACAAATCCACTGTGGCCGTTAATCATAAGGAACGACAGTACATGTTGCCGAATTACCAATTCAACACGCGCACACTGTTGTACACTTGCTATCACCCGACCACCTCTCGTTTGAAATTTGTTAGTCTCCGTATGGTGATAAATACCGTTTAGTAGTATCGTCGCGGATCTCAATAGGTGGATAAAACAATCGGACCTGACGTACACCAAAGCCGGCGTGCAAAATTTCGACGGTACTAAAACGAATTTACGATTGCCTCCCTCAGTGATCATGAGTCTGTCACAATGTTCGGGAGAACTTAATTTCAGGAACACGGAATTTATAAAAGGTATTATACTGCATACAGATTATTTCTTTTGACGTGAATAAGAAATCATCTGCAACTAACCCATCTGTGCATCTCAAATCCGTTCGGCTTATCGGCATTATGGTCAAATTTAACTTGCACAAGATTTTCCCTCTCTTCGCTGGAAACAAAATCCATAGTGCGGACTTACAAATTTAGTGGAAAGCTGGGAAGAGTTGATAGCTCGCCGCCACGGCGACCACAGCGAGCAAACACCTGGAAGTAAACACTGCCCCCTCGCGCGCCGAGCTGTTGCCATGTGGGCAACAAGGCAAGTATTACTCGGCAAAGCCAAGGGGTAATCTCGCGACGGTGACGGCACCGTCGTATTTTCGCCGGAGGAACAGAGACAAGGGGGGGGGGGGGGGGGAGATCAGTATGACGTAGATGTACGCTCCAGTATTCTTGTAAGTGGACCGCTGCTAGCCAGTAACATGCAGCACGTTTACTCACGGTTAATTTTGAGGAAGGTTAAATCTGATTTGGAAATTCGAATAAATGTTAGATGCTGTGGTTAAGATGTTAAGCCTGCATAGATTTTACTAATCCTTTCAATGGCGGTTTCCGAGTGGTTTATTTTTCTCATATTATGAAAAAAATTGCGAGGCAATCTTTGGTTCAATATTACTGCAGTCAAGCATGTCCAACACCTACGATGGCTAGAAGTATTCCGAATGGCTAAAGACGTTGCGAGTACTCAGAAGGGAAAAGACAAAGCTAGTAATCAAAACAAAATATTACATCCAATGAAGGATATTGAAAATAAATTTCATTTAAATAGCTAGAATACTGATTCTACGATGTATTCCTGACAGCAGTATCTTACATCAGCTGTTCACGGAGCTTCGCTGGCAGTATCTGTAGAACTACCTCCCATGCTCATCTGGTCTTCCTCACATGTCTGTCCATTCGTCGGCTGCCGATTCGGTCGCTGACGATAATGTTGTTGTTGTCGTTGTTGTTTAGAGGGGACTAGACTGCACGGTCATCAGTCCCCTGTTGCAAGCAAAGTAAATGCGGCGTATTGCAAGATGAAAAAACGATCATTGAAACACAAGAAAGAGAAAGCACAATGGGTACACAATGACAAGGAGCATTGAGGTCATGACACGCAAGGAAGAAAACTCAAAGAGTAAAGAAAATTAATTGGACTAAAAAGTTACAGCAGAATGTTGTGGCTGGCTGATCACGAGGATAATAAAGGATGAGCCAGCCACTCTGCACATTCTAAAACATACGAATAAAAGCAGGGTAGACAACACAAAATAAGAAGGGTAAAAGGTTGTGAGAGATGGGTGCCTGAGAGTTCGGCTAAGGAACCCACCGTTATATCAAATGGTAAAACCCAGCTGCACGGATAAAACGTAAAACACGATCAGCTGTAACAGCGTCGTCACCCAGAATAAAAGGAAGCGCAGCTGGCAGGTCAAAGGACTGTCGTAAGTCAGCTAAAAAGGGGACAGTCCACCAGGATGTGGACCACTGTCAATAAAGTGCCACAGCGACACTGTGGAGGATCCTCCCGTCGAAGTAGATGGCCATGTGTCATCCACGTGTGACCAATACGCAGACGACAAAGGACGACTGACTCCTTCCGAGAGGCCCGCAGGGAGGACTTCCACGGAGCTGTAGAACGCTTCACTGCAAGGAGCTTATTTGGGGCAGGTGAGTCAACCCACTCAGTGGTCCAAAGCCCAAGTACCTTCCGGTGGAGCTCTAATCGGAGGTCCCTCTCGAACACCAATTTCTAAGAGGCTGGAAGTAATTGCCTGCTTAGCCAGTCGATCTACGCGTTCGTTCCCCGGAATACCAACGTGCCGGGGGCCCAGACGAAGGCCACAGTGCGGCCAGACTGGACGAGAAGGTTAATAGAGTCCTGGATGGGCCGCACCAGGGGGTGTTTTCGAAAGCACTGGTCAAGAGTTTGCAAGCCGCCCAGGGAGTCGCTGCAGATAACATACGACTCCCCGGGACAGGCTATAAGGTGCTCAAGTGCTCGACAAACAGCGATCAGCTCTGCAGTGAATATACTACTCCCACAGGGTAAGGCGTGTTGTTCAATGTCCTTATTATGGGTGTAGGCATACGCACTACGGCCATCCACGAGAGACCCGTCTGTGTATACAACTTCGGCGCCGTGGAAAGAACTCAGTATCGCCTGAAATTGGTGGCGGAGAGTCAACGGTGCAACAGAGGTTTTACACTCACGGGACAAGTCTAACCGAAGCTGCGGACGTGGTACAGACCAAGGAAGAGCACGGGAAGAGTAGTGAAAAGCGGGAGGAATAGGAAGGGATTCAAGAGAGGAGAGAAGGGATCGAACACTGACCGCAATCGGGAGACCCGACCTTGGCCGCCGTCGTGGGAAAGGGAGGACAACATCCGGAAAGAGAAGCCTGTAATTTGGATGGTGGGGTAAGGCGTGTACATGGGCAGCATAAGAAGCTAGTAAGCGCTGCCGGCGGAAACGCAGGGGTGGAACCCCTACTTCGGCTAGCAGACTTGTCACCGGGCTCGTGCGAAAGGCCCCTGTCGCCAAACGGACACCACTATGGAGGACTGGGTCCAATACCTGCAGTGGTGATGGCGCTGCAGAGTCATACATAATACTCCCGTAGTCCAGGCGCGATTATATGAGGGCCTTGTATAGCTGGAGAAGAGTTGGGCGTGATGCTCCCCAAGCCATGTGGCCAAGACAGATGTTTCCAGCATTTCTGTCGCAGCTGACGGAGGTGCGGCTGCCAAGTCAGCCGGGCATCAAAAACCATACCGAGGAAGCGGTGCTTTTCAACAACACGAAGACGTTCATTACCTAGGTACAGCTCTGGATCAAGGTGAAGTGCCCGACGATGACAGAAGTGCATTACTCGGGTCTTAGAACCCGAGAAGTGGAAACCGTGGGCTGAGGCCTATGACTCTGCCTTTCTAATGGCTCCCTGCAGCCGCCGTTCTGTGACACCAATTGTGGCGGAGCTGAAATAAAGGCAAAAATCATCTGCAAATAGGGAGGAGGAAACTGATGACCCAACCGCTGCTGCTAGACCATTTATGGCAATCAGGAAGAGGGGAACACTGAGAACAGATCCCTGTGGGACACCATTCTCCTGGATATGAGGAGAGCTGAGACAGGTGCCTACATGAACTTGAAAATAGCGGGTCGATAAAAATTCCGTATAAAAATTGAAAGGGAGCCCCTCAGACCCCAACCATGCAGTGTAGCCAGAATATGGTGGCGCCAGGTTGTATCGTAAGCCTTACGGAGATCAAAAAAGACCGCAACGAGATGTTCGCGCCTGGTGAAGGCAATGCGAATAGCCGATTCCAGCGGGACAAGGTTGTCAATGGCGGAACGGCCTTGACGGAATCCCCCTTGTTCTGGAGCAAGAAGTTTGCGGTCTTCAAGGAGCCACATCAGCCGCCGACTCACCATTCGCTCGAGTAGCTTGCAGAGCACATTGGTAAGGCTGATTGGGCGATAACTGTCAGCCACCAATGGATCTGCTCCAGGTTTCAACACTGGGATCACGGAGCTTTCCTGCCACTGCGATGGAAAAACCCCATCTGCCCAGATACGGTTGAACAGGGAGAGAAGGTGATGGTGAAACTCAGCCGAAAGGTGACGGAGGAACTGACTGTGTATCCGATCTGGTCCCGGAGATGTATTGGGGCATGCAGTGACAGCGGTTTGAAGCTCCCACTCGCTAAACGGGGCGTTGTAAGTTCCTGGCGTCGTGTGTGGAATGACAACTGCTGCCGCTCGACCCTCTCTTTGAAGGTGCGGAAGTCTGCACTGTCTGTTTCAGTTGCAGAGCAACGGGCATAGTGATCTGCCATGCACTCAGCTATGGCTTGTGGGTCAGTGCAGAGAGCACCCTGAATGGTGAGCGATGGGATTCCAGGCGGTGGGCGATATCCGAAGAGGTGCCGTACTTGGGTCCAGACCCGAGAAGGGGAGGCGCGAGAGCCGATGGAGGCTACAAACCTCCCCCAGGAATCCTTCTTACTCTGCAGAATCAGTCGCTGAGGCCGTGCACGGAGACGTTTAAAGGCGATGAGGTTCTCGAGAGAAGGGTGTCGCCGGTGTCGCTGGAGCGCACGCCGACGTTCCCGAATGGCCTCAGCGATCTCCTGTGTCCACCAAGCGATCGACTTACGTCTAAGTGACGCGGATGCGGTTGGAAGTTTTCTCGGCGGCGGAAACTATGGCCTTTGTGACTTGCTGGACAGCCACTTCAATGTCAGCCGAAAGTGGAGTCGTAACCACCGCAGCTGAAGCATATGCCGGCCAGTCAGCCCTATGTAGCGACCAATGAGGCAGCCGGCTTGCGGCTTGAGTCTCTGGGAGCGACAGTAAGATGGGAAAATGGTCGCTGCCACAGAGATCATCATGCACAGTCCAATTCAAACGAGGGAGAAGACTCGGGCTACAAATGGACAGGTCGATGGCCGAGTATGTGCCGTGAGCTACGCTGAAGTGCGTCGGAGCACCCGTGTTCAGAAGGCAAAGGTTCTGCTGTGTCAGGAGCATCGCCACGTCCCTACCATGCACCGAAGTCTGCGTCCCACCCCACATCGGGTGGTGGGCATTAAAATCCCCCAAAAGGAGAAACGGTGGGGGAAGTTAAGATATCAAGGCACCAAGGTCAGCAAGACAATCAATCTCATCTGGCGGGAGGTAGAGGGAACAGATCGTTAGTTCCTGCCTTGCTCTGATCCTAACAGCCACTGCCTCGAGATTCGTGGTGAGGGGCACAGCTGTACTGGGGACAGTGGCAAGGACATAGAGGCACACACCTCCAGAGACCCTGTCACAGAAAGGACGGTTTTTAAAAAAAGCCCCGGTAGCCACGTAGGGCAGGGGTCTTCTGGGCAGGAAACCACGTTTCCTGTAACGCTATGCAGAGCAAAGGGACTTGGCAAATTAGCTGTTGCAGCTCAGCCAGGTGGTGGAAAAAACCGCCGCAATTCCACTGGAGAATTTGATGGTGCATGACTTTAAATGCCATGATGCAAAGTATAAATAAAACTATTGCATGGGTTCATCTGCTGCTGCCGATTTGGAGCATTCAGAATCGAGGATCATGCGTTCTGGAGAGGCAGTAAGTGCAAGATCCTCACGTGACACGAGGATCTGTACCTCATCGTCCGATGCAGAAGATGAGGTGGCAGGTGGCTGTAGAGCCACCAAAGACTCTTTGGTCTTCTTTTTCCGTTTTTTCCCTTAGGTTTGCAGGGCCGGGAGGGCTTCTCTATAGTGGCGTCAGTGGTAGAGGAAGAGCGGGAAGCCCTTCTACCAATAGGTTTGGGATCCATCCGCCTGTGGCTGGGATCCGGTGAATCACTAAGAGAAGCCTCGGAAGGGAGCGCCCCAAGGGACCCCTTCCGAGAGAGGGGAGCCGGAGGAGGCTGCTCCTTCTCCGGCTGGGAGGTGGGGTGGTGTCCCCGATGTTAGTGGTGGAGTGGCCCCCTCAGGTGGTAGTGGGGGGGGCAGTGAGAGGAGTGCCCCCGACCTTGACGGGGGCAGATGAGCTTTGATGGCCCTTTGGGCCCACAGATGGTTGTTGCAAGTTAGATAATCGAAGAGGTGGTAATGATGCAGCAGCAGCAGCAGCGAAAGACGTCATAGAAACCGGGTGAAGCCGTTCATATTTTTTACGCGCCTCGGTATGTGTCAGTCGATCCAGGGTCTTTATTTCCATTATCTTCCGCTCTTTGCGGAGCACAGTACAGTTTGGAGAACAGGGTGGATGTTGCTGCCCACAGTTTACACAGATAGGTGGAGGAGTATACGGAGCGTCCGGGTGTGATGGACGCCCGCATTCTCTACACGTGGGGCTGGAGTTACATCTGGAGCACATATGTCCTAACCTCCAGCATTTAAAGCACCGCATAGGGGGAGGAATATAAGGCTTTACATCACACCGGTAGACCATAACCTTGACCTTTTCGGGCAATGTATCGCCGTCAAAGGCCAAGATGAAAGCACCGGTGGCTACCCTATTATCCTTCGAACCCCTATGCACGCGCCGGACGAAGTGGACACCCCGTCGCTCTAGGTTGGCGCGGAGCTCGTCATCCGACTGTAAAAGAAGGTCTCTGTGGTAGATAAGTCCCTGGATCATGTTCAGCGATTTGTGGGGTGTTATACTGACCGGAACGTCACCCAGCTTATCGCAAGCAAGTAATGCTTTCGATTGGGTGGATGACGCTGTTTCGATCAGTACTGAACCGCTCCTCAATTTCGATATACCCGAGACTTCACCAAACTTATCTTCAAGGTGTTCAACGAAGAAAAGTGGTTTCGTTGACATGAAGGTTTCCCCATCCGTTCTGCTGCAAACGAGATACTTTGGAGAGAGAGACTCATCTCTATCTTTGGCCCGCCGTTCCTCCCAAGGGGTGGCCAGGGAAGGGAACGTTCGGGGATCATACGTCGCTGCATTATAAGCAACTCTTCCTCTCTTAGAGACGGCGTTTTTGCGACCGCCCACGCTATTTATTGCTCGTTTTATGTCTGTCCCACGAGCAGCTAGGGAACTAAAGGTCCACCCAGGCAGAGCCCCGCTTGCCTGGGTAAGCCTTGTACAACTGAGGTGCGGCTGGTTCCTCAGAGGTTGCTCGCTAGCGGCTGTTCAACCTCAACAGCCATGCATCTCCTCGGCACGTAGCACACCTTGAGATTGAGTTTTTTTTTTATAGAGGTTTGTACCGTCCTCGCGACCCGGGCGATTAAGCCAAGATCCCCGGGCTCTGAAACGTACAACGTTCCACCGTCGCGCCAAACGATGGTCGTTGAGGCACGCACAGAGCTTACGGTGTAGCGGACTGTTGGCGCAACACAGCCCACAGCTCATGAACCCGAGTTCGCCAAGCCCGTACTCAGCAAATTAATGCTGAGCCCCTGAGGGCTGACGATAATGATACGTCACTTGAATCCAGCCCGACTGAAATCATTTTTTTAATTTCTTCTCCAGTAGTTCTCGCACACTTTAACCTGACTTACCGACTTTCTCCAATCTTCTAATCTCGCAGCTGCAAAACCATCAGCAGTTTTTTTTTTAGCTCCGTTTGCGAAGCGCTTGAGATATTCTGAGTACCGATTTTATCTTTTTTACAATATTCCAGATTAATTCGATGGGATATAGGTATGGATGGTACGGAGGCAGTCCGAGGGATACAAATCCATTCTCTTGCAAACTTTTGTCAATACAACAAACAGGAGACGTCTGGTGCTCCTTAACTAGTGCCAGAAGTTTGGCTTTCCGTAGGTCGGAGTCATAGCGTATATTGCTGGTCAGCCAGGACTGTATTTCACTTTTTAGAGAGATAGAGGAAGGCAGTTTATTCGCTTATTTATTTGATATAGAGCTTCTTGGAGGTAAGCCTGGCTTAAGTTGGGTATGAACGTATTTTTGAAAGTTTTTGCAATCCATTTTTTGAATCCATGTTTCATCTAAGTAAACCACTGGTCGCTTTGATTCTGATGCTAGATTTTTACGTAAAAACCTGAGGAAGTAAGCCCTTTTAGCAACAATGTCATCTCGTTCACACAAAACAACACGTTTATTTTGGCACCTTCTAAAACGAAATCCCATGAACAAAATAATTTTTCTAAGGGTTTCCTTGCTAGCTTTGAAACAGTTCTGTTCGATAAAAGTTTCGCAGTTGGTTTTTCTTTATATTGTTCGCAATACCGTTCGAATTGCTGCCTGATAATACATTTATCCGTATCATCTAACACACAAGGGTCTTGCTTCTTCTTCTTCTTCTTCTTCAGCGTAGAAACCTGAGATCTACTCTACTCGGCATCGCGCCCTTCTTACCGTAATTTGGTAACCATCCTGTTGCTCAGCTTTAACATTTTGGCAGCACGTTCCGTCGCCTTCTGCACCGGCACGGTCAATCCCTTCTGTTTCTCGTCGTCAGCGAATGTAATTACGTTAGCAGCAAGCCGCCGCGCCCGTCGATGAAGACACTTTCCACGCTCTCCTTCCATTCTCGCACTTACAGGTAACAACGCACACTCGTGTAACCGTAGCCCGACTTTACCTCGTCTCGTGACCAAGTTAGTTCGCCTTGCCGGGTAATACCAACCCGGACCTACGTTGCTTAACTTCGGTGATCGGACGCAATTGTTATGATTTTTCTCCTTTTTTGAGTTTCTTTTTATCTCTCTTCTTCGTTTTGTCTCTTTTTACTTTACTTTTTATATTACAATTTCAATTATCCGCCTATTTTGTTAAAAAGTCCTCTACTTCGCATTTCAGTTGTCTATGAAGAAATTCAACACAGAACGTTTAGGGGTTCTTCTAAGCAGGTCATTTTTTAATTTTATTTCGTAAGTTGTTAACAGATTTTTGTGTGCGAGTCGGCGGCAAATATACTTTCGGTTCAGGGCCGTTTTCCTAGCAGCCTGAGTATTTCGCAACGTGATGTTTGAACCCCGCTCCCCACTCGCCCAGTGCAAGCATACGAGGCCGTTTTCCTTCGCTGCGGGACACCGCACGCCGCCGAGTGCTCTACCTGCGGGAAACGCTTGCCTATTGTCACAGACAAATATATGTATTACTCTGTGCTTTTGTGCTCCAAGAGCAGTCTGCCCCGCACGCCGCAGCGACTTGCTTCGCTGGAGGAGCTCTTCTCAGCTCGTCCACGGACCCGCAGCAAGGAAAACCAAAACTCGTGAGAAACACTTTAGTACAGGAAATTGCTAAAGAAAAACATGAGGACCGACAGACCTTTTCTAAATATTTCGACAAGCTAGTAGAACCTGGAATTGAGGACGAAACTGACATTCTTCAAATACATAGTAAAAAAAAAAAAAAAAAAAAAAAAAAAAAAAAAAAATTAAACTACCTCATATGCAGAGCCAAAAAGCAAATTTGCAATATCGTTGATTGGTGTTGGGTGTTTAAAGGGGACTAAACTGCCGGGTCATCAGTCCCCTGTTCCCAGCTAAGAGATCACAGGATTTCATGTATGATTAAAATAAGCACCCTGCAACCAATACAGAAAACGTACAAGAAGTCAGTGTTGGTCATAATTACAACATAAAAAGAAAAAGGGAACCACAGTAGAGGTGGAACTAATAATCAACTAAAAATCACAGCTCATGTTGTTGGCTGGCTGATCACTAGGATAATAATGGATGAGCCAGCCATTCTGCACATACTATACAACTGTCAGTCGGAAAAAGGACTGACAAGACAAAAGTGACAACAGATTAAAACTGTAAGCGGTGTATGCCTGAAGATCAGGCATACGAACCCACCGTTAAAGCTTGTGATAAAAGCCCGCTGCGCGAATAAAACCTAAAACACAGTCAGCCATAGACGCGTCGTCAGCTAAAATCGAAGGAAGCGCAGTAGGCAGGTTAAAAGATTGCCGCAATGCAGCTAGAAGTGGACAGTCCAACAATATGTGAACTACAGTCAACACAGCTTCACAATGGCATTTCGGCGGTTCCTCTCGGCGTAAGAGGTGGCTGTGCGTTAGCCACGTATGGCCTATACGCAGGCGACAGAGGACGACAGTCCCTTCGAGAAGGCCTTAGGGAAGTCTTCCAAGCTGCTGTCGTGGGCTTGATTCCACGGATCTTATTGGGCATACTCATTGTTGCCCATTCCGAATTCCAGGCCTCAAAGATCTTTCGGTGGAGACCCAAGCGGATGTCGCCTTCTGGGGTACCGATATCCAGGCGCTGGCATGTGATGGCCTGCTTGGACAGCTGATCAGCGCGTTCGTTCCCTGGAATTCCAATGTGGCCTGGGGTTCAGATGAAAACCACAGAACGGCCTGACTTGCCAAGACTAAACGTCGTGACTTGGATGGATTGCACCAAATGGTGTTTGGGGAAGCAGCGGTCAAGAGCGTGCAAGACACTCAAGTAGTCACTACAGATATCGTGATGGATTTGGAAACCATGAACCAAAGAGATCAAGGATATGGCAACAGCTTGACATATCGATACGAAAACAGCAGCGCAACATCGTCACCTTGCCCTCCTGCTTCTGTCTCGAATGTTGTCATTGAGCAACCACCCTACAATCTGTGACAATGTCACCAATGCAGACATCGGTAACTACAGTAAGTGAAGAAATGTCTGTAAATCTATCGGACCAAACTGCGTGGTGATCAGTCCGTAGCTTACAAACTACTTACACCTAGGTAAACTAACCTATGGACGAACACAAACACCCATGCCCAGGGAGCAACCGCGGCGAGTAACCGCGCGCTCCGCAGCGAGATGGTTCAGACCGCTCGGCTACTCCACCGCGGCACAGTAAGTGAAACTTACCCTGTGATTTATACTTTGTTGAATTATTTTTCCTTTCTGTTGGAATAAATTATATTTCATTAAAATTACATAATATTTGCTGTTCTCATGCCCATTCCCCATCTTAAGAAATAGCAAAAAAAATTGTATGCATTTTATTTAGTGCCAATAGA
Organism: Locusta migratoria; assembly: GCA_026315105.1. Lineage (NCBI taxonomy): Eukaryota > Metazoa > Arthropoda > Insecta > Orthoptera > Acrididae > Locusta > Locusta migratoria. The sequence continues at coordinate 568,882,063 of CM048746.1, forward strand.
AAAGCCAGCACGATGCAATAAGGCCAATGCTTTCATCATATGTAACACACGTTCATCAAATCAGTATTTATTCCGTTGGAATAATGGCACAGCAGTAGACATAACAATCGTTCCAGTAAGGAAAACACTTTCCGTATGCATAAAAGAGATTAATCAAATGCTCATCTGGAATACTGGTGGAGTAGTACATGATTTGACAATACATAGCATATCACGTTCTCTACCAATTCACATTAACTCTAATTACTAATGAGAAACTAGACTCAAGGTAACTGCGAATTTTTCTGCTGGTTTGACTGGTCTCACCAATCGGTTGCAGGAATCGCTTTTCAGTTTGTCTTCAACTAATGACAAAAGGTAATGAAACCGATTAGGGGTGAATCTAAAATATTCTTTACACTTGTCCACATCATCGATCAAATGTATTTTTATTAAGATGTTTTACGCCCTTTCACGACGTAAAAACATTTGTCTCACTGCTTTGCGCTTCTTGAGAACTCTATCGAATAATAATCTTCCTCCCCTTCCGTAGCTTCCATGTACTTTCGTAGTGCCAAAACGGAAGCTTTTTACACCGAGCACTGCGCTGCATGTTAGTCCTTCGCTGTCCTCGCTACTACTGCCACGGCACATTGACCCACGCCTAGCTAACTGCGCCTCGCAACGAGCTGAACTCGAGCGGCGCCAGTGAACTGCACAATGCGCCTCTCGTCTAGGACAAACAGTAGCACCAACGTCTTCCAACAATTTGCAAAATTAAATTCAAGCCTGCCCAAGACTTTCTCGCTTACACTCCCACAAAAACTGTAAACGGAAAAAGTTTGTCGCTTACTACATTTCGGATGACGACTTGGTACCAGTTCTGTGTCAGACGTGAAATTTTAATTTATTACTTCACTATTATTGACTGTTTACCAGAAAATTTACAGGCGTCATAAACCTATAGTATTGATGACAATTATAAAATTATTTTGGTGTGCGAAACAGTTGTGTTTTTTTTTTTTTTTTTGTGGTATTAGGGCGCACAACTTCTATGGTCATTAGCGCCCAGCCAGGAACATAGATTCGCTATGATCTAAAAAATGTAGACTGTCAGAACATCAACAAGAGGCTAAAAACGAAAGACAAAAGACAATTAAAAGAGTTAAATATCCTTGGATAAGTTGGCCAAGTTGATAAAACGCAAAACTCGAGCAGCTGCTCGTGTGTCATCAGCTAAAATTTCCTCCAGAGTAGACGGAAAGTGAAGGGCTATACGGAGATGATTAAAATTAACACAAGTCAGTAAAACATGTCGCACTGTCAGCAGTTCACCGCAGGAGCATAGCGGTGCAGGTTCGGCGGATAGCAAGTGACGGTGGCTAAAACGGCAATGACCGATCCGCAACCGAGCCAGGATGACCTCCTCCCGCCGAGAGGGGCGTGAGGATGTCCTCCAAGCGGTCGGGATCGGTTTGACAGTTCGCAATTTATTGTTGTACAGTGAAAGCCACACACTGTGCCATTGCGACACGATACTCCGGCGAAGAGCCCGTTGAACATCGTCCGATGGGACGCAAAAGGTAGCCATGCGAGGCAAAAGAGCTGCTGCCTTGGCTGCTGTGTCGGCGGCCTCATTCCCGGGCACACCCACATGGCCAGGGACCCACAGGAAAGAAACGTGACAGCTGTCATCCGCCAGCAACTGGAGGGAGCGTTGGATCCGATACACGAGAGGATGGTTCGAGAAAGGGTCCTGAAGACTCTGCAGGGCACTAAGGGAGTCAGAACATATGGCATAGAAAGGGTGGCGGTGGCGGCAGGTATACAAAACGGCCTGGTGGAGGGCGAAAAGCTCAGCCGTGAAGTTTGAGCACCAGTCAGGGAGCTTGTATTGGAAATGGTTGTCCCCAACGACGAAGGCAGATCCGACACCGGCAGTGCTCTTGGAACCATCAGTGTAAATAAATACGGCATTATCGAACGGCGAACGGAGTTCGACAAGACTCGAGCGGTATACCAAATCCGGAGTGCTCTCCTTGGGGAGCGAACTAAGTTCGAGGTGTGTGTGAAACTGGGCCTGATGCCACGGTGGCAATGGGCTTTCGCTCAACCGAAGGGTGGAAGGAAGGGTAAAATCGAGCCGCTGTAGCAGGCGGCGAAACCGAACTCCCGGTGGAAGCAAGGCAATCGCAGACAGCTGGTATTGGCGATCGAGTGAGTCGTCAAAAAATAATCTGTAAGAGGGATGGTTGGGCATCGACCGTAGGCGGCATGCATACCGACACAAGAGTATGTCACGTCGAGTGGTCAAGGGTAATACAGCAGCCTCGGCATACAGACTTTCAACAGGGCTGGTATAAAATGCACCGGTCGCCAAACGTAATCCACGATGGTGGATAGAGTTGAGACGTCGGAGAATCGACGGCCGTGCTGAAGAGTACACAAGGCTTCCATAGTCGAGCTTCGACTGAACAATGGCCTGGTAAAGGTGAAGCAGGACGGTACGATCCGCTCCCCATGACGTGCCACTGAGGACACGAAGAACGTTAAGGGATCGGGCACAACGGGCAGCCAGGTAGGACACGTGTGTGGACCAGCAAAGTTTCCGATCCAACATGAGTCCCAAGAATTTGGTAGTCTCCACGAAAGGGAGAGCAACAGGGCCGAGACGTAGAGAAGGTGGAAGAAATTCCTTGTATCTCCAAAAATTGATACACACCGTTTTCTCAGTGGAGAATCGGAAGCCGTTTGCGATGCTCCAGGAATACAGACGGTCAAGACAGCGTTGGAGAGAAGGCTCCAAGAGACACGTCCGCTGGGCGCTACAATAAATTGCGAAATCGTCAACAAAAAGAGATCCGGAGACGTCGGCTGAAAGGCAGTCCACGATCGGATTGATTGCAATGGCAAAGAGCGCCACACTCAAGACGGAGCCCTGTGGTACCCCATTCTCCTGGCAAAAGGTATCTGACAAAACAGAGCCCACCCGTACCCGGAACTTGCGATCCGCCAAAAACGCTTGAATGAAAAGAGGAAGGCGGCCCCGAAGGCCCCATGTGTGCAATGTGCGGAGAATGCCCGCTCTCCAACAGGTATCGTATGCCTTCTCCAAGTCGAAGAACACGGCTACTGTTTGACGCTTCTTTAGAAAGTTGTTCATAATGAAGGTTGACAACGTAACGAGGTGGTCAGTAGCAGAGCGGTGTCGACGAAAACCGCATTGGATATTAGTCAGGAGGCGGCGAGATTCGAGGAGCCAGACCAACCGAGCGTTAACCATGCGTTCCATCACCTTACAGACGCAGCTCGTCAGAGAAATGGGACGATAACTGGAAGGAAGGTGTTTGTCCTTCCCTGGTTTGGGGATGGGGACAACAATGGCTTCACGCCAACTTGTGGGAACATGACCTTCAGTCCATATGCGATTGTAGGTACTAAGAAGAAAGCACTTGCCCGCAGGAGAGAGGTTCTTCAGCATCTCAATATGAATGGAATCGGGCCCGGGAGCAGAGGACCGGGACAGGGCGAGAGCACGGTCTAGCTCCTGCATGGTGAAGGCGACGTTATAGTTTTCACGATTAAAAGAGCGGAAAGAAGGCGGCCGTGCCTCCTCTACCTGTTTGCGAGGGAGAAAGGCAGGGTGGTAATGGGCAGAGCTCGAAACCTCCGCAAAGAAACGACCCAATGCGTTTGAAACATCAGCTGGGTCCACGAGGACCGCGTTCTCCACGGTCAGGCCAGGAATCGGGGAGTTGACCTTGATGCCGGACAAACGGCGTAGGCCACCCCAGACAACCGTGGAGGGAGTAAAACGGTTAAAAGAACTAGTAAAAGCTGTCCAGCAAGCTTTCTTGCTGTCGTTTATGATAAGACGGCACTGCGCTCTCATACGTTTGTAATTGATGCAATTCTCCAAAGTTGGGTGGCGGCGGAAGGTGCGTAAGGCACGGCGTCAGGCTCTAAGCGCGTCGCGGCAGGCTGCAGTCCACCAAGGGACCTGCACACGACGTGGAGAAGAGGATGTACGAGGTATGGAACGTTCAGCAGCGGTGAGAATAACCTCTGTGAGGTAGTCGACCTGACTGTCACAGGTGGGAAAATTCTGATCGTGAAAAACAGCCATGGAAGAATAAAGCCCCCAGTCGGCTTTAGAAATGTTGCAACTGGTGGGACGAGGAGATGGGGAATGATGCAGGAAGTGGATGATACAAGGGAAATGGTCACTCGAGTACGTGTCAGAAAGTGCATACCACTCAAACCGACCGGCAAGCTGAGGAGTGCATATTGCGAGGTCTATATGGGAATAAGTGTGTGTTGTGTCAGAAAGGAAGGTCGGTGCACCGGTGTTGAGGCAGACAAGATCGAGGTGTTGGAGAAGGTCCACCAAAATGGAGCCTCTCGGACAAGGTGCCGGAGAGCCCCATAGGGGGTGGTGGGCATTAAAGTCGCCTACCAACACGAAAGGTGAAGGGAGCTGGTCAACAAGGTTTAGCACATCTGCCCTAGTAAGGGCAGATGACGATGGCGAATATATATTACAGAGGGAGAAGGTAAATGTGGATAAGGTGATGCGGACGGCAACTGCCTGTAGGTGAGTGTGCAAGGAAATGGGATGGAAATAGACGTCGTCTCGAAGGAGCATCAGAACCCCTCCATGGGCTGGGACACCTTCCACGGGTGGCAGGTCGAACCGCACAGAGGTGTAGTGTGGAAAGTCTGCACGATCACGTGGACGCAACTTAGTTTCCTGGAGGCAGACTAGAAGCGGGCAGTGCAATCGAAGGAGTAATTTTAACTCCTCCCGATTAGAACGAATGCCGCGAATGTTCCATTGAAGAAGCGCCATGATAAAAATGAGAGAAGAAATAAGGATAAAAACCAAGTAGCGAGCGGGGTCACCTCGACGGCCGCTGAGGACCGGATTTCGAGGGAGCACTGCTATCGCTGACCAGGGGCAAAGGGTCGTGGTCCATAGGTTCGACCGACGCGCCTGCCACCTCCCTGAGTTGATCAGGAGGGGCAGTTTCCATCGCCGGTAGAGGGCCGGGCGCCCGGCAAACGGAGCGTCCCGGTGAAACAGAAGACGGCCGAGGCCGGCAACTGTTGGACGACGCGACAGATGGGTCACGCCTCGGCGGGGAAGGAGAGGAACTCTTTTTCTTGTCAGCTCTTCTGGAAGAGTGACGGCGGGAAGAGGCAGTTGACGGTTGGGAAGCCTGAGAACGCAGAAAATCCTCGCGGACGGGTTCCTTTTTCAAGGTCCGGGCATCTTGTTTAGGTGCCCGCGGTTTACTAGATGTTGACGAAGACTATACCTTAGAAGCAGCAGGAGGAAGCGGGGACGTGGAACGGGCTATGTTCGGGCTGGCGGATCGCACAACTGTGTCAGCGAAAGTGAAATCACATGTCTGGGTACTGGAATCTTTGGTAGGTCGAGGTGAGGTGAGTACCTTACTGTATGTACCCGCTGGGAGGACAGTGGGCTTTCGACTCGCCAACAACTTACGAGCGGCAGATGTCGATACCTTCTCCGTAACCCGCATTTGCTGAATGATTTTTTCATCCTTATATACAGGGCAGTCGCGAGAGGAAGCCGCATGGTCGCCGTTGCAGTTAAGGCAGTGAGGGGACGGAGGTGGGCAATCCCCCTCATGGGCGTCCCTACCACAAGTGACACATTTTGCTGCATGTGGGCAATGTTCACGGGTATGGTTGTACCTGTGGCATTGGTAGCAGCGCGTTGGGTTCGGAATATAAGGGCGGACTGAGATAACTTCGTACCCTGCTTTGACCTTCGACGGGAGGTCAACTCTGTCGAATGTCAAAAACACAGTACGAGTCGGTGTCAGCTGGTTATCTACCTTTTTCATCACCCTGTGGACGGCTGTCACACCCTGATCGGACATATAGGACCGGATGTCGTCATCAGACAACCCGTCAAGGGATCTCGTAAAAACTACCCCCCGTGACGAGTTGAGTGTGCGGTGCGCTTCTACTTTGACTGGAAACGTGTGCAATAACGTAGTCCGGATAAGTTTCTGGGCTTGGAAAGCACTGTCCACTTCCAGCAACAATGAGCCATTGCGCTGACGCGAACAGGTTTTAACAGGGCCAGCAATTGCATCAACACCTTTCTGTATAACGAAGGGATTGACAGAATTGAAGTCTTTTCCGTCGGTGCGCGACACAACAAGAAATTTCGGCAAATTAGGCAGAGTCTTCTTTTGCTGAGGCGAGTCTATCTTACGTTTCTGGGTCAATGTCACTGAAGAAGAGAAGGAAGTCATTGCGGAAGTGTCCCCCGTGATTACCGGCGTCTCCGATGGCGCGCTCCTTCCTAGTGGGGGCCCTCTCCGAGGGCTTACCCGCCTTAGGTGATTGTTCACACCTCAGGTCACACCTCCCGAGAACTGACGGAGGGACCAATTGGCATGTTCGGAAGGTACCAGCTCGGGTAATCACCCCTCCCTGGGCCTGGCCTTTACCAGGGGGTACGTACGTGCCCTACTTGTCTACCCGGGGCGGGGAATTACGCGTTACCCCGTCACCTGCTACGCATGATAATGCGTGGGTCGGCCTTCAGACACGCACAGGGAGGAAAGAAGAAGGATAGAGGAAGTTAAGAGGAAGAAGGGTCTCAAACGCCGACGCGGAGACTAATGAGGAGAAGAAGGCGAGGAGAGGACAAGGAGAGAGAGACAGAAACAAAGGGTAAGAAAGGAAGGAACCAAGGAATAAGAGAAACGACAACAAGAAAACACCTGAACTCGTGAAATACGCCCGTCTCCGGGCGAAGGCATAAACCGGGAGGGAAAGTGAAGCAGCCTGGGGCAGAAGAAAGGCTGCTCCGGCTCGGGGCCCCGTGCGCGCCACACACGTACCCACAAAAGAACTGTGGGCCCCCTGGGGGGGAAACACAGTTTAGGAGATATGGCGTAATAAATACAGAGTAACGAGAAGAAACAAGTTTCCTCAAAATCTTAAATGTTTCTTTTTCCAAAGGGAGAAAATTTTAATTTAATTAAAAAAGAGGTGTCTTAAGGTAGTTCTCTGATAGGGTTACCAGATGTCCGTCTACAGAAAACAGGACATTTCTAGATTCCCCCCCCTCTCTCTTATTGACAACCAAAGTACTAGTGATGTCTCTACGGTATCATCAGAGTCTTGTTTGTAATACATCTTACGCAGCTTACGAAACTTGTTCCTCTTCTTACAAATTAAGAAGCATCAAATGTTGAGACCTGTAGAACGAATTACAGGACTACATAGCAGTGAAACCCTGATATTTCATCACTTCACCACTTAATTATCGTCTTCAGTACTGAAGATTTTTTCATACTTTGCCGATCATCCCCGTTTTCACCTGAAAGTTTACGATGCATCATTTACGGAAACCATAGTACTGTTGACTGTAAAATCGTCTCGAATAAAGTAACTGTAAAAATTATCTAAGCGTTCCTTGATAGAGTTATGTTCCCATTTCGGATCACACCGACGTGACTATATACATGATTAGCATCTAGGTTCTATTGAGTGAATGGAATATGTAAAGCCTAAATGAAAAAAAGCAACGAATGAAATAAAAAGTCTTTGGTCTTAAATAGGCGAATGGTAAAACGGCAGTGGTGACTGTACCAACTGACCTTATTTGTATGAAGTTTTGAACAAGGTTTTAACTTATGTATAACGAACATTGCACTAGCTTTTGATCTTTCTTAGAAGTGTGGTTGACAGACACACACAGAACTGCCGAGTCCCAGCACGACAAACTGAACGTCTTATTTTTGGACGTCACACAACACTCCGAACAGAGAAAGGAGGCTAGAGTTTCATATTCTGTGTGTATTGTACTGTCCAGCATTGTTGCAGACGTATGTTTGTAACTGGCTGCCTTGAAGTTCGTATTCTGCGACAATTTCCACGCCAATTATTTCAATTGTTACAAAGTAGCTTGATCTCCGAGCAGCACGGCACAGAAACGAGAAAAAAAAATCACATTGTTTTTAAAACGGTTGAATTCTCTAGAGTTGGTGATTGTGACAGTTCTGAGAGTTATATTTGCGCACTTTCATGTTGAAGCAGTTGCATGACGCAAGAAAGGACATTTCCCCATTTTGTTAAAAACCCGGCCGGGCCATTTTTAGGGTCTAAAAGAGGACATGTCCGGGTAAAAGAGGACGTTTGGTGCCCCTATTCTCGGATCACTATCATATTCAGTTGCCAAATTATGAACAATGCGACTTTCATTTTTTACGTTGTGACGCGCCCTGTCCCGCAGCTAGGAAAACGTTTCTCGCAGCGACCTGCGGCCCGTAGCAGACAGCTGAAAACGCAGGCACCACGCTGCGATCAGTTCCCGCGCCTAGAAACGGCTAGCCAGTTGCCTACAGTAGGAGCTGTGAAATTCCCACGGCCAAGACGCACCATATGGCGTCGGCAGACGTGGTGGGAAGCGAAAGCTCCAGACGCCGCCTCCGTGGGATTGTACGTCACGGCCGCCGCGCTTATACGCCGGGGAATTACGAAGAATGTGGCGTGAGCCCAGCTTTTTTTCATTTATTAATAATTTTTTATGTAACAATGTTTTGGTGGCGTACAGACCTTAGTAGCAAACTGCGGGTCAACAGAAGTAGGTACTGATAGTTTCATATTCTTTAATAATGTTCAAATAAATACATGAATTACAACGTCTTTAACGAACATTTCCGAACACTTACGAAGATGAACGAAGTTTATAGGAGGTCTCGGCTGCGCGTCAACTGTCGTCAGTCGGCGTTAGACCGGTATTACATGGTAATATTTATGATCAAATATTTTATGTAAAAATATTACCAGAAGTTCGTCTTATTTTATATGACGTAAAGGCCACGATCAGGGCTGCTGTGTGTCCCTCTGGGCTGGTGGTGTGCAAATCGGCCGTCCTGTGGACCAACAACGCCGCGCACTTTCGTTCGAAGTCTACGAGACCGAAACCGCTGAGTGATTAAACATATTTTAGTCAGATAGCACCACAGTTAACTGAAGTTCTTTAAAGATCACCTAAATGAAAATAATATAATTGTTTTCTACCAGGCTGATTCCATAGTCACATGTGACTAATGTACTCTGCGATAATTTAAAATAATTTTGAAATATCCTTGTATTATAACATGTAAAATATGTTTTCTTTTGTAATTGATGGAAGTGTATATTATTAAGCAAAGAACTGAGTGTCACAGGAGTGATGAACGTTTAGAACTACAATGTAATGCTTTAACCTTTACAGAACAAAATCTGTGAAGTGAATGATCATATGTAAACAAATTATTAGGCTAAGTGTGTTATAGTGAATACATATCTTGTTAACTATAAAATGATCAGAACAAAAAATTATTTTGGAGATACAAGTGCCATTTCTGTTGTCATGGGTGTGACGAAATATGATCTCGGGTGGAATGTACAAACATCTCAGTATTTCAGAGAAAGTTTGCTATTTCATAATCTAATAAATTATCACCTAATCGTTATATCTTATGGTTATATTATTTTTTAATATTGATTCTCATTTAACCGTAATTTATAAAGCACTATTGCAAATCCTTGATACTTCGAAAAGGTTTATTCCACGCCAAATCACGAAATTTTTATAGTTTCAATTTTTTTTCAAATTTTACTACAATGTTATTAAATATCTTAAAGTATGTTAAACAAAATTTTAAACCGATATTTATAGTAGCCGAGGCTCCAGGGCCGCTTTAGTGTGAAGGGTGTCATGCGTCGCCCGTGTTCCTGACGAACTTGTGGCCAAGTTTGCGCTTTTATTTTTCAGACGCTAATGTACTTCACATTATCAAATCTGGGTTTCTAGATCATTTTTGCGCAGAGAATTTAAAAATAACATTATCATGGCTAAAGGTTAAGTAGCTCTTTTTTTTATTTATTTATTTTTCCTTCTTCAAAGTAAGGCGAAAATTTCGTCACCCGAAATTTAAGGCCGACTTATGCAGTTCCTTACTAAATGACTAATCCGTTTTACACCTTGATATTCCGTCTTATTAGTTGTTGATCTTGTAAACTGCACTGTCTGCAAAAAAAAAAAAAAAAAAATATCCGGTTTTTATTAGGCATACTTGTGATTGGCAGTGTGAAGTAGTTTCCTTGCCAATGATGCAACGAAATAAATTTGTTGAAGTAACAACGATAGTTAACCTCCACTATTTATTTATGTATAAAAGGTAATCTATAAAACAAATTTAACAATAAATGAGAGTTCACTTGTATATATAAAGCTATGAGAAAGAGCGCCAAGTTAACAAGAGTAGGAGAATGCATGTTAAGGTATTAAGATTCACTTTCTTACCTGAAGATCATTAAGGTTACACACACAATCCACTGTAGTCCTTGAAGCAGCTCAGCGCGGTAGAACCGCCTTGGCACAGAGTAACATTTGCTGTAGCAGCAGTGACGATGGCACAAGGGTGGCGAGGACTCGTGGCCCGAAAACGCAGCGGCGTTGAGTCCAACGCGGATCCAGGGAAACGCGATTTTTTTTTTGTGGATTTAGGGCGCACAACTTCTATGGCACTAACGGAGTCCGAACATATGGCATGGAAAGGTTGGCGGTGGCGGCAGGTATACAAAACGGCCTGGTGGAGGGCAAACAGCTCGGCCGTGAAATTCGAGCACCGGTCAGGGAGCTTGTATTGGAACCGGTTGTCCCCGACGACGAAGGCAGATGCGACACTGGCAGTGCTCTTGGAACCATCAGTGTAAATAAATATGGCGTTATCGAACCGCGAACGGAGTTCGACAAGCCTCGAGCGGTATACCAAATCCGGAGTGCTCTCCTTGGGGAGCGAACTAAGTTCAAGGTGAGTGTGAACCTGGGCCTGATGCCACGGTGGCAATGGGCTTTCGCTCAACCGAAAGGTGGAAGGAAGAGTAAAATCGGGCCGCTGTAGTAGGCGACGAAACCGATCTCCAGGTGGAAGCAAGGCAATCGCAGACAACTGATATTGGCGCTCGAGTGAGTCGTCAAAAAATAATCGGTAAGATGGATGGTTGGGCATCGACCGCAAGCGGCACGCGTACCGACACAAGAGTATCTCACGTCGAGTGGTCAAGGGTAATACAGCAGCCTCGGTATACAGACTTTCAGCAGGACTGGTATAAAATGCACCGGTCGCCAGACGTAATCCCCGATGGTGGATAGAGTTGAGACGGCGGAGAATCGACGGCCGTGCTGAAGAGTATACAAGGCTTCCATAGTCGAGCTTCGACTGAACAATGGCCTGGTAAAGGTGAAGCAGGACGGTACGATCCGCTCCCCATGACGTGCCACTGAGGACACGAAGAACGTTAAGGGATCGGGCACAACGGGCGACCAGGTAGGACACGTGTGTGGAGCAGCAAAGTTTCCGATCCAACATGAGTCCCAAGAATTTCGTAGTCTCCACGAAAGGGAGACCAACAGGGCCGAGACGTAGAGAAGGTGGAAAAAATTCCTTGTATCTCCAGAAATTGATACACAGTTTTTTCAGTGGAGAATCTGAAGCCGTTTGCGATGTTCCAAGAATATAGACGGTCAAGACAGCGTTGAAGAGAACGCTCCAAGAGACACGTCCGCTGGGCGCTACAATAAATTGCGAAATCGTCAACAAAAAGAGATCCGGAGACGTCGGCTGAAAGGCAGTCCACGATCGGATTGATTGCAATGGCAAAGAGCGCCACACTCAAGACGGAGCCCTGTGGTACCCCATTCTCCTGGCAAAAGGTATCTGACAAAACATAGCCCACCCGTACCCGGAACTAGCGATCCGCCAAAAACGCTTGAATGAAAAGAGGAAGGCGGCCCCGAAGGCCCCATGTGTGCAATGTGCGGAGAATGCCCGCTCTCCAACAGGTATCGTATGCCTTCTCCAAGTCGAAGACAACTGCTACTGTTTGACGCTTCTTTAGAAAGTTGTTCATAATGAAGGTCGACAACGTAACGAGGTGATCAGCAGCAGAGCGGTGTCGACGAAAACCGCATTGGACATTTGTTAGGAGGCGACGAGATTCGAGGAGCCAGACCAACCGAGCGTTAACCATGCGTTCCATCACCTTACAGACGCAGCTCGTCAGAGAAATGGGGCGATAACTGGAAGGAAGGTGTTGGTCCTTCCCTGGCTTGGGGATGGGGACAACAATGGCTTCACGCCAACTTGTGGGAACACGACCTTCAGTCCATATGCGATTGTAGGTACTGAGAAGAAAACACTTGCCCGCAGGAGAGAGGTTCTTCAGCATCTCAATATGAATGGAATCGGGCCCGGGAGCAGAAGATCGGGACAGGGCGAGAGCACGGTCTAGCTCCTGCATGGTAAAGGCGACATTTTAATCGTGAAAATTACAAGAGTGGAAAGAAGTCGGCCGTGCCTCCTCTACCTGTTTGCGAGGGAGAAAGGCATGGTGGTAATGGGCAGAGCTCGAAACCTCCACAAAGAAACGGCCCAATGCGTTGGAAACATCAGCGGGGTCCACGAGGACTGCGTTCCCCACGGTCAGGCCAGAAATCGGGGAGTGGACCTTGATGCCCGATAAACGGCGTAGGCCACCCCAAACCACCGTGGAGGGAGTAAAACGGTTAAAAGAACTAGTACAAGCAGTCCAGCAAACTTTCTTGCTGTCGTTTATGATACGACGACATTGCGCTCTCATACGTTTATAATGTATGCAATTCTCCAGAGTTGGGTGGCGGCGGAAGGTGCGTAAAGCACGGCGCCAGGCTCTAAGCGCGTCGCGGCAGGCTGCAGTCCACCAAGGGACCTGGACACGACTTGGAGAAGAGGATGTACGAGGTATGGAACGTTCAGCAGCTGTGACAATATAACCTCTGTGAGGTATTCGACCTGACTGTCACAGGTGGGAAAAGTCTGATCGTGAAAAACAGCCATGGAAGAATAAAGCCCCCAGTCGGCTTTAGAAATGTTGCAACTGGTGGGTCGAGGAGATGGGGAATGATGCAGGAAGTGGATGATACAAGGGAAATGGTCACTCGAGTACGTGTCAGAAAGTGCATACCACTCAAACCGACCGGCAAGCTGAGGAGTGCATATTGCGAGGTCTATATGGGAATAAGTGTGTGTTGTGTCAGAAAGGAAGGTCGGTGCACCGGTGTTGAGACAGACAAGATCGAGGTGTTGGAGAAGGTTCACCAAAAGGGAGCCTCTCGGATAAGGTGCTGGGGAGCCCCATAGGGGGTGGTGGGCATTAAAGTCGCCTACCAACACGAAAGGTGAAGGGAGCTGATCAACAAGGTGTAGCACATCTGCCCTAGTAAGGGCAGATGGCGATGGCGAATATATATTACAGACCGAGAAGGTAAATGTGGATAAGGTGATGCGGACAGCAACTGCCTGTAGGTGAGTATGCAATGAAATGGGATGGAAATAGACGTCTCGAAGGAGCATCAGAACCCCTCCATGGGCTGGGATACCTTCCACGGGTGGCAGGTCGAACCGCACAGAGGTGTAGTGTGGAAAGTCTGCACGATCACGTGGACGCAACTTAGTTTCCTGGAGGCAGACTAGAAGCGGGCAGTGCAATCGAAGGAGTATTTTCAACTCCTCCCGATTAGAACGAATGCCGCGAATATTCCATTGAAGGAGCGCCATGATAAAAATGAAATAAGAAATAAGGATAAAAGCCAACTAGCAAGCGGGGTCACCTCGACGGCCGCTGAGGACCGGATTTCGAGGGAGCACTGCTACCGCTGTCTGGGGGCAAAGGGTCATGTTCCATTGGTTCGACCGACACGCCTGCCACCTCCCTGAGTTGATCAGGAGGGGCAGTTTCCACCGCCGGTAAAGGGCCGGGCGCCCGGCAAACGGAGCGTCCCGTTAAACAGGAGACGGCCGAGGCGGGCAACCGTTGGACGGCGTGACAGATGGGTCACGCCTCGGCGGGGAAGCTGAGGAACTCTTTTTCTTGTCAGCTCTTCTGGAAGAGTGACGGCGGGAAGAGGCAGTTGACGGTTGGGAAGCCTGAGAACGCAGAAAATCCTCACGGACGGCTTCCTTTTTCAAGGTCCGGGCATCTTTTTTAGGTGCCCGCGGTTTACTAGAGGTTGACGAAGACTGTACCTTAGAAGCAGCAGGAGGAAGCGGGGACGTGGAACGGGCAATCTTCGGGCTGGCGGATCGCACAACTGTGTCAGCGAAAGTGAAATAACAAGTCTGGGTACTGGAATCCTTAGTAGGTCGAGTTGAGTTGAGGACCTTACTGTATGTTCCCTGCTGGGAGGACAGTGGGCTTTCGACTCGCCAACAACTTTCGAGCGGCCGATGTTGATACCTTCTCCGTAACCCGAATTTGCTGAATGATTTTTTCATCCTTATATACAGGGAAGTCGCGAGAGGAAGCCGCATGGTCGCCGTTGCAGTTAAGGCAGTGAGGGGACGGAGGTTGGCCATCCCCTTCATGGGCGTCCCTACCAAAAGTGACACATTTTGCTGCATTTGGGCAAGATTCACGGGTATGGTTGTACCTGTGGCATTGGTAGCAGCGCGTTGGGTTTGGAAAAGGGGGGACTGAGATAACTTCGTACCCTGCTTTGACCTTCGACGGGAGTTCAACTCTGTCGAATGTCAAAAACACAGTACGAGTCGGTGTCAACTGGTTATCTACCTTTTTCATCACCCTGTGGACGGCTGTCACACCCTGATCGGACATATAGGACCGGATGTCGTCATCAGACAACCCGTCAAGGGATCTCGTAAAAACTACCCCACGTGACGAGTTGAGTGTGCGGTGCGCTTCTACCTTGACTGGAAACGTGTGTAATAACGTAGTCCGGATACGTTTCTGAGCTTGGAAGGCACTTTCCACTTCCAGCAACAATGTGCCATTGCGCTGACGAGAACAGGTTTTAACAGGGCCAGCAATTGCATCTACACCTTTCTGGATGACGAAAGAACTGACAGAATTTAAATCTTTTCCGTCGGTGCGAGAGACAACAAGAAATTTCGGTAGATTAGGCAGAGTCTTCTTTTGCTGAGGCGAATCTATCTTACGTTTCTGGGTCAATGTCAGTGAAGAAGAGAAGGAAGTCATTGCGGAAGTGTCCCCCGTGATTACCGGCGTCTCCGATGGCGCGCTCCTTCCTAGTGGGGGCCCTCTCCGAGGGCTTACCCGCCTTAGGTGATTGTTCACACCTCCCGAGAACTGACGGAGGGACCAATTGGCATGTTCGGAAGGTACCAGCTCGGGTAATCACCCCTCCCTGGGCCTGGCCTTTACCAGGGGGTACGTACGTGCCCTACTTGTCTACCCGGGGCGGGGAATTACGCGTTACCCCGTCACCTGCTACGCATGATAATGCGTGGGTCGGCCTTCAGACACGCACAGGGAGGAAAGAAGAAGGATAGAGGAAGTTAAGAGGAAGAAGGGTCTCAAACGCCGACGCGGAGACTAATGAGGAGAAGAAGGCTAGGAGAGTACAAGGAGAGAAAGACAGAAACAAAGGGTAAGAAAGCAAGGAACCAAGGAATAAGAGAAACGACAACAAGAAAACACCTGAACTCGCGAAATACGCCCGGAGACGGGCGTAGGCATCAACCGGGAGGGAAAGTGTAGCAGCCTGGAGCAGAAGAAAGGCTGCTCCGGCTCGGGCCCCGTGCGTGCCACACACGTACCCACAAAAGAACTGTGGAACCCCGGGGGGGGGGGAACACGATTGGTACACAACTGTGCGTCCACCACGGAAGAAAGCTGCAAATTGCCGAGACCAGACCACAAAGTTTTACCTGAGCGGGACCTGCCCCTTTTGTCAGCGGGTGGCGCCAGGCGACGCGAGAGAGCAATAAACCGTTTGGCCTAGTGGGCGGCCGCGCGATACCTGCACTTTCACAATGTGCTCAGTATTCTAGTAAAGCGAAGGTGAAGGCCAATTCACACTGGCCGTCACGTCACGTCACCGTTCGTCAGAACATTGCGCAATGTATTTCTAATGGCGGCATTCACACTGAATGAACTAGAATAACCCTCACATACTTTGTACGTTTACCTCTTTGCAGGCGCCCAATAGCACAAATTGTTAAGATACCTCCTACACAGCAATAGATAGTTCTGTGGCTCCATCTCCACCCAAGTAAGCCTGAATTTTCAAATTTACTCACCTTAGCCACATTAGATTCACTGCCCGCCAGATACACTGACTAACAAAACATTTGTCTTTTCCAGTCTGACGATGCGCTAACAGTGCGAAACGCGTTATTGGAGAATAAAATACTGCAACAGAGACTGGGAATTTTTTAATTATTCAACACTGTTGCTGCACCAGCCGCCACCACCACCATCATGGAATGGAATGACATGCATACTCATTTAATTTTGAGTAACTTTTTTTTTTTTTTTTTTTTTTTTTTTTTTTTAGAATAGTGGCCATTTTAGCTTTTAGGCGACTGGCGATTGAAAGTGGCGAGTAAAAGAATTAGTTGCCGACTTATTGGCTATTTTCCTTTACTTCAAATAAAACCAATGTAAAGCAATCCCTCTTGGGACATGGTGTCAATGATACTGATTAAACATCGATAGAATGTTTAGCGGTACAAAAATGATACGACACTGCTACTTAATTCTTCATCGCTTCATCTTATTTGGAAAAAAAAATACATGTAGATAAAGCAGATGGAAAATAATGTAGAAAGTAACAGTTGTATTAGTGGATTTTGACATACAAAATGTTTAGACGTTTTGCTATGTTTTGTAGAAAAGTCGTAGCATTGGGCGTTATGTACATGGTTCTGGGCTAATTAAGGTGGAGGTGACCATCTTGCAACGTCATTGGCGTTCCGTTGTACACCAAGCCGGCAAAGTTGATCTGTATTTCTGATTCGTCATATTTAAATGTAACGGGATAGAAAAATTGAAAGCGAGGCAAACTTTCTTGGTTTTTGTATAGTCATTGTAGTCAATCTGTCTGTCTGTTGGAGACCACGAGCGAAGACGTCTCTGAAGCTCTGGAAAAAATTATACGAGAACGCTTATCGTCATACTAAAAAGGGTATGTTATTTAAGAATGTCTGAACAATTTTTCAGTTCTTATTAATTTGGAGTATTACTCCGGTTTTGTTAAGTGAAGAGTATCGTAGTTTTGAAAGGTAGAGAGAGAGAGAGAGAGAGAGAGAGAGAGAGAGAGAAAGAGAGAGAGAGAAGATTTGAATTGGAGTGTTTGATTTACGAAGCTGAGTGCTGACTAACGCAGGATTTATTGTGCTCACGATGTGTGGGGTTGCTAAGTTTTGGTATTGTTTCTCCGAGTAAGAAAGTATTAATTGTGTGTAACGGGTAGCCTGCATTTATTAATTTTGAAGGGTGTAGTCAGACGAGTGGGATCTGATACTCTGCTGGGGCGACATATCGATCCGCTCACAGATTTTATGGTGGCAGCTAACCTTCGTTGCGATGTATGTTTTCTTGATGAAAATTGAGAATGGCAAGTTACGCACTCAGTGTCAGAATATGAAAAATACTCACCTTTCTGATTACGATCGGACTAAAGAAATAATTTTTTGTGTCAATTGATTATGAGTTCTTGAAATCAGTAAAAATTTGGGACAGGTTTTGTTAGTAATATTCTGAAAACCAAGAAAATGAACCAAGCGTTCAATTTGTTCCCGAGAAGACTAAGTGGCGAGACTCATAGAAATGGTGGAGATGATTTAACTTTGTGTTTGATTCGTAAGACACCCACACCTGAAGACGGCCCCCAGTATTTTTCTTTTCTTTTTCCAATGGTCATATGCTACTGGTGCCCAGTAAGTGGTGGTGGTGCCGTAGACATTTATTTTAAATTTTGTTAGACGGAGCTAAAAAGTTAGACGGGTAAAAATCAAGTAGGAAGAGCTCGTCCACTACTGATGTATCCATGTACAAGTCAAGTTTCATTGTAAACATTTGGAAAGAAACTTGGTTGGTTGGATGGATGGATGGATGTTTAAGGGGGACCAAACTGCAACGGTCATCAGTCCCCCATTTCACTGTGGGCGTACAAGAGACAGGCTCAGAGTTAAAGTGTAAAGTGGGAGGGGAATCCCACTGAGTCCATAAAAAATCTAAAACAACAAGAAACAAAACGAAAGGAGACGATCGCACAAGATAGCTTGTAACAAGGAAAAGTATTTGGAGAATAAACGTCCTACTGGTGAGGACAGTTAAACGAAAAAAAAGTAAATCTCTCGTTTGCAGTAGCTAGCAGAAAATATTACTAAGACGTGACTGCGTAAAAATATAACAATTTAACTGTGATATTGAACTAAGTGAGCGCTATTGAAGTACATTCATCAATTGCGACTAATTAGTACTCTATTTTGACCTGTCTGAAAGATAAAGGAAACAAAGGCGACGCTATTGCTATTGGAAATATCGATCGCGCTAGCTCCGTTAGAACATTAATATCTTTGATATAAAGAAGTACAATGCATACTAATTAACTATAAAGAAAGATAACATGAGAGTAGGTAATATAAAAACACTGTTTGGGAAGGAAAGATATTTATAGAGTTGGTAACTTTTGATAGGATAGGATGTTTTGGGCGCACAACAGCAAGGTTTTTAGCGTCCTGACTAAAGAATTAGACAACAGTAACTAAAGTAGGTCTTCGCAACAACCCGAACCCATATTGCCAGTGAGCGATGGAAGTTTGCAGACGTAAGGTTGGGTACTTCAAAGTCGTTAAACGAAAATGTCACAGTATAGGAGGACGATGATCGCCGATGTTAGAGGCATCAGCGAGCCTTCCTGTAACACACTAAAACCTCTGGCCTAAGAGCTTAGGCCAGAGTCGGGAACGTTCACTAAACTGTAAAACGTTCGTCACACTCGCCTCGTCGTCAGCTAAAACAATGGGTAGGGCATGACCAAGATTAACCGCTGCCCTCTCAGAACGATATAAAATACACTCAAAATGTGGCTTAGAGTGATTTGCACGCCACAAGCATCACAAATCGGTGGATTCTCCCTACGGAATAAAAAGCTGTGGGTCAAAGGGCTGTGTCCAATGCGAAGGCGCGTCAGTGTCACTTCGAAACGTCTGTATGGCTGGCAGGAGGTTCGCCACGGTCGGACAGCTGGTTTAACCAACCGCAGTTCATTACCTGTCACTGCCAGCCACGTCTCCTCCCACAACTGAAGGGACCTCTGGCGCAGCACCGAGTAGACGTCCCGCAAGGGAATGGCACACTCCCTGACATTTGCGTCACCGCAGGCCGCCTTGGCAGCCACATCAGCTGCTTCATTTCCGCATATCCCAACATGCCCAGGTACCCAAAGAAATGACACCTCTTTACCCCGCCGTCTGAGGAGGTACAGTGTGTCATGGATCAATTGTGATATAGGTTCAGCCGGGTACAGGACCAGCAGTGACTGGAGGGCACTAAGGGAATCGGGGCAGAGGAGAAATTTTGTGCCTCGAGCACGCCGGATGTGTTCCAGTGCCTGGAGGATAGCATGCAGCTCTGCCGAAAAAACTAAGTAGGCAGCGGGCAGTCGAATCCCTATGAGGTGACCTGGAAACCCTGCAGAACACACCACCGAGTCTCCTTGCTTTGATCCGTCAGTGTACACCATTGTACAACCACGATGCTTATTTAAAATGTCGTAAAATTCTGACTGAAACGTTATGTCCGGGGTGCAATCTTTTTTAAAACTGATTAAATCTAAAAGGAGGCTGGGCCTCTGTAATAATCAAGGGGGATATCTACTTCATCCTCGACGCAAAACAGTAAAATCTGAAACACCCATATCTAAGTAACAGTCCTCAGCACGTATCCCAAAACGCCTCGTAGCTCGAAACAACCGATCCACAGGCGGCCGGGCGACAGTATCGTAAGCAGGTGTATACGGGGTGGACAACGCTGCATACGCCTGACGCACCATGAGGAGCTGTCGCCGTATGGAAAGCGGTGGCTCAGCAGCCTCGGCGCAAAGGCTTGGTATAGGGCTGGTTCGAAATGCCCCGGTAGCCAACCGAATCCCTTCATGGTGCACCACGTCCAACATTTTGAGGTAGGAAGGTCTTGCAGATCCATACACCGTGTGCAGCCGTAATCAAGTCGGGATCGTACAAAGGCTCTATAAAACTGGAGCAGACGAGTCCTGTCAGCTCCCCATGAAGTGTGACTAAGACACTTTAAAATACTTAGTGCTTTGAGGCACCGTCTCTTCAAGTCTTTAAGATGTGGCAACCAAGTAAGCTTACAGTCAAATGTAAGACCCAGAAAACGCACAGTGTCTTTAAAATTCAGAACAGTGTCCCTCATCCGTAATTCGGATAAGTTAAAAATAGAACGCGAACGGTTAAAAAGAACACACACAGACTTCTCGGTTGAAAATTTAAAACCGGTCTTCTGTGCTCATTCGTCCAGCCGTTGGAGAGTGAGCTGCAACTTACGTGTTGTCGTTGCAAGGCTGGAGGAAGAACAGAAGACAGAAGTCATCAACAAACAGGGAACACTGGACAGGACGTTTCACAACAGAAGTAATACCGTTAATAGCAATAGCGAACAACGTCACACTTAAAACACTACCCTGAGGGACACCATTCTCTTGCTCAAAGCGGTCAGAGAGCACGCCACCAACGCGATACCTAAAATAACGTGGAGAAAGGAAAGACCGAATAAAAATGGGAAGACAACCTCTAAATCCCCAGTCGTGAAGCTGCTGAAGTATAAGATGCCTCGAAGTAGTATCGTAGGCCTTCTGGATATCAAAAAAACCAAAAGGTGGTGACGGCGCAGGAAAGCCTGTTGGATAGCCGCCTCCAGAGAGGCCAGGTTATCGAAGGTGGAACGATATCCCCTGAACCCACACTGGAAGCGACTAAGGATCTGCCTGGTTTCCAACATCCAGACAAGGCGGTGGTTGACCATCCGCTCTAAGTTCTTTCCAATGCAACTAGTGAGGGCAACACTACGATAGCTGCTTGGGCATGTGCGATCTTTCGCAGGCTTTAAAATGAGGATTAAAATTATCTCTCTCCACGAATCAGGAAAGTGACCTGACGACCAAATGGCATTAAAAAGATTCAGGAGGATTTCTTTATTTCGCTGTGTTAGAAGCCATTACAGCATGCTGCGGCACCTATCATTGCCAGGGGATGTGTCACGCGCCACAGACAAAGCAGAATCCAGCTCCCACAGTGTGAAAGGGCAGTTGTAATCTTGATGACAGGTGGACCTGAAGTCCAAATGGCCCCTCTCAGCAACCGCTCTGTGGCGCTGGAATACCGGATCCTGATTGGCAGTAGCTGTAACATTGGCAAAATACATAGCCATGGTCTGGGCAATTTCTCGCGGGCTGGTGTGGAGAACGCCGTTCCCCATGATAGCAGTCACTGGACACCTCCTCCCTTTCCCATAAATCCTCCGTATGGTCTCCCATACAGTGGAACTTTTAGTGGAGCGGGTAACGGTACTCACGAACTGTTGCCAAGATCTCTTTCGGCTCTCTCGTATAATTTGGCGACATTTTGCCCTCGCCATCCGAAAGGCCTCGAGGTTGTTTGCAGTTGGCCGACTCTTAAATCGACGCAGAGCTGCACGCCTGGCCCTAATTGCTGAGCGACATTCGGCCGTCCACCAAGGGACAGGCTGCCGTTTTGGTCGTCCTAACGACAGCGGCATAGATGCATCAGCAGCACTGTGTATCGTTTGAGTGACACAGTCCACCCATTCCTGGACATTGCCACGAATTTCTAGTTCAGCGAGTTGGCTGAACAATGTCCAGTCGGCTTTACTGATCACCCATTGAGATGGTCTGCATTCAGGCTCTACTCTGTCTGGCAGGTGAAGCCAGATGGGGAAATGGTCACTAACATGCAGGTCATCGACCACTTCCCAGTGTGTAGATTGGGCGAGGGCTGGAGAACAAAGCGAGAGATGTATGGCTGAGAAAGACCCCGTTGCAGTACAAAAATGTGTGGGCTGTCCCGTGTTCAATAAATGTGCGCTCGATGACAAGAGAAGCCTCTCGGTCGCTCGACCCCTGGGGCAGGTTCTAGCAGAGCCCCAAAGCACGTTGTGTGCATTAAAATCCCCAGAGGATAAAAGGGTGGGGGAGCTGCGTCAGGTCTTCGAGGGCCGCTACATCAAATGTGTCATGAGGTGGCAGATAGAGGGAGCACACTGTCAAACGGTGGCGCACATAGACGGAAACTGCAACGGCTTGTAACTGTGTAGTGAGAGAGAGAGAGAGAGAGAGAGAGAGAGAGGGGGGGGGGGCTCAGAGTGATACGCCGTATTAGCAAAAATTGCCACTCCGCTTCTTGCTCTCTCTCCACTAATGTCGTCCTTCTTGTGGAGTACATAGCCACGGAGCTCAGAGTTGTCTGTTGATTTAAAGTTAGTCTCTTGGAGGCATATACAAACCGGTCTACCGTGAGTCAATATACGGAGTTCCTCCACATGCGTCCTGAAACCCTGCAAGTTCCACTGCAGTACTGGGGCCATTTATCAGGGAGGTTGGATCTTTACCCTCTCTTTCTTCCGCGACGGAGACACTGAATGAGGTGGACGTCCAGAATTGGGGGCGAGAGGGTTGCCCCTGAGGGAGATCCAGCTTCATGAGGTCTGGAGCTGGGTCAGACGAAGGCTCAGGTGGAATAACTTCAACAAAGTCTGAAAGGTGAATAACTGTTTTTGCCTGTGACTGATTTGCTGGTAACCTTCTTTGGTTTAGGTGGTTTGGTGGTGGAGACAGAGGTCGTGGTTGCAACTGTGGTGACGGTGGTGGCGGGTTCTGCACGAAGAAGTACCACTGGCTCTTCAAAGGCAGTATCCGTACCTTTGTCAGCTGTCGTCAAGGGGGGGGGTATGGAAGATGCAGGTTCTGCAGCCTGACACGTGCAGCTGGCAAGTGCATGTGTTGGTGCCTACACTGACAACCTCAATTTGGGTGCAGGCATCAGCTCTGGCAACTGACTTTTGCAGTACTGAAGCGATGGAGGTGGTAAACGCAGCAGGTTGCATGGCCTTTAAGGTCTTCTTGGTCTCTGCATAGGAGAGACGCTGAGTGGTTTTAATTTTTTGTATCGTCTTCTCCTGAAGGTAGACTGCACAATACCTACTCCAGACAGGGTGGTCGCCTGAACAGTTGACACAGGTCATAGGTGGAGTACAGTCAAACCCATCGTGTGCTGCTTTACCACATTTGCCACAGGTGGCTTCTCCCTTGCATCCCAAAGTGGTATGCCCAAAGCGCTGGCACTTGAAACAGCGCATGGGGTTAGGGACATAGGGTTGTACATTTAAACGGAGAAAACCCGCCTTAATATGTTCAGGTAGTCGACGGCAATTGAAGATGAGGATGAAGGACTCAGATGGAACGAGTTCTCCACTCACCCTTTTCTTCATATTCTGCACATCCACTATGCCGTCTGCAGCCCATTCCTCCTTCAGTTCACCCATGGGAATGTCAATCAGATCTCTACAGGAGACTACACCCTTGCTATAATTAAGAGTACTGTGTAGCTCTGTTTCGATTGGATATTCCCCAAGACTCTTAGCCGTTTGTAGCTTGGACACCTGTTGGGAAGTTGATGTTTCCACCAATAGGGTGCCATTACGCAACCGCTTTACTGACTTTATGCTACCAGCAATTCCTTCAAGACCTTTGTTGATATAGAAGGGCGATACCTTCTCAAATGAACCTTCCTTTCTCTTAACGACAAGAAACACATTCTGGTTAACAGCCTGTGCTCTTTTACTCTGAACAAAATTTTTTTTCGAAGAACCTAAATCCGGAGGACTAGGTACCCGAGCCCTCTTTTTTGATTGGGTGTTGGTACCCCCAGTGGTACACCCATCCCACTGGAAGGTTCATGGGTTAAATTAGAGTTTTTCATCTCGGTCCCACGAGAATCTAGGGAAATACGTGTCCGCCTAGACAGAGCCCCGCGTGCCTAAGTAAGCCTTATACAACTGAGGTGCGGCAGTATCTCCAGAGGTTGCTCGCTAGCGACTGTTCATCTTCAACAGCCATGCATCCCATCAGCACGTAGCACACCTTGCAATTGAAGGTTTTTTTTATTGAGGTTTGTACCATCCTCGCGACCCAGGCGGTCAAGCCAAGATCCCCATTCCCGGGTACACACAACGTTCCACCGTCACGCCACACGGTGGTCGCTGAAGCGTGCCCAGAGTTTACCGTGTCTAGAGGACTGGTGGCGCTTCCCAGTCCCCAGCTCAGGACCCCGGGTTCGCCAAGCCCGTACTCAGCAAATAAATGCTGAGCCCCTGAGGGGTGGTAACTTTTGAAAGAAATATTACAACTGCGGGAATGGTAAATATTTCAGTCAAAGATTAATTCGTCAGCTGCACTTAGGCAGACAGCTAATCTCTGAAAAATTATTACAAAACAATAACATATCAACTTACAGTTCTGTTTATTCACCTTTTAAGCAATATTAAAAGATTACGTTACAGAAGATAGCTATATACAAAGCATTAAGCTTAGGTGAAAAATTACTGAATTAAACATTTTATCCAAGAAATAATACAGAAATCCAGAGGAAGACAGAGTTCTGCTACCATAAGGTTTACGTTAATCCAGGTTTGTAACAACGAAGCATTACGATAGAGGGAGTAAACATTAAGGAAAATGTTTGATATTATATGATTTATGGTTAGAAATCATATGTTACAAGTAGATACCAGACCACGATTCAGATCGTTGATGTAACTTGGTACCGTTCATTGTGTATAGTTTAACGAGAAGCCTTGTATTACGATGTTTTAGTAGATATAGTCAACCTTGTTATAAAAGGCGATTTGTTTCATTGGTACGTGTATTAAAATGTTATTATTTACTCGGGCCATACTTGTGCTTGTGGTCATACTTTGAGAATCCTGGTTAGTAACAGCATACATGAACCTGTGAAGCAAACTTATTAGCAGTTAGATGCAACTGGATTTTAAGTGTGCTGTTGCTTTTGATTTCCGAGTGGAATTATCGATATTAGGTAGGAGGTGGCGAGATCTGGGCCAAGATTCAGTCAATGTCGTAACAGTTTGGTTGCATTGAGGTATTTTAACCAAATGGCACCTAAACAAATCAGGCTAACTGTATACTATCACTGACTGCAGTTACTCACGTGTAGATATAATAAGGGAACGTGTAGCATACTGCTGAACTTCCACTTATTAACCTTCAGTTGCGAAATTTCGATAATTGACTCAGAATTTGTTTCGACCTGCGACAGTGAACTGGTTAAAGCTATATCATCTTTGGGGTGTAGTTCATTCACGATACTATTAGTCTAATTTAACAGACAACTGATTCAACTCAAATAAACGGTACCACAAGTTGTGTGCTTTAGTATCACTGACTAATCTTACAATACATACAGGTCGTAACAAATGCTGGAGAAATGTAATGAGCCTACAGAAGGTAGCACAAATGTTCGCAGGTAACTTCGATATATGGATAGTGACACATAGGTGCGGAAGAAACTTAACTGGCAGACTAAGAGAGACGTGAACTACCTTAGGCAGACCTACTTACAAAGGTTGAAGAACAGGTTTTAGACGATGGCTCTTAGAAAGATATCCCCTATGTAAGGCTCCCGGTGAAATCGCGAGAATAGAATTACAATAATTAACTAGCTACAAATCCGGCATTTCCCAGGTATTTATTTATTCTCTCCACCCATCTCTTCCTCGAGCATCTCTCTGCTTCATTTCGACCTCCCTCTCAAGTACCATTTCTTCCACTCCCTCCAACCTCCTCAGTTTATCTCCTCACCTCCCCACATCAATCTAGAAATATATATGTCAACTTTCGTGGTGATCAGTGAAACGAAGTTCATTGCAAGGTACCCTTTGCCATGAACCATACGGTGGCTTGCGGATTATAAGATCCCTCTCCAAGAAAATATACGATCATGAGCTTTCATGGCAATTGCCGAAACAGAGTCAAAGCCTGTTGTTGTTGTTGTTGTGATGGGGGGTTTTAGGGGGACTAGACTGCTATGGCCATCAGTCCCCCGCTTCATATCTAGGCAACACACAGAAAAAACAGAACGATAAAAAATGTGCCTGAATGAGATTAAAAACTAAGCAGAATGAAAGAATGCACCGTCAATGAATTATTGACTGAGTCAACAAGAGACAATACGAAAGACACCAGACACACACACAAACAAATATGAGACAAAAATGACAGAGCCAGTGAATGTGGTTGACCGACCATGTGTATAAAAGGGAAAAGTCAACCACATAGCGTACAAAATAAAAACTGTAGTCTAAGGACACGTCAAGGAGAACATAGAAAATTATCTAAAAGACCATCCAAAAGGACTCACAGCAACTGGTAAAACCCTGCAGCACGAAGAAATCGTAAAACCAAATTAGCCACAGAGGCATCGTCGCCGAGCACCAAAGAGAGAGTGTTCGGGAGGGTAAAAGAATGCCGCAGTGGGGCTAAAATGGGACAGTCGAGGAGGAGATGGACCACAGTCAGTGGGGCACCACATTGGCACACGGGCGGGTCCTCTCGACGGAGGAGGTGACCATGCGTCAGATGGGTGTGACCAATGCGGAGACGGCAGAGAACCACGGAGTCCCTACGGGATCCCAGCTGCGACGACTTCCAGACAGATGTTGTGTCCTTTATCGTACGCAGCTTATTGGGCACGTCCAGAGCGGACCATTCGGCGTTCCACAGGTCGCGTATTTTAGTGCGAAGCAACGGGCGGAAGTCTGCTTCTGGGAGGCCAATCGCCAGAGGGCGGCAAGTGGTAGCCTGTTTGGCTAGCCGGTCAACGCTCTCGTTGCCCGGGATGCCTACATGGCCCGGGGTCCAAACGAATGTAACACAGCGACCGGAGTCACTAAGAGCCAGTATCGACTCCTGAATGGCCCTGACCAATGTATGACGAGCATAACACTGATCAAGGGCCTGTAAACCGCTCAGCGAGTCGCTACAGATCAGAAAGGAGGTCCCGGGGCACATGCGGATGTGGTTAAGGGCGCGGTATATAGCCACCAGTTCTGCGGTGAAGACGCTGCTGCCGGGTGGCAAAGAGCGTTGTTCAACATGGGCGCCATGCATGTAGGCATATCCAGTGAGGTCGCCATCCGAAGAACCGTCTGTATAAATGACCTCGGAGTTACTGAACTCACGGAGCAGTGCAGAAAACTGATGCCGTAGGACCAGAGGAGAAGTAGAGGTCTTCGGCTCACAGGAAAGATCCAACCGAATCCGCGGCCGAGGAACGGTCCAGGGAGGAGCATGGAAAGTCGAGCGGAAGGGACGGTTAAGAGGAAAGGAGTCCAGGGTCGATAGTAGCGATTGGACACGCGCTGCTATTGGGAGTCCCGACCGAGGTCGCCTCTGCGGCAAACGAGTGACCTCTCCCGGAAAGAGGAGTCTGTTATTCGGATGCCGAGGGGTACAGTGAACTCTGGCAGCATACTGGGCGAGTAGTTGTTGGCGCCTGTATCGCAATGGGGCAACTCCAGCCTCTGCCAGGAGACTTGTGACAGGGCTTGTACGAAAGGCTCCAGTGGCCAGACGGATGCCGGTATGGTGCACTGGGTCGAGTACTCTCAGTGCAGATGGAGAGGCTGAGCCATAGACCTGGCTTCCGTAGTCCAGGCGTGACTGCACCAGAGCATTGTACAGCCGCAGGAGGACAGGGTGTGCTGTAATGTACCCTCTGCCATGCACCAGATGAAACATTATGTAGACATTTGTTGCCAGAAGTGAAGTAATTTGGAAGTAATTTTGTATTATTGGATATTTGTAAGGCATGTATGGAATCTGTTCCTGTTCCTGAAAACAATGACTGCATTGGCTCTGGTGGAGGAATGAATGACAATTTCACTTTTCCACTTTCGCAACACGGTCGAGCGGCTTTATTTTTGTGTCTGAATGACTAACAGTACGGGCAAACTCAGTTCATACAGGCGATAGCAACGTATTGGTAAGAGCAAAACTATGGATTTTGTCAAGTCCAAAAGTAAACTGCCCGCCGCCGCGCAATGAACGAAATTTTACGTAGACAGTCACCTTCCTCTTGATTTGAAGGTCTAGTGCGCAAAATTTCAAACAGATTGGAATAGAACTATAGATTTGTATGCAATAGAAACACACGGACACATTGGAAAAAGTACTTTCAGATTTTTTTTCAAATTTTCCGTTTTTACGGTAATTTTCCAAAAAACGTAATATAAACATTGTCCGGAGAAACAGAACTAAAAAAAAGATCAGCCAAATCGGTCGAATCGTTTTCATATTATGGCGGGACCAAGGGGAATCGGGATTCATTTTTGTATAGAGAGATTACAGTACGCACAAAGGCATTTGAATAGTCATATTTCCCGCGCTCCATACAGAACGACAGAAAATCCTAACAACAGCTACAGTGGGATAAACCCACTGCCACTCACTTCAACGTGGTTTGCAGAGTAGATGTAGAACACGACAATTTCCTTGTCATTCTCAACGTTAAATTTACATTGTTTCATGACGCAACAAAACATGACTATTAGCAAAACAATGGTACTCCCTTAGGCCGGTATTACACTATCAAATTATTTGTCAAAGAATTGGACAAAGGAAAATTGGACGTAGTGTAATGGGAACGTCGTCAAATATTTCATCAAATCTAAAGCCTCGGCCTAGATTTGATCAAAGAAATCGCTCGTCTTTTGTTTCATGCAATGAGAAATGTGACCGCTTGGAGCGCTAGTAGTATACAGCTTCCTTGCCACTACAGCTGTTTTATTTGGAGGTTAAATATCTGACATTACTTGGACATAACGTTCGTATTCGTAAACATGGCTAGTAGTGTAATGTTTGTGTAGTGTTTTCCAGCAACAACAAAATTAACATGAATGTATAAATCAGATGGAGCGTTATATAACAGGCGACAAGGCCAATTCACACTGACCGTCACGTCATTCGCGTAGCCCAATACCCTGCGTTGAAAGTGAGGTTGAGTTACAATCCGTGATGTAAAAAAGTCATAATATACTATCGGAATTGAAAAAGTAATACTCGTAAATCATAATTACGGCCAAAGCAGATTTTAGAATGTATGATTTTGGAAACTTGGTGTGCTAAGTGCTGGGAAGTGAAACAACTTTCAAAACATTGACATCTGTTTGGAAGCGAATCTATGTAAATATAAATTCGTCAGCCAATTTTTGTAAGGAAATAAATGGAGCCTATTGACTTTACCAGCAATGTTCCTCTTCCCCTCCCCTTACATTGTTAATAACGTCAGAAACATTTTGAGATTATCCTCTTTGTCAGTGCCCACATTTTTCCATTTAAAACGTTATTTAATGAAACTTACTTTATCAACTTAACAATATTATTCGTATACACTGTTTGAGTCAGCCTTTTTGTTACTCCATTGCAAACTGAAGGATGAACAGCGACATAATTAGCAGTGAACGGCCTGGCTGTTCTGCCGACGGCATAAAAAACAAATCCTCGCGGTCCCGTAAGAAATTTTATCTCGCTCTGACACCAACGGTTATATCCAAGTGCGTTTCCCTTTCTTTTCTCCATCCTCTTCTAAATGCAGTCACAACGCAACTGTAGTATAAACAACAGCTGAGCACTACACTGCCATTCTGAAGCAAATTTGACAAAATATTGGATGATAATGTAATACCCCCTTTTGCGTTTCATCCAATTTCTTGGTCAAAAAAATATGACCAATACTTCATCCAATTTTTTCGTCCAATTCTTTGGCCAATAATTTGATAGTGTAATACCGGCCTTATCTGCTCTAGCCTTGCTTTCTTTCGTTGTGCAGCAACAATCAACACCAGTTATTGCTTTCGTTGCCTATTCTTACTGAGATGACCGAACAGTGTAACAGTTGTACGTGCTCATGTAGAGAAGGATTTGAACAGCGTAGCTTATGAATAGTCTACTTTGGAATTAATGAAACAATGAGCGTTAGAAAATATCGAGAATGGGAAGCAGAGGACTGGGCCAAAGATACGTAGTCCCTGTGTACTTTATTAATTGTACAACTGAGGTGCTTGCTCACATTATTATAGATATACGAAACGATTATACTAATAATCTATATATAAAAGGCTTGTGTGTACGTGCTGACAGACTTTTCTCCATGACCACATACTGCCACCCACTCGTGGTTGTGGTGCTAGATAGCCCTTGCTCTAATGATGTTAGTAAGGGAGTTTGGTCGCGGTGCGTGGCAGTGGGTGAGTGTGACGAGCAAAAATTCGCAAAATGTGCAATAAATACTATTAGCAAAAGCTATATACTCTGTGACTTGCGAACGTTACGGTACGAGTCAAAATCTGTTTATTCTTTCAATCGTCAGACAATGCGGTCCTTTCAGGCTTTAATAACGACGAGGAATATCAAATACGCAATTTTTTTTAAATAGATCACTTGTTTCCGTCAACCACACATTACCGACTATGAACAGAGACACAAAACAAAGACAAAAATCCAGATAGACTCAAAGATAAAAATACTCGTGGAACATTGATCACTGTCGTGGAAGCGTGGTGGAAACACAGACATACATTAATGAATGTCTCTTAGGCCATAGAGATTGATATGCCTGTGCCAGTAAGCTCACTGGTTTGTGCTAATCAGTGATCTGTGATACATATAGCCGCGACACTCTCTGCTGTGAAAGGTGTTATCGTTTGACAGCTGGGTCAAGAAAAACTCATATCCCGGCGGCCTTCTGTGATAATGTTGGCAACAGATGTTGAATAACTAGAATCATGTGACATCGTCATAAGCCAATCGCGTGACACGCAAATATTTTGTCGTGAAATCTAGCATACAGCAGGGACAGGAGTATTTATTTACACTCTATGCGGTTCGGTTATCTTTGCAACGATGTTATATCGTGTTATTGATGTTGCCAACATAAAAACACGAGGCCACCAGGATAGAAAGTAAAATTTTACCGAATCAGATACATCCGTTGTTGTCACATCTCATTATGACCAGCACTTTCACGCGAAACTCTTTTTATAAAGAGTCTCATGATTCACACAGTCTTACAATTCATTCCAAATTCCTATTCAAGAAGATATTTGTAAAAACTGTTGCAAATCAATATTCGCACTTATCCAATTTCGTTTTCAGAAATGTAATTTGCCAGCCGCTTTCGGCGCTGCTGTTGCAGTGTGTAACAAAATTGAGAATAACGACGCATAATAACTTAATATATTAAGTTTTTAACTTCTCGGCGCGATTTCCTCAATCACACTTAACCGACGATCATCAGAGACAAATATGAAAATTCAGATAGGCTAACAAATGAATAATGGAGCGCTACACTATGTGGTGTCGCACAAGTACAAAGTGCGCGCCACTTACTTTCGCCGCGCGCCGCCATGCACGCACGGCGCGGCGTTCTCACGACGACAGCCACGAGCGCCCTCTGCGACAACGCCGCTCGTGGCCACCACTGAAGGACATCGGCCACTTCGGACGGAGATAGCAACCAGTTAGGACCTTCGTAATCAGATAGGCACCATTGAAGACTTTGCTATCGTACAGGCACTAGGCAGGCCTCTAACAACTATGTATCAACATTCTGCAGTACTATATAAAAGTTAAGTATTGTTACATTCTGTGCAATATATATCTCTTTCTAATTTACTCTAGTGTTTATAGTTTCTGGCTGCTCCCCTCCGTACCTGCACCAGCGTGCTATTTTTGTTCCTGTGTCGGGCTCATTCCACTCTGCCACCGACACCTACGACGAGGCTGGGACACAAAAGCGGCGACGAGGAGTGATAGAACCTTGGACCAGCCCGCTTACAGCAGCCAGACAGCAGCAGTCGGAGCACGCAAAAATTGCTCCCGCCCACCCACCCTTATTATAAGATTTTTGGGGGAACATATTCTGTTACGTATTTTGTGGACTTTTTGTTGCAGAGCGTCCTCTTTCATATTGCATTTGTGTTTTGTTATAAGTTACTTGTATGCGCGGCGCCTAATCGGTCAGCATGGCCACTACCCCGAACCCAAACTTAATGGAAATTATTCAGTTACAGACGGCGCAAATAACACAACTTCTCCAGGCTGTGGCCCAGCTCACAGCGCAAGCAGCTAACCAACAACAACAGCCGCCGCTTCAGCAGCCCACACCAGCCGCCGTACCGCTCCCTACGTTCCGCCAGTACAACGAACGTGAGGAAGAATGGAGCGACTACTTCGCACAGTTTCAAGAACTCGTCGCGGCTCATCAAATTACAGGTCAGAGAGTGAAGAACCTTTTCTTATCGATTGTGGGCCCCCAGACCTTCGTATTATTGCAAAAACTTTTTCCGCAAGCATCTCCTCGTGATGTAGACTTTGAACGAATAGTAGAGGCACTAAATGCTCATTATGAGAGAAAAGTTCTTGTAGCCGCTGCACGATACCGATTTTTCAGACTGAAAAAATTACCGCAGCAGTCACACCAAGAGTGGATTACGGAATTGAAGGGCTTAACCCGCCAATGTAAATTTACTTGCTCTTGTGGACTTTCGTATAGTGACGTGATGTTGAGGGATGCGATTACGCAGAATATTCAGGACCCCAGAATTAGAGCAGCAATTCTGAAACAGTCTGACCCTTCATTAGACAGTGTACTGCAGCTTATAGAAGCGCATGATACTTTTGACTTAGCAGATGTAGAAATGCAAAGCCACAGTGTAAATTCAGTGCGCCGCAACGGACGCTTTCCTAGCCGTAGTTCTCAGTATAGCACTAGTGATTCTTATTTTTCTACCGGTCGTGCTGAACAGACAGTGAACAGTAGCCAGAGTAAAAGTGCGACGCAAAGGTCGCCCCGTAGTGTTAGACACAGTAATTTGCATAACGGGCGCCAACGCTCATTTCAGAAAAATGTTCGTAAGTCTTGCCCCCAGTGTGTGTCTCGCCACAAGCGTGCTCATTGCCCTAGTCGCAACGCAACCTGTTATCAATGTGGCAAATCGGGACATGTGCAGTCTGTGTGTATGCAAATTAAAAACTCAAAGAACAGTAACGTTAGAAACGGTGCTTCGCAAAGTGCGAGAACAGTTCATTCTGTAAATGTTATACGGGCTGTGGAATTGAACAGTGCTTTCCTTGGATCTCAATTTCAAGAAAGTAGTTCTGCGCCTATGGCAAAACTATATAGTGCACCACGTAGCAAGCGCCAACGAGCGCGTAAAACAGTGCAACGGAAACGGGTTCGGGACAAGCAAAATGACTATGAACAGTGCATTCCTGTAGTGAAAATAGTGCCTTCTGCAACTGCTCCTTGTAATAGTGCCCAGTACTGTGTAGCTAGTGACAGTAGACTTGTTGTAGATACTGAAAGTAATTTTAGTGCAGTAGCCTCGCATTGCGCGGACGCCGATCCGGCGGTAGTGCCATCTAGTGACAGTGTTGTTAATCCGCTGCGTGCCGAGTCTGCGCCGCTTACTTCACTACGCGGCCCGCGCAAGCGCAGTAAACAAACCGTAGCAGACGTTGCCCACATTCGCGCACCTGTCGAGCGCCGCAAGCAAAAGCTTTTTGTGAATCTCTCTATAGAAGATAAGACTGTGCAATTTCAGCTTGACACTGGTTCCGCTGTTACATTAATAAATAAAGATACTTATGAACTTCTGGGTTCGCCAAAATTGTCGCCGTCACAACAAGTGTTAACAGCTTATACAGGTCAAAATATTCCCGTGCTAGGAACGTGTAGCCTGCCCGCCTCTTTTCAAGGTGTAACAAAAACAGTTGCTTTTGTAGTTCTTCAGGCCAAATCGACACAGAACATTTTTGGACTAGATGCTTTTGACTTGTTTGGTTTATCAATTCAAAGAGATGTGCTTCAAATTTCGTCAATAGTGCCTCAGGATAAAATCAATGCATTGTGTGGCAAATATAGTGAATTGTTTTCGCCGGAACTAGGTTGTGCAAAAGACTTCGTGGCACATGTAACTTTAAAAGAATCTGCAGTTCCAAAATTTCGTAAAGCTAGACCAGTGCCTATCGCCTTGCGTGATACAGTTGCCGACGAACTTAAACGTTGGCAAGATAGTGGGGTGATTTCTCCTGTTTCTGCGAGTCAGTGGGCCTCGCCTATAGTAATTATACCCAAGCCGTCAGGAAAACTTCGTCTCTGTGCGGACTTCAAATCAACAGTGAACAGTCAAACAATTGTCGACACTTATCCCCTGCCCAGACCTGAGGCACTGATGGACAAATTAGGACAGTCTCGCTTCTTTTCCAAGATTGATTTAGCAGAGGCATACTTACAGATTCCACTTGATGACGAGTCAAAAAAGTTTTTCGTCATTAATACTCACATGGGCCTTTTTCAATTTCAACGCCTACCCTTTGGCAGTTCTTCCGCTCCCGCTATTTTTCAGCGTTTTTTGGAACAGCTGACAGTTTCCGTACCGTGTTGTTCGAACTATTTAGATGACATTGTGGTGTCCGGACGTACAGTTGAAGAACATTTAGCAAACCTGGAGTGCCTTTTCAAAGTGTTGACTGCAGCAGGTCTACGTTGCAATAAAGCAAAGTGTTCGTTTTTTCAAACTGAAATAGAGTACCTAGGCCATGTGATTAATGCCCAAGGAATCCATCCTTTACAGTCACATCTTCGAGCAATCAAAGACTTGCCTCCTCCTAAGAATGTGCATGAATTGCAAGCAGTAATGGGAAAGCTTAACTATTATTTCAGATTTATTCCCAATGCCTCTCAGATTGCAGCTCCACTGCATCACTTACGTAGGAAGAATGTTCCTTTTGTTTGGTCCAAAGATTGCCAGGTTGCCTTTGACAACTTAAAGTCTGCACTACTCAGTGATGCATGTTTGATTCCCTTTGACCCACAGAAGGCTGTAGTGCTAGCAGTTGACGCCTCGTCGTACGGTGTGGGTGCAGTTCTCTCACATCGTATTGGATGTCATGATCGTCCTATTGCCTTTGCATCCAAGCTACTGACGCCAACGCAACAGAATTACAGTCAGATAGAAAAGGAGGCCTTAGCAATCATTTACGGCGTCACAAAGTTTCATCATTATCTCTATGGCAGAAAATTCTATTTGTTGACAGACCACAAGCCTCTCACGTCGTTGTTCTCACCCACAAAGCCGATTCCGCCCCCGTACGGCACAAAAGCTTCAGAGATGGTCCTTGATATTGTCTAATTATCAGTATGAGATTTTGTACCGACCTACCACTAAACATGCTAACGCGGACACACTTTCCCGACTTCCGATTGGCCAGGATGTGTCGTTTGATTCTTCAGAAATGGCATGTTGTCAGATAGACTCCAGAGATGCTTCCGCTGTCGCAGATTTCCCTTTGAACTCTCGTCGGGTTGCACAGGAAACAGCTGCGGATGTAGACTTAAGTGTGGTAGCACGTTTTGTTCGGTCAGGGTGGCCTGCCAGAGCCAAAGACATTGATCGGCCTCTGGGTCGACGTTATTTTGCACAACGTCATGCATTGTCTTTAAGTCAGGGTGTTCTGTTATTACATACCGCCAACGACCACACGAGTGATTGTTCCTCGTTCCCTGCAACGTGAAGTGTTACGCCTCCTGCATCAAGGACATTGGGGTATTGTTAGGACAAAGCAACTGGCCAGACGTCATTGTACCTGGGTTGGTATGGACGCTCAGATAGAGAGCATGACATCACAGTGTACAGTTTGTGCGGAGCATCAGGCGGCTCCTCCACAGCGTTTCTCAGACTGGCCACGCCCCAAGGGACCATGGCAACGTTTACATATTGACTTTGCCGGACCTTTCTGGAATACGCGCTGGTTAATCGTAGTAGACGCTTTCAGCAAGTTTCCTTTTGTGATTGCCATGAACTCAACGACAGCTTCTAGTACAATCAGTGCCTTAACATCAGTGTTTTGCATAGAAGGTTTGCCTGAAACTATCGTCAGTGACAATGGACCTCAGTTTGTTAGTGCGGAATTTCAACAGTTTTGTCGTGTGAATGGCATTCAGCATATCACCACTGCACCTTTTCACCCTCAGTCCAATGGTGAAGCAGAACGTTTCGTTCGAACATTCAAGTCTCACATGGAGAAGATGAAAGGTCAGCACTCCAGGCAGCAAGCTCTTCAAATTTTCCTGTCTACGTATCGGTGCATGCCACGTGACGGCCCGTCTCCTGCCGAGCTGCTACACGGCCGCCGTCACCGCACTCTCCTTCACCTGCTGCAGCCTCCCACGCACCGAGTCGGTTCGTATGGCGCTACGCGTTTTCAGGTTTCTACGCCGGTGCTGTACAGGGTGTTTGCTGGCAACAAGAAGAAATGGTTACCGGGCACCATTCAGCGCGTGCTCGGTCGCAATATGTATGTTGTACGTTCTTCCACAGGGTCGGAGCTGCGGCGCCACGCAATCCAATCGCGTCTGCATAGGCCGCGCGATCCTGTCTCCGGTTTCTTGATTCCAGACCCAGTTCACCGCCAGGGAGCACAACCACATCGTTCGTCCCCGGACTACGAGATCGTCCCGATGGAGATCGACGCGACGCCGCCGCTGTCGCCGCCGCAGATGACAGCGTCACCGAGAGGGACTCCGGGACCGTGCGTGCCGCCCCAGCTTGGGCCACGCACCTCAGAAGAAGATGACCTGCTCCCTCTGGGCGGGGGCGGGCGCCCTTCCCCAGGTTTCGGCGGGTTCCCTGGAGGATCTCAAGGCGGATGCCGGGGCGCGGACGGCGTCTCGATCCCGGCCTCAGCTACGACGCCCGTCCCACCAGTAACGCCCCCGCCCAGGCCCTCCTCCCAGTGCCGTCGCCGTGGCCCTCAGCCCTACGCCACGACGGCGCGGCGGTTTGGGGGGGATGGGTGTGGTGTCGCACAAGTACAAAGTGCGCGCCACTTACTTTCGCCGCGCGCCGCCATGCACGCACGGCGCGGCGTTCTCACGACGACAGCCACGAGCGCCCTCTGCGACAACGCCGCTCGTGGCCACCACTGAAGGACATCGGTCACTTCGGACTGAGATAGCAACCAGTTAGGACCTTCGTAATCAGATAGGCACCATTGAAGACTTTGCTATCGTACAGGCACTAGGCAGGCCTCTAACAACTATGTATCAACATTCTGCAGTACTATGTAAAAGTTAAGTATTGTCACATTCTGTGCAATATATATCTCTTTCTAATTTACTCTAGTGTTTATAGTTTCTGGCTGCTCCCCTCCGTACCTGCACCAGCGTGCTATTTTTGTTCCTGTGTCGGGCTCATTCCACTCGGCCACCGACACCTACGACGAGGCTGGGACACAAAAGCGGCGACGAAGTTGGGACACAAAACACTACAGTCACAGTCATACTTCTATTAGTCCAACAAGGATTATGTTTTTATTTACTGAGGTCCGAAACCCTAAAAAAGCTATGATAATCACAGGCCCTCCAACAACCGTTGCGAAGCACGGGCATATAAGCTAGTACACTATAATACTATGTCCACTATAATACAGTTGTATCGCAGGCTGGCTCACTGACAGTTCAAAAGATGTCAATAGTTTCGAAGAAACCTACTGCAAAGTTTGTAGGAAGTATCTACACCCCCGCAAGACGGATCTGCAAAAGCACGCAACCGGGAAATCACATGTCTCAAAAATGAAAACTCGGTACCCCGAAAAGGAGCAGCAGAGATTACATAATTTTGTACAAGACGCTAATGATGGCGGGAAGGAGAAAGTATTAGTAGCTGTTCATGTAGCAATGCACTCATCAATAAGAAAGGATCATCTAGGAACCTTAATATATAAGATGACTAAAGAGAACACCGTCAGAATTCACATAACTAAATACTGTGCTCTCATCAAACATGTTATTGCACCGTGTTTGCTTGATGCTTTATTGCGTGACATTGTTAATGAATCCTACTCGTTAATTATTGACGAGAGCACCGATGTAGGGGACACAAGATGTCTATGTATTTGTGTAAGATATTACAGTAAGATAAGAGAGACAATTACTGTAGACTTTCTTAGTTACTAGAGTTTGAGAAAGCATCGGCAGTGATTTTTGTATGAAGCACTTAAGTTGTATCTGCAAAAGTTATCACTGGATGTAAAAAGAAACCTGGTAGGAATTGGAACGGGTTGTGGTAGCAATTTACGTGGGCTACGAAATTCAGTATCTGCTCTGTTCAAAAAAGATAATGATAAAATCCAGTTAATTCGGTGCATTTGTCATTCAATTCACAATGCTGCCTCACAGCGTTCTGAAGCACTTCCTGCAAATTTAGGTTTCATGTGCAGGGAAATTTACAATTCGTTTCATTCCAGTCTATTAGGGAAAATAGAATACGAAAGGTTATTTAAGATTGTCAGTAATGATGAGAAAACATTTCACAGTTTTGTGCAGCGAAGCACAACAAGGTGGTTATGTAGGTTTAATGCAATAAAGGTAATATTAGAAGACTATGAAGAACTAAAAGTGCATTTTCATACTGTGGTACAGAAAGAATGTTTTGTCGCAAGGACACTGACAGATGTTGCAAGTGACGTCAACTATGTATTTCAATAATTATTAAAAAATTAATTATTACATATTATTATGCCTTTTTTTTAGAAAGTCAGTAATAGATCTCTTGATTTAAATTATGAATTGAAATTAACAAACTCTTGGTAAAATATTTGTCTAAGTCCAATTTCTTCTGTAAATAATTATTTGAATTGACCGCGTTTATTATGCCTAATCGAATCTTTGGAATAACAGATGAAGGTTCGTATAGAGAAGGAAAAAACCACTGTATTTATCAAAAATAATATTACAGTTATTACTTGATGATTATGCTACACTTCGTGGCGTAGCAGACGATTTTTCTGTGTATCTGGAACCAAATTCTTTCATGAGGAAAGACGAAATCGATTGTAGCTGTTTATTCGATTTTTTCATCGGTCGAAATATTGTCAATTGTAAAATATTCACTTAGAACGTCCACGAATGTTTACTAAATGTCTTATGAAGTATCCTTTCCACATAAAACAATTTCAATTGTCTTATAAATCTCACAGAACACGCAAAACAGTTCCGGGAATAATACCTCGGAAATATTTCATTGGGCCACAATTACTTTCTCTGGCGACACACATACTAATATGTCAATAATGAAAAGGGCTTTATAATAAGTTTTTGAAACACCAGTTTTAAGATAACTTCTCAAATACATTATCACCTTAGATTTTTGATACAACAAACACATCAGCAAGACACGATCACTAAAAAACAAGAGCACGGAATAAAAACAATGGCAGAACGCTTTTTTTTAATGAGAGCATCCTAAGAATAGTAACACTACGTATTACTTGTACAGTCTTTACTACACTATTTATTTATTATTTCTGATAAAATGGCAAATGAATGAATAATGTTCTTGTTTCTATTTTTTTTTTATCAAGAAAAATGTTCAATTACCGAGTTCGCATAATATTTAATTTATCCAAAGAAATTAGCTTTTAGATCTGTTCCAAAGTGTCTGTGTATTATAGTATATGTAATAGTTTTGAAACCTCTTTTTTTAGTTAAAGTCAATCTGATTTTTCAGCACACAAATGTCTAAATTGGACATGCCTATGATGAAGTTAAAATGTTGATCATTTTACTAGCTACAATGGTTTTCAAACCTGTTTTTGTGCAAAATGGTTTGCAAGAAATTGATTCCGTTGATAACGATCTGGCATACCTAGACAAAGACATTGACCTAGGTTCAGAATGTTATCGTTTACTGTCAAAACTTAAGATCTAAGACAGTAAGTTGCATCAACTCCAGATCAGAATAAAGCAATATATTAGGATGTTAATCTACGAACTCCGAAAAACGTTGCCTACAAACCTGAATCATTTTAAGAAACTCTAGTATTTCAGTCCTAAGATATGTCTGTCACAAGCATCAAAAGTAAATTTCAAAGATATTTATATAACAAACGATGCGGATATAATTGAGAATCAATATAACTCCATTGATCAAGTTAACTGGTTTGAGTTTTACGTTGTTGTTGTTGGGTTTCTGAAGGGGGCTTAACAGCGACGGTTATCAGTCCCTTGTTCCAGTTAATGAGATAGAACATTTTGTTAAGCGATCCACAGTAGATGCTTTAACAAGTCAAAGTTTAAAACTTACAGACTAATATAAAGAAGCGATATGAGTTTTACGGACGTGACGTCTTGACAGAATCGTACAAATTTTGGCCAATAGTTTTACAGCATAAAAATGGAGGCGTTCTAATTTTTAAAGACTTACGAGCATTTGTATTACTGATGTCACTACCTATTTCTATTTCTAATGCTGTAGTGGAGATTGGGTTCCGCATTATGAATGCAACGAAAACAAAAGTCAGAAATAGAATGAAATCAGAAATGCTTAGTGCATTATTGCGAATTAAAGTCCATCTCACCTCGAACTAAGTGTTGTAATGATTTTATATGTACCAAAGAAATGTTTTAAAGATTCAATAACTCAATTTCTTTAACAGCTGTAAACAGCAATATTGAAGAAACAAAGTGATGGATTGGTAATCGAAGTTATGCATGACAAAATCCCTGGTTTAAGTTTGGTAGAATCAGTCTTGAACAGTTATCGTCATTAATTGTTATAAGGTCTGAAATTAATAAATATGATAGTTAAATGAACCTTGTTTAAATTTAGTATCCACTGTATCTTCCAGTCTCACTATTACATTTACAA
Source organism: Locusta migratoria (assembly GCA_026315105.1). Lineage (NCBI taxonomy): Eukaryota > Metazoa > Arthropoda > Insecta > Orthoptera > Acrididae > Locusta > Locusta migratoria. Next base: position 568,922,713 of record CM048746.1, read on the forward strand.
TATGACTATTTTGACTAGACTGTGTGTCCGAGTTCAGTTCGTGGCTGGAATCAGATGTTTTCCTGAAGAACGAGGTTCCTAGTAATGTCCAATCTGGCGTCTCTGAATGTGAGCATGCCAGAGTTTGTGTTACATGTTACACAATAACCAGCTATCTCACTGAACTTATTTCAAGATTGATATTGTCGAAATGTCGAGTCACTTGACACATTAGAATTGCCGTAGCACGAGAAGGTCAACTAATTACGAAAGGCGAATTTTGGCTGTTTTTACTGATGAAAAGATGACAATATTTTGACATTTATTGAGGAAAAAATGGCGATATTTTAGCTATTTCTGTTTAAAATTTCGCGACAGAGCAATGGAAAAATCTGGCAACCCTGCGTCTGCTCACTGCTCTGGTCGCCATTACGTGTCGCAGGCGCCGTCAGCTGTTCGTTCTCAGCCTTCAACAATTGCCTGAACTGTTCGACGCGTTCTCTTTCCTTTCGTGCGGGGTTGCCATCCCGCGAAGACACGGGAGACGAGCCCTCATTTTCACCGCAGCTGTAAGCAGCGGTGACACGATGCGTAACGGCCGTGTTCTGCGTTTTGCCTGTTTATTTTTCGCTGCTTCTTTGGTTCGTCAAGTTTTCTACTTTGTCCGAAAGTTGCAGCTGTGAGACCACGGATCTAAAAAGGTGGGTGGGAAATGCGGTTGTGGAACCGTGCCTGCGATCATTTGGCTCATCAGGGTACGAAATCGTGATTAGTCACGCCATTTCGCGGCAGTTGTGCCGGGCGCTGACGCGGACATTCGTTTCGCAGATGTTCTATCGAATGACAAATGGCGCATGTGGTGGCTGGCTGATACAACGTATGTGAGCGCGGTAATCTAAAATTACCACGTTTGATGGGACGTGATGTTTTAGATGTATTGTCTCGGTTCTTACTCCGCTTTTTACTTGATAACGGTAATCTGACCCCAGTTTTTATTTTTAATTTTATGAACGTCTCTATATCGCGACAATGCACGCGTTCTCATTCTGGCATTCCGACGGCATATTGAATACGCGCACTGTTAGCACGCCGTATCCAGCAGGCACCATTTTAACTGTTGTTTCAGTTCCGTCCGTGTAACGGAATTTGTTTTCCACCATATTTTTCAATGAAAGCGTGGCAGGCGTCAGAGGTGTAAATTTCCAAAAGGGACTGCATTGGATGAAATCCAATGGGAATGTGTCCACTAATTCCTCCGGAATTTTCAAAGCTTCAAAAATCCATTCGTGAATTTTAATAGCAGTCGGGCTGGGAGCAACACGATCCAGTACGAATTGTGCGGAATTTGTTATCTTTGCAGACAACTAAAACAGCGCGAAACGAGAAAGAGGTTCCGCACGCCACGCAATTTCTACATGTAGGTAAGGCGTCCTACCAAATCGAGGCGTCGACAGGCGAACAGCCACCCACGTTCGAAAAATCACTAAAAATCGCCTCCATGCAATAACGCGGATACGTTTTTAACGGAAATTAACGCAGCGCCTCAGCTCGCGTCTTCTCCAGTCGGGCGCCAACAGACAACTGACGGCGGTAGAGTTGGCAATTGTTTCATTGTTTCAAAACAATGGTTCAAGACGTCGCATTGTTTCATTGTACAAAACCGCCATGTTTCTTGGTTTCGAAAACGTGTTCCATTCTGCTCGGCTTCGAATCACATTCGCGGTCGATTTTGAACTGTTCCGTCCTGTCATTTACTGCTTCAAAACAGCAGTGTTTCACACCAATAATGCAGGAAGGTGGAACAGGCGCAATGTGTCATAACAGTGTTGTTCCATTTTGCTGACGCTCGGCACAGATATATATATTTAACTTACTAGTATAAGAACTGTGTCAATCAATGGACAAACTAGAGAGTCTACAGCTTAAGGTAACAGATCAAGATTCGTTTCTGAAGTGACGGCTGTTTTACGAAATGAAAATGTCAGCTTTATAAACGAAAATGACAATGAAAGAACGCTCACTAGCTGCATTGAAATATCCAGTGTAATTTTAGGTTTATCTATTTACGAGAATCATATTAACAACACGTCTGAACCTAAGACACACTTTCTTATAAGAAACTACATAACGCTGTAATCACATATCACAAATCCAGCAATATGCGTATTTAACGAATTTAGTTTTATACTTAAATATTACGATAGTTTGGACGTCAATGAAACTACGAATTGACGATACTTCCAAAACTCTAACTTTAATATAAGGTTTATTTTTGTGTAGTTTCCAGCAATGCGGTAACGATATATAAAAACTTAGCCCTTCCTAAAATGTAGGCCAATGAATTTAATGTGATATGCCTTTTCAGTATCACATGTAGGTTAGCATACACAAAACCTATCTAAATTCGGCTCTCGAATAGAGGAAAGCAAAATGTATTAATCATAGCCACTTTGGGTTTTATCAATGTATTAGACATTGAAACGTCAGTCATCAGCTAATGGAAGAGCAGGATTGTCACTTATTGGGAAACCAGTACATAGATGCAGGAGTAAAATTTCACCAACCATCCTGGCGGCCTCGTGTGTTTGTGTTGGATGGATGGTTTGACTTTTAAAGGGCCTAAACGACTACGGTTATTAGTCCCTTGTTCCAACCGTAGAGAGTTGACATCAACAAAACGGTAGAAAATCCTTTCTAGGAAATCCACACACAAAATCTTTAGCCACGGCCGAGCGCATTGAGGCGCTATGCTACGACGCGTGAGGCCGTTCCCCGTCGGGGGGGGGGGGAGGTCCGAATCCCTCCTCGGGTATGGATGTTTGTGCCGCCTTTAGTGTAGGTTAGTTCATAAATAGTTTGAAATACCATCGTTCTCTGATTTCACATATTCTGCGAAATTCTGCAAACCAAATGAACTTGCAGAACTCAGTTCCAATTGTATCAAACAGTTAGGCGTAGTGCTCATGTATTTGTCTCTCAGTCCATCCTCGTTTACCATGGTAAATTGGAGTCGAGTCAGAAGGTAGATCATCACTTCCCTCTCGGCTCCCGGAAGGCGGCATCCAGCAAGGTGCTGTAGACGAGCGTGATGAACTGTCAGGTTGTCCATCTTCAAAAAACTGCAATTAATTTTTTTTTTTTTTTTTTTTTTTTTTTTTTTTTTTTTTTTGTGGTTTTAGGGCGCACAACTTCTATGGTCATTAGCGCCCAGCCAAGAACATAGATTCGCTATGATCTCAAAAAAATGGTGACTGTCAGAACATCAACAAGAGGCTAAAAACGAAAGATAAAAGACAATTAAAAGGCTTAAATATCCTTGGATAGGTTGGCCAAGTTCATAAAACGCAAAACCCGAGCAGCTGCTCGTGTGTCATCAGCTAAAATTTCCTCCAGAGTAGACGGAAAGTGAAGGGCTACACGGAGATGATTAAAATTAACACAAGTCAGTAAAACATGTCGCACTGTCAGCAGTTCACCGCAGGAGCATAGCGGTGCAGGTTCGGCGGATAGCAAGTGACGGTGGCTGAAACGGCAATGACCGATCCGCAACCGAGCCAGGATGACCTCCTCCCGCCGAGAGGGGCGTGAGGATGTCCTCCAAGCGGTCGGGATCGGTTTGACAGTTCGCAATTTATTGTTGTACAGTGAAAGCCACACACTGTGCCATTGCGACACGATACTCCGGCGAAGAGCCCGTTGAACATCGTCCGATGGGACGCAAAAGGTAGCCATGCGAGGCAAAAGAGCTGCTGCCTTGGCTGCTGTGTCGGCTGCCTCATTCCCGGGCACACCCACATGGCCAGGGACCCACAGGAAAGAAACGTGACAGCTGTCATCCGCCAGCAACTGGAGGGAGCGTTGGATCCGATACACGAGAGGATGGTTCGAGAAAGGGTCCTTTAGACTCTGCAGGGCACTAAGGGAGTCAGAACATATGGCATAGAAAGGTTGGCGGTGGCGGCAGGTATACAAAACGGCCTGGTGGAGGGCGAAAAGCTCAGCCGTGAAGGTCGAGCACCGGTCAGGGAGCTTGTATTGGAACCGGTTGTCCCCGACGACGAAGGCAGATCCGACACCGGCAGTGCTCTTGGAACCATCAGTGTCAATAAATACGGCATTATCGAACCGCGAACGAAGTTCGACAAGCCTCGAGTGGAATGCCAAATCCGGAGTGCTCTCCTTGGGGAGCGAACTAAGTTCGAGGTGTGTGTGAACCTGGGCCTGATGCCACGGTGGCAATGGGCTTTCGCTCAACCGAAGGGTGGAAGGAAGGGTAAAATCGAGCCGTTGTAGCAGGCGGCGAAACCGAACTCCCGGTGGAAGCAAGGCAATCGCAGACAACTGATATTGGCGATCGAGTGAGTCGTCAAAAAATAATCTATAAGATGGATGGTTGGGCATCGACCGTAGGCGGCATGCATACCGACACAAGAGTATGTCACGTCGAGTGGTCAAGGGTAATACAGCAGCCTCGGCATACAGACTTTCAACAGGGCTGGTATAAAATGCACCGGTTGCCAGACGTAATCCACGATGGTGGATAGAGTTGAGACGGCGGAGAATCGACGGCCGTGCTGAAGAGTACACAAGGCTTCCATAGTCGAGCTTCGACTGAACAATGGCCTGGTAAAGGTGAAGCAGGACGGTACGATCCGCTCCCCATGACGTGCCACTGAGGACACGAAGAACGTTAAGAGATCGAGCACAACGGGCAGCCATGTAGGACACGTGTGTGGACCAGCAAAGTTTCCGATCCAACATGAGTCCCAAGAATTTCGTAGTCTCCACGAAAGGGAGAGCAACAGGGCCGAGACGTAGAGAAGGGGGAAGAAATTCCTTGTATCTCCAAAAATTGATACACACAGTTTTCTCAGTGGAGAATCGGAAGCCGTTTGCGATGCTCCAGGAATATAGACGGTCAAGACAGCGTTGGAGAGAACGCTCCAAGAGACACGTCCGCTGGGCGCTACAATAAATTGCGAAATCGTCAACAAAAAGAGATCCGGAGACGTCGGCTGAAAGGCAATCCACGATCGGATTGATTGCAATGGCAAAGAGCGCCACACTCAAGACGGAGCCCTGTGATACCCCATTCTCCTGGCAAAAGGTATCTGACAAAACAGAGCCCACCCGTACCCGGAACTTGCGATCCGCCAAAAACGCTTGAATGAAAAGAGGAAGGCGGCCCCAAAGACCCCATGTGTGCAATGTGCGGAGAATGCCCGCTCTCCAACAGGTATCGTATGCCTTCTCCAAGTCGAAGAACACGGCTACTGTTTGACGCTCCTTTAGAAAGTTGTTCATAATGAAGGTCGACAACGTAACGAGGTGGTCAGCAGCAGAGCGGTGTCGACGAAAACCGCATTGGATATTAGTCAGGAGGCGGCGAGATTCGAGGAGCCAGACCAACCGAGCGTTAACCATGCGTTCCATCACCTTACAGACGCAGCTCGTCAGAGAAATGGGACGATAACTGGAAGGAAGGTGTTTGTCCTTCCCTGGTTTGGGGATGGGGACAACAATGGCTTCACGCCAACTTGTGGGAACATGACCTTCAGTCCATATGCGATTGTAGGTACTAAGAAGAAAGCACTTGCCCGCAGGAGAGAGGTTCTTCAGCATCTCAATATGAATGGAATCGGGCCCGGGAGCAGAAGACCGGGACAGGGCGAGAGCACGATCTAGCTCCTGCATGGTGAAGGCGACGTTATAATTTTCACGATTAAAAGAGCGAAAAGAAGGCGGCCGTGCCTCCTCTACCTGTTTGCGAGGGAGAAAGGCAGGGTGGTAATGGGCAGAGCTCGAAACCTCCGCAAAGAAACGACCCAATGCGTTTGAAACATCAGCTGGGTCCACGAGGACTGCGTTCTCCACGGTCAGGCCAGGAATCGGGGAGTGGACCTTGATGCCGGACAAACGGCATAGGCCACCCCAGACAACCGTGGAGGGAGTATGCAATTAATTGTTCTAATAAATCATCCTCCTCCTCATCATCATCATCATAATCATAATCACTAATTGCACCTAAAGCCCCTCCGCAACGTACACTGCGAAATAATTGCGTTTGTACACAAAATGAACACCAATACGTATACTGTTTAAGAGTGGTGCTACTACACCACAAAGAATTTTTTTTTTCTAAGTTATTGTAAGGTGGCGTTAACTGAATCCTAGCAATCAGGTGACGGTTCTTTTAGTCTCACAGTGACATGTTCGTTCAAACAATTCTCACAAATCTCATACACAATTGTACAGTAACTTCAAAGTAATGCTGATGCTAAGTTCCATAACCTATAGAAACTATTGAATATTTATAAAGTCTTTACTACAGATCATGAACTAAATTAATGCTTTTTGTCCTATTCGGTTGATAGGTTCTTGCATGTTCTGTTATTCAGTAAAAGTAATTTTATCATAAAACGAAGTTTTCATGAAGAAACATTTGCATTGCCATACGACTGGCTAATGCCAACGTCACACGATTGCCAACACTATCACACGAGGTCGCCAGGACGGTAAGCAAGATTTAACCGACACAGGAAATATACAACTGCCGCGACATTTAAATGAAAGTATGATTTTTTTTACCTATAGTTGTTATCCTCGCACGATGTTTATGGTTCTATAACAAAACTTTTACAGTAAACATCGACGATGTTGCAGTAAACAGGCTCATAATAATGTAACACAAATTGTTCCATTTTTTCCCAAACCGTCAGCTGTTTCAGTTTTGCCATCCCTAGAAGGCAGGCGTCTAGAAAACACGCTGAAAAATCGGCGGTGTATGTTGTATGAAATATCCGTTATCCGCGAGATGGGTCTCTCTTGTAAGTGACTAAATGAAGATCAAGAAGTATTCACCCAAATAAATGTTCCGTTTACCAACGAAAGGCAAGTGTTTTATTAACATATTTCGCTTCCGCTCGGTTAATGGCCCATGTAACAGATTAAGCGCGATAAATATTGCGAGACATGTTTAACCGCAGTAGATGCTTTGAAATAATTTGGCAGAAGCTATACCGAAAAGGTAGTGCCGGACTAAGGGTGTCAGAGGCCCGGGTCGGCGGCAAAATAAAGTGAAACACTCTGTCCACTTGGAAAGATATGTATTACTATAAAAAGTAACTTGAGATTTTGAAGCCTCCCCCAGGACTTACTCCACGGGGTTGCAGTTCCCCCTGATTTTACACTGTGGGTAGCATTACCCTGATACCTATATCTGCGGGAGCAATTCCGAGTGTCATCACCATCCGGCCCATAATTCTACTCAATGTGGATTGTTGCCCGGTGCATAGCCAATCGTATGAAGGACGTGATGCCTCATGTAATTAGCCCTCAACAACATTGTGCGGTGCGCAATCTTAACATTCACGACGCAGTCCTCACGTACCGTGACTGCATTGGACATGTGCGTGCAGACAGGAACAGACGTGCAGCTATGTTCCTTATAGACTTTCGCAACGGTTTTGACCGTATCGGCCATACATATTTACAGCGTGTGATGGACGTGATGGGGTTTGGGAACACCTTTACGCGATGATTCAGTCCCTCCTAGGCATTGCCATGTCGAAGGTCAACATCAACGGTCATCTTAATCGACCCATACCGACTCGCCGATCGGTGAGGCAAGGATGCCCTCTGTCGATGGCATTGTTTGCAATCGCTTTGGATCCCCTCCTCCGCACCATCGACATGAAGTGTGGCGGCATCCTTGTGGGCACCAGTCATATCACATCCTGTGCCTACGCTTACGATCTAGGCGTCATTCTGTCCCAGCCGGCCGACGTTGACATCCTCCATGGTATCTTCGAGAGGTTTCGACGTGCGACAGGGGCTCTCGTCAACCCAAGGAAAACTGTCCTTCCGTTGGCACGATGGCCCACGGATATGCAGAGGGACTGGTTCTCTCAAAAGGATACCCACAAGGTCCTCGGGATCGTCGTTACCAACAACCCACGACAGATGGCGAGATTAAACTGGACCCCGACCCTGCAGAGCATTCGCGTATTGTGCCACATGCATGTGAATCGGACCTTGGCCTTGCATGACAAAGTGACGATTATTAAGGGTACTATCTTGGCGAAAGCATGGTACCTTGCTCAGGTGCTTCCAGTACCAAAGGATACGGGTGACAGTATACAATCGGCTATCTACTCGCTGCTGTGGCGTGGTCACTTTGTTAAACCGTCCATGGCCACGTGCAGGCTGCCACCCGAGGCCGGTGGGTTGGGTCTCACCGACTTTCACGCCAAGTGTGCGGCTCTTTTGATCAAGAGGACGGCAGTAGTGGTCGATAAAGGCGCAGACAGCCCGACGGCCACACACTTCCACCGTTACTGTCCACCTTCAGCTGTAACACCTGTGCAAATCATGCACATTCCGCCACCGCTGAACCATGTCCGCAAATTTTACCTTTACTCGAGTTACATCATCGACGGCGGCCTTTGTCGGAAGACGGTTAAGATACTCACAAAAGACTTGCGAGGGAGTCCGGCCCCCAACAAGTGGGAGTTAAGGTTGCCGCACCGGGACTGGAAGTGCGTTTGGCAGAACATCATCTCCCCAACATCATGCCGACTCCCATCCGAGCGACAGGTGGTTAACCGCAAATTTCCATCAACGTCAAGCGCCATGCCGTAGGTCACCATACCACAACCGATTGTGTTGCTTGTCGAACAGCAGACATACTAGAACACCGTTTTGTGTGCACTAAAAAAATCTTGCTGTTTGGACGATCGCGAGAGACATGCTGCGTCTCTTCAATTGAGTCTCTATTAATAATGTTACTGTCGATGACGCCATAACCCCGGATTGGAACTGCTTTCCTCCTAAGAAGAAACATGCTATGATTTGGATTATGGGACGGACGCTATACGCAATTTTCATGATGGATCCAGACGAGTTCCTGTCGTATCGTTGGAAAGACTATGTAGATGAGAATAAGAAGACAAAGTACTAGGAAATGTTTGGTAACTTCCTAAAAATACCATTAGAATATGCTTTCGCCAAACAAGGGATGTAAACCTTCAGTTTGGATTTTAGTTCCTTTATTTTACATTCTCTGTGCAGTGTACGAAGTGTTTTACGTTTTATTTTTATTTTACTTTCGGCTCCATGCGTCTTATGGTTTTAGGGCTTCATTTTATTTCTTCTTTTAAGTTGTACATGATGGATGAACACTGATTACGTAGTTACTTTTGTGTCTGGCTTCCCGGCATGGACTATTACCTAAGATAAAGCACTTTTTAACGTACGACATGGAGCTACATTGAATCTACGACGACAGCGTCGGAAGCAATTTGCCATGGAAGATAGGCACATTTTCATTTTCTTTTGAAGCAGGAATATGTCATGACTTCTGTTCAAAAGTATTATCATCGGGGGACGTTTGAGTTTCTCGCCGCTGAAGGCGCTGATGGTGAGCGAAAGGACGGGGTGTAGGGAACCCCGTAAAAAAAGAGGAACGGAGGACAGTTTAAAAAATAGCTTTCAATATTTAGAGGACCCAAGAAGATGCCAAGGGCGCTCAAAAAATCTGAAAAAACTTTAAACGGCTACCAAAATAATTTCGTGGAGGTGTATTACCGTCTTTAGCAACTAAATGAAAGGCTTATTTTATGTGCCACACGCGTACTCATCAGCTGACCACAAAAACAGTGAATAACAGTAATTAAACATGAAATGCCCTACCTCCTACCTCTCGCTCCCCTCCCCCTACTCCCATATTCACACACACACACACACACACACACACACACACACACACACACACAATCTACACAGATACCAACACCAACAAAAAACAGCTGACACACTCAGAGATACAAGGAACACAAACAAGAGTCAGACGAAAAGCCACAGTTGGCAACACAAAACATTGTCAACAAACGTTCAAAACGAGTACACAGTGAAGTGGTGATGCAAGGGTGTTCATCAAGAACGAAAATACCGTATCCAACTGAAGACCTCACAAACATCTCCATGATTACACACATGGAATAACACAGAAAACCTTAAGTAGGGCCAAAAACTGGATAAGTAAATTAACTTTGTAAAAGCTAGTGCTACAGAAGTTGTTTCTAACCTAGTAGATCCGAACTTTGGAAATTTTAACAAGACTTAACTGCCATACTGTGAAATATACATACTGTACTACAATATTATACAAAAATAACGTATTACAGGCCACATGATCCTTCACAAATAAAGAAGCGAAACGCGTATGGCACACAAAAAAACGTCTTTCATTTAGTTGCTAAAGACGGTAATACACCACCAATTTCATACGAAACTAAGGACGACGCAAATCGAAAAAATGAAGAAAAAGTGTTTGTTTACAAATCTTGTATGTTACATAGGTACAGTATATGGCATTATGTGTATGTTTTTATAAAGACTGTACTTCAAACAACTTAGTTATTTACAAAGCACTCCTTTGAATATTTTTAAAATAAAACAATTTATGGGTATTACAATAAATAGAATTAATTACAGTGCCATCATGAAAAGCATGGCCCAGGTTGTTAACACAAATCTACCCCTTAGCAAGTCACTATACCTACAGGCGAAAAGGCAACCACAAAGGTTTCTCTCTTGAGGACATGGACACATCGCCGCAAAACGAATATGTCTAAATACTAAATGAAAACAGAAAGGAAGTACAAGGTAGAAAACAAAATAGAATGAAATCTCCCACTGAGCGATGGAAAACATAACTTCCCACTAGAGTTGAAAAATAAGTAGAAGGACTACATAGTTGACATGTGTCATACAAGCATGTCTATCAAATACCGAGGGTCTTCTGGTAGCCATGGATGAGAGCAGCGGCAAGAACTTTGCCAAACATTTCAAGGTACCTTTTACGCTTTTGCGTTTGGGTATACGGATCCCAAAGGTATGCCAGGTACGACAATGCACTGTGACGGCCCAGTTTGAGAATGGCATACAATATTGACTGTCCGTCATATTACCTAAACTACAAACTAAACGAAATTGTGAAAGATTTCTACATTTTTTAAACGAATTTCTCCATAAAAAAACAGCTACGAACTTTTATCAAGTATCTATGAGACCCAAATACCCGTAAGAGCGCGTTTTGCTTTACTAGATATAAAGAATTCGTATACAAATACTCCAGTGACAAACTATTAAGATTATTAGAGAAAATTTTGTTAATCATAAAATAGTCATGATGAAATCAGTGAAATCATAAAACTTTTAGAGACATCTTTAAAATTAAACTACTACTCTTTTAATGAACGTATATATATTTTCAAAAAGATAGCCTCGCTGTGGGTAATTCCCTAGCAGGTACTATTGCTGACATATGTCAACCACAGAAATTTTATTTTTAGGAATACATATTTTTCAAAAATTGTTTACCACAAACACTATGTTGATGACACTATTTAACGGCTCTGAGGAAGAATTAAATTATCTTAATGATGCCTTAAACCATATGCAACCCGACCTCATTTTTACAATTTAACATGAACATAAGACAATTTCTTAGACTTTACAATCGCCATTAATGAAGGACAGAATATTTTTTCTGTATGCAGAAAACCTACAACAACGGATGCCATTATTCATGCTAAATCATGTCATCCAAACAAATATAAAAAAGCCTTCTTTTGCTCAATGTTGAACAGAGTGAACGAACTACCGCTACTGGAAGAACAAAACGAGAAAGGTCCATCCTTAAATTGGAGCTAACAATGGCTATTATGCGAAGTTGGTCGACAGTCTATACCAGAAGATACAGTTGCAGCAACCACAACCACATACAAAAAGGTTTTTCCCCAAAATTGTCTACATGGGTAATGTTTCCGACTGGATTAATAGGCTATTTAAAAATACTGATAGTTCATTGGCATTTTTTTGCCACAAATTCTCTGTCCCAAAAGCTAATTTACAACATCGATAATAGCCAAAACACATTTTTAAAATCTGGGGTATATAAACTGACATGTAGAGAATGCCAAAAGTATATACTGGACAAAGTGGTAGAAGTTTAAACACCAGATTCAAAAAACACATGACAGGCACATCACGTAATAAATCCGTATTTGGGCAACACCTAATTAATGACAAACATTCAGAATGTGATTTAGAGCATCACATGAAAATCTTACATACTACCCCAAAAGGTTATCTCTTAGATACTCTCAAAGAACTAAAGATCTTCATTCACCAAAAGAGAGTCCATCATCTCTTCTTAATGAAATCTTAGAATTCCGCGATAAAACATATTTTGAACTGTTTGAAAATATTATTTGAAAATTAGGATACTGTTTTTCCTTTTATGTTGCACCTTCTTAGAGGTGACTTATGTACATTTAACATCAGTTTCGTGTTAATTCATACGTAGCTGTCCAAGGTAGGAGAGTTTCAGCCTCGGCAGCGGCATCAGCAGCCTCGTTACCAGGCACGCCTGCGTGGCCAGGTACCCACAGGATGTGGACGCGAGAGCCGTCGGCAGCTAATAATTGAAGGGAGCGGTTGATTCGGTGCACAACAGGGTGGGCCGAAAAGGGATCTCTCAGACGCTGGACGGCGCTCAGGGAGTCAGAGCAGATGACATAGGAAGGAGAACGGTGTTGGCGGATGTGTAGTACAGCCTGATAGAGGACAAAAAGCTCAGCTGTGAAATTCGATTAATGGTCATTAAGGCTGTACTGAAAACAGTCATCCCGACGACAAACGCACATCCGACACCTTCATTGGTCTTCATGAATACGGAATTTTCGAGCCGTGAACGAAGTTCAAGAAACCTAGCAGTAAACATCTTCCGAAGTACTCTCCTTCGGGAGTGAGGTGAGTTCGAGGTGAACGCAAACTTGAGCCTGAAGCCAAGTTGACACTGGGCTGTCACATATTTGAAATGTGGAAGAGAGAGTAAAATCGAGCTGCCGAAGCAATCGAACTCCAGGAGGGAGCAGGGCAATCGCGGACAGCCCGTAATGGCTATCGAAGGAGTCGTTAAAGAACGATGGATAGGAAGGGTGGTGGGGCATTGAAAGCAGAAGGCATGCATATAGCAGTATGTCGCGTCGATAGGATAAAGGTAATTCAGCAGCTTCGGCATAGAGGCTGTCAACAGGGCTATTGTAAGAGGCTCCTATCGCAAGACGTAACCCCCGATGGTGAATCGAGATTAGGCGGCGTAAAATGGACGGCCGTGAAGACGAGTACACGAAACTTCCGTAATCCAGCTTGGATCTGAAGGACCTATAGAGGGGAAGCAGGACGTTACGATCCACTCCACATGATGTACACTAAAAACACGGAGAACGTTGAGGGAACGAGTACAGCGGGCAGATAGAGAAAACATGTGGAGACCAGCTGAGTTTCCTATACAACGTTAGCCCTAAAAATGACGTCTCCACTTAGGGGAGAGCGACGGGGCCGAGATGGAGATGATGGAAGGAACTGACTGTACCTCCAGAAGTTTATACAGACCGTTTTCTCATGGGAGAAACGGAAGCCGTTTGCGACACTCCAGGAATAGAGACTGTCGAGGCAATGCTGAAGACGACGCTCCAGGAGACACGTACCCTGAGCGCTGCAGTAGATCGTGAAGTCGTTCACAAACTGGGAGCCTGAAACATGAGCTGGGAGAAAATCCATAGATGGGTTGATCGCAACAGCTGAAAGTGCCACGCTCAAAATGGAGCCCTATGGCACCCCATTCTACTGGCGAAAGGTGTCCGACAAAACAGAGCCCACTTGTACGCTGAACATTCGATCTTTTAAAGAGGCACGAATAAAGCGGGTGAGACGGCCGCGAAGATCCCATGTATGGTGAGGATAATGCCCGCTCGCCAAGAAGTGTCGTAAGCCTTTTCCAAATCGAAGTATATTGCCACCGTCTGACACTTTCGCAAAAAAGTTAGTCATAACGAAGGTCGACAATGTAACGAGGTGATCAATAGAAGAGCGATGCCTTCGAAACCCACATTGGACATTTATGAGGAGATGTCGAGATTCGAGTATCCAAACCAGCCGACCATTGACCATGCGCTCCATTACTTTACAGACACAGTTGGTCAGGGAAATGGGGCGATAACTGGAAGATGTTTGTCCTTTCCTGGTTTGGATATGGAGACAAAATTGCTTCACGCCAACGAGTAAGAACTTCACCTTCAATCCAGACGCGATTATAAGTGCGAAGAAGGCGGCAGTTACCTGCAGGGGAGAGGTTCTTCAGCATCTGAATATGAATGGCACAGGGCCCCGGAGCAGAGGATCGGGAGACGGCAAGGGCACGTTCTAGCTCCTGCATGGTGAAGGTGGCATTTTAACTTGCACGGCCTGTTTTCGGGAGAGGAAGGCAGGGTCATAATTAGCTTAGCCTGAGACCTCAGCGAAAGAGCTGCCCAAAGCATTGCAAATATCGACAGGTTCCACAAGATCTTCGTTTGCTATGTTCAGGCCGGAGATTGGGAATTGGACCTTAGTGCCAGATAACCGGCGTAGGTTACCCCAGACGACCGACAGAGTAGTAAATCTGTTGAAAGAACTCGTGAAAGAAGTCCAGCATACTTTTTTGCTTTCTTTAATGACACGACGGCATTTCGCTCGTAGTCTTTTGTAATTAATACAATTTTACAAAGTAGGCCGGCGTTGAAACAGACTTAGATCTCGTCGCCGGTCTCTAATAGCGTCGCTACATGCTGCATTCCACCAGGGAACTGGGACCCTACATGGAGATTTTTTTTTTTTTTTTTTTTTTTTTTTTTGTGGTTTTAGGGCGCACAACGTCTACGGTCATTAGCGCCCAGACAAGAACATACATTCTCTAGATCTTAATAAAATAAAAGAAAATTTGGTGACTGTCAGAACATCAAGAAGAGGCTAAAAACAAAAGATAAACAATAAGAAGGGTTAAATATCCTTCGATAAGTTGACCAAGTTGATAAAACGCAAAACTCGAGCAGCTGCTCGTGTGTCATCAGCTAAAATTTCCTCCAGTGTAGACGGAAAGTGAAGGGCTACCCGGAGATGATTAAAAATTACGCAAGACAATAAAACGTGTCGCACCGTCAGCAATTCACCGCAGGAGCACAGCGGTGCAGGATCGGCGGTTAGCAAATGACGGTGGCTGAAACGGCAGTGACCGATCCGCAACCGGGCCAGGATGACCTCCTCCCGCCGAGAGGGGCATGAGGAGGTTCTCCAAGGGGTCGGGATCGGTTTGACAGTTCGAAATTTATTGTTGGACAGTGAAAGCCACGCACTGTGCCATGACGACACGACACTCCGGCGAAGAGCCCGTTGAACATCGTCCGATGGGACGCAAAAGGTAGCCATGCGAGGCAAAAGAGCTGCGGCCTTGGCTGCTATGTCGGCGGCCTCATTCCCGGGCACACCCACGTGGCCAGGGACCCACAGGAAAGGAACGTGACAGCTGTCATCTGCTAGCAACTGGAGGGAGCGTTGGATTCGATACACGAGAGGATGGTTCGAGAAAGGGTCCTTAAGACTCTGCAGGGCACTAAGGGAGTCTGAACATATGGCATAGAAAGGTTCGCGGTGGCGGCAGGTATACAAAACGGCCTGGTGGAGGGCAAAAAGCTCAGCCGTGAAGTTCGAGCACCGGTCAGGGAGCTTGTATTGCAAACGGTTGTCCCCGACGACGAAGGCAGATGCGACACCGGCAGTGGCCTTGGAACCATCAGTGTAAATAAATATGGCATTACCGAACCGCGAACGGAGTTCGACAAGCCTCGAGCGGTATACCAAATCCGGAGTGCTCTCCTTGGGGAGCGAACTAAGTTCAAGGTGAGTGTGAACCTGGGTCTGATGCCACGGTGGCAATGGGCTTTCGCTCAACTGAAGGGTGGGAGGAAGGGTAAAATCGAGCCGTTGTAGCAGGCGGCGAAACCGAACTCCAGGTGGAAGCAAGGCAATCGCAGACAACTGATATTGGCGATCGAGTGAGTCGTCAAAAAATAATCGGTAAGATGAATGGTTGGGCATCGACTGCAGGTGGCAAGCGTACCGACACAAGAGTATGTCACGCCGAGTGGTCAAGGGTAATACAGCAGCCTCGGCATACAGACTTTCAACAGGGCTGGTATAAAATGCACCGGTCGCCAGATGTAATCCCCGATGGTGGATAGACTTGAGACGGCGGAGAATCGACGGCCGTGCTGAAGAGTATACAAGGCTTCCGTAGTCGAGCTTCGACTGAACAATGGCCTGGTAAAGGTGAAGCAGGACGGTACGATCCGCTCCCCAAGACGTGTCACTGAGGACACGAAGAATGTTAAGGGATCGGGCACAATGGGCAGCCAGGTAGGACACGTGTGTGGACCAGCAAAGTTTACGATCCAACATGAGTCCTAAGAATTTCGTAGTCTCCGCGAAAGGGAGAGCAACAGGGCCGAGACGTAGAGAAGGTGGAAGAAATTCCTTGTATCTCCAGAAGTTGATACACACAGTTTTCTCAGTGGAGGATCGGAAGTCGTTTGCGATGCTCCAGGACAATAGACAGTCAAGACAGCGTTGAAGAGAACGCTTCAAGAGACACGTCCGCTGGGCGCTGCAATAAATTGCGAAATCGTCAACAAAAAGAGATCCGGAGACGTCGGCTGAAAGGCAATCTACGATCGGATTGATTGCAATGGGAAAGAGCGCCACACTCAAGACGGAGCCCTGTGATACCCCATTCTCCTGGCAAATGATATCTGACAAAACAGAGCCCACCCGTTCCCGGAACTTCCGATCCGCCAAAAACGCTTGAATGAAAAGAGGAAGGCGGCCCCGAAGGCCCCATGTGTGCAATGTGCGGAGAATGCCCGCTCTCCAACAGGTATCGTATGCCTTCTCCAAGTCGAAGAACACTGCTACTGTTTGACGCTTCTTTATAAAGTTGTTCATAATGAAGGTCGACAACGTAACAAGGTGGTCAGCAGCAGAGCGGTGTCGACGAAAACCGCATTGGATATTAGTCAGGAGGCGGCGAGATTCGAGGAGCCAGACCAACCGAGCGTTAACCATGCGTTCCATCACCTTACAGACGCAGCTCGTCAGAGAAATGGGGCGATAACTGGAAGGAAGGTGTTTGTCCTTCCCTGGTTTGGGAATGGGGACAACAATGGCTTCACGCCAACTTGTGGGAACATGACCTTCAGTCCATATGCGATTGTAGGTACTGAGAAGAAAGCACTTGCCCGCAGGAGAGAGGTTCTTCAGCATCTCAACATGAATGGAATCGGGCCTGGGAGCAGAAGATCGGGACAGGGCGAGAGCACGGTCTAGCTCCTGCATGGTGAAGGCGACGTTATAATTTTCACGATTAAAAGAGCGGAAAGAAGGCGGCCGTGCCTCCTCTACCTGTTTGCGAGGGAGAAAGGCAGGGTGGTAATGGGCAGAGCTCGAAACCTCCGCAAAGAAACGACCCAATGCGTTTGAAACATCAGCTGGGTCCACGAGGACTGCGTTCTCCACGGTCAGGCCAGGAATCGGGGAGTGGACCTTAATGCCGGACAAACGGCGTAGGCCACCCCAGACAACCGTGGAGGGAGTAAAACGGTTAAAAGAACTAGTAAAAGCAGTCCAGCAAGCTTTCTTGCTGTCGTTTATGATACGACGACATTGCGCACTCATACGTTTATAATGTATGCAATTCTCCAAAGTTGGGTGGCGGCGGAAGGTGCGTACAGCTCGGCGCCGGGCTCTAAGCGCGTCGCGGCAGGCTGCAGTCCACCAAGGGACCGGGACACGATGTGGAGAAGAGGATGTACGAGGTATGGAATGTTCAGCAGCGGTGAGAATAACCTCTGTGAGGTATTCGACCTGACTGTCACAGTTGGGAAAATTCTGATCGTGAAAAACAGCCATGGAAGAATAAAGCCCCCAGTCAGCTTTAGAAATGTTCCAACTGGTGGGACGAGAAGATGGGGAATGATGTAGGAAGTGGATGATACAAGGGAAATGGTCACTCTAGTACGTGTCAGAAATTGCATACCACTCAAACCGACCGGCAAGCTGAGGAGGGCATATTGCGAGGTCTATATGGGAATAAGTGTGTGTTGTGTCTGAAACGAAGGTCTGAGCGCCGGTGTTGAGGCAGACAAGATCGAGGTGTTGGAGAAGGTCCACCAAAAGGGAGCCTCTCGGACAAGGTGCCGGAGAGCACCATAGGGGGTGGTGGGCATTAAAGTCGCCTACCAACACGAAAGGTGAAGGGAGCTGGTCAACAAGGTGTAGCACATCTGCCCTAGTAAGGGCAGATGACGATGGCGAATTGAAATTACAGAGGGAAAAGGTAAATGTGGATAAAGTGATGCGAACGGCAACTGCCTGTAGTTGAGTATGCAATGAAAGGGGTTGGAAATAGACTTCTCGAAGGAGTATCAGAACCCCTCCATGGGCTGGCATACCTTCCACGGGTGGCAGGTCGAACCGCACAGAGGTGTTGTGTGGAAGGTCTGCACGATCACTTGGACGCCACTTAGTTTCCTGGAGGCAGACTAGGATCGGGCAGTGCAACCTAAGGAGTAGTTTTAACTCCTCCAGATTGGAAAGAATGCCGCGAATATTCCATTGAAGGAGCGTCATGATAAAAATTTAGATAAGAAATAAGGATACGAAACCAACCAGCAAGCGGGGTCACCTCGACGGCCGCTGAGGACCGGATTTCGAGGGAGCACTGCTATCGTTGTCTGGGAGTAAAGGGTCATGTTCCATTGGTTCGACCGACGCGCCTGCCACCTCCTTGAGTTGATCAGGAGGGGCAGTTTCCACCGCCGGTAAAGGGCCGGGTGCCTGGCAGACGGAGCGACCCGATGAAACAGAAGACGGCCGAGGCCGGCAACTGTTGGACGGCGTGACGGATGGGTCACGCCTCGGCGGGGAAGGAGAGGAACTCTTTTGTCAGCTCTTCTGGAAGAGTGACGGCGGGAAGAGGCAGTTGACGGTTGGGAAGCCTGAGAACGCAGAAAATCCTCACGGACGGGTTCCTTTTTCAAGGTCCGGGCATCTTGTTTAGGTGCCCGCGGTTTACTAGAGGTTGACGAAGACTGTACCTTAGAAGCAGCAGGAGGAAGCGGGGACGTGCAATCTTCGGGCTGGCGGATCGCACAACTGTGTCAGCGTAAGTGAAATCACAAGTCTGGGTACTGGAATCCTTAGTTGGTCGAGTTGAGGTGAGGACCTTACTGTATGTACCCGCTGGGAGGACAGTGGGCTTTCGACTCGCCAACAACTTTCGAGCGGCAGATGTTGATACCTTCTCCGTAACCCGAATTTGCTGGATGATTTTTTCATCCTTGTATACAGGGCATTCGCGAGAGGAAGACGCATGGTCGCCGTTGCAGTTAAGGCAGCGAGGGGACGGAGGTGGGCAATCCCCCTCATGGGCGTCCCTACCAAAAGTGTGACATTTTGCTGCATTTGGGCAAGATTCACGGGTATGGTTGTACCTGTGGCATTGGTAGCAGCGCGTTGGGTTTGGAATATAAGGGCGGACTCAGATAACTTCGTACCCTGCTTTGACCTTCGACGGGAGGTCAACTTTGTCAAACGTCAAAAACACAGTACGAGTCGGTGTCAACTGGTTATCTACCTTTTTCCATCACCCTGTGGACGGCTGTCACACCCTGATCGGACATATAGGATTGGATGTCATCAGACAACCCGTCAACGGATCTCGTAAAAACTACCCCCCGTGACGAGTTGAGTGTGCGGTGCGCTTCTACCTTGACTGGAAACGTGTGTAATAACGTAGACCGGATTAGTTTCTGGGCTTGGAAAGCACTGTCTGCGTCAGCGCAATGGCACATTGTTGCTGGAAGCGAACAGGTTTTAACAGGGCCAGCAATTGCATCAACATCTTTCTGTATAACGAAAGGATTGACAGAATTGAAATCTTTTCCGTCGGTGCGAGACACAACAAGAAATTTCGGTAAATTAGGCAGAGATTTCTTGTGCTGAGGCGAATCTATCTTACGTTTCTGGGTCAACGTCACTGAAGAAGAGAAGGAAGTCATCACGGAGGTGTCCCCCGTGATTACCGGCGTCTCCGATGGCGCGCTCCTTCCTAGTGGGGGCCCTCTGCGAGGGCTTACCCGCCTTAGGTGATTGTTCACACCTCAGGTCACACCTCCCGAGAACTTACGGAGTAACGAATCGGCATGTTCGGAAGGTACCAGCTCGGGCAATCACCCCTCCCTGGGCCTGGCCTTTACCAGGGGGTACGTACGTGCCCTACTTGTCTACCCGGGGTGGGGAATTACGCGTTACCCCGTCACCTGCTACGCATGATAATGCGTGGGTCGGCCTTCAGACACGCACAGGGAAGAAAGAAGAATAGAGGAAGTGAAGAGAAAGAAGGAAAGAAGTGTCTCAAACGCCGAAGCAGAGACTAATGAGGAGGAGAGGATGGCTAGGAGAGTATAAGGAGAGAAAGATAGAAGCAAAGGTTTGGAAAGGAAGAAACCAAGGAATAAGAGAAGCTACTACAAAAAACGACCTGAACTAGCAAAAGACGTCCGTCTCCGGGCGAAGGCATAAACCGGGAGGGAAAGTGAAGCAGCCTGGGGCAGAAGAAACGCTGCTCCGGCTCGGGGCCCCGTGCGCGCCACACACGTACCCACAAAAGAACTGTGGGCCCCCTGGGGGGCCTACATGGAGATGTAGGAAGTTCGGGGTATGGAATGTTCGACGGCGGTGAGGATGACGTCCGTGAGGTAGTTGACCTGACTGTCACATCTGGGAAAGTTGTGATCGTGGAAAACCACCATGGAATAATAGCGCCCTCAGTCGGCTTTGGAGATGTTCCAGCTAGTAGAACATGGAGAAGTGGTACGATATAGGAAATTATACAGGGGAAATGGTCGCTCGAGTACGTATCAGACAGAACATAACATTCAAACCGATGCTTAAGTGGAGTAGAGTACGGTGGTACAAATTCGATATAGGTACAATTCCGATTAAAATACTTTTTCGCAAAACTTTTTCACTCGTAGCACTTGCCTTAGTGTGGCGTTGTAGTGTAACAGGTTTCTACAGCTGCTCCTGTCTTTTCGAAGAATACAGCACTTTGTGCTACGGAGATACGAATTTGTTCCTGTTAAGATGGACGTGGAGCTACTTCGTCGAACGCGCTCTTATAAATTTTCCAGTTTCCGCGCGCTTGTAAATTCATTATTGTGCAAACTTTGGTACCGTGTAGTATGCGGTGGTGCCCGAAGGAAAAGTGCTGCTTATGCGGAAAAAGTCAGTGATCAAAATTGTACGAGGAAGCGATTATAATTGTAGCTAGTGTGGTACATTTCCTACCGGTTTTTCTCAATTCTTTAATCGTTTTGTGTGTTCATACCAACATTTGTAATTGTCTGATATTTGTGTTACATATTCATTAAACATTTAAGAACAAGTGCCATAGTTAAAATTATCTCTTTTCTCAATGTATTTGCAGTTAGAATTACATTTGTCCGAAATGATCGAAATTGTACAACCTTACCCTAGTGCCTATTGCGAGGTCCAAATGGATTCCCATATGTTCGTGTCAGATAGGAAAGTTGGTTCGCTGGTATTTAGGCAGACAAGGTTAAGGTGGTTGAAAAGGTCAGCTACAACAGAGCCCCTCTGGCAAGAAGCTGGAGAGCCCCATAGAGCGTGGTAGGCGTTGAAATCGCTAATCAACAAAAATTGTGATGGAAGCTGAGCAGCAAGGTGCAGTATGTCTGCCCTAGGAACGGCAGACGACCGTGGGGTGTAGATATTACAAAGAAAGAAGGAGAATGTGGAGATGGTGGCACAGACGGCAACCGCCTGTTGGGAGTTTGCTTTGGGATGGGATGGTAATAGACGTGTTCCCGAATGAGCAGCATAGCACCTCGATGGGCAGGAATACTTTCCAAAGGAAGTAAATCAAAACGCACTGCAGTATATTGTGGGAAATTGATATGATCGGTCGGACGGAGCTTCGTTCCTTGCAGACCGACTATAAGCGGGCAGTGAAGTCGAAGGAGTAGTTTTAATTCATTGCGGTTGGAACGAATGCCTCGTGTTCCACTGAAGGAGTGGCATGAAGGAAGCAAGAGAAAAAGGAAAAGGGAGAAGGAAAGAGGGGATCACCTCGACGGCCACTGAGGGCCTGGCTGCGAGACGGCGCTGCTACTGCACTCGACAGATGGACAGTCATGCTTCATGGGTTCAGACATCTGTTCTGCCTCCTTCCTGGATTGATCGGAAGGGGGCAGCTTCCTCCGCCGGTGAAATGCCGGCAGATCGGCAAACAGTAGAGCGTCCTGGCCTGGCGAGAGAGGATGGCCGGGCCGTCTACTGCTGGATGTCGTGACCGAAGAGTCATGCCGTTGTGAGGAAGGAGAGGAACTTTTTGTTTGCCTTTTTGGAGACAGTTGTGCTTGAAGAATGAGCGGCGACTTAGTTTTATTATGCTGCATTCAGATATATTTTTAACCTCCCCTAATATTTTGTTGCGCCTGTTACATACTTTGTTAGCTTATAAAACAAGGAAGAGGTTTCCAGAATTTTATTTCGCAAATACAAATTGTAAAAATTTACACGACACACTTTATGTCAATTTAAAATGCATTATATTGTGTAAGATATTCCGAACTAGGCTATCATCTAAAACAATTTAAAATATTTCCTTCCATGTTTTGCACATATTAGTGAACAACATACGCAAATCAGTGAAAACGCTCCTAAACATAGCAATTCGTGACAATTTCGTGACCCAGAGACGTTCGGAATAATAATTGCAATTGATTTCGAAATCGCTTTGTGTGGTATGGTCAAATGGAGATGACCTATTGCAGGTATGAAGTAATAAATATAAACCAAAAGGAGATTACAAATAATTAACGTTATTTCATACTATAACGGAACGAGCTATTCGACACTCAAGTCTAGTACACGATACCACCCTGCTTTATTGACACGTTCGATACCAGTCACATAATATTTCCATTTCATCTTAAGCAAAGCTTTTAAACAGTGTTTTAAGAACCTAACTTATGTTATCTAGGGCATGACGCATACCACACACACAGTATATTTTCACTTCAAATATAGATGAACAGTTTACTTACGTAATTATGTCATTTTGTAGATGTAGCATTCTTGTGTTCATTGTTCATTAAGGTAAAATTCACACTATAAATCATATGTGACGCACTATTTATGATCTCTATTTACATACAAGATTTTTTAAGCCTATTATCTTACTAGAAGAATAAGGATTGATTCAGGTTTCAATGTTGATTTAGGTCGAAACAGTCACATATTTGCAAAATTGAAGTTTTAAATAAAATTTTATGTTCATTACTTTTATCAAGATTGATGCTATTAGTATCTGTTAAATCACTCGTTTCATAGTATCAAAATAAAAATAAAAATGTTCACATGTATAACTATGGGGTCATCAGTCCCTAAACTTACAAACCACTTTATGAACTAGCTAATACTAAGGACGGCACAAATATCCATGCCCGAGGGGGGATTAGAACTCCCGACCGTAGCGGCCGTGCAGACCGTGACTGGCGCGCCCCAGTCCCCTCGGTCACCGCGGCCGGCTATCAAAATCACTACACTGTTTGAATTCGATTATAAACCTTAACGTCATAGTGTTGTGTTACCTTGAAATTGTGTATTTGTAAAATTACAAGGAAAATTAGAGAATTGTAAATGTGTTAGTCGGAGTTTTTCCAGAGAAATTGAGATTTTTGCCGTTGAATAAAACTAAGTGACGTAGAACGGCTTAGGCACTTTAGATTGCCGGCCGCGGTGGCCGAGGACACTGAGGCGCTCCAGTCACGGTCTGCACGGCCACTACGGTCGGGGGTTCGAATCCCCCCTCGGGCATGGACATTTGTGCCGTCCTTAGTATTAGCTAGTTTGTAAGTTTAGGGTCTGATGACCCTGTATTTAAGTATCATAAGCTACACAAACATTTGAAAAGTTTTGAAAGCTCTTCAGATTTTGGCTTTGTGGAGAGGTCGTATTGACCAGTGTCAGTCTGCTTTGTGTATAAACAGTCCAAAGCACTTGCTTGGAGAGAGATGTCAGTGTAAAAAGGGCATGAGAGATGTCCGGAGATGTACTGCGTAGTTCTGTTAGTAACTAATACCTGTATTCCAGTTAGTGTGAATGTGTTTGTGGAAAAAACTCCTTCAACACCTGTCATCGTACAACGCATTTTGTAGAATATCAACGCTCTTCAAGTGTGTTAGCATATTGCGTCACCAGTTATTTGTGAGGTGTGCTGTGGAAGGGTCGGTATAACTTGGTGAAACACCCTGTAGTTGCTTCTGCGACCTAATGGGGTAGATGGAGTGGGGACTCACTAGCTCGCTCCTCGTTTTGCAGAAGCACAAATAAGGGAAGCGCTTGACATCATTCCAGCGTTATATTTTCCCCTCATCTTCTACCCCCGCCCCCATCCCTCAACCGACCCTCACCGGCTGTCATCTGGCACATTCTCAGAACAAAATTTATCAAAAATGTTCAAATGTTTGTAATTCTATGGGACCAAACTATGTTGTCATCAGTCCCTGGACTTACAAACTACTTAAACTAAGTTAAACTAACCTAAGGACAACACACACATCCATGCCCGAGGGAAGATTCGAACCTCGGACGCGGAAGGCTGCGCGATCCGTAACGTGGCGCTCCAGACCGCTCGGCTACTCCCGCGCGGCAACAAAATTTATCCCTCAGTACAGTTCTACTACACTTAAATGAGGTATTGGCTTTTAAAATTTAGTCTTAATCCACTTCATTTAACAATGATTACAAAGACAGGACGCGAAGGAAGGATTTCTGCGGCTTCTGTAACGTATAATCTCATGTAACACACTCACGGCGTTAGTAAAGGGCATTAAAGCGACGGCAGTTGCTGAGCCAGGAGTCAGCCCCGGGGTCGCAGCTCCTTCGAAGCCGTAGGACGCAGGACTTCTAGATTGCCTTCTTCCCTTTATTTCGTCTTCGTATCCTCCTCCTCCTCCTCCTTCCTGTTCCACCATAATTTCTTCCGAGATGGACTTGCCCCCTGTTACCACCACCACCACCGCCACCGCCCTCTACAACACTCCCTCCACATGGAGTGCCTGCTCCCTTCCCCCATCTCCCATCCGTCTTTGTTATTCTATCCACCTCCTCCTCTCGTGCTGCCGCTGCACACGAACTCTTCTCCTCACATTCTTCCCCATCCCCTTCCACTCTCCCTCACCCTTACTCAGAAGACTTTCCACAACTAGGATTCCCCAGCTAGGATTCAACACCGCCGTGTCACGAACAGAGTTATTGATGTCGCTTTGTGTATTAAAAACTTAACATTTGATTCTTTCGGTAGGTTTCATTTATATTTGAAACATAACGACATTCCTTCGTTTATCGATTGTTTTCATATGTCTAAGAATTCTTTGCAAAGGCAATACAATGTGTGTAATTTGTGATTTAGGTGAGTTTAGGTACCGTACATTTAGAAATGCCTAGAAAAAAGTTCTAGTCTTTCTAAACAGACACGTGTGGATAAAAAGCAAAGGATTGTGCGATCCGAGAAATCCGTTGAGGCTCGTGCAGCTCTGGAACACCAAGATCCTACTTACAAGACAAGATGTAAAAGGTTAAATCTCTCTAAATACACAAGAGCGGCTAGAAAATGAGGACTATGAGGTCAAACGAAGTCAACGCAGAACGTGAGGCGAAACTTGCTGCAAATCCAGTACATGAATGTAAGTGATGTTTTGAAAATTCCTTCCATTGGCGAAGTGCGACGTAACAGCGATCAGAAACGTCGTCTGTTGTCACACTCCTCAGATCCTACCACTAGGAAAAACTCTTCTCCCCCTCCAGAATTTCTTAGCGTCTTGTCAGAGTTGCTGCAAGGTCTCTAGAAAGAACTGCTGATCGTGTCCGCCGTACGTTATTCTCGCGCCTCAAACGTTGACGCAGCGTGACCAACACCAGCTGCATTTCACAGAAAATGAAACTGACAATAGAGGGAAGTCAGCAGCTAGAGAGAGAGAGAGAGAGAGAGAGAGAGAGAGAGAGAGAGAGAGAAGAAAGTCGCCAAACTGGGCTACACTCTGCATTTGCCCAAAGATTTAGAAGAACGTGATGATTTATTTGGGTAGTATGACGAACGTCCTTGAGCTAATAAAGAAAAAAGTGCATTTATGTATAATCCTATGATTGACTACACAACATTAGCTTCAATTGGTGAACTGGAGATACAGTGTACATTTTCTGAGGCTCTGAAATGGAGAAAAGAAACGGCTGGAATGTGTTGCTCGAGTGGAAAACTGCACTTGACATAATTCAGAACCCACCTAAGATCGTAAAATTTCTTTAACGGTGACCAACCACAATCACAATTTCTGGATAACGTCCGTGCATATATAGTAGTGCGTTCCAAATGACATCTTTTGGTGCGAAAGAAATAACGGAAGAGTCATTCATGCCTGCTTTTAAGGTTCAGAGTCAGGTTTACCTCCTTTTCGGAGCTTTGCTACCTGAAAATGATACTAAGTTTCTTCAGATATATTTTGTTTCGGGTTATGAAGACCAGGCAAATATCAAGTCAATATCTTAATAAAGATATCATCACTCTGCTTCAAGACATGCAGTAGCGAGAAATCCATACGTTCAGTTTTAAAGATATCAGTGTATCTGTCCCACAAGAGCAAATTAATGACTATAAATTCGAGATAAATGTCCTGTTGCTGACATCGCGGAAGGTACAATGAATTTGCAGCTATTTTGGTTGATCAGGAATGAGAAAGGCGAAGTCTAGACGATCGCCTTCAACGCATTTGTGAAACCCATCGATCTTACGATGCCCTGCAATACCCGTTGATGTTTTGTAATGGAGAAGATGGATACAATTTTGAACTGTATTAAGTTAACCCTACCACAAGATTGCCAAACTATAACAAAAAATTATCATGCCAACGATTTTACGCTCGCCTACTGCAAATTAGCCGAAATAGTTTTGTCTTCTTGCAGAGATTTCGTGGACTGTTTAGTCAGTTTGTCGTTGATATGTACGCCAAAATCGAGACCGAGACTTTAGTGTACATACGCACCAACCAGAGGCGGTTACGCGCTGAATATTACGTACACTTGTGGGACGCTATGCAACAGGATGGCAGCACGGAAAACTTGGGACGATTGGTGATCCTTTCGTCCAGTTTCACCGGCTGCCCAAGCTATATGCATGAGCGTACACAGGACGCTTTCTGTTATGTCCGAAAATACGGAAGGCGTGATCTTTTTATTACGTTCATTACAAATCCGAAGTGGACCGAAATCACTAAAGCACTATTTGCTGGACAAGGGTCATGTGATCGTTATGATATAATAGCCACCTTTATGACGAAAAAAAAAAGCGTTTTTGGGTCTGTTTTCTGCTTCATGTACAGCATTTAGTAGCAAAAACGTTTCCTGCTTCATGCACATAAAAGACGCGTTCTAGCGATGTTGATGTGGTAAGTGCTCAATTTCCGTACTGCAACACAGATCCAGCGCCGTTTGACGTCGTAAGAACACAAATGATTCACGGTCTTTGCATGACCTTGCAAAGAAACTCTCCCTGCATCCAGAATGGTCGGTGTTCCGGAGGATATCCAAGAGCTCTGGTAGAGCGAACGAGAACAGGACAAGATGGATACCCATCCTATCGTCGACGTTCACCTGAGCAAGGCGATTATACAGCTACAATAAATCTATATGGTCAAGAAATCGTTTTGGGCAATAGATGGGTTGTGCTCTATTTGCCGGTTCTGTTTAAGACATTTCAAGCACACAATGTTGAAATCTGCAATAGCGTGGAATCTATTAAATATTTCTGCAAATACGTGAACAAGGGCACTGACCAACCCACATTTGCTTTGAGGAATGAATACGACCAAGTCACAAGATTTCAGTTTGGCAGATACACAAGATCTTCAGAAGCAGTAAGGCCCATTTTGAGCTACCCGGTTCACGAAAGACATCCACCTGGGATTCATCTCACTGTCCCCCTTACAGATCGGTTAGAAAATCCGAGACAGACAACTTTGCTGGCATACTTTCGGCTTTGTGAAACCGATGATTTTGCAAAAACTGTTGTACGATGAAATTCCGTCATACTATACTTACGACAAGTAGCGAGGTATCTTGCATCGTAGAAGGGGTGGCAAAGTTGTAGCTGGTGGACTCAGCGTATTTAAAGATGACGTTCTTGGGAGAGTGTAAACCGTTCATTCAAAAATACCGAATGTATTTACATGCGCTTGCTTTTACTTACAGTGAGTGGGCCTACCTATTAACGATCTGCAAATGGTTGAAGGTGTCAAATATCCCACCCACCGAGGTGCTTGCCGAGTGAGGCACTTGCTTTAAGACGATATGCACTGGGATCACGCTCTAGCGGAAGCCTCCATTACTGACAAGCCACATCGCATACGTCATTTGTTTGTCGATTTGTTGGTATTTTGTGGCCTTTCCAATGCTGCAATGTTTTGGAAAATATCAGGATAAGCTGGTGCAGATTTTTACAGGAATATTGGACGAAATACTGAAAATACATTGCGTAATAGTGCTCTTAATGTTTGGACGGTATCTAAATTACGGTTACGTCTATAGGAGGAAATGCTCTCCGTTAAAACGGCTTGCCAGCGCCATTAGTAAAAGACGAACACATCAACAGAGACAACGTAACGGAACGAAGTTACAATTTGACAGAACTTGATGATACCCTGCATAACAGCGTCCGAAAGTTTGCGGAAGAAGAACGCACAATATTCGAACGCGTTTTGAGAGATTTCAGTACTGCTACGTTGCTTCCCAACAATAAAAGAACAACGTAACCTCCGTTATTTTTGTTAGATTATTCTTAGGTTATCGATTTTCTTTAATAACTTGTGGCCAAAGAGAAATATTCTGTTACTTGGTTGTGTAAGGTCTGTAGGAGGGAGGGGGGAACAAGCATTCAGAGCTAACGGCAGAGCGGTGGTGAGCACGAGGGTGGATTTTTTTCGTGTGGTTTTAGGGCGCACAACTTCTACGGTAAATAGCGCCCAAGAACAGAGATTCGCTAGATCTAAAAAAAATTGCTAACTGCTAGTTAGAACATCAAGAACATCAAGAAGAGGCTAAAAACGAAAGATAAAAGACAATTAAAAGGGTTAAATATCCTTGGATAAGTTGGCCAAGTTGATAAAACGCAAAACCCGAGCAGCTGCTCGTGTGTCATCAGCTAAAATTTCCTCCAGAGTAGACGGAAAGTGAAGGGCTACACGGAGATGATTAAAATTAACACAAGTCAGTAAAACATGTCGCACTGTCAGCAGTTTACCGCAGGAGCACAGCGTTGCAGGGGTGGCGGATAGCAAGTGACAGTGGATGAAACGGCAGTGACCGATCCGCAACCGGGCCAGGATGACCACCTCTCGCCGAGAGGGGCGTGAGGTGGTCCTCCAAGCGGTCGGGATCGGTTTTACAGTTCTCAATTTATTGTCGTACAGTGAGAACCACGCACTGTGCCAGGACGACACGATACTCCGGCGAAGAGCCCGTTGAACATCGTCCGATGGGACGCAAAAGATAGCCATGCGAGGCAAAAGAGCTGCTGCCTTGGCTGCTATGTCGGCGGCCTCATTCCCAGGCACACCCACATGGCCAGGGACCCACAGGAAAGAAACGTGACAGCCGTCATCTGCTAGCAACTGGAGGGAGCGTTGGATCCGATACACGAGAGGATGGTTCGAGAAAGGGTCCTTAAGACTCTGCAGGGCACTAAGGGAGTCCGAACATATGGCATAGAAAGGTTGGCGGTGGCGGCAGGTATACAAAACGGTCTGGTGGAGGGCAAAAAGCTCATCCGTGAAATTCGAGCACCGGTCAGGGAGCTTGTATTGGAAACGGTTGTCCTCGACCACGAAGGCAGATCCGACACCAGCAGTGCTCTTGGAACCATCAGTGTAAATAAATATGGCATTACGGAGTTCGACAAGCCTCGAGCGGTATACCAAATCCGGAGTGCTCTCCTTGGGGAGCGAACTAAGTTCAAGGTGAGTGTGAACCTGGGCCTGAGGCCACGGTGGCAATGGGCTTTCACTCAACCGAAGGGTGGAAGGAAGGGTAAAATCGAGCCGCTGTAGCAGGCGGCGAAACTGAACTCCAGGTGGAAGCAAGGCAATCGCAGACAACTGATATTGGCGATCGAGTGAGTCGTCAAAAAATAATAAAATGGATGGCATGCGTACCGACAAGAGTATGTCACGCCGAGTGGTCAAGGGTAATAAAGCAGCCTCGGCATACAGACTTTCAACAGGGCTGGTATAAAATGCACCGGTCGCCAGACGTAATCCCCGATGGTGAATAGAGTTGAGACGGCGAAGAATCGACGGCCGTGCAGAAGAGTATACAAGGCTTCCGTAGTCGAGCTTCAACTGAACAATGGCCCGGTAAAGGTGAAGCAGGACGGTACGATCCGCTCCCCATGACGTGCCACTGAGGACACGAAGAACGTTAAGGGATCAGCCACAACGGGCAGCCAGGTAGGACACGTGTGTGGACCAGCAAAGTTTACGATCCAACATGAGTACCAAGAATTTCGTAGTCTCCACGAAAGGGAGAGCAACAGGGCCGAGACGTAGAGAAGGTGGAAGAAATTCCTTGTATCTCCAGAAGTTTATACACACCGTTTCCACAGTAGAGAATCGGAAGCCGTTTGCGATGCTCCAGGAATATAGACGGTCAAGACAGCGTTGAAGACAACGCTCCAACAGACACGTCCGCTGGGCGCTGCAATAAATTGCGAAATCGTCTACAAAAAGGGATCCGGAAACGTCGGCTGAAAGGCAATCTACGATCGGATTGATTGCAACGGCAAAGAGCGCCACACTCAAGACGGAGCCCTGTGGTACCCCATTCTCCTGGCAAAAGGTATCTGACAAAACAGAGCCCACCCGTACCCGGAACTTGCGATCCGCCAAAAACGCTTGAATGAAAAGAGGAAGGCGGCCCCGAAGGCCCCATGTGTGCAATGTGCGGAGAATGCCCGCTCTCCAACAGGTATCGTATGCCTTCTCCAAGTCGAAGAACACGGCTACTGTTTGACGCTTCTTTAGAAAGTTGTTCATAATGAAGGTCGACAACGTAACGAGGTGATCAGCAGCAGAGCGGTGTCGACGAAAACCGCATTGGATATTAGTCAGGAGGCGGCGAGATTCGAGGAGCCAGACCAACCGAGCGTTAACCATGCGTTCCATCACCTTACAGAGACAGCTCGTCAGAGAAATAGGACGATAGCTGGAAGGAAGATGTTTGTCCTTCCCTGGTTTGGGGATGGGGACAACAATGGCTTCACGCCAACTTGTGGGAACATGACCTTCAGTCCATATGCGATTGTAGGTACTAAGAAGAAAGCACTTGCCCGCAGGAGAGAGGTTCTTCAGCATCTCAATATGAATGGAATAGGGCCCGGGAGCAGAAGACCGGGACAGGGCGAGAGCACGATCTAGCTCCTGCATGGTGAAGGCGACGTTATAATTTTCACGATTAAAAGAGCGGAAAGAAGGCGGCCGTGCCTCCTCTACCTGTTTGCGAGGGAGAAAGGCAGGGTGGTAATGGGCAGAGCTCGAAACCTCCGCAAAGAAACGACCCAATGCGTTTGAAACATCAGCTGGGTCCACGAGGACTGCGTTCTCCACGGTCAGGCCAGGAATCGGGGAGTGGACCTTGATGCCGGACAAACGGCGTAGGCCACCCCAGACAACCGTGGAGGGAGTAAAACGGTTAAAAGAACTAGTAAAAGCAGTCCAGCAAGCTTTCTTGCTGTCGTTCATGATACGACGACATTGCGCTCTCATACGTTTATAATGTATGCAATTCTCCAAAGTTGGGTGGCGGCGGAAGGTGCGTAAAGCACGGCGCCGGGCTCTAAGCGCGTCGCGGCAGGCTGCAGTCCACCAAGGGACCTGGACACGACGTGGAGAAGAGGATGTACGAGGTATGGAACGTTCAGCAGCAGTGAGAATAACCTCTGTGAGGTATTCGACCTGACTGTCACAGTTGGGAAAATTCTGATTGTGAAAAACAGCCATGGAAGAATAAAGCCCCCAGTCGGCTTTAGAAATGTTCCAACTGGTGGGACGTGGAGATGGGGAATGATGTAGGAAGTGGATGATACAAGGGAAATGGTCACTCGAGTACGTGTCAGAAAGTGCATACCACTCAAACCGACCGGCAAGCTGAGGAGTGCATATTGCGAGGTTTATATGGGAATAAGTGTGTGTTGTATCAGAAAGGAAGGTCGGTGCACCGGTGTTGAGGCAGACAAGATCGAGGTGGTGGAGAATGTCCACCAAAAGGGAACCTCTCGGACAAGGTGCCGGAGAGCCCCATAGGGGGTGGTGGGCATTAAAGTCGCCTACCAACACGAAAGGTGAAGGGAGCTGGTCAACAAGGTTTAGCACATCTGCCCTAGTAAGGGCAGATGACGATGGCGAATATATATTACAGAGGGAGAAGGTAAATGTGGATAAGGTGATGCGGACGGCAACTGCCTGTAGGTGAGTGTGCAAGGAAATGGGATGGAAATAGACGTCGTCTCGAAGGAGCATCAGAACCCCTCCATGGGCTGGGACACCTTCCACGGGTGGCAGGTCGAACCGCACAGAGGTGTAGTGTGGAAAGTCTGCACGATCACGTGGACGCAACTTAGTTTCCTGGAGGCAGACTAGAAGCGGGCAGTGCAATCGAAGGAGTAGTTTTAACTCCTCCCGATTGGAACGAATGCCGCGAATGTTCCATTGAAGGAGCGCCATGATAAAAATGAGAGAAGAAATAAGGATAAAAACCAAGTAGCGAGCGGGGTCACCTCGACGGCCGCTGAGGACCGGATTTCGAGGGAACACTGCTATCGCTGTCTGGGGGCAAAGGGTCATGTTCCATTGGTTCGACCGACGCGCCTGCCATCTCCCTGAGTTGATCAGGAGAGGCAGTTTCCACCGCCGGTAAAGGGCCGGGCGCCCGGCAAACGGAGCGTCCCGGTGAAACAGAAGACGGCCGAGGCCGGCAACTGTTGGACGGCGTGACAGATGGGTCACGCCTCGGCGGGGAAGGAGAGGAACTCTTTTGTCAGCTCTTCTGGAAGAGTGACGGCGGGAAGAGGCAGTTGACGGTTGGGAAGCCTGAGAACGCAGAAAATCCTCACGGACGGCTTCCTTTTTCAAGGTCCGGGCATCTTGTTTAGGTGCCCGCGGTTTACTAGAGTTTGACGAAGACTGTACCCTAGAAGCAGCAAGAGGGAGCGGGGACGTGGAACGGGCAATCTTCGGGCTGGCGGATCGCACAACTGTGTCAGCGAAAGTGAAGTCACATGTCTGGGTACTGGAATCCTTGGTAGGTCGAGTTGAGGTGAGTACCTTACTGTATGTACCCGCTGGGAGGACAGTGGGCTTTCGACTCGCCAACAACTTTGGAGCGGCAGATGTTGATACCTTCTCCGTAACCCGAATTTGCTGGATTACCTTCTCATCCTTGTATACAGGGCAGTCGCGAGAGGAAGCTGCATGGTCACCGTTGCAGTTTAGGCAGTGAGGGGACGGAGGTGGGCAATCCCCCTCATGGGCGTCCCTACCACAAGTGACACACTTTGCTGCATTTGGGCAATGTTCAGCGCGTTGGGTTAGGTACATAAGGGCGGACGGAGATGACTTCATACCCTGCTTTGACCTTCGACGGGAGGTCAACTTTGTCAAACGTCAAAAACACAGTACGAGTCGGTGTCAGATGGTTATCGACCTTTTTCATGACCCTGTGGACGGCTGTCACACCCTGATCGGACATATACGATTGGATATCTTCATCAGACAACCCGTCAAGGGATCTCGTGAATACTACCCCCCCCCCCCCCCCGTGACGAGTTGAGTGTGCGGTGCGCTTCGACCTTAACTGGAAAAGTGTGCAATAACGTAGTACGTATCAGTTTTTGGGCTTGGAAGGCACTTTCCACTTCCAGCAACAATGTGCCATTGCGCTGACGTGAACAGGTTTTAACAGAGCCAGCAATTGCATCTACACCTTTCTGTATAACGAAAGGATTGACAGAATTGAAATCCTTTCCGTCGGTGCGAGAGACAACCAGAAATTTAGGTACATTAGGCAGAGTCTTTTTAGGCTGAGGCGAGTCTAACTTACGTTTATGGGTCAACGTCACGAAAGAAGATAAGGAAGTCATCGCGGAAGTGTCCCCCGTGATTACCGGCGTCTCCGATGGCGCGCTCCTTCCTAGTGGGGGCCCTCTCCGAGGGCTTACCCGCCTTAGGTGATTGTTCACACCTCAGGTCACACCTCCCGAGAACTGACGGAGGGACCAATCGGCACGTTCGGAAGGTACCAGCTCGGGTAATCACCCCTCCCTGGGCCTGGCCTTTACCAGGGGGTACGTACGTGCCCTACTTGTCTACCCGGGGCGGGGAATTACGCGTTACCCCGTCACCTGCTACGCACGATAATGCGTGGGTCGGCCTTCAGACACGCACAGGGAGGAAAGAAGAAGAGGATAGGAAAGGAAGAGAAAGAAGGAAAGAAAAGAAGTGTCTCAAACGCCGAGGCGGAGACTAATGAGGAGAAGAAGGCTAGGAGAGTTCAAGGAGAGAAAGACAGAAAACGAAGGGTAAGAAAGGAAGGAACGAAGGAAGAAAAACCACAACAAGAACCACCGTATCTCACGAAATATGCCCGTCTCCGGGCGAAGGCATAAACCGGGAGGGAAAGTGAAGCAGCCTGGGGCAGAAGAAAGGCTGCTCCGGCTCGGGGCCCCGTGCGCGCCACACACGTACCCACAAAAGAACTGTGGGCCCCCTGGGGGGACCAGGATGGGCAGTTTCCACCACCGGTAAAGGGCCGGGTGCTCGGCAGACGGAGCGTCCCGGTGAAACAGGCGACGGCCGAGGCCGGCAACTGTTGGGTGGCGTGACGGATGGGTCACGCCTCGGCGGGGAAGGAGAGGAACTCTTTTGTTGGCTCTTCCTGGAAGAGTGACGGTGAGAAGAGGCAGTTGGCGGTTGGGAAGCCTGAGAACGCAAAAAATCCTCACGGACTGGTCCTTTTTTTAAGTCTGGGCATCTTGTTTAGGTGCCCGCAGTTTACTAGAGGTTGATGAAGACTGTACCTTAGAAGCAGCAGGAGGAAGCGGGGACGTGGAACGGGCAATCTTCGGGCTGGCGGACCGCACAACTGTCAGCGAAAGTGAAATCACAAGTCTGGGTACTTGAATCCTTAATAGGTCGAGTGGAGGTGAGGACCTTACTGTATGTGCCCCCTGGGAGGACAGTGGGCTTTCGACTCGCCAACAACTTTGGAGCGGCAGATGTTGATACCTTTTCCGTAACCCGAATTTGCTAGATGACCTTTTCATCCTTATATACAGGGCAGTCCCGAGAGGAAGCCGCATGGTCACCGTTGCAATTAAGGCAGTGAGGGGACGGAGGTGGGCAATCCCCCTCATGGGCGTCCCTACCACAAGTGTGACATTTTGCTGCCTTAGGGCAAGATTGACGTGTGTGGTTGTATCGGTGGCATTGAAAACGGCGTGTTGGGTTAGGTACATAAGGGCGGACGGAGATGACTTCATACCCTGCTTTGACCTTTGACGGGAGTTCCACTCTGTCGAACGTCAAAAACACAGTACCAGTCGGTGTCAGCTGGTTATCTACCTTTTTCATCACCCTGTGGACGGCTGTTACACCCTGATCGGACATATAGGTTTGTATGTCTTCGTCAAACAACCCGTCAAGGGATCTCGTAAAAACTACCCCCCCCCCCCCCCCGTGACGAGTTGAGTGTGCAGTGCGCTTCTACCTTGACTGGAAACGTGTGTAACATTGTAGTCCAAATCAGTTTTTGGGCCTGGAAGGCACTGTCTGCTTCCAGTAACAATGTCCCATTGCGATGCCCCTCAGGGGCTCAGCATTAATTTGCTGAGTACGGGCTTGGCGAACCCGGGGTCCTGAGCCGTGGGCTGTGTCGCGCCAACAGTCCGCTACACCGTAAGCTCTGTGCGTGCCTCAACGACCATCGTTCGGCGCGACGGTGGAACGTTGTACGTCTCAGAGCCCGGGGATCTTGGCTTAATCGCCCGGGTCGCGAGGACGGTACAAACCTCTATAAAAAAAAACTGACTGATGGAGACTTTCTTGTCCACCAAACCGCAGTTCTTCGTTGACCATCGAGGACAAGTACGGTGAGGTGGAGTCATTCTCAAAAATGAGAAGTGGGGCTGTTTTGATACAGACGGCTTCCTCAGCCCAGTCCAGGGCATTATTGGCCTGTGACAAGCTGGGTGATATACCTGTCAGTGTCACGCCCCATAAGACCCTCAATATGGTCCAAGGTCTAATTTACCATCGCGACTTATTGTCGCAGTCCGATGAGGAGTTACGGACCAACCTGGAACGCAGAGGAGTTCACTTTGTAAGACGTATTTATAGGGGACCTAAGGATAACAGAGTTGCCACCGGTGCGTTCATCCTGGCCTTTGAGGGCGATACACTGCCCGAGAAGGTCAAGGTCATGATCTACCGGTGCGACGTCACACCGTATGTCCCGCCCCCTATGAGGTGCTTCAGGTGCTGGAAGTTTGGGCAAATGTCCTCCCGGTGTACTTCCAGCCCTGCATGCAGGGAATGTGGACGTCCAGCTCATCCGGACACTCCCTGCACGCCACCTCCCGTCTGTGTGAAATGTTATCAGCTGCATCCGCCGTGCTCCCCGGACTGTAAAGTCCTACACAAAGAACGAAAAATAATGGAGATTAAGACCTTGTACCGACTGTCATACAATGAGGCGAGAAAGAAATATGAGCGGCTCCATCCGGTAAACATGACCACCTCTTATGCTGTAGTAACGTCGTCCCCGCGCACTACGGGTACGACATCTACCAAGGTATCGCCTCCTCCTGTGGGCCCTAGGGGCCACAAAACTACCACTGCCCCCTCGTTAGGTGGGGGCAATACTCCATCTGCTGCTGCAGCACCTGTTGTGGAGGCAACTTCCCCACAACCATCGGGGACACCAGTCCCCAACCCCCAGCCGGAGAAGCAACAGCTTCCTCCGGCACCTCTCCCTCGGAAGGGGTCCTTCGGGACGCTCCCTTCTGGGGAGTCCCAGGGTGCGCCAGTGGATCCCAGCCTTTGGCTGAAGGATCCGAAGCCTGCTGGTCGAAGGGCTTCTGGCTCTTCGACGGCCCCTGATGCCACTCCCGTGAAGTCCTCCCAGCCCTTAACACCAAAGGGCCAGCGAGAGGGCAAAAAGAAAGTGAAGAAGAAGAAGAAGAAGAAGAAGAAGAAGAAGACTGACCCAAAGGAGGACTCTTCGGCGATTCAGAAGGAACGCTCCATCACATCTTCGGCCTCTGAAGATGAGGTGGAGATCCTCGCGTCGCCTTAGGATCTCGCCATACTTGGGTCGCCAGAACCGATGGTTCTGGACCCTGCAGAGTCTGCGGAGTTGGCAGCAGGTGCCACTGCTGAATAACCATTCAACATCTTAACTTATGGATATTCAGCACGCTGCAAAAGACATCTTGCAGTGGAATTGCGGCGGTTTTTTCCGCCGTCTGACTGAGCTGCGGCAATTACTCTGCCACTTCCCTGCTATCTGCCTCGCCTTGCAGGAAACATGGTTCCCCGTCGAGAGGACCCCAGCCTTCCGAGGCTATCGGGGCTATTTTAAGAACCGAAACTCCTACAACAGAGTTTCCGGCGGCGTATGTGTTTATGTTCACACTTCAGTACCCAGTGCTGCTGTGCCTCTGCAAACACCTCTAGAGGCAGTCGCTGTACGGCTCCGGTTATTACAAGATTTTACGATCTGCTCTGTCTACCTTCCACCAGATGAAGTCGTCTCTCCCGTAGACCTCGCTGCCTTGGTCGCCCAACTTCCCCCACCCTTTCTTCTTTTGGGGGATTTCAACGCCCACCACACACTGTGGGGTGGCACACAGACCTCGGCCCGGGGTAGGGATGTTGAGTCTTTACTATCAGAGCAGAATCTTTGCCTTTTAAACACCGGTGCTCCTACTCACTTTAGTGTAGCGCATGGTACTTATTCTGCAATAGACTTGTCTGTCTGCAGCCCTAGCCTTCTTCCACATCTCACCTGGAGGGTCCACGACGACCTGTGTGGTAGCGACCATTATCCTATCTTCCTGTCGCTCCCACAGCGTTTGCCTGCCGACCGCCTGCCTCGCTGGTCCCTCCGTAGGGCTGACTGGCCAGCCTATTCCGCAGCTGCTGTACTATCCTCTCACTTTCCAGCTGATGTTGATGCCGCCGTTGAGCAGTTCACAGCGGCCGTTGTTTCTGCAGCCGAAAACTCTGTCCCCACCACGTTCGGTTCGCTCTGTCGTACATCGGTGCCCTGGTGGTCACCGGAGTTCGCTGAGGCCATCCGGGAACGTCGGCGAGCTCTACAGCGCCACCGACGCCACCCTTGTGTCGAACATCTCGTGGCCTTTAAGCGTCTCCGAGCACGAGCCCGGCGACTGATACAGGAAAGTAAGAGGGCTTCCTGGGAGAAGTACGTCGCCTCCATTGGTTCCCGCGCTTCTCCTTCCAAGGTGTGGTCGCAGGTTCGACGCCTCTTTGGGCACCGCCCACCGGCGGGAATTCCGTGTCTCAGCGTTCAGGGTACGCTCTGTACTGACCCCGTCGCCGTCGCTGAGCACCTGGCGGATCATTTTTGTCGCATCTCAGAGACTGCTGCTTATGGTGCAGACTTTCGCGCCCTTGAAGGGCGAGCAGAGAGACACCTGCTTTCATTTCGAACGCGACGTCGGGAACCATACAACGTCCCGTTCACTGAGTGGGAGTTTGAAGGTGCCCTTACTGCATGCCCTGATACCTACCCTGGACCCGATCGCATCCACAGTCAGTTCCTCCGATACCTATCAGCGGATGCCAAGAGCCAACTTCTCGCCCTGCTTAATCGGATATGGCTGGAGGGTGTTTTTCCGTCCTCGTGGCGGGAAAGCATTATCATTCCGGTGATTAAGCCTGGGGCAGATCCGCAGGTGGCTGATAGTTACCGCCCGATCAGCCTCACCAACGTTCCATGCAAGCTTCTCCAACGCTTGGTGAGTCAGAGGCTCATGTGGATCCTCGAGGACCGGGGACTTTTGGTGCCACAACAGGGTGGGTGCCGTCAAGGTCGCTCCGCCGTTGACAATCTTGTGTCACTGGAGTCGGCCATCCGTACAGCATTTAGTCGCCGTGAACACCTGGTTGCCGTATTTTTCGACCTGCGGAAAGCATACGACACTACCTGGCGCTACCATATCTTGTCTACGCTGTATGACTGGGGTTTACGGGGTCCGCTTCCCATATTCATTCAGAATTTCCTGGCGTTGCGTTCTTTTAGAGTTCGTGTTGGTTCTTGTTTTAGCTCACCTCATTGTCAAGAGAACGGAGTCCCGCAGGGTTCCGTTCTCAGTGTCCCTTTAGTTTTAGTCGCCATCAACGGCCTTGCGGCGGCCGTGGGGTCATCGGTATCCACTTCCTTGTATGCCGATGACTTCTGCATGTATTTTAGCTCCACCAGCATCAGTGTTGCTGAACGTCGGTTGCAACTGGCCATTCGAAAAGCGCAGTCGTGGGCGTTTGCCCACGGTTTTCAGTTCTCTGCGTCGAAGACCCGTGTGATGCATTTCTGCCGACGTCGGGCAGTACACCCAGAACCCGAACTCTATTTAGCTGGAGACCTGCTACATGTCGTAGAAACACACACATTTCTAGGTATGCTGTTCGACAACCGTCTCACCTGGGTGCAACACTTTCGCCAGCTGAAACGAAAGTGCTGGCGACACCTCAACATCCTGCGTTGTCTCAGCCACACTGTTTGGTGAGCCTCACGCCCAACGCTCCTACAACTTTACAAGGCCCTCATTCAGTCACGCCTAGACTATGGCTGCATAGTCTACGATTCGGCTGCGCCATCAGCACTGCAGGCTTTGGACCCAATTTTACACTGTGGTGTCCGTTTAGCTACGGGGGCTTTTCGCACGAGCCCGGTGACAAGCCTCCTTGTCGAAGCTGGAGTCCTCCCGCTGCGGTTCCGTAGGCAACACCTGCTGGCATCCTATGTTGCTCGTGTTCAGGCCTCGCCCTTCCACCCGAACAGCCGGCTCCTTTTTCCAGACGCTGCGCTACCTATCCCTCCACGACAGCCAAGGTCGGGATACCCGATCTCTGTCTGTGTTCGTCTCCTTCTTTCGTCTCTCACATCCTGTCCACTTCCAACCCCTTTCCACTATTCGTTTCACACCCCTCCTTGGTCCATTCCTCGTTTGCAGCTCCGTCTGGACCTGTCCCATGTGTCGAAGGCCTCTGTTTCTCCCGTACATCTCCGTCACCAGTTTCTGCAAATGCTCGAGCCGTTCCGTGCCGCAGACGCCATTTACACAGATGGTTCCGTAGTAGATGGCCGTGCTGGGTATGCCTTCCTACATCACAACCACGTAGAACAGCATTCTCTGCCCTGTGAGAGTAGTATCTTCTCCGCCGAGCTGGTCGCTATTCTCAGAGCTCTCCAACATCTCAAAGCCTGCCCCAGGGGGGAGTCATTCATCATCTGTACTGACTCCCTGAGTGGCTTACAAGCAATCGACCAGTGTTTCTCTCGGCACCCAATAGTGCAGTCGATCCAGGACGCTGTTCACTCCCTATGCCAATCAGGCCGTTCTGTGGTCTTTGTGTGGACCCCAGGTCATGTTGGCATACCAGGGAATGAGCATGTAGATCGATTGGCCAAGCAGGCCACTATGGGACCACCTCTCACAATTGGCGTCACGGAACAGGATGTTAAACTGGTGTTGCACCGGAGGGTGCGCGAGGCTTGGAGCACCGAGTGGGTTACGGCGACTGCACCGAATAAGCTTCGGGCAGTGAAGCTCTCCACAGCTTTGTGGAAATCTTCACTGCGGCCGACCCGCCGAGAGTCAGTTGTCCTCTGTCGCCTCCGGATTGGACATACGTGGCTCACCCACGGATATCTTCTTCGGCGTGAGGCTCCACCCGTGTGTCGATGTGGCACTGTATTGACAGTGGCCCATCTTTTGATGGCCTGTCCACTTTTAGCCGACCTGCGGCACTATTTTACTCTTCCAGATGCACTACCTATAGTTTTAGGAGACGACGCCTCTATGGCTACCAAAGTTTTACGTTTTATCCGCGCTGCTGGTTTTTATGACTCGATCTAACGGTAGGTGCTGTGGCCTGACATCTTAGGCCACCACCACTCCCGTTTTTTACCTTTTCCGCCCTTAGGGGTTCTTAGTGTATGCAGTATGGCTGGCTCATCCTTTTTTTTCTTTGTGATCAGCCAGCCAAGGTACTCTGCTATCCAGTTTTATTGCTGACTTTCTTTTACCATTTCTGTGTGTCTTCGTTTTAAGTTATCAGAGGTTTATCCATTGTCAACCTGTCCCTTATGTGCGTGATCATTTTTAGAGCTTTGTTTAATTTTGTCGTTCTTGGCAGTGGACTCTGAGCTAGTAACAAAGGACTGATGACCTAGATGTTTAGTCCCCTCAATACCCAACAACAACAACAACACCCATTGCGATGATGCGAACAGGTTTTAACAGGGCCAGCAATTGCATCAACACCTTTCTGGAGGACGAAAGGATTTACAGACGTGAAATCTTTACCGTCGGTGCGAGAGGCAACAAGAAATTTCGGTAGATTAGGCAGA
This sequence comes from Locusta migratoria, assembly GCA_026315105.1. Taxonomy (NCBI): domain Eukaryota; kingdom Metazoa; phylum Arthropoda; class Insecta; order Orthoptera; family Acrididae; genus Locusta; species Locusta migratoria. The sequence continues at coordinate 568,964,413 of CM048746.1, forward strand.
GTCTTCTTTTGCTGAGGCGAATCTATCTTACGTTTCTGGGTCAACGTCACTGAAGAAGAGAAGGAAGTCATCGCGGAAGTGTCTCCCGTGATTACCGGCGTCTCCGATGGCGCGCTCCTTCCTAGTGGGGCCCTCTCCGAGGGCTTACCCGCCTTAGGTGATTGTTCACACCTCAGGTCACACCTCCCGAGAACTGACGGAGGGACCAATCGGCATGTTCGGAAGGTACCAGCTCGGGTTATCACCCCTCCCTGGGCATGGCCTTTACCAGGGGGTACGTACGTGCCCTACTTGTCTACCCGTGGCGGGGAATTACGCGTTACCCCGTCACCTGCTACGCATGATAATGCATGGGTCGGCCTTCAGACACGCACAGGGAAGAAAGAAGAATAGAGGAAGTGAAGAGAAAGAAGGAATGAAGTGTCTCAAACGCCGAAGCGGAGACTAATGAGGAGGAGAAGAAGGCTAGGAGAGTACAGCAAGGAGAGGAAGATAGAAACAAAGGGTAGGAAAGGAAGGAACCAAGGAATAAGAGAAATGACAACAAGAAACCACCTTAACTCGCGAAAGACGCCCGTCTCCGGGCGAAGGCATAAACCGGGAGGGAAAGTGAAGCAGCCTGGGACAGAAGAAAGGCTGCTCCGGCTCGGGGCCCCGTGCGCACCACACACATACCCACAAAAGAACTGTGGGGCCCCCTGGGGGGACGAGGGTGGATTTGTTATATGGAGCTGCAGCGGTTCCCGGAAGACGCCTTACAGCTGAAGACAGCAGCAGTTACAACTGAGGCGTGAGCCTTCCAAGTATTTTCGTACACATTACCTCCATGTGGCTGGCACCACCAACGCTAGCGTAGTCTGGGCGAGACCGTCAGGAGGAATAGGTTGTGCCTCCAAAGGCGGTGTACGGTGCTTTGCGAGGGGAGAGCTGGGCAAATATATGAAAGACAGACCCCTGGAACTACCACGTTTGGCGCCAAGGGTGGCATCCGCTAAAACACTGTACGTCTCTGGCGCCAAGGTGGGGGGCGTCGCAATTGTACAATAACGAGGGACTTTGGTCGTTTGCTGGTAACAACGTGCTGGCCGTGTTTTCGGCGGTGCCTGAAGTCCATCCGCCGCCACCGTGAGAACGCTGGGCGTATTGGCGAGGCCCGACCGGTGGAAACGCAGGAAAGCTGGCCATTGGCTGCTGTTTTATATTAAGGGGGTTTGGCTGTTCGACTCCTGAACGCAATCCGTGATTGGCGCCTCACTGTGGATTGGCGTTTCAGTTGAGATAGGCGGATACTGGAGGCTTTGCAGAGAGGTGACGGAGATGGAGTAGAGTAGGAGAGACTTGTTTGAGCAGCTGAGAAAAGCAGATGCTTCTCTTCTGCTGCCTGTTTATACTTTTGTTCGAACAGCGGTACTTAGCGCTATTAGTACAAGTTTTGGAGCAACTCCAAAAGTTGTACCACAAACTCTAGTATTGGCAAGCCGAGAGTAAGGTCAGCCTGCCTGATATTAGACGCACCGGCGCGCTTATTACGATTGTGACAGTTCTGGTGTCACCTCTGCCTACAGTACATTTGTGTATCACGCGTAAATTGTCTGTAGTGGCACGACATAGCCGAACGAGTGTGATCGTAGGCACCGAGATCCGCTGGGGTCGAAGTTAGCTGATATTAGAACTTTTTGCTGTACAAGGGTTGTATGATCGTCATGATGTACTAGCCCGAGTTTTCCACTTGAAGTTGCTAATCTAACATAGCGCTTCTGGAATACGAAGCTGAAGTATCTCTAGGTCCGCGACTTGCCGTAATCGACGCACTCAGCCACCGCCCAGCCGTCGTGTTGCCGACATCGCCAGCCAGCACAGTTTCGGTACGTATCGCGTGCATTTGCTAGTGTTTGGATGAGTCTTCACGTTTTCGGATTATTGAAAACTGTAGGTAAACTCTCAAATCTGGTATTGGAATATTCCACTAGATTACTCCACGGTTTGCTGTTAAATGTGAATTGTCGCAAGTGCTTAGAATCAAATACAATTATCCTTGACTTACCAATCACTTGCTGTAGGAGTGTATATTCTACTTTGTATATTATGTTCGTTAAATTTGATATGTTTTGAAATGTTTGTGAATTTTATTTTCAATTCTGACGTTCATTCGACTTCAGAGAATAAAACGAGTCAAAACAAATTTCTTTACTCAAATCATTCAAATTAGGTAACCCCCTTTATACAATTTTGGATGGGTTTTATTACTTGGAAATTAGAGTATCAGTTCATTAACTGGTCGACTGTGGGTCACCCATGCCAACCCTTTAATATTGCCGTGAGTATTCAGAGGGCACACGAGGTACAGTGGTTATCTGTGCTTGCTGTCCCCAGTTCAAATTGTTGTTGTTGGTTGTTTTAAGGGGACTAAACAGCTAGGTTAACAGTCCCCTGTTCCTAGCTGAGAGTCAACTGTCAATAAAGATAAAACAATGCCCTGAAAATGACACTGCACAAAAGGGCAGGTTGACAATAAACAAGCCACTGACAATACAAAACGAAGACACACACAATTAGTAAAAGAATGTCACGAATAAAACTGGATAGCAGAGTACCTTGGCTGGCTGATCACAAAGAAAAAACAGGATGAGCCAGCCACACTGCACACACTAAAAACCCCTAAGGGTGCGAAAAGGTAAAAAGCTGGGTTGGTGGTGGCCTAAGATACCAGGCCACAGGATCCACCGTTAGATAGAGTCATAAAAACCAGCAGCGCGGATAAAACGTAAAACTTTGTTAGCCATAGAGGCGTCGTCACCTAAAACTAAGTGTAGTGCGTCTGGCAGATTAAAAGAGTGCCGCAGGTTGGCTAAAATCGGACAGTCCATCAAAAGATGGGCCACAGTCATTACGACACCACATCGACACACGGGCGGGGACTCACGGCGTAGGAGATACCCATGGGTCAACCACGTGTGCCCAATACGGAGCCAGCAGAGGATAACCGCCTCTCGGCGGATCGGACGCAGTGAAGACTTCCACAGGGGTGTGGACAGCTTCACTGCCCGAAGCTTGTTTGGCGCATTCACCATAGCCCACTCTGCGCTCCAAGCCTCGCGCACCTTCCGGTGCAACACCAATTTCATATCAGGTTCCATGACGCCAATATTTAGCGGTGGCTCCATAGTGGCCTGCTTGGCTAAGCGATCTACTTGTTCATTCCCTGGGATGCCGACGTGGCCCGGGGTCCATACAAAGACCACAGAACGGCCAGATCGGCTTAGAGAGTGAACAGTATCTTGGATCGACCTTACCAATGGCTGGCGAGAAAAAACACTGGTCGATCGCTTGTAAGCCACTCAGGGTGTCAGAACAGATGACAAATGACCCCTTGGGGCACCCTTTGAGGTGTTGCACCGCCCTTAGAATGGCGACCAGTTCGGCAGAGAAAATGGAACTCTCACCTGGCAGAGAATGCTGCTCCACATGGTCGATATGAAGAAATGCATACCCAGCATGGCCATCTATTACGGAACCATCTGTGTAGACGGGTTTTGCGGCATGGAACGAGTCTAGGAGTTGTAGAAAGTCGTGGCGGACATGTCTAGCGGAAACCGAGTCCTTTGACGTACAGGACAGATCCAGAGGGAGCTCCGCCACGGGCAGAGAAAAATTTATTTCTTTGAATTTACTATTTCTAGAATGTTCTACATTTTTCTTATGTTTGATGTCCTTGTAAGTTCCAGAAAATTCATTGTATATATAAATAGTGGAGCATTTTGAGCAGGAGGCAGTCTGAAGTTTACGCTTGTGTTAGTAATAAACCTGTTTTAAGCGTAAAGGGTTGTGCTCTATCGTCTTGGTCCAAGTACGAGCCCAAGGAAAGGTAGCACTTACTGAGGGAGATAAACACTTTATTACAGTAGAGTTCCGATACTCTATAGACCGAAGGTTGGCTAAGTTTGTGAAATTGCCGGGTTATCCGAATGGCGTCAAAAATAGATATTTTGTTACAAAATACTTCCTATTCGTGCTTTAGAATACAATACAAATGATGGAATACAGTAGCACAAAATATATTTAAGAAAAATCTGAAATCAAAGAAGCCTACAAATAAAAAGATATTTTAAATAATGAAATGTATAATCTGCACTTGCTTTTAAGTAGTCAAACTTCTCCCCTGATTTTTTCGAAGATGCTCAGTTTTATAGATGACAAGATTAATGTCCTGCGAGATACAATTGCCGATAGACACCAAAAGAAAATCAATTCCTTGATAAATAAAGAAAACAAAGTCATAAACGATAATGCAGAAAATATACATAAGTTTTATGCTAGGGTTGTGAACCTTACTGACAAACAATTTGATAAAAATGAAACTAATATTTTAAACAAAGGCCTAAAATATAACCTAATGCCTTCTTTAAACCAAACTTACATTAAACGAATAATTGTGTATGTGAAAGTTGCAAATCAATTTGCCAAACTTAGTAAGTAAGAAGCATGTAAAATAGTCCTGCAAACCAAAGAACTCATCACGAAAGAAGAAAGTAGGCCTAAGTTAAATAGTGAACACTACATTATAAGAAGTATAAACGACAAATTGGCTTTAGGTAAAGCAATTGTAACTAAAGATGATAAAGGGAATACCCTTGTGATCACAGGCGAGGATGAATATATTGCCAAAACCATCCAGTTTTTCAATGAAAATGATATCAATGAAGTCAACGAAGATCCAACTGTTAAATTCGAAAACAATTAAAAGGTTAATCGATAATAGCAATTTTCTGCTCCCTCCTGAAGAAAAGAATTCCCTCAAAATAATGAACCCACAGTTGTTTAAGCTTAGATCACAATTTAAGTTGCATAAACAGAATGTCCCAGTACGTCCCGTTGTTAATAAAAGAAGCTGTCCATATAAGATGATTAATATTAAGAATAGCTTTGAGCTTGCGCAAGCTATCTGTACTATTGACATACCAGATGATGCTAGATTTGCCTCGTTGGATATTACAAATTTATATACCAACATCCCAATCAAAGAAACCAATGACATAATCAAAAATAATCTATTGAAACACAAAACATTGAGTGTAGGAGAGATGGTAGAACTCTTAGAACTACTAGAGTGCTCTCTTGATTTTAACTATTTCTCTTTTAACAACAAAATTTATCACCAGAAGGATGGATTGGCAATGGGCAATTCCTTAGCAGGAACCTTAGCAGATATATTTGTTAACAACATTGAGGTCAGATTTTTTAAAGAGAATCCTGAAATCGCCAATAAAATTATCTATTATAGCAGGTATGTAGACGACACCCTATTACTTTACAGAGGTTCAAAAGAAGAAATTTATACTCTAGCTACTACTTTAGGCAACATGCATCCAAAATTACGCTTCACAGTAGAACATGAAACTGAAAAAACAATTTCCTTGACCTTACCATTTCTAATAATAATGGCAAACATTACTTCACAATATATAGGAAGCCAACGGCAACGGACACTATTATCAATGCCACTTCCTGTCACCCATGGAAATATAAAAGAGCATTTTTTTGTTCTATGATCCATAGATTATTAAAACTCCTTTTAACTGATGAAATTGTTGTTGTTGTTGTTGTTTGTTTAAGGGGGACAAGACTGCAATGGTCATCAGTCCCCCATTCCATCTCTAGGCGTCAAAAGTAAATCCAAACACGTAAAAGATAACACGCCTAGAGTTTAAAACAGCGAAGTGGGAGAGGAGTCCCACTAGTCCATAAAACATCATCAAGAATAACAAGACTAAACGAGAAGACGGTCACACAAAGACAACTTACAACAAAGAAACCGATGGCCGTGGTTGACCGACCATAAGAATAAAAAGGAAAAGTCAACCACTCGGTCATACACATAGAAATCTCCAGTTAGAGATAACGATAAAATCCCCCTGCTCGAAGAAAACGTAAAACGGTATCTGCCATTGTGGCATCGTCACCTAACACTTCCGATAAAACAGCAGGGAGGTTAAAATGTCTCCGCAAGGCGGCTAAAAGGGGGCAGTACAACAATATATGGACGACTGTCAAATTGGAGCCACACCGACAATGGGCTGGGTCCTCACCCCGAAGGAGATGTCCATGGGTGAGCCACGTATGCCCAATGCGGGGGCGACACAAAACCACTGAGTTCCGTCGTGAACCGCGCAATGGTGGAGCGCCATGCAACCGTCGTTTCCTTGACCACCCGGAGCTTGTTGGGCGTGCGCAGGCTACGCCACTCAGTATCCCAAAGCTGACGTACTCGCTGGCGCAACAATGAACGGAGATCAGAAGCCGGGAGGCCGATCTCTAGACAGGACATACCTACAGCCTGCTTGGCAAGCCTGTCAACACGTTCATTGCCCGGGATACCAACGTGACCCGGAGACCAAATGAACGTCACTGATCGCCCAGACAGTTCAACGGCACGAAGCGCCTCCTGTATGGCCAACACCAGGGGTGACCGCGGGTAACACTGCTCCAGAGCTCGGAGGCTGCTCAGGGAGCCGCTGCAAACAGCAAAAGACTCGCCTGAGCAAGACCGGATATGCATGAGAGCTCTGTGAATGGCCACCAGCTCTGCAGTGTAAACACTGCAGCCATTCGGCAGAGAGTGCTGTTCCACATGGTCACCATGAGTATACGCAAAACCCACACAGCCATCAACCATGGAACCATCTGTGTATATCAGGTCATAACCACGGAATTCCGCTATGATAGCCGAGAACTGACGGCGGAGCGCCTCCAGTGGAACTGAGTCTTTGAGCCCCTGGGCAAAGTCCAGCCGAGTAGACGGCCTTGGCAAACACCACGGAGGTGTACGGGCACGGACTCGATAGGAAGATGGAAGGGGAGAAGACTCAAGCTCCTGCAGGAGGGACTGAACCCGATAAGCAATCGTATGACCTGATCTGGGGCGTCGCTGATGGGGACGGACCACCACATCAGGAAAGAGGAGACGATGGTTCGGGTGGCCTGGGGAGCAATACACATGGGCTGCGTAAGCTGCAAGTAGGTGTTGGCGGCGGATCCGCAAGGGTGGAACCCCAGCCTCCACTAGTAAGCTGTTCACTGGGCTGGTGCGGAAGGCACCCGTCACGATGCGAACCCCACAGTTGTGAATGGGGTCCAGTAGGTGCAGTGCCGAAGGTGCCACAGACCCATAGGCAATGCACCCAAAATCGAGACGGGACTGCACCAGCGCCGTGTAAAGCCACAACAGTGTGGAGCGGTCAGCACCCCAGGTCGTATGACCCAAGTGTCTGAGAAGGTTTAGATGGCGCCAGCACTTTCTTTTCAGCTGACGAATGTGGGGGAGCCATGTCAGCCGGGCGTCAAAGACCAGTCCCAAAAACCCGTCGAGTTTTTACTACGGTAAGCAGTGCATCATTAAGATAAAGTTCAGGCTGCGGGTGGACAGTCCGATGCCGACAGAAGTGCATCACTCTGGTCTTGGAGGCGGAAAACTGAAAGCCGTGGGTAAGCGCCCAGTTCTGCGCCTTCTGAATAGCACCTTGCAACCTGCGCTCGGCAACTTGGGTGCTACAGTAACTAAAAGATAGACAAAAGTCGTCAGCATAAAGTGAAGGGGACACCGACGATCCAACCGCTGTCGCTAAATCGTTGATGGCAATTAAAAATAATGGAACGCTTAAAACAGAACCCTGAGGAACCCCGTGTTCCTGGATATGAGAGGAGCTCAGGGAAGCACCAATTTGAACACGAAAGGTACGGACGGCTAAAAAATTCTGGATAAAAATCGGCAGGGAGCCCTGGAGGCCCCAGTCGTATAAAGTGTTGATGTGTCGTCGCCAGGTGGTATCGTATGCTTTGTGCATATCAAAGAAGACGGAAACAAGGTGATGGCGCCTGGAAAAGGCTGTGCGGATTGCAGGATCGAGGTACACCAGATTGTCGGTGGTAGATCGACCATGGCGAAAACCGCCCTGGCATGGAGCCAGTAAGCCTCGAGTCTCCAGAATCCAACACAACCGCCGACTGACCATCCGCTCCAACAGTTTGCATGGAACGTTAGTCAGGTTAATGGGCCGGTAGCTATCCAAGTTCAGAGGATGTTTGTCGGGTTTAAGTACGGGGATGATGATACTCTCCCGCCACTGTGACGGGAAAACACCATCACACCAAATGCGGTTATAGACAGCAAGTACGTTACGCCGACTGTCTGCTGAGAGATGTTTCAGCATCTGGCTATGGATGCTATCAGGCCCTGGCGCCGTGTCTGCACATTGTCGAAGAGCACTGAGGAGCTCCCACTCAGTGAAAGGACTGTTGTAGGATTCAGAGCGGCGGGTACGAAAGGAGAGGTGCTGGCGTTCTACCCGCTCCTTCAATGTTAGGAAGGCCGGTGGATAGTTTGCAGAGGCAAAGGCGCGGGCAAAATGCTCGGCAAACATCTCTGCAAGTGTGGCTGGGTCCGTACAAACGACTCCATTTGAGGAGATCCCAGGGATTCCCGCTGGTGTCTAATCCCTGTAGCCGCCTGATCTTACTCCAGACCTGCGAGGCTGAGGTGCCTGTCCCAATAGTGGAAACGTACCTCTCCCAGCACTCCTGTTTCCGTCTTCTTATTAACTGGCGAGCACGAGCGCGAAGCCGTTTAAAATCAATGAGATGCTCCTGAGAGGGATGACGCTTATAGCGCTGTAAGGCCCGCCTACGATCTCTAATAGCCTCAGCTATTTCTGGCGACCACCACGGTACTCTCTTCCGCCGTGGGCACCCTGTGGAGCATGGAATTGCAGCTTTTGCAGCAGAAACAATGGTGTGAGTGACGCCCTCGACCACCACATCGATGGAATCGAGTGGGGGAGGTTGAACAATAGCAGTGGACGTGTAATCTTCCCAGTTAGCCCTGCCTAAAGCCCACCTGGGGGGCGTTCTGGGGACTGACGTTGTGGGAGTGACAGAAAAAGCGGAAAATGGTCACTGCCACACAGGTCGTCGTGGGCTCTCCAGTGGACAGATGGTGGAAGGCTGTGGCTACAGATCGATAAATCAATGGCCGGGAACGTGCCATGTGCCACACTAAAGTGTGTGGGGGCACCAGTATTTAATAGGCAGAGGTCGAGTTGAGAAAGTAAAGACTCGACTACTCTGCCTCGGCCAGTAAGCGAAGTACCACCCCACAATGGGTTATGGGCGTTGAAGTCGCCCAATAAGAAGAAAGGCGGGGGTAGTTGCGATATAAGTGCAGCCAAAACAATCAAAGAAATATCACCATCTGGAGGGAGATAAAGGCTGCACACGTTAAACTCTTGTGTTGTCCTTACCCTGACAGCCACTGCTTCTAGTGGTGTACGAAGGGGCACAGGTTCACTATGAACAGAGGTAAGAACATACACACATACACCACCTGAGACCCTGTTATATGAGCTACAGTTACAGTAATATCCCCTGTAGCCATGAAGGGCTGGGGTCCGCATTGCTGGAAACCACGTTTCCTGTAAGGCAATGCAGAAGGCAGGTGTTGTGCTTAAAAGGTGTCGTAGCTCAGCCAGATGGGGAAGAAACCGCCGCAGTTCCACTGGAGGATAATGCTGTCTGATAACTGGGAAGACATGGAGATAACAAATCAGCGTCACTCAAATCCGCTGTCTGCCTTTGTTCTGGCTCAGTATCCATTATTTCTGTGATGTCCCCGACGGCGAGGTCGTCTGGGGACGCTAGAATTTCCACCTCGTCCCCAGAGGTCGAGGTGGAGTGGTGAGGTGGCTCGGGAGCCACCGTGGTATCCTTCATGTCGTTGTTTTCAACCTTTTTCCTCCGGTCCTTGCCCCTCGGGGGCTTCGCCGGCAGGGCTGGCTTCTCAGACTCAGCCTCAGGGACTGAGGAGGAGCATGAGGTCCTGCGTCCAGCAGCCTTCGGTTTTGCCTGCTGCTGGCGTGTGTCAGAAGCGACACGGGCGGAACCCTCGGAAGGGAGTGTCCCAAGGGACCCCTTCCGAACGAGGGGTGCCGGAGAAGGTTGTCGTGTCTCCAGCAGAAGGGTGGAGGTTGCTCCCGAGGCAATTACCTTGGGAGCAGAAGGAAGGGAGCCCCCAACCACCTTGGGGGCAGATGTAGGTTTGTGGCCCTGGGGGCCCACAGAAAAAGAATGAGAAGAGATGGGTGTCGCCACAGATGGTGCTGACGATGTAATTGCCGCAAAAGAAGTCGTCACGTCTACTGGGTGCAAGCGCTCAGATTTCTTTTTCGCCTCAGTATAGGTCAACCGGTCCAAGGTCTTATATTCAATAATTTTTCTCTCTTTCCGGAGCATAGGGCATTGTGATGAGCAGGGAGGATGCTCCTGGCCACAGTTCACGCAGATGGGCGGCGGAGTACATGGGGCGTCAGGGTGGGCTGGATGTCCACAATCCCGGCAAGTGGCACTGGAAGGGTAACGGGACGACATAAGCCCAAACTTCCAGCACTGGAAGCATCTCATAGGAGGAGGGATGTAGGGTTTCACATCACACCGGTAGCACATCACCTTCACCTTCTCCGGCAGTGTATCGCCTTCAAAGGCTGCAATGAAGGCACCGGTGGCAACCTTATTGTCTTTAGACCCACGATGGATGCGCCGGACGAAGCGAACATCTCGCCGCTCGAGGTTGGCGCGCAGCTCCTCATCAGATTGTAAGAGGAGGTCCCGATGGAAAATAATGCCCTGGACCAGATTAAGGGACTTGTGTGGCGCAATGTTGACTGCGATATCTCCCAGCTTATCGCAAGCATGCAACGCCCGCGACTGGGCTGGTGATGCAGCGAGAATCAAGACAGAGCCATTACGCATCTTGGAGAGGGACTCCACTTCTCCAAACTTCTCCTCCAGATGTTCTACGAAGAAGTGAGGCTTCACTGTTGTAAATGATTCCCCATCAGTCCTCTTACATACCAAATATCTAGGCGAATACGGTTCATTTTTGTTAGCAGCCCTGCGTTCCTCCCAGGGCGTGGCCAAGGTAGGGAACGACTTGGGGTCATAAGTGGCATGACACTTCCCACGCTTTGAGACGGTGGTTATACGTCCACCAACGTTATCTGTTGCTCGTTTCATTGTGGTCCCACGAGCAGCTAGGGATCTAAACGTCCACCCAGGCAGAGCCCCGCTTGCCTGGGTAAGCCTTGTACAACTGAGGTGCGGCAGGTTACTCAGAGGTTGCTCGCTAACGGCTGTTCAACCCCATAGCCATGCATCTCCTCGGCACGTAGCACACCTTGAGATTGAGGTTTTTTTTATAGAGGTTTGTACCGTCCTCGCGACCCGGGCGATTAAGCCTAGATCCCAGGGCTCAAACGTACAACGTTCCACCGTCGCGCCGAACGATGGTCGTTGAGGCACGCACAGAGCTTACAGTGTAGCAGACTGTTGGCGCGACACAGCCCACAGCTCAGGACCCCGGGTTCGCCAAGCCCGTACCCAGCAAACTAATGCTGAGCCCCTGAGGGGGATGATGCAATTCTAAAAGAAACTGGTCTGCTAAAACAAATAGCTAAAGCCAACGATTATCATCCAAGGGACATTGATGTTTTGTTTAATAATCTTAAACAGAAGTCTTCACAATCTTCAACTACAGCTGACAAGAAATTTATCAAAACGACATACATGGGCAACTTATCTGACAAAATCAACAAATTATTCAAAAATACTGATGTAATCCTGGCATTCACCACTAGCAACCTCCTTCAGAATAAGCTTAGGCATACTATTGCTAGTAATGACGACAAACTTGTTAATTCTGGTGTCTACAAGGCCAAATGCAATAAACAATACATCGGTCAGACAGGTCGCAATTTTCAAAGTCTTACACAATGCACCCAAAGGTCTCTTATTAAATGCCTTGAACAAATTGAAATTTTTCCCATCATAAAAAACAACCATCGACTTTATTGAATGAGCAGTTGGATTTTAGGGAGAAACATTTTTATGAGCTTTTTGACAACCTGCTATAACGCACATTGGCTCTTGTGCTACATTTCCTTTTACAAATTTTATTTGTTATTTTATGGTTGACTTGCTATTGCAACAAATCTTGACTGATTCTACATGTAGCTGCCCTTTTGCTACACTTTGTCTTACACTTGTTAGTTATTTTATGTTTGACATATCCTTCGCGACATGTCAAAGTGTTAAAATTTGTTGTACAGCACTTATATTTTAACACCTTCTGAATTTACTGTTTTGATTGGTAACCATTCAATTAAATTGAGTACTATGAACACCTGCTACATATGGCATCGACGACCTTTGGGGTGTTTTCCCGTTATACGTGCTAACACCGATCCTCGCCGCTATCATGGCCTGTCTCCATGGTGACGGACGGCGTCCCCTAGCCGTTACATCTCTGACGCGCCGTCTGCTTCGCTGCTGTACGTTCTAACACCGGTCGCCTCTGCTACCGCGGCCTGTTTCCATGGTGACCGACCGCATCCCTGGCAGCTATATCTATGGCTCGTCGTCTGCTGCACCACTGGCACGACTACTTATCGATGTCTCCACGACGCCGTATCCACGGCAACCATCGGCGTCGCTGTAATTTATCTTTGACCCACACTGTCTTCGATTTGAAAGTTAGTATTATCATCAACTGCCAATAGATGGCAGATATTTCCTAGACAGACAACTTTTTATTGTCTAATGCCTTAATTATTCTTTATTATAGACATGCCAACATTCTTTTATTGTTAACAAAATGCATTTTATACCCATTATGGATTATATATACACACATATCTTGTCTTATTTCTTACTGTATGACGTTCCTCATTGATTTAAGTTGTGCTGTTGCTTCAGGCGGTGGGCGGGGCTTTGCCTTTATAACACACAGCAGTCTCTCGCTGGTTAGCAGTCGCCGCACGCTCACCGCCTGAACACCTATAGCGAGGTATACTGCTTTAAGTAATTTTTTTAAACTTGTTTGTAAATTTATCTTAGTGATTAATAGTGTACCAGTTTCCGTATATAGCATATCTCTTTTATTCTATTTTGATAGGTCTGAAGATCTAAACCTAGATCGAAACCGGTCACCTATATTAATAAATTGTAAAAATAATTTGCGAACTGGACTGTTACTTTTATCAATATCTAACAAATGATATTCGTTAATTACACTCACATGGATTTCACAAAACGTTGTTACAAGAAGACAAAATACTGTAGACAGGCAGCGGGAAAGCGCGCGCGGTCATGTCACGTGGGTATCACTGTTGTCTGCTGTAACCAAGTTCATTATTCTCCATCACGCCTTATTTTAAACTACACTGCAAAAACTGCTGCTGTTGTTGTTGGGGTTTGGAAGGGACTAAACAGCGACGGTTATCAGTCCCTTGTTCCAGTCAAAGAGATAAAACGTTTTGTTAAGCGATCCGAAGTGAATGCTTGAACAAGTCAAAGTTTAAAACTTTAGACTAATATGAATAAAGGATACGATTAAAAACGAAGAAGGGATAAAGCAGCTGAAACAGTACAAGAGTGTTTTTGCTGGGTGGTCACAGGGATATAAGGAACACACTCAGCCACTCTGGAACACGTTAAAACTGCAATCCCATTATTTTGATCAAGACCGAAGAAACACATACATACCGCAGTAATGAAACTCAAAGGATTCATAAATGGAATGTATGTGCCAAAAGAAAAGACGATTTCTGGGCTTATACACAGCTTGTAACTTCTACACGCTACCATTTCATTTCTATCCTGCTTTATACCAGCGCGGAATAACTTCAGGGGGTGTATCCCGGTGTGGCCGAGTTACCCGGACTGTTGGGTTACCGAGTGCAGAGTTTTCGGGACTCTACTGTACTACACCACAGAACCAATACATGGCAATGTTATCTATATTAATAATAAATCTGTTAAGTATGCGTGTCACTGTTCACTCTTCAGAACTACTAGACGAATTTTCATGCGATTTTCACAGGAAACATGAGCGACGATATGTTCAGGATCTGGGCATCATTTCAACATGATAGAATCACGACAAAAAGAGATCGTAATTGTGTTTTCAGTATCCGTTGTGTCTGTCCGTCTATTAGAAACCACCGATCTTGAATCCGCAAGGTGGTTTTCACTCTTCAGCGTACCTTCGGGCAACATATAGACTTCATTTCGTAAGAACCGGATCACGGAAAGAAGAATATCACAATGTAACTTTTTTTATCTACAACCGTCTTATCTGTTTGACTCTTTAATCACGTTAATCTCCAAAAGTAATAGACGAATTTTCAGGGAGTTCTCACAGGTGACGTGAGGGTATTGTCCGGTTAAAGAGACGCTTCATTTCACAAAATCTCATCAGAGAAAATAAAGACATTACAATTTAAACATTTCTCTGAAAAAAATAGCATGTGAGCATTTCTAGAGCGTGATCTCCAAAAGTAGTTTTAATATTTCTGGCTTACAGCCCTCATATTAAGAATTGAGAATTGCTTCGGCACAGCAGTAACCGACAGATGGTAGAGGTAGTGTGAGAAGCGTAACAGGTGCTACCAGCAGGTCGGGTTCCCATGGGAAAGAGTGCTGGCGCGTTTCCCCGAATAATAGGGAAGTCCCCGGGCGACAGGCACTGAACGCCGATTGGCTGTAGTACTGGTGGTCATGCGCCAAAACGCGATCATATTTTTATTTATACTTAATAAACTAATTATTTATTCAATGTCAAATTCAAGTTAGGAAAAATCTCAAAGCCAAGCTCTGCCCTGAGTAGATAACGTATATTAACTCTTGCAAAATTAATAAACAGAACAATTAATATAAGACGGACGATGCATGGCGCTCATGTTTGCGCGCCAAATTGCGCAGCAGAGGCACCCTTGCATCGAGCCGCCACACTTCAGAACAGGCACTCGTAGGAGCAACATGTAGCTCTCGCATATGTAGGCGGTCATAAGACAAACTTATCTTTTTAGAACAATGCTAAATGACACTGTTGAACTTCCAGTTAAGACAATGTGTGTCAAGTGTATATTTGCGGTTTACTAGTATTCTGCATTCTTTAAATAAATTAGCTGGCATCCCAAGAACTTCAGTATTATTCCGTAATTAGATTAGCTCCTGCCAATAGTTTAATAATTTCTGCCTCACTCCAAGAACTCCGACCTTTGTGTTCCATCTGCGCGGAGACGACAGCTATAGAAGACGTCAGGTTTCTGAACTTCAGAATTTCTTCTCTTCACACAGTGCAATGGAGAGTAAATACAACCCTCGCGTACACTTATTGCGGTACAAACGCAAACTGTTTACCGTCAGCCATGGCAACGTGGAGAAGGAATGAAATATATGTAGGACAGGTTAACATCCCCTCTATAGACCCCTTATACGTTGTATACTACATGAACATTTGTGGGTCTTCACGCGTAATTTAAAATAGCTTTGAGCTTAACGAAGGATTCATTTCATCAAAATCAGATCAAGAAAATACAAGGTGTCGTAATTTGAAGTTTTAGGTGTTTGGAAAGAACGGCGCAATGCAGCAAACAACCAATAGAGGCACTGTTAGTTTTGTAGTGCACGAGGAAAGTACTAGATAGAGCTGCGGGTGTGCGTGTGAAGTTCGGTAACGATGGAATTATTATGCTTTGAAAATGCTATCTACTCTTCAAATCTACCTTATTTCTGAAAATCGTTTTTTCTTGGTTATTACGTTCTACGAAATATCATTCAACGCTATGAATATAGAACTGATGCAATCCTCGCCCTGTTTAATCCATATTTACATACTGATAACACAGTATAACGTAAACGTACAAGTGCTATTGGAGCAACAATAGCGCCTCTAGCGGAAAGAGCCAACCATAAAATCAGAGCACATGGAAAGTGATGTGATTTATTTGACTGGAGTAATCGTAGATGTTTTCAGATTACTTAAATAATTTCAAAATTATCGTCGCAGCTTCTATTGTGATTTTTAGGGGACTAAATATCTAGGACATCAGTCCCCTGTTCCGAGCGATCAACGTCACAAGCTAAAAAATAAACATCGAAAATGGGAGTCTCACTTAAAGGACAGACTGACAATGAACTGTTCAGTGACAACACAAAAGAAACACATTCAGGTAAAAGAAAAAAACTGGAAGTAAGCTAAAAACTAGACAGCAGAATACCAAGGCTGGCTGAACAAAGATAATACAGGATGAGCCAGCCATGCTGCACATCAAAAAACCACAGGAATTGTACATAACAGGTAGGTAACTGATGCAGCCCTGGAGAATGGCGTATTGTATCACAGCCATCCACAATACGAGCACGAAGAGTCTCTACATTTGGTACCGGGGTTGCGTAGACAAGAGCTTTCAAATGCCCTCATAAATGAAAGTCAATAGGGTTGAGGTCACGAGAGCGTGGAGGCCATAGAATTGGTCCGCCGCTACCAATCCATCGGTCACCGAATTTGTTGTTGAGAAGCGTACGAATACGTCGACTGAAATGTGCAGGAACTCCATCGTGCATGAACTACATGTGTCGCAAAAGGCACATGTTCTAGCAGCACAGATAGAGTATTCTGTATGAAATCATGATAAGGTGCTCCAGTGAGCGTAGGTAGAAGAACACGAGGCCCAATCAAGACAATTCCTGCCCAAACGTTCACAGAAAATCTGTGTTGATGACGTGACTGCACAATTGCGTGCGGATTCTCGTCAGCCCACACATGTTGATTGTGAAAATTTACAATTTGATCGCGTTGTAATGAAGCCTCATCCGTACTAAAATGAGATCTAACATGGAAATTAAGTGTTTCCGTACACATGTCCATGTATTTTCTTTCTTTGCGTGTGAGGAATGTTTGCTGAAAGTTTGGCCGTGTCTTTTTGTAACACCCTTTATAGTGCACCTATTCGCGACTACTGGCTATCATTAGAGGAAACGCTTTTTCGGATTTACTTGGATACTACGGACGGCACTTGACATACAGTTAAGTATAACCACACTTTTAGTTATTGACAGTAGTAGCGTATTTAATCTAACGAAAAACTAAGAAATTCATTCGGTAGTTCATGTGGGAGGTTGAAAAAGTTCGCACACCATAAACGGATGGAAGAAATTGCCGATCACTCACAGTACCATCATAAAGCTTAAATTTACAGATGCCGCTAAAGCCAGTCGAAAATGATGCAGTCGTTAGCTTTATAAAAACTTTACGAAATACGAATACAGCACAAAGACTATCTGGGTGATGTCAACTATCTGTTCCTGAACTTTCAGTTCTGCAAATACCGATTCGTCAATGTCAAAAGCTGCCACACGCGTAGTGTGGTTATCAATCATGCGGCGACCCGCTAAGTACTCTATTAAATGTGACATTGTACTTACAAACAGAAGAAATGCAAACGTAGGCTGCTCAGACGAAGCCGCTGGCCTGAGGCAGCCCGCGCCTCCTGTGATGTAAACACGCCGAGCTGCTGCCGCGCACGTCTGACACACCGAGTCTTCAAAGCCGTCTGGCCGCTGGCGCCAGTGTTAAGCGTCCTCACATGGCGCGTGCCATCGATTCAACTTCTGAAATGACCTGCTGCAGCCGAAGGTGCCTGCTACTCATCGCGATTTGCGTCCGCAGCGCCCTCCAGCGCCCGTTACGGGCTGCATTTGACGCGCTGGTCAATGTGTTACAAAGATGGATGTGCGTTAAACTGAACGGTATCTCTGTTAGTAATCCAAGATTAAGAAACCTGAATATTGTATCTTATTTATGTAACAGGCAGAGCTATACGTTTGCTTGTAACTGGCATTTTTTTTTTCCTCAAGAAACACAAAGACGGTACATATGTCTCTGAATGCAGTTGATAATAATAATAATAATAATAATAATAATAATAATAATAATAATAATAATAAATTTAATAATAATATATACGACAACTCACTTTTGGCAAAATCATAGGCGTTTCTTCTTGGATAATACGTTAATCCCGACACATTTAAGTTGCTCATAGTTTATTTTTTATTTTTTTAGCTTCGAATTGAATAAGAAGGATCACAAAACAGCATTGCACGGTTACCGTTGTAATTTTATGTGCATGTGGATTAGGTTATTTAATGACGATTCTCGTTATGGGTACCACCCAAGGGTACACCCACCATCGGCCACTTGCCCGAGCGCTGATCAAAGGACACCGCCACCATCTAAACAACAGCGCACTTACGTATGGTTGGTTGGTTTGATGTTTTAGGGGGACAAAACTGCGGAGGTCATCAGTCCCCCATTCCATCAAAGAGCGAGATAAGTGTGGGAAACACTGAAAAGTTCGCCCAGAGTTAAAAACTACTACGGGAGGAAAACCCCACTCAATCAATAAAATGGAAACAAATTCGACAAAGGACAACAAGGCAGGAGACAACACGAAAGGACACAATCACACGGAAACAGCAAACAAGTGTAGAAATAAAATGACAAAGCCAAAGTTCGTGGTTGACCGACCATGAAAATAAAATAGGAAGGGTCAGCCACGGGGCAACACAAGCTTCATATAGAGTTGTAAAAGCCGCTGTCACGAATAAAACCTAAAACAGAATCAGCCATAATGGCATCGTTACGTAAAACTTCAGATAAAATTACAGGAAAATTAAAATCCCGCCGCAGGGCGGCTAAAAGATGGCAGTCCATCAAAATGTGGGCCAGCGTCAAGGGACAGCCACAACGGCAACGAGGCGGGTCCTCACCGCGGAGGAGATGGCCATGGGTCAGCCAAGTGTGACCGATGCGGAGCCGGCACAAGACTACCGAGTCCCGGCGAGAGGCCCGCATGGACGAGTGCCACTCAGCCGTGGTCTCCTTTATTGCCCTGAGTTTGTTGGGATGGCTCAGGCTACGCCACTCTGCGGCCCAAAGCTCACGTACTCTATGGCGCAACACAGACTGGTAATCTGAGGCCGGGAGGCCAATGTCTAACACGGACGCATGGACAGCCTGTTTGGCTAGCTCATCGGCTCGTTCGTTGTTCGGGATGCCGATGTGACCAGGAGACCAAATGAAGACTACAGAGCGTCCTGACTGGTCGAGAGCAAAAAGTGTCTCATGGATAGCCAGCACCAAGGAGTAACGTGAATAACATTGATCGAGTGCGCGAAGACTGCTCAGGGAGTCACTGCAGAGCAGAAAAGACCCACCTGAGCAGGAGCGCATATGCTCAAGAGCACGGAGAATGGCCACCAACTCGGCAGTGTACACACTGCAGCCATCCGGCAGAGACCGCTGCTCGGCGTGATCGCCATGAACATAGGCAAAGCCAACACGGCCACGAACCAACGAACCGTCCATATAGACGATGTCGTATCCAGTGTACTCTGCAACAACAGCAAAGAACTGACGGCGGAGTGCCTCTGGAGGAACAGAGTCTTTAGGTCTATCGGCCAAGTCCAGCCTAGAGCATGGCCTCGGTACACACCATGGGGGCGTACGCATACGACGGACATCGAACATGAAATTTCACTTAACAGAGTATAATCGTTAAAAGCCATCTCCACAAGAGGGCACTTGCTTAAGTATCGCCCCCGCCACAACCTCCGCCGCCAATTATTATTTTTTTAAAATTTGCATATCAAATTAATCGCATAAACAACTTAACCACCCCCTTCACCGCACCGACAGTCATCACTTGGTATAAAGATTGCCGCCCGCCCCGCACCCCTAAAGAAAAAATTTTTACAAACGTTATTACTTATGGATGTAGATGTTGTATTACTTTGTTGTAAGTCAACACTGAAAAAATGAGCCAATTATTTTATTTAATCCTGAGTTGCATATCAAATTTAGGAGAACCTATGTTTCTACAGTAACAATTTTTGTTTACAACATATGATGGTGTGTTCTAAAAAAAATTAGCGCATGTTAAAGAATGTAACATTAACGATCCCCACAACTCAAAAACGATATTGTGTGTCCATCTTAATACTCTTTCGATGTCCAGATAGGTAGCACAGCAACAGCAGAATACATTCTTAACCTTAATTTCTACAGCTCGATCTACAATGCGATCGCAAACACACACAAACACACACAAACACACACAAACACACACAAACACACACAAACACACACAAACACACACACAAACACACACACAAACACACACACAAAACACACACAAACACACACACAAACACACACACAAACACACACACAAACACACACACAAACACACACACAAACACACACACAAACACACACACAAACACACACACAAACACACACACAAACACACACACAAACACACACACAAACACACACACAAACACACACACAAAACACACACACAAAACACACACACAAAACACACACACAAAACACACACACAAACACACACACAAACACACACACAAAACACACACAAACACACACACAAAACACACACAAAACACACACAAAACACACACAAAACACACACAAAACACACACAAAACACACACAAAACACACACAAAACACACACAAAACACACACAAAACACACACAAAACACACACAAAACACACACAAAACACACACAAAACACACACAAAACACACACAAAACACACACAAAACACACAAACACACACAAACACACACAAAACACACACAAACACACACAAAACACACACAAAACACACACAAAACACACAAACACACAAACACACAAACACACAAACACACAAACACACAAACACACAAACACACAAACACACAAACACACAAACACACAAACACACACACACACAAACACACACAAACACACACACACACACAACACACACAAACACACAACACACACAAACACACAACACACAACACACACAAACACACAACACACACAAACACACAACACACACAAACACACAACACACAACACACACAAACACACAACACACAACACACAAACACACAACACACAACACACAACACACAACACAAACACAACACACAACACAAACACAAAACACAACACAAACACAAAACACAACACAAACACAAAACACAACACAAACACAAAACACAACACAAACCACAAAACACAACACAAACCACAACACAAACACAAACCACAACACAAACACAAAACACAACACAAAACACAAAACACAACACAAAACACAAAACACAACACAAAACACAAAACACAACACAAAACACAACACAAAACACAAAACACAACACAAAACACAAAACACAAACACAAAACACAAAACACAACACAAACACAAAACACAACACAAACACAAAACACAACACAAACACAAAACACAACACAAACACAAAACACAAAACACAAAACACAAAACACAAAACACAAAACAAAACACAAAACACAACACAAAACACAACACACAAACACAAACACAAACACAAAACACAACACACAAACACAAAACACAACACAAACACAAAACACAACACAAACAAAACACAACACAAACAAAACACAACACAAACAAAACACAACACAAACAAAACACAACACAAACAAAACACAACACAAACAAAACACAACACAAACAAAACACAACACAACACAACACAAACAAAACACAACACAACACAACACAAACAAAACACAACACAACACAAACAAAACACAACACAACACAACACACAACACAACACAACACACAACACAACACAACACACAACACAAACAAAACACAACACAAACAAAACACAACACAAACAAAACACAACACAAACAAAACACACCACAAACAAAACACACCACAAACAAAACACACCACAAACAAAACACACCACAAACAAAACACACCACAAACAAAACACACCACAAACAAAACACACCACAAACAAAACACACCACAAACAAAACACACCACAAACAAAACACACCACAAACAAAACACACACAAACAAAACACACACAAACAAAACACACACAAACAAAACACACACAAACAAAACACACACAAACAAAACACACACAAACAAAACACAAACAAAACACAAACAAAACACAAACAAAACACAAACACACAAACAATTTGAGGTCAGCAGTTTACTGATTTCCGGCCGTCTACACAAACATTTTTTTTCGAAAGCACTCACCCAACAAAATGACACTCGCCAATAAAATAACCATGGACCCTCAAACTTCTACCCCCCTTTAGGATACACCAAGATACTGAGCACAAAAATTCACACCACAACCAGCGAATCCTATCGTAGTATGATTCCGGGTTGTTCCCCAAATTATGCTTTTGCGTGATATATATCTAGGCGAAAGACCGAATTACCCCACATGGGCGAAAGATACAATGCATCCTTCGATTCTATACGTATTCTTCTGGGCGTGTGGTATATAGAGACAGATCACATTGCTAAGTGCAGCACCGTACTACTCAATCTAAATAACGAACAGTAATAAGTAAGGAGACTTTTTCCAAGTAATCTATCAGAATTATTACCTGGGAATCCCAAAAGACAGTGGCCATCGCCTTTCCAGCTGACAAAAGTCTTCGCTTTCTTTGGTGCACTCTCCCCACTCTTCGTTATATGTTTGGACTGTTGTTTGGCCTCTGGAGTGAAATGGTGGATCCAAGTTTCATCACAGTTATAAATCCGCGTAAAATGTCCAGTGCATTGCGCATGAACAGTGTGAAACCGAGTAGATATGTTGTGTCGTTTTCGTTTTTGGCCTAAAGTGAGCAGGCGCAGCACTCATCACGCACAGAGATTTTCATGGTCACTTTTTCATGGAGCATTTAACGCACTCGTTCACTTGTGATGTCTACAATGTTAGCTATCTCGCGAACTTTTAAACTTTAATTACAATGTCATGCAACTTATTGATGGTTTCCAGTGTGATGACTTCAACGGGTCGACCGGAGCGTGCTCCATCTTCCTTGCTTCTCCGACTACGTTTAAGCTCATTGATCCAAAAGTAAATGGTCTTCAATGTTGTTGTGAAACCCACATGGTTCTCATGCAACGCGGATTTGATCTGTGCAGTTGCCCCAACCCATCAAATGAAAATGTTTAATGACCGCACGAAATTCGTCTTCTCCATCCTAAGGAACTATCTACGCAGTTACCACTTCAGCTGGCAGCGAACAACTATTAACAGCTGGCATTCGAAACTTGCTGTAAAATCCGTGGAAACATCAGGCTTACCACCAACAGTGCAGGTGCCGAAAATTTCCCACTGTTTGAAAAAAATTTACCGGACTTATCATACCACCTTCATATTACAGTTTTGAATACTATTATAAGCTTGCAGCACGGTGTGTTGCAGATAAAGTGATGCACGTATTAGGCAAGGGCTTTTAGGGGCACGAAAAACGTTGAGTCCCAGGATTGTATGGATAGAGACGCGTCACGCCGAGCTATGAATATGGTGACTCTTTTGGTTCGTTGAGCACCGCACCAGATGCTTGTTCGTAAATACTGAGGAGTGGCAGTGCATCGTCAATGTCGCGAACACTGCTGATAGACACCAATGTCATCCGCATAAGCAGTGCACTTCAGAGTCATAGTATGGATACGCACTCCCTCGATCGTGCGAGCTATTTCGCGTAGTAGAGGATCTACTGTAATCACATAGACATACATTGACAGAGGACTACCATGGCGGACCGAACGGCAGATGGGAATGGGACGTGTTTGCCACCCATTGATGACTATGGTGGATTGCGCGCCTGTCAAGAGGTTTCGCGTAACCTGCAAAGACGGCGGATTAAGGTCCATCTTTGCCATCAACTGCAATAAATAGTCGTGACCAATCCTAAGGCATTGGAAAAATCAGTGGAGACGATCCGCACAGATACACCTTGCAATGCGTGATGACGTCATGGTAGACGGAGGTGGCATGGAAGATGGAGCTCCGTGTAACCCCGCAACGGATTCCTGTACCACTGTTTCCCTTTCTATTTCTACATCATGGCATTCTTTATCAAGTGAAAAAGTCTGAAAGAAACACAATCTTAGTAAATGGAAACTATACCCTTTTACTGTATTATTATTATTATTATTATTATTATTATTATTATTATTAAACACAATCATTTTATAACACTACAGTATAGTACCGGTAGTAATTTGCTCCCCCCCCCCCTCCTCCTCCCTACAACAGTTGCCTGCAAGCAGTGAAGAATGTTTTACTGTCGCACAAGGTTTTGAAATCACTTGGCAATTTCCACATGGTTTGGGGGCTTTGGATGGAAAGCATATTAAGATATAGTCTTCCATTAACAGTGGTTCAGAATTTTAACTACAAAGGCAGTTTCAGCATTATCTTACTGGGTCTAGCTGACAGTGAGTGCAATTTCCTGTTTGCAGATATAGGGACTTATGGTCGAATGAATGATGGTAGCGTTTTCAATGATAGCTTAATATATCAAACCTCAGGAGGCGCATACACTTCCTGAACCAAGTGCGCTTAGTGGTAGACAACTGCCAGTTGGTTGCACATTCAGCTTCCGCTTTATCTGACAGAGTAATGAAACCATATCTAGGAATGCCATCCAGTGGGAGCCAGCAAAGGATTTTCAATCATTACTCATGTGCCAGAGTGGTGATTGAATGTTGGTTCCAGAAAGAGCAGCACTTCACCTGTTATGCTGACACGTGAACTATTTCACAACTTTTTGAAGACAAGTAGAACCTCTTGTAATATGTACGTGCCTGAAGGCGCCATGCAACACACATTACACAGCAATCTAACTACACTACTAGCATTACTTAACACACCAAGCAGGCCAACGCAAAATGCGAAAGAAATTCGTGAAGAATTCGCTGCTTACTTCTATACAGCCAAAGCTTAAAAATGAAAACATGTAAAGAACTCTTACAGGATGACAAAAATTTATTGTACATAATACAAGTCTGATAAAAATAAACGAGTTTTTCAAATCACTTAACTGTGTATTTATCGTGTTTATGTATTTTTATTGTATACTTGTCCAATAAACATATCCATGAAATCGTACGAAAACCATATGCTTCTGTACACATCACTACATGCACCAGAACTAACAGAATCTATTTTTATATACATGCCATAAGTAGACATTAACGAGTTTTTCTTTCCTTTTAAATAGCTCACTGAGCAATTGAGGGTACAATATTGCTGGATGCGCTGCCATGCAACAGCAGTTGCATTTTTGTTTCTATGCTCCTTCAAGCTGGATTCCATAAATGGCTTTCCTTTTTATAAAGATGAAAAATTCGAGAAAATGACATTACTCCATTCGTACTCACACCTTTTCTGACTATTATACTCAAGGACGAACGGACACACAGTTCCAAACTTCCCGCAGAAACAGACGTTTTCAAAACGAAGCACAAGATACATAAACAAAGTTGGCTCCAATGTGTGTGCACGCACGGCGTATCGATATGCCCAATGACCTTGGATTTGTTGTCGAAAAACGGACAAGCAACGGAGCCGTAACAACTTTTTTTTATGGTTTTAGGGCGCACAACTTCTACGGTCATTAGCGCCCAGACAAGAACTTAGATTCACTAGATATCAAAAAAATTTGGTGACTGTCAGAAAATCAAGGAGAGGCTAAAAACGAAAGATAAAGGACAATGAAAAGGGTTAAATATCCTTCGATAAGTTGGCCAAGTTGATGAAACGCATAACTCGAGCAGCTGCCCGTGTGCCATCAGCTAAAATTTCCTCCAGTGAAGACGGAAAGAGAAGGGCTACACGGAGATGATTAAAATTAACACAAGTCAGTAAAACATGTCGCACTGTCAGCAGTTCACCGCAGGAGCACAGCGGTGCAGGGTCGGCGGTTAGCAAATGACGGTGGCTGAAACGGCAGTGACCGATCCGCAACCGAGCCAGGATGCCCTCCTCCCGCCGAGAGGGGGCGTGAGGAGGTCCTCCAAGCGGTCGGGATCGGTTTGACAGTTCGCAATTTATTGTTGTACAGTGAAAGCCACGCAATGTGCCATGACGACACGACACTCTGGCGAAGAGCCAGTTGAACATCGTCCGGTGGGATGCAAAAGGTAGTCATGCGAGGCAAAAGAGCTGCGGCCTTGGCTGCTATGTCGGCGGCCTCATTCCCTGGCACACCCACATGGCCAGGGACCCACAGGAAAGAAACGTGACAGCTGTCATCTGCTAGCAACTGGAGGGAGCGTTGAATCCGATACACGAGAGGATGGTTCGAGAAAGGGTCCTTAAGACTCTGCAGGGCACTAAGGGAGTCCGAACGTATGGCATAGAAAGGTTCGCGGTGGCGGCAGGTATACAAAACGGCCTGGTGGAGTGCAAAAAGCTCAGCCGTGAAGTTCAAGCACCGGTCAGGGAGCTTATATTGGAAGCGGTTGTCGCCGACCACGAAGGCAGATCCGACACCGGCAGTGCTCTTGGAACCATCAGTGTAAATAAATATGGCATTATCGAACCGCGAACGGAGTTCGACAAGCCTCGAGCGGTATACCAAATCCGGAGTGCTCTCCTTGGGGAGCGAACTAAGTTCAAGGTGAGTGTGAACCTGGGCCTGAGGCCACGGTGGCAATGGGCTTTCACTCAACCGAAGGGTGGAAGGAAGGGTAAAATCGAGCCGCTGTAGCAGGCGGCGAAACTGAACTCCAGGTGGAAGCAAGGCAATCGCAGACAACTGATATTGGCGATCGAGTGAATCGTCAAAAAATAATCGGTAAGATGGATGGTTGGGCAGCGACCGCAGGCGGCATGCGTACCGACACAAAAGTATGTCACGTCGAGTGGTCAAGGGTAATACAGCAGCCTCGGCATACAGACTTTCAACAGGGCTGGTATAAAATGCACCGGTCGCCAGACGTAATCCACGATGGTGGATAGAGTTGAGACGGCGGAGAATCGACGGCCGTGCAGAAGAGTATACAAGGCTTCCGTAGTCGATCTTCGACTGAACAATGGCCCGGTAAAGGTGAAGCAGGACGGTACGATCCGCTCCCCATGACGTTCCACTGAGGACACGAATAACGTTAAGGGATCGGGCACAACGGGCAGCCAGGTAGGACACGTGTGTGGACCAGCAAAGTTTAAGATGCAACATGAGTCCCAAGAATTTCTTAGTCTCCACGAAAGGGAGAGCAACAGGGCTGAGACGTAGAGAAGGGGGAAGAAATTCCTTGTATCGCCAGAAGTTTATACACACAGTTTTCTCAGTGGAGAATCTGAAGCCGTTTGCGATGCTCCAGGAATATAGACGGTCAAGACAGCGTTGCAGAGAACGCTCCAAGAGAGACGTCTGCTGGGCGCTGCAATAAATTGCGAAATCGTCAACAAAAAGAGGTCCGGAAACGTCAGATGAAAGGCAATCTACGATCGGATTGATTGCAATGGCAAAGAGCGCCACACTCAAGACGGAGCCCTGTGGTACCCCATTCTCCTGGCAAAAGGTATCTGACAAAACAGAGCCCTCCCGTACCCGGAACTAGCGATCCGCCAAAAACGCTTGAATGAAAAGAGGAAGGCGGCCTCGCAGGCCCCATGTGTGCAATGTGCGGAGAATGCCCGCTCTCCAACAGGTATCGTATCCCTTCTCCAAGTCGAAGAACACTGCCACTGTTTGACGCTTCTTTAGAAAGTTGTTCATAATGAAGGTCGACAACGTAACGAGGTGATCAGCAGCAGAGCGGTGTCGACGAAAACCGCATTGGACATTTGTTGGGAGGCGGCGAGATTCGAGGAGCCAGACCAACCGAGCGTTAACCATGCGTTCCATCACCTTACAAACGCAGCTCGTCAGAGAAATGGGGCGATAACTGGAAGGAAGGTGTTTGTCCTTCCCTCGTTTGGGGATGGGGACAACAATGGTTTCACGCCAACTTGTGGGAACATGACCTTCAGTCCATATGCGATTGTAGGTACTAAGAAGAAAGCACTTGCCTGCAGGAGAGGGGTTCTTCAGCATCCCAATATGAATGGAATCGGGCCCGGGAGCAGAAGACCGGGACAGGGCGAGAGCACGGTCTAGCTCCTGCATGGTGAAGGCGACGTTTTAATTTTCACGATTAAAAGAGTGGAAAGAAGGCGGTCGTGCCGCCTCTACCTGTTTGCGAGGGAGAATGATGATGATGGGTGTTTTAGGGTGCTGAACAGCGGGGTTATCAGCGCCCGTATGCGAACGTAAGGAGATGAGAAGAAAAATGGGATCAGTCAGCCCTAATGCCGCTGCCCGATCAAACAGTGCCTCACCGTCTAGGCACGAGGATAGGGAGAAACTACAACCACACTGCTGAAATGGGAACCATACTCCAATGGAACGTGAACGGATTCAGGGCTCGTTTGGAAGAATTACGTCTTATTCTGCAGAACAGACTATTCTGTGTCTCCCTTCAAGAGACATTTCAAGCAGTGTGACGCACCTGCCCTTAGAGGCTACCACCTCTACAGGAAAGACGACCTGACTGGCGGTAGGGCGCAAGGCGGTGTTCATCAAGGACACATTCCATTCTACGCCTGTGCACCTAACTACGACGCTACAGGCAGTTGCAGTCCGTGTGTTGGCACACACTGAGCTTACAGTGTGTTCCCTGTATTTATCACCTGGAGAGCCTCTCGATGTTGTACTCTTGACACAGCTTCTCGATGACTTTCCTCGCCCTTTTCTCATTTTAGGAGATTTTAATGCTCATAATGCTTTATGGGGATCTAACACCACTTGCCCCAGGGGTCGAATGGTTCAGCGTGTGTTACAGTCGACATCGGTAATTTTGCTGAACACGGGTAAGGCCACACACTTCAGCGTTGCTACAGGTACGTCTTCCGCCATTGACCTCTCCTCCTGTTCGCCAGCTCTTGCAGACATTGCCCAGTGGGATGCAGACGACGACCTCCATGGCAGTGATCACTACCCTATCTGGGTAACTCTGCCAGATGGAATGGATCATGCTCGACAGCCGCCGAGATGGCTTATTAAGAAAGCTGATTGGCAGCTTTTTAAACAGTTGGCTGTTTTGGAACGGCATGAAGGCGTTCAGAACTGGGTGGATCACACTACAGCCGTGATTCGCGCCGCCGCCGATGCGTCGATCCCCAAATCGAAGGGCAACTTTAAGAGGCAGCCTGTTCCTTGGTGGAACGAGGAGTGTCGGTCTGCAATCCGAAAGAGGAGGGCAGCTCTCCGACGATTCCACAGGTGCCCGACTGATCACAATCTTGCGACTTTTCGCGTGGCGAGGGC
Source organism: Locusta migratoria (assembly GCA_026315105.1). Lineage (NCBI taxonomy): Eukaryota > Metazoa > Arthropoda > Insecta > Orthoptera > Acrididae > Locusta > Locusta migratoria. The sequence continues at coordinate 568,993,522 of CM048746.1, forward strand.
ACGGGCAAGACGCATTATTCGAGGGAGCAAGGAGAGGTCTTGGCAAGAGTTCCTGAATTCTATCAATAGGTTCACATCAGCAAGCAGAGTATGGGAAGCCATTAGGAGGATCTCGAGGCGGAATTCCCGACCACCAATAGCAGCTGTACAAGGGCAAGGACTTCTGACTTCGCCACGAGACATTGCTCAGGTAATGGCAGAATCGTTTGACACCATTACATCGGATTCTAGCCAGAATGCAGCCTTTCGGCAGCATCGGGCTATACAGGAGAGGGTTGGTTTTGATTTCCTGTCCTCAAATGCTGAGGAATACAACCAACCGTTCTCACTGTGGGAGCTGGAGACTGCATTAGCAGTACCTTGTGATACTGCCCCTGGCGTCGATGACATAACGTACAGCATGCTCCAACACATGGAACCGCAAGCGAAGCATGTCCTTCAGCTTTTTAACCAAATCTGGTCACGGGAAACTTTCCACACTCGTGGAAAGAGTCTGTTTTAATACCTATTTTAAAACCAGGGACTGACGCTGGTAGTTATCGTAGCATAAGTCTCACCAGCTGTGTAGGAAAGACATTGGAGCGTATGGTTAACCGACGCCTAGTCTGGGTCCTAGAAAGCAGGTTCCTACTCAGCCGCTCTTAATGTGGCTTCAGAAGGTACCGTTCAACGCTTTACAACTTTATCTTGCTTGAGGCAAACCCAACAAGCTTTCCTACGTAAGCAACACCTGATGGGTGTGTTCTTTGATCTCGAAAAAGCCTACAATACTACCTGAAGGCGTACTGTTTTACAGCAGCTCCATGAGTGGGGTTTTCGTGGTCGTCTACCCATTTTTATTCAGTCTTTCCTTTCGGATCGGTATTTTAGATACAAGGTCGGGAGCGTATTGTCTGACCGTTTTCATCAAGAGAACGGTATCCCCAAGGGAGTGTTTTAAGTGTGACGGCCTTCGCCATTGCTATCAATAGTATTACGTCCACTGTACGAAGTCCAGTACAGTGTTCCCTCTTTGTGGACGATTTCTCCATTTTCTGTGCGTCCTCCACCGTCGCAACTGCTGCTCGTCTATTACATCTGACGATCAGGGGGTGGAGGAATGGTCCAACAGAACAGGTTTTAAATTTTCGTTGGAGAAGACCGTTTGTGTAGATTTTAATCGCTCCCGTTCCCTTTTTAATTACCCAGTTCTCCAACTTGGGGGGACTGCGCTCACTTTTAAGGAGAAGGTGAAATACCTAGGTCTTACTTTTGATGAAAAGCGAGGGAGAAAGGCAGGGTGATAATGGGCAGAGCTCGAAACCTCCGCAAAGAAACGGCCCAATGCGTTGGAAACATCAGCGGGGTCCACGAGGACTGCGATCTCCACGGTCAGGCCAGGAATCGGGGAGTGGACATTGATGCCGGATAAACGGCGTAGGCCACCCCAAACAACCGTGGATGGAGCAAAACGGTTAAAAGAACTAGTAAAAGCAGTCCAGCAAGCTTTCTTGCTGTCGTTTATGATACGACGACATTGCGCCCTCATACGTTTATAATTTATGCAATTCTCCAAAGTTGGGTGGCGCGGAAGGTGCGTAAAGCACGGCGCCGGGCTCTAAGCGCGTCGCGGCAGGCTGCAGTCCACCAAGGGACCTGGACACGACGTGGAGAAGAGGATGTACGAGGTATGGAACGTTCAGCAGCGGTGAGAATAACCTCTGTGAGGTAGTCGACTTGACTGTCACAGTTGGGATAATTCTGATCGTGAAAAACAGCCATGGTAGAATAAAGCCCCCAGTCGGCTTTAGAAATGTTCCAACTGGTGGGACGAGGAGATGGGGAATGATGCAGGAAGTGGATGATACAAGGGAAATGGTCACTCGAGTACGTGTCAGAAAGTGCTTACCACTCAAACCGACCGGCAAGCTGAGGAGTGCATATTGCGAGGTCTACATGGGAATAAGTGTGTGTTGTGTCTGAAAGGAAGGTCGGTGCACCGGTGTTGAGGCAGACAAGATCGAACTGTTGGAGAAGGTCCACCAAAAGGGAGCATCTCGGACAAGGTGCCGGAGAGCCCCATAGGGGGTGGTGGGCATTAAAGTCGCCTACCAACACGAAAGGTGAAGGGAGCTGGTCAACAAGGTGTAGCACATCCGCCCTAGTAAGGGCAGATGAAGATGGCAATTAGGTATTACAGAGGGAGAAGGTAGATGTGGATAAGGTGATGCGGACGGCTACTGCCTGTAGGTGAGTGTGCAATGAAATGGGATGGAAATAGACATCGTCTCGAAGGAGCATCAGAACCCCTCCATGGGCTGGGACACCTTCCACGGGTGGCAGGTCGAACCGCACAGAGGTGTAGTGTGGAAAGTCTGCACGATCACGTGGACGCAACTTAGTTTCTTGAAGACAGACGATAAGCGGGCAGTGCAACCGAAGGAGTCGTTTTAACTCCTCCCGATTGGAACGAATGCCGCGAATATTCCATTGAAGGAGCGCCATGATAAAAATGAAATAAGAAATAAGGATAAAAACCAACTAGCAAGCGGGGTCACCTCGACGGCCGCTGAGGACCGGATTTCGAGGGAGCACTGCTATCGCTGTCTGGGAGTAAAGGGTCATGTTCCATTGGTTCGACCGACGCGCCTGCCACCTCCTTGAGTTGATCAGGAGGGTCAGTTTCCACCGCCGGTAAAGGGCCGGGCGCCTGGCAAACGGAGCGTCCCGGTGAAACAGAAGACGGCCGAGGCCGGCAACTGTTGGATGGCGTGACCGACGAGTCACGCCGCGGCGGTGAAGGTGGGGAACTCTTCTTTCTTGTTGGCTCTTCTGGAAGATTGACGGTGAGAAGAGGCAGTCGACGGTTGGGAAGTCTGAGAACGCAGAAAATCCTCACGGACGGGTTACTTTTTCAAAGTCCGGGCATCTTGTTTAGGTGCCCGCGGTTGACCAGAGGTTGATGAATACTGTACTTTAGTAGCAGCAGGAGGAAGCGGGGACGTGGAACGGGCAATCTTCGGACTGGCAGATCGCACAACTGTGTCAGCGAAGGTAAAATCACAGGTCTGGGTACTTGAATCCTTAGTCGGTCGAGTGGAGGTAAGGACCTTACTGTATGTGCCCGCTGGGAGGACAGCGGGCTTTCGACTCTCCACCAACTTTCGAGCGGCAGATGTCGACACCTTTTCCGTAACCCGAATTTGCTGGATGACCTTCTCATCCTTGTATACAAGGCAGTCGCGAGAGGAAGCCGCATGGTCGCCGTTGCAGTTAAGGCAGTGAGGGGACGGAGGTGGGCAATCCCCCCTCAAGTGACACTTATTGCTGCATTTGGGCAAGATTCACAGGTATGGTTGTACCTGTGGCATTGGAAGCAGCGCGTTGGGTTTGGAATATAAGGGTGGACAGAGATAACTTCGTACCCTGCTTTCACCTTTGACGGGAGTTCAACATTGTCGAACGTCAAAAACACAGTACGAGTCAGTGTCAGCTGGTTATTTACCTTTTTCAAAACCCTATGCACGGCTGTCACATCAGGGTGTCACATGTAGGATTGGATGTCTTCATCAGACAACCCGTCAAGGGATCTCGTGAAGACTACCCCCCGTGACGAGTGGAGTGCGATGCGCGTCTACCTTGACAAGAAACTGTTACACACGTGTAGTCCGGATTTGTTTCTGAGCTTGGAAGGCACTGTCCACTTCCAGCAACAATGTGCCATTGCGCTGACTCGAACAGGTTTTAAAAGGGCCAGCAATTGCATTAACACCTTTCTGGATGACGAAAGGATTTACAGACGTGAAATCTTTACCGTCGGTGCGAGAGACAACAAGAAATTTCGGTCGATTAGGCAGAGTCTTTTTTTGCTGAGGTGAATCTATCTTTCGTTTCTGGGTCAACGTCACTGACGAAGAGAAGGAAGTCATCGTGGAAGTGTCCCCCGTGATTACCGGCGTCTCCGATGGCGCGCTCCTTCCTAGTGGGGGCCCTCTCCGAGGGCTTACCCGCCTTAGGTGATTGTTAACACCTCAGGTCACACCTCCCGAGAACTGACGGAGGGACCAATCGGCATGTTCGGAAGGGACTAGCTCGGGTAATCACCCCTCCCCCTGCGCCTGGCCTTTACCAGGGGCTACGTACGTGCCCTACTTGTCTACCCGGGGCGGGGAATTACGCGTTACCTCGTCACCTGCTACGCATGATAATGCGTGGGTCGGCCTTCAGACACGCACAGGGAGGAAAGAAGGATAGAGGAAGTGAAGAGGAAGAAGGAAAAAAGTGTCTCAAACTCCGAGGCGGAGACTGATGAGGAGAAGAAGGCTAGGGGAGTACAAGGAGAGAAAGACAGAAACAAAGGGTATGAAAGTAAGGAACCAAGGAATAAGAGAAAACACAACAAGAACCACCGTAACTCACGAAATGCACCCGTCTCCGGGCGAAGGCATAAACCGGGAGGGAAAGTGAAGCAGCCTGGGGTAGAAGAAAAGCTGCTCCGGCTCGGGGCCCCGTGCGCGCCACACACGTACCCACAAAAGAACTGTGGGCCCCCTGGGGGGGGGCCGTAACAACGTTGGAGGCAACGGGGATTCCAAGGTGTGGAGCCGGCCATATATAGGCCCCACCCCCAGTGGCTTGGACCGTGTGAAAGGGCAAGGTTAGCATCACACACTTCAACTACATTTTTTAGAACTTTAAACATAGTCCCTTTAAGTACATGCATAGTACACCTAGTTAGCACCCTAAAATTAAATAAGCTTCCCTTATCTTTATTTCATTATTCAGCATACTAATCTCTACAGAAATGTCCCCATAGCTGAAACTATTGAACTAATTAAAGAGCATTTTATTTCACACAGAAGCCTGAATATCCCTGCTATTATAGAGCTAATAGATGGTTTACAAACTGTATTACCGAACAATTACTTTGTATTTAATAACAAATTTTACATGCAACCACATGGGCTGGCTGTGTAATGTTGCTTAGCAGGAACTTTGGTTGACATCTTTATGGACCACACTGAGAACAAAATACTTAACAGTGAAACTGAATTAACTGACAGGATAATTTTGTATAGAAGGTATGTAGATGACACCATTATTTTAGTAAATGGAGATGATAATATAGTTAGTGAAGTACATAATACAGCCAATGCTGCCCACCGAAATTTAGTATTCACCATTGAGAGAGAGAGAGAGAGAGAGAGAGAGAGAGAGAGAGAGAGAGAGAGAGAGAGAGAGAGAGAGAGAGAGAGAGATAGTAAAATTAATTTCTTTGATTTGGAGATCTCAAAAATTGACAATCTTGCTTTCAACATTTACAGAAGACCTACCACTACAGACATCATTATTCATGAAACCTCGTGCCATCCTGTAAGATATAAGCATGCATACTTTCACAGTATGGTTGATAGGCTGATCAGAACCCCAATGTCATCAGATGAGTTCAAGACTGAAGTTAATACACTTCAATGTGTTGCCTTAAGCAATGGTTTCCAAACCGAAGTGGTTGGTAAGATTAGTCAGGTCTTCAGAAAAAGTCATGTCCAATTAGCATTCCAAACTGAAAATGACAAAACAGTTCTCTAGCAATTTTAGAATAAGAAAATCAATTTATGGCCAAGCAGGTGTCTATGAAATAAATTGTCAAGAATTTTATGAAGTTTCGTAGGGCAAAACGGTAGGTAATTTAAAAGAAGATTCCAAGAACACACACAACACTCAAACATTTCAGCTCTTGATATGCATCTCAGGTCATGCAAGCACACAATAGGCAGCATAGAAGACAACATGGAGTTGTTACACAAATCAAAGAAAGGGTTGGACATGAATTTGCTGGAGGAAATTGAGATCTTTTGTAATTTTAAGAAACACCCAAGTGACATTTTAAATGAACAAAAAGACCTGAAAAATAAAAATGTCTTAGATAATTTTACTGATGCCCTAGTATTCCCCACTTAGCTACCCCTGCTAGCCACTCTGCCTGTATCCCCTTACCCCCTTCTTTATCCTTATTTATTGCCCTATTAGATTAGATTAGTTGGTTCGTTCCACAGATCCGTGTTGAGGTGATGTCCTCAGTGAATGGTTACCATCTTTTATGCCCTATGGGTATGTTACATTTTTTTAAACCCATTGGTGCTGTGTTGTACCATTGTTTCTTACCATTGCATTTGCCCCTGGTTTACATCATATAATGTGATATGGTTCAGTTTTTGTTTGATTAACACCAACTTTTTACTTGTATCGCTTTTCTATTGTACACAACTGATTTCCTTTAATTATACATACAAAGAGAAATCGTTTGGGAACAATATAAACGTATTTCCATTGTACAAATATTTCCTATCCGCCAAATTCAGACAGTTCTAGATGAATTTAAATGCTAGCTAGCTTAGCTATTCAAAACTGAAACAGTTGGCAATATTTAGTTTTACGTGCAGTTTATAATTTTTGTATCAAATCTACGGCAGTCCATTTCACTATCTGTTATTGCCGAGTTTCACTAACAGTCAACATGTGAGTAGTGTAATTCAGATTTAATCAAGAGCGCTATTCTTGACATTCACCGACAAAATCTCGCAACATCTCGTCGACTGCACAGTTCAGTGTTGCAAACATGCTGAAGCTATCCATATAAAAACGTATACAAATTTACAAATTGCCACCTCTTCAAGTACCAGCAGATCCCAGGCAGAAATACCAGATTTAGAGGTATGTGTAAGTTTCAATATAATTTCATTGGAGAGGAAGAGTACTAAGAAGAGAGTATAATTAGTACAATAATATTGCCTTAATTTTACTTTTATGTTGAATTGTATTTGTGATCTTACATACGATTAATACATTCAAATTATACATGTGGAACAACATTCATTACTATATATGTCAAATAGAACGATAGAGGTAGGAGGGTTTATTAGAAAAGCGCTTATGTTTCGAGGGAGACTTGACTTGGTCCTGTGGCGACATTGGGCTACAGCAGCGCGCCAATTGGCGACATTGGCCTACAACAGAACGCGAAAGTGGCGACTCTGCCCAACAGTAATCTGGCAACCCTGCACTGCAGTGCTGTGAGCGTGGGGCAGCTCGTACGAGCGGGTCGGTGAACGGGCCTGACGTAGGCTACGAGCGGCGGTCCGCGGCGCTCGGTAGGGTAGGGATGGGAAAAACCGACAGGATAAAACCGATACAGGTATTTTAGTTTTGAATAACCGGTTTTTTCGTTATTAATTTGGTGTTCGTTGTAGCCGGTTTTTTTAGTTAATGCCAAGAACCGGGTAAAAAACCGGTACGATTACTTCCTGTAGTAGTTGTTCAAAATGTGTTTTTGTAAATAATTTAAAAAATTAAAACTGGTAGACCCTAATATTTAGGGCTATTCCTAAAATTTCTACTGCTGTGAAATATTAGGTCATCGCAGTAACTAAGAAAAGCCATCAGTGATAATTTGAGAACAATCCCGGCACACAAACGTGAAACAAACGCGTGGCATAAGAACTTAAGAACTGGTGCAGCTACTGAGGCATCGATGCACCTGCTGCCGTGTGGCGTGGCTTATTAGACGACGCGCGTGCACCGGCAGTGTACGAGAATTGCCTCCGTCTGGTCATGCGGCAGTTCCTAGCTGTCTTCGCCAGACATCGATTGTATCTTAAATGGCACCATCCATAGTGTGGAAGTACTTCACGAAGTACAGTAGCAGTGAGGTACAATGCTCCATTCGCTTTAAAAAGCTGAAAACGGGTGGAGGAACTACGAACATGCTGTGTCATTTAAGAAGAAAGCATCCAAAATGTTTCTTGGTATAGAAAGAAAATTCCATTCATAGACCTATTATGTAATAACATTTAATGTATTATCATATTGTTAGCATAACAAGTTTTATTAATGTGATTCCTTGAAAGCGAGGGGCTTTTTTAATAACCAATATGGGTTTGGGTAACATTGATCATGCGGTGCCTCGCAATGTAGCCCTGCGGTCTGAGGCTCCATGTCACGGACTGTGTGGCTGCTCCAGTCGGAGATTCGAGTTCTCCTTAGCGTAAGTTAGTGTAAGTTACCATCTCAATAGCGAGAGGAGGAGGCGGGAGCGGCTGGCCATCATCGTCTGGTGCAATCGCGACGGGACGCGCGCCACTAACATGGCCGACGTCGAACGCGATGTTTCCCACCATTTTACATCGTCGTTTGATGATGTTGCCGTTGACCGGTAGTCATTTCATGATTTTCTTCAAGCTAGCCCTCATACCTTGACTCAGGCTGAACGCAACCGTTTTAACGAGACCTACGACACAGATGAGATTGCGGATTTCTTACGTAACCCTCAGAGCAAACCCCTTGCCCTGATGGGATTCCGGCGGAGATTTATCTAAAATATTTTACTCTCTTTAGTGACACTTTGTACAAATAGCCAATGATATTCGGAATGGAGTCGATATACCACCGGCTTTTGTCGAGGGGTGCGTTGGTTTAGTCCCAAAATATTCTGCTTTGCCCTGTATTGATAATGTCCAGCCGATAAGTTTACTGAACATCGATTACAACACGATGTCGCGCTGTGCAGCACATCGCTTACAGCAGGTGTTACCACTGGTCCTCAGTGCATATCAATCATGTGTCATTCGTGATAGAAATATTTTCGACGCCCTTTTGGCCTGTGGATCTTGTGTTGCCTTCGGCAAAAGTGACCGGATCCGTACAGCAGCGATCCTCCTCAGATTTCAAGAACGCTTTCGACAGTGTTAGCCACCTTTACCAGTGGCAAGTCCTGAGGAAAATGGGTTTTGGAACCAAATTTGGTTCCATGATTCATAATCTTTGCCCCGCAACGTCGAAAGTTTCTGTTAACGGGCACTTCACTCCAGCATTCCGTGTCCCCCAATCCGTGCGACCGGGGTTCCCACTGTCTATGGCTCTTTTCGCCATCGCGCTGGACCCCCTGCTTCGTCAAATTGGAGCTGGTTGTCGGGGTATTCACTTAGGTCCTACTAGGCTCGTTTCCCGAGCGTATACGGACGATCTGGGGGTTTTCCTTGATTCGTCTGAGGATGTTGACTCCTTGCACGACATCTTGCAGAGCTTTGAGCGAGTCTCGGGAGCTGTCGTCAACACGCTCAAGTCTGCTCTTTTCCCGTTGACTCCCCGTGCGTGATCTCTCCGACGGGACTGGTTTTGTGTTCAGGACCAGCAGAAGGTACTGGGTGTTATGCTCACATCTAACCCTCAACAGATGGAGACCCTGAATTGGCGGCCGACGTTGCACAAAATCCGTGCAATCTGCAAGATTTATGCTGCGAGGAATCTGGCACTTCGAGAGAAGGTCACCCTCATTAATACCACTGTTACCTAAAGCGTGGCATCTGGCTCAGGTTCTCCCTGTGCCCAAACAAATGGAACGTGCCATCATTCAGGCTGTCTTTTGGTTCCTTTGGAAGGGCGACATCTTTAAGGCGTCTCGCGCTGTGTGCACACTTCGACCTGAAGGGGGGGGGGGCTGGGTCTTGTGGACTTTGGGGCTAAATGCGCGGCCCTGTTCCTTAGGCGTACCACGGATGTCTTTGAACGCGACCCTGGGAGTCCGACTGCGATGATCTTTAACCGCCATCGGCCACATTCCGTTCTTGCTCCTGTGTATGTGGAGCACATTCCCTTTACACTCAGTAATGTACGTCGGTACTACTTGTCACGGAGGTATCTATACCTGTGCGATTTACCTAGTACGAAAGTTTCTGTCGTCGCCTCTGGTCTTCGTGACACTCCAGTGCGCGTGAAATGGGAGTATCGACTTCCTCAATATAATTGGCCGTTGGTGTGGCAGAATCTAGCTAACAAGGTGCTTCCCGCCAAAGTTCACGCTACATGGTATAAAGTTGTTCAGCGCGTCTTCCCGACGAACTCGAAGTTCCACTCCATCCACCAAATCTCCAGTCCTCTTTGTGAAACCTGCAACGAAGACGACACGCTTGAACATCGGTTCGTCAGCCGCAACTACTGTCGGATATGGGACATTGTGAGACATAATTCGCCTCATTAACAGGAGGGACATCCGATGTGACTTTTGGACGCCTTGATCCCTCACTGCAGTGTATATTCGTCAGCTAAACGGAATGCAACTTTGTGGATTCTTGATCACACGGTATATGTCATTTACACTGAAATTGAATACAATTCTTGATTTCCTTAGTATCTGTGGCCAGCCCATGGAATGCACAAAGTATCCCCGGATTATGACAAAATGTTTGCGAGATTTTTGCATGTTGCCTTGGCACATGCCTCTTCTCAACATTCATTTACAATGTGATGTGATCATCGTCGTGTTCTTTGAGTGATTGTCTATCGTGCTCGTCTCCTCTATGTACCCTGGACCGTTCTTGAGGAAAATATGATACGTCGTTACTTTCTTCTTGCTGTTGGAGGTTTCTTTCCTTTTTTCGCTGGTTTTTCTTTTATGCCTTATTGTAATTTTTGGAACTGCGGCCTGTTGAGTTTTGCCGTGTCGCCCGCTGTTTCTTTTGGATGATGGACTCATTTCTGCATCAGACGTGTTTTCATTCTTTTCATTTTTTCCTTTTCAATTTTCCGGCCTTCCTATTTCGGCGATGGCTACCTGCACAGCGAAGACCACTGGAGTTGTTGCAACGTTTATTTTTTACGTCTAGGGAAGAGGAATTATTTAAAAAAGGGGTGCTGTTGGCTCCCTTCTTTTGCCGACGGCCATACCACGTTGAATACATCGGTTCTCGTCCGATCACCGAAGTTGAGCAACGTTGGGCCCGGTTAGTACTTGGCTGGCTGCCCGCCTGTGCACATCGCTGCGCCGAGCGAGTCTGCTGACGTCAAGTGTTTACGTCGCTGCGGGTCGCGGCGGCGTGCTTCGCTTCGAAGCTTTCATCAATTTGTAAGTACGAAAATGATTCATGATATTTCGGAGGAAAGAGAAAATAATGTCCAGTGCTAGTTCGATAGATCCGTCCCGAAACCCTCGGCTTTCGAAATCTACAAATGGATGCATGACCAAATTCGACTTGTAAACAGTGACGTTCTCGGTGTTCAGTTAGACTCGTTCATTAATTCGGTGTTTCTGAAATTACGTTCCCCAGATTTATGTTACTCTTTAGTGTCGGATAACGATGGCATTAGGAAATTTAGGCATCTTGACGGGACTGTTAGTAATGTGACGATTACTCACGCGAGATATGATTTACGCCACGTGCGTAAATTTAATTTACCATTTGAGATAAGAAACGAGACTATTTCGCGTCACTTGGCTCCCTACGGAGAAGTAATATCTGTTGCGAAAGAAAAGTGGTCGGCTCAATATTTATATCAAGTCCGTAGTGTGCTAATGGTAATACATAGCCATATTCCGTCGTTTATTTTGGTCAACGGACACCGCGCCTTTTTAACATATAGTGCAGCCTGTTACTTATTCCTTTTGCAATGGTGTTGGCCACTATAGACAGTCATGCCCTAAGCGGAAGCGGCCCGTTCAGCTGCCGCCCGCCTGGTCCGCGCCCAGCTTCGCGTCGGTCGCCGCCGCCCCCCCCCCCCCTCCCCATCCACCGGGCACCACCTGGCGCGCGGCCGAAGCGGCCGCCGTGGACACTGAAGCCATCATTAGTGACGATTCTCCCGGCCTTGACACGTCTGTAGATGTTCGAACCGATGATGTGGCCCCACCTTCTGTGTCGGCTCCACCTGATAGTGCACCTGTGGCCCCGGTTTCTGACTTAGTGTTGGCTGTTCCAGTAGCTGATTCTGTTGATACCGTTGTTGCACCTGTTAGTGTGGTCGTGTCCCAAACCGGTGCCGTTACCACAACGGTAGCCGCGCCAGTGTCCGCCCCCCGGTGTTTCCGAAATGCCGTCAGCAGATAAGACACGGTCTGCTGCGGTACCCGGATCTTCCATTGACGGATGTTTCGCGTTCGTGGAACCCCGGCCTTGGGAGCAGCGGTCAGTATCTCGCAGCCGCGGACCTAGTTCCGACGGTCGCAGAGACCGCCGCTACCGGTCGCGTAGCCCCCCCCCCCCCTCGCAGGAGCGCGGTCGTAGGCGCCACGTAGACTTCGGACCACGGCCTTCCGACAGGTCGGCTTCTCGGTAACGGCAGGAGTATCTCGCTACTCAGTCCTCCACGGCAGAACAGCGGGATGTCGAGGTGCGGCACCTGCGAGCCGTACTCAGCCAGAAAATATCCGGTACAGATGCGGAAATGGCTTTGGAAGCCGACGTCACGACGCCCTCGGCGTCTAAACGGAAGGCGGAGGGCGACGGTTCACAAGCCCGTCGTGCCCGTGCCTACGTAGAACGCCACCCCCCCAGCCAGGTAGAGGACGTGGAGATGGCGAGCGCGGACGGCACAAGCGTACCAGTTTCTGGGACCCCGCCGTCCCCCCCCTCCCCCCTACCCCTCAGCTCATCGACTGGGCTGACAGCGATGCGGAGGACGGTGGGACGTAATAACCGACTGTCAGTTTAATTCCCTCGACATTTTAGTATGACCCTTTTATCACCTTTTATTGTACTTTTGTTTTACATTGTGGTGTTATGGCCGTGTCGTCCCTGTCCGACGTTTGTAAATGGAATATTTTAACCGTTAATGCAAACAATGAGCACCCCTGTGAAGGCTCTGGCATTGCACGATTTTTTACGGGATGCTCGTGCGGATGTTGTTTTTATCCAAGAGATTACGCGCAACGCTCTGCTCTTTTTATACGATTTTAGCGATTTTACTGTATTTGACAATGTTTTATCTGATGCCGTCACTGGCACTGCCATTTTAGTCCGGTCCGACATTGAAGTGACGAATGTCGAAGTTTTACCTTCGGGGCGCGCCCTTTCCGTTCTAATTCGTGGTATTTTATTTGTTAATGTTTATGGTCCCTCGGCCAGAGAAGCGTGAGAGATGATTTTTACGGTCGGGAATTGTGCCAGCTATTACGCGGAAATGTGGACACGCTTGTTTTAGGAGGAGATTTTAATGCAGTTTTAGAGGATTATGACCAGGAGCCGCGGCCCAATAAATGTAGAGAACTTAATAATCTCATATCCAGTTTTAAACTTGTTGAAACGTGGCGAGTGCTATACCCCCATTTTCGTATTTTACATATTTTTATCCGACGGGCCGTAGCCGTCTAGATAGGATATACGTGTCCTCCCACCTAAAAGCACAGGTGTGCCGTGCGAACGTTTTACCAGTAATTTTCTCCGACCACAGTAGTTATTTTACTGAACTTTTTTTACCGCGCGTCCCTGTTCGTCGTCGGCCTTCCGTGTGGAAGTTTAATTGCAGTCTGCTCGACGACGAACATTCTATCGCTAGTTTTAATAGTTTTTGGCACAAGGCCGTTCAGGGTCGGCGCGACGCGGCGAGCGCCCTGGAGTGGTGGGTGCGCGAAGCCAAGCCGGCCGTCCGTCGGTTTTTGATGGACTTCAGCCGCGAGGCTGCGCGATGGCGCCGGGCCTCGCACTTCTTCAACGTCAGCTACCTGCAGGACCTCGTGCGTAGGGTGGCGTCCGACGCCTCCCTGCTCCCGGCTTATAAACATTTCCAAGCCGAACTGCTGTCCACCTTGCGCAGACACAGAGCGGGGGTGATCGCGAGATGCAAACCCCCCGCTGTCGTCGCCGACGAGCCCCTCTCGCTGTACCACCTGGCCAGGGAGCGCAACCGGCGCCAGAGACTGGCCTTCTCGTGCTGGCAGCACCCCGACGGGACTAACCACCGACCAGGCGGTCATGGAACGAGACATTTTCGAACATTTTAGTAGTCTGTTCCGGGAGGTGGACGTCGAACCAGAGGCGCTGCGGGGTTTCCTGCAACCTGTCCCTCGGGCGTTAAGCCGCCGAGACCGTCGCCACCTTAACGAGCCGTACACGTCCGACGATCTTTTAGATTCTGTCCGCCGGAGTCCCAACGGGAAATCCCGTGGACCCGACGGGATTCCGGCCGAATTTTACAAAAAGTTTAACCTTTTTAGTGACATTTTTACTGATTTTACTAATGAAATTTTAAACGGTGCTTTTATTCCTGCCGAGTTTGTCAAGGGATTTGTAACTCTGTTACCCAAGTCTTCTGCAACACGCAGTGTCCGTAATATCCGGCCGATAACTTTACTGAATTCTGATTACAAGATCTTTACGCGGTGTGTGGCACAACGGCTTAGAAACATTCTCCCAACTGCTCTGAGTACCCACCGGACCTGTGCCATTCGAGATCGCAACATTTTTAATGCCATCCTCACGTATCGCGACTGTATTGGCCACGTCATAAGTTCGCGACTCCGTTTTGCAGCGATCCTTTTAATCGATTTTAGTAATGCGTTTGACCGTGTCAGCCATTTTTATTTAAACAACGTTCTAAATGATATGGGGTTTGGATCCAAATTTTCTGGGATGATCCGTCGTTTATTAGGCAATGTCACATCGAGGGTTTGCGTTAACGGCCGACTCACGCCGACTTTTCCCGTGGGTCGTTCGGTACGCCAAGGATGCCCCCTCTCAATGGCCCTATTCTCGATTGCGCTCGACCCATTGTTGAGGACCATAATCCATGAGTGTCGGGGCATTGCCATTGGTCCAGAAACTATCACCTGCACCGCGTATGCCGACGACCTGGGTGTTTATCTTCACGATCCGGACGACATAGATATTTTACATCAATCTTTGTGCCGTTTTGAAAAGGCCACAGGTGCTATAGTCAATTCGCAGAAAACAGTCTTACTGCCTCTCACACCTCGGGCACGGCTGTTACGTCGCGACTCGTTTTGCGTAAAAACTCAACACAAGGTCCGCGAGGTGTTACGTCGAACCCCCAGCTGATGGAGGCGTTAAACTGGCGGCCCAATCTTTACAGCATCAGAGCGGTCGCAAAGATTTACTCCGCCCGATATCTGGCGTTCCGCGACAAGGTGGCCATCAGCACCAACATCTTGGCGAGGGCGTGGTACCTCGCCCAGATCTTGCCCGTCCCCAAATTGATCGCGCGGGCTATCCAACGCGCCGTTTCCTGGTTCTTGTGGCGAGGCCACATCTTTAAGGTGCCGCACGCCGTCTGCACTTTGCCGCCAGGCGAGGGTGGGCTCGGTCTGGTGGACTTTCCGAGCAAGTGCGCAGCCTTGCTGTGGAAGCGAACCACCGCCGTGATGGAGTCGAGCCCCGGGGGGGGGGGGGGGGGACCTCTGCTGTGTTCCGTCGGTTTCGTCCACACTCATTGCGACCGCCAGTCTCCATCTCTCACATACCTTTTGTTCTTAACTATGTCCGACGGTATTACATTGACGATAGTTACATTTCGGTTAGCGACCTGAACACCCGTATAATTGCAGGTATTGTGTCTACGCTTCGTGGAAGTCCTCCCCGCAGCAAGTGGGAGTACCGGCTGCCCCAGTACCACTGGCCGGTGGAGTGGAACAACATAAGCACCCCACTGCTCCTCTCCTGCGTGCACGAAGTGTGGTACACTGTCGTGCACAGGACGTACCCAACGAACGCAAAACTGCAATCGATTCACCTCTTTCCGTCTGAGGCCTGCTTCGTTCCCGACACGCTGGAGCACCGTTTCACGTGTCAGCGCAGTGCGGCAGTGTGGGACACAGCTCTGGACATGTCGAGGCTCATTAACCGAATGGACGCCCGGGACATCACTCCGACCGATGGCATAGTGCCGCAGTGGCAGGCGTATCCGGCCAGTAAGAGTAACTCCACTCTGTGGCTCCTCGGGCATACCGTCTATGCCATTTTCCGATTGAGGATCTCCACCGAACTAGACTATCTTACCTATATGTGGCATGAGCATAAACATGCTCAATCTCACCATAAATACACTGAAAATTCTGCAGTCTTGCCCGCCAGACCACCGGCACTGCTGCGACACAAACGACTTCAGATGTGGTAATGGTTGACGATGGTGCCACTGTATCAGTGACAGGGCCCCTCCTCTGTCGCCGCCTCTGTCAGGCTTAGATGACGAAGACGGGACTTGGACCCGCGTCTGTTTTATTATGTGCCCTTTTTAGCAATGACAGCACCTTTTTGTCGTTTTTATTTTTTATCGTCTTTTATCTGTTATTCCTTGTCCACTTAGTTATCTGTCGTCTGTTCCGGTATGGCGCCTGACGCCAGTCTGTGGAACGTTTTACTATAAATGTCAAGATGCGCAGCCCACATAAGGTTATCGCGCTTTAAGGAACTTTTACTTTCTCATCGTTGCCACGTAGCTTTTTTGCAAGAGGTGACCCGAGAAGCACTATTGTTTTTAACGGATTTTACAGATTTTACTGTCGTCGACAACATTCCACCGGGAGATGTCACTGTTTCTGCCATTTTAGCACGTTCTGATCTTCCGCTTGATAATATAGAACTGTTGCCTTCTGGTTGTGCACTTGCAGTGACGATGTTCAAATGTTTGTTAAGCTTATGGGACTTAACTTCGGGATCATCAGGTCCTAAACTTACAAACTACTTACGAACTACCTTATACTAAGGACGGCACAAATATCCATGCCCGAGGGGGGGGATTCGAACCCCCGACCGTATTGGCCATGCAGACCGTGTCTGGAGCGCCTCAGTCTCCTCGGCCACCGCGGCCGGCAGTGACGATCCATGCCGTTCTTTTTATTAATGTTTACGCCCCGTCCAGTAATACCAAACCGGCGAGGGCTCAGTTTTATGACGAGAACTTGTGTTTTCTTCTACGACGTACACTATGGTTTTAGGATGCGATTTTAATGCTGTTTTGGACATTAGGAAACCAAGAGCCGCGCCCAAATAGCTGAGCGGAGCTTTTAAATTAGATAACCAGTTTTAAGTTGTTAGATACGTGGCGGGTGCTCCATGAGGATTTAACACTTTTTACTTATTTTTACCCCTCTGGTCGCAGTTGCCTCGACCGTATTTACGAATCTGACCATCTCCGCACTGAAGTTACCTGATGTGATCCCGGTGATTTTTTTCTGACCATAGTGCTTTTTATTGCCAACTTCTTTTATCACGACTGAATACCCCATCGTCGTAGTTTTATATGGAAGTTCAATAGGAGTTTTCTGGAGGACGGCACTTTTAATGAAAGTTTTAGTCTGCGATGGCAAAAGATTGCACAGACTCGGCGCCCGGGCGCCAGTGCCATTGAGTGGTGGGTGCGGAAGCCAAGCCGGCTGTCCGGCGGTTCCTGATGGATTTTAGCCGCACCAGCCGATTATGAGCCCCTCTCTATCATCTTAATAGATAGCGCAAGCGGTGGCAGCAATTTTACATCTGTAACTGATTACGGCCTGATATTTCCCCACGACGTCTTTGTTGAGTTTAATTCATTATTCAGTGCAATTGATGCAGATCCCGCAGCGCTCCATCGTTTTGTAGAGACCATCCCATGTGTCCTCGACTGATGACCTGCAGGAATGTGTGCAGCGGAGACCCAAGAGAAAATCACCGGGTCCCAACGATATTCCCGCCGAGGTTTATCTCCATTTTTCCACCCTCAGGGGCTCAGCATTAATTTGCTGAGTTCGGGCTTGGCGAACCCGGGGTCCTGAGCCGTGGGCTATGTCGCGCCAACAGTCCGCTACACCGTAAGCTCTGTGCGTGCCTCGACGACCTTCGTTTGGCGCGACGGTGGAACGTTGTACGTTTCAGAGCCCGGGGATCTTGGCTTAATCGCCCGAGTCGCGAGGACGGTACAAACCTCTATAAAAAAAAAAAACAAAAAAAACCCTCAATCTCAAGGTGTGCTACGTGCCGAGGAGATGCATGGCTGTTGAGGTTGAACAGCCGCTAGCGAGCAACCTCTGAGGAACCTGCCGCACCTCAGTTGTGTAAGGCTTACCCAGGCAAGCGGGGCTCTGCCTGGGTGGACCTCTTTTTCGTAGCTGCTCGTGGGACGGAAATGAAACGAGCTAATAAAAGCGTGGCCGGTCGCGAAAAAGGCGTCTCTAAGCGTAATGAAGGAGATTTCAATGCTGCTGGTTATAACCCCCGTTCGCACAAACTTGAAACGAAGAGGTATTCACTTCGTTAGGCGCGTTTATAGGGGACCACAAGATCGTAGGGTCGCCACCAGTGCCTTCATCCTGGCCTTCGAAGGCGATACACTGCCAGAGAAGATCAAAGTGACGGTCTATCGGTGCGACGTCAAGCCGTACCTCCCGCCCCCAGGCATATGTCGTTCCGATGTACTTCCAGCCCTACGTGCAGAGAATGTGGGCGTCCGTCACATCCAGACGCTCCGTGCACCCCACCTCCCGTATGCGTCAACTGTGGGCAATTACATTCGCCTTGCTCGCCTGACTGTACTCTCCTGCACAAGGAACGGAAGATCATGCAGATCAAAACTCTGGACCGTCTTCCATATTCTGAGGCGAGAAGAAAATATGAAACACTCCATCCAGTGCGCCTCACTACATCTTTTGCTGCCGTTGTATCTTCAACACCTCAAAGTATAGCTCCTAAAGTGCCGCCTCCCTCTACGGGCCCTAGGGGCCACCGCTCTGCTGCTGTTCCATCTTTGGGTGGGGGCGCTCCTCTATCCGCTCCTGTAACACCTGCTTTGGAGGCAACCCTCCCACAACCATCAGGGACACCAGTCCCCACATCCCAGCCGGAGAAGGAACAGCCTACTCCGGCACCTCTCGCTCGGAAGGGGTCCCTCAGGACAGCCCCTTCCGAGACTTCTCGCAGTGCTTCAGAGGATCCTGGCCGGAGGCTCAAGGATCCCCAAACTGTTGGTCGAAGGGTTTCCCGCACTTCGTCCACTCCTGACGCCACCGAGAAGCCCTCACAGCCCATCCAACCGAAAGGGCAGCGAGAGGGTAAGAAGCCAAAGACCCATAGAAAGAAGGAATCCGTGGTGGCTGCACAGCCACAACATCCCTCACCTTCTACTTCAGAAGATGAGTTAGAGATCCTCACATCACCTAAGGATATCGCACTGACTGATGCACCGGATACTATGATTCTGGATTCAGCAGAGGCAGACCGGTTGACAGCAGATGTTCCCATGGAATAACCTGCTCTACCTCTTTATCATGGCCCATCAGCTCTACGACACTGTAATTCTCCGGTGGAACTGCGGCGGTTTTTTCCTCTCACCTGGCTGAGTTGCGTCAACTTTTGAGCATAACACCTGCTCTCTGCACTGCTCTCCAGGAGACCTGGTTTCCAGCAATGCGGACCCCTGCCTTTCGTGGATACAGGGGATATTATTGTAATCAGTGTGTGTATAACAGAATCTCAGGTCGCGTCTGTGTGTATATCCTTAACTCTGTATAGTCAACATGTGCCCCTTCAGACATCATTAGAAGCTGTGGCTGTCAGGGTAAGGATACCCCAATACATAACCATCTGCAGCCTGTATCTTCCGCCAGATGGTGCTGTACCACCACACACACTGGCTACGCTGGTCTCTCAGCTCCCGCCGCCTTTTCTACTTCTGGGTGATTTTAATGCCCACAACACCTTGTGGGGTGATGCAGTAGTCAGTGGTCGCGGCAGAGAGATCGAGAACTTTATATCCCAGCTCGACGTCTGTCTTCTAATCACCGGAGCCCCCACGCATATCAGTGTGGCACATGGCTCTTTCTTGGCTATTGACATGTCAGTCTGCAGCCCTAGTTTCTTGTCATCTGTCCACTGGGGGACGCATGACAATCTGTATGGTAGTGGTCACTTTCCTATCTTCCTATCACTACTCAATCGTCATTGCCCTGGCCGCCTTCCTAGATGGGCTTTAAACAGAGCAAATTGGGATGTATTCGTTTCTGCTGCCACTCCTGGACCTCTCCCGGATGATTCCATTGACTTGGTGGTTGCGACTGTCATCCAAATATTTTATCTGCTGCATAACACGCAATCCCCATTTCAATGGGATGTTCCCGGCGAAAGTCAGTGCCTTGGTGGTCGTCTGAAGTCTCAGACGCCATTCGGGACCGTCGGCGTCCTCTTCAGCGCTATAAGCGACATCCGTCGCTTGAGACTTGTCGCTTTTAAACAACTCCGTGCTCGTGCTCGACAGATAATACGGAGGTCAAAACAGAAATGCTGGGAACGTTGTGTCCACCATCGGCTCAAGAACCTCTCCTTCTGAAGTCTGGACGAAGATACGACGCCTTTTTGGCTACCAGTCCCAGGCAGCAATTCCTGGGATATCTATCCAAGGGGCTGTATGTACGGATCCAGGCGCTGTCGCCGAGGCTTTTCCGAGCACTTCGCTCGCGCCGCTGCATCCGGAAGTTATCCACCTGCCTTCCGCACATTAAAACAGCGAATGGAACGCAAAAACCTCTCATTCACCTCACGCCACCCTGAGGTATATAACGCTCCGTTTAGTTAGTGCGAACTCCTTAGTGCCTTTGCCCTCTGCCCTGATACCGCCCCTGGGCCGGACAGACTGCACAATTAGATGTTAAAACATCTGATGATTTCAAGCGCCAAATTCTTGCAGTATTTAACCGCATCTGGAGCGACGGTGTCTTCCCATCACAGTGGCATACACGCACCATCGTACCAGTGCTCAAGCCGGGTAAAGACCCGCTAGTTGTACACAGTTATCGGCCCATCAGTCTTACAAACGTTCTATGCAAACTGCTAGAACGCATGGTCAGCCGGCGGTTGTATTGGCTCCTTGAATCTGTTAGCTCCATGCCAAGGGGGTTTTCGCAGGGGGCGCTCGATTTTGGAAAACTTAGTCCATCTTGAGTCTGCCATCCGGACAGCGTTCTCTCGACGTCACCATCTGGTGGCCGTATTTTTTTGACTTGTCGAAGGCGTATGATACGACCTGGCGACCCCACATTTTGACCACACTACATGGGTGGTGTCTCGTGGGGTCTCCGGGGCTCACTCCCTATTTTTATCCAAAACTTTTTAGCTGTCCGTACCTTTCATGTTCAAGTTGGTGTGTCCTGTAGCAGCCTCCATGTCCAGGAGAATGGGGTGCCTCAGGGCTCGGTTTTAAGCGTTCCGTTGTTTTTAGTGGCAATCAACGGCTTAGCGGCAGCAGTTGGGTCGTCAGTATGCCCTTCATTGTATGCTGACGACTTCTGCATCTATTTTAGCTCGTCTAGCATGTGTGTTGCAGAACGACAACTGCAGGGAGCCATACGTAAGGTGCAGACATGGGCTCTCTCATGGGTTCTAATTTTCTGCCGCCAAAACGTGCGTTATGCACGTCTGTCGTCGACGGCCAGTCCACCAACATCCATAGTTGTATCTCGATGGCCAACTACTCAATGTAGTTGCCACGCATCGATTTCTTGAAATGGTCTTTGACGACCGGCTCACATGGCAACCACATATTCGCCAGCTGAAACAGAAGTGCTGGCGGCACCTCAACGCCCTCCGGTGCCTTAGCAGTACTACTTGGGGTGCAGATCGTAGTACCCTGTTGCGTTGCTATAAGTCCTTATTCTGTCGCGTTTCGACTACGGGAGCATAGTATATGGTTCCGCATCGCCATTGGCGCTGCTGTTGTTGGATCAAATCCACCACTGTGGAGTTAGGCTAGCGACAGGGGCCTTCCGAACCAGCCCTGTGGTCAGTCTCCTTGTGGAGGCTTAGGCGGCAGCACCTGCTGGCGAATTATGCAGCCCATGTGTTTGGTATCCCCAGTCATCCCAACCACCGCCTACTTTTCCCGAATGCCATGCTCCATATCCCACAACGGCGGCCGAGGTCGGGTTTGACAGTGCCTGTGTCCAGTCTCCGAGTGACCTGGGGTCGCTTCCTCTGCCATCTCTGATCAGATTCCAGTCGCGTACGCCACCATGGGGTATTCCTAGACCTGTTATTCGACTATTTGTCGCAGAGCTCCAAACACACTGTTCACCCTGAGATGCTTCATCGCCGATTCCTGTGGATTCTTTACGGGTACTGGGGCTCCACGGTCGTCTACACGGGCGGTTCGATGGCAGGTCTTGTTGGCTTCGCCTATATACATGCCGGATATAACGAACAGCACTCCTTACCGAAGGGCTGCAGTGTCTTCACAGCCGAGCTGGAGGCCATACTTCGTGCACTCGACCATATTTATACCTGCCCTGGGGAGTCGTTCCGCATTTGAAGTGACTCCCTGAGCAGCCTACAGGCACTCGATCAGTGCTTCTTTCGCCATACTTTGCTTCAGGCCATCCAATAGTCCCTGCATGCCATCGACCGATGTGGGCGGTCAGTGGTCTTTATCTGGACTCCAGGACATGTTGGGATCGACGGTAACGAGCTAGCTGACAGGTTAGCCAAGGAGGCTCTCCATAAACCAACCTTGGCTATAGGCATCACCGTTCATGACCTCCGCAGTTGCACAGCCGAGTTCTTTGACTGTGGAACGCAGAATGGCGCTCCCTCCAAACACCCAACAACTTGCGGGCTATTACGGAGAACACAAACGTGTGGAGGTCCTCTCTACGGACTCCCCGCGGGGACTGTTGTTCTCTGCCGGCTGCTTATCGGCCATACTGGGCTTACGCACGGCCACCTTCTCCGTCGCGAGGATCCTCCCGAGTGTCTATGTGGTGCACGTCTGACAGTCACCCACATCGTCTTGGAATGCCCAGACTTAGCAGCGCAAAGAAGATATTTTAATCTCCCTGACGATTTGGAAGTTGTTTTAGCTGACAATGCCTCTATGGCAGACAGTTTTAAATTTTATTCGTGTGAGTGGGTTGTACCGATCCATTTGATGTTTAGTACTATGTTTATTACATATTTGTTCTTCGCTCGCCTACCGTGGTTTGAATGTGCAAAAGCGGCCAGATGCCCTACTGCCATGTCTGGTCACCTGGCTAGGACGCTCTGGTATCGTCTTTCCACCTTTCTCTTCTTTTATCCGTTATTACTTTCGTTCTTTTACTTCTTGACGCATTACACCCCTTTGTTTGGCGAGTTTTAACACATTGTTCTCTACTAAATTGTAGTGCTTTTTATTCTCTCTACGGTTTAAACAAAGGGCTGATAACCGTAGCCGTTTAGTCCCTTTAAAAATCCAACCAACCAACCTTCCTTTTTTATGACCTTTGTACTGTTTTAACGAACCTCACATGCGAAGTTCAACACGGTGCTGTCGTACCGCGTGCAGTCGCGGTGGCCCACATGACCCTTGTCCCGAAGTCCACTGCCAGCCCTAGTGTTACTACCCTCGGGCCAATCACACTGCTGAGTGCGGACTCGCTGAGTGGCGACTCGCCTTCGCAATGTTCTCCCGGCGGTCCTTAGCGGCGATCAGAACTGTGGCGTCAGGGATCGGAACATCTTTGACGCCGTCCTCGCCTATCGCAACTGCGTAAGCTTCGTCAAGAGTACTCGACTCGAGACAACTAATCATGTTGATCGATTTTAAAAACGCATTTGACCACGTGAACCACGATTATCTGCGCCGGGTCCTGGCAGGCATGGGCTTCGGACTCAAATTTACAACTGTGGTTCGTAATTTGTTGGGCAGTGCTACGTCACGAGTATGTGTCAATGGACGACTAACCCCCGCCTTTCCAGTTGCCCGTTCTGTACTACAGGGGTGCCACCTTAGCATGGTGCTATTCGCGGTCGCCCTGGACCCTATTCTTCGAGTTATCCACAGTGCCATTAACAGTATCGCCATCGGTAACAAGATTGGAGTGTACGGCGTACGCCTATGACTTGGTAGTTTTTCTCGACCAGGACGCTAACATTCCTGCACTATATGAGACTCTTTGGGACTTCGAGCGAGCAACGGGAGCGGTGGTCAACCGCCATGAGACGGCTCTGTTACCCCTCACTCCTCATGCGCAACGCCTCACTGGGGACTGGTTCTCTGTACAAACCCAGCACAAGGTGCTTGGCATCCATTTCACTAAGAACCTGCAACAAATGGAAGCGCTGAATTGGCGGTCGACGTTGTGGAAGGTCCAGGCCGTCACTAATATCTTTGTGGCCTGGGCCTTGGCGTTGCGCGACCGGGTGGCGCTGATTGACTCCCACGTCCTGGCGCGCGCGCCTGGTACTTGGCCCAGGTGCTGCCCGTGCCACTGGAGTTGACGCGAGCCCTCCAGAAGGCTGTCCGCTGGTTTGTCTGGCGTGGAGACATCTTTAAGGTGTCCCACGCCACGTGCACTCTCCCGCACGTCTGGGAGGACTCTGACTGGTCGATTTACGGGCAAAGAGCTCAGCGTTCTTCTGGAAGCGGACTTCGGCCGTGCTCCAGAAAGATCCACATGGCCCCACTGCTGCCGTCATTAACAGGTTCCGCCCGCGCTCCCTGCCGGCGCCTGTTTATGTTGGTCAAACACCATATTATGTCAGCTATGTCCGTCGCTATTATGTCGAGAATAGTTATCTCGAACTATGCGACATCAACGGCCTCCAAGTCAACGACATCACCGCGGCTCTCTGCGGTTGTCCACGATGGGCTAAGTGGGAGTACCGGCTGCCACGGTACGACTGGCCAGCCGTGTAGAGGACCCTAGCCTCTGGCATCCTCCCAACGTCCGTTCACACTGTGTTACAAGGTCGTCCACCAGACCTACCCCACCAACCTACGGCTCCACTCGATCCGCCACGTTCGCTCGGCCGACTGCGAACTGTGTCGAGTGCCAGATACGCTGGACCACCGATATGAGTGTGATCGCCACAGAGTTGTGTGGGCGGTGGTTCGTGACATGGCCTGACTAATAAATCGTGTCGACACTCGCTCCATCACAGTGACGCACGTCCTCATCCCACAGTGTCTTGCTTATCCGGTCACCAAACGGAACGCTACTGCGTGGATATATTGACATACTGTTTATGCCATTTTCTTTTTGTGGTTTTAGGGCGCACATCTGCGAAGGTCATTAGCGCCCAGACAAGAACAGAGATTCGCTAGATATCAAAAAATTGCTAACTACCAGATAGAGTATTAAAAGAAGGCTAAGAACGAAAGAAAAAACAAAAGGGTTAAATATCTTTTGATAGATTGGCCATGTTTATAAAACGCAATACTGTAGCAGCTGCTCGTGTGTCATCAGCTAAACGTTCCTCAAGAGTAGACGGAAAGTGAACGGCTACATGATGATTAAAATTGGGACAAGACATTAAAACATGTCGCACCTTCAGCAATTCACTGCAGGAGAACAGAGGTGCAGGGTTGGAGGTTAGCAAATGACGGTGGCTGAAACGGCAGTGACCGATCCGCAACCGGGCCAGGATCACCACTTCTCGCCGAGAGGGGGGGGGGGGGCGTGAGGTGGTCCCCAAGCGGTCGGGATCGGTTTTACAGTTCAATTTATTGTCCGTAAGTGAAAACCATGCACTGTGCCAGGACGACACAATACTCCAGCGAAGAGCCCGTTGAACATCGTCCGATGGGACGCAAAAGGTAGCCACGAGAGGAAAAAGAGTTGCTGCCTTGGCTGCTATGTCGGTGGTCTCATTCCCGGGCACACCCACGTGGCCAGGGACCCACAGAATAGAAACGTGAGAGCTGTCAACTGCTACCAGCTGGAGGGAGCGTTGGATCCGATACACAAGAAGATGGTTCGAAAAAGGGTCCTTAAGACTCTGCAGGGCACTAAGGGAGTCCGAACAGATGGCATAGAAAGGTTGGCGGCGGCGGCAGGTATACAAAACAGCCTGGTGGAGGGCAAAAATCTCAGCCGTGAAGTTCGAGCACAGGTCAGGGAGCTTGTATTGGAAATGGTTGTCCCCGACGACAAAGGTAGATCCGACACCGTCAGTTCTCTTGGAACCATCAGTGTAAATAAATATGGCATTATCGAACCGCGAACGGAGTTCGACAAGCCTCGAGCGGTATACCAAATCCGGAGTGCTCTCCTTGGGGAGCGAACTAAGTTCAAGATGGATGTGAACCTGGGCCTGATGCCACGGTGGCAATGGGCTTTCGCTCAACCGAAAGGTGGAAGGAAGGGTAAAATCGAGCCGCTGTAGTAGGCGGCGAAACCGAACTCCAGGTGGAAGCAAGGCAATCGCAGACAACTGATATTGGTGATCGAGTGTGACACGTAGAACCATGGCGTTGTGGGAGAATCACTGGTTGGATGTGGCGGACAATAAACTGCGCGCGTTGAAATCCTCAGTCCGCCAATGGCGTTCATCCTTCCGCCCTAGACGAGCTGATGAAGTCGCCCTCACTCGTCTCCGAATAGGACATTGCCCACTGACACACGGTTTCCTTTTACGCGGTGACGAACCACCAGAGTGCGATCGATTTAGGACACAACTGTCAATACGACATATTTTAACGGAATGCGTTATATTTGCTGCTACCAGGGCAACTTTGGGTCTCTCACAGGACGTGCACTCTATTTTAGCTGATGAGGCGTCTGTGGATCGTGTCCTACGTTTTTGTACAATGTCTGGACTACTTCCCAAAATACTGGGTGTGCGATTTTAATGTGTTCGAGTGGCTCGGCCACCCTTTATCTTTAAGTAGTCGCCGGGCCACATCAATGTCACTGTTTTATCCTTCGTGTTAGCCCTTTTAGGAGTTGTTTTAAGCTATCCCTACAGCTGTAGGTGTGCTTTCCAGTTTCGCAAGTCCATCCGACGTGCGTCATTTTTCTTCCATCCGTTCATGTTTGAGCACGGGCGCTGATGACCTCGATGTTGAGCGCCCTATATCCCTAATCTTCATCATCACCACCACCGGTTCACGGGGGTGCAGAAAAGCCGCAGTATCCTTCAGCTGCATCTCTGCTACTAGTGTTCCCAGTTCGAGGCATTTATTCGGCTGCGGTTCTTGAGCTTTGTCGGACAGTACACAAAATCTCCGCCCAACACAACCGGAAGATGGGGGCCACTGGAAAGATGAGAGATCATTACTAAAAAATGTTCTACGTAAGGGCTTGCCCTCCGCCCCCGAGGGAGCGGAAACATTTACATATCGAACGTTGTCGATAGTGCAGGCAATCCCTCGACCATTCGGAATGGTATCAACGTCTTTAAAGTCGTATCCTTCTTTAATTAAAATTACAGTTCCACTACTTTCTTCAGGGTCATAATTTAAGGGAACGTTGTAACCAGACACAGTTTTGATCTGGTGTGTCACAACTTCCTGCACGAAAACGATGTCCGATTTTACATGTTGAATAAATTGCACAAAGGTTGCAAATTTCACCGACGATTTCAGTCTATTTAGGAGGTGACGGCTTTCAGTGGGACGGAACAGCGTACGGTAGGGGGGAGAGAACAAGCCTCCCTAGCTGCTGCATCGGCCAGCTCATTTCCCTGGATTCCTATGTACCCAGGAACCCAGCAGAAAACTATCTCCTTGTGTTGACGTTGCAGTGCAAGGAGGGCGTCCTGAATGTCCTGCACCATCCGATCTGCCGGATACATTTGGTCGACAGCGAGGAGGGCGCTGTGGGAGTCTGAGCAGATTAGGAATTTCGTACAGTGATGCCTTTTAATCTGTTCTAGTGCCCTCAGGATAGCGAACAGTTCCGCATAGTAAACGGTAAACTGTTCCGGGAGCCCTATCCGAAGGACAGAGCCAGGAAACAACGGAACAGCCGAGACGATATCCCTGCTTGGACCCATCTGTATAGGCAACAATAACATTCGCATGATGGTTTAAAATCTCTAAAAATCTACTTTTATAAAAACTATTCGAGGTACAATGCTTCTTGAAAGCAGTCAGATCTAAAATCAATGTAGGCCTATGAAGGAGCCAGGGAGAACCCCTACTCCACCCCTGGCGTTGAACCTTGACCCCCTGCACCTGCAGCAACTCAAGGCTCTCCTGTGCTCTAACTCCAAACGGTCTCGTAGCCTGTGGGCGGTTGTGGAACAAACGTTGGTTGGGCTGCTGCGCTACACAGACAGAAAGAACGTGTGCGGAGCTGACAGATCTGTACGCCAGGCGTGCCACGAGCAGAAGACGGCGGATAGACAGCGGGGGCTCACCAGCTTCTGCGCACAGGGTAAGTATTGGACTTGTGCGATATGCACCAGTCGCCAGCCTGATACCTTCGTGGTGAACTGGATCCAGGATTTTCAGGTACGAAGGCCTGGCCGATCCATAGACCTGGCAGCCATATTCCAGTCTAGGCCGCACGAAAGCTTTATAGAACTGCAGCAGACGTGCCCTGTCGGCGCCCCAAGACCGATGACAGACATTTTAGGATATTTAGAGCCTTGAGGCATCGTAGTTTGACCTCTTTAAGGTGCGGCAACCACTTCAGCCTCTCGTCGAAAGTGAGGCCAAGATATTTGACCTCGTCCCGGAAGCTGAGAACAGTGTCTCCTAGTCTTAAAACAGGTGTATTAAAAAGGGAACGGGAGCGATTAAAATCCACACAGACGGGTTTCTCCAAGGAAAACTTAAAACCAGTGGTGTTACACCATTCCTCCAACCGCCTGATCGTCAAATGTAATTGACGGGCTGCTGTTGCAATGGAGGAGGACGCACAGAAGATGGAGAAGTCGTCCACGAACAGGGAGCACTGCACAGGCGGTCGCACGGTGGATGTAATACTGTTTATGGCTATAGCGAAAGGCTCAACAAAGCACTCAGAGTCCGAGCAAATGACAGTCCTACTGAGCGAGTTTCTCCGGACGTATTGGGTTGCTTGATATAATGCATAAAGCTCAGCTGTAAAGATGGAACTCCACTCAGGAAGACGATATTTAAGAGACGTTGGCAAGTACAAAGGCACACCCAACACCCTGGTCTGTCTGAGCCATCAGTGTAAATGAACAAATTGTCATCAAATTTAAACCGGAGTGCGTGAAATTCTCTCTGGTAGACGAAACCAGGTGTGGAGTCCTTTGGAAGAGAATGAAGATCAAAGTTAACACGGACTTCTGGGCTTCACCACGGTGGAGAGATGCTCTCTCCAGTCGAGAAGATGGCAGGCATTGTAACGCCAAGCTGGCCGAGTAGCGAACGCAAGCGTACTCCCGGCGGTAGCAGAGCGGACGGGCGCATGGCGAAGAGACTGTCAAGTGAGTCGTTAGAGAAAACTGCGTACGTTGGGTGTCCTCGCATGGACGACAAACGGCTAGCGTAACGGCTAAGTAAGAGTTCTCGACGGTAAGAAAGGGGTAGTTCGGCGGCCTCGGCATAGAGGCTCTCAACGGGGCAAGTGTAAAACGACTCCGTCGCCAGACGGATACCTTGGTGGTGGATTGTGTTAAGGCGGCGCAGTATGGACGGACGAGCCGAAGAATATATGATGCTTCCACAGTCCAGTTTGGACAGAACTATGGTGCGATACAGATGGAGGAGAGTAGACCTATCAGCTCCCCACGAGGTGCCACTTAACACCCGCAGCACATTGAGAGAGCGGGTACAGCGAGCTGCCAAACGGGATATGTGGGGAGACCAACTTAACTTCCTGTCGAAAACAAGTCCCAAGAACGTCGTGCTATCCACAAATGGAATTACTATGGGGCCCAGACGAATGAACGGGGGAAGGAACTCCTTCCACCGCCAGAAGTTCATACAGACTGTCTTGTCAGCCGAGAATCGAAAGCCAGTGTCCATACTCCACGTGTGCAGAGTGTCTAGGCACCGCTGAAGGCGCCGCTCTAGAAGACCCGTTTGCTGACACTTCTGGTGGAAGGTGATCGGCTATAGAATTGATTGCCACTGCAAATATAACAACGCTCAGGATTGTTGTTGTTGTTGTTGTTGTTGTTGTTGTTTAGAGTGGACTAGAGTGCACGGTCATCAGTCCCCTGTTGCAAGCAAAGCCAATGCGGCGTATTGCAAGATGAAAAAGACGATCATTGAAACACACAAAAGAGAAAGCACAATGGGTACACAATGACAAGGAGCATTGAGTTCATGACACGCAAAGAAGAAAACTCAACGAGTAAATAAACATAATTGGACTAAAAAGTTACAGCAGAATGTTGTGGCAGGCTGATCACGAGGATAATAAAGGATAGCCAGCCACTCTGCAAATTCTAAACCGTACGAATAAAAGCAGGTCAGACAACACAAAATAAGAAGGGGAAAAGTTATGAGAGATGAGTGCCTGAGAGATCAGGTTAAGGAACCCACCTTTATATCATATGGTAAAACCCAGTTGCACGGATAAAACGTAGAACACGATCAGCTGTAGCAGCGTCGTCACCAAGAATAAAAGGAAGCGCAGCTGGCAGGTCAAAGGACTGTCGTAAGTCAGCTAAGGATGTGGACCACTGTCAAAGTGCCGCAGCGACACTGTGAAGGATCCTCCCGTCGAAGTAGATGGCAATGTGTAATCCACGTGAGACCAATACGCAGACGACAAAGGACGACTGACTCCTTCCGGGAGGCCCTCAGGGAGGACTTCCACGGAGCTGTAGAACGCTTTACTGCAAGGAGCTTATTTGGGGCAGGTGAGTCAACCCACTCAGTGGTCCAAAGCCCAAGTACCTTCCGGTGGAGCTCTAATCGGAGGTCCCTCTCGAACACCAATTTCTAAGAGGCTGGAAGTAATTGCCTGCTTAGCCAGTCGATCTAAGCGTTCGTTTCCCGGAATTCTAATGTGTCCAGGAGTCCAAACGAAGGCCACAGTGCGGCCAGACTGGACGAGAAGGTTAATAGAGTCCTGGATGGACCGCACCAGGGGGTGTTTTGGAAAGCACTGGTCAAGAGTTTGCAAGCCGCCCAGGGAGTCGCTGCAGATAACGTACGACTCCCCGGGACAGGCTGTAAGGTGCTCAAGTGCTCGACGGACCGAGCCCTGGGGGACTCCGTTCTCCTGAATAAAAGTACTCGATAAAACCGAACTAACACGCACTTTAAAAACACCGTCTGTTAAAAATTCGCGGATAAAAATTGGCAGGCGACCCCGAAAACCCCATGTACGTAGTGTGCGGAGGATGCCCATCATCCAGCAGGTGTCATATGCCTTTTCCAGATCAAATAACACCGCTACTGTCTGGCGCTTCCGTAAAAAGTTATTCATTACTGAGGTAGATAGGGCGACAAGATGATCCACCGCAGAACGGTGATTGGGAATCCAACATTGGACATTAGAAAGGAGATGTCGCGTTTCAAGCCACCATACCAGGCGCCCGTGAATCATGCGTTCCATCACCTTGCATACGCTACTGGTGAGGGAAATGGGGCGGTAGCTGGAGACATTTGTCCTTCCCAGGCTTTGGTATGGGAATGACTATGGCGTCACGCCAAAATCGCGGAAAGGTGCCTTCTATCCATATGCGGTTGTAGGTGGCCTGTAGGAATTGCAAGCTCGTTGGTGAAAGGTGTTGTAGCATCGCCACGTGAATGCCGTCTGGTCCTGGAGCAGAGGACCGCGAAGACGAGAGTGCGTGGTGGAGCTCTCGTACAGTAAACTCGGTATTTTAGCATTCACGGTTCTGAGAGGTAAAGGGCAATGGAGTCGCCTCCACCGTCCGTTTCCTAGCAAGGAAAGCGTCAGTGTCATGTGAGCTAGAGACCTCTGCAAAATGTCGACCCAGTGCGTTGGCTATTTGTGGCGGATCGACGACGGTGTCAGTTGCGACACACTGACCGGGAATCGGGGAATGAGCCATGTTTTTTCGTGATAACAGCAATTAAAACTTGAATTATTTTTTCTCAACGGGCAAGGGTACATTCAAGAACGTGTAGACTATAGAACAGTTTCAGTATATTTACTAAGTTGCTAGTGAAAATTATACACTTTATTGTTTGTGTGTTTCCAACATAAGCAATGGAGCCAGGCGAGAAGCGTTTTAAAATTTTACTTTTCACGAGGACAGGTGATTTACCAACTGCACAAGGGTACATCGAGAACCTGTCAACCATAGAGCATGAACAACGTTAATTTCCACAAATTTGTAGCGAACTCCGAGGTAAGTTTTTTTACGAGGATAGGTGATTTATTGACCGGACATGGGTACATCGAAAATCTGTCAACCATACAGAAGAAACAGCTCTACAGCTGTAATTAATTTCCGAAAATATGGTAAGAATTTCTAAAGCAGAGTTATGTTTAGACTGAAATTGTAGTAGGTGAACATCAGTGACGAGAAACCTGTAAAAATCACGTTCATCACGAGCAGGTATTTTGCTAATAAAAGTAAATAACATCTATGGTTTTTTATTAATTTTCTTTATTCATATATTTATTTATTGTGTAATTTACGTTGCTTATGAAGTTGTTCGTGTGGTGAATTTTTGATCTGTCTTATCGAGAGATTGGTTTAGTTTTTTGATTATTTGAAAGTGAGTTTGCTAATGGTTGATTTTTGTGGTATTTTAATTTTGTCTTAGATGTCGTATTTTATTCGTGAATATATTCGTTTAAATTTTTTTATTACAATTTTTTTCTTCTTATTAGCATGGATATCACAACGAAGTTTACTTCCTATTCTCTCCGTATTGCCATGGGCAATACTATGACTGACAATATTAAATTCCTTCAGTTATTTGGGCTATTTGCTGAAGTTTTTTATTGTAGTGAATGTGGCCACCAAATGAAATTGACGAAGGTCTCACCATCTCGGACCCGTGACCTCTATGTTTGGACATGTCGGAAAGACAACCGATGGAGATCCATAAGGAAAGGCACGTGGTTCGAGAAATCAAAGTTGGTCATGCGTGACATTATGTTAATGGTTAATTTTTGTTATGAATCTGCTGTATGTTTTGCTGCGCATGAATGTGGTGTGAATGTGGCTACAATTGTCGATTGGTATTCTTTCTGTAGGGAGGTTTGTGGGTATTTTTTGAAGCATAGGGGTATGTTGGGTGGGCCGGGTGTGATTGTTGAGCTAGATGAATCTTGTTTTGGTAAGAGGAAATATGGGAGGGGTGGGCCACGTGTAGGTTTGTGGGTATGGAGGGCTGTCGTTTCGGGTGGGGGTAGTTCAGAGGTTGTGTTGAGAATTGTGGAAAATAGGACAAAAGAGGTTTTGGTTGATTTGATTGACGAGAGTGTTGAAATTGGCTCTACTATTATGTCAGATTTGCTTCATATAGGGATTTGGGGAAAAAAGGGGTTTCAGTCACATAACAGTCACAAATTGCAATTCAAAAATTATTCCACCGGAGCTTGTGCAAACACAATAGAAGGGATTCGGGGGGCTGTTAAATCTGTCTTGGGGAGGGGGAAACGGCGCTCTTCTGCTCTGCAGTCTCATCTCGATGAGTACTGTTGGCGGAAGAGCGTCCCTCAAAATCATTGTATTTTTCAATCATTTTTGCTTCTAATTGCTAAAGTGTATCCACCAAGCACGTCAGGTTAATTTTTGAGTTTTGGGATGGGGTCCGTTGAGTAATTTTTTATCTTTTTTCGTAGTTGCTGGATACAATTGTTTTTGGAAATGGTTTTTTATTAATGTTTTCGGGGTTTAATTTTTAATTAAGTATTATGTGGGAAGGGTAATTCACAGCTGGTGTTATTAATGGGAAGGGAATTTTAATTTTTTGGTTCGGGGTGTGTGTGTGTGTGTGTGTGTGTGTGTGTGTGTGTGTGTGTGTGTGTGTGTTTATTATTTTTTTTCTTTCTGTGTGCAAGGGCCAACTTTGGATTAGTGGGTGAGACCTTTCATTTCGGTAAGTTCTTGTTCGTTATTTTTCTATTATGGTTCCTTTTTGTGTGTGTGTGAAATTTAGATTTTCGTTCTTTGATTGTTTAAAAATTTTCCTGTTTTAGTTATTATTTATGGTGACTGTACAGATGTATAGCATTCTATTGTTCCTCTAGTTTTGGCGGTTCTTCTTGACAGTTTGTGTTAAATTATATGCCGATTCTCACCGGATAACAGTATTTATGTTGGTAGGAATGGTTGATAGAGCTTAATCAGATGCAAAATATCAATTTCAATTAAAATGAAAATTAAATTTTTCTGAATTGACAAGGGTTGTTAAAACTTTACGACTAATCGTCGGACTTCACTGCTTATGTCGGCAGTAGATGAATAATGAGTGTAGAACTGTGATAATATTTTCACGAGCTACATAGTAATTTTTGTTGACGCTCGTTTAGTAACAGCAAAATTAACCTGTCAACCATAGAACAGTTACAGTTTTATTGTTTGTACTATTGTTCGTTCAGAAAAAAAATTCGTTTTAATGGAAATTGTTAAGAAGAAACATTTAATGATCAACTGAGTTTCCATTACCATTGCTGCCAACACTGGAGCCATACGAGAAGTGTTGAACAATTTAAAGGTTACGTATAAATATTTCAAGTTCACGAAAATAATGAATATATACATTGCATTATTCATTAGTTGCCAACATAAGCTATGGACCCCAGAGTTCACGATACCATTTTAATAACACTGGATTGTTTCAAACAATTTAAATAACTAAATAACAAAGTTGGTATCCTCTTGTGCAATATACGTCAACCATTTTAAATTTATTTACTTTTTATTT
The DNA here is from genome assembly GCA_026315105.1 of Locusta migratoria. Classification (NCBI taxonomy): domain Eukaryota; kingdom Metazoa; phylum Arthropoda; class Insecta; order Orthoptera; family Acrididae; genus Locusta; species Locusta migratoria. Next base: position 569,027,788 of record CM048746.1, read on the forward strand.
ATTTCTTTATTTATTACGTTTCCGCTGTAGTATCCCTGCCTGCAAGTGAGCTATATAGGTCAATGCTAGTCTCCGAAACCCAACATTTTATCTATCCCGTCCATTATTATTACTTGTTTTTTAAAAACATCGCATTCTCCCAAAAATTTAAATTACTGAATAACCTATACCTAGTATCCTGTTCTACAATTGAACTATATAGCTCAATTCGAGTTCACGATACCATTTTAATTTTTTTTTTAATTTTCGGTAGTGGTACCCCTGTCTGTAATTCAGGTACATCTATATTTGAATATATGATACCATTTTAATCTACTTTTACGCCATGTAAGTGTTATTTTTTTTCTTAATGTTATTTTATTCTGTAATTTGTATTCTTTTCGTTTCAATTTACTTATTAGAATGTCCCCGCCCAAAACCCCAATTTTCCCGCGCTAGTCCCGTTAGTGTCATTTTTATTCATTATCCATAATGTATATTGTGTGCCTGAATCTGTTTTTCGTGTTTTCTTCTTATTGTTCGCTACATTCAAAACAATGATTTTATTGCAATATACTCGAAACAGTGTTTTAAATCCTTTTCCGTGTGATATTTTTATTCTAAATTTCATCATATGAATATCTACAATAAATTCATTGTATATACCGCGTAAGTAATATTAGCTTATAAAATTACGTTATTTGCAGACATATATCTTAGGTTTCATCAATATTCAATTTTTCCGAATCATAGATATACATTAATTTATGTCTTTCATTTACCTCCATGATCTCTTGGTTTCTAAGACCGTAAATTAACTTCTTTGGTACTCATGCTAGAGCCACGCATATATCGTCTCTGAATAATGTCATTGTTCAAAGCTGACGGGTGGTATCCCCTTCTAGGATTATGCCGAGTTAGGACCTAATCCGAGCCGACCCCGTAGGAAGCATGCTGTCATTATCAACCATAAAATTATAATTGTTAATTTCAAAGACACTGAACAGTATGGTGTGGCTGGTAATAAAGCCCCATAATTGGCAGCCCGGGTTTTATTCAGATGAATTACCTACCCGTAACTGCTTACTATATTTGAGCCCTATTAACGGCACTTTCAGCAATACTCCACTGTGCTATCTAGCTGTGCAGGGACTACGTCTCCGAATGCTTGTCCTACAGAACAGGTAGGAGGAACGCCTTGCTTACACGTGGGCTCACAAGTCTGGCTCAAAAGGTAGGTCAGACTAATATTGATTCCGGATGGACAGTGTGGGCCGGTAAATCCGCACGGCACCCTATACTAAGCCGGCCAACTTTTTCAAAACTCAGTTTTTTTTTTTTTTTTTTGTGGTTTTAGGGCGCACAACATCTATGGTCATTAGCGCCCAGCCAAGAACATAGATTCGCTATGATCTAAAAAATGTAGACTGTCAGAACATCAACAAGAGGCTAAAAACGAAAGATAAAAGACAATTAAAAGAGTTAAATATCCTTGGATAAGTTGGCCAAGTTGATAAAACGCAAAACTCTAGCAGCTGCTCGTGTGTCATCAGCTAAAATTTCCTCCAGAGTAGACGGAAAGTGAAGGGCTACACGGAGATGATTAAAATTCACACAAGTCAGTAAAACATGTCGCACTGTCAGCAGTTCACCGCAGGAGCATAGCGGTGCAGGTTCGGCGGATAGCAAGTGACGGTGGCTGAAACGGCAATGACCAATCCGCAACCGAGCCAGGATGACCTCCTCCCGCCGAGAGGGGCGTGAGGATGTCCTCCAAGCGGTCGGGATCGGTTTGACGGTTCGCAATTTATTGTTGTACAGTGAAAGCCACACACTGTGCCATTGCGACACGATACTCCGGCGAAGAGCCCGTTGAACATCGTCCGATGGGACGCAAAAGGTAGCCATGCGAGGCAAAAGAGCTGCTGCCTTGGCTGCTGTGTCGGCGGCCTCATTCCCGGGCACACCCACATGGCCAGGGACCCACAGGAAAGAAACGTGACAGCTGTCATCCGCCAGCAACTGGAGGGAGCGTTGGATCCGATACACGAGAGGATGGTTCGAGAAAGGGTCCTTAAGACTCTGCAGGGCACTAAGGGAGTCAGAACATATGGCATAGAAAGGGTGGCGGTGGCGGCAGGTATACAAAACGGCCTGGTGGAGGGCGAAAAGCTCAGCCGTGAAGATCGAGCACCGGTCAGGGAGCTTGTATTGGAACCGGTTGTCCCCGACGACGAAGGCAGATCCGACACCGGCAGTGCTCTTGGAACCATCAGTGTAAATAAATACGGCATTATCGAACCGCGAACGGAGTTCGACAAGCCTCGAGCGGTATACCAAATCCAGAGTGCTCTCCTTGGGGAGCGAACTAAGTTCGAGGTGTGTGTGAACCTGGGCCTGATGCCACGGTGGCAATGGGCTTTCGCTCAATCGAAGGGTGGAAGGAAGGGTAAAATCGAGCCGTTGTAGCAGGCGGCGAAACCGAACTCCCGGTGGAAGCAAGGCAATCGCAGACAACTGATATTGGCGATCGAGTGAGTCGTCAAAAAATAATCTGTAAGAGGGATGGTTGGGCATCGACCGTAGGCGGCATGCATACCGACACAAGAGTATGTCACGTCGAGTGGTCAAGGGTAATACAGCAGCCTCGGCATACAGACTTTCAACAGGGCTGGTATAAAATGCACCGGTCGCCAGACGTAATCCCCGATGGTGGATAGAGTTGAGACGGCGGAGAATCGACGGCCGTGCTGAAGAGTACACAAGGCTTCCATAGTCGAGCTTCGACTGAACAATGGCCTGGTAAAGGTGAAGCAGGACGGTACGATCCGCTCCCCATGACGTGCCACTGAGGACACGAAGAACGTTAAGGGATCGGGCACAACGGGCAGCCAGGTAGGACACGTGTGTGGACCAGCAAAGTTTCCGATCCAACATGAGTCCCAAGAATTTCGTAGTCTCCACGAAAGGGAGAGCAACAGGGCCGAGACGTAGAGAAGGTGGAAGAAATTCCTTGTATCTCCAAAAATTGATACACAGTTTTCTCAGTGGAGAATCGGAAGCCGTTTGCGATGCTCCAGGAGTATAGACGGTCAAGACAGCGTTGGAGAGAACGCTCCAAGAGACACGTCCGCTGGGCGCTACAATAAATTGCGAAATCGTCAACAAAAAGAGATCCGGAGACGTCGGCTGAAAGGCAGTCCACGATCGGATTGATTGCAATGGCAAAGAGCGCCACACTCAAGACGGAGCCCTGTGGTACCCCATTCTCCTGGCAAAAGGTATCTGACAAAACAGAGCCCACCCGTACCCGGAACTTGCGATCCGCCAAAAACGCTTGAATGAAAAGAGGAAGGCGGCCCCGAAGGCCCCATGTGTGCAATGTGCGGAGAATGCCCGCTCTCCAACAGGTATCGTATGCCTTCTCCAAGTCGAAGAACACCGCTACTGTTTGACGCTTCTTTAGAAAGTTGTTCATAATGAAGGTCGACAACGTAACGAGGTGATCAGCAGCAGAGCGGTGTCGACGAAAACCGCATTGGATATTATTTAGGAGGCGGCGAGATTCGAGGAGCCAGACCAACCGAGCGTTAACCATGCGTTCCATCACCTTACAGACACAGCTCGTCAGAGAAATAGGACGATAGCTGGAAGGAAGATGTTTGTCCTTCCCTGGTTTGGGGATGGGGACAACAATGGCTTCACGCCAACTTGTGGGAACATGACCTTCAGTCCATATGCGATTGTAGGTACTAAGAAGAAAGCACTTGCCCGCAGGAGAGAGGTTCTTCAGCATCTCAATATGAATGGAATCGGGCCCGGGAGCAGAAGACCGGGACAGGGCGAGAGCACGATCTAGCTCCTGCATGGTGAAGGCGACGTTATAATTTTCACGATTAAAAGAGCGGAAAGAAGGCGGCCGTGCCTCCTCTACCTGTTTGCGAGGGAGAAAGGCAGGGTGGTAATGGGCAGAGCTAGAAACCTCCGCAAAGAAACGACCCAATGCGTTTGAATAATCAGCTGGGTCCACGAGGACCGCGTTCTCCACGGTCAGGCCAGGAATCGGGGAGTGGACCTTGATGCCGGACAAACGTCGTAGGCCACCCCAGACAACCGTGGAGGGAGTAAAACGGTTAAAAGAACTAGTAAAAGCAGTCCAGCAAGCTTTCTTGCTGTCGTTTATGATACGACGGCACTGCGCTCTCATACGTTTGTAATTGATGCAATTCTCCAAAGTTGGGTGGCGGCGGAAGGTGCGTAAAGCACGGCGCCGGGCTCGAAGCGCGTCGCGGCAGGCTGCAGTCCACCAAGGGACCTGGACACGACGTGTTGAAGAGGATGTACGAGGTATGGAACGTTCAGCAGCAGTGAGAATAACCTCTGTGAGGTATTCGACCTGACTGTCACAGTTGGGAAAATGCTGATTGTGAAAAACAGCCATGGAAGAATAAAGCCCCCAGTCGGCTTTAGAAATGTTCCAACTGGTGGGACGTGGAGATGGGGAATGATGTAGGAAGTAGATGATACAAGGGAAATGGTCACTCGAGTACGTGTCAGAAAGTGCATACCACTCAAACCGACCGGCAAGCTGAGGAGTGCATATTGCGAGGTCTATATGGGAATAAGTGTGTGTTGTGTCAGAAAGGAAGGTCGGTGCACCAGTGTTGAGGCAGACAAGATCAAGGTGGTGGAGAAGGTCCACCAAAAGGGAGCATCTCGGACAAGGTGCCGGAGAGCCCCATAGGGGGTGGTGGGCATTAAAGTCGCCTACCAACACGAAAGGTGAAGGGAGCTGATCAACAAGGTGTAGCACATCTGCCCTAGTAAGGGCAGATGGCGATGGCGAATATATATTACAGAGGGAGAAGGTAAATGTGCATAAGGTGACGCGGACGGCAACTGCCTGTAGCTGAGTGTGCAAGGAAATGGGATGGAAATAGACGTCTCGAAGGAGCATCAGAACCCCTCCATGGGCTGGGACACCTTCCACGGGTGGCAGGTCGAACCGCACAGAGGTGTAGTGTGGAAAGTCTGCACGATCACGTGGAAGCAACTTAGTTTCCTGGAGGCAGACTAGAAGCGGGCAGTGCAATCGAAGGAGTAGTTTCAACTCCTCCCGATTAGAACGAATGCCGTGAATGTTCCATTGAAGGAGCGCCATGATAAAAATGAGAGAAGAAATAAGGATAAAAACCAAGTAGCGAGCGGGGTCACCTTGACGACCGCTGAGGACCGGATTTCGAGGGAGCACTGCTATCGCTGTCTGGGGGCAAAGGGTCATGTTCCATTGGTTCGACCGACGCGCCTGCCACCTCCCTGAGTTGATCAGGAGGGGCAGTTTCCACCGCCGGTAAAGGGCCGGGCGCCCGGCAAACGGAGCGACCCGGTGAAACAGAAGACGGCCGAGGCGGCAACTGTTGGACGGCGCGACAGATGGGTCACGCCTCGGCGGGGAAGGAGAGGAACTCTTTCTTGTCAGCTCTTCTGGAAGAGTGACGGCGGGAAGAGGCAACTGACGGTTGGGAAGCCTGAGAACGCAGAAAATCCTCACGGACGGGTTCCTTTTTCAAGGTCCGGGCATCTTGTTTAGGTGCCCGCGGTTTACTAGAGGTTGACGAAGACTGTACCCTAGAAGCAGCAGGAGGAAGCGGGGACGTGGAACGGGCAATCTTCGGGCTGGCGGATCGCACAACTGTGTCAGCGAAAGTGAAGTCACAAGTCTGGGTAATGGAATCCTTGGTAGGTCGAGTTGAGGTGAGGACCTTACTGTATGTACCCGCTGGGAGGACAGTGGGCTTTCGACTCGCCAACAACCCGAATTTGCTTAATGATTTTTTCATCTTTATATACAGGGCAGTCGCGAGAGGAAGCCGCATGGTCGCCGTTGCAGTTAAGGCAGTGAGGGGACGGAGGTGGGCAATCCCCCTCATGGGCGTCCCTACCACAAGTGACACATTTTGCTGCATGTGGGCAATGTTCACGGGTATGGTTGTACCTGTGGCATTGGTAGCAGCGCGTTGGGTTTGGAATATAAGGGCGGACTGAGATAACTTCGTACCCTGCTTTGACCTTCGACGGGAGTTCAACTCTGTCGAATGTCAAAAACACAGTACGAGTCGGTGTCAGCTGGTTATCTACCTTTTTCATCACCCTGTGGACGGCTGTCACACCCTGATCGGACATATAGGACCGGATGTCGTCATCAGACAACCCGTCAAGGGATCTCGTAAAAACTACCCCACGTGACGAGTTGAGTGTGCGGTGCGCTTCTACTTTGACTGGAAACGTGTGTAATAACGTAGTCCGGATAATTTTCTGGGCTTGGAAAGCACTGTCCACTTCCAGCAACAATGAGCCATTGCGCTGACGCGAACAGGTTTTAACAGGGCCAGCAATTGCATCAACACCTTTCTGTATAACGAAAGGATTGACAGAAGTGAAATCTTTTCCGTCAGTGCGCGACACAACAAGAAATTTCGGCAAATTAGGCAGAGTCTTCTTTTGCTGAGGCGTATCTATCTTACGTTTCTGGGTCAATGTCAGTGAAGAAGAGAAGGAAGTCATTGCGGAAGTGTCCCCCGTGATTACCGGCGTCTCCGATGGCGCGCTCCTTCCTAGTGGGGGCCCTCTCCGAGGGCTTACCCGCCTTAGGTGATTGTTCACACCTCAGGTCACACCTCCCGAGAACTGACGGAGGGACCAATTGGCATGTTCGGAAGGTACCAGCTCGGGTAATCACCCCTCCCTGGGCCTGGCCTTTACCAGGGGGTACGTACGTGCCCTACTTGTCTACCCGGGGCGGGGAATTACGCGTTACCCCGTCACCTGCTACGCATGATAATGCGTGGGTCGGCCTTCAGACACGCACAGGGAGGAAAGAAGAAGAATAGAGGAAGTGAAGAGAAAGAAGGAAAGGTGTCTCAAACGCCGAGGCGGAGACTAATGAGGAGAAGAAGGTGAGGAGAGGACAAGGAGAGAGAGACAGAAACAAAGGGTAAGAAAGGAAGGAACCAAGGAATAAGAGAAACGACAACAAGAAAACACCTGAACTCGTGAAATACGCCCGTCTCCGGGCGAAGGCATAAACCGGGAGGGAAAGTGAAGCAGCCTGGGGCAGAAGAAAGGCTGCTCTGGCTCGGGGCCCCGTGCGCGCCACACACGTACCCACAAAAGAACTGTGGGCCCCCTGGGGGGACATCCCTTTATTAATATATAGTTTATATTTTTAGAACAAGGTTTGTGTTTAATTCTAGCGAAGTGCTCTATTTTTCCCGCATATTTTCCTGGGATCTGACATTTCTTCTCTGCAATACACACAATGCTTTCGTGCAGAAAACGCAGTCTTGTTTGGTTACCATTGCGACCACGATACTCTTGCTTTCTGCTGTGATTCGCTGACGACAATCACGTGGTCTGCAACAAATGAACATCGCGTTGCGCAGCCTCCAATTCAGGCGATCTTAAGCGGAAGTGCCGTATTTGGCGGATTTTGCATTTATACTTATATTTTACTGAAGTTAGCAGACTTAATGCCACGGCGCTTGAAAGACATTTGCAAAACATGTATTTTAAGTTATATCGTAATTAAGTACGGAAAAATTATGCCTACACGAAAAAACCGTTACCATTGTTTTAATTTATCTGTTTCTCTTTATAACTCACTACTTTCTTTTTGATCACCACTTACATGTTCGCACTTGTATTTAAAAGGTTTCATTTTTCCGTATGTCAAAATGTACACACAAATCCTGAGAAATAATAAAGTAGGCTGTGGCTAAGCCATGTGTCTACCATATCCTGTCTTACCGGAGTTCTAGTCCTGCAAGTTTCGCGGGAGAACGTCTGTGAAGTTTCGACATTAGGAGGCGAGGTACTGGAGATGTACAGTTGTGAGGACGGACAGTGAAGGGCGCAGGGATAGCCCAGATGGTATAGCGTTTGCCCGCGAAAGGCAAAGGTCCTAGGTTTGAATCTCTGTTCGGGCACAATTTTAATCTGCTATGCAGTTTCAATAATTTTGTTGTTTGTAGAGGGCTTGTAGAACTCAATTATTGGGGGGGGGGGGGGGGGGGAGAGAGCAAATGGAAGTTACCTTGCAAAAACACATCTTTAGGGCATTATAAGACGCAAAAACTAAATTTTAAACAAATATTGCGACACATATGCAATTATTAGAGGCTAAATAAAAGATTGCGCCTACTGACAATTGCACACCACTAACGATACAGGTGTTCCCAATAAATCGAAAATTGGGTGTCCAAATAGCGGTGCAAACCATTGTCTCTTTGCTGTAAGAAAAACGTCGGGAGAATGCAAGGTTACTACGGCCGACAATTACTCCAGAGTGAAATTCGCGCGACCGATGAGGCGATGACGGACGGCGGGGAAGTCAGCAGATGTGGTCTGCAACAATGAGACAGAGCTAGTATCTTTGGCATTATCCGAAATAGTCGAGCGATTAAACCGACGTTGGGCGTCTGGCGCATTGAGCGATATCGGTAGCGCTATGTTTCGCTCTTGCAAGAAGTCGTGGTCCCTAGCCCCTCAGCGTGGGCGCTGGATGAGCCCTTTCCTTCGTTTTGGAGGGGCGGCCCCCTCGGTTGAGTGTTGCCCACTGGTCGCGAGGCGCAGTTGACTGCCGACTGAACAGATGTGTACAGGCGGCCACACGTGTACAGCAACAGCGTGCTTGACAAACACGCTTGCGCAAGCGAATGCGTGCTAGAGCGTGTGTGGACAATGATGTTTGTTCAAGCATTTGACAGGCTGCATACAGTGAGCGTCTTAACGATCTCTTAGACGAATTTATTAGACTGTATGACGAAACGCATCCCTGTTTGTGGAATACTGAATGTAACGACTATCGTGATAAAATGAGACGTTGCGTATGACATATTGCTCGCGAAACATTTAGATCCAGCAGCAACAAAAGAGACTAGTGAAGAAAAATTCTTTAAGAAAAAATTACAGAATAGAAATCGCAATGCTGTGAGTCGTTAATGTGGTGTTATGGCTTCCCTTATTGTTTCCTGCTTCTTGATTAAAGGCATAACGAGAGACAGAAGATTCAAAATACGTGTCTTCATTTACACCGATAGTTATGCCAAAAATGGGAATATATCTTCAGTTAACTGAGTAACTTTGGATGTGAATACGATTTTCGTTGTTTTAACCACTCTTTACACTAAGTTTTACGTCGTAAACAAACCGTGCTTGTACTAACATGTTTATCCAAGCGTGCTTCACGCGTGTGGCTGCCTTATGCCCCAGCAAGCAACATTTAACTGAGCCGGGCGCCCCTCAGAAACGAAGGAACGGAATCGCCCTGCGCACAACTCAAGAACGACTTCTTGCACGAGCTATACAGCTTAAGGTATAACTGACGCGACATACTACTTTCTGAAAAATATAATTTTGCCTTTGTGGTTGCCCCAACAAAATATTATAGATATTCTTCATTTCCGTTTCTAGGGACCCCTGAAGCCCTGGGCCCGCTTGTATTGCAGGCCCTATCGTTACGCCACTGGTCGACAATGCTTTCATTAACAATGGACTGTGAAATCGTTGCTGACGGCATTTGTTCGAGTTGGGCTTCACGTTGACGTGTATTTTAGCCTTCAACCGAATAACTATCGCGTCACTCACTCCGTTCGGCCGGGGCAGAATCGTACGCCTGTTCCGATGTTGAAGTTGTGTTTTGTGTTCTGGTGCCAGCGACAATGTCGCTAAGCAACGCTACAGATTTGCCACAATCGTCAACAGTATATTAGCATGGTATCTGAACAGGCCGTGTACGGGGGCATTCATTACGCATATTTTCGCCAGTGACCAACAGAACACGTGAGCGGTTAGCCACTAATATGTTACCAGTGCAGTGCACGACAGCCAGCAGACAAAACGGAATGTGCCATTTCAAATCAATTTTAAACTGCTCAAAGCAATGTTAACATTGCAACGATAATTTGTGCCCCACCTTTTATTTATAACGGAAATTACATCTCCATAACGAGTAAGGGAACGCGGTATGAAATCATGTGGTACCTCCAGTGGAACAATATACGTATCGTCCGTACACCATACCCTGCAGAGCCTATAGTCACGTCTGACACGGACATCGAAATGCTTACATTTACGGACACCAGAATATTTCTGCAAGATTCAAGGTCATCAGCATTATAGAATTTAATCAAACAATACTCTATATCTATATATAAAAGGCTGGTGTGTGTGTGTGTGTGTGTACGTGCTGACAGACTTTTCTCCATGACCACATACTGCCACCCACTCGTGGCTGTGGTGGTAGATGGCCCTTGGTCTAATGATATTAGTAAGGGAGTTTTGTCGCGGTGCGTGGCAGTGGGTGAGTGTGACGAGCAAAAATATGCAATAAATTCTCTTAGGAAAAGCTATATACTCTGTGACTTACGAACTTTATTGTACGAGTCAAAATCTGTTTATTCTTTCAATCGTCAGACAATGCGGTCCTTTCAGACTTTGATAACGATGAGGAATACCAATAGTCAATTTTTTAAATAGATCACGTTTCCTTCAACCACACATTACCGACTATGCACAGAGACACAAAACAAAAATAAAAATCCATATAGACTCAAAGATAAAAATACTCATGGAACATTGATCACTGTCGTGGAAGCGTGGTGGAAACACAGACATACATTAATGTCTCGTAGGCCATAGATATTGATATGCCTATGCCACTAAGCTCACTGGTCTGTGTTAATCAGTGATCTCCGATACATATAGCGGCGACACTCACTGCTGTTAAAGGTGTTTTCGTTTGACAGCTGGGTCAAGAAAAACTATGCGACGTAGTCCTACTCATATCCCGGCGGCCTCCTGTGATAATGTTGGTAACAGATGTTAAATAACGAGAATCATGTAACATCATAAGCCAATCGCGTGACATGCAAATATTTTGTCGTGAATTCAAGCATACAGCAGGAACAGCAGTATTTATCTACACTATGTGGTTTGGTCATCTTTGCAACGATTTTATATCGTGTTATTGATGTTGGCTACCTAAAAACACAAGGCCGCCAGGATAGAAAGTAAAATTTTACCGAATCAGATACATCCGTTGTCACATCGCATTATGACCAGCACTTTCACGTTAAACTCTTGTAATAGTCATGACACACACAGTCATAGAATTCATTCCAAATTCCTAAGATATTTGTGAAAACGGTTACAAATCAACATTCGCACTTATCCAATATCGTTTTCAGGAATGGAATTTGCCAGCCACTTTCGGCGCTGCTGTTGCAAGAAAGTTGAGGAAGAGCCGCTAAAAAAGCCTTTTACACATAGTCATCCATCTTAACCGAACAAAGAAGGACCAAGATGAAGTCAGCGATTAATATATTTTCCCAATAGGTCTATTATGTGACATTTCCACCTTAATGTTCAGGGCACGAAAACTGTTCTGCGCATTTGAATGATCACTCCAGAGTTATTTCTGCTCTGTGTCTGCCACTAGAGATAACACACACGCGAGCAACAAACTCATCAGAAACCTCTCTGCTTTCATGATTGTTCCGTACAACATTGAGATTAAAATTTGAAATTACTTACTTTTGGTGCGGACTACATTAAGATAGATACAGATGTCTTCCTTTGCAGAGAAATTGTACTTAGTGTTCTGACTATATAGTTCTGTTACATAAGGTCGATTTCAATTTCGTGCTTTACGAAGTAATCACTGCAGGACTTGGGGACATGTATTAGGTGAAACAGTGGCCGATGCTGTTAACACAGCCAAGACAAATCACTGGAAATACTACTGTATTTAATGGAAAATTCTATACAGACGATCAGCTGACGGCATTCCTTCAACGATTACCCAGACTTACTTTATCGCACATTGACACCACCATGACGTCTTATTTAGACAGATTAACTGCTCTGTTGATTTAATTACCAGACGTTCAGCATTTGTCGAGTTTCGATAATAGGGAGCACAACATACAGATTAACTACATTGTGCCCAGTGCAACATACTAATACTTCAGCATACACTTACAGGTTAGTACTACACCATAGAACCAATACATGGCGCTGTTATTGTTATTACTACTTTTCATCTCAACGATAGAAGTGTTTTCAGAAGTTTACGCCCAACAGACAATTTCATACCGCAGTCTTAACTTTATGAACACAAACTAACATTAAATTTACATCGTTCCGGAGTACGGACTTAATTTCACTTTTTGGATGAAAAACTTTATGCATTCAGCGTTTTCGACAATGACTTCTACTTAAATTTGATATCTTGGCTAGGAAGACTGAGTATTGACAGAGCGATCCAACAAGGATTCTGTTTTTGCTGACCTAGGTCCGGAACCCTAAAAACCATGATATACACAGGTCCTCTTTAACAACCGTTGCGAAGCACGGGCATATAAGCTAGTAGTAGAACATAAAATCAAGCTAAAAGATGTCTAAATCCTTTACGGGATTTTCATGTCTACGAAACACCACTCGTATGCCAAACGCTGGCGGTTACTACTTGGCTTTATGATCGAAAATGCACTGAGCACTGTTCACTCCATGAAACTTCGTCGACATATTGGGGAAAAAAAGGCGAAAGACAAGTACAACAACAGCAAACGCTCCGCACACGATACTATTTCATAGCCACAACATACTTCTAAACAAACTGCCCGACCGCTCCGATGCGGGCAACCATATACGTACAAATAAACAGGCGAAAAGCGCCCTCGGGCAATAACGCGATCACGTTCTAAGGAAAATTGCATGCCGCGCCTTACTCCAATACTAACCAGCCGGGCGCCAACAGACAACTGACGACGCGTCTAGAGAAATGCTGAACAGTCGGTGTATGCGCGCGCATTCAAGTTTCTCGAAATGTCCGCCAGAGGCGCCTTAGCAGAACCTTCGACCATAGATACTGGTAGACTGGACGTGGCATAGTATTCATGGCACCAACATCTCTGCAGCTAAACCATTGTTTTGCCATCAGCCACGTGGTAGTGTACAGCTATGGTACAGCTTTGCCTGGGATTATACCGAGATTTTTGTGAACGCAATATACATTAAAATTCAAGTGAAAATAATATTAGTTTAAAATGGCATTTCTTGAAAACAGTGGATTTGTTTATTATATCCGGCTAATATTTGCCAACAGTCAGGTGGTCCCACGCCTTGTGCATAGTCTCTGTTTGTCCAGTCTGCTAGTATCTATGGTCGAAGAGCAGAACTCTTATTCTCTCTGACTGCCGCACAGCAATGACGTTACTTAAAAGCAGAGAAATGTAGAGTAAGACGTGGTCACCCATCCAAGTAATAACCCGGCTAAACATTGTTTAACGTCGGTATCGGACAAAAACTTTTTTCCTCAGATAGCCAATGTCTGTACAGATATTTGATGTAACTTTTATCAATGTTTGTCCTCCATCAGGGAATACTCACAGATCCGACAGAGCAATATTTTTGAAGAAGATATTGTTTATTTGCCGCAGAAAAATCCCAGCAGTTTGGTATTAGGCGGGGCTTTTAACTGTGCAGTAAACCGCAAAGACCAGTCACCTAATTTTGATGGCTCTAATAAATGACAAAGCTTAAAGAGGCGTCGGAAATGTTAAATCAACGGCTGTTGAGTACACTTTCCTGACCAGCACTTCACGAAGTAGAATTGATCGGATTTGTTTTGACTAGAGAATCTGGAAAAATTTGTCTTCAAAGTGGAAACCATACCTGTATCTTTTAGTGATCACAGTACAGTCGCCAGCTGTACTAACCTCATTCCCCAACTTGCTCGCCGTTTTAAAAATCAATGGAGCCTAAACATCTCTATTACATGAAGATGATCTTTAAGAGGAAATGTCAACAGCGTGTGAGCTATGTCTTTGGTCAGTAGATAGATATCCGTCAGTCTCAGACTGTTGGACCAAAAGGGCGAAGCCTAACATTGCGACTTTCCTAATGTAATTCAGTGCACGCAGGAAGAGAGAGCTGAAGGACACCATAGAGCAATACTACACGGTCTTTGAAGAACTGTACGAACGGGAAAATGTGTCACCTCGTACTTAGGCATCCGGAGAATAAAAGCAAAGCTACTGAGTCTCTAAAGGAGGCAATTAGAAGGTCTCAAAATAAAATCCAAAGCCAAATCTGTATCTGAAGATCAAACTACTTCGCTGTGTCACCTACTGCGACACGCTCTATATAGGAGAACAAATTTTATTGATGAGATACAGACAGAAAATGAAACAAAACGACAGCTTAACACGACATCGTTAACGAGATTTACAGATAATACGAAGATATATTCAGACAATCGAATCCACGAAAACACTCTCGAAGATTTTACAAACATTGTTGAATCCTACTTATCAGGCGAAGACAATGGCGAACTTCTGTCTGATGTTAGTAAAGATCAGATATGTACGACCTAATACGTAACTCTCCCCCCAAAAATCTCCCGGCCCCGACAGTCTGCCCGTGGAATATTACGAATTATTTTGGAGTTTAATCGGTGACAAGATTAGCAATTTGCGTAATGAAATTCTTGAGGTGCTAACCTGAATACAAGGAATGTAAAATTGTTTTAATCCCGAAAACCGCAAGGAAGCAAACCTGAAAATTTTCCATCCCATTTCATTATTGAATTCAGACTACAAAATAATTTGCAGGATGATCAACAACAGACGTCTGAGCAATGCCACGAAAATTAATGTCTAATGTCTCCATTAATAATACATATACTACTCGATTTTACTGAACGTAATAACTTTCATTTTTGTTTTAAGTAGTGCTAGAAATAAACGGACTCGAGGAGGTTAGTTACGGTAAATAAAATGGTTTGTATCGTAAGACGGTCGTCTTTTGTTATCATTCCAACATCTTTACTTACATTCTACATTGGACAAACTGAGTTGAAATTAACAGGGAAGTATTATAACTTATCCTAAGAATTGAAGGAAAATCAAGAGGCGTTAATTTCTGTTGGAAAAAATGTTATTCGGGTTAAAAGACACTAGTCTGTCGTATGATTCAAAGGAAATCACATTAAATTTTAAGAAAAAACTGCATAATACAATACAATTTGTAAATCTTTGTTAGAGAGCAGAATGAGAAGGAAGAAACAATGAAGCACAAAAAATAAATGAACACAGGTGAACGAAGGAGAATAAAATCATAAGCTTAGATACAAGGTTCTTCAGAGGTCTATGGGAAATATTTCTGTAAACGTGATGTACTGCAGCTGATAAATTGGCAAGTTTTTCTTTACATTTCAGTGAACGTTTCATCTTCTCATGGTGTTCCCGTAGGTGTCCCATGAGAATAATTGGATCAGTTATATGACTAATGATGGCACAGAGAGTGTGACAAAACAGCTGATCAACTGTGTTCTGCTTGGCAGGTCGAAAACATTGGAAATCAGTTTTTATGACACAGTTTACAGTTACATTTAGTGGAGTTGTCCTGGTGAGAAGCTCGACAATTTTGTGGCACGGGTCCCACTCTTACAACCCAGTGGCACTGTAGACGGAGCTCTGTGTGTGTCTGCAATGTTACATTTCACACCGTTAGCGGAGGGGAGGAGTTTGATGTCTGCAAGTCTGTGATTCGTAGGAAACGTGTCATTTACGAATTTATAGCACAGTGCACAGACATCAGACGGTAACTGTTAGTGGTTAACATTGGAAGACACACCAGTGGCGGGCTTAGTCTGTCGGAGGCACGCGGTGGCGGCAAAGCAAAATGAGGCCCCCCCCCCCCCCCGTCTACTCGGAAATACATTTTAGTATAATCTAACTTGAGATTTGGAGGCCCCCAGGACGAGAGGCACGGTGCAGTCTAAAAAAAAAAATAGCTTTCGAGATTTGGAGGCTACAGGGCCAGGCGCGCGCGAAAATAAGTCAAGTGTAATTGGGAGCCCCCCCCCCCCTAAGCCGAGAGGCCACGGGCTATCAGCCCCTTCCGCCATCCCCGCCCCCCCCCCTTAGTCCACCACTGCCACCACGCACGTTTCAGATCTAATAATAATTTCGTGTGGCTCATTGGCCTCATGCAAGTCTTTCAATTGGACGCCACTTCGGCGACTTGCGTGTCCTTACCCTACCCCAGTTATCCAACCGGGAAAAGGGGACCTACAGCTTAATATGGAATCCGAACCATGTGTCGTTTCTGGCGACTCCTCACATCGTTGAGATGAAGGATGGGTTAAAGCGCAGACTGAAAAAAACCCACGGGTCGACCGGATTTCGAACCCGCGACCCTTCCGTTTCCAATCAAGCGCTTTACCTTAAGACCATCGGATCCGACTGTTTCAGATCTATGGGGCGACGAAGTGCCATCTTGTGTGTTGGAGGGTGTCCGAGTAGGTCGTCATACAGTCGCCCGACTCTTCTAGTAATTGTCTGCCGCTGTTTGAAAGATTTAACTTCTGGTGAGGAAGTAGTGTAATGTACGACAGTTGGAATGAGATTCCTGCTATAAGTACACGAGCCAATTCACTCTGCTGACGATACAAATCGAGACCTGCAGCTGTTCAGGTGTCAGGACTGCTTGTGCAAGATGGCCGTGCGATGGACAAGAAGCGCGGCACACTTTTGTGAAGTTCACGAGCCCAAGGCCGCCAAGGGACGTGCCCAGTCGTAAGTCGATCCAGAGACCTTGAAAATCTATAGCAGTCATGCAAGATCGATCGTCGCATTAATTTTAATACGATAAGTATTTGGGCAGTATACCATGCTTTATAAAGTATAAAGGCATTGTGTATCCTAAGGAGATGGAACATTTGCAGTCAGTCTTCAGGGTAAATGGATATTCTTCACACCAGATCCGCATAGCTTTAACGAAGAAGAAATTAAACAACAACAAAAAGAAGATAATGAGGTAATCAGGTCCAGGGTGTTCCGTACTTAGGCAACCTCTCTTCTAAAATAGGGAGAACTCTAAAAAAAATAATAGTGTAAAAGTGATATTCCAACCACCTGCGAAGATATCGGCTTTGCTTGGCTCTGCGAAGGATGTTTTGGGATTGAGGAAGGCGGGAATTTACAAGATCCCTTGTCAATATGGTCAATCCTACATTGGCCAAACTACCCGCACAGTACGAGAAAGATGCGTAGAGCATGAGCGCCACACACGTCTACTGCAGTCTAGCAAATCAGCCATAGCAGAACACTATTTCCACGGGACACTTCGCGGATTATTCTGCAACAAAAATTTTGGCAGCAACAAGATCCTTTTGGGATTCGATTATTAAGCAGTCCCTTAAATACGGTTGACAGAAGACCTGATTAATCGGGATGGCGGCTTTCAAATGGATAAAGCATGGGACCCTGTAATTTCTTTAATTGCTTCACAGACATTGGTCTACATCTAATGCAACCTCTGACAAAGGGTGGTTTCTTTCGACCATCGCGCTTAAGATGCACGAAGGCGCATTCCGACAGATGGCGTGAATGTAAGTACACCATTACGCAGACGCGGCCCCTTTTACTGCAGAACGCTTCGAATTCGACAGGGGGCGCTAGTACCTCCTCACTGCGCAGGCGCGGTTCAAGTGCAGTTGATGCGGCAGTGACTAGCGGTCGCGTTTGTTAGGTTGGGAACGGCAGAGTAGCCAATGGGGAGTCGAGTTATGCTGGCCAATAAGATTGCGTGTTTCATGACGAGTAAATTTGGCGTCAATTTCGAAGTCTATTCGAGGATATCGGTGCGGCGTTTGTTTCATTGTAAGTCATTTTTCATTTATAAGAGATTTCTAGATAATTTTATTACGGTGATAAGTAACTTATTACTATATTTATTTCGGGTTTTAAATGAATTGGTGTACATCGCAATTAATATTTTTAATGTTATTGATTGTGTGCCACGTATTCGCGACTGTGGTTTCTAATTTGTTGTGTTTATGTTACAGTTTATGAAACTGCTTTTTTAAGTTCGTGGAGAAAATGGCAACAGGCGGAATTAATTACAGTGACCTAATAATTAAGGATTTCAAGGTTTGTGAATTGTCGATGTAGTTGGTGGCGTTTGGTCAATCTTATTTGGTTGGTTGGGTGTTTAAAGGGGATTAAACTACCGGGTTATCAGTCCCCTGTTCCCAGATAAGATATCACGGGGTTTCGTGTATCTTTAAAAATTAGCACCCTGCAACCAGTACACAAGACATACGGAAGACAGTGTTGGTCATAATTACAACATAAAAAGAAAAAGAAACCACAATAGAGGTGGAACAAATAATTAACTATACTTACAGCCACAGCAGATGATGTTGGCTGGCTGATTACTAGGATAATAATGGATGAGCCAGCCATTCTTCACATACAACTGCCAGTCGGAAATAGGACTGACAAGACAAAAGTGACAACAGATTAAAACTATAAGCGGTGTATACCTGAAGATCAGGCATATGAACCCACCATTAAAGCGTATGATAAAATCCAGCTGCGCGAATAAAATCTAAAACAGTCAGCCATGGACATATTAGAATATTTCAGGGAGAAATCCTCGATTGGTGTATGGAAATGGGGTTGCTGGCAAAAGAAAGAAAATGCAAAACATTACACACAGTTAGGGGGGGGGGGGTCGGCAAGGTTGTAGAAATAGATGAAAGCAAATTTGAAAAACGTAAATTCCACCGTGGCAAGTGAGTTGTTGGAAACTGGGTTTCTTTTCCGTTAACCATTCACTGACATTCAAAGACCCCGTCAGTGGGGCACATACGAATTCTATTGAAGGGTCATGGTCTGCCATTAAGCGAGGGTTTGGCGGCACAAGTGCAAGAAAAATTTTGATTCGTATCTTTTCGAGTATATGTGGAGAAGATGGAGTGAGGAAGAAGATATGTTTGTATCATTTTTAGATGCTATAAAGAGAGTTTATCAACCTTAGTGTTTTCAATTCGTATCTTTATTTGATGATATTTGTGAGACGTGCGAGTGTAACGGACCGATACCGAACAACGGGTTAATTTTACAATGTGTGTCGTAGTGGGTTAAAATTTACGATGCTTCTCGCCGGGCTGCAGTGGTTACGTTGACACCAGTGGTAATGACGGCACCTCAGATGAGCAATAAATGTGTTTTCGTGACAACTTCAACTGAAACGAAAATTGTTCTTTTTATGAACGGACAATGGTGCATCAAGAACCTGTCAACCATAGAGCAGCAATATTCACTATGTAGCCCATGAAAAATATTAACGCAATTTTACACTTCATCTGTTACCAACATACGAATTGGAAACCGGCTAGAAGCGTCGTAAAATTTTATCGTCGTGGTGTAATGTAGTTTTTACGTATTTGCTACTGCCATATAACAAACAATTTTCCCATCGTACTTAAACGCAGGCGCAAAAGCGCGTGCGTAACATTTTTGAATGCGGAATATCTTACATTAATCTGGGCAATCCTATGACTGCAGTAAAAGACATCTGTCTGCATCCCGTGAGGCTTTTTTTTTTTTTTTTTTTTTTTTTTAATAAACTGAAACATGACGATTCTTATCGTACTTAAACGCCGACATCTACTATATTAGTAGCTGTAACTTGTTTATCTTCAAAAACTTTTCCATACATCGCTTCGATTTGTCTAGATAGTGTAATTGTAACGCTCTTTCTTATAGGTCGCGGCATCGACACTCCTGATTGGCTGTTCTGCCGTTCCTAACCTATGCTACCGCCAGCCGCTGCCGCATAAACTGCACTTTTACCCGCAGGCGCCGCCGCGCCCGTATTAGGTATATGTAGAACGACGCACAATAGTGATCTTCAGTCTCGTGCTCACCTGAAGATGTTTGTCAGCCGAAATATTGTTGGAAGACGTCAACATGATCCGGCTGCAAGCCCGAAATATAATGGACCTACAAAGACCTTTGTATGTATGACTTTTTGATGGAGCTTAAGCTGTCAGATGGAGCTACTTCTGCATACGACTTTGATGGTCGTCAGAAATCTTCGGCAGTTAAGTGCCGGATTTCTGTGGACAAGATTTTGTGTTCTCCACGATACGGTACCAGGGATGCCTACAGTCGATGCGCTGAAGGCCCAGGGCGAGGAGCACTGTTTTGCAGGTGTTCGTAATTGCTCCAGAAGCGCGTTCTTATTTTAAGAGTGCTGGTCGGAGGAAGTTACGTCACTGACCTTTTTGTAAAAATATTCCCACGTCATCTCCATAAGCCATGCACTTTAAGTTGGCAGCGTGAAGTTGCACACCACTGATTGTGTGACATATCAGTCTCAGTAAAGGATCTAGGGCAATGACGAATAGAGGACGCCTCTGACGTACTGATCTGTGTTTTAGATTTGATTTCTGTCAATTTTTTTTTTTTTTTTTTTTTTTTTTTTGTGGTTTTAGGGCGCACAACTTCTATGGTCATTAGCGCCCAGTCAAAAACAGATTCGCTATGGCCTAAAAACAATGGGGACTGTCAGAACATCCAGAAGAGGCTAAAAACGAAAGATAAAAGACAAGTAAAAGGGTTAAATATCCTTGGATAAGTTGGCCAAGTTGATAAAACGCAAAACTCGAGCAGGTGCTCGTGTGTCATCAGCTAAAATTTCCTCCAGAGTAGACGGAAAGTTAAGGGCTACACGGAGATGATTAAAAAGTGCGCAAGACAGTAAAACATGTCGCACGGTCAGCAGTTCACCGCAGGGGCACAGCGGTGCAGGGTCGGCGGACAGCAAGTGACGGTGGCTGAAACGGCAGTGACCGATCCGCAACCGGGCCAGGATGACCTCCTCCCGCCGAGAGGGGCGTGAGGAGGTCCTCCAAGCGGTTGGGATCGGTTTTACAGTTCGCAATTTGTTGTTGGACATTGAAAACCACGCACTGTGCCATTGCGACACGATACTCCGGCGGAGAGCCCGTTGAACATCGTCAGATGGGACGCAATAGGTAGCCACGCAAGGTAAAAGAGCTGCGGCCTTGGCCGCTATGTCGGCCGTCTCATTCCCGGGCACACCTACGTGGCCAGGGACCCACAGGAAAGAAACGTGACAGCTGTCATCTGCTAGCAACTGGAGGGAGCGTTGGATCCGATACACGAGAGGATGGTGCGACAAAGGGTCCTTAAGGCTCTGCAGGGCACTAAGGGAGTCCGAACAAATGGCATAGAAAGGTTGGCGGTGGCGGCAGGTGTACAAAACGGCCTGGTGGAGGGCAAAAAGCTCAGCCGTGAAGTTGGAGCACCGGTCAGGGAGCTTGTATTGGAAACGGTTGTCCTCGACGACGAAGGCAGATCCGACACCGGCAGTGCTCTTGGAACCATCAGTGTAAATAAATATGGCGCTATCGAACCGCGAACGGAGTTCGACAAGCCTCGAGCGGTATACCAAATCCGGAGTGCTCTCCTTGGGGAGCGAACTAAGGTCGAGGTGAGTGTGAACCGGGGCCTTATGCCACGGTGGCAATGGGCTTTCGCTCAACCGAAAGGTGGAAGGAAGGGTAAAATCGAGCCGCTGTAGTAGGCAGCGAAACCGAACTCCAGGTGGAAGCAAGGCAATCGCAGACAACTGATATTGGCGATCGAGTGAGTCGTCAAAAAATAATCGGTAAGTTGGATGGTTGGGAATCGACCGCAGGCGGCATGCGTACCGAGACAAAAGTATGTCACGCCGAGTGGTCAAGGGTAATACAGCAGCCTCGGCATACAGACTTTCAACAGGGCTGGTATAAAATGCACCGGTCGCCAGACGTAATCCCCGATGGTGGATAGAGTTGAGACGGCGGAGAATCGACGGCCGTGCAGAAGAGTATACAAGGCTTCTGTAGTCGAGCTTCGACTGAACAATGTCCTGGTAAAGGTGAAGCAGGACGGTACGGTCCGCTCCCCATGACGTGCCACTGAGGACACGAAGGACGTTAAGGGATCGGGCACAACGGGCAGCCAGGTAGGACACGTGCGTGGACCAGCAAAGTTTACGATCCAACATGAGTCCCAAGAATTTCGTAGTCTCCACGAAAGGGAGAGCAACAGGACCGAGACGTAGAGAAGGTGGAAGAAATTCCTTGTATCTCCAGAAGTTTATACACACAGTTTTCTCAGTGGAGAATCGGAAGCCGTTTGCGATGCTCCAGGAATATAAACGGTCAAGACAACGTTGAAGAGAACGCTCCAAGAGGCACGTCCGCTGGGCGCTACAATAAATTGCGAAATCGTCAACAAAAAGAGATCCGGAGACGTCGGGTGAAAGGCAATCCACGATCGGATTGATTGCAATGGCAAAGAGCGCCACACTCAAGACGGAGCCCTGTGGTACCCCATTCTCCTGGCAATAGGTATCTGACAAAACAGAACCCACCCGTACCCGGAACTTGCGATCCGCCAAAAACTCTTGAATGAAAAGAGGAAGGCGGCCCCGAAGGCCCCATCTGTGCAATGTGCGGAGAATGCCCGCTCTCCAACAGGTATCGTATGCCTTCCCCAAGTCGAAGAACACTGCTACTGTTTGACGCTTCCTTAGAAAGTTGTTCATAATGAAGGTCGACAACGTAACGAGGTGATCAGCAGCAGAGCGGTGTCGACGAAAACCGCATTGGATATTATTTAGGAGGCGGCGAGATTCGAGGAGCCAGACCAACCGAGCGTTAACCATGCGTTCCATCACCTTACAGAGACAGCTCGTCAGAGAAATAGGACGATAGCTGGAAGGAAGATGTTTGTCCTTCCCTGGTTTGGGGATGGGGACAACAATGGCTTCACGCCAACTTGTGGGAACATGACCTACAGTCCATATGCGATTGTAGGTATTGAGAAGAAAGCACTTGCCCGCAGGAGAGAGGTTCTTCAGCATTTCAATGTGAATGGAATCGGGCCCGGGAGCAGAAGATCGGGACAGGGCGAGAGCACGGTCTAGCTCCTGCATGGTGAAGGCGACGTTATAATTTTCACGATTAGAAGAGTGGAAAGAAGGCGGCCGGGCCTCCTCTACCTGTTTGCGAGGGAGAAAGGCAGGGTGGTAATGGGCTGAGCTCGAAACCTCCGCAAAGAAACGGCCCAATGCGTTGGAAACGTCAGAGGGGTCCACGAGGACTGCGTTCTCCACGGTCAGGCCAGGAATCGGGGAGTGGACCTTGATGCCGGATAGACGGCGTAGGCCACGCCGAACAAACGTGGAGGGAGTAAAACGGTTAAAAGAACTAGTAAAAGCAGTCCAGCAAGCTTTCTTGCTGTCGTTCATGATACGACGACATTGCGCTCTCATACGTTTATAATGTATGCAATTCTCCAAGGTCGGGTGGCGGCGGAAGGTGCGTAAAGCACGGCGCCGGGCTCTAAGCGCGTCGCGGCAGGCTGCAGTCCACCAAGGTACCTGGACACGACGTGGAGAAGAGGAAGTACGAGGTATGGAACGTTCGGCAGCTGTGAGAATAACCTCTGTGAGGTAGTCGACCTGACTGTCACAGGTGGGAAAATCCCGATCGTGAAAAAGAGCCATGGTAGAATAAAGCCCCCAGTCGGCTTTAGAAATGTTCCAACTGGTGGGACGAGGAGATGGGGAATGATGCAGAATGTGGATGATACAGGGGAAATGGTCACTCGAGTACGTGTCAGAAAGTGCATACCACTCAAACCGACCGGCAAGCTGAGGAGTGCATATTGCGAGGTCTATATGGGAGTAAGTGTGTTGTGTCAGAAACGAAGGTCGGTGCACCGGTGTTGAGGCAGACAAGATCGAGGTGTTGGAGAAGGTCCACCAAAAGGGAGCCTCTCGGACAAGGTGCCGGAGAGCCCCATAAGGGGTGGTGGGCATTAAAGTCGCCTATCAACACGAAGGGTGAAGGGAGCTAATCAACAAGGTGTAGCACATCTGCCCTTGTAAGGGTAGATGACGATGGCGAATAAATATTACAGAGGGAAAAGGTAAATGTGGATAGGGTGATGCGGACGGCAACTGCGTGTAGGTGAGTATGCAATGAAATGGGATGGTAATAGACATCGTCTCGAAGGAGCATCAGAACCCCTCCATGGGCTGGGATACCTTCCATGGGTGGCAGGTCAAACCGCACAGAGGTGTAGTGTGCAAAGTCTGCACGATCACGCGGACGCAACTTAGTTTCCTGGAGGCAGACTAGAAGCGGGCAGTGCAATCGAAGGAGTAGTTTTAACTCCTCCCGATTAGAACGAATGCCGCGAATATTCCACTGAAGGAGCGCCATGAGAAAAATGAGAGAAGAAATAGGGATAAAAACCAACTAGCAAGCGGGATCACCTCGACGGCCGCTGAGAACCCGATTTCGAGGGAGCACTGCTATCGCTGTCCAGGGGCAAAGGGTCGTGGTCCATAGGTTCGACCGACGCGCCTACCACCTCCCTGAGTTGATCAGGAGGGGCAGTTTCCACCGCCGGTAGGGGGCCGGGTGCCCGGCAGACGGAGCGACCCGGTGAAACAGAAGACGGCCGAGGCCGGCAACTGTTGGACGGCGTGACGGATGGATCACGGTCACGCCTCGGCGGGGAAGGAGAGGAACTCTTTCTTGTCAGCTCTTCTGGAAGAGTGACGGCGGGAAGAGGTAGTTGACGGTTGGGAAGCCTGAGAACGCAGAAAATCCTCACGGACGGCTTCCTTTTTCAAGGTCCGGGCATCTTGTTTAGGTGCTCGCGGTTTACTAGAGTTTGTCGAAGACTGTACCCTAGAAGCAGCAGGAGGAAACGGGGACGTGGAACGGGCAATCTTCGGGCTGGCGGATCGCACAACTGTGTCAGCGAAAGTGAAGTCACATGTCTGGGTACTGGAGTCCTTGGTAGGTCGAGTTGAGGTGAGTACCTTACTGTATGTACCCGCTGGGAGGACAGTGGGCTTTCGACTCGCCAACAACTTACGAGCGGCAGATGTCGATACCTTCTCCGTAACCCGAATTTGCTGGATTACCTTCTCATCCTTGTAGACAGGGCAGTCGCGAGAGGAAGCCGCATGGTCACCGTTGCAGTTTAGGCAGTGAGGGGACGGAGGTGGGCAATCCCCCTCATGGGCGTCCCTACCACAAGTGACACACTTTGCTGCATTTGGGCAATGTTCACGGGTATGGTTGTACCTGTGGCACTGAAAACAGCGCGTTGGGTTAGGTACATAAGGGCGGACGGAGATTACTTCATACCCTGCTTTGACCTTCGACGGGAGGTCAACTTTGTCAAACGTCAAAAACACAGTACGAGTTGGTGTCAGATGGTTATCGACCTTTTTCATGACCCTGTGGACGGCTGTCACACCCTGATCGGACATATACGATTGGATATCTTCATCAGACAACCCGTCAAGGGATCTCGTGAAGACTACCCCCCCGTGACGAGTTGAGTGTGCGGTGCACTTCTACCTTAACTGGAAACGTGTGCAACAACGTAGTACGTATCAGTTTTTGGGCTTGGAAGGCACTTTCCACTTCCAGCAACAATGTGCCATTGCGCTGACGTGAACAGGTTTTAACAGGGCCAGCAATTGCATCTACACCTTTCTGTATAACGAAAGGATTGACAGAATTGAAATCCTTTCCGTCGGTGCGAGAGACAACCAGAAATTTAGGTACATTAGGCAGAGTCTTTTTAGGCTGAGGCGAGTCTAACTTACGTTTATGGGTCAACGTCACGAAAGAAGATAAGGAAGTCATCGCGGAAGTGTCCCCCGTGATTACCGGCGTCTCCGATGGCGCGCTCCTTCCTAGTGGGGGCCCTCTCCGAGGGCTTACCCGCCTTAGGTGATTGTTCACACCTCAGGTCACACCTCCCGAGAACTGACGGAGGGACCAATCGGCACGTTCGGAAGGTACCAGCTCGGGTAATCACCCCTCCCTGGGCCTGGCCTTTACCAGGGGGTACGTACGTGCCTTACTTGTCTACCCGGGGCGGGGAATTACGCGTTACCCCGTCACCTGCTACGCACGATAATGCGTGGGTCGGCCTTCAGACACGCACAGGGAGGAAAGAAGAAGAATAGAGGAAGAGAAGAGAAAGAAGGAAAGAAGTGTCTCAAACGCCGAGGCGGAGACTAATGAGGAGAAGAAGGCTAGGAGAGTACAAGGAGAGAAAGACAGAAAACGAAGGGTAAGAAAGGAAGGAACGAAGGAAGAAAAACAAGAACAAGAACCACCGTATCTCACGAAATATGCCCGTCTCCGGGCGAAGGCATAAACCGGGAGGGAAAGTGAAGCAGCCTGGGGCAGAAGAAAGGCTGCTCTGGCTCGGGGCCCCGTGCGCGCCACACACGTACCCACAAAAGAACTGTGGGCCCCCTGGGGGGCTGTCAATTGTTGATGGTAACTACTGAACTGACTCCTGATAGAATATTTTAAACTGTTTTAAGAAACTGATGACCCAAATCCAAATTTCGTCATCATACATAGTAGATAAACATGGCTTATGCAAAGTCAGTGGAAAAAATTTCCGCTGATAATCTGCTTATTTCAGTAAATGTGACCGCATCTCTATTTACAGAGTTTGACAAAAGGTTACACCTAGCCCTTCATCGGGCGCAGCAGGCCAGCAAAACACGTTGATCCCCGTGCTTAACAATGGTGGTCCAGCGTTGTAGCATCGTCACCTAAAACTTCCGATAAAACATCAGCGAGGTTAAAACTCCGCCGGAAGGCGGCTAAAACGGGGCAGTCCAACAAGATGTGGACTTTTGTCAGGCGGGAGCCACACTGACATTGGGGCGCGTCCTCACCACGAAGGAGATGTCCATGGGTGAGCCACGTCTGCCCAATGCAGAGCCGACACAGCACCACAATCCCGTCGAGAGCTACGCATGGAGGAGCGCCATGCGGCTGTAGTCTCCTTGACAACCCCAAGTTTGTTGGGCGTGCTGAGGCTACGCCACTCAGTATCCCAAAGCCGATGTACCCGTTGGCGCAATCATGAACGGAGATCAGAAGTCGGGAGGCCGATCTCTAGACTGGACACACCGACAGCCTGCGTGGCAAGTCTCAACACGTTCATTGCCCGGAATGCCCACATGACCCGGAGACCAGATGAACACCACCGATCGCCCGGACTGTTCAATGGCACAAAGCGTCTCCTGTATGGCCAACACCAGAGGAGACCGCGGGTAACATTGGTCCAGAGATATAAGGCTGCTCAGGGAGTCGTTGCAAATAACAGAAGACTCACCTGAGCAGGACCGGATATGCACGAGTCACGCACTATTGGAACAAGTACTACTCTACCTTCCAGAAATAATGAGGAGTCGCGACTTCTTTTAGTGTTTCATTTACCACCTCTGTTAGTCTTTCGCCAAAGCATTCGCCGCAGACAGGAAAGAGCAAAGATCCAGCGGTCCGCCTCAATGTCGATCCCTTCTATCCAGGCACGAATGGCTGTCTCGTCAGTCCCGGGATCGGAACACAAATTGGGGTAGTAATGAGTAACGCGCGAGCATCCGTGCCGTCAGTAGGTGGGCGACTAGTTCCCTACGTGCCAGGGCCTTCTCTCGGGCCAGTAGGTACGTTGACGGTTCTTCGTCTTCGAGTGGGCAAGGAGGGCGTATCCTGATAGAGATCCCATTTTCTTTTTGACGGTATATTTTCAGGATTTTGCTCTTGATCCTGTTTCAGAGTAAGCGAATGTTTATTCAGTCATTAATAGGAGCCTTTATTTCCTCTTGTAACACACTGTTCGTAAAAATCAAGTGTGTCGTTTCCAAAAGGAAAATCGCTGACGTCGTGACGTAAGCGCCTACTCGCTGCTTGGCCGGTTAACAGCAGCCCCGTGTGGCGTCATGTGAAGGCCGGTATTGGATACAATGTTCCGCCAAGTTATATCTGAAACTAACTGCCACAAGGTCTACTACAATAGTGTGGCCGAGTGTTCTGTAGCTAAGGCCTGCACTAGTAACTAAGATTTTGCATGCAGGCAGCAAACCATGTCATTTGCCACACTATGTATGACACGTTACGAGACAATTTCTGGGTCTTTATAATGAATAAGTGCGACAAAAATTCACTTAAATCATTGCCTAGGAGTAAGAAACGAATCTCTCGGGACCCCCATCAGGCTGGGGGCCCTGGGCCTGTGCCCTTTGTGCCCCTATGGTAGAGACGGTACTGCCCTCGCGCCTCTCTTATGAGTTCCTAAAGGTGAGTTAAATGCGACTGTTCGGCAAAAGCAGGTCGTCGCTGGGCGTTGGGTGTTTTTATACAAAATTTGGTGCCACGAGAGATGTCGGAACAGCGAGCACAGAGAAGCCTTATAATGACAGTAAAATGAAGCTGGGCAGAAACAGCGAGCACAGAATAACAGACAGGCCTTATAATGACAGTAAAATGGAGCCGGCTGAGAGCGGGACACCCAACCAACATGGCGGCCGAGCGCCAGCCGGCCATAGCTGCGAGCACAGGGTAGTTCATTGAGTTCGCTGTTAATTCCTTTCAAATATTTTAAGGCGTTCCTTTTTTGACAACATTTTTGGCTTAAGTAATTAAAAATTCCATCTAGGGAATGCAAGCTTTGCATAGCAACGTGTAAACAAATATTGTATTTCATAGCTCTCGATAAATACTAAGAATACGAACGTTTTCTAAATAGTGCTGCACTCATGTGTTCTTTCTGTGCTGTTTCACGTAGTCTACGTTTGTGTTTTCCTTCGTATTCAGAATTTTGTTTTTAATCGGAATCCCGAAACACCTGCAATAACATGTCGGCATCTAAGAGGAAGAATACCCTGAATTTTTACTTTGAAAGAAGACCCGGGAAATCCAACCGTCACTCTGTACACACCTTGCAGTTAGATCAAGTTTAGTACTGTCATTTTCACAAGTTTTATAACCCGGTAAAAGATAAAATCCGGTCCACAGTTGTTAGAAATGTCTTGTGCAAAGAAACGGCACCAAAGTATAGTTTCCATAAAAAAGGGGAAGGGGGGCGGACAACTTATCGAACTGTTAGAGTCCTAAATGGTTGCTGGCCAATAAGATTGCGTGTTTCATGACGAGTAACTTTGGCGTCAACTTCGGAGTTTATTCGAGGATTTCGGTGCGGAGTGTGAGAGATTGTAATTGATTTTTCATTTGTAAGAGATTTCTAGATAATTGTATTAAAGTCGTAAGTGACTTATTAATACATTGATTTCTGGTTTTAAATGAATTGGTGTACATCGCAATTATTATTTTTAATGTTATTGATGGTGTGCCACATATTTGCGACTCTGGTTTCTAATTTGTTGTGTTACATTACAGTTTATGAAACGAAGCTACTTTTCGATAGTTCGCGGAGAAAGTGGCAACGTATGGAATTAATGACAGTGACCTAGGCATTAAGAATTTCAAGGTTTGTTAATTGTCGATGTAGTTGGTGGCGTTTCTCAATCTTTTATTTCACATATTTTGAAACGGAACGTATTCATCTAATATTTCAGGGAGAACTCCAGTGGAGTATGGAAATGGGGTTGATGGCTAAGGAGAGAAAATACATTTTTTTGCAACACTCCAATGAAACATTCGTCGTTCGAAAATTAGACAGTTACGAATGGTTACGTCGCACACGAATAAGTGGATGGATGGATGGATGGATGGATATGATGTTATGGGCGCACGACAACTAGGTCTTTAGCGCCCGTACAAGATAATTAGGCGATACGTGTGACCTGATTAAAATGAAATGACAAATAGGGAACAGAAGAGAAAGTAGCCAAACGATAAGGGGAACGAAGCAAAGACCCAACCAAACATGGCAAGGTAGGAACAGTTGGTGAGCGTCTAAGGTTTACAGACGTACTCAAAATGCCAAGCCAGAGGAGTGGTGGGCTAACCATTCGTTAACGTCCTAAAACCTCCAGCCTAAAAGCTTAGGCCAGAGGCCGGAAAGTTCACAGAAATTGAATACTTTCGTCACACTCGCCTTGTCATCAGCTAAAACAGAGGGCAGGGGACCACAAAGAGCCACCGCTGCCCTAGCAGCACGGTAGGAAATACATTCCAGTAAAATGTGGCGTACAGTGACTTGCACACCACAAGCATCGCAAATCGGAGGGTCCTCCTGACGGAGTAAATAGCCATGTGTCAAAGGACAATGCCCGATTCGGAGACGTGTCAAGGCCACCTCATGCTGCCTCAATGAATGACAGGATGTTCGCCACGGTCGGACAGTGGGCTTAATCAACCGCAGTTTATTGTTCGTCTCTGCCTGCCACGTCTCAAATGTTCAAATGTTCAAATGTTCAAATGTTTGTTAAGCTTATGGGACTTAACTACGGGGTCATCAGTCCCTAAACTTACAAACTACTTATGAACTACTTACAAACTAGGACGGCACAAATATCCATGCCCGAGGGGGGATTCGAACCCCCGACCGTAGTGGCCGTGCTGACCGTGACTGGAGCGCCTCAGTCAGCTCGGCCACCGCGGCCGGCCGCCACGTCTCCTCCCACAAACGAAGGGACTTCCGGCGCACCACAGAGAGGATGTCCGGCAGGGGAACGGCACAATGAGTAATACCAGAACTGTCGCAAGCCTCCTTGGCAGCCCGATCAGCCATTTCGTTACCACTAATACCGACGTGTCCTGGCACCCAACAGAATGTCACTTGCTTCCCCCGCTGCTGGAGAGTGGACAGTCTGTCATGAATGAGCTGCACTATCTTCTCAGCTGGATACAAATTTCGTATTGATTGCAGCGCACTGAGAGAATCAGAGCACAGGAGAAACTTCGTGCCACGAACCCGCTGCATTTGTTCCAGCGCCCGCAGGATTGCATGGAGTTCTGCTGAGAAAACTGAGTATCAGGAGGGAGGCGAATCCTGATGGTGGTGTTGGGGAACACTATGGAACAGCCTATCGAGTCCCCCTGTTTGGACCCACCACGGTAAAATCACGATGCTGATCTAAAATGTGAGAGAACAGAGATTGAAATATAAAATCGGAAGTAGAATGCTTCTGAAAATGTGTCAACTCTAAAAGTAGTCTCGGCCGCTGGAGGAGCCACGGCGGACGTTTACTCCAACCTCGCTGTAAAACATTAAAACCAGACACATCCATATCTAAAAGACAATCTTGAGAACGTATCCCAAAAGGCCTCGTTGCCCGTAGCCTGTTACGAAACAGCCGTTCCGCAGGAGGGTGGGCAACGACCGGATGGGCTGGTGTATTTGGCGAGGACAAAGTCGTATATGCCTGGCGTGCCACGAGAAACTGCCGCCGCATGTGAAGTGGGGGCTCACCAGCCTCGGCGCAGATACTTGGTATGGGACTCGTGCGGAATGCCCCAGTTGCGAGCCGAATCCCCTCATGATGCACCACGTCCAGCATCTATAAATAAGAGGGTCTTGCTGACCCATACACGGTGCACCCGTAGTCTAGGCGAGAACGCACAAATGCTCTATAAAATCGTAGCAGACAAGTTCAGTCGGCTCCCCATGAAGTGTGGCTAAGACACATTAAAATACTTAGTGCCTTCAGGCACCGTCTCTTCAAATCTTTAAGATGTGGCAACCAGGTAAGTTTAGAGTCAAATGTCACACCCAGAAAACGCACAGTGTCTTTAAAATTCAGAACGTTGTCCCTCATCCGCAGTTCAGGTAAGTTAAAAATAGAACGAGAACGGTTAAAACAAACACACACCGACTTCTCTGTTGAAAATTTGAAACCGGTCTTCTGTGCCCATTCGTCGAGCCGCCGGAGAGTGAGCTGCAACTGACGAGTTGTCGTTGCAAGACTGGAAGAAGAACAGAAGACAGAAGTCATCAACAAATAGTGAACACTGGACAGGACTTTTCACAACACACGTAATACTGTTAATGGCTATAGCAAACAACGTCACACTTAAAACACTACCCTGAGGGACACCGTTTTCCTGCTCAAAGCAAGTGTCGGCTCTCAGAAGTGGCAGTTGCTTTGCTGGCAACCACCGGTCTGTCCGTGACATTTTGAAGCTGACGTACCTTTGGGTCAACAAGTGCAGTAACGACTTTATTAAGAAGGAACCGAGTGTCAAAGTTTTTGCCGTGGAGTGTGTCAGCTTGATTGTCTTCGGAATGGGGATCAGTGAGGGGGAGGGGGGGCGGGGGTTGGCAAGGGGAATTAAGAAATGTCTTCAGGTCGTCCCTCAGGGAACACGAAGTACTGCTTACAGTACTAAAAAAAAAGATGTCCTCCCAGGGACGACAATTATATCTGATTGTTTTTGCAGTTATGAATGTTTACAAGACGAGGGTTTTATACACTTTTCTGGTAATCATTGACTGACTTTCGAAGATCCCGTCACTGGGGCACATACCAACACTATTGAAGGGTCGTCGTCTGCTATTAAGAGCGCTTTTGGCGGCACATATAAGTGCAAGAAAACTTTAGATTCATATCTTCTCGAACAATTGTTGAGGAGGTGGAGTGACGAAGATGTGTTTGTATCGTTTTTAGAGGCTGTAAAGAGTTTATCATCCTTTTTCAATTTTTATCGTTATTTGATATTTGTGAAACGTGCGAATGTGACGGGCCGATACCGAACAACGGGTAAATTTTACAATACGTAATGAAGTTTTTACGTGTTGGCTACTACCACGCCATGTGAGCAGCCAATCAGCTGATAGTGCACGGCAGCCAGTGAAATTCGCTGTTTTTTATTCGCTAAATATTCTAAGGTATTCATTGCACGTTGTTTACAACCAAAAAAAAACGATTACGATTTTTTTAAAAGGTATCTGTAGCTCCACTCTGATGGTAAGACATAGGTTAAACAAGAGTTTTTTCCGCAAGTGAGCGTCGAAGGCCTCACGTTCCGAGAAAAAAACTTGTTTGACCTATCTATATCTAATTTATCGATAACTTTTTTAAAGAGAAAGTTAATTTGGTAGAATCCGTGTACATCGTAGTCGTGGCACAGCTGCGGTCGATACCTATCTAACGGTAAGAAAAGTGAAGTGGGAAATTTGAATATCGTTCCTTGTTTCGACAACGGAGAGTGACAAATTTTACTGAGCATCAGGCTAGTTTCGTAGTAATTTCGAGTGAAGGTGATATAAGGTGTGCGCTTATAATTGTCCTACGTGGAGAAATTTAATTCCGCGTTTAGCCGACACACAAAATTGTTTGTAATTTGCATGGGAGTATGTGCTGTTGCCAGATTGCAGCCCCAGGAACTGATTTCATTGTGTGTCGGAAAATTCTCAGAGTCTCAGCAAGAGAAAAGATAATGTGAAATTTCTGTGGCAGCTTATGTCTAAGAAGTGTAGAAGATAATCATCAATTACAAAAAACACATGGTTCGATTATGCTAAATTAAGCATATATCAGAATATGATAGTAATTGCATGTTGGATACGCAATATGACACTAGAAGAGACTGCAGCAGAGTCTGGAGTTACACTGAAAACTGTATGCGAATATTACGGTTTTTGTAGAGAAGTATGCTACGTAATTGTGACAAATAACAGTGTACCAATTGGCGGTGGGAATAAAATAGAAGAGATAGACGAGTCTCACATTGCTACTCGGAAGTATGGCAGAGGAAGATTTTTAAAAAATGAAAGCGAGCATATCTGGGTTTTTGGAGGAATTGAGATGGAATCCCGGTGACGTTTCATTGTTCGTGTACGTTTTAGAGGGAAAGAAACATCAGTTCCTCTAACACAACATTTTATTTTCCCGGAACGAAAGTTCCAACAGATGGGTGGAAATCAAACCAATCAATTGAAGACGAAGGAATTGACCATGAATTCGTCAACCACTCAATAGAATTTGTTTCGTCAGAAAATGCAACTGTACATACACAAAACATTGAACGATTATGGAAATCTGAAGTCTTCTGTGAAAAAGGAAGAAATATCTGGGGAGCGGGATGAATTAGAGTTATTCCAGTTTTACTTCCATTATTTGACACTTCGGGGAAAATTCGTGTCTTCAGACACACTGCCAGCCTTTCCGACAGGCATTTCCGAAGTTTATCCTGGATACGGGAAAAGGGTATGGCGCCTGTTTCATACAACGAATAATGTTTGTGGTGTTTGTCAAATTACGATGTTAGTGTGTTTATTGATGTATTTAATAAATTGTCACAATTGAAGAAAGTGCTCCGTTAAATTTTACTTACTGTGTTGTACAACTTTTATGTCAAAGTTGTTAAGGAAGTGTTCAATTTATAAGGACAGTTGAAGTCAATTTTTAAGAATGCTTGCAATCTAATAGCCCCGGCCTGAAATGGTATATATCTAACATGCAACTGTAAACGGTTTAGTGTATCTGAATCGGAGATTCGGGAGCTACGCGCCCTCACGTACTTAAATTCTTGTTTAACCTGTACCTAACATTCTTAAAGCTACGCTACAGATAACTTTTTTAAAGTGAAAGTTAGGTTAGGTAAAGGTTGAACAAGGTGGTTTTATTAGTATGTGAGGGCGCGGCTCTGCCAACTGTTCGGCGATATCCTCGTTTTTACGTTTTACCGGGGCGGCGCTCTGCGTTCGCCCTTAAGAATATTGATGCTCCGTTTGCATGTAATGTTCGTATTATTCATCCATTATTTATATCTCGACAAATGAAAAGCAATATAAAAGAATAAAAATCAACACTAAAAGAATAACCTACCGTTCTTAAATCAGAATAAGAATATATCGAAACCATAAAAACAAGAACATTAAAGTATGAATTAATCATCTCCCATCAATTTATAGTCCTCAAACCACAAATTACTAATCTCATATGAGCAACAGAAGAATAAGCAATTGAATAGTTGAATATAAGACCAATAAATAATGGTAGCAGAGAAATAATTCCCATAAATAGATTTACAATCTAACACACAGAAATGATTATATGCATAATGAAAATATTAATCGTTTTATCTTTATTGTTTTAATATTTATTTTTTCAATAGGTCTTCCGGCATTTAGAAGTTCTCTCAACTCTTCGATATGCTCTTTCATACGTTCTTGTCTTTGATCTGAAGTCTGAACTTCATTCTCACTTCCATTTTCCGACATTTGAGTATTTGACTGGCTGTCTTTTCCTGTTTTGTGCCCTGTCCTTCAACCATAGATACTGGTAGACTGGACATGGCATCGTTTCCATGGCATCAACATCTCTTCAGCTAAACCATTGCTTTGCCAACAGTCGCGTGCTAGTGTACGGCTGTGGTACAGCTTTGCCTAGGATTATACAGAGTTTTTGTAAATGGCAATAATATTAAATTTCACATGTAGGTATGATTAGTGTAAAATAATTTCATTTCTTGAAAACTACCTAATTGTTATTTACATCCAGCTAATGTTTGCCAATAGTCACGTGGTTCTAACTTGCTACCTCTCCATGTGTACAGCTGTTCTATTGTTTGCCCAATCTACTAGTATCTATCTTCGTCCCTTGTCCTTTTTACGCTGTTTTCTCCCCTCAACCTGAACGCTTTCCGATTTGTAAACGCGTCGGCTCCGAGACTTGGAACCTGGGGAGGTTGCAGTGTGTTATTTATAAGACGAATTTTCCAGTAACGGTGTAATTTCGTCCGTCACGTATGGAGGCGCCTCGTGCTGCTGTATGCCACTACCACCGGCCTCTACAAGACCAGGCTGGGAAATAGTCTTGTGTAGATCGCGAACGAACTAGTTCGCAGATCCCGCGCCTCTTACTTCGTCCGCTCCTTTTCCGAAGACTGGCGGAAAAGAGTAGCAGTGTGGTTACAGGCATCGCATTGCGCCCAAAAATACGGGTAATTGCACACTCTTGGGCAACACGAATCATTATATAAAAAGCGAGGTGAGCGTCTGTCTGCTAGATTACATCGTTCAGTGCTAAAAATTTGTTTTGAAGTATTCTGCACTCTGCAATATGTAAGTAATAAATTCCATAATGCTAAGATATAGAGAACTCCAAACATAAACACGAGAAATTATCCACAAACTGTTTCTTCTGGTTTGCGTGATATCGTTAGCGGCTCAAGCAGCAAGCGCATGAAGCAGCTAGGTGGGTGAACTTCTCCCTCCACCCGCATGCGCAGACTGAACTATACAAGCAGCAGGAGGAAGCGGGGACGTGGAACGGGCAATCTTCGGGCTGGCGGATCGCACAACTGTGTCAGCGAAAGTGAAGTCACAAGTCTGGGTACTGGAATACTAAGTAGGTCGAGTTGAGGTGAGGACCTTACTGTATGTACCCGCTGGGAGGACAGTGGGCTTTCGACTCGCCAACAACTTTCGAGCGGCAGATGTCGCTACCTTTTCCGTAACCCGAATTTGCTGGATGACCTTCTCATCCTTGAATACAAAGCATAGGATAGGATGTTTTGGGCGCACAACAGCAAGGTTTTTAGCGCCCTGACAGGAGAATTAAACAACAGTAAATGAAGTAAGCCATGGCAACAACACGAACACACATTGCAAATCAGCGATGTAAAGTGGCAGACCGCAGTACCCAACCTTACAAGTCATTAAAAAGAAAATGTCGGAGTATAGGGGGACTGATCGCTGATGAGAGAGGCACAGCGAGCCGTCCTTTAACACACTAAAATCTCCTGCCTAAGAGCTTAGGCCAGAGTCGGGAACGTTCACAAAATTGTAAAACGTTCGTCACTCTCACCTCGTCGTCAGCTAAAACAATGGGTAGGGCACGACCAAGATTAGCCGCTGCCCTCTCAGCACGATATAAAATACACTCAATTAAAATGTGGCGTATAGTCATTTGCACGCCACAAGCATCACAAATCGGTGGATTCTCCCGACGGAATAAAAAGCTGTAGGTCAAAGGGCTGTGTCCAATGCGAAGTCGCGTCAGTGTCACTTCGATACGTCTACATGGCTGGCAGGAGGTTCGCCACGGTCGGACAGTTGGTTTAACCAACCGCAGTTTATTACCTGTCGCTGCCAGCCACGTCTCCTCCCACAACTGAAGGGACCTCTGGCGCAGCACCGAGTAGACGTCCCGCAAGGGAATGGCACACTCCGTGACATTTGGGTCACCGCAGGCCGCCTTGGCAGCCACATCAGCCGCTTCATTTCCGCATATCCCAACATGCCTAGGTACCCAAAGAAATGACACCTCTTTACCCCGCCGTTGGAGGAGGTAAAGTTGGTCATGGATCAATTGTGATATAGGTTCAGCCGGGTACAGGACCAG
Organism: Locusta migratoria; assembly: GCA_026315105.1. Taxonomy (NCBI): domain Eukaryota; kingdom Metazoa; phylum Arthropoda; class Insecta; order Orthoptera; family Acrididae; genus Locusta; species Locusta migratoria. The sequence goes on from CM048746.1 coordinate 569,064,787, forward strand.
CAGTGACTGGAGGGCACTAAGGGAATCTGAGCAGAGTAGAAATTTTTTACTTCGACCACGACGGATGTGTTCCAGTGCCTGGAGGATAGCATGCAGCTCTGCCGAAAAAACTGAGTAGGCAGCGGGCAGGCGCATCCCTATCAGGTGACCTGGAAACACTGCAGAACACCCCACCGAGTCCCCTTGTTTCAATCCATCAGTGTACACAATTGTAAAATCACGATGCTTTTTTAAAATGTCGTAAAATTCTGACCGAAACGTCATGTCCGGGGTGCAATCTTTTTTAAAACTGGTTAAATCTAAAAGGAGGCTGGGTCTCTGTAATAACCAAGGGGGATAACGACTCCATCCTCGACGCAAAGCAGTAAAACCTGAAACACCCATATCTAAAAAACAGTCCTTAGCACGTATCCCAAAAGGCCTCGTAGCTCGAAGCCGATTACGAAACAACCGTTCCATAGGCGGCCGAACGACAATATCGTAAGTAGGTGTATACGGGGTGGACAACGCTGCATACGCCTGACGCACCATGAGGAGCTGTCGCCGTATGGAAAGCGGTGGCTCAGCAGCCTCGGCGCAAAGGCTCGGTATAGGGCTGGTGCGAAATGCCCCTGTAGCCAACCGAATGCCCTCATGGTGCACCACGTCCAACATTTTGAGGTAGGAAGGTCTTGCAGACCCTACACCGTGCAGCCGTAATCAAGTCGGGATCGTACAAACGCTCTATAAAACTGGAGCAGACGAGTCCTGTCAGCTCCCCATGAAGTGTGACTAAGACACTTTAAAATACTTAGTGCTTTGAGGCACCGTCTCTTCAAGTCTTTAATATGTGGCAACCAAGTAAGTTTACAGTCAAATGTAAGACCCAGAAAACGCACAGTGTCTTTAAAATTCAGAACAGTGTCCCTCATCCGTAATTCGGATAAGTTAAAAATAGAACGCGAACGGTTAAAAAGAACACACACAGACTTCTCGGTTGAAAATTTAAAACCGGTCTTCTGTGCCCATTCGTCCAGCCGTTGGAGAGAGAGCTGCAACTGACGTGTTGTCGTTGCAAGGCTGGAGGAAGAACAGAAGACAGAGAAGTCATCAACAAACAGGGAACACTGGACAGGACGTTTCACAACAGAAGTAATACCGTTAATAGCAATAGCGAACAACGTCACACTTAAAACACTACCCTGAGGGACACCATTCTCTTGCTCAAAGCGGTCAGAGCACGCCACCAACGCGATACCTAAAATAACGTGGAGAAAGGAAAGACCGAATAAAAATGGGAAGACAACCTCTAAATCCCCAGTCGTGAAGCTGCTGAAGTATAAGACGCCGCCAAGTAGTATCGTAGGCCTTTTCGATATCAAAAAATACGCCCAAAAAGTGGTGACGTCGCAGGAAAGCCTGTTGGATAGCCGCCTCAGAGAGGCCAGGTTATCGAAGGTGGAACGATACCTCCTGAACCCACACTGGAAGCCACTAAGGAGCTGCCTGGATTCTAACATCCAGACAAGGCGGCGGTTGACCATCCGCTCTAAGGTCTTTCCAATGCAACTAGTAAGGGCAACACTACAATAGCTGCTTGGGCACGTACGATCTTTCCCAGGTTTTAGAAGGGGGATTAAAATTGCTTCTCTCCACGAATCAGGAAAGTGACCTGACGACCAAATGGCATTAAAAAGATTCAGGAAGACTTCTTTATTTCGCTGTGTTAGGTGCCTCAGCATACTGTAGTGAATGCTATCATTGCCAGGGGATGTGTCAGGCGCCACAGACAAAGCAGAATCCAGCTCCCACAGTGTGAAAGGGCAGTTGCAATCCTGATGACCAGTGGACCTGAAGTCCAAATTGCCCTTCTCAGCAACCACTCTGTGGCGCTGGAATACTGGATCCTGATTGGCAGTAGCTGTAACATTGGCAAAATACATAGCCATGGTCTGGGCAATTTCTCGCGGGCTGGTGTGGAGAACGCCATTCCCCATGATAGCAGTCACTGGACACCTCCCCGCTTTCCCAGAAATCCTCCGTATGGTCTCCCATACAGTGGAACTTTTAGTGGAGCGGGTAACGGTACTCAGGAACTGTTGCCAAGATCTCTTTCGGCTCTCTCGTATAATTTGGCGACATTTTGCCCTCGCCATCCGAAAGGCCTCGAGGTTGTTTGCAGTTGGCCGACTCTTAAATCTACGCAGAGCTGCACGCCTGGCCCTAATCGCTGAGCGACACTCGGCCGTCCACCAAGGGACAGGCTGCCGTTTTGGTCGTCCTAACGACATCGGCATAGATGCATCAGCAGCACTGTGTATAGTTTGAGTGATACAGTTCACCCATTCCTGGACATTGCCACGAGTTTCTAGTTCAGCGAGTTGGCTGAACAATGTCCAGTCGGCTTTACTGATCACCCAATGAGATGGTCTGCATTCAGGCTCTACACCGTCTGGCAGGTGAAGCCAGATGGGGAAATGGTCACTACCATGCAGGTCATCGACCACTTCCCAGTGTGTAGAGTGGGCGAGGGCTGGAGAACAAAGCGAGAGATCTATGGCTGAGAAAGACCCCGTTGCAGTACAAAAATGTGTGGGCTGTCCCGTGTTCAATAAATGTGCGCTCGATGACAAGAGAAGCCTCTCGGTCGCTCGACCCCTGGGGCAGGTTCTAGCAGAGCCCCAAAGCACGTTGTGTGCATTAAAATCCCCACAGAGGATAAAAGGGTGGGGGAGCTGCATCAGAAGGTCTTCGAGGGCCGCTACATCAAACGTATCGTGAGGTGGCAGGTAGAGGGAGCACACTGTCAAACGGTGGCGCACATAGACGGAAACTGCAACGGCTTGTAACTGTGTAGTGAGAGAGAGGGGGCTCAGAGTGATACGCCGTATTAGCAAAAATTTCCACTCCGCCTTTCGCTCTCTCCCCACTAAGATCGTCCTTCCTGTGGAGTACATAGCCACGGAGCTCAGGGTTGTCAGTGGTTTTGAAGTTCGTCTCTTGAAGGCATATACAAATTGGTCTACCCTGAGTCAATATACGGAGTTCCTCCACATGCTTCCTGAAACCCTGCAAGTTCCTCTGTAGTACTGGGACCATTTATCAGGGAGGTTGGATCTTCACCCTCTCTTTCTTCCGAGACGGGGACACTGAACGTGGTGGAAGTCCAGAATGGGGGCGAGAGGGTTGCCCCTGAGGGAGATCCATCTCCATGAGGTCTGGAGCTGGGTCAGACGAAGGTTCAGGCTGAGTAACTTCAATGAAGTCTGAAAGGTGCATAACTGTTTTTGCCTGTGACTGTGGTTTGCTGGAAACCTTCTTCGGTTTAGGTGGCTTGGTGGTGGAGACAGAGGTCGTGATTGCAACTGTGGTGACGGTGGCGGTGTTGGTGGTGGGTGTGGCAGTGACGGTGATGGCGGGCTCTGCAGGAAGAAGTACCACGGGCTCTTCAAAGGCAGTATCCGTACCTTTGTCAGCTGTCGTCAGTGGGGCTACGGAAGGTGCAGGTTCCACGGCCTGGCATGTGCACTGGCAAGTGCACGTGTTGGTTCCTATACTGACAACCTCAGTTTGTGTGCAGGCATCAGCTCTGGCAACTGGCTTCTGCAGTACTGAGGCAAAGGCGGTGGTAAACACAGCAGGTTGCATGGCCTTGAAGGTCTTCTTGGCCTCTGCATAGGAGAGACGCTGAGTGGTTTTAATTTTTTGTATTGTCTTCTCCTGAAGGTAGACTGCACAATCCCTACTCCAGACTGGGTGGTCGCCAGAACAGTTGACACAGGTCATAGGTGGAGTACAGTCAAACCCATCGTGTGCTGCTTTACCACATTTGCCACAGGTAGCTTCTCCCTTACATCCCAAGGTGGTATGCCCAAAGCGCTGGCACTTAAAACAGCGCATGGGGTTAGGGGCATACGGTCGTACATTTAAACGCAGAAAACCCGCCTTAATATGCTCAGGTAGTCGAGGGCTATTGAAGGTGAGGATTAAGGACTCAGACGGAACGAGTTCTCCATTCACATTTTTCTTCATGTTCTGCACATCGACGATACCGTCTGCAGCCCATTCCTCCTTCAGTTCATCCACTGGAATGTCAATCAGATCTCTACAGGAGACTACGCCCTTGCTATAGTTAAGAGTACTGTGTAGCTCCGTTTCGATTTGATATTCCCCAAGACTCTTAGCTGTTTGAAGTTAGGACGCCTGTTGGGAAGTTGATGTTTCCACCAACAGGGTGCCATTACGCAACCGCTTTACTGACTTTAAAGGACCAGCAATTCCTTCGAGCCCTTAGTTGATATAGAAGGGCGACACCTTCTCAAACGAACCTTCTTTTCTCTTCACGACAATAAACACATAGTTAGCAGCCTGTGCTCTGTTACTCTGGACAAAAAAATTTTTTGAAGAACCTAAATCCGGAGGACTAGGTACCCGAGCCCTCTTTTTTGATTGGGTGTTGGTACCCCCCAGTGGCACACTCATCCCACTGGAAGGTTCATGGGTTAAATTAGAGTGTTTCATATCGGTCCCACGAGAAGCTAGGGAAATACGTGTCCACCTAGACAGAGCCCCGCGTGCCTAAGTAAGCCTTATACAACTGAGGTGCGGCAGTATCCCCAGAGGTTGGTCGCTAGCGACTGTTCCTCTTCAACAGCCATGCATCCCATCAGCACGTAGCACACCTTGGGATTGAAGGTTTTTTTTGTAGAGGTTTGTACCATCCTCGCGACCCAGGCGGTCAAGCCAAGATCCCCATTCCCCGGTACACACAACGTTCCACCGTCGCACCACACGGTGGTCGCTGAAGCGTGCCCAGAGGTTACGGTGTCTAGAGGACTAGCGGCGCTTACCAGTCCCCAGATCAGGACCCCGGGTTCGCCAAGCCCGTACTCAGCAAATTAATGCTGAGCCCCTGAGGGGGTATACAGGGCAGTCTCGAAAGGAAGCCGAATGGTCACCGTTGCAGTTTAGACAGTGAGGGGATGGAGGTGGGCAATCCCCCTCATGGGCGTCCCTACCACAAGTGACATTTAGCTGCGTTAGGCAAGATAGGCGGGTGTGGTTGCATCTGTGGCATTGAAAACAGCGCGTTGGGTTGGGTACATAAGGTCGGACGGAGATGACTTCATACCCTGCTTTGACCTTCGACGGGAGGTCAACTCTGTCGAACGTCAAAAACACAGTACGAGTTGGTGTCAGCTGGTTATCTACCTTTTTCATCACCCTGTGGACGGCTGTTACACCCTGATCGGACATATAGGTTTGTATGTCTTCATCAGACAACCCGTCAAGGGATGTCGTAAAAACTACCCCCCGTGACGAGTTGAGTGTGCGGTGCGCTTCTACCTTGATGGAAACGTGTGTAACATTGTAGTCCAAATCAGTTTTTGGGCCTGGAAGGCACTGTCCGCTTCCAGCAACAATGTGCCATTGCGCTGACGCGAACAGGTTTTAACAGGGCCAGCAATTGCATCAACACCTTTCTGAATGACGAACGGATTTACGGAATATATATATTTACCGTCAGTGCGAGAGACAACAAGATATTTCGGTAGGTTAGGCAGAGTCTTTTGCTGAGGCGAATCTATCGTTCGTTTCTGGGTCAACGTCACTGAAGAATAGAAGGAAGTCCTCGCGGAAGTGTCCCCCGTGATTACCGGCGTCTCCGATGGCGCGCTCCTTCCTAGGGCTTTTTTTTGTGGTTTTAGGGCGCACAACTTCTATGGTCATTAGCGCCCAGTCAAAAACATAGATTCGCTATGATCTCAAAAAAGATCGTGACTGTCAGAACATCAAGAAGAGGCTAAAAACGAAAGATAAAAGACAATTAAAAGAGTTAAATATCCTTGGATAAGTTGGCCAAGTTGATAAAATGCAAAACTCGAGCAGCTGCTCGTGTGTCATCAGCTAAAATTTCCTCCAGAGTAGACGGAAAGTGAAGGGCTACACGGAGATGATTAAAATTAACACAAGTCAGTAAAACATGTCGCACTGTCAGCAGTTCACCGCAGGAGCACAGCGGTGCAGGGTCGGCAGAGAGCAAGTGACGGTGGCTGAAACGGCAGTGACCGATCCGCAGCCGGGCCAGGATGACCTCCTCCCGCCGAGAGGGGCGTGAGGATGTCCTCCAAGCGGTCTGGATCGGTTTGACAGTTCGCAATTTATTGTTGTACAGTGAAAGCCACACACTGTGCCATTGCGACACGATACTCCGGCGAAGAGCCCGTTGAACATCGTCCGATGGGACGCAAAAGGTAGCCATGCGAGGCAAAAGAGCTGCTGCCTTGGCTGCTGTGTCGGCGGCCTCATTCCCGGGCACACCCACATGGCCAGGGACCCACAGGAAAGAAACGTGACAGCTGTCATCCGCCAGCAACTGGAGGGAGCGTTGGATCCGTTACACGAGAGGATGGTTCGAGAAAGGGTCCTTAAGACTCTGCAGGGCACTAAGGGAGTCAGAACATACGGCATAGAAAGGGTGGCGGTGGCGGCAGGTATACAAAACGGCCTGGTGGAGGGCGAAAAGCTCAGCCGTGAAGTTTGAGCACCGGTCAGGGAGCTTGTATTGGAAACGGTTGTCCCCGACGACGAAGGCAGATCCGACACCGGCAGTGCTCTTGGAACCATCAGTGTAAATAAATACGGCATTATCGAACCGCGAACGGAGTTCGACAAGCCTCGAGCGGAATACAAAATCCGGAGTGCTCTCCTTGGGGAGCGAACTAAGGTCGAGGTGAGTGTGAACAGGGGCCTTATGCCACAGTGGCAATTGGCTTTCGCTCAACCGAAAGGTGGAAGGAAGGGTAAAATCGAGCCGCTGTAGTAGGCGGCGAAACCGAACTCCAGGTGGAAGCAAGGCAATCGCAGACAACTGATATTGGCGATCGAGTGAGTCGTCAAAAAATAATCGGTAAGATGGATGGTTGGGCATCGACCGCAGGCGGCATGCGTACCGAGACAAAAGTATGTCACGCCGAGTGGTCAAGGGTAATACAGCAGCCTCGGCATACAGACTTTCAACAGGGCTGGTATAAAATGCACCGGTCGCCAGACGTAATCCCCGATGGTGGATAGAGTTGAGACGGCGGAGAATCGACGGCCGTGCAGAAGAGTATACAAGGCTTCCGTAGTCGAGCTTCGACTGAACAATGGCCTGGTAAAGGTGAAGCAGGACGGTACGGTCCGCTCCCCATGACGTGCCACTGAGGACAGGAAGGACGTTAAGGGATCGGGCCCAACGGGCAGCCAGGTAGGTCACGTGCGTGGACCAGCAAAGTTTACGATCCAACATGAGTCCCAAGAATTTCGTAGTCTCCACGAAAGGGAGAGTAACAGGGCCGAGATGTAGAGAGGGTGGAAGAAATTCCTTGTATCTCCAGAAGTTTATACACACAGTTTTCTCAGTGGAGAATCGGAAGCCGTTTGCGATGCTCCAGGAATATAAACGGTCAAGACAACGTTGAAGAGAACGCTCCAAGAGGCACGTCCGCTGGGCGCTACAATAAATTGCGAAATCGTCAACAAAAAGAGATCCGGAGACGTCGGGTGAAAGGCAATCCACGATCGGATTGATTGCAATGGCAAAGAGCGCCACACTCAAGACGGAGCCCTGTGGTACCCCATTCTCCTGGCAATAGGTATCTGACAAAACAGAACCCACCCGTACCCGGAACTTGCGATCCGCCAAAAACTCTTGAATGAAAAGAGGAAGGCGGCCCCGAAGGCCCCATCTGTGCAATGTGCGGAGAATGCCCGCTCTCCAACAGGTATCGTATGCCTTCCCCAAGTCGAAGAACACTGCTACTGTTTGACGCTTCCTTAGAAAGTTGTTCATAATGAAGGTCGACAACGTAACGAGGTGATCAGCAGCAGAGCGGTGTCGACGAAAACCGCATTGGATATTATTTAGGAGGCGGCGAGATTCGAGGAGCCAGACCAACCGAGCGTTAACCATGCGTTCCATCACCTTACAGACACAGCTCGTCAGAGAAATAGGACGATAGCTGGAAGGAAGATGTTTGTCCTTCCCTGGTTTGGGGATGGGGACAACAATGGCTTCACGCCAACTTGTGGGAACATGACCTTCAGTCCATATGCGATTGTAGGTACTAAGAAGAAAGCACTTGCCCGCAGGAGAGAGGTTCAGCATCTCAATATGAATGGAATCGGGCCCGGGAGCAGAAGATCGGGACCAGGGCGAGAGCACGGTCTAGCTCCTGCATGGTGAAGGCGACGTTATAATTTTCACGATTAGAAGACTGGAAAGAAGGCGGCCGGGCCGCCTCTACCTGTTTGCGAGGGAGAAAGGCAGGGTGGTAATGGGCAGAGCTCAAAAAACCTCCGCAAAAAAACGGCCCAATGCGTTGGAAACGTCAAAGGGGTCTACGAGGACTGCGTTCCCCACGGTCAGGCCAGGAATCGGGGAGTGGACCTTGATGCCGGATAGACGGCGTAGGCCACGCCAAACAAACGTGGAGGGAGTAAAACGGTTAAAAGAACTAGTAAAAGCAGTCCAGCAAGCTTTCTTGCTGTCGTTCATGATACGACGACATTGCGCTCTCATACGTTTATAATGTATGCAATTCTCCAAAGTCGGGTGGCGGCGGAAGGTGCGTAAGGCACGGCGCCGGACTCTAAGCGCGTCGCGGCAGGCTGCAGTCCACCAAGGTACCTGGACACGACGTGGAGAAGAGGAAGTACGAGGTATGGAAAGTTCGGCAGCTGTGAGAATAACCTCTGTGAGGTAGTCGACCTGACTGTCACAGGTGGGGAAAATCCCGATCGTGAAAAACAGCCATGGTAGAATAAAGCCCCCAGTCGGCTTTAGAAATGTTCCAACTGGTGGGACGAGGAGATGGGGAATGATGCAGAATGTGGATGATACAGGGGAAATGGTCACTCGAGTACGTGTCAGAAAGTGCATACCACTCAAACCGACCGGCAAGCTGAGGAGTGCATATTGCGAGGTCTGTATGGGAGTAAGTGTGTGTTGTGTCAGAAAGGAAGGTTGGTGCAGCGGTGTTGAAGCAGACAAGATCGAGGTGTTGGAGAAGGTCTACCAAAAGGGAGCCTCTTGGACAAGGTGCCGGAGAGCCCCATAAGGGGTGGTGGGCATTAAAGTCGCCTATCAACACGAAGGGTGAAGGGAGCTGATCAACAAGGTGTAGCACATCTGCCCTAGTAAGGGCAGATGACGATGGCGAATAAATATTACAGAGGGAAAAGGTAAATGTGGATAGGGTGATGCGGACGGCAACTGCCTGTAGGTGAGTATGCAATGAAATGGGATGGTAATAGACATCGTCTCGAAGGAGCATCAGAACCCCTCCATGGGCTGGGATACCTTCCATGGGTGGCAAGTCGAACCGCACAGAGGTGTAGTGTGGAAAGTCTGCACGATCACGGGGACGCAACTTAGTTTCCTGGAGGCAGACTAGAAGCGGGCAGTGCAATCTTAGGAGTAGTTTTAACTCCTCCCGATTAGAACGAATGCCGCGAATATTCCACTGAAGGAGCGCCATGAGAAAAATGAGAGAAGAAATAGGGATAAAAACCAACTAGCAAGCGGGATCACCTCGACGGCCGCTGAGGACCCGATTTCGAGGGAGCACTGCTATCGCTGTCCAGGGGCAATGGGTCGTGGTCCATTGGTTCGACCAACGCGCCTGCCACCTCCCGGAGTTGATCAGGAGGGGCAGTTTCCGCCGCCGGTAGAGGGCCGGGTGCCCGGCAGACGGAGCGACCCGGTGAAACAGAAGACGGCCGAGGGCGGCAACTGTTGGTCGGCTTGACGGATGGGTCACGCCTCGGCGGGGAAGGAGAGGAACTCTTTCTTGTCAGCTCTTCTGGAAGAGTGACGGCGGGAAGAGGCAGTTGACTGTTGGGAAGCCTGAGAACGCAGAAAATCCTCACGGACGGGTTCCTTTTTCAAGGTCCGGGCATCTTGTTTAGGTGCTTGCGGTTTACTAGTTTGACGAAGACTGTACCCTAGAAGCAGCAGGAGGAAGCGGGGACGTGGAACGGGCAATCTTCGGGCTGGCGGATCGCACAACTGTGTCAGCGAAAGTGAAGTCACATGTCTGGGTACTGGAATCCTTGGTAGGTCGAGTTGAGGTGAGTACCTTACTGTATGTACCCGCTGGGAGGACAGTGGGCTTTCGACTCGCCAACAACTTTCGAGCGGCAGATGTCGATACCCTCTCCGTAACCCGAATTTGCTGGATTACCTTCTGATCCTTGTATACAGGGCAGTCGCGAGAGGAAGCCGCATGGTCACCGTTGTAGTTTAGTCAGTGAGGGGACGGAGGTGGGCAATCCCCCTCATGGGCGTCCCTACCACAAGTGACACACTTTGCTGCATTTGGGCAATGTTCATGGGTATGGTTGTACCTGTGGCATTGAAAACAACGCGTTGGGTTAGGCACATAAGGGCGGACAGAGATGACCTCATACCCTGCTTTGACCTTCGACGGGAGGTCAACTCTGTCAAACGTCAAAAACAGAGTACGAGTCAGTGTCAATTGGTTATCGACCTTTTTCATCACCCTGTGGACGGCTGTCACACCCTGATCGGACATATACGATTGGATGTCTTCATCAGACAACCCGTCAAGGGATCTCGTAAAAACTACCCCCGTGACGAGTTGAGTGTGCGGTGCGCTTCGACCTTAACTGGAAAAGTGTGCAACAACGTAGTACGTATCAGTTTTTGGGCTTGGAAGGCACTTTCCACTTCCAGCAACAATGTGCCATTGCGCTGACGTGAACAGGTTTTAACAGGGCCAGCAATTGCATCTACACCTTTCTGTATAACGAAAGGATTGACAGAATTGAAATCCTTTCCGTCGGTGCGAGAGACAACCAGAAATTTAGGTACATTAGGCAGAGTCTTTTTAGGCTGAGGCGAGTCTAACTTACGTTTCTGGGTCAACGTCACGAAAGAAGATAAGGAAGTCATCGCGGAAGTGTCCCCCGTGATTACCGGCGTCTCCGATGGCGCGCTCCTTCCTAGTGGGGGCCCTCTCTCAGGGCTTGCCCGCCTTAGGTGATTGTTCACACCTCAGGTCACACCTCCCGAGAACTGACGGAGGGACCAATCGGCACGTTCGGAAGGTACCAGCTCGGGTAATCACCCCTCCCTGGGCCTGGCCTTTACCAGGGGGTACGTACGTGCCCTAATTGTCTACCCGGGGCGGGGAATTACGCGTTACCCCGTCACCTGCTACACATGGTAATGCGTTGGTCGGCCTTCAGACACGCACAGGGAGGAAAGAAGAAGAATAGAGGATGTGAAGAGAAAGAAGGAAAGAGGTGTCTCAAACGCCGAAACGGAGACTAATGAGGGGAAGAAGGCTAGCAGAGTACAAGGAGAGAGAGACAGAAACAAAGGGTAAGATAGGAAGGAACCAAGCAATAAGAGAAACAACAACAAGAAACCACCTTAACTCACGAAATACGCCCGTCTCCGGGCGAAGGCATAAACCGGGAGGGAACCTGGGGCAGAAGAAAGGCTGCTCCCGCTCGGGGCCCCATGCGCGCCACACACGTACCCACAAAAGAACTGTGGGCCCCTGGGGGGGGGGGCACACGTACCCACAAAAGAGCTGTGGGTCCCTTGGTGGGGGGGAGGGGGGCGATAGAGAACGACTGAGTCCCTTCGAGAAGGCCTTAGGTAAGTCTTCCAAGCTGTGGGATCATAACAACCATTTGGCTTATATCGTCCAGCTTCGTCTCAGCTAATCTACCGTCAGTCAAATTGTTCGCAATTACATTTAGCTTTTATTTTCTTTGCTTTGGCCTTCATGTCCTTCCAAATTACTTAAAGCTACTCTTGTGACCTTTTGTGTAACAGCTTCTGAGTTGTATTCAACGTATATTTTTTACCAAGCATCCTTTCTCCTTTTCAGCATGTTGACGTCATGATTATTGCATTCAATGATACACCCCTGGCCCTTGCTACACCACAAAGGTAACATGCTACAGACGCGAAATTTAACTGACAGAAGATGATGTGATATGCAAATGATTACCTTTTCAGAGCATTCACACAAGGTTGGTTTCGGTGGCGATACCTGCAACGTGCTGACATGAGGAAAGTTTCCAACCGATTTCTCATATACAAATATCAGTTGACCAGCATTGCCTGGTGAAACGTTATGACTCGTTTAAGGAGGAAAAATGCGTAAATCACGTTTCAGACTTTGATAAAGGTCTGATTGTAGCCTATCGCGATTGCTGTTTATCGTATCAAGACAATGCTGCTAGCGTTGATCGAGATCCATTGGCTGTTAGCCGAGTATGGAATCGTGGGGTTCAGGAGGGCAATACGGAACGCAGTGCTGGATCCCAACGACCTCGTATCACGAGCAGTCTAGATGACAGGCATCTTATAAGCATGGCTGTAACGGATCGTGCAGCCACATCCCCGAGTCAACAGATGGGGACGTATACACGACAACAACTATCTGCACGAACAGTTCGACGACGTTTGCAGCAGCATGGACTATCAGCTTAGACCGTGGCTGCGGTTACCCTTAACGCTGCATCACAGACAGGAGCGCCTGCAATGGTGCACGGAACGACGAACCTGGATGCACGAATGACAAAACATTTTTTCGGATGAATCCAGGTTGTGTTTACATCATCATCATGGTCGCATCCGTGTTTGGCGACATCGCGGTGAACACACACTGGAAGCGTGTATTTGTCATCGCCATACTGGCGTATCAGCCGAAGTGATGGTATGGGGTGCCATTGGTTACACGTCTGTCACCTCTTGTTCGCATCGACGCCACTTTGAACAGTGGCAGTTACATTTCAGATGTGTTACGACCCGCGGCTCTAACCTTCATTCGATCCCTGCAAGACCTTACTTTTCAGCAGGATAATGCACGACCGCATGTTGCGGGTCCTGTACGGGCCTTTCTGGATACGGAAAATGTTCGACTGCTGTCCTGGCCAGCACATACTCCAGATCTCTCACCAACTGAAAACGCCTTGTCAATGGTGGCTGAGCAACTGGCTCGTCACAATAGGCCAGTCATTCCTCTTGATGAACTGGGGTATCGTGTTGAAGCTGCATGGGTATCTGTACCTGTACATGCAATCCCATCTGTTTGGCAATGCCCAGGCGTATAAAGGCCGTTATTACTGCCAGAGGTACTGATTTCTTATGATCTATGCACCCAAATTGCGTGAAAATGTAATGTGATGTCAGTTCTAGTATAATATATTTTTCCAATTAATACCCGCTTATCTGCATTTCTTCTAGGTGTAGCAATTTTAATGGCCAGTAGTGTAGATATGATTCGAGAAAACCGCTCTTTATCACTTTCTGGTATGTTTTTTTGAACGTTTCTTGTCCTTGGCTAGCTCCATATTGGTGTTTGCTTGCATGGTATCTCAAGCTACAAAACTATATAGGAATTGCAATTAGAATGCGGACTCCTTGGGAGGCTTCCTGCCGTACTGATTTCCAGATCAGCGTTGCCACTAGTGCACAGAGTTGCCAGGTTTTTGTATTGCTCAGTCGCCAAATTTTAAACAAAAAGTAGCCAAGGTATAGCCAACTTTTCATCAATAAAATACCAAAATATAACCGTCTTTTCATCAGTAAAAATAGCCAAATATCGCAACCTTTAATCAGTTAATATTATTATGCTATGGTAATTAAGGCATGTTACTCGACAATAATAATCCTGCAATTCAGGGAGTAAGCTGGTTACCGAGTAAAAAGTAACAAACTGTGGCGCTCTCACATTCACAGACATCAGACTGAACTTTCCAAGGAAACTCATACTTCACAGAAACATTTATCTGAGTCCATCCAAGATCAGAACTCCGACACCAGCGACTGACAATGAGGCTAGTCAAAATATTGTCACATTGTAAATATAATAGAAAGACTACGGAAATTTAGTTACCGTTAACTATCACATTTATTAATTTCATAACTTATAAAAATTACAAACAAAAACTGTTCAAGAATCATTCTATCAAACTTACACAAGGGAAATTCTTATGCATAGATTCCATTACCAATCACTTTCATCTTCTTAAAAACAAATATTTACACATGTTAAATAGAGTTATTAAATCTTTCAAACATTTAATACACACAAAATCGTTACAACATTTTGAGGTTATTTATACCAATGCACTAAGCATTTCATACTTTGAGGTGAAATGGACTAATTCGTAATAATGCGTCATTACACACTGAAAAACCAGCCATGAAAACGACTGGAAAATCGCCACGTATGGTCCATCGACATTTATACTCTGTAAACCATTGTTAACAACTGAGTGCGTAGCAAAGGGCTCGCTTCACAGTAGCACTTGTTATGAATTTATGTTGTGTTGTATGGAATGCGGAAAAAATACTGTTAAATGCCTCCTTGCATGCTGTAGGTTATGTAATGTTATCCTCGTGTTCTCAGAGGGAGTCATACATACGGTGTTTTAGTATACTTCAAGATATCGTTTAAAGCCTGTTCTTGAACCATCATAAGTAGGGTACATGTAGTTTACGTTTATCTTTAAGAGCCTGTAAGTTGAGTTTGTTTACATCTGTGACTCTCCCAGACATCGATGATACTTTAAAACATTTGTGCTAACTTGTGTAGGTTGATTACATTCCCGAGCATTCTACCGAAGTTTATCCGGTATCATTGACGCAATGTCTAAAGAGTCATTGCTTTACATTCGTTGTATTTGAAGTAAAATAAAATAGCCATTAAGTCGCCAACCAATTCCTTTAAGAGCCAAATTTAATCGCCAGTCGCCAGACTGCTAGAATGGCTACTACTATAAGAAAAAGATAGCCGAGAATGCGAAAAATCGCCACACCTGGCAACCCTGCTGTAGCGCAGCGTATATTAGCCAGTGTTGACCGCATTGTTAAAAGATGATGCAATAATGTCTGCCGACAATATTGTTTTCAACCTGAAACGACGTGCACGCGACAGCTGCGTGCAGAAATGGCTTACAGTCTTTTTACTAAGACCTTACTACTTAGTTACAACTAAAGAAGTAAATAGAAATTGAGTTCTCCAACAGTTACTAAAAGAGTATCTCTGGTAGTATTCGCATGAAAGATACAACACCTGGCCATCTTATACAACTTTTAGAGCTCTTTAAAGTAAAAATATTAAGAAAACGATTTGAGCAATTTTCATATGGATAATTTAAAGCTATGTTGGACGAAAATATAGCTGGTTAAAAAATGCTATCTTTAGTTTTTTATGTCTTCGAAAGTAATTGTGGGATGTACATGAAATTTTGTACACCATAATTCGCCAACACAAGGTCTTGAAATATAAAGTTTCATTCTCCTGTTTTTTAATATTTCACTAATCCAGGGTAAAGTTGCCGATTTTTCAGAAAGTGGTAAAAGTGGGTATTTTTAGTCAAATTTTACAAAAAGTGTTTTCTTCAAACTCTTATAACCCATGGTCATTAGAAAGAGCATGTTCTAAACTATCTAGGTAAGTGGATTTGCTTTTGCAATGCAAGCATATAAAAAAGGTAAAGCAGTCAACAATCAGAAGATTGGTTTGAACACCACAGTGCTTTATTAGGCTTGGTCCTGTTTGGCGGTGGTACGCCGTTGCCTTCCTCCGACCATCCAACTGACTTACCCAGCCAGTTATAGGGGGACCTACATTTTAACGTGGGTTCCGAACCACGGAGCTACTCGGTATTTTTCGCATGAGCAATATTTATTTATTTTTGTGGTTTTAGGGCGCATGACTGCTAAGGTCATTAGCGCCCAAACAAGAACAGAGATTCGCTACATCTCAAAAAATTGTTAACTGACAGTTAGAATATCAAGAGAAGGCTAAAAATGAAAGATAAAAAACAAGAGTTAGATATCCTTTGATAAATTGGCCAAGTTGATAAAACGCAAAACTCTAGCAGCTGCCCGTGTCATCAGCTAAAATTTCCTCCAGAGTAGACGGAAAGTGAAGGGCTACATGGAGATGATTAAAATTAACACAAGACAGTAAAACTTGTCGCACCGTCAGCAATTCACCGCAGGAGCACAGCGGTGCAGGATCGGCGGTTAGCAAATGACGGTGGCTGAAACGGCAGTGACCGATCCGCAACCGGGCCAGGATGACCCCCTCCTGGACACGAAGCAAAGGGTAGTGGATGAATTTATTGAAGATTTAAAAAATAAAATATGGATTCTGTCATGCCATCATTACATGGTCAACATCAAAGCTTGCATCTTAAAGACCTTAAATGTCATCTGAAAGATGAAGAGCTTATGGTGCTAATGGATTTTTAGGAAAATTTTTCTTTTATCATTCAGGATGTTTTGCAAGGCTTCCATTGGGACAATAGTCAAGCTACAATTCATTTATTTGTTATCTACTTTCATCAGAATGAAAAACTGGAATAGTTAAGTTTCTGCATTATCAGTGATTGTTTGCGGCATTGACACTGTTGTAGTTCATATTTTTATCAAGGAGATCATCAAATATATAAAAGCTCGATTTGCACAGATATCCCACATTTGTTATTTGATTGGTCTCTCCAGTGCTCAATATAAGAATTTCCTAAGTTTGTGCTATAATAGTGATTTTGGAATGACAGCGGAATGGAATTTTTTTGTAACTAGTCACGGGAAATCACCTTGTGATGGGATTTGGGGTACAACAAAGCAGTTAGCAGCAAGAGAAGCTTGCAACCGGTCACCTACTCTGCTCTGAAAGTATTAATGGAATTAAATTTGTTTTCATCAGTAAAGATGAAATTGAGAAAAAACGGAAATGTGTCACAAGAAGAGAGGTTTAAACTTGGACAAACTGTTGCAGGCACTAGAGAAAATCATCACTTTTGACCTATTGATGAAACCGTCAGCAGAATTTCAAATGAATGTTTATCTTTTCTAGCTAAAATAGATCACAGAAATGAAGGAGGCATATTAATGTCTGCCCTCCAACCAGGGCAATATGTTGCATGCATCTAGGAAAACGTGTGGTGGATTGGGAATATATGAGACTTCCATTGAGGAAAGGGATGCATTAATAAACTTTATGCACCCACATGGCTCAGCAGATTCATTTTATTGGCCATCAAGAAGTGACAAGTGCTGGTTCCGGAACATCACATTATTGCAGTTATTCCAGCTCCATCAGTATATTCGTCTGGCTGGCAATACACCATTCCTCTTGATATTCATCATAAAATTAATGTAGAATATCAAAAATTGAAATAGGTCAGAGGAAACATTCTAAGTCACCAAAGAGTGGCTTCTAATTTTACCCAGGGCACTTAATTTTACTATCAGGGTTGGGAACCCGTGTAAAGTAACCCTTATTAGGCTTGGGATTCAGTGGTAAAGAAACTCACCGATGGCTGCTATTGCTAAGCTATCGGGTGTGGCCTCTATGGCAATGGGGATGCTGGTTTTCTCAGGTGAAATGAAACTATTTGTGGTTAAACCGCCATGGACCATAGCAACTCATTTACACACTTTTCCATCAGGAAGAGTGTTGTTCACCAAACAGGCTACTAATAATTAGATAATGATTATGCAAATAAATTTTACGATTTACATTCATTCTACATAATAATTGTTTGTGTGTGTGTGTGTGTGTGTGTGTGTGTGTGTGTGTGTGTGTGTGTGAGAGTGAGAGTGAGAGTGAGAGTGAGAGTGAGACAAGAAATAACAGTTTCTATTTATATTGTTTCACTATTTGGACTTAAGGTAAGTTCTGTTTATCAGGACTTCTTATTTCACTTATCCCAGAGATTAGCAAACATTTATTAGGCATAACAATAGGTTTCAGGTATAATTAGAGTGCCAGAAAAATGTGTTCAAATTCCAGTGCGCCTCTATGATAATGCTACTTTTTAGGTCCTCATTAGCTTGCATTGCAAAACGAAATGCCCTTTTCTAGATAGTTTAGAACATGCTCTTTCTAATAACCGTAGTTAAGAAGAGTTCAGAGAAAACACTTTTGTAAAATTTGACTTAAACCCATTTTTAGCACTTTTTGAAAAATCGGCAACTTTACCCTAGATTTGTGAAATAATGGAAGCAACAGGAGAATGAAACTTTGTATTACAAGACCTTGTGCTGACTAGTTATGGTGTGAACATGTGTTAATGTTCATATAAAATTTCATCAAAATTCAGGAGGATCATGTGGGAACCTCTAGACCACTTGGCATGGAATGACCCAGAGTAGTTTGCCGCACGCCACCTTTACAATCGGAAATTGAAAATTTACAGCGGAAACTAATTATGTCAAAAGAAAATGCCGCGGTGGGGTAGCCGAGCGGTCTAAAGCGTCTCGCTGCGGAGCGCGCGGTTGCTCGCCATGGAGCTTCGAGTCCTCCCTAGGGCATGGGTCTGTGTGTTGTCCGTAGGTTAGTTGAAGTTCAAATGTTTGTGGAGCCTATGGGACTCGTCTACGGGGTTATCAGTCCCTAAACCTACGAACTACATATGAACTAGCTACAACTAAGGACGTCACAAATATCCATGCCCGAGGGGGGATTCGAACCCCCGACCGCAGTGGCCGTGCAGACAGTGAAGCGCCTCAGTCCCCTCGGCCGGCTTAGTTTAAGTAGTTTGTAAGCTACGGACTTATGACCAGGCAGTTTGGTCCGATAGAATTACAAACAAACAGTGCAAATGAACTGCCGGATAATACTTGTGTACCCCCAACGCTAGCAGCACCGTCTTCATTTGATGACGTTCAACCCGCAGTGAAACGACTCCAGTAAACACGATTAACCGAACGATTCAAGCTAACACTATTAACCGTGCCGCGAAAATTTTTGCAGACATCTGGAGATGATGCGTTAATTCAAATTATAGTTAGGGAATACCAGCCTCTGAAAATCTTAGAGAATGAAGGTTTACGAAATTACACCAGAGTATTAAATGCCGATTATGAACTGCCTTTAAAAAAAAGACGTTGGCCCAGACGATTGCACTTTTCTTCAATGTTGAGTCTGCAGTTTGTAAGAAGAAATTGCAGCAAGTTGAACGTGTTCTGACGTCAGATATTTGAACGTCAGAGAGTAATAAAAGTTTTATTACTGTGACTGCACATTATATAGAAGAGAGAAAATTTCAAATGTTATTAGACAGGTATTCGATGAGTGGCTGATAAGCTCAAAAATAATGACTATTGCTACAAATAACGCAGTTCGATGAATGAAGCAGCTAGCGAAATTTTAAACAAGCGAAACCATTTCTGTGTTGCTCACACATTGAATCTGGCAGTCAAAGACGGTATAGAATACGAGAGAACCTATTCAGAAGACAGCGCTCTTAACAATTAGCAACTGTTACAAGTTGTTTCTCATTTTAAACCTCTCCTGCCCGACGAAACAAAGGTCCGTATCGATTTACGGCGTCATAAAACCAAGTGGAAAATGACGGGGCGTTAGGGTATATCTGATGAATCATATGAAACCCTCGCTGGCCGAGATTGTTCAACTTCACGGCTCACAGACAGCAGTAAACAACCGACTGTTTTACGTTTGTGTGCACGGTTTCGTTAGGCGAGTTTTGTTACAAAAAGACGCTGTTTTATGTCCCCGCGTTGGTAACTTTGTTTCTTATTGTTTTAGCTAATGGACACATATTATTCAATGAACAGAGCTCTATACAGCGTTCAAAACTGTGCCTGGTAGTTTTCAGTATTAGCAGTTGTGTTATTTTTGTAGTTGTCTTTGTCAGTAATAAATTATTGTAGTTTTGTTATTGTTTATGTATTACGATTGAGGGATGACATCAGTTTGCTTTTTCTTCCCATTAAGATCAATATCTAAACAGGCATTTCGATATAGAAATGTTGCTGTTTGTTGCTGGTAAATTCTTATTTTAACAGAGGTAAGCGTTTCATAATGTTTAAGTGCATTATATCCTCTTGGACTTTGGAGTCCCATTAAATTTTTGCATCAAATAACGAAAACAAAAGTGTGTATACACTAATGTGCTTTTATTCAATTTGGTAGTAAAATAGACAAATATGAAATTATGTACTGGAATATTTGACAGCTTGGGTAGGAACGGGTTAAACACAGCACAAAATCCTCAAATTCTTCTATGCCTTGGCTGCCATGCAGAAGCAAATGGGTTTGGATGCAGTCAAAACATGACATTCGCACCCACTGGAACAGTTCTTTTTGCATACTCGAGCGAATGCTGAAGTTCAAGTTTCCAATTTCAGCTACTCTGCCGACACTGGATTCATCTCCATCAAATTTGGAATCTCAAGAGTGATCATTAGTTGAAGTGGTAGTGTCGCTGTTACATCCACTTGAGAAGGTAACTATACTCGTACCCGGAGAAAAATATCCGCCTCTATCATTAATACCTGTTTTTGCTTTACAAAATTGTTTAATAACAAAAACCCCACGACAGAGACAGGTAAATTTTCGCAAAGAATTCTTGCCATTGTAGTAGAAAAGCGGCTTGGGGTTTACGAAAGTAACAGGACAACAGCAAAAGCTTTTCTCAATCTACGATGTAAGGAAAAAAAAGCATTTAGTTTCGTAATGCCAATAACGCACAACTGGAGAATAAATTAACTCCAAAAATACTTTGTGGATACCATGACCTCAGATGAACCATCTACATCTACTGCTTTCTGTGCGGCTTCTATTTCTTCTATGAAGACGAAATTTGGGGCTTTGTAGACAGAAAAATTCCAGAAACCAATCAGTCGAACGCCACTACATCTTCAGCAGATTCTATGGTAAAACCATGCTTTTTTTTTTTTTTTTTTTTTTTTTGTGGTTTTAGGGCGCACAACTTCCATGGTCATTAGCGCCCAGCCAAGAACATAGCGAATCTATGATCTAAAAAAATGTAGACTGTCAGAACATCAACAATAGGCTAAAAACGAAAGATAAAAGACAATTAAAAGAGTTAAATATCCTTGGATAAGTTGGCCAATTCGATAAAACGCAAAACTCGAGCAGCTGCTCGTGTGTCATCAGCTAAAATTTCCTCCAGAGTAGACGGAAAGTGAAGGGCTACACGGAGATGATTAAAATTAACACAAGTCAGTAAAACATGTCGCACTGTCAGCAGTTCACCGCAGGAGCATAGCGGTGCAGGTTCGGCAGATAGCAAGTGACGGTGGCTGAAACGGCAATGACCGATCCGCAACCGAGCCAGGATGACCTCCTCCCGCCGAGAGGGGCGTGAGGATGTCCTCCAAGCGGTCGGGATCGGTTTGACAGTTCGCAATTTATTGTTGTGCAGTGAAAGCCACACACTGTGCCATTGCGACACGATACTCCGGCGAAGAGCCCGTTGAACATCGTCCGATGGGACGCAAAAGGTAGCCATGCGAGGCAAAAGAGCTGCTGCCTTGGCTGCTGTGTCGGCGGCCTCATTCCCGGGCACACCCACATGGCCAGGGACCCACAGGAAAGAAACGTGACAGCTGTCATCCGCCAGCAACTGGAGGGAGCGTTGGATCCGATACACGAGAGGATGGTTCGAGAAAGGGTCCTTGAGACTCTGCAGGGCACTAAGGGAGTCAGAACATATGGCATAGAAAGGGTGGCGGTGGCGGCAGGTATACAAAACGGCCTGGTGGAGGGCGAAAAGCTCAGCCGTGAAGTTTGAGCACCGGTCAGGGAGCTTGTATTGGAAACGGTTGTCCCCGACGACGAAGGCAGATCCGACACCGGCAGTGCTCTTGGAACCATCAGTGTAGATAAATACGGCATTATCGAACCGCGAACGGAGTTCGACAAGCCTCGAGCGGAATACCAAATCCGGAGTGCTCTCCTTGGAGAGCGAACTAAGTTCGAGGTGTGTGTGAACCTGGGCCTGATGCCACGGTGGCAATGGGCTTTCGCTCAACCAAAGGGTGGAAGGAAGGGTAAAATCGAGCCGTTGTAGCAGACGGCGAAACCGAACTCCCGGTGGAAGCAAGGCAATCGCAGACAACTGATATTGGCGATCGAGTGAGTCGTCAAAAAATAATCTGTAAGATGGATGGTTGGGCATCGACCGTAGGCGGCATGCGTACCGACACAAGAGTATGTCACGCCGAGTGGTCAAGGGTAATACAGCAGCCTCGGCATACAAACTTTCAACAGGGCTGGTATAAAATGCACCGGTCGCCAGACGTAATCCACGATGGTGGATAGAGTTGAGACGGCGGAGAATCGACGGCCGTGCTGAAGAGTATACAAGGCTTCCATAGTCGAGCTTCGACTGAACAATGGCCTGGTAAAGGTGAAGCAGGACGGTACGATCCGCTCCCCATGACGTGCCACTGAGGACACGAAGAACGTTAAGGGATCGGGCACAACGGGCAGCCAAGTAGGACACGTGCGTGGACCAGCAAAGTTTCCGATCCAACATGAGTCCCAAGAATTTTGTAGTCTCCACGAAAGGGAGAGCAACCGGGCCGAGACGTAGAGAAGGTGGAAGAAATTCCTTGTATCTCCAGAAATTGATACACACAGTTTTCTCAGTGGAGAATCGGAAGCCGTTTGCGATGCTCCAGGAATACAGACGGTCAAGACAGCGTTGGAGAGAACGCTCCAAGAGACACGTCCGCTGGGCGCTACAATAAATTGCGAAATCGTCAACAAAAAGAGATCCGAAGACGTCGGCTGAAAGGCAGTCCACGATCGGATTGATTGCAATGGCAAAGAGCGCCACACTCAAGACAGAGCCCTGTGGTACCCCATTTTCCTGGCAAAAGGTATCTGACAAAACAGAGCCCACCCGCACCCGGAACTTGCGATCCGCCAAAAACGCTTGAATGAAAAGAGGAAGGCGGCCCCGAAGGCCCCATGTGTGCAATGTGCGGAGAATGCCCGCTCTCCAACAGGTATCGTATGCCTTCTCCAAGTCGAAGAACACGGCTACTGTTTGACGCTTCTTCAGAAAGTTGTTCATAATGAAGGTCGACAACGTAACGAGGTGGTCAGCAGCAGAGCGGTGTCGACGAAAACCGCATTGGATGTTAGTCAGGAGGCGGCGAGATTCGAGGAGCCAGACCAACCGAGCGTTAACCATGCGTTCCATCACCTTACAGACGCAGCTCGTCAGAGAAATAGGACGATAACTGGAAGGAAGGTGTTTGTCCTTCCCTGGTTTGGGGATGGGGACAACAATGGCTTCACGCCAACTTGTGGGAACATGACCTTCAGTCCATATGCGATTGTAGGTACTAAGAAGAAAGCACTTGCCCGCTGGAGAGAGGTTCTGCAGCATTTCAATGTGAATGGAATCGGGCCCGGGAGCAGAAGACCGGGACAGGGCGAGAGCACGATCTAGCTCCTGCATGGTGAAGGCGACGTTATAATCTTCCCGATTAAAAGAGCGGAAAGAAGGCGGCCGGGCCTCCTCTACCTGTTTGCGAGGGAGAAAGGCAGGGTGGTAATGGGCAGAGCTCGAAACCTCCGCAAAGAAACGACCCAATGCGTTTGAAACATCAGCTGGGTCCACGAGGACCGCGTTCTCCACGGTCAGGCCAGGAATCGGGGAGTGGACCTTGATGCCGGACAAACGGCGTAGGCCACCCCAGACAACCGTGGAGGGAGTAAAACGGTTAAAAGAACTAGTAAAAGCTGTCCAGCAAGCTTTCTTGCTGTCGTTTATGATACGACGACACTGCGCTCTCATACGTTTGTAATTGATGCAATTCTCCAAAGTTGGGTGGCGGCGGAAGGTGCGTAAAGCACGGCGCCGGGCTCGAAGCGCGTCGCGGCAGGCTGCAGTCCACCAAGGGACCTGGACACGACGTGGAGTAGAGGATGTACGAGGTATGGAACGTTCAGCAGCAGTGAGAATAACCTCTGTGAGGTATTCGACCTGACTGTCACAGTTGGGAAAATTCTGATTGTGAAAAACAGCCATGGTAGAATAAAGCCCCCAGTCGGCTTTAGAAATGTTCCAACTGGTGGGACGTGGAGATGGGGAATGATGTAGGAAGTGGATGATACAAGGGAAATGGTCACTCGAGTACGTGTCAGAAAGTGCATACCACTCAAACCGACCGGCAAGCTGAGGAGTGCATATTGCGAGGTCTATATGGGAATAAGTGTGTGTTGTGTCAGAAAGGAAGGTCGGTGCACCGGTGTTGAGGCAGACAAGATCGAGGTGTTGGAGAATGTCCACCAAAAGGGAGCCTCTCGGACAAGGTGCCGGAGAGCCCCATAGGGGGTGGTGGGCATTAAAGTCGCCTACCAACACGAAAGGTGAAGGGAGCTGGTCAACAAGGTTTAGCACATCTGCCCTAGTAAGGGCAGATGACGATGGCGAATATATATTACAGAGGGAGAAGGTAAATGTGGATAAGGTGATGCGGACGGCAACTGCCTGTAGGTGAGTGTGCAAGGAAATGGGATGGAAATAGACGTCGTCTCGAAGAAGCATCAGAACCCCTCCATGGGCTGGGACACCTTCCACGGGTGAAAACCATGCTGAATTACCAAACTTAGACAAGAAACAAGATCCTTATTCTGGAGTGAAAAAGAACTATTTCCCACGCTGAGTGAAGTGGAACAGAAATATCTTTACATCCCAGAGACGTTTGTAGCATCCGAATGACTACTTTCCAAAGCGGTTATTTTATGTAGCGATCGGAAAAGCAGGCCAGCACCCAAAGAAGTTAATGAGATACTTTTCCTTAATGCACTGTGTAAAAAGTTTGTATTGAACTGAGGATTCGTGTTGATGCTTTTATGTAGGGCTTACTACTGAAATATAGTACGTTCTTTATTCCAGTAATCACATTACCTGAATGAAATTGTTAGAATTTGCAGTGTTATTTATTTCGGAATAGTGTGTTACTGACTAATGCAGGGTGGGGCAAATAAGTGACTTAGGCCAGTCGATACCATTTTTGTGGCAGCACTGACGGAGGTGGTCAAGACCTGAAGTTACTCCCACGCGGATGGTAACTGCCCATACAGCCGGTCGACTTCCGCAGCCCGTCTACACAGCCTTTCCTCCCCTCAGAATTGTCTTGTCGCGGTCCTAGCTGCCTACCCAGGTCTCTTAGTTCAAGAGATGAATGAGCGTTACTCAAAAATTGCTGTAGTCACGTTAGTGCTCAATTTCCTGTTCAAAAATGTTCAAATGTTTGTAAATCTTATGGGACTTAACTACGTGGTCATCAGTCCCTAAACTTACGAACTACTTATGAACTACCTAAGACTAAGGACGGCACAAATATCCATGCGCGAGGGGGGATTCGAACCCCCGTCCGTAGTGGCCGTGGAGACCGTGACTGAAGCGCCTCAGTCCCCTCGGCCACCACGGCCGGCTCAATTTCCTGTGCTGAGTTTCTTTGCACCCTGGTTGTTCTCTGCGTTACATTTATTATCCCCGCTCTGTACAAAGGTTACAATTTCTTATTACTGCGCGTAATGCATGCTGTCTTCTTCGTAGACTATGCATGAACTTTCTTGCCGAGAGTTCATTTACCAAAGTGTAATTTCTTCACCTGCAGTTCGTAATTTGAGATGAACGAAGCAAGTACTCTAGCAGGTTATACTATTTTACATGTCTATGGCGCACGCAAGTAAGACATTGTTGAATCTCTAATTTTGGCACCCATATATTATTCATAAGCGGCGTAAGTGTGTGTGTGTGTGTGTGTGTGTGTGTGTGTGTGTGTGTGTGTATTTGTCGCCAATATATGGATGGATGATGGATGGATGGATGGATGGATATGATGTTATGGGCGCACGACAACTAGGTCTTTAGCGCCCGTACAAGATAATTAGGCGATACGTGTGACCTGATTAAAATGAAATGAAGACAAATAGGGAACACAAGAGAAAGTAGCCAAACGATAAGGGGAACGAAGCAAAGACCCAACCAAACATGGCAAGGTAGGAACAGTTGGTGAGCGTCTAAGGTTTACAGACGTACTCAAAATGCCAAGCCAGAGGAGTGGTGGGCTAACCATTCGTTAACGTCCTAAAACCTCCAGCCTAAAAGCTTAGGCCAGAGTCCGGAAAGTTCACAGAAATTGAATACTTTCGTCACACTCGCCTTGTCATCAGCTAAAACAGAGGGCAGGGGACCACAAAGAGCCACCGCTGCCCTAGCAGCACGGTAGAAAATACATTCCAGTAAAATGTGGCGTACAGTGACTTGCACACCACAAGCATCGCAAATCGGAGGGTCCTCCTGACGGAGTAAATAGCCATGTGTCAAAGGACAATGCCCGATTCGGAGACGTGTCAAGGCCACCTCATGCTGCCTCAATGAATGACAGGATGTTCGCCACGGTCGGACAGTTGGCTTAACCAACCGCAGTTTATTGTTCGTCACTGCCTGCCACGTCTCCTCCCACAAACGAAGGGACTTCCGGCGCACCACAGAGGATGTCCGGCAGGGGAACGGCACAATGAGTAATTCCAGAACTGTTGCAAGCCTCCTTGGCAGCCGGATCAGCCATTTCGTTACCACTAATACCGACATGTCCTGGCACCCAACAGAATGTCACTTGCTTCCCCCGCTGCTGGAGAGTGGACAGTGTCATGAATGAGCTGCACTATCTTCTCAGCTGGATACAAATTTTGTATTGATTGCAGCGCACTGAGAGAATCAGAGCACAGGAGAAACTTCGTGCCACGAACCCGCTGCATTTGTTCCAGCGCCCGCAGGATCGCATGGAGTTCTGCTGAGAAAACTGAGTATCAGGAGGGAGGCGAATCCTGATGGTGGTGTTGGGGAACACTATGGAACAGCCTATCGAGTCCCCCTGTTTGGACCCACCACGGTAAAATCACGATGCTGATCTAAAATGTGAGAGAACAGAGATTGAAATATAAAATCGGAAGTAGAATGCTTCTGAAAATGTGTCAACTCTAAAAGTAGTCTCGGCCGCTGGAGGAGCCACGGTGGACGTTTACTCCAACCTCGCTGTAAAACATTAAAACCAGACACATCCATATCTAAAAGACAATCTTGAGAACGTATCCCAAAAGGCCTCGTTGCCCGTAGCCTGTTACGAAACAGCCGTTCCGCAGGAGGGTGGGCAACGACCGGATGGGCTGGTGTATTTGGCGAGGACAAAGTCGTATATGCCTGGCGTGCCACGAGAAACTGCCGCCGCATGTGAAGTTGGGGCTCACCAGCCTCGGCGCAGATACTTGGTATGGGACTCGTGCGGAATGCCCCAGTTGCGAGCCGAATCCCCTCATGATGCACCACGTCCAGCATCTTTAAATAAGAGGGTCTTGCTGACCCATACACGGTGCACCCGTAGTCTAGGCGAGAACGCACAAATGCTCTATAAAATCGTAGCAGACAAGTTCAGTCGGCTCCCCATGAAGTGTGGCTAAGACACATTAAAATACTTAGTGCCTTCAGGCACCGTCTCTTCAAATCTTTAAGATGTGGCAACCAGGTAAGTTTAGAGTCAAATGTCACACCCAGAAAACGCACAGTGTCTTTAAAATTCAGAACGTTGTCCCTCATCCGCAGTTCAGGTAAGTTAAAAATAGAACGAGAACGGTTAAAACAAACACACACCGACTTCTCTGTTGAAAATTTGAAACCGGTCTTCTGTGCCCATTCGTCGAGCCGCCGGAGAGTGAGCTGCAACTGACGAGTTGTCGTTGCAAGACTGGAAGAAGAACAGAAGACAGAGAAGTCATCAACAAATAGTGAACACTGGACAGGACTTTTCACAACACACGTAATACTGTTAATGGCTATAGCAAACAACGTCACACTTTAAACACTACCCTGAGGGACACCGTTTTCCTGCTCAAAGCGGTCAGAGAGCACGCCACCGACTCGGTATCTAAAAAAGCGTGGAGAAAGGAATGACCGGATAAAAATTGGAAGGCAACCGCGAAATCCCCATTCGTGAAGCTGCCTAAGTATAAGATGCCTCCAAGTAGTGTCGTAGGCCTTCTCGATATCAAAAAATACACCCAGAAGGTGATGACGGCGCAGGAAAGCCTGTTGTATTGCCGCCTCCAGAGAGGCCAGGTTATCGAAGGTGGAACGATATCGCCTGAACCCACACTGGAAGCGACTAAGTAGCTGCCTGGATTCCAACATCCAGACAAGGCGGCGGTTGACCATCCGCTCCAGGGTCTTTCCAATGCAGCTAGTGAGGGCAACACTACGGTAACTGCTGGGGCATGTGGAATCTTTACCGGGTTTTAAAAGGGGAATTAAAATAGCCTCTCTCCACAAGTCGGGAAAGTGTCCTGACATACAAATGGCATTAAAAAGGTTAAGGAGGATAACTTTGTTGCGATCTGTAAGGTGCCGTAACATAGCATAGTGGATCCCATCGTGACCAGGTGAAGTGTCTCGGGCTACACACAATGCAGAATCTAATTCCCACAGGGAGAAGGGGCGGTTGTACTCCTCCGTAATCGCGGACCTGAAGTCCATGGGGCCCCTTTCAGCAGCCGCTCTGCGGCGCCGGAATTCTGGATCCTGACTAGCAGTGGCAGTAACGGAAGCGAAATAAGTAGCCATGGCTTGGGCAATGTCTGCTGGTCGTGTTTGTAAAGTTCCGTTACACATCACAGCAGCTATGGGGCACCTTCCTCCTCTTCCAGAAATCCTCCTGATGGTCTCCCATACTTTCGTGCTGGTTGTAGAACGGTTAATGGAACTCAGGAACTGCTGCCATGACCTCCGTTTGCTCTCTCTAATAACCTGACGACACTTGGCCCTTGCAACCCGGAAAGCAGCGAGGTTCTCTGAAGTCGGACGACACTTGAACCGACGCAGAGCCCCCCGCCTGGTCCTGAGGGCAGATCGGCATTCGTCATTCCACCAAGGGACTGGCTGCCGTTTTCGACGTCCCGAAGACTGTGGAATGGATGCATCAGCGGCGGAGTGCATCACGGCAGTAATATGGTGCACCCATTCTGTGACATTGTCACGATGTTCAAAGCGGGCAAGTTGGCTGTAAAGTGCCCAATCCGCTCTACTGAGTATCCATCGTGGCGGGTGTCTTTCAGGTTCGATTCCATACGGTTGGGAAATGGAGATTGGAAAGTGATCGCTTCCATGGAGATCATCGACCACGTCCCATTTTATAGTGTGGGCAAGGGACGGAGAGCAAAGAGTGAGGTCTATGGCAGATAATGACCCTGTCGCAGTACAAAGGTGTGTTGGTTGACCGGTGTTAAGTAAATGTGCGTTCGACGACAAGAGGAGCCGCTCAATGGCCCTACCCCTGGGGCAAGTAATGACAGAGCCCCAAAGCACATTATGTGCATTAAAGTCTCCACACAGAAGAAAAGGCTGGGGAAGTTGAGTAAGAAGGTCCTTGAGGTCCTCTTCATTAAGTGTATCATGAGGGGGCAGATAGAGGGAGCAAACAATCAGTCGATGACGCACATATACAGATATTGCGACTGCTTGGAGGCTTGTGGTGAGGGAGAGGGGCTCGGAGTGGTAGGCTGTACAAACAAAAATAGCCACTCCACCCCTAGCTCTCGCCCCACTTATGTCATCCTTCCTACATAGCGTGTAACCACGTATCTCAGGGGAGTCTGAAGGCTTAAAATTTGTCTCCTGGAGACACATACACAGAGGTCGACCCTGAGATAAGAGACGAAGTTCCTCCACATGGGTCCTAAAGCCCTGCATATTCCATTGTAGTATGGGAGCCATCGCTTACGGAGGTTTCACCCTCACTTTCTCTCTCCGCCGAGGCGGCGAGACGCTATGGGGTAGAGGGTCCGACTTGGGGCGGTTTGGCTGCCCCAAACGCACATCAAGGTCCATTGGCTCGGACAGAGTCGGATGGAGCATCTGTTACACGTACATGGACAGGCTCAAACAAAGTAACTTCTACTTTATCCTGTGACATACTTTTCAACTGCTTTTTTAGCCTTAGGTGGTTTCGGATGGGAGCCTGTTGCAGAGGTAGTGGCTGTGGTGGATTTCTGCACAACCTCTACTACTGGGGGGCCATCATCTCCACAGGAGGCGGATCAGTTCCTTTTTCCGATGTTTGGGGACCAACCGGACTGGAATCGTCTACGACTGCAGCAGCCGCCTGGCAGGTGCACTGACAAGTGCAGGTGCTAGTACCAACACAGACAGACTCAGTTTGCGTAACAGCATCACACTTGACAATCGGCTTCTGGACAACAGAAGCGAAAGAAGCGGCAAAAGCTGGTGGTTGCATGGCCTGGAAGATTTTCTTGGCCTCAGCATACGAGATGCGCTTCGTGGTCTTTATTTCCTGCACCTTTTTTTCCTCAAGGAAGACTTTACAATTACGACTCCAAACAGGGTGATCCCCAGAGCAGTTGACACACGTGGCAGGTGGTGTACACTCTGCTCCGTCATGTGCCACCTTGCCACATGTGGCCTCACCTTTGCACCCCACGGTGGTATGCCCAAAGCGCTGGCATTTGAAGCAGCGCATTGGGTTGGGGACGTAAGGTCGAACTTTCAAACGAAGAAAACCTGCTTTGACATTATCTGGAAGTTGGGGATTATTGAAGGTAAGGATGAATGAGTCCGATTTCACGAACTCACCATCCACCCTTTTCATAATATTTTGCACATCCAAAATACCCTCCTGTGCCCACTCAGATTTCAATTCTTCCAAAGGGATGTTTACTATATCTCTACAGGTCACTACGCCTTTACTGTAGTTCAAGGTGTTATGCAACTCCGCCTCTATGGCATATTCACCCAGGAATTTCGCCTGCTGCAGGTTGGTTGCCTGCTGGGAACTCGATGTTTCGATCAGTAATGTCCCATTCCGCAAACGTTTCACTGATTTTAAACTGCCAGCAATTCCCTCAAGGCCTTTTTGAATATAGAAGGGAGACACTCCCTCAAACGAGCCGTCCTTTCGTTTCACAACAATAAACACATTCTGTACAACAGCCTGTGTTCTGTTACTATTCCCAAAATACTTTTTCTTACTCCCCGAATCAGGAGGACTGGATATCCTAGCCCTCTTTTTGGATTGGGTGTTGGTACCCCCCAGTGGTACACCCATCCCACTGGAAGGTTCAAGGGACAAATTGGAAGTGCTCATGTCGGTCCCACGAGCAGCTAGGGAAGTACATGTCCACCTAGACAGAGCCCCGCGTGCCTAGGTAAGCCTTATACAACTGAGGTGCGGCAGTATCCCCAGAGGTTGCTCGCTAGCGACTGTTCCTCTTCAACAGCCATGCATCCCATCAGCACGTAGCACACCTTGGGATTGAAGGGTTTTTTATAGAGGTTTGTACCATCCTCGCGACCCGGGCGGTCAAGCCAAGATCCCCATTCCCCAGTACACACAACGTTCCACCGCCGCGCCACGCGGTGGTCGCTGAAGCGTGCCCAGAGGTTACGGTGTCTAGAGGACTAGCGGCGCGTACCAGTCCCCAGCTCAGGACCCCGGGTTCGCCAAGCCCGTACTCAGCAAATTAATGCTGAGCCCCTGAGGGGTGTCGCCAATAGAACTGCGGCCCATGCGCAGAGCTGTTGAGTTCCGTAAGCAGCTATACGCATGCCCTTTTTCGCAGCTTACGTGTGTCAGTTTGTCGCCGATAACTATTATAAACGTTTTTCCGTGAAAGAGTAATGCTGTGTGCTACAGTTGATCGACAATCATCGCTGTTAGATATTTGCGTTAGAATCAAATACTAAAACTATTTTTAGACTGACGCTATTACCATGAGACGGAAATTTCTTACAATTGAACAGGGTACAATACATCCCATCGTCGCCGCCTGCCCTAGGTAATTCAGTTTCAATTAGCAGAACACCTTAGCACATATTCTTAATCACAATCCATAATATCTAGAGCAGCAGTCAATCCTATTTATTGACTGCCGGGCTTTTACTAGTATTTATATGTCAAGCTTGGGAATGGTTCCGTGTGAAAATTATTTTGTTACGCTTACGGAAGTTATTGTTAAAAAATTCAAATGTTTGTAAATCTATCGGACCAAACCTGCGTGGTCATTCAGTCCGTAGCTTACAAACTACTTAAACTAAGGTAAACTAACCTAAGGACCACACACACACACACACACACACACACACACACACACACACACACACACACACAATGCCCCAGGGAGAACTCTAACCTCCACGGCGAGCAACCGCGCGCTCCGCAGCGAGACGCTTTAGACCACTCGGCTACTCCACCGCGGCAGTTATTGATGAATCTAACTCAAATCGCCTAATTTCGGAATTTTTTCGTGCTTGAGCATCAAGCATTTCAAAGAAATTGTGTGCGTACATTTTTCATGTTCTCGATGAACGCTGGTAATTAATAAGATTCGTCCAAACAATAGGCCCATTGTTGGACATGTAGCCACTTGGTTGTCTTCATACACGGCTTTGCGCACAACAGCCGTAACGTTTTCACTTTTTTTTGCTTTTATATCTAGGATGTTATATTGCTCAAGTAAGCGATACGGGAAACAGACTTTTGAAATGCATATTCAGGATAGATAGGATAGGATGTTTTGGGCGCACAACAGCAAGGTTTTTAGCACCCTGACAGGAGAATTAAACAACAGTAAATGAAGTAAGCCATGGCAACAACACGAACAGACCGCAGTACCCAACCTTACAAGTCCTTAAAAAGAAAATGTCGGAGTATAGGGGGACTCTGATCGCTGATGAGAGAGGCATCAGCGAGCCGTCCTTTAACACACTAAAATCTATCTATATTTATCTATCTATCTATCTATAATTAGCATAAGACGCTTATCATACTCTTGTTTGTTACCTGATATTTTATTTATTTCTGTATGCTGTTTTTCATTTTTATTGATTATTCAGCCTATATATCTTATGTATAAAAACACATTTTAATTTTATTTGGTCTGCATAAAAAATTAGTGGAACATCTAAGTAATAGAGGGCGTTAATAACGCCCATCCCTACAGCGCCGCTGCATGACGTTTGTAAGCAGCGCGCTTATTTCAAACTTTGACACTGCAGATTACCGTTGCAGTTGCGTTCAGGGCATGCATATGCTCGGTATGTATGGTGTCTGTATATTATATTTAATGTGGTATTCCAGTTTAATTTTGTATTTGTGTGTATTCCATACTGATCTTTGATATTGTTCTATAGTTGGAAGGACACTGAAGATGATCATTATGTGATCGAAATCGATCTGTGGTTTTTTAAAATAAAACATTAACGGCCAATGCTGCTAATTACATCTGGTGAGTTTAACACTAAAATCTCCTGCCTAAGAGCTTAGGCCAGAGTCGGGAACGTTCACAAAATTGTAAAACGTTCGTCACTCTCACCTCGTCGTCAGCTAAAACAATGGGTAGGGCACGACTAAGATTAGCCGCTGCCCTCTCAGCACGATATAAAATACACTCAAAATGTGGCGTATAGTGATTTGCACGCCACAAGCATCACAAATCGGTGGATTCTCCTGACGGAATATAAAACTGTGGGTCAAAGGGCTGTGGCCAATGCGAAGGCGCGTCAGTGTCACTTCGAAACGTCTACATGGCTGGCAGGAGGTTCGCCACGGTCGGACAGTTGGTTTAACCAACCGCAGTTTATTACCTGTCGCTGCCAGCCACGTCTCCTCCCACAACTGAAGGGACCTCTGGCGCAGCACCGAGTAGACGTCCCACAAGGGAATGGCACACTCCGTGACATTTGGGTCACCGCAGGCCGCCTTGGCAGCCACATCAGCCGCTTCATTTCCGCATATCCCAACATGCCCAGGTACCCAAAGAAATGACACCTCTTTACCCCGCCGTTGGAGGAGGTAAAGTTGGTCATGGATCAATTGTATTATAGGTTCAGCCGGGTACAGGACCAGCAGTGACTGGAGGGCACTAAGGGAATCTGAGCAGAGTAGAAATTTTTTACTTCGACCACGACGGATGTGTTCCAGTGCCTGGAGGATAGCATGCAGCTCTGCCGAAAAAACTGAGTAGGCAGCGGGCAGGCGCATCCCTATCAGGTGACCTGGAAACACTGCAGAACACCCCACCGAGTCCCCTTGTTTCAATCCATCAGTGTACACAATTGTAAAATCACGATGCTTTTTTAAAATGTCGTAAAATTCTGACCGAAACGTCATGTCCGGGGTGCAATCTTTTTTAAAACTGGTTAAATCTAAAAGGAGGCTGGGTCTCTGTAATAACCAAGGGGGATAACGACTCCATCCTCGACGCAAAGCAGTAAAACCTGAAACACCCATATCTAAAAAACAGTCCTTAGCACGTATCCCAAAAGGCCTCGTAGCTCGAAGCCGATTACGAAACAACCGTTCCATAGGCGGCCGAACGACAATATCGTAAGTAGGTGTATACGGGGTGGACAACGCTGCATACGCCTGACGCACCATGAGGAGCTGTCGCCGTATGGAAAGCGGTGGCTCAGCAGCCTCGGCGCAAAGGCTCGGTATAGGGCTGGTGCGAAATGCCCCTGTAGCCAACCGAATGCCCTCATGGTGCACCACGTCCAACATTTTGAGGTAGGAAGGTCTTGCAGACCCTACACCGTGCAGCCATAATCAAGTCGGGATCGTACAAACGCTCTATAAAACTGGAGCAGACGAGTCCTGTCAGCTCCCCATGAAGTGTGACTAAGACACTTTAAAATACTTAGTGCTTTGAGGCACCGTCTCTTCAAGTCTTTAAGATGTGGCAACCAAGTAAGCTTACAGTCAAATGTAAGACCCAGAAAACGCACAGTGTCTTTAAAATTCAGAACAGTGTCCCTCATCCGTAATTCGGATAAGTTAAAAATAGAACGCGAACGGTTAAAAAGAACACACACAGACTTCTCGGTTGAAAATTTAAAACCGGTCTTGTGTGCCCATTCGTCCAGCCGTTGGAGAGTGAGCTGCAACTTACGTGTTGTCGTTGCAAGGCTGGAGGAAGAACAGAAGACAGAGAAGTCATCAACAAACAGGGAACACTGGACAGTACTTTTCACAACAGAAGTAATACCGTTAATAGCAATAGCGAACAACGTCACACTTAAAACACTACCCTGAGGGACACCATTCTCTTGCTCAAAGCGGTCAGAGAGCACGCCACCAACGTGATACCTAAAATAACGTAGAGAAAGGAAAGACCGAATAAAAATGGGAAGACAACCTCTAAATCCCCAGTCGTGAAGCTGCTGAAGTATAAGACGCCGCCAAGTAGTATCGTAGGCCTTCTCGATATCAAAAAATACGCCCAAAAGGTGGTGACGTCGCAGGAAAGCCTGTTGGATAGCCGCCTCCAGAGAGGCCAGGTTATCGAAGGTGGAACGATACCTCCTGAACCCACACTGGAAGCCACTAAGGAGCTGCCTGGATTCCAACATCCAGACAAGGCGGCGGTTGACCATCCGCTCTAAGGTCTTTCCAATGCAACTAGTAAGGGCAACACTACGATAGCTGCTTGGGCACGTACGATCTTTCCCAGGTTTTAGGTTTTTGAATGCATATTCAATGTCACTGATTATTTTTTTAATTTTTACGAATATCAAGTTGGCAATGACTTTTGTAAAAATTTGTAAAGCTGTTCTAGTATGATCTTTTCTATTAGAATATTTGTTGCAAGCTTGTTGTGTCCAGAGTTTCATGTTTATAATACCATTAATCAAGCTAGCTTAAGTGCTATTTTTACCGGCTACTTTGCCTCAGTTTATGAAGCATTGTTAGCCCACGTTGGAAACTAAACTCATCATTGTTGTAGGGACGCTTAGAACACGTTGTTTCGATCGAGAATGGTTTTTGTGGCTTCAATTCTAGAAAGCGGTATTTTTAAAAGCCGTGTCGAATGTATGCTATTTTCACGCTTTCACAAAAATATGCACTTTTCGACGATTTTGTAGATTGTTGGAATATAGCATGTCATTGAAATTTTGTATACGACATCCTTGTGCTATAGGCCTACTGAACGTTCAGAATGCATTTCCTCTACGAAATATAATAAACAGTTTAGCATTTTCGCACCGCAGTTTTCGAGCCAATCTTTCATTGGCTCATCTCACATTGCGGCCCCCATTATTTATTCCAGTTTAAACCGGTCTTTCTAATCAGCTCAATTTCAAAATTTTAGAAAAGCTAGTTTTTGAAGATTTGGAAAAAATATGACTTACCTTGTATAAAAATGTATTGGAATATGTACTTTTAAAACGAAATTTTAAATTTAGAAACCTTGTTTAGTAACATTACTTCATGCAACGTTTCAAGTTCGTCCTATCTTTGGTCCCTGCGAAGACAAAAATAATTTCTCACACCGATTTTAGGACATTTTGCTATTGACTGAATATGACTCCTAAAATTCCTTATTAAGCGAAGACAAAGCTGCATAAGATGTCAAAATTTAATTTCTTTCGAGGAAATATTTCTTGAGAAAAAACAGTTTATATTAGGCAGAAACGCGCTTAGTTTGTGCAAAGCATGAGGTCAAACTAGTGACGATATATCTGCCTTTCGAACGTAAAATTTACAATGTGGAAATGTTGACAAAATTTCATCATAATCTGTGACGGTCTCGAGCAGGGAAGCTTAGTTTAATTTACTTGGAATGACCGTGTTCCATTTCCATCAATATTTTAGTAAAGACTTAAAATTTTAGCTAGTACAGTGAACCCATGTTTCAGCCTGCCTTTGCAATTATAATCAGTGAATGTTAACGGTCAAAATCGACAGTTATTACTGGCCATTGTTCGAAATTACACTTCGCGTGAGCCCCTTAAGTTCATGCTTTTAGCTATTTTTATTATAATAGGCCTACTTTATTTTCTGAACCTTAAGTTTCTTGCCTGTGGTACGGTTTCAATAACCATTATCCAACAATACCAGAAACAAGACATGTGAATTAACATAATGTTAGCCTAAGTATCCATTCATTTCAAACCGATTCGCAAACCTAGCAGATTCGAATGAGGCAATTTTAATGATAACGCACTCTCTTCACAATCCTAATTTCCCGGGGACCTCCCCTATGTTAGGCAAAATTTAAACTCAGGTAAACGGGTCTGAGTAAATCCCGAGTTCGCCCATCTCTACTTCTATCGCCGCTATTTACTTCTAGACGGTACGCGTTTGATAATGTTCGTTTACTATTGACACTGTGCGATCGTACATGGACACGGCAAATTCAATTTCTTCATTTCGAACATTGAAAACTCTTACCGTAACCTGACTAAATTACGTGAACATTGCTCTCACTGTCTTTCACATTATTACATTTCCGCGCGCTTGCAAACTTCTCTACAAACTTTTCATGAAAGTCACTGTTGATGAATTCCATAAACAATGAGTACTGTATGAAGTACATTAGAATTGTGTCCACAATGTTTTCGTCTAATTTAAGTTGCTAATACATTCATGTGTTTCAAAGGCGATTGGTCTGAGCGGTGCGATCAAACAAGTACCGCAAGCTGTTTTCGCGGTTTGTCATTGACATTTTCGTTTCTTAAAATAAAACGAAGCTACCAGAACAAATAAACATTCGAAAAAACGCCTTCACGCGATAAAACGACGACGTTTCAACGAAAACAGCACGCAACGCCTCGACTCATAGACTATAGTCGGGCGCCAACACGCAACTGACGACAGGAGTCTAGAAAAGTCACTGAACAACCGCCGGTGTAAGGATGCGCGCGCATTCAAGTTTCACGAAATGTCCACGAGAGGCGTCTTAGCAGCACTAACATTTTAATCTCTGGCTGTATCATACAGCACACGAACAACTTTACTTAGATGCAGATAAATAAGGGCGAGACGCGGTCACACTTTCAAGTAATTCGCGCGTGTCGCTTATGACTGCACACACAAGCATAACCTTTGCAGATAATTAGGTCATTGCAATTAGTACCCAGTGCATACGCACACTGTCTCCTTATGTCTCGACTAGAGATGGTCAAAAATAACGATAACCGAGGGAAATAACCGACATTTGAAAAGTATCCGTTGCTGTAAAAACCGATCAGAAACTGGCAGTTATTTCTGTAACTGTTTTAGTGCGTGGCGCTATCTGTTCACAAAAATTGTTACTACTCAAGGAGGTTAGAATCTCTAGAGATGCCCTAACACTGAAAAAGTGAAGCCAGGAAACTGCGCATTCCAGCACTTGGCTGTGCCGAAAACGTTGGTCGTACTGTGTGGTGAAGTAGTTCCAGTCGTTAAAATGTGTGTCAAATCTGAGTAGGCTAATTACTCCTCTTTACTATCAATTTAGTGGTTTTACGAAAAAGGTCAATATTCCAGAGGATTTTCAGCAAGAAATCATTTGGGCACATAAGCAAGGCCCCCCTTCCTTCAACCAATACCTGTTCTCAGCATAGGTAACACCACCTTTATTCCAACCTCCTTGATACTATGCTTTGGTATAATCTATGATTCGACCACAGATGAAAAGTAGGTTCGTTCCAGCACCTTCCAGACTCATTGAAATTGTGTACGAGCAGCGCTTTCTCCCGCTTCTTGGCTACTTTGAGTGTGGCAGTTTGGTATTCAAGCAGTTGCACCAAGCAGCCAGACG
The DNA here is from genome assembly GCA_026315105.1 of Locusta migratoria. Lineage (NCBI taxonomy): Eukaryota > Metazoa > Arthropoda > Insecta > Orthoptera > Acrididae > Locusta > Locusta migratoria. The sequence goes on from CM048746.1 coordinate 569,103,195, forward strand.
CTACCCGGAAAAATATTTCTGGCGCTTGTCAAGCTGTCACATTCGTGCATGTGCATAAAGGTTTAAGAGTGGGGGTAGCCATCACCTATGTGTGTGGCGAGTTTTCTGACATTTCAAAGCCACTGCAAATCTCACTTGAAATCAGATACATCACCTCACTTCGTCATTACGAATGTGAGTATCTTAATTACTTATTTAAACTCACCTTCACCCGCAGAAGCGCAAAAGAAATGTAATTGGTTGAGTTGTGCCGTTTATTCCAGGTGTCCAGCGAATCCGAGTCTGATGTAGAGTTCGAGGAGTTTGAGGTTTTACTATTTCGAGCATTTTGTGCCGCAATATAGCGCCACAGAATTCCTGGAACATTTTCGTGTACTGCATTGCATCATGTGTGTGAAAAATTCAAGAATTCTAACGATTACTGTTATCAGGCAGGAGGAAATGGGAAATTGCTTCCACCGCAGCAAATTCTGATATTTTTATGATTTGCCGACCATGAATTGGCAAGTGTTAAGAGACTTGACAGACAGGTTCAGTATCAGTGTTTGTTCCTCGTAACGTGTCAGAGTGAGTGACCTACTTTGTTAGCAATTTAGGAATCATTGTTATAAAGTGGCCAACTGACGAAGAAAGGGCACAAACAGAGGCAAATTTCAGGAGAAATAAGATGCCAAGTGCGGTTGGGGCAATCAATGGGACTCATTAGAATAGACAGGCCTGCAGATGATGCCCAAAACGAAATGATCGTATGGCATTTTTGGCCGGGAGATTACGTGTGGGATTGATCGACCGCTTAACTTAAGTCCTTTTACTTGACGCCATTTCGGCGACTTCCTTGTCGAAGAGAAAAAAGGTTTTTCTGTTCCCAGTCGTATTTGAACAGAAATAAACTATTTTTCTCTGCAGTTACAAATAGTGTGTGATGACCGACGGATTCATGATTTATTCGTCGGTTATCTGGGTTCTGTTCATGATGGGAGAGAGTTTAGGATATCAACACTTTTCCATATGCTTGAGGAAAAGAGCAGAGATTTTCACCTTTTGAGTGACAGTGTTTACCCTGCCTTAGAACTCGAAACTCCATTTAGAAAGACAAGGATTTATCTAGAGCTGAAAATGACTTCAATAAGGTTCACTCAAAAAATAGGTGTGTTGTTGAGCATTGTTTTGAATGACTGAAAAAGCGTTTCAGGCTGTTATATCTTATTTCATTACAGCCTGTTGTTGTGCAAGGCCAACGAAGTCTGAAAACATGACTACTTTATAATTTCCCTATTCTCTACCTTACAATATTAATAAAAACAAAACTAACTTTTTCCAAATTATTCAACTGTAATATATTACCTTCCGACATTTCCTTACTCTGTACGAAGTTATTGCCGCTACATATATTAGCTGTTCAGCTACCGCTTTGCGTGGGAAACCAGCCATAAACAGTGCAAAAAGCGTTCCAGCAGTGCAAGTATCAAACACGGATTTTTACGTCATAGTAGCTGCGCTTGCGCAGTAATACCTGTTTCTTAGCGCTTGAAAGCAGCAGTCTGGCAGCTGCTGGAACGAACCTAGTATCGACCAGAGGTCCTGTCCAAATACTCAGTTCTACGTTCCATTGTAACAACTGTTCAACCGATTATCCATCTGTTGGTGAAAGTATGCCCTATATTCTCATAGAAAACTTGTATTTAACTACATACGGCGACCATTTCGAATTCGTGGTAGTATGACAACCGTAGACGCTGTATCAATGGCTGTTTATTTTCACTGGCAGTCATCAGGCTACCGAATCGGTAACCGTAGCCTGGATACCAGTATAACGATAACCACCATACTCTTCAGTCAGTGTTGAAGTACTGGAGACTTCATCCGTGGTAGTGAATTTACGCTACCATTACTAGTAGTTGGAAACCAGACCACATAGACGATTATAGCCTACTGCAGTGCAACAAAACTCAAACCTTTTAATAGACCGCCGTTTACTAATGATTCATGTTAATTTGTCGTATTTGTGCAACAGCTAGTATTAAATGGAAAACGTTACATGTTAATAAAATGGTGTAAACATGGCCTCGACTGCGTTTCATCCAGTTGGTTGGTTGGGTGTTTAAAAGGGGACTAAACTACCGGGTCATCAGTCCCCTGTTCCCAGCTAAGATATCACAGCGTTTCGTGTATCTTTAATAATAAGTACCCTGCAACCAGTACACAAGACATACCGAAGACAGTGTTGGTCAAAATTACAACATAAAAGAAAAAGGAACAACAATAGAGGTTGAACAAATAATCAACTATACTTAAAACCACAGCAGATGATGTTGGCTGGCTGATCACTAGGATAATAATGGATGAGCCAGCCATTCTGCACATACTACAACTGCCAGTCAGAAATAGGACTGACAAACCAAAAGCGACAACAGATTAAAACTAAAAGCGGTGTATGCCTAGAGATCTGGCATATGAACCCACCATTAAAGCTTATGAAAAATCCAGCTGCGCGAATAAAATCTAAAACAGTCAGCCATAGAGGCATCGTCAGCTAAAATCGAAGAAAGCGCAGTAGGCAGGTTAAAAGACTGCCGCAATGCAGCTAAAAGTGGACAGTCCACCAAGATGAGGACCACAGTCAGCAGAGCGCCACAATGGCAGTTTGGCGGGTCCTCTCGACGTAAGAGATGGTCGTGCGTGATCCATGTATCGTCTATACGCAGGATAAAGAAGATGACCGAGTCCCTTCAAGATGGCCTAAGAGACGTTTTCCAAGCTGCTGTCGAAGACTTGATCGCACGAAGCATGTTGCGCGTGCTCAATGTCAACCATTCCGAGTTCCAGGCCATGGATATCTTCGTGGCGCAGACCCAAACGGATGTCCCTTTCTGGGGTACCAATATCCAGACACTGCGAGACGATGGCCTGCTTGGCCAGCTGATCAGCTCGTTCATTCCCTGGAATGTATATGTGGCCTGGGGTCCAGATGAAAGCCACCGAACGGCCAGACACGCCGAGACTGAAAACGGACTCTTGGATGTATTGCACCAAATGGTGTTTGGGAAAACATTGGTCGAGAGCTTGCAAGCCACTCTGAGTCACTGCAAATGACATATGACTTCCTGGGGCATGTGCGAAGGCGGTCTAGAGCACGAAGTACAGCGATCACTTCAGCAGTAAAGACGGTACAGCCAGGAAACAGGGAGCGTTGTTCAATGTGGTCGCCATGAACATAGGCGTAACCCACTACCTCCGACCTGGGAGCCACCAGTATATACGACTTCTGCATCACGGAACGTACCAAGGATCTCCAGAAACTGTTGAAGTGTATGTGGTGAAACCGCCGCCTTTGGATCGCAGGACAATTGCAGCTGAAGCTGTAGACGAGGGATGGACCAAGGAGGGATATGAGATTGGCATGAGAATGCGGGAGGTAGGGGTAAGGACTCTAGTGAGGAAAGGTGAGTATATACCCGAACCGCGATTGGCAGTCCTGATCTGGTTCGACGTTCTGGAGAGGGAAGGGCGGTATTTGGAAACAAAAGCCTGTGATTAGGATGACGAGGCGAAGCGTGAACGTCGACGGCATATGAAGCCAATATCTGTTGCCGGCGAAACCTCAAGGGAGGGATGCCAGCTTCAGCGAGGAGACTTGGCACATGGCGGGTGTGGAAAGCCCCTGTTGCAAGACGAACACCACTGAAGAATGGGATCCAAGGTCCGCAATGCTGAAGGTGCCGCAGAGTCATACACCTGGCTCCCATAATCCAAGCGTGATAATATTAGGGCCTTTAAGAGATGCAGCAGAGTTTGACGGCCGGCTCCCCAGGCAGTGTGGCCGAGACAGTGCAGTATATTTCGATGCCGCCAGCATTTTCGTTTCAACTGACGGAGGTGTGGTCCCCAAGTCAGTCGGTTGCCCAACAGCATGCCGAGAAACCGGTGCGTTTCTGCAACATGAAGCTGTTCGTCAGCAAGTTAGAGTATCGGGTAAGGATGAACGACCCGACGACGACAAAAGTGCATCACTCGGGTTTTGGATGCTGAGAAAGTGAAGCCGTGCGCTGAGGCCCATGATTTTTTTTTGTGGTTTTAGGGCGCACAACTTCTACGGTCATTAGCGCCCAGACAAGAACAGATTCGCTAGATCTAAAAAAAAAATTGGTAACTGCCAGTTAGAACCTCAAGAAGAGGCTAAAACCGAAAGGTAAAAGACAAAGGGGTTAAATATCCTTTGACAAGTTGGCCAAGTTGATAAAACGTAAAACCCGAGCAGCTGCTCGTGTGTCATCAGCTAAAATTTCCTCCAGAGTAGACGGAAAGTGAAGGGCTACACGGAGATGATTAAAATTAACACAAGTCAGTAAAACATGTCGCACTGTCAGCAGTTCACCGCAGGAGCACAGCGTTGCAGGGTCGGCGAAGAGCAAGTGACGGTGGCTGAAACGGCAGTGACCGATCCGCAACCGGGCCAGGATGACCTCTCGCCGAGAGGGGCGTGAAGAGGTCTTTCAACCCGTCGGGATCGGTTTTACAGTTCGCAATTTATTGTTGTACAGTGAAAACCACGCACTGTGCCATGACACGATACTCCGGCGAAGAGCCCGTTTCACATCGTCCAATGGGACGCAAAAGGTAGCCATGCGAGGCAAAAGAGCTGCGGCCTTGGCTGCTATGTCGGCGGCCTCATTCCCGGGCACACCCACATGGCCAAGGACGAACAGGAAAGAAACATGACAGCTGTCATCTGCTAGCAACTGGAGGGAGCGTTGGATCCGATACACGAGAGGATGGTTCGAGAAAGGGTCCTTAAGACTCTGCTGGGCACTAAGGGAGTCAGAACATACGGCATAGAAAGGTTCGCGGTGGCGGCAGGTATACAAAACGGCCTGGTGGAGGGCAAAAAGCTCAGCCGTGAAGTTCGAGCACCGGTCAGGGAGCTTGTATTGGAAACGGTTGTCGCCGACGACGAAGGCAGATCCGACACCGGCAGTGCTCTTGGAACCATCAGTGTAAATAAATATGGCATTATCGAACCGCGAACGGAGTTCGACAAGCCTCGAGCGGTACACCAAATCCGGAGTGCTCTCCTTGGGGAGCGAACTAAGTTCAAGGTGAGTGTGAACCTGGGCCTGATGCCATGGTGGCAATGGGCTTTCGCTCAACCGATAGGTGGAAGGAAGGGTAAAATCGAGCCGCTGTAGTAGGCGACGAAACCGAACGCCAGGTGGACGCAAGGCAATCGCAGACAACTGATAGTGGCGATCGAGTGAGTCGTCAAAAAATAATCTGTAAGATGGATGGTTGGGCATCGACCGTAGGCGGCATGCGTACCGACACAAGAGTATGTCACGCCGAGTGGTCAAGGGTAATACAGCAGCCTCGGCATACAGACTTTCAACAGGGCTGTTATAAAATGCACCGGTCGCCAGACGTAATCCCCGATTGTGGATAGAGTTGAGACGGCGGAGAATCGACGGCCGTGCAGAGGAGTATACAAGGCTTCCGTAGTCGAGCTTCGACTGAACAATGGCCTGGTAAAGGTGAAGTAGGACGGTACGATCCGCTCCCCATGACGTGCCACTGAGGACACTAAGAACGTTAAGGGATCGGGCACAATGGGCAGCCAGGTAGGACACGTGTGTGGACCAGCAAAGTTTACGATCCAACATAAGTCCCAAGAATTTCGTAGTCTCCACAAAAGGGAGAGCAACGGGGCCGAGACGCAGGGATGGAGGAATAAATTCCTTGTATCTCCATAAGTTTATACACACCGTTTTCTCAGTGGAGAATCGGAAGCCATTCGCGATGCTCCAGGAATATAGACGGTCAAGACAGCGTTGGAGACAACGCTCCAAGAGATACGTCCGCTGGGCGCTGCAATAAATTGCAAAATCGTCTACAAAAAGGGATCCGGAAACGTCGGCTGAAAGGCAATCTACGATCGGATTGATTGCAATGGCAAAGAGAGCCACACTCAAGCCTAGCCCTGCGGTACCCCATTTTCCTGGCGAAAGGTATCTGACAAAACAGAGCCCACCCGTACCCGGAACTTGCGATCCGCCAAAAACGCTTGAAAGAAAAGAGGAAGGCGGCCCCGAAGGCCCCATGTGTGCAATGTGCGGAGAATGCCCGCTCTCCAACAGGTATCGTATGCCTTCTCCAAGTCGAAGAACACTGCTACTGTTTGACGCTTCTTTAGAAAGTTGTTCATTATGAAGGTCGACAAGGTAACGAGGTGGTCAGCAGCAGAGCGGTGTCGACGAAAACCGCATTGGATATTAGTCGGGAGGCGGCGAGATTCGAGGAGCCAGACCAACCGAGCGTTAACCATGCGATCCATCACCTTGCAGACGCAGCTCGTCAGAGAAATGGGGCGATAACTGGAAGGAAGGTGTTTGTCCTTCCCTGGCTTGGGGATGGGGACAACAATGGCTTCACGCCAACTTGTGGGAACATGACCTTCAGTCCATATGCGATTATAGGTACTAAGAAGAAAGCACTTGCCCACAGGAGAGAGGTTCTTCAGCATCTCAATATGGATGGAATCAGGACCAGGAGCAGAAGATCGGGACAGGGCGAGAGCACGCTCTAGCTCCTGAATGGTAAAGGCGACATTATAATTTTCACGATTAAAAGAGCGGAAAGAAGGCGGCCGTGCCTCCTCTACCTGTTTGCGAGGGAGAAAGGCAGGGTGGTAATGGGCAGAGCTCGAAACCTCCGCAAAGAAACGACCCAATGCGTTTGAAACATCAGCTGGGTCCACGAGGACTGCGTTCTCCACGGTCAGGCCAGGAATCGGGGAGTGGACCTTGATGCCGGACAAACGGCGTAGGCCACCCCAAACAACCGTGGAGGGAGTAAAACGGTTAAAAGAACTAGTAAAAGCAGTCCAGCAAGCTTTCTTGCTGTCGTTTATGATACGACGGCACTGCGCTCTCATACGTTTGTAATGGATGCAATTCTCCAAAGTTGGGTGGCGGCGGAAGGTGCGTAAAGCACTGCGCCGGGCTCGAAGCGCGTCGCGGCAGGCTGCAGTCCACCAAGGGACCTGGACACGACGTGGAGAAAAGGATGTACGAGGTATGGAACGTTCAGCAGCAGTGAGAATAACCTCTGTGAGGTAGTCGACCTGACTGTCACAGTTGGGAAAATTCTGATTGTGAAAAACAGCCATGGAAGAATAAAGCCCCCAGTCGGCTTTAGAAATGTTCCAACTGGTGGGACGTGGAGATGGGGAATGATGTAGGAAGTGGATGATACAAGGGAAATGGTCACTCGAGTACGTGTCAGGAAGTGCATACCACTCAAACCGACCGGCAAGCTGAGGAGTGCATATTGCGAGGTCTATATGGGAATAAGTGTGTGTTGTGTCAGAAAGGAAGGTCGGTGCACCGGTGTTGAGGCAGACAAGATCGAGGTGGTGGAGAATGTCCACCAAAAGGGAGCCTCTCGGACAAGGTGCCGGAGAGCCCCATAGGGGGTGGTGGGCATTAAAGTCGCCTACCAACACGAAAGGTGAAGGGAGCTGGTCAACAAGGTTTAGCACATCTGCCCTAGTAAGGGCAGATGACGATGGCGAATATATATTACAGAGGGAGAAGGTAAATGTGGATAAGGTGATGCGGACGGCAACTGCCTGTAGGTGAGTGTGCAAGGAAATGGGATGGAAATAGACGTCGTCTCGAAGGAGCATCAGAACCCCTCCATGGGCTGGGACACCTTCCACGGGTGGCAGGTCGACCCGCACAGAGGTGTAGTGTGGAAAGTCTGCACGATCACGTGGACGCAACTTAGTTTCCTGGAGGCAGACTAGAAGCGGGCAGTGCAATCGAAGGAGTAGTTTTAACTCCTCCCGATTAGAACGAATGCCGCGAATGTTCCATTGAAGGAGCGCCATGATAAAAATGAGAGAAGAAATAAGGATAAAAACCAAGTAGCGAGCGGGGTCACCTCGACGGCCGCTGAGGACCGGATTTCGAGGGAGCACTGCTACCGCTGTCTGGGGGCAAAGGGTCATGTTCCATTGGTTCGACCGACACGCCTGCCACCTCCCTCAGTTGATCAGGAGGGGCAGTTTCCGCCGCCGGTAAAGGGCCGGGCGCCCGGCAAACGGAGCGTCCCGGTGAAACAGAAGACGGCCGAGGCCGGCAACTGTTGGACGGCGTGACAGATGGGTCACGCCTCGGCGGGGAAGGAGAGGAACTCTTTTTCTTGTCAGCTCTTCTGGAAGAGTGACGGCGGGAAGAGGCAGTTGACAGTTGGGAAGCCTGAGAACGCAGAAAATCCTCACGGACGGATTCCTTTTTCAAGGTCCGGGCATCTTGTTTAGGTGCCTGCGGTTTACTAGAGGTAGTTGAAGACTGTACCTTAGAAGCAGCAGGAGGAAGCGGGGACGTGGAACGGGCAATCTTCGGGCTGGCGGATCACACAACTGTGTCGGCGAAAGTGAAATAACAAGTCTGGGTACTGGAATCCTTATTAGGTCGAGTTGAGATGAGGACCTTACTGTATGTACCCGCTGGGAGGACAGTGGGCTTTCGACTCGCCAACAACTTTCGAGCGGCAGATGTTGATACCTTCTCCGTGACCCGAATTTGCTGAATGATTTTTTCATCCTTATATACAGGGCAGTCGCATGGTCGCCGTTGCAGTTAAGGCAGTGAGGGGACGGAGGTGGGCAATCCCCCTCATGGGCATCCCTACCACAAGTGACATTTTGCTGCATGTGGGCAATGTTCACGGGTATGGTTGTACCTGTGGCATTGGTAGCAGCGCGTTGGGTTTGGAATATAAGGGCGGACTGAGATAACTTCGTACCCTGCTTTGACCTTCGACGGGAGGTCAACTCTGTCGAATGTCAAAAACACGGTACGAGTCGGTGTCAGCTGGTTATCTACCTTTTTCATCACCCTGTGGACGGCTGTCACACCCTGATCGGACATATAGGACCGGATGTCGTCATCAGACAACCCGTCAAGGGATCTCGTAAAAACTACCCCACGTGACGAGTTGAGTGTGCGGTGCGCTTCTACTTTGACTGGAAACGTGTGTAATAACGTAGTCCGGATAAGTTTCTGGGCTTGGAAAGCACTGTCCACTTCCAGCAACAATGAGCCATTGCGCTGACGTGAACAGGTTTTAACAGGGCCAGCAATTGCATCAACACCTTTCTGTATAACGAAAGGATTGACAGAAGTGAAATCTTTTCCGTCGGTGCGCGACACAACAAGAAATTTCGGCAAATTAGGCAGAGTCTTCTTTTGCTGAGGCGAATCTATCTTACGTTTCTGGGTCAGTGTCAGTGAAGAAGAGAAGGAAGTCATTGCGGAAGTGTCCCCCGTGATTACCGGCGTCTCCGATGGCGCGCTCCTTCCTAGTGGGGGCCCTCTCCGAGGGCTTACCCGCCTTAGGTGATTGTTCACACCTCAGGTCACACCTCCCGAGAACTGACGGAGGGACCAATCGGCACGTTCGGAAGGTACCAGCTCGGGTAATCACCCCTCCCTGGGCCTGGCCTTTACCAGGGGGTACGTACGTGCCCTACTTGTCTACCCGGGGCGGGGAATTACGCGTTACCCCGTCACCTGCTACGCATGATAATGCGTGGGTCGGCCTTCAGACACGCACAGGGAGGAAAGAAGAAGAATAGAGGAAGTGAAGAGAAAGAAGGAAAGGTGTCTCAAACGCCGAGGCGGAGACTAATGAGGAGAAGAAGGCGAGGAGAGGACAAGGAGAGAGAGACAGAAACAAAGGGTAAGAAAGGAAGGAACCAAGGAATAAGAGTAACGACAACAAGAAAACACCTGAAATCGTGAAATACGCCCGTCTCCGGGCGAAGGCATAAACCGGGAGGGAAAGTGAAGCAGCCTGGGGCAGAAGAAAGGCCGCTCCGGCTCGGGGCCCCGTGCGCGCCACACACGTACCCACAAAAGAACTGTGGGCCTCCTGGGGGGGGCTGTCGTTGATAACTTTACGACATTGAGCTCTCAGACGTTTATAATTTATAGAATTCTCCAACGTCGGGTGGCGGTGGAAGGTGCGTAAAGCACGTCGCCGGGGTCTAAGCGCGTCGCAACAGGCTGCAGTCCACCAAGGGACCGGGACACGACGTGGAGAAGAGGATGTACGAGGTATGGAATATTCGGCAGCCGTGAGAATAGCCGCAGAGAGGTATTCGACTTGACTGTCACGAGTGGGAAAATTCTGATCGTGAAAAACACTTTATCAGGAGGGGCAGCATCTGCCGCTGATAAAATGCCGGTTGCCCGGCTAACAGTAGTGAGTCCCGGCGAGACAGAAGATGATCGGGGCCGACTACTGTTGGATGGCGTGCCGGATGGGTCACGCCTCGGCGGGGAAGGAGAGGAACTCTTTGTTGGCTCTTCTGGAAGAGTGACGGTGAGAAGTTGCGGTTGACGGTTGAGAAGCCTGAAACGCAGAAAATCTTCACGGACGGGTTCCTTTTTTAAAGTCCGGGCATCTTGTTTCGGTGCCCGCGGTTTATGAGGTTGATGAAGACAACTTTAGAAGCAGCAGGAGGAGGAAGCGGGGACGTGTAACGGGCAATCTTCGGGCTGGCGGATCGCACAACTGTGTCAGCGAAAGTGAAATCACAGGTCTGTGTACCTGCATCCTTAGTAGGTCGACTGGAGGTGAGGACCTTACTGTATGTGCCCACTGGGAGGACAGTGGGCTTTCGACTCGCCAACAACTTTCGAGCGGCAGATGTTGATACCTTTTCCGTAACCCGAATTTGCTGAATGACCTTATCCTTATATACAGGGCATTCCCGAGAGGAAGCCGCATGGTCACCGTTGCAATTTAGGCAGTGAGGGGACGGAGGTGGGCAATCCCCCTCATGGGAGTCCCTACCACAAGTGACATTTTACTGCATTAGGGCAAGATAGACGGGTGAGGTATCTGTGGCATTGGAAACAGCGCGTTGTGTGTGGTATATGAGCGCGGACGGGTATGCAAAGCAGGGTATGAAGTTATCTAACTTCATACCCTGCTTTGACCTTCGACGGGAGTTCAACTCTGTCGAACGCCAAGAACACAGTACGAGTTGGTGTCAGCTGGTTATCTACCTTTTTCAACACCTTATGCACGGCTGTTACACCCTAATCGGACATATACGTTTGTATGTCTTCGTCAGACAACCCATCAAGGGATCTCGTGAAGACTACCCCATGACGAGTTTAATGTGCGATGCGCTTCTACCTTGACAGGAAACGTGTGTAACAATGTTGTTCGTATCAGTTTCTGGGCCTGGAAGGCACTATCCGCTTCCAGCAACTATGTACCATTGCGCTGAAGTGAACATGTCTTATCAGGGCCAGCAATCTCGTCAACACCTTTTTGAATGACGAAAGGATTTACAGAAGTGAAATCTTTACCGTCGGTGCGAGAGTCAACAAGAAATTTCGGTAGATTAGGCAGAGTCTTCTTTTGCTGAGGCGAATCTATCTTTCGTTTCTAGGTCATCGTCACTGAAGAAGAGAAGCAAGTCATTGCGGAAGTGTCCCCCGTGATTACCGGCGTCTCCGATGGCGCGCTCCTTCCTAGTGGGTGCCCCCTCTGAGGATAGATAGGAAGTTTTGGACGCACAACAGCAAGGTTTTTAGCGTCCTGACAAGAGAATTAAACAACAGTATATGAAGTAAGCCTTGGCAACAACACGAACACACATTGCAAATCAGCGATGTAAAGTGGCAGACCGCAGTACCCAACCTTACAAGTCCTTAAAAGAAAATGAGTATAGAGGGACGCTGAGCGCTGATGTGAGGGGCATCAGCGAGCCCTCCTGTAACACACTAAAATCTCCGGCCTAAAAGCTTAGGCCAGAGTCGGGAACGTTCACAAAATTGTAAAACGTTCGTCACACTCGTCTCGTCAGCAAAAAACAGTGGGTAGGTCACGACCAAGTTCAGCCGCTGCCCTCAGCACGATATAAAATACACTCAAAATGTGGCGTATAGTGATTTGCACGCCACAAGCATCACAAATCAGTGGATTCTCCTGACGGAATAAAAAACCTTGGGTCAAAGGGCTGTGTCCAATGCGAAGGTGCGTCAGTGTCACTTCGAAACGCCTGAATAGCTGGCAGGAGGTTCGCCATGGTCGGACAGTTGGTTTAACCAACCGCGGTTTATTACCTGTCACTGCCAGCCACGTCTCCTCCCACAACTGATGGACCTCTGGCGCAGCACAGAGTAGACGTCCCGCAAGGGAATGGCACACAGTGACACTGGGGTCACCTCAGGCCGCCTTGGCAGCCACATCAGCCACTATATTTCCCCATATTCCTACATGCCCAGGTACCCAAAGAAATGACACCTCTTTACCCCGCCGTTGGAGGAGGTACAGTTGGTCATGGATCAATTGTATTATAGGTTCAGCCGGGTACATGACTTGCAGTGATTGGAGGGCACTAAGGGAACCGGAGCAGCGGAGAAATTTTGTACCTCGAGCACGCCGGATGTGTTCCACTGCCTGGAGGATAGCATGCAGCTCTGCCGAGAAAACCGAGTAGGCAGCGGGCAGGCGAATCCCTACGATGTGAGCTGGGAATACTGTTGAACACCCCACCGAGTCCCCTTGTTTTGATCAGTGTACACCACTGTACAATCACGATGCTTATTTAAAATGTTAAAAAATTCTGACAAACGCCATGTCAGAGGTGCAATCTCTGAGGGCTTACCCGCCTTAGGTGATTGTTCACACCTCAGGTCACACATCCCGAGAACTGACAGAGGGACCAATCGGCGTGTTCGGAAGGTACCAGCTCGGGTAATCACCCCTCCCTGTGCCTGGGCTTTATCAGGGGGTACAGGTATAAAACAATGTGAGAAAATTTACCAAGCAAAGGGTGTAACACGTCGAAAAATAAAAGGAACAAATAAACAACACCGAGAAAGGAGACTATAGCCGAGTATCTTCACTGGGTGATCACAGTACTAATAGTATAACATCTGGCCACTCTGACACATTAAAACCACCTACATAAAAGTGCTAGGTAACTAGAGGATAGATTGATAGAAAGATAGATACTGAACACTCAATAAAATTCAGATGGAATTATACAATCCACTCGCACGAATAAAATTTAAAACTATCAACCATAGAGGCATCGTCTGCTAAAACCGAGCTCATGGCGCCAGGAAATTTAAAACCTCGCCTCTGGACGGCGAGGTTAGTGCATTCCAATAAAATGTGGGCGCCTGATAAATCGGCGCCACAGCGACACTGGGGTGGGTCCTCGCGACGGAGGTGCCCATGTTTGTCAGCCAAGAATGGGCAAAGCGGAGCCAGCAGAGAACGATAGCGTGCCCGCGAGGGGCCCGTAGAGAGGACCTCCAGACGTCTGCCGTTTCCTTTATTGTCCGCAACTTGTTGGGCGTTTGGAGGGTATTGCCATTCTGTACTCCACAAACCGCAGGCCCGACGGCGTAGCATGGAACGTAGGTATACCGACCTCGAGAAGAGGTTTAGTGGTGGCAAGACTAATGTAAGCCTAAGTTACGTAAATTTAAGTGGACACCCCATGTTATCTATCGGTTATTGTTGTTCATATGAGGAGTATAATGTGAGCTGAAGCCCCCTTCACTTTATCGAGGCAGAGCTTTTTGATTGTTGACATAAAAATCCAAACAAAGTGGTTGATTTTACCCTATCGCTGCAAAAATTTGTTTTGCACATTTTAAAATTTTTAAATTGAAATGATCGTTATTAACAACCTATAAAATATAGAAAATTAAGAAACGTTTGTGCATTTTTCATTGAAAGAAATAAGGATTATACTCTGTTAACACACGCAGTAAAATGTATAAATGGTTGAAGCATTCGAACAGAACGATAATGAAAAAACGATTCCGACAGGATTCGAACTAAGATTTTTGGTGCTCAGCTACGCCAATAATTACAATCACTCTTACTGTAATATGTGTACATGCACTTTTATTCAAAGTTCAACGTTTATTATCCCGAGAATTTGAGAGTTGCATTTAATTACTTTGATTACTATTTGAAAACAAACAAATTACAGAAATCCGATACTCAGACTTCTTTTCCGCATTCTGTAAGAATCGTGCCATCAGAGACTAGAAACAATAGTGAACGAATCGTAGGAATTGATTCGTAATGTGAGATTGAATCTTAAGAATCGATTCCTGAAGAAGAATCGTGTTGCCCAACTATTCCAACGTTCTGGCAGATCCACGCGCTGCCAATTTTTTTTTTTTTTTTTTTTTTTTTTTTTTTTGTGGTTTTAGGGCGCACAACTTCTATGGTCATTAGCGCCCAGCTAAGAACATTGAATCGCTATGATCTAAAAAAAAATGGTGACTGTCAGAACATCAGCAAGAGGCTAAAAACGAAAGATAAAAGACAATTAAAAGGGTTAAATATCCTTGGATAGGTTGGCCAAGTTGATAAAACGCAAAACTCGAGCAGCTGCTCGTGTGTCATCAGCTAAAATTTCCTCCAGAGTAGACGGAAAGTGAAGGGCTACACGGAGGTGATTAAAATTAACACAAGTCAGTAAAACATGTCGCACTGTCAACAGTTCACCGCAGGAGCATAGCGGTGCAGGTTCGGCGGACAGCAAGTGACGGTGGCTGAAACGGCAATGACCGATCCGCAACCGAGCCAGGATGACCTCCTCCCGCCGAGAGGGGCGTGAGGATGTCCTCCAAGCGGTCGGGATCGGTTTGACAGTTCGCAATTTGTTATTGTACAGTGAAAGCCACACACTGTGCCATTGCGACACGATACTCCGGCGAAGAGCCCGTTGAACATCGTCCGATGGGACGCAAAAGGTAGCCATGCGAGGCAAAAGAGCTGCTGCCTTGGCTGCTGTGTCGGCGGCCTCGTTCCCGGGCACACCCACATGGCCAGGAACCCACAGGAAAGAAACGTGACAGCTGTCATCAGCCAGCAACTGGAGGGAGCGTTGGATCCGATACACGAGAGGATGGTTCGAGAAAGGGTCCTTAAGACTCTGCAGGGCACTTAGGGAGTCAGAACATATGGCATAGAAAGGGTGGCGGTGGCGGCAGGTATACAAAACGGCCTGGTGGAGGGCGAAAAGCTCAGCCGTGAAGTTTGAGCACCGGTCAGGGAGCTTGTATTGGAAACGGTTGTCCCCGACGACGAAGGCAGATCCGACACCGGCAGTGCTCTTGGAACCATCAGTGTAAATAAATACGGCATTATCGAACCGCGAACGGAGTTCGACAAGCCTCGAGCGGAATACCAAATCCGGAGTGCTCTCCTTGGGGAGCGAACTAAGTTCGAGGTGTGTGTGAACCTGGGCCTGATGCCACGGTGGCAATGGGCTTTCGCTCAACCGAAGGGTGGAAGGAAGGGTAAAATCGAGCCGCTGTAGCAGGCGGCGAAACCGAACTCCCGGTGGAAGCAAGGCAATCGCAGACAACTGATATTGGCGATCGAGTGAGTCGTCAAAAAATAATCTGTAAGATGGATGGTTGGGCATCGACCGTAGGCGGCATGCGTACCGACACAAGAGTATGTCACGTCGATTGGTCAAGGGTAATACAGCAGCCTCGGCATACAGACTTTCAACAGGGCTGGTATAAAATGCACCGGTCGCCAAACGTAATCCACGATGGTGGATAGAATTGAGACGGCGGAGAATAGACGGCCGTGCTGAAGAGTATACAAGGCTTCCATAGTCCAGCTTCGACTGAACAATGGCCTGGTAAAGGTGAAGCAGGACGGTACGATCCGCTCCCCATGACGTGCCACTGAGGACACGAAGAACGTTAAGGGATCGGGCACAACGGGCAGCCAGGTAGGACACGTGTGTGGACCAGCAAAGTTTCCGATCCAACATGAGTCCCAAGAATTTTGTAGTCTCCACGAAAGGGAGAGCAACAGGGCCGAGACGTAGAGAAGGTGGAAGAAATTCCTTGTATCTCCAGAAATTGATACACACCGTTTTCTCAGTGGAGAATCGGAAGCCGTTTGCGATGCTCCAGGAATACAGACGGTCAAGACAGCGTTGGAGAGAACGCTCCAAGAGACACGTCCGCTGGGCGCTACAATAAATTGCGAAATCGTCAACAAAAAGAGATCCGGAGACGTCGGCTGAAAGGCAGTCCACGATCGGATTGATTGCAATGGCAAAGAGCGCCACACTCAAGACGGAGCCCTGTGGTACCCCATTCTCCTGGCAAAAGGTATCTGACAAAACAGAGCCCACCCGCACCCGGAACTTGCGATCCGCCAAAAACGCTTGAATGAAAAGAGGAAGGCGGCCCCGAAGGCCCCATGTGTGCAACGTGCGGAGAATGCCCGCTCTCCAACAGGTATCGTATGCCTTCTCCAAGTCGAAGAACACGGCTACTTTTTGACGCTTCTTCAGAAAGTTGTTCATAATGAAGGTCGACAACGTAACGAGGTGGTCAGCAGCAGAGCGGTGTCGACGAAAACCGCATTGGATATTAGTCAGGAGGCGGCGAGATTCGAGGAGCCAGACCAACCGAGCGTTAACCATGCGTTCCATCACCTTACAGACGCAGCTCGTCAGAGAAATAGGACGATAACTGGAAGGAAGGTGTTTGTCCTTCCCTGGTTTGGGGATGGGGACAACGATGGCTTCACGCCAACTTGTGGGAACATGACCTTCAGTCCATATGCGATTGTAGGTACTAAGAAGAAAGCACTTGCTCGCAGGAGAGAGGTTCTTCAGCATTTCAATGTGAATGGAATCGGGCCCGGGAGCAGAAGACCGGGACAGGGCGAGAGCACGATCTAGCTCCTGCATGGTGAAGGCGACGTTATAATTTTCCCGATTAAAAGAACGGAAAGAAGGCGGCCGTGCCTCCTCTACCTGTTTGCGAGGGGGAAAGGCAGGGTGGTAATGGGCAGAGCTCGAAACCTCCGCAAAGAAACGACCCAATGCGTTGGAAACATCAGCTGGGTCCACGAGGACCGCGTTCTCCACGGTCAGGCCAGGAATCGGGGAGTGGACCTTGATGCCGGACAAACGGCGTAGGCCACCCCAGACAACCGTGGAGGGAGTAAAACGGTTAAAAGAACTAGTAAAAGCTGTCCAGCAAGCTTTCTTGCTGTCGTTTATGATACGACGACACTGCGCTCTCATACGTTTGTAATTGATGCAATTCTCCAAAGTTGGGTGGCGGCGGAAGGTGCGTAAAGCACGGCGCCGGGCTCGAAGTGCGTCGCGGCAGGCTGCAGTCCACCAAGGGACCTGGACACGACGTGGAGAAGAGGATGTACGAGGTATGGAACGTTCAGCAGCAGTGAGGATAACCTCTGTGAGGTATTCGACCTGACTGTCACAGTTGGGAAAATTCTGATTGTGAAAAACAGCCATGGAAGAATAAAGCCCCCAGTCGGCTTTAGAAATGTTCCAACTGGTGGGACGTGGAGATGGGGAATGATGTAGGAAGTGGATGATACAAGGGAAATGGTCACTCGAGTACGTGTCAGAAAGTGCATACCACTCAAACCGACCGGCAAGCTGAGGAGTGCATATTGCGAGGTCTATATGGGAATAAGTGTGTGTTGTGTCAGAAAGGAAGGTCGGTGCACCGGTGTTGAGGCAGACAAGATCGAGGTGGTGGAGAAGGTCCACCAAAAGGGAGCCTCTCGGACAAGGTGCCGGAGAGCCCCATAGGGGGTGGTGGGCATTAAAGTCGCCTACCAACACGAAAGGTGAAGGGAGCTGGTCAACAAGGTTTAGCAAATCTGCCCTAGTAAGGGCAGATGACGATGGCGAATATATATTACAGAGGGAGAAGGTAAATGTGGATAAGGTGATGCGGACGGCAACTGCCTGTAGGTGAGTGTGCAAGGAAATGGGATGGAAATAGACGTCGTCTCGAAGGAGCATCAGAACCCCTCCATGGGCTGGGACACCTTCCACAGGTGGCAGGTCGAACCGCACAGAGGTGTAGTGTGGAAAGTCTGCACGATCACGTGGACGCAACTTAGTTTCCTGGAGGCAGACTAGAAGCGGGCAGTGCATTCGAAGGAGTAATTTTAACTCCTCCCGATTAGAACGAATGCCGCGAATGTTCCATTGAAGGAGCGCCATGATAAAAATGAGAGAAGAAATAAGGATAAAAACCAAGTAGCGAGCGGGGTCACCTCGACGGCCGCTGAGGACCGGTTTTCGAGGGAGCACTGCTATCGCTGTCCAGGGGCAAAGGGTCGTGGTCCATAGGTTCGACCGACGCGCCTGCCACCTCCCTGAGTTGATCAGGAGGGGCAGTTTCCACCGCCGGTAAAGGGCCGGGCGCCCGGCAAACGGAGCGTCCCGGTGAAACAGAAGACGGCCGAGGCCGGCAACTGTTGGACGGCGCGACAGATGGGTCACGCCTCGGCGGGGAAGGAGAGGAACTCTTTTTCTTGTCAGCTCTTCTGGAAGAGTGACGGCGGGAAGAGGCAGTTGACGGTTGGGAAGCCTGAGAACGCAGAAAATCCTCGCGGACGGGTTCCTTTTTCAAGGTCCGGGCATCTTGTTTAGGTGCCCGCGGTTTACTAGATGTTGACTAAGACTGTACCTTAGAAGCAGCAGGAGGAAGCGGGGACGTGGAACGGGCAATCTTCGGGCTGGCGGATCGCACAACTGTGTCAGCGAAAGTGAAATCACATGTCTGGGTACTGGAATCTTTGGTAGGTCGAGGTGAGGTGAGTACCTTACTGTATGTACCCGCTGGGAGGACAGTGGGCTTTCGACTCGCCAACAACTTACGAGCGGCAGATGTTGATACCTTCTCCGTAACCCGGATTTGCTGGATTACCTTCTCATCCTTGTATACAGGACAGTCGCGAGAGGAAGCCGCATGGTCACCGTTGCAGTTTAGGCAGTGAGGGGACGGAGGTGGGCAATCCCCCTCATGGGCGTCCCTACCACAAGTGACACACTTTGCTGCATTTGGGCAATGTTCACGGGTATGATTGTACCTGTGGCATTGAAAACAGCGCGTTGGGTTAGGCACATAAGGTCGGACAGAGATGACTTCATACCCTGCTTTGACCTTCGACGGGAGGTCAACTCTGTCGAACGTCAAAAACACAGTACGAGTCGGTGTCAATTGGGTATCGACCTTTTTCATCACCCTGTGGACGGCTGTCACACCCTGATCGGACATATACGATTGGATGTCTTCATCAGACAACCCGTCAAGGGATCTCGTAAAAACTACCCCCCTTGACGAGTTGAGTGTGCGGTGTGCTTCTACCTTAACGGGAAACGTGTGCAACAACGTAGTACGTATCAGTTTTTGGGCTTGGAAGGCACTTTCCACTTCCAGCAACAATGTGCCATTGCGCTGACGTGAACAGGTTTTAACAGGGCCAGCAATTGCATCTACACCTTTCTGTATAACGAAAGGATTGACAGAATTGAAATCCTTTCCGTCGGTGCGAGAGACAACCAGAAATTTAGGCACATTAGGCAGAGTCTTTTTAGGCTGAGGCGAGTCTAACTTACGTTTGTGGGTCAACGTCACGAAAGAAGATAAGGAGGAAGTCATCGCGGAAGTGTCCCCCGTGATTACCGGCGTCTCCGATGGCGCGCTCCTTCCTAGTGGGGGCCCTCTCCGAGGGCTTACCCGCCTTAGGTGATTGTTCACACCTCAGGTCACACCTCCCGAGAACTGACGGAGGGACCAATCGGCACGTTCGGAAGGTACCAGCTCGGGTAATCACCCCTCCCTGGGCCTGGCCTTTACCAGGGGGTACGTACGTGCCCTACTTGTCTACCCGGGGCGGGGAATTACGCGTTACCCCGTCACCTGCTACGCACGATAATGCGTGGGTCGGCCTTCAGACACGCACAGGGAGGAAAGAAGAGGAGGATAGGAAATGAAGAGAAAGAAGGAAGAAGTGTCTCAAACGCCGAAGCGGAGACTAATGAGGAGAAGAAAGCTAGGAGAGTACAAGGAGAGAAAGATAGAAAACAAAGGGTAAGGAAGGAAGGAACGAAGGAAGAAAAACCACAACAAGAACCACAGTAGCTCACGAAATATGCCCGTCTCCGGGCGAAGGCATAAACCGGGAGGGACAGTGAAGCAGCCTGGGGCAGAAGAAAGGCTGCTCCGGCTCGGGGCCCCGTGCGCGCCACACACGTACCCACAAAAGAACTGTGGGCCCCCTGGGGGGACGCGCTGCCAATGTAGCCTTGCCTTTCCCCTACCAAGACGTTGATTCGGTTTCCAACGCTTTGAGTTTGATTGTTGTTTCGGAGTTGCGCGCGAGTGTATTACTGCTTATGCAACCAAGTCAGGCTTGTTAACATTTAATATTGGCAGTGAAAGTGTAGTAAGACACTAAACACCAGTTTTTCATCACTTTTATAGCGAAAATTCTTAATGCCCCCATAACTATTATATGGACGCCCTTGCTATGTCAATTAGACGAACTACAGAGTGGCCAGTTCGCCCAATTTAACGGAGGAGCGCCATACGTAAGGCAGAGATACTGACTGTAAACAGCTTTAACTTTACTTTGTTGACAGTTATCCCATGTACCTGCATAATGATATAGGCCTATCGTCCGGAACTAGTATTTGCACCAACCTCATTACTTACTGTTCGGTTGCCACACACCTTTGCAGAGCAGCAAGTGGTGCCCTTCAACGCATGCCGTACAGTTTCTTCCGGGGCAGAGATGTTTTACACAGCGTAGCAAGCGAATAATTTTACACTCTTGCTGCCCTGCCTGATAAACTGTAGACTGAGTATTGAAAACACACTTAACCGTTAAGCGATCCCGGATATGGAGTGAAAGGACTCAAACCAGTGGCGAACACAGCGACAGGATAGGAGGAGGATGACGAGGACGAAGAACAACATACGCTTCAAGAAACGTTCGTAAACATATGTGAACAAGCGAATGGGATTATAAATTTTCTGTTTAAAAAGTAGCCTCAGTCTGATGGTAGGGTGTAGGTTAACAGAGGGGTTTCTTTTTCGCAAGTGAGCGCCGAAGGCGCGAATTTTTGGGCTGAAACCAGTGATCGATGGTACATTCTGTTGCTGTTATCTGTAATTTACGAGGATGAACACAGATTATTATCTACAATACCTAAGTATTAATGTTTTATCCTGTTGGCACTGTGAATTACGTTTACTCAAAACAATTGAAGCGGTGGTCTTAGGTTCCTGCCTTTGAAATGATATATTCGTAAAAGTCTTAACATTCGCCTTTTCGCAACACATCGTTTCGATATCACCGGATTCTTTATATGGCTTCGAGAATATATCTCGTTTGGACGCCGCCGTCGTGCTTTGTAATATATCTTCAAAATTACTAAACTTCCTACATACAAAGACAAATAACCCACAGACATTACCACTTATATCGTTACTACGTCAATTTGTGATATCTTTGAATTGGTGCTGCAGGCTATCGAATATTAAAATATATAAAGAAGTATACACACAGCTAAAATAAAGAAACAAGTGGAATATCTTCCAAAATAAACATCACAGCCTTGCAGCAGTATAAACAACGATATTACAACTCAAATATTAAATGTAAATTAGAAATACAAGTACGTGTAAGAACAACTATAACATCTAATTGTATTCGCAAAATCACCTAAATATGGTTAAGTACCGAAATGAATTCACTGTGAGAACGTAATATACCAGTATAAGAAATAATTTAATACTATATAAATACGCTAACACGAAACTGAGGGTACATATAGATTTTTAATATTAATCATACAATAAGGCCAATAAAACGTAGGCCTCCATTATTCGAAAGGTGGGTTGTCATAGATGTTGCGAATATAAAAATTATGGGTAAAGTGCAGTTTATGAGTCCGCGAGTATTGCTTCATGTGTAGACGTTGGCTTCGTTCGAAGAGCTGCCAGAAAGCTACTTGGGAGCCAGGAAACAGGCACTACTGCGCATGCGCGTCAACGATGACGTCACGTGTCCGTGCTTGGTGCTTGGGCTCTTCGAACTCCTACGTGACTTCTTGTAGTTTGTTCCTGATTGTCGCCTATTGTTTACCTCAACACAATGAGCAGCGCCAGAAACACCGGAAATAATATTGTTGTTGGGTGTTTAAATGGGACTCAACTGCTGGGTTATCAGTCCCCTGCTCCCAGCTAAGAGTTAACTTCTAAAAATTTCCGTTTTGTCGTATTGAGCCACCACTCTGCACACTTTAAAATCCTGAATTGTCATTAAGCGTAAAATGACAGCGGCCCATTGTTTTGGTGGGGTTGAAGCCTGACAGGGCGAGCTTATAAGCCCCACCACTAAATAGACCAATAAAAGCCAGTTGCGCGAATGTGGACAACAGTCAATAGTGCACCACAACGGGAAGTTGGTGGGTCCTCTCGTCTTAGAAGGTGGCCGTGTGACAACCACGTATGTCCAATACGTAGTCTGCAGAGGACTACTGACTCCCTACGAGAGGCTCGCAGGGAGGATCGCCACACGGCTGTGGTGGGCTTGACTATGCGCAGCTTATTTGGTTCGGTCAAGCGTGCCAATTACGAGGTCCAAATACGCGGAACCTTATGGGTCAGTTGATGTCTGAAGTCCTGGTCTTGGAGACCTATCTTTAAGGGCCGTGATGTGGTAGCCTGCTTGGCCAGGCGATCAACCCGTTCGTTACCCGGAATGCCTACCTGGCCCGGGGTCCAAATGAAAACCACCGAATGGCCTGACTCGCCAAGAGTGAAAACGGCGTCCTGAATGGACCGAACCAAATGGAGCTGTGGCATAAACTGGTCAAGGGCGATCAAGCCACTCAGGTAGTCACTACAGATAACTATAGACTCCCCAGGGCAGTCGCAGAAATGTGTAAGAGCTCGATAGATGGCCACCAGCTCAGCTGTGAAAACACTAGTCCCACAGGGTAACGAATGCTGCTCAACATGGTCACCGTGAACATAAGCGTACCCAACACGACCGTCCACAAGGGAGCCGTCGGTGTATACTACTTCTGCACCACGGAAAGAATCAACGAGTGCCTGGAATTGACGACAAAGGACCATAGGCGAAACTGAGGCTTTCGAGTCACCGGACAAGTCTAATCGAAGCTGCAGGCGAGGTACAAACCATGGAGGTGTATTTTAAAATGTAGCGGAATGTGGTAGGGATAGGAAGGGATGCGATGGACGAAAGAAGGGAACGAACACGAACCGCAATCGGGAGACCCGACCGTGGACGTCGTCGTGTGGAAGGGAGAAGGGCAGCTGGGAACAGAAGCCTGTGATTCGGGTGGTCAGGTGAGGCGTGAATACGGGCGACATATAAAGCCAGTAGCTGCTGCCGGCGGATTCGGAGGGGGGAACCCCAGCTTCAGCAAGGAGACTTGTCACGGGACTTGTGCGGAAGGCGCCCGTCGCTAAACGTACGCCACTATGGTTTATTGGGTCCAAGACACGTAGTGCAGAAGGGGCTTTTCACGTGTGGTGACATCTGAAAGAGGTTTTAAGTTTTGAAGTAATTTAAAAATATTTGTCATAGTGTGTATCAGATATTTGTCGTAGAGTTGAGAATTTCGATATTAACTACCCATTTTCTCCTTTATGCGTAGGTCACGAGTCTAAATTATCAGAATACCTGACTTTCAGAAAATTTTCCACACAGTAAACACTCGTGGTCCCCACACAGGAACCGCTGTGGTGTAGAAACACCACATCTATTATTGAGTTCTACAAGAACCACAGCGAAAGGCTTAAACGAAAGCAGCAGTTGTGGGACGGTATGGTTGCTCATTTGAAGGAGAATTTTGTAAAGACATTTACCGCAACACAGTACGAGAACAAATGGAGATGTTAAGAGCTTACAAAAACGTTATTGATAAGTCTGCAAGAGGGAGGAAGGATTTTGAATTTAAGAAAGAACTGGACGAATTGTTTCATAAAAATTGTGCTATTTACCCTTAAATACTTCTCGATGGAACATGGTAGCTCCTACCATGATAATCTTGCAGAAATTACATTTATGTATGTTATATATGAATTAATTTCCTTAGATCCAGTGGCAGACACCACAGAAACGGCCGGTACTCGGGTACAGGTAACAAAAGTTACCTACTGCAGGTCCCTCCGATAATTCGGTAAGCTATATTTTTTCAAATTGTTCGTTTGATTATTTTTAAGTAGTTTAGAGTTGAAATTTGGGGTCAATTCGAGCAGGGAATACCACTCGTCGGCTTTGACCTATGAGGTAGTTTTGTTGTGCTGTATGACGTCATTAAATGTTCAAATGTTAAGCTTATGGGACTTAACTACGGGGTTATCAGTCCCTAAACTTACAAACTACTTACGAACTAGCTAAGACTAAGGACGGCACAAATATCCATGCCCGAGGGGAGATTCGAACCCCCTATCGTAGTGGCCGTGCAGACCGTGACTGGAGCGCATCAGTCTCCTCGGCAACCGCGGCCGGCTATGGCGTCATATCTGATGTTTCGAATGTAAGTAAATTATATCTCTTGAAATTTTTTATTAATTTAATTTCTTCTGATAAATTTTACTGTATGTAAATGTCACATCTAAGTAATTTTCTTTGTTTTAAAATGCGTATTTTTAAGTATCTTTAACGCGATTTTTTATTTTCCCTCTAATCTTATTAAGTAAGATTAAATACGAAATCCGTCAAATACGGCATAATACGTTGAATAGAAGGTTACGCTACGCTATGTCCCTTTGTTACGCTAATTGAGCACAGCCACGTGATATATTCAAACAACCACAGCTCACTGTACTAGCATTAATGCGATTAGTAGTCATTTAATACTATATTTTCCCGTGCAAATATGATTGCCTTAACATTAATTTGGGCAAACCTGTGATTGAAGTAAAAGACAGATATGAATGCATTCCGTGAGGCTTTTTTTTATTAATTGAAATAAAGATTCATATCGTATTTAAACGCACGCGTTCTTGCAAGAGGTTTAAATTCTATCAAATTTATGGTTTTCTGAGTTCAGTGTTACACGTCGGTTAAATTGTACTACGCTTTTCGCTGGGTTGCAGTGGTTATGTTGGTACCACTGGTTACGATGGAAACTCGGTTGATTAATAAATGTTTTTCGTGATAAGTGCAATTAAAACTTAAATTATTTTTCTGAACGGGCAAGGGTACATACAAGAACGTGTCGACTATAGAACAATTTTAGTTTTATATTTACTATGTTGCTAGTAAAAATTACACACTTTATGTGTTGCCAACATAAGCAATGGAGCCAGGCGAGAAGCGTTTTAAAATTTTACTTTTCGAGAGGGCAGGTGATTTACTAACTGGACAAGGGTACATCCAGAACCTGTCAACCATAGAGCATGAATAATGATAATTTCCACAAATTTGTAGCAAACTCCGAGGTAAGTTTTTTTACGAGGATAGGTGATTTATTGACCGGACATGGGTACATCGAAAATATGGTGCGAATTTCTAAAGCAGAGTTATGTTTAGAGTGAAATTGTAGTAGGTGAACATCAATGACGAGAAAACCTGTAAAAATCACGTTCATCATGAGCAGGTATTTTGCTAATAAAAGTAAATAACATCTATGGTTTTTTATTAATTTTATTTATTCATATGTTTGTTTATTGTACAATTTACGTTGCTTATAAAGTTATTCGTGTGGTGATTTATTGAGCTGTCTGTATTATCGAGAGATTGGTTTGGTTTTTACATTTATCTGAAAGTGATTTTGTTAATGATTGTTTTTTGTGGTATTATAATTTTGTGTCTTAGTTGTGTTTTATTCGTCTATCTATTCGTTTAAATTTTTTTATTACATTTTTTTTCTTCTTCTTATTAGCATGGATATCACAACGAAGTTTACTTCCTATTTTCTCCGTATTGCCATGGGCAATACTATGGTTGACAATATTAAATTCCTTCAGTTATTTGGGCTATTGGCTGAAGTTTTTTTATTGTAGTGAATGTGACCAACCAATGAAATTGACGAAGGTCTCACCATCTCGGACCCGTGACCTCTATGTTTGGAAATGTCGGAAAGACAACCGATGGAGATCCATAAGGAAAGGCACGTGGTTCGAGAAATCAAAGTTGGTCATGCGTGACATTATGTTAATGGTTAATTTTTGTTATGAATCTGCTGTATGTTTTGCTGCGCATGAATGTGGTGTGAATGTGGCTACAATTGTCGATTGGTATTCTTTCTGTGGGGAGGTTTGTGGAGACTTTTTGAAGCATAGGGGTAAGTTGGGTGGGCCGGGTGTGATTGTTGAGCTAGATGAATCGTGTTTTGATAAGAGGAAATATGGGAGGGGTGGGCCGCGTGTAGGTTTGTGAGTATGGGGGGCTGTCGTTTCGGGTGGGGGTAGTTCCGAAGTTGTGTTGAAAATTGTGGAAAATAGGACAAAAGAGGTTTTGGTTGATTTGATTGAAGAGTTTGTTGAAATTGGCTCTACTATCATGCCAGATTAATTTGCTTCATATAGGGATTTGGGGAAAAAGGGTTTTAACCACTTAACAGTTAACCACAAATTGCAATTCAAAAATTGTTCTACTGGAGCTTGTACAAACACCATAGAGGGTATTTGGGGGGCTGTTAAATCTGTTGTGAGGAGGGGGAAACTGCGCTCTTCTGCTCGGCAGTCTCATGTCTATGAGTATTGTTGGAGGAAGAGCGTCCCTCAAAATCATTGTATTTTTCAATCATTTTTGCTTCAAATTGCCAAAGTGTATCCACCATTGACCAATCGTCTTCCAGTGACTAAATCATTACATACAACTAACTGGTACCTTTCCGAGATCATTGTTATGTATTTGTGCCTAATTTCCTTGTCTTGAAGCTTTCCACTCTTATCCTTCTACACATGGACTTTCTGCTCTTTTGGCCTCACAAAACCAATTTCACTGCAGATTTAATAATTATCAGTATCATCAAAGAACCCCCTGAAAACACGTGTGTCCTTGACTGTCTTCCTAAATTCCTAGTCATTATATAGTTAATGATAGATCTGGTTCCCCTTCCTTCCCAAGTATAGCGGTGAATGTCCTTATGCTTAAAGAAAGAATGTGATAACTAGGCCCATACAGGAACAGAAATCCCAAAGTCTTGCTCCGTGTACTCTTAGACGTTAAGTTATAATACATATTTTGTTAGTGCATTGTAGCCTAATGCTCTGTTTCCTTGGAGTAATGTTACTGAAATTAACCAGAATGAATTTCTGAAAGTTCTGTAGTGTTTTTAATATTTGGACAAATTGTTGAGCATAAAGGGACAGATAAGGATGACACTATTGGGCTGGAAAGGGGTAACTACTTGCTCCAAGGTACTTTTGTTTGGAAAGTGTGCATGGTAATAGCACTCTCTGTGGTTACCAGTAATAATAGTAAGCTGTTGCTTTGATTTTAATGAGTTGTATAATACTCAGGGGAATCTATGACTATAGTGTGTGTTCATATATTGCTAGGTATGCATTCCCACTCAACTGCATGTATTCTTGTTAATTCTGGTTGGTCACATATTCTGATCTATATTACGTTTTATTTCTCTATCATGGATACTATTAGTGAAATTCTTAATTTGTGTGTTATGTTTCTAGAACCCTCAGAGTACATGTGACAGCCCTCCTCAGAAAAGGCAGAAAGTAACAGGCCAGACACAAATGAACAGAATACTAGAAGAAAGAAGTTATCAAAAACAGATGATGAAAATGGAAAAAGAAAGAACAGGAAAGATTTAATAGAACAAGAAAAATTAAAATTGAAACGTGCTGAAGTCGATACTATTAACGAACAAAAGCACTTGGCAGAGATCAGCCTAAACCTCAGGCGACTTTTAGACAGGATGAGCTACAATCCATTCCTTTAAGTCGTCCTGCTCTGGTTATCTCTGCCAAGTAGCTTAAAAATTACCTTTACTTCGTTACAAACTGAATGCTACATTTTTTCCTTCTTTCAATTCAAAGTCTTTTTTCCTCTTCCAGACTTTTTATAGTTTTCAATGTTCTTGCACTGTGCTGTGCTAAATGCCTTTCCAAAATTCTCCAAGTAAGCAGGGAGAGCAACAGGGCCGAGACGTAGAGAAGGTGGAAGAAGGTGGAAGAAATTCCTTGTATCTCCAGAAGTTGATACACACAGTTTTCTCAGTGGAGAATCGGAAGCCGTTTGCGATGCTCCAGGAAAATAGACGGTCAAGACAGCGTTGAAGAGAACGCTCCAAGAGGCAATTGCGAAATCGTCAACAAAAAGAGATCCGGAGACGTCGGCTGAAAGGCAATCTACGATCGGATTGATTGCAATGGCAAAGAGCGCCACACTCAAGACGGAGCCCTGTGGTACCCCATTCTCCTGGCAATAGGTATCTGACAAAACAGAACCCACCCGTACCCGGAACTTGCGATCCGCCAAAAACGCTTGAATGAAAAGAGGAAGGCGGCCCCGAAGGCCCCATGTGTGCAATGTGCGTAGAATGCCCGCTCTCCAACAGGTATCGTATGCCTTCTCCAAGTCTAAGAACACGGCTACTGTTTGACGCTTCCTTAGAAAGTTGTTCATAATGAAGGTCGACAACGTAACGAGGTGATCAGCAGCAGAGCGGTGTCGACGAAAACCGCATTGGATATTAGTCAGGAGGCGGCGAGATGCGAGGAGCCAGACCAACCGAGCGTTAACCATGCGTTCCATCACCTTACAGACACAGCTCGTCAGAGAAATAGGACGATAGCTGGAAGGAAGATGTTTGTCCTTCCCTGGTTTGGGGATGGGGATAACAGTGGCTTCACGCCAACTTGTGGGAACATGACCTTCAGTCCATATGCGATTGTAGGTACTGAGAAGAAAGCACTTGCCCGCAGGAGAGAGGTTCAACATTTCAATGTGAATGGAATCGGGCCCGGGAGCAGAAGATCGGGACAGGGCTAGAGCACGGTCTAGCTCCTGCATGGTGAAGGCGACGTTATAATTTTCACGATTAGAAGAGTGGAAAGAAGGCGGCCAGGCCTCCTCTACCTGTTTGCGAGGGAGAAAGGCAGGGTGGTAATGGGCAGAGCTCGAAACCTCCGCAAAGAAACGGCCCAATGCGTTGGAAACGTCAGAGGGGTCCACGAGGACTGCGTTCTCCACGGTCAGGCCAGGAATCGGGGAGTGGACCTTGATGCCGGATAGACGGCGTAGGCCACGCCAAACAAACGTGGAGGGAGTAAAACGTTTAAAAGAACTAGTAAAAGCAGTCCAGCAAGCTTTCTTGCTGTCGTTTATGATACGACGACATTGCGCTCTCATACGTTTATAATGTATGCAATTCTCCAAAGTCGGGTGGCGGCGGAAGGTGCGTAAAGCATGGCGCCGGGCTCTAAGCGCGTCGCGGCAGGCTGCAGTCCACCAAGGGACCTGGACACGACGTGGAGAAGAGGAAGTACGAGGTATGGAACGTTCGGCAGCTGTGAGAATAACCTCTCTGAGGTAGTCGACCTGACTGTCACAGGTGGGAAAATCCCGATCGTGAAAAACAGCCATGGTAGAATAAAGCCCCCAGTCGGCTTTAGAAATGTTCCAACTGGTGGGACGAGGAGATGGGGAATGATGCAGAATGTGGATGATACAGGGGAAATGGTCACTCGAGTACGTGTCAGAAAGTGCATACCACTCAAACCGACCGGCAAGCTGAGGAGTGCATATTGCGAGGTCTATATGGGAGTAAGTGTGTGTTCTGTCAGAAAGGAAGGTCGGTGCACCGGTGTTTATGCAGACAAGATCGAGGTGTTGGAGAAGGTCAACCAAAAGGGAGCCTCTCGGACAAGGTGCCGGAGAGCCCCATAAGGGGTGGTGGGCATTAAAGTCGCCTATCAACACGAAGGGTGAAGGGAGCTGATCAACAAGGTGTAGCACATCTGCCCTAGTAAGGGCAGATGACGATGGCGAATAAATATTACAGAGGGAAAAGGTAAATGTGGATAGGGTGATGCGGACGGCAACTGCCTGTAGGTGAGTATGCAATGAAATGGGATGGTAATAGACATCGTCTCGAAGGAGCATCAGATCCCCTCCATGGGCTGGGATACCTTCCATGGGTGGCAGGTCGAACCGCACAGAGGTGTAGTGTGGAAAGTCTGCACGATTACGCAGACGCAACTTAGTTTCCTGGAGGCAGACTAGAAGCGGGCAGTGCAATCGAAGGAGTAGTTTTAACTCCTCCCGATTAGAACGAATGCCGCGAATATTCCATTGAAGGAGCGCCATGATAAAAATGAGAGAAGAAATAAGGATAAAAACCAACAAACAAGCGGGGTCACCTCGACGGCCGCTGAGGACCCGATTTCGAGGGAGCACTGCTATCGCTGTCCAGGGGCAAAGGGTCGTGGTCCATAGGTTCGACCGACGCGCCTGCCACCTCCCTGAGTTGATCAGGAGGGGCAGTTTCCATCGCCGGTAGAGGGCCGGGTGCCCGGCAGACGGAGCGACCCGGTGAAACAGAAGACGGCCGAGGCCGGCAACTGTTTGACGGCGTGACGGATGGGTCACGCCTCGGCGGGGAAGGAGAGGAACTCTTTCTTGTCAGCTCTTCTGGAAGAGTGACGGCGGGAAGAGGCAGTTGACGGTTGGGAAGCCTGAGAACGCAGAAAATCCTCACGGACGGGTTCCTTTTTCAAGGTCCGGGCATCTTGTTTAGGTGCTCGCGGTTTACTAGAGTTTGACGAAGACTGTACCCTAGAAGCAGCAGGAGGAAGCGGGGACGTGGAACGGGCAATCTTCGGGCTGGCGGATCGCACAACTGTGTCAGCGAAAGTGAAGTCACATGTCTGGGTACTGGAATTCTTGGTAGGTCGAGTTGAGGTGAGTACCTTACTGTATGTACCCGCTGGGAGGACAGTGGGCTTTCGACTCGCCAACAACTTACGAGCGGCAGATGTCGATACCTTCTCCGTAACCCGAATTTGCTGGATTACCTTCTCATCCTTGTATACAGGGCAGTCGCGAGAGGAAGCCGCATGGTCACCGTTGCAGTTTAGGCAGTGAGGGGACGGAGGTGGGCAATCCCCCTCATGGGCGTCCCTACCACAAGTGACACACTTTGCTGCATTGGGCAATGTTCACGGGTATGGTTGTACCTGTGGCACTGAAAACAGCGCGTTGGGTTAGGCACATAAGGTCGGACGGAGATGACTTCATACCCTGCTTTGACCTTCGACAGGAGGTCAACTTTGTCGAACGTCAAAAACACAGTACGAGTCGGTGTCAGCTGGTTATCGACCTTTTTCATCACCCTGTGGACGGCTGTCACACCCTGATCGGACATATACGATTGGATGTCTTCATCAGACAACCCGTCAAGGGATCTCGTAAAAACTACCCCCCGTGACGAGTTGAGTGTGCGGTGCGCTTCTACCTTAACTGGAAAAGTGTGCAACAACGTAGTACGTATCAGTTTTTGGGCTTGGAAGGCACTTTCCACTTCTAGCAACAATGTGCCATTGCGCTGACGTGAACAGGTTTTAACAGGGCCAGCAATTGCATCTACACCTTTCTGTATTACGAAAGGATTGACAGAATTGAAATCCTTTCCGTCGGTGCGAGAGACAACCAGAAATTTAGGTACATTAGGCAGAGTCTTTTTAGGCTGAGGCGAGTAACTTACGTTTCTGGGTCAACGTCACGAAAGAAGAGAAGGAAGTCATCGCGGAAGTGTCCCCCATGATTACCGGCGTCTCCGATGGCGCGCTCCTTCCTAGTGGGGGCCCTCTCCGAGGGCTTACCCGCCTTAGGTGATTGTTCACACCTCAGGTCACACCTCCCGAGAACTGACGGAGGGACCAATCGGCACGTTCGGAAGGTACCAGCTCGGGTAATCACCCCTCCCTGGCCTGCCCTTTACCAGGGGTACGTACGTGCCCTACTTGTCTACCCGGGGCGGGGAATTACGCGTTACCCCGTCACCTGCTACGCACGATAATGCGTGGGTCGGCCTTCAGACACGCACAGGGAGGAAAGAAGAAGAGGATAGGAAATGAAGAGAAAGAAGGAAAGAAGTGTCTCAAACGCCGAGGCGGAGACTAATGAGGAGAAGAAGGCTAGGAGAGTACAAGGAGAGAAAGACAGAAAACGAAGGGTAAGAAAGGAAGGAACGAAGGAAGAAAAACCACAACAAGAACCACCGTATCTCACGAAATATGCCCGTTTCCGGGCGAAGGCATAAACCGGGAGGGAAAGTGAAGCAGCCTGGGGCAGAAGAAAGGCTGCTCCGGCTCGGGGCCCCGTGCGCGCCACACACGTACCCACGAAAGAACTGTGGGCCCCCTAGGGGGTTGATTTTGTGCTATTTTAAGTTTTGAAACGGAACGTATTTGGTTGATATTTTTAGGAAGAACTCATTCAGTGGTGTTTCAATATCTGTCTAATTGCCAAAGACAGAAATTGCAAGAAATGTGACCATCAGATGAAGCTTTTTTTTTTTTTTTTTTGTGGTTTTAGGGCGCACAACTTCTATGGTCATTAGCGCCCAGTCAAAAACATAGATTCGCTATGGCCTCAAAAAAAAACGGGGACTGTCAGAACTTCCAGAAGAGGCTAAAAACGAAAGATAAAAGACAATTAAAAGGGTTAAATATCCTTGGATAAGTTGGCCAAGTTGATAAAACGCAAAACTCGAGCAGCTGCTCGTGTGTCATCAGCTAAAATTGCCTCCAGAGTAGACGGAAAGTGAAGGGCTACACGGAGATGATTAAAATTAACACAAGTCAGTAAAACATGTCGCACTGTCAGCAGTTCACCGCAGGAGCATAGCGGTGCAGGTTCGGCGGACAGCAAGTGACGGTGGCTGAAACGGCAATGACCGATCCGCAACCGAGCCAGGATGACCTCCTCCCGCCGAGAGGGGCGTGAGGATGTCCTCCAAGCGGTCGGGATCGGTTTGACAGTTCGCAATTTATTATTGTACAGTGAAAGCCACACACTGTGCCATTGCGACACGATACTCCGGCGAAGAGCCCGTTGAACATCGTCCGATGGGACGCAAAAGGTAGCCATGCGAGGCAAAAAAGCTGCTGCCTTGGCTGCTGTGTCGGCGGCCTCATTCCCGGGCACACCCACATGGCCAGGAACCCACAGGAAAGAAACGTGACAGCTGTCATCAGCCAGCAACTGGAGGGAGCGTTGGATCCGATACACGAGAGGATGGTTCGAGAAAGGGTCCTTAAGACTCTGCAGGGCACTTAGGGAGTCAGAACATATGGCATAGAAAGGGTGGCGGTGGCGGCAGGTATACAAAACGGCCTGGTGGAGGGCGAAAAGCTCAGCCGTGAAGTTTGAGCACCGGTCAGGGAGCTTGTATTGGAAACGGTTGTCCCCGACGACGAAGGCAGATCCGACACCGGCAGTGCTCTTGGAACCATCAGTGTAAATAAATACGGCATTATCGAACCGCGAACGGAGTTCGACAAGCCTCGAGCGGAATACCAAATCCGGAGTGCTCTCCTTGGGGAGCGAACTAAGTTCGAGGTGTGTGTGAACCTGGGCCTGATGCCACGGTGGCAATGGGCTTTCGCTCAACCGAAGGGTGGAAGGAAGGGTAAAATCGAGCCGCTGTAGCAGGCGGCGAAACCGAACTCCCGGTGGAAGCAAGGCAATCGCAGACAACTGATATTGGCGATCGAGTGAGTCGTCAAAAAATAATCTGTAAGATGGATGGTTGGGCATCGACCGTAGGCGGCATGCGTACCGACACAAGAGTATGTCACGTCGATTGGTCAAGGGTAATACAGCAGCCTCGGCATACAGACTTTCAACAGGGCTGGTATAAAATGCACCGGTCGCCAAACGTAATCCACGATGGTGGATAGAGTTGAGACGGCGGAGAATAGACGGCCGTGCTGAAGAGTATACAAGGCTTCCATAGTCGAGCTTCGACTGAACAATGGCCTGGTAAAGGTGAAGCAGGACGGTACGATCCGCTCCCCATGACGTGCCACTGAGGACACGAAGAACGTTAAGGGATCGGGCACAACGGGCAGCCAGGTAGGACACGTGTGTGGACCAGCAAAGTTTCCGATCCAACATGAGTCCCAAGAATTTTGTAGTCTCCACGAAAGGGAGAGCAACAGGGCCGAGACGTAGAGAAGGTGGAAGAAATTCCTTGTATCTCCAGAAATTGATACACACAGTTTTCTCAGTGGAGAATCGGAAGCCGTTTGCGATGCTCCAGGAATACAGACGGTCAAGACAGCGTTGGAGAGAACGCTCCAAGAGACACGTCCGCTGGGCGCTACAATAAATTGCGAAATCGTCAACAAAAAGAGATCCGGAGACGTCGGCTGAAAGGCAGTCCACGATTGGATTGATTGCAATGGCAAAGAGCGCCACACTCAAGACGGAGCCCTGTGGTACCCCATTCTCCTGGCAAAAGGTATCTGACAAAACAGAGCCCACCCGCACCCGGAACTTGCGATCCGCCAAAAACGCTTGAATGAAAAGAGGAAGGCGGCCCCGAAAGCCCCATGTGTGCAACGTGCGGAGAATGCCCGCTCTCCAACAGGTATCGTATGCCTTCTCCAAGTCGAAGAACACGGCTACTGTTTGACGCTTCTTCAGAAAGTTGTTCATAATGAAGGTCGACAACGTAACGAGGTGGTCAGCAGCAGAGCGGTGTCGACGAAAACCGCATTGGATATTAGTCAGAAGGCGGCGAGATTCGAGGAGCCAGACCAACCGAGCGTTAACCATGCGTTCCATCACCTTACAGACGCAGCTCGTCAGAGAAATAGGACGATAACTGGAAGGAAGGTGTTTGTCCTTCCCTGGTTTGGGGATGGGGACAACAATGGCTTCACGCCAACTTGTGGGAACATGACCTTCAGTCCATATGCGATTGTAGGTACTAAGAAGAAAGCACTTGCTCGCAGGAGAGAGGTTCTTCAGCATTTCAATGTGAATGGAATCGGGCCCGGGAGCAGAAGACCGGGACAGGGCGAGAGCACGATCTAGCTCCTGCATGGTGAAGGCGACGTTATAATTTTCCCGATTAAAAGAACGGAAAGAAGGCGGCCGTGCCTCCTCTACCTGTTTGCGAGGGAGAAAGGCAGGGTGGTAATGGGCAGAGCTCGAAACCTCCGCAAAGAAACGACCCAATGCGTTTGAAACATCAGCTGGGTCCACGAGGACCGCGTTCTCCACGGTCAGGCCAGGAATCGGGGAGTGGACCTTGATGCCGGACAAACGGCGTAGGCCACCCCAGACAACCGTGGAGGGAGTAAAACGGTTAAAAGAACTAGTAAAAGCTGTCCAGCAAGCTTTCTTGCTGTCGTTTATGATACGACGACACTGCGCTCTCATACGTTTGTAATTGATGCAATTCTCCAAAGTTGGGTGGCGGCGGAAGGTGCGTAAAGCACGGCGCCGGGCTCGAAGCGCGTCGCGGCAGGCTGCAGTCCACCAAGGGACCTGGACACGACGTGGAGAAGAGGATGTACGAGGTATGGAACGTTCAGCAGCAGTGAGGATAACCTCTGTGAGGTATTCGACCTGACTGTCACAGTTGGGAAAATTCTGATTGTTAAAAACAGCCATGGAAGAATAAAGCCCCCAGTCGGCTTTAGAAATGTTCCAACTGGTGGGACGTGGAGATGGGGAATGATGTAGGAAGTGGATGATACAAGGGAAATGGTCACTCGAGTACGTGTCAGAAAGTGCATACCACTCAAACCGACCGGCAAGCTGAGGAGTGCATATTGCGAGGTCTATATGGGAATAAGTGTGTGTTGTGTCAGAAAGGAAGGTCGGTGCACCGGTGTTGAGGCAGACAAGATCGAGGTGGTGGAGAATGTCCACCAAAAGGGAGCCTCTCGGACAAGGTGCCGGAGAGCCCCATAGGGGGTGGTGGGCATTAAAGTCGCCTACCAACACGAAAGGTGAAGGGAGCTGGTCAACAAGGTTTAGCACTTCTGCCCTAGTAAGGGCAGATGACGATGGCGAATATATATTACAGAGGGAGAAGGTAAATGTGGATAAGGTGATGCGGACGGCAACTGCCTGTAGGTGAGTGTGCAAGGAAATGGGATGGAAATAGACGTCGTCTCGAAGGAGCATCAGAACCCCTCCATGGGCTGGGACACCTTCCACAGGTGGCAGGTCGAACCGCACAGAGGTGTAGTGTGGAAAGTCTGCACGATCACGTGGACGCAACTTAGTTTCCTGGAGGCAGACTAGAAGCGGGCAGTGCAATCGAAGGAGTAATTTTAACTCCTCCCGATTAGAACGAATGCCGCGAATGTTCCATTGAAGGAGCGCCATGATAAAAATGAGAGAAGAAATAAGGATAAAAACCAAGTAGCGAGCGGGGTCACCTCGACGGCCGCTGAGGACCGGATTTCGAGGGAGCACTGCTATCGCTGTCCAGGGGCAAAGGGTCGTGGTCCATAGGTTCGACCGACGCGCCTGCCACCTCCCTGAGTTGATCAGGAGGGGCAGTTTCCACCGCCGGTAAAGGGCTGGGCGCCCGGCAAACGGAGCGTCCCGGTGAAACAGAAGACGGCCGAGGCCGGCAACTGTTGGACGGCGCGACAGATGGGTCACGCCTCGGCGGGGAAGGAGAGGAACTCTTTTTCTTGTCAGCTCTTCTGGAAGAGTGACGGCGGGAAGAGGCAGTTGACGGTTGGGAAGCCTGAGAACGCAGAAAATCCTCGCGGACGGGTTCCTTTTTCAAGGTCCGGGCATCTTGTTTAGGTGCCCGCGGTTTACTAGATGTTGACGAAGACTGTACCTTAGAAGCAGCAGGAGGAAGCGGGGACGTGGAACGGGCAATCTTCGGGCTGGCGGATCGCACAACTGTGTCAGCGAAAGTGAAATCACATGTCTGGGTACTGGAATCTTTGGTAGGTCGAGGTGAGGTGAGTACCTTACTGTATGTACCCGCTGGGAGGACAGTGGGCTTTCGACTCGCCAACAACTTACGAGCGGCAGATGTTGATACCTTCTCCGTAACCCGGATTTGCTGGATTACCTTCTCATCCTTGTATACAGGACAGTCGCGAGAGGAAGCCGCATGGTCACCGTTGCAGTTTAGGCAGTGAGGGGACGGAGGTGGGCAATCCCCCTCATGGGCGTCCCTACCACAAGTGACACACTTTGCTGCATTTGGGCAATGTTCACGGGTATGATTGTACCTGTGGCATTGAAAACAGCGCGTTGGGTTAGGCACATAAGGTCGGACAGAGATGACTTCATACCCTGCTTTGACCTTCGACGGGAGGTCAACTCTGTCGAACGTCAAAAACACAGTACGAGTCGGTGTCAATTGGGTATCGACCTTTTTCATCACCCTGTGGACGGCTGTCACACCCTGATCGGACATATACGATTGGATGTCTTCGTCAGACAGCCCGTCAAGGGATCTCGTAAAAACTACCCCCCTTGACGAGTTGAGTGTGCGGTGTGCTTCTACCTTAACGGGAAACGTGTGCAACAACGTAGTACGTATAAGTTTTTGGGCTTGGAAGGCACTGTCCACTTCCAGCAACAATGTGCCATTGCGCTGACGTGAACAGGTTTTAACAGGGCCAGCAATTGCATCTACACCTTTCTGTATAACGAAAGGATTGACAGAATTGAAATCCTTTCCGTCGGTGCGAGAGACAACCAGAAATTTAGGCACATTAGGCAGAGTCTTTTTAGGCTGAGGCGAGTCTAACTTACGTTTGTGAGTCAACGTCACGAAAGAAGATAAGGAAGTCATCGCGGAAGTGTCCCCCGTGATTACCGGCGTCTCCGATGGCGCGCTCCTTCCTAGTGGGGGCCCTCTCCGAGGGCTTACCCGCCTTAGGTGATTGTTCACACCTCAGGTCACACCTCCCGAGAACTGACGGAGGGACCAATCGGCACGTTCGGAAGGTACCAGCTCGGGTAATCACCCCTCCCTGGGCCTGGCCTTTACCAGGGGGTACGTACGTGCCCTACTTGTCTACCCGGGGCGGGGAATTACGCGTTACCCCGTCACCTGCTACGCACGATAATGCGTGGGTCGGCCTTCAGACACGCACAGGGAGGAAAGAAGAAGAGGATAGGAAATGAAGAGAAAGAAGGAAGAAGTGTCTCAAACGCCGAAGCGGAGACGAATGAGGAGAAGAAAGCCAGGAGAGTACAAGGAGAGAAAGACAGAAAACGAAGGGTAAGAAAGGAAGGAACGAAGGAAGAAAAACCACAACAAGAACCACCGTATCTCACGAAATATGCCCGTTTCCGGGCGAAGGCATAAACCGGGAGGGAAAGTGAAGCAGCCTGGGGCAGAAGAAAGGCTGCTCCGGCTCGGGGCCCCGTGCGCGCCACACACGTACCCACGAAAGAACTGTGGGCCCCCTAGGGGGTTGATTTTGTGCTATTTTAAGTTTTGAAACGGAACGTATTTGGTTGATATTTTTAGGAAGAACTCATTCAGTGGTGTTTCAATATCTGTCTAATTGCCAAAGACAGAAATTGCAAGAAATGTGACCATCAGATGAAGCTGTTAAAACGATCTTCAGGTACAGACAAAATAGAATGGAGGTGCAAAGGGCAATCGCATGTGTCACGAATGTCTATACGAAGCAATAGTTGGTTTTCCGGCAGTCACCTAACAATTGGGTAGATACTACAATTAACGTACCTGTGGTTAGAAAAGGCATCTAACAAATTTAGTATGAAAGAGTTAAAGCTAGCGAAACACGCAGTGGTGGATTGGCGGAGTTTCTGCCGTGAAGGGTGTGAACTAGACTTTTTTGGAAACGGCGATCGTATTGAGGGAATAGAAAGCGTTTAAATTGATGAATCGAAATTTGGCAGAAGAAAATAGAGGGGAAATAGTTGCTGGACACAGGGTTTTTTTTGGGGGGGGGGGGGGTCAACGGGGGTACCAGGAATTTTTTTTTTTTTTTTTTTCGAAGTAGTACCCAGGAGAACTAAAACTGCACTGTTAGCAATACTGACGAAATTATGTTCAGCCAGGAACAATGATTTCCGATTGCTTTTCTGCATACAATTGTCTCAAAGACGGATTCGTGCATCTCACTGAATAATTCTATAAATTTCAAAGATCCGAAAACTGGTGCCCACACTAACACGATTGAAGGTAATTGGTCAGCAATAAAGAAATTTTAAGGGCAGAAACAAATGAAGAAACTTAATTCTTATCTCTTCGAATATATGTGGATTAGAAAATGGTCCAACGAAAACTATTTGTTTATTATTATTTATTATATTTCAAAACCTATGGACAGAATGAGGTGATTAATATTGTGTTTGACGTATCTTTTCCTGCTGAGTATATTAATGACATTTGTAAGTACCACAGGTCAATAGTCGGTTGGAAAAGGTTTCATATACGTAGACATAATTTCTCAGTACTTAATTACGACATATCTTACCTTAAAATACGCGTTTTGCAAATGTCTCAAGCGGCGTTACATTTAGGCTGCCAGCTTTTGTAATATTGAAGTAAGAATAAAAAATCCACCAAATACGGCACATTTGCTTCCGATCGCCTGAATTGGAGGCTGCGCAACGCGATGTTCAGTTGTTGTAGACCACGTGATTATGTTGCTAGCGAATCACAGCTCAAAGAAGAGTATCGTCGTCGACCAATGGTAACCAAACATCGCCGCGCAACATGCGAATAAGAATTTTTGACGTTTGAAATTAAATATGCGGTAATGTTTTTATATTCGAAACCGCACAATGGTTACAGGATGTGAAAATTAACGTCTTAACATGAATTTTCAATTATTTCATTTTCGAAATCCCTTGATTAAACTTTCAGACAGACGATAAAATAAATAAAACAAGCTATACCTGCTCTATGGTTGACAGGTTCTTGTATGTACCCTTGTCCGGTCAGTAACAGTTAATGGCCTCGGAAAATGAAGATTTGGAATTAGTTGACGACTGTTTCGTACATATAAAATAAGTAAAACGTGCTACAGGACTTTGTAGTTGAGAGGATAAAGTGATTCTAAATCTTCATTTTACGAGGCCAATTACTGTTACTGACCGGACAAGGGTACATACAAGAACCTGTCAACCATAGAGTAGGTATAGCATGTTTTATTTACCCTGTGACCTCTACGAAACAGTGATCAAGTAATTCTAAATTTTTATTTTACGTGGCCAATAACTGTTAGTGACTGGACAAGGGTGGTTTTATTTCTTGCACCTTTTTAATTATAATATTTCTTGTCACAGAAGTTTCTGCTATCAATTGTCATACTGTCAACGCCATCTAGATAGCATTGATACTCTTGTAGTTACGAGTAAGCATCATTAACGTAAAGTATGCAAGACAAAAATAATTTACGACATCGTGAGTGGCTGTATTTTCAGAAACTTTTCCCGTGTGTAGTATCTGTGTGGCCATTATACATTAAAAATATTATATTACACAGCAAGTTTGATGTTTCAGACACTGTCACTTTATGTGCTTTTTGTTATGGACATAGAACCGCCTACCGTGTGGTGTTATGTAAATAACATAAATCCAAATTTTAATGTGTGTGTGTACGAAAGATTTGAGAGATGGTACAAGAATTTCAGAAACAGTTACCACTTGCGGCAGAAACATACTTTTTTTAATTTATCGACTTATCAAGTAATGAACTTGAATCGCCGATCTGTATTTGTTCCTCCACGTGGAACAGGACTTAAAAATCAGGAAAACCGAGGAAATTGGTCTGTTGGAAAACGGTAATGAACAAGACATGGCACAATCTGATTGCTTCATTCAGTCTCTACCGCCGGCATGGTAAGTAAAATTTTACATACGAGGGCAATTGCTTTTACCGAGTAGACAACTGTACATACAAGAACTATTTTTTTTTATTTTGGACTACCGAGAGCGCTGATCATCTTCTAGGCGGAAATGTTGACAGCGCCTCTTTTGCTATACAATAGTAGCATTAGTTATTTACGGTACATGTTCGAGATATATTTCATTTGATTATTAATTTACAGGATTCTGGGATAATATTTTAATAACATGACACGTGATTGATCGAACGAGATCGACACTGTATCGAACGCTGAGGCATATTGGGTAATTTCGAACCCATTTAAATTAGAAAGGTAGCATCGTTTCTTCAGTTCCATGTTAACTATGGCGTGCAATAGGTGTCTCACTAGCGAAATTCAATTTTACCGGCTGAGTGAGAGCAGCCTGTGGACATGGCTCGTGGAGCATCGAGTACTTCCTGAAAGTATAGAGTGCCCACGATGCCATGTCCCATGTAAATTCTACCTTAAGGATTTCTGTTTCCGGTGTTGGCGACGACGAAGGGTACGTAAAGGTAGTCGTGTTGTCTATGTGACGTGCAAATTCGCGCGCAGAGCCCGGACCGGTACTTGGTTTGATAACTCACGACTGACAGTCCGAAAAATCTCTGATTTCACCGCCATGTGGGTCTCTTCGTGTTATCCGAAGTTCGACCGACTTCTTTCAAATTTCGGCTTCTCTAAGCGTACGGTGGTTGACTGGTCTTCCTTCTGTCGTGAAGTGCGTATCGAATGGGCGATACACAATTCCCAACAGTTGCGGGGAACGGGAGTCCTTGTTGAAATAGACGAGGCGAAATTTGGAAAAAGGAAGTATAACAGAGGTCGAAAAATTGTCGGAAATTGGGTGTTCGGCGGAATCCA
The DNA here is from genome assembly GCA_026315105.1 of Locusta migratoria. Taxonomy (NCBI): domain Eukaryota; kingdom Metazoa; phylum Arthropoda; class Insecta; order Orthoptera; family Acrididae; genus Locusta; species Locusta migratoria. The sequence goes on from CM048746.1 coordinate 569,144,772, forward strand.
GCGGGGGTCGAAGAAATGTTTCCTTGAGCCGGTCGAAGATCGGACCAGGGAAACATTATTTAGAGTAATCAAGGAAAAGATTCTCCCTGGGACAACGATCATTAGCGACTGCTTCAGTTCATACGACACTAAGTTCTGAAGGTTTTCAGCATCTTAGAGTGAACCATAGTATGAACTTTGTAGATGTGAAAGATCGTTCCGTTCACACCCAGAACGTGGAGAGAATGTGGCGGGATGTCAGAGGTGCTATCCCACGTTATGGCAGAAAGACTGAACATTTCGTGGGTTACCTTGCCGAGTATATGTTCCGTCGAGCTTATCGCTCGAAAGAAATATTGCATCACTTTTTCGTCGAGGTGAGGAAACTTTACCCTCCAGGCGGAAATGTAGTGCAATAATTCTTTCGAAGAATTGCACAGCACGACAAGCGACTACAATTACGTACCCTTCAGTAAAATCACTGTTATGTACACAGGTATGTGATAATATACCTTTATTGATATATCGTTTAAATTTTTAGAACAAGGTTTGTGTTTAATTCTTGCTAAGTGCTTTCGTGTATAAAACGCACAATTTCGAACGTCGAAAATTCTTATTTGCATGTAGTCGCGGCGGTGTTTGGTTACCATTGGCCGACGACGATACTCTTCCTTGTGCTGTGATTCGCTAGCCACATAATCACGTGGTCTACAACAAATGAACATCGCGTTGCGCAGCCTCCAACTCAGGCGATCGGAAGCAACTGTGCCGTATTTGGTGCATTTTTTATTCATACTTCAATATGACGAAAGCTGGCAGCCTAAATGTCACGGCGCTTTAAAGATATTTGCAAAACGCGTATTTTAAGGTAAGGTATGTCGTAATTAAGTACTGATAAATTATGACTACGTATACGAAACCTTTACCCATCTCACTATGAATCATTCTATAAATTTCAAAGATCCGGAAACTGGTGCCCACACTAACACCGTTTAAGGTAGTTGGTCAGCAATAAAGAAATTTTAAGGCCACAAATGTATAACTCATTCTTATCTCTTATGTGGATTAGAAAATGGTTCAACGAAAACTATTTGTTTATGGTATTTTAGGAAGCTGTTAAGAGAATTTACAATCCGAACTAATTATTTTTACCGTTTTTGAAGTAGTACTTACGAGATTAATATACTCCCCGGATGTTAGGCTGTGGGATAAGCTTAAATTGTTGCACGTGAACAAACTGTACTATTAGGTTCCTGCCTAACCACGTCTTTTAAAATGACCTATTCGTAAAAATTTGCAAAAAATGTTTATCTTTCAAAACCTATGGACAGACAATGAGGTAAATAATATTGTGTGTGCACCATGAAATAACACTGTTCCTGCTCTAGGGTTGACAGGTTCTTGACGTATCTTTGCCTGCTGAGTATATTAATGACAGTTTTAAGTACGACATGTCAAGAGTCTGTTATTAGTTATATTGCTCCGGCCGAGTACCACGTTCAATAATTGTAATTTGTAAGCATTGTGAAGAAATTTACATTCTTATTCTCCATAGAGAAATAAATTTGCTTTTGTTGCAAATACATCTGTTTTGGAATGATTTTGCTAATTCCCTTTGTAATATTTTAACTGTTGTTCACCAAAAGCATTGCATTATTTCCTACGAATGTCACTTCTTTCCATACTTTACAACAATCTTTGCGAGTGAAAATTGTGCTGTTCAGATGATACATGTCAAACAGTAGTAAATCATTGTAATGAAACATATGATTATTGGCCGTGTGTAGAAAACGTACGATGGAAATGAACTGTGGTAACGTTTTACTATATGTAAATAGCACTTCCGCATAATGTAGAATGCAAAATCGCCCTGAAAACTGATAGTTTGTTGAAGGTGTTTAATGCTATGCAGCATCAGTAGTGGTTCTTTTCGTAATACTGAAGTGTAATTACGAAACTGGTGAAATTCGGTGCGAGAGCCTAGCGAAATGTTATTTTATAGCATGTCGACTTCGGCATTCACACAGAATGTGAAATAAACGGCTGAAGTGCAGTTTGTCTCAACTAATACGACTGACTAATTTTTCCAGTGTCTTGCAATACGTGAACAATGAATCTTATTAAAATTGGTGTTCACTTTCCTAAGAAAGAATTCGTGTATCTCGAAGTTCGGTTCTGAACCGGAGATTCGGGCGCTACGCGCCCTGTCGTACTAAAAAAACTTATACCTAACGTTCTTAAGATACACTACAGATCACTTTGAGTGAAAGGATGTCTCCACCGCACTTTCAGGCTATTGTGTAACACGCCATCGATGATAAAACCAACAACAGGCCAGCATAACCTTAATGAATAACTTACACAAGGTTATTATCTTACGCTCTATCTCCATTACATAACGTAAATATAAATTTCACATTTATTGAAATACAATATGTTGGTCTAAAGATATCGACATTCACTACGCGGATCTGTTTATAAACCAGAAAGAGTAAAGCTACTTCCTATTGGCCGGGCGAACGCGACTCCTCGGCGTAACATGCACTTTCTCCGACTTTCCTTTTTCGTCTTATTTCGCTTTTGTTTCCCTGAGGCTCTATTGGGGGAGGGGGGGGGGGGAGAGCGGCGGCGAGGGCGATGGGGTGTTCACCGTACCCTGAACAACGTCTACGGTACTTTCGCAAGCAACATTACCTGCAACGGGCAGTGACGGCAGCGGTACCTCCACGGTTTCTGATTCGGGTGTAACAGACTGTTAGGCAACGACTTCCATCTGTTCTACTGGACACATTTCAGTGGAAGAGGAAACATCTGAATAACGCAGGGAGGTCTCTTGTCTGGGCTCTGATACCGTGCCAGCTACAATTTGACTCACTCTCGGTACAAAATTACAACCATCCTCTCTAGGTTGATCTGGAGGAAGCTGAGCAGGGCGTCTACGTGGGAATTCACCCACCATATGCTCTACAGTATTACATACACAACACACGGGTGGTCAATATACTGCACCTGTGCGCGACAACGGCTATCATTAAATTTGAGAGGAATATGTTTTTTTGGACTGATTTGGATACTAAGGACGCCACTGTTGAGATTATACCGATAAGCATAACCACACTTTTCGTTAGTCACAGTAATAGTCAATCTACCGAAAAGTCTCTAAAGAAATTCATTCTGTACTTCAGGTGGGACGTTAAACAACAGTTTGCACGCCATAAACGGATGGAACAACTTGCACATCACTCACGGTAACATCATAGAGCTTAAATTTACGGATACCACTAAAACGAGTCCAAAACATTGCACAATCGTCGGCTTTATAAAACCTTACGCAATACGAATACAACACAAAGTATAACCGAATGGTGTGAACTATATGTTCCTGTACTTTCAGTTCTGCAAATATCTATTCGTCAATGTCAAAGGCTGTCACACGCGTAGTGGTCTTATCAATCATGCGGCGACCCGCAAAGTACTTTAGTAAATGTCGACATTGTACTTACCAACAGGAGAAACGCAAATGAAAGCTGCTCAGACGAAGCCGCTGGCCTCAGGCAGCCCGCACCGCCCTGTGATGTAAACACGCCGAGCTGCTGCCGCGCACGTCTGTCACAGCGAGTTTTCAGCGTGGTGTTTCAACCAGTGAGCTCAATACTAAACTGGAGAGACTACTCAAAGGTATCATTGCCTAGAAAATCGTGACCGTGTTTGGCCAAAGATCTTGTAAAAATAACTAGACTCCCTGACGGCGCTGCTGTAGCGGGATAATTTGAACCTTCGCCCGGCCGCCACGGCAGTGGCAAGCATCTAATTAATACGAGTTTTGTTAGCAGGTAAATCGTATATTAAGTAGCTACAGCGGGATATATACACAATTGATAGTCACGTATGTATTATTTGACTATTGCAGTGTACATGAAGCACGGTGTTGAAGAGCTGCTCAGCGTTTAAATACATAAATCAATTTAAGAAAGGAATAAAAAGATCGAATACTGTATTCTCAGTTATATTTCTCAGGAATACAAGTAGCCCTACTACTTGTGTTCAGAGATAGTTACTCTTGCTTAACAGACTGTTAGTCAAAACAATATAGGATTGAAGGAAATAAATAACAGACTTTTATAATACTGGTAGCTCTTAAAAAGGAGCTACTTCAGGCAGTATTGGTGGACAGGAAGTTCATAAAGTTTCATTTTATGATTGTGTAAAATAACTATTGGGGTCAAGAAATTAGTTGCCTCACAGCAGTTCGAATTTTTGTTTATGAAATTAATATTAGAAACTTGTAACGCAGAATTTAAAGGTAATCTGCTTTATACATAAGTATAACAACTGAAAGGGGTTTGCAAACCTGTGTATAGTTCCATATATGAATGACACAGCCACACTGGATGCACAGTGTGAAGTTCAACCCTGTGACCATAGTTCCTGACTTTTGAGCAGCTTGCTCTGTTATAAGGTATTTGGCTTACAGCATTAAAATGCCAAATTCCGTTAATATGCTGCACTTAGAAAGCAGAAAAATCATATGTTATTGTTCGGTTTAAGTTCAAGGAGTCTGAAGCTGTTTTGTAGTTATATATTTCAACTAGCTGAACCCCTGCTGCTTCGCATGCGTAGGCTGGTTGGTCGGCACCAGCTGTTTATTTTAAGCCTAATGAAGAAACCATATCTTAAGTTTCGTAGTTATAGCTTGAAATTTGTGTTAACAGCACCATATTTTTGAAAATCAATTTTTGCATCTCGTATTTCAGCCCCTTATTAGTCTAATTTCCAAAAAATATACCGAAACACGTGTCTTTTAAATTCGAACCCCGAATCCAAATCCGAAAATTTGTAGTTCTTACTTCAAAATTGCCTAAATAGCAACATATTTTCGAAAAACACACCCTCTCCAATTTAACCCCGTTGATGGTTGAATTTCCAAAAATACCGAAACATGTATTTTTTAACGTCTAACCAACTATACAGATATCAATTTTTGCAGCTCTAGCTTCAAAATTGTGTCAATATCAACGTGTTTTCAAAAAGAATTTTTTATCCTCTATTTCACCCTCTTACTTGTTCAATTTCTAAAAATAGTAAAAGTCATGGATTTTTAATGCTGACCAAGATTCCATATCCGAAGTTTCGTAGTTGTAGCTTAAAATTTGAGTTAACAGGAACATATATTTGAATATCAATTTTTTGCGTTACCTATTTTACCCCCTTATTTGTCTAATTTCAAAAAATACTGAAACACTTGTCTTTTAATTTCGAACCCTGAATTAAAATCCGAAATTTTGTAGTTCCAGCTTCTAAATTGCCTAAATAGCTACGTATTTTCAAAACACGTTTCATCCCCTATTTCACCCCCTTACGGACGGAATATCGAAAAATCGCTTCATAAATGACGCCTACAGAGTAATATCAACACCTTCCACAAATTTCAAGTTTCTGTTTTCAGTGGTTTGGGCTGGGCGATGATGAGCCAGTCAGTCAGTCAATCAATCGGGACACTTCCTTTTATATATAGAGATTAGACATAGTTTTCGCGACTTAACTGAAATGAATACTCTCTCTAATCAAAAGAATCTTACGCACATTTAAAGTTCGCGCGGAAGTTTGCCACTACAGTGACCGCCGACTCAATTTTTCCGCTGTTCGCAGTCGGCCGCTTACGCGATTGTGGGGGCTTGTGTTTGGCTGAGTCGCCATCTTTGACCGGGGCAGTCGTGTTTGTTGTTGTCGTTAGCGGATTTTGTGCTTTGGGATTTAAAGTGATTATGTCTCTTTCGATAACTAAAATGGTGAAAAGTTGTGACGCTTATGTATGCCATTATCGATGGGCGACAGTAAGTTATGTACGCTTTAATATATGGTATTGTAAAGGAAATGTGTTCCAGAAATCCGAATACTTTACAAGTTATTTAAATAATTTTTAGATTTCTTTTCTTTCCGGAACTTCTGAAGAAATGGGTACATGCAGTACGAAGGGAATACTGGACACCATCGAAATATAGCGTTATTTGCAGCGCTCATGTTACAAACGACAGCTATCCGTTGCGACCAAGAGCTGATAAAACAGCTGCTGAAGGATGATGCTTTACCGAGTATATTCAGTTTCCCAGCCCATTTCCAAGGGAAAATCAGTCCAAGAAGGCAACGTGTTAGGAATAAACCAACAGTTTCTGAGGTAATATCATGTGTTTTAACTAGTACTTAAGAAGAACACACATTGCTGTAAATGTATCGTTATGCATTTGCTCGTGAATATTACTTATGGATCCTTTTAATTTGGTTTCAGGAGGGGAATGTGATCAAGCCGATCGATACATTACGTGAATCTGACTGTAGCAAACGTGATGCAAGTGTTCAGACTGATGTATCTCACAGAATTGTGGCCCTGAGAAAAAAAAGTGAGGCGCTTGCAGATGAAACTTAAGCGGTGTGAAAAAAACGTGGAAACAATGGCAGAATAATTTCATTCCTGAAGAAAAGAAACTGTATAAGTGACAATCTGGAGAGTGTTCTTGAGGAACATTGTTAGTGGCTTTGCTCTAAATTTTATGCTTACAGAGTTGAAAAACAGCCGTGATAAAAAGCAATACAGGCGTTACAGCGAACTGACTGAACAATTTGCTTTCAGTCTGCATTTCTATTCTCCGAGGGCATATAGTTTTATACGCTCTATGTTTCTGCTACCACACCCCAGTGTTCTTCGTGGCTGGATCTCTTCAGTGAACTGTGAACCTGGCTATCTACATGAACTTTTTAACGATTTAAAACATAATTTCAGTGACAAACAATATTTTAGAGTGTGTGCACTTATTTTTGACAGTATTTCAATTAGGAAGCAGCTAGTTTGTAATGATAACAAAAAAAGTTTATGGGGGCTATGTTGACATGAGTAGCATTGTGAATATTGATGCTGAAGAGCTGGCTACAGAAGCCTTAGTTTTTCAGATTGTGTCATATGCTGAGAAATTTAAGTGCCCAATTGTATATTTTTTGTGAACAAACTCTCAGCAGATTTAATGACTGAAATTGTGCGAGTATGTATATTGCAATTGTTTTCTGTTGGTGTTCTTGTGAGGTCAGTGACGTGTGATGGTGCTGCTGTCAACATTCAGACTAAAGAATCTTTGGTGCTAACTGAATCAAGATAATTTTACTCCCTATTTCCAAACATCCTGCAAATGATAGCAATGTTCATGCAATCGTTGATGCATGTCATATGCTGAAGCTAGTGCTAGTGCCGAGAAAAAGTTATTAACTGTGAAACTGGAGATGTGAAATGGGACTTGATTTTGAAGTTGCATCATCTGCAAGAGAGTGAGTCCTTGAAATTTGCCCACTCACTTTCACGTTCACATGTCAATTTTTATAAACAAAATGAATGTATCATTAGCAGCTCAAACAATGAGCTCCAGTGTTGCTGATGCTATATAATTTCTAGAGAGTGCTCAGCATCCAGATTTTCAGGACATTTCTGCCACTGTAGGGTTCATCAGAATTATTGACAAACTGTGATGTGTGTAACTCCTGAAATGTGCATGCCAAGGGCTTCAAACAACCATTAAGAGATGAAAATTTGAATTATTGGAAAGAATTTTTTTGCAATGCAGAAAACTTTCTTCGGTCATTAAAGATTGATGGTGTGTATGCACTGTTACATCCACGAAAAACATTTGTATTAGGATTTTTAATGTGTATACACGGTATTATAAGCCTCTCTCAGGAGTTTCTGTTTTGGGATACTCAACCTCTGCCGGCCGCGGTGGCCGAGGGGACTGTGGCGCGCCAGTCACGGTCTGCACGCCACTACGGTCGGGGGTTCGAATCCCCCCTGGACCATGGATATTTGTGCCGTTCTTAGTAGTAGCTAGTTCATACGTAGTTTGTAAGTTTAGGGACTGATGACCCCATAGTTAAGTCATCTTACAACAAGGCGAAATGACTTTATATTTACTTTCAGTTAAGACAATGTGTGTCAAATGGATGTTATTGTGCAGTTTGCTGGTTTTCTGCAACTCTTTAAATAAATCAGCTGGCATTCCGAACTACCACAGTTTTATTCCGTAATTAGATCAGTTCCTGCCAATAGTTTAGCAATTTCAGCCTCATTCAAGAACTCTGACCTGCGTGCTATCATCTATAGGAGACTTCAGGTTGGTGAACTTTCAGAGTTTGTACTCTTCACACAGTGCAGTGGGGAGTTACTACAACCCCGCGTAAACTGTCATTGCGGTACAAACGCAAACTTGTTGTGCGTCATCCATGGTAACAAGAAGGAAGAAAGAAAATGATACAGGAACCGGTTAACATGGCCCCTGTAGACATTTTTCCTGTTGTAATGGTCGTGAGAAAACGCATTCCGTCGTTAATTTTGGTGAACGGCCACCGCGCTTTCGTGTCGTACAGCGGCCAGCCGCAGACGTGTTCCTTCTACAACGGCGTCTGACACTACCGCCAGCAGTGCCCCAAGCGCAAGCAGCCCGTGCAGCTACGCACACGTGGCGGCCAACGTTCCACTGGAGCCAGAGGCCCGCAGTGGATGCGCAACCGCTCGCTACCGACAGTGAAGCCACAGAACGCGACGAACCTGTCCAGCCCGTGACTGAGGCCGCTGTTGCTGAACCTGATGTCGTCGACTCCGATACCCGGGAAATGACTTCGGAACCGCGCAAGAACCCGCCTCTGTGCCGACGTCGGCCCCCGCTGCCCCTTCTGCTCCGGCGACGGGACCACAACCCGCCCACCACACGGTCTGCGCTCCCTGCCCCTGTCGGCGCGTGTGCATCTTCCGCGACTCCCGACTCGGCGGGAGATGTGTTCCCGGCGCCCAAGACGCGGTGGGAGTCCCTCCCGCAACCGTAGACCTCCAGCTCTTCTTCCGGCAGATGGGAGTTCAGTGGGCGAGGCCGCGCGGCTAGGGGCGCCCCGACACCGCTCGGCGTCAGCGACTTTTCCTGCAAAGCGGAAAGCTGAGGATGACGATTCTGACCGCCGTCGTGTCCACCAGAGTACCGAAACTGCTGCGACGCAAACCGCGTCGGACGTCGACATGTCATCTGCCGATCGCGCCGCCGTATCAGTTTCAGGGGCCCCACCTCCCTCGACTGGGCGGAGTCTGTGGATGAGGAGTACAGGAACTGAACCCGCGTGTATTTTAGCGTGAGCCCTTCCTTTAAATGACAGCACTGTTTTGTCAAACCTTATCAGTTTTAACTATTGTGCAATGTTTTATATATGTCGTATTATCCCAAAGCAACTGACGAACGATTGTGGTATTTTATTACTGTCAATGTAAACAAAATGCGTAGCCTACACATGGCTATGACGCTTATGGACCATTTAGTCGCTAAATCCTTGCCACGTAGCTTTTCTACAAGAACTGGGCGGCGAAGCACTGCAATTTTTAACTGATTTTACTGACTTTATGATCATAGACAATATTGTGGCACATATCACCGGAACTGCAATTATAGTCCGTTCTGATCTTCCAATTACAGACATTGACATTTTACCCTCGGGTCCCACACTTTCCGTGACAATAAATGGCGTCGTTTTCATCTATGTTTACGCCCCGTCCGGCAAGAATAAACCAGGGAGAGCTCAGTTTTATGGACAGAATATAAGTATTCTTTCACGACGCAATGTGAACACTAGGATCTTAGGAGGTGACTTTAAAGCGGTTTTAGATGTTAAGGACCAGGAGCGCGACTAACAAAATTGCGGAATCTCTCTACACAGATTTTACGTATTTTACATACTTTTATTCTACTGCTCGCAGTCGTCTCTTTCCCATTTATGTGTCTGATTATCTCCCCACGGTAGTTTGTCACGCAGATATAATACCGTTGATATTTTCAGATCACAGTGCCTTCTATTGTAAGGTTCTTTTACCACTGACTGCTCCTCGTCGTAGCTGCGTATGGAGACTTAATAGGCGTTTGCTGGAGGATGAGAAATTCATCGACAGCTTCCAGCTACGTTGGCAGAAGATCTCGCAGCCTCGGCGACCGGGCTTGTACGCTTGTCTTGTCAGTAATTTAATAATCCCTAAAAAGCGAACATTTCGTTGCCAACATTAGCACACTAGGCCGCCGCAATCGTAAGTAAAATTTACCCAGTATTCTTTGTCGGTTATGTTATACTCTCTTATAGATAAGACTCAATATTGGCATTTAAAGACACACACATATTGTGCTCTAACAACAGTATGTTCTGGGATGTTTTGCTGTGTTATGATATTTTGCGGCTGCTTACTCCATAGAGGCAGCTTCCCTGTTAAGAGGTAGTTCTTTCAAAAGAGCCAAACAAAAACTTATGTTAGAATATCACAGATGATTTTTACTACAAAATATTGCTTCAAGTCATAATAATAAACTGTGGGCTAGGTCGGGTTGTTGTTGGTTGTTTTGAGGGGACTAAACAGTCCCCTGTTCCTAGCAGAGTCTACTGTCAATAACGTAAAAATAAAACAATGCTCTGAAAATGACAACGCACATAAGGGGCAGGTTGACAATGGACAAACAACTGACAATAAAAAACGAAGACACACAGAATTGGTAAAATAAAGTCACGAATAAAACTGGATAGCAGAGTATCTTGACTGGCTGATCACAAAGAAAAAACAGGATGAGCCAGCCATACTGCACACACTAAGAACCCCTAAGGGTATGAAAAGGTAAAAAGCTGGATTGGTGGTGGCCTAAGATATCAGGCCACAGCACCCACCGTTAGATAGAGTCATAAAAACCAGCAGCGCGGATAAAACTTAAAACTGCGTTAGCCATAGAGGCGTCGTCTCCTAAAACTAAAGATAGCGCGTCTGGAATATTAAAAGATTGCCGCAAGTCGGCTAAAACGGGACAGTCCATCAAAAGATGGGCCACTGTCGATACTGCACCACATCGACACACTGGTGGAGCCTCACGCCGAAGGAGATACCTGTGGGTTAACCACGTGCGCCCAATACGGAGGCGGCACAGGACGACTGACTCTCGGCGAATCGGCCGCAGTGAAGATTTCCACGAGGCTGTGGACATCTTCACTGCCCGAAGCTTATTTGGTGCATCCGCCGTAGCCCACTCGGTGCTCCAAGCCTCGCGCACCTTCCGGTGCAACACCAGTTTGACATCCGGTTCCGTGACGCCTATATTTAGAGGTGGTCCAATAGTGGCCTGCTTGGCCAATCGATCAACATGTTCATTCCCTGATATGACAACATGGCCCGGGGTCCACACAAAGACCACAGAACGGCCTGATTGGCATAGGGAGTGAACAGTATCCTGGATCGACCGCACTATTGGGTGCTGAGAGAAACACTGGTCTATCGCTTCCCCAGTTTTTGGGCCGACAGTTAATGATCCATTTTTTCTTATCTCAGAATCTATCGGGAAACTAAACGTTCTGTAGCCTCCTCTGGAATGTGTTGAGCAGTTTATGGCAACACAACCACCCATAATGTCGTGCTAAAGTGCCGTGACGCAAATCCTACAGCAACGCAGTGGGTTTAAGATGGCGGATGCGTCAGCTCGTGCTTATAGGAGCCTTAGCCCGCGCTGCTGCCCGAGTACAAGCGGCTGCGGGCGCCGTGCCTGCAGAACGTGCCGCGCTCCTGCGCGGGCACCATCGCGCCCAACCAGTCAGACCGGTGAATGACGAGTCGCTCTTGTTGTTGCTGTTTGGGGTTTAGAGGGGACTAAACTACATGATTATCAGTCCCCTGTTCCTAGCGAAGACAAGACATCCAAGTAGGAAAAAGTAAAATGTAGCTCAACACCCAGAAGAGAGGCGTAAGGGGCACACAGTGCCAATGAACTCTCAACAACAATGAAGTAGACAGGAATAAGAGAGACCAAGTGTTGAACTAAACTAAAGGAAAGGAGGGAACAGTGGCTGGCTGATCACAAACAAATACAAGATGAGCCAGTCAGTCTGCACAGACTAAAAACTGAGGTTAAAACAGGGTAGAAGTAAGAAAAACATCAGGTTCAAAGTTGAGGTGGGAGCCTGAGACACCAGGCACAAGCCCACCACTAAATAGAATGATAAAATCCAGCTGCGCGTATAAAACCTAAAACTCTGTCAGCCATTGAGGCATTGTCAGGCACAGGAGGTAGATTAGAAGACAGCCGCAAAGCGGCTAAAAGTGGACAGTCCGACAGGATGTGGACCACTGTCAACAAATTTCCACAACGGCAATTCGGTGGGTCCTCTTTACGTAAAAGGTAGCCATGTGTCAACCACGTATGGCCAATACGTAGGCGACACAGGACAACAGAGTCCCTACGGGAAGGCCTGAAAGACGACTTCCAGACGGCCGTAGAGGACTTGATCGCTCGGAGCTTGTTGGGAGTGCTCAGTGTTGCCCATTGTGTGTTCCAAGCCTCAAAAACCTTGTGGCGCAAATCCATTCGGATATCCCGTTCTGGGATACCAATATCCAGGGGAGGAGCGGTGGTGGCGAACTTAGCCAGCCGATCGACATGCTCGTTCCCCGGGATACCAATGTGGCCAGGGGTCCAAATAAAGTTCACCGAACACCCAGATCTGCCGAGTGAAGCGATGGCGTTTTGGATGGATTGCACCAACGGATGGGAAGAGAAATAGTTGGAAAGGGTTTGCAGGCTACTAAGGGAGTCGCTGCACACGACATACAACTTCCGGGGGCACGTTCTGAGGTGGTCAAGAGCACGAGAAATGGCGATCAGTTCAGCTGTAAAAATACTACAGCCAGGTGGCAGGGACCGTTGTTCTGTGTGGTCGCCATGAACAAAAGCGTAACTGGCTCTGCCATTCACCAAGGAGCCATCAGTGTACAGGACTTCTGCATCACGGTGAGCAGAAAGGAGTGCCAGAAACTTGCAACGGAGTGTCAATGGTGAAACTAATGCCTTTGTATCGCAGGACAGTTGCAAGTGGAGCTTCAAACGAGGAATGGACCAAGGAGGAAGACGGGATGGGCAGGAAAAAGCGTCAGGGAGAGGTAGGGAATGAAGTGAAGAAAGGAGTGTATGAACCCGGACCGCGATTGGAAGACCTGATATAGGCCGATGTGGTGGAAAAGGAGGGGTAACAGTCGGAAACAAAAGCCTGCGATTCGGATGGTGTGGCGTGGCATGGACTCGAGCAACATAGCTAGCGAGAAGCTGCTGCCGGCGAAAGTGTAAAGGAGGGATCCCTGCTTCGGCAAGAAGACTTGGCACAGGGCTGGTGCGGAAGGCCCCAGTCGCCAGCCGGATACCACTATTGTGGATGGGGTCAAGGATCCTCAAGGTGGATGGTGCTGCCGAGTCGTATTCCAGGCATCCGTAATCAAGTCTTGATTGTATCAAGGACTTGTATAGCTGCAGGAGGGTGGAAAGAGCAGCGCCGCAAGCAGTATGGCTCAAACAGCCACATGGCCGGACGTATGCTGCGACGCGCTCCGTGTATTACATTCGGCGCCAGCTTCTGCTGCGTTCGCTGCGCTTTACGACTTATTATTAATTCTACAACTCTGTGGATAACAATGCTTCAGGTGGCCTTCGAAATCGTACGGTGCACTGCACTTTCGATAGGAATGCGTATCGGCCAACGAGTTTCGAAATACATGCGTGGATTCGGGACACGTTATGCCTATCTAGGGAAGTTGTTCTCGGACTACAGCTCGATTACTACTTGTATTCCTGTATTCTGGAGGCTCGAATGACGAAATTTGTGAGAAACTTGTGTCGGAAAGCGACGGCGTACGGAAATTCAAACACGTCGACGGCAGCATTAGTCATGTCGCTGTGCAGCACGCTGGCTACGGGGAATTCGGACCGTTAGGATCTTCAATGTGCCTTTCGAGGTTTCGAACGACCAGATTGCGAACGCACTGCGTGCGTCCGATCAGTGTCAGCAACTAAAAATGGTCGGAAGGACATTTCTATCAGTGCGACAGTGTGGATCGGTCTGCTCGCATCGAATTACGGAAGCACATTCCGTCGTCGGCAGACGTACATTCGTGTCGTACAGCGGGCAACCGCAGACGTGCGGCATCTGCAACACGGTGGGACACCTACGAACCGAATGTCCGAACGGAGGTCGGTGCCCCGTGCAGTTGCCGCGGGATGCTCCGGTCGTCGACGGCGCCGCGCCTGCCGCACCTTTGATGAGTGACAATCCAGAACTAATAGGCTGTGATAATAGGAAAGAGACAGCGTGGCGAATGGAGATTTGGGTGTGGCGGGAGACGGGCAGGGGAGAGTCCTCTGCAGTCGCGCTGATCACGGTATCCTCCGTGGCGGAGTGGTCAGGGCGTCTGCTTAGTAAGCAGGAGATCCGGGTTCGAATCCTGGCCGGACAACAATTTTCATTCGTCGCACTTTGGTATTCCATCTAAACCTAGTACAGTGAAGCCATAACTGATCGCAATTGCGATTTATTTCATTTCATTTAATGAGTGAGGTGTTACAGGGCGTCGCGGCGCATCGAATGGAGGCTTTGGCAGCTCGGCGAGAGGAGACTGCGACGCCAGAAGTGCACCAGCTGGCGCCCCCCGACGCTTCGGATATAGTCAACCCGCCCCCGCGGCCGGATCTCAGTCGACGGCGGGAACTTCCAAAATTGAGTTCACGAAAAAGAGGAGGCGCCGCCGTAGCAAGTCGGTGAAGGATTCACAACCGAAAGTGAGCTCTCCGGCTCCCAGAGTGCGGAATTCGTGCAACTGGCAGAGGTTCGCAAAAGCGCATCTCGCGAGGACATCGCGGTGGCCGGCAAGAGGAAGGGCGCCGAGTTGGCGGTGACGTCACAGTGGTCGCGCAACCAATCGCAGGGCGACGTCGCGGAAGCGGCCGGCAGTGGCCTGCCCATCGTCAACATCTCTCCCGTGGAGTGGGCCAAGGAGGTGATGCAGAAGGGGGCCTCGACTTCAACTTGACCTTCAAATTTTCGTCTTAGCGTATGTGTCCCTCAGTGCGCGGGAATGCTTTTATTGTAACTACGGCCAATGTCAACGAATTTGAAAACACTTTTGAACTGGATACCCTGATAGACTTTTTGAATCATGTCAAGACGGACGTCGTCTTTTTGCAGGAGGTAAAGACGTCTCAGGTCGAACTTTTATCAGGTTGTATCACGATTTTAAACCTCGAGCCAGAAACCCATTATGGCACTGCCATTTTAGTAAATCAGGTGGGCAATTTCACTGACGTGGCGTTACTACCGAACGGACGCGGCATCTCTTGCACCATAGCGGACTTTCTGTGTGTCAAAGTGTACGCGCCGTCGGGCACGGACAACAGACTTGCGCGTGATCAGTTCTTTTCGACGGAAGTGTGTTCGATCCTGGAACGTCATCCTGGCCATTCGATACTGGGCGGCGATTTTAATTGTGTGCTCGCCGCTGCAGACCAACAACTTAGGCAGAAAATCTGTCAGTGTTTGCAAGATTTGGTAGATGACATGCATTTTGTGTACTCGTGGCAGAAACTGCATCCTACCTACACGGAGTACACTCGTTTTTGCGCCACAGGACAGAGCCGCCTCGATAGTATCTACGTGACTGTGCTCCCCACTTACTTGACACGTCGATGCCAGCCTCTGGCGTTTTCAGACCACTGCGCCTACACGTGCCGTCTTAAGTTGCTACGGCTGGTAAAGTTTCAGCGACCTGGACTTTGAAGGCTCAATATCCAGCACCTTCAAGAGGACGCCCTCTTATCTGACAAAGAAAACACCTAGTAACAGTGTTCAGAAAAATGCCAAAATTTTCCCAGCACAATTGAATGGTGGGTACCCAAGTGCAAAACCGGCACTACGCGCGACTGTCAAGACCTTTAGCGTTGACAAAGTTTTCTGGCATAGGAATACTGTCGAATTCTCTCCAGTGTCCTGTTATTAGGAATGCTCCAGATTTTCTCCCGCGTCTTAAACGCATGAAAGCGGAATTTTTGCAATTGTAACGCCTGCGTTCTGAAAGGACCATCGTACGGAGCCAACCCGTCGGAACCATCGTTGGTTAAGATCCCTCCATATATCACATTACGAGAGGACTGCGACGCAGACAGCAAACCCACCAGACTTCCCTGCGGTCAAGCACCGGCCAACGCCTTACCACCACTGCTGAAATTCTGTTAGAGGCTCACCGTTACTATTCCTCGCTGTTCGGGCGACAAGACGTGGATGTCACGGCCTTTAGAGCTTTGACACGAGACCTTCCCCACGTCATTACGCAAGCCGACAGGATCGCGCTTTACGAGCGTTTTACGGAAGAGGAGGTCCACGGCGTGTTGAAATCTAGCGCAAGAGGCAAAGTTCCAGGGGCTGACGGCCTGCCCACGGAATTCTATCTCCGCTATTGGCACCTGCTCGGAGGAACGCTCACGGAAATTGTTAACCAAGTCATGAACGGCTTGCCTGTCCCCACAATGTTCCTCGAGGGAGTCATCATGTCGTTGCTTAAGGAAGCTCGTGCTAGGGACATTTGCGGCCCATCACCCTTCCGCCGGCGGATTTCAAGTGTGTTGCACGCAGCGCTCTTGGCAAAGTCATCAGTCAATTTCAGTGTTGTGCTGTCCTTGGTCGAACAATATTCGATGCAGTGCTCACTTACAGGGTCACGATAGGGACCGCTACGACAACCTAAACGCCTTTAGCAATTTTGTCAGTGAACTTTGCTAAGGCGTTTGGTGAAGTGGGTCACGAGTATCTCAGGAAAGTTATGCTCAAGTTTGACTTCGGGATGAAGTCACTACTGCCATCATGAACTTATTGCGGAACACATCTTCCCGCATTCAGATAAATGGATGCCTCTCCCAACCGGTGCAGCTTCAACGTTCCGTTAAGCAAGGATGTCCTCTTTCTATGGGATTATCCGTGATTGCTTTGGATCCCCTCCTACGCCACGTGTCACGGCATCTCCGTCGCCGGCACACGGATGGTGTGCCGTGCCTACGAGATGACCTCGGTCTGTTGAACAGGTGGGATAACGCCGGCAAAAAAATGTTCAAATGTTTGTAGAACTTATGGGACTTAACTACGGGGTCATTAGTCCCTAAGCTTACAAACTACTTATGAACTACCTAATACTAAGGACGGCACAAATATCCATGCCCGAAGGGGGATTCGAACCCCCGACCGTAGTGGCAGACCGTGGCTGGATCGCCTCAGTCCCCTCGGCCACCGCGGCCGGCGATGACGTCGGCGTGGCCTATTCCGTCGTATAGCTGTACCAGCGAGCATCGGACTCCGATGTTAACCGGAAGAAAACTATTCTTCTTACGATACACCCGTCTAAGCCACAAGTTTGGAAGCCGTGGTTCACCACGAGCAATACACATAACAATCCTAACTCAAAGCCACTTTGACTAACTCAAAGTGCGCCATCACCGTCCATTTAAGGGAAACCAAACACACAATATCCAGTATAGAAAACAACCTAACAATTCTACACAAAGAGAGTAAAGGTAATATCCTAAATATTCTGGAGGAAGTGCAGATCATAAGATCTTTAAAACAGTCAGCTGCTCAAACACTAAATAACCGAACCGAGTTAAAACACAGTTCCATTCTGGTTAATTTTGATTATCTGAATCTAAATTGACTGTCCCTCCTCTCAGCTCCATTCCACAATGAACATCTTCAATTTTATATTTACAAATTTTACCGAATGACACATTCAGGGTCTTTTGAGTATTTTTCTGCAAAGATCATTACCGCCGGAAATCCCAATCTACTAGTTCCTAACAATTAAAATATACGGCAGATAATGTGTCTCAATTTTGTTCAAATGTTCAAATGTTTTTCGTAGAGTCTATGGGACGTAACTACGGGGTCATCAGTCCCTAAACCTACGAACTACTTATGAACTACTTACAACTAAGGACGGCACAAATATCCATGCCCGAGGGGGGATTCGAACCCCCGACCGTAGTGGCCGTGCGGACCGTGACTGGAGCGCCTCAATCCCCTCGGCCACCGCGGCCGGCTCAATTTTGTAATACGAGCCCCAACCTTCAGTTGTTTTCTCTGACAGACTGTCCAGGTACCGTACCACAGCGCGCATGCGCAAATTTGTTTTCCTCCATCACGCCGCACAACAGCACGCGATCAGTTTACTTCGCCACTTCGCAGTGCACTGTTCTACGCCTCCATAGGCTTGCTACAACTCGATGACTAATTTAAGATCTTCAGTTTTATTTTTTACAATGGCCACCTTCACTCCATTGGCGATCTACGGGTAAGAGCGAAACTGAAGTTGACTTTTACAGAGAAAACGGCGAGAAATTGGGAAAGAGAAAACAACAATTATGGATGGACGTGTCCACCCATTTAAAGGACACAGTAAGGAAGTCTTTCACACCTGTCCAGTGTGGAAATAAATGGAGGTCATTCTTGAGACATTACAAAAGTGTAATAGATAACAACAACTCGGGCAGGGGAAGAAAAGACTTCACGTATAAGAAACAGATCGATAAAATATTTGAACATAAAAGTAATATTAATCCTGAAATTCTGTTAAGTGGTTCCGGTAAGATGGCGTTGATTCTTTAATCATTCGTCATTTTAATTTCCTTCTGAAGAAAATGTTTGTTGATGACAGTGTAGTGTGCAACTGATTGAAATAGAGCTTAATTTGTTCAGAAATATTGGCTAAGGCTACAACTTCCAGAGAACCATCTCATCAAGCTGTTCCGTGCTCATGTGTAAACACGAGGAAGGTAGGATTTATTTTTGCATATTGTCTCTCTAGTTAAGAGTTGTTCCATTTTATGAGCGAAAATAGGCCTAATTGCTGCACGAAGGTTTTTTAGGCGCACGAGGGTGTATTTTTTTATTTTTTTACATTCATACTGGTCTGTTCGAGTTTACTGGTGGCTTTAACGAATGACGTCATATCTTACTGTTAGTCACAATCAAGTTCATAGTATTTGGGAATACCAGTTGTAACCAGATCATGATTCGGAGTACATCGAGTACCAGTCACTACATGGGTGTAACAGTTTGCTAAAGTTAAGTTGAGCACAGTTTTTTCAGTAACAACTCCCAATGCCCACTGTTGTTCCATATGTCAGGTTTCTTTCTTCCTTTCACTTTCTACAAATGGATATAAATTGTTTCTTGAATTAATATTCCTAGGTAATTTAACTTTTTACCGTTTTGTGTTTCTATACTATCTGTGAAAAATGTTATATCGTGTTCATTCTAGTTAATTTTCTCAGTGGAAAATTGGGATGCATCTTATTCGTTTACGTTATTTACTTGCCGTCCCCCATCCCCTTATATGGATACAATGTTATTTGTGTTGTTTCTTTATATGTAGCAAGTTGCTAAGTGCAAAGAATTCACCAGGCAGTACACATTCATTTATATGCATTTTTTCACATCACGTTCCAGGAGATTATTATTGCCGGCCGAGCCGTTAGCAGCGCGCCATTCACTGTCTGCACGGCCACTACGGTCGGGGGTTCGAATTCCCCTCGGGCATGGATATTTGTGCCGTCCTTAGTATTAGCTAGTTCGTAAGTAGTTTCTAAGTTTACGGACTGATGACACCGTAGTTAAGTCCCATAAGCTCTACAAACATTTGAACACTTAGATTACTATTTTCTTTTCTTTTTATGAATGTATAGTGCGTATTTTGTTTATATACTCTTGGTGCTTCTTTTAACAAATTTCTTTAATGTTCTCATAGGTGCGTGAACTTTCGGTTCATAAGTCACAAAATTTGAAATTAAGTTGTTTCTTACCGCAAGTTCTGTGTGCTTTTATTAATAATTTCTTGAATGTTCTCATACATGCTAAAACTTTCTTAAAAACTGATTTATTAGTCACAAAATTTGGAAGTAAGTTGTTTGTTACTGCATGTTATTTGGATCATAATTGCAAACTCTTGCTAACATTTGTAAGTAGTAATTTCACGCTGATAAAAATTTGGTTACAAGCCGTCCATATAAGGTTATATATTTCCATCTTGAAAATGCGATGCTATTGGACTGTTATGTATCTTTATGTTGAGTAAGAGTTGCAAGGCGATTATGATTTCACTTTATTTTCATCGTGTACTACATTATTTGCATGTTAAGTAATTGGTAACTTTTTCATGACTGAATACTTTTCTTTTGCCACTACCTGCATGATGCTTCCATGTTTCATTGCAATATTTTTTGTGTTAATTTTTAAGGATGTTGAGAGTCCATCTAATCCCCATTCAGTGAAGATACGTAAGATGAAGGACTGTCCCAAAAGGGATGCAACAGAAAATAAGCACACTTATCAGCAGCAAAGACTGCAGATGGAAAGAAAGAGACAAAGGAAAAGGGACGTGAGGGAGAAACTTTAACTCAAACGTGAACGTATAAAAGTGACACGTAATTTGTCGACCCAGGGGGGTCTTCAAAATTTCATTTGCTCCGCCATAACATTTCATTTTCCGAAGCAACTGAGTGGGTTCCATGTGGTCAGTTTCTAATTCACTAACTAGTTTCTTTATTTGACGTTCTTCACTTCTCCTTAAATGTCATTAATATAGTTTCTTTAGCTAATGAATATTTGTTGCTCTCGTCACTAGTCACCGAATCCCATATATTCTCGACGAAACGAGGCTCTAATTGTGCTAGCAAGTAATTGAATTTGGTTGCTTCAGTCTAGATTCCGGCGATAGTGAATAGTGCATCAGTCTGACAAAACCATTGTACATAGTATGGTAACTTGGAATACTGTTACAATGGGAGGGACCTCTCGCAGAAAAACAATATTAAAGTCACTATTGTGTAAAAGATTTTTAAAATAATCACGTTTAGCATCGCAACAATGGTGTTAAGAATGACTATTAAAACCGGAAACGCTCGCCTTTGTGATGGAGCAGGATTCATGTTACCGATGCAATAGACTATAGAAATATGACAGATGATACAACAGGTCAGACATCAGGCCTAAGAGCCTGCTGTAGAATTTCGAGTAAGCTGTTAAGACTATCGATACGCGTACTGCAGACTGATATGTTGGCGGACTTTTACCACTTTTTAGGACACGTGAACTGTTTGCGAGACGAGGTGTGGTTAGTTCCACTGCGGCCCTCCCTCGTCGTCCTGCAGTTGGCACCACTGGGCGTGGTCGGCAACAGGGCATTCGGGCCGCGCGGCTCCCTGAGTCAAATGCTCCCTGCCGCCCGAGGTCTGTGTATCGGTCGCCTGACCCCGCAGCAGCAGCAGCAGCGGCAGCGAGTGTCGCGTCATCAGACAAGTCTTGAGACAACTCAAGACAGCGATCGCGTTGCCTCAAGCCTTCTCTGATGACGCGGTCTGACGTACGCGCCACGGCTAAGCTAATACTCCTATGAACCCGAGCTGAACTGACCCCCTTTTTACCCCAAACTGTACTTATCTCGTTCCGGACAAAGCTCACGGGTAATCTTACGTTCCATTCAACTCGCGTACACTCGCCTTTTCTGCAGCAGCAGTAATTTATTAAGAGGATATACTGACAGTTTACGAACATGCATTATCTAACGACGTTACGGAATTTCCGGCATTCGAGGAACCTTTCTCCTACTGAAGCAGTGTTGCCAATCCTGTTTCAGTGAAAGAAGTAGACGCAAACCACAACATGAAGGAGAGACAAGTAGAATTTCGAATGGTAATGCAAAAGAGATGAACTGTTGCCCCTTATTTAGTGGTTACAAGAACGTGAAATTTGTGACTAGTATTACTTATTCACAGCTTATTTATCACGATTTAAAACTTAAAGAAATAATTTGTGTTTTGCATTTCCATCATGTCGACGTGGTGCCGCCCCACTGATACGCGGCCGAAGCTTCCGCGCGTGCCTTGCGCCGGTCCTGCTTGCAATATGCAAACGTATCCCCTTTTTTACTATTCAATAAACATCCTTTTAAGTTACTGGAGTGTTTTCATTCTGATCTGTAAGTTCGAGAGTACTTTTCTTTTTCGTAGGTCCCTCACTTATGGTCTCTGATCACTTCACAAGAATCAAACACAAGAGAGAAAAGTCACTACCGTGTGCACTGTGTAACATGAATGACGCAGCTCACCCAATGAGCGACGTGGCGCAATGGTAACGCACTGGTCTCGCATTCGGTAGGATGGTGGTTCAAATCCACCTCCGGCCATCCAGATGTAGAATTTTCCGTGATTTCCGCAAATCATTCCAGGCAAATGCCTGGATGGTTGCTTTGAAAGGGCACAGCCAATTTCCTTCCCCATACCTTCCCACAAAATCCGAACGTGAGCTCCGTGTCTTATAACCACGCTGCAGACGGGACGTTAAACCGTAAGCTTTTTTTTTTTTTTTTTTTTTTTTTTTTTTTTTTACCAGTTATGAAAGTCTGCCGTGAACATAAACAAAAAATCTTGCCATTATGCTTACTGATCAATTTTCACTAAACGGATCAACGAGCATTGCACCACACAAACCAAAAGTACAGAAAGCAGTCGATAATGGCTCCAGTGCATTTGCTTGCCGAGTTTGGCATTCTCAGAAAACATGGTAGTTCGGGCCTGTCCTCTACTGGTATCTTACACAAGTATGACAGCACCCCCACATAAAACTGCCATGTCACAGCGTCCGCTTGTGACTGTTACGGGAATCCCCTTTCATTGCTCAGTCGTAGAGGTATTATTCAGTGTGTTTCTTATGAGAGACTGAGAGAAAGTGATGCCATACTATAATAATAATGATGCCATACTACATTCTTGATCGATTACGGATAACTTTATTAAAAAAAACGGTTAAAATACATTTTCGTGGATTTATATGTTGTTGTTTGTGGTTTATAGGGGACTAAACTACATGGTTATCAGTCCCCTGTTCCATAGAACACAAGATATCCTAGTAGGAAAAGGAAAAATACAAATTAAAACCCGGAAGAGCATACTGTGACTATGAACTTGGTCTCTCTTATTCCTGTCTTCCTCAGTGTTGAGAGTATCAAGTGTTAAACTAAGCTAAAAGAGCAGGGAACAGTGGCTGGCTGATCACGAACAAATACAAGATGAGCCACTCACTCTGCCCAGACT
The DNA here is from genome assembly GCA_026315105.1 of Locusta migratoria. Classification (NCBI taxonomy): domain Eukaryota; kingdom Metazoa; phylum Arthropoda; class Insecta; order Orthoptera; family Acrididae; genus Locusta; species Locusta migratoria. The sequence goes on from CM048746.1 coordinate 569,167,742, forward strand.
AAAAACTGAGGTAAAAACAGTGTAAAAGTAAGAAAAACATCATAGTAAAATGTGAGTGGTGGGAGCCTGAGATACCAGGCACAAGCCCACCACTAAATAGAATGATAAAATCCAGCTGCACGTATAAAACCTAAAACTCGGTCAGCCATAGAGGCAGTGTCAGATAAAATCAAGGCAGGCGCAGTAGGTAGATTAGGCGACGTAGGCGACACAGGACGACAGAGTCCCTACGGGAAGGCCTGAAAGACGACTTCCAGACGGCCGTAGAGGACTTGATCGCTCTGAGCTTGTTGGGAGTGCTCAGTGTAGCCCATTGCGTGTCCCAAGCCTCAAAAACCCTGTGGCGCAAATCCATTCGGATATCCCGTTCTGGGATACCAATATCCAGGGGAGGAGCGGTGGTGGCGAGCTTAGCCAGCCGATCGACACGCTCGTTCCCTGGGATACCAATGTGGCCAGGGGTCAAGATAAAGTCCACCGCACATCCAGACTTGCCGAGTGAAGCGATGGCGTTTTGAATGGATTGCACCAACGGATGGGAAGAAAAATAGTTGGAAAGGGCTTGCAGGCCACTAACGGAGTCGCTGCACACGACATACGACTTCCGGGGGCACGTTTTGAGGTGGTCAAGAGCACGAGAAATGGCGATCAGTTCAGCTGTAAAAATACTACAGCCAGGCGGCAGGGACCGTTGTTCTGTGTGGTCGCCATGAATAAAAGCGTAACTGGCTCTGCCATTTACCAGGGAGCCATCAGTGTACAGGACTTCTGCATCACGATGAGCAGCAAGAAGTGCCAGAAACTTGCAACGGAGTGTAAGGGGTGAGGCTAATGCCTTTGTATCGCAGGACAATTGGAGGTGGAGCTTCAAACGGGGGATGAACCAAGGAGGAAGACGGGATGGGCAGGAAAAAACCTCAGGGAGAGGTAGGGAATTAAGAGAGGAGTGTACGAACCCGGATCGCGATCGGAAGACCTGATGTAGGTCGACGTGGTGGAAAATGAGGGGTAACAGTCGGAAACAAAAGCCTGCGATTTGGATGGTGTGGCGTGGCATGGACTCGAGCAACATAGCTAGCGAGAAGCTGCTGCCGGCGGAAGTGTAATGAAGGAATCCCTGCTTCGGCTAGAAGACTTGGCACAGGGCTGGTGCGGAAGGCCCCAGTCGCCAGCCGGATACCACCATGGTGGATGGGGTCAAGGATCCTCAAGGCGGATGGTTCTGCTGAGTCGTATACGAGGCATCCGTAATCAAGCCTTGATTGTATCAAGGACTTGTACAACTGCAGGAGGGTGGAACGAGCAGCACCCCACGCAGTATGGCTCAAGCAGCGGAGAATATTAAGATGCCGTGAGCATTTTTGTCGCAGCCTACGCAGATGTGGCACCCAAGTAAGTCTGTTGTTGAATACCATGCCAAGAAACCGATGAGTCTCTGCGACAACGAGCAATTCACCACCCAGATATAACTCGGGATCCATGTGAACTGCTCGCCGGCGACAGAAATGTATCACGCGGGTCTTCTGCGCTGAAAACTGAAAACCATGGGTAGAGGCCCATGATTCAGCTTTCCGGATGGCTCCCCGTAGCCGCCGTTCAGCGACGCTAATACTAGCCGAACTATAATATAAACAAAAGTCATCTGCAAACAAGCTGGAACAGACAGAGGATCCCACAGCCGTGGCAAGCCCGTTTATGGCGATTAAAAACAAAGGCACACTGAGGACGGAGCCCTGTGGGACACCGTTCTCTTGGATGTGTGACGAACTAAGAGTGGTACCCACCCTAACCCTAAAGGAGCGGTGGGAGAGAAAATTCCTGATAAAGATCGGAAGTGGGCCCCGTAAGCCCCAGTCATACAATGTAGCCAGTATGTGATGGCGCCAGGTTGTGTCGTACGCTTTCCGAAGATCAAAAAATACAGCAACAAGGTGTTCACGGCGGGTAAAAGCTGTACGTATAGCCGACTCCAAGGACAAAAGATTGTCAATTGTGGAGCAGCCCTGACGGAAACCCCCTTGTTGTGCAACCAGGAGTCCCCGGTCTTCGAGGATCCACATAAGCCGCCGACTCACCATCCGTTCAACGAGCTTACATAGAACGTTTGTCAGGCTGATCGGACGGTAACTGTCAGCCACCTGTGGGTCAGCGCCAGGTTTTATCACTGGGATGATGGTGCTTTCCCGCCATTGGGAAGGAAAAACACCGTCTGCCCCGAGACGGTTAAACAAGGCGAGCAGTTGGTTCTGAGCGTCCACAGAAAGATGACGAAGAAATTGGCTATGAACACGATCTGGTCTTGGACAAGTATCGGGGCATGCAGAAAGGGCACTTTTAAACTCCCACTCGCTAAAGGGTGCATTGTACAGCTCCCAGCGACGTGTGTGAAACGACAGTGACTTCCGCTCAACTCGTTCTTTAATGGCGCGAAAGGCTTTACTGTAAGCTGCAGTTGAACTGATGCCTGCATAAAACTGTGCCATGTGCTCGGCGACAGCAAGCGGGTCTGAGTAGACAGTACCCTGCAAGCGAAGACAGGGGATTCCTGTTGGTGGGCGGTACCCGAAAAGTCGTCGAACCTGAGTCCACACCCGAGAAGGTGAGGCACGAGATCCAATAGAGGCGACGTACCTCTCCCAACAATCTTGCTTACTTTGCCGTATAAGCCGTCGTGCTCGGGCCCGTAGCCGTTTAAAAGCAAACAGCTGATCGATGGTGGGATGTCGCCGGTAGCGCTGAAGTGCCCTACGCCGATCCCGAATGCCTTCAGCGATTTCACCAAGGCACAGATTTGCGCCGAGGGGACCCTGAGATGGTTGGAACAGTGGCGTCAGCAGCAGAGACTATGGCGACAGTCACCTGTTGGACTGCCACATCCACATCAGCTGGCAGTTGAAAAGGAATGACAACAGCAGAAGTGTAACGCTGCCAATCAGCCCTATGGAGGGACCATCAAGGCAGTTGTTCCGCCTGTCGAGACTGTGGGAGCGACAAAAGGATAGGAAAATGGTCGCTCCCGCAGAGGTCATCGTGGGCCCTCCATGTGAGGTGTGGAAGAAGGATCGGGCTGCAGACCGAGAGATCGATAGCTGAGAAAGCGCCATGCGCCACACTGAAGTGCGTCGGGGAACCAGTATTGAGAAGGCAGATGTCTTGTTGTGCAATAAGAGCTTCAACATCCCTACCACGTCGGGTGGTCTCTATTCCGCCCCATAAAGGGTGATGGGAGTTAAAGTCCCCCAAGAGAAGAAACGGTGGGAGCAGCTGTGCTACCAGAGCAGCAAGGTCACTGGGCGAAACATCCCTGTCTGGAGGAAGGTATATCGAACAGACAGTCAATTCCTGCATAGCCCGAAGGCGAACAGCAACAGCCTCAATAGGTGAGCGGAGAGGCACAGCAATACTGGGGACAGTGGCAAGGGTGTATATACAGACACCACCAGAGGCTCTGTCGCAGTCGGCACGGTTGTTGAAGTAGCCCCGATAGCCTCGAAGGGCCGGGGTCCGCTGAGGAGGAAACCAAGTTTCCTGCAGAGTCATACACAACACTGGGAAACGGCACAACAACTGCTGCAGCTTAGCTAGATGGTTGAAAAACCCTCTGCAATTCCACTGGAGAATGTGATTCATAGTTTGCTGGAAGACCATGATGAAGGACTGAATATTGTCAGCCCAAAGATTTGCGGTCTGCCTGTCGTTGCACATCTGCATCATCAAGGAGCATCGGCTCAAGCGTCTTAGTGAGGGCCAGATCCTCGAGAGACGCGAAGATCTGAACCTCTTCTTCCGATGTAGATGATGCAGGATTCCGTGACTTTGAAGTCTCCGAGGAGACTTTCTTCTTTGGTTTTTTTCTTCTTTACCTCCCGCTGCCCTTTCGATCGTAAGGGCTGGGAGGACTTCTCACTAGCGGTTTCTGGGCCCGATGTCGATCGGGAAACCCGACAACTGGGGGCAGGTGGATCCTGCAGCCTCTGGCTGGGACCCTCCAAACCACTCGTGGAAGCCTCAGGAGGGGGTGCCACAAGGGACCCCCTCCAGGCGAGAGGGGCCGGGGAAGGCTGGTGCTTTCCCGGCTGGGGAGTGGGGACTGGAGTCCCCGGTGATGGGGTAGATATTGCTCCCACAGGTGTTGTGGGAGCAAGGGATGTAGATGGTCCCCCACCCATCGAGGGGGCAGTAGATGATTGTTGGCCCATAGGGCCCACTGATGGAGATGACACTAGTACTATCGATCTGAATGGAAGAGGTGCCGCTGTGACTGTGGCAAAAGATGATGTCATCTTTACAGGATGGAGTCGCTCGTACTTTTTGCGTGGCTCAGAGAAAGTAAGCCATTCCAGGGTCTTGATTTCCATTATTTTCCTTTCCCGGTGAAGAACAGTACAAGTTGGCGAGCAGGGCGGATGATGTTGCCCGCAATTTACGCAAACAGGAGGTGGGGTAAAAGGGGTGTCCGGGTGTGCTGGCCGTCCACACTCCCTGCAGTTCGGGCTGGAAGTACATCGGGACGACATGTGCCCAAACTTCCAGCACCGGAAACACCGCATTGGGGGAGGGACATACGGTTTGACATCCACGGTATACCATTATCTTGACCTTCTCAGGCAGTGTATCGCCTTCGAAGGCCTAGATAAAAGCACCGGTGGCAACCCTGCTATCTTTGGGTCCTCTGTATACACGCCAGACGAAGTGAACCCCTCGACGCTGCAAGGTTGCTCGCAATTCTTCATCGGTCTGGCACAAAAGAGCTCTCTGATAGATTAGACCCTGGACCATGTTTAAGGAGGGGCGTGATTGTCACAGGGATGTCACCCAGCTTATCGCAGGCAAGCAATGCCCGCGATTGGGCTGGGGACGCCGTTTGTATCAATACAGCCCCACTCTTCATCTTTGAGAACGACTCCACTTCGCCAAACTTGTCTTCGAGCTGTTCGACGAAGAACTGTGGCTTAGTAGACAGAAAGGACTCTCCATCAGAACGGGCACATACTAGATATTATGGCGAGTATGGTTCAGATCGGCGAAGGTCTCTACGTTCCTCCCATGGGGTGCCAAGGGAAGGGAACGTCTTAGGATCATAAGCAGTTGCATCGAATTCTGTTTTTCCACGCTTAGAAACGCCAGGTTTGCGTGTGGCGATGCTATTGATTGCTCGGTTCATGTCTGTCCCACGAGCAGCTAGGGAACTAAAGGTCCACTCAGGCAGAGCCCCGCTTGCCTGGGTAAGCCTTATACAACTGAGGTGCGGCAGGTTCATCAGAGGTTGCTCGCTAGCGGCTGTTCAACCTCAACAGCCATGCATCTCCTCGGCACGTAGCACACCTTGAGATTGAGGTTTTTTTTATAGAGGTTTGTACCGTCCTCGCGACCCGGGCGATTAAGCCAAGATCCCCGGGCTCTGAAACGTACAACGTTCCACCGTCGCGCCGAACGATGGTCGTTGAGGCACACACAGAGCTTACGGTGTAGCGGACTGTTGGCGCGACACAGCCCACAGCTCAGGACCCCGGGTTCGCCAAGCCCGTACCCAGCAAATTAATGCTGAGCCCCTGAGGGGGTGGATTTATAAAAAAGAAGATTTTGTATTTTTGTAACCAGCCGAAAGTAGAAAAGTAGAAGCGCAGAAAAAAGAGATCTCCTCCTAAAGAAGTAGAGATGGCAACACTGTACTTAAGTTGGGTGAACAAACCACTGCGAATGAAATGTTCAAAGAACATCAAATTTTCATCCACTACAAACAGGAACTCTGTGATAAATTTATAACTTGACATCATGTCAGTTAAATATGATTCACTGGGATCCGCTAGCCCGACTGGTAATAACTCATATTCAGCGTTATAGCTCCGAATAATTAGGCACAGATTGTTACTGCGTAACACCCGTACTTAAAGATACTGGTATCCACTTCTTAAACCATTAAATTTAATACTTGCAAACTGCAAAAGTGCTGTGTCTACATTGCTATGTAATGTTATATTCCAATTTTTCAGTTGTATGGAAAAAGACATTCATAATATCGCAGTAGAGTGCTTTACTATATGAGGAAGTGAGAACAAGTCAGTACATTAGCTAGTGAACAGATCCTTGGTATCTGTCATTTTCTAGTATTCTCGCATAAAATCCTCGATAAATCTAGTAACTTGTTCTGTCAGTGCTAGATTATAAACTGAAATGTAACTCCTATTAGTTTTTGAAAACGAAGTTCTAGCTCCGGAACGCGTTGTGTAGCAGAAAACATTTGTGACTGATGAAGGAATACCAAAACATCAATTAATAAATCTAACTTTAATTAATTTCATTCAAAAAAATCTTCACTATCTCGAATAACTTGATAATGAAGAAATGCCTAGTAACAATATGGCAAATACGCCCATCTTTGCATGTTATCGTTTGCCAAAATATTTTGATATACAACGTTTCATTATGACCTTATCGCCATTCGAAATGATTTCACTACATAAATTTTGGCGATAAGGGTGAAACGTAGAGATCTAAATCGAAAATAAAATTCAGTCCGCTAGAAAAATTTCATCCGCAGCAAGATCGTCACCTATTTATCACTTACAAACTGTGACTATTAACGAAACGACGCGTACATCGCCACAATGCTGACAGATTTATAACGTAAAAATTACCGGGAATAATACAGCGTTTTGTCGCAATCCATCTACTTATTAATTACAGATCGATTTCGGCTAGGTATTACCCGTTCACTTTATAATTGCAGACAGCACGCGGAACTAAGGTTTGTTTACGATCAACTGGGGCCGAAGGCAGCCGACAATACTCGACAGTACACGATCGATGCACGTGTCGGGCGCATTTGTACAGTCACGTTACTGTCGTAGTGCGACAGTATTCTTAGCGGCTGGTGAAATGGACGACCATCACGAAAATACACGCTATCAAAGAGTACGTTCCGATGGAAAAATGTTAATAAATATTGTTGTTCAGTTCTGTAAAGAAGAAAAATGAAAAGGCTCGCTCATACCGTTGGAAAGAGCTATGGGCAGAGCCGCAGCAGCTGTAGGAAAAATGTGAGAACAGTCCTTAATATTGTGTACAATGTTAAGAAGGCCAGACAGAGTCGCCAGAAAATTGAAACACCGAGGAAGAAGAGACTGAGGAAGAAAACCAAGTGTCTTGACGCATTTGATAAGTGCTTACTCAAACGAAATTTTTTTGAGTATACGACATTAAAAGAGAGACACCCAAGCTTTCGAAAAAATTATAATTGGGCGAAGGAGGAACCAGATATTAATTTCATGAGAATATGAACCACTTTCTGAAGAATTTTGAAGGATGTCGGGTTTCGTTTTAAAAAATGTAAAACAGACGAACATTTCTGGTTGAGAGGGAGTACATTGTAAAATGTGTACGTTTTCTTAGAACACGGAGGGAAAACGAAACAGGTGCGAAAAAATCCATCGTTTATACAGACGAAACAAGGGTGCATACACACTATACTGTCAGTAAATGTCGGCAAAATAGTGACGTACCAGGTGTGAGAAAAAATGAATGTTTTGGACAAAGAGTGATAGTGGTTCATGCATCAAGGAGGTCAAAATGAAGGGAGATGGCATTATCTATGCCGAACACATACGTCAGATGAAGGCTGCCCGCCATATTGGTCAGTTTTGGAATGCCATTTCTCCATTACAACTATACGGTAAGTGGATCCTCTTACTGTTGATGCATTTAACTGACAGTCTCGTGGCCAAAGCGGCGTCCCGCGAACAGGTGAGCGCTCCCTAGCTCGCAGGGGACCGCGCGAGCTGGAACAGCCTGGCATAAAGGGGACGTTTGATTGCCAACATTTGTATGACATTGTGTTCTGTTTACTTCTGATTACATGTATGTAATGTTTTGTCGTTTGCGACGTCAGAATCTCGAGAGTGAACCGTTCGATAAGTGTCAGCCGCAGTGGCGCGGCTACTTTGAATTTACCATGTTTTGTAGTCTTGAGTAGTTCGCGAACGATCTAGTTCGGAACAGCACTCTCACAGGCGAACTAGTTCGCAGATCCCTCGCCTCTTAGTTCGGCCGCTCCTCTTCCGAAGACTGACGGGGAATAGCGAGATGACGCGAGAGCGCGCGATTCCCTTCTGCCAGTTACCGCCATTTCGAGCTGAGATGCATCTCAGCTGTAGTTTCATAGTTCACTGCCACAAATTTTCTGTTCTAAGGTATTCAGCAGTGTCTAAATATAACCTTCATTCCACAGTGTAAGGAAGTAAAGAGAACTCTAAACTTAACATTGTTTGCATTTATATGCGAGAAATTACGCAGCAACCATTTTCTCTCGCCTGCATAATATTGTTGACGACTCGCGGGTAGAATGTTGAGGATAACGTCGTATAAGCGACACTAATGCCCGGTTTCTGGAAAACTATAGTTACCGTGCCGTTAGCTACCGTCACGTTATAATTTAACATGCCAGATAACTTCCTTGGGTTTCCCGTAGCTGATTTCAAAGACCGTTAGTTAACTATGAGGTAACTGCGCCTTCCGTCGAACAGATAACAGATGGCACTACTAACGAAAATCGCAATTACTCGAATTTTATCGATTAATAAGTGAAATCGAAGACGCTTCTTAGTGTGTATAGCAGTTACGAGTTTTCTGTTTCTGTTTTCAAAGGCAATGGGCGACAAGCGAGGAAAAAATTTGACTATTTGAGAAAAATCTTTTGACCGACTTGATTTTAGAAAGGAAAGTAGTTATAGTAAATGAAGAGGCAGATGGTTTGACTATTTTGGAAAAACAGCACGCCTTTGAAGTTGTCACAAAACTGTACAATTCGTTAAACAGACAGGAGAGAAAACGGTAAGGCAACTCAGAGAGCTGTATTCTTTTTTAAAAAGAAAAACAGGACAAACAACAACTAAGACAGGGTTAACAATAAAATCATACGTATTATTTCTGTTGTCAACATATATTTTTATGAATTTAAGTTTTCCTCTTCCCATTGTTCTGTGAATGTTAACATTACTTTTCACAACACAGACTGGTCAATTTACGTCCACCCATCCACATACTCGAGCCCCACGTTGTAATAATAGTAATAATAACATTGAGTGATCGTAATGGAAATTGCATGGCAGAACACTATTGCATAGGGAAGTATCTTTATGCTTAATTGAAAGTTTTATTATGAGAGCATGGCTTTGTGATTTGGATGTGATAAAATTTTACATCCAGATCGGCGATCGCGAGAGATAACGTTGACCACTGTTGCTCAGTGTCGAGATGTTGCTTGATCAATCGCGAGGGAGATGCAGCTAATGCAAACGTCACCCGTTGTCGACATTATCTCTCGCGACCGCCGAGCGCGATGTAAAATTTAACCCGGAATTTTGTTTTCCGCGTTTTTCCCAGTTTGACCCCGGCAATGCCGTTGGTCAGTTTTTTTATTATTATTATTCTGAAACGCATATGAAATTCGCTCTCGTTACATAGATGGAATGGTTGTCATCTAACACGAAAAACGTGTCGTGGTGTTTCAACAGTGCCGAGTACAGCTGTTTTTTTCTTCTGAACAACTTTCCGAAGCATCAGAAGAAAAAGAAGATGATGAAAGAATTTCCATTCTTCAGCTTCATAAATTTTAAAATTGTATGAAATTATACGGAACCCAGTCATAAAATCAAAAACAAATTACTATTGCTAAATAACTTCTGGACTTCGTTTGGAAGCCCACTAGCGCTACGTAGCAGATATAGTTAAAACTAAAGTTAACGTGTAGGTAACCCCACGGGAACGCGCATTTATCTTTAACGGACCGGTAACTACGGCTGTGACGGTAACTGTTGTTTCAGAAACCCATTTTCTACTTAACGTTCAGGTAACCCACAAATAACTACAACGGGACAGGTAACTACGGTTTCGGAAACCGGCCATAACACTGTTAATTAGCTACAAAACTGCAGTTTACTGCCTGTCGTCAAATTGTAAAGATCGAAATCCATTGTCATCAATTTCGCTAGCGTGAAGATCAAAAATTTCTTCTATTTCATTTGTTAATACAAAATTTCTGTAATAAGTGTGAGGTTGACCGGACTGGCTTAACTTTCGATGCAACTGAGGCTGCCGCCCCTCCGAAACAAACATGCGTTTCTGCGCGTGGGAACATGGTTGAGAGGGGGGGGGGGGTAGACTAATGACTTCCCTCACCACCTGTTAGCACAAAGTCCCCAGCGAACAATGTCTCAAAATTAATATTTTTACATAATAATATGTAAATTTTTGCAATATGTAAATTGATAATTAGAAGAATGATGAATATTTAAAGAATGATGATATTAAGCACAAAAAATGAATAATGACGTTCTCGTTCAGGGCTCATGATTATTTTGTGTAATTGTTAAGCAACAAATTAGAAAAGTTTCTTTCGTTAATGTTATAGGTACATTCTTTGTGCCATATAACACTTGACCTGTACCATGGTAGTAATATTTTTTGTTGATCACTTCCAAAACTTTATAAAAATTAAAAAGTCATTTATAAAAGTGGATTCTTATTCACAAAAATAGACGCAATTAGCATATTTTGTAGGTAATGTTCCTTCGATGACCTATTAAATAAATAAATCCATTTTAAAAATAAGATACTACGATTATTCTGTATGCAAAGTAGTTGAATATCATTGTATCACCCATTCGTGTAAATAACTGGTTCATTTGCTTAAGTATTTGATGTCTAATTGCCCAAAAAATAGGGGTAATAGCACACGCTTGGACAACAACGACCATTATATAAAGAAGCTGGCATAACAAAAGAAAGAGCTCTTTTAGTAGCGGTAGCAAAAGCAAAAAAGAGCGGACGAACTAAACGAGCGGACGAACTGAAAAGAGCGACCTACTTCGCGGCCGAGCTGCGAACTAAAAGGAGAGCTACCGGTCGCGAGCTATTATGCTTCTTAGTTCGTTGGATTCTTTTCCAAAGACCGACGGGCAATAGCGAGAGGGCGCGCAGCAGAATTAAAAATCACGTGTTTGCCTTCTGCTGATGAGAGCCATTTCGAGGTGAGTGTCTGCCTGCTAGATTAATAGTTCAGTGCTACAAAATTTCTGTTTTGAAGTATTCTGGCACTCCGCAATATCTGACTAATAAATTACATAATACCAAGATATGGAGATAACTCTAAACTTTAACGCGAGAGATTATCCACAAACTGTTTATTTTGGTTTGCGTGATATCGTTAGCGGCTCAAGCAGCAAGCGCATGAAGCAGCTAGGTGGGCGAACTTCTCCCTCCACCTTCATGCGCAGACCACGCCGCTCAGCCGTCACTGGGAGCGGACGAACGAAAAGAACGAACAAGTTCGCGGCAGAGCCGCGAACTAAAGTGAGCGCTCCCGATCGCGAACTATTATGCGCAAGTCTAATCTTTTGCTTTCTTTTACTTACGAAACGTAATTTTATACAATTTATCTCGAAATGAGAAAGTAGTGAAACGGGTGTACCAAAAAAAGGATCCTATTGGAGACATTTTATTTTGGAATGCCGACAGCGCTGCTCTCGGCGGAAATGTTGGCAGAGCCTCTTCTACTATGGTAGGCGGGATATACAAAAGACAACAGTAGCATTAGTTATTTACGGTACCTGTTCGAGACGAATGTTGCATTTGAGTTTTACTGTTATGAATTGAAACGTTGCGGTTTATTACGATAATTAATGAGGGCAATAGTTTAGCGTTTGCTCTTTACTTGAGAAATAATTTACAGGATTCAGGAATAATATTTGATACGTGATTGATCGATCGAGATCGATAATGTATCGAACACTGAGGCTTATTGGGTAATGTCGAACCCATTTGAATTAGAAAGGTAGCATAGTTTCTTCAGTTCTATTGTAATTATGGCGTGTAACAGGTGCCTGACAAGTGAAATTCAGTTCTAGCGGCTGAGTGACACTGGCCTGTGGACATGGCTCGTGGAGCATGGAGTAGTTCCTGAAAGTATAGAGTGCGCACGATGCCACGTCCCATGTAAATTTTACATTAAGGATTTCTCTGTCACATATTGGCGGCGACGAAAGGTACGTAAAGGTAGTCGTATGGTCCTATGTAACGTGCAAATTCACGCGTAGAGCCCGGATCGGTACTTTGTTAAGTAATTCGCGACTGACACTCCGAAAAATCTCTGATTTCACCGCCATGTGGGTCTCTTCGTGTTATCCGAAGTTCGACCGACTTCTTTCAAATTTCGGCTTCTCTAAGCGTACGGTGGTTGACTGGTCTTCCTTCTGTCGTGAAGTGCGTATCGAATGGGCGATACACAATTCCCAACAGTTGCGGGGAACGGGAGTCCTTGTTGAAATAGACAAGGCGAAATTTCGAAAAAGGGAATGTAAGAGAGGTCGGAAAATTGTTGGAAATTGGGTGTTCGCTGGAATCCAGCGAGGGTCTAAGTTGTGTTTCCTTGAGCCGGTTGAAGATCGGACCAGGGAAACATTATTTAGAATAATCAAAGAAAAGATTCTCCCTGGGACAACGAGCATTAGCGATTGCTTTAGTTCATACGACACTAAGTTCTGAAGGTTTTCAGCATCTTTGAGTGAACCATAGTATGCACTTTGTAGATGCGAAAGATCGTTCCGTTCACACCCAGAACACGGAATGTGGCGGGATGCCAGAGGTGCTATCCCACGTTATGGCATAAATACTGAACATTTGGCAGGTTATCTTGCTGAGTACATGTTCCGTCGAACATATTGCCCGAAAGAAATATTGCAGCACTTTTTCGTCGAGGTGGGGAAACTTTACCCTCCAGGCGGAAATGTTGTGCAATAATTCTTTCGAAGACTTGCACAGCACGAAAGGCGACTACAGTTAACGTGCCCTTCAGTACAATCGCTGTGTTACGTGCACAGGTATGTGACAACATCCCTTTATTAATATATAGTTTATATTTTTAGAACAATGTTTGTGTTTAATTCTTGCTAAGTGCTCAAATTTTCCCGCGTATTTATGTCTGCTCTGCATTACGCATAACTAAGCTTTCGAGTATAAAACGCAATACCGCATATTTAATTTCCAACGTCAATACTTATTATTTGCATGTTGCCGCGGCGGGTTTGGTTATCACTGGCTGACCACGATACTCTTGTGCTGTGATTCGCTGACGACATCATCACGGTCTGTAACAAATGAACACGAAGTTGCGTAGTCTTCAATTCAGGCGATCGGAAGCTAGTGTGCCGTATTTGGCGAATTTTGTATTAATACATCAAAATTACGAAAGTGGGCAGATTAAATGCAACGTCACTTTAAAGGCATTTGCAAAACATGTATATTAAGTTATGTCATAATTTAGTACGGAGAAATTATGCCTACACGAATAAAATCTTTACCAAATTTAAAGTGACATACATAGCACCACTGCTTAATTTCTAAAATTAAACATGGCAGAACGCACTCTTTGAACCTCATCCCCGCCGCTTATAAAAACTACGAGTATCACTAAATACTGTACGTTCATTGGTACCGGCGAAGCGGCAAATTCAAAAGACAAGTAGGTCTACTGTTTTAATTCTCAGGTGTTAACTTCTTCCATTAAACTAATATGTTGAATAAAAATATCGCTAGGAGGTGCCGGAAAACGTTTCCCGCGTGTTCCGGCCGAAATTAAGCACTGTACAGCACTATTTTACCTACTGTGAAATAAAAAAACACTTACATGAAACTTTTCTAGCCGGCCGCGGTGGCCGAGGGGACTGAGGCGCTCCAGTCACGGTCTACACGGCCACTACGGTCGGGGGTTCGAATCCCCCCTCGGGCATGGATATTTGTGCGGTCTCTAGTATTAGCTAGTTCATAAGTAGTTTGTAAGTTTAGGGACTAACGACCCCGTAGTTAAGTCCCATAAACTTTACAAACATTTGAATTTGAAACTTTTCTACCAAGAAGATGGAAGGAAGCATCTAACTAAACTGCGTGTTCCATGGCAGAATATTTTATGCGTTGTAAATTAAAACACTAAACGTGTAAATAAAAACTCAAAGTGATTGTGAGCTTTTATTTATAAAACACTGACTAATCTGCATATATAGAAATTGCAATCTTACTATTTTAAAAATATTACGTAAGCTACGCAAAAGAAACTCTTATACTGTTTATCATTTTATGCTCTTCCTGGGGCAGCACGTCATAGTTCGGGATTGCACACTCTCCATACTTCCTTCCACGCCTCCTCGGCCTTCTTGTTTTTATTTGAATAGTGTGCTTTGGGTGAATCTCATAGCAGGTGACTTGCTTGACGGCCGTTGTGTCAGCTGCAGAGAGCCGAGACGCTCGCTTACGCTCTCCCGTCTAAAAGCTCTCTTTTGCCTCTGTGTAACGGAAACTGGCTCAGTTCACTGCTGCCGGCTCGCAGTCTCTCGTGTAAAAGGGCCATTACGTTAACGATTCTTCTTCGATCCGTCTGAATTCTTCCGCCTCGGCCGAAGGTTGCAACCGAGGGCAACGGTTCTACAAAGACTTCCGTGTAGACACGATGCTCAGTGTGTGTACTGGTGGGAGGCACAGGGTTTGAATGCTGTGCGGCAGTGGATATTGCCACTCGAGTGTCAATAAAATCACATGGTTATTGCCACTCTGTGCGCGTCCGCGGCTACGGAGGCGGGTTTATTACATTTCATAATTCTGAAATACGAGGTACGTCCAGAAAGTAAGTTCGGTTTGGTTATATAAAACAAACGGGTACAGATACAGAAAAAAATATTTATTGTACAAAAATCTACAACTGTTAAACTACTTTTCTACATAGCTGCCGAAATTTTGTAGGCACTTGTCATAGCGTGGCAAAAGTTTCTGTAGGCTTTCTTCATAAAAGGTTGCCGCCTGTGTATTCAACCATGTGGTAGCATATTCTTTTAGCTCGTCATCGTTGAAGTGTTGACAGACAAATTTTAGGTGTAAGAAGAGGATTTCCATCAAAAGGTGGTGTTCGTTTCCACGATAGTGCCCGACCTCATGTGGCGAATGTGACCAAACAACTCTTACGGGAATTTCACTGTGACGTGTTCGATCATCATCCGTACAGCCCGGGCCTCGCTCCTAGCCACTTTCACCTCTCCTTACATCTAAAAATCTGTCCTGGTGGTCAACATTTCAACGATGATGACGAGCTAAAAGAACATGCTACTACATGGCTGAATACACAGGCGGCAACCTTCTATGAAGAAGGCATACAGAAACTTGTGCCACGCTATGACATTGCCTACAAAATTTCGGCAGCTATGTAGGAAAGTAGTTTAACAGATGTAGATTTTTGTACAATAAATATTTTTCTGTATCTGAACACGTTTGTTTTATATAACCAAACGGAACTTACTTTCTGGACGTAACTCGTACTTATGGAGAAACCAAACAGTTTCGTGTATTCAAAAACAATCGGTAATACATAGGATATAAGTAATCCGATGACCTTGAAAAAATCGTTTAAAAAACGATAATTTTTATTCTATGAAAATGTAATGTTTTCCTTTGTTTCTCGCAGTCACTTTTAGCAGAAAACCTGCAAGTGGCAACGGCACTAATTTGGACACTTTTTTCGACATCTAGGTATTTACTCGGCAAAGCGAAATGGCGATGTTGACACGGTGGCAGCACCGTCGCGTTTGCCCCAGAAACAAGGAGGGGGGGGGGGGGCAGTACTGGCGTACACTCCAGTATTCTTACAAGTGGATCGCTGTCACGCGGTGCCCATCCATTTGCATACATGCGACCATTTTGAGGAGAACGAAAATCTTAATTCAAAATCCAAATGCGATGTTCAGTGTCGTGTTTATGTGTTAGACAAAATCTACTTCACTAACCCGATCAAAAGTCGGTTTTAGAGTGTCACTTGCGTAATACGAATGAATTACGTAAATTTGCTGTTCCAATTTACTCAAATCTTTAAAATGAGGTTATCAGTACTTTCGTAGTTTAATTTTCGTTAGAGAAATGAGTTTTAAGAGATATGCAGAAATGCCTTCCAAAAAATCAACTTTGTCTATGTCGCTTCATGGAGACACTTTCCGTTTTTTAATAACGAGATTGGCAACATCGCGTCAAATCACTTTCAGCCCAAATACTGTCCTGACATAATTGGCGGAAAGTATCCGATTAGCGCGCAGCTCATCCGTGCTGTTAACAAATTCAGCTGCTTCTCCATTTAAGCTACGCTGCTCAGGATATAGCTTAAACAAGGCATTAGAAAATTCATTATTATGCTCAGAACACGGTTTTCTAACCAAGAACTTATATGTGTACTGGTCGCATGCCATCATTATCTGACTTTAACAAGTGAGTACTGCTGATTAGGCCTTAGGCGGTCATCAGTTTTCGGAAATTTTATGTTAGACCTAACTACAAACGATTGAGAAGTTTGTTGTGATGAATGCTTCAGAGCATCATGCAAATAAGAGTACGAATTGAACGTACAACCTTCATGAAATGAAGAAGTTTCCGTTTTCACAATGGCAGGTTAACTAGTTTCCAGCGCAGAGCGCCTGATATAGGTTTGATGAAGTTTAGCAACAAAAGTAAACAAAAAAACCAATTCGTTTTGGAAACACACTACGTACAACCTTCATGAAATCAAGAGGTTTCCGTTTGCACAATGGCAGGTTTACTAGTTTCCAGCGCAGAGCGCCAGATATAGGTTTGATGAAGTTTAACAACAAACGTAAACAAAAAACCAAGTCTTTTGGAATCACACTACCGTAAAAAAAGGCGTAATGACCAAAACCAAAGCAAAGAAAAAACAGCTGAACATCAACCACTACTTTACACAAGCGAAGCAAGCAAAAGCACAAAGCACTAAACACCAATGCCCGATCTAGTAGGCAGCCAAGTGTACATTTTTCTTTCATCAGAAAGTGTCACGGTGTGGAAGTAATAATGTGGCGTTAGTAATAGTCAATTAACACTAACAATGTAGAGTTAGAGCGGAAATAATTTGGCACTATCAGCAATCGAGTGGAAAGAGCCATCTTATTTTTATTGACACTCGAGCGGTAATAACCATGTGATTTTATTGACACCCGAGTGTAAATATCCACTGCCATGCTGTACTTCCTCTGTCACTTCCAGTAGCGTGCAATGGGGCCGTAACGACTTCTATCTAGAGTTGGCTACTGTTTCATGGTTTAGAAACAAGGTTTCGATACACACGACAGTTTCAGTGTTTCAAAACCGGCACGTTTCACGATTTCGAAACGGTGCGGTTTCATTCCGTTCTGTTTCGGATCACATTCGCAGTACATAGTCGATACGCTGAAACCGATTCTTCCTGTCGGTTTCATGGTTTCGTGGCGGTTTCACAACACTGGTGTTTCAAACCACTAATGCAGAAAGGCGGAACAAACTAATTGTATCGAAATGTGGTGTTTCATTTTGCTGAAGCTCCACACAGATACACATATAACTTACTAGTATATGTAAGACTGTCGAACAGAAGTTCACACTCGTGAGTCTGCAGCTTATGATTACCGAAATCAAGATTCGTTTCCAAGAGACTGCTATTTTCCGAAATGACAATGTCTGCTTTATAAATGTAAAAGAACAAAACAAAGTTCACTATTTGCAGTGAAATAACCAGTTAAATTCTAGTTTTATCTACCATATTAAAAACACACGAGTGAACTTACATTTTTTAAAATAAGATACAACAGATCCTGAAATAACAGGTTTTATACCTACAAGGGTAGATCGCATAATTAATCTCGTGTTAAAAGAGTTAGAATTTTTTCCCGTGTAGTTAGTTTCTTACGAGCGAAACGAAGTTACGGTACCTACAGGCGTTACAATTTTTTCGACACTCATGTTAAAGGAATTGTGGCGGTGGTTTAACGGTCAAGACATACAAGTGGTGAATTTGTCTCATATTTTATATCTTTTAATTCCATAGCATTATTTGTGATTCTTTTATTCAATGTGCCCTATAATTTGTGTGTTTCCTATAATTTATTTAGTATGTATAGAAAGTAGCATTTATGATCCATCACTGTAGTATGCGTAGCGTATTGTCGTTTGTGAGTTCCTACCGGGTAAACTTTTACCTACCGTACCGGCGGCCTCGCGCAACTCTGTTGGCAACATCAACACGGTAGAAAATATTAATCAAGATGTTTCGTACAGACCAAGAAGTAAATAAATACTCTATGATTGACAGGTTCTTGTATATACACTTGTCCGCATAGTAAAAAATATTGCCCTCCTAGACATTACAAAACATTTGCGTTGTCACATGATTGGCTAAGGCCAACGTCACATGATTGCCAACATTATCACGCTTGGCCGCCAGGACGGTAAGTAAAATTTAACTGCCATGGAAATGTGGGAATTCCAATACTTTCTGCTCAGTAACTGGCCTCTCTTTGTAATAATAAGAATAATAAATGAATAAAAAAGGCAGTAACGATTATGCCGCAAGACGATCTGTTAGCCTTTTAGTCATAAATCTGAAGTGCTTTTAATAAAAGCAAGTACTTCACAAAACCAAGTTTTATTTATATACAACAGTCGATCTTCCATACAGCACAACTCATGTTTTTGTTACAGGAAAAAAGATACATCTACATAAATACTCTGCAAAACATACTGAAGTGCATGGCAGAGGGTTCATTGAACCGTTTTTGATATTTCTCTACAGTTCCATTCTCTAATAGCGCGCTGGAAAAAGAAACACCAAAAGCTTCTCGTTTACGATCTGATTTCTGTTATTTTATCCTGACGAACATGTCTCCACATGTAAGCGGGCACTAACAAAATATTTTCGCATTCGGAAGAGTAAAGTGGGGACAGAAATTTCGCAAATAGGCTAAATCTTGCCTCAACGAATATCGCCATTCTTTTTAAAGATTTCCACTTCACAGTGAAAAGGTACGGGGAAACGAAATATACGTTTTCCATACGAACTGATATCACAGAGCTTCACACTAACAATATTACATGAAAATTTTCTTACACCCGCAAAATAATAATTATAAAAGTAATAAAAAGTGTTCCGCATTCATTGTTTCTGTAGTTTTATTAATGATTGCGCATCCCATTTTGCTCGTGTTGTATCTTGTGTATTACTGTCTTGTGCTGAAAACTCCCAATTACATGTGCCGGCATAGCAGGTGACGGCAAACCTTTGCTTCTTACTATACGACATGCCCATTAATTTTGAGTATCAACCATCTTATTTGCGTGCTGCCGCGGCGAGAAAGAATGCAAAATTTAATTACAGCTACTTTGATAAAAACCAATATATTAAACATAAAAACGTCAGTCCTCAGCTAATGGAAAAACAGGAAATATGAAATGTTTAATATTTTCTATTACAGTTGCTGTCCTCGTACTATGTTAGTGGTTCTATAGGTATATTTTTGACGATGAACGATAAATGGGCCCACACTATTACAAAACATACATTGCTTCACGGTTTCATGGTTTAGAAACCACAGATTGTAAGGTTTCATTTTGTAACCGACAGATGTTTCAGTTCTCCCATCTACTTCTATCTACCGCTGGGAAAATGATACTCGCGTTCGAACATGATCGGATATTCCCGATACAGCAGAGAACTCGATACAGTATCGAACTGTTCGAACACTCAGATAATAAATGACTCGCGCCTCATATCTGCATACGATACGCGAGGAATTTCGAAGTTACCGGGCTATGGCTTCATAGGAAGTACAAGTACATGTAAAAGAAAAGGTAATAACTGAAAAACTGAACTTTCTTTAAAACAGTCCATACGTGACCGGTCTAGTATCACTGCAAGATGTGATCCATTGATAAAATATCTACTATTATAACAGAACTACTGGATCGTATTACTGAAAGCTAACATTTAAAAGGAAAAAATGTGACTAAGTAGAAATTACATTTAATGTGATTGTAAGAGATAGGTTGCAAGTGACTATTCCATTCCCAGTTTATACGGTACAGTAATCAATAAAAATATTACCACCTTTTAATCGCCTTGAAAACATTAAGAGATGAAAACAAGGAAAACATTACAAATTTAGTACCCAATAATGGAAGTAAGTCATATAAAATAAACTAATTGCTACCTCGGGAAAAACGGGGCACGAGCTATTGTGTACGTAGTACCAACAGGCGTCGCTAGAACGCAGCACTAGAATTTTAAATCGCGATTTCTCTCGTTTAAGGGTGTATTATACGGAGCGAATTTGGTCGCTAGTCGCTGGCGTATTTGGACGCAGCTGCTAAATTTGCTCAGTGTAAACAGGGACAGCGAACAAAGTCGCTGCTCCGAAACGCGAGCGTCTGAAGTTAAAGTTTAGACGCTGGTCGCTGGCTTTGTGGTCGCTGGCGTTTTTGGTCGCCCCGTGTCATATATGGGAGCGTCTAAAGTAGCCACCAGTCGAGTCAAAATGTCGAAGGAAATTGTAAATGCTGGCGTTGTGTTTCTCGAAAGTTTTAAAAGAACAATGAACCAGAAGCAAAACGGAAAAGTAGAAAAGAATAAAAGAAAATGGATTAGAAGGTGGATTGCGAGGAGGGATAAATATGGTGCTTCTGCAAATCATTTGGGTGAATTAACGTGTGAAGGTCCTTCTGCCTACAGAAATATAATGAGGATCACATAAGAAAATTTCGATAGATTACTGTAAATGGTAGAGGATAAAATAAGGAAAAAGAATACCATCATGTGGATGGCGATCTGCCGGCCGCGGTGGCCGAGGGGACTGAGGCGCTTCAGTCACGGTCTGCACGGCCACTACGGTCGGGGGTTCGAATCCCCCCCCGGGGATGGATATTTTTGTGCCGTCCTAGTTCGTTAGTAGTTCATAAGTAGTTTGTAAGGTTAGTGACTGATGACCCCGTAGTTAAGTCCCATAAGCTTAACAAACATTTCAACATTTTAATATCTTTATTTACGTCAATGATCACAAAATTTCTCGTCGTTTTGACGACCAGTTTCGGTCAGGATGACCATTTTCAAGTCTACAACAAATCAGAAACAGAAGGGTACATCAAGCATTAGACTACCTTAGGAAACATGAACAATGCATTACAGTCATCAATACATGTAATATAGCCAAATTCAAATGTTTGTAAATCTATCGGACCAAACTGCGTGGTCATCAGTCCGTAGCTTACAAACTACTTAAACCTAGGTAAACTAACCTATGGACAAACACACACACCCATGCCCCTGGGAGGACTCGAACCTCCACGGCGAGCAACCGCGTGCTCCGGCAGCGAGACGCTTTAGACCGCTCGGCTACTCCACCGCGGCTGTAATATAGCCATATGGCATCACAGCATAAGTGTACCTTCATTAAGGAATGTAACAACAGGTATGATGTATAATATTTTAACACGTTTTTTATATTGATGACTGTAATGCCTTATTTATGTTTTATAAGGTACCGTAGTCTGTTACTAAATCTGTCCTTTTCCCGATTTGCTGTAGACTTGAAAATGGTCATCACTGACCGAAACCGGTCGTCAAAACGACGAGAACTTTTGTGATCGACGTAAATAAAGATATTAAAAGTAATTACATTATGGATCATTGATATAAATTCGCGACCATGTCGCACCTTGGGAAACAGAACTGTTTGGTATCATCTAACCTCCAAAACAATGTATTATATGCTACGTCGTGTTTCAATTGTTTTTACGAAGACGCTAGCGTCTGAGGTCGCTACGTGTCATCGCGTCAGCGTATTCATTCGCTATTTGTTCATACGCCGAGCGACAACAGACGCCAGCGACTAGCGACCAAATACGCTCCGTGTAATATACCGTTTACTTATAGCTAGTGCTGGTCTGCGGTTAACTGGCGGTTAAATCGAAGGCGCGACTAGTGCGCCACATCCGGTGATCACCGGTATTACCGTAGGAGGCGCCAGGCTAATCGGAGGCTGGCCGGAGGAAACGAAGGGGCGGCGGAATGTCGCTGGCCAGAAGGAGATTCCGACGAGTGCGCTCCACGCGGGCATTTCTGGTGCAATCACAGAGGCGGTTATTTTGAACTTAGGGGAACTTTTACTTTTCGTATTCCTCATAGAATCAGACATTTTGAAGTTAATTAAGGTTCGCAAAATTTTCTTGTAAGTGTGACCAGTCTTTACCTGAGTAACAATTTCATTTTAATGGTAAAAAAATGTTTCCAGATATGTCAAAACATAAATCGGACGTGTCGTAGTTCCTTGAGACGGGGAATGACGATGCCAAAAGGCTACATGTAAGTTGTGTGGAAGACTGTATGCCGCAGGTAGAACATCTGAGGAACAACTTTTCAAAACGCATTATGTCCACTGATGGACAAAATTGAGTTTGATATGGAATCCGGTATTTTATTACCCGCTCCACACACTCCTGCAATCAGATTGTGTCAAAACGTATTTTAACACCTTCAAAAAGAGCGCTGAAAAGTAGCAGATGCAACAAATAGCAGTTCGTCCTCTAGTATGATTGAATCAAACTGCATTAAGTCCAACAGTTGCCTTTATTTTGTTTTATTAAGCTATGTTGGCTGTAGAGTTGTGGCGATTCGTCAATGAGTCGTTCATTTGAACGAATACAAATAATGAATCGTAGGAATCGAATCGTGATTCGGACGAATCGCCGTTCAAAAGAATCGTCTGTCTCGTGACGATTCTTAAGTTCCAACGATTCACGATTCGAAGGCGACTGCCGAATCTTGCCGAATGCCGGAGAGAAGAGGGGGGGGGGGGGGCGAATCGTCATTCAAAAGAATCGCCTGTCTAAAGATTCATGATTCGAAAGCAAGTGGCGAATCGTGCCGAATAATTACGAAAGCCAGAAAGCGTGTGAACAAAGGAATCACAGAACGAAGATCGTGAGCTGTTAATTATTAGCCTATTCACGAATTACACATGACATAAAACGCAGCGAAATACACAGCTGCCAATACATACGAATATACGTCTTTTATAAAGTTTACATATTGCGTATTTAAACGAGCAATCCTTACACATTTATATTTCGCTTATCCGGAAATGGCTGTAACGATTTAGATTATATTTTGTGTTTAGAGTGGTTTAAGCTTTTCGAGTTCTTCTACATAGTTATAGTTTTTGTAAAAAATCAATTTTACAAAAATATTCTTTTTATATAAAAACGCGATTTTAAATGTTTTTAAAGCCACCTCAAAAATATTTTATGATATTTTGGTTTTTACGTTACAAGCTATTAATTACCTATTAATTACCATAGATTTAATTATGTTTATATTTAAATTGTCGAAGTATTCAAACCGAAAGAAAAAAAATTATAAGGTTAGTGCAGGATTCGAAATAAGTGACCTACGTTCACTAAACCTGCAACGCTCCTAAATGAGCTATGATGACAGCAGAAATAGTTGGTAGTGTAATATGTATTTATAACCGCTCGCTAAACTTCAGACTATTTTCTCGAGAATTTTTGAGCGCTGAATCGAATGGCTTTGTCTCATTATTATTTCAAGTCTGAACTTTACGCACCATGAATATTAAAAAATACGATACCCATATTGTCCCCTTTTCAGCATTTTGTAAGAATCGTGTCGTCGCAGACCAGAAAGAACAACATCCATAACACAGACATGTATTGCCATCTATGAGCAAGATGTAGAAGTAAGAATCGCGCCAATGCAGACTAAAGAATCGCGAACGAATCGTAGGAATCTATTCACAATGTGGGATTGAATCGCAAGAATCGATTCACAAAAAAGAATCGTGCTGCCCAACTCTAGTTGACTGCAATGTAAGACTCGTGGACTAAAGCGAAACCATTTAACTGACCAACAATAATCAGTTAATATTCGTTTTCAGTATTACAGCATTGTTGTGCATAAACGTTTATCTGTCTGTTAGGAAGTCGGGCGTAAAATCATTGTTGTGCTAAGATGGAGAGTATTATAGCGAGTGAATGTGTGACTGTTGGAGAGGAAACGTGGAACGAGAAAACGAATGAAGAGAAAATCAAAAAGGGCAGATTGTGCAACAAAACGCACTTTGTCCATCACTAAAGTGCTCATACCTTGAAAGCAATTTCCTTGTATTAAACACCTTTGGATCAAATGCCCTACCTGAGTATGTGGTGTAAAATTCGGAATATTATTAATCAAATATTTTTTGCGGTATACGTTTTCCGCTTCTCCTGAAAAATTTACTTTTTGGGAAATAATGCTTTTGAAAAGTAGCTCCTCATCTAATGTTAACGACTATTTAAAAAAGATTTCATAGATTCCTACAGTAACAAAGGGCAAAAAAGTATGGAAGCAGTTAGGAATTCAAAAGAAAGTATCGAAAAAAAGAAAACACACGATGCCTTCAACCTTGACACATCGTTACTTCCACAATGTAACCATTCGCAATCGTGGAGGACATGCAAGGGTAGTTGCAAAGCTTTCCTTCTGAATTTTACCACAAAACTAGCACAAGCAAACAGACAAGAAACGATAAAACAGAACACTAACTTCGCTCAGTTCTTTGCCGCTTATTATAATTTTTGAATGATGTGGAGAGAATATTCGTCAACTTAACATGTCTGCACTGGCATGCGATTTGATAGTTTCGGTTTTAATATTGTTTCGTACAGACACCTGTCTCCAGTTAATCGGTCATCACAACTACTGTGTTCACTATCTTCAAATTGTTTTCACAAAACAAGTGGCAAATTTATATGAAGACGAAAGAACACTGTCTATACTTTTAACAGTTTCGAGAGTTTTTGGCAGAAAGCAATAAGAACATCCCTTAATAAAAAAAATAACATGTGCAAATGTATTACCTCAAATACTAATAAAAAAACTTTTACAGTAGAAATATAACAGAAAAACAAATTTTGAACAATTACGGAGAATTAAAATATTGGCACTTGTAGCGAATCCAACACAGGACCTTCCACTCGATAAGCTAAAACGCTACCAACTGCGCTATGCTGCACTGCATAGAAGTACGTCTAATTTTTGGTACTTCGTAAGTCTTATAAGGCCAACATGAAACTTTTACCAATAATTATTCTTTTAAACAACTTTTACGATAACAAACTCTTATCAGAAAACGTCGATCGTGGTTTATCTTCGTGGAACTGATGCGAGGAAACAATATATTTTCGTGCTACATTGCCAAATCAAATGCGGCAAGATTCATGTCCAAAATGGCGTCTTCTCGATTTGATACGTCCAACCGGAGGTAGCCGGAGGCTCAGAATGAAATGGCGCGAAATCTTCGCCTCCGAAACATCCGCTCCGTTTCCAGCACTACTTGTAGCCTATATTCGTTGCTGTTTTTACTTACGACTATAGTCGGAATTTCACACTTATTAATCCCCACAATAAAGTAATGATACCGCATCTTTGTTATCAATCATATACTGCACAGCACAGAAAAGATTTATGAGTATCATCGTAGTAAATCGTAGAGGTAGTATCTACTGACATCACTAGATAGCTGCGTGATCGAATATTCGGACATTTTCCGAACTGTGACGTAAACTGTTCGAACAGTTCGAGTAATGTTCAAATCCAGCTGTACTTCTATCGGCTCCTTTGCACGTCAACGTTCACATTACATTCTGCGGGCGGTTGTGGAACCGTACATTCTGCGGGCGGTTGTGGAACCGTGCACGTTACCACTTCGCTCGTAAGAGGCACAAAATTGTTAACAAACTACATTATTACGTGGCAGCTGTGCCAGACAGCGACGTGGACATTCGCTGCGTAAATATTCAAACGAGTGACCAATGGCGCAAGTGGGTGGCTGTCCGACATAGATAACTTGGACACCACGACTGAATGTGCTGCTTTAGATCTATCGATAGCGGTATGCACACTACCACTTTTCGTTCTCGGTTTTTTGAACGTCACCAAAGCGCGACGATGCATGCATTATTGTGTTATTCTAACACTCAGGTGGCATATCATACATAAAACACGAACTGTTCTCACACCATAGCAAGAAGGCACAATTTCTTCAGTTGTTACTGTCCCATCCGTATAACGGAATTTCCTTCTACCACCATATTTTTGAATAAACTTATGACAAGCGTCATCTGTATAAAATATCAATAATAAGTGGTACTGAATGAAATACAATTGAAAAGTGTCCAATAATCCCTAGGGTATTTTTAAGTCTTCGAAAATCCATTCATGGATTTCGAATGCTGTCGGCCGGGGAGCACCATGATTCAACACGCATTGTGCGGTGTTTATTCTACGAAGTTTTTCCATCTTTACTTTCAATCCATACAAAAGCAAGAGACGAAAAACACGATGAGGCGCCGCACGCCTCACTAAACTCGCCACGTTCACTCCTGAAGTAAGCCGCACCACCGAACCAAGGTTTCGTCAGATTATCAGCCACCCAAGTACGAATAAAGACGCGAAAAATCGCTTTCACGCGATAACGCGACCACGTTTTAACGAAAATAGCAAGCAGCGCCTCAGCTCCCTAACTAACCAGCCGGGAGCCAACGGACAACTGAAGGCACTCACTCGGCAGCGGTGTAGAACAATCGAACAGTCAGTGGTCGATGCGCGCGCATCCAAGTTTCACGAAGTGTCCGCCAGAGGCGTTTTACCACAAGAGCTATGAGAGATTAACCTCCTTGTGTGAGTGTAACGAAAATATATGTATCCGTTAGGCCGGTATTACACCATCAAATTATGTGACAAAGAAAAATTGGACGTATTGTAATGGGAACGTCGTCCAGAATTTCATCAGATCTAAAGCCTCGGCTTAGACTTGATCAAAGAAATCCCACTTCTGTTTGATGCAGTGAGAAATGACCGCTCGGAGCGCTAGTAGTATTACGGCCTCCTAGCCACTAGCTGTTTTATTTGGTGGTTAAATGTCAGACATAAAAAATGTAAAGTTAATATTCGTAAACATTGCTAATAGTGGCAAGTTTGTGTAGTGTTTTCCAGCAAAAAAAACTGATATGAACGTATAAATCAGATGGAGCGTTGTATAACAGGCGACAAGACCATTTCACGTCAATTCGCGTAGCCCAATACCCTGCGCTGAAAGTGAGGTTGAGATATAATCCGTGATGCAGAAAGTCATACTATCGGAATTGAAGTAACTCCCCTAAATCCTATTTACGGCCAAAACAGTCTTTATAATGTATGATTTCGGTCAACTTGGTGTGCTAAGGGCTGGGAAGTGAAACAACTTTCAAAACATCGACGTCTGTTTGCAAGCGAAAATATGTACATATAAAAACGTCAAACAATTTTTGTAAGGAAATAAATAGAGCCTATTTACTTTATCCGCTATGTTTACCCTCTTACATTGTTAATAACGTCGTAAACAATTTAGAATTTCCTCTTAGTTAGTGCTGACATTTTCCATTTAAAACGTTATTTTCTGAAACTATCAACTTACAATCTTACTCGTATACACTGTATGCATCAGTCTTTTCTGTTACTCTATTGCAAATTGTGAAGAGTGGAGAGCTAAAAAATAATTAGCAGTGAAATACGGCCCGTCTGTACTGCCGACGACATAAACAAGAAAATACTCCCGTTCCCGTAACAAATTTTATTTAATGAAAGTCCAGCTCCAGTTGCAATTAGTTGTGCTTTATTTAAGCCCACACTACCGGTTTCGGCCTCTATGTTAGGCCATTTTCAAGTGTGACAGACGTTATGCCATAGAGAAACTTGACGTTGCTTTCTCTATGGCATAACGTCTGTCACACTTGAAAATGGCCTAACATAGAGGCCGAAACCGGTAGTGTGGGCTTAAATAAAGCACAACTAATTGCAACTGGAGCTGGACTTTCATTAAATTTGAACCACAGTTGCGGCAACAGCAACCATCCAACGATGGAGAAACTAAAAATTTTATTTACCTCGCCGTGACGCCCACGGTTTCATCCAAGTGCGTTTCCTTTTCTTTTTTTTTCCCCTCCTCTTCTAAATGCAAAAACAACGCAACTTTAGTAGAAACAACAGCTTAACATGACGCCGCCATTTTGAAGCAAATTTGCATGATAGTGTAATACCCCCCCATAGCGTTTCATCCAATTTCTTTGTAAAAGAATAGGACCAATATTTCATCAAATTTTATCCAATTCTTTGTCCAATAATTTGATAGTGTAATACCGGTCTTACTAAAAGAGATAGTAGGGGCTTACAAACGTATCGTTACTCGTTACTCTCGTTACCAGGGCCACCCAGAAACCGTGAAAACATTTTAACTGTTACTGTTAATTCAACTTTAACATTTAAATTTGCCACATAGATACTGGTTGCCTGCTTTTTGAGTCAATTATACTACTGAAGAAAGGATCAGTACAGTCAATTTCCCTCGTGATTAAAATGCAATTGTCACGTGGATTGATTAAAATTATCAAGACCCACCCGCGACCTCTATATTAAGTACTGTTCTCGCACTTTCCTCAGTGGCTTGGAATGTCAATCAATCGGAATATTTCGTAACGAATGCCAGTGTGACCGATCATAGTAGAACTAAATTTCCGAGTAGCGGAACTGTTGTACTGTATTATGTGACATTAACTAGTAAGATATTACCGTCATTCATGCAAATATGTAGATGACAACTTTTGGGTACTTTTTTACAAAACTTTTGTAAACAAGATGAAAAACAAATAATTAACCATTATTGTGAAACATTTACAGATAAAAACACAATAAAACGCATGTTTGCGTTAAAAGCGGACGTTAGGTCATGAGGAGTAACCTGCAATCACGGGCCAAGAATTATAATCCAAAATGTTTAAACACAAAAATAACCATCTAAAATCGTAGAGCAATGAAACACCTACTTAAAATTCATCACGGATGTATATATAAATTAATCGTATCACAGAATATACACATTCTCCATGTTGGTCTTCCTTACAGAGTTCGTATCGATCCTTACAGAGTTCGTATTGATACGGTAGATGCGGATAACGAAATGTATTCATGTGTAACTATTTAGTACTTTGTATCAGCCAAAGTATTCGTTACTCAGTACCGAATACATACGGTTTGCTGCAGTTCTACCCACATTAAATGTTAAATTTTAACTATAACCCTTCCAACTCATTTGCACGTGTGGCTTAAGAATGCACACACGAGCATAACATAATTCGGTAAATGCAATGCGTTAGTTTGCTAAAAATAAAATGAATTTTTCTCAATTGCCTTTACAAAAAGTAAGGAACTATTAGGACACTGAGATGGCAGTTAAAACTTCTGACCTCTATTTTTTTCGAAAGCCTTTGAGCAAAGATGGAACCCCGTCTATTCGGCTTGCTTTCATGTTTCCTAACAAGTAATACGCTTCAATACTCCTGATTCCATTCGCCAAAAGTTGTTTTCAAATATCTCCTTACCAATATTGAGCAATAATAAATAATACGAGATATGAGGAAGCAGGTTGCTATTTTTTAAAAAACATAACAGCGGTGTGGGTAAGATGACATGCCGTTCGGGACAGCCGGCTGCGGAAATGTCTTCCGCGATTTCTTTGACCTGCCTGAGTAGATAAATCTTTCACGAGCGCCTTTGCGTTGTTTGTTTTGAACTTATTCGCGAAGCTTGGTTCAGTTGTGTTTTGCATCCTCCAGTATTTTAAATTTTGCATTGACATCTATATTATAATGTAGATATTTATTGATGTAAGTCGTCTATGTTACTGATTAATAAAAGTTTATTTTGCCATAAGCATTTCGCCTATATTTGTAAGGCATTTTAGTGGCAATTTCTGGTGGATGCTGGTCTACATACGGTGCTGTTTTTGTGCCTTTAGGTCGTTTTGTTTCCGTCTTTTATTCCACTAGCCAAATATTTCCACTGAAGATGCTTCAGAAAGAAAGACGAAATGCATATTGGAAAATAAACTTGTATTATTCAGTTGCATCGATAAATATCTACATTATATTATTAAAAGTAACTGTGGGAGGGAAGGACAAAAAAGAAACTAATAATGATTGCATTCACATCGTTTGCAGTTTACAATTCTGTCCATTTTTTCATTACTTAGGAGAACGTTATTTTTGTTGAAGTTGTAGGCCTATCTTTGATAGGTGGAACTAGGATTGAAATATCTTCGTTAAGATTTGCATTTAGTATAACAGCGCTGTGATCGCTGAATCCTGCATTATATACTTGAACTGTTGATCTAAGTTTATTTCTGTAATCGAGTATTTGGTCTAAGGTAGTCTTGGATGTGGGCAGTGGCGTATCAAAGATCATGGTCTGTGGGGGGGGGCTGCAGCCCCCACCCCCCTGATGTATGGTCTGTTCGCCGAGAGCTGGGACGAAACGTAACCAGTGACACGTGAGCGACTACGCTCCTTTCCCGCGGAAGCATTCGGTGTTCACGTGATAGGTAGGGGTGTGGAAAATCCTGGGCGCACGCTCTGCAGGTGGCGGAGTCAGCTGGCTGCTGAGCTGACGTCACAGCAGACCGTGGGAAACCTGGCCAACAATGTAACGAGATGATGCGCAAAAAAAAACATCTGACGGTTTCGAAACGAATGAAACCTTACCATCTATGGTTTCGAAACACTGTTTCGAAACCATGAAACAGTGAAGCAATGTATGTTTTGTCATGAAATCTTCGTTCTAGGAGGGCAATATTTATCATTATGTGGACAAGGGCACATACAAGAACCTGTCAACCATAGAGTATATATTTACTTCTTGGTCTGTACGGAACATGTTGATAAAGATTTTTCCCCGTGTTGTTGATGTTGCCAACATAGTCACACGAGGCCGCCGGTATGTTCAAATGTTTGTTAAGCTTATGGGGCTTAACTACGGGGTCATCAGCCCCTAAACTTACAAACTACTTACGAACTACCTTATACTAAGGACGGCACAATTATCCATGCCCGAGGGGGCATTCGAACCCCCGACCGTAGTGGCCGTGCAGACCGTGACTGGAGCGCCTCAGTCCCCGCGGCCACCGCGGCCGGCGCCGCCGTTATGATAGGTAAAAGTTTACCCCGTTAGGAACTCACAAACTGCAATACGGTACGCATATTACAGTGATGGATCATAAATGCTACTTTCTATACATACTAAATAAATTATAGGGAATAAAGGGCACACTAAATAATCACAAGTATTGCTATGAAATTACAAAAATAATAAAGTAAGAGGCAAGTTTACCACTTGTACGTCTTGACCGTTACACCACCGCCGCAATTCTTTTAACATGAGTGTCAAAAAATTATAGCGACAATAGGTAACTTCGTTTTCGCTCATAAGAAACCAACTCTTTAACACGAGATTAAATATGCGATCTACCCTTCTTAGTATAAAAAAATGTCATTTCAGGCTTCATGTTGCATCTTATTTTAAAGATTGTAGTTTCACTCGTGTGTCTTTAATATGGTAGATAAACCTAGAATTTAACAGGTTTTTCAATGCCAATAGTGAACGTTGTTTTATTGTTCTTTTGCATTTATAAAGCAGACATTATGTCATTTCGGAATACAGCAGTCTCTTGCAAACGAATCTTGATGTCAGTAATCCTAAGCTGCAGACTCAAGAGTGTCAACTACTATTTGACACAGTCTAAATGGTTTATATACTAGTAAGTTATATGTGTATCTGTGTGGAGCTTCAGTAAAATGAAACACCACATTTCGAAACCATTAGTCTGTTCCGCGTTACTGCATTAGTGGTTTGTAACACCGGTGTTGTGAAACCGACATGAAATCTTGAAACCGACATGAAATCGTGAAACCGACACGAAACCGTGAAACCGATTCGATACCGTGAAACCGACAGGAAGAAACGGTTTCAGTGTATCGACAATCGACCGCGAATGTGATCCGAAACAGAACGGAATGAAACCGCATGGTTTCGAAACCGTGAAAGATGCCGGTTTTGAAACCCTGAAACTGTTGTGTGTATCGAAACCTGGTTTCGAAACCAGGAAACCGTAGCCAACTCTAGTTACAATAATGTTACTAGTACGATTAAACTGAGTTCAGTCTGTCGAAGCAGTTTTATTTTCATTCAGGTTACTAAGAAAACGCTCCATTAACAAAAATTTTAACCCTAGAACGGTCGGCCGAAAAATAGGTCAGGAACGGTCGGGCTGGGTCTGTGGGACCCAATAATTAAAATGCTTATGACAAGTGCCAAACAGTGTATTTAGATCAAATGACGAGTTTTTACACTGTTTAGGTCCAACTAAACGCTGTAGGGACATTATTTCAACGTTCTGAATTTCAAAATTACTGTAAAATAAAATAAAAAGTTGAAAATATACTTCTTTGTAGTAATAAATGTAAGTACACTGAAGTACAAGAAAATTGAATTGAAATACAATTATAAATGAGAATAATTTACAGAACTGAGAAGCAGACTTGTTGAACTTTTGTTGTATAAATCGAAATTGTGAATATAATGAATAGTTTGTGTGATACCGTCCTCTAAAATCATCACTTTTCATAACAGCCGACCCAAAACATTTCTGCGTGCACCAAGCACAACAATATTTTGCAGAAGTATTTAGTTTTGCTGTTCTTGCACTTATAGCATCTTCCCCTTCATCCCCACGTATTTCACTATTGCTATCAAGATCACTGTTTATTTCGAAGTCTGGGTCCGCGTCAGAATCGTCAATTTGAATTTTCATCATCGTAAAAATTATTGCAAATTTCACAGTATGAAACATTTTCTCTTGAAATTTTATATTTTACATTATTGGCAATGATAATGTGGTGTTAGGACACCAGAAATAGTTCACGAAGGAATTTGAAACTGCATGAAACACCAAATAAAAATAGGTTCGCACTGGTAGAAATCAGTAACGTAAACGGTCGGGCTGGGTCTGACAGACATTCCCACTTTTTGGAGAACTACCGAACATTGTCTAAACAATTTACAACCTTATTCATGATGTTGACGCTTTCTCTGGCATGTTACCGTGAAGCTAGAAAAGCGCTCGAGTCAGATCAGCGATTATAAGCATAAATTCAGTGGCGGCGCTAGGCGTCGGCGACGTCGGCAACCGCCGACGGCCTCGCGCCTGTGGGGGCCTCGCAAAACATTGTTAAAATTTTAGCTGTGTTTCTTTTTTCTTTTTTTAATTTGATGCTTAACGGCGTTTTTCAACTACTACGTTATGTAGCGACGACCTACAACTAACAAACTAGCGACCTCGCGCTCCGTTGATGACTCTTACAAGGAAACCTACCCAAGTGTCACTCTCCGATTTTTATGAAATTTGGATATGTTATAATACATAAAAAAACTATGGAACACGTATTTTTTAGAGGCGAAAAAACACATTTAAGGGGTGAAATTGTCCTTCCAAAATTGGGGCTACAATGGAACAATCGCGATAAATTAGAGATTAGTGAATGGATTTTAATGATTTTTGGTATGAATATCTTTTGATAAGAGATGAACATCAGCCTAGGTATATTGCAGGGGGAGTGACCAATTTTTTGTGCTCAAAAATTGTTTTGATTTAATCGAAGTAGAATCTATGAAAACTTCTAAAGGAAGGCGAATTAAGGAATAAGGTTTTCATATAGGGGGGAGGGGGGTAAACAACCCTTATATTGCCGCGCCCGTTTGATACTACCCTTGAAACACCTTGTGAATCTATATTTTTGAACTGTTTCATTCTTCAATATAATGATATTTAAAGTCGCTAAATCCTAATCTGAAATTAGATTCTCAAAATTCAGAATGGTTGATCCAGCAAGGGGAAAGAAAATTCGAAAAAATGCTTGAATAGACAGTAACTCGTTATGCGACTTACAAAATATTGTACAATCAACGTTTGAAATCATAGTGAATAGAAGTGAATAAAACATGTTACAAATGTGTATAGCGTTTCAATTATTTGAAATCTCTATCCAAGGAGGACCTTTCGAAGCATGGTAATGATTTAGAGATGATACTCCGAGAAGGCGAAACAGTGACATACAGCCTTTAGAACTTCACGAGGAACTGCAGCTTTTAAAATCCAATCCACTAGACTCAAAGACGAAAACAACTTCTTCAGTACATTTTAGAAAACAATTTGGAAGAAGTATATTTATATAACAATCAGAATCATGCTCAGAGTTCCAGTCAGTACAGCTTCTGTCGAGAGAAGCTTCTCAAAGTTAAAATTGACTAATACTGACTTGACAAGCACAATGAGCCACGAAAGACCATCTGCTTTGTCAATACTACCAACTGAAGCCGAAATAGCGGCAAATATTACTTATAATGTGACCATTAAATAAAAAAATTCTGTGAGGCGAAAAGCCGAAAAGTTTCTCTATTTTAATTTGTGTTTGTTTATTGTAAATTTTGTTATTGCAATAATACTTGTATATTATACTAATAAAATGTTTATTGGAGCATCATTCAGTTAATTTTATTTAACATTTTCTCCCCCCCCCCTCAAAAAAAAAAAAAATAAATGAAAGGGGCCTCGCAAAGACGAGTTCGCCGACGCTCAGATTTGGTCTAGCGCCGCCACTGTATAAATTCATTGAAAAAGTAACTAGTCGGTCTCACAGACCCAGCCCGACCGTTATAGGGTTAATAACAATACCGGTAATAGTAATGTTAAAGGATGGCGAAACAAGGTTCACTATGTCGAACGTGAACTGTTCTCAACTGTTCAAACCCCTCTTCTCTCCTCTATAATTTCCACATTTAACTTTCAGCCTTTTTCTACGACACGGGGACGTACTTGTTCCAATCTTCTACAGTCACTATTCTTACTGCTTCTTCTTGCAGTTCAACTTTCGGAATTTTGTATGTTATGTTTTCCGCTGCAACGTAGCCTTTGATTCTGGCCCACACTAACTCGATGGTGTTTAATTCACAGTGGTACGGAGAAATGCTAAGAACAGTTTTCCCTGCATTCTTCGCCAAATTATCTATCACGTATTCGTCGTGCGCTGTTCTGCGATTTTAAACTATATCTAAAAGTTCTTCCTTCAACATACCGTGGATGTTTTTAGATTTTAGCCACTATGATATTTCGTGCTTACTGTAATTCGCATTGGGAACTTTTTCTACGAGAATGCTTCGGCGCGATATCAATTGCGGTTTCCTGAAGCCGAGGAAGAATACCTTGAAACCACTTTTCGAAGGTTTCGACGCACTTCTCCTCATGATAATCTCCACTTTTCTTGGAGTCTGAAGTCCACAAACATCCTTCAACAAACCCTGCTTTGCTGTCAGTTTGTGGGATAATCCGACTTTTTTCCTTTACCTGATGGACCCTTTCTTTCGGTTGATAATCCGCATAGAAACGCTTGTTTTGAGGACTTTATAGTGTCATCTATCCAGACGTGACTTTCGGCATATCCTGCGTTCACCCACGTCTCGTCCAAATAGTAAATGGATCTTCCTTCACCTCTGAACTATTCAATGTTTCGAGGATGACGCCGCCTCCTGACTTGGGCATTGTACTGAGGAATAGAAGGTGAAATATAATATTTCCTTAATAAAGTAGAAATATTAATGAAAACCATTATTCTTACGGTTGTCTCTCTTTCCGCTAAAGGCGCTATTGTCGCTCCAAGCGTGAGACTTAAACGTCCATAGCAGCTGTACGTATACGTTAGACCGTGATATCATTATGTGAATATGCATTAAACATGGCGAGGATTGTATCAGTTTTATATTCATTGCATAGAATCACATTTCATAGAACATAGCAACCAAGAAAACGATTTTCAGAACAATGGTGAATTTGAAAAGTAAAAGAATAAATAGCATTTTCAGATGGTAATAAACCGATCGCTACCAAACTTTACACGAACATCCGATACGGTACCTATTAGATTTCTGGTACACTACAAAACAGTGCCTCTACTGCCTCTTTGCTACATTACGTTCTTTCCAAGCATGAAATACACCTAAAACGTCAAATTTCGATATCTTTTATTTTACTGATCTGATTCTGATGAAATGAAGCCTCTATGTTGGCCCAGGCTATTCCCTATCTGTGATACCCCATGAAAATTCGTTTCGTACTTTTACATATTTGCCGTACTGCACTTATAAGAATAGTGTGCACGTAAAACGTCAAAGTACGAAATCGTTTCTTCCCCGTAATTTGATTTTGATTAAAAGAATCCTATGTTATGTTCCAAGCTATTCTAAAATTACCTGTGGAGCCCCACGAATGTTCGTGTGCTACTTTGGGAGATTACCCTCTAAAATAGACACATGCGATTGCTTTCAGGGAAATGTTTAAATTGTGATATCCTTACTTTCATTCGATTTTGTGAAGTGAAGCCTATATGTAACGGCACGATACGCTCACTCACCATCGAGGATACCGAGTTCCCGGGTGCCGTTCCTCTAGGGCAGAGTTTCTCAAACTGTGCCCCACAGAGCACTTGCACTTGGAGCTCCGCGGAAGAACTCCAGGTGCTTCGCGAATAGGTCAGGTTATTTCAATTTTTTAAACAAATAAATGGGACAAAGACTTCGATCTAGTTATTTTGTGAGCCCTTGAGCGGCGTGCAGAAAAGCTCGAGCTAAGTAGATATCAGTATTTAGCACCTTCCATGTGTCCGCTTCCATGGTTGAATGTTCCATTGTTCAGGTGGACTCGCTGGAGGTGCGAAGTAGTCTTGTGTAGTTCGCGAACGAACTAGTCGGATGGGCGCTCCCACAGGCGAACTACGCGAACTAGTTCGCAGATCCCTCGCCTCTTAATTCGTCCGCTCCTTTTCCGAAGACTGACGGATAACAGCGAGAGAGCGCAGAATCGCGTGATTTCCTTCTGCCAGTTGCCGCCATTTCGAGCTGAGACGCAGCTCAGCTGTAGTTTCATAGTTCACTGCCTCGAATTTTCTTTTCACTTAACATCGAATATTGATTTAAGCCTAAGGAAGTCCTTTCTGAAGGCATTTGTATGGAGTGTTGCCTTGTATGGGAGTGAGACATGGACGATAAACAGTGCGGACAGGAAGAGGATTGAGGCTTTTGAAATATGGTGCTACAGAAGAATGCTGAAGATTAGGTGGGTGGATCGCATAACTAATGAGGAGGTACTGAACAGAATTGGGGAGAAAAGGAATTTCTGGCATACCTTGACTAAAAGAAGGGATAGATTGGTAGCACACATTCTTAGACATCAAGGAATTGTGAATTTAGCGTTCGAGGGAAGTGTATGGGGAAAAAATCGCAGGGGAAAACCAAGAGATGGATACAGTAAGCAGATTAGACAGATGTAGGTTGTCGCTCTTATGTGGAGATGAAGAGGTTTGCTCAGGATAGGGTATTGTGGAGAGTTGCATCAAACCAGTCTTCGGACTGAAGACCACAACAACAACAAGGTATTCACTGAATACTCTTAGTAGCGGTAGCAAAAGCCACAAAGAGCCGACGAACTAAGAAGAGCGACCTACTTCGCGGCCGAGCTGCGAACGATAAAGAGAGCAACCGGCCGCGAACTAAAATATGCGCGATCGGTCGCGAACTAAAACATGCGTTACATGTCAAACGTATCTTGCTTGATAGTTCGTTGGATTCTTTTCCGAAGACCGACGGGCAATAGCGAGAGGGCGCGCAGCAGAATTAAAAATCACGTGTTTGCCTTCTGCTGATGAGAGCCATTTCGAGGTGAGTGTCCACCTGCTAGATTACACAGTTCAGTGCTACAAAATTTCTGTTATGAAGTATTCTTCACTCTGCAATATCTGACTAATAAATTCCATAATGCCAAGGTATAGAGATAACTCTAAACTTAAACGCGAGAAATTATCCACAAACTGTTTCTTTTGGTTTGCATGATATCGTTAGCGGCTCAAGCAGCAAGCGCATGAAGCAGCTAGGTGGGGAAACTGCATGCGCAGACCACGCCGCTCAGCCGTCAGTGGAAGCGGATGAACTAAAAGAACGAACTAGTTCGCGTCAGAGCCGCGAACTAAAGTGAGCTCTCCCCATCGCGAACTATTATGCGCAAGTCTAGTATGAAGTGCCGTGTTGAGTGCTGCGTGGTCAGCCTCTGCGTTAGCTGCAGCGTTTACGTGTTTATTGTACTTGTTTAGATACGAATACAATTCAGTAATGTCGCAGTTGACGAGAAAAGATTTTCTGAAATTTACGTTCGACCATAGCTCTGTCCAAACTAAGTCTTTTGAGGTTGAACAGTGGGTAATTAGAAGAACAATATTCGAAGGTATTGTAGGGATCCACCTTCCGATTATCAGCAGCGTTAATTCCGAGATAACCGAAGTTTCAAACTAAGCAATCTGTCTCGGAATTTTGGTGTACGCTAAAGGACGAGCTTAAAATCTTATGAGATAAAGCTAAACTTATTCTTCTGCCTTTCTCAACCACATATTTATGCGAATCGGGGTTTTCTGCATATGTTTCAACTAAAACTAAATAAAGATCCCGTCTCAATGTAGAGCGAGATATTCGGTTGCAACTGTCCAATATTCAATCTGATATAGTCTTATTGTGCAAATTAAAAACAGCCACATGCTTCTCGTTGATATTCTTGCTTTTTTTAAACCAAGGTTAGCTTGTGACCATGTCGTTAAATACCCATTTTATCTGTGTGTGAAAAAAATTGGATCTACAATACTTTTTCTGCTGAATTTATTTAAGTGTTTTGTTATTGTTTTTTATGTGTGTGAAGTTCTATGTAATGTGAAATTGTGGATAAAATAAACTTTTACAGTGATTAATCTTAATGTCTTTCGTGCTTAAATTGTGAAATTACCTTGTTTCGTCAATAATACTTTCACTGAATGTACCGAATGCAGTATATACCTGCGACGTAAAATTTAATGCTCCCCCTTTAGTTTCATTTCTTAAAGGCGCACCGCGACTCAAAGTTTGAGAACCCATGCTCAAGGGAGACGCTTGTCCACTGTTGGTCGAGCTGATCTCTACGAGTTTACGAGAGTAACTCGGGCGTCCGATATTTGATTGTCGTGAGTGCACTCGTGCTCCCGATAATCCAGTTTTAGTCTGGGGCAAGGTCCCAGAGATAAATTATATTGGTCCCAATCCCCCGGTTCCGACCAAGGTTTTCGGGAGGTTTTCCTTGGTTGTAAGGCGCGTGCCGGAACTGGTAAGATCCTCCCACTTATTCCCAATTGGGAGCAGTTACCTGCTGGCACCAGAACACACAGGGCAGCCAAGCCCAGCCGAGTCCAGCACTGGCCACATGAGTAAACGCCATAACATTACTCTGTTTATACTTTATGTTACATCTAAAGTCGTACTTACACGTTTTTGTAATTAGTTCCATCAATCCTTGCAGGCTACATTTTATTCCTAAGATGACCTACATCAGGTCGAAACCGGTAAATAAATAACTTAATTTTTGCGATCACGACTGTTCTTTGTAATATTAATCGTACCAAATTGAACGCTGTTTCTCTCCTCTGACAATGTTGTCTAAATTAATGAGTAATTTACCGAGGCAAGTAGTAGGAGATCTAAAGACCTTTAGAAAAATCAGAACTAAAATCATGAAGTTGAATTCTAAAATTAAATTCAATACTCAGTGCTTAGATTTGAAAATCATACCAAACTATGCAAAGAGAATAATTAACAACAGAGCTAATGTCAACCAAACTGTACAAAGGAAGAGCAGCCTCCTCTGGATCAAATACGAAATTAGGAATTCCTATAAAGAGAAAGAGTTCTTGAATCTAAGGATGTATAAATTACATCTTGCTCTAGGCCTCTCTTTAACTCCCTTTATGTTCTCTACAACTCTTGGCATAATAGATGAAAAATATATCATATTCGTAAATGCATTGACACTACCCATGAAAAGAAAATTAATGCCCTTGTCAATGAACAAATAGATTCCTCCACGGAACCAACCCTTCAGCAACACAAATTTTTTCCACGTTTTGTTAATTAAACTGATATTCAGTTTTCTGCCCCTGAAATGGCCCTTCTTGACAAAGGCTTAAAGTATAACTTACTGCATGTACTTAATGATACAAATGTTAAACATATTGTTGCTGATGTAAGAGTTGCAGGCAAAAAAGCCAAACTTAGTAAACATGATATATATAAGATTACCCTTAAGACAAAGGACATCTTAGAAAAAGAAAGAAGTAAAGTTTCGAAGAGTCAAGAGAAGTCACTTCTTAAAACCATTAATAACAAACTCATAATGCATCACTCATTTATAATTAAAGCTGAAAAAGGAAATACCCTTATCATAACTGCTGAAGACGATTACATTTGTAAAATTACGATATTTTTTCAAGAAAATAATATCAATCAAATTAATAAGGTCCCACTTCCAAAATTTCAAATTAAAATCAGAAAGCTTGTTGACGAAAACGTTAATCTATTTTCACCAAAAGAGAAACAATTAAAAGTAATGAATCCACAGATGCCAAAACTCAGAGCTCAGGTTAAGTTTTACAAACAAAATTGGCCGATTCATCGATAGTGAACAATACTGACTTACCGTCACATTACCTAAGCAAGAAACTGAACGAAATTTTAAAAGAGTTCTACATTTTTGAAAAGAATTTCTCCATAAAAAACAGCAATGAAGTTTTTTCAAGTATCTATGAGATCCAAATTCCCGTAGGAGCACGTTTTGCTTCACTAGATATTAAGAATTTATATACAAATATTCCAGTGGCTGAAACTAAGATTATTAGAGAAAATTTTGTTAGCCATAAAATAATCAAGATGAAATCAGTGAAATCATTGAGCTTTTAGAGACATCTTTAAAATTCAACTACTTCTATTTCAATGAACACACACACACACACACACACACACACACATATATATATATATATATATATATATATATATATATATATATATATTCAAAAAGACAGCCTCGCTATGGGTAATTCCCTGGCAGGTACTATTGGTGACATATTTGTCAACTACATAGGAATTTTATTTTTGTAGGAACAATCCACACATATTTGAATAAATTGTTTACTACAGACGTTATGTTGATGACACTCTTCTTCTATTTAATGGCTCTGAGGAAGAATTAAATGATCTTAAACATACTTTAAACCATATGCACCCCAACCTCATTTTTACAATTGAACATTAACAACATAAGACCATTAATTTTTTAGACTCGACAATCACCAATAATGAAGTACAGCATACCTTTTCTGTATACAGAAAACCTACAACAACGGATGCCATTATTCATGCTAAATGATGTCATCCAAACAAATATAAAAAAGCCTTCTTTTGCTCAATGTTGAACCGAGTGAACAAACTACCGCTATCGCAAGAACAAAAACAAAGAAATTTCCATTCTTAAACAAATTGCTACTAACAATGGCTATAATGCAAAGTTGGCCGACAATCTGTACCAAAAGATACAGTTGCAGCAACTACAACCAAATACGAAAAGGCATTTCTAAAAAATGATCTATATGGGTAATGTTTATGAAAGGATTAATAGGCTATTTAAAAATACTGATATTTCATTAGCATTTTCTACCACAAATTCTCTGTCCCAAAGACTAAAACACAAAATTGGTAATAGCCAAGACCCATTTTCGAAATCTGGAGTGTAAAAACAGACATGTAGAGACTGCCAAAAAGTATCTATTGGGCAAACTGGTAGAAATTTTAAGATCAGATTCAGAGAACACATGACAGGCACATCACGTAATAAATAAATCCGTATTTGGGCAACTCCTAATTAATGACAAACATTCAGAATGTGATTTAGAGCATCACATGAAAATCTTACATATTGTCCCATAAGGTTATCTCTTAGATACTCTCGAAGAACTTACATATTGTCCCATAAGGTTATCTCTAAGATACTCTCGAAGAACTAGAGATCTCCATTCACCATAAAAAGAGTCCATCATCTCTTCTTAATGAAGTCTTAGAATTCCGTGATAAAACATATTTTGAACTGTTTCAAAATATTGTTTGAAACTTGGGATACTGTTTCTCCAACTTCTTAGAGTGGCTTATGTACATTTAAAATCAGGTACACGTTAATTTATACATGAAGTCTTTTAATTACAAACAAATTGTATATATATATATATATATATATATATATATATATATATATATATATATATATATACACTGGTATGTTCCCCTTTTATTCATATCCAGAAAAAAAATGTTCAAATGTTTGCAGAGCTTATGGGACTTAACTACGGGGTCGTCAGTCCCTAAACTTACAAACTACTTATGAACTAGCTAATACTAAGGACGGCACGTCACAGACCGCTCGGCCATCGCGGCCGGCTCATATCCAGAATGACCTACATATTATGCTCCTGAAGTGATGTGTGTATATATATATATATATATATATATATATATAAAATGCAGGCCCCATCTATTAATAACTACATAATGATTAGTCACTGTCTCTTTAGAATATTTGCCAAACCGCCATCTTGTCTTATATTCTGGCACGCCTGATATTTCATTATGATACTAGTTCTTTGTACTGTCATTAAATTTTCTTATGGTGTTCTTTATATTTTTACCGTAACACTAGATCCCTGTACATTAGCCTTCTAAATGTTACATCTTAACTTCCTTTTTGACTCTCTTCAGAGCCACTATATTACCTTCTGTTATGGCAATTTTTGTATTTTAATACTTTTAGTTTGGACTACTATAAAACCTATATAACCTTCTGTTATGGCTATTTTTGTATTTTATCTTAGTACTTGTGGTTTGTACTACTATAAAAGCTATCTTATTGTTCTCTGTATTTTATTATAATAGAAATAATTCTTACTACAGGGACCACAGTTACTGTCTCGTTATGACTCTTTAGAGCCGCCATATTATCTTATGTTTCTGCCACTTTTTGCTATTTTATTACAATACTAGTAGTTTCTACTACTATAAAATCCATCTCACTATCCATAGTATTTTATTATCATACTAGTAGTTCCTACTACCATTAACTAGACCTTTTGTTGTTCATTTTTTCCTCTTTACGACACATTGTATAACGTTTTATTAGTATTTTCCAAGTGACAAAGATATGGTAACTTTTATTTTCTCCTAATATACATCAGTGTCATTTTTCATAATTTTGGCGTTTTTCGAATGCCATGTACTCGGAAAAATATGTCTTAACGACCCTTACTCTGCATTTGCATAACCATGACGACAGTTGGCGACCTTCTTCACAAATCTTTGACTACCAACCGACCGTT
The DNA here is from genome assembly GCA_026315105.1 of Locusta migratoria. Lineage (NCBI taxonomy): Eukaryota > Metazoa > Arthropoda > Insecta > Orthoptera > Acrididae > Locusta > Locusta migratoria. The sequence continues at coordinate 569,210,822 of CM048746.1, forward strand.
TTAACTTCTGCGTTGCCATGACAATGGCGTCAACAATTGCTAACGTCTTTGACCCTCCCTTTACCATGGTAACGGCGTCATATCTAACGACCTACTAGATGACACTGCACCATAAAAATGCGAATTAATTTATAATTATGCAATACGTTAATATAATAAAATTAGGTCTGCGTATGTTTTAGCCACATTAGCATATATATTGACTATAATAACCTTTTCGTTTGCAAACTAATACCATTGATTAAATCTCACCTGCTGATTCTATTCGTTATGCATTTTTAATACATAACATTTTTATATTAACCTTTTTTGTTATACTTCTTAATTCTATTTGTGTATCTTTATTATCAGAGTATATATTAATTTATACATTTCTCAGAACCTACTCTTGTAAAGCCTTTTCCCATTGGCTGCTGCTGACGTGGCGCTAAATTCATACACTATTTAACCAGAGGCTTCATGCCACTAGTCAACAGTTACCAGCTGGCAGTAGAACAGCCAGGACAGCCCAGCCCAGCCTAGTCCAGCACTAGCCACATGAGTAAACGCCATAACATTACTCTTTGTGCCGCGGTGGAGTAGCCGAGCGGTCTTTAAAAAAAAAAAAAAAAAAAAAAAAAAAAAAAAAAAAAAATGTTTGTATTGGTTATGGGACTTAACTACTGGGTCATCAGTCCCTAAACTTACAAACTATTTATGAACTAACTAAGACTAATGGCGGCACAAATATCCATGCCCGAGGGGTGATTCGAACCCCCGACCGTAGTGGCCGTGCAGACCGTGACTGGAGCGCCTCAGTCCCCTCGGCCATCGAGCGGTCTAAAGCGCCTCGCTGCGGAGTGCGCGGTTGCTCGCCGTGGAGGTACGAGTCCTTCCAGGGGCATGGGTGTGTGTGTATGTGTGTGTTTGTCCGTAGGTTAGTTTATCTAGGTTTAAGTAGTGTGTAAGGTACGGACTGATGACCACGCAGTTTGGTCCGATAGATTTAAAAACATTTGAACATTACTCTGTGTATATTTTATGTTACATCTAAAGTCGTACTTAGACGTTTTTGTAATTATTTTCATCAATCCTTGCAGGCTACATTGTATTCTGAAGAAGGTCGAAACAGGTAAATAAATACCTTAATTTTTGCGATCAAGACTGTTCTTTGTAATATTAATCATACCAAATAGATTTCTGTTTCTCTTCTCTGACTACATTAATACGCTTAAGTTACCCGTGAAAACCGGAAGCGTATACATGAAGTATTTTTGGAGATAAGTGGTTTCTAATATATGAACAGACACGACTGTTACTGAAAACACCTAAAATTATGATATTTCTTTTTTGTGATTCTATTTTCATGAAATCATGCCGGCAGGCCTACATTTACAGATTTATTATTAGTGTAGATTTAGTGTATTTCGTAACTAACAGGGCCTCTATTTGTTCTTTCTGTACTAAACCGTTTTCTATGCATTTCTAAACAGAAGGGACTCCAGATCTAATAAGTACGCGCCGAAATCAGAATGGAAACTACATAAATTCGATTTTCCTTGCAAAGAATTGTTATGTAAATGAGACCATCGATAGACGCGAAGGAATGTCGATTTGATTTAAACTCAAAAGACGCAAAGATATGTCGTTATGCTGTGAATATACGAAGTGTAATCATCAACTCGCTGTTTAATGTTAGATTGTATTTGATAATGGAAAGTCCAGGTTGGAATTAATATTATAGTAATAAGGACAGTTTACAACTCACCGCATAAACGTGGCGACGAGCCAAACGAATGCAAAACATGTTCATGGTGCAGCGCACACTCAACACTGCTACAAGTATAATGTAAGACGCAGTAGAAACTTATCTTGTCGTCAGTGTTCATAAAAGAATATAAATGAAAAACAACGTTTAAAAAAATATCGAGACCCCTAAAAACATATACTACATTTTGTCATTAATGTCACCACAGTGGAAAATCCGCGCGCGCGCGCGCGCGCGCGCGTGTGTGTGTGTATTTTGTCCTTAGGTTGATTTACCTTATTTTAAGTAGTTTGTAAGCTACGGACTGATAACCACGCAGGTTGGTCCGACGGATTTACAGACAAAGAAAAACGATGACACTTGCCGTTGGGGGCGATTCGGGTCCACTTATACCAGTAACTGACTCTTCTACAGACTGTTCAGTTTCTGTTTGATTTTCCTTGTAACCCTGGAAGGGAGAGAATGAGAGTGTTTAAAAGCTTGAAATGTGGCGTACTTGAACACAATTTGTTTTATTCAAATACACGACAAGGTTTCGTTCAGTTAATTGATTACTTTCTTTTACTGCTATCCTAGGCTGAAGATAAATGGAAGGAAATAATTAAAAACTTTGAAATACGATGGCATTTTCCATGCTTTGGGGCAGTAGATGGCAAACATGTTGTCATAAAATGCCCACCGAAAAGTGTTTCAGAGTTCCACAACTACAAGAGCACTTTCAGTATTGTTCTTTATGCAGTTGTAGACAGTAATTACTATTTTACTTATATTGATATAGGCGAAGCAGGGAGGGCGTCTGATGGAGGCATATTTGCCAATTCTACTTTAAAAGCTGCAATAGAAAACAGAACTCTTGGTCTACCAGAAGATGCAGTTTTAGTGGGTGATGATGCTTTTCCATTAACACCTTACTTAATGAAGCCTTTCTCCAGACATGGTTCACTAACTTTACTGGAAAGGATTTTCAACTACAGCCTTTCGAGCGTTCGCCGTGTAGTGGAAAATGCGTTTGGAATTCTCGTTTCCAAATTTTGTGTTTATGAAAAGCCAATTCCAGTTCGTCCACCAATAGTGGACAAGGTTGTAAGAGCTACATGTGTTTTACACAACTGGCAAAGAAAAAGAGCTCCTCAGCAATATGTGCAGCCACAATTGGTTGAGCAAGAGAATGTGGAAAGTGGATTTTAGCAGCCAGGAACGTGGAGAGGATTAATGCTGCTGGACTAATTGATACAAGGCAGCAATAATTATTCATGGCAGGCCGCATTAAGAAGACAATCATTAGCTAACCACTTTCTTGCAGAGGGATCAGCACCATGGCAATATCAGCATGTTTAAAAGTATCCACAAAAATTGTGAATGTAGAAAACCTGGACGTCACGTTTTAAATATTTACAAACAATTGTGAATGTATTCACTGCCACGTTTTAAATATTTGCAAATAAATGTGCATGTAAAACATTTTAAATAAATATTTAAAATAAAAGAATTCAGCTTACCAGATTTGTGTACCCTTTTCTTCTATGTTCAGTTTTTCTTAAGAAAGAGTCAGCCAGTTGAAACCATGGTATCTTCGTCTTATAAACCTGCGCCGACCCACATCCAGATGTTTTACTGGACTGCATTTTTCTCAGTTCGTTGGTTCAAGTATTTCTAATTGAATGTATCTTCGTTTGTCATTTATTTACTGTCAACCCATCAATATTCGGCTCACGTAAAATTATTTCCAAAGCGGCAACACGTCGCTGCTTATTTCTGAAATTTTCGTTGTTAAAGTCCTACAAACACTTAAACATTGCATAAATATCCATAAAACGAACAATTACTTTTGTTCCCCAGTTCATTGTATATTTTTGTTTTATTTCGGTTATCACCTAACCTAAAAACTCGCGCAAACAGTTTCGTAAAAGTTGGGAGGCGCCGAAACTGTTTCAGTTTCGCAAACGAGTTGCGCATACGTCTGCTGCGCATGCGCAATGGCCAGCAGCTCAGTTTCACGAAACCTAGTGTCGTCGTGTAGACATGCCTTTACAATCTGAATTTATAGATATTTTAACAAAGATAGATACAGGTTATAGAGTGTTGAAAGATGTGCGTTCGTCGCCAGCATATTGGGAGACCCGCAAAAAAGATGTTATGGCAATGATTCGTCAGTTGGGAAAGCCGACTTTTTTTAACTATTTCGGCAACCGAAAAGAGTTGGTCCGAATTAATCAAAAGGCCGAAAAAGATGAATTTCTCTAAAAGCATGTCGATAATGATACGTACAGTATGGACAACAACCTGACGTCCGAACTAATAAGAAGAGATCCTGTAACTTGTGCTAGATATTTTGAATACAAGGCGAAGAAATTAATGCGACTGTTAAAAACTGAAAACAGCGTTTTTGGCGAATATGCAGTCGAAGACGCGTACGAAAGAGTCGAATTTCCAGTGAGAGGATCACCGCACGAATATATATTTTTATGGCTAAGAGGTGCACCAAAGTACGATCCGGAATGTATGGAAAGGTGCGTTTCGTTTATAGATAGATTTATTACTTGCGAAAATGTCGTTGACGATCCGTACGTAAATTTTCAAAGACACAAACACACACATACTGGTTATAAAGACAAAATAAATAAGAAAATATGCATATTTAATTACCCATTGCCGGTTACGCCGAGAACGACAATTTTAGACCCGTTTCCGGATAATTATCCGCAAAAATTTCTTGCGCGGCATAAGGCAAACTGTAAAAAGATCGAAAATCAAATGTTGTACAACTGCAAAAAGAAAATTTTGGTTAATTTTGACGAGATACTAAAAAAGTTAAATTTAACTGAAAAAGGAATATATTGAAGCGTAAGAAGCAATATAAAGAAGACGCAAATATTTCTGAAACGATCTAGTTTGTACGTGAAAAATGGGTGCAATGAATTAATACTGAAATTATTTGAATCGAATATGGACATTCAGTTTGTACTTGACGAATACGCCATTGCTTCATATATAGCGAGTTATATCGGTAAATCTGAAACTGGATTATCAAAATTGTTAAGAGACGCTGCGAAAGATATAAGCGATGGCAACACAAGCATCAGAGATACGTTTAAGAAATCTGCCAATATATTTGTAAATGGCAATCTGATGTCCGCGCAAGAGGGCGTTTATCACGTATTGTCGTTACCGTTACCTAAGAGTAGCAGAAATGTTATTTTTATTAATACGAGTCCGAGAAACGAACGAGTGGTAATGCTGAAAAGCAATGACGACCTGAAAATGCTTGATGAAAATTCTACATATATCTTTATTGAGGGCCATTTTAATAAATACAGGAAACGAGGGAGAAAACTAGACGATAAGTGCCTAGCCGATTTCGCTACTGGAATGAGATCACATTCAAAAACGTCTGACGAAAAAGAAAATGACAATGACGACGATATGCCTCATGAAAGACATTAACGTGACATATTGCGCTACCGTCGATACAAGTTAATTCAGGATCCTACAAATTATTATCGGGAACAATGATTACAGTTTTTGCCGTGGCGAAATGAAGAATTTGAAATTGAAAACGTTAACTACGCGCAAGTATACAACGATAAGGTTGTTATAATTGAAGAAAATAAAATATAACGTTATATCGGATGAGTTGCTGGACGATATGATGGAAAATATGATAAACGAAAACGCTGACATAATCGAAGATGAAGAAAATGGCTTTACTGCAGGTGAATTGTCATACGAAAACAAAGTTGACATAACCGATCAAGACGGTAAAATCATTGTTTTCGACGATAGCAATAAGTTCAATCGTTATACTACTCCTGCAAGAATATCGAAAGAAGAAATTTTAAACCAGATGGAATCGTTAAATCGTTTACAGAGAGAATTCGTTATGCACGTCTTGAACTGTTTCAAAACAAAATCAAATTATATGTACGAAGCTATTCGACCTACTGCTGTCTATGAAGTGCTAAAAAAAATAGTGCAAACACCATTGTACAAAAAACACAACATCGAAATTGATTCAGACTATTTAAAAAGATTTTCTGATGATGTTGAAACGTTGTCATTGACGAAGATGACAAAGTTGACAATGAAATTCTACAAAACGTTGACATAAATTTTTATCAAATGCAGATACTGAAGTTGATGAAAAACAGAACAATGATGATAATTATGACGATGAAGAAAGTAATATCGAAGTTTTGATTATGGCACCTGCTGAAGACAAAAAACCGGTTCCTTGGCATCAAATTGAGGATATTGACGAATTATGTTTTACGAAAATATTTGCAGGACATTCGTTTAACGTTCCCAAATTCTTAAGTTACTCTGAAAGATCAAAATTTGAACTAAGCCATCACGATAGACGTTCTTGTAATGGTACGAGAGTTTACATGGCTAAAAAGAAGGCCGGCCGCGGTGGCCGAGGGGACTGAGGCGCTTCAGTCACGGTCTGCACGGCCACTACGGTCGGGGGTTCGAATCCCCCCTCGGGCATGGATATTTGTGCCGTCCTTAGGATAAGGTAGTTGATAAGTAGTTTGTAAGTTTAGGGACTGATAACCCCATAGTTAAGTCCCATAAGCTTAACAAACATTTGAACATTTTGCTAAAAAGAAATTAGAACTTTCATGTATATCAGCAATTAATACGTGCTTACGGAAAACAAAAGGCCTACAGAAAATAAAAGCTCAAGGTGCATTAACGCAAGTCTACACGACGACACTAGGTTGCGACACTGGTTGCGTGAAATAAGTTTCGCGCAATTGGTTTCGTGTATGTCTGTCGACACGGCGCCACAACTATACGCTTTAGTTTCGTTATTTTGAGTACCGTAGTCGTCGTAAAATGTAAGTTTTGGCAGCTGTACGAGTTGTGGCGGAGCTGTTGCTTGTCTGTGCGAAATCACTGCATAAGACTAAACAAAAAAGAATAAGAAACCTGTTTGGGTTCGTGACTGGATTAAAAAACGACATCAGCTCGACTGCTCAGCAACCTTGCTGAAAGAAGTGTCGTTGACGACCCTACAAGTTATTGTAATCATCTTAGAATGTCACAGAGCAGTTTACATTTCCTTTAAACAGAGACAATAATGCAATACGGAAACAAGATACTATTACGCGCGAAGCATTGTCACCAGAACTCAAATTACAAATTACGTTTCTTGGCAAGTGGGGATTCATTTTCGTCTCTACAGTACCTGTACCGTGTTCCGAAATTCACAATTGCCAAATTTGTTCCAACTGTTTGTGATGTCATCTACATGGGACTTGCAGAATACATGAAAGTAAGGCTAAATTTTAGCTGTGGCAGCGGCGTAGTGTGCTAGTGATGGCAACGAAATGCTTGCTTTACTGACTGGACAAAGGTACACTCTTTGACAAAAAACCTGGCCGCCGGCCGACTGCCGCTGAGCCTAAGTCCGAGCCGATCGCGAAATGGGACAATAAAAGTGGACGCGCTGATTCGCTATAAGTCCAGCTATCTGCACAATCTGGCAACACTGCAGACTGCGAGAGTTCGTACAGTACTTCTTATGTGCTGTTAGAAGTTGCGCAGTTCAGCTACTTCCGTGGTCTCGCGGTAACGTGCGTGACTTCCACGTGAAAGTATTAGCGATCGAAACCGACTGTTGACAAAAATTTTAATTTCACGTTCCTCGTGCGTACTGATGCCACATGTGTAAGGGAACCATATACGTACCGTATTTTATTTTTTTGATTTACTGGTAATAATATTTCGGCCTAAAACGTCGCCAACTCTGGCCGCAGCACTAGGCAGAGCTCTCCGCGGCCCATACACCTCGCCGGCAGCAGCGGTGGCGGCGCTACACAGCGCTGCCTCGCCCTCTGCCACAGCGCCTGCTTCGCGCTCATCGCCCTGGATATGTAAAATGCGTGTTGCTGAGTGGTAACCCAAATAAAAAAAAAAAAAAAAAAAGGTTGCGATGTGTATTTCAGATACGGTATTAACGGAGCAGACCAACCATTTTGAATGATGACCATATTATTACACTAATACATAATACATTAGAGAGGCAAATCATTTTCATAGTCATTGATCCAATCAAATGGCACTCTACGATGGTTAACACTTATTTCTGGTTTAAATCGCGATCCTTTTCCTATCAGAAAAGCCTTTCGTGTAATTTGTTATTGTCATCACTTCGTATGTTTTCATCAAGACACTGTGCGTAACTGCACTACAATGTTTAGTGCCGTTGTTTGATTCCTTATGGTAAATGTATGAGCTAAATTATGTGAATACGTTTCAGCGTACGTTATAAAGCAACACAGCCACACTGAAAGGTGTTTCATTTCTACAGCAGATATTTTGCATGAACGAACTATATTAATCATTATGTTCACTTCCTCTGTAAGCATCCCCTAGCATGTGGGCTCTAAGGAAATAGTTAAAATTCCCATTGAGGGAGGTCAATTCGAATTCCTTCAAAGGCGTTTGTATGGTGAAGAAAAAAGACATCTAACACCATTTCTGTAATTTTGAGTCGACCTTTCTGAAAGCCTTCTTGTGTAAAGCTTTTCTTCTGATTCCATTGAAGAGTTTCTTCTTGCAATCTGCAGCGTATAAAGTAAAATAAAACAAAGTAAACCGGAATACCACAGCCAAATGCACTGTCTCCAACCAGCATTAGAACTGCTGACTCACAGTTCAGTTGCATCGCGAGACACGAGCAGAACCACACAGCCAACCACACGCTGCCGCCTGGTGCCCTCAGTCTCTCACATATTCAATGCTGAGCCTCTAACGTATCTCGAAAGTTAATCTGAAAGTCACCTACGCGAATAAAAAAATTCCTTGAGTGCAAAAGTTAAATTTCTGCGACGTGAAATCGCCCTCGTCTCATACTGGCTTCAAGAGGGAAGTCGCGGATTTTGGTTAGTATGCGGCGCAACCTCCTGATAGTTTCCATTGTCACACTTCAGCATGCAGACATTTAATTCGTCCAATGAGGTCGTAACCAGCGTGCATATACTTTGAAACTTAACAGCATTATGATACAATTTCAGCAAATGACTAGAGAAGTTAAACATACTGATATTGTTCTTGAAACATACGGCAGGTCAAAGACTCAGATATGTAAACTTCCATCACGATTTCAGCCCCCTCCCCCCCCTGAAAAAAGACTAAAACAATTACTTTGTTAGATTTCGACATTTCATTAAATGTTACTGCAAATGAACGTTGCCCCACCCGTCACTAAACAGTAAGGTATCAAACACTTACCCTTACCAACTTTTAGTGAGAGCTTTTTGTAACAAAACGAAAAAGTAGTGCGAACGATCATTTTGTCCAATAATACTAGGCACTGTAGTTCGAAAACGGACTGCATCTACGTTGTGTCTTGTCATGCGCGTCTTACATTCAAGGAATATTACCTAAATGAGCAGCTATTATGGAAATATACCCAAAGCATCGATGCAGTGTAATAAACAAATCATGTTTAGATTAGCATGTTTTGAATTTAGTCCTTTTGAAACTGAAACAAAATAGAGAAAGGGGGTAGTTGTGCATATTAGTAAGTTTTTTACGTTCCCGTAATACTTGATGCAAAGATGAACAAAATACAAATCCGTCATCTATCGGTTTTTTCGACTCTTTGGACAGTCTTCTTTAGTTTCGACACCTTCACTTCGTCGGCAATCTACTGGTTTCTTGGACAATACAGCAATCAAAATTACGCGACTATTTGTCCCACATTTTAACGCCGTTGGATTTTATTCCGAACGACAGTAATAATTTCTGTCGGACTGGTTCCATATATCCGGGCCTATTTAATGAAATTTTATTTCCATGACAGATGAAAGTGATTAGAACGTTGGGTCTCTGTAATGAATTTTCATATGAAAAATATTTAACATGAAAACGGTCGTGGACTTGTAAAACAAGAATTTTAATTAAAAAACAGCTGATGCGGTTTCAGAATTTATTATTTACTTTATGTGATGACAACATTTGAAGTAATTTACAAGTAAGTTGTTTTATCAATATTTGAAAGTTTACCATCATTTTAGAACAGATACATTCATTTAAGAAAATGTTCTGTCGTTTTGATTGTGATGTCACTTGATATTCTTGAAGTTGGTGGCTATGGCATCTACTATGAGGTTGCCAGGAGACAGTTGGCACGAACGGTTTTGTTTGACAGTAAGTGGATAATTTAAAGGCGTAACGCCGCGGCGGAGCGGCCGAGCGCATCGAGGCGCTATGCTACGATGCGCGAGGCCGTTCCCCGTCGGGGGTGCGAATCCCCTCTCGGGCATGGCCCCTCTTTAGTATAAGGTGGTTCACAAATAGTTTGTAATATTAGGGACTGATGACCCTGCAGTTAAGTCCCTTAAGCCTGACAAACATTTGAAAGACATAACGAGACGATTTGATAAGATCCAGCTTTTGCAACAAAACTAACCCGATTTCGAAATAAGCTAGGTATTTAGAAAGTGACTATTATACAGCTAGACATTACTGCTGTAAACCTTACCTCATTGATTTACTTACAGCTGAGGCAGATTGCTCGCAACGTGAAAGAGAGTAGGAGTAGTTAATGTATGAAACGACCTTCATGAACACAATTCAGCTACTACAATGTGCATATTCTGATATTAATTTTTCAAAATATTTAATGTAGGTATCGAGAAAAAAAAATCAACTGTTTGCAGAGTTACAAATCAAACTCACATCTACATGATGCCAAAGTTGCGAAACAATAGACCCTAGCTACGACGTTGGAAAATCTTGATTACATTGGTGACCTGATGAATGAGTTTTTGTAGCTGGCGTCTTACATGTTAGGATCCGTAATTCCACTCATGCTCGAGACACTGTGCCCTCCAAATTGCATATGCGTCATGTGGCCAGCTATTTTAAAAGAGTAAAGAAAAAATATCAATAAATACATCATTGAGAGTTTTTCCAATTTTGTTTCTCGGTTTATGGTTGTATTCTAGGTAGGCCTTATCGTTATGTTTATTTTACTCCATTAAATAATAAAAAGACGCACAATTTGTCGCAGAAAAGTTTTCGTAAATACTCAAATTCTGTCCAGTTTCCTTCCTGATAAAATAAAATGTCTCCAGGTCAATATGGAAATTACAAGCGATCTGTTATTGATAGAACATCTTGCTACGTTAAATAGCGTTCCATTTGAATCAAACGCTAATTTTAGCACGTTCCTTGATATGCTCGATAGATTTCGAACCTGTCTTACTGTTACCTGCCTCGTTGATTTCATAAAATGTTACGTAGTCTGATGGCCGGATGCGTTGCAGACATAGTTTTAGTTGCAATTTGCTCGCTACAGCGCGGTGATAGGTTTCAGAGTACAAACTTTATGGCGACATTTAGGTTCCATGTATCTCACGTCGATAGATTATCATTCGAGCGGTATCGTCGGCAGATAGCGGACGAAATTAATTTACCAACCATTCAATACAATTCGTGATTTTCATTTATTTCTTATGTTACAGTCTAACCGCGAAAGTTCGGGGAGGTCTACGGAACATCTGTCAGACTCAGCTTGATAGCTTCGTGTATTCAGAACAACTATCCTTTCCCTCCAGCAGGCGCGCTCCGCCTTCGTTTCCAGACGCGCGCGATTTCGCTCGCTCGTTGTGCCGCATTTACCAAAACGACCGTTGCTGCCGCCGCCGCATCATACCTCTTATCGACTTCAGAATGTTAATGAAATAAATTACCTTTCAAGTCGATGGTGACTAAACGCTACTGCTAGCATTACTCATGAAGCAAGAACACTTTACGTTCCAGTGTTACTATGATAACTGACATAGCTATTAAAATTTCGAAATTTTTTTGGAACTATCTTTAACGCGGTAGCAATTTTCGGCTGGAAAAAGTTACTTTATACGTCTTAGTCTATTTTAAAACCATTTTACATGCATTTTTCATTTAAATGATTGTTTTACACTTTTCAAATTTTGTATGTGTGAAGTTTTTCAATCAGTTTCAAACGTTTGCATGAGAATACAACAGAGACATTCGATAAATCTGTTTTATTTCTAATTCACCTTACCCCTCGTACGTATTAGTCACGGAAAGATCGCGAAGCTAAAAGATAAGGCGATATGAACTCATATTAAGTCTTACCAGAAATTGTTTTAACGGCGAACCATTCACCACTGGAAGAGAAACAGGAGGAAACAGCAGCTGTATAAAAAGTGCCCTCCACCACACACCAATTAAGAAATGGCTTTAATGTAGCAGTGTCATCCCGTTCTAAGTTGAGTTGAAAGTTTAAGGTCTCTTGTTCAGTGGGAATTAGGTTTGAAATGAACTGCAAAATTTGTACCAACACACTGAAACATAAACAAAATATTGCACACGAGACACGAAAGAAAGAAGGAAGGTTACGGATTGTTGTAATAAGGATGTGGAAGGAAATCGGCCGCACACTGCCGCAGGGACCATTCCGCCATTTTCCTAGACTTATTTAGTAAAATCCTGGAAAATTCAAATCCAAATGGCCGGAGGCCAGTTCGAAGCGCCGTGCAGCCGAATATGAATCCAGTGTGTTACCAATGCACCAACTCGCACAAAAGGACGCGAGTTGATATTGCATTTTCACTCGGTTCTGAGTTACGATAATTATGTTTCTGGCCTATCGTTAGTATAAAATCAATTGTAAGACTTGTAAGAAACACACAATAGACAATAAAGCAACCTAATAAATACAACGATTAAAATTAAAATTGATCGATGAATTGTGCCACGGTTTAAATCAGTATTATGGAAAGCAATTGCACTGTTGCTTGTTAAAAAATAGTAAATAAACGTATTGACGTATCTCTTATTCTTTGATTTAGAACAGATGCCGTAGAATGCGGAGGATTGTAATTTAATTAAATGGACTGTGTACAAAATTTGTAAATAAATCTGATCCTAACTATCATTATCAATGACGTTTTTAAATGAGTAATCCGTGAATGTTTACTGCCTACATATCGGTTTCAAATGAAGGATGTTAAACGAAGTGTTCCACATTTTGAGAGGAAGTTTTACAGATGAAGCAAGACAAAAATGATCGTTATACATTAGCTCTAACACGCTTATGTTAATGGATATGAGAACTTGTTGACCTTCAGTACTGTCAAACATACTCAACAAACAAATGTAACGGTAATAAAAAATACAAATTCAAAGCTCAACTTGAAATAAAAACTAATGGTACTAACAATAATAAAGCACAGTTCATCCACTTCACGAGGAGAATTATAGGGAATTGGAGACGAACTGCAACTATTTACGGTTGCGAACAATATTCGTACAAGTAAATATACCAATGGTAAGTATACGACCGCCTCCTGCGAAATGAGTGATGTGGAGGACATTTTTCTTTCGACATGAGATCTGGGACCGGCAGAGACAAAGTATGACCCATCTAGAGACAACTGAAAATGTAATGTTACTTGCAGAGAAAAAGATATGTCATTATTTTGTGACAAGTAAAGGCGAATATAAGCCTGAAAAATATAAATATAAGAGAAAAATAAAATTAATAGGCAGGTTTCTTAGATATTACTTCTTTCTTCAACACAAAATTACATCTCTTCGCCACAGAGGACCTGCTATCCGAGCCGAACTGTACTAAGAAAGAGAACCGTCCGCCTCTCTGCCTTTCGTGGAGATATTTCACATGGAAGCGTTCTGCCCATGGACGATAGACCTAAAGTAACCAAACTGTTTGGTTTATAGTACAATTTCACTTTTCGCGGTTGCAATTACTTTACAAATAATAGATCGAATAAATGGATTAATTTGAAAGGAAACTAATTATTACAATTACTTTGAATCAGCTGCAAAGATAAAAATATTTAAGGCAAAAAGTTCTTCTGAAGCAAAATTAAACAATAACATTATAATTCACCTAAACAGGGGCATCACTATACGAAGAAAACAGTTTCTTGTCGTGAAAGGTTACGCGGATCTAATAGAAGTCGCTATATTCTGCAGCAAAACCCGTCTGGTCAGTTTTATGATTATCTGTAAAAACTTGCTCTAAGACGGTACATGCCAGATACTCATTTTTGTGATATTCCTGGACTGTGAGCCGCGTATGACAAGACTGAACGTATACACATCCATTTTGGGACAACAGTCCGTAGGAATTTTGGAGAAAGTAGTCGTTTTGCACTTTCTTCTTTTTGTTAAAAGAAACTCTCCCCGGAAGTTGATGAGTGTAAGTCATATATACATCAGCATTTTTCAATGCTGTTGTCTGCTTTCGGACTGAAGCCTTACTTAGAATGGCCTTTGGTAGCGCAGCATGGCTAAAAGCCAGTTAGCATACTGTTTGTAGGAATGAGGATGTTGTGGAATGCCCAAGAAGTTCTTGCTATTGCTTGGCAGTATTGCTTACAACGCTAGACAACTCTGATCGTTTCCTCATTTCCAGCATTCTAGGTATTTTCCAATATTCTTGAGGATATGAGTTTGGTCATTGACTTAATATGACTCTGTTATCCTGAATTAAATTTTCGACCGCAGGAAGGTCGACCCCTGTTTAAATTGCAAACAATTTTGTGGTTTATGTCGGGAGTGTATTAACTGCCAACAAATGTCAGACAACTGAACCAGTACTCTCAATTTAAGTCGGTGACGCTATTCTCGTCTCCTGATCTACAGCAAGCGTAGTTGATTAGTGAGATATCGTTGTACTAGTGATGTGTGTGGCTTTAGGTCTATTTTTCTCCTCTCAAAATGTCCTAAATGGTATTCAGCAACTAAATACCAAAACTCATTGCAGTGTGTCAACCAAGAGATCGGCATTTTCTATTGTTATTGTAATCGTTATCATTCTGCTGTAATGAGGTAAACGCCATTGATTACTATCATTAGTATCATTAATTCAGTTGCAGAAGCGTTCTTTCCCATGTGGGCAAGATACCAGAGAGAATTGTGGTTTTACGGAAAATACAACTATATGAAAAAGTAGGCAAAAAATTTGTAATAATTTGTGTTGATTTATCATCGTGACGACAGATACTAAGCAACAACACATGCAAGTCGTGGGTAGCATAATTCGAAGAATGCATCAGACACATGGATTCGGATTCTCATCATCATTTGTTGGGCCAACAAGGCTTTAACACTGCGAAATAAATAAGCTGGTTAGTAGTCTATGGATTATATGTATATGTTTGCAGATGAAAAACCTCAGAATTGCACATTTCTCGCATATACAGTTTATTTTCTGTGTTCATGACCGTAATTTTAAGTAGCATGTCTTCTGAATCCCCAAACGAACTAATTACTGTGTTGCACACATAATCAGATGATTATGTTTCTTCTGGCTTTCAAACAAACCAACACGTGAAATATTACTTGTGCGGTCGTAAGGCTGCATTTTGAAACGCAGTCACTTTCAAGATGCTACGTTTTTCGTGACGGATGAGGCAACATTGATTTACAGTAACTTTTCATGAAAAATTAAAAACAAACTAGCTTTTGCTGAAATCTAACATAGTAATTGTTTTAGTCTTTTTTGGGGGAAGGGGGGGAGGTGAAATTGAAATCGTGATGGAAGCTTACATATCTGAGTCTTTGACCTGCCGTATGTTTCAAGAACAATATCAGTATGTTTAACTTCTCTAGTCATTTGCTGAAATTGTATCATAATGCTGTTAAGTTTCAAAATATATGCACGCTGGTTACGACCTCATTGGACGAATTAAATGTCTGCATGCTAAAGTGTGACGATGGAAACTATCAGGAGATTGCGCCATGTTGTTGTTGTTGTGGTCTTCAGTCCGAAGACTGGTTTGATGCAGCTCTCCACAATACCCTATCCTGAGCAAGCTTCTTCATCTCCACATAAGAACGGCAACCTACATCTGTCTGAATCTGCTTACTGTATCCATCTCTTGGTCTTCCTCTGCGATTGTTACCCCACACACTTCCCTCTAATGCTAAATTCACAATTCCTTGATGTCTAAGAATGTGTCCCACCAATCTATCCCTTCTTTTAGTCAAGGTATGCCAGAAATTTCTTTTCTCCCCAATTCTGTTCAGCACCTCCTCATTAGTTACGCGATCCACCCACCTAATCTTCAGCATTCTTCTGTAGCACCATATTTCAAAAGCCTCGATCCTCTTCCTGTCCGCACTGTTTATCGTCCATGTCTCACTCCCATACAAGGCAACACTCCATACAAATGCCCTCAGAAAGGACTTCCTTAGGCTTAGATCAATATTCAATGTTAACAAATTTCTCTTTTTCAAAAACGCTTTTCTACCCATTGCCATTCTGCATTTTATATCCTCTGTACTGCGACCATCACTTGTTATTTTACTGCCCAAGTAACAAAACTCATCTACCTCCTTTATTGCTTCGTTTCCCAATCTAATTCTTTCGGCATCACCTGATTTTCGTGGACTGCACTCCATTACCCTAGTTTTGCTCTTGTTAATGTTCATCTTATATGCACCTTTCAGCACACTGTCCATTCCGTTCAATTGCTCTTCCAGGTCCTTTGCTGTATCTGACAGAATTACTATGTCGTCGGCAAAACGCAATGTTTTTAATTCTTCACCCTGAACTTTAATTCCTTCACCAAATTTCTCCTTGCTTTCCTTTATAGCTTGTTCAATGTACAAATTGAATAACAATGGAGAAAGGCTACAACCCTGTCTCAGTCCCTTCCCAACCACTGCATCCCTTTCATGCCCTTCAACTCTGACAACCGCTGTCTGGTTTTTGTACAAGTTGTAAATAACCTTACGCTCCCTATATTTTACTCCTGCTTGCTTCAGAACTTGAAAGAGTTTATTCCAATCAACATTGTCAAAAGCCTTCTCCAAATCTACAAAAGTTAGAAATGTAGGTTTGCCTTTCCTTAATCTATCTTCTAGGATAAGCCGTAAAGTGAGTATTGCCTCCCGAGTTCCTACTTTTCTCCTGAACCCAAACTGATCTTCCCCGAGGTCGGCTTCTACCCGTTTTTCCATCCTTCTGTATATAATTCGTGTTAATATTTTGCAACCATGACTTATTAAACTGATGGTTCTGTAGTTTTCACACCTGTTTGCACCTGCTTTCTTTGGTATGGGGATTATAACATTTTTCTTAAAGTCTGAGGGTACTTCGCCTGTCTCATACATCTTACACACCAGGTGAAACAGGTTTGTCATGGCTGGTTCTCCCAGAGACTTCAGTAGCTCTGAGGGAATATCATCTACTCCAGGGGCCTTGTTTCGACTTAGGTCTTTCAGGGCTCTGTCAAATTCTTCTCTCAGTACAGTATCTCCTATTTCATCTTCATCTACATCCTCTTCCCTTCCTACAATATTGTCTCGAAGTTCCTTTCCTTTGTAGAGCCCCTCTATATACTCTCTCCACCTTTCAACTTTCCCTTCTTTGCTGAGAACTGGTTTTCCATCCGTGTCCTTGATATTCATAGAGCTGTTACTCTTATATCTAAATGTTTCTTTTATTTTCCTGTAGGCTGTATCTATTTTTCCCCTATTTATACATTCTTCTACATCCTTGCATTTGCCTTCTAGCCACTCCTGCTTAGCCATTTTGCACTTCCTGTCAATCTCATTTCTTAGTCGTCTGTACTCCATTTTGCCTGTTTCATTTACTGCATTTTTATATTTTCTCCTTTCATCGATTAAATTGAGTATCTCCTGTGATATCCAAGGATTTTTTGTAGGTCTTGCCTTCCTACCTATTTTGTCCTATGCTACCTTCACTATTTCATCTCTCAATTTTACCCATTCCTCCTCTACTGTTTTATTTTCCCTTGTTTCTGTCAATTGTTGCCTAAAGCTCCCTCTGAAATTCTTAAGAACCTCAGGTTCCTTCAATTTATCCAGGTCCCATCTCCTTATTTTCCTACCTTTTTGTAGTTTCTTCAGTTTCAGCCTACAGTTCATAACCAACAAGTTATGGTCAGAGTCTATATCTGCCCCTGGGTATGTCTTACACTGTAAAACCTGGTTCCGAAATCTATGTCTTACCATTATCAAATCTACCTGGTATCTCCCGGTGTCTCCTGGTCTCTTCCACGTATACAACCTTCTTTTGTGATTCTTGAACCAGGTGTTTGTTATAACTAAATTATGTTCCGTGCAAAATTCTACCAGGCGGCTTCCTCTTTCATTCCTTTTGCCCAGACCATATTTACCTTCCTTGTCCTACTACCGAATTCCAGTCTCCCATAACAATTAAGTTTTCCTCTCCCTTAATTGTCTGAATAATTTCCTTTAGCTCCTCATATATTTCTTCGATTTCCTCATCATCGGCAGAGCTAGTTGGCATATAAACCTGTACTACTGTTGTCGGTGTTGGCTTCGTATCTATCTTGACAATGATAATGCGATCACTGTGCTGGTCATAGTAGTTTACCCGCATTCCTATTTTCTTATTCATTATCAATCCTACTCCTGTGATACCCCCAATAGATTTTGTATTTATGATCCTGTACTCACCTGACCAGAAATCCTGTTCATCCTGCCACCGAACTTCACTAATCCCCACTATATCTAACTTCAACCTATGCATTTCCCTTTTTAAATTTTCTAATTTTCCTACTCTATTAAGGGATCTAACATTCCAGGCTCCGACCCGTAGAATGCCAGTATTGTCTTTCCTGATGATCACATCCTCCTGGGTAGTCCCCGCCCGGAGATCCGAATGGGGGACTATTTTACCTCCGGAATATTTTACCCGAGAGGATGCCATCATCATATGTTCATACAGTAGAGCTGCATGTCCTCGGGAAAGGTAACGGCTGTGGTTTCCCCTTGCTTTCAGCCGTTCGCAGTAGCTGTATGGCAAAGCCACATTAGCTGATGTTACAAGGCCAGCTCAGTCAATCATCCAGACTGTTGCCCCTGTAACTACTGAAAAGGCTGCTGCCCCTCTTCAGGAACCACACGTTTGTCTGGCCTCTCCACAGATACCCCTCCGCTGTGGTTGCACCTACGGTACGGCTATCTGTATCGTTGAGGCACGCAAGCCACTCCACCTCGGCAATGTCTGTGGTTCATGGGAGTGGTGCGCCACGTATTAACCAAAATTCGCGACTTCTCTCTTGAAGCCCGTATGAGACGAGGGCGATTTCACGTCGCTTATCGCTACACAGGTCTTCCTATTACAGCTAACAACTGGCAACATCGTTGCTAATATTTGGTAACACTGTGACGGTGCAGTTACTTCTGCAAGTGGTACTGAGTTGTCTAGCTAAGTTCACTTGACATTCCTCTTCTACTTACATAACTCATGCTGTATAATGCCCATGTGATATGAGAGACAGAAATTTAACTTTTGCACTCAAGGAATTTTTTTATTCGCATAGGTGACTTTCAGATTAACTTTCGAGATACGTTAGAGGCTCAGCATTGAATATGTGAGAGACTGAGGGCACCAGGCGGCAGCGTGTGGTTGGCTGTGTGGTTCTGCTCGTGTCTCGCGATGCAACTGAGCTGTGAGTCAGCAGTTCTAATCCTGGTTGGAGACAGTGCGTTTGGCTGTGGTATTCCGGTTTACTTTGTTTTATTTTACTTTATACGCTGCAGATTGCAAGAAGAAACTCTACAATGGAATCAGAAGAAAAGCTTTACACAATAAGGCTTTCAGAAAGGTCGACTCAAAATTACAGAAATGGTTTTAGATGTCTTTTTTGCTTCACCATACAAACGCCTTTGAAGGAATTCGAATTGACCTCCCTCAATGGGAATTTTTACTATTTCCTTAGAACCCACATGCTAGGGGATGCTTACAGAGGAAGTGAACATAATGATTAATATAGTTCGTTCATGCAAAATATATGCTGTAGAAATGAGACACCTTTCAGTGTGGCTGTGTTGCTTTATAACGTACGCTGAAACGTATTCACATAATTTAGCTCATACATTTACCATAAGGAATCAAACAACAGCACTAAACATTGTAGTGCAGTTACGCACAGTGTCTTGATGAAAACATATGAAGTTATGACAATAACAAATTACATGAAGGGTTTTTCTGATAGGAAAAGGATCGCGATTTAAACCAGAAATAAGTGTTAACCATCGTAGAGTGCCATTTGATTGGATCAATGACTATGCAAATGATTTGCCTCTCTAATGTATTATGTATTAGTGTAATAATATGGTCATCATTCAAAATGGTTGGTCTGCTCCGTTAATACCGTATCTGAAATACACATCGCAACCTTTTTTTTTTTTTTTTTTTATTTGGGTTACCACTCAGCAACACGCATTTTACATATCCAGGGCGATGAGCGCGAAGCAGGCGCTGTGGCAGAGGGCGAGGCAGCGCTGTGTAGCGCCGCCACCGCTGCTGCCGGCGAGGTGTATGGGCCGCGGAAAGCTCTGCCAAGTGCTGCGGCCAGAGGTGGCGACGTTATTAGGCCGAAATATTATTACCAGTAAATCAAAAAAATAAAATACGGTACGTATATGGTTCCCTTACACATGTGGCATCAGTACGCACGAGGAACGTGAAATTAAAATTTTTGTCAACAGTCGGTTTCTATCGCTAATACTTTCACGTGCAAGTCACGCACGTTACCGCGAAACCACGGAAGTAGCTGACCTACACAACTTCTAACAGCACATAAGAAGTACTGTACGAACTCTCGCAGTCTGCAGTGTTGCCAGATTGTGCAGATAGCTGGACTTATAGCGAATCAGCGCGGCCACGTTTATTGCCACATGGCGCGACCGGCGGCCAGGTTTTTTGTCAAAGAGTGTACATATAATAATCTGACAACCATAGAGCAGGAACAACATTAATTATTTATATCATGGCCCACACAAGAGTTTATTCTCTTCATTCTATGTTACTGCGTTGTCATGCAGAATTCTTGTTGCCAATATAAGCACACTACACCACTGGTGCGGTAAGTAAAAAATAACACACTGTTTTGAAAGTATAGTTATTAAAAAAAAATCAAATGTTTGTATAACTTATGGGACTCAACTACAGGGTCATCAGTCCCTAAGCTTACAAACTACTTATGAACTACTTACGAACTAGGACGGCACAAATATCCATGCCCGAGGGAGGATTCCAACCCCCGACCGTAGTGGCAGTGCAGACCGTGACTGGAGCGCCTCAGTTCCCTCGGCCACCGCGGCCGGCGAAAGTATGGTTATTTCTGTGAAGGATACCTACATAGATTGTCACTTCCTGTATTACAATAAAAATTGCATCTAATTTGACTACGGATCAGAGCGTGGAATGTTAGATCCCTTAATCGGGTAGGAAAATTAGAAAATTCAAATGGATGTGGGTTGCCATTCTTATGAGGATATGAAAAGGCTTGCTCAGGATAGAGTAGGGTGGAGAGCTGCATCAAACCAGTCTTCGGACTGAAGACCATAACAACAACACATAAAAAGGAATTTATTGCATCGGTCTGTGATAGCACTTCTTCCCTCTCAAGTATTTCCTCAGCAGCAACGGACTGTCCTACTATATCACATATTTTAGTGCAATACTTCACCTTTAATGTCTCAGACATGTTCGACAGGTAAAACAGTCTCAGGGTTTGTAAATTTCTATTTACAATGATATTTATATCACCTTAGCCTAAGGTTAAAGGCGGGAATGTTCCAATATGTCCAATTGCCGAGGTGCTATTTCGTTGCATTGGGAGACTTTGCAGCAGTGGCAATATTTCATGGAACACAGAAGCTAAATCAAAGTTTGTGACGTGGAGGGAAATCGTAGTTCTACTATTCCGAGGAGCCTTAATCGCTAGTGGTGCGGTGGTATAGTGGCATATTGATACGACAAGGAATACGATACGAAGCGAACTCAGTTGTACAAACGGAAGAGGCATGACGCTACAGTTACATGATCTCCTATTAGTTAACGTCTACGCTCCGACAGGTACCAGTAGTTGACGCAATAGAAGTCACTTTTACCGAGAACTGATACACCTTATCACTAGATCCAGCTCAAGCATTATTTTCGGAAGCTATTTTGATTGCGTTTTCCGCAAAGAAGACCAAATTCCTAACGTCAATTACTGTGAAGAACTAAAAATTCTGTCGGATAGCCTCCACATGATCGACACTTGGATATACCTTTTATATACAAATACGTCATGTAGTCGATTAGACCACAGTACTTATCACAGATGGGTTGAACAGGCACGGCAGAAAACTATCCTCGGCCGCGATGTATGGCAAATGATGCAGCTTTAGTCAATAAGATAATATTGGTATGGGATAAATGCATTCGAACCATTCACCGATTTCAACTATGTGTAGTTTGGTGGATCAGTTACATTAAACCACAGCTAAGAAGATCGTTACTACTGTTAGCAAAACAGAAAAACTATTGGAAGAAGAGGACTATTTAATTTTATTTTAGCAGCATTCGGGATTTATACAGCTGTTCACCTAACCCTTCTGATACAATTATTCAAATTCAACGTGTTAAAGCCAAACTCATATCGCTAACTAGCAATTATCTCCAGGGCAGGATTGTGCGTGCTAGAAACTTCAAAAACCTTCACAATGAAGAAGCGTTCCTTTTCCATCTCGTTCGAGAAACAAAAAAGGGCAAAACAAAAACTAATAAATAGTCTTACTGATGACCAAGGAAATCGATATAACGATCAACGTGCTATACAACAATATGTGTTCAATTATTTCCAAAATCTCTATTCGGAACAACAAAATCAAGTCGAGGCCGAAGAGGAGCCGCTTTCTGGATTTACGACACAGATAACTGGAGAAGACAATGCAGAGATATTTGCAGAATTCACAGCTGAAGAAGTCAGAACATCTTTAAAGCAGGCGTCGCGTAATAAGTTCGCCGGAATAGACGGCTTGCCTGTTGAGTTTTACATAATATATTGGGACATCATTGGTACAGAACTGACAAAGATGTACAACGATCTTCTGACAATGAATGAGATCCCTGTTACCTTCACCGAAGGCATGATGGTCTTAGTTCCTAAACCACCACGGAGTACGATGATTACGCAAATCGACCGATTACATTACTCATTGCTGACTTTAAAATATTCACTCGTTTAATCAATGACATGCTGAGACCAACATTACCAAATGTTTCCGCATCATAAAACGCACATAAGGCCACAGGAAGGACAATGTCTCACTTATTGGCGGAATATCTGGATATAATTCATCTTGTCTGGATCAGTAAAAGTGAATTAGCACTTGCATTTCTGGATTTCGATAAAGCTTATGACAGGTTGAGCGATAAATTTTTACTACACACGATACGAAAATTAGGATACAACGAGCAAGTTGTTCACATAATTCAGAATTCGATAGGTCGCTCTTATTCGAAAGTTAAACGTTTACAGCCGCTGTGCAGATTCGGCGTGGCATACGGCAAGGTCTTCCTCTTTCGTCAACACTGTATGACATTGGCATAGAGCCGCTACTTAGAAAATTTCAGAAACACCTACGATATCTCCAGAACTTGCATTGTCGGACAGTGTGTCATGCATACGCCGACGACATCAGCCTCATTATTAATAACGAAGAAGAATTGGAGGTAGCAAGTCAAATTGTAGAAAGTTACTCAAGAGCTACTGGTGCTCAATTAAACATTCGAAAGTCCAAAATCTTAATGTTAGGGCCTTATCCACCCTCGCTGAGATCGCCATGGCTTCAACGTACTTAGGAAAGGACACAACTGGGACTCCATATCACCGCCAACCCAAGAGATATGAGCATTGTTAACTGCACACGGAAACTTAATGCGTTGCGGTTCATGCTCAAGGACCACCAAGTGAGATCACTGGACAGGCTCCAGAGAGCAGATTTTGTTAATATCTACGCGCTGAGCAAAATATACCACGTTGCTGCAGTATTGCCCTTACCATCTGACGTTGCGACCAGATTACTAGCGACGGCGTGTTGGTTTATTTGGGGAGGCAACACCTTTAAACCTTCTTTCGCCACTGCCACATTACCGCGTCTCAATGGCGGGCCAAGGGTTAGAAATATTCCAGCGCAATGCACAGAAACTTCATCTATGCGACCACCGGAATATTACAACTACAATATAAAGCAGAGTGTCCGTATGTTTGTTTATGTGTACGTGTTGCACACAAATCTACAGTTTTGTTCCAATCGTTATGAAATTCTGTACACGTAAGCTTCAATCCACGAGGACGGTCACCGCAAGAGTAAGAATCACATACGATATATAGTTCACGAGATATGACGTCATAGACAATGAACTGCGCAAAAAATTGCTGCATTTAGCCACAATGCTGCTCATTTTCTCCTAAACACTGGACCAATTTCAATCAAATTTGGTACACACATTCCTTACCGTGAGCTAACAATTGCTGCTGGGTTAAGAATCACATACGACAAATGGTTCAGAAGATATGACATCATAAACAATAGGAATCGCAAAAAACTGCCACATAATGCGGCGAGACTTTCTAAATTCGCTATATGGTAACGAAAGCACTTAGCGTCTTGCAACGAACTTTAAACATGATTTCAAACCTTTATTGAACTTTTTCTCGCTGACAACCATAGCAAAATGGCGAAAGGAAAAAAGTTTCTAGCTTACTTCTTCTCCCGCTGGAAATTTTGCAGGCAGTATACACGCATATTGTAGAGTTTACCAACTAAATTTTATCATAGTACGACTCGTAGTTTATGAGATATCAGCACGTAAACAGTAACTTTCATGGGAAACCAACCCATCACGCACCAAGTTTTAATATATTATTTCTTTACTACTAATTGTATTCCCAAGAGATTTTACAGACATACAGCCCTTATATAAATGTGTATATGCCTGAAAAATGACAGGAATAAATAAATACCCGGGCAACGCCGGGTTTTCAGCTAGTTACAACTAAACCAAAACACTTTGACCAAACATTAGTTCTCTTGTCAAGATCCAGATGATAGAACGTCACCGGTAAACGTAGGTCATATAAGCAACGAACTAGCGTATGTTCGCCAATACTACTCGGAACTGAGTTACTTAAAGGAAGATGGACGACAACACAAAACGAAGGAGTTGTACCGTGCACTGACTGCGAACCAAACGACCCACCCGATTCACAGGAAATGCTAAACTTTCCTTTGGGAAAACATATGGCAGAATATCCATAACAAAGCGCTTCCTTCCAAAGTTCGAGCCGTGTAGTATGAAGTTGTAGCCGCGGTGGAGTAGCCGAGCGGTCTAAGGCGCCTCGCTGCGGAGCGCGCGGTTGCTCGCCGTCGGAGGTTCGTGTCCTCCCTGGGGCAGGGGTGTGTGTATGTTGTCCTTAGGTTAGTTTACTTTAGTTTAAGTAATTTGTAAGCTACGGACTAATGACCACGCAGTTTGGTCCTATAGATATACAAACTTTTTTTTTATGAAGTCGTAAATGAAGTAATCCCTACGGGCGAGCAACTATATAAAATACATCTTAGTCCCACGCCATATTGTGATAAACGTCAGCTTGTTGATACTCTTGTTCATATTTACATGCATAGACCAAAACGAAGAATGGAACTGGACACGGGAAAAGATGGCACTTATAACCCGAACAGCAGCAGCCCGTATGGTGTCCGGACACTTGCCACACTTTTACTTGCTACGAAGGGTCGGGTGCCCCACCATAACACCCGCCCCGAGAATTCCGTGGACGATGTCCCGACTAGCTAATATAGCTAATACTAAGGACGGCACAAAAATCCATGCCCGAGGGGGGATTCGAACCCCCGACCGTAGTGGCCGTGCAGACCGTGACTGGCGCGCCTCAGTCCCCTCGGCCACCGCGGCCGGCTAGTGTGACCGTCAGTATGGAAGTTATTACAACGGCCAAGGGCAGGCCTTTTGCCCACTACAATGTTTACGCGATAATAAGGTGTGGATGTGCCGAAAATAGGATCATTGCAAGGGAAAGCTGCTTTCGAAGAACGGAGACTATTGAACGTAGAGAACATCTTTGAGGACCACCTAACGATGCGAGCTTTATTAGTTGAAAAAATAAAAAGAGTGTATCAGACCTCAGTATGCTTAAATAACTTAATGATGAAACTAGCTGGTCCGAGTTCGGTTCACTAGCGTTTAATCAATACGCAGTGAAACTTGACTCAACGAAGCCAATACATTAAACATCACTCAAATGATCTTCCTGCAACCAGAATTTATAGTTACATCTACCGCATTTCATTTTGCAATTTCCTATTTAGTAGAAGCTACTATAGTTGACACGTTAAAAGAATTTTGTCTACCTTCTAATATTATGGCTTTTGTGTCCCAGCCTTGTCGCCGCTTTTGTGTCCCAGCCTCGTCGCCGCTTTTGTGTCTCGTTTCCGTCGTAAGTGTCGGTGGCCGAGTAAAAAGTGACCAACACAGGAATAAAGGATACACGCTTGTGCAGGTACGGAGGTGAGTAGCCAGTGGGACAGCAGAAACTAGAAACACTAGAGTAAATTAGAACGAGATATATATTGCACAGAATTTATACAATACGTAACTTTTACATAGCTCAGTACTGCAGAACGCTGATACGTAGTTGAGCTAGAGGCCTGCCTAGTGCCTATCCGATAGCCAAGTCATCACTGGTGCCTATCTGATTCCGAAGTGTTAACTGGTTCTTATCTCAGTCCCAAGTGAACGATGTCGTTCAGTGGTGGCCACGAGCGGAGTTGTAGCAGAGGGCGCTCGTGGCTGACGTCGTAAGAACGCCGCGCAGTGCGTGCATGGCGGCGCGCGGCGAACGTAGGTGGCGCGCACTTTGGACTTGAGCGACACCACAATGGCCATACCGTCCAAGATTGTGAGTTCCAAAATTATTTCCTGCAACTTCAGAGCCGCGAATAACTCCTAAAAATTTCATTTTTGTTAAACTGATGAGGTACACTTTAGATTTAAAAAGAATCTGAACTTTTGAATTGCACCTAAAATAGACACCCTAAAACAGATCTGCTACTAAGGTTGACAAGTTCGGCAGCTACAGTGTTGAAATAAATCCCATATGTCCAAGATTAGGCAAGGAAAGAAATAACTTTACAGTACGTGTAGATCTCATCAAGTACATTTAGCTGTAGTCCTTAAAAATTAAAGTTTCTCACCATGTTGTTGATTAACTTTAATCAGGCCAGTAAAAACTGTTAAAACAAGGCAACAAGCTTACTATTCAAAAATAATTGTTACAATAGAATATCATAAACAAATGTAATAATGGAAAGTCCAGGTTGGAATTAATAATATAATAACAGTTTACAACTCACCGCAAAGACGTGGCGACGAGCTGCGACAGACACATACAAAAGACACACACATACAACACTTCCAGCTACTGGCCATGGCCTTCTTCTTCAGAAAATAGAACACTCACGCAATCACTCAAGCACACAACACAGTCATACAACCATCACCTCCGACTGCCGCACTTCGGATTGCGGCAGTCGGAGGTGATGGTTGTATGACTGTGTTGTGTGCTTGAGTGATTGCGTGAGTGTTCTATTTTCTGAAGAAGAAGGCCATGGCCAGTAGCTGGAAGTGTTGTATGTGTGTGTCTTTTGTATGTGTCTGTCGCAGCTCGTCGCCACGTCTTTGCGGTGAGTTGTAAACTGTCCTTACTATATTATTAACTCATAAACAAATGTGTTAGACCAACGTTCCATGCAAGCTTCTCGAACGCTTGGTGAGTCGGAGGCTCATGTGGATCCTCGAGGACTGGTGACTTTTGGTGCCTCAACAGGGTGGGTTCCGTCAAGGCCGCTCCGCTATCGACAATCTCGTGTCACTAGAGTCGGCCATTCGTACAGCATTTTCTCGCCGTGAACACCTGATTGCCGTCTTCTTCGACCTACGAAAAGCGTACGATACCACCTGGCGCTATCATATTCTGTCTACGCTGTACGATTGGGGCTTACGGGGTCCACTTCCTACATTCATTAAAAACTTCCTGGCGTTGCGTTCTTTTCGTGTTCGTGTTGGTTCTTGTTTCAGCTCACCTCATTGTCAAGAGAACGGAGTCCCACAAGGTTCCGTTCTTAGTGTTCCTTTATTCTTAATCGCCATAAACGGCCTTGCTGCGGCTGCGGGGTCATCGGTTTCTACTTCCTTGTATGCCGATGACTTCTGCATGTATTACAGCTCCTCCAGCATCGGCGTAGCTGAACGGCGGTTGCAGATCGCAATTCGGAAGGCACAGTCGTGGGCGTTTGCCCACGGTTTTCAATTTTCGGCATCCAAAACCCGTGTGATGCATTTCTGTCGACGTCGGGCAGTACACCCGGAACCCGAACTTTACTTAGCTGGCGACCTGCTACAAGTCGAAGAGACACACAGATTCTTAGGAATGGTGTTTGATGACCCTCTAACCTGGGTGCCGCACCTACGCCAGTTAAAACAAAAGTGCTGGCGCCACCTCAACATCCTGCGCTGTCTTAGCCACACGGTTTGGGGAGCCTCACGCCCAACGCTGTTACAACTTTACAAGGCCCTCATTCAGTCGCGTCTAGACTATGGCTGCATAGTCTACGATTCGGCTGCGCCATCAGCACTGCAGGCGTTGGACCCAATTTTGCACTATGGTGTCCGTTTGGCGACGGGGGCTTTTCGCACAAGCCCTGTGCCAAGCCTCCTTGTCGAAGCTGGAGTCCTCCCGCTGCGGTTCCGTAGGCAACACCTGTTAACGTCTTATGTTGCTCGTGTTCAGGCCTCGCCCTTCCACCCGAACCGCCGGCTCCTATTTCCAGACGCTGCACTACCTATCCCTGCACGACGGCCAAGGTCGGGATACCCGATCTCGGTCCGTGTTCGTATCCTTCTTTCGTCTCTCACATCCTACCCACTTCCTACCATTTTCCACTATTCCTCTCACACTCCTCCTTGGTCCATTCCTCGTTTGCAGCTCCGTCTGGACCTGTCCCATGCGTCGAAGGCCTCTGTTTCTCCCGTACATCTCCGTCACCAGTTTCTGCAAGCGCTCGAACCGTTCCGTGCCACAGACGCCATTTACACAGATGGTTCCGTAGTAGATGGCCGTGCTGGGTATGCCTTTCTACATCACAACCATGTAGAACAGCATTCTCTGCCCTGTGAGAGTAGCATCTTCTCCGCCGAGCTGGTCGCTATTCTCAGAGCTCTCCAACATCTCAAAGCCTGCCCCAGGGGGTCATTCGTCATCTGTACTGACTCCCTGAGTGGCTTACAAGCGATCGACCAGTGTTTCTCTCGGCACCCAATAGTGCGGTCGATCCAGGACACTGTTCACTCCCTATGCCAATCAGGCCGTTCTGTGGTCTTTGTGTGGACCCCAGGTCATGTTGGCATACCAGGGAATGAGCATGTAGATCGATTGGCCAAGCAGGCCACTATGGGACCACCTCTCACAATTGGTGTCACGGAACAGGATGTTAAACTGGTGTTGCACCGGAGGGTGCGCGAGGCTTGGAGCACTGAGTGGGTTACGGCGACTGCACCGAATAAGCTTCGGGCAGTGAAGCTCTCCACAGCTTTGTGGAAATCTTCACTGCGGCCGACCCGCCGAGAGTCAGTTGTCCTCTGTCGCCTACGGATTGGACATACGTGGCTCACCCACGGGTATCTTCTTCGGCGTGAGGCTCCACCCGTGTGTCGATGTGGCACTGTATTGACAGTGGCCCATCTTTTGATAGACTGTCCGCTCTTAGCCGACCTGCGGCACTATTTTACTCTTCCAGACGCACTACCTTTAGTTTTAGGAGACGACGCCTTTGTGGCTAACAAAGTTTTAAGTTTTATCCGCGCTGCTGGTTTTTATGACTCTATCTAACGGTGGGTGCTGTTGCCTGACACCTCAGGCTACCACCAATCTAGTTTTTTCCCTTTTCACACCCTTAGGGGTTCTTAGTGTATGCAGTATGGCTGGCTCATCCTGTTTTTTCTTTGTGATCAGCCAGCCAAGATACTCCACGAGCCAGTTTTATTCCTGACTTTCTTTTAACAATCTGTGTGTCTTTGTTTTACGTTATCAGTGGTCTGTCCATCGTCAACCTGTAATTTAGGTGCGTGACCAATTTTAGAGCTTTGTTTTACTTTTTATTATTGACAGTGGACTCTCAGTTAGTAACAGGGGACTGATGACGTAGCTGTTTAGTCCCCTCAAAAAAACCAACAACAACAACAACAACAACGTATTTTTGTTATGCACTAGAAACTTTTTGAAAACATATTTCATCATTTCGACTGCAACATCACTTATTTGATAGGGTGATTTGCTTTGCATCACCAAGGTTATCTGTTTCTATGTTATGTTTGCCGCAGTTCTCATTTCGAATTGGGGAATATTTACTTCATCTTCTTTGGTGAAAGAATTTCGGAAAACCGCACTTAATAACTTCGCTTTAGTGGCACTGTCATCAGTAACAATACCGTCGCTAACGCGCAATAAAGGCTTTTACTTAGTCTTTCCGCTGGTGAAGATAACATAGGACCAGAATCTCTTTGGAGTTTCCGCCACATTTCTACAATGAGTTTCGCTGTGAAAACTATCAAATGAATGTCGCCTTGAAAGCCGCGCTAAATTTCGAGCCTCAGTAAAACTTCGGCAATCTTGGGAATTTTGCATTCGTCTAAATTTTCTGCAAAAGCTTTCTGTTCTGTTTTGTGTACCCTGGGGGATCAGTTCAGTCTCTTATTAATGTATTTGGGAGGAATCCCTCCTGTGCTGTTGATACTATTTCTTTGAATGTAAGCCAAATATGGTCATCACTTACATAGTTAATTTAGAAAAAAAAAGGAGACTGTCTCCTAGGAAGATGTCAACCGAATGTTTATCTTTCTTTTTATAAATGTATTTAGCGTTTAGTTGTGGTAAATATCTTTGTTACGGATTTGATCTCGCTACAACTTCACTTATTCCTGTATCAGCCTTGATGCTCAGGAGTATTTGTGGCTAAGAGCTCAAGTGTGTTTTCCAAACCATTTACAATTTGAATGGGCTCGTGAACTAATTGTACAAAATAATTTTAAAAAAGGATTTAGAACAATTTCAGAACATGTATCTGCCACCCTGTCTGAAGGTGTATTTATGTCAACATACGAATGGTAGGTTTAAGTTGAATGTTCAAATGTTTGTAAGTCTATCGGACTCAGCTGCTGGGCCACTTGACCGCATCTTACAAACTACTTAAACTAACCTAAAGGACAACAGGTAAAACTTTACGACTCTTCTCGCCGAGCTCCAGTCGTTATGTTGGCAACAGATGGACAATGAAGTGTAGAATTCTGTTAATATTTTTCACGAGCTACTCGGTAATTGTTATTACTGCTCATTTCACTCGCAGCAAAATTAATACTGTACCTGCCCTATGGTTGACAGGTTCTTATATGTACCCTTGTCCGTTCAGAAAAAAAAATAATATTCGTTTTAATTGAAGTTGTCAAGTCAAAACATTTATTGGTCATCTGATCTGCAACCATTACTATTGGTGCCAACATAACTACTGGAGCCCGGCGAGAAGAGTCGTACAATTTAACCGGACAACACCAACACCCATGCCAGAGAGTGTGTGGGAAAGGACTTGAACCCCCGACGGCGAACGGCCGTTCGCATCGCAGCACGGCGCCCAAGTAGGGTCTACGCACGGCTAATCCAGCGCGGCTAGATTTAAGTCACTGCCAACTATAACTGTATGAGTAGTGTACCTATTTGTGATGAGACTCAAGTTTTCTATGAACTGTTCAACGGCTGCATCATGATAGTGCGGGGGTCGGTTAACGGAACCAGTTACTAATGTATTCCAAATAGGGTTGCCAGATTGAACTCGAGGCAGGACCGGAGACCAGACGTGCCCCCCTCCCCCTTGGACAATGACTCGCCCCCCCCCCCCAACTGCGACCAACTCCCCCCCCCCCCCCACCCCAACCAGGATTACACGTGAATTCCAAAAGAAGAAAAACAAAAGAACTAATCATCTCCTCCCTCCCAGCAAGATCGAACTTAGATATCGTCTCTTCATTTCACTGTTATTACTCACTAATCTCAGTTAATGTAAGCTTGTCTGTTCACACACGATGCGAGTATTCCAAAAATTGCCGGTAAACTGATAACAAACAAAGAACGAACGAACACAAATAATAGACGTCGCCAATTGACACCTTGCCGCAACAGCGTTTGCTTAATAATGCGCTAGCTGATTACTACCGACGCAACAATGACAAGTTTTCAGAGGAAGAATAGAAAAGTAGCGTTTTGTTGCAATAAGAAATTGACATTTATATAAAGTTATTCATAACTACTAGAGAGGAGCCGGCCGGGAATGGCCGAGCGCACTGAGGCGTTTTTTTTTATTTTTATTTATTTATTTATTTATTTTAAAAAAGAAAAAAGATTTAGGTTACATTCAAGCCCGGAGATGAGAGTCATTGGCCCGTAGACCCGGAGAATTCATTCCAAACCCGGGCACTCCGGGCGGCGCCCGGAGATCTGGCAACCCTAATTCCAAATGTTCAAATGTTTATAAAATATCGGACCAAACTGCGTGGTCATCAGTCCGTAGCGTACAAACTACTTAAACCTAGGTAAACTAACCTAAGGACAACACACACACCCATGCCCCAGGGAGGACTCGAACCTCCGACAGCGAGCAACAGCGCGCTGCGCAGCGAGACGCTTTAGACCGCTCGGCTACTCCACCGCGGCTAATGTATTCCGATTGGCGAGTGTAACATCTGTTCATACTAACTCACAAAAACTATTGACTTCAGTTTTCCTTGTGAGCCAGTACACATATTACATTGCGATTTCCTTAAGTTGTGCTTTTTGATTCTTTTGTATTGCAGACCATAGAAATTATGGCTTTTCCCTTAAAAACTAGGGTGCTTTCTCTGCGATTCAGTAGATACCACTGCTAAACAATGTAGAACAAAAGTGTACGTTACAAGCATAGAAATCTATATTCCTTCATTTCCTTATTTCAAATATTTTAAAATTGCATGTCGAATTTAGGCGATCTGTCAAACGTAGATGCTCTTATCTCAATTTTGTGAACGTATTTTCTGTCATTGTTTTGAACATTGTCCCAATATACTGTATTAAATAATGTTCACCGCAAGAGAGTAAATTTATGAAGTGTATTGTTCTCCTTTCCTCTTTTTTTCCATGCAGTCATAGCAATTAATGGATGTGCAAATGCAGTAATCAAACTTGAATCTACATCTACATGGGATACTCTGCAAATCACATTTAAGTGCCTGGCAGAGGGTTCATCGAACCACCTTTATACTATTTATCTACCATTCCATTCTCGAATATCGGGCGGGAAGAAAACATCGGAATCTCTCTGTTCGAGCTCTGATTTCCCGTATTTTATCCTTATGATCATTTCTACCTATGTACGTAGGAGACAATAATATATTTTCGCATTCGGAGGAGAATGTTGTCGATTGGAGTTTCGTAAGTAGCCCACGCCGCAGCGATAAACGCCGTTGTTGTAATAATTCCCATCCCAGATCCTTTATCATTTCCGTAACGCTGTCTCCCCTGTATCGTGACAATACGAAACGTGCTGCCCTTCTTTGGACTCTTTCGATGTTCTCCGTCAAACTCAACTAATAAGGATCGCACACTGGACAGCAATACTCCAAAAAAGGACGGACAAGCGTAGTATATGCAGTTTCCTTAGTGCTTCTGTTGCATCTTTTAAGGATTATGCCAATAAAACGCAGTCTCTGGTTCGTCTTTCCTACGACATTATCTACATGTTCTTACCAGTTTAAGTCTGATGTAATTTTCCCTTTCTGTGTCCTCTTACACTTCCTAGTAATCCTTGTCTGGAGTTTCGACGTCTCTTCAGACGGTAGTGGCGGGGGAGGGCAGGGGGGTGGCCGTGAGGAAGCTGTCTCCGTTTGCTCAGAAACAGTGATAGTCATTTTCCAACCTGGGGTTAGACTCCCGTCCCTGCTACAATTTCAAGAGCGGCACAAAATTACGACTATTGTCTACGGGGTGCTCAATGGCGAGCTGGAGGGCTGTCTACGGTCACATTCCTACCTCAGATGTTACGAGCTGGCCAAAATAGTTAACGTGCGCGGACGCCACCAATGACGAAATAATTTGGAATATGCTTTATGAGGTTAATTCTCAGGTTACGCACGCCACTACTGTCCTGATATTGGTAACCGGCTCACAACTTTTCATCTTCAATTAATTGAACGTCACCAAACTTTGCAAGAACACCACGTACTCGTTAGGCACTTCGCGCTGAACATTAAATACCACTACGGATTTCACGCCATAACCAGTATACACAATTGGACCTTATTAATGGTATCATTACGATGTCGGAAATTCCGAGTTCCTGTTCAAATGTTCAAATGTTTGTTAAGCTTATGGAACTTAACTACGGGGTCATCAGTCCCTAAACTTACAAACTACTTACTAACTACCTTATACTATGGACGGCACAAATATCCATGCCCGAGGGGGGATTCGAACCCCCGACCGTAGTGGCCGTGCAGACCGTGACTGGAGCGCCTCAGTCCCCGCGGTCACCGCGGCCGGCCCGACTTCCTGTCAATTTATCAGTGAACCACTC
Source organism: Locusta migratoria (assembly GCA_026315105.1). Taxonomy (NCBI): domain Eukaryota; kingdom Metazoa; phylum Arthropoda; class Insecta; order Orthoptera; family Acrididae; genus Locusta; species Locusta migratoria. The sequence goes on from CM048746.1 coordinate 569,245,083, forward strand.
ATACTTGTCTACTGTTGTAAAATTCACAAATATTGAATACAAAGTAAAATCTAACTGTAAAGCAACAACAAATCCCTCTGCAACTTTCAAAGCACTAGAAATCCATTCATGGATTTGAAAAGCTGTCGGCCGCGGTGCTTCCTCTCAAATATGCACTGGGCGCTATTAATTCTGGCGAATCTCGACATTTACACTTACAGTTCTGAAGAAAACAGTAAAGCTCGGCGTAGTAAACAAGCGGAGCGCTGCCCCACCGAGTGTTCAGCGTGGTATGGCCGCTCAAGTTCCCTTCGGCTCCTCTCCTAATTTTGACGCCGCCGAAGCGTCGCGTTGTCATAGTGATGTGCAGGGCGACTATCGGAAGATTGCACAGGCCACAGGAGTGGACACTGAATTGCACCCGCCGCGGTGGCGTAGCCGAGCGGTCTAAGGCGCCTTGCTGCGGAGCGCGCGGTTGCTCGCCGTCGGAGGTTCGACTCCTGCCTGGGGCATGAGTGCGTGTGTTCAAATGTCTGTAAATCTATCGGACCAAACTGCGTGGTCATCAGTCCGTAGATTACAAACTACTTAAACCTAGGTAAACTAACGTACGGTGTGAGGGGGCTAACATGGAGCCGTTTATTTCGCATATCAATATATTAGGTGTTAAAGAAGTTTTCTTGGTTGGAGAACTGTGTGACGCAATAGTAGAAAGGGTGAGGGAGAGAGACAGTAGATGAGCTTGCATCCCGTGGGAAAGCTCTGCCCCTATTGCAAGATGAGATCTGATTGGCTCCTGCCTATACTAGTTGTCTGCCAAAAGTTCAAGCTTCTTTTATTAATATTTAACTTTCCGATTTTTATTAAAAATTATCTGTATACTTTCTGTAATGCTTTTATGCTAAGCTATATTTTGGTTAATTCAAGGATTTAATTATTTGCATATTTTGTAATAAGTTGAAAAAAAAAAAAAAAAAAAAAAAAAAAAAAAAAAAAAACACATCTCAACACCTCTTTTAGCATCACTTCAAGTACAACGGAGGTGCGACCTATGTGCTTCACCTGCGCAATGGGACATCAACTACGATAGAAGACACAAGGTTAGTAAAAGAGTGAATTCAGCCATGCACTGAAGTTGCATGTCGACACGGCACCTCGCGTGCAGTGCTGCCCCGTTTACAAACCAGGGCACTGGCACGAAGTGTGATGGAAACATCGCCGAGGAAAAGGCATGAAAGAGGGGAGGTGTTTAGGAACTTTGTCAACTATGCACTGACCTTCCCTCCCTGTCTTTTTAAAAAAGATGCCCCGCCGTAACGGACAAACACACACACACCCATGCCCCAGGGAGGACTCGAACCTCCACGGCGAGCAACCGCGCGCTCCGCAGCGAGGTGCTTTAGACCGCTCAGCTACTCCACCGCGGCGAGTGTGTGTGTGTGTGTGTGTTGTCCTTAGGTTAGCTTACCTCAGTTTAAGTAGTTTGTAAGCTACAGACTGAGGATCACGCAGTTTGTTCCGATAGATTTACAGACATTTGAACATTTGACTTGAACCTGGCCGGCCGGGGTGGCCGAGGGGACTGAGGCGCTCCAGTCACGGTCTGCACGGCCACTACAGTCGGAGGTTCGAATCCCCCCTCGGGCATGGATATCTGTGCCGTCCTTAGAATTAATTTGTTCATAAGTAGTTTGTAAGTTTAGGGACTGATGACCCCGTAGTTAAGTTCCATATGCTATACAAACATTTGAACTTGAAGCTGTTGTTCCATTATATCTGGAATGATTAGCCTTGTTCTCTGTATTTTTTCGTGCGCCATTATTATGCGCGACAGCATTGCCTCTCCATACAGCACGGAGAGATTTATTGTAAAATGACAGTGGCCAGTGCCGCGTTGGAGTGGCCGAACATTCTAAGTCGTCTTGCTGCGGAGCACACGGTTATTCGGCGTGGGAGGTTCGAGTCCTCCCTCGGGCATGGGTGTTTGTGTTGTCATTCGCATAAGTTACTTTAAGTTAGTGTGAGTAGTTTGTAAGCCTGGGGACTGATGACCAACATGGTTAAGCCCCTTAGATTCACAAACATTTTAACAGTGGCCAGTCACGTGTGCTTATTCTAAAAGTGTTGCGAAAAGAAGTGTTGTGATTGCTCCTTCAAGAACATCGAGGAATAGTTCCCACTGAACAGATAGCGCGTCGACACAGCACTTGGCCAGGCATGGACGCCCACATTGAACAGATGACGTCACAGTGTCAAGCTTGTCTAGACAATCAGTCCTTACCACCAGAAAAATTTGCACCTTGGCCGAAGTCTCAATCTCCACGGCAACGCGTACATGTTTATTTCGCGGGATCATTTTTGAAAACTCGTTGGCTTATTGTGAGCCGTGGTGGAGTGGCCGAGCGGTCCAAGGCGCCTTGCTGCGGAGCGCGCGGTTGCTCACCGTCGGAGGTTCGAGTCCTCCTCAAAGAAGTTAAGTCCCACAGATTTACACACCATTTGAACATATGAGCTTATTATGGTAGATTTTTCAGCAACTATCCGTGTATGGTGCCCATGTCTTTGATGAGGTCAGGTACATTATATACTTGTAATCATTTCAGTCTTCTTACATTGGTAAAGATGATTTTGCCTACAGTAAAGCATTGATAAGCTCAGTACTGGTGTTATAAATTCATACTAATTGTTGCTCCAATACGGCATCCCTTGAGAGGTAATTGTGAGTTGAGCCGGCCGCAATGGCCAAATGGTCTGCGGCGCGCTAGTCACAGTTTGCACGGCCGCTACGGTTGGAAGTTCGAATGCCTCCTCGGGCATGGATATTTGTGCCGTCCTTAGTGTTAGTTAGTTCATAAGTAGTTTGTAAGCTTAGGAACTGATGACCCGGCAGTTAAGTCTCTTAAGCTTAACAAACATTTGATTTGTAATTGTGAGTTGGTGTACCAACAATTTCTCTAACATTTTGTTCTTGTGATTATTTTCTACATCACTTCTCAGTCATTGACTCTTGCTTATTCTTTCGGATATTTTCTTATTTATGTATGACAGAGAGAAATAATCTGCTAATAGACCACTGACCGTAAAGGGAATCAGACAAAATGTGAGATATACGCCTTGTAGTGGGAGAGCTGAGACCATAATTATACAACGAAAGAACGTGAAAATCAACAAATTTGCCTTCGCCAATAGCTCGTAAGCTAAGAAAAACAATTATTAATAAAATTTTTCAATATTATATCTTGAACTTGACAGTCGAAGTTAAAACACTCTTCAAATTCTTTGATAAAACATGATAATATGTCAAGCTTTCGACGATTACCTCCATCGTCTTCGTCAGGAGCAACTGACAGTCTATACTGGTGCTGTGGTGGCCTGAATGAACTGCTTCCCATTGGTCAGCTTGTTATTGGCCATCAACTGTGTCCCAGATGGTGTCGACGTCTGCACTAGTGGCGCCATCTTTCCTGTGCTATGGTGGACGCTGTGCTGAATGCCTCTGCTGCTTCTCAGTATCGAGCGGTCGCTTCCATACACCGCTAATATCATAACTGCTATCACGATTAAAATTGTTCTTTTCTCCACGGCCTCTTCAATTAGAGAATCTCAGTAAGTGGAGGCCTGGAACAAAATTGTTGTGTCTTCAAAGAAGATTTTGTGATTGTTTGTGATGCTGAGCTCAGCGACTGCCGATATCGCAAGGTCTCTGTTTTTAATATGCCTTTGGTGTTCATGAGACAGTGGGCCGTGCCCCAGGGGTTAGCCACTCGGCCACGCTACGCTATCGCAACCTCCACCCCTGAAACTTAACGGTTGTAGCTGCCAAACTAAATGTGATAAAAATGTCATTCAGAATTCTTTAGACACAGCTGGTGTCAAAAATTCCAGTGCATGATAGAAACAACCTTTGTTCCATTAACAAAACTGCATGTTTGCATAAAAAATACACTTTCTAAGTAATACTACAATCTGTTCGTTGGCTAAAAATATGAGCACCTCGCTACCAATCCATTTTGTGGAAACCGCACATCAATCGCACTTTCCATTTCCGCAATATTTGTGGTGCAAGTGTTAGGTGATTCACCCTGTATATCTCGTGGTCGACAGCCGTTCTTCCGGAACACGTACTTGGATGATTAATTTCGGAATCGAAGTGCTTCTTTTCAGACACTGTTTCGGCTCTGTATATCAATGTGTTCAGAACGGCTCTCTTTTGAACTGGATATTGGAAACTCTGTGCACTGAGGTACAAACCGGAATGCGTTGGTTTGCAGTACACAGAGTGGCCAAGACGTCTATCTGATCTATGATCTATTAAAACATCTAAAAAGAGCACCTTTCATTACTTCTCCATCTCAACAGTAAAATGGATGACTGAGGCGCTCCAGTCACGGTCAGCACGGCCACTACGGTCGGGGGTTCGAATCCCCCCTCGTGCATGGATATTTGTGCCGTCCTAGTTCGTAAGTAGTTCATAAGTAGTTTGTAAGTTTAGGGACTGATGACCCCGTAGTTAAGTCCCATAAGCTTAAAAAACATTTGAACATTTTAAAATGGATGTTCACGTGTATACTGTTCATGTGTTACACGAAGTTCTACAGACATTCCATGTCATGTGGCCATACCGTGAAAATATCAACATAGCGAAAAAATACAGATGGACGGGGGGGGGGGGGGGGGGAGATAAAGGTAATGCTCGTTCCTCACAATGCTCCATAAAGAAGTTTGCCACTGCAGGTGACATTGGAGAACCCGTAGCCATTCCGTTAGTCATTTCGTAAAATTTGCGCCATACAAGAAATCGATGATTGTCATCACTAGGTGGAATAATTTTTCCAGTTTCAGGGGGAAAATGCTCTGCCTGCAGTTCCAGTGTGTCCTCTACAGGAACTTTTCTGAACAGCAAGACCACATCCAGACTAACTAAAATATTATTTGGTCCGACTCTAATCTGTTTGATTTTCTCAGTGCACATCTGAGAATTTTGGCCCACTTTAGGTTACGGTTGTAACACTAAAAGTGGGCTTTTGCGATCGTCTTTTGACAGCAGGAAATTTAAATTAAAATAACGGCTTAACAATTCACTTGACACGAAAATTGAATAACCTAATTTGTAGAGGAGAAAATTCTCTACAACTTTGCTCTTTTATGTTTCTTTCATATCTCGTATCGTTTCAGAGATATTTGCAAAAATAACGGCGATTTTGAGAAGTCTGTCTGTCTGTAACGTGTTCCCTGCTTTTAAGACGAACCGTTCAATCGATCAGCACCAAATTTTACAGATATAATTGCAGGCCGCCAGAGACCAGAACCTCCCTTTTTCAAATTTCGGGCAAAAAATACGGCAGTAATACAAAAAACCGTTTTTAATGTAGTTTTAATTGCAAATAAACCGTTCATCTGACGCGTAGTTGTTTATTTTAGTGTTACTTCAATGCTCAGAGATTACTGCAATACAGCATTTGATCATAACTTAGTACATAAGACATTAGAACGAATACACACAGCGAGTTCCGCTCATCACTGGTTAGAGCAGGTTCCGTGATTGAGGCTGTGGCCTGACACACCGATTGGTTGCCAGGAGGTGATGGTGCTGCCTATCCACAGAGACGGTGCCATCCAACGGTGGACGCGGCCGTGGCGTGTATTTCATATGCTGCGATCGTGTGGGCCACGGCTTTTGGTAGCAAGCGCCAACATTTCTCCCCTCTTCCAGGAAGCTGAGGCTGCTGTTGGAGGTGAGTGGTGGCCAGTGACACTGGATGGTAGCGGCCACAGGAGTTGCCCAAGTGAATCTGCAAGGTGCGCCATTGCGGTGAGGGTGACCTCAGTGGTGTGGGAGCCAGCCAGAGTTGGTGAACACCTCCATTGGCTCATCTGTGTCCAAGGAAGAGCATGCCGCTGAGAGGCCAACAAGTCCAGAGACACTTAGGGTTGGAAGTGCCCAGAACTGTGATGACCAGGTCAGAGCAGAGACCCTGCAATTCAATGGTCACGCAGGCAGAGAGACTGGTTGCATCTCAACATCGCCACACTTGAAGAAAACATCTCCTCCACTTGTGCTGCAACTACTTCAGGTGTGGGAGACACACCAGACATTGCCATAAGAAGTCCAGAACAGGCAGGAGGTGAGGGTGATGGAGGGGACCCAGCAGAAGCATCGACTAGTGGACACAGAGGCTACATTTCGATATCATTGTGGATGCCCATCAGTAGCAGTCCTTCCAAGCGCCTTTTCGTGCGTTGGCTCCAGCGGTAGGGTATTGTCAGTGAGGGCAGGAGGAGGAGAAAGTGTGGCTGCTGCAGCGTGATGGAAACCGCCAGCAGTAGATGTCCGTTGTCACTGTGATTCTGGAGGTATCTCCCTCTCGACTACCAAATCTACGTTAGGATATGTTGGCATGGGCTCCACTAGGGGTGCAACTGATTGAAATGGTGGGAGAGCATCAGCCCACTTACATCCACCATGAACATATGCCGACTGTACGAGCCCCGACACCCAACCTAGACTGCGACAAAAGGTGTGTTCCCAGACAGGAGTGCCTGGTGTGTATTGCTGAGGATATTCAGGCACCTCGGGCCATGGGGCCGGGCACAGTAGGTGCATCAGTGTGCAGACTTGTGGCTATGTAGGAACTGTGTGGGACTACTACTGTTTAGCAGGATGGTTCCCAAAACTAAGGTAAACTAACCTAAGGATAACACAAACATCAATGCCTGAGGGGGGGCTCAAACCCCCGACGGCGAATGGCCACGCACACAGCAGCAAAGTGCCCCAGTGCACATGGCTGATCCGCCACAGCTAGCAGCATGGTCGCAGAAGTGCTGAGAAACAAGGAGTAGACAGTCTCTGTGAATGACTTCTCCAGCCACTTATGAAGGTGCGATTTAAATGTACGCACCATATGCTCTGCTGCCCTGTTAGATTGGGGAAGGAAGGGGGCAGAACTGAAGTGGGAAATACTATTATGAGTACAGAATTGTTGGAAACCCACTTATGTGAACTGAGCACCATTCTCAGAAACAAGCATCCAGGGAAAGCCTTCATTAGCAAAGATCTGTACAAGGGCTCTGATCACATCTTTCACAGTAGTGGATCACATATGAATGACATATGGAGAATTGGACAATGCATGTACCACCACTAACCACATTGACTGACAGATGGAGTCAGCCAAATCCACATGAATGCGGTCCCAGGGGTGGTCGAATGTAGGCCTTGGGACAAATGTGCGGTGGGTAGCTGCTTGCTGGCTAAAACTCTACATGCACGTACGAACCAACTGTTCTTTGGCTGCATCAATACCGAACCGATAGACAAAATGACATGCAAGCACCTTCATGTACGTGGTACCCCAGTGCCATGGGGGATAATGACTGAAGGGATAATGACTCGATGAGGCTCATCTGAATCAGTACTGAGGAGAAGGGCATCATCATTGACTGACAGCTGGTGCCAAACAAACTATGTGTGCAGTGGGCCAGTGTATTTGGTGGAAAATTGCCCAAGGCACCCAGATGTGACATACTTCAGTACCTTGTGGAGCATGAGCTTCCTACAGGTGGCGTGTGCAATTCGATGGGCCATTATTGGCTATCTCTCGATGGCTTCTTGCAGGTGATCTCAATTTGGGAAACCAACACTTAATTTTTGTCGAAGGCAGGTTTAGAGCTCATGGGCAGACACAGAAACGCATCAACATTGGCATGGTGCGTCAAGGGTCAATAATAAATCTCATAGTGACAAGCACTCAAAACCAAAGCCCAAGCCCAACACGGGAGATATTGTGTGGTCCTATCAGGGAGATGAAAATGAGGGCCAATCAGTGCCACAAAGGGTTTGTGATCCATGATAAGGTTTAATTTATTGCCTTACAGGAACACACAGAATTTCTGGACAGTGTAAACAATAGCCAAGGCCTTTTTTCCAATCTGAGGATAATGTTGTTAGGCATCTTACAATGTCTTGGAAGCATAAGCAATGGACTGCTCAGAACCATAATCTAGTTTGTGCACCAATACCAGTCCAATCCTGGGTTGAGAGTCATCTGTCGCCAGGACCAGCTGCCAGCCAGATGTAAACATGCTTAGGTAGGGTGAGGATTTGAACAGCAAACCACACAAATCGAATGCTTCTTGTAGTGCGTTTAATGGATGGGTGATCTCTGCAACATTATGAAGTTATTTTGATTAATAGCTAACCTTGCCCATTAACAATTGGAGTTCCTGGAAATTAGTTGGGCGAGGAAGATGATCAACTGCCACAACAAGGTTGGACAGATGGTGAATGCCTTCTTTCAAAACCAGGTTTCCTAAATTTTGGGTTGAAAGAAACATGATTTCTAAAGATTGCACTTGAGACCTGATGCTTGCAATTTAGTGAACTAGGGCCGAAGGTTGTTTAAAGTGTTGGTTTGATGATGATATGATCAAGATAGCTGGCACAGAAAGGAATGTCTTCCAACAATTGTTACAAGAAACACTGCAAAATTGTGGGCGCACTCACGATGCCAAAGGGCAGATGTTTTGTTTCGGTACAGCCCAAAGGGTGTGGTGAGAACCATGAATTGTTGAGAGGGAGAATCTAAAGAAAAATGCAAGCTATGCTTCTGCCAAGTCAATTTTACAGAAACACTAACATCCCCCCTGCCCCCAAGACTTTTGCATAAATGTTGTCTGGGCAGAGAATGGGAAAATAATCTACCACCGACTACGAATTGACCATGTACATGAAGTCACCACACAAATGAAGGGCTCACGTGTGTTTCTTTATGATCATGAGAGAGGTCACCCCTTTGCTAGAAGAATCAGGTTCAATGATACCCAGGCCTTCAAACCTATCCAACTCGACCTTCACTGCTGGGCATAATCCAAAGAGAATAGGCTGAGTGTCCAGTACTTACCTTTTTGCTGTACTGCCGATAGTTACAGTCAGAAAAAAGGAGGAAAATAACAAGCTTTCAGAACTGTGTTCCTTCTTCGGGTGGAGAGAAGGGGAAAAAAATAAAAAAAAAAAAAAATAAAAAAATAAAGGAATGGAAAAGAAAGGGAAAGGTAATTCACAACCTAGGTGATGTGGATGGTGTTAGGATTGTGGAAGTCAGAAAGTATCTCTGACTTCCACAATTCTAACACCATCTTCATGACCTAGGTCGTGAATTACCTTCCCTACCTTTCCCATTCCTTTTTTTTCTTTTTGCTCCCTTCTCTCCACCTGAAGAAGGAACACAGTTCCGAAAGCTTGTTATTTTCCTCCTTTTTTCTGAGTGTAACTATCGGCAGTGCAGCAAAAAGGTAAGTACTGGCCAGTCAATTTCTTTTGAATATTAATTGATCATCTCTGTGGAGATTTCCACATTAATCGAATATTAACATAACTATTCTTAGATGTGTCATCAGCATACGATAATGGCCAGATCACTTTCCTTTTAGAAAAATTAAAATGATTTGAAATTTCTGACAGTTGCATATACGGTAGCAGTACTTATCTTGTGAGGAGAACAATGTATGTATGACATCAGAACCAATTCATAGGACCTCTGATTGTATCTAAAGGCTTACCCCATGGAGCAATCCTTATCCTCTTACTGTATATTCTATATTCTAAGGATCTTGAAGAAGTTATTCCTCCAGATGTACACGTACTACAGTATGCTGATGATATATGCTTATACTCATCTGGTCCTACAGAGGGTTCTATAATTGATCAGTTGGTAGCAGCAGTAATAGAGGTGGATGATTGGCTTCAAGCTAATGGACTAGAAATGTCGCCTTCAAAATCTTCACTTATAATTTTTTTCAAACAATGTGTCCATCATAATATGATTCATGCAATAAACTATTCGTTCAAAGCAACCCAACTGTTAAGTTCTTGGGTATGTGGCTAGACTCCAAGCTAACGTGGATAACACACATCAATTAAGTTATTTCCAACTGTATCCCAATCATGAGCACCATCTGATCATTAACGAGAGTCTGGTGGGGTGCAAATCCCAATGTGCTATTTACTATATACAGAGGGTTAATTAGAAGTAGGATCGAGTATGGAAGCACGGTGTACGGGAATGCTAAAACCAGGTACCTCTGTAAACTGGATACATTTCAATGCAGTTGCATTCGAACATGTCTTGGAGCCATGAGATCAACTACCAATGCTCTCTTAGTAGAGGCACTGGAAATGCCTCTTCATTTTAGCCTTCAGTGGTTAGCTAGCAGATATATATATTAGGAAGGTTGGCAATATGAAACACCCAGTAATTGAGAAATGTGAAATTTTACTGGCTGTATTGGCTAACAGAGCACTGCATCATCCCCTAGATTAATAGAAGTTTTCTGGCACTGAAAGACTTGAGCAACAGTATTATAACTACAAGAAGATTTCCTCAATTTGAAGGCTCTTTGTCCCAGACCATTTGTTTCTCCAATGCTACATTTGGAATTCAAACCTTGCATGGGTAGCAGTCTTAATATCATAGTTGATGCATACCTCCACGAGAAGTGGAATGATGCTTTACATATGTACACTGATGGCTCACGTTCTGCATCAGAAGGTAATGTTGGATGTGCTATCTTATGCTCACAAACAGGCCACTATGACAAATACAAGCTGCCATCATCAACCTCCTCCTTTACTGCAAAAGCAATAGCAGTCTTGGAAGCTATCAAGTACTCTTCAACCCAAAATTACAACCGTATTGTAATTATTTCTAACTCAAAAAGCGTTTTGACTTCCATAAATAGTATAAACTGGGGTAAATACAGCAGTACGCTGCTTATTACATCGGACAGGAAGTTACAGAATGCTCTCGAAGAAAGAAATTTGTTTACTTAATGTGGATAAAATCACATGCAGGTATTTTACACAATGAAACTGTAGACCAGTTGCCCAAAGAAGCAGCTACTTCCGGTGTTTATTTGGACATCCAGCTACCGTTCACTGACTTCTGGCATCAAATAAAACGAGTAATCAGCTATGACTGGGAAGAAGAATGGCGAACATCTGCTTTGTATAAAGGAAAAAAATTATAATTGGATACAACCTCACATACCAAGTCAACCATAGTTTCACAGAATGCCTCTACACAGGAGGGCTACTTCTTCAATTTCGAGGATGATAATCATGGCAGCATCCCCTCGCATTTATTCCATTTACAACTCTGGAATTAAGATAAATGTGAGACTGTTACAACTTAGATGTTGGGGACATGAATCATTTGATATTCGCCTGCCCAAGGTATGGTCACTACAGAGAGCAGTTTTTTGCAGAACTTCGGAGACTTAGAGTTCCTTTCCCAACAAGTGTGACCGCCCTTCTACTAATGGCAGACAAAGCAGTGCTTGGATGTTTGATAATATTTATTTCAACAGGTGTTCTGAGGGTATGACAAAATAACTGTGGGCCTATAAAAACAATCAAGAAGGGACAATTTTCACAACTAGTTTGGTTCACAAGCATTTAAGTACAGACATGTTCAACTTAACAAATCTCTGATCATTCAGTACGAAGTGCTTCGTATATCTGCCAGTGTATGCAGAAATGAAGATTGCTTTCTCCAGTGATGAAGAATCAAAATTCAATCTGTGTAGCTCAAAATGTAGTAGTTTAAATTTTTTGTGTACTTAAATGGCTAAAATAGTGTATTTTCGCTAAAGGCCAAATAAATTAAAAGACTGACCCTGTTTCTTTTTGCTTCAGTGCAAATCCATACAGGAGAGCACCTTGAGTGTTTGTTGACTTTAGTAAGAGGTAACCAATTCTGACGAACGGGAAAGGGGAATTTCGAGGGCTCTGAGATCGGAACAAGCTTTCAAAGTAGATCAAAAGTATCAAGCTCTATCAAAAAAAGAAAAAAAAGTTTTTAAAATCAGGATCTACTACCTTAAACACTGCAAAATGCTATGCAGTCGCTGAGTGTAGGAGTCCCAGTCCATGACGGACTACAATATCTCAGACCACAACACAGAAAACAAGATGGAGGCCATCTTAGGCCAAGTGAAATCTGGAGATGCAATGAAAATCAAATCCAAACAGACTAGTACACAACACATGGAAACTGCATATTTGCACACCAATAATAATTTGCAACATAGAAGACATACAGAAATAATAAGTGAAGATGCAGCTAAAACTCAAAATTGAGTTAAATGACACAGGCAATTACATCTGGTCACTGTCTCATTATGCCAGAAGTAATTTGATGTTTAGAGGGCCTGCCTGTTGAATTTATTTGCTGCTCAGCCTTGGCGTCTTTGCATTCCATTATTTTTGCTGCAACTTCTTCACAAGTTTTTCTTTTTTCCAGTGTTCGAGCAATTTCCTTTGAAACACACTTCTCATTCAAGAGTATTGTGTAATTATTCATAAAATATTGGAGAACACTTTAATACTATAAGGCAAGTACTGCATCTCTCTGATTTTCAAGTTTGAGGAATTCCGATTCGTATGTGCTGCTAATAAGAACTTGAAAAAATTTATATATATATTTCAAGATAAGGAAAGCATTTGGAAGAGGGACATGATAACCCCCCACAATTCAGTTGATTGAAATCGGAAAGGAGTTCTTCAGTTTCACACTGCAACACAGTTTCATCCTCAGTTTGTAACATGTTTTTACACTCTGAACATTTTCAACCTTTCCTCAGTTTCTCAAGTACTGTTATGCTAATGTAGCGTGTTGTATCTCGAAAGTACTTTATTGAATCACATGTAATATATATCGTCCACTTGTTGACTATGCAATAACTCAACTGAAACTGCCCTGCGTCCCGCTATTAACCAATAGTCAACACGGATTCAGAAAGTATTGCTCTTGCGAAACACATCTTACCCTTTATTCACATGAAGTGTTACGTGCCATCGACAAGGGATCTCAAATCGATTCCATATTTCTGGATTTCCGGAAGGCTTTTGACACTGTACCCCACAAGCGGCTTCTAATGAAATTGCGTGCTTATGGAATATCTTCCCAATTGTGCGATTGGATTCACGATTTCCTATCAGAAAGGACACAGTTCGTTGTAATTGACGGTAAGTCATCGAGTAAAACAGAAGTGATATCTGGCGTTCCACAGGGAAGCGTTATAGGTCCCCTACTCTTCCTCGTGTTTATAAACGATTTAGGAGACAATCTGAATAGCTCCCTTAGATTCTTGGCGGAGGATGCTGTTGTTTATCAGTTAGTGAAGTCAACAGAGGATCAAAAGCAACTGCAAAGCGATTTAGACAAAATTTCTGCATGGTGCGAAAATTGGCAATTGACACTAAATAAAGAAAAGTGTGAAGTAATACACATGACCACTAAAAGAAATCTACTGAACTTCAATTACGCGATAAATCAGTCAAACCTTAAGGTCGTAAATTCTACCAAATACCTAGGAGTTACAATTACGAACAACTTTGACTGGAGAGAACACATAGAAAATATTGTGGGGAAGGCGAATCAAAGGTTACGTTTCATTGGCAGAACGCTTCGAAGATGCTCCAGCTCCACCAAAGAGACTGCCTACATCACACTTGTTCGTCCTCTCCTGGAGTACTGTTGCCCCTTGTGGGACCCTCACCAGGTGGGACTGACGGAAGATATTGAGAAGGTTCAGAGAAGGGCAGCTCGTTTTGTTTTATCACGTTACGAGGGGGAAAGCGTCACGGAAATGTTGCACGAATTGGGGTGGAAATCATTAAAAGAAAGACGTTATTCATTGCGGCGTGATCTGTTTGCGAAGTTTCAATCGCCGACTTTTACTTCTGAATGTGAAAATATTTTGCTAGCTCCCACCTACTTAGGAAGACATGACCATCCCAATTAAATAAGTGAAATCAGATCGAAAACGGAACGATTTAGGTGTTCTTTCTTCCCTCGCGCTATTAGAGACTGGAACGGTAGAGAAAAGTTATGAAAGTGGTTAATGAACCCTCTGCCAGGTACTTAAATGTGATTTGCAGAGTATCTATGTAGATGTAGAAATAACAGTAGAAACGCACAGTGTACAGTAAAGAAAATGCCCCGAAGGTAAGTCACTGACAAATATATGCATTCATTGTTAGCTGTCTGCTGGAAAGAAACACGAGGCATAGACACCTATTCGGTGATCAAGCTTTGCACACGACTATTTCCTCATGTGCACTGTTACTCATTTGTATAAAAGAAAAACTGTAAAGGCACTTCTACATAGCACAGGGCTGTTGCAAAAAAAAAAAAAAAAAAAAAAAAAAAAAAAAAAAAAAAAACTGGAAAATCACTTGTGACGTGTGTGGCAGTTTTGTTTTTTGATGCACAGCACGGCACTAGTGTCCATTTCTTCGGTATTTGTCGTGAAGTCTCTTGAAGAGACTTTGAAGTATGGCCTGAAGTGGCCCTTGCGATGTGGAGGATGTCTGGATCCCAGTATTGGGGACTCGCCCTCCTAGAGTATACCTGAACAGAGGGAATATCGGTGACATTGGTATACCGGATTCCTCGTCGGTTGCGCCCGTGTGTGCGTGGGACAGCTGGACAGGCTCTTCTTTTGCCGGTGTCTGTTGAGGAAGGGGTGCTGGGTCAAAGTCCGTGTCTAATGTGTCGGGTTCAGTACCAGGGGACGTACTTCGGAAGGGCAGGACCCGCTTTCGGAGTTGGTCGTAATGCCGAGCTACTTCTTCTGCGGCCGTGCGAACCTTGTATAATCGTCATCCTGTTTGTTCCACTATTCTTCCTTTCATCCACTTCTGGCCTTGGCCATAACCCGTACTGTTGCGCCAGGGGAAAATTTTCCGGAAGTAGCAGGAGCTTGCGCATTGAGTGGGAGACGAATGAGGTGTAAATGTGTGCGCAGCTGTCTGCCGTGCAATAGCTCTGCGGGGCTGTTCGTGCCCGTAGGTGTGAAACGGTAAGAGGCTAAGAAGTCGATAAGTGCCTCTTCAGTGGTAGCAGAGGTCAGAAGTTTCTTCATTTGATTTTTGAAAGTCCTGACGAGGCGCTCAACCTCGCCAATAGATTGAGGATGAAAGGGTGGGGATGTGACATGTTTAATGCCCCTGTGTGCACAGAAGTCGGAGAATTCAGAGGATACAAACTGAAGGCCATTATCGGATACCAATGTTTATGGGTATCCTTCAAGGGCGAAAACCTCTGATAACGCAGATAAGGTGGCTGCTGTTGTGGGAAAGGATAATTTGGAGACAAATGGGAAGTTGAAGTAAGAGTTGACTACCAGTAACCAATAGTTGTCGAGTAAGTGCCCGGCAAAGTCAACATGAACACGTTCCTACTGGTGCGTGGGCGATGGCTAAGGAACTGTTGACGTTTTACGTGCAGGAGCCTGGGCGGCGCATACCTCACAGCTCTCCACCATGTGCGCGATGTCGGCGTCGATGCCTGGCCAGTACACATGAAGCCTGGCAAGCAGTTTTGTTCGTCACATTCCCCAATGTCCTTGGTGTAATAGTTTCAGTACTTCATTCCGTAGGCTGAGAGGGATGACTACTCTCGGTGTAGCCTCTTCTGTAGAAAGGAGAACCACACCGTTGCGAGAGGTGAGTCGGAGTCGCAGCGAGAAGTAGTTCCTAAGTGGATCCGACGCCTTCTTGGATGGATGGTCGGGCCACCCCTCCCTGATGTGCTGGAGAACTTGTCGCATCACTGGATCCACAGCCGTGGCTGGAGCTAGCTGTTCCCCCGTGGTTGGAAATCCGACCACCGCGAGTTGTTCTGCTTCGTCAATGTGGAAACAGAGAACTTCATGCTTATCAAAGGCTGGGTTGGGGCGTTTGAGAAGGCGAGATAATACATCCGTTGGCATGTTGTGTAGTTGGGCGAAAGTGGATCTCGTAATTAAAGCGAGGGAGGTACAAGGCCCATCTTTGCAGTCGATGTGCAGCCTTGTCAGGTAAAGAAGCAGAAGGGCTGAAGAGCGAAACCAGGGGTTTATGGTCTGTGATTAGGTGAAACTTTGTACCATGTAGGAAGACACTAAATTTACATAGGGCATACACTATATCCAGTGCCTCCTTTTCAATTTGTGAATAATTCTGTTGAGAAGGATTGAGTGTTTTGGGCGCATAGGCTATGGGATGTTCTGAACTGTCCTGGTATCGGTGGGCTAGTTACGCTCCGACGCCATGTTGCGAGGCATCTGTAGCAAGAACAAGCAACTGTCCGGGCGTGTATGTAGCTAAGCATGGAGCCTGAAGCAGAAGAGGTTTCAGGCGGTAAAACGCCATTTCACATTCCCCTGTCCAATGATACGAGACATTTTTGCAGAGGAGCCTATGGAGTGGATGGCCCACCTCAGCCTCAGACGGTATGAATTTATGATAGTAGGCAATTGCACCCAGGAAGGCTTGCAACTCTTTAACATTTTGAGGTCTTGGGAGCGCCTCTATGGCCGCCACGTCCTCGTGGAGCGGGAGTATCCCCTCGCGGGAGAGCTTGAACCCTAGATAAACCACCGAGGGTTGAAAAAACTGTGATTTCTGTAGGTTGCACTTAACACCAACAGTCTGTAAAACCGAAAAGAGTTGTCGTAAATTTGCAAGATGTTCCTTGGTTGTTTTACTGGTGACCACAATGTCGTCTTGGTAATTTGCACACCCAGTGTGTTGACCAATATTTGCTCTAGGAAACGGAAAATGGCTGGTGAGCTTGCCAGACCGAAAGAAAGACGTTGATATTGAAAAAGACCGAATGGTGTGTTTATAACAAGAATCTGACGAGAAGGTTCGTCCGAAGGCAGCTGGTGATAAGCCTCAGATAAGTCTATTTTCGAAAAATATTGGCCTCCTGCTAGTTTCGCAAACATTTCCTCCGGTCGAGGCATAGGGTAGCTGTCAATTAAACATTGTGAATTGACGGAGGTCAAATCAGCGAAGAGGCGGAGAGAACCATTTGGCTTGCGTACAACAACAAATGGTGCCGCCCACTCACTTGCTGTAATGGGCAATAGGACGCCCGAGACTGTGAGCCTGTCCGATCCTTTTTTAAATCATCACGCAAGGCTACTGGAAGTGAACGTGCGTGGAAGAATTACGGCCTTGCCGTGTTTCTGAGAGTTATGTGGGCCTCAAAGTTGTTGGCGCGTCCTACGCCTGGCGAGAAAAAGTATTTGAATTCCGTGAACAAAGATTCTAAATTGGAGTAAGGTATTTCTTCTGAGACGACATTAACAGTGTCATCAACAGAGAAGCCAAACAGTCGAAAGGCATCGTATCCAAATAAGTTTTCCGACCCAGTATTGTCAAACGGTAAGCGTTCTGGTTACCGATTTGTAAGAGACATCTAAATCCATCTGCCCCAGCAGCGAAATTGGCTGCTTGTTTTAGGTGCGTAATTTGCGCGTGACAGGGTTCAAAGGGGGTGAACCTAGCATTACGTACGTGTCTGACGTGATAAGAGTAGTGTCTAACTGCATGCGAACTTGCTTTCCCAAAATTGTGACTTCAATGTAAAGTTTGTTAGAAGCAGCTAAAGTAGTGTTGACATAAAGAATAGAAGAGTCATCTTGCTCATTCTCCTGAACTACTTGTCCTAGCTTCGATTTGCACACAGAAGATATATGTCCTAGCTTTTTGCAACTGTGACAAGTTGCCCAGCGTTGTGGGCAGTCATCTCTAGCGTGTTGTGAAAAACAACACGGGCAACACTGTAAATTGCCTTGTTTACTTTTAGTGTGGCCCTGTTTGGCCCGTTTACAGGAAGGCTGAAAGGTATTGCTGCAACTCCCTCATCTCCACCACGCGAAACGACGTCAACATGTGTCTTATCGAGATGAACGTCACAAACATCGCCCCAAGACTCGATTTGTGCACCCGCTGCTTTAATAATTTCAAATGATTGAGCGATGTGTAACACCTCGTCTAAAGAAGGGTTATCCAATTGAAGAGCCCTTTGCCGGACGTCTCTATCCGGCGCGGAATGAAGAATGGCATCTCTAACCATATGGTGTGCATATGATTCTCCGTGGCCCTGCAATTTGGCCGCTCATGCCCTGTACGACTGGTCCGGTTTCTTTTTGCATCGATAGAACGCCACTCGCGACGCAACTACATGGGCGTGCTTTTGATAAAAAGACGAGGGAAGCGCACATTTCGTCAAAAGATAGGGCTGAAGGTTCTTTCAACAGCACTAGCTGGGTGAGAAGACGATACAACTTGGCGTAAATCCAAAACAAAAAAAGAGACTTACATAAATGTTGATCGTCAATGCCGAATGCATGGAAGTGTTGGCGAAGACGCTTTTCGTACTCGCACCAATTTTCTGCAGTCTCGACATATGAAGGAAACATTGGCACGTGCGGCGCCGATTGTCGAGTAGACTGGAATGAGACGAGCAGCTGTTAAAGTCCTGTGTTTTGCGTCTTGAGCTGTTCCATCAACTGAGCTAGTATCTGTTCCATAGTGGTCCTGGTAGCACTTTTCACTGACGCTGGTATCGTAGAATATCCCTTAACTCGTCGCCATTTAGTGTTGTATCTCGAAAGTACTTTATTGAATCATGTGTGATATGTATCGTCCACTTGTTGACTATACGATAACTCAACTGAAACTGCCCCAAGGTACGTAGACTAGAAAGATATGCCAGTTTGGGCTTCTTCACTGTCATTGGTTAGCGCTGTATTACGTCACTCGGCAGAAAGCCGGTATTATAAGGCTGCCGTGAACACATTTTCTCCGTCTTTTCTTTTCTCATTCGACAAAAAACACTGCTTTTAAGCGGTGGAACACGCTTGTGATTAATCTATGTGTATACCAACAAAGGACTGGAAAAGAGAAGCTTCAAACAATATTAACAACTAGCTAACCCGTCCCGCCCCACGACTTGGCACGGGTAATATTTAAACGTCTTTAACTCGAGAACCACTGAATGTATCGTGATGAGTTGTTTTTTTTAATTGTAGAGCTCATAAAGATCTAAAATAAAGTCCGTGAGAGCATATGTCTAACTTTTATAGATTTCCCATAATCACTATTTATGTAGTCTTAAGCCATCCGGCTCCAGCGGCTTAGGAGAGAAAAATGGTGTATATACTTCACTCGTAAAAGTTAGACATATGCTCTCATAGACTTTTTTTAGACCTACAATTTAAAAGAAACCTCATGACGATACGTTCAGTAGTTCTTGAGTTATAGAAGGTTAAAGGGACAGACAGAGAGAAAATGGCTTCTGTTTTAAATAATATAATGTTTTCACTCCCTAAGAGTGCGAATTTCGAAATTTTACTATGCTTATAACCGTGACGCTAGTTCATACAATAAGTTGAAGTTTTATCGCAATCGACTGAATGACATTCACAGGTATAGCATACGGTCAAACAGAGGCCTTTATTTTTATATATTAGATAAAGAAGTCAGAACGCAAACGTAGCAGCCGATATATGGGAAAATTGTTCCCTAATACAAGAAAGTAGGGTTGCCAGATTGAACTCGAGGCAGGCCCGGAGACGTCGTGGCCCCCTCCCCCTTGGCCAATGACTCACCGCCCCCCCCCCCCCCAACTGCGACCAACTCCCCCCCAACCATGATCACACGTGAATTCTAAAAAAAACTTGTACATACACTGATCAGTATCAACTTTTTGTGGCCACTCTTTATAATTTTCTTTCTGCAACCATTCTTCGCGGAACGAACTTAACGAACTTAGATATCGTCTCTTCATTTCACCAGGGTTGCCAGGTGTAGCGATTTCTCGCATTCTTGGCTATCTTTTTCTTATAGTAGCCATTTAAGCAGTATGGCGACAGGCGATTAAATTTGGCTATTAAAGGAATTGGTTGGCGACTTAATGGCTATTTTATTTTACTTAAAATACAACGAATGCAAAGCAATCACATTGACATTACATCAATGATACCGGCTAAATTTTGGTAGGATGTTTGGCAAATGTAATCGGCCTACACAAGTTAAAACACATGTTTTCAAGTATCATGGATGTGTGGGAGAGTGTCGCAAAGATGTAAACAAACTCAACTTGAAGATAGACGTAAACTATCTCATGTACCCTACTTACAATGTTTCAAGAACAGGCTTTAAATGACATCTTGAAGTATACAACACCGTCTGTATGGCTCCCGCTGAGAACATAAGATTATATAAATTACAGCATGCAAGGAGGCATTTAAACAGTATTTTTTTTCCGCGTTCCATACAACACAACAGAAATTCGTAACAATTGCTACTGTGAAGCGAGCCCTTTGCTACGCACTTCACAGTGGTTAACAATGGTTTACAGAGTATAAATGTCGATAGAGAACACGCGGTGATTTCCCAGTCGTTCTCATGGCTGATTTTTCAGTGTGTATTGACGCATTATTTCGAATTAAAGTCCATCTCACCTCAAAGTATGAAATGCTTAGTGCATTATTATAAATTACCTCACCTCAAAATATTTTAATGATTTTGTGTGTATTAAAGAAATGTTTAAAAGATTCAATAACTCTATTTAACATCTGTAAATATTTGTTTTTAAGAAGATGAAAGTGATTGGTAATCGAACCTATGCATGAGAACATCTCTCGTGTAAGTTTGTTAGAATGATTCTTGAACAGTGTTGTTTGTAATTTTTATACGTTATGAAATTAATAAATGTGATAGTTAAAGCCGGCCGCCGGGGGCCGAGGAGACTAAGGCGCTCCAGTCACGGTCTGCACGGCCACTACGGTCGGGGGTTCGAATCCCCCCTCGGGCATGGATATGTGTGCCGTCCTAGTTCGTAAGTAATTCATAAGTAGTTTGTAAGTTTAGGGACTGATGACCCCATAGTTAAGTCCCATAGACTATACAAACATTTGAACATTTTGATAGTTAAATGTAACTGAATTACCGGAGTCTCTCTATTATATTTACAATGTGACAATATTTTCACTGCCCTCATTGTCAGTTGCTAGTGTGTCTGGGTTCAGTTCTTGGATGGACTCCGATAAATGTTTCTGTGAAGTATGAGTTTCCTTAGAAAGTTCAGTCTGATGTGTCTGTGATTGTGAGAGTGCCACAGTTTGCGTTACTTTTTACTCAGTAACCAGGCTTACTCCCTGAATTTCAGGATTATTATTGTCGAGTAACATGCCATAATTACCATAGCATAATAATGTTAACAAATTAAAGGTTGCGATATTTGACTATTCTTACTGATGAAAAGATGGTTATATTTTGGCATTTTATTGATGAAAAGATGGCGATATTTTGGCTACTTTTTGTTTAAAATTTGGCGACAGAGCAATAGAAAAACCTGGCAACTATGCATTTCACTGTTATTACTCACTAATCTGAGTTAATGTAAGCTTGTCTGTTATCACACGATCCGAGTATTTCAAAAATTTCCGGTAAACTGACAATAAACAATGAACGAACGAACACAAATAATAGACGTCGCCAGTTGACACGTTGTTGCAACAGTGTTTGCTTAATAATGCGCTAGCCGATTACTACCGACGCAACAATGAAACGTTTTCAGAGGAAGAACAGAAAAGTAGCGTTTTGTTGCAATAAGAAATTGACATTTATATAAAGTTATTCATAATTACTAGAGAGGAGCTGGCCGGGAATGGCCCAGCGCACTGAGGCGTCTTGCCGCGGTGTGCGAGGCTGCTCCCGCCAGAGGTTCGAATCCCCCCCCCCCTAGGGCATGGACGTTATTCGTCCTTAGTTTAAGTTACGTTAAGTTCGATGTAGATCGTCGCTACATAAGCATAGTACTTAAAAAGCGTCAAAAAAAAAGTTATGATGAAGATTACATTCAAGCCCGGAGATGAGAGTCATTGACCCGTAGACCCGGAGAATTCAAGCCCGGGCACTCCGGGCGGCGCCCTGAGATCTGGCAACCCTACAAGAAAGCTGCTTTCTATCCGAACACTTAACAGGTCACGAAACGAACGAGCACAAAACACGACTTTCTGCTTGCACATTTCATAAGTGTGCTGGAACTGCTCGGCGCTTGCTGCCAGGTGACGTCATAGAAGCAAAGCGCGGGAGTCAAATTTACACCCCCCTGAAAACTGGCCTGCGTCCCGCTCGTACGCCAGGCCCCTCGCCTAGGTGGCGCTAGTTGCGGCTAAGGGCAGCGCCGTATGTGGCGAGTCGGCGGGCGGCTGGCGAATCGAGCGGGGCGCGGCCCCAACATAGCTAGCAATACGAACCAAAACTTTCCAATCCTCATCCATTATGTGAATGTTATCTAGCTTCTCTAGAGCAGGCTCTAATTTATCTGAATTTTCATATATTTGGCATTTTATGCTGGAATTTACTTTTGCTGCAAAACTATTTAAAGTGAATTCACCACATTTAGTGGATCTGAGCGTCAGTAAGCTAATTACTTTCAGTTTTATATTCACAGAATATATGACATCAACTGCGATTGGGCAAAGCTGAAAATGTGTACCCAGCCAGGATTCGAACCCGGGTCTCCTGCTTTCTAGGCAGTTGCGCTGACCCCTACACCACTGGGGACACAGTGATCACCGCACCTGCAAGGACTACCTAAGTACGCTTCCCGTCAGATACAAATTCCCAGCTTCGTCCTGCCCACAGTACTCAAACTCGTAGGTATGAAACTAATTCCTGTAAGAGTAAGGGCTTCAAACATTGCCCCTCCCCACTAACGATAGGATCATTGCCCGTCACCGGCATATTATATATATACATGTGGCATCTGTTCCGAAAGAACAGACGTCACTTCTGATGTTATTATTTACTATTCACAGAATATATGACATCAACTGCGATTGGGCAAAGCCGAAAATGTGTACCCAGCCAGGATTCGAACCCGGGTCTCCTGCTTTCTAGGCAGTTGCGCTGACCCCTACACCACTGGGGACACAGTGATCACCGCACCTGCAAGGACTACCTAAGTACGCCTCCCGTCAGATACAAATTCCCAGCTTCGTCCTGCCCACAGTACTCAAACTCGTAGTTATGAAACTAATTCCCGTAAGAGTAAGGGCTTCAAACTTTGCCCACCCCTCCCCACTAACAATAGGATCATTGCCTGTCACCGGCATATTATATATATATATACTTTCAGTTTTCTCTCAGATACCAAGATTTTCTCAACTGATACATTATACCTTCTATAAACTTCAAATCTTGCTTCCAAATCATCTGTGTATAATTTTGCAGTAAGAATGTCGTACCAGTTGTATGCAGGGCCATATTTAGGCAGGTGTAACTTGTGCAACTGCACAGGGTGGCAAAGTTTTCCCATAAAAAAATTAATATTATTTTAATGTTAATTGAATCTTCATTATTCAGAGTTTCAATTACAGCAATAAATTCTCAAATTCAGTTTGTCGTGTTGATAGCAGAGGCTTTTTTTTTTTTTTTTTTTTTTTTTTTTTTTTTTTTTTTTTTAAGAATATTTTTGAATCCTAGATGCCAGGGGGGAGAGGCGTAAAATAAATTACTGCACAGGGACATCGCATACCCTAAATACGGCCCTGGTTGTATGTATTAAAAATGTATTTGCATAATTTAACTTCCGTTGCAAATGTGTGAGAGAAAGCAATGTATGTTTCATTTGTTAGTTTTCCATGAGTAGGCAATGCTTGCCAGAAATCAACATATGTTTTTAAATTTTGAAGAAACAGAAGTTTGGGGTCATTGGTTCCAGTTACTTGGCTAGCATTATCATCTGATGTGTATTTGCCTTTCATGGGATACCGGTACTAAACATTAGAAACTGTCCACCATTTAATGATTAACTTTAAAAGCTGAACAGTGCCATAATAAGTGTCAATCCCCTCACTTCTCAAAATTCCTAGTGCTGCCATATTTTTAGAATGAAAAATACTCAGTGCAAGTTAAACATTCTGCCTCTCAATTGATGTTGGGTATACTGCCTTTCTCAATAACTCCAGGGCAAGGGTCGTCGTTTTCTTTCTTTTCTTTCTTTCTTTTTTTCCTCCAGAATGAGACAAGATCCTTAAATCTGAAAATTTTGCTTCACTGACATTATATTCACATGCAGCACTTCTTTCATTTATGTTGAAAGTCATTAATGAAAGCAAGTGTTTCCTCAATATTTGGCATTATGAATTATCCATTTTTTCCATTCAACCAGTTATTCCTGATACACTTAAGCAAGTGCACACTGTCAAATAGAAGAAAGAATGATATGGGTGGACCAACTGGAGTTGGAATACACGGCTGTAAAGTGACACCACTTATAAGCTGATACATTTTCCTATTAGTGCCATGGTTATCTGTTACCAGACAAATTACATCATATTGAAGCTAATGCATTATTTTTATATTATCAACTGTCATTTTCAGTAATGTATCATAATTAATATTTTTAACTGGAAAGAGAGCTATTCCTTCTTTATAATCAGACTGTAAAGATGATGCCATGAAAACTTGCATTGTACCTTCTCTAGTAGTGTCTGAAGTATTCTCAGCAACACCAAGTATCTTTCCCGCCTTATAAGAGAATTTAGAGTTAACATAAATTTCATCTAACATCACTGAAATTACTTTGTCATTTTCCTGAAGAAATTTATATTTTTCCTTCAAAAAAGCTACCTGTGATGGGCCAATGAAAGGTTTATTTGCACCCATTTTGCATAGAAACTGCCTTAAATAGGAAGGGTAGGGTAATGTTAACACATTTGCTTTTCTCAGGTGATGGTAAGCACCAGGAAATGGAAAACAAATGGTTGCTGACCATGTTAAAAGCTTAGGTGAATAATTTGCTTTGTTAGTGACACATGCAATTGCTTGAAAACAAATTCTATTTTTGGGGGCTATATCATCATAAAACCACTACTAACTTTCAGTTCTAGTTTGAGAACACTGATTAAAATTTTAACTTTGTCAGTGGCACCAACAGAGTTATCTGGGAGACCATTTAGGTGACTCAGCAGATTGTCCAATTTCATCCATTTGTCTCATTTCAATTTCTCGTGTTCACCACACTTTCTTTGGGAAACTTAAACATTCAAGTGTCTTATGTTTTGCCATAACTGGAATACATCCTGGCACACAACAGATACAATCCATCACAACAAGAGTTTACAATTTATGTTATGACAGATGTAACAAAGCCCGTATTGTCAACTATTGATAGTTGCCTTAAGGTCTGGATTATTGTAGTTGGCCTTGTCCCAGTCTTCCTTAGACTCTTTAAAAGTCGGTGGCGCAGGTGAGTAGGCATGGGGCGGCAGAGGAGCAGTGGCAGCCCGAGAAGACACAACTATTTCCCTAAACAAATCTAGCTGTTGCTGCTGTTGTTGAAATAATGCTGACCCATCACGACTGAAACCAAAACACATGTAAAACTGAATCTCGCTGCCAAAAATACTATTGCATACACTATTACTTCCTTGATCAGAGGTGACTGCAATACAGAATTTGACCATAACAACTTAGTACATGAGAAATTAGCATGAATACACGTCTAGAGCCCCATTCGTCACTGGCAAGAGCTGTCCCACGACTGAGGCTGTGGCCTGGCATACTGCATGCTCGCCGGGAGGTGACGGTGTCATCTTTCCACGAAGATGGCACCATCCTGCGGCGGGTGTGGCCATGATATGTATTTGATGTGCCATAGTCATATAGACTGCAGCTTGCTGTAGCATGTTGCAACACTAGTAGACAACAATCTACCATGAGGTTAGCACAACACCCATCTAGCGTGGAACTGTGAGGTCGACCATATTGTCAGTATTGGAAATCAAAATTTTACATTAACAGAATAACATTATTTCATGGCATCACTAGTTTGCATATTGTCATTAAACAATAATTTTGTAGCCATCTGGTGCTGACTCCAAAGAATTAAGGTAAGTTCCTAAATTTTAAATACTTCATTTTGAATAACTACACTTTCTTACTTCCCTTATTATATGGAAATTCAGGGTTCAAGTGGGAAGAAGAATTTGCATACTAATAAATTCCATTTACAATTAAAAAATTGAATTTTGACCACAGGTAATACTAATATTAACAATAATGAGAACTGGTTGCAACTCAACATAAAGACAATTGCTGAGTCACAGACAGTCATGTAGACAAGACAATCACATTTATACAACAGACATTTTTGTCAACAGCCACTGTCTTGAAATAGAGCATACATGGAACCATACGTGTACAACTCTTGGATATATGACTGCTACCTCCAACCACTGTATCTTAACTGATGCCAAACAGTGAACAGGGTGAGGGGGTTATAGGCGATGTAGGTTGGAAGTGGAAGGGAGGGCAAAGGAGAAGAGTGCAGGGCAAGAGTGGCAGCAGCTTGTGGCTCTGCTACCAGTATAAAAGATCCAGAAAAAGCTTATTGTTTGCCTGGACCATACCACAACATCAGCGCTGACTTCCAAGCATCAGAACTGAGGTACAGCTCGTGTGTCTTTCCCTCACTGCTCAGGCCACAGAAAATGGCTCGAAATTATCATTTCCTTTATGGAATTAACAAAAATTTGTTGTACATATGGACATATAATGAGTGTCAATATATACACATGAAGGAAGGGTTGCATGTTCATGATGCTTTACATAATAATTGAAAAATAGATAATCAAAAACAACATTTCAGCTTTCTTTATTACACATGAAAACAGAAAATGACAAGTTTTATGACACTAAGCTGGACTAAATCTAATAAAGAAAACTCCAGGTTAGAATTCAATAATATAATACAACTCACTGCAAAGACTTATTGATGAGCTGCAACAGGCTTAAAATAAAACCACACACACACACACACACACACACACACACACACACCACACTTAAGCTTTTGGCCATGGCACACTTCACAGCCACACAACTATCGTCTCCAGCTCCTGCACTCCCAGTCATACTCTGCAGTGAGGGAATATGAGAGGGGAGGGGAGGGGAGGCGAGGTGAGGCAGGTGCCGGAATGTTGCATCACAGCAGTGATGTATGAATTTCATGTACTAATTTCATGGGTGCAACAAGATGCAGCCTAGGAATAGAGTGGGGAGGAGGGCAGGGTAGGAAAGTAAAACATAGAGATTCTGAATTTGTGTTTTAATTTTGAGCATACACCAGTACCTCTAACAACTAGTAAAATGCTCTTGGACTTATGCATGCAATAAGTAACAATAGGTATATGATCAAACTTCAAATTTGTACTTCTAGGTATGGCAGAACCACTGTTAACACAAGCAGTCTCCTTCATTCCTGATCAGTTGTCTTACCCACTCCATCCCATTGGCACTGCTCATCATCGTTGTTTACATCTTTATGCAGGTCGAGTCACATATATGGACAATCTAAGGAACTGCATTTTTGATGCAATATAAAATTCAATGTCAATGTTCAGGAGACGTTGCAACAAAGGTGATGCAACACTTTTTTTAATGTATGTATGTCTGAAGGCATCTTTTATGAACATATAAAGGGGGCCAATACATGTCTGAAGAATGGCACTAGGTACCTGAAACTGGTCTAATAAACCCAATTTGAGCACAACTGGTTACTGCTATTTTATAAACAAATTGAACAACAGTTGCTGTCATGGACAAAATCCCAAGCATGTCATACTAATCTGCATCTGTGATACAAGGTGGCACACATTGATCTTGGCTACAGTGTGGCAGCAGCCACTCATTCTAATGGATAGCTGGTTAGTAGTCATATACATGTAAAATGATATGTAGTGTTTTCAGCACAGTTGATAGATCACATGGCTGCTTTCACATGTGGCTCAGGTTCTGATGGAAAAGCCTGTGATGGGCCTGGAACAGAAAGTGGTAGTGGGTGGATTGGACAGACCTCTTCTACAACAATATGATTCCTGTGGCAAAGGGTAGGGGTTGGGAGGGGTATAGGAATGAACGAGAACATTTTGCAGCTTGGGTGGACAACAGAACACTTAAGGAGGGATGGGAAGGATCTAGAATAGAATGTTTTAATTTCAGGGATTTTAGGATAGAAAATTGAAGCCCTGATGAATGATTTAATTCCAACTGTTTCATTCCAGTGTGGTAATGGAAGAGACTGGGGATTCTCCTAAGTAGTTGGTTAGCAGTGAGGATTGATGATGTTCAGGATTATGTCATGTGAAATCTGTTTGCAGACTAAGTGGAGGGGGACAGTGTTTATTTGTGAAGCCCTTTGTGAGACCTGCAGTATATTGGGTAAGACATAAAGGAGTTCTGATCCACACATGTCCAGGCACTATGGTAAGGATTTCTTGGCATGGAGTGGTTAGCAGCTGTCAAAATAAAGATACAGTTGGTTGGTGGGTTTAATATGGACAAATATATTGCTGGAGCTATCAGTGAGATGTAGGTCAGCGTCCAAGTAGGTGGCTTACTGGGTTGAGGAGGACCATCAAAATGAATATTACAGAAGGAGAGGTTGCAAGTGAATGAGGGTTGCGTATCCTAGCCAAGAGTCAAAATCATTTTGGAAGGCTAGAAAGGTTTCCTCTGAAAAGAGCATAAACAGATTGGCTTATGAGTACCCACGGCTGTGCCTCCAATTTGCTTGTATATCTTTCCTTCACAAGAAAAGTAGTTGTTTGTTAAGATAAGGAATGAGGTAGTGGATCTGTAGTCTGAAATATGTTTGGACAGGTAGTGTTCAAAAGGATATGAGGGATGCTGTTGTTTTGGGGAAGTGTCATCAACAGTGACAACTAAAGATCCAAAAAGTAAAGGCACAGGTATGGTGGAGAGTCTGTCAAGGAAGTGGTTGGTACCTTTGACATGAGAGGCTAGGTTTCTGGAAATTGGTTGGGGTTGTTGATCAACAAGGGTACAAATTCTATCAGTGGACCAAAATTCTTTCAGTGGGAACACAGTAACCAGCCAAAGATGGGTGTCCACAATTAACTGGTTTCTACATTTTAGAGAACATTTAGAAGGTGGGATGGTTTTGGCATGAAGAGACTGATGTGTGGTTTTTTTTAGAGTATTTCCTGAAAGGTAACCAGGGGGTGGTTAGGTGAGAGAGAGGGAATATCACAGTTGATGGTGGTATGAACTGGAAGAGTGGTGTTTTGTATTGGGATTAAGTTGGTCTTAGCTAGAGGAATTTGTGGCAAAGTGGTGCTTTCATTGGAAAAATGAGAATAGAAATTTGAGAAGCAGTTGGCGAAGGTCTGAAGTTGATGTTTCTGGCCGACAGCTTAATGACAGTATTCTGGGGTTGTTTTAGCTCTGATAGATTGGTTGGTGGTTTGAAGAGACCACAATGCTAGGAGTCATAGGTCCCTTGTTTCAAAGACACACTTGTTGTTGCTGTGGTCTTCAGTCCGGAGACTGGTTTGATGCAGCTCTCCACAATACCTTATCATGAGCAAGCCTCTTCATCTCCACATAAGAACGGCAACCTACATCTGTCTGAATCTGCTTACTGTATCCATCTCTTGGTCTTCCTCTGCGGTTTTTACCCCACACACTTCCCTCCAACGCTAAATTCACAATTCCTTGATGTCTAAGAATGTGCCCTACCATTCAATCCCTTCTTTTAGTCAAGGTATGCCAGAAATTTCTTTTATCCCCAATTCTGTTCAGTACCTCCTCATTAGTTACGCGATCCACCCACCTAATCTTCATCATTCTTTTGTAGCATCACATTTCATAGGCCTCTATCCTCTTCCTGTCCGCACTGTTTATCGTCAATGTTTCACTCCCATACAAGGCAACACTCCATACAAATGCCTTCAGAAAGGACTTCCTTAGGCTTAAATCAATATTCGATGTTAACAAATTTCTCTTTTTCAAGAACGCTTTTCTACCAATTGACATTCTGCATTTTACATCATCTGTACTCCAACCATCATTTGTTGTTTTACTGCCCAAGTAACAAAACTCATCTACCTCCTTTATTTCTTCGTTACCTAATCTAATTCCTTCAGCATCACTTGATTTTCTTAGACTGCACTCCATTACCCTAGTTTTGCTCTTGTTAATGTTCATCTTATATGTACCTTTCAGCACACTGTCCATTCCGTTCAATTGCTCTTCGAGGTCCTTTGCTGTATCTGACAGAATTACTATGTCATCGGCAAAACACAATGTTTTTAATTCTTCCCCCTGAACTTTAATTCCTTCACCAAATTTCTCCTTGCTTTCCTTTATAGTTTGCTCAATGTACAAATTGAATAACATTGGAGAAAGGCTACAACCCTGTCTTACTCCCTTTCCAACCACTGCATCCCTTTCATGCCCTTCAACTCTGACAACCGCTGTCTGGTTTTTGTACAAGTTGTAAATAACCTTACGCTCCCTATATTTTACTCCTGCTTGCTTCAGAACTTGAAAGAGTTTATTCCAATCAACATTGTCAAAAGCCTTCTCCAAATCTACAAAAGCTAGAAATGTATGTTTGCCTTTTCTTAATCTATCTTCTAGGATAAGCCGTAAAGTGAGTATTGCCTCCCGAGTTCCTACATTTCTCCTGAACCCAAACTGATCTTCCCCGAGGTAGGCTTCTACCAGTTTTTCCATCCTTCTGAAAATAATTTGTTTTAATATTTTGCAACCACGACTGATGGTTCTGTAGTTTTCACACCTGACTGCACCTGCTTTCTTTGGAATGGGGATTAAAACATTTTTCTTAAAGTCTGAGGGTACTTCACCTGTCTCATACATCTTACACACCCAGTGAAACAATTTTGCCATGACTGGTTCTCCCAGAGACTTCAGTAGCTCTGAGGGAATATCATCTACTCCAGGGGCCTTGTTTCGACTTAGGTCTTTCAGTGCTCTGTCAAATTCATCTCTCAGTATAGTATCTCCTATTTCATCCTCATCTACTTCTTCTTCCCTTTCTACAATATTGCCGCTAAGTTCATTTCCTTCATAGAGCCTCTCTATATACTCTTTCCACCTTTCAGCTTTACCTTCTTTGCTGAGAACTGGTTTTCCATCAGAGTCCTTGATATTCATAGAGCTGTTTTTCTTATCTCCAAATGTTTCTTTTATTTTCCTGTAGGCTCTGTCTATTTTTCCACTATTTATACATTCTTCTACATCCTTGCATTTGCCTTCTAGCCACTC
Source organism: Locusta migratoria (assembly GCA_026315105.1). Taxonomy (NCBI): domain Eukaryota; kingdom Metazoa; phylum Arthropoda; class Insecta; order Orthoptera; family Acrididae; genus Locusta; species Locusta migratoria. Next base: position 569,276,005 of record CM048746.1, read on the forward strand.
CTGCTTAGCCATTTTGCACTTCCTGTCAATCTCATTTCTTAGTCGTCTGTACTCCATTTTGCCTGTTTCATTTACTGCATATTTTATTTTCTCCTTTCATCGATTAAATTTAGTATCTCCTGTGATATCCAAGGATTTTTTGTAGGTCTTGCCTTCCTACCTATTTTGTCCTCTGCTACCTTCACTATTTCATTTCTCAATTTTACCCATTCCTCCTCTACTGTTTTATTTTCCCCTGTTTCTGTCAATTGTTGCCTAAAGCTCCCTCTGAAATTCTTAAGAACCTCAGGTTCCTTCAATTTCCCCAGGTCCCATCTCCTTATTTTCCTACCTTTTTGTAGTTTCTTTAGTTTCAGCCTACAGTTCATAACCAACAAGTTATGGTCAGAGTCTATATCTGCCCCTGGGTATGTCTTACACTGTAGAACCTGGTTCCAAAATCTATGTCTTACCATTATAAAATCTATCTGGTATCTCCCGGTGTCTCCTGGTCTCTTCCACGTATACAACCTTCTTATGTGATTCTTGAACCAGGTGTTTGTTATAACTAAATTATGTTCTGTGCAAAATTCTACCAGGTGGCTTCCTCTTTCATTCCTTTTGCCCAGACTATATTCACCTACTATCCTCCCTTCCCTTCCTTGTCCTACTACCGAATTCCAGTCTCCCATAACAATTAAGTTTTCCTCTCCCTTAATTGTCCGAATAATTTCCTTTAGCTCCTCGTATATTTCTTAGATTTCCTCATCATCGGCAGAGCTAGTTGGCATATAAACCTGTACTACTGTTGTCGGTGTTGGCTTCGTATCTATCTTGACAATGATAATGCGATCACTGTGCTGGTCATAGTAGTTTACCCGCATTCCTATTTTCTTATTCATTATCAATCCTACTCCTGTGATACCCCCAATTGATTTTGTATTTATAATCCTGTACTCACCTGACCAGAAATCCTGTTCATCCTGCCACCAAACTTCACTAATCCCCACTATATCTAACTTCAATCTATCCATTTCCCTTTTTAAATTTTCTAGCATCCCTACCCAATACACTTATTTCCACAAAACCATATACCACAAATGGAAACTAAAGGGGAAGGAAAACTTGCATGGCTTAATGATAGGCAATGATGCCTACAGAGGGCAGAGCGAAATAATAAAAACATAAAAAGACAGTGGGAGAAAGAGTTTAAACAATAAAGAAGATGGCCATGGTTGGTGGATCGCAAGGATAAAAAGGATAAGCGAGCACTCTGCAATACGCAGAAACCTCAATCTTAAAAGTGTATGCTGAAGAGCGAATGCAACACAAAACCAAGTAATACATGCAACACAAAAAGGGAGGGGGAGAGTAACATTGCAGGTAGGTTGTGGTTAGTGTGAAGTATTGTTACAGATTTTTGGGGGAGGGGGGGGGGCGGGGTAACTGCTACTATGGAACAAGGACAAGTAGGCTATAACATGAACATGCTGCCCATCCAGTTACACAATTAAAAATGTTTTAGTAATTATGGAAAATACCACCCAGCTGGCATTATTGCTTGTTGAAGAGATAGTTTTGTGAATGGAATGAGTGATTTGCAGAAGATTAAAATTATGAAAGGGGCATTGGAAGGAGAAGCCTTGTCAAAAATGATTTTGATACCTATCATGAGTTTGAGAAAGGGGTTTTAAACAAATACTGGGAAAAGGTAAAGCAGTTAAGAATACAAAATGATTTTTAAATGGGTGTATATATAATCCAGGAAGGGTATATATGAGAGACTTTTGTATAAGGGAAACAGAAAAGTTGGCACATTTAGCCAAGGCATTGGGGCCATTAGTTCCACCTTAAAGAGAAGATTACCAGAAAATGTACAATGGGATCTGATAAATCCTCTGTCATTTACTGATTATGTAAGAAATATGGATAATGCTTTGCCATATAGAAACAGAAAAAATTTACAAAATGACAGAAATAATGATTGGGTGGATAGGAGAAATGGTAGAGTAGACAACAGGTATGTTGACACGGATGCCAGGCGTGATGGTAGGTGAAATTGGGAATCACATGGTAGATAGAATTACAACAAACCACAGCATGATCATGTTGAAGGTCCAGCTGGGGGGTCAGATAGATCTCACAACCAGGAAAACTAATAAGTACGTATCCAATCTGAGCTGGGATAAAGACTGATAATGCTTGCAGATGGACAAAGAGAGAAAGGCTGACTACGGAACAAAGGGATAGGCAGTTTAATTCATTCCACATGGAGAGAATTTTGGGTGAAGGTGAATTTTGGGGAGAAATTTTTGAATCTGCTGGAAAGAAAAGAAAAAAGGGAAATGAATTCAAAGACAGTATTATAAATGAGAATTTGAGTGACTTATTTCAGTGGGCTGAATTAAGTATTAGAATGAATAATTCAGATGAGCTAGATGATAAAAATGCTAGTTTAAAAATTGTGTATGATAATGTTTTTTCTTCTAACAGTGTTACTGCTAATGCAGAAATTGAATGAGTGTGTATTGATAAAGGTGTGCAGTCATGTACTAATTTTTCTTGTGCTGGTGTTGCTAGTGATGTCTCAAATGTTGTCAATGCTAATGTGTAGTGTGAAAAGTACCAATTCCATGAATTTGCTGATGTTTATAATATAGAGGTTGGAGTAGACAGGATGGCAGGAAATCTGCTTGATAGTAAGAGTGGTGTTACAAAAGGCTTTGCTGAACTCAATATTGGGTACAATGTTCCAGATGTTGTGGTAGCAAGTGATAGTTCAGAAGTGGGTATTGTGCGTAATACGAGTGCTGTTGATGTAACTGTTTGTTCAAATATTAATGATAGAAGCTATAGTGAAAGGGAGGTATTTACCCGCGAAAACTCGTGGCTTTAAAAGATATGCAATCGATCATGTGTATAGCATTTTTCTGACAGTCAAAGAACAGTTTGTAATGTACTTAATATGTCTAAGTAAGTATTTCTAGTTGCTTTTATAAGAAAACACAAATATTTGACTATTTAAAATTGGTAAAATACCGATTGTTTTAAAATTACTGTGAGCAAAATGCTCATGCAAGAGTCCTCACGGGTTAACAAGCTTATCTAATACAAATAGCAAGGCGGAGCTAGCAAGTGGTAATGATGTGAGTAGAGATTGTAAACATAGTGGAAGTTAGGTGATACACAGTTTTGTCACAACTGTATTGTTGTACTGGACTTATGTATGAATCTGATAATTGGGATGGATTGTAAAAGAAAACAATTAAGGATAGAAGTCAGTGGGGCTAGAGTAGTTGTAGACTTTAACAAAGCATTAACTGAGACCCTGATGATAACGTCACTTGTATTGGAGGAAGAACTTAGAGAAGATCCTGGACAATGGAAGGAAAACTACAGAGACTTGAAGAAAACATTATTTGAAATTAAAGATAAAATTGTAACCATAGAAGGGTTAAGTGATGAACAAAGAAAGGAACACCATGATCTGCTGTATGAACACAATGATGTCTTTTCTAATGTGCCAGTAAGGGTGAGAAATTCTGAATGTGTTATAAATGTTAAACCACAGGAACCATTTATGCGGAAACCATACCACATAGCTATTGCTCTAAGGAAATCAGTTGAAACTGAACTTGAAAGAATCCTGTACCTAGGAACAATAGAAAGAAGCAATAGCCAATATAATAATCCTCTAGTTATTGTTAGAAAGAAAGATAAATAAGTGAGGTTAGTGTTAGATGCTAGAAAGCTGAACACCATAAACTGTAGGGAAACTGATCATCCAGAAAATACGGATGATCTTCTCTATCAATTCTACCATGCTGAAATAATGTCAAGTGTTGACCTCACTGCTGGATTCTGGCAAATCCTACTAGCCAAGAAGAGTAGGCAATATACTGCTTTCTTGTACGGAAGCAGATGCTACCAATTTAAAGTACAGTAAAACGTCGATTATCTGAAGTAATTGGGGGACACGGATGTTTGGAAAACTGGTTTGTTTGGATAATCAAACTGTACATGTTTATTTGCCAAAAAGAAGTACTGCACAGTAAATTTATTTATAAAAACAGGCATCTCTTTTAGTATCACAAAGTAACATACAAAGGCAACTTCAGTAGGAATATATAGTATGTGGTACAATTTATTAACCAAAAATATATACATATTACATTCACATTGCATGAACAATACATACAGTATACAAAATTAACATTTAAAAAATCCTTTATTTTGGTCTGTCTAAGAAAGCATACATGCTTATGAGCAGCTAAGTCACGTACTTTTTTTCATTACAGATATCTGAAACTGGTCACTTTCATCTTGGGCTTCAAACCATCACAAGGCAGAATCTAAACAAGTGAATGCCTCAGAAGCTGTTAGTATACCTTCATCTTCACTTTCTGGAGCACTGATTGATGAGATGCTGGTGGCGTCATCTGTATCAGTTAGGACATTTACAATCTCGCTGTCCTGCATTATTTGGTGTCCTGTATCAGTTACTTCCAGTAGCATTAGCATAAGCCAAAGCTGTAATACGGTCCTTGCTTGATTTAGGACCGGGTGTTACTAATTCATGACGTGAAATAAGAGTTTTTCTCGGTAAAGCTTTCCAGTTAAGTCCAGTTTCATCAGTATTGGAAACGTTTTCGAGAGCATAATCCTCTTTCCTTAATATGTCCCGTATTTTGACTTTGAAAGAATCAGCAAACAGTTTTTCTCCCTGTATTGTAAGCCCATGAATGCCCTGTCTTGAATTGAAGCATTTTAACCAGCCCGTGCTCGCTTTAAAGTTCGAAGGCCCTGCAAGTTTTTCATTGAATTGCATTGCCTTCTCACACAGAATGGGACATGAGATAGGTTCTCCTTGCGATCTCTTTTGTGTAAACCACTTGTAAACAGCATGATCTAGATCTGTGTTAGTGGCAAGGTTCATAGTTTTATGGCTTGTTGATCCGATGAAGATTACTCACCAGGCGAAGGAACACAGGTGTGACAGCATCACAAATAAATAAATGAATACACACACACACACAATCGCAAGCTTTCGCAACCCAGTTGCATCTTCAGGCAATAGGGAAGGAGAGGGAAAAGGAAAGGAAATGATGAGGGTTTTAAGGAAGGGGGTAAGGAGCCATTCCAATCCCGGGAGAGGAAAGACTTACCTTGGGGGAAAAAATGGAGGGTAAACAAATGCACACATGCCGACACATTCACACAGACACAAGTACACCTAGGCAGACATATTGTATATGTTCACTTTTTCAAGCAGCAGCACAAAAGTGGTCATAACAGAGAACAGAAGGTGACTGTTTGCACCGTAAGAAGCTCTTCTTGGGGGCACGCAATCCTTCAAACTGTGCCATGTTTTTGCAGCAATTTAACTGTAGCATTGAGTACATAAAGGGAACTGACAATGTTGTGGCTGATTCTTTCTCGAGGCTACTGGTGAGGAATGGGGATAATAAAAAATTTAAAATGTTATACATTGAGGGTGAACCAAGTGAAATAAAAAAAAAAAAACCAATGGTATGTAGGGATATGAGAAAATCACAAGATCAGGACTCCAAACTACAAAAAATAAAGAGACGATTGGGAAACGGGGGAGAGGATATTTTGGATAAATACTACAAAATACGTAAGGGAATTTTGTTCAAAAGGGAAAACAAAGAAAGTGATGAATGGAAATTGTGTTTTCCAGATGAGTATATCTTGGCCCGTTACCAACTGGAATAGGTGAATGCAAATACATTGTCCCCAAGGAAATGAGTAATGAGTTCCTCACCACTGCAAGAATTAGTCAGAATATGAGAACTCCCATGAACCACAGACATTGCCGAGGTGGGGTGGCTTGCGTGCCTCAACGATACAGATAGCCGTACCGTAGGTGCAACCACAGCGGAGGGGTATCTGTGGAGAGGCCAGACAAACGTGTGGTTCCTGAAGAGGGGCAGCAGCCTTTTCAGTAGTTACAGGGGCAACAGTCTGGATGATTGACTGAGCTGGCCTTGTAACATCAGCTAATGTGGCTTTGCCACACAGCTACTGCGAACGGCTGAAAGCAAGGGGAAACTACAGCCGTTATTTTTCCCGAGGACATGCAGCTCTACTGTATGAACATATGATGATGGCATCCTCTCGGGTAAAATATTCCGGAGGTAAAATAGTCCCCCATTCGGATCTCCGGGCGGGGACTACTCAGGAGGATGTAATCATCAGGAAAGACAATACTGGCATTCAACGGGTCGGAGCGTGGAATGTTAGATCACTTAATCGAGTAGGAAAATTAGAAAATTTAAAAAGGGAAATGGATAGGTTGAAGTTAGATATAGTGGGGATTAGTGAAGTTCGGTGGCAGGATGAACAGGATTTCTGGTCAGGTGAGTACAGGATTATAAATACAAAATCAGTTGGGGTATCACAGGAGTAGGATTGATAATGAATAAGAAAATAGGAATGCGGGTAAACTACTATGACCAGCACAGCGATCGCATTATCATTGTCAAGATAGATACGAAGCCAACACCGACAACAGTAGTACAGGTTTATATGCCAACTAGCTCTGCCGATGATGAGGAGATTGAAGAAATATATGAGGAGCTAAAGGAAATTATTCAGACAATTAAGGGAGAGGAAAACTTAATTGTTATGGGAGACTGGAATTCGGTAGTAGGACAAGGAAGGGAAGGGAAGATAGTGGGTGAATATGGTCTGGGCGAAAGGAATGAAAGAGGAAGCCGCCTGGTAGAATTTTGCACGGAACATAACTTAGTTATAACAAACACCTGGTTTAAGAATCACAAAAGAAGGTTGTATACGTGGAAGAGACCAGGAGACACCGGGAGATACCAGATAGATTTTATAATGGTAAGACATAGATTTCGGAACCAGGTTTTGAAAAGTAGGACATACCCAGGGGCAGACATAGACTCTGACCATAACTTGTTGGTTATGAACTGTAGGCTGAAACTGAAGAAACTACATAAAGGTAGGAAAATAAGGAGATGGGACCTAGATAAATTGAAGGAACCTGAAGTTCTTAAGAATTTCAGAGGGAGCTTCAGGCAACAATTGACAGAAACAGGGGAAAATAAAACAGTTGAGGAGGAATGGGTAAAACTGAGAGATGAAATAGTGAAGGCAGCAGAGGACAAAATAGGTAGGAAGGCAAGACCTACAAAGAATCATTGGATATCACAGGAGATGCTAAATTTAATCGATGAAAGGAGAAAATAAAATATGCAGTAAATGAAACAGGCAAAATGGAGTACAGACGACTAAGAAATGAGATTGACAGGAAGTGCAAAATGGCTAAGTAGGAGTGGCTAGAAGGCAAATGCAAGGATGTAGAAGAATGTATAAATAGTGGAAAAATAGACAGAGCCTACAGGAAAATAAAAGAAACATTTGGAGATAAGAAAAACAGCTCTATGAATATCAAGGACTCTGATGGAAAACCAGTTCTCAGCAAAGAAGGGAAAGCTGAAAGGTGGAAAGAATATATAGAGGGGCTCTACAAAGGAAATGAACTTCGAGACACTATTATAGGAAGGGAAGAGGATGTAGATGATGATGATGAAATAGGAGATACTATACTGAGAGATGAATTTGACAGAGCACTGAAAGATCTAAGTCGAAACAAGGCCCCTGGAGTAGATGATATCCCGTCAGAGCTACTGAAGTCTCTGGGAGAACCAGCCATGACAAAATTGTTTCACATTGTGTGTAAGATGTATGAGACAGGTGAAGTACCCTCAGACTTTAAGAAAAATGTTATAATCCCCATTCCAAAGAAAGCGGGTGCAGGCAGGTGTGAAAACTACAGAACCATCAGTTTAATAAGTCATGGTTGCAAAATATTAACACGAATTATATACAGAAGGATGGAAAAGCTGGTAGAAGCCGACCTCGGGGAAGATCAGTTTGGGTTCAGGAGAAATGTAGGAACACGGGAGGCAATACTCACTTTACGGCTTATCCTAGAAGATAAATTAAGAAAAGGCAAACCAACATTTCTAGCTTTTGTAGATTTGGAGAAGGCTTTTGACAATGTTGATTGGAATAAACTCTTTCAAGTTCTGAAGCAAGCAGGAGTAAAATATAGGGAACGTAAGGTTATTTACAACTTGTACAACAACCAGACAGCGGTCGTCAGAGTTGAAGGGCATGAAAGGGATGCAGTGGTTGGAAAGGGAGTAAGACGGGGTTGTAGCCTTTCCCCAATGTTGTTCAATTTGTACATTGAGCAAGCTATAAAGGAAAGCAAGGAGAAATTTGGAGAAGGAATTAAAGTTCAGGGTGAAGAATTAAAAACATTGCGTTTTGCCGACGACATAGTAATTCTGTCAGATACAGCAAAGGACCTGGAAGAGCAATTGAACGGAATGGACAGTGTGCTGAAAGGTGCATATAAGATGAACATTAACAAGAGTAAAACTAGGGTAATGGAGTGCAGTGTAAGAAAATCAGGTGATGCTGAAGGAATTAGATTAGGTAACGAAACAATAAAGGAGGAAGATGAGTTTTGTTACTTGGGCAGTAAAATAACAAATGATGGTCACAGTACAGATGATATAAAATGCAGAATGGCAATGGGTAGAAAGGCGTTTTTGAAAAAGAGAAATTTGTTAACATCTAATATTGATTTAAGCCTAAGGAAGTCCTTTCTGAAGGCATTGGTATGGAGTGTTGCCTTGTATGGGAGTGAAACATGGACGATAAGCAAATTGGACAGAAAGAGGATAGAGGCTTTTGAAATGTGGTGCTACAGAAGAATGCTGAAGATTAGGTGGGTGGATCGCGTAACTAATGAGGAGGTACTGAACCGAATTGGGGAGAAAAGAAATTTCTGGCATACCTTGACTAAAAGAAGGGATAGATTGGTAGGACACATTCTTAGACATCAAGGAATTGTGAATTTAGCGTTGGAGGGAAGTGTGTGGGGTAAAAATCGCAGAGGGAGACCAAGAGATGCGTATAGTAAGCAGATTCAAGTGGATGTGGGTTGTCGTTCTTATGAGGAGATGAAAAGGCGTGCTCAGGATAGAGTAGGGTGGAGAGCTGCATCAAACCAGTCTCTGGACTGAAGACCACAACAACAACATGAGAGGATATTCTAAGGCTGTAAGGAAAGCTTGAAGACATCCTGAAGATATGTGCCTCCAATCAATGCATGGCAACAAAGTAGCAAGATGCCTTATCAGACTGGGAACACTACAAGGGTGATGGGTGGAAGTACAAGTAATTGCATGAAAATTACTGACCCAAGCTCATTGCAAATGAGAAAGGAGAGATCAAGAAATATAGATGCTGAGTTCGGATGTGGGAGGGGGGCACAGACACTAAATTTGTAAGAGAAGAGAGATACAAAAAATGTTGGGTTCCACTCTGGCAGTTTGGTTGAATTTAGGCATGACACTGAAAGTTAAGCCTTTTGGAAGAACAGATACTGTGGCATAGAGAGGAAATCGGATGAGTGGTTAAGATCTGAATTGAGAGTGGTGTTGTGTGGTGCTTGTATGTGGTGATGATGTTGTAGGTTCGGTGTGGAACATGTGGTGGAACTGGAAATTCAGTAAGGAGGCCTAAGGCTTGGTTTGTTGGGCTAGGAGAGAAGAATTTTGAGAATTATATTGTGGTAGGTGGTTACAGGTAATGGAATGAGGGACACAGGATGCCATTTTTGAGGTGTTAGACCAGTATGGTGGACAGTTTACTCAGGTCCTGCTTACCATAAAGTATAAGTTTACGGTCGGATCCTAGTATGATGTTTCTGAGCATGTTGAGTCACTAACTGAAGGGGGGGGGGGGGCGAGGATTCTAAAGCATGGGGGGGGGGGGGGGCTGTTGGGAATGTTTACAAGAAACAAAATTAAGTTAAAGGATAAACTGGGTGAAGGGTAAGGATTTACAATTTTGGAACTGAAGGAAAGAATGATGGAAGGAAGGATTACATCCAGAGATGGGAACTTATGAAGGTATCTACATGTCAAACAGGACTAAAGGAAAAGTATGTGGTATTGCAGTTTGGCTATGGCGGAGGTACGTTTGTGTAAAGACTAAAAGCACTGTCGTATAGGATATGGGTACGTAGTGGTAAATTAGTTAAATGAGACGTAGATATGAAGAGGGAATAGCTCTAGTTCATAAGGAGGGGCAGAATGAAGAGATAATATGGTGATAAATTAATTATTGGGTGCTGACAAGAGGAAGCTAGAATAAAAGAATTTAATACAGAACAAAATATGGTCCATGGCTTGAAAAGGATTTTTGGTGGAACCGAAAAGATTGCCAGTAGCATATAAAAATTGTCAGTGGCCCAAAAGTGATTGTTAAATTTTTGATAAACAGAGGGCAACGCAAATACCTATAGCCTTAGGTTCAAGAAAGGGTCAATAGTACAGTACGGTAGTTGAACTCATCTTACACATTGTTATTCATTTATTGTGCTTTTGCATAGAGCTATAAACTCTGACATCATATTTTTACAGACAGAAAAGAGATTCAAAAATATGTGCATAAATGATTACAGATAAATGATAAAAAATATTAGTGTACTTAGTAATACAACATAAAAGGCTTTTCTTCATAAATAATACATATAATCAGAAGTTACATAGAAAACATATATAGGTATCAATTTGTTTCATAAGGCTCTTTTCAATCAAGAAAGATTTGAGTTTTGAGTACAGACTGCAAAATCTGCTTGTGATTAACAATAATTTCTACTTGTATTCAGTTTATTTAACAACATTTTTGCAAGATGTGGCACAATAATACAAACAAGCTGACACTTTTTGTCTATCAATTATATTGTCACGAATTCAAATACTTGAATATCAATCCTGTAACATATTTGACTATCAACATTGCCTGTAACATTATAATTTGCCATAGAGGACGAAACACTGCTGAGAGAGAGAGAGAGAGAGAGAGAGAAAGAGAGAGAGACTGGTTTATGGGTAGCATACAGCATGGTTATTTGGGGGCTTGTTAGTTGCTTGAACATCTTTCATTGCAATAATTTGGTATGGTGTAATCATTACTAGTTCTAAGGAGTTTGTTTCTATTGTCAGTGGTCTACTTGTTCTGTGTATTGTTTCAGTTGAACTCGTTGGTGACATGACCTCTCACTTGGTGATGAAGGTCGGCTGCCTCAAGAAGTTAGAACTGAAATATGAATTGCAGATTTGTGACCAATCCAAGGACGGAGATGTCAAGGAATTGTGTTTGTGTCTCCTTGGGGCAACAGCACTTCTGGTTCAGAACTGTTCTGGAATGCTGCACCACTTATGTTGGGGATCTCGATAAGAACTTAATGTTTTTGGGGGTTACCACCAGAATATAGTACAAACTTCAGTTGACTGACGAGGTGCTGGTTCGGCAGTGTCCCTATAGGCTATCACCACCCAAGATGGGTAGTCTTATGCTTTCCCAATATTTTTAGCCCCTAAGAGTAAAGATGGTGAGTTTAGGCCAGTAGTGGATTATCGGGCTTTAAATAAGAAGGTGATTCTCGAGTCCGTATCTCTACCTGACTTGCACAACTGTTTCACTTGGTGTGCTGGGGCTAAATTTTTCACTGTCTTGGACATGAATCAGGCATATTAACAAATACCCCTTATGGTGGAGTCAAAGACAGCCACTGCCTTCATTACAGATTGGAATTTGTTTTAGTTCAACAGGGTCCCCTTTGCTTTGTCCATGGGAGCGGCAGTGTTGTCCAGGTTGGTGGACTCCATGTTGGGGGTTATCAAGTACAAATTTGTCTATAATTATTTAGATGACATGATCATCTATAGTCAGATATTTTCTGAAAATCTTGAACATATCTGCCAGATCCTGTTGTGGTTAAGGAAGGCCGGCCTTACTGTCAAACCTGGGGCAAGAGGAGATATCCTTCTTGGGGCAGTTACTGTCTGCCGACGGAATTAGGATGGACCATTCCCAAGTGAGGGCTATATACAACTTTCATCCTCCTAAGATCAAACGCGGTGTAGCTAGGTATATTGCCATGGTGAATTTCTTTAGGAAATTTGTCCCCAAGTTCACTGAGCTGCCTGTTGCTTTGAACCAGTTACATCGGAAGGGAGAATGCTTTGTCACTTTGGGTGGACAAACAGCCTAACAGGTGGCCTTTGAGGCCCTGAATACTGTGTTGATCAATGTGTCTGTATTGGCTATACCTGACTTTAACCTGCACTCTTTTTTACACTTGACTCTATATAACTCAGCCACTTACTGCAAGACTGAGTCAACTTTGAATTCATAGATACATAGAAGTCACTACTCTTAAGCAACCTATTTGAAGAATTACTTAGTTACTGGTCATAACAGACTTCAAAGTCCATTACCGCAGCAACATGTCTCCACTTGCCTGCAATACCTAGGCTCCTCAAATCGGCCTACACATTGTCCTATCTATGCCTCGGTCTCCCCACAGGATGTTTTCCTTCTAGGTGGGCTACCAATACTCTGCGTGCAGCCCTGCTTTCATCCATTAGTGCTATGTGACCTGTGCATCACAACCTTCGTAATTTAATAACAGTGATTATGTTAGGTCTTGAATAGAGTTTGTGATCCTCTTCGTTATACAGTTTTTGCCATTCCCCACTAATGTCATCCCTTTTTGCTCTGAAAACTTTCCTCAAAATTTTGTTTTCAAATGCTTGAAATGGTTTTTCATTTTGGAAAGTGAGAGACCAAGTTTCACACCCATACAGCACAACTGGAAGAATAGTAGTTTTGTATACTCTGATCTTTAAATTTCTAGACAATAATCTCATCATTGTTAATGTATTCAGTGAGAAGTAGCAAGCATTTCCAGCCCATAATCTCTTCCTCAGCTTGGATTCAAATTCACACCTTAGTACTTAAACATGTTCACTTTTTTAAACTGCATGTGACTAACTTTTAATATTTCCTGACCTGTTGCTGTTGGCATTTTAGTAATAACCCACTATTTCATTTTGTCTTCACACACACACACACACACACACACACACACACACACACACACACACACAATGCACAAGACATGACACCTTAATGACCAGATCCGTAAATAAATGCCAATACGACTAGCTTTTGTCAATTTTGAGGCAAAGAGTAACTCTAAAAGTGCTGTTACACTACACCCCTTACTCCACCTTTATTTACCTCATGGATTAGGTTGTGAGTAACCCAGGTGAACTTCCCCTTCATCTAATTTCTCCTCCCTACTTTCCCCTCCCTGATTTTTTTCCCCTGAAAACTTGTTGCTACATTCATTTTCTTCTTTTTGTGTTACTATTGCCAGTACTGAGTCAAGTACTAGCTGGCAACTCAATCTCTAGAAAAATATATTTTCTTCTAGTACAGATGGATCTAATTGAAAAAAAAAAAAAGTTTGTAAACTTCTTTCGCAAATTCAAAGAAACGTATACAGAATGTTGTTGACTATTATTTTTACAATTAATTATAGGTGTAAGCTCTGTTCTTTCAGGCACGTCCATTCATATTCACCTTTGTTTGCAGGCTGTACTGTATTCCCACAAGAGGTTGACTGTCTTAACATTTCTCTGTTGAGGTGTACATACAATTATGGATATGGTGTCTGAAGTACAGACACTAGTGGTTAAGACACCAACTGCAGAAAATTAATTGCGTTCCCATCAATCACAAATTTTCATATTTTGCCATTGCATTTAATTCAACACCCACATGGAGCTAAGGTTAAAATTTTTGTGTCTTGTTGCTGTCGGTTGTCCTAGGTGTCAGTGGCCGAGTAGAGAGAGACTGACACAGAGAAATAGGATGCACCCGTGTGCGGGTACAGAGTCTGAGGTGACCAGCCAGTGGGACAGCAGAAACTAGAAACACTAAGCTAGATTAGAACAAGATATATATTTCGTAGAAATAATACAATACTTAACTTGGAGGGCAGCAAACTAGTGGAATGCAGATACGTAGTTTAACTAGATAGAGGCCTGCCTACTGATGAGTACTAGTGCCTGTCCTAATCCCAAATGACTGATGTAGTTCAGTGGTGGCCATGAGCGGGATTGCAGTAGAGGGTGCTTATGGCTGATGTCGTAAGAACGCTGCGCCTTGCTTGCATGGCGGCGCACAGAAAAATTATGTGGCGCGTACTTCAGACATGTGCGACACCACAAAAATAATTCATTTCCTAAACAATTGTCACAGTCTTCATGCAAAATGCATAGTTTGCTAGCAAAGAGACTGTTGTTCATAAGTCTGAAGAAACTATTTTCAAAATTATTGCTTGCACTCTTATCTCTTTGTCCATTAATATCAATACATTGTTTTGGTAAAAATTAACGATGCTTATGTTGGCAACAGATGAACAATGAAGTGTAGAATTGTGTTAATATTTTTCATTAGCTATAGAGTAAATGTTATTGCTGCTCGTCTGTTAAACTTTCTTAACATCATATAATATCACAATCACTGTTGTAAATTCATGTAATATATTGCATAAATTATATTACTGTCAAAAATAGATATTTTTTCTTTTGTTAATAATGTGAGGATAAGTAAAAACTCACTATAAAGATGATCACTGAGCTAAATTTTTGGATACAGCCTTTTCAGTAGGCTTGCCCATTGATCCATGTAGTTGGTTGTGTCATTTTCTGAAGACCAGATTTTCAGGATATTAAAGGATTACTTCTGGAACAGGGGGTGAATAATTCTTTTGGGTTGGTTGGCCACTTTGTAGAAGCAGAGGTTAGTAGAGGGCATAACCTTTTATAAGGTATCTTCATTTGCAAACACATTTAATTTTAGAACCAGCTTAGTGATATGAATGTGTCCCATCACACTTTTCTAAATATTCTTTCTGATTTTTGGAAATCAGATGTAAGGTTATTTTCTCTCCCCCCCCCCCCCCCCCCACACACACACAGTGTGATCTGCATGCATTTTGGAAGTCTAGTTGCAGCTACTCAGTTACAGTGTCAATGTAAGTAGTGATTGGGTAAGATAGTAAGGCTGAATTTTCTTTAAAATCTTGATATGTTAGCAGAAACAAATTATCATACTTTTTCATGGTAAAGGAAAGATTGCCTTCACCTGCCCACCTTTGAAGTGGACATAAAGCTATGTGGCATTCTTCATTGGAAAGTTTGCAGTCAAGTCACTGCCTTTCTCTCTCTCTCTCTCTCTCTCTCTCTCTCTCTCTCTCTCTCTCTCTCTCTCTTCCCCCCTTCGTGATGTCATTTCAGATTTACTCCTTACACACAAGTTTTGTTTAATGACACAATATACCTGTTGCTTTATTTCCAGTACCAACATGGGAATATTGTGTGTCCATTTTTCATACATCACAGAATGTTCACCATTGATTATACAAAGTTTCAAAGAGTTGGTGGTTCCATTGAAGTTGGAAATTTGTGTACTTACTCTTGCAGACAAAACAGAAATAAACAAGAATCACTGTGTGTTGAACAATTTGTGCAAAACAAGTTGACATTCAGCAGAGTGCCTGATGAGAAATCTCCTATCAGCCTCCACACTGGGATTTAACTTGTTTTGTGTGAATGGTATTCACACTGTCCTTTCATAATGACTTTACCATCCTAGTGGTAATCTTTAGTTGCACAAAAACTATTAGAGGGCCACAGGCTGGCTGTGGGCTGATTTTACCAAGCCCTATTCTAGAATGTACCCCACATCCGGTACAAATTTCACATCAAAAGTTCTAAATGTTTCCCAGGTATGCCAAGCAATATGAGAGACAGGATGGTGTTACATCATTGTCCAGCTGTAGAGGCTTTTAGTGCTAAAATACATGATTCATCAGTATTATCATCCTAATTGGACATGAACACAATACTACATCAACACAAACAGTGAACAATTCTGCTCCTAGTACATCAATCTACAAATGTTTTATGGATTTTTAAGGGACCTAAACAGCAGAGTCATCACTCCCCTATTCAGCAAGTGGCTGAACAAAGTAAAAATCCAACACTCAGCACCCAGAGGGGAAATCCACAAGGGGTGAAGTGCTCCAATGAATGCTACTGTGACAGAGAAACATATAGGAAGGAAAACCACAGAAGGATTAGAACAGTTGGTTAAATGAACTAATAACATTGCAGCAGGAGACTGTGGCTGGCTGATCACAAGGATAATAAAGGATGAGCCAGCCACTCTGCACATACTGAAATCCTCCATCCAGACGGAGTACAGGAAATACAAATGTAGAGAACATAACAAAATTGATGGAGGGGTGAGAACCTGAGAGCTCACGCTAAGGAACCCACCATTATGTGGAGTGATAAAAACAACCTGTTTGGATAAAATGTAAAAGACAGTGAGCCATAGAGGTGTCGTCACTGAGAATCAAAGGAAGTGCAACAGGTAGATTGAAAGACTGCTGCAATGGAGTTAAAAGGGGATAGTCCAACAAAATGTTGGAAATTGTCAATAGAGTGCAACATCTGCATTTGGACAGATTCTCTTAGAAGAAAGTGGCTGTGTGTCAACCACTTCAGGCCAATATGTAAGTGACAGAGAACAACTGAGTCCCTACGAGAGGCTCTCAGTGAGGCCTTAAACACAGCCGTAGAGAGCTTGACCATATGGCACTTGTTCAGCACACATGAATCAAACCATTCTGAACTCAGACCCCAAGGACCTTGCAGTTCAACTCCAATCAGAGATCCCGTTCCGAGACATCAAGCTCCATGAGCTGTGAGGTGATGGCCTGCTTGGCCAGCCAATCAACATGTTCTAACAAAGACCGCCGAATAGCCAGACTTGCTGATGGTCATGTATAGACTGCACCAAAGGAAGTTGAGGAAAACACTGAGTGAGGGCTTGTAAGCCTGAGATACGAGAAACAGCAACAAGCTCTGTGGTGGAAACACTACTCCCATGAGGAAATGAATGCTGTTGACAAGTAACCAAGACATAGGCACATTCAGTGCTGTCAACTACCACAGAGTCGTTGGTATACACGATTTCTGTGCCACAGAATGTGTTGAGAAGTGCCAGATATTGGCGACAAAGATTTGTTGGTGAAACTAAGGCCTCAGAGTCTTGCAAAAAATCCACACAAAGCCGCTAGCGAGGAATGGACCAAGGAGGGGTACGGAAAGGGTAGTGGAAAATGGGAGGAATGAAGAGGGACATG
Source organism: Locusta migratoria (assembly GCA_026315105.1). Classification (NCBI taxonomy): domain Eukaryota; kingdom Metazoa; phylum Arthropoda; class Insecta; order Orthoptera; family Acrididae; genus Locusta; species Locusta migratoria. Next base: position 569,293,124 of record CM048746.1, read on the forward strand.
AAAGATGGGAATAAACACAGAACACTATCGGTAGACCCAGCTTGATCCACTGTGGAGGGATGCGACGGAAAAAGAAGTCTGATATTTGGTTGGTGGAGTGAGGCTTAGACAAGGACAATGTTTGAAGTTAGTAGCTGTTGCTGGCAGAACCATAGGGGACAAAACCCAGCTTCAACAAGAAGGCTTGTTACTGGGCTTGTGCAGAAAGCCTCTGTCACAAAACTGACAAACACTGTGGAGGATTGGATCCAGAACATGCAATGCTAAAGGTGCTGCTGAATTGTACACCAAGCTCCCATAGTCAAGGCACAATTGGAATAAGGCCTTATAGAGGTGCAACAGAATAAAACATGTAGTTCACCAGACAATGTGACTGAGACAGTGAAGGGTGTTCGATATCACAAGAATTTTTGTTTGAGCTGACAAAGATGGGACACATAAGTGGGCTGGGCATCAAAAAGCATGCCTAAGAAGTAATGCACGTCCTCGAAATGAAGGAGTTCAACATGCAGAGAACTGAAAACCATGGCCAAAGGCCCAAGACTAGACCTTTCAAATGGCTTCCTGCAGCCAACATTCAGACACACCGATGCTAGCAGAACTAAGTACATGCAAAAGTCATCAGCACACAAAGACGAAGAAATCAATGACCCCCACTGCTACAGCAAGACAGTTAATTGCGACAAGAAAGAGGGGAACACTAAGGAAAAAGCCCTGTGGGACACACACCATTCTTCTGAACATGGGGTGAGTTGATGTGAGGTATTGACCCTAACCTGAAAGTAGCCAAGTGAGAGGAAGTTATGGATAAACATCAGAAGCGGACCACATAAGCCACATTTTATACAGCATAGCTAGGATGGATGGATGACAACTAGGTCTTTAGTGCCCATACAAGATAATTAGGCAACACATGTGACTTGAGTAAAATGAAATGAACAAAAACAGGGAACAGAAAAGTAAGTAACCAAACTAGACAAATGATAAGGGAACAAAGCAAATACAGTATCAAATATGGCAAGTTAATAATATAAGGTGGTCCTCTAAGGTACACAATCATAGATGTCCCCAAAATGCTGTACCAGAGTATCATGAACAGATGATCCCTGATATAAAAGTGGTTGGTGAGCCATTTGTTAACATTATAAAACCTCCAGCCTAAAAGCTTAGGCCAGGGTCCAGAAAGTTCACAAAAACTGAATACTTTCATCACACTCACCTTGTTAGCAGCTAAAACAGAGGGCAGGGCACCACCAAGAGCCACCGTTGCCCTAGCAGCACGGTATGAAATACATTCAAATAAAATGTGGCATACAGTGATTTGCACACCACAAGCATCACAAAACGGGGGATCCTCTCGACAGAGTAAATAGCCATGTGTCAGAGGACAATGTGCTTTTCGGAGACATATCAAGGCCACTTCATGCTGCCTCAACAACTATCAGGAGGTTCACCACGGTCAACAGCTGTTTATTGCTCGTCACTGCCTGCCACGCCTACTCCCACAAACAAAGGGACCTCTGCCGCACCACAGAGAGGATGACCAGCAGGGGAATAGCACTATGTGTGATATCATAGCCTTTGCAGGCCTCCTTCGCAGCCCGATCAGCCATTTTGTTGCCATGAATGCCAACATGTCCTGGTACCCAACAGAATGTCACTTGCTTCTCCCGCTGCTGGAGAGTGTACATTCTGTCATGTATGAGCTGTACTATCTTCTCAGCTGGATACAAATTGCGTAAAGATTGCAGCACACTGAGAGAATTGGAGCACAGAAGAAACTGTGTGCCACGAACCCGCTGCATTTGCTCCAGCGCGTAGCTAGGATGTGAAGCTCTCAGGAGGTATTGTACGCCTTCTGGAGAACAAAACAGGCAGCAACAAGATGCTCATGCCTCATGAAAGCAGTAGGTAACTGGCTCCAGTGACACAAAATTGTAAATAGTGGACCGTCTGTGATGCAAGCCCCATTGTGAGGCCAGAAGTCTCCAAGCTCTGACTCACCATATATTCAAACGCTTACACCGAATATTGGAGAGGCTCATAGTGTGGTAACTCTCAACCACCAGCAGATCTGCACCAGGTTTTGTTCACTGCAATGACAATGCTATCCCACCATTAGGATGGGGAAACACTTTCTCTCCAGAGACGATTGAACAGGTCAAGCAATTGATGTTGAAAGTTCGCTGAGAGGTACCGGAAGAACTGGCTGTGAACGTGATCTGGTCCCGGAAAGGTATCAGGGCATGCAGAAAGGGCACTTTGGACATCCCACTAACTGAGTGTGGCATTGCACATGTCGTCTCAAGTGACAATTGCTTAAGCTTGATTCATTCTTTAAAAGTGCAGAATTAGGGACAGTAGGCTACAGTTGCAGAACTACGTACGTAATACGTAATGCTCTGCCATGTGCTCAGCAATAGTCGTGGGGTCAGTGCTGGAAAAATGTGGAGGGACTCCTGCTGGTGGGTGGTACCTGAAAAGGCATAGAATGTGTGATCACACCTGAGAAGGGGGGCCATGACAGCTGATGCTGACAATGTACTTCTCCCAGCAGTCCTGTCTTCTCTGCTGCATTAGTTGGCAAGCTCAGGCCCAGAGCCATTTAAAAGCAATTAGATACCAATAGAAGGGTGGTGCTGGAGTGTCCACAGATGTTCCTGGATGCCCTCCGTGATCTCTAGTATCCATCATAGCAATGACTTCTGCCAGAGAGACCCAGGGGAATTCTAGACAGTTGGTTTGGCAGCAGAAACAATGGCCACAGTGACCTGATGAAAGACTATGTCTATGTTTAGCTGGAAGCGGAGCAGTAACCACAGCAGCTGAAGAGTAAGTCAGCCAATCAGCCCTATAAAGAAAACACTGAGGCAGGCAGTTTGAAACTGTAGGACAAATAGAAAGATAGGAAAGTAGTCACTGCCACAAAGGTTCCCATGGTTCATCCAACTAAGATGTGGGAGAAGGCTTGGGCTACAAATAGCCCGGTTAATGACTCATTATGGTGTTCAGAAAACAAATGTTCTGCTGTCCCAGAAATGTTTCAATGTCCCTAGTGTGGCCAATAGTCTGGGTTCCAACCCATAAGGGGTGATGGTCATTGAAGTCTCCCAAGAGGGGAAATGTCAAGGAGAGTTGGGCAACAAAAACAGTGGTCAGTGGGAGATACATCATGCAGGAAAAGGTAAATGGAACAGATAGTAAATTCTTTCACTGGCCAGATTCAAACAGCCAGTCTCAAGAGCCCTGTGGAGAGGCACTCAGGACAGTGTTGAGGACAAAGAGGCAGACACCATTGGATACCTGCCAGAGACTGTACAGGGGTCTGCTGGACATGAAACCAAGTTTTCTGCAGGACCAAACAGAGCGCAGGAGAGAAGCACAACTCAAATTGTCGAAGAAACCACAGCTCTTCACTGGAGGATGACGCTATCGGCATTCAGAGATGCCATGAGTGAATTGAATGGACATTTTGTACCTGTGAACCAACTTGCTACTGATTGACTGCCAGTATTATCGATGTCCATCATTTATGAGGTCTTGGTGAGTTCTAGGTCCATAGATGACACTAGTATCTCCACTGTGTCATCAGAATCTGAATTGGCATTTTATTTTTTCTTGTTTTACTTTTATTTATCCTCTTGCTTGTCCCTTGGTTTTATAGGATGAGAGGTCTTCTCTGAATGTGAATCAGGGACCTATAATTGGGAAGCCCTCCAACCAGGATTTTGTGGTTCCTTCAAAAACAGGCTGGGATCCAAATTGACTTGCAAAGAAATCATGGAAGGTAATGTCCCGACTGCTATATCTAGCCTCAGAGATAACAAAACAAACTAATAAAACTAAGGCAAAAATAACAAACATTAACTAAAAGTTTTATTCTTCACCAATTAGATACAAGCCAACAAGATGACAACAGCCTTGAGAGAACGGCCAGGGAGCCGGAGCCGAACGATGTATTCCATTGCGGGAAGTCCTGGAAGTGCAGCGTCGCTGGCTGACTCTTCGCTGGAGGCATTGGTCGTGATCCCTCAGCTATGGTTCTCATAGGCGGTCAGTGGAGAACTAGCGTCGTGTTGCACTGCGCCCCCCTAAATAGTCGGCACACAGTGATAAGTGTTAGTCTCGAGCTGGTCTTACGTGACTGTGCGGAGGAAAGTAGTTCCAGTTTAGTGCACTTTCTGCCAGTGCTCGTTGTGTCCTCTGGTGACTCAGTAATCGCCGCTGTGGGACACCTCACTGTTATGCATCCATGCGCTTGTACCCTGCATTGTGGGTTATCCGCTCGTTAGACGAACTACTGGTACATGACAGCGACGGACCCCTTCCTTGCAAGGGGAGGCTGATCCTTATCTGGCTTGAGGGTGGGGACTGATGTCCCCAGTGTTTGGGAAGGGGTGGAGGTTGTTATTGCTCCTAATGTAAGGACTCTGGGAGCAACAGAAGAAGTGTCCCAACTGTCAAGGAGGTGGGTGTAGATGATCAGGCCTGTGAGCCCATTGGGATTGGCTGAACGGATGGAATTTTGTCACCAGGGATAGTGATGGTGAAGCTAATGTGGCATACAATGAACCATGCTCTCAGGGAGGAGCAAGAAATGGTGAAGCTGCTGTTTCATAAGATATAACCATTACTACAGACTAGAGGTTTTGATATTTTCATTTTCCTTCTGAATAGGTCAGCCCGTCCAGTCTTGTTCTTCATAATTTTCTGCTCTTTGTGCAGAACTGTGCAATCTGGCGAGCAGGAAAAAAGGTGCTGTTTGGTTAACACAGACCAGAAGAGGGGCTTCAAGGGGTGTCTGGATGTGACACACATTCTCACTCTTGAAAAGTGGGGTTGGTGTCACACCATGAGGATGTGTCCAAACCTCCAGCACTTATAGCAGCGCATAGGGGGAGGATTGTAGGGTTTGATGTTACACTGGTATATTATCACCTTGACCTTTTCAGGCAGTGAATGTCCTCAAAGACCAAGATGAAGGCACCGATAGCAACCCTCTTGTTCTTCAGACGCCTATAGATGTTCCGGATCAAACGAACGCCTCGCTGCTCCAAGTTCTTGTGCAACTTGTCACCAGACTACAAAAGCACATCCCTGTGAAAAATGATACCCTCAACCATATTAAGACTTATAAGATGTGATCAAAACAGAAATGTCATATGTGAGCAATGCCAGACTAGGCAGTGGATGATGTCGTCATTAGGACTGACCTGGATCTGATCTTGGACATCCCCTCACCTCTCTGAAATTGTCCTCCAGGTTTCCCATGGAAAAGAAAGACTTTGTTGTCAAAGGATTCCTCATCTGTTCTACTAAAATCCAAATTTCAAAGGGCATAAGTTTAACCATTACGGGCCCTACATTCCTCCAACAATGTGGCCAGGGAAGGAATTGATTGGGGCTCATATGTCACTGCATTGAACTCTGTTCTTCCACGCTTAGAGATGCCAAAGGCTGTTCAATCACAACATTATTCGTACTCATTTCATCTTGGTGCCATGAGCAGCTAATGTCGGCATCACCTACGAAGGCGGCCCAGTTTTCAGCCGTTCTGCGCATCCCCCTCCATTACTGCAATGACAGCCAATAATGTTCATTCTGTAAGTGCGTGGCTGGCTCAAGTTAAGCATTGTTCCTCCGTCGGACACAACTGTTGGCACTCGGCTGCAGTTCCTACTCTTCATGCTTTCCCTATTGCTCCACCTCTATGCACGTAAGAGCCTTCTTATATGACACCAGCTGTAGGGAAAAACCATTCTCATGATCCACGTACTTAATCCTTTGACTGTTTGGACATGTTAACTTGTCCTTTCCCCTGGTGTTGTGGACACATTTATGCACAGCCGTTGGGTTTCCCTACAGTGCAAAGGACGTCTCGACACATTGATGCCGCTGAGCCCATCACAGCTACAGACGTGTTTAGGCGTACTGAGTGACAGCTTCCTGAGCGCTACTGACGTGTCAACAGGCAGGGCTGTGCTTCTGCCCATCACTTTCAGTAGCCATTTAGTGTTCAGGCTGTACAGTTTGAGAGTGCATATACATTTGTTGCTGTGATCCACCTTTGGAAAATTCCACTTCAGTTCCCATGTTTTTGCCATTTTTGTTATTACCTCTGGCAGAAATGTCACATCTCCCTGATTACACGGATAAAGAGATCCTGGATATGCTCACTAGGAGTGGCAGTGAGTGTGAATTGTCTAGCAGTGATGAGTCTTCTATAGAATCTCGAAGCTGTACTCCTCAGTCCACTACATCAGAGTGGAGAGCAAGATGTACAGTCGCCAGTTCCTCAGAATCTGAGGAATCAGAAAGCGAAAGGGTTCAGAAAAAGAGCTAGCTTTAGTGACACATTTGGCTGGATAGAAACTGATATCCAGCCATTAAGACCTTGACTTTGATGACAAGTGCAGGTCACGAATGTCAACTAGATACTGTCTCAAGCATTCTTTCATTTTTTATGATATTTGTGTCTGAAGAACTGTTGAAATTTATTGCAGACAAAACAAACTGGTTTTACCTTTACACCAGAGACAATAATACAGAATCTGAATTCTCAATTGTCAAAGTGCAAAGACAATGGCCCTCAGGAAATGCACTGTTTTGTTGCTACTGGCCTTATTATGGCACATTTAATAAGTCAAAATTAAGTGATTATTGGTCACAAGATACACTTCTGAACATGCCAGTTTCCAGCGAAATTATGTCCCGACACCGCGTTTTTCTACTTCTGAGAATGCTAAACTTCTATGATAACTTTCCGAGTACCAGAGACGACAGTCTGTTTACAATTACGATTGTTTACAAAGTTCGTGAGATGTTTTGCAATTCATTTCGTTCACATCACAAGCTTTGTATAGATGAAAGTCTCCTGCTGTTGAAAAGCCGATTATGTTTTAAGCAGTATATTCCACCTAAGTGACGTAGATTTGGGATAAAGACATTTTTACTGTGTGAGTATCAGAGTGGGTACATTTTGGATTTTATTGTATATACAGGCTCAACAACTGAAATTGGGTTCCACAATTGAGGGAGAAGTGGTGATGTAGTGGCAAAGGGTCGTATTCTCTTTGTCCATAATTGGTACTCCAGCCCAGACCTGTTCCTCTGACTTCACAACAGTGGAACAGCTGCATGAGGCACTCTTCATAAGAATAGGCGCATCATGCCAAAACTGCAGAAGAAATGAAAATGAGGAGAAATTGAGTTTATTTCCATAGACAAGATCATTGATATCAAGTGGTGCAGTAAGAGGAGTGTTGTTGTTGACCACTTCACACTCTACAGATGGTTGAAACAGAGAAGACTGACAGAAATACTGGCAAAAAAGTAAGGCAACCGCAATGTATTTTAGATTACAATTCGAATATGGGTTCAGTTGACCGTTGTGAAATGTTACTGACGTCGGTGGGATCAGTCTGTAAGACTGTGAAATGGTACACGAAATACTTTTTTTTCCATGTTCTGGGTTTGTGCACTTTAAATGCTCATGTTCTCCATGGTTTGGTAACAGGGCGAAAAATGGCACTCACAGATTCTCACCTTTTTCTCATAAAGGAGATTGTAGAAAAATATGCCACTCAACGCGAAAAAAAAACCGGCAGGAGAAAGCACTAGAGAAACTAGACACCAATGCAAAACCTTGCAATGTTCTATTATGTGTTGTATCATGCTTCCAGAATAATCATACAAAGAAGTATTACTAATAATCAGTGGTGGACTAAGGCTGGCGGGGGCCTGGGGCAGTGGCAAAAGAAAATGAGGTCCTCTCAGTCCACTTGGAAATACATGTATTACTATAAAAATTAACTTTTGAGATTTGGTGTCCCCAAAACAAGAGGCCAAGAGCGCTATAAAGGGGGGGAGGGGGGGGACCACAATCTTGAGGTGTTTGGAGGCCCTGCAGATGAGTGGCCTGGGTTGGTCCACCCCCTCTCCCTACCCTCTTAGTCCGTCACTGCTAATCATCGGGAACTAAATCAAAGAATTTATAGACACTGAATGAATTACTAAGGCGATAAAGATCTACATAAGCAAATAAATAAAGAAAAAAATATTGTTTATTTTCGTTAAAATAAGTGCAACCAGCTGCCTTTATGGATGTCTTTATTAATCCAGAACTAGTTTTCGAGCCACTGCAGGCTCATCTTCAGTGGATACTTTACAGAAACATTTATCTTCCAAAAAGTGTAGGTTTACGGTGTCATGGTGGTTCTGGTAACATAACTGAACTTTGATAATTGAGAACAGAATATATCAGAATTAAACTGAATGTACTTGGTATAGGAAAGAGGTACATAAATAAAACTTTATATTTGAGAACCTTGTGTTGTTAGGTTGCTACATGTTGAGTTTCACTTTCATCATACTTCTAGTCCCTCAGATATAAGAATCCAAACTTTTGAGGGTTTTTTTTTGGTGCTGATTTTTCTATTGATTTTGCTTAACATTTTCTGGCTGAATATGGCTCGTAAAATGCTTTTCTTAATTATTCTTAAGAGAACGCTTATTATTGTACAGGATGGCCAGACTTCATTTATTCTAACGAAAGCTTGCTCGAGATAGAACAGCTCCAATTAGCAAGAAATTCACACTATGCGCAACTTTGCGAACAAAGTCAAGCAAGTGATTACATCTCACCCAGTGTTATATGATGATAGTTAAATTTCATCGATGTTCATAGAGAACTTGTACGATCGTTCACATAAAATTTCATCGAAATCTGTGATGTCTGAGCGAAATATCCCGAAATTAGGCAATTTAACGTGGACTGGCCCATATCGGTAAGCAGTTTAAATGCACATAAAGACTGTTCAGTAATACGAAAGCAGATTGAAAGCCACGTAAAAAGTATGCAAATACATTGTGTGCTGGTGATCACATTCGGACGACGAGACAAATGCGACTGGTGGCTCCAGGAAGATTCAGCTCAGGGCGAGGGAGACCTAGCAGTGGGCTCAGTGCAGGCAGTGGTCACTTTAGGAACTAGTCCTAGAAGCATCCTGTATCTGCTGTAATTTACGAAGAGCAGCTTTTAGCCTGTTGTTGAACTTAAACATATGCATCCGCAATGGCATGATGTTGACTGGCTTCGAATGTGAAGATTGCAACATTAATAGATTTACAGGTTTCACACGACAGTGGTTTGTGACACACAGCTATACTACTTATAGATAATCTGACCTTCTTCCCATCCTCCGTCTCATTCACTTCATCTTTTTATATATGAAGCAGAGTGTTCATGTGTTTTTGTGTAGAAATCAACAGTTTTGTTTCAATCTTCATGACATTTTGCACATGTAAGCTTCAATCTATGAGGATGGTTGCCATAAAAGGCTCATGCACTACACATAGTTCACAATATATGACATCATAAACAATTAGTTGTGAAAAACGCTGCATCAAGCAACAATGATGCACATTTCCTCCTAAACCACTGGAGTGATTTCAACCAAACTTGGCACACACATTCCTTACTGTAAGGTAAAAATTGCTGTAGGAGTACAAACAGCATACAGTAGATAGTTCAAGAGAGACAACATCAGAAACAATAGGAGACAGAAAAAAAAACTGTCACATCATGTGACGAGACTATTCACACACACTGTATTAGAATTGAAGTACTTAGTGACGTGCAACAAACTTTAAACATAATTTCAAACCTTTATTATACTTTTTCTCACCTAAAACCAAAGCAAAATGATGAAAGGATAAAATTTGCTCGCTTACTACTATTTCTCTGCTCATGGAGTAAAGCTACGACATTCAGTATGATGTTACAATTTATAATTTCTACACTACAAATTGTAGGCATAGGAAATTTTACAGACAATTTACTCATTGTTGATGAGATATGAGGACATTCATGAAAAACCGCCCCATCATGTATCAGGTTTTAATCTATTACTTCTTCACTACTAACTGAATAGGTAACAGATTTTATCGGCATACAGGACTTACACAAATGCATATATTCCTGCAAAATTATACAACTGTACAACATATAATACATTTATTTAAGCCTATATACTGTGATGGGTAAAAACCTTTTCTCTCTTGCACCAGGTATTAATACATTTCTTACTTACTGCTAAGACAGTCCTGTATTTCAGTCAGCTTAAGTAAATCCCCCAGAGCTAACAGTGCTGTTGACAACTTTGAACTGTCATGTACTTGCAGCTGTAGGTGAAAGAAAGACTTCTAAATAGCCACAGTGAAGCAAAGTGAATGAACCAGTGTACATCCAACAAATACCCATTATTTCAGACAGATCTACCTTTTAGCTTCAAGATACTGCAGTTTCGAATGAGATGTTCCATTTTCTATTACAATTAAGAAGCACAGGGCAATCTATCAAACACTGTAAAGTGGATTTGACATCTCCATGTTTCTCACACGGACAGTTTTGTATCGCTTTCTAAAGGGTGGGCTCACCAAACAATTTATTCATACTACAATAGTTCCAGACAAGTAAAAAAAAAGTACAGCTAATAATCAAGTTAGAATTAAAATAATGTGTGAATGTTACATATCATTTGTATTTTGATGGCTCCCTTCTTTTGTTTGGATTCTGTACTTAATTGTTATATTATGGAAGATAGTCTTATTTCTTAAATATTCTCCCATAAATATAACATGTTTTTAGGAAAAAAGGAGATAGGCATAGAGAAAGAGAGAACTACAAACTCAAGGCTTGAAAAAATAAATAGATACACAGGCAGCACCAGGTTTTCAGCTAGTTATCGATATAATGAGGATAGTTTGTAACTTACCACAAATATGTTTTTAGAGCTGTGAAAGGCACATATACACACAGCTTCAAGCTTTCAGCCACAACCTGCATCAGAAGGGGGGAGACACTTTCATACACTCACACAGGCACACTTCACATACACACAACCATCATCTCCAGCTCCTGCATTCAATCACGCTCTATGGTGAGGGGATTGTATGAACGTGAGTGTGTGTTTCTGATGTAGGGTGTGGCCGATAGTGTAAATGTACATATGAGTGCCTTTATTATGTGCCTGTGAAAGTCAATGAATGTCTTTGCAGCGAGTTGCAAACTATCTTCATATTGCTGAATTCCAACCTGCACTTTCCATTGGTAATCACCTTTATCCTCATTTTCCACTACTTGATACTATAAATAATAAAGAAATAACTCTTCCTAATAGATATATCTGAAGTGGTAAAACTGCTTTGGACATACTTCTTACCTCCTATCAACATATCCGTAGATTCTAGGAATACATATACTTCCCATCTACTACATTAACTCTCAATACAAGCCCAGTACTTGTCAATGTCCACAGAATCCACATAATTTTAGCTATCTGTTCAACTAATAACAGTCTGTATAAGCATCCTGTATCTATAGTCAGAGATGTGAAAACGATGTGCAGCACTGTACAGATTACAACCTATAGGCTTGATGCTTTTGTAACTAGGTGTTTGGCATACAGTCTTAACCCTCCCATCTTGTAATGTGGATTAGAAATTTGTTAATTTCAGTTGATTTATAACAGCATATTTATCAAATAACAATGATATGTAAAGTATGGTGCAGAACTTGAAAATACCTTTACCACACACAATTTTTTTTTAATTGGTTGGGTGTCTCTCTTATACAATACTGAAAGGTTATGTAGTGTGACGCATATCCTTGTAAAATCTTTGTACTCTAAACACAGCAGCTGGTGTGATGTGGATAATCTGCAGTATTAACTTGTCTGAAGATGGCCTTAGAAGCTGAAATCTGGTTCACAACAAAATAAATATTATTGTGGAACAAATATATATGGTGTATATAGTTATTTAATATGTATGTTCCATCAAGAACCTAAGGAAGAATCCATAAATCTTAGAAAGTACTTTTTCCATCCACGCCACTTATTTTCCTCCACTCCAGTCCCTATAGAACAATTGTATTGCAGATCTGTTATTCTAAAAATAGTGCCTTCAGTAATCAGCAGCATGTTAAGAAGAAAACCCATGATGCAAGCTGCCAACGGACTTGCATCAACCTGCTCGGTTAACATATCCAAAGTGAACAGTTATCACAAAAAGACAGACAACAAAAGACTGTTGACCTCATGGAAATTTGAAATCAATTTGTTTTAGTGAGTGTGTTAACAGTAATTCATGTTTATTCCGAAAGTGCATGGGTTGCCATTCTGAAGACCAAAACTGGTGTTTCAATTGGAAGCACATTTTTAACATTCATGCAGAAAAAGTTAAATCAGCACTAAATTTTGTCCAATCTATGAAAAGAATTATAATGGAATTTAACAGTACCAAAATTCTTATGAAAACTCGGCTGCCAATGAACAAATTAACAGAAACTGCAGCTGCATATTATCTGGCACCAAGATCAGTGCAAAGTTTGATGCAAATTTTCCTGGTCCAGACTGATTCAAATGTTAACAGGATATCACATGGCTTTCAGATTTTATTAAAACTGCAACAATAATTTTAGCATGTGTCTCAATCAAACTTACAGTACCAGAAGCTGAATTCAGAATGTAACTGCGAACGCCCTCTGCAGTAACTGGCATTCAGGCCTCAAAAATCCGCCGAAAAACTATTTGTACATACAAAGAAACAACAAATAAATACAAATATAAAAAATTTATTTCCCTATAAAATTAGTAGACAGCACAATCACTCCAATCAGTTCACAAATATCAAGTACACAAACACTTGTCTTACACTGTATCACACAACAGTTTATTGAGAGATTTAATTCTCTGTGATGAATTAACAATAGTGATCAGTAACTACCGTAAGTTCAAAATCTTTTATGTCAGATAGTGATTGACATAGTACTGCTGTTCCGGTTTCTAGATCTTAGGTTTATGACAGCTGAACAGAGAAACAATGCACTGCTACTTCTATGTTAAAAATAATTACTACAAATTGATGCCTTATGCTGAAACTACACTGATTAAAACATCAGTAATCTGTAAAATATTCCTGCTCTATTCTCTGGTCATTAGAATAAAATTTGAACAGGAGACCAAGTTCTACATAATAATTACTTCAGTGTCATCAAATTGTAACTTTTGATTCTGAAGGATATCAACTGCATACTATATAATCCAAATTCACAGCATAATAGATTTAAAATTAAAGCATATTTTATATGATAATTTAGTGTTATTTTAATGGAACAATCACTTATTCAATCAAACTCCATTTTGTCAAATAAATACATGTTCACTTCTACATTGCTCTAATATTCACTCACAATCACTCTATAGAGTATACAACACTTAAAAAAAAAATACTGACGAATATTTGAAACAGTAAAATCTTTTAAATGCAAATAAACTCCATGAAGAAATGAAATACATTAACTTAGATGATCTTATTCTAAACTTGGTGCTCTAGTCACACTGCGCATTTTGTTCTGAGGTATATAACACAGTGAAGTATGGAGTATTTAAAAAACACGAAAAACCAGAGAGCACCCTGTAACCGCAAGTGTTACATTTTCTTAACCTATTATCACATAATTGCTTTTATCTTTTTATATCCAGATAAGTGAGAACCAATATTACGGCTGGCCCTTATGTTCATCTGTGTCGTGCATCTGCAGCCCATCATCATGTGCCATATCAGACAGCTTCTCTGGAATGCTTGGCATTATGCGGGGCAGTGTGTGGTGGCTGGGAGTTAGTGGGAGGCTGTGGTGGCTGGAAGCAATTGGGATCTTTACATCATCATTCTGAGGGAGGACAAGCACAAGGGGGTCATTTCTTGAATTGGGTAACTGTCCAACATTTGGATAAAGCTCAGATTTCACGGCAGCAGCTTCAAGGTTTGCCACAGAACCAGAGAATGCAGGGGCAGAATATATTTTGCTTCTGAATCCATACTTAAGCATATCTGCAATGTCTGAAATCCTTGTTCCTTTTGTTTCTGGCAAATAGAACCTAGAAGAAAACAGATACAATGAAATATTGTCAAGTGTTCAGAATACCAACATTCTTCAGTATAAGTACCAGCACTGTTGACACTCACTTTAAGAACATTGATAAGAGAGCAGTAGTCACTGCAAACAGTATGAATGAATACTGGCCAATCACACTCTGTAACCATGGGAAAGTCATTCCAATTATGAAGTTTCCTGCCCAGTTTGACATACTGCCAAATGCCATAGCTATCGGCCGCGGACCAGTCTCGAACAACTCTGTAACAATAACAGTATTTGTGTTTCTTTCCTGTCAAATCAATACACACACTGACTGCTCTTATCACCTCAATGGTACTGGACACATCCATGATGTTTAGCTAAATTACAGGAAATGGATAATGCATCCTTACACAATTATTTATACTTTCAGAATTATCCGTAGTATCTCTCCATCACATTGAAACATTTTTACATTAAGAACAGTTATGGAAAGATTGATTTTTAAATGCTTTCATATTCAGTCAACAAAAGTCATTTTGCTTTTCACAACTTTTTCATAAACGTTTGACATAATGAAGTGACCTTAAAATAAATATGTTATAGTGATAAAAGACTGCAGTCTGTGTGTGACGAGCTAATTTACATGTTGATTTCTTACCTGAACCAATAAAATAGGGAATGGGTCCCAATCCAAGTCCATAACAGAAAACATAAGAAAGGACAGCAAATATACAGAAGTAAGGCATCCACGAGGTAGAGGTCTGTAAAGTGAAGAATGACACAGTGAAGTCCAAGGTAAGCTAATGATGTTTACAACACTAACAATAATAATGGAGGTCTTATACTCACAATGTAAGTAATAGAGATGGTGAGAACCACTAAACAGAGAGTTGCAAGCCAGCAGCTAAGCAGTGCCAGGGAACGACGGCCACATCTGTTCAGCAAAGGAACAGCCAACATATTGACCAGAAGATTCACACCTCCTGCACCAATTGTTGCATACTGACTAGCATCTGTTGATAGCCCAGCACTTTTGAATATGGTAACAGAGTAATAGAATACCTGTGAAGGAAAAAAAAAAAAAAAAAAAAGGTCAAACACAACTTGCAAAATTAAAAATGGTGGGGAACATGCATCATCTTGTACACCACTAATGACGGAAAATTAATAATCGTGTACCATAAAATGAGGTGATTCTGATCAAGTGGTGTCAGTCTGATCAGGGTTTTCCACATTTGGTTAACTAAGCATACAATTTTAACAATAACATTGCAGCAGACCAATATCGTGAATACGTAACTAATCCACAAACAACAATTTAATAATGGAAAGTAAATACACACATACAACACTTCAGAAAATAGAACATTCACACAAGCACACAACAATCTTCTCCAGCTCTCGCACTCAAAATGTGTGTTGGAGTGCGGGCAACCAGCAAATCACATTTTCAGTTGGTGTATGATTCTCCTGTTACATTTGTGTAGTCAGCACAACATTGCGAAAAATTCTGCTGGCGCCTGTTATTTCTGAGGTGTAATTAGTAAGTTGCAATATTATTGCTTGCATATATATGTCTGAAGTGATACAGTTTTTATTTTTTTTTATTTTCATTGCTGATACTGATTAGTCACTATGCAGGCCTAATTACAAAATTACATTTTTGTAGAGTGAATCCAATCATGTGAGTTTACCAAAAGGTTCTGGGACCAACATGGAAATGTAACTACAAACCACAAGGTCTTCTAAATGCAGTGAAAGCTGTTACATCATAAAAATTATGCAGTCGTAAAGCTTCAGAGCCATACGCAGTTCCATATACCATATTAAATGACAAACAAGAAAAGGCACAAATACAAAATAGGTGGCCAATCAGCGTTAACCCATAGTGAGGAAGGAAGCCTGGTTGAAGGATTGTGTTGCGCAAAATGGAGGTTTCCTTTGAGGAATAATGATGTTAGGAACATTGTACAGAAAAGCAGCCCCCCCCCTCCCCGGTCGACCCCCACCCAAGCAAAGCATTTAGCATTAACTCCAGGAAATGGAATTGTTAGTGATGGAGTAGCAAGCAGGGAGTCCCTATATGAAAACAAAGAAATGGACAAGGAGAAGGATACAGAATTGCATGAATTAAAGAAAAAGATTTCACCATAGTAAATTTTACTATGAATAAAGGTTTTGGCTTTGTTATTGGTAGAATTGAGAGCATCTCTAATGACACCTATGAAATAACATTTGTGACAAAGTAAGTTTCCGATGATAATGTTTACTTTATCTTTCCATAAATTGACTATGCAACCGAGGTAGAAAGAGCCCAAATCATTAGAGTTGTTCCAGAACATAGAAGGTGGCGTAAATTTATTTTTGAAGGGGGAGATGATTATGACATACAATACCTGTAAATTAAAATTAGTTTGTCAAATTTCGTGAGTGCAAGTGTTTTTATAACAAAAATCATAAGTTTAATCAGCTTGTAAATATTTGTTACATCTAGAAATTTTAAAATTTTGCTGTAAATACAGCAATATATTTCTTAAAAACCAAGATTGTGATCCACTTAACTCCACTGGAAGTCTGATTCTGTTCCTGCATACAAAATACAATGGTGATCAAATTAGCCCCAACTGAGGTGAAACCGATCAGCAATTAACTGAAAATAATAACTGCAATTATGAACTAAACTAAAAATGATGTAATACATGAATATATCATCATCGAGGTTGTGAAATGAATACAGTGATTTTTTATTCCGATGTCACAACAGTAAATGGAAAAAAAAAACAATGACACTGTTTTTGATCAGATTCACCTCGTTTTACGGTACTACCCATTGGCATTAAGAGAGATACTCACAGCATTTATTCCACTGCACTGTTGTCCAAACTGCAAGGAACATACTAAAAGTAATGGCAGCCTGAGAGCCGGTGAAGTAAGCACCTTGCCGGCTCCCCATTCCTTTACTTCTGCCAGTCCCTGAAGAGCAGCACGACCCTGTCGCAATTCTTGCATTTCAACTTCCACAACTTCCGATGATGCTCCACGCAGTCTGCACAACTCTGTAACCAAGAAAAGTCTGTACAAGCCATGCTTATTTTATCTAACAAATGTAGTTATATTACCGTCTTCAGTAAAATGTTACATGAATGCTATTCATACTGCCTGGCCACAATGGAAGTTTAATAAAGGCAGCAAAAATTTGTTTTTAATGTGCAGTTAAATGTTACAGTCAAATGTAGCTGCTATGCCTAACTGTTCACTGCCATTTATCTAGGCAAATTATTCAGACAATTACATCAATTTTGTAATAATTAAAAGATGATAGACTGTTTCTGTATTTGTTATATCTGACGGAACATTCTCCAATTATCATGCAACAAGTAGCTGTATCACAAGTGACACTACCCATCAGTGCAGAAAACTCTTTGACGAATTTAAAGTCATAATTGTCAACTCCTATGATGAATCAAATGTGTTACGTTGATTAGTTATCAAAACTTAGTTATTTAACTGATTTTAAATATTGCTCAAAAATGGAGTTACAGGAGTACTTTCATTTGTGGACAGATGTGCAATGCATTCCCCACATGTTTCATTTCTGAAAAATCTGAGTTTTATGCCAACTGTCTACAACCTTGACTTGTGCAAAATGGGTGGTGCAGCAGGCGGAGGTGATGGTTGTATGACTGTTGTGTGCCTGTGTGATTGCATGAGTGTTCTATTTTCTGAGGAAGGCCATATCCGATAGCTGAAAGTGTTGTATGTATGTGTCTCATCTTTGTGGGGAGTTGTAAACTGTCCTTACTATATTATTAATTCCAACCTGGACTTTCCATTATCATATTTTGACCTCTTTATCAAGGTGTATACGCGGACATGGAAAAAATTCCTTGGCTTGGAGCTGTAAAACTTATCAATTCTTTCAAAAGTTAATGTTTTATACATCAGTGCAGAACTTCCCGATGTTAAAATGTATATATGATGTTGGCGTGATTTGGTGACGTGTAGATGTTGGTAATAAAAACAACAACTGATGGGAAGTAAAGGTGGCCAGTCATGAGTTAGTTGCAAACAGCCAGTGAGAATGAGGTTATTTTACTTCTGCTTCGTAAATGAAGCTTGCGTATATTTCAATTTTGTCATGACACTGAAGAATATGTAAATCATGAAGTAATTTATCATTTACTTCTAATTGTAGAACATTTTGCAGTTCTTTTATGAATAGGTTACAATTTTCATGTATGTTGTTAGGCTGGAACCCGATACACCAGACAGGATTGCTCGTGAAAAATATTTTGCTTTTTGAATGTCACAATTTTCGATTAAGGTGTTGCACATAAACCTAATAAAACAACAGAAGTATGACCAAAATGCAGAATTTTTTAGAAACTCCTGATTCACTGTCTTCACTTCCTATGTCTTTAAGAATAGTTTATGCCATTGTTGCTGCACAATTGGTAAATGATCTATTAAAGAACTGAAAGGAACATGATAAATTAACCTCTAATATTTATGTTTTACCCTTCAAGATATATCAAACATAAATGCACCGTTAATTTTTTTTAAATAATGGGATATATGTCTGGTCTTCAGAGCCAAAAAAACATAACAAATTCTCAATATTAACCTAACATGCCATTTAAATTATTTTTCAAAAGAGAGATTGACTGGCCAGTACGTACCTTTGTGCTGTACCGCCGAAAGTGACACAAATGAAGAAAAAAGAAAAAGGACAAGCTTTTGGAGCACAGTTCCTTCTTCAGGTGGGAGAGAAGGGAGGAAAAAAAAGGACGAGAACATTCTCATCCTTTTTCCTTCTCTTCTCTCCCACCTGAAAAAGGAACTGTGTTCCGAAAGCTTGTCCTTTTTCTTTTTTCCTTCCTTTGTGTCACTATCAGCAGTACAGAACAAAGGTAAGTACGGACCAGCCAATCTAGCTCTTTTGAAAAATAATTTATCTTCTCTGAGAATTTCCATCATTAATAAAATGCCATTTACTTTGAGAGTAACAGTTCTGAAACCACTATTCACAGTTTTTTACCCGCAACTTGCTAGAAACATAAAAAAATGAGACATCAGGCTCATTAAAAGCAGTTTGTTTATAAGTAACGCATATTCTTCATTCTAACGTCTGAGACATTCTGCCATACGCAGGCGCTTGTACGCTAGGTGCACAGTGTTCTGTTATTGGAAACCACACATTTTTGTTTCAGCGAAAGTTTTGTTAGTGCAGTATTATTGTGCAGTAGCAGGCTAAAATGAAGCATTTGCCAGCCAACATCTTTGGAGGGAGGAAAAAAACCTGGATTTCTCCCAGATGAAAATATTCCCAGGTTTTTCCCAGATCTCCTGGTGCAAAAATACCCTGTTTATCTATCCTCTTTGGTTTGTTATTGGCATGACTCAGTTTCATGCAATATCTCAGACTTCCAACCCTACTTAAGGCCTATGTTGTCGATACCCTTTCCCTTCTGTCCCCTTCCTCTCCTGTACTATCATACCTGAAGAAGGAAAATATTTCCGAAAGCTAGTGTTAACATTTATGTTCATCTCCATTTGTGTCTTTTTATGTGCGACTATAAGCAAAGTGCTGGTCAGCCACAGTCACTCTTTTGAACAGTATCTAAGCAATAATTCTATAACTTTTGATGAATTCAATACCACAGATGATACAAGGTCTGTCAGAAAAGTTATGAGACAGTTTCTCTACTTCAGGAACTACACAAAGTAGGAAAACAAAAGCAATGAAGCTGATAGAGGCATCCTTAAGCTACAAGCAGAAAATTTTTGAAGTACCTACAGCAAACAGAAGTGAGTTTATAACATATTTTGGGAGGGTGTGTTACTGTTGCTTGTTAGGGAGATGGCAAGTAGAAAACTGGAACAATGTTATGGCATCAAATTGTTTGTGAAACTAAGGGACAACACAGCAGAAACATTAAAAAAAATTAAAACAGGCATATGGGGACCACACAATGTCCCGTGCACAAGTGTTTCAGTGGCATAAGGCATTTATGGACAGCAGAGGGGAAGTTGAAGATTAGGCACATTCAGGAAGACCGAGCACGTCACAAAGCCATGAAAATGTTGCCAGAGTGAGGGACCTGGTAAGAACAGATAGGCACTTAATTGCTGATGAATTTAGCATTAATCATGAAGCAGTGTACAAAATTCTTACTAAGGATTTGGGAATGAGAAAAAATTGAAAATGTTGCCAAAGAAATTGACAATGGAACAAACGGAGTGTCACATGACTGTGCCGTGACAGCAACCAAATTAAAACTACACCAGACATTTTTCCAAACATGACGTGACAGGTGCCAAGACATGAGTTTTCGAGTATGAGCCTGAAACCAAAAGACAAAGTGCTAAGTGGCACACAAGCAGCTAACCATGACTGAAAAAGGCCAGGAAAAGCAAATCAAAATCAAGGTCACATTGATTTACTTCTTTGATCATCAAGGTGTGATCCATAAGGAATTTGTTTTACAAGGAAAAACATTGAATCAACAATTTTACATCCAGGTCCTTGAAAGACTAAGGAATAATGTCATTCGTGTCCGTCCTGACATGTCCCAATCATGAATCCTCAATCACGACAATGCGCTGTGCCACACTGCTCTCTCAGTTAATGAGTATCTTGTGAATAAGGACATTCCTGTTTTTGCCACAATCCCCCCCAATTCCCCAGATCTCAGTCCCTGTGACTTTTTCAAACTCCCCAAAATAAAAAATTCTGTTCGTGGCCATTTTGGATTAAAGGGTTGTGACACTTACGGAGTTCCAGCACTGCTTCTGTGAGTGGGAGTGATGTTTGTATTGGTGTGTAGTTTCCCAAGGAAACTAATTTGAAGATAATCATGTGGTTTCGTAATTCATTGTAAACATATGTTTTACAAACACAGTATCACTACTTTCCTGACAGACCTCAATGTATTGACCAAAGGAATGCTGAGGAAATGACTGCTGAGAGAAGCATGGAAAATGGAAGTGAAAATGAAAGTGCTAGTGAGATGGAAGATCACCCTATGCCCACATATACTAAAACAACTGAAGTTTTTGGATTCCCAAGTCTTATGATAGCACATACACTTGACAACAGTAAACAAACTCTTACACATTTGGAGCAAGAAGTAGTTCTACAATCCAGAAGAAACGGGAACAAACATACTTGGCTACCTGATTCAGCATATCCTAGGGTGTTTTTCTTTTTTTCTTTTTCTTCTTCAAGTTGTCAGTTCATACATTTCGGTGGGAGTCAGACAAAAAATTGTGTTTTAACAAGAAACTAATTAATTTTTTCCAGCTTATCCTTCCTCAAGAACCTTTTATTTCTAAACAACATACTGCAATTAGAGGCCATATGGTCCTACTTTAATAAAAATTTAGGGTGCACCTTCTTAATTCAGCAACACCCAATGACAAATACATACCACTACAATTATCATCATAAATATCTCACAGTGTCAACATGTTATACAAAGATAGCAAAGTACTCACCCATTTTTGCTTGCTGCTCTTCACCACGTATAACATAAAGATATTTAGGGCTTTCAGGCAAAAAGCAAACCCCACACATTGACAGCAGTACTGGAATGGCATACAGTCCGAGGAGGAAGTGCCAGGCCTCTTCAACTCCTGCAAGGAAAAGAAAAGTTTATAATCCCAGTAATATTAGAATTTGTTCATTTAAGTCACCTGGCACAGACCAGGCTCCCTGAATGTAGATTTCACGGTAAAGCTCCCACTGAGCAGCAGCTACAGTAAAGACATGCAATCAGCAATGCAAACGCCTGAAGCTTAGGCAATTCTTGAAAAGGCTAGAGTGTGTCTGTCACAGTGAAAAGAAATCGCTGCAAGAGGAAATTCAAAATGACAAAAGGACAGTGCTCAGGCAGGGTTCAAGCAAAATTGGTCATTGAATAATAACCAGAAAATTTTATCCAGTCACAGCTGCCATCTTAAAAATCTTCCACTAATTTTCACTACATAAGTTTTATGTGAAAATCAGCTGAAGCTTTGAGATAAACATCTTTAGATTGGTTATGTGACTTTGCCTCATTATCCAAAATTTTAGCCTGCCAATACAGATAACCAAACCTGTCCAACCACTTCCCCTGTCATTTTACAACTCTTACATAATTCTTTTCCCTGAGACTTACATCAACCAATCAAATTCTATTCAAGTGAAGGAACTGCAGTCTGCTGATGTGCCTTGTGAAGAGTTCCATTAGTGGACAAAAATTGATAACTTTGGTGAACTGAATAGGTATCAATCTGTTACACTGTCACAACTCCCTTCAGTAAGCAACAGTGCAGTCAGAATGATTTAAAATCATGAGGATATATTCTCTGGGGATGACATTTTACATATCTGAAATTTTATCTTCCAGCAATGGATGCCAAGTCACACAATCATTATAGAGAAGGAAATGATGAGGGTTTTAAGGAAGGGGGTAAGGAGCCATTCCAATCCCAGGAGAGGAAAGACTTACATTGGGGGAAGAAAAGGAAGGTGAACAAATACACACACACCCATACATTTACACAGATGCAAACACAAATGTATGTCTGCCTAGGTGTGTTTGCATCTGTGTAAATGTATGGGTGTTTGTGTATTTGTTCACCTTCCTTTTCTTCCCCCAAGGTAAGTCTTTCCTCTCCCGGGATTGGAATGGCTCCTTACCCCCTTCCTTAAAACCCTCATTATTTCCTTTTCCCTCTTCTTCCCTTCTGCCTGAAGAAGCAACTGGGTTGCGAAAGCTTGCGTTTTGTGTGTGTGTGTGTGTGTGTGTGTGTGTGTGTGTGTGTGTGTGTGTGTGTGTGCGCGCGCGCGCGCGCGCGTGTGTGCGTGTTCATTTATTTATTCGTGATGCTGTCACACCTGTGCTCCTTCGCCTGGTGAGTAATCTTCATCTATTTTTTATATATAATTTTTCCTGCTAGGAATTTTTCGTCTTAATATTTGAATCATTGTAGAGATATTCACAAGGAGCATGATGCAACCTATCTTCCACAGCAAATAACTTTGCAATGATAACAGAACTTCTGCTAAGCAGGGCCACTGTATCTTTGTAACAAGAACAGTAAATCAGAATATGTCTGACATAACCAACATGAAACATAGAAAACCTTTAGCACCATCAAACAGACCTATATCTGGGCCACAAACTTACCACTTCAAGGTCACTCAAGCAGTATGAAGTTGGCAATATATTTGATAAACATAAGGTGAACGGAAAGCCCTGCACCTTCTGAACCAACTGCTTCAGAAGATGCAGCTCTCTGTCACATCTCTCTTTTGTTTATCAATCCATTTAAAGCATTTCACAAGTGACCTTGAAGTGATGTGATACAACAACCCAGATACAAAAATGTTGTTCACCTATTTTGGAACTCTCAAGCCTAGAAACTCTCAATTGGACCATCAGCAGAGAGTAAAATGGTTTTATTAGTCTTTTTAGGAGGCACTAAAGCACTAACAGCCCTCAAATGTCTCAAATGTAAGTTTATCCATATTTCTACCCTAAAAACAAGATGCCCGTAAGACAACCAAAATTTCACATAGCCCTAATAATTCAAATATACTAAATAATTTAACATTAGAATTTAAGTGTGCTAATGGAACATTACAAATTTTGTGCAGCAGACAATCTCATTATGTGATTAGCTGATGAAACAATGGAGAATGTCAAAGTTGTTTGACAATAATAGAGGAGAGATGACAACTCACTTGAGAGAGGCTCACTGAGCTGCTGTTCGGCACGAAAAATGGACAATCTTATTCACACAATTTAATTTTTTTCACCATGGCCTTCATCAGAAAAAATAGGCATATACATTCATACACTCTGACAACTACACCAAACCACTATCTCCAGCTGCCACGGCATTGGAGCCACCAGGGTTGGTGGTTGTGTGTATAAGTGTGTGAATGTCTCTTTCTGTTGAAGGCCATGGTAAAAAAATTAAATTGTGTCAATAACATTGTCCATTTCTCGTGCCTGTCAGCAGCTCATTGAATCTCTTTACAGCGAGTTGTCATCGATCTTCCATTACTGACATACCAATCGAATTTTTCATTGTTAAAGTAATGTGACAATTATTAAAAACATGCTTATTTGCAGTGATTCAACCACATGTCAGTTTTCTTACTTAGGCATAAGAAAATCAAAACAAAATATTCTCCTTAACACACAAAGATTGCGTGTAGGAGTAATAAAAATATATGGCTAGAAAAATAAAAAAAGGCATTATGATTGTGTTTGCAGTACAATACAACAGTTACTCTCAAGTTACTGTTTCAGTCTTACTGTACCACAGTGAGATGATCTACTGCACATAACAATGTTGATGACTGTAATTCTTGTAATTGCCTGCCTTTCCTAACAGTAGCAAAAGCAAATGAAAACAGTAAGTAGAGACTAAAAGTAAAAATGTCCCAGAATAACTTCAGTTTTCACTTTCTTATTATTGCTACTATTAGGCAGCCATTATTTTATTTATGCTTAGATGTCTTTTACAAAATATAAACAAAACTGAGTGTACTTCTTCCTATGCCTTATTTTACCCATAAAATGAAACATTTAAAACAATTGTCTCATTCATAGCGAAAATTAACTTCAAGGATTAAACACAATTACTTCATGCTGTGGAGAATGTTTTTCACCACACTGCAAGTAAGTAACAGAATGTCATAACATCACAATTAAACAGCAAACGTACACCCAACTTTCTATATTTTGTAACAGAAATTTTCTATTAACATAGTTTGTCTTAACACGACAATGCATGGAGTGCTTCATTTTTCTAAAAGAAATTTTATTGATATGTGTACCATTATCAACTAAAATTAATTTCTTGAATTATGACTGAAACAAGAGCTATATTCATCTACTTGCAAATAAACACACATTTTTCCACTGCACTGTTGAACAGTGTTTTCACATGAAATGATGTTTCAGTCATATTTCTACTACCTTTGCAAACCTCTTATTCCACTAAGGTCTGGCAGTTGTTTGTACAGCTCAAATTCAGTTTCAAATGCACACAGTCTCCCACTTAAGTTTCTAAAATCTTTTTCATTTTCTGCTCCATAGTCCATAGAATCTATATGGTACAAATCTCTCAATTTTAGACTTAAGATAAAAGTAATAATAATTCTAATAATAATAATAACAATGAGTAAATTAGTTTCCTTTGATACAAAATGCTCACCAAAAATAAAGCCCAAAATTGTTATTTGAATTAAAAACAAAAATTATGAAAAGTGTCATAATGTGAGACATAATATAAGAGTTGTAATTTGACAATGCATTTCATAACAGACATTATCAACCAAGTTCAGCAGATTTGCAAAACAGTGGCAACTATTCCCACAAACAACAACACTGGACAGACAATCTCTTGTCTTTATTCAACTGAACTGTCACCCGAAGTATTGTGGTTGTCATTGTAATGGCTAATTGACACCATGTAGAGCTCACAAATATTTATTCACACAGTTTATTACTGCCACAACAAAACATGTGAAACTATTCAACTTTTTGAAATCCTCAGTCTGCATGAATATCAATGTAATTGATGCCTCAAAAATGCCAGAACCACCCACATGAAAACTGGTGATAATAAACATCAGTGCACCCCATAATTAGTAATCTCAGTTCAATTTAATTTGCAATGTTGCTCAACCAAGCAGATATTATGCCATACATAAATGTGTAATTTTAACTCACTTTTACAGTCACATTACTATTTTTCTGTCAAAAACTTAATACACAAAACATTTCTAAAATGAAAGTGAGCACTCCATGCTTAGCATACTAAATTAAAATGCCCTCATAAAGATATAAACACACACACACACATCAAATTTAGCTTCTTGTGTTTTTACAAACCTTCAACCACAAAGTCATAAATTATATTGGGAAAAAGTTTCCTCTTGTGTGAATTTTGTGCACTTCTTAACTTATGGCCAGGAGAATCTGAACCCACAGAGCTTTATAGGTATCTATTCCTTTACTCTCTCCCTCTCTTTCACCCCTCCTCAAAAGCACCCCCCCCCCCACACACGCACTCAATCACTATCTTTTACTTTCACCGAGTGTATGAGAATGATACCTTCTGCAAATCTTATTCTAACAAAAACCAGACCCTTGTTTTCCTTCACATATGCATGAATACACAACTTAAACTTATGCCTGCTTACAAATGTTTCATGGTATTCTATTAAATTTTTCACAGCAGTTGTGTATACTACTAAGAGTTTTTGTACAATACTAGTCAAGACTTTGAGAGCTGTATGCCCATCAAATTACATTATTCAGGCTTCAAAATTGTTGGATTGGAGGAATTATGAAGCCTCTGCTCACCAAGAAGACTAGGGTGTGAACACACAACCCAAAACTGAGTAATTCATCGCCCATGCCTTCTTTTTGAGTGTTGCCCAAAATTCCTCATCCAAAGCTTTATCATCAGTAAACTAATTTTTGGCTCTTAATCAGATTTCAGCAGAAGAATACTGGTTATTCCTTTTTTTAATGCAATTCTCATATTTTACATGTAACATGAGTGACCCACGAAGCATTAGATGACAGCTGTAACAAATAACATACAAGCAGGACAAAGAAAATTTTACTTACAAACCATGTTTTAGGGGCAAGTTACAATAAGATGACCACAACAGCCCACACCTGCAGGGTCAATTTATTGTATCCTCTCCCTCCTCACCTTAACACGCGTTGCCCTCACGACCCAGACCGCTGCTGTTAAGGTCATCCTGGTGGATCAGGCATCATGGCTCAGGAAAGCCAACAACTTACCAACCTTAGTCGCTGCACCCTTCAGCATAGAGCATGTAAAAAGAAAATATTTCATTCTACAAAGGCTTATGCTGCTGTTGTGACTATTTTAACACAAGTGCAAGAGGAGTTATTTTAGGAAACAACTAGTCAATAATATTGTGTTGGAGGTCTATGGAGGGGGTAATTGAACTACTGAAATTTACAATCTCAACAGAACCCCTTTTGCAACTGCATTATGAACTATAAAAAGGCTAAAGTTGCTCAAATAAAATTGTAGATAGTGATGCTTTCAAAGTGTTAGGTCTACGCGCAAGAAATTAAATCAAACGGTGGTGTAATCAAGAAGATTAAGTATTATAGCCCATAACTCCTTGCATTTTAAATTTGGAAGGTAGAAATCTTAAATGTTTCAAAAGAAAACCTGTTTTATTTGAACAACTTTGAAAATTTTGTACAAATACCGTAAAACTGCTCTGAGAGCACCGATACGATGAATGTCAGCAGACTGTCTCACATTGTGCAGAAAAAAAAAAAAAAAGAGGCCATACATACCTCTTATAGTGGCTCCCTGACTGTAAAACTTCAAACCACCAAACTCAATATTAATGAAAGAACACAAGAAATTAGATATTGTTGGTGGCAGAAGAGAAAGGAGCCTTTGAAATATTTCTCATTATGACACCGGAAAAGTGAATTATCCAAAATATATGCATCAATTCTTGTTTTCAAAATTTAGTTTCTAAATGATTCATTAACAGTGCACCGTACAAGACTCCTTTCTAATAATTAGTATTGAGAATGTCAAGGGGCACCAAAACAGTAAATGTATTTCACAAGGAAAAGAAAAAGCTCAACAGAAACATTTTCACATAAAAAATGACATTAAATCCTGATTTTTTTGAACAAATATTTTTCCCACTAATGTTTTACTACTTTTGCAGTTTTGCTCTTAATGAAAATTTATCAACTTTGAAGAAGAAATGACTATGAACTGACATTTCCTAACAGTTCACTCAATTGTGATACCTTGAATGTCATTTTAAGGGATACTAAGAAAATGAATACTATTGTCATACCCAATTCATTCAGTGTCCATTAGTGTCTTGTTAATATGCAATCTTGCGCTACACCACGAGTGCACAGGTGAATAGGAAAGGGGTTTGAATGATCCTTTCCTGAAAGCTGAAACTAACTGCATATTCTGATTAATTGCAAGTGTACATATAAAATCTTAATAAACTGTGGTCATGTCTACAACATCTGCATGACACTCAGATGAAATTTTGCAACTTTAGGCACTCATACTAAATAAAAGGAGCTATTTCCTTCTACAACATAATCCAAATACCAAGAGAAAAAGTAATGGACGCTATCTTGAATTTTTAATATGATAAAAATTTTAGCTTTTTACCCCTTCACCTTAATTTGGCACTAAATTTATTATAGTAGGCCTACTGCTACTATCTGAACACCAAGTGGACACTGAAATTTGCACTCTGCACCCGAGTGTGTGCTGATATGAAACTTCCTGGCAGATCTGCCAGAAAGTTTCATATCAACACACCACTGCAGAGTGGAAATTTCATTTCGGAAACATCCCTTAGGCTGTAGCTAAGCCATGTCTCCATCATATCCTTTCTTCAGGGAATGCTAGTCCTGCAAGGTTCACAGGAAAACTGCGAAGTTTGGAAAGTAGGAGGCGAGGTACTGACAGAAGTAGTATGGACCTTGAAATGTGCTGGGATAGCACACAGAGCACTTGCCCACAAAAGGCAAAGGTCTCAGGTTCAAATCCCAGATTTGGCACAAAATCTGCCAGGAAGTATCAAACAAACATTGATCTACAACACTGCTATAAATCCCTATTTGGAGCCAATTTAATAAAAATGATGCACTGATGTGAGATCACAGTTTAGCTTCTTACAGATTCCCTAATTTCATTCCCTCTTCCCATTATTCAGTGTTGTGTATTAATTCTTTACCACAAACTGTAAGCACCTGAAAATATGTAATAATATGATCAGTATGCAGATTACCCATAATAAATTGTACAGCATGACGATGGCAATTTCCACATGACAACTGAGCACAGATTAGTATCCCTTTGGAGACCCCATTAGCCCCAGCACTTAGAAAGTATCATTTAATGAAAAAATTGATTTTGTTCCAAATTAAGTCACATTTACCACTCCTTGAAATGCCATGCTGTTAATAAAAAAAATTGTTACAATCACATTAAGTACTTAAATGACTTCCAAGTATTTCTGTACACAGTTCATAATACTGAAACCCTAATTACAGCTGGCAATTTCATTATGTGCATTTCACAAAATCAATTTTCAACCCCAGACTTAGCGTGCACACAAAAGCATGGAAGACAGTGGTTAATACAAACATTACCAATCATTAAAAGAAATAAAAAAATATCCTCAATTTTTTTTTAGTTTTACATGCAATATTCCGGGGTAAAACTCACCAAGTACGTCTTTTAGCCCCATTATCTGGCCTAAGAGGACTCCAACAGTCAAACCTAGAGGGCAAAGCACACCCATTGCTCCACGGATAGCTACAGGCGCTATTTCCGTGAGATACATTGGCACTGTGGTTGTCGTAAGACCTAAAGCGGGAAAAACAGCAACATAATCTATACTGTCAAAGGAATTATGACTGCAATAATACTGAGTCAGTAAAGTTTAATACTAAACTTACCAGAAGAAAGCCCTACAATCAGTCTAGCAGCTATGAGCATTTCAACAGATTTAGCGTAACGAGAACAGATGAATAACACTGCTGCAACAATTCCTTGAACATTATTGATCACCACTGCAGCTTTCCTAAAAAAAACACATGACAGAAATAAGCAACATGATCCCTTAACTAAGAGGATACAGGATATTCTCTCCCAGCTTACCCACACCCTAATTAAGGCATATAAATATTACAAAAAGAACCTACACTGTAAAACAAGAGGGGGGGGGGGATCAAATTCCATGTAAATAAAAAGTAGGAATTGTTTGGCCTGTTGCTCTAGGCCCTACACATAGTAAGTTTAAAAGTAGACTTCAGGAGTTGAGAAGAACTATAGAAGTAGAATGACAGCATGAAAACGCACAGAACTGAAAATTAATAAAAAAAATATTCAGCTATGGTAATGTAAATCAAAGAAAGATAAACAACAGAACTGGTCATGCACATTACAAAACTTGTGATTTTCACAGACACACCCTAGTAACTTTTAAAATAGATGCTTTCTTAGATCAAAGTTTAGTTAAAATGAAATTACTGTACCTGCCCCACCGATCAGCCACCCAGCCGCCCGTCAATGAGCCTGTCATGCCACCCACCAGGAAGACCGATACAATGACGGACCAGAGCGTGTTTAGTTCAGATTTCGACATCTGAATTCCGTATGTTCCTATCACTGACTCGTTGCAGAACTGTTTGATGATCTGAAAAAAAAAAAAAAAAAAAAAAGAAAAAAATAGGTGATTAAAATTACGGCAAAATCTTTTGATGCCACTGTTTTGTTTTTGCTGAAAACGCTTATGACTTACGTGTGCTGGAGTATTCATAACGCCTATGTTGTACCCAACAGGAAGGCAGGAACCCACAGACGTAATAAATCCAACAAATATGAGCAAAGGGGTCCATCCTTGCTGTTGCTGCGAACAGAAAACGTGGCAATAGTAAGAAAGGGGTACCAAGCTGTCCAGATAAATTGTTAATACGTACTATCGTTTATTCCCTAGTTCTTTTATAAAAGGAGCAAGTCGAACTACGAAGGACAGTATCACTGAAGATTTTCCAACGAAATTGCCTTCGGAGATTACTACTTCTGCGGCGCCAAAAAAGTATTTATAATAAACGGTGCTAAATAAACTTTAAAGATTCAATAACGACGCAAACAACACTAAACTATGTTGAAATGTAGGATGAATTCTACAATTAAAATTTACATAGGAATGCCCAGAAATGCCGAAACAAATGTGTGTTCAAGCTCACCCCTTTCGTGCTAGTGTCTTCTGCAACAAGAATGGGTTGTCTAGATTCGACATCCTTATGATCCACTGAGCCTCCGATGTTCAGGGCTTTCAGGGATCCTTTCACTAGGTCCTTCGCCCGATCGAGCGACATGTTGCTACTGTAAAACGCTGTGCTCGGCATAGTTGCTGTTTTTACTCTATATGCCGCAGCCGAAATCCACCTCAAACCTGACTGCTGAAATTCTCTTCCAGATGTTCGTGATTGTCCAACAGCAGCAGACAAGAGGTGTTTCTTTACTCTCAGCAAACCATGATAAAAAATTAGAAAGTCTCTCCACCAAACGACGGAAAGACTGTCACCTCGTCAGCGACAAGCCTACGACTGAAGACGGTGCAGCAGCTGTGCGGGGTATAAACTGCTCTTGGCGGCGCTGCAGTCGATTCCTAGCTTCGCTGCTATTGGTCGTTGCGGCGCAGCGCCGGTGCCTCTCAACCAATAGGAATCAGTCTTCTGAACCTCTGTTCAATATGATGACATGAGCACGTTGATCAAAGAGGAATGTCGCCTCTTTGTCTCTTGTGTAAATATCGTTGTGCATTATTTGTTTACTGGAGAAGGATTATAATAAAACTGATGAAATCTCATTAACAAAAAACTAGTGACATTTTTAAACATACGAGATCCAGTGGTCAATACAATATTGCGAAGATTAAGACAAGTGATATAGGTCTACCTATGACAGTAAGATGAAACTACCAAAAAACCCATATAGTGCAGCCCAGTTTGAAGAACACAGCAGAAATTTCTTCACACAGTAGGAAGTCTAGGGGTTTTTTTTTTTTTTTTTTTTCCGCATTTGGAGTGGGGACGGGATTACTACTAAGTTGCCTGCGCAGGGCAAAAACTTCAAATATTCCGGACATTTTAATCAAATAGTGTTAATTTACCAGACACACACAAGCCAATAAGGACAGATACCTTTCCTCAGGAGTCTACAAGCTACAATGTCCCGAATGCCCAGCTGAATATATAGGACAGATAGGCCGGACCTTTAAAGTACGTTTTACTGAGCACCTTCTTACAAAAAAAGTCCAACTCAAAAAACATTCCTCTTTTGCGGAACACACTAAAGCATCCGATCATCACAACCTACCATAGACAACATGCAAATCTTACATATTGCGCAGAAGAGGCGTAAGTTAAATTTACTGGAAGAGTTTGAGATAGCGAAGCGCACTTACTTTGGACATCCACACCTCCTAAACGATCAGTTGGCATGCAAAGATCAAACATTCCTAGATATTATGATGTTTCTGTTCAAATAAAATTCCTCTAATTTACAAATACCAACATAAATTATAAACATCTGTCCTACTTAATAACCTACCTTTCGTTAAATTTGTATTTAGATAGCTAGATTTCACCCGTCCCGTCTTATACATCAGCTTCCTATGTCACTCCCTACCCACAATCCCTCAGTTAGTCTGTACGGAGCAGCACACCACGCTCGCCCACCGCCCGTGAGCGCATTTGTAAACATGGGCTTATCTTGTATCACCAAAGACCACCGCTTCTATTAAGGTAATCTTAAAAATCGGTTTTATGTTTCTCACATCTTTACCGAGTAGGCCCTATGTTCCAACTATAAATCGTTGTTACCCGATCATTTGTAGGGCGACAATAAAAAATTCCAGAAAATAGAAACAAAGCAATAACAACTTACGGTGTCACACCACGGATTTGATTTGATTAATACTTGTTCCATAGATCATGAATACGACACTTCGTAATGATGTGGAACGTGTCAGTTAAATGAAGTGTGTCTATACATAATATTACATGACACTCAATATTTGAATATATTTTTTTTTATTTTTTTTTTAAAGTTTTTCATAAAGTACTAACTTTTATCTAGAAATTCATCTAATGTATAGAAGGAATTGCCATTCAGAAATTCTCTTAATTTATTTTTAAATGCTAGTTGGCTATCTGTCAGAATTTTGATACTACTAGGTAAGTGACCAAAGACTTTTGTGGCAGAATAATTGACCCCTTTCTGTGACAGAACTAAATTTAACCTTGAATAGTGTATGTCACCCTTTCTCCTAGTGTTGTAGCTATGCACACTGCTGTTACATTTGAATTCAGTTGGATTGTTAATAACAAATTTCATAAGTGAATATATATATTGTGAAGCTACTGTAAAGATTCCTAGATCCTTAAACAAATGTCTGCAGGATGATCTTGGGTGGGCTCCAGCAATTATTCTGATGACCCGCTTTTGGGCAATGAATACTTTCTTACTAAATGATGAATTGCCCCAGAATATGATGCCATAAGAAAGCAGAGAATGAAAATAGGCATAGTATGCTAGTTTACTGAGTTGTACATCACCAAAGTTTGCAATCACCCTAATAGCATAAGTAGCTGAGCTCAAACGTTTCAGCAGATCTTCAATGTGTTTCTTCCAATTCAACCCCTCATCAATGCATAAACCTAAAAATTTTGAATATTCTACCTTATCTATAGATTTCTGGTTGAAGTCAATATTAATTAATGGTGTGATGCCATTTATTGTGTGAAACTGAATATACTGTGTTTTTTCAAAATTTAAAGAGAGTCCATTTACAGAGAACCGCCTAATAATTCTCTGAAATACTTCATTGACAATTTCATCAGTTAATTCCTGTGATTCGGGTGTGATAGCGATACTTGTATCATCAGCAAAGAGAACTAGCTTGGCATCTTTATGAATATAGAAAGGCAAATCATTAATATATATTAAGAACAGCAAAGGTCCCAGTACCGAACCCTGTGGCACCCCATGCTTGATAGTTCCCCATTTTGAGGACTCTGCTGTTTTTTGTATATTATGTGAATTACTTATATCAACTTTCTGAACTCTTCCAGTGAGTGAGATCCATCACGACGAGGTGAAAGTCCTGTTCAAAAATGTTTGTATAGTCTATGGGACTGAACTACGGGGTCATCAGTCCCTAAACTTACAAACTACTTATGAACTACTTACAAACTAGGACGGCACAAATATCAGTGCCCGAGGGAGGATTCGAACCCCCGACCGTAGTGGCTGTGCCGACCGTGACTGGAGCGCCTCAGACTCCTCGGCCACCGCGGCCGGCTGAAAGTCCTGATGGGAGACTTTAACGCTCAACGTGGAAAGGAAAAATCACATAGAAAAGTAACTGGCAAAAATTCTGCACGCCATAAGACCAACACCAACGGTACCCGTCTGTTTGACATCTGTCAGCAATTCAACCTCAAAGTGATGTCTACTCACTTTAGAAAACCTCTGACAAAAAATGAAAACATGTCGATCCCAGATCCAGCACCTTGGTGATTACCAGATCGATCACGTTGCCATCTCATATGCTCACTACAGAATCATCCATGACATTCAAGTCCAATGAGGTGGACACATCGACTCAGACCATTACCTCACACGGATTAAAGTGAAATTCTCTCCGAAGAAAGTTCATCACAAAAAAACCTGCATCCAAAAATTCGACACAACCAGAATTCAAGAAACCAATATCACAGAATAATGAGAAAAAGAACCAACGAACAACTGGACCGATTTCTGCAGCAAAATTGTCAGCAAAGCCAAAGAAATGATCCTACTTAAAGGCAAAACACCCATGGTAATCAATCCGACTTGCCTACCAAAAATATAACAGCAACAAAACCGGAACCCTACAAGAATTCCTCGACATCAGCAAACAGACAAACAGTACTATCAGGAAAACCAAACGCAATTTCCTCAGCGAACAACTGAAGTCAATTGAGGACAACTTCAGAAACTACAACTGCAGAAATTTCTGTAGGACTTTCGCAAACAGAATTAAAGGTCACTCACCACAAAATTTGTCCTTCAAAAAACTAGATGTAAAACTCGCGCTCACCAACCAAGAAAACTGTGAGGAACTGGACACTACTTTTCCAACCTCCTTAACTGCTACGAGCCACCCGAACGCTTCCCACACACATCACCAAGCACACAAAACACGACGCCGACCCACCGACGCAAGAAGAAATCCAGCCTCACATCAAAACACTCAAGAATGGAGAGTCACCAGGAGAAGACGAAATCATAGCAGAACTAATGAAAAATCTTGGACCAAGATCACTTCAAGAAATGATACAGATCATTCAGAAAATCTGACAAAGTGAAAAATTCCCAGACGACTGGAAATGTGCACTGATCCACCCACGTCACAAAAGAGAGACAAATCTGATGTTAATAACTACAGAGGAATTTCCCTCCCCCTTTCAAAAGTCTCTCCACCTGCCTCTTTCAACGTGCGCAAGGACAACTCGAACCCGTAATGGGAGAATACAAAGGAGGATTCAGACTACACAGATCAGGCACTAAACAAATTTTCAACCTAAAATCTACATTGAAAATTGAGCCACAAGAACCCCCCCCCCCAACCATCTGCACATTCGTCGACTTCAGAAAAACTTACGACTTCATCGACCGACAATCCCTGTTTAATATACTCGAAGAAAACAATCTGGATCCGAAAGCTCGACAACTCATCCAACAAATCCTCACAGGCACAACATTATTTTTAAAGTTCAACGATGAAATCTCACAGCCTTTTCCCATCAAGGGGATGGCCTCTCCCCATTACTCTTCAATTTCGTCCTAGATAAAATCATTAAAGAATGGGAAAAAGAAATGAAAAAATCGAAACGTCTGGAGACCCATTAGGCTAGGAAGAGAATGGGGTAACATCAACGATGATCTTGCGAGCCTTTCCGGAGATGAAAAAATTGCAGTTCATCAAAAAATGTTCAAATGTTTGTATAGCTTATGGGACTTAACTACGGGGTCATCAGTCCCTAAACTTATAAACTACTTATGAACTATCTAACACTAAGGACGGCACAAATATCCAAGCCCGAGGGGGGATTCGAACCCCCGACCGTAGTAGCCGTGCAGACCGTGACTGGAGCGCCTCAGTCCCCTCGGCCACCGCGGCCGGCTGCAGTTCATCCACAAAGAATGTGCAGAAACAGTCGGACTACAAATTTATTTCTTAAAAAACCGAATTTATCGCCACAAAAAACACCAGAACATCTGTTCGCAAAATACGGCATATAAACAAGGTTAATAACCTTAGATACTTAGGTGAAATCATCGAACCCACAGATACGGAAAGATTAGCATAGAAAACATGAAAATGTGGAAAGCATACGGAAAAATCGCGAGCATCTACAAGAAATACTACATAAAAATTCGCTACTATATAACAGTTATCAAACTAAAACACTATGCCAGCGAGACCTTAAACCTCAACTACGAAAGGGAGAACACAAAGAAAGCTGAAAGAAAAATCAACCGAAAAGTCCTCGTTCCAAAACTCGCAGATGAAGAACATCATCTACAATCTCACATAGTCACAGAAAGTACTTTAACAATGGAACCGATTTTCGCAAACGACGACTGAAATTCTACGGACACATGAGATTACATGACAGCCGACTAACAAAGAAAATTTTGATGTACCTACAGAAACTAAAAACAGTTACAGTCTGGATCAAACAAGTCCAGATTGATATAAAAAATGATAAATCACAACCAGAGATATTGAAGATCGGAAAGCTTCCAGACAAAATCTACAGCTGGGAAATTTTACCAGAAGGTAAATCCAACACATCGAGGAGAAAATATACAGAAGAAGGTCGAACCAAACACAGCGACATCATAGAGTTCTGGAAGAAGACGAAAAATGACAGCAACAGAACATAATTTGCTTTATGTGATTTTCTATGGGTTCAAAATATGTAAATAAGTAATTAAATAATTGTTATTTATACGTTTCACCCTCGAAGGAACCATTAATTAGCTCTGATCTTCTTGTCTTTCTTGTTCTTTTCTTCCAAAAACTTCATCATTTCACTATAGGCCTGTGTCTGTGGGTTTTTCAGTTGTTTTTTTTTTTTGTGAAATTATCAGAGCTGATTTTTTGTCTGTACGCAATCAGCGTGGACAATAATGAGTTCCGTGAGATAATTATGGGCTTCTGTTTTTTTTAACTTTATTTACAAAATAGTTATAATTTTGTGAAACAAGTTGTCTTACAAAAAGTGAATGAACGGCGAAAATTTTTCACTTTTCCATGGATCGTTGAGGATTTCTCTTCTTGCATGGAGGACGTATTGTCGAAAGTCGCTCACAGATCCACCTCCCGCAAGGGCGTAGTTGATGAACGAATATATGAACCAAGTTAGAGTTCTGGTCTTGGACACTGGGAAAGCCTTTACATCCATGTACACCAGTTTCTTCGTGTTGATGTCGTTGACACTTAGAGACAGCAATCCTGCCGATTTAAACTTGATCCATTTCCACAGATCCGCTATTTTGGAGCAGCCTACTACACGATGGAGTATCGATCAATCCGCAGTGCTGGCAATACGGGTGACCGGTGAGCTTTATTCTGTGGCGGCGGGCAGCAGTCGGGATTAAATCATTTATAAACATGTAAGCTGATGAGCTCAACGTTGAACATATCGATTTATCTGCAATATTGGACCAGACATATTTCCAATTTAAGTCTTTGTGTTTCTTTTGGATTGCTGGAGGATATGGAGCTTTTACATCAATGGTCTCGAGTATTTTCTTTGTCGTATAGAACGTTACGTTGGGAGATTTCTCTAAAACACATGTTGCTGTTTGCAATGTACGCAGTAGATTTGCCGGCAGCCTTGTGTCACCTCTATTGTCTGTTACGATACCCCACCCAGCCTTTAGCAAATCTGACTGACTAGCCGGTAATTTTAGGGTATGTAAGAGTTTTTCACAATCAGGGCTGAACATTTTGCCTCAAAATCAGTTAAAGATAAGCCTCCTTCAGCAAATGGTTGTGTCAACTGATCCCTGGCCACCCGGAATAGTTTACCTTTCCACACAAACCAACCTATGTACTTCTTTATTTGTGCAATACATTGTCTATCGATAGGGATGACTTGTGCAACATACCACATTTTAGAAAGAGCCAGTGTATTTACCCATTCGATCCTTTGAATGATGTTCAGTTGCCTCGTACTATTTGCAATAAGAGCTACCCGTACTTTGTCCACTATGCTTTTAGAATTATTGGAAAGGAGCTCATTTACATCCTTACGGAGTGTTAGCCAGCGTGTCCTGGTTTGGCGATTTCTTCGATGATATGGAAGATTTTCTTGGTCATCCTACAGGCGTTCATTCTTGCTAAATATCCGTAGTATTTCAGTCGTCTTTTCCGTGCAACTGACGTGAAAAGTTCGGTCCTTGAGTACAGTTCGTCAGAGATTTTGCTCGTCCAGATACCATCTTGAATCTTGGGTACAGATATTTTACTGAGTATTTGCCTTTCCATTTTCTCAGCGTCCTTGATGTTGATGCTTAATGATAATGATTCAGTTGCGTAAAGCGCTTCTGGATGAGTGAGTCTGATAGTGGTGAGGTTTGGCTTGGGTGGACAGCTATTTTTTATTATGTGTGTTCCAGGTCATTGTATGAGCTTTGCGTAATTTTTCTGCTTGTGTTTTGTGTTATCATTTCACCTAAGCACTTCAAGTACTTAACTTGTTTGATGTCACCATATTTTGTTGAGAATGGTTTCAGATTTGAAATTTTCTAAAAAGAAATTTGGAGTCCAGTTTTGATGGCAACCTCATGAAGTTTCTCGATGGTTAGTCTGGCTTCCTCGGGAGTCTGCGAAATTATTGTTAGGTCGTCAGCAAAAACAAGGCATTTTATATTGATTCGTTAGTCTTTTGTTTCCATATTTATTGCAGGTATTTCTGTCTCCCACGTCCTGATGATCTTGCCTAGTACTAGATTAAAGAGGAACAGCGATAACCCATTACGTTGTCTCACTCCTGTCCCAATTTGAAAAGGTTCAGAGACTTCTCCCATGAGCTTTACTTTGGAGGTTGTGTCCTGTTAAAGTACACGCACAGCAGTCAACTATCCGAAGATTGGTTTGAACACCACAGTGCTTTACTATGCATGGCCCTGTTTGGAGGTAGTATGCCGTTGCCTTCCTCCGACCTTCAAACTGACTTACCCACCCAGTTATAGGGGGACCTACAGTTTCAAAAAAATGTTCAAATATTTGTAAATCTATCGGACTAAACTGCGTGGTCATCAGTCCGTAGCTTACAAACTACTTAAACCTAGGTAAACTAACCTAAGGACAACACACACACCCATGCCCCAGGGAGGACTCGAACCTCCACAGCGAGCAACCGCGCGCTCCGCAGCGAGACGCTTTAGACCGCTCGGCTACTCCACCGCGGCGACCTACAGTTTAACGTGGTTTCCGAACCACTGTGCTACTCTATATTTTTTCACATCATCAGCACTGCCAGAGGGGAAAGACGTGGAAACTGACATATAAAAATCCTAGGAGCTGGCGGGGATCGAACCCGCTACCTTTGGATTTATAGTCTGGCACTCTACCACTGTGCCGCCGAGCCACACCCTGTTAAAGTCTGCTCAATTATTGAAATGCTTTTTTTTTTATCTACACCATGTTGACGAAGTGTATTGAACACATCTTTGTCTAATTATATTGTGAAGAATATAGGCCTACTAATGTAGCACCACCTAACATTAACCCCAGAAGTTCCCATCTTTTAGAAATATTATCATCCAGTTGTACATTTTATATTCAAAATTTTATAGAATAATACCAATAACATTGTTAAAAACTTTTTTCTATTTCTGAAGAAAAAAACAAAAAAAAAAAAAAAAACATTGTAATCCTAGCTGTAGTTTGAGTGCTGAATTGAAAACTGTTTTTGATTTTGTTCAGTCAGGGATAGTTTATGAGTAATCGGAATTTTTTTCTCTTTTATAGTGCAGCAAAAGTGAGGTGATATTCGATAAACAAATGAATTTATAACATCGTAAAGACGTACATTACATTAATGGGGGGGGGGTGATATCTAACATTTAACACAGTAATCTTTGTGTATACACTTTGTGGAATTTGACATGAGAAACGTCAGAAAATTGACGAAAATGGTCCACTATATTGTAATGCACGTAACTTTTTTCTCTTGTATTGTGAATCTTTCTTCTCTTAAATGACATTCAGCAATAATCTGCTAACATAGAAGGTACCCACTTTCCTTCAAATAGCGTCTTTCTGTGGTAGAAATGTCTTTATGCAATCTTT
The DNA here is from genome assembly GCA_026315105.1 of Locusta migratoria. Lineage (NCBI taxonomy): Eukaryota > Metazoa > Arthropoda > Insecta > Orthoptera > Acrididae > Locusta > Locusta migratoria. The sequence goes on from CM048746.1 coordinate 569,333,020, forward strand.
CTCCATTTTCATCCGATATGTCAGTACAACTGCCTGTGAAGTAATCCAGATGGTCATTTCACACCGGCGTAGCGTATCTCGAGCTACTTCTTCGGAAGACGTCGCTGTACGTAACACGTATCCTGACTAGAGATACGTACCCTTCAAACCAAATGCTACGTATTAAGAGCTGCGTTTTTTATCCCATTTTCGTATTTGCTCAGTTGTTAAGATGGTCTGCTAACTTCAATACTGTTTGTGTATGTTTTCAGAAGTGGCGTTCAGTGTGCAATGGTGTGACCCAGATATCAACTTCAGTGAGCCGTGGATGAACTGTAGTTCAAGTGGCGATAGTGATGAATTGTTGTTGTTGTTGCATTCAGTGTCAAATAAATCGAATTGGGTTCATCCGATAAATGTTAGAAGAACAGCGTGTGGTGAATACTATCACCTAATGCAAAATTTACAGCTTGACGATGAAATGTTTAAGACTTATTTCAGATTTAATGAAGAACTGTTCAATGAAGTTTTATCCCTCATCAGTAGCGACATTAAAAATCAGGATATATATTACAGAAAATCAATACCTCATGAAGTCTGCTTGTCTAAGGTAACTATTCCTTGCCCGCAGAGGTTCCCACCCCCTTTGGCCAATGACTCACCCCCCTCCAAACTGCGACCAACCCCATCCCCCGACACTCGAGATATTAGGTCCTGGATTCGGGACATAAATTTATTTTGTATATAAACATTGGTTTATTGTTTTTTATTTCACGTTTTGTAAATTGTTTTATAAATCCCCCCCCCCAGGCTGGCCAAAAGTACTTATTTTTCACCCCCCCTCTCCCCCAGAAATTTTAATAACGCATTTGGCGTCATGACAACCCTCCTGTGGGCAGCTCTGCTTGCCCGCAATTTCAAAATAGAAACGTATTCCATTTTAAAATAGTCTCGCAGGACAGCATACTTTCCCATTTAAAAGACATATTGCATCCCAGATATTTATATACTTTGATCATGTCCTTCACCATTGCTTTGTACTTAGTAGCTCTTCTTCTTGTTCTTCTTCTTCTTTTTCTAAGGAAGTTTTCCGACACTATCTTGAAACAGCCCCATGCTGTCTTTTCTTTGGCAGTTAAACATGCTTCAAAATTTGAATCTTTCTGCAGATCTCTGATTTGTGGGCCCAAAAATACACCTTCTTTTATTTTTGCAGGTGAAAAACTGGGGAATCTAGTAGCTAGATATGCAAACCCATTGCCTGTTGAATCCACGGAATTTTACGAATTGTTTCATCAGGCCAAGTTTGATATGAAGCGGCGGAAGTGGTATATATTCAGGAGCTACCAGACTTTCCATCTCCGTCTAGGCCATTTCTTTATCACGTAATGAGAAATTTTGTCTCGACTCTCCCACTCGCAAAGAAAATATGCATTTTTATGTAGCCTTGTTGCATTCCCAGTACCACAGCAATTATCTTGAAATCTGCACATATTTTCCCTTTGTGTTCATTGTATTTTAATGAATTTAGCATCCTTTGTACGAATTCGTAATTCTCTTTGGTCAAGCTAGCATAAGCTACTGAAACAGAGGGTATTTTATTTCCGTTATGGAGCAGAAACACCCTTCAGACTTGTTTTCGATGCATCTGTGAAATATAGGTGAAGTTCAGTACTTTCATCAGGCCAGCAACTCATTGTAAAATGTCAGTGCTTCGTCAGTTGAAAAATAAGAAATAAAGACATGTACTCTGTGCCTGAACACACTGATTTTAGTACTCTGGTGGAGTAGATTATACTCTTGTAATCTTGAACCAAGCAGCTGCGCCTTTTGTTTACTGAGTCCTAGATCACATAATAAATCTGCCTGTGTTAACAAATGTGCCAATGACTCACTTGTGCAGTGATATAAAGGCTCACCATCCGTGATTTCTTCAGTACTACTTATTTCACTGTCACTCGGAATTTGACCTCGAGCTCCTGAAGCTACTGGAAGATTGTCGGAATCCTGCACTGGAATTCTCGCTGGAGGCAGATCTGGGTAAACGACATGCCTCTTAGATTTTTTGTTTGTAAAACCCTGAATTTTTGTTGGGCAGAAATAATCAGTAACATGGTCCTTTGGTTCTCTTCACACCATGGGCACAGCAAACAACGTCACATTACCTTTCCACCACTGAATTAGTTTGCAATAATATGTAGCACAACAGAAAAATGTGTGCCCATTCTTTACCTTGGGCTCCTACCTCTACTCCAAAGTAATGTTTGTATGCTTTTTTTTATGACTGTTGAAATTTTCTTCCTATTTCTAACAAAGGTGAACTTCCCAAAGATGTAGGAGACGTTGTCTGACTTATGTCGACATCCAAAACGAAGTGTCATTTCTGAAAATCTAAAAATACCTCTTCATCAATACATCTGTACTACATTAATAGTAGGGAACTAGAGAAACGCTAATGTGTAAAAACAAGCAGTCAGTTTACCTTCAGCACCAGGCTCAAACAGTTTAAACACACGAACTTAAAAATGCAACCATGTGCGGAAATATGACATAGACGGTTACTTGTCAGCCAAAACACCTACTCATTAAGATTGACACAAATTACGACCAACACCACAGTTGTAAACTCGATGCACCTGATTCTGGGAACGTAAAGCTCTATTGGCGAGGCAGGGACCGGCTATTACCGTTTGAATTATTGAGCAATTTCAGGTGGTATTAAATATGTATGTGTGGCGGCGGATAACCTAGTGATGTCTGCTTCTTCCCACCTGCTGCTAAACAAAAAATCATCACGTTCTATCATCCATGGATGCGGCAACATACCTGTATTTCTCTATAACGTCCTTGTGTTTGCCATGAATTGTGAAATATATGTGTACATATTACATAAAGAGCATCCCTGACAACGATATTTTTTTGCATATTTGAATTCCCCATGGTAAACTGGTATAAAAGCACACAGTTCAATATCAGAAATAGACCCCATGTCGAACAGTGTAATTTATAACGAATTCTTCTACTATATTCCAAAACCGTTTTAAATTTTTCAGTTAAACTAAAAACAAATCTAAGTTAGGTGATCATTAAGTCTCCTTCACCTCTCCCACGTTAGTATTAGACACGAAATTCGAAATAGATTCTGTTATTCAATAATAATAAATTAATAATAACATCGTGTAATATAAGGCACCTACACTTGAAATTTCTCTTTGTATAGTGACAGCTGTTTGAATAACTGTTGGCAGTAGAAGGTATTTTCTTATGGAAAAATTTATTGTAAATCCATTGATTTTACTAATTTTTTGTTTGTCTTTCTTTTCCCCTTTGCGGGAACAGGAAGATCAGGCGGTTTTCCGACCCTGTACCATTCAACGTATAGTGACCCTTGCGAAAGCAACCGTTTTCTACATTCTGCCATGTTCTTGCCGCGCTCCCTATACATCCCCTGCCTGTGACCATCTCCTTCTCCCCTTCCTACTTCTGTCGTGCACCACTTGTTTGTTCCCTCCTCTCTCTGACCATCTTCTACTCCCTGTCACCTGTTCCTCGTAGTAGCCATTAGTAACTAAAAGAAAACAAAGCGAAATAGTGATAGCAATAAAACACTTATTTATTGACTTCATTACTATGATGTTTTAGTTTCCACTGTTGAAAACATCATAAATGTAACAGTCGCGACATCGTAGTTGCTCTGTGAGTGCGTGTTACTCCAACTGAATCATTTGAACGTTTACGTTCCTTAAACGCGTTAAAAAAAAAATCAATGTTACTTTCGCCTGTCATTTTTACCATAGAATCTTATCCGTACGCAGGTCAGAAATCTATAGCATTTTCAGTTTTCGATATTCAGAAATTATTACTGGAGATTTTAACGCGTGGTAGGGACAGTCATATCAGGGTTCAAATGTTCAAATGTTTGTAAATCTATGGGAGTTAACTACTCTGGTCATCAGTCCCTAGCCTTACAAACTATTTAAACTAATTTATGCTAAGGACAACAGATATACCCATGCCCGAGGGAGGACTCGGACCTCTGACGGCGAACAGCGACGCACTCTGCAGCTAGGCGCCTTAGAGCGCTCGGCCACTCCACCCTACCATATATACATGACATGACGCGGCAGTTTTCCACGCGTCTCAGTGTTTCTGACGTCATATCCCCCGAACTAGTGTCGAACAGGAGATAATTATGCCTGTGATCTTTGTAATTGGTAAGGCAGCGCTTATAACACGAACAAACATTCATTTTTATTTATTAGATATCGTGTTTTGTTTTCTTATACCAGTTATGGGCCTGGGCCAGCTGTCCATCTTCAGATCATCAGAGACGAATTATGCATTTCAGTGTGCAATCTGGAGTATAGTCTCCCTAATAAAATTTATACATGATCTACTGTTCAATGCTAACACTGATGCTTCATCTGATGTTAAGCCTGTTACATTGGAATAATTATTGACCGAATAATACAAATACTTTCTCCTTGGTTTACCTCGACTCCTCTTACTGCCGAACCCATGAGACTTTCAGGTAATCTTGCTTCTCCTATGGGTGTATCATGACCCCACCATCTCATCCTGTTCGCTCTGCTACATCTATGGAGTTTATTCCTAGTCTTTCTTTGATTTCCTTATTATGGAAACCCTCCTGCCATTGTTCCTGTCTATTAGAACCTGCAAATCATCCTTGCTAGTCTCATATCTGCAGCCTCAACTTTATTAAAGACGTAACCTGTATCTACCCAGTTTTCACTCCCATAGAACTAAGTTGGTCGAAAGATGGAGCGGAGCCTGGCTAATCTAGTCTTGGTACTGATTTCTTACTTGCAGGAGAGATTAGATGGTAGCTGAGCACTCACTGCATTAACTTTGCTACACCTTGACTGCAGTTCTTTCCCTATGTTGCTACCCTGTGACAAAATACATTCTAGGTACTTGAAGCTGTCCACCTGTTCTATGTTTATCCTATTTGGCAATGTATCGGTTTAAATCTCTTTCTCAAAGGCATTAATTTCGTTTTGGATACAACTGATTGAAAACATTTGTCTAAAAAACTTCAGATAAAGAAATTAATTACACTGTAAAACATACCCGCCGGATTAGCTTATTAGCTGCGTTCGCGTTCCGGGGCGAGGAGATAGGTCGGCCACAGTTTAAATCTGCGCGCGGATGAGCGACATTACCATGATTTTTAGGCCGTTTCCCACGTCTTACTAGGTGAGTTCCGAGCAGTTACACGATTCACTAACATAAAAAAAAAACTTTTTCACTTTTTCACACATATGACACTAAATGCCAACAGTTGGATACACATATGTTCCCCTCCCTCTCCAGGAGTAATACGACATCGGCAGGAAGGCCATCCGGCAGCCTGGTAGAAGCTGCCGAGTTCACGCCTCTAGTGGTGTTGGTTCACGTGTTCTGCTCGGCGACTGATTTAAGAGAGTTGCCGGATTCGAGTGTTCGGTTTTTCAACAGCAGCCAAATGTTCAAATGTTTGTCAATCTTTAGGGACTTTACTGCGGGGCCATCAGTCCCTAAACTTATGAACTACATTATACTAAAGACGACACAAACAACCATGCCCGAGAGGGGATTCAAACTCCCGACGGAGAACAGCCTCGCGCATCGGAGCATAGCACCTCATTGCGCTCGGCCACTCCGCCACGGCCATCAGTAGCCGATCTGACAATCCTTCAAAATCATCGACGCCAAATCCACAGTTAATCGCCCCGATCCTGCGTAAGCGAGACAAGGGTGCAAGAAGAGGAAAAGAAATACAATGCAGAACGTACCAATTTGTTCTGGTTACAGATTTTGTTATCTTCACCTACACAAGGAGAACCGTTCATTAAATGTATAAAGTGCCTGTTTTTCCGAGCACTAAATGACAGTAAGAAGGTAGATATGTAGTATGAAAATGGCCTAATGAATTCTCTCCAGGCAGAATACTCAGGTACATGTAGATTCCAATGAGCTAGGGGGTGAGCCAGTGGAGGATTTCTATTTTCCTTTTTTTTCATTCCTCTCCATTATGGTGACATGTAGGTTTAAAGAGACCAAAATGTTTGCAGATTTTATAAGCGCAATCAAAAAATTTCTGTTCGAAGAGTGCATCAGAATCAGTATGATAATTAGACACTATCATCGTCAATGTTAGAACCATCACCCCATAAGATTGAAGATATCTTTGGTAAAACCTTTCTGAGGTTATTGCGCATGAATAAAATCAGATGTTATCTAGTCTGCCATCCAGAAAAACCCAAGTCAACTTTCGAATGGAAAATAATTTTCGCTTACTTTCATTTTCAAAACAACGACACATTAATGAAGTTGTTGTAGGTTTATTATTAACTGACAAAATTCTGAGTCAGTGAGTAATCCAAATACACCCATGCCCGAGGGAGGACTCGAACCTCCGACAACGAACAGCGGCGAGATCCGCAGCTAGGCACTTTAGTGCGCTCGACCACTCCACCGCGGCGATTCTGTACGTCCCTGCATGAAAGATTGAGAAGAAATTATTCATTCCGCGCTCCACTTGGAGAGGACGAGAACCCCGAAAAATTGGTCAACGGCAGAACAGGAAACAAACTTTCGAAAATGATAGAATGCGAAAGGAGGGAGAGGGAAAGGGAGAGAGAGAGAGAGAGAGAGAGAGAGAGAGTGAGAGAGAGAGTGAGGGGGGGATGAGCGCTAAACGGTTGCAAGTTGAAACCGCGCCGTTCGTGACTGCTTCCGCTGAGTGAACTGCGTAGCTGCGTAACCGGCTCAGGGCGGTTCCTATCAACGGGGAACTCTGCGAGCTGACTCCTGCCTCCGACAGAGAGAGAAGAGTGGTAGGAGGTTACGGGGCGAGCGCTCTCTCGCTCACTTTATGTTCAAGCAAACGCGAAAAAAGGAAACAGCTCTCAACTAGGAGGAATCCAGTGACATAAATTTATCCATGTTATGTGGATTGCTATAATCACTATACGTAATACTATAATAGCTGTATCTTCCTGAACAGGTTAAAACGTCCAACCATAACCTCACTGGCACCCAGAACAGAAAATATAACAAAACAGTAATGAACCTAAAGCTGTAAAAATGCATCCGATGATGGCAGCTTGCTGCCGAAATGTGTCGTACTAATAAAAATATGAGTAAAAAGTGACTGCTGCGGTATAAATTATTTCAAAAATTTAATCCAGTGAATTCGAACATTATCAATCACATTTAACAAAACGATTTATTCATACCTAACCATCACGGGCTCACAAAATGTCGTTCTTGTAGAACACAACTAGCTCATTATGCTAATGAAGTAATGAGTGCTTTCGAAGAGGGACCTGAAATTTATTCCACATTTCGAGGTTTCCAAAAAACTTTATATATCATTCCTCACAGACAACGTTTAATAACAATCCGTGCCAATGGAGTATAAACTCAGTTGAGCGACTGGATCCACGAGTCCCTTTAAGAAAACGTCAAAGCTTGTAGTAAGAGATTGAAAATAATCGCGTAAAACAGAAGCGACACCTGGTTCCCTAAGCGTCATGGGCTCCCTGCTGTTCCTGATCTATGTAAACGATGGAGCGGATAACACGAGCAGCTGTTCGCAGTTGTTTATGCAGTTTACCGTCTAGCAGAGTCACCAGAAGTTAAATAACAATTAAAAATGATATTCAGAAAATATCTGTATGGTGCAAAAGATGGCAACTGACACAAAATAATGAAAACCGAACTATGTGGCGCAGTGGTAGCAGGCTGAAATCGTATTCGGAGGGAGAAAGGCGGTTCAAATTCACTTCCTGCCGTACAGGTTTAGGTTTGCGTTCAACTGTTCAAATTTTTGTAAACCTATTGGACCAAATTGCTATGGTCATCAGTCCCTAAACTTACAAACTATTTAAACTAACTTACACTAAGAACAACACACACACACCCAAGCCTCAGGGAGGACTCGAACCTCGGACGGCGAGCGATCGCATGCTCCGCAGCAAGGCGCCTTAGACCGCTCGGCCGCTCCAGCGCGACTACATTTTCCGTGATTTCCCTAAATCACTAAAGGGCACGACCGATTTCCTTCCCCATCCTTACCCAAAAATCCCCTCTGTCTTTAATGACCACGCTTCCCTTCCTACTACATAAAGAAAAGTGTTTGGTCACCCACGTAAGTACTAAAACAAATAAGTCACAGTTTGGGAGAGATATCCCGAACGAATTTAGAATGTGTCTTACTCTGGCCACCCTTAAACCAGGGAAATTTCCTGAAGGCCCTGCAAACTACCGCCCAATAGCCTTACGGTGCATTTGCTATAAGCTGCTTGAGAGGCTGATTTACAATAGGATATACCAAACGATAGAGAAACAGCTGCCTCTTGAACAATATGGATTCAGATCTAATCGAAGTTGCTGCGAACAAGTATTGGCCCTCACATCATACATAGAATCGAGATTCCAGAAAGGATTGAAAACATCAGTAGTCTTCGTCGACCTCAGTGCAGCTTATGATACGGTATGGATAGATGGTTTCATCCTGAAATTTGCCAATATGATTCCATGCTTGAAATTAACAAACCTGTTGGAAAAATTCTGAACGTCCGATATTTCAAAGTAAACCTGAGATTACAAAGTAGCAATTCAAAAAGAATAAAAAACGGACTCTCCAAGGATTCGTACTAGGTCCACTGCTTTTTAATTTTTTCATCAGTGACATGACAGACACTAAGTCACGTAAGTTTTGCTACGCTGATGACATGGCTATTGCTACGCATAGCAAATGGGTAGAAGATGGTAAAAAAGGTGTAACTGCTGACCTAGGAGTACTAAAACAGTACTATAAAAATGGAGACTGTGCACAAACCCAAATAAAACAGAGACCTGCGCTTTCCATTTAAATAACAGACTAGCAGACAAAGAACTAAATATTACTTTCTGCGGAAAGCGAATTAAACACAATAAATTTCCCAAATATTTAGGCATAACTCTTGACAGGTCACTTACCTTCAACAAACACCTGGAACTAACTAGCCAGAAACTGAAAACCCGAAATAACATCCGGAGATTAGCAGGTACCACATGGGTAGCGGATACAAATACACTAAGTGCTGCAGCAATATCACATGTCTTTTTCGTGGCAGAGTACTGTGCCCCAATGTGGACTAGGAGTGCCCATGTAAAAAAGATTGATGGCCAGCTCAATGAAGCCATGAGGACGTTAAAGTCAACGCCTCTAGAATGGCTTCATGTCCTCTCAAACGTTACTCCGCCTGAAACCCGAACACAGCATGCAACGATTCAGGAATAACAAAAAATAAATAATTCAGATACGGCAAGAGTACTACCGATACACCAAGTACTAGATGACCACTGTCGATATCGCCTCAAATCAAGAGCAGCAATATGGGAAGACAGAAGACTTGCCGAAGGAAATATCTATGACTGCCACAAATCCTGGAAAACTAAGTGGAACAATAATGACATTAACCAACACGACATAGAGGACCCCAGTCAACAACTCCCAGGAATGCAACTTCCCCGCAGAATCTGGTGTCAGCCAAACCGTGTGAGAACTGGTTATGCAAGAACTAAATCCATGCTGTACAACGCGTGACTGTGAAACTGACGAACAAACGTTACAACATATACTGCAAGATCGCCCACTGCGAAGATTCTGTGGTAACTGGAGAGACTTTACGGAGGCCAGCCGTGCTGCTATTGAGTGGCTGTCGCGTCTGGACATAACTTTTTAGTGTATTGTAGCTGTCATTAAGCTTTGCCCACATTTAATAATCACTGGTGTTTGTTTTGTTCATATTATCATGTATATGTATTTGAGTATTTCTATTTATATCTTATGCAAATATATGATGTCAATACTGCACTTGCTTTGGTAGAGCCATACGATAAATAAATAATAAATAAAGTAACAGTTTGGTTACAAAATAAATAACGCGAATCACAAGGCTGTCTATTCAACCAAATACCTAGGAATTATGAAACTTCTTAGCAGATTAAAATTGTGAGCTGGAACCGGGACTCGAACCTGGGATCTTTACCTTTTGCGGGAAAGGACCGTGATGCGTCCCGGCATAGCTCTGTAGTTAAGAGTGCTTGCCCGCGAAAGGCAAAGGTCCCAGGTTCGAGTCCTGGTTCCAGCACACAATTTTAATCTTCCAAGAAGTTTCACATCAGCGCAAACTACTGTAGAGTGAAAGTTTCATTCTGGAACCTAGGAATTGTAATTACGAAAAATTTAATTGGAAAGACGGCACAGATAATATTCTGGGAAGGCTAACCAAAGGCTACGTTTTACTGGCCAAACACTTAGAAAATGCAAAATGTCGCAATTGATGGAGGACATGGGAAACGTCCAGGGAAGGCCACTTTTCTGTATTATCGTGATGTAGTAGCCAGAGTCACGTAAACGACAAACGAGTTGGAGTGGTAATCATGAAAACAAAGTGGTTTTTTGTCACATTGAAATCTGTTTACTAATACTGATGCCAAATATTTCTCTTATTTTATTATGACGATCGTTCTCCCTTATTTAGGTGGCTGAGAACAAACATTTACGGATTCGGAGAATGAAGTTGGTGACTGAAATTTCAAATAGTTCTTGCCGTAGGGAACACGGCTGTCGTTTAGTGATCGACAACCCTTCAAACCCCCAGATAAACAGCGGGACATGTTGGAATATCAGGTAAACCGCTGAAGTCAGCAGTCTCTCAATTTGGTGGAATAGCGCCATCAAATCCGAAGCCAGTGTCTTAACCTGGGCACGACGTCCAGCTGCACAATCTTGCGGAACTCTTTCTCTAACCAAATCCAAGCGGGTACAGTTCCTGGAATGGAATTACACGGTATCAAATTATGCTTGCGATTATTTCGCTAGGGGCGATTAAATTTTTTGTCCGGTGAGTGCAGAATTGCTGCATACGAAATGGCGAAGCAACGATAGCGCCGATAACATCTCAAGCCACGAGACTGCGGACAGCATAGCTAAGGGCTCAAGGCATGAGCCGCTGAGAACGGTGAAAGCCGATAGTCCTGTCACGCGGGAGTTTCAAGTTCGCAGCCAGCGTCGGTGCTTGAGTACCTCAAGGCGCAGTCTCCAGTGGCAGAAGCCAACAATATCGACAAGAACCCAGTGCGCTGTCACCAACGATGAACAATAGCAGTTTTGGAGGGCAGCTACTCCGAATAGATTCAAACAAACTTAACCCATAAGTTAATTCAACTTTTGACACACAAGAGTTAAAGAAACTGAGCCTTTAGATGTCCGGGAAATTTCCAAAATACCTTCTGTTTTTGAACAGGGAAAGATGGACTTGAATATGTTTCGTCTAAAATTTATTAATAAAGTTAACGAAACTACGCAGGTATAAACCTATGTTATGCCATATTAACAATATTGTAGCATAAGTAACAGTCGAAAACCCATCATAAAAGCTTTTTGTTCTAGGCCTTAGCAGCTTCATCGGTTTCTTCCATTTCTACTGTGTTCTTCTATTGCCCCTAAACGATTGTTAAGAGAAAATCTTTTTCGTGTTGGGAGAAATTTTAATATAGCTCTTTTTCCCCCGTTTTCTTCCATCTTTACAACATGAAAGCTTAGATAACAAATACTGTACGAGGCATGTCCACAAAGTAAGTTCCGTTTGGTTATATTAATCAAACGTGTACAGATACAGAAAAAAATATTTATTGTATAAAAATCTGCAACTGTTCAACTACTTTTCTACATAACTTACGAATTTTGGTAGGCACTTGTCGTAGCGTGGGACAAGTTATTGTGTGCCTTCATCATAGATGGTTGCCGCCTGTGTATTCAACCATGTGGCAAACATGTTCTTTCAGCTCATCATCGTTGAAGTGTTGACACCCAAGGGCAGATTTTAGGTGTAAGAAGAGATAAAAGGAGTCTTCTTCTTCCCTTCACGTTGCCGCCCGACCTCACAAGGCGAATGTGACCAAACAACTCTTACGGGAATTTCACTGGGACGTGTTTGATCATCCTCCGTACAGTCTCGCTCCTAGCAACTTTCTTCTTACACTTAAAACCTGTCCATTGTGGTCAACACTTCAGCAATGATGAGCTGAAAGAACATGTTACCACATGGTTGAATACACAGGTGGCAACCTTCTACGAAGAAGGCATACGAAGACTTCTGCCACGCTATGACAAATGCCTACAAAATTTCGGAAGCTATGTAGAAAAGTAGTTTAATAGTTGTATATTTTTGTACAATAAATATTTTTTCTGTATCTGTACACGTTTTTTTATATAACCAAACGGAACTTACTTGGTGGACATACTTCGTATATCGATTCATACTGCAGTCGAGGCGCAATAATCATGTTGATAGCCAATTTTAGTGTTGTAGCATCTTGTTGACTGAGATCAACGTTGAAACAGCTTAGACTGACCTATGTTTAGTGTTATACGATACGGCGGAACCCGGGAAAGAGTTTAATTTCAGAACTAACGTCAGATTTGATCGTCATTCAGCGATGTTCATGCAGTCGGCCCATAAACTTTTAAATATAAGTAACACTGCGATATTAGTATGTAAATATGGAATAAACGCGAAGAAGATCGTATAACCGTTTTTAATCATGTTCCGTAGAACATAGTAACGAATATATGTACAAACTAATATATAATGTCTTATAAAATGTGTCCAAGTTTTATTGGCTATAGAGCTACAGCTGTTAGTATGTAACTCAAACTTAATGCAAAGGAAAACGAGGGCGTTCTAAGTTCATTTTCAAAAATTCCACCGCCAACTTTTGGCTTCTCTTGATAGCAGCACTTGCAGCTCTCCTGTGAATTTTTCATAACCCAAACGATAAAACCGGCTCTTCTACTTACGTTGTCTCTGTAGAATTCGCGTTTCAACCATCTCCATAGGCAAAAATTCAGAGGTAACGTTCGGGGATCTTAGTGAGCGAGAAACGTGCCCATAGCTACTTCTGCATTTTGCAGGGACTTTTAGGAATAGATGATGGGTTACTCGATGACTAGAATGGCGAGGAGCTCAGTCAACTGGAAGAACCAGAGAGCTCAAAGATCATCTGGAGAGAGAGAGTACTGTGTATTATTAAGTCGTGAGCCTTCCCACCATATTGATAAACGTATATCTGTAACACACTATCCAGTTGTTAGTGTTACGTGTATACAAAGAATCTAACATTCCGAAAGTTCTAATCGTTCGTTCTAGGCTCTTTCGTAGAAAATACTATTACGAAAATTTTAATACTATTTACAAATTAGTTGAGACGTGGCACAAACTATACTCCTGCGACGAAACAGTAGAAAACGGCGTGAGTTGTGTAACATTGATATGTGAGTTATGTTTTAGTCAGAACTCATGTTTCTCCACAATTGAATTTAATGAATAAGTTGTGGATCTATAGAATGATAAATGAAGGTGTAAAAACAACAGATTCGATTCGTTGTGATATAAGCACGATTTGCGTATCTAGTCAATGAGCTCAAAACGGAAATCTGTGTGAGCAAGTGGCAAATATAAATTTGAACACGACAATTACCGTGCTCAGCACGACAATTTATCCATTAAACGTTATGTGATGGAAACACTAGTTCTGAATAAAAATGTAGCTCACCTATGTATCTGAACCCTATTCACTTTGAGTTCTGTTTAACCATAAGCCACACAATACTTCACTATTATTAATTTATTAAAATAATCAATCGTTCACAACCTATTTTCAAAGAACGTAAATCTGAAAGACCAACACGACCTATATGTACGGAGTTACCAACATAACAGTCACCATTTTAACTTTATTTATTTTTTTTTCGGGGGGGGGGGGGGGGGTTTAGGGCGCAAAACTACAGAGGTCATAAGCGCCCATATCTGTGCTTAGTAAGACCAAGAACTAAAAGGAGGCAGAGATGAGAAAAAGGCGATACAATTACGCTACAAAATAGGTAAAGACACAAGGAAACAACATAATTTCTCAAGCGAAGGATTTTAAACTTCTTTCGCCATATTGGTACGGCGTATAAAAAGTAAAATGCCATCAACAGAACGCGTGTCATCCGCTAAAACGGCAGACACTTCTGACGATAAACACAGACTCTGGCGTAAACGATTAAAAAAACGGACACTGGACCTAGAAGGTGGCGTACAGTCAACGGTTCGGGACAGTAACCACACAGTGGAGCAGGGTCGCCCACTTAATAAGTGGTGGTGGCTGAACCGACAGCGGTCTACGCGCAGCCGGGAGTGGCCGTGTGGTCTAAGAAGACTTGCGGAGCACGCGGTTGATCGCCGTCGAAGGATCGAGTCCTCCTCCGCGCGAACGCGCGTGCGCGCGCGCTCGTATGTGTGTGTGTGTGTTTTGTCCTTAGGTTAGTTCAAGTAGTTTGCAAACCTACGGACTGATAAACGCAGTAGTTAGGTCCCATTGATTTGCAAACATCTGAGTCGTCTAGTTTCAAAACCAGATAAGTCACATTTTGCTACTTTTTCAGGAACAATAAGAACCTAAATATTCAAACAAATAATGCACATACAATACCCGTGTTTTTTTATTTAAGATGATAGAAAATGGAAATGAGCGTATGGCTTTTCTTGGCCGGGAGATCCCTTACGGGATTGTTCGGCCGCCTGAGTGTAAGTCTTTCTATTTGACGCCGCGTGGGCGACTTACGTGCCAATGACGATGAGATGATGATGATGATTAGGAAAACACACAACACCCAGTCCCCTGCCGGGAATCGAACCCGCGTCTCCTGCGTGGTAGTCAGTGATGCTGCCACTGAGCTACGGAGGCGGACAAGTTGATACGAGATTGCTACATTATCAACATAAATGTTATGTTCGACCAAGTATTATGTTTTGAGAAAAAAATTATTTATTTTTGAATCTATCTGGTTTTGCAACTAAAGTTTTCAATTCACTTGGTTTTGAAAGCAGCATTTATGACTTTGTGGTTTTTGAAACTAAGTTGGAATTAAAATAAGTTTTTTGCTACATGCTTAGAGTGTGTTTCTTCCTAGCAGATTTAGGACTCTGTATTGGGCGATTATCCATTGATGAAGACACTCATATAAAAGTTTTAAAAACCAAAAGTAGTCAAACACAACACTGACAGACAACAACAGTTGCTAATAATGAAGCCGGCAGCAAGTTGCGACACTATCGCTGTGGCAGAAGGTGCGACTTCCCTACAGCAATCTATCTGCTTTCTATACAAACTTTAGTGACCTACCCAATTTTGAAACAAGTCGCCAACTTTCTTTATGTGATATACCTCTATATTTTTTTAAGGTTACAACTTGGCTATTTGCTAGATCTGTATTTTAATAATCAGAATATAACGTAAACAGAACATAGAGAGAGGGAAAAAGAGATCTATCTGGTTTTGAAACTAGACGACTCATTTGAACAATATACCTGTCACGCGGAAACTAATCAGCATTGCTAATGTACGCCAATTAATTTTCTCCAGTGAGTGTAGCATTGTAATGTTAGGAACTTGTTCGACGGCCACAGTCTTTACACGAGTTTCGGCAAATATTACAGACCCCCTAATTCTGCCTCCCGTTCCTCCTGAAATTCCCCAGTTTGCCACCCCGTAAATACGGCCCTGCATACAAATGGCCGCCGTCAGGAAATTCAAAAAAATTGCGAAATCCCTTTAGCTTAAGTACACGCTGAATTTCTACTGAGTCGATTTCGTGGCTCGTACAAGATTAAGTGACTACGTGTTTGTTATTTGAACAGGTAATTGGCTTATTGACAATCATATATCATTCCTTACGTCATTCTGTTTTACTGTTTTCGAAACGTGCAACTAAGGCTCTGGTTGTAGAGCTTCCTCTCCGCGAAATGAATCACCTAAAG
Organism: Locusta migratoria; assembly: GCA_026315105.1. Classification (NCBI taxonomy): domain Eukaryota; kingdom Metazoa; phylum Arthropoda; class Insecta; order Orthoptera; family Acrididae; genus Locusta; species Locusta migratoria. Next base: position 569,348,862 of record CM048746.1, read on the forward strand.
TAATGTAACAGTACTCTACCAAACACTCGACCTTTCCCTGCCGTGCGTGATGTGTGTGATGGATGGGGGAGCCGACCACTGCACGACTGTTAGCGACATCCGTGCAAACACAGCCCGGCCTATTTGCTCACTCGTCTGTTTGAACGAGTGGCACAAGTGGCGGAAACCTCGCCCATGTTGCTATGCGCCACTTCTGACTTTGGGAGATACGCTGTTGCCAACGAGCTCTTTCTCTGACGATTTAAACATATACGAATATAATTAAGCACAAATTGCCGTAACTGAGAAAATTTTGTATTCTCGATCAGACATAAATAAAATGTTGAGTGATAAAGCACACTCAAAATGTTAATGTGTGTAATGGAATGAATAAAACATGACAGCACCAAACAATTTCTTTTCAAATCCAGAAATTTCTTCAAAATTGATGTCACATTTAGTGATAAAGCAGGTTTCAACTTGTTTTTTTTTTTTTTTTTTTTTTTTTTAAAGGGCTGCATAAAGCATTCCCATCGCACAGTTGCATCTTCAGGAGTCTGATCCCGATCACATACACGACTAAAAATAATTAAAAAGAATATTCCTGGACAGCTGTATTTGTACCCAGTTTCTTGATTTTACAAATATACAGGGTGTACTATAGCCACGGTGGAGTAGCTGAGCACTCTACGGCGCCTTGCTGCGGAGCAGACGGTTGCTCGAGCCTTCTTCAGGCATGGGAGTGTGTGGTTCTCCTTAGGCTGGTTCAAAATGTTCAAATGTTCGTTAAGCTTAAGGGACTTAACTACGGGGTCATCAGTCCCTAAACTTACAAACTACTTATGAACTACTTACGAACTAGGACGGCACAAATATCCATGCCCGAGGGGGGATTCGAACCCCCGACCGTAGTAGCCGTGCAGACCGTGACTGAAGCGCCTTAGTCCCCTCGGCCACCGCGGCCGGCCCTTAGGCTGGTGTAAGTAGTTTGCAAGCCTAGAAACTGATAACCACAAAATTTAAGTCCCTTAGATTTACAAACGATTGAACATCTTTTGTTGTATTGTAATTAATTGCGAAAACTGACACGGATTTACCAATTAGATTATGCCATAGTGACGACTGCCATGGTGAATTTTAAACATTCATGCTGAGAAGTGCATTCAGTACAAACTCGAAGTTAACTTGCGGGTAGAAATAACCAGTTCCAGAATGAAACTATCACTCTGCAGCGGAGTGTGCGCTGATATGAAACTTACCGGCAAATTAAAATTGTGATCCGGGATTAGGACTCGAACCTGGGACCTTTGCCTTTCGCGGGCAAGCGCTCTTCCACTGAACTATCCCGACACGAGCTCAGTGGTAGAGCGCTTGCTGGCGAAAGGCAAAGGTCCCAGGTTCGAGTTCCGGTTACGGCACATACGACTCGTTTCAAATAGCCAGTTGTTTGTTATTAGGCCTGAAATTTCTTATTCTCGCTTAAATACGCTAGTATACACTGTGTTTCAGAGAAATATTAGGCGACACACCTCTTGATATGTGAGATTTTAATTATGAGTGCGTACTCTGCACCTCTTTCTCGTCAGACGATCCCCGGAAGTAGGCCCTCTCGGTCAGCTGATCTTCCTCAACTTGGATTCCTTCTTATCGAGCATCTTTTGTACACGATACACGTTGTCGATTCAGAGCGATACTGTCCTAACTAGTATTTCGTTATTTTACTCTATGACAAACTGGGAGTTCCAGTATTTCCTAAAAAATCACGTAACCACAGTGAAAGATTGTTAGGATAGTCTGTTGTTCTATTTATCTATTATTAAGTACTTTGAGGTAGAAAATATTACACAAGTTATTAAAATATTTCTCAATGCAAACTGGTTCACCAGTCTCTACACTTGCAAACGATTTGAACTTGTCCAAAAACTATTTCAGAGACGCAGTTTTTAATAAAGGTATTGATGTGTGTTATTAATGCCGTTTCTCTGAACTGTTGATTTGTCAGGAGTTCAAAGGATCTCCTAGGGTGAATTCTTGCAAATTTTGACTTCGTTCGAAAAACGGTTGGAGCCATGTGTATGGCAAAAAAAGATGTGATTAATAGAAATAAAGAATCCCTGAGACGGATTTACTTCTCAAATATGTCAAAGACATTATTGATAGATGTGAAGCATTGAATTAAAATTTGTGGTGCGGCCGGGAATCGAACCCGGACCTCCATGCTTACTAGGCAGACGTCTTAACCGGGTTCGATTCCCGGCCGCACCACAAATTTTAATTCAATGCTTCACATCTATCAATAATGTCTTTGACATATTTGAGACGTAAATCCGTCTCAGGGATTCTTTATTTCTATTAATTGATATTTATATCACCGTAACAGGATTGTTCCACCATGTCCATTGCTGAGGTGCTATTCCGCTGCATGGAGAGCCTTGGCAGTAGTGGCAATTATCTTTGGAACAAAGAAGCTGAATTAAAGTTTGTGTTGTGGAGGAAGATCGTACATAGACTATTCCGAGGCGCCTTAATCGTTAGTGGTGTGGTAGTCTAACGGTTAAGACGTCTGCCTAGTAAGCATGGAGGTCCGGGTTCGATTCCCGGCCGCACCACAAATTTTAATTCAATGCTTCACATCTATCAACAAGATGTGATGTTTGTGAAACTTGTGGGACTTAACTGGGGGGTGATGAGTCACTAAACTTACTAACTACTTATGAACTCGCTTATACTAAAGAGCACAAACATCCATGCCAGAGGGGGGGGATTCGAACCCCCGACGGGGAACGGCTTCGTGCATCGCAGCATAGCGCCTCAATGCGCTCAGCCGCTCCGCCGCGGCAATAAGATATATCACTCCTGAATACAAACTGCATCCACTTATTTAGACAAAGTTTGTGAAATTAGCCCCTGGTCTGAATTGTGCAGATACGATAAATGTTTCTGGCAAGTAAATGATTTGCTAACAACCGAAAGTATTCTCATTACTCTAAAGAAGAGCTTCGCCAAATATTTTGTGTGGGGAGTGGTGTCATATGGAACCGAAACGTGGACAATCAGACAGAAAGAACAAAAATATTTAAAAAGTTTGGAAATTGGCTATGGAGAAGAATGGAAAAAGAGAAATAGACCGACCGAATGAAAAATGAGGAGGTGTTGATCAGGGTAGGAGAGGAAAGGACCTCCTTTAGGACAATCCAGAAGAGGAAAACATCTTGTTGGAGCACATTTTACGTAGGAATTGTCTGCTGCTCAGAATAATGGAAGAAAAAGTAGAAGGAAGAAGAGGGAGAGGAAGGAGAAGATTTGGAATGCTGACTGACCTGAAGAAAAGAAGGAACTACAGGCAAATGGGGGAGGATGCCCAGAACAGAGCGATGTGGAGGACGTCCAGTTGAAACCTGTCTGAGGACACACCTACTCAAAGAAGAAGATAAATGTTAGAAAAATAAGCCTTCAAAGTTTTCTATCAATGTACGAAGCCAAATGACAAACTTGAAACTTTCATATTTTCGCTCAGAACTTCCGACCCGGTCCTTTCGCGATCAGATTTCACCACCTCGGGAACACTTAGTAAAACCTTAAGAGTTGCGCCAGATGTGTCATTTGTCTTACAAAGACGATGTTTTCATCCACAGAAGTTAATTATGACCTTGGTAACAATGTGTAAAATCTAAATGTACGGCTTTCGATATCACAAACAGCACCACTCACGGTAAGGTAGGAAATGGTGTCCTCTGCAGGGAAGGTGTCAAAATCAAAAGGAAGCGCCTCGGTCAGCATTGCACGACGCGGAACTTGCAACTGCACAGGGCAGATGATTTCTGGTACTGTGATTGCCGCTCACAGATGGTCGTGTTGAGCAGGCATTAATTGGCCGCACATTATCTGCCCTCTAATGGATATGGCGGGGCCCATTCGTCATTCCGGTTCGTTTAGAGAGCGAGGCATCTCACACGAGAATGCGGGGCGCGACCAGAGGTCAAGTGGGCGAGTTAAGGCTGCCCATCGTCCCCCGGCACGTGTCAAGGAGCCAAGTCACGTGATGTTTACATCTCTTTTCCATACATCGCCTGACTGGTTTCCGTGTCAACCGGTGCTAGCTGTTTTATAAAAGATGATTTACGACGCGCCACAAACCAGTGTGCGAAATGAAGAAGAATAGACGACTGAGGTTTCAGTGCACGAGAAATGACCCCTGCAGTGACCTTTATAAAGATGTGAGTATTGTAAGATATCGCAGACAGCACATACATACACCACTGAACGTACCTGCAAAATTTTGTCAATGTGTGACAAGTTGTTCAGAGGAAACGTTATAAACACCAAGATTAATTGTACGCCTGGGAATTCGATTCCTTAAATAATTCAAATGTTTGTAGAGCTTATGGGACTTAACTACGGGGTCATCAGTCCCTAAACTTACAAACTACTTATGAACTAGCTAATACTAAGGACGGCACAAATATCCATGCCCGATGGGGGATTCGAACCCTCGACCGTAGTGGCCGTGCAGATTGTGACTGACGCGCCGCAGAACGCTCGGCGACCGCGGCCGGCCCTTAAATAATTCGGAGAGTCACTGGCTATAAGGCAGGGCAGGGCAGGATTACTTGCATGTGTGCTGATGTGACCCTTTTCTTGGGCTTATCATTATGCACCAATGATTTAATCTTGTGTTTCTCTGGTTAAATTTACAAAATATTTCTGCAGGGGGAAGTTAAATCCTCCAGTTGACTGGAGGACTCGATACGATGGACTTGTAGGCCACTATGAAAATCTATATTACTAGAAAGTAGGCCTACAGCGCCGGCCGCGGTGGCCGAGGGGACTGAGGCGCTTCAGTCACGGTCTACACGCCCACTACGGTCGGGGGTTCGAATCCCCCCTCGGGTATGGATATTTGTGCCGTCCTAGTTGGTAAGTAGTTCATAAGTAGTTTGTAAGTTTAGGGACTAATGACCCCGTAGTTAAGTCCCATAAGCTTTACAAACATTTGAACATTTTAGGCCTACAGCATGGCCGCGTGGTCTACGGCGTCACGCTACGGACTGGACGGCAGTTCCCGTCACAGGTTTGAGCCTCTCTTTCGGGCATGGCTGTGTGTTGTCCTTAGTGTAAGTTAGTTTAAGTACTTTGTAAGCGTAGGGACTGATGACCAACGTACTTTGGTCCAATAGGTTTACAAACGTTCAAAAACAAATGGTTGTTTGTGCAAAACCGTTAGACTCCGAAAGTTCTTGACCGATTGCTTTGAAATTTTGTCACGTCATTGCATTCCAATACAGGAAGGTTTTTAGATATCTCCTTCTTCAATATATGATAACTTTTTGCGATTTTTGAAGTATCCGCTCTCCATAATGAAATTTATGAATCACATTAAAAAAGAAAAGGTTCACAATCGCACGAATATATAACACAAGGCTGTGTCAAAATTTCAAAGCATTCAGTCAAGAACTTTCGTAGACGTCAGATTTTGAAGATAACAGTAAAAAAGCCCCTAGATTGGAGTTGTAATGGGAGGTAGAGTAGGAAAGAGGGGGTACATATTGTCGAACAGAAGGGGTGAAGGGGAGATAAACAGAGTGTGATAATAAGGAGGGAGAGGAGATTGATATGCACAGAAAGATGGGGAAGGACGATCGGTTGAACGAAGAGAGGGAGTACAGGATGTATATCCCATTCCAGTTCACAAATGAAATTAGACATATTAGAAATGTGTGCTTCCTTTCTACTTTCTTTCCAACATAATCTACAACAAGTCACAACACGTTCAAAAAATGTTCAAATGTTTGTAGAGTCTATGGGACTTAACTACGGGGTCATCAGTCCCTAAACTTACAAACTACTTATGAACTACTTACAACTAAGGACGGCACAAATATCCATGCCCGAGGGGGGATTCGAACCCCCGACCGTAATGGCCGTGCAGACCGTGACTGGAGCGCCACAACACGTGACTAGGTACAGTTCGCCTATATCAACAAAGATGGATCTGTGTTTGTGTGCGTGCAGTATGCATGAACATTCCCGATAAACTCCAAGACGGCTGGACCAAGTTCGATGCAATCTTCAGGAAATCTTCAGATTAGCGCAGTGGGTGATACTGTGAAGTTTGGTAGCGTTTGTATCAAGATATTTATCAACATATACGTAAAGTTTACGTCTGGCATTTAGGATGACAGTAGCGACCCTAGCAGAGAAAGAGCCAACCGTTTGTATCTTTAGCACGTCGTTCCTCTCATGGTGTAGCCAGAGAAGGGAACGATCTGGGGTCATCTTGCGGCATTATAATCAGCTTTTCCTCGCTTAGAGACGCTGGTGGCATTTTGTTTATTTCGTTTCATTTTGGTCCCATGAGCAGCTAGGGAAAAACGGTCGAGCGAGACAGCGTTGCAAGCCTAGACAGGCCGAATACAACAGAGCTGTGGCTGATCTTCAAAGATTGCCCACTAACGTCTGTTCCACCTGAACAGCCATGGATCTGCTCGGCGTGCTACTCAGGTTTATATAAATGAGGTTTGTACCGTTCTCGCGACTTAAGCCAAGATCCGCGGCCACTGTAGCATACAACGTTCCACCGTCGCGCCGTGCGGTGGTTGCTGAAGCATGCACAGAACTTACGGTGTGGAGGACTGTTGGCGCGACACAGCCCCCGGTTCAGGAATCCCGGGTTCGCTAAGTCCGCACCAAGAAAATTTCATCACATTTCATCTACGCTAATCTTACGGGGCTAATCAAGGAACTTTATTACCAGAGGTTTCATAGATAAATGAATTCCTATTTCCTTCGTCACGCCTAATTTGAGAACGCTGACCAGTTTGGCACATCTTTATTTTGTCATCTTTGTAATTCTCAGGACAAGATTTGTATGATACAAAATTGTCGCAAAATTGGAAAATTTGAGAAAAATGAAAGTGCGTTTTTCAACGTGTCCCCATGCTTCTACTGCATACAAATCTCTAGTTTTGTTCCGATCTATGAAATTTTGGATAGTTGACATTCAGAACAAGAGGAAAGTAACTGTCTACATATATTCTCAGCAATACACCGTAAGGTGCATGGCGTTGGGTACACTGTACCACTACTAGGCATTTCCTTTCCTATTTCATTTCCAAATGGAACGAGGGAAAAAAAGAAAGTTTATGTTTCTGTAAGAGGCCTAATTGCCCTTGTCTTTGTTATTTTTATGCGAAATGTAAGTAGGCGGCAGCAAGATCGTTTTGCAGTCAGCTTCAAATTACAGCCCTCTAAATTTCCTCAACTGAATTTCTCGACAAGAACGTCGTCTTTCCTCCAGCGAATCCCATTTGAGTTCTCGGAGCATTTCTGTGACACTCGCACATTGGTGGAACCTACCAGTAACGAACCTAGCTGCTTGCCTCTGAACTGCTTCCATGTCTTCCTTTAAATACACTACTGGTCATTAAAATTTTTGCTGCACTAAGAAGAAATGCAGATGAAAAACGGGTATTCATTGGACAAATATATTATACTACAAATGACATGTGATAACATTTTCACGCAATTTGGCTGCATAGATCCTGAGAAATCAGTACCCAGAACAAAGACCTCTGGTCGTAATAACGGCCTTGATACGTCTGGGCATTGAGTCAAACAGAGCTTGGATTGCGTATACAGGTACAGATACCCATGCAGCTTCAACACGATACCACAGTTCATCAAGAGTTGTGACTGGTGTATTGTGACGAAACAGTCGCTCGGCAACCATTGACCACACGTTTTCAATTGTTAAGAGATCTGGTGAATGTGCTGGCCAGGGCAGCAGTAGAACATTGTCCGTATCCAGAAAGGCAAGTACAGGACCTGCAACATGCGGTCATGCATTATCCTGCTGAAATGTAGGGTTTCACTGCGATCGAATGAAGGGTAGAGCCGCGGGTCGTAACACATATGAAATGTAACGGCCACTGTTCAAAGTGCCGTCGATGCGAACAAGAGGTGACCGAGACGTGTAACAAATGGCACCCCATACCATTACGCCGGGTGATACGCCAGTATGGAGACGACGAATACACGCTTCCAATGTGCGTTTACCGCGATGTCGCCAAACACGGATGCGACTATCATGATGCTGTAAACAGAACCTTCATTCATTCGAAAACATGACTTTTGCCATTCGTGTAACTAGGTTCGTTGTTGAGTACACCATCGAAGGGACTCCTGTCTTTACTGCAGCGTCAAGGGTAATCGCAGTCATGGTCTCCGAGCTGATAGTCCATGCTGCTGCAAACGTCGTCGAACTGTTCGTGCAGATGGTTGTCGTCTTGCAAACGTCCCCATCTGTTGCCTCAGGGATCGAGACATGGCTGCATGATCCGTTACAGCCATGCGGATAAGATGCCTGTCATCTCGACTGCTAGTGATACGAGGCCGTTGGGGTCCAGCAAGATTGCCTTCCTGAACCCACCGATTCAGCAAACAGTCATTGGAACGCGACCAGTGAGAGCAGCAATGTCGCGATACGATAAACCGCATTCGCTATAGGCTACAATCCGACCTTTATCGAAGTCGGAAACGTGATGGTACGAATTTCTCCTCCTTACACGATGCATCACAACGTTTCACCAGGCAACGCCGGTCAACTGCTGTTTGTGTATGAGAATTCGGTTGGAAACTTTTCTCATGTCAGCCAGCACGTACTAGATGCCACCGGCGCCAACCTTGTGTTAATGCTCTGAAAAGCTAATAGTTTGCATTTCACAACGTATTCTTCCTGTCGGTTGAATTTAGGGTCTGTAGCACGTCATCTTGGTGGTGTAGCAATTTTAATGGCCAGAAGTGTATATCTGCTGTGGGTACCAAACTCTTGAGCAATAGGCCTACTCAAGACGTGGTCGTACAAGCGTTTTATACGTGGTATCCTTTACGGGTGAAGTACATCTTCCCAAAATTCTCCCAATAAACGGAAGTCGGCTTTCCACCTTACGCATAACTGTTCTTACATATTCGTTCCATTTAATATTGCTCTGCAATGTTATGCCTAGATATTTGAACGACGCGACTGCATCAAGAAGCTCACTACTAATGCTATATTCGGACATTATGGGACTGTTTTTCCTACTCATGCGCTTCACCTTACATTTTTCTACGTTTAGAGCTAGCTGCCATTCTTTACACCAACTAGAAATTTTGTCTTAGTCATGCTGTATGTTAATACAGTCAATTAATGACGAAACTTTAGAAAGGTGAACAGGAGAAGCGTAACAGCTTTAAGATAATTGTAGAACGACATATTGGCCATAGCTGTTTATTTTTTCTCAATGCTACCGGTTTCGGTCAGTTTACCATTATCAAGCTTTAGTCTGAAGTAGATTAAAGTTAGATTAACAAAAAAGTACAGTAAGTTACATGTGAGATACTTACAGAGATTAGCTAATAGCTTAACCTGTCGTAACAAAATTGTAAAATAAGTATTTGTTGTCATTGCTCTAATCATTAATATTACCACTGTGGCTGACTGCTACAGACTGAAGTATACATTGATGAGTGTGCAATAAAATTATTTTAAAAACCAAAGATAACGAACATGCTTGCATTAAATCTCATTGCGCAAAGGTTATAGGGTGTACAGTTATGATATGTCTATGACCATCTCTGGTCTTCATTAGGATCTAGGAGTGATGTGTCTATAAACAAGTGCTATACAACATGATGAAGTGGGAGTATGATACACAGAACACCAAAAATAACAGAAGTGCAAAGACCATGTTATCACACGGAAACAGAACGACAGCAGCGCTACTAGCGGCCTGGCAGTGAACTTTCAATCCGAAAAATGTGTCGCGAAAATCCATATGTTTACTTCTAAATACACGAATGAGAAAAAGTTATATTGGTGTTAGATGACAATATTTTTCATTTATTCTTTTTTGAGACCTAGCAAAGTAATATATACGAGAAATTTAAATCAAAAACTAACATTAATTGCTTGTGGCTGTTGTTTACAGTCGGCCAAACTTTGTAAATGATGTCGTGGTAATCTTTTTGACCGTAAAATTGTTTGTTTCTAAAACTCGGTACTGCGATTTTCACCATGTGGCGTTATACATGGAAATAAATGTGATTTTACGCATGTCAGACTAAAAATACGCTAAGGCACAATTTTATCCACTCATGTGACCAAAAGAGGAACAGTAGGTTGTACAAATAAATAATTTTACAGCCATATACACTGTCCTGCAAACAAGAATGTAGGCCCACTGTAACGTCTACAAAAAACAATTTATTTTTATTTATGTTGATTACGATTTATGCATCTTCAGTCATATGAAATGGAACTTCTGTACAGTTCAAATAAATGAAACTTATGAGACCCACAAAACGCACACAGAAGATCGCAATTAGGAAGACGTTGCTGTAGAACCTCAGCACACAACACCAACTACGAATCAAAACAAATATGGAGGACTGTACAGCGTAAATCATCCAATAGGAAAGCGAGATGAAAAATCGCAACGCTCTCAACGCTCTATGTGGCCTGGCAGCGAACCAACGTCGTGTTACCAGAAATCCTTATATGAGTTTCACCCCCCTGGTATGATATGTACATCTGCACCGCCATGGAGCTGTGATGTTAATATACTCTACAATTTGTAGCTATGAATTACATCAATAAATAAAACATCGAGTGACTTATTTAGGCTATGTGACGAAAAACGTAATTTCAGTTATTGAAGTAAAGATTAACGTAATTAAGAAACCTTTTGAGTTAATTGTCAAACAGTACAGAGTATGAAACTAAAAGTAACATGGTAGTGTTATTTCTATTAATCTGAACATAAAAATCTGAAGTGAAAAACTTGATAGCAGATCTTTGTTTTGGTGAGTGTAAACATAGCATAGTTATAGCATATTAAGTTAATTTCCCAACAGTAAAAATAAAACGTGTGAACCAAAGTCTTTGTTAATGTTTCTTCCTAACAGTTACTAATTTACCAGACCATTGTCACTTTAAGATACTGGAATGTGTGATACTTCCAAACTATTTTGAGTGTTCTTTAAAATATCAACTTTTAGTAACTCACTACCTTAACATAGGAACTGTAAAATCTGTTCATTTTAATAAATTGTAGGTTAAGTAGCAATTGATTTTATTGATTCTCCCAGTTTTTCCACGTACACCTATTTTTCTCAAATAGTTAGATGTGAGGTTTCACGCACACAAAACAATCGAAACCTAAGGACTTGTTATAGAAATGCTTTCGGTCACGTGATCGATGACGTCACTTCCGTCACGTTTTTCGCTCACTCGAATTTTTCTGACTCCCAGAGCATAAGCGTCTCTATGTCAAAATGTCTAGATTGCATACCTTAAGAGTTACGAACAGTTCATCTTCTCCACTTTAGAACATCTCTCTTCTACTGTCAATGATAATGTATTCTGAAGTACACGTACTGTCGTCGTTTTGGTCCACAGTACCTTCTCCTAAAATATGGCTAGGAAATAGCTTACTGCAGAAGGTTTTTGTTTCACACTCTCAAAGATGAGTACATGCGCATAGCGCCGTTTGATGACATTTCGGAGATCGGTTTTTAAATAAACATTGATCTACTAAGACACCTCTTCAACCTGTAGAAGTGTGTAACATGAAATGTGGAACATCTGGCATGTAGTTGCGCAAGCAGTCGTCGGTATTCTGAAGCGTAGTTCTGTTCAGAAGTGACGGGTTGCTACCGATGTGTACTTTCTGCATGGAAACGATTGCATGCTTGCGCGACTAGTGATATTCTGATGTGTAGATCCTGTGTACATACGACAGTTGCTTACTATACTACACAGATTTCGAGGTGATCGCGAGTGATATACTCAGTGGTTCAGCGAACATCCGGAAAATAAGTTGTGCGAATTGTAGATTCCATGTTGTTCGTTTCTCTCTCGAATCAGATTATTTTATGTGCGGACTCTAAAGTATTATACCGTATCAAAAACTTCGTAAATGGTTCACACAGTATGAATACATTGCAAAGTGTTGTCCAGCTACTGTCGAGGTACAATATTTCTCTTCTGAACCGCTGTGGTTGGCAGATCTACAGTAATAAACAGTATGAAACGACGATGGAGGTTATGTGAGAAATAAATACCACTCGCAGACCCAGACGGAATTCACAATACGAAGGCGGCTGTTCGCAGATTGAGCGGTCTTTCGTCACTGTCTGTTTCGTACGTTAGAGGCGGTTAGCGAGGCTGAGGAAAACCTCAACAGCTAACAACCAAGGTTGTATACTAGTTGATCTATCAGTAGGATTCATCCAATACATGATGCTATCAGTCATGGAAGTGTGTGATGTCTAACAAACTAGCCAAGGTGGACTTGTTCCCAGGAGATAAGTAGGATTCTCAGTCATATTTGTAATAGCTCATTAAAGCAGGGTATTTTCCCGGATAGACTGAAATATGGTATCGTTAAACCTTTGCATAAAAAAAGGGGATACATACGATGTCAACAAGTACCGGCCCATCTCACTTCTGACAGCTTTATCAAAAATTTTTGAGAAAGTTATGTATTCTCGAGTTGCTTCACACATTAGTAAAAATAAAGTTCTAACAAAATGTCAGTTTGGTTTTCAAAAAAGCTTTTCAACTGAAAATGCTACATATACCTTCACTGATGAAATATTAAATGCTTTGAATAACCGGACATCACCAGTTGGGTTTTTTGTGATCTCTCAAAGGCTTTTGATTGTGTAAATCATGAGATTCTTCTAGATAAGCTTAAGTATTGTGGTATGAGTGGGACAGTGCACAAATAATGGTTTAAATCATACTTAACTGGAAGAGTGCAGAAAGTTGAAATAAGCAGTTCACATGATGTAGTTGAGACAATTAATTCTTCTAACTGGGGAGTTATCAAAAATGGGGTCCCACAAGGTTCGGTCTTGGGTCCTTTGCTGTTCTTAATATATATTAATGACTTGCCATTCTACCTTCACGAAGATGCTAAGCTAGTGCTTTTTTCTGATGATACAAGTATAGCTATCACACCTGACAAACAGGAATTAATGAAATTGTAAATGATATCTTCCAGAAAGTTATTAAGTGGTTCTCTAAAAATGGACTCTCATTAAACTTTGATAAAACCCAGTATATACAGTTTCATACAGTAAATGGCATGACACCATTAATAAATTTAGACTTTGAACATAAATCTGTAGCTAAGGTAGAATATTCAAAATTTTTAGGTGTCTGCATTGACGAGGGACTGAATTGGAAGAAACATATTGAAGATCTCCTGAAACGTCTGAGTTCAGCTACTTATGCTATCAGAGTAATTGCAAAATTTGGTGATATACATCTCAGTAAATTAGCTTACTACGCCTATTTTCATTCACTGCTTTCATATGGGATCATATTCTGGGGCAATTCAACATTGAGTAAAAGAGTATTCATTGCACAAATGCGTGTAATCAGAATAATCGCTGGAGCCCACCTAAGAGCATCCTGCAGACATTTATTTAGGGATCTAGGGAACTCACTATAGCTTCACAATATATATATTCACTCATGAAATTTGTTATTAACAATCTGACCCAATTCAAAAGTAATAGCAGTGTGCATAGCTACAACACTAGGAGAAAGGATGATATTCACTATTCAAGGTTAAGTCTTACTTTGGCTCAGAAAGGGGTGAATTATGCTGCCACAAAAGTCTTTGGTCACTTACCAAGTTGCATCAAAAGTCTGACAGATAGCCAACTAGTATTTAAAAAGAAATTAAAGGAATTTCTGAATGGCAACTCCTTCTACAATGTAAATGAACTTTTAGATAAAACTTAAAAAAAAATCCTTAACATATTGATTGTCAAGTTTAGACAACATTTACTAGACTGACACGTTCCACATCATTACGAATTGTCGTATATATGACCTATGGAACAAGTAATAATCTAATCTAATCAATCCACTGCATGAAAGAGCGGAAGCAGGCACTTGTAAGGAGTCTGCAGCATTACAAAGAGACGATGCGGGTCGTCTTGGAGCCCCCAGGAAGATGAAATACAAGAAACAAAGTTACCTGGCTCATTTCAACGTAAACTGTCTAGTAAAAACCGGAAAATTAAACACGTTACCGATAATTTTAAAAAATCACAATGTTTCATAGCAGCTCTACAAGGAATCAGATTCAAGGAAGAAAACAGTGTTGATTCTAGAGACTTTAAAATGTACGAAGGAAAGGTAGACAAAAAGGTTATGAAAAATACACTACACCTTGGAACTGGCTTCACAATACGCAAAAATATTTTAGACCCCATTTTCAACTTTACATAACAACCAGAAAGATTCTCAACACTTACTTTCAAATCTCCAAAATAAATTTTCCACCAGCGTGAATTCTCATGCACCCAGAAATGAAAACAGTAAGGAGGAACACAGAGTAAGACGTTTTCGGGGCCACACACAACAGAAAACCACATTATACTTACGGGGGACTTCATTGCCTAGGAAGCGATAATCATTGATCAAAAATCTCAAGAGAATAAAAAAAAATAATAAAAAAGAAAAACAAGAAGAGCAACTCCTCTTTCAGATTAATAAAGACTTTACAAATAATATAACACAATAAATTTTATAAGATCTTTAATCAAAAAATAACCAAATGCAATCCACCGACACTACAAGTCCAAGACAAAAAAAGGAAATAGTGCCCACAATAACAGGAATAACTCAACATATTGGCAGAGTATTTCAGACACATTCTGAACTGTGAAGAACTCGTAGCAAAATTGGACTATAGCCCCTCTACAACATCCAACTCAAATACTTACCCACTGTTGAACTACAGTCATTTCAAATCTCGAAAACTGTAAGGCCTCATCAGTAAACCGAGTCACAACTGAATTTTGGAAAAATGCCACAGGTATCTCTCCAAAACTGCTGGAAGAAGAAAAAATCTCTAATGAAAGACAGAGGTCACCGACTAACTATATAAGAAAGAGTCCAAAACAGATCCCAGCCAGAGGTAACTCACAAGATAGTCTTGGAGGGTTTCTTTATTCTGATTTACTGCTTTGGCCAGACGTAAATCGATTACCTCCAAATTGGATGTAATGAATTTTGTGAGCTAGGATGTATAAGGCAATTTCCGTTTTGCCCACAGCATTAGAAGTAATTGTGATTTGGTCGCCGTATAAAATCTTCTTTAATAATCTTGTAACCGTGTAATAAATATTTTTGGCATCACATACTTCGATATACTCCAATCTTCTGCAGCATAAGTGATCTTCTTGTAACAATTTCATTTATTATATAGTATACTTTAAAATAAAGAGACGAAAACAGACTGTTGCATTTGACAACAAACTCACCATAAAATACAAAATGTTCACAATAATCACGTTCATATACATGAAACGTCTCATGAAACACTTATCTCGACTTATTATCCTTTTCCGTTGTTCGTAACTCCATAAAATTCATTTGTTATTTCAACAAGTATTTTTTTAATGCTCACTGGAAGTGTGTGACATTTTTTCACCATCCACTTTGCTGCATTTCTATTGTCTTTGACAACTCCACCACTCATCCGCTGTACAGTGTCCGATCTGCATAAAAGATCAAAACTGCGCACAGTATATGACAGACTCTACTAAATCTAGGATTTCAATTATTTTTAATATCAGTACCGGTAACTATTATTCACGACATCTTTCCTTTCGTGGCCCAGAATCTACTGGAACAAGCAATTTTGCTTGTTTCACTACAGACTACGCCCCATAAGGAAAGGAAAGATGTCATGAAAGAATCTCCTTACTATAATAGAATACACATTGCAATTTTTAATACATTAACTTAGGAAATCACTCAATTCTCTTAAGATTGTGGGTAATATTTAACAGAAAAAAAATCGTCAGTTTCATTTTTATGTGGCCTTTCTGCTTCTGCCAGCTCTAAATGTGATTTAATTCATTTCCAATTCGTGAAAGTTATATACTTTCAAGAATTTCTTGATACATACTTAAAGATGATCTACATTTATATAGGTTTTTTTTTAAGAGTGTTTGAAAACTTCACATAGGGAGCAACCAAATAAAACCTATGGAACAATACAATTTCTTTTTCTTTTTTTTTATCTCTGGTAAATTAAAATGTATATCCTAGCATCACAGTTTACTGAACGCGCCTTTCATTCAGCAACTCACACTGAATTATAAACAAACAAACAAAAAAAAAACAGATATTGTAATAAATGGTGAACACGGTTTTATAAATATCTACTTGGTACACCACTCATGTGTGGTTTTCTCTGAAAAAAAGAAAACAAAACAGTCCTCTCTGGACTACATCTGTTCAAAAAATGAAACAGTATAGTCAACCTGGGTTCTACCTGATCATGGACTAGACCACCCCTTAATATGGGTCCACCTATCCCAACAATCATACTACCATATAAATGGCTCAAGCTTGCTCTGAGTACTTGAGCTCCCTTTTCCTATCACAAATTCATCCCTTCATAAATAAGAACCACTTTCAAATCACTTCAAATAATCGCTAGATATATATTTCAGTTGTACCGTACAACTGAAAATGTCTTTCCTTGTTATCTTCTTTTACTCTTTGACAGATGCCACATGTTCTAATAATTGTCAAAACTTTCTTAGCCATATCTTTGAAGTAGTAAAATTTCTTTAAATGAGCTATACTCTTCCTTACACCAAAATGTCCATAACCTTTGTGTATAAAGTCTATCAGTTTACTCTGTACTTTGTTAGGAATACACAATATCCAACTTGAAGACTGGTTTGTTATTTTCCAAAAAAGAATATTTTGGTGTAACCTCCACACCTGATTTTCTTCTGCTATTTCTACATTTTCTGAATTTATCCCTCAGATTTTCATCCTCTTCTATTCCTGATTTTATCTCAGATACTAATGTTTTTATTTCCTGTTTTTTATTTGTAGTTTTTAGAAAGTTTACAGCAAATGTAAACTCTGGTCCTTCTGATCTCTCTAAATCATGTATGCCTAAAGGCGGTCTACACAAAGCAATATTTTGTGTTCCTTTTATATACTTTATCTCAATTTGGTATTGTTGAAGGAAAATTGCCCAACACATAAGTCTATTGTGCAGTAAAAGACTTTCGATGAGGAAAGACAATGCCTGATGATCCATGTAAACAATAACAGAAACTCCCCATAATAAATTTTGAAAATTTTTTAACTCCACGCTACTGCCAGTAATTCTTTTTCAGTAGGAGAGTATTTTAATTCATGTTTACTAAGACTTCTACTAGTAAAAGCTATTGTTCTGTGTTCCCCATCGTTTGAATTCCATTTGTCTTGAAATAACTCCACTGAATCCGAGGCATATAGATAGTTTAAAGATCTCTTGCATTCTTGGATGATGCAATATACCGGCATTTACTAAGGCTCTTTTTATATTTAAAAATGCTTTAGATTAATCCTCATCCCAACTCCAACACCCATTTTTCTTTAATAAATGTAATAAAGTGGGTTCATTTAATGAGTGCCTCTTCATGTATCTCCTGTAATAACCCACTAATCCAAAATATGAGTGTAATTGTTTCACATTTCTCTGTTCTGGACATTCCTCTATGGCTCTTATTTTCTCTGGATCTGGTCTAATTCCTTTTACTCCTACTAGGTGTTCTAAAAATTTTAAATCATCTCTACCAAAAAATGATTTCGATAATTTAATTGTGACTCCTTTGTCTAAAAATGAAACGTCTCATGAAACACTTATCTCGACTTATTGTCCCTTTGCGTTTTTCGCAACTCCATAAAATTCATTTGTTATTTCAACAAGTATTGTTTTTAATGTTCACTGGAAGTGTGTTTCTCAATGACATTTTTTCGCCATCCATTTTGCTGCATTTCTAATGTCTTTGACAACTCCATCACTCGTCTGCTCTGCACTGTCCGATCTACATAAAAGATCAAAACCTCGCACAGTATATGACTAACTCTACTAAATCTAAGATTTCAAATATTTTTAGATATCAGTACCGGTAACTATTATTCCCGACATCTTTCCTTTCGTGGCCTAGTATCCAGTGGAACAAGCAATTTTGCTTGTTTCACTAGAGTCTCTAAAGGCCTATTAAAAACTGAGTAGAACCCAAATTACATCATCAACTTTGAGAATACGAAGCGCATTTCAGGAAAGGGAGATCCGGCCAAGTACAAAACCTAAACCTTAAAAACATAAGGGCCTACCAGAAATCAAGAGGAAAGTCATATGTTGTCACTCTGATATACTTTAAAAAGGCATACGAATCAGTAGACCTTATATCCCTCACCTCTGTACTGGTGGAATTAGAGCTAGGCATAATAAACACAAACTTAATCACCAACACATACCAGAGTCACAATCATCGGAGAACTCTCCAGGACGTTTTTTGAGATAAAAGTAGGTGTGGGGCAAGGAGATGGGCCCCCCTACTGATGTTTAATTGTGCTCTGGAAAAACTAGTCAAAGAGTGTAATCAGGCTATGAACAAAAAAACAAAGGCACCAAAGTGAATTCCCTAGCATTTGTAGATGATATGGTCCTACTAGCAGAGAACTGGGAAAACGCCACAGAACAGATAGTCGAAGTACGAAAACGAGCAGAAAAGATAGGACTCAAAATCTCCTTTAAGAAGATGAAGATAACGACAAACTTAAAAAAAAAGACGAAAACAAATAATTGAAGTATCTTGGAGAATGGATCAGGTGGAATTCCGTGGAGAAAAAGACCGTGGCATTTAGAAGTTGAAATATACATATAACAAGAAATCCCTCTCATGGAATTCCAAAATGAGGCATTACAATGCAGTTATCAAGCCCAGTATGCAGTTGAAGCACTCTCCAAGATCAAAGAAAGAAAAACATTATGAATAATATTTGGCCCCATATTCGATAACTGTGACGTAATCCATGACCGTAAAACTTTCCGACACCATGAGAGTAAGAAGAAATTAGTTTTACTGACAAACCCTCGGAATGAATCCAAACAGACTGACAAAAACAACTTTCGACTTCTTCAGAAACAGAAAAACGGACTCAAATTTGTTTAAAAGAAACGGAGAAAGCTTTTGAAAGAAATCTAAAGCACTAAGTATGCTCATAGATAAAACTCAAGGAACTCAACTAAAGACAGAAAACAGAGGCTCCGAACATAGATCAAAACCGTTCGAAAGGTCCAGATCTCTGGAGGAGAAAGGTAATCAAGTTAAGAAATAATGAAACAATGTTGGGTTAAGAGAAAAGGACAGGACATTAAGAAGCCATTGATTTGTTGTACAAAAAAAAAGGAGAAACGGAAAGTAAAAATAAAAAATGTGCAGTCGAGGCACAAAAATACATGTAAGAACTTTTTAAGCAACCCCTTTTTAGAGATGGAACTTTTTTAACAATCTACGTAACAAAAGCAGCAATGGACGATTTGGCTCCGAGTGCAGGTCTAGCAGCAGAAGACCGATGATCAACGTACCTTCGCTGGAGTGGTGCTTCGTTCCATCAGTCCGCAGACGTTGTACATGCAGAGGATCACACCGTTCACGAGCAGCGACGCCAAGGCGGCCAGCATCTGTGGCGTGGACTCGGATGGTGGACCGGCACGATCTCTCTGTGGCTGCGATCAGCGTGTGTGCAGGTCCCGGACGAACGGCCGAGCAGTTGGCTGCTGGCCAGTTGGACGGGCGTCGGCGCCGTCAGAACAGACCTCCAGGGAGAGACGCGTCGTCGACGAAGGCGCCGCACAGAACGCCGGGCCACGGCGGTCCTAATGGCACCCGGCAGTTCCAATGTCCGCGTAGAGCCCACGTGCGCGCGAACGCCGAGGTAATTACATACGCGCTCGGCGACCGTCGGTGCTCTGGGAGTAATCTGTACCCGCAGCTGCCTTTTCTTCGGCTTCCGTTGATAAGCGGTGTGAATGGGTCGTGAACTCAACCCGCTGCTATCGACTAGCGTAAGACGCCGAGTTTGACCAAGGTCGCACTTCGTCAGTGAATTCCCCCCTCCCCTCCCCGCGCATCTTCTGCAGATCGTGGACGTTCTCCGCCAATAGGTTTCACGACAGTGTTCAGACGTTAAGCGTAATCAACAACGACTGCGTGTCTACTGGCCGACTTACCGGAAAAATTATGAAACAAAATAAATCTCTACAAAAAGATACGTTCGATACGTAAAAGGGCACGCTGTAAGAAATTGTCTCCAAAATTCTTACTCTGATCTCAGTATCTGCATTTTATTTTTATTTTTTATTGGATTTTTCTGTTCCATAGGACCCAATTGAGGAGTGGGACTCCATGGCCATGGAACAAGTCAATACAGTAACTGTTACACAAGAATGGTAATACAAAATTTTTAAGTAGTTCTTTGCACACGGCAATCTTAAGACAAAGTGAAAAGAATCAATAAAGAAAAAAATGAATTAGCTTAATTGTTTAATATTCACAGAATATATGACATCAACTGCGATTGGGCAAAGCTGAAAATGAGTACCCAGCCGGGATTCGAACCCGGGTCTCCTGCTTTCTAGGCAGTTGCGCTGACCCCTACACCACTGGGGACACAGTGATCACCGCACCTGCAAGGACTACCTAAGGACGCCTCCCGTCAGATACAAATACCCAGCTTCGCCCTGCCCACACTACTCAAACTCTTAGTCATTAAACTAATTCCCGTAAGAGTAAGGGCTTCATACTTGTCCACCCCTCCACACTAACGATAGGATCATTACCCGTCACCGGCATATTATATATGTGGCGTCTGTTCCGAAAGAACAGACGTCACTTCTGATCCTGCAGTTGATATCATATATTCTGTGAATATTAAATAATAACAACTGCAGGATCAGAAGTGACGTCTGTTCTTTCGGAACAGACGCCACATGTATATATATTAATTGTTTAACTTTTCTAGGAGTTCCTCGACAGAATAAAAGGAGTGAGCCATGAGGTAACTCTTCAATTTAGATTTGAAAGCTTGTTGATTAGTGCTGAGATTCTTTTGTTCTTGTGGCAGCTTATTGAAAATGGATGCCGCAGAAAACTGCACCCCCTTCTGCACAAGTGTTAAGGTGGTGTGATGCAAATGCAGATTCGACTTCTGTCTAGTATTCACCGAGTGAAAGCTACTAACTCGTGGGAATAAGCTGATATTATCAACAACGGTCGACATTAAAGAAAAAACGTATTGTGACGCCAGAGTCAAAATTCCCAGACTACTGAAAAGGGTTCGACATGACGTTCGTGAACTTACAACACATATTGCTCGAATGTGCTTACCTTTACCCATTGTGTATTTGCAAATTTCCTCCCACGTTACCTCCATATTCATGAAGGGCAGTAACAATTTCATTATTGGCAGTAAATTTATGATTTAATTCATTTTTGTACAAGGTGTGTGCTTTATTGTGCTTAATATGGTCTCCCGACATTTATTTGTTTGTTCATTTTAGTGAATAGATAATGATTTAAAGTATCAAACCTCTGCTTTATAATTTCATGTTACCATGTTTAATTAACTATTCCTTTTTTAACATTAATTTTGTGTTTGTTAAAACATTGGCTGCTCCCTTAAGGAGTGAGCAGTTCGATAAATTTCCATTACACAAGTAGTGTGGCCACTCGTCAGGTAATTTAGAGCAGCAGTGAGTGTTTTAACTAGCATTTGCAGATCTCTACTGCCAGAAATCTTACTTGAAAACTTAACAAGCTACTTTTAATCTTATAATCATTATAATGTCTCATTATGAATGTGACTGCTAACAAAGTATGTTCGCATCTGGACAAGAAAGTTGGTGGAAGAAATTTTGCAAATAGATCTTTATTTTAATGTTTTCCGCCCCAACTCCTGCATCATTTCTATGAGACTCTCCCGTCTGTGTGACGATAGTAAAAAAATTATCTGCCCCTCTCTGAAACTTATGTCCTTCGTCATTCCCACCTGGAGAGGATCGTACACTGCGCAACGATACTCCAAAATAGGACGCACAAGTGTAGTGTAGACAGTTTCTTTAGTAGAACTGTTGTATCTTCTAAGTGTTCTGCCAATGAAACGTAGTTTTCGGTTCACCTTCCCTACGATATTTTCTGTGTTCTCTTTAATTAAATTTGTTCGTAACTTTAATTCGTAAGTATTATATTTCACTGATTTATCGTTTAAGTGTAGTTTAACTGGTTTCTTTCAGATCTCATATGCGTGACTTCATTCACTATTTCAGGTCAATTGCCAATTTTTGCACCGTGCAGTAATTTATATAAATCGTTTTGTGTGGTGTCGCACAAGTCCAAAGTGCGCGCCACCTACTTTCACCGCGCGCCGCCATGCACGCACGGCGCGGCGTTCTTACGACGTCAGCCACGAGCGCCCTCTGGTACAACTCCGATCGTGGCTACCACTGAACGACATAGGAACCAGTTAACACTTCGGAATCAGATAGGCACCAGTGAAGACTTGGCTAACGGATAGGCATTAGGCAGACCTCTAGCTCAACTATGTATCAGCATTCTGCCGTACTGAACTATGTAAAAGTTAAGTATTGTTTAAATTCTGTGCAATATATATCTCGTTCTAATTTACTCTAGTGTTTCTAGTTTCTGCTCTCCCACTGGCTGCTCACCTCCATACCGCACAAGCGTGCATCCTTATTCCTGTGTCGTGTACTTTTCTACTCGGCCAACGACACCTACGACGGAAACGAGACACAAAAGCGGCGACGAGGCTGGGACACAAAATTTTGCGGTTGCTTTTGATCTTCTGGTGGCTTTACTAACCGACAGATGTAAGCATCATCCGCGAATAGTCTAAGACAGCTGCCCATGTTGTCATCTAAATCGTCTATAAAGATAAGAAACAGGTGGAGCCCTATAACACTTCTCTGGGGAACGCCAGGTATCACATCTGTTTTACTCGATCACTTTCTGTAATTTACTACGCACTGTGTCCTTTCCAGCAGGAAGTAACGAATCAAATCGCACAACTGAGACGATATGCCCTGAGCACATGTATCGTTTGAGGTATTATGTTTCACGTATACTTCTGTCTCAACTTTCTCGCTTCGCTGATCCAAGTTACAACCCTCTGTAGCTTCACGGTTCCGAACTGTAACGTCCAATGAAATATTACATATAAAAAGTTCTTTGCAGTGTGATCCCATGTGCCCATGCACGTTGAAAACGGCATTTCAGTTGAGTCCCTCGATGTTTCACAACACTGCACGGACAACATATTTATAACTTCCGTGACTCTGATTTTAATACATTTCTGCTCAAGCTAAAAAGGGTTCTAAGTTCACCTTATTGGAAGTACAAAAAAAAGTTTTATCTGGGGATTTCGACGTCGGTTGTGTAGGTGACTGTGCAAGAAAGAGGATGCTGTTGGATCTCTAATTCTTATCACCTATTGCAAACAGTATTCTTTCCAACGGATGTGCAAGGGAGCAGCAGCAAAACAGACATTTTGGTTCATTCTGCATTATTAGGGGGGCATTCTGTTAGTGAATGGCCTTTCAAGGCCATGATGCACAAATTTTAACTATAAAAGGGATTAGTGCTCAAACACCTGTTAATTATAAACCATTAGAAAAGCCAGAGCCAATACAGTTGCAATAGAAACCTTTTTAAACCTGATTAAGGGACAGCAGTGGCAGGATGTTTATAGTGCTGATAATACAGCTTGATTCAAAAGTCACAGTCCTCCCTTTTAAGTCAAAAACCCTGCAGAAAATTGGAAACCTGAATATTTCAATAAGGTATGGGTGAGGTGTTCTGTCATTTACGGTATGTACCAAACATAGCTGTCATCTTGAAATCGACCATCGTGGGTCTATTTATATTTTTTATGGAAAGGGTGTCTCGTTAAATCAAATAAAATCAGCATTTTCTGAGAAGTTCATTCCTGTACACAGATTCAAAGTAACAGTTATGGATCACCACATTTTGTTTGAAGGTACAGACTGGACTGTTCTCCACAAAGAACCGTCATTTAAGTTGTAAAACACGCTGTCCCTCTCTGTCAACGCACGCTTTAAAGCGCTCAATCTAGTTGTCTATCATTCTCACTTCTTCAGTGTCTTTCTCGAGATGGTGTCTGTTTCTTATTTTCTCTGCATATACGATTTGCTTTAATTATGATGATTAGTGATATAGGGCGCTCAACATCGAGGTCATCAGCGCACGATTTGCTTTAAATGGCAATGGTGGAAATAACGTGATCTGCGTGGCCTCGTTGGCCACTCCAATGACCAGGAAATTGAGCATTTGACTACTGAAGAACAACTGTTCCGTAGCGTCGTGGGAGTTAAGAGGGAAAGCCGCTACCTTCTTCCAAGATTAACTGAAACGTCACTTCTTGCAGAATCTGCAAGTTGGTTTGGGCGTTTAGGTTCTGTTAAATGAAAATGGGTCCAATGACACGGTTACCCCCCATTCCCAACCACACGATAACTTTTGAAAGTTCCATCTAGAGTGGATTCTGGTCACTCCAGTGGTTGTGATGGCTGATTTCACGACTAACAAAAATGTTTCTCTCACCACTGAGCAAAAGAGGTATCTTCTTTTACTTTAGATCCATAATTACTACGTCGAATCTGTTTACAGGAGTCAACTTGTTAGAAAAGGCTGATGTTATTTTATCTACCACATGACCACCTTTCCAATTTAAAAAAAATAATTTGAACTATTACAAAATGGGCACCTTCATATTTGCTCGTACTCCTCTAAATGCGCTTGTTTGACGAGTCTTTAAGTTGCAGAGTTTCCGTCTGAGAAGAAAATAAGCTTGTTGTACCAGACATAGAATCTGACCGCGGGACAGATCAGTTTTTCAATTCAGGAGAAATGTAGGAACACGTGAAATAATAGTCACCTTACGAGATAAAATAAGGGAACCTTCGACCAAAAAGAGGGCTGTTTGAGTTTGATCGCGCATTGGGCCCACGAAGGGAAGTGGTAATTGCTAAGCCGTTGTCACCAAGCGGATCAGCGACAACGTGACGGTCCTACTATAGACACACCAGACAAAGTGAACACTTCGCCACTTCAAATTGGCGCTCAACTCATCGTCGGACAGTAACAGAAGATCTCAATTGAAAATTATTTCCTGGACCTTGATCAGTGACTTATGAAGTCTGATACTTACAGAAACATCACTTAGCTTGGCACAGGCAAGTAATGCCCACGACTGGGCAGCGGATTCTGTTCGTATCAAAACAGGTCTACTTCTCATCTTAAAAAGTGACTGCATCTACCCGGACTTCTCTTCGATCTTCTCAAAGAAGAACAGAGATTTGGTTGGCAAGAAAGATTCTCCATCAGACAGTGAACATACAAAGAATTGGAGTTAGTGTGGCTCAGGGCCCTGTGATCCTCCTCTGATGTAGCCAGGGAAGGGAACATATGTCATATGTCATCACATTGAAGTCTGTCTTACCGAAGTTTAGAGACGCCGGTAGCTGGGCGACTACAGGCATTACCAGATTTTGACCGCCTCATTGCAGGTCATCCTCTCCATTGTCACGCAACGAACAGGAGCTCTCTTCGCGGGCACCACAGCAAAGGCCACCTGGCAGGCCCATTGGCAGGAGTTCTGATGCCCCACATACTCCTTGGCATGCACGAGGAGTTCACAGCTCAGGCATCAGCATTGTAATCCTTGTGTCGTTAGGGGGCTACGACCAAGAGGGTACATGATGGTCCCACAAAATGGACTGGCTACCAGGTGCAGATCAGAACATTGTGATAGTGCGTACAGGGGGTGAAAATGCACAATGGACGTAAACAGTGCACCACAAGAGATGTCCTTGCCCAATGACTGGATATATGGGACATTTAAAAGTCCATTCCATAATGCACAGTAAACACATGATGCACCACATAAGGTGTCCTTCCCCAAATGTTCTATATTTCTGGAAAATTTTGAAATAGGGAGGTCAAACCTACATATGAGACCGTATCGATATGCCAGATATGTTTGTGAACTCATTTAGTCGCCTCTTAAGACAGGAAGGAATACCTCGGGCCTATTCTAGCCGCTGGTCCGCAAAGGGTTCCAATAACTCCGTATATCAAAACTGGCAACAAGGCAGTGTGGATGCTGATGGTCGCTCGATAATGAATTAACCAAACGTTATATTCGGCTAGTTAGTGACAATTTGCAGCGATTTCTGCATTTCATGTTTCCAAGAAAAGACCTCATGGACGACAGTGCGCCATGTCACTTGGCCCAAGTATTGTTCGAACTACTTTGAAGAACATTTTAGACAATTCCAGCGAATGATTTGTCACACACATCGCCCACAACGAATCCCGTTGAACATTTATGGGCCATAAGCGAGAGGTCAGCTCGTGCACAAAATGCCCCACCGACAACAGTTTGGCAATTATGGTCGCCTGTACTGGCAGCGTCGCTCAGTATTCCTGCAGGCGACTTTCAAGGATTTGTAGAGTCCAACACACGTCTGTCTGCAGCACATTGGTGCGTAAAACGCACTATAACATGACATTAGGATGTATCCGATGACTTGTCACCTCATTGTATGGAAAAGGAAAGTTAGGGTTTAACGTACTGTCGACAGCGTGGTCATAAGACACACTCCAGTTGATTTCTGCTAAGGATGGGGAAAAATCAGCCGTGGCCTTTGAAAGGAACCATGCTGGCTTTTGCCTGGAGTGATTTAGGGAGATAATGGAAAACTAAATCAGTATGGCCGGAAGTGGATTTGAACCACCGTCCTACCCAGTGCGAGTCTAATGATACCACAGCGTCACTTCGGTATGGCGCTGTGTATTGTGTGTAGTTCTGGAACACAGCCGATGTTTGTGTCAGCACGACAATGCAGTTTGTCGTAAACCAACTTCTGCGAGGTATTGCTTTGTGTGACAAAGTTGTCCAGAGTCTCAACGTGAACCCTCTGGATCAACATTTGTCAGAATACTTATACATTGAATTATCTCTTCTAGAGTATTTGAGTATCTTGAGAAACAAAAACATTGTCAGTTCGTCTACCACAGAGGTCAGAGCCCTGCTCTTAGAATGCTAGAACGTTGAAGCAAAGAACCTTAGTTCTTAGCGCCCCGTCAAGATGGGACTGCAGAACGCTGAGGCCTGCTCGGAACCGTGTTAGTATTAGCTAGGCTCACTCTGAGGATGTTCCTGATTTAGCCCTAGATACATTGTTCTTGATCATATTGCAACTTCCAAACAAGTGTCTTCTTTCGTGGTGGCTGAACTTCGTTTCCCATTGCCACACGTCGGAACTAGAATTCCTTAAATTAAACGCAGACCTCGGTCACTTCTCCTCAGAATGAACATTCCAATCACATACTAGTTACACTTTCTGACGCGTTGAACCTTGGTATTAGACTTGCTCTCTAATCGAAACCAAGCCTTTTACACAAAAATTTCGGAGGTTTGGGCGTAGTTACTGAAATATTGAAACTTCATTACATATTTGGATAGCTGACTAAGTAATAACACTAATATAATAAACGTCTGGGTTTGATCCCAGGGTAGCAGGTAAACAGTAGTCCGTACAAGATACACTGAAACAATAACTTCACTGTCAAGTCCACAATTTAGATCCTAGACCTAGCATACTTTTCTCGAACACTGCTACGGCCCCTAATTGAATGAGTTCGCTGTTGGCTTGACATTAAGCCACCAGAAAGTGGAATTTAATACAGTCAGTTTGTAGTTTAACACCTTTATTACCGGTTTCGCCAGAAACGTGAAACGATTACAGTTTTTTGCACTAGAAATGTTCAAAGCAATTAGCCAGCATGGAATGAGAAATGTAATTTCACCACACAAAGGGAATGGGTTTCAAAGCACCGTTGTTTGCATACAGAACGGTGTGTCCGGGTAGCTGCTACAATTAAAAGCGACAACACAAGCCAGTTAGCGGTCTGCGAGGAGATTGCTTTAACGACTTCGGTGTGGCAACGGCCATGCCCTACACAAAAGTGTTATGATGTTCAGACGGCGGGGGATCGCATAAAAGGGCCCAGCAGATTTCTTTGATGCGGCGATGAACTGCACGTCCGGTCCAAAATGTTCAAATGTTTGTAGACGTAAGCGACCAAACTGCAATGCTCGTCAGTCCCTAGACTTAAAAACTAGGCCAACTTTAACTTATGCTAAGGACAAACACACAACGCACGCGCGCCCGAGGGAGGACTCGAACCTCTGACGTGAGCGGCCGTGCGATTCGTAACATGGCGCTCCTGACGATACTGCCATTCCCGCGCGGCTGAACGGTTTGGTTTGTAGTACAGTAACTCTATTAAACTGACCTACCGCCTCAGTGGTACACGCTCTATTGTACCGATCATAGCTGGTTTTATAAGGGGAGAATTTCCCGATACTGTTATGGCTGCCTAAACTGACCTCTTATGGCAGTTTTAGGTGTTTTAAATGGATTGTTCTACTGAGCAAGTGCCTTGATGAGGTGAAGTTCTTTCTTAGAGATGTTTTCTATTACTGAGTCTGCTAGTTTCATGTTTGTTTATGGGTGACAGAGAGTTGATTATCATTTTTCTTTTCGGAAGTGCTCTGCATATGTTGAATACATGGTGCCATATTTTCATGCTCTCATGTTCTTAATACATTATTTCGATAGTTGTAGTGATCTGCTCTAACTGCAGAGCGTTGCAGTCGCTACGGTGGAGTTGGTAAATGCAAGTTTTTATGATTTGTTCCTTTCGTATGTTATTTTTGTTCCTTGTTTCTTGAGAATGTTCCCTATCTCCTATATCTTGAATAGACCTTTCAGATTCAAATTAAATAAAAGAAAATGCAATAAACCACGAAACAAACATCGGCAACCAATAGTTACTGAAACTCATAAAACGGATAGTTGATAAACAACATCCCATCCCCTAGACACCACAAAATTTGATCTCATAATCAAAGTAATGATTGAGACACGAAGTAAATCAGAAATTTACACACACAAAAATCGGTTCCTCTTACATACATACAGACACACACAGAAACAAACACACAGCTTCCTTTTGTATAAATGGAAAAGAGAGAGAGAGAGAGAGAGAGAGAGAGAGAGAGAGAGAGAGAGAGAGAGAGAGAGAGAGAGGGAGGCAGAACACATTCCCTTTACTAGTAAAATAAGAGGTATGCATCAAGTTTGATTTTGATTCCATATTGAATTCGCGTTTTCAGCAAGTATTATGATATGTGGATGATGAACAGTAGTCACACGCAAATATTTATTTATTGTCGCAAATCTAGATTTCAGTTACTGTGTGATCATATCAATGTTTTCCAATCTTCATGAACGTAATCATCAACATGAAGGTTGAAAAAGTTTGTGTTTTACACTACGTTTTAAAGCATTGATAATGGTCACACGGAGACCAAAACCTGGATTTTGAACAATAAACAAATATTTGCGACTGACTGCTGATCATCATCCTCAAGAACATATCCTGCAATGTCGAATGAAAGTACACAAATCAGCGAGTTAGTACCTGTTTTCAGAAAAGAATAAATCCAGTATGCTTGCAAAGTATCAAAATGTACCTTATGCGTATAGAATAATGAGAAGGCCGAAATAAAAGAGTGAGTATCGCTCATAGATGATAGGCCTACTATTTACAGAAGGTCCTAACACTAAGGTTAGGCCAGTTGTCGTCTTAACCACTTTCCTATCCGGCAATACAATAGCAGAATGGTTCAAAGAAAACCTATGTCTAATTGCAAACACGTACCCAACTCACACAATAATAGTAGGCGGTGACTTTAATTTACCCTCAATCTGTTGGCGAAATTATATTTTCAAATCAGGAGGTACGCATAAAACATCTTGTGAAATTGTACTCAACGCATTCTCTGAAAATTACTTCGAACAATTAGTTCATGAGCCAACTAGAATTGTAAATGGATGTCAAAACACACTTGATCTCTTAGCAATATCCTGAGCTCATAACGAGCATCAAAACGGATACAGGTATTAGTGAACAAAGTGCTGTCGTAGCGAGATTGAATATGAAAGTTCCAAAGTTACCAAAAATAGACGAAAAGTGTATTTGTTCAGGAAAACAGATAGAAATACAATGATTGCTTCTTGAAAGACAGTTTCCAAATGTTCCTAACACTAAACGTGCGTGTAGACTAGAGATGGGCAAAACCGATCTTTTCAGAGATCGGATCAGAAATAGTCACTCACTGGGATGAACTAGTTCTTTTTCATGGCTCACCAACTCACCAATTGATAAAAAAAACGTAAAACGATGACACATTGCTTTTTTGTCACTATACCTTTATCTGATTTGGCCATATTGTGAAAGAAGAAAGAAGAGTAATAATTTTATTGTAAGTCCTTAGTAGTTTCGAGAATTAAAATTTGTTATTTACACCTACATTAAAAATTAAATTTAAATATTCTTGCAGTTGAAATAATTGGAAAAAGAAAAAAATATTATTTTTATACTTTCATTCAAAAAATATAGTATTTTGCAGAATAAGATGATACTAGTTCCACATTTATACAGTGAGTAGTTTGCGAGTTTGAGCGAGTTGAATGAAAGGTGAAAGCGTGAGAGGTTCATGCAGGATGTGGAACTGCTACAGCGAAATAGCCATGCGCACTAATGCCGCGTACTACGTGAGCGACAAAAGCGAGCGACAACACGCGATATTCAGCGACGCAACACGTCAGCTACAAGCAACGACATTCGGCGACATGACCGGGTGTGCTACGTGAGCGCGAGAGATTCTCGCTACAAGATGGCCGCTAGAAACGATCACCTGTTTCTAAAAACTAAAGCCTGGCACCCATAAACAGTAAAATAATGATAGCTCCAGAGTAAGGAATAAAGTTTTATTTAATTTAGGAAATAAGGCGTCAAAAGAGTAATGTCCATTAAATTTACAAAGCGAGAAATGTTCGTGGACTATTTCATTCATAACATCAAATAGAAAAAAAGACTGTGAAGATCTACAGCCAAATTCTTCGAAAATACGACGACGAGTACATATATTTTCGACTATGTCATCAATGAGTTTTTCCTTTTGTGAGTACAAACCGTCAACAAGTTCTAAGACAGTCTTACCGAAACAAATAATTACGTAAATAACTGCGGTGATACTCTTACAGTCGGTGTAGTACAGGGGTAGCCTTCTGGGGTCCTATATTCTAAGTTTTGCAGTTGCTGGTGGATTTCCGTTCCATCTTATATTTTAATTCCTGTAACTACAACCCTTTCACCTGTTATTTGTGCAAAGTTTTATATATCCTCTACACAGAGCAAGTCAAATTATTTTTAAGTGCTTCCGAATATATTTTATCTTTAATTGCAAGCATACACATCCCGCTGTACCAAATACATTAAAGTCGTAATGAAACATTGTAGCAAGATATTTTACCTCAGAAACGTAATTTTAGACACATCTCGTTTGACATCCTAGTGTTAACTCTCTCTCTTGGGAAACAAGTTGGTTACTGTCAAAGATTTGATGCCAGCATCAAAAATTTCAAATGGACACATTCCCGAAACTGAATGGTTTCAGAGATAGAAAACATTAATGCACATTGTTATTTTCTTTGTTATTCGGTTTTATAGTCATTGTTTTCAACATGCCATAGTGTAGATGCATAAAAGACGCATAATTTGTTACAGGACATTTGTCTATCAAGTCAGAAAATTGCGTGATACGGGCTTACAAAATCTGAGCAACAGAGAATGCAGATTGCACAAGACGTTGTGTCTCTTGCTCCCTTCATGCAAACTACAAATCTTCGAGAAAAATGGAGTAGCATCTTTTTGAATAAAATTTTATACAGGTATTGTAATGCATTTTTGCTACAGACTGCAGATTTCCTGTTATTAAGAAAAACGTATAACATTAAATAAGAACGTTTCGTCTCGAATACTATTCGGAATTGTACATTTGCCTATATGAGGGTTTCTGTTGCTTCAGATGATCGTTTCTGCAAGCGAGCTGGAAACTTTATCAGAATACAGGAGTTCAGAGAATAGAGAGATGCGCGGAGTCGCTTTGTTCGGCACCATGCGGTTCGCCAGAGGAGTGGGGGGAACAGTGAGCAGCGTCCACACGAGTAAGAAAATAAATCCGTTAAACTTTGTTTACAAGGCAAATCAATCAAACGTGAAGGCCATAAAGGGCACGAAATACCTAGGAATTGATATTACTTCAGACTTAAACTGGAAAGAGCACGTAGATAATGTCGTCGGAAAGGCGAACCCGAGGCTGCGTTTTATTGGCAGAACCCTTAAAAGATGCAACAGAACTACTAAAGAGACTGCATACACTACGCTTGTCCCTCCATTTTTGGTGTATTGATGCCCAGTGCGGGATCCTTATGAGGTGGGTTTCACGTGGAACATCGAAAGAGTCCAAAGAAGGTCAGCTCGTTTCGTATTGTCACGATACAGGGGAGACAGCGTTACGGAAATGATACAGGATCTGGGATGGGAATCATTACAACAACGGCGCTTATCGCTGCGGCGTGGGCTAGTTCCGAAAGTCCAATCGCCAATATTCTCCTCCGAATGCGAAAATATATTGTTGACTCCCACTTACATAGGTAGCAAAGATCATCAGAATAAAATTACGCCGACCGTGGTAGCCGAGCGCTCTGCGGCGCGACAGTCACGGTCCGCGCGGCCACTACGGTCGGGGGTTCGAATCCTCCATTGGGCATGGATATTTGTGCCGTCCTTAGTATTAGCTAGTTCATAAGTAGTTTGTAAGTTTAGGGACTGATGACCCCGTAGTTAAGTCCCATGAGATATACAAACATTTGAATTTGAATAAAATTCCAGAAATCAGAGCTGGAATGGAGAGATTCAGGTGTCCTTTCTTCCCACACGCTATTCAATAATGGATTGGAAGATAAATAGCTTAACGGTGGTTCATGAACCCTCTGCCAGGCACTTAAATGTGATTAGCAGGGTATCGCATGTAGATGTATATCACCACGTAGACACGGCTCATTTTTAGTTATCTACGGCAATTGCAGCACTGCAAGAGGCCAGTACCAAATATCGCAAAGTTCACAACACAACCGCAAAAGGCAGACGGACCTTTCAAAATCTCTTGCGCACCTATATTTGATTCAGAAATAATTTTCAGATTATCAGTAGCTTTATACATTCGCACACGTGATCTTCTGTATCTCCGACTAGTAACAGTATGTTCGTATTTTATGCGCTGCCGATTGCGATGATACTTTGTCAACATTTTGCTTTTCTTTCGTGAAGGTTATAGGTATAATTATACACATAATTCAGGAGATATGACGTCATGAACACGAGACGTGTGAAAGAGTCTGCATTATGAATGACTTACTTCTTTGCTAATCAACGTATTCGCAGTGTATTCTGCAAACAGTATCCATTTATACAAATAAATGCACCTATAAAATTATTTCATTGGACAACAGCAGAAATTACGTAATGCACACTGACATGCGTGGGGAAACTGCCGCATCATGTTCTTCGTATTTTATGCACTGCTGTACTGTTCATCCGATTGCAATGAAACTTTACACACTTCATCTTCAAAACAAAAGGAAAATCAACGTAAAGTTTTGTTTGGTGATTTGCAGAGTACCCGATGAAGATGTAGATGTAGTACTCTCTCGCTCGCCCCAAATTCTTGTTAGTCTCTTTAAATGTCTTCAAACACGACCGCAAATTACGTAGAATGAATCCAAACACTTCAAATTTTTTGAGAAACTAGTATAAGCAACTCTAACAAAGTAAGACAATTTTTCGATTTGTTATAGTTCCTGTTTAGAAGCCACTCATTACAATAAGGTAAATTTCTGTTACTGTACGAAAGTTTCTTTCAGTGGGATATATATATATATATATATAAATTGTTTCGAGTTAATAAAGGCATGATGGCATATATAGCATTGTTCATTTTCGCAAGGTAGTATATGATTCATTTTGAGTATTCAAAAGAAACAAAGAAACGGTGGTAGATTTGGCATACCAAAGGGTGTCAAACTGCATAGGAGTAAGCAGCGTGTTTGAAGTAATGGAAAATTCTGACATATGCTTCTTAGCTTCTTCTAGCTACCCATTCAGCAGTAACAACAGATTAGGATTCCTATTTGTTTCATACATGTCACAAAGGTTCCGGAAATCAGATATCAGTTTGAAAAAAAAAAAAAAATCTGATGAGTCTCTTTATCCGGCATTTCCTCCTCCCCCCCCCCCCCCCCCCCAGTTTCGACTTGTATCTCGACTTGAAACTCGAGACAGCGTCGCACTTCCACTTGCAAAACGTAGTAGGTGAGGTGCCAACAGTCTCGCGTGTGGCGAGTAGTTGCCAAGCTTGTCACGGACAACGTCCACTATATCACCTCGCGTTCTCTGCTTGAGAAACGCTAAAGAACAACTGGCGCTGGCTAAGAAACCAACGGCAATTGCTATGTAGTATACTACACTTGCTACAGAGCCCACTCCCCCCACACCAGTGATAGTAAAAAGAAAATGCTGAGGACGCAGCAGTGAAGCCTGTGGAGGAGCAGTTGAACGGCTCGACGCCGTTCGGAGCGTCATTCAAATGTTCAAATGTTTGTATAGACTATGGGACTTAACTACGGGGTCATCAGTCCCTAAACTTACAAACTACTTATGAACTGCTTACGAACTAGGACGGCACAAATATCCATGCCCGAGGGAGGATTCGAACCCCCGACCGCAGTGGCCGTGCAGACCGTGACTGGAGCGCCTCAGTCCCCTCGGCCACCGCAGCCGGCTCAATTATTGTGTGTGTCCAGAAAGTGTCACCTCGCGAATAAACAGGCCACAGAACACGGCAGTGCTGTGCGAAATCATGTTGGCGGTCGTATACGGTCCACCATGCTGCATGAACATCTAGATAAAGCCTTAGAGGCAGTCAGAAATATGGAGCTCTTTTCTGA
The DNA here is from genome assembly GCA_026315105.1 of Locusta migratoria. NCBI lineage: Eukaryota > Metazoa > Arthropoda > Insecta > Orthoptera > Acrididae > Locusta > Locusta migratoria. Next base: position 569,383,724 of record CM048746.1, read on the forward strand.
GTGCCTTGGAGTGAGATTTATCTATACACTGGTGGATATAAATGTTAATACACGTGATAGATCACAGACTGTGGCCAGGGAAAAGAAAGCACCAATGACCAGATAGGGAAGGAAGGACTGAGCCAGGACGTTCAATTCAAATGTCAAACAACAATACTAATTAATTTACTTTAAGAAATGACACAATTTGAAACAATATGCAGTAATAAGATTCTTTCAGTAACTTAGTAAAACTGCCCATTAATTAAAAGCACACAAGGGCATACTATACAATCTCAAAATTAAGCTGACATAGACAATTAGTGAAGATAATTTTAATAAATCTAAATACAGATTAAGAAACACACGGGGACAAGCCCTCAATAAACACTTTGAGGAGAGAAGTGGAGCTAGCAAATTTAACAATTAAAAAACACAGGACGAACAGCCCACAAATTTGGAAGGTAAAAGAAAATGTCAAGTATTCACTTAACTAAGATCCTACAATGAGGAACGGCAATCAGATACTATATCACAGGTACAATCGTAACAACCATTAATTAAATACTCAAGGGCACCTGCCCACAAATTTGCAAATTTATAATGAAGTAAACAGATTTAAAGCAGGTTGGGTATGCCTCCATAAAACTGTACACATTAACATCAGGCAATAAACAGGAAAAGGCAAACAAGAATCCACTGTGCTTTAGAAAACTGCAACATGTGTCTTTCCACTAGTTTTGTTTTACAATTCAGTTACAGTGTACCATGCCACCAAAGAAGCTGGCCTAATTTCCTAAGACACAACAACTAAGAGTACAAGTGCCTTGAAAATTTAATGTCAATATCAAAGTCAGTTACACTAAATGAAACAGCAGTCATGATTCCGCTCTCCTTACGTATGAGGTCTGGTGCAAGGTTATGGAATCAAATTTAGTAATTAATCTGCACGAACACAGCGTGATGGCGAGGAAGGCTCAGAAACTATGAGGTGACTCCACAAGGAAATTTATGATGTGGAAAGGAAAATCTTACAAGATAACCAGTGCAAATAAAGAAACTTCAGCCCTCATACACGGAGCTTCATGCATAGAAAAAGAAATTTGCCTAATTACGTCTACGAGTAGGCAACCCACCCCACAGAAGGAAAGGATTCTGCCAAGTAACATACCATCGGTTTCCCGGGCTGTTGGCGAGAACACAGATGAGAACAAACTAGGATTTTAATTTGAATAGGTAACGCACCGCGCAAGGCAATGACCAAAGGATGTATTCAACACGAAGAGAACGAACGGAAGCACAGTTGCAACAACTGACGACAACAAACAGAAAACCAGTACATAGACGCAAGACATAGAAGACAACCCCTGGGGACGGCTGTCAACCCTTTCAAAGTACACACACAAGAGAAAGCTAACACAACCGTAATAAACACAAAGGAAAATCATTCACAATTGTGCTGGCTTCCCGACTGTCCGACGCGCCACAAGAAGATGTACTGACCGATCAACCAGTAAGTTGGAAAGGTCTAGTAAATGCCAAGAATGTCCAGAATAACTGCTCGTCAACTTTGGCGATGATCATCTTAACCCTCTAGTACTCAGGTATGGTTTCCCTCGAAAGAAACATCTGTCTTTTAACTCCTTGAATCGCTGCTGGAACCAATTGGTTACAAGACTGACCAACAGAATGGGTTCCATAATTTTTTACAAATTGACACGTTGCTCATTACAGAAAAATGAGTTTGTTAGCGGATCATTTACTGCCATTTCTCGGTGTTACATATCTGTAACGAGGGGCATTATTAATACTCGTCGTTTCAGTACCGTCTGACATTTATTGAACACAGGACAAGATACAAAGCTCCAATACACTGCCGACGTACGTAACAGCCGGGCCGGACAGTGACGCGCTCACCGCCCCTCCGAGTTGACAGCGCACGCCAGACTGTCCGTCTCACCAGCCTAGCCCATTATCACAACATCAGCGATCACCACAGCTAGTACGTCGTCAGGCCAGAGAACCGCGACACAATCAAGGCACCAATCGTGGCGCAGAGCGAAAGGGAAGTCGATAGACGATCTACGAAAACATAAAAACAAGAAGGCGAGCCGACACGGTTCAACACGTTTTCCAATTTACTGAAGATTGATTGTTGAAACAGATCAATAGCTCAACCAGTACTGAGGTGCCAGGTGTTGATCCATGCTGAACACCCATATCGGTAGGTCGTGTAGCCTCCATGGGCGGCAGTGCAGGCTCTGTGCCTTCCATTCGATCACACACATGGCGAATGCTGTCTCTGGATACATTATTTCACATATGCTCTTCTTGTTCATGAGGTTCATGTAGTTTTGTATTCACGAATCATGTTTCAGTTATCATCCCATCATATTCCACACGTGCTCGACTGGTGACTGGAGATGGTGCTGGCGAGGGAAGTTGCTGCATGTGCGGCAAGCATTATCCTGTTAGAGCAACACATCTCCTTCCTGTTCCATACGATGGGATGATAACTGAAACACGACTCTTGAAGGCACAACTCTTGATGAACTACATATAATAATTTCGTGTGGCTCATTGGCCTGGTGCAAGTGTTTCAGTTGGACGCCACTTCGGCGACTTGCGTGTCCCTATCCTACCTCAGTTATCCAACTGGGGATAGGGGACCTACAGCTTAACGTGGTTCGGATTCTACGTTAAGCTGTAGGTCCCCTTTCCCCAGTTGGATAACTGGGGTAGGATAGGGACACGCAAGTCACCGAAGTGGCGTCCAACTGAAACACTTGCACCAGGCCAATGAGCCACACGAAATTATTATATGTAGTTCATCAAGAGTTGTGCCTTCACGAGTCGTGTTTCAGTTATCATCCCATCGTATGGAACAGGAAGGAGATGTCTTGCTGTAACAGGATAATGCTTGCCCTCACACTGCCCTTGAAACTCTACGTTCTTTGCAAGACATGTAGCAACTTCCCTGGCCAGCACCATATCCAGTCACCAGTCGAGCACGTTTGGAATATGATGGGATGATAACTGAAACAAGGCTCGTGAACGCAAAACTCTTGCTGAACTACATGAACAGGAAGAGCATCTGTGGAATAATGTATCCAGAGACAGCATTCGCCATGTGTGTGATCGAATGGAAGGCACAGAGCCTGCACTTCCGCCCATGGAGGCTACACCACGTACCAATGTGGGTGTTCAGCGTGGATCGGCGTTTGGTACCTCAGTACTGGTTGAGTTATTGATCTGTTTCTACACTAAATCTTCAGTGAATTGAAAAATGTTAAGAGGGTGTATTAACTTTTATATTCGGCATCATCATTAGTGTTCTGCCCTAAGGCGGGTCTTCACATGCAGCTCGCCATGCAGTCCTGTCGTTTGCTATCGTCTTTGATTTCTCGTAACTGTTTCCTATCTTTATACTGTGAACCATCTGGTATCTTCTGCGTCCTCCTCTTCTTCCATTCACTGTTCCCTCCATAGCATCCAACAGCAGACAATTTCTTCTCATCCAATGTCCAAGCCAATTCCGTTTCCTCTTTCTGATTACATTTAGAATTTCTCTCTCGTCACCCACTCTTTTCAACACGTCTTCATTCCTCACTTTGTCTACCCACTTTATCCCTTCCATCCTCCTCCAAGCCCACGTCTCTAATACTTCTAATCTTCTTTCCTCCTCTTTTCTCAGTGTCCATGTCTCAGAGCCATATAGTGCCACACTCAATATCCAGCAGTGTATAGATATATCACACTCCAAGGCTCTTGGAAAGGAGCTCCACATTCCTGTCAGCCTCTAAGGCTTCGTATAAATGCTCTTGCAGCGTAGTTGACCGTCTACGACCACCTGCATGCGTTTGCAAAGGGCTTCCATCTAAAGTGGCCTATTTATTTGCGAGGTGACACTGTTGGACACACAAATACTTATTGTCGCATTATTGACTCTTCGATAGGTTTTGCTGCGTACACCGTCGCAGGCGCTCCTGTCTGTGATGCAGCGTCAAGGATAATCGCAGTCATGGTCTCCGAGCTGATAGTCCATGCTGCTGCAAACGTCGTCGAACTGTTAGTGCAGATGGTTGTTGTGTTGCAAACGTCCCCATCTGTTGACTCAGGGATCGAATTGTGGCTGCACGATCCGTTACAGCCATGCGGATAAGATGCCTGTCATCTCGACTGCTAATGATACGAGGCCGTTGGGATCCAGCACGGCGTTCCGTATTGCCCTCCTGAACCCACCGATTCCATATTCTGCTAACAGTCATTGGATCGTGAGCAACGCGAGCAGCAATGTCGTGGTACGATAAACCGCAATCGCGATTGGCTACAATCCGACCTTTATCAAAGACGGAAACGTGGTGGTAGGCATTTCTCCTCCTTACACGACGCATCACATCAACGTTTCACCAGGCAACGCCGGTCAACTGTTGTTTGTGTATGAGAAATCGATTGGAAACTTTCCTCATGTCAGCACTTTGTAGGTGTCGCCACCGGCGCCAACCTTGTGTGAATGCTCTGAAAAGCTCATCATTTGCATATCACAGCATATTCTTCCTGTCGGTTAAATTTCGTGTCTATAGCACGTCATCTTAGTGGTATAGCATTTTTAACGTCTAGAGTGTACTTACGGAGTTAATGTCTTTTGTTTATATACGACTGCTGGTTTTCCCTGACTCGTTGGTCGAGGTGGGTCGAATTAGTATATAGGATTTTATTTACACTCGTCAATTTTTACCTGTTGCTGTCTCATTTTTTCCCGCTTCATTGATGTTTGTACTTGGGGTCACTTTTTCCTAGTGGAATAAAGTTTGCACACCACCTTACTGTTTGCTAGTAGGTTTTGGTGGCTGGCGTTTTTGGTCGCCCCGTGTCATATACGGGAGCGTCTAAAGTACAATAGCCACCAGTCGAGTCAAAAAGTCGAAGGAAATTTTAAATGCTGGCGTTGTGTTTCTCGCGACAGTTTTAAAAGAACAATTAATGAATAAAAATCAAAACGGAAAAGTAGAAAAGAATAAAAGAAAATGGATTAGAAGGTAGATTGCGAGGAGGGATAAATATGGTGCTTCTGCAAATCTTTTGGGTGAATTATCGTGTGTAGGTCCTTCTGCCTAAATAAATATAATGAGGATCACATAAGAACATTTTGATAGATTACTGTAAATGGTAGAGGATAAAATAAGGAAACAGAATACCATCATGAGGATGGCGATTTCGCCAAGAATAAAATTTAAATAATCGTTATTTTTAATGTACCATAATACTGGAAAACTTCGATAAATTTCCAGAAATTGGATTACAATTCCACATCATATTTTGTTTGGTGGGACACAGAACTTTTAATATCTTTATTTACTTCAATGATCACAAAATTTCTCGTCGTTTTGACGACCAGTTTCGGTCAGGATGACCATTTTCAAGTCTACAACAAATCAGAAACAGAAAATAGATCTAGTATTAGACTACCTTATAAAACATAAATAATGGATTACAGTCATCAATATATGTAATATAGCCATATGGCATCATCACAGCATAAGTGCATTTTCATTAAGGAATGTAACAACAGGTATGATGTATAATATGTTAACACGTTTTTTATACTGATGACTGTAATGCCTTGTTTATGTTTTATAAGGTACCGTAGTCTATTACTAAATTTGTCCTGTTTCCGATTTGCTGTAGACTTGAAAATGGTTATCACATCAACGAGAAATTTTGTGATCGACGTAAATAAAGATATTAGAAGTAATTACAAAATGGATCACTGATATAAATTCGCGACCATGTCGCACCTTGGGAAACAGAACTGTTTAGTATCACCTAACCTCCAAAACAATGTATCATATGCTACTTCGTGTTTCAATTGTTTTTACGAAGACGCTAGCGTGTCATTGCGTCAGCGTATTCATTCGCTGTTCGCCCATACACCGAGCGACAACAGACGCCAGCGACTGGCGACCAAATACGTTCCGTGTAATATACTCTTTAGGACAACATATAGACTTGGTTTCATAAAAATCGGATGTCGGAAGGAAGAACATCACAATTTAACGTTTTTCATTGACAACCGTCATGTCTATCTTTCTCTTTCATGTCCAAAACTAATAAACGAATTCCCAGGTTTTTTTTTCATAGGGAACATGAATGTATCTTGCGGTTACAGAAAAGCTTCATTTCACAAAATCGGAGCAGAAAAAGTAATATATCACAATTTAAACATTTCTCTGAAAGCAGTACAGTAGCATGTTTCTATTTGTAATGAGTAATCTCCAAAAGTACTAAATGAACATTCATTGGGGTATCACATATTAATAGAGAATATTCTGGGGCAACATATATGCTTCATTTTATCAATCAGATCAGGAAAGTAAAAGATATCGTAATTTGAAGTTTTAGGTGTATTTAATGCTTGGAATGTACGGCGTAATGCAGCAAAGAATCAACAGATAGCGCTGCGGGTGTTCGTGTTGAAGTTCGGGACAGCGATCGGATTATTACCCTTTGAAAATACTATTTACTCGTTGACTTTTCAAATTTACCATATTTCTAAAAATCGTTTTCTTGGTTGCTATATTCTACGAAATATGATTCAACGCAATGAATATAATGTGATACAATCCTCGCCGTGTTTAATCCATATATTTACATACTGATATCACAGTCTAACGTATATGTACAACTGCTATGGAAGTTTGTCTCACGCTTGGAGCTATAATAGCACATCTAACCGAAAGAGAGCCAACCGTAAGAATAATAATTGCTTTCAGTGATATTTCTACTTCATTAAGGAAATACTTATTATATTGCAGCTTTCCATGCCTCAGCCCATTGTCCAGAGATATGAATGATAATGAAGTAAATGCTTTAAATTGCGAATATAACTGATGTAGCCTCTGGTGTAAGCTACATCATATTCATGAAGATGTGCCTATTTATAACACGTTTCGGAAACTATATAAACTGACATTTTCATGCCGTTTTCACAGGAAATTTGAGCTAAGATTGGGACAACATATAGGCATGAAATCATCAAGATCAGATCACGGAAAAAGGTACATCGCAATCTTAAGTGTATTCAGCAACTATCTGTTTATCTATTAGATACACCTAATCTCCAAAACTACTTCACAGATTGCATGGAGTAACTTAGTTTCATAAAAGTGGAATCAGGGAAATTGTTTTAGATATAGGTTATGCTTGAAGTATGGATTGCGTAGTACAGCAAACAAGCGAAAGAGGCGCTGTAGTGCATCAAAGAAATAATAAGCACCGCTACTACATAATAAGTATGGGGTAGTACAACAAGGAAGCGAATGTCTGTGACAGAATTAAGTAATCTTATGTCTACGAATACCAACAAACACGGAACATATTGTGACTGATTTCGCTTTGTGTATTAAATACTTAACGACATTTCTTTGCTTATTTTGGCACGTTTCAGCTTTTGTATCAAAAACTTTATGAAGATACATCGTTTCGGACAGTGACTTTTACTTACATTTGACATCTTAGCTAGGACAACTGAGTTTATTGACAGAGCGATCCAACAAGGAATCTATTTTTACTGACTGAGGTCCGGAACCCTAGAAAACCACGATACCCTACAGGCCCTCCTTCAACAACCGTTGCGAAGCGCGGCCATATAAGCTAGTTGTTTATAAAGTCATCACCGAAAATTACTCGCTATCAACAAAACCCATGGTTGCGTAATTGAGTTGTTACGGTTCTCCTGTCCATCTGCAGTCGACGGTCAAAGGGTATCTTCATAGGCTGTTGACGTACAGTGTATCACTTCACCGCTGGTTGCAAAACCATATCGTTTGTCGTTTGTAATGACGGTGAACTTGACTGACCTCTGAAGTGTCCAAAGGACAGTATGTATTAATTACGATAACGGTTTTGTAGCATGGACGAGCAACGCGAATATCTCGTATGACGTTGCGTTTTCGGGTCACTTGGAACCCTGACCCCGGTTTTCTAAACATACGAGAGGCAGAAACAGCGGCTGCAGTCATTCAGTAAAATGGCTGCACGTGAGGCTCAATCACATACACGTGATCTGCAGTGGGCTCGGTACTTATCTGCTACTTTGCTGCATTATCTGAGACAAAATTTCTTTTTACTCTCTTTTAGTATTTTTTCTGAGCTTTGGAAGTAAGAGAAGAGTAGTTCGGCCTCTGTAATACCTGAGTAACGATTCAGATATAAACTTGTATAAGCTCCCGAGACGGATGATCATTGTAATCGACAGTGACATCAAGCACGTGAACATTCCAATTTCGACACCTTCCGAATTTATTTATTATTTTCCTTCTAGCGCTTTTAAGCGTAACATAGAAGCGTTACTCAGTATTACTTCGAACAACTATGAGCCAACTAGCATTGTAAATGGATGTGAAAACACTCTCTATCTCTTAGCAACAAACAATCGTGAGCTCATAGCGAGCATCAAAACGGATGCAGGTATCAATGAACACATAGCTGTCGTAGCGAGATTGAATATCGAAAGTTCCAAAGTTACCAAAAATAAACGAAACGTATATTTGTTCCAGAAAGCAGATAGAAATAAAATACATTGCTTCTTGAAAGATAGCCTCCACTCGTTTCTAACACTAAATGTAGGTGTAAACCAGATGTGGCTCAAATTCAAAGACGTTGTATCGACAGCAATTGACAGTTTTATACCAAATAAATTAATTAAAGAATGAAGTGATCCTCTTTGGTACACAAAACAGGTCAGGACACTGTTGCAAAAGCAACGGAAAAGGCATACTAAGTTTATACGAACACAAAATCCCCAGGATTTGCGATCCTTCACAGAAGCTCGAAATTTCGCAAGGACTTCAATGCGAGATGCCTACAATACTTTTCACAACGAAACTCTTTCTCTAAATTTGACTGAAAACCCTAAGAGATTTTGGTCATATGTTAAATATACTAGGGAAAAAACACAAACAATACCCTCACTACGTGATAATAATGGCGATCCTGCCGATTACAGCGCTACTGAAACAGAGTTACTAAACGTAGCTTTTAAAAACTTATTCACCAAAGAAGACGAAACCAATATCCCATATTTTGAATTACGAACAGAGGCCGTAATGAGTAACGTAGAAGTAGATATTATCGGAGTAGTGAAGCAACTAAAATCACTTAACAAGAACAAGTCTTCTGGACCGGACTGTATACCCATTAATTTGTATCTGATTATGCTGAAGCGATAGCTCCTTACTTACCAGCCATATACAACCGCTGTCTCAAAGAAGGATCTGTACCAAAAGATTGGAAAGTTGCACAGGTCACACCTATATTCAAGAAAGGCAGTAGGAGTAACCCAGTAAACTACAGGCCTATTTCATTGACGTCAATTTGCAGCAGGCTTTTGGAACATATCCTATATTCAAATATTATGAATTATCTCGAACAGAACGATCTATTGACCCAAGGTCAACACGGATTTAGAAAATATCGTTCATGCGAAACACAACTAGCTCTTTATTCACACGAAGTGATGGGTGCTATCGACAAAGGTTCGCAAATCGATTCCGTATTTCTTGATTTACAGAAAGCTTTTGACACCGTACCTCACAAACGGCTTTTAATCAAATTGCGTGGTTACGGTATATCGCCCCAAATTTGCGACTGGGTAGGGGATTTCCTCTCAGAGAGGACACAGTCCGTAGTAATCGATGGTAAGGCATCGACTAAAACAGAAGTGATATCGGGCATTCCACAGGGTAGTGTTATTGGTCCTCTGCTGTTCCTTTGTTCCTTATTTACATAAACGATTTAGGAGAAAATCTAAGTAGCTCTCTTAAGTTGTTTGCAGGTGACGCCGTCATTGACCGTTTAGTGAAATCATCTGAAGATCAAAACCAACTGCAGAACGATTTGAATAAGATATCAGTATGGTGTAAGAATTGGCAGTTGACTCTAAATAATGAGAAGTGTGAAGTCGTCCACATGAGTACGAAAAGAAATCCGTTAAAATTTGTTTACATGATAAATCAATCAAAAGTGAAGGTCGTGAACTCCACAAAATACCTAGGAATTACAATTACTTCTGACTTAAATTGAAAAGAACACGTAGATAATGTCGTGGGAAAGGCGAACCAGAGACTGCGTTTTATTGGCAGAACCCTTAAAAGATGCAATAGAACTACTAAAGACTGCATACACTATGCTTGTCCGTCCAGTTTTGGAGTATTGTTGCCCAGTGTGGGATCCTTATCAGGTGGGTTTGACGGAGGACATCGAAAGAGTCCAAAGAAGGGCAGCTCGTTTCGTATTGTCACGATACAGGGGAGACAGCGTTACGGAAATGATACAGGATCTGGGATGGGAATCTTCACAACAACGACGCTTATCGCCGAGGCGTGGGCTACTTACGAATTTCCAATCGCCAACATTCTCCTCCGAATGCAAAAACATATTGTTGACTCCCACTTACTTAGGTAGAAATGATCATCAGAATAATATACGAGAAATCAGAGCCCGAACGGAGAGATTCAGGTGTTCATTCTTCCCGCGCGCTATTCGAGAATGGAATGGGAGGTAAAATAGTATAACGGTGGTTCGATGAACCCTCTGCCAGGCACTTAAATGTGATTTTCAGAGTGTCCCATATAGACGCAGATGTAGATGTAGATACTTAAATACACGACACTTAAATCTTCCGCGATATGAACAGTGGAGTTTGTCGACTCACAAGGAAAGTACTCTGGCTCGAACAAACACAAATATACCAAAACCGTCTGAGAGATAATGTAGAGGTCCCTTTTTGCACTAGCGGTACTCTCGCATCAGCAAAACTTTGCAGTCGCCCATTAGAGGCCTCTGCGTGAGCCACGCCGCATTGCACTTTGACCTGCCGGTACACCAGTCGGGAGCACCAGGGACAGTGTGGTGAGCCTCTGAAGTTGCGTTTTGTGACGTTATTTGTGTAGTGAAGCGTCAGATGGGTCGGCGATTGGTAATCAATCCTGATAATGTATTTATTGGTTGAGATGAAATTCCAAAGAGCCCTTCTTCGTGAATACGGTCTTGGTGTAGAAGATGAATCATTGACATGTTTTCTGGTATCTACTATAGTGCAGAAATATGAGCATAGATTACAAACACTATAGTATATACCAGGTAACATGCGAATGACTCATCTTCTACACCAATACCATCTTCACGAAGAAGGTTTCTCATCTCAACCAGTCACACTATATTAGCAGGATTTTTTACCAATCGCCGACCTATCCAACGCTTCACTACACAAATAACGTCACAAAACGCAACTTCAGAGGCACACTGCACCGTCACTACTGGCGTACCGGCAGGTCAAGGTGCAGTGCGGCGTGACACACGCAGAGGCCTCTAATGGGCGACTGCAGAGCTTTGCAGAGGAGGGAATATCACTTGTGCAATGAGGAACCTTCACATTATTTCTCACACGATTTTCGTGTATTTATATTTGTTCGAGCCCAAGTACTTTCCTTGTCAGTCAAAATTGTCACCAGGGTCAGAAGCACAGCCCGCGTCGACCGAGGTAGAATTTATGATAATCAATGTCATTGGTTTTTAAAGCTGCCAAGATATCCTAAAATTGATTACAGAAGCCTGAATTGGAATGTTGAGTATGGCCACGTGATTGAAGGCATAAAATTTTTCAGTGGAATGTAATGATCGATTTTTCGTGTCGTGCTATACACATTTTTTTTTCTCTCTTCGGGTTTGTGACAGAACCTGGAACCAACAATGAAATTTATATTCTTACTTGTTACAAATATTAGCCAATTTTTTTTCCGAATATTTCGCGATTTCCCAGGTAATCGTTAGGCAAGAAACTAATATTCCTGCGAGCGCAAAGACATTTTATATTCTTCACTGATGTCACAAATACTTAGTTAACTTTTGAGAAGGTTATTATAAATTATGAGGTGTAGCTGTTGGCTATAGAGTCTTGTGTTCACTACTGACTCACTGTGACTGCTCTCTCCAGAACTTCTTACACAAGAGTGAATAAATTAACTTTTTACAGACATACTAAAATTTTATTAAGCCATACATGTAGTGGGCATATAGAAAAAGATAAAGTTAATAAGAAGAAAAGATTCCGTTTTCTTGCTTCAGAAACAAAACTAGGGAGCGATAAAACTTTGGTAATATTAATATATGGCTGAGGAAACGGAGAATAGCGAAAGTTCAAATATTTCCTTCTTCTACATATATACTCCGCAACACAGTAAAGTGTGTGGCGGAGAGTACACTGTACCACTACTATGCATTTCCTTTCCTATTCCACTCCCAAATAGAACGAGGGAAAAAAGAATGTCTATATGTCTCTGTACGAACCCTAATTTCTCTTGTCTTTGTTATCTTTACGCGAAATGTAACTTCAGGTAGATACGTACAAATTAAATTCCAGAAAATAATTCTTTCTTTCGTTAGAATTTAAATTAATTTACTCATCGTGGAGCACGATCTTATTATATTAATATTAAGAGGAAAGCCGAGATTGCAGTTTTCATTTTTTATACAAGACGACCGGTTTAGACACTCAATGGTGTCATCTTCTGGCCTTTGCTACAATTGGCTTTTAACTGCTTATAAAAGCACTCTACATATTTTGAAAATGTTGTGGTGGATAGTAAAATATAAAGTATTTTGATGGTGGATAGTGATACATACAACAGTGAAATGGACATACACGAAGAACTACCATAGAGCACATTTCTAGCTGAGCGCCTCCTTTTATGCAGTATCAACAGAAATATATGACGTAATCCACTTTTCTTGTTAAATTTATAATCAGTGTACGATTCAAGGGTTATCTGTCTAGCAACACTATTCTTCAGTAAACTGCCAATAAATTGATTTAAATTTCTTCACTTTCTTTCCAATGCTTGCTTGTTGTTGTTGTTGTTGTTGTCTTCAGTCCGAAGACTGGTTTGATGCAGCCTCCGACCCTACCCTAAGCAAGCCTCTTCATCTCTTCATAAGAACGACAACCCACATCCATATGAACCGGCTTATGGTATTCGTCTCGTGGTCTCCCTCTGCGAGTTTTACCCCACACATTTGCCTCCAGCACTAAATCCACGATTCTTTTATGTCTAAGAATGTGTCCTACCGCTCAGTCCCTTTTTTTAGTCATGCCAGAAATTCCTCTTCAGTTATGTTCAGTAGGTCTACCTCGTCATTAGTTACGCGATATACCCACCTAATTATTGGCATATCAAAAGCTTACAGCCTTTTTTTTCTGAATTATTTATCATTTTTTTAAGAAAAGCTTTTATTTCTATTACCATTCTGCATTTTATATCGTCTGTACTGAGATTATCGTATATTACTTTACTGCCCAAGTAACAAAATACAACTTTCACCTTGATTGTTTAGTTTCCTAATCTAATTCCTTCAGCATTTTCCTATTTTCATAGACGTTACTAAAACCAGGGATCATTGTAATGGTCAGTCATGAATACTAAGATCTTATTTTTAAAAATTTAAATTTCGTGTGAAGATGTTTCACCACATAAAATTCGTTAAACATCATTGTAGTTCCGCCAAATCTCAGGATGTTAAAGAAGTCCTCTGGTAATGCGTTTAGGACTATCCTGAAATCTGACGTCAGACTGCCTCGCGCAAATTCTGTTTTACGCTGCTGTGCCTCTTGTAACAATGCGAAAAGTCAGTCGGGCACTAAATACAATTTCTTGATTATTGAAATATTATTATTATTATTATTATTATTATTATTATTATTATTATTATTACATACATGCTTGGCACTTTCCCGATCGTACCTGACTACTCCGCCGACCACCACTGCTATTCTTCGTGGTTCTGAAGACGGTCTAAACACATCGAAACTGGTGAACTATATATTATAAAAAGTAACAGTACAATTGCGGCCAAAGATTATTGTTATTCAGTTACAAAATTTAGTGAGACCGCTGAAACTCCAACTGAGAAATGCTCTCAAACATTGCGCAATCTCTTGAGTTGCGACGAAGTAATTGTTAATTCAGAGCTGAAATAACTTTCAGGGGGACAGTATAGTTTCCTGTTTCTACCCTATACGCTCTGCTGTATTTTTCGGTCACGCACTGGTGTAAATGCTTAGAAGCTTAAAAGTTCGTAAGTTAAATATGTCGTTACTACGTCTTCAACTTCCACATAAGTAATGAAATACCTTACGCAATAGATTCTGAGAATATTTAGACGAATTATACTAATTATATTAATTATACCCCCATGGACCACATACATTGCCGAGGTGGGATGACTTGCGTGCCTCAACGATGCATATAGCCGTACCATAGATGCAACCACAGTGGAGGGGTATCTGTGGAAAGACTAGACAAACGTGTGGTGCCTGAAGAGGAGCAGCAGCCTTTTCAGTAGTTATAGGGGCAACAGTCTGGATGATTGACTGAGCTGGCCTTGTAACATCAGCTAACATGGCTTTGCCATGCAGTTACTGCGAACGGCTGAAAGCAAGGGGAAACTACAATCGTTACCTCTCCCGAGGACATGCAGCTCTACTGTACGACTATATGATGATGGCGTCTTCTTGGGTAAAATATTCCGGAGGTAAAATAGTCCCCCTTTCGGATCTAAGGGCGGGAACTACTGAGGAGGATGTCGTCATCAAGGAAAACAAAACAGCCATTCTACAGGTCAGAGCGTGGAATGTTCTAACCCTTAATCGCGTAGGTAAGCTAGAAAATTTGAAAAGAGAAATGGATAGGTTAAAGTTAGATATGGTAGGGATTAGTGAAGTTCGGTGGCAGGATGAACAGGATTTCTGGTCAGGTGAGTACAGGGTTATCAATACAAAATCAGTTGGTGGTGACGCAGGAGTAGGTCTGATAATGAATAAGAATGCGGGTAAGTTACTATGAACAGCATAGTGAACGCATTATAGTAGTAAAGATAGACACGAAGCCAACACCGACCGCAATAGTGCACGTTTGTATGCCAAATAGCACGACCGATGATGAGGATATCGAAAAAATGTATGAGAAGATAAAATAAATCGTTCAGAAAGTTAAGGGAGACGAAAACTTGATTGTGATGGGGGACTGGAACTCGGTAGTTGGAAAGGGAAGAGAAAGAAATGTAGTAGGTGAATACGGACTGGAAAAAAGGAATGAAAAAGGAGATCGCTTGGTAGAATTTTGCGCAGAGCACAATTTAATGATCACCAAAACTTGGTTTAATCATCATAAGAGAAGGCTGTGTACGTGGAAGAGACCAGGAGACAATGGAAGGTACCAGATTGACTTTATAATAGTAAGGAATAGAGTTAGAAACCAGGTTCTAAACTGTAAGACATATCCAGGGGCAGATATAGACTCTCACCATAACTTATTGGTTATGAACTGCAGAAAGGTTAGGAATGGAACCTAGACAAATTGAAGGAACCAGAGATGGTTGAGAGTATCAGAGGGAGCATTAGGAAAGAATTGGCTAAAACGGGGGAAAGTATTACAGTAGAAGAAGAATGAGTAGCTCTGAGAGATAGGGTAGTGAAGGCTGCAGAGGACCATATAGGCCGAAGGACAAGGCCTAATAGAAATCCCTGGATAACACAGGATATACTGAACTTAATTGATGAGAGGAGAAAATATAAAAATTCAGCAAGTGAAACAGGAAAAAGGGAGTACAAACGTCTGAAAAATGAGATTGACAGGAAGTGCAGACTGGCTAAGCAGGAGTGGCTAGTTTAATAAGTCATGGGTGCAAAATACTAACACGAATTATTTACAGACGAATAGAAAAACTTGTGGAATTTAACCTCGGGGAAGATCAGTTTGGATTTAGAAGAAATGTAGGAACACGGGAGACAATACTCACATTACGACTTATCTTAGAAGATAGGCTAAGGAAAGGGAAACCTACGTTTTTAGCATTTGTTGATTTGGAGAAAGCTTTTGACAATGTCGACCGGAATACACTCTTCCAAATTCTGGGGTAAAATATAGGGAGCGAAGAGTTATATTCACCCTATACAAAAACTAGACAGCGGTTATTATAGTCGAGGGGCAAGAAAGGTACGCAGAGTTTGGAAAGGGAGTAAGCCAGGGTTGTAGCCTTTCCCCAATGTTGTTCAATATGTACATTGAGCAGGCAGTGAAGTAATGGAAGGAGGGCATTAACGTTCAGGGAGAAGAAATAAATACATTGCGATTTGCTGATGACGTAGTAATTCTGTCAGAGACCGCAAAAAATCGGGAAGAGCAATTGAATGGAATGGACAGTGTCTTGAAAGGAAGCTATAAGATGAACATTAACAAGAGTAAAACGAAAGTAACGGAAAGCAGTGTCAGAAAATCAGGCGATGCTGAAGGAATTAGATTAGGTAATGAGACAATAAAAGTAGTAGATAAATTTTGTTATTTGGGTAGCAAGATAACTGCTGATAGCCGAAGTAAAGAAGATATAAAATGCAGAATGGCTATGGGAAGAAAAGCGTTTTTAAAGAAGCGAAATTTGTTAACATCCAATATTAATTTAAATGTGAGGAAGTCCTTTCTGAAAGCATTTGTCTGGAGTGTAGCATTGTATGGGAGTGAAACGTGGACGATAAGGAGTTCAGATAAAAAGATGATAGAAGCTTTTGAAATGTGGTGCTACAGACGAATGATGAAAATTAGATGGGTAGGTCACCTAAATAATGCGGAGGTACTTAACCGAATTGGGAAGAAAAGGAGTTTCTGGCATATCCTGACCAGGAGAAGAGATAGATTGGTTGGACACATTCTGAGACATCAAGGAATTGTCAACTTAGCATTAGAAGGAAGCGTGTGGGGTAAAATTCGTAGAAAGGGATCGAGGGACGAATATAGTAGGCAGATTCAAAAGGATGAAGGTTGCCGAACGTATTCTCAAATGAAGAGACTTGGACAGGACAGGGTAGCATGGAGACCTGCATCAAACCAGTCTGCAGACCACAACAACAATAACAACAACAAGTCATAAAAATCATTGCGATATTACAATATACACTCAAAATTACTGGTGGAGGTACTTTCGCTGAAAAGGATAATCCGAAAAGTAGGACCAACTGCAATTTCAGATACGCTTTCCTTCGCATCCTATGTGTATAGTGGTAAACTCACACTTTTCAAAATCAAATCACCTAATATGTAATCTATATCTACATCTACATGGGATACTTTTGCAAATCACATTTAAGTGCCTGGCAGAGGGTTCATCGAACCACAAATACTATTTATCTCCCATTCCATTCTCGAATAGCGCGCGGGAAGAAAGAACACCTGAATCTCTCTGTTCGAGCTCTGATTTCTCGTATTTTATTCTGATGATCGTTTTTACCTATGTAAGTAGGAGTCAACAACATATGTTCGCATTCGGAGGAGAATATTGGTGATTGGAGTTTCGCAAGTAGCCCACGCCGCAGCGATAAGCGCCGTTGTTGTAATAACCAAATGTTCAAATGTTTGTAGAACTTATGGGACTTAACTTCGGGGTCATCAGTCCCTAAGCTTACAAACTACTTATGTACTACCTAAGACTAAGGACGGCACTAATATCCATGCCCGAGTGGGGATTCGAACCCCCGACCGTAGTGGCCGTGCAGACCGTGACTGGAGCGCCTCAGTCCCCTCGGCCACCGCGGCCGGCTGTTGTAATGATTCCCATCCCAGATCCTGTATCATTTCCGTAACGCTGTCTCCCCTACATCGTGACAATACGAAACTAGCTACCCTTCTTTGGACTCTTTCGATGTCCTCCGTCAAACCCACCTGATAAGGATCCAACACTGGGCTGCAATACTCCAAAAATGGACGGACAAGCGTAGTGTATGCAGTTTCTTTTGTATTTCTGTTGCATCTTTTAAGGGTTCTACCAATAAAACGC
The DNA here is from genome assembly GCA_026315105.1 of Locusta migratoria. Lineage (NCBI taxonomy): Eukaryota > Metazoa > Arthropoda > Insecta > Orthoptera > Acrididae > Locusta > Locusta migratoria. The sequence goes on from CM048746.1 coordinate 569,401,586, forward strand.
CGTCTCTGGTTCGCCTTTCCCACGATATTATCTACGTGTTCTTTCCAATTTAAGTCTGAAGTAATAGTAATTCCTAGGTATTTTGTGGAGTTTACGGCCTTCACATTTGATTGATTTATCTGGTAAACAAAGTTTAACGGATTTCTTTTCGTACTCATGTGGACGACTTCACACTTCTCATTATTTAGAGTGAATTGCCAATTTTTACACCATACTGATATCTTATTCAGATCGTTCTGCAGTTGGTTTTGATCTTCAGATGATTTTACTAGACGGTAAATGACGGCGTCATCTGCAAACAACCTAAGAGAGCTACTTAGATTTTCCCCTAAATCGTTTATGTAAATAAGGTACAGCAGGTACACTACCCTTTGGAACGCCCGATATCACCTCTGTTTTAGTCGATGCCTTACCATCGATTACTACGAACTGTGTCATCTCTGACAAGAAATCCCCTATCCAATCGCAAATTTGGGGCTATATACCGTAACCACGCAATTTGATTATAAGCCGTTTGTGAGGTACGGTGTCAAAAGCTTTCTGGAAATTAAGAAATACGGAATCGATTTTCGAACCTTTGTCGATAGCACCCATCACTTCGTGTGAATAAAGAGCTAGTTGCGTTTGGCAAGAACGATATTTTGTAAATCCGTGTTGACCTTGGGTCAATAGATCTTTCTGTTCGAAATAATTCATAATATTTTATTACAGGATATGTTCCAAAACCCTGCTGCAAATTGACGTCAATGAAATAGGCCTGCAGTTTAGTGGGTTACTCCTACTGCCTTTCTTGAATATAGATGTGACCTGGGCAACTTTCCAATCTTTTGGTACAGATCCTTCTATGAGAGAGCGGTTGTATATGGCTGTTAAGTAAGGAGCTATCGCTTCAGCATAATCAGATAAAAATCTAATGGGTATACAATCCGGACCAGAAGACTTATTCTTGTTAAGTGATTTTGGTTGCTGCATTACTCCGATGATACCTACTTCTATGTTACTCATTACGGCATCTGTTCGTAATTCGAAATCTGGAATATTGGTTTCGTCTTCTTTGGTGAATGAGTTTCTAAAAGCTATGTTTAGTAACTGTGCTTTAGTAGCGCTGTCATCGGTAGGATCGCCATTACTATCAAGTAGTGAAGGTATTGTTTGTGATTTGCCCCGAGTATACTTAAGATATGACCGAAATCTCTTTGGGTTTTCAGTCAAATTTCGAGAAAGAGTTTCGTTGTGATAAATATTGTAGGCATCTCGCATTTAAATCTTCGCTAAATTTCGAGCTTCGGAGTACAAACGCCAATCCTGGGGATTTTGTGTTCGTTTAAATTTAGTATGCCTTTTCCGTTGCTTTTGCAACAGTGTCCTGACCTGTTTTGTGTACCAAGGGGGATCGCCTCCTTTTATTAATTTATTTGGTATAAAACTGTCAATTGCTGTCAATACCACTTCTTTGAATTTGAGCCACATCTGGTCTACACCTACGTTTAGAGTTAGAAACGAGTGGAAGCTGTCTTTCAAGAAGCAATGTATTTTGTTTCTATTTCCTGAAGAAATATACTTTGCGTTTTTTCTTTGGTAACTTTGGGACTTTCGATATTCAATTTCGCTACGACAGCTCTGTGTTCACTAATACCTGTACCCGTTTTGATGTTCGTTATGAGCTCAGGATTATTTGATGCTAAGAGATGAAGTGTGTTTTCACATCCATTTACAATTCTAGTTGGCTCATGAACTAATTGTTCGAAGTAATTCTCAGAGAATGCGTTGAGTACAATTTCGGACGATTATTAACTTCTTACGATTTTCGGGTACAACCTCTACCCATAATAGCTTGCAGGAACTATCAACTTCAACTTCGCTACATGAAATACTACTTTTGACGGTGACAAACACGCCCCCACCTATTTTGTTTAATCTATCCTTTCTGAACACCGTTAGATCTTTTGCAAATACTTCTTCTGAACTTATTTCTGGCTTCAGCCAACTTTCGCTGCCTATAATGATGTGTGTTTCGGTGCTTTCTATTAACGCTTGGAGTTCTGGTACTTTACCGACACAGCTACGACAATTTACAACTGGTATACCGATAGTTTCCGGATCTACATTTCTTCTGTGATCCACCTGCACCCTTTGAAATTGCCCATTTTGTTTTTCCCCGAAGCTCTTTGTCCTAAAAAAAACCGCTCAGTCCACGCCACACAGCCCCCGCTACCCGTGCAGCCGCTTCCTGCGTATAGTGGACTCCTGACCTATTCAGCAGAACCCGGAAACCCACCACCCGATGGCACATGTCAAGGAATCTACAGCCTACACGGTCTGAGCCTCTGATTCAGACCCTCCACTCGGCTCTGTACCAGAGGTCCACAGTCGGTCCTGTCAACTATGCTGCAGATGGCGAGCTCTGCTTTCATCTTGCAAGCAAGACTGGCAGTCTTTACCACTTCAGTTAGCCGCGCGAAACCTGAGAGGATATCTTCAGATCCGAAACGACACACATCATTGGTACCGACGTGAGCCACCACCTGCAGTTGGCTGCACCCCGTACCCTTCATGGCATCCGGGAGGACCCGTTCCACATCTGGAATGACTCCACCCGGTATGCACACGGAGTGCAAGTTGGCCTTCTTCCCCTCCACGGCAGCCATCTCTCTAAGGGGCTTCATCGCCCGCCTAACGTTGGAGCTCCCAACTACAAGTAAACTCACCCTCTGTGAAAGCCCGGATCTTGCAGGCTGGGTGGTGACAGGGTGAGAGACACCATTCGATTCAGGAACTTCGTCCTGAGCAGATAGCGCCTCAAACCTGTTCGCAAGACGAACCGGGGAGGCCTCACGATCGGTCCCCCGGAATGTCTTGCGCCTCCTGCCACGCACTGTAGCAACCTCCCACGCAACCACGGGTGGGATGTCTGCCTCAGTGCTAGCAGTTTCAGGGCGTGTCGCTGCCGCAGGTCGATCGGTGGAGACGACGGTAGTCCGTTCGGTCCCCACTGCCGGCCAACAACAACGACGCCCATCGATCGCAGCTTCCAACTGAAGCTGGGAGCGAAGTGTCACCAGCTCAGACTGCATCCGCACACAGCAGTCACAGTCCCTATTCATGATTACAGTGCCAACAAAAACAAAAACTACAGTCGCGATGCATTCAAAGGAAAACTACACTGTTTGTTAGAAAGCGGATCTGAATCTAATACGCATGAGAGCTCAGTATTAATTTACAAATTGAGACGAGAAAGTGCAGACGAAAATCAAAATACTATATTTCGCTTCTAATCAGAAAATAAAGACAGACGACTGTCGCGACGCGATTCACACGGCGGAATAATACATTAACAAGATATTTAACGCGAATATGAATCAAATAAAAACGCGAGCACACAATAACTTTAATGAACTGAAGCGAAAGCGCACTGAAAAGTCAAAATATGGGGCTCCTAGAGTAGAGGTCTGCAAATCGCCGGTTTCGCTCGCTCGTACTCGGTCGAGTGCGCAACGCTCGGTGGTGGCGCGGCGGGTGTGTACGCTCGCAGCGAGCGTGTTGACACTCGAACGACGCTGCGTGGGGCGGGGCGGGCACAGGCCGCACAGCGTGGCGCTGCCGCTGTGCTCACAAGGAAACCTACCCAAGTGTCACTCTCCGATTTTTATGAAATTTGCATATTTTATAATACATGAAAAACTATGGGACACGTAACTTCTCAGCGGCGGAAAAACATATTTAAGGGGTGAAACGGTCCCTACAAAATTGGGGCTAAAATAGAAAAATGGCGATAACTTAGAGATTAGTGAAGCTATTGTAATGATTTTTGGTATGAATGTATCTTTTGATAAAAGACAAATTTCATAGATTCAACTTCGATTAAATCAAAACAATTTTTTGAGCACAAAAAATTGGTCACTTTTTGGGTAGCTGTCCCCCTAACTGTCATCCCCCCTGCAATGTACCTAGGCCGATCTCTTATCCAGCCATTCCCAAAACATGCAATTCATTCTTTTGGGTGGTGCAACCGTGTGACATACTTCAGACGCCCTAAATAAATATAATACAGATATAATTGAAACAGCAGGAGCACCATATATTCGTACAGCTGTGTAAACAATTGGAATAAGAGGACTTAAAACAGGTACAGGATATATGAGCATTAGACCGGCATATGACCCTGACGACGGATCCTATATATTGCACAAAAGCTTGCATGCGTTCTTTATTTTGTAGATAAGAAAGTCGACAGTGACAGTGGGGGCTATATGAATGTTGGAATTGGAAAAATTCCCGTTCAGGACTCACTCGGAAAAGGTAGAGGCGCAGCAACACGCACAGTGCCAAAATGCTACGGGAATATATATTAACGGGGTGCAACAGAGAGAGATGCACAAACCTAACCTAACGGGTGTACATCAATATCGTGTATTTAATATCAATATAAAAGACGACAAAGTATTCCAGGACTTGATAGTGATAAGAGGAATGGATATAAAATACGATCATACCCTCGTTAAGACGGCAAGTTACACCTACCACTAAACAAGCACTAACAGTCCACAAAATGGGAACAAGAAAGAAAGAATGATCATGGATAACGTATTTAGTAAACGATCTTAGCATATAAACTTTATATTAATCACGTATAATAACTTGTATTAAAAATTTCGCAGTCGTGATTTATTCTCAGGCGTGTAGTTTGCTCCCGACACTCGCCTTGAACTCGAGTTGCGCTGTGGTGGGCGACCGAGTGGCGAGCGGGCAGTGTGGACGGTCGGGCCGGTCGAGCGTGCACCGCTCGAACGAGCGTGCAGGAAGTCGAGCGCAGCCACACGCCTTGCCGCAAGCTGCAGCACCGACACTTGTCGGACTGTCATAGAACGACATGTATCAAGCGATTCGAGCGAGCAACCGAGCGAGGTGCAGACCTCTATCATAGAGAGAAGCCTGTGTCACTTACAACTGAACATGTGCTGGCTCTGGAGAGGTGCGGTCTGGACGACGACCACTCGGCAGATCAAATGTTACCTACGAAAACTTCACCATCTAATACCTTTTCGTACAAAATAATCACTTCTAGAATAGTTAATTCTACTCTTACATTCGTCTACGGAATTAACGCTAGTGATAATGTAGACAGAAATTACTCGCTAAAAGACTACAAAAAGATCATCTCTCTCTCTCTCTCTCTCTCTCTCTCTCTCTCTCTCTGTCTCCTGTCTGTGTGCGTGTGTGCACACGTGTGTGTGTGTGTGTGTGTGTGTGTGTGTGTGTGTGTGTGTGTGTGTGTGTAACGTTCTGATTGTGGTTATTCAAATTCTTTGCGTATATTTCGTGAAAAGATCATGAGAATAAAATTAGAGAGCTTACAGCCTACAAGGATGATTACTTGCAGTCGTTTTTCCCCTTTTATTACACGTGACTGCAACAGGAAAAGGAGAATGTCACAAAATACTTACATCAGCATATCGTGTTGCGGATACTGAGTATAGAAGTAGATGTAAATGTCTTGCATGGCTGTTGTGGCATTCACCTTCCCTATTACAAGTTTGATATCATTACATTAAATGTACCAAGATAGTTAACGATTGTTTGCAGTTGCTGTTAAAATTGTAGTGTCAGTATATTTGTTGGTTAATAAAAACAGTTTTCCAGTAGTTTCCTATCATGAAAATATTACGATGTCCCCCCCCCCTCTCCCTTCCGTCTCTCAAGCTTTCGTCCCCTGGGTATTTTCTTCGGTACATTTGGTATCTATTTTCTCAGGAGGCAATCGGGAAAAATGCGCAAAGCTACAAACGTCCACCAGGCTGCAGTGGAGCACAAACAAGACATTTTCATTTTATTGTACATGGCAGTTAGTGGAAAAGTGCACAAAGCATCTAAATATAGGATCACAACAATTTGTAACATCAGTAAAATCTGTTGGTGATGTATCACTGGAATTCGACTAAACAATTCAAAACTAAAAAATGCATGCTTACAGTACCTTGTAGTTAACTGTGACAAAACCTGACAAACTAAGTTTTTATAATATTTGTATCTAACAAAGTTACAGAAAATGATTAAAGCACAAATATATACCGTTAATTAAGAAGTAGTTCGAGGTCTACGTTATGCCTCTAATCAACTGATAGATAGAATGTAATGTTTTGGATGACAGTTACGACCGATAATCACTATATCACTATGTTACAGTCTCAAGGGCCTAGGAGCCGTGTTCATCGAATGAACGGCAGTGCAATCGTTCGACTCTCGCTCCGCTAGCAGTGACAGGAAACTAAGATGACGAAACAGCTGATTTGTGTATCTAATACCGTCGTTGTTTCGTGACGTGATAATTCCATGAAATTTCTTGGCTAATAAAAATTGCAACCAGATCGTGAATCGGAAAAGTACATCAGATCCAGTCACTACAGGAATGTAACAGTTTGTTTTACGCAATATAAATCGACCTCATTTATTTAATGAACAACTTATATTCGTTGTCAATGAAAACAGACTTTTCAGCCAAAGCTATGTCATTAGAACAAACTGTAGGTATTGAACAAGCGAATGTTATGATTTTTACGAATATGTCACGATTTTAAAGGCTATGCCTAGGCAGAAACCTAAGAGTACAACTTGTTCACTCACATGTTAAACTGTACTCTTAGGTTCGTGCCTAACCTTATCATTTAACACCGTGACATATTCGTAAAAATCAAATCATTCGCTTTTTCACTCGCAACAATTTAAGATGTACTATTAGGTTCCTGCCTAATGACATCCTTTAAATTCATGACATATTCGTAAAAATCATAATATTCGCTTTTCTATATGAAACGCCGTCCGATATGTATCAATCGCACTGCCATTTCATTCGATGTACACGGCTCCTAGGAAATTACCCAGTCCCATAAGACTGAATACTAAGCATAACTGAACAAATGCGGAATTCATTATAACAAGTCTAGCTTTATGTGCAGCCCAAGATCTACATACTTCGTATCTAGACAATCCCATACAAACTGCAATTAAAATAAAACACCTCTCAACTACTGAAGACATCATTCTCAGCAACATGGAGTTGAACGTCCGGGTTAATTGAAGTCCGTGATACGAACTATCGGCTGTGACCAATGACGCCATCTGATTTAAAGACGATAGTTTGTTTACAAGCAGAACACAGATTATTGATTAAGACTTTGTGTTTAAAAAGTCATCTGTAGCTTCACTCTGATAGTGAGGTATAGGTTAACAGAGCAGTTTTTCTTTCGCAATTAAGATCTGTGACGATGGTACATTCTGTTGTTTATTCTTTCGCAATTGAGATCTGTGATAGATGGTACATTCTGCTGTAATCTGTAATTTACGAGGATAATTACAGGTTATTTATTGTATTTAATAAATAAGTATTAAGATATTATCCAGTACACAGGTTTTCCGACTTTTTTATGACGTCATGGGTCAAAGCCGACGGGTTGTATCCCAGTCTTCAATTATGTCGAACAGCGCTATGTTGCTCAGCAGAGACCTCATCGATAAACATAATTATATTAAAGAAGGCTTTATAGAATCAACTATCAATTCAGTTCGAGTCGACATAGTGCCATGAACTTTAAGGACGGGAGCTAGTGTGCCGATCATTTTTGTTCATACCCGAAAGCCTTGCTTAAGATGAACCGAATTCGACGGCTGTTTGAAGTCCTCTTGTGAGCAATGTTTTCATCAGTCATTTAATTTTGTACAGCGTTTTGCAACTGGAACTTGGTTGTACTTATAATGTAGACGGGACGTTTGATGTAGCGTTTGACGATATTGAAATCCCGCATTTGTAGAACTGTAACACCTACACCCATCTGGTATTAATAATAAGGTAGTTTGATTGAACAGTCTTGATATGAGAGTGTATTTCTTATTAATTATGCGTTTCGCCTTCGAGGTGCTTGTTTAGATAATCCACAGGCAAAAATTAGTTCAGATGTTTGCAAATCTATCGGACCAAACTGCGTGGTCATCAGTACGTAGCTTACAAACTACTTAAACTAAGGTAAATTAACGACAACACACACACAGATGCCTCAGGAAGGCCTCGAACCTCCGACGGCGAGCAACCGCAAAAATTAGTACATGGTCGTAAATATGTACAAATTACAAAACCTGACTTATTGGTACTGACTTAATTTTTTCTTTCACGACATTATAAAACCATTAAAGGGTTCTATGCTAGTATGAAGCTTGCGTCAGAAGAGTTAAAACCGGAGGTGGCCTGATCAAAGAAGTAAAATGGTGACATTAAACACTAAAACATAAATATTGGAAGATCATTACCTCAAATGGATCCATGTGAGCAGGCCACAATGGTGCAGTGGTAGGCCCACACTCACAAACGTGTACTCACAACAAACATGACGCCAGAGTAAACAAAGCTGTCCCCCAACTCACCAGCAGGTCCGTGTAGAGGGCGCGCAGTCGACAAGCCCTGCTCACAGGGAGTCCAGCCAGCGCACACAGGTGGCGCTCACCATGCTGATGTGACAAAGTCTTACGACAGAGTTTTTCAACCTTTTACAGTATGCGGCCCTCTTCTCCGCCCCGCTCTTAACCGTACTGTAACATTACTGTGTGTGTGAACTCAAAGACAGCGAATTTTACATTTTCTTCTGTTGATAAATCTTTCTCGTGAAAAAAAGTGCTTTATTCTGAATTATTGGGTGAATTTTATGTGGTGTCGCACAAGTACAAAGTGCGCGCCACCTACTTTCGCCGCGCGCCGCCATGCACGCACGGCGCGGCGATCTCACGACGACAGCCACGAGCGCCCTCTGCTGAAACGCCGCTCGTGGCCACCACTGAAGGACATCGGCCACTTCGGACTGAGATAGCAACGAGTTAGGACCTTCGTAATCAGATAGGCACGAGTGAAGACTTTGCTATGGTACAGGCACTAGGCAGGCCTCTAATAACTATGTATCAACATTCTGCCGTACTCTGTAAAAGTTAAGTATTGTTACATTCTGTGCAATATATATATCTTTCTAATTTACTCTAGTGTTTATAGTTTCTGGCTGCTCCCCTCCGTACCTGCACCAGCGTTCTATTTTTGTTCCTGTGTCGGTCTCATTCCGCTCGGCCACCGACACCTACGACGAGGCTGGGACACAAAAGCGGCGACGAAGTCGGGACACAAAATTTTATAGTGTATTATCCGCAAGGAACACATTACATTAATTTAGATAAAAATATATGTTGCATGACGAGTGTTTCGGGTTTCAGGTAAGATTTTGAAGCGAATTATGCTTGTTAAGTCTCATTGTATACGCCGTTTCGAATTTCTCAAAATTACTTATTGCTTCTCGTTAATTTAGCTGTGGATTTTTTTTTTTTTTTTTTTTTTTTTTTTTTTTTTTTTTTTTTTTTTTTGAGCTGTGGATTGGTTCCTGAAAACAGTTTTCAGGCTTATCGCTTATTGGTCGTTACCACGGCGTATTGACTGTAAACAAAAGGTCTGTTCTATTCAAATCATAACTGGTAATAACAAGGAATTAAGCAATCTATATCTATAAATGTGAATGTCCGTTCGGTGTACATTTATCACGTCTGAACCACAAAACATTAAGCGCCAAAAATTTGTACAGTTACTAATGTCTACCCGGGGAAGGCTTTAGGCACGATTTCTTGGCGAACGGATAGCTATTTATCTATCTATCTATATATATATATATATATATATATATATATATATATATATATATATATATATATATATATATATATATATATATATATAATTAATGTGAATGTCTGTTCGGTGTACGCTTATCACGTCAGAACGACAAGACGCAGAGACTTAAATATTTGTACAGTTGCTAATTTATACCTGAGGAAGGTTTTAGGCACGGTTTTATGGCGATCTTATAGATATTAATTTGAAGAATATAACGCGAAATTCGGAAGAATAATTAATCTTTGAAAATTATATTTACTCTTTGAAAATGGTTTTATTGGTTGCATTGTTGTTTGAGGGTTGATAATGATAAAAGGGTGGAGTATATTGAGATGGAAAGTTATCCGTCTATATAAAATTCTACGTGTGCTCGCTCTGCAGCGAAAACTACACAACGCAAACGAATTGTCTGTGTGTAATTGTTGTCCGAAGTCTCCCGTTGTACACCATAGCAGTTCCATGCCGATAGCTATAAGGGGGTGGGAGATATGGTGGCTGAAAGTCGTCAAATTATAAAAAAAATTCGGACTGAAGGCCAGCGATGACGTTTGCGACTCTATAACAAAGAGGTTACATACAGAGAAACGTGATGCCACAGACCATATCTTTTGGTCTATGCGTGCTACGTCTTCAGCTCTCTCTCTGTAAGAATAAGCATAAGAATAAGGAAATATAAGAATAAATGAATAAAGGAGTAAAAATGAAATTTATTTTAATGCATCTCTTTAAAAAAATCGATTTGAAGTTTCGTGCATTACATCAAGTGATCGATCTGTGATATTATTACAATCATTATTGTTGAATTTCGTGATTGGATTCTTCGAAACGAGTGCATTTTTACGTGTGATTTGATACACACTGCTTACTTTCCTGATAAACGGTCAAGTGCGTAGACTTCTGCAATCTGATAGGAATTTTTTCAGTTCCTCTTTATTAACGGCGTTTCCTCAAAAATGAGTGAAATTAATTACATTAATTGTTATTTAAACTTCGTAGATAAATGTGCATTGTGTTACTTTATTCTGCGGCAGCAACGCGCCAGGTACCAGCTAGTTTTATTATAAAATAGGCAATTTTGGTAGTGCGAAACCGCAAGTACCCAGACATGCAGTGGATCAGTTTGTTTTATGGTGCAAATTCAAATGTTCAAATGTTTGTTAAGCTTATGGGACTTAACTACGGGGTTATCAGTCCCTAAACTTACAAACTACTTATCAACTAGCTTATCCTAAGGACGGCACAAATATCCATGCCCGAGGGGGGATTCGAACCCCCGACCGTAGTGGCCGTGCAGACCGTGACTGAAGCGCCTCAGTCCCATCGGCCACCGCGGCCGGCTATGGTGCAAATACTTCCTGTTTTGACCACTACCCCCCTAAAAAGGCTTTGCGACTCCTCTGGAGGTCGTGACCCACAGGGTGAAAAACAATGGATTACACCTACTACAGTATAGTAGAACAATGAAATCACTGTGATTACATTTAGGGGGCCATACTCACTAAAACATGTGTACTAAGCGGGGGAAAGCTTGAGACACTCGAAATCCATTGAAGTATATAACAGAAAAACGGTTATTACTAAAATTGTCCTTCTGTTTTTGATTTGCCGTAGACTTGAAAATGGTCATCACTGTCCGAAACCGGTCGTCTAAACGACGAGAAATTTTGTGATCATTGGCGTAAATGAAGATATTAAAAGTAAATACTGCTGCGTAAAACTGTCAGATAACCGTCTGCGATGGACGTTATCCCACTATCTATACGTATTATGTGAGTGTGTATGCCGGCCGCGGTGGCCGAGGGGACTGAGGCGCTCCAGTCACGGTCTGCACACCCACTACGGTCGGGGGTCCGAATCCCCCTCGGGCATGGATATTTGTGCCGTCTTTATTGTTAGCTAGTTCATAAGTAGTTTGTAAGTTTAGGGACTGATGACCCAGTAATTAAGTCGCATAAGCTATAAAAAGAAAGAAAGAAAAAAAGAAAATAATTACTCAGCTCGAAGTATGTTAGAGAGGTCACTTTTGGAAACGGAGAACGTTCTCCGGTCGTGAGAAACTTCTGTCGTTTTACTCATACGAAATCAGAGACTGTTCTTTGTTGTGAGCAACTTTCCCCACTCTTTTCACAACATAATCGGTTGAAGTATATTCTCTGAGTCGCTTTATTCATGTGAGACGGAGCATGTTGTCTGGAATACAGAGTATAAAGTATATACTCTGAATTTATACATACGGCCCTGAGCGCAGTCCGTGTCACGTCTAGATGCAAGGTCTAACAACAAGTCCGCATCACGTCACACCGATTCGGCTGCCCTCGCAATCTCACTGGGTTGCCGCTGGGGCACAGCCCACTGCCTCGTAGCGGCCAGCCAGCTAGCGGTGTTACCTATGACATGACACGGACTGCGCTCAGGCCTTGTCTCTAGCCTCTAGAGACCTGACGCCAGATTTGCACACAACCTTTAATGTATTGAATGTCACCGCTAATGTTGAAATATTCATGAATATATACATTCTTTATTTTCTACATATTGTTGCAGTCCATGTATCATATACGATACATTGGGTTGCTGTCGAGATACATGGCAGTAGTATGGTAATGCCGATTGACGCACAGTGACCTTGAACTTTCGGCCGTCGACGAAAGGGTCATTGACCCCTCCTCCCTCGGCCAATTGCCTGACCGCAGATCAAAGGATGCCGTCAAACTCGAACAATAGCGCACTTAAGGATGATTGATAGTTTACATTTAGGTCCTTTTGATTCGCTACTTGTCCGACTGCTTATCAAAGGACGCCGCAATAACGCACTTAAGGATGATTGACAGGTTGCAACATCTCCCTCGGCCACACACCACGCCCCGCCCCTCCGCCCCCCCCCCCTCCACCCCTCGGTGCTGCCGCCAGACAAGCGGCACCTCCGACAGGTCCAGACCTGTAGACCCATCGACATGTCTGTACTCGCACCCTGGACCACACACCTGGCCGGTTCGACGTCCCCCTCCACCCCTCGGCACCTCCGACAGGTCCAGACCTGTAGACCCCTCGACATGTCTGTACTCGCACCCGCGACCCCTACTCGCTCGGCCGATTGCCGGACCGCCGCCTCCGCCGCCGCTGCCGCCGACAGATGCTACCCCCCTCCTCCTCCCACGCTCGCGACCGGTTCTCAAAGGACGCCGCCACCCGCCCTACCCGCGAGAACAAACAATACCGCGACGATTGTCTTGACAGCACCGACACCGCCCCCACAGGCCGACCCCTGCTCTCTTTTTACGGCGACCGCGCCCCGACAGGTCAGCAGCCAATTAAATTGCATATTTATTATTAAGCGCGCCGCAGCGATCCGTACGCCAGATCTCGATTTATGTAACAACAACAATTTCCGCCGTTTATTATTATTCTTGGAAAAAAATAAAGCTACCATAGTGTTCTTCATATGCTAAAAAACAATTTGGAACAGAAATGCTTAGTTGGTCTCGTATACTACAGCATGTAGTAGTAAAATATTAAAACTCGTATGCAAAATTTGCAAGTAAGAATTTCCACTCCAATCTCTCTCCATGCTCTTCGCATAGACTACAACAGCCATCGAACGGAATGTAACTTCTATGCCAACAACTCTTTCGATAAAACAGCAACAGCGGCAGCAGCAGAAGACGACATATTGTTTATACAAAAATTCCAAATAACGAAAATCGGCAATGACATCTAGCACAACGTCTCTAAATATACATCTGCAAGCACCGTTAAACTCGTATGCAAAATTTGCAAGTAAGAATTTACATTCCCATCTCTCTCCAGGCGTGTTTAATAATAATAGCGCAGGTTAGATAATAAACGCCACAAACTTACGTATCCATCTTAACATATACTCTTTCGATATACAAAAACAATTCTAACCAGAGCCAATTAACGAAAAGAAAAGAAATGGTCCGTTTCGGAACTCGACCACAACCTTGCATCTATAAATGTATCTCTTCGTTTAGACGATGCAAGCAATAGCCATCGAACGGGATGTAACTTGTATGCCAACCACTCTTTCGATAAAACAGCAACAACAGCGGCAGCAGCAGAATACGACATAGTGTTTATACAAAAATTCCAAATAACTAAATCGGCAATGACATTTAGCACAAAGTCTCTAAAGAAACATCTGCAAGCACCGTTAACAATCGTCCAGCACGCAGAGCGCTCTCTCGGCAGACTACATAAAAGAAACATATGCTAAGTGTTTAAACAAAAACACCTAAGTTACATCTCCAAATGATCAAAACCTTCTATGCAGACGCACCATTCTGACAAGGATAGCTCGCAATGCATTTATTTAATGGAGCTGAGCCATGCCGAAAGTTCCGAAATTTAACACTTTCTCTCTCTTTAGCGATCTTGCCCTGTTACGTTTCCTTCTTCTTAGATCGAGGTATAACTGCGCATTCCGAGAGTTCGGGTATTTTAATTTTACCTCTTATTTCCTTGCTACAGCAGTACACATCCCATCTAAGGAATCTCTATGTCCTGTTACGATGAAAAACTATATTTATCTGACACCGATATTCCAGCGCCCCAGAAGACATTTAAACCCTATTGTGCAACGGAGAGTCTACACTAAAACTTTTCGAAATTACTGGCCTAACAACACCCTTATTCGACAATACAGCAAGCACAGAACCGAAGTTACCTGCCCAATGCAACACAGATTTCCAGTTCGACCCGCCCTTTACCCACAAAATTCCTACTCCGAACTAAGATTTATTATTTTAATTACAAGTAGATGTCCACCGCAAACGAAGACGCTAACCTACACGCCACAACACATGATCCTATATAGGACATGGAGTGTTTACAATTTTTGTTTTGTTTATTACAGTACAACTGAGTACATGCAACGTAATGTTCGCAAACATATCGCAACCAACTCCCGCACACTTCGATCATAACCTGCTCTCTAAGGAATTGATGGGAGTCACACACAGTACAAACACGTTTGTCGTGTGTTCCGCTAATTTCGGCCAGTACAACGATGCGGGACCAATCCCCCCGCCTGTTTACTGTAAAAGCAAATATTTTTCCCCACACTATCTGTTTGAACCGGGCTTGCACATATACAATAGCCTCCTTCTAAAAGCATGTGTCTTCGCCATATAACCCAGTTTTCGTTTACCCTTCTTCTTCTTCTTAGGACTTGTGGAATAACGTAGACGATATCTACGTCTGTGGATAATAAAGTCCTGGAATGCTAAAAAAAGTATAGTTCCTTGCTCGACTCTACAAGTAATTTACAGTCGAAACTAAAAAAAACATAATGTCCGAGAGAGCGGTCAATTTTCTGGTACTCTTAATACCCAAGTATCAAATCTAAAAGCGTTTGCACACTACAACGGCGCACTTGGTAAATACCGTATCTTCTCTTTTAGAACACTTAAACAATCTTCTTACACAATCCTCCATCCTGGTAATACCATCTTCTCGACCCGGCGAAAAAATAAAAGTCCTAACAATCAACTGCCTGGACTCTTTATAAAATCGATATCTTTGCTTACACCAGGGCTCGTGATTTTTCGACAAATTTATTTTGGTTCTACAATTCGACGCCAACCACGTTAAGCAGTCGTTTCCTCGCCTGCAACCACTTTGATATTGCTCCTCCCATCCGAAAGTCATGCTCGGATACGAACGCCACTCGGTTAAAGTATTGTCCAAAAATCCAGGAGATAGAAGCCATCTACACGAAGCTGCTGCTGTAGTATAGATGGGAGAGCCTCCATTAAAAAACATCGATTAGCTGCAGTTTGTAAGATATATACCCACAGGACGTATATATTTCCCTCCCATGTGTTCCAGAAATAGGAACTTCGTCTTATCTCCAACGTTTGCAGTATCGAACTTGCGGAATTTACTACACACACACGCGCGCACTCCATCGGCTACAACTAGCGCACTTTAAGTAACGAAACTATAGGAGTTTTATAAAACACGTTGATTTTCGACGAAAGAATTATGATTTACCGCAGCAGGCATATCTGCTACGTAACGTGTTGCACACCAGCCGTAAAGTAGCCAACACTAGCATACGATTAAACGGACGATGCTTCGACGAAAGATTAATGCACCACCAAAGTCAGTTTTCTTTAGAGCTTTACCGTGACGTATATATTTAGGGTATATCAACACTTTTTACTTACATTCCGTCCCATCTAGCCTAAAGCACTCTCTGTAAGCGCCAAACATTTCCAACACAGTAACAGAACTACACCTTGCAGTCAACACGAACCTACAACAACAAAAGAATCTAGCCATTCCAACTCGTTTTTTGTCCCAACTAGCATGCTGCAAGCTATGTATACGTTCGTAACAACCCAGACAGAGCTATCCTTACATCCGTCACTAACCCAGTACCAACTCTAAACAAGTTACCACAGATGGTGTTATAACCACGATCAGTAATAGACAAGATCTCCCAGACACACAGCGTTTTAATAAAGTTTCGATCTCGCTCTCTCTCCACCCAATAACTACGTTGGTTGCTTGACCTGTCCCTAACATCCAACCACAACTTTGTTTCCAATGCATAGCCCGGCAGACAATATTTCTGGAACGCTCTCTATCAGCCAATAGACTATATACCTCGAGCATTCGCGCACAAATCACCATCGTATTCCACTCCTTCTAACAAATTATTACTCTCGATAAACATCTGTAACACAGTGTAAAAAAATGAGCGACGTGCACACGCACAGAACAGCTAACAAGAAAAGATCTAGATCCAAGCCAAGTTCTTATAATCCTTACAAGCAGCAACGCAAAATAGTCTACACCATTTCGAACTAATGCAACACCAGATTTTTTTTAACGATCTCCAAGAGCAATCCTTTAGAGACTAAACATACGATTAAATGCACCTCCAATGTAGGTAACTAATCCTCTAACTCGATGCTTATCGACCAAAGAACATTAATTTACCACTGCAATCATCTCCGATACGCTACCGAGAGACGTCCATTCGTAAACACAGCTAAAAGAAGATATAAATGTTCCACATCCATGCTACGAAGTATCTATATGTATTTCCACAATTGTGGACCACATCTGCGTTGCATCGTATCGCACGACTAAACAGTTCGAAATAGGTACTTCGCGCAAGCTAGCATGCATAATCACATTCCATGTTATTTCTGGCTGTAGGCGAGTGCGGACCTGTTGACTCATCGTAGATGCCGGTTTGGAGCGTGTGTACGTCCTATACATGTAAACATACCTGTCCACGCTCGCACCTGACCCGGAGAAGTTTTCGGTTTAATTTTTCCTGGCCGCACCAGATTCCGAATACAAGAGAGCTATTTTCGCGAAGATAGATTTCCTCGCAGCTGACGCAAGCGATGTTTTTACCGTACGAGCAGTCGTTAAACTTTTATACGCAGATACATATACAGACAGTAGGATGTGCGCAAATTTGCGATGTAGCTCTTACAGAAACGAAACATAGTTTTTTTAGAAATTCGATAAGAAGAAGAAGAACGAAATTTATACAAGATGAACCAATGTGCAATAAGTCAAACCCCAATCCATGCAGCAATGTACCGAGCAACATCGATTTAAACGAACGCTTTGCTTATCTGTAGAATAGAACAACACAGAATTACACCTCCCTAACAGATACTTTACCGAGGAGTTACTGCTCTTTGCTAACAAGAAACATGTCTTCTGGTATCTTCTCCTAAACCCTATCAGACCGAAACTTTCTACTCGAGAAGCTAGACACAGAATACAAATCGTTCTTTATTATTCTTGTTATGTGTAACTTTAATTTTCTCCACTGTAACTCGTAGTTTTAGATCCAGTTCCAGCCAGAAGTTCGAAAGGTAGAGGGAAGGTATGTTCTCGAACTCCATTACGTATCTTCGTTTCCTCCTGCACCTTCGGGCAATGCTTCTAGACGAGAAAAATCGTGTATTTTAACTTTTCCCATTATTTCCTGGTTATAGCACTATGCGTCGCTATGTGTGTACGTTACCAACTCCTGTGGTAATTTCCGTATGGAACACTAGGTTTTACGATTATTGCAAACGTTTGCTTGTTATTCCATCCGTTTTTAACTCTGCAAATGACTGTCCCCAGTCCACCACATTTGGATGCAATGTAGTCCCTTCTCCAAACGATAATGCAATACGTTTTTCGTGTCTTCCGCTATTTTCGGTCAGTACACCGACGCGTGACCGATCTCCCTGACTGTTTACTGTAAAAAGCAAATATTTTATAAGTCCCAGTCGTAACCAGATTTCTCCACATCCTCCGTTTAAGCCGGGCTTACACATATGCCATAGCTTCGTCTTTCTCCAGCATTAGTTTGTACTCGTCCTTTATGGCAGTTGCTTTAGCCATATATTCTAGCTTCCTTCTCTTGGTCTCGATATCCGCCATTTCCAGTTTTCTTTTCGCGCACATAAGACATTAACTGCACGTAGCGATGTAGTTTCTTTAATGGGGGATGGCTTAAGCCTGTGTGATACATTTATTCTTTTCGCTGGGCTTGCAGAATAACATTGTTTGTAGGTACCAGACCTAATTCGGCGATATCTATATCTGGAGGCAGTGTGGAGAACAATGTTCTGGATTGGGAGAAGTAAGTTTCCCCTGCATTAATGTAGCTTTTAAGTGTACTACCGGTACTTATACCGTCTTTGCCGCTGCCAGTATTACGAATCTCCACCTAATTTACAGGTAGACAATGGAAACTAAAAGCTGATAGAACGTAACGTACAAGCTTTTATCGATCTGGAAGGTTTAGCCTGTACAGCGATCAATTTTCGGGTATTTTTATTACCCCAGTACACAAATTGCAGGACACTATTAAACACTACAAAGCATCTGTTGTCCCAGATGTTCTATTCTATTAACACCGATACAAATATTACGTTGTACTTATAGAGTATCGCTCGCTACCTTTTCGATACCTTTCCTCTACCTTTCTGCTACCTTTCCCACTACCCATTAGCTTTCCGATACCTTTTCGCTACCTTTCCGCTACCCTTCCCACTACCCATTACCTTTCTGCTACCTTTCTGCTACTATTCCTTTACCTTTCCGCTACCTTCCCGCCACCATTCCTTTACCTTTCCGCTCCCATTCCCACTACCTTTAGCGCATCAGAAGGCATGTTAGCGAACCAGGATCGGTGTACAGGATAAACCTTCCAGATCGATAAAAGCTTGTACGTTACGTTCTATCAGCTTTTAGTTTCCATTGTCTACCTGTAAATTAGGTGGAGATTCGTAATACTGGCAGCGGCAAAGACGATATAAGTACCGGTAGTACACTTAAAAGCTACATTAATGCAGGGGAAACTTACTTCTCCCAATCCAGAACATTGTTCTCCACACTGCCTCCAGATATAGATATCGCCGAATTAGGTCTGGTACCTACAAACAATGTTATTCTGCAAGCCCAGCGAAAAGAATAAATGTATCACACAGGCTTAAGCCATCCCCCATTAAAGAAACTACATCGCTACGTGCAGTTAATGTCTTATGTGCGCGAAAAGAAAACTGGAAATGGCGGATATCGAGACCAAGAGAAGGAAGCTAGAATATATGGCTAAAGCAACTGCCATAAAGGACGAGTACAAACTAATGCTGGAGAAAGACGAAGCTATGGCATATGTGTAAGCCCGGCTTAAACGGAGGGTGTGGAGAAATCTGGTTACAACTGGGACTTATAAAATATTTGCTTTTTACAGTAAACAGTCATGGAGATCGGTCACGCGTCGGTGTACTGACCGAAAATAGCGGAAGACACGAAAAACGTATTGCATTATCGTTTGGAGAAGGGACTACATTGCATCCAAATGTGGTGGACTGGGGACAGTCATTTGCAGAGTTAAAAACGGATGGAATAACAAGCAATCGTTTGCAATAATCGTAAAACCTAGTGTTCCATACGGAAATTACCACAGCAGTTGGTAACGTACACACATAGCGCGCATAGTGCTATAACCAGGAAATAATGGGAAAAGTTAAAATACACGATTGTTCTCGTCTAGAAGCATTGCCCGAAGGTGCAGGAGGAAACGAAGATACGTAATGGAGTTCGAGAACATACCTTCCCTCTACCTTTCGAACTTCTGGCTGGAACTGGATCTAAAACTACGAGTTACAGTGGAGAAAATTAAAGTTACACATAACAAGAATAATAAAGAACGATTTGTATTCTGTGTCTAGCTTCTCGAGTAGAAAGTTTCGGTCTGATAGGGTTTAGGAGAAGATACCAGAAGACATGTTTCTTGTTAGCAAAGAGCAGTAACTCCTCGGTAAAGTATCTGTTAGGGAGGTGTAATTCTGTGTTGTTCTATTCTACAGATAAGCAAAGCGTTCGTTTAAATCGATGTTGCTCGGTACATTGCTGCATGGATTGGGGTTTGACTTATTGCACATTGGTTCATCTTGTATAAATTTCGTTCTTCTTCTTCTTATCGAATTTCTAAAAAAACTATGTTTCGTTTCTGTAAGAGCTACATCGCAAATTTGCGCACATCCTACTGTCTGTATATGTATCTGCGTATAAAAGTTTAACGACTGCTCGTACGGTAAAAACATCGCTTGCGTCAGCTGCGAGGAAATCTATCTTCGCGAAAATAGCTCTCTTGTATTCGGAATCTGGTGCGGCCAGGAAAAATTAAACCGAAAACTTCTCCGGGTCAGGTGCGAGCGTGGACAGGTATGTTTACATGTATAGGACGTACACACGCTCCAAACCGGCATCTACGATGAGTCAACAGGTCCGCACTCGCCTACAGCCAGAAATAACATGGAATGTGATTATGCATGCTAGCTTGCGCGAAGTACCTATTTCGAACTGTTTAGTCGTGCGATACGATGCAACGCAGATGTGGTCCACAATTGTGGAAATACATATAGATACTTCGTAGCATGGATGTGGAACATTTATATCTTCTTTTAGCTGTGTTTACGAATGGACGTCTCTCGGTAGCGTATCGGAGATGATTGCAGTGGTAAATTAATGTTCTTTGGTCGATAAGCATCGAGTTAGAGGATTAGTTACCTACATTGGAGGTGCATTTAATCGTATGTTTAGTCTCTAAAGGATTGCTCTTGGAGATCGTTAAAAAAAATCTGGTGTTGCATTAGTTCGAAATGGTGTAGACTATTTTGCGTTGCTGCTTGTAAGGATTATAAGAACTTGGCTTGGATCTAGATCTTTTCTTGTTAGCTGTTCTGTGCGTGTGCACGTCGCTCATTTTTTTACACTGTGTTACAGATGTTTATCGAGAGTAATAATTTGTTAGAAGGAGTGGAATACGATGGTGATTTGTGCGCGAATGCTCGAGGTATATAGTCTATTGGCTGATAGAGAGCGTTCCAGAAATATTGTCTGCCGGGCTATGCATTGGAAACAAAGTTGTGGTTGGATGTTAGGGACAGGTCAAGCAACCAACGTAGTTATTGGGTGGAGAGAGAGCGAGATCGAAACTTTATTAAAACGCTGTGTGTCTGGGAGATCTTGTCTATTACTGATCGTGGTTATAACACCATCTGTGGTAACTTGTTTAGAGTTGGTACTGGGTTAGTGACGGATGTAAGGATAGCTCTGTCTGGGTTGTTACGAACGTATACATAGCTTGCAGCATGCTAGTTGGGACAAAAAACGAGTTGGAATGGCTAGATTCTTTTGTTGTTGTAGGTTCGTGTTGACTGCAAGGTGTAGTTCTGTTACTGTGTTGGAAATGTTTGGCGCTTACAGAGAGTGCTTTAGGCTAGATGGGACGGAATGTAAGTAAAAAGTGTTGATATACCCTAAATATATACGTCACGGTAAAGCTCTAAAGAAAACTGACTTTGGTGGTGCATTAATCTTTCGTCGAAGCATCGTCCGTTTAATCGTATGCTAGTGTTGGCTACTTTACGGCTGGTGTGCAACACGTTACGTAGCAGATATGCCTGCTGCGGTAAATCATAATTCTTTCGTCGAAAATCAACGTGTTTTATAAAACTCCTATAGTTTCGTTACTTAAAGTGCGCTAGTTGTAGCCGACGGAGTGCGCGCGCGCGTGTGTGTAGTAAATTCCGCAAGTTCGATACTGCAAACGTTGGAGATAAGACGAAGTTCCTATTTCTGGAACACATGGGAGGGAAATATATACGTCCTGTGGGTATATATCTTATAAACTGCAGCTAATCGATGTTTTTTAATGGAGGCTCTCCCATCTATACTACAGCAGCAGCTTTGTGTAGATGGCTTCTATCTCCTGGATTTTTGGACAATACTTTAACCGAGTGGCGTTCGTATCCGAGCATGACTTTCGGATGGGAGGAGCAATATCAAAGTGGTTGCAGGCGAGGAAACGACTGCTTAACGTGGTTGGCGTCGAATTGTAGAACCAAAATAAATTTGTCGAAAAATCACGAGCCCTGGTGTAAGCAAAGATATCGATTTTATAAAGAGTCCAGGCAGTTGATTGTTAGGACTTTTATTTTTTCGCCGGGTCGAGAAGATGGTATTACCAGGATGGAGGATTGTGTAAGAAGATTGTTTAAGTGTTCTAAAAGAGAAGATACGGTATTTACCAAGTGCGCCGTTGTAGTGTGCAAACGCTTTTAGATTTGATACTTGGGTATTAAGAGTACCAGAAAATTGACCGCTCTCTCGGACATTATGTTTTTTTTAGTTTCGACTGTAAATTACGTGTAGAGTCGAGCAAGGAACTATACTTTTTTTAGCATTCCAGGACTTTATTATCCACAGACGTAGATACCGTCTACGTTATTCCACAAGTTCTAAGAAGAAGAAGAAGGGTAAACGAAAACTGG
This sequence comes from Locusta migratoria, assembly GCA_026315105.1. NCBI lineage: Eukaryota > Metazoa > Arthropoda > Insecta > Orthoptera > Acrididae > Locusta > Locusta migratoria. Next base: position 569,424,104 of record CM048746.1, read on the forward strand.
GTTATATGGCGAAGACACATGCTTTTAGAAGGAGGCTATTGTATATGTGCAAGCCCGGTTTAAACAGATAGTGTGGGGAAAAATATTTGCTTTTACAGTAAACAGGCGGAGGGATTGGTCCCGCATCGTTGTACTGGCCGAAATTAGCGGAACACACGACAAACGTGTTTGTACTGTGTGTGACTCCCATCCATTCCTTAGAGAGCAGGTTATGATCGAAGTGTGCGGGAGTTGGTTGCGATATGTTTGCGAACATTACGTTGCATGTACTCAGTTGTACTGTAATAAACAAAACAAAAATTGTAAACACTCCATGTCCTATTTAGGATCATGTGTTGTGGCGTGTAGGTTAGCGTCTTCGTTTGCGGTGGACATCTACTTGTAATTAAAATAATAAATCTTAGTTCGGAGTAGGAATTTTGTGGGTAAAGGGCGGGTCGAGCTGGAAATCTGTGTTGCATTGGGCAGGTAACTTCGGTTCTGTGGTTGCTGTATTGTCGAATAAGGGTGTTGTTAGGCCAATAATTTCGAAAAGTTTTAGTGTAGACGGTCGGAATCGGTAAATTATTTCACGTATTTTTCTTTTATTTCGACTCTCCGTTGCACAATAGGGATTAAATGTCTTCTGGGGCGCTGGAATATCGGTGTCAGATAAATGTAGTTTGCATCGTAACAGGACATAGAGATTTCTTAGATGGGATGTGTACTGCTGTAGCAAGGAAATAAGAGGTAAAATTAAAGTACCCGAACTCTCGGAATGCGCAGTTATACCTCGATCTAAGAAGAAGGAAACGTAACAGGGCAAGATCGCTAAAGAGAGAGTGTTAAATTTCGGAACTTTCGGCATGGCTCAGCTCCATTAAATAAATGCATTGCGAGCTATCCTTGTCAGAATGGTGCGTCTGCATAGAAGGTTTTGATCATTTGGAGATGTAACTTAGGTGTTTTTGTTTAAACACTTAGCATATGTTTCTTTTATGTAGTCTGCCGAGAGAGCGCTCTGCGTGCTGGACGATTGTTAACGGTGCTTGCAGATGTTTCTTTAGAGACTTTGTGCTAAATGTCATTGCCGATTTAGTTATTTGGAATTTTTGTATAAACACTATGTCGTATTCTGCTGCTGCCGCTGTTGTTGCTGTTTTATCGAAAGAGTGGTTGGCATACAAGTTACATCCCGTTCGATGGCTATTGCTTGCATCGTCTAAACGAAGAGATACATTTATAGATGCAAGGTTGTGGTCGAGTTCCGAAACGGACCATTTCTTTTCTTTTCGTTAATTGGCTCTGGTTAGAATTGTTTTTGTATATCGAAAGAGTAAATGTTAAGATGGATACGTAAGTTTGTGGCGTTTATTATCTAACCTGCGCTATTATTATTAAACACGCCTGGAGAGAGATGGGAATGTAAATTCTTACTTGCAAATTTTGCATACGAGTTTAACGGTGCTTGCAGATGTATATTTAGAGACGTTGTGCTAGATGTCATTGCCGATTTTCGTTATTTGGAATTTTTGTATAAACAATATGTCGTCTTCTGCTGCTGCCGCTGTTACTGTTTTATCGAAAGAGTTGTTGGCATAGAAGTTACATTCCGTTCGATGGCTGTTGCTTGCATCATCTAAACGAAGAGATACATTTATAGATCTAAGGTTGCGGTCGAATTCCGAAACGGACCATTTCTTTTCTTTTCGTTAGAATTGTTTCTGTATATCGAAAGAGTATATGTTAAGATGGATACGTAAGTTTGTGGCGTTCGTTACCGTAACCTGCAGTATTATTATTATTAAACACGTCTGTCGCTTGTAGTCTATGCGAAGAGCATGGAGAGAGATTGGAGTGGAAATTCTTACTTGCAAATTTTGCATACGAGTTTTAATATTTTACTACTACATGCTGTAGTATACGAGACCAACTAAGCATTTCTGTTCTAAATTGTTTTTTAGCATACGAAGAACACTATGGTAGCTTTATTTTTTTCCAAGAATATTAATAAACGGCGGAAATTGTTGTTGTTACATAAATCGAGATCTGGCGTACGGATCGCTGCGGCGCGCTTAATAATAAATATGCAATTTAATTGGCTGCTGACCTGTCGGGACGCGGTCGCTGTAAAAAGAGAGCAGGGGTCGGCCTGTGGGGGGGGGGGGGGGTGTCGGTGCGGTCAAGACAATCGTCGCGGTATTGTTTGTTCTCGCGGGTAGGGCGGGTGGCGGCGTCCTTTGAGAACCCGTCGCGAGCGTGGGAGGAGGAGGGGGTAGCATCTGTCGGCGGCAGCGGCGGCGGAGGCGGCGGTCCGGCAATCGGCCGAGCGAGTAGGGGTCGCGGGTGCGAGTACAGACATGTCGAGGGGTCTACAGGTCTGGACCTGTCGGAGGTGCCGAGGGGTGGAGGGGGGCGTCGAACCGGCCAGGTGTGTGGTGCAGGGTGCGAGTACAGACATGTCGATGGGTCTACAGGTCTGGACCTGTCGGAGGTGCCGCTTGTCTGGCGGCAGCACCGAGGGGTGGAGGGGGGGGGGGCGGAGGGGCGGGGCGTGGTGTGTGGCCGAGGTAGATGTTGCAACCTGTCAATCATCCTTAAGTGCGTTATGGCGGCGTCCTTTGATAAGCAGTCGGACAAGTAGCGAATCAAAAGGACCTAAATGTAAACTATCAATCATCCTTAAGTGCGCTATTGTTCGAGTTTGACGGCATCCTTTGACCTGCGGTCAGACAATTGGCCGAGGGAGGAGGGGTCAATGACCCTATCGTCGACGGCCGAAAGTTCAAGGTCACTGTGCGTCAATCGGCATTACCATACTACTCATGGCGAAAAAATAAATGTTACTTTCTTTTTGCTTACGTAAAGACATATACTGCTGTTAATGCCAGAAAATGCACAAAATTGTTACAAAATTCTCATTATAAGTTCTTGAAATAAAAACACCGAGGAAAATATAACAAATTAAAAATTACAAAGTTTTACAGATTTTTAGAAATGATGTGAAGTATGAGAAATTTCGTTCCATTTTTTACAGATTTACGAATTATGAATCAAGAAACTTTTTGAAACAGTTTCTTTGTGAAGTGAAGCACAATAAGACCTTACATTCAAAAAAATCTTACATTAGTTAACTTTGAGCTGTCCATTGCTCTGCACTGTGATGTGCTCTTTTTTTGTCATTTCTGGCTTGTGAAAACACTTTTGTATCTTTTCGCCTTTGGTGGTAATGGCTGAACTGATCTTTTCTTCTTTTTACTGTCCGCTTCTCTTTTTTTTTACTTTCCTTTTCATCGCCTTCCCTTTCATATGTATCGGGATTGTTTGTGCTTCTTTCAGGGCTATTGAACATAAAATTTTCAGCAATATCTATCTTTAAGGGAAAAAATTGTTTCCTTTGTCTCTTTTGTTTTGCAATAGTAAAACACTCATGCCTATTAAAACTACGAAAAATACTACGTACTCTGTTGTATGGCCCCAGTATTGTGTTGGATCTCTAGGAGATGGAATTTAAGGAATTTGTGTTGAGTGTACTGAAGTTTCACTGTCTGAAACTTCATGTTCTTCTTCAGGTACTGTCAACTGCGTTTCCTGATTCTGAACTTCACCGTCATCATCGTCATCATCACAGTCATGGTTAACTTCGGTTGTTGTTGTTGTTGTTGGGGTCATCGGAACAATTAGCATCAAAGACCTCTGAATCAGACAGACATGTTTGTGAAGTTTTATTTGTACTGGAGGCATTAGTGATTGGTATTACATTATGAACGCCGTGAAATACGCATTAAAAGCAATAAAAAGAGTTGAAACAATGAATTAACAACATAAAATGCATACATCCGCCATTTCCTAACAGACATATGAAATGCAGTCACCACGAAACCCCATGTATCATATATGATACATCTACTAAATTACGATTTTTTTCAGAAGAAAAACTTTCACGTCACTTTCTTTGAAAGGATGATCAGGAATATGTTAGCAACATGTTAATACTGCTTCAAAAGAGATAATCGCCGACTTTATAGTACTAACCTTTCTTTCTTGAGGCCATGCCTGACACTTAATGGTCATTCTGATAACAAGTAGGATGCCTCGTTGTTCTGTGGATTGCAGCGAATAACATACAGTCGGCACTTATTAAAAAAAAAATAATAATAAAAGAGCAGCACCCAGTTGTATCATATATGGTACAAGAGGGCGCTAGGAGCTAGATGGTGCTAGCCAGGGCGTGATTTGAACATTGAGTGAAGCTACGGTCTCCCTTTGATAATGTCCTCCGCTGTTGGGGACGAAACGCTAGGTTTCAGTAATGGATGCCCCTCGAGCACGGCGTTATAGCTCGGGATATTTTAGTAACATTGTGACATCGGCGGCCGGCGCTGCCCCTCTTTCAGGACAGTGCTAGACCGCCTGTCGCGCTGGCCGGCTGCCACGCCCCCTCGCCTGGCACAGACTCGGCTGCAAGGCGCCCTCAGCCTTGCTCTGTGCACCTGCCCTCGGCACAGTGCCCTCGCTACCAGACACAGCCGGCGCTACACACCCCGTCCTTTCTCTGGGTGCAGCTTTGTGTGCAGTCACTCCGCGTCAGGGGGGTGTAAATTTGACTCGCGCGCATTGCTTCTGTGACGTCACCTGGCAGCAAGCCGCGGCCAACGCCGAGCTGTTGCTGTAGTACCCTTATGAAACGTGCAAGCAGGTAGTTGTGTTTTGCGCTCGTTCGTTTCGTGACCTGTTAAGTGTTCGGATAGAAAGTAGCTTTCTTGTATTAGGGAACAATTTTTCCATATATTCTTTCTGTAATTATGAGTAAAAATACTTCGGTTGTGCTGTTGCGGAGTGCAATAACAGTGGACGCAAGATGGAAGGCATTTTGTACCATCAGTTTGCAGAAAACGAGGAACTTCAGCGCATATGGCTCTCTCGCTGTAAAAGACAAGACGAGACAAATGTCAAAAATACCACAATTTGTTCCGAACATTTTTGTGAAGCCGATTACAAAAGAGACTTGCAGAATGAGTTGTAAGGATTCAGATCATCGATATTTTATTGATAAAATTGTATGTATGAAAGTAGTATGCAGTTCAATGTTCATAGTAATTAAATGAGTAAAACAAAAGCATTAATGCTAAGTTTGCGTTTAACGAAAGTTTTCTTTATCTGATATATAAAAATGAAGGCCTCTGTTTGTCCGTATGCTGGTTCTGCCAATGTCATTCAGTCGATTGAGATAAAACTTCGTCAACTTATTGCATGAACTAGCGTCACGGTTATAGGCATAGTAAAATTTCGAAATTCGCACTCTAAGGGGGTGAAATCATGATATTAAATAAAACAGAAGCACATTTTCTCTCTGTCTGACCCTTTAACCTCCTATAACTCGCGAACTACTGAACGTATCGTGATGAGGTTTCTTTTAAATTTACGAGTGAAGCATATGCACCATTTTTCTTTCCTAAGGCGCTGGCACCGGATGGCTTCAGACTACATCAATATTTATTGTGGGTAATCTTTAAAAGTTAGACATGTGCTCTCACGGACTTTATTTTAAATCTTTATGAGCTCTACAATTTAAAAACAAACCTTATCACGATGCGTTCAGTAGTTCTCGAGTTAAAGACGTTTCAATATTACCCGTGCCAACTCGCTGGTCGGGACGGGTTCGCTAGTTGTGAATAATGTTTGAAGCTTTTCTTTTTCAGTCCTTTGTATGTTAGTACACATATATATTTATCACAAGCGTGTCCAACCGCTTAAAAGCAATGTTTTTTGTCGAATGATAAAAGAAAAGACGGAGAAAATGAGTTCACGACGGCTTTATAATACAGCGTCTTGCTGCCGAGTGACGTAATACAGCGCTAACCAATGACAGTGAAGAAGCCCAAACTGGCATACCTTTCTAGTCTACGTACCTTGACTCCGCGACTGTATCGATGACTCAGCCGCACTCCAGCACTGTGGCGTTAGATATTCACGACGCTTACATGCAACACATCTCCCGGAGGATATCGTGTTTACATGTTAAAGCCTGAAGCGGATTTCTTTTCTCTCTCTAAAATGGCAACTGAAAAACTGCTGTTTCAGTCCTGATTTAGTCACCCAATCGCTATTTTTCGTTACTTAAATACACAGCTTCATGCTTACTCTAATATTCATACTGATCTTTCACAGCAGAAAAAGTCACTCTGTCCATAATAACTGAAAATTCGTAACTAAGAGACATGACTGCTTTCACGTTTGAGAGAGAGGTGTTGGGTATAAAAATGAACTTATACCTCTGAAAACTGGAACTTAACGATAGAAGCAATAAGGCAGGATTGCGGCATCGTAGCGTGTGCTTAAATAGACTGCAGTTGTGGGCAGGGACTAGATTCTGCGTAGGTAAGTGAAAGTCGCGTGGTTAAGTCACGTTCGGTTTTGTCTGTGGCTTCGCTGCTCTTCCCCACACTCAGTCAATAGCTGCCACATTTATTTTAAAGATGTACTTTATTTGAATTTTTAAATAACTCTGACGCCTTGCTACCTCACTAACAACAATTTTTTTCCCTTAAGTCACCGTTTTCAGTACTTCACAGGTTCAATTTTATACCCCACAACTCTCCCTGAAACTTGAATACGATCATGTGACCTGTACTTTAACCAGCTTAAAGTTGCCCCATAATAAGTATGTATTACATATGGACATTTTAATATACTTTTAACTCAGTTGCTGTTTGCTAAAATGTCGGGACAGGTTTCGTCTGACAGGAGGAAAGCAGTAAGCACGCCAATTTTCAAACATGGAAACAGAAAAGTTGTAACAACGACAGAGCTATTTCTTTGATTAGCGTTGTGGAGAAAATATTCGCAGGTGTTGTTGAAAGGTATTGAAAGGTATGTGCTAGTATTAGTTCAAGACAAATATGATGAAAATCTGTGTGGGTTTAGGTCTCTTAGATAGTGCCAGGACCAGAACTTTACCTTACAGCACAGAATGTAGAAGCGCTATGAGTGTAACAGGGAATTGTATCTATGTTTTATAGATATAGAAAAGGTTTATGACCATGTTCCTAGGAGGAAGCTATTGTCACTTCTACAAAATTATGGAATAGGAGACAAACTTCTGTAGGCAATTAAAGGTCTTTACGCAAGACTGTCAGGTTAGGGTTGCCAGATGTCCGGGCGCCGCCCGGAGTGCCCGGGTTTGGAATGAATTCTCCGGGTCTACGGGCCAGTGACTCTCATCTCCGGGCTTGAATGTAACCTTCATCTTAACTTTTTTTACGACGCTTTTTAAGTAATTACTTAAAAAGCGTCGTAAAAAAAAAGAAGGTATTACTATGCTCATGTAGCGACGATCTACATCGAACTTAGCGTAACTTAAACTAAGGACGAACACAACATCCATGTCCTAGGGGGGCATTCGAACCTCTGGCGGGAGCAGCTTCGCTCACCGTGGCAAGACGCCTCAGTGCGCTCGGGCATTCCCGGCCGGCTCCTCTCCAGTAATTATGAATAACTTTATATAAATGTCAATTTTTTATTGCAACAAAACGCTACTTTTCTATTCTTCGTCTGAAAACTTTTCATTGTTCCGTCGGTAGTAATCGGCTAGCGCATTATTAAGCAAACACTGTTGCGGCAACGTGTCAACTGGCGACGTGTTTGTTCGTTCATTGTTTGTTATCAGTTTACCGGCAATTTTTGGAATACTCAAATCGTGTGTGAACAGACAAGCTTACATTAACTCAGATTAGTCAGTAATAACAGTGAAATGAAGAGACGATATCTAAGTTCGTTCCGTGAAGAATGGTTGCAGGAAGAAAATTATAAAGAGTGGCTACAAAAAGTCGATACTGATGAGTGTATGTGTAAGTGCAGAATATGCAATATCTTATTTACTGTTAAGTACGACGGAGTGAAAGCTGTGAATAAACATTTACAATCAGAAAGACACAAAGCGAATATTACCACACAAAAGAAGAATCAGTCGCTTCTTAAATTCTTGCTGAAACAATTTTCTGCAGAAGACGACAAAGTCGCTGCAACGTAATTAACTTTGACTTACCATGGTGTGAAACACCACCATTCTTACAATTCTCAATATTGTGGTAATAAGCTATATCCTTACGTTTTTACAGATTCCTCGGTGGCAACGAAAGTAAGATGCGGCCGAACAAAAAGCGAGGCATTAGTAAAAAATGTGCTTCTGCCTTATGCTAAAGAGAAGCTACTAAGCGAATTAAAGCAAAATGTCCCGTTTTCATTAGGCATTTCCTTTTCCTTTTAGAATTCACGTGTAATCATGGTTGTGGGAGGGAGGGGGGAGTTGGTCGCAGTTGGGAGGGGGGGGGGCGAGTCATTGGCCAAGGGGGAGGGGGGCACGTCTGGTCTCCGGGCCTGCCTCGAGTTCAATCTGGCAACCCTATGTCAGGTAGCAGATAAAGTAGACGGCAAATTAAGGTCATTATTCACTCTAGTTTCAGGGTTAAGGCAAGGCTGTAACCTGTTCCCACTGTTGTTCATACTTTTGTTGGATCATATGTTGATTGTTGTTGTTTATTTATAATGTTACGAGTCTAACTCCAGGGGTCATCGGTCCCTAAACTTAAAAACTACTTAATCTAACTTATCCTAAGAACAACACACACACACACACACACACACACACACACACACACATATATATATATATATATATATATATATATATATATATATATATATATATGGCCGAGGGAGGACTCGTATCTCCGACGGCGGATGGCCTCGCTCACCGCAGCAAGGCGCCTTAGCGCGCACGGCTAGATTATATGTTGAAAACAGGGCGGGATAAAATAGATGAAAACAAAATAAGCAGTCTCGCATATTCGGATGAGATACTTGTGACGACAGATTCGATTGAAAGATTGCAATCTAATACTTCAGAGCCCGATCAGAGGTGTAAGGGTTATGTTATGAAGATCAGCGTCTCCAAAACGAAAGTAATGTCAGCGGGAAAGATATTTAAACGGACTGAGTGATAAATAGGAGGGACAAAGTAAGACGGACATTTTAAGTACTTAGGGTGTATTTCCTCACACGATGGCAACATAGTGAACGAACTGGAATCAAGGGGCAGCAAAGCAAATGAAGAAGGTGCTCAGCTAAGATCTACTCTATTCTGCAAGAACTAAGTCAGTACCAAGACTAAGCCAGCAGTACACCAGTCTGTCTTTCGACCAACTTTGTTGTATGGGAGTGAAAGTTGGGTGGATACAGGTTACTTTATTCACAAGGTAGAGGTTACAGATATGAAAGTGGCAAGAATGATTGCAGGTACTAATAGATGGGAACAATGGCAGGAGGGTATCCATAATGAGGAAATCAAAGAAAAACTGGGAATGCACATCATACATGAAGCCTTAGAGCGAACAGGCTTACATGGTGGGGTAAAGCTACACGTATGGGGAGAAGCAAGGTAACTAAGGGACTCAAGGGTTCGGAAGTAGAGCGTAAGAGAAGTCGAGATAGACCAAGGAGAAAGTACTTAGATTCATTGAAGAATGATTTTGAAGTTAAAGACTTAACATCAGACGAGGCATCAATGTTAGCATTGAACAGGGGATCAATGAGGAATTTTGTTGGGTGGATTATTCTGATGAGTGAACAATGAAAGGCATAATCAGTCTCTAATGATGATGATGATGATGATGACGTCTGTAATTTCCCCAGGCCGTGGCGGAGCGGCCTAGCGCATTGAGGCGCAATGCTAAGATGCGCGAGGTCGTTCCCCATCGGGGGTTCCCTCTCGGGCATGGATGTTTGTGCATAGTATAAGCTAGTTCATAAGTAGTTTGTAAGTTTAGGGACTGATGGCCCCGTAGTTAAGTCCCTTAAGCTTGACAAACATTTGAGCATTTGAATTTCCCCAGAAAGTTTGACGATGCCTAGAACAGGTGAAAGACTTCACATGTGAAAAATGAAAAATATTGTATTTGTGCATCCAAGACTGTTTTCTATCGAAATATTCATTACGGCTTCTACACAAGCGCCACGGGGGTATGGAGTGGTGTGATTTGGATCACCAGAACTGTCGACAGTCGGAAATGTGTGGGATACGGTGAAACAACGGGTTCAGCGCTGACTGACTGCCACCAGAGGTGAGCTCTAGAACCAGGCGGAAGCAGCATCGGTAGCTGTACCAGAGCACGTCATTCGCGCCTTGTGTCGATGGCAGCACTCATGGAACCAGATATTAGGGTCCTTAGAAGACCCTGTCATTATTAGGCAACAGACTGTCGTCACCAGAAAACGCAAATGGAATCTAAATAAATATCTAATTTTGTTGTTGTGGTCTTCAGTCCGGAGACTGGTTTGATGCAGCTCTCCACAATACCCTATCCTGAGCAAGCCTCTTCATCTCCACATAAGAACGGCAACCTACATCTGTCTGAATCTGCTTACTGTACCCATCTCTTGGTCTTCCTCTGCGATTTTTACCCCACACACTTCCCTCTAATGCTAAATTCACAATTCCTTGATGTCTAAGAATGTGTCCTACCAATCTATCCCTTCTTTTAGTCAAGGTATGCCAGAAATTTCTTTTCTCCCCAATTCTGTTCAGTACCTCCTCATTAGTTACGCGATCCACCCACCTAATCTTCAGCATTCTTCTGTAGCACCATATTTCAAAAGCCTCTATCCTCTTCCTGTCCACACTGTTTATCGTCCATGTCTCACTCCCATACAAGGCAACACTCCATACATATGCCTTCAGAAAGGACTTCCTTAGGCTTAAATCAATATTCGCTGTTAACAAATTTCTCTTTTTCAAAAACGCTTTTCTACCCATTGTCATTCTGCATTTTATATCCTCTGTACTGCGACCATCATTTGTTATTTTACTGCCCAAGTAACAAAACTCATCTACCTCCTTTATTGCTTTTCGTTTCCCAATCTAATTCCTTCGGCATCACCTGATTTTCTTACACTGCACTCCATTACCCTAGTTTTGCTCTTGTTAATGTTCATCTTATTTTAAAAAATTGGAACATATGAAATATTGTCCAGTTGAGTTATGACACATTCATAATATAAATCCCAGAGAAGCCTTTGAATAAATTACGTTACATTACTTCAGTTTAATAATTAAAGGACTAGGAATTAATCAGAATTTATCGTATTCATGGTCAGTGTGCTGTATGGATATAATGGAGAATGTGTTGAAGAGTCCAAAAAGGGAGGGCATGTGGTGGAGGAACAATAACTTGGTGGATATAGGAGTCTGTGGAATGTGGATATGGAACAGCTTTAACAAAAAATTATGTACATCTGTACCTGCCCTTACTTTAATAGCAGTGAATCTTGAAATTGGATTTCGTCATTAAGCACTTTCAGGATTCGCTGATAGAAGTTTGTTAATAACCAAAATTCCCAGTAATGTTAATTTCCTGACCTTATTTCCCATATAGAGTACATCACATTGAATGCCATACGAATGACATTCATTCTTAGCATGATCAGAAAAGGTAAAGTCTCTCTTTTTCAGTCTCCAGCTCCTATCATGTTCATTCAGTCTGGTATTTATAGCCCTACCTGACTGACCTACATATAATTGGCCACACGGATTGCAAATAATTTTCTAAACACCACTGTCTTCTAAAGGTGGAATTTTGTCTGTACTGTTGAACAAAATGTGGGAAATAGTATGTCTAGTATAAAATGCTGGAGTATACTTTCTTGACTTCAGTTTGCTGGCAAGTGCATGAGCAGTCTTACCTACATGTAGCACGAGGTTTCATTTCTTATCCAGGTGGCTCAGTGCGTTTTGAGGAGGATAGAGGAGTTGTGTCATTCTTTGTCTCTTTTTCTGTTGAGAATGTTGTCAATTAGGGTTGGACTGTAACCATTGCTGTATACTATTTCTTTAATTGGTTTTAGTTCATTTTCAAAGTCTGCTTTCGTTTGTGGTACAGATAGTAGTCGGAGCATCACGGTGTGGACGACTGCATGTTTGTATGCTATGGAATATTGGGAACTTGCTGGTATGGCTGCACATGTATTAGTTGCTTTCCTGTATCTTATATAAATGTTTTTGCTTAATGGTAATATCCAAAACGTTGACGGTATCCCCTCCCACATCAACTGCAAACTTTATTTTGCTGTGTTCTGAATTTAGATTATGGACAAATTTATGTAGCTGCCGTTCGGTACCTGTCCACAAACACAATGCATAGGGGAAAAAAGTGTTATTCTTTCTACTTAATTAAATTTGTGCTCTAAAAGAGTACGTTTCTTTCACTAAATTACTGAAAATGTTTAAGTTTAAATTAATTGATTCTTATTTCAATGCGCTTGTACTCGAAGAGCCAACTTCTGCCGAGAATACAGGCCACCTGCAAGCTGTGGAGTACTGTGGTCGAAGTACCTGCACATCTGGGAAGCCGGCCGCGGTGGCCAAGGGGACTGAGGCGCTCCAGTCACGGTCTGCACGGCCACTACGGTCGGGGGTTCGAATCCCCCCTCGGGCATGGATATTTGTGCCGTCCTTAGCACTAAGTAGTTGATAAGTAGTTTGTAAGTTTAGGGACTGATGACCCCATAGTTAAGTCCCGTAAGCTATACAAACATTTGAACATCTGGGAATTTGGGCACGTATCCGTGCAGGTGTCTGGAGCCCTGGTCCCTGGCTGGTGTCTTGTAAGCGGCTCATTCAACCCTCTGCTATGAACTTCAGTGTCACTTGCAGAATATTTATGTAGATGTAAGCAGAGACCCGGGTTAGAGTCCTGACCGCAGCACAAATTTTCATGTATCCGTGTTGTTTGCTTACAACACTTACTGGGAGCTGAGGCAGCAATACCCCAACTGAATCTATAAAACAAAAGTGTTTTTGGAATTTAATGTACTAATTTTCACTCCTTTTAAAATTAAACGTTGTAGCCCAGGAGATATTCACGCTATGAAAATATGAGCCGTGGTGGAGCGGCCGAGCGCATTGAGACGGTATGCTAAGATGCGCGAGGCCGTTCTCCGTCGGGGGGTTCGAATCCCCCCTGGGGCATGGATGTTTGTGCCGTCTTTAGTATAAGGTAGTTCATAAGTAGCTTGTAAGTTTAGGGACTGATGACCCCGTAGTTAAGTCCCATAAGCTCTACAAACATTTGACCTTTTTTTTTTTTTTTGAAAATATGACTGCCTTTGGGCACTGACAAGCATGATTTTTAGAAACAAGTAGGCGAATACGTCTCTGTGCCTTTTATTACATCCAGAATGTAATAAAAATAAGTATAATTAACAACACAAAGCAGATAAAAAGTAGTATCATTCAGACACCGATATGAGCAGTTAATCACAGTGTGACCCGCACTAACGGCGGAGCTCACGTTGCGTGTTTGATTTCGCTCAACACTGGAAATAGGCAACAAAATTATTACTAGCGTAACAGATGTAAGAAAGTGACCCGCTCGGTTAGCCGTGTGGTCTAACGGACCGCTTTCCGAGACGAGGAGGCGTACCGGCCCCGGTTCCAATCCGCACGGCGGATTAACGGGTCGGAGTGCTGGCCAGCCTGGATGTGGTTTTTAGGCGGTTTTTCGCACTTCCTCTAGGTGAACACCGGCTGGTCCCCAAGTGCTGCCTCAGTTACACGATTTCACAAACATTCCGTAACAATTTACACTTTCACGCATTTAACAGTATGCGCAGCCATTTAGAATACACATTTCCACTTGGGGGTCATGGGGTGGCGACAGGAAGGGCATCAGGTCACTCCGTAAGTATTAACACGCCAAATCCGAATTTAACAAAGCCGACCCTGCATGTGTGGGAACATAACCAAAGAGAAAGAATAATTCAAATGGTTGGAAAGCTTAAGGGATTTAACTGCGGGGTCATCAGTCTCTAAACTTACAAATTACTTATGAACTAGCTTATACGACACAAACATCGATGTCCGAGGGGGAATTCGAATCTCCGAGGGGGAACGGCCTCGCGCATGGGAGCATAGCACCTCAATGCGCTCGGTCGCCGGCCGCAGTGGCCGAGGAGACTGAGGCGCTTCAGTTACGGTCTGCACGGCCTCTACGGTCGGGGGTTCGAATCCCCCCTCGGGCATGGATATTTGTACCGTCTTTAGTATAAGTTAGTTGATAAGTAGTTTGTAAGTTTAGGGACTGATGACCCCGTAGTTAAGTCCCATAAGCTTAACAAACATTTGAACATTTTTTTGCGCTCGGTCGCTGCGCCGCGGCGAGAAAGAATAGATGTAAGAAAGTAGTGCTGCATCCCATACTTAAAACGTAGGGCAGACGATGCACTCTTCGCTCAGGTTAACGTATGGCCACAATATTACTACCATTTCTGCCACCAATGTAGTTCTTACACACCTCTGTTTATCAAAGTTCTTGATCAATTAGCTTTACTGACAATGCCGGTAGCCTCTGATATACGATGTTACAATATTTCTACTCCATGGCACACTAAAATCTTTCGCTTATTCCACGGTGGTTGGCAGTGTTTCAGAGTTGCAGTTACCTTCGCCACATTCTGGTAGGAAGGCTGGCGAAGAATAGCTGTCGACCCAGTGACACGCTTGCTGTCGCGAATACCCGCCAGGCCTCGCCCTGGCCGTGCCTCCGCTGCCAGTACAGGCGCCTCCATTGTCTGACGTGTTAGCAGGCCGACAACGCGCCATTGGAGGCGAGTAGCTGCTTCTACGCACGTGTTTTCGTACACTCTCTGACGTTCGCGGCCGGCCTTGGAAAGTCAGCGGGCGAAGTGTGCGTCACAGCCGAGCCTCCCTGACCTTTATTTCAGCGGCGACACACCGACGCAAAACACTCTTATCGCGCTTTTATTCTCGTGAAGAATGTCGATGATGCGAAAACTACTTAACACGTTCGACTTCTATTTACAGTGGGTGTAGAAATCGCACTATTATTTCTTTTTTACTAGCTGGAAACACGATGATGACCTGGTGTTTATTTATTCCATTCTTCCATTAGATTAAATGTTCAAATGTTTGTAAATCTAAGGGTCTTAACAGCTGCGGTTATCAGTCCCTAGACTTAAAAAATTTTCAAATATTTGTATAGCTTATGGGACTTAACTAAGGGGTCATTAGTCCCTAAACTTACAAACTACTTACGAACTAGCTAATCTTAAGGACGGCACAAATATCCATGCCCGAGGGGGGATTCGAACCCCCGACCGTAGTGGCCGTGCAGACCGTGACTGGAGAGCCTCAGTCCCCTCGGCCACCGCGGCCGGACCCTAGGCTTACAATCTAGGTAAACTAACTTATGCTAAGGACAACACAGACACACACACACACACACACACACACACACACAGCCATCCTAGAGGGAGGACTCGAACCTCCGACCGCTCCCTCGGGCATAGGCTTGTGTATGTGTTGGCCTAAGCGTAAGTGCAGATATTTTTAAGGTACCTGGACGTGAAAATGACTGAAAGATCGAAAAAAAAGTTGCCTCTGTCTGAAAGACAAATTTGTCCCGTTTCCAAAAATGTATGGTTTATTTACTTTTAAATAGTAATTATAGTCCAAAACTCTCTTTGAACAAACTTCTGCACACTGACCACGCTGATGCTTCAGGCAAGGAATATCATCATAAATATTCCAGTATACCTTGCAGATAATAAATTACTTAGCAAATGTCTACATGGCCATAAACAAATTCCTAACGAGAGCTTCAACAGCTGCGTGTGGCAATGAGTACCGAAAACAGTGTCTTCTGCATGGACAGTACTCAAAATAGGTGTAATGCATGCTGTTATCTCTTTCAATGATGGTGTAATTAGCGGGACAAAAGTAATGGACAAATTTGGCATCCAACCAGGAAATAATATGTTCAAATGTTTGTTAAGCTTAAGGGACTTAACTACGGGGTCATCAGTCCCTAAACTTACAAACTACTTATGAACTAGCTAACACTAAGGACGGCACAAATATCCATGCCCGAGGGGGGATTCGAACCCCCGACCGTAGTGGCCGTGCAGACCGTGACTGGAGCGCCTCAGTCCCCTCGGCCACCGCGGCCGGCAGGAAATAATATAATAGCTGCTCTGACTGGTTAGAGTGTAGCAACTAGTTGAAGTTGAAAGGGCTGCGGAGCCACCACTGAAGAGTCCACAGTAAGGAAAAGACTCCCGAAAAAGTCTGAAGAGGATAAAGAAGCAGCTGGCCAGCAAGATTATGCCACTGGAATGTTCTAAAAGAGGCATACGGTGTGTCAAAAACACTGTGCACATTCTTTTCTCATTTTCTCGAAACTACATTTCATAACATTACGTACATGTATCTTCGGAATGGTTTCAGCTATGTTCACCGAATTTCTCGCAATGGAAGAAAAGTGCAGTATCTTTGTATTATGCCTAATACATTGCAGAAATGATCTATGCTTTTCGTTCATTATATAATTTTAAAGTTAATTTTTAGACAAATTAGTAATGAAGTGTAATAAGGGTTTTTCTCTTTCCTCAGGTATACTCCAAACTACAAAACAAGAGGCATAATATGCTCCTACGAATGTTGAAAGCAGCCTGTCACAGTTTGACGATGCACCAGAAAATTGTTCCAAAATGCGAAAGCATATTATAAAAACATCTATTAGGTAAAATATTGTAATTCTTAAACTATAACAGATATTTCATGAATTTCTTATTACATCTTGAGTTAATCTCATTGTAAATGGAAATTTATTAACCCTGAGACTGTTTTTCGTCTCGAACATGTCAAAGACATTAAAGATAAAGGTGAAACAATGAATCAAAATTTGTGATGTGGCCGGGAATCGAAGCCGTGCCTCCATGCTTACTTTAATTCATTGCTTCACCTTTATCTTTATTGTCTTTGACATGTTCGAGACGAAAAACAGTTTCTGGATTAATAAATTCCCATTTACAATGATATTTATATCACCTTAGCCTAAGGTTATAGGCAGGAAAGTTCCAATATGTTCACTGCCGAGGTGCTATTCCGCTGCATGGAGAGCCTTGACAGTAGTGGCAATATTTCGTGGAACGTAGAAGCTGAATTAAAGTTTGTGATGTGGAGTGAATTCGTTCTTAGACTATTCCGAGGCGCCTTAATCGCTAGTGGTGCGGCGGTGTAGCGGGAAGACGTCTGTCTAGGAAGCATGGAGGTCCGGGTTCGATTCCCGGCCGCATTACAAATATTAATTCATTGCTTCACCTTTATTGAGTTAATGTCATTCAGTATTGGTACAAAATCGCAATTTCCTCCGCAATGTAGCTCAAATGTGCACCGAATGCAAGGTATGAATTCGCAGTCCGTACAACGTCCAGGTCCTCATAAGTAGTTTGTAATCATAAGATTCGATGACCTCAGCAATTTGGTCTCTTATGTTTACAAATATTCGAACATTTTTCAGTTAAGAATTCGAAATATTTAAACTTTTAGATCGCTTCAGAGCATTGGAGTAAATCTAACACAAAGTTGGGAATTTGTGCTGGATCTGGATTCGAACCCGGATTTACGACTTGGGGACAGCGATCGACTGCGCCAATTAGGCTATCCAGCCACGCTACCCTTTCTACCCAAATTCTCAAATTCACACCACAGTCCCCTGATTACACTTGCTCGCAGGCTATACTGGATTCCCGTAAGGAATTGAGCGTATTAATGTATCGACATTATTAACTGCTTATTGGGACCACATTTACAATTATTGATATATAGGGACCGAAGAGTTATATTCATCTTATACAAAAACCAGACAGCGGTTATTAGAGTCGAAGGGCAAGAAAGGGACGCAGAGGTTGGGAAGGGAGTAAGACAGGGTTGTAGCCTTTCCCCGATGTTGTTCAATCTGTACATTGAGCAGGCAGTGAAGGAATGGAAGGAGAAATTTGGAGAGGGCATTAAAGTTATATCTATATAAATGATCTGATGGACAGAGTAAGTTGTAATTTGCGGCTGTTTGCTGATGATGCTGTGGTGTATGGGTGGGTGTCGTCTGTAACTGACTGTAATAGCATACAGGTTGACTTAGACAAAATTTCTAGTTGGTGCGAAGAATGGCAGCTAGCTCTCAATGTAGAAAAATGTAAGGTGATGCGCATGAGTAGAAAAAACAATCCTATAATGTTCGAATACAGCATCAGTAGTGAGCTTCTTGATGCGGTCGCGTCGTTCAAATATCTAGGCGTAACATTGCAGAGCGATATGAAATGGAACGAGCATGTAAGGACAGTTGTGAGTAAGGCAGACAGCCGACTTCGGTTTATTGGGAGAATTTTGGGACGATGTATTTCACCTGTAAAGGAGACCGCGTATAAAACGCTTGTACGACCACGTCTTGAGTATTGCTCAAGTATTTGGGACCCGCAGCAGATCGGTTTGAAGGAAGACATAGAGACGGTTCAGAGGCGAGCAGCTAGATTTGTTACCGGTAGGTTCGACCAATGCGCGAGTGTCACGGAAATGCTCCGGCAACTCAATTGGGGATCGCTGGAAGAAAGACGACGTTCTTTTCGTGAATTTCTGTTAAGTAAATTTAGAGGGCCGGAATTTGAAGCTGAGTGTAGTACGATCTTGCTGCCGCCTACTTACATTTCGCGTAAAGATCACAAAGACAAGATAAGAGAAATTAGGGCTCGTACGGAGGCATATAGGCATTCTTTTTTTCCTCGTTCAATATGGGAGTGGAATAGGAAAGGAAATGCCTAGTAGTGGTACAGTGTACCCTCCGCCACGCACCTTACGGTGAATTGCGGAGTATGTATGTAGATGAAGAAATAAAAACATTGCGATTTGCTGATGACATAGTAATTCTGTCAGAGACCGCAAATGATCTGAAAGAGATATTGTATGGAATGGACAGTGTCTTGAAATGAAGATATAAGATGAACATTAACAACAGTAAAACTAAGGTAATTTGATGCAATGTCAGAAAATCAGGTGACGCTGAAGAAATTAGATTAGGTAATGAGGCAATAAAAGTAGTAGATGAGTTTTGTTATTTGGGTAAAAAAGGTATAAAATGCAGAATGGCTATGGGAAGAAAAGCGTTTCTAAAGAAGCGAAACTTGTTAACATCCAATATTAATTTAAATGTGAGGAAGTCCTTCCTGAAAGCATTTGTCTGGAGTGTAGCATTGTATGGGAGTGAAACGTGGACGATAAGGAGTTCAAATAAAAAGATGATAGAAGCTTTTGAAATGTGGTGCTACAGACGAATGATGAAAATTAGATGGGTAGATCACGTAACTAATTAGGAAGTGGTTAATCGAATTGGGAAGAAAAGGAGTTTCTGGCATATCCTGACGAAGAGAAGGGATAGATTGGTTGGACACATTCTGAGACATCAAGGAATTGTCAACTTAGCATTAGAAGGAAGCGTGTGGGATAAAAATCGTAGAGGGAGACCGAGGGACGAATATAGTAAGCAGATTAAAAAAAGATGTAGGTTGACGAACGTATTCTTAGATCAAGAGACTTGCACATTCTATGAACTGAAGACCACAACAACAACAAGATATGATTTTGTATGCATCTTGGGCACCAGTAATGTAAAACCTTTTAAAGGAATTCACCACCGTTTGACTTACTGTTTATTTCCACAACCAGGTTTCGGCGTTAGGCCATTATCAAGTGATAAAACTCTTCCCACAATGACTGGAAAAAACCTGTCTGAAGAGTTTTATCACTTGATAATGGCCTAAGGCCGAAACATGGGTATGGAAATAAACAGTATTTTAGTCAAACGGGGTATTGATATAGTGTCTGTTCTTTCCGACATGTCCAAAAAGGTAAATTTTGAGTTACTTCTAGCATCTGTGTTCCGCACCACTGAAATAAAGGCACCATGACTGCATACTTGCAAGAACGGTGAAATCAACTCGTGATTGGGTGTAAAGGTGAGGACCTGTACCCCACACCGTTACGTATCAATATATCAGCTGTCAACCACGGCGAAGCGTGTATTAGGACGGAGTTATTGGTTCGGAAATTCTTTTTCACGTGTTCGCCAATGCATGCATCATCCGCTCTACGTCCTGAGAACGTTTCCTTTTAGGTCTTATTAAATTCTAGAGGAGAGGAAATACCTAGAAGGTAATAGCGGAAGTGCGAAATAATTGTGATTCAGTTTTTTCTACAACAGCCAGCCAGTTACCGACCTCTGTTAAGTCTAGCGAGGTTTAGCTGCTGTACAACAGTTGTCACAACGCGAGTTACGAGGGTTGGAACTTAAAGATTGCCACCACTGCTGTGGAGACTGATAGCACACGTTGATGACATACCTACCTTACCTCCGAGCAAATGGACTCGCCCGTCCCACGCAGCGAGCACAGAATAACAGAGAGAGGCTACACCGCCTACATCAGCGTACAGGCAGTGAAGCCCGGCAGTCATCTTGGTTGGGTATAGAAACGGAGTTGGGCTGATAAATGCGTCGTTCTTCAAGTGGCGTTCGCCTTAATTACATTGTCATTTGAACCCCTTAGGACTGGAAAAAAATTACCAAATTTTTCACGTAGACAGGTGAATACTGAAGGAATGCAACAGTTTTCTTAGCAAGTACAATGCGTATTGTTTTAGTATAGGAATTAGTGATCATGATATCGTCATAGCGTCGATGATGACCAAAGTTCATAAACCAATCAAGAAGGCTAGGAGCGTGTTTTTGTTGGGAAGAGCCGACAAGCAAATGTTACGATCGCACTTAGAAAATGAATGGGCATCGTTTAATTCCGGGACTATGGATGTAGAGGAATTGTGGACTAAATTTAAGTGCATTGTTAATAAAGGGTTAGAGAAATATGTGCCAGTAAAGACGATTAAGGAAGGAAAAGATCCACCGTGGTATAATAATAATGTTAGAAAGCTGCTGAGAAAGCAAAGGCTGTTGCACTCTCGATTCAAAAAAGAACACGCAAATGATGGCAGGCAAAAGTTAGTAGAGATTCGTGCGTCTATAAAAAGATCGATGCGTGAAGCATACAATAATAATCACAGCCATACCTTAGCAAAAGATCTTTCCGAGAACCCGAAAAAATTCTGGTCCTATGTAAAATCGATAAGCGGGTCAAAGCCCACTGTCCAGTCACTAGTTGATCCTTCCGGGGCAGTAATAGAACAAAGCAAACGGAAAGATGAAGTTCTAAATTTAACCTTTAAGAAATCTTTCACGCAGGAGGACCGCACAAATATACCATCATTTGATCAACGTACTAATTCCGAAATGGGGGATATAGCAATAGGTATTTCCGGTGTAGAGAAGCAGCTGAGAGACATAAATACGAAAAAGTCTGCTGGTCCGGATGGAATACCAGTTCGGTTTTACAAAGACTATTCTGCGGCGTTGGCCCCCTACTTACCTTGCATTTTTAGCGAATCTTTAATTCAGCGCAAAGTTCCTAGTGATTGCAAAAAAGCGCAGGTGACTCCCGTGTATAAGAAAGGAAAGAGAACTGACCCATACAATTACAGGCCAATATCGTTGACATCAGTTTCATGTAGAATTTTGGAGCATATTCTCAGTTCAAATATAG
This sequence comes from Locusta migratoria, assembly GCA_026315105.1. Taxonomy (NCBI): domain Eukaryota; kingdom Metazoa; phylum Arthropoda; class Insecta; order Orthoptera; family Acrididae; genus Locusta; species Locusta migratoria. Next base: position 569,445,581 of record CM048746.1, read on the forward strand.
TAAATTTCCTTGAAACGGAAAAGCTTCTTTCAATGAATCAGCACGGGTTTAGGAAACATCGTTCATGTGAAACTCAGCTTGCCCTTTTCTCACATGACATCTTGCGAGCCATGGACGAAGGGCAACAGGCGGATTCTGTTTTTCTCGTCTTCAAAAAGGCGTTCGACGCGGTGCCACACTGCAGACTGCTAACGGAGATACGAGCTTATGGAATAGGTTCACAGATTTGTGACTGACTGGAAGACTTCCTAAGTAATGCAACGCAGTACGTTGTTCTCGACGGCGAGTGTTCATTAGAGACGAGTGTATCGTCAGGCGTGCCCCAGGGGAGTGTGATAGGACCGCTATTATTTTCTATCTATATAAATGATCTGATGGACAGAGTAAGTTGTAATTTGCGGCTTTTTGCTGATGATGCTGTGGTGTATGGCAGGGTGTCGTCTGTAACTGACTGTAATAGCATACAGGTTGACTTAGACAAAATTTCTAGTTGGAGCGAAGAATTGCAGCTAGCTCTCAATGTAGAAAAATGTAAGGTGATGCGCATGAGTAGAAAAAACAATCCTATAGTGTTCGAATACAGCATTGGTAGTGAGCTTCTTGATGCTGTTGTGTCGTTCAAATATCTAGGCGTAACATTGCAGAGCGATATGAAATGGAACGAGCATGTAAGGACAGTTGTGAGTAAGGCAGACAGCCGACTTCAGTTTATTGGGAGAATTTTGGGAAGATGTACTTCACCTGTAAAGGAGACCGCATATAAAACGCCACGGAAATGCTCCGGCAACTCAATTGGGGATCGCTGGAAGAAAGACGACGTTCTTTCCGTGAATTTCTGTTAAGTAAATTTAGAGGGCCGGAATTTGAAGCTGAGTGTAGTACGATCTTGCTGCCGCCTACTTACATTTCGCGTAAATATCACAAAGACTAGATAAGAGATATTAGGGCTCGTACGGAGGCATATAGGCATTCTTTTTTTCCTCGTTCAATTTGGGAGTGGAATAGGAAAGGAAATGCCTAGTAGTGGTACAGTGTACCCTCCGCCACGCACCTTACGGTGAATTGCGGAGTATGTATGTAGATGTAGATGTAATAATTGAAACTGTTACTTTTATATGAAATAAAAATTGTGACATGAAAAAGTTCGTCGCCTGCCATTTATTTTGTTTTGGGGTCACGAAATTTTCGTCAGCGAGAAAGTTGTAGACAATCAAATGAACTTATATTTATATTTAAACAACTTTTTTTACAGCTCCCATGGTTTTCTCACAAATTTGGATACAATAGAGCGGTGGAACTTTTCAAATTCTACTCGCTACTTTCAGCGAGCTTGCCCACCAGCATGCACAGATGTTGCCCACTCACCTTATACTTTGTGACCAATATTGATAAACATTTGTAATTTGGGATACAATTTTCGGTATCAAATAATTATGACATAGCACTTTTGATTTATTTTATTAATCACTAGCTCAGCCGCTCAGGAAGAGATGGACACAGGTGGCAGCAAGATCAGGACTGTGTGCCTGATGATCCAACAGCTCGCACCCAAAGTTTTGTAGAAACATTTGCTGTGGACGAGCGTTGTCATGGAGCAGCACAACGTCTGCGGTAATCATACAGCTTTTTCTTGCACCTGAGGTAATTCCTATGCTCTGACAACGCTTTGACAACGACGAAGAGCTCAAGACACGCTGGTTCGATTCATAGGCGACAGACTGCAATGAAACTGGAATACAAACTGTCTCATTACTTCTGGTGACTGTGTCGGAAAGAGCTTAAACGTTTCTGTACCTATTGTCAATAAAGTTTTTCATGTAACTATTATAATTTTGTTTTAAAGAAATAGATAAACTTAATTTCTGGAGTTGCTTCGTAGATGGTGTGACGACTGTTCTATCGAAAGACTGGACACCAGATCTGTTTTGTCTGAAAAGAAGACAATTTACTGTTTTTCCTCCAAATTAGATAACAGCTTCGGTTAACTATATAACACAACGAACAAATAACAGTTCTTCCTAAAAGCATGAAGCATGGTATGAAACTTCAAAGAGAGATACCAGCTGAAAAAGAAAGTCTTGTCAATGCTTTGTCCATTCCAACACACTGCCTACAATACTTGTGTCCCAGTGCGGTATCGCGTGCAACAGCACTCGTGTCCAACTACTGGGTGCAGCTCCACAGGCTGTTACAAACGTACTCTCACTACTTGCGGTAATGCGCGTCGTATATGGCGCGGGTGTGAGGTGTCATCGGCGCCTCGCGACGTCTTGCTACCGCTGCGGGAAGCTTTGAATGTCGATGGATCGTACAGAGGTTGTCTTGATCGTGTGACGACGGTGGCGCCAATAAAGGCTTGGGCGCACAGAACCAACACCACCTCACAAGTTGCCGTGCCTACGTCACACTTAGAGGCCGCGGACGCCATCTGACTTGCCGGCCGCTGCGCGACGGTTGGCGTGCCCCAGCGGCCAGCCAGTGAGGTGGCGGCCGCGGCCTCTAAGTGTGACGTAGGCACGGCAGCTTGTGAGGCCTTGTCTTCTAGGTGATGTTGACAGAATGCGGTCTGTCGCGGCGGGCAGCGATCTCTGCTCGTCGCGACCCGACGGTACTTAAGTGTATCGGAACACTGGATCTGCCCTGCCACAAACTAGGCGGTCTGCCGCAGCGATACCGTTCTGACCGCGGCGGCAGGCGACACGGTTGTGCAAAACCACAAACATATGCGGGGTCTAGGCGACCCACATTAGCGCTACAGGAGGCTTTTTCAAGATGGGAAACGAAACAGAACGGCTGAAAGAAACCGTGAGGAAGTATCTGTGTTGTACGACACTTCACACCAGTTCAACAAAAATGTGGTGAAAAAAGCAGAAACATACGAATATGGTTTTATTTCTCTGCTCTGTTGCAGGAGGTATATTGTGCCACGGGCGCAGACACTGAGTTAAAGTCTAAAAAACATTGCCACTTGAGTAACCTAAGCTTACCTTTATATACAGTACATGTTCAAAATGATGTCCCTCTATGGAAAGAGCGGCCTGGCATCTCTTGAACACATTTGCGAACACTCGACTAATTTCGTTCCCGAAATCTGGGAAATGACTAGTCGAATCTTTGTCTTCCAAGTCTTCGAGTGTATGGGGATTGCTTGCATACATCTTGTCTTTTAACATTCTCCAAAGATAAAAGTCAAAGGGATTTAGATCTGGAGAACGAGGAAGCTAGTCAACTATCCTATCGTCAAAAACACTTCTTATTCTTGCCATAGAAGCCTTGGCAATGTGTGGTCTTGCATTGTCCTGCATTAAATAACCTACAGCTTTTTGTTGGGTGAAAGTTCTTGAAAAAAAAAATGGATGCAGGATATTGTTCTCATACCTGTCAGAATTTATTGTTTTTTTTCGTGAAAAAGATTGGCCCAATTATTCGCCTCGCGCGATCCACGGACGCCTGGCAGGCGTCTTTCGTGAGACACCCTGTAGTTCATCGAAGGCGTTTCTTGACATACAGAAATACACAAAATATCTGTCTTCATGTGATTGCAGTTCCTGACAAAGGCGGTGATATTCTCCAAGTTGTTCTCTTTCTTTCATTAATTGGGTATACCCAATAACGTGCATCTGGTGGGCCCAAGCCTTAAATGCCGATACATCAACAGTATAGTGATGGGTTACCACTGCTCAAAAACTGCTTCGGTCACTTTATAAAGTGAATATATTTTCGTAGTGCGAGGAGTTATCGTTGGTGGCACGGGTGACCTCGAGAGAGATGTAGAATGAGAGTCTGTGTTGAGTCGTCAGGGTGTACAGCGCGGAATTTGTAAGCTGAGGGAGTGAGCAGTCTGATATGCAGCATAATTGTCATAGCTTTATATTTGGATGGATTTTTTCTTGAAGATGAGGAAGTATGATTTATATAAAATTGTTATTAATGATTATTTAATGAATTGTCTTGCATTCGGAAAAAGCTATGTTCTGTTTTTCTGATTTCTTTAGCGCACTGCGAATTGTTACATAGTATCATTCACTCGATTCATGTGTTTAAAGAATAGGTATTAATGGACAATTTGGACTAAATAGATTACCTTTCGAATAAATGAAATACTCTTTAAAAATAATTGAATTAGTTGTTAGGTTTTTAAAAAATATCTCTCTTCCCTCTCTCATTTGTTATGGTTACACAATGAACCTTACCAAGTTTAGAATTATTCTGTCCAATTTGCACATGAATTTAAACACAGCTTTTTCTAATTTACTTATCACTCCAGGTGAATGCCGGGATGGTTCCTTTCAAAGGGCACAGCCGATTTCCTCCTACTTTCTTCCCCAAACATCCGAACTTATGCTCCGTCTTTAATGACCACGCTGTCGACGGGACGTTAAACCATAAGCTTCCTTCCTTCCTTCTAATTTACCTGATCTTAATTTCTGAGCAGAACTGATAGGACTAATTATTACAAGAAGCACGTTGCCGATGCATTTTGGTATGCAAACAATCAATACCGGGCAAGCGCAATCAGGCAGAGAGTTATCTTGATTTGAGAGACTCGTTTTTTGTTTAATTTTTTGCTAACCTTTTCACATTCAAAGCATAATACTGAGCTTTTTCTCAAAAATTACGCAATTTATTAATGTTCGTAATCTGTATGTGCTAGCTGTTGATGCAGAGAGGTGAGTGTTTGTTATGTTTCACATCAGGAACAAGAAAGACCGCTTACTTGAAAGTTTATTCATTTGTTTTCCACAATTCTCACTAGCTACTTATTCTGTCTTTCATTTTGCTATTATAACGAAACATATTATCTTTTGAGACATATTCCTGCGTTTCTTGTCAGTTGTGGAAAGCGCTCGAAACAATGAAATTAATCACACTATTTGGTGACAACACAATAACTTATTCGATCATGAAATTAAGTCTTGAGCTCAGCACGTGTCTAGAACATACAAAATTCATTGCTGAACTCGTACCAGAACCTATACTGATTTCGTGGTTGCACTTGTACACAAACTTTGATCTCTACTTTTAATAATAGATGTTTTTCATGTTCGTCAATTCGCGTAATTATACTGCGCCCCATACCTGTAATTGTCATTCAGTCATTTAATTTCATCATTTTGTCAGACTCACGTACTGACTACGTGAGCGTACTAACAGGGTCATACATCTTGCTATCAGTCGATGCCAGGCTGATGGATCACAATATTTATTCTAGCTTTAAAATAGTCACTCTGGTCACTTTTTATATTCACACTCACGTATTACGACGTACGCTCTGGACTTGGTTTAGGTCACAAAAGTTTCTAGTCCCCCCACAACGTTGTGTATGGTGAATTCAGAGCGTTACATTGTTATATCGGGGTTTGGTGTAGCTTCTTGTAACTCAGCACCTGAATCTAAATACTGCAGCAACCAGGATCACACCGAATACGAGCAGCAAAACTCAAAGTGTACACTACTGTTTTGAAATCACGTAGAGCAACACCAAGTCAGTTTTAATCAGCGGTTTAGTACAGCACTTTAAGTAAACTGGCATATGTACAATAATTACTTGCAACAATGAAAAGCCAATGTACTGACGGGCATGATGACTGCCTCGAAATGTGATTCAACATTACTCTCCTACGACTTTAAAAAAAATTATATTTAGCACTTTTGATTGCGGGCTATTTTAGTTCCTTCAACGCACTTTTTAGCCAGAGAAAAGTTTATTACATTTTTATTTTCTTTATTACATCCCTAAAGGCATTTAATGCGGTTTCTTCATTTGTTGGACATTCATAATAAAAATTATAATTTCAATAAATTAAACGATCATGATTTGAAATTTTTTGGTTCTCACAATTTGAGGGCATAGTATTAAAGTACTGTTAATGGTAGAGAAACTATTTACAATATGTGTATATATTTATATCTGTAAATTTGTTATATGGACTATATGAGTTTATTTGATTTTGTATTTTGGGATGCAATTCACTATTATTTTGGAGATTATTGGGAGGTTACTCCTTATTACATATACTCTGGCCTGTAGTTTTGGCTTAGTTGCCTGGGGCTACTATGGTTTCTTGTCATTAATTCTGTTGGTCACCCTCATTTGCCCTACGGAGGGGGGGGATTAGTCTGCAGGAACATGGTGTGGCTGTTTTGGATGTAGGTGTAGGGTGTAGGGTGTGTGTGTGTGTGTGTGTGTGTGTGTGTGTGTGTGTCTGTCTGTGCTATGTTTTCAGTGGGTTGCTGTTTGAGTTGACTGTGTTTCGTCATTGTTCTTTTGTTTCTTTCACCTGTGGTGTGTGTGTGTGTGTGTGTGTGTGTGTGTGTGTGTGTGTGTGTGTGTGCCTCTGCCTCTGTGGGTGTTTGGTCATATGTTAGGGCTTCGTGTGTGTGTTGAAGGTTATCCCACATATGTAGGTTTTTTGGTGTGTTTGTGTTGTTGGTCGGGGCTCTCATGGTCCGTGCTAGTTCTGGGAAGACTCTGGCGGTGTTCTGGGCTACTGTACGCGCTGGGCTGATGTATTTGAAAAAGTTCAAATGTTTGTATAATCTATGGGACTTAACTAAACTTACTAAACTTAACTAAACTTACTAAACTTACAAACTACTTATGAAATACCTACAACTAAGGACGGCACAAATATCCATGCCCGAGGGGGGATTCGAACCCCCGACCGTAGAGGCCGTGCAGACCGTGACTGAAGCGTCTCAGTCTCCTCGGCCACCGCGGCCGGCGATGTATTTGAATTCAGGAATCTAATAGTGCGTGGTCTTCCTATAAAAGAAGCTTAAATGTGTTTTAATCTTTCAGTAACATTTAAGCCTTTGAAAATGTTTCTAATCACCGAATATGAATAGCAACAATGAATGTTACATTTCTCATAATAACTTGAAAAATATCAATTGGAAACTGTTTCTAACATTTTCGTAGCTGTGATTCCCAAGTATGTTTAATTCTGTAACAAGATTGACTAGAAAGAATAATTCATACTCTGTGTTTATCTACACAGATTTGGCATGAAATACTGAAGTCGTTATTCTGTCAAAACATGATTAAAATTGAAACTTCCTGGCAGATTAAAATTGTGTGCCGGAACCGGGACTCGAACCTGGGACCTTTGCCTTTCGCGAGCAAGCGCTCTACCGACTGAGCTACCCCGACACGACTCACGATGCCGCCTCAAAACTTTACTTCCGCCAGTACCTCGCCTCATACTTTCCAAACTTCACAGAAGCTCTCTTGCAAACACGCAAGACTAGCACTCCTGGAAGAGGGGATATGGTGGAGACATGGCTTAGCCACAGCCTAAGGGATGTTTCCAGAATGAAACTTTTCACTCTGCAGCGGAGTGTGCGCTGATATGAAACTTCCTGGCAGATTAAAATTGTGTGCCGGAACCGGGACTCGAACCTGGGATCTTTGCCTTTCGCGAGCAACCGCTCTACCGACTGAGCTACCCCGACACGACTCACGATGCCGCCTCACAACTTTACTTCCGCCAGTACCTCGCCTCATACTTTCCAAACTTCACAGAAGCTCTCTTGCAAACACGCAAGACTAGCACTCCTGGAAGAAAGGATATGGTGGAAGTTTCATATCAGAGTGAAAAGTTTCATTCTGGAAACATCCCTTAGGCTGTGGCCTAGCCATGTCTTCACCATATCCTTTCTTCCAGGAGTGCTAGTCTTGCGTGTTTGCAAGAGAGCTTCTGTGAAGTTTGGAAAGTAGGAGGCGAGGTACTGGCGGAAATAAAGTTGTGAGGCGGCATCGTGAGTCGTGTCGGGGTAGCTTAGTCGGTAGAGCGCTTGCCCGCGAAAGGCAAAGGTCCCAGGTTCGAGTCCCGGTTCCGGCACACAATTTTAATCTGCCAGGAAGTTTCATATCAGCGCACACTCCGCTGCAGAGTGAAAAGTTTCATTCTATGATTATTATTCTATGATTATTACTTACTAAAAGCTTGCACGCTGACATATGATCTCAGGTACATTCCATTGCTTTATATAATGTTTGAACTGAACTTCATGATGTGTACTTGGTATGCCATGTGCTCTCATATATTTTCAGATTTACATCAAACTGTTTTCGTAATTTTTTTTCTTATAGTCTATGGGACTTAACTACGGGGTTATCAGTCCCTAAACTCACAAACTACTTATGAACTAACTAAGACTAAGGACGTCACAAATATCCTTGCCCGAGGGGGAGTCGAACCCCCGACCGTAGTGGCCGCGCAGACCGTGACTGGAGCGCCTCAGTTCCCGCGGCCACCGCGGCCGGCTCGTAATTTTTGTTCAACAAATTGATAGGTTATTTCATAATGCTTATCCACTTCTAATACGAGATAAACACTGTGTACTGAGATATGTCTCGTGGACCTTTGTTTATATTTTCACTGGTGTATCAAATCATTACAGTTTCAATTTAGTCTGTTTAGCTTAGAAAATGGGGTAGTAAATGCGTATGAATATTGCTGAAGATCTTGTCTGTTACAAGTCACAGTGCAGTGCCAGTCTTGACACGGTCTCATTCACACAGAAACATACACACGAACATATACATACAGGCACAGCCGTAGATACGAGATATTTTATTTATTAACTATATGTATTTGATTTGAACATATACATTTCAATGTATGTACGTATTTCCACGCGATGACGGCGTATGGTTCATTACTTCACCGCAGATTCGGTGATAGCGTTCGAATCCAAATGGCAGTCATAAGAGGACACTGATGACGACACAGTGTACAGCAGTAGCTGCTGAATTTGAGAAACCCTGGAGGCGAGCGCGGGTAGCAAAGTGGTTAAGGCGACCGCTGGCCCCATGTCCTGGCCTGGCTAACATTTTCACTTGTAGCGATGGAGTTATTTGAATACCCTAGTGCAGCTGAAGTCATTCATTTCTTTCCTCTCATAAAAATTGCAAAGACTGATTAGTAGTGGTAGCTGAGCCGCTTTGCCATATGTGTCTGGTCGGCACACATCGGTACAAGCCAGTAGACTCCATAATTATTACGTCACAGTTTCTTCCAACGGTTCCAACAGAATTTGTGATATTGTAGCTTGTGGCTCATTGGCCTGGTGCAAGTCTTTCACTTGGACGCCACTTTGGCGACTTGCGTGTCCCTAGCCTACCTCAGTTATCCAACAGGGGAAAGGGGACCTACAGCTTAACGTGTCGTTTCTGGCGACTCCACACATCGTTGAGAGGTGAAGGATGGGTTGAAACGCAGACTGAAAAAAATCCGAGGTTCGACCGGCTTTTGAACCCGCGACTCTTCGGTTTCCAGTCGGGCGCTTTACCCCAAGACCACCGGGCACGAACGGGAGTCCAATATTAAATAGTAAGCCAAATTGAGATTATGCTATCCGTGAACCATCGGGTTCATTAACTGTAGTTTGTACCCCCATAGATAAATTACTAAAAACATTGAATTTGAAGTAGTTTGTTTCACTGTCCGTCTTAAGTTGAAACTTGTTTTATCTGGTCCAAGCCAGCTTTTTGCATGAGACCCTTGCTGTGGACGAACCTACACTGAGGACGGACACGCAACAGCGTCTAGGTTGCTTTCCTGACGTGAACGGCAGCATTCCTCTCTAATGAAGAACCCTGGCGGCTCTTCTGACCGTCGGACAGGTTTCTGTCGCAATCATAAATCCGAAAATAAAAATAACTGGTGTGGGCAGTAACGGAACAGAGTGTTTCCAAAATCCCGGTCACTTTCGTATTGTTCACAGGCCAGGATGAGGAATGATCTGGCTTGAAAAGCGACGTGCAGCGTGAAGTGTGACGGCCGGATCTCGGCTGGCAATGAGAGGTGCGGCGCTGGGGAAGGCTCCGGAACTAGCGATCAATATCGCTCCCCTACTGGCGCTACGCCCACGCACCGGCGGCTGGCAAATAGGGCGACAAACTGTCCCCATTTTAAGGTACAACAAAGTTCGATCATCTGGCCCGTTCGAGACCCTCTCGGTGCCGGATTATCAAAAGTCCCGAACTATCGGGCGGTGCTGTTACTGCTGGCATAAGCTTAGCCATACAGCGAAAACAGCTGTCACACAGTGCACTGAACTATTTGTACAATAACCTATCTAATTGTTCCAGTTTTGTTTTTCTTAGCTTATCTGGAAGGCAACTTTTCAGCGATTGAGAAGCATATGTCGTTAATTCATACACTGCTGGCCATTAAAGTTGCTACATCAAGAAGAAATTCAGATGATAAACGGGTATTCATTGGACAAATATACTATACTAGAACTGACATATGATTACATTTTCACACAATTTGAGTACATAGATTCTGAGAAATCAGTACCACTGGCAGTAATAAAGGCCTTGATACGCCTGGGCATTGAATGAAATAGAGCTTGGATGGCGTGTACAGGTACAGATGCCCATGCAGCTTCACCACGGTACCACAGTTCATCAAGAGTAGTGACTGGCGTATTGTGAAAAGCCAGTCCTCGGCTACCATTGACCAGACATTTTCAATTAGTGACAGACCTCGAGAAAGTGCTGGCCAGGGTAGCAGTCGAGCATTTTCCGTATCCAGAAAGGGCCGTACAGGACCTGCAACATGTGCTCGTGCATTATCTTGCTGAAATGTAGGGTTTCGAAGGTACCGAATGAAGGGTAGAATCACGGGTCGTACCACATCTGAAATTTAACGGCCACTGATCAAAGTACCGTCGATGCGAACAAGAGGTGACCGAGACGTGTAACCAATGGCACCCCATACCTTCACGTCGGGTGATACGCCAGTATTGCGATGACGAATACAAGCTTCCAATGTGCGTTCACCGGATGTCGCCAAACACGGATGCGACGATCATAATGCTGTAAACAGAACCTGGATTCATCCGAAAAAATGACGTCTTGCCATTCGTGCACCAAGGTTCGTCGTTGCGTGATGCAGCATCAAAGGTAACCGTAGCCATGGTATCCGAGCTGATAGTCCATGCTGCTGCAAATCTCGTGGAACTGTTCGTGCAGATGGTTGTTGTCTTTCAAACCTCCCCATCTGTTGACTCAGGGATCGAGACGTAGCTGCAAGATCCGTTACAGCCATGCGGATAAGATGCATGTCACCTCGACTGCTAGTGATTCGAGGCCGTTGGGATCCAGCACGGCGTTCCGTATTGCCCTCCTGAACCCACTGATTCCATATTCTGCTAACAGTCATTGGATCGCGACCTACGCGAGCAGCAGTGTAGTGATACGATAAACCGCAATCGCGATAGGCTACAGTCCGAAACGTGATGGTACGCATTTCTCCTCCTTACACGAGGCATCACAACAACGTTTCACCAGGCAACCACGGTCAACTGCTGTTTGTCTATGAGAAATCGGTTGGCAACTTTCCTCATGTCAGCAAGTTATAGGTGTCGCCACCGGCGCCAACCTTGTGTGAATGCTCTGAAAAGCTAATCATTTGCATATCACAGCATCTTCTTCCTGTCGGTTAAATTTCGCGTCTGTAGCATGTCATCTTCGTCGTGTAGCAAGTTTAATGGCGAGGAGTGTACTTTATTTCGTATATGGTTGACGAACCAATATTGAATTCAGTTATCAAAATATTTCTGTTCTCACCCTTTTCCATGCATTTGATGATTTCCAGTTTCTGGTTGATGGTCAGATTGCATGCTTACACTTCACTCCAGATATAAAACTAAAAGACGGTTTGGTTTTCGAGAAAATTGTCACTGCTTCAATGTTAATAAAACTTCCAACAGATCACTATAATATGACAGTCAACACTGTTAAATTGCGAAATATGCTGGCAATCAAAACAATGAAAGCAACCTCTGTACATTACAGTAACAGCGTAGATCTGCTGAGTAAGGTCTGAATTCTTCCGATCTCAGCAGTAGCGTCTGCGTCATTGACGACCGCCAGCAGAACATGGTTGTGATCGGCCAGGCAGGGAATCGCCTCATGTGGTCGGTTGGCGGCGTCAGTGATACTGCAGCAGTAGCGGCTGCATCAAAGGAAAGACAGGTCACCTTGGATCGTGTTGCCGGACCATCGAGCGTTCCGGACTGTTGGATGCCGGACTATCGGACTTGTATCTCGTAAATTTCGCGTACGGGACGTCATTTGTCCCGCAACTGTTTCATTTTATTTCTGAACGTCGGTACGAATTTTCACAATACGAAACAGTTCTGCCATCTAACTAAAGATACTGTAACCGTTGCCAACATTATGACTTTGAATTTTCTGAAAATCAGGTTATAGCATTTTTGGAGAAGTGTTCCGGATGTATCTTTAACCTTTAACCTTTTGTGATTCTTGAAATGAATTCGGCCTCATGGTGGTGACTGTACTTCAATTTCGTCACAAAAACTAAATCCATAATTTAAACCCGCGAAGGCAAAGGAACAAATAAAGGCATATGAGCATATAATGCAAAGTGGGAAATCAACACGCCGTATGTATCTGCTGATCGAAGTAACACCCACAAGGCGTTTCGTAAATTTTGCAAGAAGGCGTTCCAGTATTTTTCATGAAAGTCCAAGAACACCAAAAAGCACCTAATGCATCCCTCCGGAATATGGCGATACCATCAATTTTTTGTTTCAGTGGCTGCTTCAAAACTGCTAAGGTTTTTCACAATGTTATTCACAAAGCGTCTCTTTGTTATTACGTAGACAACTCTAAACTAATCCCAGTAATATTGTCGTATTCAGAAATACGGATGAACCATAGGAGCAACAATTCTTATCATTCTACATGCGCCCTATTCTGTAAAAGAATATATCAAGCGAATAGTAGGGAAAAGTACGTTTTATTCTGTATGTGCAAACACAGCTAACCATACTCGTGTCCAGCGTTTCCAACAGATACGAATAATGTAAATAAAAGATACTACTTTATGTTATGGAAGCCTGTATTTATCATTTACAGGCGGCGTCTGCGTTGTAGTTATTATGGGAGGTAATATAGGGTTACCAGACGTCCTCTTTTACCCGGACATGTCCTCTTTTTTGGACCATAAAAGTGGTCCGGCCGGGTATTTAGGAAAATGGGGAAATGTCCTCTTTTTTGCGTTATGCAACTGTTTCGATGTGAAAATGCGTTAATACAACTCTCTGAAGTGTCACAATCACTAAATCTAGATAATTTAACCGTTTTTGAAACAATGTAATTTTTTTCTAGAACTCTCTCTTCTCTACGCCGCCGCTGCTCTGACGTAAAGCTACTTCAGAACAATTGAAAAAACAGGCGTGGCAATTGTCGCAGAATAGAAGCTGCCAGGCAGTCAATTAAGAACAAAGGTCTGCAACAATGCAAGATACACCGGCTTCTAAGAATTTCACGTTAGAACAGCTTAACTAGGGTCACCATAAGTCCTCTTTTTCCCGGACATATAGTCTTTTTGATGCAAGATAATGTGTCCGGCCAGAATTTATAAAATTCAAAAAAATGTCCTCTTTTTGGGTTCAAACTGTTCGCAACTATCATGCGCATACTCATAGAGAAACTGCCGTTCACAATTTCATGGGTCTGACAGTTGCAAATGATTCGAAACTTCTCTACGAAGGAACCCAATTTGTCTATCATTCTGTGTTCTGCATAATGTTCTTTGGCGTTGCTTTTAATCTACCTTGTGGTTTAAGTGAAATCTGTATTTTTGCTTCAAAATAAATTACGAACTTAAATACAAATACAAAATACTGAAAAGAAAATCAGCGTTGAAAGATGTGCTCTTGGAGAAATACAAATCGCCGGCCGCGGTGGTCGAGGTGACTGAGGCGCTCCAGTCACAGTCAGCACGGCCACTACGGTCGGGGGTTCGAATCCCCCCTCGGGCATGGATATTTGTGCCGTCCTAGTTCGTAAGTAGTTCATAAGTAGTTTGTAAGTTTAGGGACAGATGACCCCGTAGTTAAGTCCCATAAGCTTAACAAACATTTGAACATTTGAAATACAAATCATTCAATGGAGAAAGAAACGAACATGAAGGGGAATGTTTCATTTGCCCTACTGGAACGTACATATTCGTTGTAAACAAATGTAAGTCGTAGAGGTATCGTTAGGTTTAATACTGGATCGTAAATATAGTTGGTTCAAAAGTGAAAATACAAGAATGAGACAATTGTCTCTAGTGATGATGAATAAACTGTCAAAGTTCGTAATATTTTGGTTTACAATAACCACACAAGGTTACTGATATAGTTTGTTGTAGTTTTACGTGGTTCATAAAATAAGTTGTAAATTACAGTATGTTATCCATAAAGTGTCCTCTTTTTTATATGAATTGTCCTCTTTTTTGACGACGAACACATGGTAACCCTAAGGTAATAGGCAGGCCTTCCACAATCCTTCACTCACAAGACTGGCTTAAAGATTTATCATTAGCGGGACCAGAAAGTGGGCAATGGAAATACTGTCCCTTCCTAAGCACGATTTATCGAGGGGGTAAACATCTCGCATAATTTTAGAGACGTTGCTTGGAGCTAACGAAATAACACGAAGTCGGCTTGTTGAATGAGAGCCGTGGACCCTATGCGATTGATGTGATATTATACGTGTTGCTTATGTGAAGTCAGGATTGAGTGACCGATCAAGCACTTCTGCCTGCACAGAAAGATTTCAAGGAGCTCGTAACGGTGTTCTCGTGTGCAGAACTTCCACAATCTTTTTCCGGCATCCGGAGTGTTTCACTATCGGCAGATAGGCCCTCATACCAGATCGCGGAGCCAGAAGTTCCCAAACGGTTATACGTTTCATCATCGACATGAGTTGTCAGCGATCAAAGGCAGGCGGTATATGCTCTGATAGTGTGTGGTCGTGTTCCATTTTGAGTTATTCATTACTCTAAAGTGTTTCTCCACCATTACTATTGTTTATTTGTATGTCAATTACTTTATTCCTTTATTAATGATCAGTGCCCCATGTTTATATGCGTTTCTACCAGAGTGTTTGAACTTGTGTGTTCATGTGAATGTGCTTTTAATATTGACTGACTGCCGCGCAATGGCTTAATGTTACCGCCTCGCGCTTTAGGCCTCGTTTACTTTAGTTAAGAACGCATGGTTTCACATGTCGTTTGCATTGGCGTCTGCTGGGTGGCCAGAGACAAGCTTACTTGGCAAGATGGCGAGATGGCCTGTTTTTAGTGTAGTACCAACATAATCATGGTCGAAAGAGTTGACAAAAGAGACCTCTCTGGAGCTGCAGAAGAGGGTATTATCTTCTTCAGGTTGCGAGGGTTCGTAGACTCTATGCTTCGCATGGCTTTTAGCGCGCTCTACATCTGGTATGTGGTGAGGAAGGCTTTTGGCATGGCCTTAGGTTTCTATCTTGCTGCGTCCGTCGAAGTAAGTGCACCGTCGGATCATGCTGAGGGGATGACATGCTTTGCTTTCTTTGTGATCAGGCAGTCTTGGTTTATCGGTGATAGTTTACTTGAGTAATTCTTTCGCCATGTGAGGTGAAGTGTTTCTTCATTAACAGAACTCGAGTAATTCAGTTTACATTTAGTATTTGCATTGTCATTCCGGTGATGGTTTTGAGTCCGGTTTTCGCAAATTAGCTTTTGTGTAAACTTATTATGTTTGAATTTCCTTGCTGTTTTTTAACTAACGTTTTCGCGTCGTGTCTGTATCTGCGAGTATCTATATCTATAAATGTGAATGTCTGTTCGGTGTACGTTTATCCCGTCTCAACCACAAGACATATATATATTAATGTGCATGTCTATTCGATGTACGCTTATCACGTCCGTACGACAAGACGCAGAGACTTAAATATTTGTACAGTTACTAACTTATACCTGAGGAAGGTTTTAGGCACGGTTTTATAGCGTCCTGATAGATATTTAGTAATTTGAAGAATATAACGCGAAATGCGGAACAATAATTACTCTTTGAAAATGGTGTAATGCATTGTTGAATGTTGGATTGGAGCTAATTTGGGTGTCTGGTAAGTTATCTCCGTGAACTGCTTCAAAAGTTCTATGAACGGAGAATTGCGTGTGTCTTCCACGCAACGTATTTTTCCGTGACTTGTTAGTTTTGTAACAGAGTCAACAAGACGGCGGTGTCGGAGGTCCAGCAGGAGTCTATAATAAGATAGGAAATCTGCTCCGAGTATTGGTTGCGTTACATCTGCCACTCAAAGTTACGTCTTAGGCCTAGGTTCAATATTAACATGACATGTCCGTATATTGGAATTGCAGTACCATTGGCGGCAAAAAGTTTATAGTCGTCGTGGCTGCGGTGCGGCAGGCAATTTGATGGGTAGACAGACACGTCAGAGCCCGTGTCGACTAAGTACTGCAGCTTGGTATTGCGCTCTGTCACGAATAAGCGACGGCTGCCACCTGTAAAGTTCGTGGCCGTCATCACTGACTCTCCTGTGCGTTTTCCTTCTCGCAGCACTTTTGTGCTTGTGAGCCGAATCGCCTATGGTACCAACATACCCTAGATGATGAAAGTGAGCGGCTGTGCCTACCTCGTGAGCGGCGGCGACGGGATCGACGACGGTTAGAACACACAGCTCGTAAACTTGCAAGTTGAGCGGTGAGTTCAGCAACTTGCGTTTGTAGGTCAGCAAGTATGTTATCCTCTTTAGGCTGTGAGCTAACTGGGGCGACGCACGTCGCCGGATAAATTTCCATTATGCGATCTGCCGTCTGTGCGAGTGCATCAAGATCACCGGCACACACTGTTAATATCTTCTGTGTATCCGGTGGCAGGCGTGATAACCAGATGTTGCGAAGAATTTCGTCACTAATAGCATTTCCAGCTAAATGTGCGAAGGCGTAGTAGTTGTGATGGAGTGCGGTCGCCCAGCTCTTCCGTGCGCAATAGCTTTTCCAAGCGTTTCGCCTCAGATTGTGATAGGCGAGTAATCAAGGCATTCTTGATAGTCATATAACGGTCGGTGCTTGGTGGTGACGCTAATATGTCCTGTACTTCAGCAGCCATGTCCTCGTTGAGCGCGGCAACGACATAACTGTATTTTGTCTCGTCCGCAGTAACGTGCATCAACAAGAAATAGCTTTCTAGCTGCGTGAACCAAAGGACGGGATTTTGCTGCCAAAATGGTGGCGGTTTAACCGCTACACGATTGATTATCACCCCTGTAGGTATTTCAGCAGCCGGTAGCGGGTCTGGCATCGTTGAGATTTGAGTTACAGTTGCGAAGAACGCGGGAGATACGCTACGCGGTTGACGCGGATGTTGTTTATACAGTTACACGGGAGCGACTCGGCGTAATACGCGACGCGGTTGTTTATTTTTGGCGAAACACGGCTCGTGATCACGTCGGCGTCACCAATTGTCGCGTAATTAAACACAATTTATTAACGACATATGCACAGACTAATTAACAACAAAAGACTAATTACACATAACAAACGAACAGACACAAGTCAGAGATATGAATGCACAGAGTGATCGCAATTCGATAAATCAACACACTTCAATGGTTTTATTGGTTACATTGTTGCTTGAGGGTTGGTACTGATAAAAGGGTGGAGTATACTGGGATCGAAAGTAATCGGTGTATATAAAATTCTACGCGTGTGTGTGTGTGGTAATATTTCAATCTGCAGCGAAAACTACAGAACGCAAACGTCTGTGTGTAATAGTTGTCCGAAGTCTCCCGTTGTACACCTTAGCAGTTCCATACCGATACCTATAAGGGGATGGAAGATATGTTGGTTGAAAGTCGACAAATTATAAAAAAAAATTCGGACTGGAGGCCAGCGATGACGTTTGCGACTCTATAGCAAGGAGGTTACATACAGCGAAACGTGATGCCACAGACCATAGCTTTGGCGTATGCATGCTACAATGAATTCAGCTCTTTCTCTGTAAGGATAACCATACGTATAAGGAAATATAAGAATAAATAAATAAACCAGTAAAAAAGAAATTTCTTTTAATACATCCCTTTAAAAAGTCGCAGGAATCCATTTACAGCCCTCATGTTTTTCACATGGTCAATTATGCGTCGCTTGCTTAAGGGTGGGCAACCAAAAAATCTATACAATTACGTTCCAAACAATACTACAAATAACGTAGTTTACCAGAATGCCCTAAAATGAAATTAAAATTAATTTGGACATTACTCTCACCATATGTGTTGAGATATTGCAACACAGGCTATAAGGAATAATGTATGTATTATCTACTGTAAATCATTAAGCAGTTCACATAATTTTATTTTTTTATTTGAATGTTGATTAAAAATGTTTGTTTCTAAAGAAGGCATTGTATTTCATTTCATCCTTCAAAACCAGTCTCATAGCACACTACTGAAAGATAGCTTATCTATCATAATCAACCAACACGCGAGCGGAGCTGCGGGTTTAAGCTAGTGCTAAATATTTCTCAGATTTTCTGGTTTGATTCCGTCTTTCCTGTCTTGATATGACCGGTTGCACCACGTGCTTTTGTAACAGTATTTACTTCGGCCTTCAGCCATGCTTTTACTAATACTAGCTTTCTTCTATGTGAATTCTAATGCGCGCTTTACTTGCTTATTCTAAATTAATTTGTTATTGAAAATCCTACGCAATTCACCATGGCCACACGCCACGAGGTACTTACGGATAGTATGCCGCTGCCTCGCTGCACATGAGTACGTCTGGTGCATAGTGTTATTTTAATTTGTGTTTCAAGACACCCGCTATCTGTCAAAACGCCGTCGATACTTCACTTCGCCGTTGCTATCAAGTGTTGCCGTGTGAGTAATGTATCGCAAGCATTATGCATGTGTCTGTGAGTGAATGAATGTGCTTTCCTTTATCCACTGTGTATTTCCAAATTTCCTATCATGTTACCTCCATATTCATAAAGGGCAGAAACAATTTCATTATGGGCAGTAACTTTATGATTTAATTTACCTTTTTACAAGGTGTGTGCTTTATTGTGCTTAATATGGTCTCCCCACATTTATTTGCTTGTTCATTTTAATGAATAGATAATGATTTAAAACACCAAATATCTGATTTAAAATTTCATGCTACCTGCCCCATGTTAAATTATATATTCTTTTTCTTAACATTACTTTTGTGTTTGTAAAAATGTTGGCTGCTCCCTTAAGGAGTGAGCAGTTACATAAATTTCCATTACGCAACTACTGTAGCTACTTCGTAAAGTAATTTAGAGCAGCAGGGAGCGTTTTAATTTGCATTTGCAGATCTCAACTGCCCGATATCTTACTTAGAAAACTTAACAAGCTACTTTTATGTTCACTTTCCAGCTCCAGGGGTTTGCTTATCGAAGGTTTTCTGAGGACTTTTAGGTAGGTGTCTGTAGATCTTTTAATTAATTACTTAGGAGTGGTGAGATGTTGGACCCAGGATCGACGGTCAAAGCGGTGTCAGCGTCCCTTATTTGGGCTGACAGAGCTGGTATATATTCTGACAGTATGTGACAGCTGAATGGAACATTATCCTACTTCACATGATTTCCGACAGAAAAATATATTTTACTTAACGAGTATTTCATATTTCGGCAACACTCAGAAGAGAATTATGCTCGTAAGGATGGGTACCTGCCGCGGTGGAGTAGGCGAGCGGTCTAAGGCGCCTCGCTGCGGAGCGTGCGGGTGCTCGCCGTTGGAGGTTCGAGTCCTCCCTGGGGCATGGTTGTGTGTGTTTGTTCTTAGGTTAGTTTACCTTAGTTTAAATAGTTTGTAAGCTACGGACTGATGACCACGCAGTTTGGTCCGATAGATTTACTAACAAGTGAACATTTGAAAGGTCCCACTGTATAGACAAGTTGTCAAGAAGTAGATTTTTTTTTTTAAGAATTTTTCTGAATGACTTATTCTATCATGTTCTTTTACCTGTCGATGCTTTCTGGAAACAGTTATGAGGCTTTGAACTTATTCATCATTAAAACACTGTGTTCTGAAGCAGTCTACGATCTATTCAGTTTATAATTGTTACACAAGGAACTCCATAATTTTAAAATTAAATAAATTTCACTTAGGCATGTTTTTCTATTACTGAACCCCTAGTTATTTTATGGTACAAGTACTTCCTCTTGTGACGGCGACCCCCTACGTAAGACTTGGCTACCCTCCTTCCCCCCACCCCCCAGTGGTTCGCTACCAACAGGTTGAGAAACACTTTCTATCCCTTTCTTGCGTGTCGAAACTTAAAAGAACCATTAAGCTTTGACTCTCATTATCTTTTTATAGTTCAGTTTCGTGATCTGGGAGCCTGTCGGGACATGGCAGTACCTCTGCTCTACGGTTTCAGGTATGTTATTGCGTGGTAAATGGACCACTCTGGAAACCGCAGCTTGTAACAGTTTTTCGCGCGCTGCTGTGAAAACAGAAGATTGTGTGTGTATGTTTCCACGCTGTTGCCTGGCATTGTGCGCGGTTTATTGAAACTTCGGTTTTCCACTGTAAGTAGGTACCATCTTCTTCTTTTTTCACAATAGTTTGAAGCATTACATTACAAGCAAGTGTGATGAAGTCGAATAATTAGTACCGTCAGGTTGTGCGAACACATGATTGTAGCTACAATGCGTTACCTCTCACTAGTCGTTCTGTCTACTTTTTATCACACAGATGAACGAAAATCGGCAAAGTGATAGCTATTTTCTACCTCTGACTGATGCAGAGATTGAAGCAATTTTGTATGAGGACATTCCCTCTGATATTTCGGACGATGATAACGACAATGTCAATAATTTTGACAAAGTTTTTTCGTGCAATTTGCAAGAGGCAGAGTGTGAAACAAACGCCAATTAGATAATGATACCGCATAAAGTATTTTCCCGTTTACACCTCCAACTCAACGTGACAATTAGACAAACAGAATGTGGAGAGACGAACACATTGAACACATTGAAACTGTAAATACAGATACAGCGATGGTACCTTCTTACTCGAGATATTAACGAAAACGCAAAAGTTTTAGTATAAATTCAGCGGCTACACCAAATTTAGGTTGCGACACACTAAAGTAATGAACCTGAATTAAATTTACATGCTCATATCCGAAAAACATATAAAAAGCACCGAAACTCAGTATTTGTATATAAATGGCGCTTCGTCATGTGATGCTTTTACATCTAATTTTCGTTTCTGCATTTTGGACTAACTGACTAAAATACGAAATGTGTCTCTTAGTCAAGTGATGCAAATTAGAGGAGGATGTATTGACATTATTCTTTCACAAAATACAATATAATTGTTTTAGTTCAGGCTATATTTAACGATATTTAACCGATACAAGAAGAACACAACGTTACTAAACGATTTTTATTAATTTTAGAGGCTATTTACCGTTGTAATAAGTCGTAGATAACTTAAAGCTTGAAGCACAAAGCTCCGTACATATTCAGAAAATAATTTATTCTTTGTAGTACAATTAATAAAAAATAACTCGAAATAAAAAATGATGACAATAAATAATAAATTATAAGGGGCATGAAGATGTAAATGTATTTTACTGACGTACGTCAGAGATTTATTGTCACGAAATTAAAAGTAATCACTGGAAAGCATATAATTATTTTGATCCGTAAGAACACAAAAATTACACCAAAATTAATTCCACAAAATAATATATGGTTAATCATTTACATACTAGTAATGAAACATCCTATTGACGTACCAATAGGACCACATATGCTCTATATAATAGCAAAGAAATAATTGCATTGTGAACTTGTAATATCACTGACATATCTGTCCAAATTGTCAAACTCGACAACATAAAGAATTATTTAAAAAAGAAAAAAATATACACAGCTATATAAGAGCTACAGTTTTTTTACATGTGTAAATAAGAACCTATACATATAAGAGAAGCAGCGATCTTACAAGGGTAAGAAGAACTAGCAATATATGAATAAAGTTCAATTATCTTCTTAAATTAAATAGTATACCCACCTTTGTATTTTACAGTACACCTGACGATGGCATTCACGCCGAAACAGCCCTGCCGTATTAAATAATTTAATAAAAAGCAGCATCTTTGGTATCAATAATTTACAATAGGTACTAACATTCCTTCTGAACAGTTACATGCGTCATTTGAATATAACAGTGCTTGACACCCATAACAAAATTACTGCAGACATTTAACGTAAAGAAAAGCAACAGAAATTTTTTATTGGGATATTTCATTATCAACAGTAAAATCAATTTGTGAGCAGTCGAAGTCACCAATGTCATCCTTGAAATCAGGATGTCTGATAAATTTGCGGTAAAAATCTTGTGCGCCTTTTGCAATGAAGTCCATTAGAGATTGAATGTCTTTTAGTTGGGCTTTAGAAATTGGCTTCCCATTTGGCCATAGAGACATCAACAGGTCATGAAAGTTACTTTTGTTCCGCATTCGAGGTGGTCGACCTGCCGATTTCTTCCTAATGTCAACCTCAAATGGCTCACCATGAAAGTCAGTTTTGAACACTATGTTGAATGGTTTGTCTTTAAACAGGTCTATCTCTCTCACCTCCAACCAGTTTATTTTCTCGTTCCGGGAGTTGGTTCTGCGATTTACTATCGCGTTTTCTATATTTGAAGTACTCTTGAAATCTTCAACCTTCATTCTAAGGAATGTAAGAGAATTTATCGTTTGCGATACTTTTTCACGATATTCGTGTAATCGCCTGCTGTATAAAGTCTCTGGTGCAGTTTGAGAGCGCATTCTATGTCTCCGAAATCGCTGTCATTTGAGAGGAAGCTATGTCCAGATATAAGAAACATCTGTCTCATTGTGTGCAATGTAGGATGCTGTTTAAAACTGCTTTTAGCATTAAAACCACCTTGATGTTTCTGTTCTGTCCACCACATGTCGCATAGCCAACTGATGAAAAACGAAGTCCCAAGATGGGGCTGTTAGTCAGCTGATGCAAAATACAATAATAGCGATGGAGTGTTTGGCGCTTGGTTCAAATGAACTTCGTCTCTACGAATCGACCGTACTTGTGTCAAACAATTTTTTTTTATAGATAGCTCACACTTTCATACACAACCTGCTACAAAAATCTAAAAAAAAAAAAAAAGAAAAAAATATGAGGCTTGGTCAATTGATGCATAACACCGTCCAATTATACTGTGTTTAGATATTAGATATTAGTTTAACGAAAATGTATTATTCTGACGATGTTACTAAATTTTCGTCATGCGAGAAACTTCTTCGTTATTGAAGTTGGGTTTGCAGATTTTGCGGGCGAAATTTTAAGAATGCATCACATTTTCCTCTGTTTCAACGTTGAAAGCTGTCAGAGCTTTCTAACACGCGATAATTATTGTTAAATATAGCATGCAGTAGTTCGCTCGTAAGCGATAGGCCATGCTATTTTGTTATCAGTAACACACTGTTACGTATGTAAATAATCAGTTATTTATTTTCCTGTTGTGTGTACTTACTTCTAACATAACAGAAGTTACAATTTCGAAGTCAGAAAGCGCATCTTAAGTAGACTAAACTGTTTAGGTAGAATGAATAAAAGCAGTACAAAAAACAGTACTCTAGAACTTGGTATTGCAGCAATGTTTATTTTGTGGTACAGACTGTGAAGTGCACAGGATGCACTTCATTTTGGAATTAACGTCATAAGGCCTTATTAATAGACCCTATTTAAAAACATAGATTATTATTTTGCTATGTAGCTGTTTACAACTGTAAATATCCACTCCAAACAAACGGGTAAAACACGCAGCTGAATCCATTTGTGTTTCATGTGTATGTTGGCAACGACGAAACTACTTTGACATCACTCCTTTCACTATATAAGATGCTTGAAGTGTCACACTTCCGATTTTCGTGAAGGAAGCGACTCGTCAGCAAAATATTTTTATTTGCATAAACTTTTTAGTTCCTCCCGTATTTCTTAAGACTATGTATAAATGGAGCTTTTTTTGCCTTCTAATTGACACATTTTATTTTCATTTTTATTATAAACCACAGTATAATGTAACCTTATTAGAAGTTACTCAGCTCGAAGTATCTTAGGAAGCTCACTTCAGAAAACGGTCTCCGGTTGTGAGAAGCTTCTCTAGTTTTATTCATAAGAAATCAGAGAAAGTTCTTTGTTGTGAGCAACTTCCTCCACCTTTTATCTCATGCGGAAAACATACTCGCTTGAAGTATATTCTCTGACTCGCTTTATTCATGCGAACATGAACATGTTCGCTAGAATCCGGAGTATAGATACTCTGTTTTATTCATAGGGTCCAATATGTTTCATAATGTGGGGCAGTGTTGGAAGAGGTCGCCAAGAATTAATTCAAAAAGCTCGATCCAGAGCTAATTTCAAGTTACCAATCACTCAGCAGCAGCATCGTAAAACGTGTTTCTTAGTTCTCAATTTAAAACCATGTTGTAACCAAACTAGACGTGATGTGCTATGTAACGGACAAAACCGCGGTCATCCATCTACAGTAGAACTGAAATCATGGTAGCTTCGTTCACGGCCATAAAGCTTACCTATATGAGCAAACTCAGCCAGAAGAATATCAAATATAGCTTGAAAAGCAAACTGTTATTTCTCGCTATCATCGATTAGGTACCTGAAAATATCCTCACACTGGTCAGTGGCTACACGAACTGCTGTGTTACGAACCAATCAGCAGTCATCATTGGCACTTAATTATTACAGGTTATTAACAAAATAAGCAGACTCCAAAAAAAAAAAAAAAAAAAAAAAAAAAAAAAAAAAAAAAAAAAAACCACACTCATAGGATGAAAAATAAGAGCGAAAAAAGTCAGTACCGTACTATTATGAATGAAAGAAATTAATTTAATATAAAAAAACATCAGAAGTAATTTTGTTTTAAAAATTGAAATAATCGCAAACAACGTGATTCAAAACATTGACATTCAGCACATGAATCTATCACTTTAGCAATGCGCAATACAGTGGCATTCCTATAAACTTCTAAGTGACGATACACAACCAGTAAAAACTGAACTGTAGTCTCTGGAGAGCTCGTTTTCAGATAAATGATATGAAGATGAGATCGGTGATATAATACTTGTGCGAAAGGATTCGGTAGCGTGTGCTTCGTGCTGTGCATCAGTACGAATTTCTTTAACACTATTGTCGTGTCTTGTTTCTTTAAATGGTTAATACTAACTGATGAAATGCGAAATAAAAAGGGCAGACCTATGAATCGCAAACAAAGAAAATAAAGAAACAGAGGCATATAAGAAAATTGATTTGAATGGAGCAGTTATAGTGGAAGTTTGGCAACTAGGAACGCTTCGGCCGTTGTCGTTGAGCGCTCCTATTGGAGGAAAGAAGCTCCAGCGCGTGAACTGTCGAGTAATCTTGATCGGACTCAGACCTTAACACCTTATCTACCATTATTTCTCAATCGTCAATCACGACCGACTATTCGGTCTCCATCATGGTGGACAAGGTTTGAGGGTAGTTTAACAGACCGAATCGGATAATCTTGTAAGAAAAGTTCATAAAATTGCGGTATGTTACTATTTTACTAAATTGTAAGGAACTAGGCTCCTTTACCTCAAATTGATTACCAATACTGTATTCGAACACTATGATTGCTTATTTTCGTTATACAAGTCTATTTTACTGCATTACAAAACTGTTGTTGTTGTGGTCTTCAGTCCGGAGACTGGTTTGATGCAGCTCTCCACAATACCCTATCCTGAGCAAGCCTCTTCATCTCCACATAAGAGCGACAACCTACATCTGTCTGAATCTGCTTACTGTATAGATCTCTTGGTCTTCCCCTGCGATTTTTCCCCATACACTTCCCTCCAACGCTAAATTCACAATTCCTTGATGTCTAAGAATGTGTCCTACCAATCTATCCCTTCTTTTAGTCAAGGTATGCCAGAAATTCCTTTTCTCCCCAATTCTGTTCAGTACCTCCTCGTTAGTTACGTGATCCACCCACCTAATCTTCAGCATTCTTCTGTAGCACCATATTTCAAAAGCCTCAATCCTCTTCCTGTCCGCACTGTTTACCGTCCATGTTTCACTGCCATACAAGGCAACACTCCATACAAATGCCTTCAGAAAGGACTTCCTTAGGTTTAAATCAATATTCGATGTTAACAAATTTCTCTTTTTCAAGAACGCTTTTCTACCCATTGCCATTCAGCATTTTATATCCTCTGTACTGCGACCATCATTTGTTATTTTACTGCCCAAGTAACAAAACTCATCTACCTCCTTTATTGCTTCGTTACCTAATCTAATTCCTTCAGCATCACCTGATTTTCTTACACTGCAATCCATTACCCTAGTTTTGCTCTTGTTAAAGTTCATCTTACATACACCTTTCAGCACACTGTCCATTCCGTTCAATTGCTCTTCCAGGTCCTTTGCTGTATCTGACAGAATTACTATGTCGTCGGCAAAACGCAATGTTTTTAATCCTTCCCCCTGAACTTTAATTCCTTCACCAAATTTCTCCTTGCTTTCCTTTATAGCTTGCTCCATATACAAATTGAACAACAATGGAGAAAGACTACAACCCTGTCTTACTCCCTTTCCAACCACTGCATCCCTTTCATGCCCTTCAACTCTGACAACCGCTGTCTGGTTTTTGTACAAGTTCTAAATAACCTTACGTTCCCTATATTTTATTCCTGCTTGCTTCAGAACTTGAAAGAGTTTATTCCAATCAACATTGTCAAAAGCCTTCTCCAAATCTACAAAAGCTAGAAATGTAGGTTTGCCTTTTCTTTATCTTCTAGGATAAGCCGCAAAGTATTGCCTCCCGTGTTCCTACATTTCTCTTGAACCCAAACTGATCTTCCCTGAGGTCGGCTTCTACCAGCTTTTCCATCCTTCTGTATATAATTCGCGTCAATATTTTGCAACCATGACTTATTAAACTGATTTTTCTGTAGTTTTCACACCTGTCTGCACCTGCTTTCTTAGGGATGGGGATTATAACATTTTTCTTAAAGTCTGAGGGTATTTCACCTTCCTCATACATCTTACACACCAAGTGAAACAATTTTGTCATGGCTGGTTCTCCCAGAGACTTCAGTAGCTCTGAGGAAATATTATCTACTCCAGGGGCCTTGTTTCGACTTAGGTCTTTCAGGGCTCTGTCAAATTCTTCCCTCAGAACAGTATCTCCTATTTCATCTTCATCTACATCCTCTTCCCTTCCTACAATACTGTCTCGAAGTTCATTTCCTTTGTAGAGCCCCTCTATATACTCTTTCCACCTTTCAGTTTTCCCTTCTTTGCTGAGAACTGATTTTCCATCAGTGTCCTTGATATTCATAGAGCTGTTTTTCTTATCTCCAAATGTTTCTTTTATTTTCCTGTAGGCTGTATCTATTTTTCCCCTATTTATACATTCTTCTACATCCTTGCATTTGCCTTCTAGCCACTCCTGCTTAGCCATTTTGCACTTCCTGTCAATCTCATTTCTTAGTCATCTGTATTCCATTTTGCCTGTTTCATTTACTGCATTTTTATATTTTCTCCTTTCATCGATTAAATTTAGTATCTCCTGTGATATCCAAGGATTTTTTGTAGGTCTTGCCTTCCTACCTATTTTGTCCTCTGCTACCTTCACTATTTCATCTCTCAATTTTACCCATTCCTCCTCTACTGTTTTATTTTCCCCTGTTTCTGTCAATTGTTGCCTAAAGCTCCCTCTGAAATTCCTAAGAAGCTCAGGTTCCTTCAATTTATCCAGGTCCCATCTTCTTATTTTCCTACCTTTTTGTAGTTTCTTTAGTTTCAGCCGACAGTTCATAACCAACAAGTTATGGTCAGAGGCTATATCTGCCCCTGGGTATGTCTTACACTGTAGAACCTGGTTCCTACATCTATTTCTTACCATTATAAAATCTATCTGGTATCCCCCCGTGGTTCCTGGTCTCTTCCACGTATACAATCTTCTTTTGTGATTCTTTAACCAGGTGTTTGTTATAACTAAATTATGTTCTGTGCAAAATTCTACCAGGCGGCTTCCTCTTTCATTCCTTTTGCCCACACCATATTCACCTGCTATCTTCCCTTCCCTTCCTTGTCCTACTACCGAATTCCAGTCTCCCATAACAATTAAGTTTTCCTCTCCCTTAATTGTCTGAATAACTTCCTTTAACTCCTCATATATTTCTTCGATTTCCTCATCATCGGCAGAGCTAGTTGGCATATAAACCTGTACTACTATTGTCGGTGTTGGCTTCGTATCTATCTTGACAATGATAATGCGATCACTGTGCTGGTCATAGTAGTTTACCCGCATTCCTATTTTCTTATTCATTATCAGTCCTACTCCTGTGATACCCCCAACTGATTTTGTATTTATAATCCTGTACTCACCTGACCAGAAATCCTGTTCGTCCTGCCACCGAACTTCACTAATCCCCACTATATCTAACTTCAACCTATCCATTTCCCTTTTTAAATTTTCTAATTTTCCTACTCGATTAACGGATCTAACATTCCATGTTCCGCTCCGTAGAATGCCAGTATTGTCTTTCCTGATGATCACATCCTCCTGAGTAGTCCCCGCCCGGAGATCCGAATGGGGGACTATTTTACCTCCGGAATATTTTACCCGAGAGGATGCCATCATCATATGTTCGTACAGTAGAGCTGCATGTCCTCGGGAAAGGTAACGGCTGTAGTTTCCCCTTGCTTTCAGCCGTTCGCAGTAGCTGTGTGGCAAAGCCACATTAGCTGATGTTACAAGGCCAGCTCAGTCAATCATCCAGACTGTTGCCCCTGTAACTACTGAAAAGGCTGCTGCCCCTCTTCAGGAACCACACGTTTGACTGGCCTCTCCACAGATACCCCTCCGCTGTGGTTGCACCTACGGTACGGCTATCTGTATCGTTGAGGCACGCAAGCCACCCCACCTCGGCAATGTCTGTGGTATGTACACGATATACAGTGTGTCCGAAGAGTCTTTCCCTGATTACATAAATTGATAACTCAGGCTAGAAGTAAGATATTAATATGAAACGGGTGTCTAATTGTTTACAAACTATCAAACTCTTTTTCACACATCAGTAAACTTCCACATAAGCACCCTTGGTAGCACGTATCACATCTGGGCGATATTCAGTTTCCGTCCACACATTAGCCAACATCACTGGAGGGATCGATTCAACGACTGTGGTTATCCGTTGCCGCAGAGTTTCAAGATCTGGTACACGTGTTCGGTAGACCTCGTCCTTGACAAAACCCCATAAAAAAAGTCTAATGGGGTTATGTCATGAGAGCGTGGAGGCGAAACCGTTGGCCCATCACGACCAATCCATCGCCCAGGAAGGTCATATCGAAATAAGCACGGACGTCCAAACCCCAATGAGGCGGTGCACCGTCTTGCTGAAACAAGACATCGGGGTAATACGGAAGCAACTGAGGAACGGCATACAGTTGCAACATGTCCAGATACACTGCAGATGTGATGGTAGCCTCAGCGAAGAAGAATGGCGCGATAATTCGATCCTGCAATAGCGCGCACCAAACATTCACTCCGTGACCTCACCAGGGGTTGTAAACCCCAAATGCGCACATTATGGCGATCACTACTCCACTGACAAAAAGTTAGCTTCGTCAGAAAGGCAATTCGTCTGAGATAACCATCATCGTTCATAATACGTGATAACATTTCGACCGCAAAGTCATGTGTACTGTCATTGGGCAATAAGACCTGAACGATTTGCAGTTTGTATGTACGAAACAATAAACGTTTGTGTAAAATGTCATGGAGAGAGCTTTTTGGCTGTAATTCACTTGAGGCCCTGCGCACCTATTTCTTCGGACTTCGAAGAAAATACTGCTTCTTCGGACTTTGCAGAAAAGACTGCCACACAGCTTCCACCCTGTCTGCTGAGGTTCTTTGTCGACCAGACCTCGGAAGGTCTGCAACCGATCCTGTGATCTTGAACTTCTCATATCAGGCTTTAATGCTCTTGACATCAGGTGGATTCCTTCCAAATGTTGTCTGGAAGTGTCTCTGCACTGTGGTTGATGATCGTGTCCCATGGTACCATAGGACAGACACACTGTGCCTTCTCCTGATTGGTTAACGTGGCTCCTCGCGCACTGCACTTCATCCACTACTTACGTACTGCGAGCCTAAAACAGAAAAAATACTTTGAGAGTTTGTAAACAATTCGACACAAGTTTCATATTTGTATCTTACTTCTAGCCTGAGTTATTAATTTATGTAAAAAGGGAAAGACTTATCGGACACTCTGTAATTGTTTCACAATAATATTTATTTTGTTGTAAACTAGCTTTCGGCTTCTAAGGCCATCTTCAGACAACTTAATACTGTAGATTATCCACATCACACCAGCTGCCGTGTTTGGAGTACAAAGATTTTACAAAGATATGTGTCAGTAATAATGTAACCTTTAAGTATTTATAACAAACAGCGACGCTTAACCATTTGAAACGAAATTGTAACTAAGAGATAACTGTAAGTTAATTTTCAATAAATGAGCTGAAACAAGCATGTGGCTCATTGAGTGTAGCAGTAAGCACAATTGTATTTTAAATTAACTTATATATACGAACAAAAGTAGGAGGGGAACAGGTGAGTGAGGAAGACATAATAAATTAAATGTGCGTGGGGGACAATTACATAAGTTTGGAATATGTGAATACGGAATAATGTAGCACATTTAAGTATAAAGCCTATATTAAAATTCGCTGCTTTTCACTAGAATGGTGTGAGTAGCACGAGGAAGAAAAAACGTTGGAATGTGGGTGAGAGACATTACACAATTTGAACAAGCATGGTGGCAGGATTATACATAATAGCTGTTACTTTAATAATGGAGAATACTGAAATTAGGTTTGATCATTGAGAATTAGGTTGGGGTTCCAAGCTTGGTGTTTGTTGATAGAGTCAATTTCAAGCAATGTTAGCTTTCTGCCATTATTCGCTCTGTGGAGAACATCACATTAAACGTCAAAAGCATGACACTCATTTAAGGCATGTTCTGCAAACGTGGAATCTCTCTTTTTTTTTAGTCTCCAACTCCTCTCACGTTGAACCAGTCTAGCAGTTATAATCCTACCTGATTGACCTACATGTACTCTGCCACAAACATTGCAAGTGATCTTATATATCCTTTTGACATTAAATGTGATGTTCTCTACAGATCGAATAAAGGCAGAAAGCTAACATTGCTTGAAATTCTCTCTATCAACAAACACCAAGCTCAGAAACGAAACGTAATTCTCAATGATCAAACCTAATTTCAGTATTCACCATTATTTAAGTAGTAGCTATTATGTATAATTATGCCACTATGCTTGTTGCAATTGTGCAATGTCTCTCACCCACATTCCAATATTTTCTTCCTTGTGTTAGATCATTCTCGTGAAAACCATCGAATTTTAATATGTCTATATACTTCAATATGCTCCATTATTCCGTATTCACATACTCCAAACTTTTGTAATTGTCCCCCACCCACACTTAATTTATTATGCCTTCCTCACTCACCTGTTCCACTCCCACTTTTGTTCCTATATAAGTTAATTTAAAATACAACTGTACTTACTGGTACATTTACTGGGCCACGTTTGTTTCAGTTCATTTATTGAAAATTAACTTACAGTTATTTCTTAGTTACAGTTTCGTTTCAATTGGTTGAGCGTCTCTGTTTGTTATAAAATACTTAAAGTTACATAATGACTGACACATATCTTTGTAAAATCTTTGTACTCAAAACATGGCAGGTGGTGTGATGTGGATAGTATACAGTATTAAGTTGTCTGAAGATGGCCTAAGAAGCCGAAAGCTAGCTCACAACAAAATAAATATTATTGTGGAACAAATATATAGTGCATCACGATTACTTGAGATGTCTATGTTCCATCAAGAACCGACGGAAGAGTTCATAAATATTATTTTAATGTACTTTAATTTACATTTTAAAGTAGCTGAAAGTCCATACACCAAGCGGAAATTCTGTCCATTTTGATTTCGTTGATCGATACGTTCCTCTCTACAACTACAGTGTCAGCGAACAATCTTGTTGCGCTGCTGATGCTCTTTGATAGTGATATTACAGTCAATTTCTGTTGCAACGTGGGCCTATTTTCTTCTCAAGTTAATCTCGAATAGCTTGTTGCTGCAGTTAGTGCACAACTGCGCAGTTTATCGTATATGACTGTCAAACAGAAGCTCGCTGTAAATATCCACAAACTATTATTAACAGACCCAAACATCCGGTTGCTTGTCAGTACCTTACAAAGAACGGCCGATGAATCACACTGCATGAGACTCCCCTCCCCCCCTCTGCCCCAGTAGATAGTACGGCAAACCAGAGACGCCATGGAAAGAAGTCATATGCATCACCACGTCGTTTAAGCGATGAATTAAACGTGTCAGACTCTACAGCTTTGGGTGTTTTGCACATTAAGCTTAAGAAAAGATATGCCACATTCAGTTGGTTTAAAAATTACACAGCCCCCAAATAGTGTGTTACCATTTCAAAGATATTGCACACATCGAACACGTCGCGTATCATACATTGTTTACTGATCAGATGACGTTCCACATTTGTGGAAAAGTCAACAAACCCTAGCTGTCACATACAGAGTAAAGAGGCACTTTACGCTTCCAGTAATTGGCAAACAGGCACATCAAAACTGAATATGCGCGTTGGATTCAAGGAGACTAGACTATTATGGGCCCATCTGATTTGGACAAGTAACAATGACGGAAATATTTACGTAAATATGCTGTTGCAGTTCCTGTTCAAATGTTCGAATGTTTTAGAACTTATGGGACTTAACTACGGGGTCATCAGTCCCTAAGCTTACAAACTACTTATGAACTAGCTAAGACTAAGGACGGCACAAATATCCATGCGCGAGGGGGGATTCTAACCTCCGACCGTAGTGGCCGTGCAGACTGTGACTGGAGCGCCTCAGTCCCCTCGGCCACCGCGGCCGACTGTAGTTCCTGGAACCACAACTTCAAGAATGATGCGTTGCTTTGACTGTCGTGTGCCAACAGGGTGGGGCACTCTCTCATTTTGATCTCAATGCAAGGCAGTACCTGCGTCAAAGGTCAGCCGACAGATCGAAAGTCAGAGCTTCGGCAACGTTATGCTCATCTCCGTCGCCTCACATGACACACTTATATTTCTTGTTTTGGGGATACGTAGAGTAAATGGTGAATAGCAGAAAGCAATGCATTTAAGAGTTGTAATGAAGCATGCAGCATCGGCAATTTCAGAATCCAAGCTTCAGAATGTTCAAAATTGTTCAAATGTTTGTGGGACTTAACTACGGGGTCATCAGTTCCTAAACTAACAAACTACTTAGGAACTAGCTTATACTAAAGACGGCACAAACATACATTTCCCCGGAGGGGATTAGAAACCCCGACCGCAGCGGCCGTGCACACCGTGATTGGCACGCCGCAGACCGCTCGGCCAGAATGTAATTAGGCGTGAACCTCAACAGTGAACGAAATGCATCAGTTTGGACGGAGGTAATGTTGAAGTGCGACGAAAATGTATACAGAGATCGACAGTAAACGGACTTTCATATTAAGTTAATTCATTCATAATTTCAGAGAAATGGGTCGAGACATTATGACCACCCTGTATTCCTCGAGCCAGTTACACATTAGCAAGACACTCCTTACGATCTTATCTTGGTTAACAGATGTATATGTGGAACAGTATCAGACGCATTGTGGAAATGTAGGACGAAAGAATGCGTCTGATCAACTGCACCTTTCGTTGGCAGGATGTCGTGTATGAATAATGCAAGCTGTGTTACACAAGAGTTCTCCTCTTTATGAATACATGCTGGTACTTGGAGATACACGTGTTTACCTCTAGGAACATCGGTTACAATGCGCTGCACGGTCTTGCAGCATTCCGACGTCATCGATAATTGTGTGTAATTTGTTGTGTCCGATCTATTACCGTTTTTGTAAATGGGAATTACGGTCTTTTCTAGTTACAGGGGAATATTTGCTGCACAAGCGAATATCGATGGTATGCGCTAGGAAAGGAGCTAATTCCATGGTGTACTCTCTATAAGATGTAACCGGAATTACATACGGCTCTGGAGCACACTTCGATTAAAGTTGTCTACATTATTCAAACAACTTACATGAATATGGACTAGTGACGTCTTCGAAAACCCCCGAATTTCAAAAGGTGCATACGTCGTCAATTTTAAGGCACAAATCACAAATGCGACAAGAAACAGTTGTGCGAGGAAATTAAAAAATTCAATATGCAGAGAATATACAGAAAAACAGTTCTCTCTCTCTCTCTCTCTCTCTCTCTCTCTCTCTCTCTCTCTCTCTCTCTCTCTCTCTCTCTGCAAGCACTAGCTGCACCACTCAATTAAAGCTTACAAAAGTCAGAAATTACTGATAGTGAATATTAACAAACAAAACGTTAGGTGACATTGTCTCCGTTTCTTTGTTGTGACCAGGGAGAGAGAGCCGTATTTCACACATAATTTAAGCAATAGCCTCCATCTCTTTTCCTATGGGCACTTTCTAATCTATTGTAAACTGCCTCCTTCACAACACTATCTGATGGAGGTACATGCAAAGGGAGTACAACTTTGATGGTTGTCGAAAAACGTATTTCCACAGACTGGGAAAATGCTCCATGCGTCAGACTAAAAGACTGTAGTCTTCGGTGCCAAGTCGGTATTATCAACACAAATTCGCTGAATGATTGTTAGTCGACAGATCAACGCACATTTGATCTGTCTTTCACTGCAACTCTTCTCACATAATGTGAATTCAAGATGGGTGATTAAGTTGACAATTTCACAAATCACCAGTTTCAATTGTCTAAACCTAATATTGCAGAAGAATTACATTACGACCGTCTGTCGTCTTCCATATATTTTTTGTATATTTCTGTAAAGTTATAATTTATTTAATGTCACCGGATTATCATTTTGTTAAAACTTGAACCCCACTCTTTTCAAAGCCTGAGGAATAGCATTTTTATTTCATGTGTTAAAATATTAGTTAATATTGCTAGGTTTTTCTTATTTTTGTTTTGTTAATAATTTATTATTATATTAATTGATGTGGCATAAGTACGGCTTCTCCGTTACGCCACTGTCCCTGTGAGAATGTGCAGTTGTTTTACTTTTAAGTGGGTGCGAGAATCTATGGCTGTCTGCATCATTCTCTCTCTGCTGAGGTTACCAAAAAGGTTTGCACACCCTTTGGTTGGGAGCTAGTTAGTGAGCCTTCCCTCAAGCCCAAGTCTCGTTGTCCGTCCTCACCACCGCTGCTTTTGGATTTTCCGGCTTCTAGTCGCTTCCTGTGTCTTGTGGCCGCTCAGTCTGATCATTCTGGGCTGGTCGTCTGGTGAGGTAAGGTTGGTTCTCCTCTTGTTTTTGGATATGGTAGCGTTTCATTGACTAGCACGTTTAACTTATATTCGTGAACTTAGAATCAGTTTTTGGAATATTTTCTCCGATTGTGCGCGGAAATGTGTTCTCGTTTTTCAATTCAGTGATTTCCAATACATAAACGCAGTGTGTGTGATTCTAGTTGCAGTTTGATAACGGCCTGGTATGTTAAAACCTTTTGTGATCATGTGGCTGTGTATGAACTCTGTGTAAATACTTTCTAGGTTTGTGGGGCCCGATTTCTAAAAGGTGATATGTTCATTTTTGTACAGTGCATGTGAAAATTTTCTCATTGTTTCCTTCAGTGAGTGATATGTATTCCACGTGGTTGGTTCATAGAACAAAGCCTTCAGCTTCCACTCTTGCTTGTTCCGTGCCTATCAGGCAAGTAACTATGTGGGTATCCATCTGATTTCCTCTAATATTTCGCGATCTTCTCTCCCTGCCTATTTTAATGATGCCGTTTCTTCTCTGACCTGTAGTACGAACTCTGTCTGTGTTAGTAAGTATCTCTGAGCCTTGTACAACCGCATTCAATAGCTTCCTTATACAATTCTAAACATTTTATAGATTGCATGCCGTAATTCTTATTTTATTTTTCCGACTTTGTAATTATTTCATTTGCCTGAGACTGGACTTCATCCGTCTCTGTAATCGCCCCCTATCGCGTGTAGCTGTATTTCATTCGCTTCCTTATATAATTCTAAGGATTTCTATGGCTTACGTGCAGTACTTAATTTTCTTTATTTTACGGAAACTGAATTTATTCAATTTTACCGATATTCGGAACGACGTGGGTCCAAGTTCCGACTTCCGGGGTTTGCAGCTAGTCGCCTGAATTGACGCCATTTCTCATATATAACATTTAGATCGTTTTGTAACAGACTGCAACTTAAGAATCCACCGTGATTTTGTATAATGAATCCGATTTTCAACCACTCCACCTTCAGTGGAGTGCGTTCATGTAACGTAGCCGTGTGTCGCCATTAGCATTAAATCATGTATAATTTAGGCTGGGCGCCGTCCGCATTAATCCGTGTAAGTGATGCATTATATTGCTTGTTTTCTATCTGAATAAACAAGTTTAAGTTCAGCATAATCCGTAAGTTGCCTATAAAATGTAGTTTTAGAGGACACTACTCTGTGGAACACCCGATATCACATCTGTTTTAGTCGATGCATTACCATCGATTGCTGCAACCTATGTGCTCTCTCACAGTCGCAAATTTGGGGCGATATACCATAAGCACAGAATTTCATTAAAAGCCGTTTGTGAGGTACGGTGTCAAAAGCCTTCTGCAAATCAAAAAATATGGAATCGATTTGCGAACCCTTGTCGACAGCACCCATCACTTCGTGTGAGTAAAGAACTAGTTGTGTTTCGCATGAACGATATTTTCTAAATCCGCGTTGACCTTGCGTCATTAGATCATTTTATTCGAGATAATTAATAATATTTGAATACAGGATATGTTCCAAAACCCCGCTGCAAATTGGCGTCAATGGCAGAGGCCTGTAGTTTAGTGGGTTACTCCTACTGCCTTTCTTGAATATAGATGTGACCTGTGCAACTTTCCAATCTTTTGGTACAGATCCTTCTTTGAGAGAGCGGTTGTATATGGCTGTTAAGTAAGGAGCTATCGCTTCAGCATAATCAGATAGATATCTAATGGGTATACAATCCGGACCAGAAGACTTATGCGAAAGTTATAAGGAACATGCTGTTACTAGTCCGAGATACAGAAGATCACGTGTGCGAATGTATAAAGCTATTAATAATCTGGGAATTATTTCTGAACCTAATATAGGTGCGCAAGAGATTTTGAAAGGTCCGTCTGCCTTTTGCGGTCGTGTTGCGAACTTTGCGATATTTGGTACTGGTCGCTGGGACTGCTGCTATTGCCGTGGAGAACTAAAAGTGAACCGTGGCCGTGTGGTGATATAGGTGTCGAAGAAGCCGCTCTGGAGGAAGCGGGGCGTGTCTGGACAAAGGGGTGGTGTCTGGAGCGGCGGGCAGGCTCTGGAGGGTGCTGGAGCCTGTCTGGAGTCCAGGGCGTGGGAGTGGGCTGCAGATCGATAGAGAGGCAGGGAGCAGCGAGGCTGCCGACCCCGTCTGCACAAGCAGCGGCCACGTGGCGGCCTTCCTTACTGATGCCCCTCAAGGCCAAATAATACACTGACAATACAGGCTGGTATTTTCCACCACGTAAAACTGTAGGGACTGACCGATGAGAGGACACGCAGCAAAGAAGGTCTAATCAACTTACATCCGGAAATGCGTGGTGCGTGGCGCGCTGTACAACGCATCCATAGTTAACACGTTCGCTGCCGTTCACGCTCTGGCGCGATGATGCTGGGTGCCACTTCACGCTCTGGCGCGTGATCGTATTTTGGCAGTATCTTTTCATAGTTTTGAGCCACTGAATGTTTTGGTTTTAGTTTTCAGTTTTTTTGATATGGTTTTTTATTTGCATTTGTATTTTTGTGAAAACAACAAATGAACAATATAAACAGTACATACAAGGTATTTCATAAAACATATGCTTATTTCTATATCATCAGCAATATAATAAGTATGTATAATATCATGGCCGGCCGCGGTGGCCGAGGAGACTGAGGCGCTCCAGTCACGGTCTGCACGGCCACTACGGTCGGGGGTCCGAATCCCCCCTCGGGCATGGATATTTGTGCCGTCTTTAGTATAAGGTAGTTGATAAGTAGTTTGTAAGTTTGGTTTAAGCCTAAGGAAGTCCTTTCTGAAGGCATTTGTATGGAGTGAGACATGGACGATAAACAGTGCGGACAAGAAGAGGAAGGAGGCTTTTGAAATATGGTGCTACAGAAGAATGCTGGAGATTAGGTGGGTGGATCGCGTAACTAATGAGGAGGTACTGAACAGAATTGGGGAGAAAAGAAATTTCTGGCATACCTTGGCTTAAAGAAGGGATAGATTGGTAGGACACATTCTTAGACATCAAGGAATTGTGAATTTAGCATTAGAGGGAAGTGTGTGGGGTAAAAATCGCAGAGGAAGACCAAGAGATGGATACAGTAAGCAGATTCAGACAGATGTAGGTTGCTGTTCTTATGTGGAGATGAAGAGGCTTGCTCAGGATATGGTATTGTGGAGAGCTGCATCAAACCAGTCTCCGGACTGAAGACCACAACAACAACAACAACAAGTTTAGGGACTGATGACCCCGTAGTTAAGTCCCATAAGCTTAACAAACATTTGAACATTTGAATAATATCAAAACTAAGAAGTATTTTTTTTATAAACTGGTAACTGATCGAAATAAAATTAAAATAATCAAAAGCTTGCTTGGTTGTTTACATAAGAATCCAATAAATCTATCATGACATCATGAGAAACGTGTGTGGCTCGTAGCCGGTAATTCAAACGCGAAAATCTGGAACCACGTACGTGTTCATATCACTTATACCCTTCCCTGAATGCCTACTAGAGTATACAGCTTTATTAGACGATGCCAGTTTACAACAACCCATAATAGGATGCCAGGTCGCAGCACGCGCCACAGCGTGAGCGGCACCTGACTCAAGTTTACACGCGCAAGAGCGTGAACGGCAGCGAACGTGTAAATGTGTTGAAAATGGTTTCCAATGTATATGATCCAACTGTAAGATAAACAAATTCATTTAAAACAGGAATATGCACAAAGACAATATTTTAAAATACTTTATGTTTTCTGACATTTTTGTTAAATTCTTATAAACATTTGTTTTCATTAGAAAGATGTTGTTTTCTATGTTTTCCATTTCTGTATACCATCTGTATACAAAGAAGATGATTTTCGAACGTTATTTGTTGAAATTTTATGATGAACATTGTTTTACATTTTTTTAAATTTAACAAATTTTTACAAAATACATTTTTGGTTACTGTTCCTAGACTTGGCAGCATTCGCATGCGGACCTTGCAGTCTGCACTGCAGCGCTTGGAGCATAAAGTCGAGTGTTTTTACTCACGATTTATTGAACACAGTTGACATTTCTTCGGTCTGGCGAGTCCCGGGTTAGTGGATGGTTGAGGCAGAATTGTTTTCTTTATGAAACATATATTCCTATGACCTAATACACATCTTTCAGCACCTCTAACCATAGGAACATCTACAGATCAATCATCATCTACCTTATTCAATATTGTGCATCACCTGCAGAACCATAAAGTGCATCAGATTCATCTTCTCGTTCGTTTAGGACAAAATCAGGATCGTCGTTGGAATTATCATCAAATATTTCTGATTCACTATTTGGTCGGTTTCTTCCAAACCATCATCACCATCTGAAAACTCCTCATTACCCTGAAATTTTTTTTTCAAAACATTCGCTATTTCTTCTGGCGATAAAGCATGTGATCTGCTAGCTATGTTATATCGTTCTATAAAACATATGGTCGATTGAGTTGCAAAATAAGTGTCATAAACATATCACTCAAAATCTAAAGTACTGCGACACGGTAAAAGACCTGCTGTTAATTACACAGTGGTGATATCAAAACTAGTTCATTCCAACTTCTACAATGTACAACTACTACAATTACAGATACTCAGTTTTACAGAATCAGTTTTGCTCAGGTGCTGTCGTCCTCTTGCAGCGGTCGGTATTCCGTGATGGTCTCCTGACTTCTTCTTCTGGAGTGCTTGCGTGTCGTAGCTCGATGGAACAGCCTCGGAGGCCGTCTGGCTGACCTTATTTAGACGGTGTCGACCAATCTGCGAGCTGGCGGATTGATATGAAGAGCCTCAGTCTGAGTCTGCAGAACGGCATCTGTGAAAATAGGCACACAATTAGTTGGTGAACATTGTGTTTATGTTCTTGGCGCCCGTTGTCTGTCATGACAGGTTGCTGCAGGCTGAGGGTAGGCTTCTCTGCCACGTAAGTGTGTTGCGGTGCTGCCAGCTTTTCCGGCGCTTCCATAGCTGCCTGTACACCTACACCCCTACCTTGGCAGGGTCAAATGAGACCCTAGGGTCCACTGGACAGTAAACGTCACGCGGAAACAGGCAGGCGAACCGTACACTACTGCTTCCTGGCGGGAACTGAGATTACACGAACAGGTGGCTCCTCACCATGTCCATCTAGCGGAGAAATATTAAAATAAAAACTCATGCGGTCAAATCAGAGCCCGCCAGGGCAGTCGAGGGTTAAGCCCTGAGAAACATTTACTGCTTGCTATTGCTTACCTCGCATAGTTCGATAGTGTTCAAAGATCTGGCGTAATGCAGCCGCAAATTAGCTAGAAAGAAATCTTATTCTACTTATTTCATATGTATTGAGCACTGCCACACACTGACAATCAGCAGACTTCAATCCGGATACGGAGATTGCAACTCACGATGTTGAAAGTCTCACCTTCCAAAATTACTGAAGTGAAACGTTCCCTTACAGAGAAGTGAGATAAGCCGCGGCGCAGTGGCCGAGTGCATTGAGGCGTTATCCTCCGATGCGCGAGGCCGTTCCCCTTTGGGGATACGAATCCTCCCTCGGGCATGGATTTTTCTCTTATCTTTAGTGTAAGGTAGTTTTATAAGTAGTTCGTAAGTTTAGGGACTGATGACCTCACAGTAAAGTTCCATAAGCTTAACAGACATTTGAAGTGAGATAAAGGGGCCAATAAACAACTTCATTTACGAAATGCTATGAGTTTTGATTTCCACTGCTGACAACATCTAGCTGTTGTGGCACAGTAGTTGCCCAATATATCTGCCCTACACCAAATTAACCATTTAAACGTTAGCGACCATACAATGCGATTTCACGAAACGTTGCTACTTTCGAGTGCCATTTCTGTCATAATATCGGATCGCAGGTCAGAACTTTGTAGCACTTCCATATTTCATGTTCACGTAGTATTGCTGCAGATACTTTATAAAGAAAGTAACAGTAGAGTTGTAAATACGAAAGCATCTAATTCCTTTGCCGCTTTTAACTGTTACTTCAACAAATTATTTTTATTTTGTGTACATCTATGACATAGTACATTCGAATCATGTTTGATTGGGCTCCTTTTATAAGTGAGATTAAAAATCGGTACTTCATTTTTACTATTAATATCATTTCAAATGTTCAAATGTTTATAAATCTACGGGCCTGAACTATTCTGGTCATCAATCCACTAAGCTTATAAACTGATTAAACTAACTTATGTTAAAGACAACAAATACACCCATACCCGAGAGAGGATTCGAACCTCTGACGGCGAGTAGCGGCGCGCTCCGCAGCTAGACGCCTTGGAACGCTCGGCCAATCAACAGCGGCTAATACAATTTCACTTCAACTTCCGAGAAGTAAATTTTCGCTGAATATTTCCAAAATTCAAACTTTTTAGCTTTTCATATAAGTTCTGTCAACTGTTCTTAGACTGCTCAAAACATGGCGCGTCCATCAGACAGCTCTCACTTAACACTACACTATACAATATGCTGCTGTGGACAAAGATCACACTGCTCGTATTCAGGAACATGTAGACCGTTGCTGAGTGCTATCGTTACATTAACTGAATACCGAAAATAAGTTAGAAATCTTACGCTTGTACTGTTTCCTATGTATTTCTCTGCTGTAACAACTGTTGCCAACGAAATCGAACAATAATGTTGATTGAAATCGTACATTACCTTATTTCTGTGGTGCTACAACTGTTGCACAGAAAATACACACTTTTTTACAAGACAGCTTCTCTGATCTTACCTTCCAGTTATGATAACCGCTGCAAGTAAGATAAACATTTATGGTTACTGTCATCAAACCATCATCTTGAATTTGCTAGTATGAATCCTGATTTTTTGATCAATCAGGGAATTTGATTCTTCAAAGTCTTGCCTAATGCTGTCATATACTTTTTCCAGCCCACTTGTTTGAGACCATTCCAAAAATTCACTTGTAAAAAAATTGAATTTTCTGTTCGAACAAGAATTTCCGTGTCTTCCGCAATGGCTCTTTTACACGGTGCACTGTATTGCGTAATATATTGAACGATCGTCAATTTTTTAAAAGTTGCGCTTATTACGCAACCACCAATAGTGATCCCAGGCGATCAGTTCGCAGTACCGGGCAATTAATATTAGGGATTCACGCGAGAGGTAATAGCTTTTTCAACTGTCCTAAAGAGCAGTCGGTATTGATCGGCTAAGTAGCCTGTGAATAATTCTTGATTAAAGGGAAACTCGCTCGACTTAGCAGTTATGGGCGTCGAAATAATTGAAATGTTGCACATGAAAAGTCGTGCTGAATGGAGACTCGAAACTGTATCTCCTTTTGGCTTTTGTCATAATTCTATCTATGAAAAAGATACAGATGACTGCAACCAGTAACTTTTTTTATTCATTTATCCCATTGACAATTTTTCGAAAATTATCTGGCTCTCCTTCAGAGTGGAAGTTACACGTTTGTTTCCTGAACGTGATTCAGGTTACTGGCTGACAATCACTACGTTTACATGCAACACATCTTCCGGAAGACGAAAACCGATTTTCGTAAACCGTTTTTCGCTGTCGTGTTTACATGGCACAGCCTAAATCGGATTTCCTATCCCACTTAATATGGCGGCTGAAAAACAGCTGATTCAATGCCTGATTTAGTCAGCACAATCGCTATTTTTCTTTATTTAAATACACAGATTTATGTTCACTCTAATATTTATACTTTTATTTCACATTAGAAAATATCACTCTTTCCATATGTGCCGAAAATTCTTAATAAGAAAACACAATCTGACAAGCCAAGAACGCTTCAAAAACGGTTGCGTTTACATGGGAACGAAAATCGATTGTGGAACTGGAAAACCGCTTTACAGAAGTGGATTTCCAGAATCGATTTTGGAGTGTTTACACGACCAACCAAAAGCGGATTTGGGTAATACGTTTACGAAATCCGGTTTTGGGAGCCCATGTAAACGGGGCGAATGAGAAATGATGGGCTCGGAAAAAAAATATGGTAAGGGAAAAATCAGTAGTTCTTAGAAAATGACAAATATGCTGCAGATAAAAATGTGATATCTGAAAAACATAAAAAAGTGATAATTTTGTTCATTTGCAGCATTGCTTTATTATGCAGCTTCAGTAATAAGATATTTTAGTATGTAGTACCAATTCGAGGTTATTTTTTTTTTTTTATTTCATTGGAATGTCAGAAACACTTGCTTAACATTATTTATTCGAAACATTGTTGTCTCAACACACTTACTTTACATTGTTTATATGAAAACGATCCACCAACGAAACTGAGAGATCAACGCCGAAACGCCGTATTGCAGCGGGACAATCTAGAGCTAGAGCAGCAGCCCCTCAGTGATCAGACGAGTAGCATGTCACCACGAATGCCGGCATGCAGCAGTGCTTACGGATTCTGGTGTTTGTCGTGATCTGAAACACAGATTCAGATTGATTCAGTAAGCACTTTCCATACTGTAGCTCGCGATCCACTGGTGAGTTTCGGGATCTGTTCAGGTGGGTCGTCGGACGACTTATACAATATCGAAGTAATATATCGACTGCAAAAGTGTGGTTCGTAAGTCTGATGATGTTTATTACACTATTTTTCCACTCACTAAATAAAAGTAATAATTCAGTTCTGTTACATTAAGGTTTTTTTGCGAACTCATGTTTTTTCATTAGGCCCATTGAAAATGGGGGGGGGGGGGGGGGGGGAGCGTTTGTCATTGTTTTACGAGATACTTTAGAAGTATGTCATTACCTATCATGGAAAAGAAATTTGTTACTAGTGGACAACCTCTAAAAAG
Source organism: Locusta migratoria (assembly GCA_026315105.1). Taxonomy (NCBI): domain Eukaryota; kingdom Metazoa; phylum Arthropoda; class Insecta; order Orthoptera; family Acrididae; genus Locusta; species Locusta migratoria. The sequence goes on from CM048746.1 coordinate 569,489,640, forward strand.
CTAAAACGTTTAGCTTCGAATAAGACTTCCTGATTCAATTACCCTGTGATTCTTTTTCTTTTTTAAACTTTAATAAAAACGCTAAGACGATATCTGATTTTTGGTAGGAATGAAGGAACTTGCAAGTGTTTAGCTTTTTACTTATGCGAGACTGCATTTTGTAGTCTTTTTTTTTTATTTTTTTATTTTAATTTTAAAAGTATTTGATTGGAAAACGATTTATCCCTGAAACTATCACGCTCCGTTCCAGAACGTACTATTAACGCCAAAACCAAACAATATCACAAATCTTATTGAGTTTACCATTTAATTTGTTTTTGAAATAAATTTCTTGTTCGACAAAATATTTATCTTCAGTATCGCAGTGCGGGAATGATCGCGTGGTCTTAGGCGCATTGCACTGTTTGCGTGGCCGCTCCTGTTGGAGGTTCGAGTCCTCGTAATTTTTTTTTTAATTACTAAAAAATAATCGTTCGCGATCATTTTCAATTTACATACAATTCTTACGATAGTATTAATTGCTATACAGAAGTTGTAGTCGTTATATAGGATCACGGAAAATTTTTTCACGTTCTCGTTAGGAAAATGAGTGGAAACCACCGGTCTAAGTTATTGTAGTAAAACTGCTCAAGTTCTGTTTTCCTGTGCAATAAAAAGAACTGAAGTGTGGGTTTTGTTTATCTCTATACCATTTTTAATTGAAAGGACCGTATTGCTGCAACACTTTTTGATGTGCGTAGTTTTAAAATCAGGGAAAAGGTTTTTCCTCACAGTGTGTAAACACAATGGAGGTAAACCTACAGCTGACTATAAATGTGAACCTGTATTTACTTTTTCACGTCATAGTAAGGGACGTGTATTCCGTCTGATTATGTTCCACAATCGTGTCAGAAATGAGTACACACCGTGACAATTTGGATGCAACGTTTGAAAAGTGAATACGTCACGGAGTAATGAATTGACATATATGGTTGGCAAGAAATGTGGTTTTACTGCAGACAAAAAATTCACGAAATGACCATCAGAACCAATAAGCAGCATGACAAAATCGTCGTAAGTTAATGATGACGCTGAGTTTTGTATGGATAGCAAACAGATGCTCGTGCGACTTCACAACTAGGTTACAGAGTGGATTTTGAACTTTGTTGAATTGCCGTGCTTGTCTTATCAGGAAAAGCAAATGAACTACCGGCGCTCCTGATGTAAATTAATCCACCCGCAAGCAAGAAGCAGCCCAGCATGGTTTAGCGTGTTTTGTTTCTGACGGCGTGTTTGTTTAGTCTGTAGAGCCGACAGGAAGATATTCTCAAGGACTCAACAGGTGAGTCTGCTGAAAGTTTCGCCGTAACTGCTTCCGAGAACTCCTGTTTACGTCCAGGTATAAACATGAGCGACTTGAACCGGCGCTGGATCTAGAGGGGAGGTGGGCAAAGCGGCGTATTTGCCGTGGGGGCCGAATAAACTCCAAGATAACGTGACGTAAGGTGGCCTACCCCCTAACTAGAGGGAGGAGGGGACTAAAAGAGGAACAGCGATCGAGGGAGGGTGCCAAAACATGGACGCCGAGAGGGAAATGTCTCCCTTGAACGAAGCTGTGTGTTATTATGATTCACAGTAATCAGCATTAATCAACGTAACACCCAAGGAATGCTCTACTCAGTTTATATGGAGCATGCTGATGAATCACAACCAGTCCAGAACAAAGAAATCGATACAGACCGGAGACGTATACCCCTGAGCATTATGTGAGATTAGTTAGTACCTGACCCCTTTCCTCCCTGCCATCAGCAATAGCGGTTAGTTAAACTTTACAACGAAAAATAATTTTCTTTCTGTATTTCTAGTTTTAAGATTGTGTAAGATAAAGAAGTTATGTAAAAGTAGGAGTACAAAAATCATCCCAGAAAACGAAATATACGACAAGCAAAAAACAAGCACCGAACTTTATGCACAACAAAAAGTGTTTCTTAGTTTAAATACTTGGTGTAAATTAAACAAGAAAACAAACTAGAAACAACTGCGAATGAAGTTAACTGTGAAAATATGGCAGCTGCGTTCAGATTAACACAAAATATTTATAATAAAAAATCACTTTCCACATTCATTAAAGTTACACGTTACATCACAGTAATCAACCTGAATATATATATGTATCAGACTTTAATTTCAGAAAGAAAGAGGGATACTGAAGAAATTTAAAAGAAAGATTATTAGCAAAATATTAGGCCTCCATCTTACTAATGGAGAAAATTATAGGCTCAGGAGTAATAAAGAAATAAAATACACAGACATACATGGTGACGAGAGAAATTTTATGGGCACATTACAGGAATGCCATTTACTGGGTTACCAATAGAAATAGAATTCTACGAAAACAGAAGTAGGGTGAAAACTGAGGCAATTAAATGGAACGCTGCGATTAAAGAGGATCGTAAACTAGCCGGTATAATTGAGGCAGACATTACCGACAGAAAAAGAGTCACACATTAACTGGAAATTTTGTCAGCGGGAAATTACAAAACAGACTGGAAGACCGTGGTCTGATGAAAGGATGAAACAATTTTTTTACACAAGGAAGGCCAACAATCAGAAGCGCCGTTTTATTGATTGTATCTTGTGTAGTCCTATTGTGTCCTTATGTAAACAATAAATAATAGTGAAATTTCGTTTTTGTTGATGTTTTTATGACACCAAGGGGTTAATCAGACTATTCATGTAGAATGAACCAATAATTCTCAAATCTCACGATTGCTACCTACAGCTCCTCTTTCGAAAAACTGGTTGATTACCCACGATGAGAGTAAACACACTGTTACAATCCTGTCCCTTGTCATAAATTTGCTAAAACACACGATGCACTAAATTAAAATATTGCACTCCACTTTATCGTTTGTAAATCACATAATGGATGGAATCCTTACTTCCGAAATGACACAAATTGGAAGATTTCAGGCTGCAATGCTTCGTTTTATGTTGTGAAGTGAGTCATGTAACAATTTATGGTCTATTGCGAGAACTACCTACAATTCGGAAAAAGGATTTTCAAAAGATATGTAGAACTGCGTATTGTGCGTATGTCATTTTTACAGTCATAGACGCAAGTTTCAAAGAATCTGTGTAGAGGATCGGCTGTGTGAGGAAAACGTCGTGTGCTAATCTAGTTAGTATTTAAAACAGAAAATTATAATTACTTGTAACTTCCTTGTAAGTAATCTGTCTTAGAAATAGTGAGAGTAGTGATCTTTTAAAATTATTTTAATTGCGTGATAAAACACATTAGAACCCTTTCGCCCCCCCCCCCCCCAAAAAAAAAATCATTCCATTTAACTCTTCATGGAGTAGCTTCCCTCAGTCTAGGAAGTATGGGCCTAGATTAGAATGAGAAAACGTGCCGAAAACCCGAAATTGTCCCTGTCTTCCATCGTAACATACGGAGTCCCGAAGAATCGTTCTAGGACGCTCAAAAGTCCTGGGCTTCAGCTTTTATTGATTAAAATTCTAAATGGGTTGAAGTTTTAAGCTTTTTCCCACGATAAATAAATACATTTAAACTTATTTCCTTAATCCATTAGTCCAAAAGTACATACATTATCGATATTTAATCAAGGGAACAGTTTATTTTTAACGGTAGTGCGACTATATAAGAGTTGTATTGCTGTAACATTCCCCAGGCATTGCGGCTTGAGGAGAGTTATGATTGTTGCAGCACTTACAACTGTCATTGTCACGATAGTGTAGTGATTATATCAGACAGGCTGTACCGGTGGCCTCTCGTAATGGTAAATAGGCTAGCAATGGGTTAACAAAATTAGCAAAACTCAATAAAAAAAAAAAAAAAAAAAAAAAAAAAAAAAATCTGGCTTCGTTTTGCGGCGTCGCGAATATAGGGTGTCCCTATTATACTTTTCATCCCAAATATCTCTAGAACAACAATAGGCATTGAAATATGATTCTCACAGTCATAAACGTGTGGCAGAGGCTTATGAAAGTAAATACTATGACACAATGTAAAACATAAACAAATATTATTTTCAACACATTTTTAAAAATATGTGCCTCATATTACTTCCTATGCAATCAATAGCATGAAAAATCGTAAAACGAATGGCATTGGTTACAGCGGAATATGTCATTTACATCCCGAGATACTGAGAAGCGAAGTTGTCGGTTGAAATAAATGACGCGTGCAGCAAGTGAACCTCCTATAATCGTGTCTTAGCTGCGCACTTCATTTATTTCAAGCGACAACTTCGCTTCTCAGTATCTCGGGATGTAATTGCTATTGATTGCAAAAAATTAATTTGGGGAAGCCATTAAAAATAATGAGTATGTACAATGTACTTCAGGTAGTGCAAGTAATGTCTATAATATTGGCCTTTCTTAAACCAAATGTTAATAAATAACAATAGGTAAGTTTGTTTAAACACCATCTGTAACGTGAGAAGAAAGTGAAAACTGCTCAAATAATGTCGTAATCTAACACCTTGTGTTTATGCTCATTTTTGAGTAAAATGTTTGATTCAAATGTTCAACTGTTGGTAAATTTATCGGACTCAACTGCTCGATTATTAGTCCGTAGCTTACAAACTACTTTACGGTAAACTAACATAAGGACAATACAAGCACGCATGCCCACTCGAACCCTGACGAGGAACGGGTCTCTCTCTCTCTCTCTCTCTATATATATATAGAAGGCTGATAAACAGAGTTTATTGGGTGCTTAGGCACTATCGAAACGGCCTAACCTAACGTGTGTGTAGAGCCATGACAAACCGTGTTTTCGGTTCTGAGTAACGAACATTTTGGCTGACTCTAAGTACTGAATCTTTACTCATAAATACATTGCGTAACTCGCATCCGTATCGGTACGAACTCGACAGGGACAACCGATTCGGAGAATGCTTCTACTGGAATGCAGCAACGGCGATGCGAATCGTACATATACGAAATGTACGGCATTGCCACTTGATTCGGCGTACGCGATATTTAAAAATGCCATACAGAAATGGCTTTAAAATGAATTTTATGCAGTAGAAGAATTCAAGATGGGCTCTAAATATGAACTACTAAATAAAGCTATTAAATGGATGGAGAAATTAACGCCACGTGATTCATCCAAAAACAAAGAATTACAAATATTAACGGTATCAGGTTTGTACATATGAAACAACAGGCTTACTTTTTCAAATGAGAAATTGCAAATTACCACGAAACACATTCATGACCACAATACTAGAAAAAGGGAAAATCATTATATATTTAGCAAAAGACTGGAATTGACGAATAGTACTCTGTAAATGCTAGACTGCCATTGAGCGTAAAGGAACTAAGTACCTTCCAAAGAAAGTTAAAGAAACATCTTATAGCTGTATGTATCATGTAAATGAGTAGTCTACTTAAACGAAAGTTAAATTCAAAACAAGGAATAGACCAAAACTCTTTCTATTTCCCAAAAGAAGGAAAACGGCAACAAAGTATATGTAGTGGGTGGATGTCGTTTTATTATTATTGAAAATTTTTGTAACTATTTTTAAATGATAAACTTGTAAAAATTGGTTTGCCACAGGCAGCTCTGTGAACGTGAATATCTCCAATACCACTGTAATGTACGGCCAACAGAAAAAACATCCGTTTAGAATCGAGTGAGTCGATCCAATCGCAAAGTACGGTGCCCTAACATGACTATGTACTACTCGAATCCTGTCTTCCAAGTCTTAGAGTGTATGGGGATTGCTTCCATACACTTTTTCTTTTAACATTCCCCAAAGATAAAAGTAACAGGGATTTAGATGTGGAGAACGAGGCCAGTCAACTATCCTATCATCAAAAACACTTCGTATTGCTGCCATAGGAGCATTGGCAATATGTGGTCTTGTACTGTCCTGCATGAAATAACCGTACAGCTTTTGGGTGAAAGCTTTTGAAAAATGGATGCAGGATATTGTTCACGTACCTATCAGAATTTATTGTTTCATGAAAAAAGATTCGACTAATTTCACAGATTTCGGCAGCCGAATTTCGTCGAGTGTTCGCAAATGTGATCAAGAGATGTCAGGCCGCTCTTTCCATAGAGGCACACTATTTTGAACATCTAGGTAAGCTTAGGTTACTCAGATGGCAATGTTTTTTAGTGTTTAACTCAGTGTATGCGCCCGCAGCACAACAGAGTCCGAGAATCGGGCGCTGCCGTGTCCGACGGATGCGGTGGCGGCGGCCGGGAGCCGTACCGCGGACGCCTGGCAGGCGTCTTTCGTGAAACAGCCTGTACATACAGATCACGCACTGAAACGTGGCCCCTGGGCGGAGAATGTTGGGAGCTGAACCTTGAATTCAGGTCGTAGCTCATTGACTGTTAGAAGAAGCCCCGCCTCTTTCTCCCAGTGCCGCCAGCTTACGGCCTATCTACTTCTACATGGGATACTCTGCAAATCACATTTAAGAGCCTGGCAGAGGGTTCATCGAACCACCGTTATACTATTTTATCTCCCATACCATTCTAGAATAGCGCGCGGGAAGAATGAACACCTGAATCTCTCCGCCGGGCTCTGATTTCTCGTATTTTATTCTGATGATCATTTCTACCTAAGTAAGTGGAACTCAATAACATATTTTCGCTTTCGGAGGAGAATGTTGGCGATTGTAGATTCGTAAGTAGCCCACGTCGCAGCGATAAGCTCCGTTGTTGTAATGATACCCATCCCAGATCCTGTATCATTTCCGTAACGCTGTCTCCCCTGTATCGTGACAATACGAAACGAGCTGCCCTTCTTTGGACTCTTTCGATGTCATCCGTCAAACCCACCTGATACGGATCCCACACTGGGCAGCAATACTCCATAAAAGGACTGACAAGCGTAGTGTATGCAGTTTCTTTAGTAGTTCTGTTGCATCTTTTAAGGGTTCCGCCAATAAAACGCAGTCTCTGGTTCCCACGGTATTATCTACGTGTTCTTTCCAGTTTAAGTCTGAAGTAATTGTAATTCCTGGGTATTTTGTGGAGTTTATGGCCTTCACATTTGATTGATTTATCATGTAAACAAAATTTAACGAATTTCTTTTCGTACTCATGTGGACGACTTCACACTTCTCATTATTTAGTCAACTGCCAATTTTTATACCACAGTGATATCTTATTCAAATCGCTCTGCAGTTGGTTTTGATCTTCAGATGATTTTACTAGACGGTAAATGACGGCGTCATCTGCAAACAACCTAAGAGAGCTACTTAGATTTTCCCCTAAATCGTTTATGTAAATAAGGAACAGCAGAAGACCAATAACACTACCCTGTGGAACGCCAAATATCACCTCTGTTTTAGTCGATGCCTTACCATCAATTACTACGAACTATGTCCTCCATGACAGGAAATCCCCTATCCAATCGCAAATTTGGGACGATATATCGTAACCACGCAATTTGATTAAAAGCCGTTTGTGAGGTAAGGTGTCAAAAGCCTTCTGGAAATCAAGAAATACGGAATCAATTTGCGAACTCTTGTCGATAACAAACATCACTTCGTGTGAGTAAAGAGCTAGTTGTGTTTCGCATGAACGATATAAATACATGTTGACCTTTGGCCAATAGATTATTCTGTTCGAGGTAATTCATAATATTTGAATACAGGATATGTTCCAAAACCCTGCTGCAAATTGAAGTCAATGTAATAGGCCTGTAGTTTAATGGGTTACTCCTACTGCCTTTCTTGAATATAGGTGTGACCTGTTCAACTTTCCAATCTTTTAGTACAGATCCTTCTTTGAGGGAGCAGTTGTATATGGCTGTTAATAAGGAGCTATGGCTTCAGCATAATCGGATAGAAATGTAATGGGTATACAATCCAGATCAGAAGACTTGTTCTTGTTAAGTGATTTTAGTTGCTTCACTACTCCTATGATATCTACTTCTACGTTACTCATTACGGCCTATATTCGTAATTCGAAATCTGGTGTATTGATTTCGTCTTATTTGGTAAATGAGTTTCTAAAAGCTATGTTTAGTAAATCTGCTTTAGTAGCGCTGTCATCGCAGGATCGCCATTACTATCACGTAGTGAGGATATTGTTTGTGTTTTGCCCCTAGTATATTTAACACATGACCAAAATCTTTTAGGGTTTTCAGTCAAATTTCGAGAGAGAGTTTTGTTGTGATAAGTATTGTAGGCATCTCGCATTGAAGTCATCGGTAAATTTCGAGCTTCTGTGTAGGATTGCCAATCCTGGGGATTTTATGTTCGTTTAAATTTAGTATGCCTTTTCCGTTGCTTTTGCAACAGTGTCCTGATCTGTTTTGTGTACCAAGGAGTATAACCTCCTTCTTTTATTAATTTATTAGGTATAAAACTTTCAATTGCTGTCGATACCACTTCTTTGAATTTGAGCCACGTCTGGTCTACACCTACATTTAGTGTCATAAACGAGTGGAAGCTGTCTTTCAAGAAGCAATGTATTTTATTTCTAACTGCTTTCCGAAACAAACATACGTTTCGTTTATTTTTGGTAACTTTGGGACTTTCGATACTCAATCTCGTTACGACAGCTCTGTGTTCACTAATACCTGTATTCGTTTTGATGCTCGTTATGAGCTCAGGATTGTTTGTAGCTAAGAGATCAAGAGTGTTTCCACATCCATTTACAATTCTAGTTGGCTCATGAACTAATTGTTCGAAGAATTCTTAGAGAATGCGTTGAGTACAATGTCACGATGTTTTATGTGTACCTCCTGATACAGATTGAGGGTAAATTAAAATCTCTGCCTACTATTATCGTATGAGTCGGGTAAGTTTTTGTAATTTGACTCAGGTTTTCTTTGAACCTTTCTGCTATTGTATCGTCAGGGTCGGGAGGGCGGTAAAAGGAACCAATTATTATCTTCTTACGATTTTCAGGTACAACCTCTACCCACAATAGTTCACAGGAACTATCAACTTCAACTTCGCTACACGCAAGACTACTTTTGACAGCGACAAACACGCCTCCACCTATTTTGTTTAATCTGTCCTTTCTGAAAACAGTTAGATCTTTTGCAAAAACTTCTGCTGAACTTGTTTCCGGCTTGAGCCAACTGTCACTGCCTGCAATGATATGTGATTCGGTGCTTTCTATTAACGCTTGGAGTTCTGGTACTTTCTCGACACAGCTACGACAATTTACAACTGTTATACCGATAGTTCCTAGATCTGCATTTCTCCTGTAATCCACCTGCACCCTTTGAGATTGCCCATTTTGTTTTTCACCGAAGCTCTCTATCCTAAAAAACCGCCCAGTCCACGCTACACGGCCCCCGCTACCCGTGTAGCCGCTTCCTGCATATACAGCCTATAGCTTACAGGTTTTAAAAGAAACAACTTGTAAGCGGCACAAATGGAACGATGGAACACGAAATTAGATATCATTTTAATGTTTGAGTAATAGAAAACTGGAACGTATATCTACGAAATATTAATATTTTAAGCGACTTATTAAGTGGGTTTAGCAACACTTTCTGCCTCTTTTTATTGTCGTAACTGAATAAGAATCAGAATTAACATTACTCACACCACTGTTAAGGACAGTCTTCCTTTTTCTGAAAGAAGTCGTCGGGGTATGTGGACTTATTTTAGCAAATCACAAAGTGGAAGACAATACCAAGCACGTATCAACAATACCTTGACAATGTCTACGGTGTATAATGTTGTTACGAGGTAAGGTTGGCAGGGAACATAAACATTCCGTACACACACGAACTCAGCCGACTTCCGCCGATCACAGAGGGGGCATTGCGTGACCTGTACATAATCTCATACGGCACCGTACTTCGCGATCGTAGAGAACAATGGTTTTGAGGTGCAATCGCTCTACTGCGCGTCTCAATTTAAGGTTTTCGAGTGGCTGGAGTATACTGTGATAATATTTATTCTAAGATGAGTAATTTATATAGACATCCATTATGATTATTAAGCGTGTATTGTAGGTCTACGATTTTAGATGGTAATTTTTGTTATTAGACATTTTAGATTATAGTTCTTGGCCCGTGTAACGAGAAACGATACATTTGTAACGAGTTCTGTTTCTTTGAGTGACGAATACATAGGGATACACTTGGTTTCGTTACTCTCACAGCTGTACATGCGTGGCTTACTGCGCACTGCAGCGAAACTAAACACGGCTCAAATAAAGGGACAGCTTGATTAGCCTGCTGAGAATCGCGTTAGCGGGGAGGCGGCCGCAATTGAATATCGATCGGCGGGCGGTGACGCACGACACGTGCCGACACGGAAATAGCCGAGCGTCGCCCACGCATTATGGCGGCGCCACTTCTCGCCCTATTAAAATTAAATGGCGCGCCGCAGCTGTTCCGCTTTACGGTACAGAGGAAAGTGAAAGTAGAGATATATTTCTGACTGATGCTACCGTTGCTTCTTTGTAGAACATCACCATATCGAATTAATATGGTCATGTTCAAATGGGCCGAACTGTTGTGATCATCGGTTCCTGGACTTACACAATACTTAAACGAACTTACGCTAAGTACAACACACACACACGACCATTGCCGCGCTGCTAATAGCATCACCAAATCAACCGGTTTATGTTGTTTCCACCTGGTTTTTAATGCTCTGTTTCAAACTCCAGTTGCAAATTCATAAAACAGTACAAACCCCGATTTTTTTAATTTATTTACTAACGCCCGCCCGGCTTCGCACGGATGGTATTTATATTGTCTTTATATATAAATCAGAGTGTCTGCGTGTTTGTATGTTTGTGTGCACGTATTGCATACAAATCAACAGTTTTGTTCCAATCTTCATGAAATTTTGCAGACGGAAGCTTCAATCCATGAGGACAGGCGCCTTAAGTGTAAGGATCACGTACGGCACATTGTTCACGAGTATGACGTCATAAAACAACGAGATGCGCGAAAAACTGCTGCACCAAACGACAACGTTGCACATTTCCTACCAAACCACTGGACTAATTTCACCCAAATTTGGTACACATGTTCCTTGCCATGAGGTAACAAGGCTTGTGGGGTAAAAACCACATACGACACATGATTCAGGAGATATAACTTCATCAGCAATAGGAGTTGCAAGAAACTGCCACATAAAGCGAGGAAACGTTATTCACACACTGTATGTGAATGACAGTACTTAGCAACTGGCAACCAACTTTAAACATAAAGTCGAACCTTTATTAAACTTCTTCTAGCTAACAACAACATCAAAATAATAAAAGAGAAAAAGTTTCTCGCTTACTACTATTCCGCTGTTCATGGAACAAACCTAAGGCATTCTGTATGACGTTACAGTTTATAATTTCTACACTACCAATTGTCGTCGCAGGAAATTTTACAGATAGTATACACACACACAGAGCTGAATGTACTTTCGAAAATGTAACACAGTGCGACACGTAGTTCATGGGATATGAGGACATAAACAGTAACGTTCATGGAAAACCGCCCACTATTACTTCTTTACAACTAACTCTGTCCGCAAAGGATTTAACCGACAAACAGCACTTATAAAAACGAATATTTAACTGCAAAATTATACAATTGTAGAAAATATAATTCCATAAAAATGAGGACATATATCCTGCGATGGGTAAGAAACTGTCACATCATGGACCACGTATTAATACATTTCCGTATTTAGCACTAAGTCACTCCTGTATTCCAGTCAGCTTAATGATATTCCTGAAAGCTGACTGCTCTTGACTACTTTGAACAAACTTCGAACTGTGAAGCGCACACGGCTGCAGGTGAAAGCAATAGACTTCTACAGAGCTACAAGGAAAGGAAGAGAATGAAACAGAGTACTTCCGACGAATACTCCTTATTTCCAAAAGATGTAGCTATTAACTTCCAGAGACTGCAGTTTCCAGTGAGGCTTGAATTTTCTATTTCGTTATTAAATCACAGGGCAATCCATTCCATACTGTGCAGTGGATTTGACATGTCCATGTTTCTCACACGGAAAACTTTATGTCGCTTTATTAACAAAGAAATTATTCATATTAGATCCTAGACAAGTCACAAGAAATATTTTTCATAGTAAAGTTTTGAATTAAATGAATGTATGAATGTTACATACCATTTGTATTCTAATTACTATCTCTCTTTGTTTGGATACTGCACTTATAATTTTGTACATTATACAACAAAGCCTTATTTCTTTTTACTCTCTGATAAATATTGCCGCGAGAGACCCCGAAGACCAACTGCCGGCGTGGCGCAGGGGATAGCGTCACGGACTGCGGAGCAGACGGTCGCCGGTTCAATCCCGCCCACCGGCAAAAATTTATTTCTTTGTAATTTACAATTCCAGAAGGTTCTACATCTTTCTTATGTTCACTTGTAAATTCTACTTGTTTCTTATGTTAACTGTTCTTCTAATTTCTGGTAAATTCTGTCTGTGTATAAATAGCAGAGCACTCTACCTGAGAGGCAGTCAGTGCTGCGTGTATGTTGAGTTCGTAATAAACGTACATTCAGTATAAGTGCTGTGTTTAGTTGCCTTCGAAGTCAAGCCTGCTTCCATTGCGACGCGACATTGTTTGGTGGAGGCGCCGGGTACCCTGTGCAACAGCTGCATCATCGTGGCTCCGATTAGGCAACGTAAAAGCCGTCGCTTACACGGACTGGAACCGGAATACAAGGGATACACCGAGTACGTCCTTCCAAGAGTCCGTATCATCAGACGAACTATGGAAACGAAACCAGCAGTAAGCCAGCTACACATCAGGCACCCGTCGGTGTTCTCTGGAGACGCTGGACAGGACCCAAACAAATGGCTAAAAGGGTTCGACCGAGTCGCCAAGAACAACAGGTGGGATCATACGATGAGCTTGGCCAACGTTTACTTCTATCTGGACGGAACGGCCCACCAATGGTTCGAGAACAACGAAGACAAATTGAATGACTGGGAGACGTTCCAGGAGGAACTTAAGAAGACGTTTGGAGACCGCCAGCGACAAATCCGCTCGGCGGAAGAACAACTGAAGAACCGGGCCCAACGACATGGTGAGCCGACACAATCGTACATACAGAGTGTTTTGGCCCTGTGTAACGTAATCAATCCGAACATGACTGAAGCGGACAAAATCACGCACCTGATGAAGGGAATTGCAGAAGATATGTACCAAGCTCTTCTGATAAAAGACGTCGCTATGACAGAAGAGTTCATCAAGTGGTGCCAGCGTATTGAAGAGATGCAACAAAGGAGGGTTGGACGCAAGAAGTATGACAGACTCCCAAATGTAGTCCCTATGGCCGTTGTGGAAGACCAGCAGGACTTAGCTTTTCTCATACGACAAATCGTGAGAGAAGAATTACAACAGTGCATGGCAGCCGGGACTATTAGACCGAGAGAGCATCAGATTATGGCCATGGATGTGAGCCTTGTAAGTCACGAGGTAGCCGACGCCGCTGAGGACGAGGTATTTCAAACATTAGCTCCTGTCTGCCCCGTCAGTTGCACCCGACGTGAAGAATGGCGTCGCCCTGCTATGACTATGAACGGACCGACGCGACCACAGCCAACTCCCCCGGTAACTATGACGCCCCGCAGAAGAACAGACGTCTGGAGGACAGAAGACAACACACCACTGTGTTTCCACTGTGGACGCCCTGGACACGTCGTACGCAGAGAGAGGAGGCGAGTATTCGATGATTATTTTGCCGCAAGACGTCAGCCGTCAGATCAGTTCTATCCAAGGCAGTCACCTGCTGATGAGTTCAGTCGACCTATGGGAAGAAGCCCATCGCCGTACCCTAGACGAGATCGCTCCCCGACGCGCCGCAGCCGTTCATCGTCGCCGTACAGAGGTACCAGCCGCTCCCCTAGCAGCCGCGCCCAGGAAAACTAAGCGAGGCGACCATCTACGGAGGTGAGGCCGCCGCAGATGAAAATCCTCCATGGACGACAATCGCCAAATCTCATCGACGTCATAATCGACGGCCAACCTGTCCGGGCACTTGTTGATTCAGGAGCGTCTTTTTCTGTGTTGTCGGATAATTACCGCCGCACACTAAAGAAGACAATGTTCTGTGATACGGGGGCAACTGTGCTGAAGGTCGCGAATGGAAAGTACGTCCATCCAGCAGGAACTTGTGTCGCAAGAATAACCATCAACAACAGGACGCAGCCGTTTGAATTTGTCGTGTTAACAGAATGTAGTCACAATGTCATCCTCGGCTGGGACTTCCTTCAGGCACCCCAAGCTGTCATTGACTGCGGAAGATCTGAGCTGCAAATTGAAGAAGTTGCTCCGCCGGATACACGTAATACAGAATTTTCTGGGAAGCTATTCGTTGTTGACAATGTGACGATACCGCCGTTGACAATGAGAAGAGTTGCAGTCACAAACACAGATGACTGGTTAAACTGTGAAGTTCTTGTTGATAGTAAAAAGTTTATCAGGCTCACAATAGAAATTTACATACCAGCTGCTATCATAAGCATTACCGATGGTCAAGGAGAGATTTGGATCACAAATTGTCGCGAGCAGTCACAACTTATCCCTAAGGGAATGTGTATCGGGACAGCTGAACCAATCCAGGATGGTGAGCTCAACGTCATCACTGAAGACCCATGCCCTGCTATTAGTACAGACAACACGCTGGAGGAAACAAACATGGAAGTGCCATTAGGGCCTGGACTGACCAAGGAACAACGCCAGCGGGTGTTAGGTATACTACGCCAATTTTCGGGTGCATTCACACCTCAGCATGGGAAAAGTCAGACGCAACGGTCCACGATAAAGCACCGTATCAATACTGGGAATCATCCGCCAATTAGCCAGCGTTCGTATAGAGTGTCGCCAGCTGAAAGACGGATAATTCGGGAGGAAGTGGAGAAGATGTTGCGAGATGACATTATTCAACCTTCGGAGAGTCCTTGGTCGTCTCCGGTGGTCCTCGTAAATAAGAAGGAGGCACGTGGCGATTCTGTGTCGACTATCGGCGGCTGAACAGTATCACAAAGAAAGATGTCTATCCATTGCCGCGTATTGATGACACCTTAGACTGCTTGAAAGGAGCTACATACTTCTCAACTATGGACATGCAGACAGGTTACTGGCAAATCAAGGTTGACGAAGCTGACAGGGAGAAGACAGTTTTTATTACACCTGACGGCCTCTATGAATTTAAAGTAATGCCATTTGGATTATGTAATGCTCCAGCCACATTCGAACGCATGATGGACAACTTACTTCGACACCTTAAGTGGACGACGTGTCTCTGCTATTTAGATGACATTGTCGTTTTCTCGAAACCATTTGAAGAACATCTGAGTCGCCTGTCAACTGTGTTGAAGTGTGTTCAGGCTGCAGGTCTCCGCCTCAATCGAAAGAAATGCCTCTTCGTCGCCAAAGAGATAAAATTCCTGGGACACCTAGTCAACGGAGATGGTGTCCGTCCTGATCCAGATAAAGTAAGGGCAGTCACAGAATTTCCAACTCCTCAGCACATTCGTGATGTGAGAAGTTTTCTCGGGCTGTGCTCATACTACCGACGTTTCATAAAAGGATTTTGTAACAAGGCACGTCCATTACAAGAACTTCTGCAGGGAGACGCCAAATTTTACTGGGATGAGACAAAAGAAGGAGCTTTCCGAGCACTTAAGGAGGCTCTAACTTCCGCACCAGTGCTAGCCTTGTACGACGAGAATGCAGAAACGGAACTTCACACAGACGCCAGTGGCTATGGGATTGGTGCAGTGCTTGTACAAGTTCAGGAAAATGCCGAAAAAGTGATAGCCTATGCGTCAAGAGTACTCACAAAGTGCGAGATAAACTACTCTACAACTGAAAAAGAATGTCTCGCGGTTATCTGGACTATCAACAAGTTCCGGCCGTATTTATTCGGCAAACCATTCACCGTCGTGACAGACCACCATTCTTTGTGTTGGCTGACTAGCTTGAAGGATCCATCAGGTCGACTAGCAAGATAGGCACTAAGACTCCAAGAGTACGATGTCACAGTGGTATTCAAGAACGGGCGCAAACACAAGGATGCCGACTGCCTTTCGAGGAATCCATTAGTGGAACACAACAGCATTAATGAAATTTCAGCTCTCGCTGAATTAGATGACGTTACAACTGAACAGAGGGAAGATCCAACACTATTAAAAATGATAGAGGCCTTGGAGAAAGGAGAACCGACCAATGGAGAGTTCCAACTTATAAACGGAACATTGTACAAGAGCAACTAAGATCCACTAGGCCCCAAATGGCTACTTGTTGTTCCAGCTCATCTCCAGCCAGCTATTCTCAAATATTTCCATGATGCTCCAATATCCGGTCATCTGGGATTCTTGAAGACCCTAGACAGAATCAGACGCAGGTATTACTGGAAAGGTCTCTACCGATCTGTCAAGCACTATGTGAGTCACTGTAAAGAGTGCCAGCGACGGAAGCATGTGCTGCAGTTACCTCCAGGACATCTCTTACCGATTCCGCCGGCAGCAGCTCCGTTCCATCGAGTTGGGATCGATCTTTTAGGGAGGTTCCCGAAGTCGACAACCGGTAACCGTTGGATAATAGTCTGCACTGACTACCTCACACGCTACGCTGTCACCAAACCTGTGCCGACTGCAGAAGCTCCAAAGATCGCAAAATTCCTTGTAGAAGACATTATTTTGAAGCATGGGGCACCACGTGTCATGATATCTGATCGTGGAAAAGTATTCCAGTCAAAACTAGTATCAGAGGTAATGTCAGGGTGCAACATTGTCCACAGAATGACAACTGCATACCATCCTCAGACAAATGGTCTTACGGAACGTTTTAACAAAACGTTAGCCGACATGCTGTCGATGTACGTCGATGTTGAGCAGAAGGATTGGGATACAATTCTGCCAGTCGTGACATTTGCTTACAGTACTGCAAGACAAGACACCACAGGCTTCACTCCGTTTTTCCTGCTCCATGGCCGTGAAGCTGAGACGACAATGGACACACTGTTCCCGTTCCAACCGGACGACACTCAGGATGACTATGTTAAACAGCTCATCACCAGGGTCGAAGAAGCAAGACAACTGGCTCGCATACGGACACTGGACGCCCAGGAGAAGGACCGTCAGCGGTATAACGACAAGCACCGACCTGTTGTGTACAGCCCAGGAGATCTGGTATGGATTTTTACCCCTGTACGGAAGGTTGGACTGTCAGAAAAGTTATCGAAGCGATACTTTGGTCCGTATCGTGTCATACGACGCCTGTCAGACGTCACATACGAAGTTGAAGATTATGAGCCGTCTTCGAAACGTCAAAAACGAAGAGACATTGTTCACGTCCTGCGCATGAAGCCTTACTATGATCCTGAAGAGCAGGTAGACGACAATGGCTTCTTGTTCAAGGACTTTAAAGACGGTAATGTTCCTGATGAAGCCACGACAGGAACGTCTGTCGTCGTTAATCGCGGAGAAGGGAAGGATTCTCTTGAATTGTCATACAGAGGACCCATGACACGGTCAAGATCCAGGACATTGCAGCTGGCTCGACAGGGATCATAACAGCGGGTCGCTGTTTCTCCAGGAGAGGGAGCAATGCCGCGAGAGACCCCGAACACCAACTGCCGGCGTGGCGCAGGGGATAGCGTCACGGACTGCGGAGCAGAAGGTCGCCAGTTCAATCCCGCCCACCGGCAAAAATTTATTTCTTTGTAATTTACAATTCCAGAAGGTTCTACATCTTTCTTATGTTCACTTGTAAATTCTACTTGTTTCTTATGTTAACTGTTCTTCTAATTTCTGGTAAATTCTGTCTGTGTAAAAATAGCACAGCACTCTGCCTGAGAGGCAGTCAGTGCTGCGTGTATGTTGAGTTCGTAATAAACGTACTTTCAGTATAAGTGCTGTGTTTAGTTGCCTTCGAAGTCACGCCTGCTTCCATTGCGACGCGACAATATAACATTCTATTAAAAAAAGGAGATGGGCAGAGAGAGAAGGGATAGGAGAAGTAGTAACTCAAGGCTAGAATAAATAAATGAATTCTCGGGCAACGCCGGGTTTTCAGCTTATTTATCTATAAAAATGTAATTGTGTCTGTAGTGTATTCGTTGCTATCTTCTGAATAACATGAAGAAGCACAATGCACCCTACGCTTATAGAATCTTCGGCGTTTTTAATCCGTCGTCGTCATTGTCTTTGGTTTTTAGGGGACCAAGTTTAATCCGTATTTACATACTAATATTACAATGTAACGTATAATTAAAAGTTTACGAACCGCTTGTATAAACATCAGATTGACGTTAGTTCAGAAATTAAATTCTGTTCAGGGCTCGGCTCCATTGTACTGTATAACGTTAAACTTAGATCCGCCGAAGCTGATTCCCCAAAATTGCAGGCCAATCTCTTTGACGTCGATTTGCAGTTCGATTTGTTCGAATATTATGAACTATCTCGAAGAGAACGACCTATTAACCAATAGTCAACACGGATTCAGAAAGTATCGCTCTTGCGAAACACAGCTTGCCCTTTATACATGAAGTGATAAGTACCATCGACAAGGGATCTCACATCGATTCCATATTTCTGGATTTCTGGAAGGTTTTTGACACTATACCCCACAAGCGGCTTCTAATGAAATTGCGTGCTTATGGAATATCTTCCCAATTGTGCGATGGGATTCACGATTTCCTATCAGAAAGGACACAGTTCGTTGTAATTGACGGTAAGTCATCGAGCAAAACAGAAGTGATATCTGGCGATCCACAGGGAAGCGTTATAGGTCCCCTACTCTTCCTCGTGTTTATAAACGATTTAGGAGACAATCTAAATAGCTCCCTTAGACTGTTCGCGGATGATGCTGTCGTTTATCGGTTAGTGAAGTCAACAGAGGATCAAAAGCAATTGCAAAGCGATTTAGACAAAATTACTACATGGTGCGAAAATTGGCAATTGACACTAAACAAAGAAAAGTGTGAAGTAATACACATGATCACTAAAAGAAATCCGCTCAACTTCAATTACGCGATAAATGAGTCAAACCTCAAGGTCGTAAATTCTACCAAATACCTAGGAGTTACAATTACGAACAACTTTGACCGGAGAGAACACATAGAAAATATTGTGGGGAAGGAGAACCAAAGATTAAGTTTCATTGGCGAAGATGCACCTGCTCCACCAAAGAGACTGCCTACATCACACTTGTGCGTCCTCTCCTGGAATACTGTTGCCCATTGTGGGACCCTCAGCAGGTGGGACTGACGGAAGATATTGAGAGGGTTCAGAAAAGGGCAGCTCGTTTTGTTTTATCACGTTACGGGGGGGAAAGCGTTACGAAAATGTTGCACGAATTGGGGTGGAAATCATTAAAAGAAAGACGTTATTCATTGCGGCGTGATTTGTTTGCGAAGTTTCGATCATCGACTTTTACTTCTGAATGTGAAAATATTTTGCTAGGACCCACCTACTTAGGGGGACATGATGATCCCAATAAAATAAATCAGATCGAAAACGGAACGACTTAGGTATTCTTTCTTCCCGCGGGCTGTTAGAGAATGGAACGGTGGAGAAAAGTTATGAAAGTGGTTAATGAACTCTCTGCCAGGCACTTGAATGTGATTTGCAGAGTATCTATGTAGATGTAGATTGAGTACCACGGAAGGTACCTGGCAACACCGCTAAAATCGGCCTCGACCGCAGATATTAATCGATACACAATATTTGTTATGGAAGCTTTCATGTTGTAAAGAGGGAAGGAAGTAAACAGGTAAAAGAGTTAAACTGAAAATATTTACTTTTAGAAGTAGTCTTGATGCCATATAAGGACGCAATAGAAAGGGAAAAAATGGATAAAGTTACTAAGGCCTAGAAGCTACAGGCATGGAAAGAAGTATATATTGATTTGAATTCGCACAATATCGGAACAGATTGAATTTGAAACGGTTTTATGGCAATGTTACTAAAAGGAGCACGAAAGCAATTCTAGATGAAGAGATATTATTTTGTAGACTCTGTTTACAATTGCTGCGCGACATTTCCGCCTCCGCAGCACATTGGACAGCGTCGCTGACTACCACGCAGCGGCCTGCGTTCGATTCCTGTCAGGGCACTGGTAATTGGTTCTTGAGCTCATGATCATTTCATCATCATCGACACGCAAGCCGCCGAAGTGGCGTCAGCTGAAAAGTCTTGCGACAAGGAGGCCGAACCGCAGTTGGGAATTTCCCGGCCAATAAATGCCATACGATCACCATCCCGCGACATTTTATCTTTAGTAAGCCCTGCATATTCGAAAACAATAACGTGAAGTAATTCTTTTTCCCAACAGTAGCCTCTAATACTCTGCTAACTGACAGTACCGGTCTGGTTAAGAAATGCAATGGTGTGGTAGTGTTTTCAAGTTACCTTTTATGACCGATGCAGTAGAGACAGCTGTTGACGAGTGAGGAAAAAAGCAGGTGGAATTTAAAGCCTGTATAACAGGTCATCACCTCATCACCATCACATCCGGCGAACGGGTTCTTTTAACAGTATATCCTTAAAAGCGTAGTTGTGTTTTAATCATCAATGTGCATGCAGATGCATCGCACGAGGTGTTCAGCAGTGAAAAAATAAATAAAATAAAATACAAGAAACTGCACAGATTATTTACTATGAGAAAACAGTAAGACTCTTAAATGGAATTCATGCTGGAGCCAAGAAAAAATTCTAATAAAAAATCACCTCGTCGCAGTGAGTAACAGAGCATCATTTGGCAAACTGCTTACCACAAGGTAAGTTGGAGTGTTTGGTTTACGACCTGCAGGTAAAAATAGCAGAGTTCGTGTGAGCCCGAATAAAACACCCGTCTCTTTGATCCAATAGCGAGGTGTGCAGTGGCGATTATAGCCAGCACTGGCTGCAACCACCAACCACTGATTTCGTCATCTCCCTCGCTCCACACAGGGCTGTATTTTCAGTCATGTGATCTTTCTACACCATGTTACACCCCCCCCCCCCCCCCCAAATAAAGTTGCCAGTGATATCTCCGCTGTTTGATGGTGAAGTATTTTGGATGACCAGAAGTGCATGATTAAATTTTACGGAGTTGGGCGCAAAATAGATTTTTCTGTCGCGGCTTGGATCCGCATTATAAAACGAACTAGCGAAAGTGGCTTGCTTAACGTGTGGGTCGCAGCTGCAGAAGGGTATTTCTGTTCTGCGGCACACGTGGTCAGGGAGGTGTATTCTCATCGTGTGACAGTGGCCGCTTATACGACAGCAGAGAGACCAGGTGAACTGTTAATATCCTTCTCATTGTGTCTTCTTAAAATAGTGTGCTGTGTGTTCCATTATAAACACCGCCTCAATTAACTGTTTGTCCAGAAGGATATTAAAAATTTATAAAGCGAATGGCGTTTAGTTATCACGAGAACGTTAATCAACATGACTGCCTTCGTCTGATTTGGGTCGCTACGAAAATATGAGTAATAGTCAGCCATTCCTAAAAACTACAGAACATTTTTAATTTGCTAATTTAGTTTCTGTCTTTGAAAGCCGCTCGTAATGGTCGCGTGGTGTAGAGCCTCGTGTTACGGACAGGACGGCCGATCCCGTCGGAGGTTCGAGTCCTCCCTCTAAATGGATTTGTGTGTTGTCTTTAGTTTAGTAGTTTGTATATATAGGGATGATTACCATAGGAGTGTTGTCCAATACATTTACAAACATTTGAACATTTTCCCTTAGAAAATTTTCCAAGAACTATCACGTATTCATTTAGAAACACATTCAGCTTAATAAGAAACTGTAGCACTGTAATCTATTATTCAATGGTTCTTGTCCATCGCTTGGGTGAAAGAACCCATAGAAGTCTCCAGCGTTGATTGCAGATAGTCATTCTGTGTTCTCTTGAATTAACAAATTAAATGTTTGTAAATCTATTGGACTTAAAGAATGTTGTTATCGGTCCCTAGGGTTACAAACAAATTAACTTAAAGTAACTTATGCTAAGACAACACACACAAACCCCTAGGCCCGAGGGGGGGGGCTCGAACCTCCAACAGGGAGCAACCGCGCGCTTCACAGCAAGGCGCCTTAGACCGCTCGTCCATTCCAACACGGCTCCCCTTGAATTGTTGGAGTATTGTGATGAAAACAGGCTGTCATCAGAGAGAGAGAAAAGGGAAGATGTACTAATCGAAGATTAGAATAAATTACTAACCGGGCGACGCCGGGTTTTCAGCTAGTTAAAAATACGAATACATTACTGCACTTACTGCCCTGCTCTGTATGAATCACCATGGGTTTCGAAAAAGGCGTATTTGTGAAACCCAGCTCACGCTATTTGTCCACGAGACTCAGAAAGCCGTAGACACAGGTTATCAGGTAGATGCTGTGTTTCTTGACTTCCGCAAGGCGTTTGATACAGTACCCCACAGACGTTTAATGAACAAAGGAAGAGCATATGGTCTATCAGACCAAATGTGTGATTGGATTGAGAAGTTCCTAGATAACAGAATGCAGCATGTCATTCTCAATGGAGAGAAGTCTTCCGAAGTAAGAGTGATGTCAGGTATGCCACAGGGGAGTGTTGTGGGTCCGTTGCTGTTCACGATATATATATATATATATATATATATATATATATATATATATATATATATATATATATATATATATATGACCTTGGGGATAACATTGGTAGCTCACTTGAGGCTTTTTGCATATGACGCTGTAGTATATAGAGAAGTTGTAACAATGGAAAATTGTACTGAAATGCAGGAGGATCTGTATCGAATTGACGCATGGTGCAGGGAATGGCAATTGAATCTCAATGTAGACAAGTGTAATGTGCTGCGAATGCATAGAAAGAAAGATCCTGTATCATTTAGCTACACTATAGCGGGTCAGCAACTGGAAGAAGTTAATTCCATAATATATCTGGGAGTAGGCATTGGGAGTGATTTAAAATGGAACGACCATATAAAATCAATCGTCGGTAAAGCAGATGCCAGACTTAGATTCATTGGAAGAATCCTAAGGAAATGCAGTCCGAAAACAAAGGAAATAGGTTACAGTACACTTGTTCGCCCATAGCTTGAATACTGCTCACCGGTCTGGGATCCGTACCAGGTGGGGTTGATAGAGGAGGTAGGAAAGATCAACGGAGAGCAGCGCGCTTCGTTACAGGATAATTTAGTAATCGTGAAAGCGTTACGGAGATAATCGATAAACTAGTGGAAGACTCTGCAGGAGAGACGCTCTGTCGCTCGGTACGGGCTTTTGTCGAAGTTTCAAGAACATAACTTTACCGAGAAGTCTAGCAATATATTGCGCCCTCCTACGTATATCATGCAGATAAAATCAGAGAGATTAGAGCCCACACAGAGACATATCGATAATCTTTCTTTCCGCGAACTATACGTGACTGGAATAGGAGGGAGAACCGATAGTGGTACTCAAGGTATCCTCCGCCACACACCTATCGGGTGGATTGCGGAGTATGAATGTAGATGTAGATAACTTACTTTGCCGATGAATAATTTTCACTTGTTCCTGCTCTTCGTCGGTGTACATGTACTGTCACAGACTTTATCAATTGAAAGCCGGAAACTGAGTGACCGGAGTGAGTTTACTTGGCGTTGAATTTTCTTGCTGCCAAATTCAGAAAATGAACGACTTACGTTGTCCTGCAGTGTGTGCCAGTAGAACAGAGTAATGTCTGTATTGTGTCGTGTTTTTAATAATTTCCAATTTATGACTGATACTCTACGAAACGTTTCTGAAGAGCTCGCGAGGAGAGAACATGTATTTCCAAGTAAAATGAATATCGGCTATTATTAGAAAATATACTTACAGGTGTTCATATCTTAATAACTTGCAAAGTTTTATTGAAGGCAACCATGCCGTTTACATGTCTCCCTGGTAACATCGAGGGCGATTCGGGAAGTAAGTTCCGCTCTCTTATCTCAAGTGATTGAGTAGCGGTAGAAATGAGTGCGCCTCGATTGCACAGTGGTAGAGTGCCAGACTACAAATCCAAAGCTTGTGCGTTCGATCCCCGTCAGGTCCCAGGATTTTTATCTGTCACTTTCCACTTCTTTCACCTCTGGCGGTATTGCTCATGTGAAAAATACCGAGTAGCACCGTGGTTCGGAACCCACGTTAAATTTTAGGTCCCCCTATAACATGCTGGGTCGGAGGAAGGCATCGGCATACCACCTCCAAACAGGACCATGCATAGTCAAGCACTGTGGTGTTCAAATCAATCTTCGGATTGTTGACTGCTTTACCTTAATACCATATTTAGAGAAGCATTTAAGTTTGCTTTCTATGAACGTGGCCTAGTGTTTTTTGCCTTGCTTTCATTTTGATCGCAATACTTGTAATCCTTTTGTGTCTTTAAAGGTTCTTTGGTTGTCAGCTTGCTTTGTCCTATGCAACAAAAAGGCGCCAAGTTAGATTCGTAAGTGTGTTACACAGTACATTGTACCTTACAACAAGATGTGCATATTAAAAAGCAGATTCATTCACAAAGTATTTGCAGACAATAGAACGCTTTTTAACGATCTCATTGTGTTGGTTTAAACTCAGTAGGTTATAGGTGCCAGTTACAACTTGAATACCTGTATAAAATGTGAGCGGTTATAGTATAATATTTTTTTCTTTTTAAACTCGTATTGTGTGTTGTGTTTTGTTCTTAAAGGTGAAATGAATCTGATAAAACATATCGAGTCATTAAACAGTGAAACTGATTGGCCAATTTGGAAGAGACTATCATGATGGAGCCTTAAATGTAACTGACGGCAACGTGTATAATCTGAACCACTATCTGGTTCTAACGATGCAACAATGAAGGATCACAAAGCTAAGTCAGATTTATACCTCTAGGCAAACAGTTATGCCAAATCAATGAATACGAGTGCAGTCACAAATAGTATGTATCACAAGATCATGGACAAAGGACGGTGAATGAGGTATGGGGGCGCTGAAGCAAAATTTCGAAGCATCATGAAAGGATCAGCTGTTCAAACTTTGTTCGGATGGTTTCAAGTTTTATTGGACGCAGACAGAAAACATGTCCATCACATTGCGAAGTTAACAAGCCTGTGGAATGAGTTGAACAACGAACGGGCTTAAAGCAAAAACAGAAAATGCTTTTATTTAAAGTTTTACATATTTTGTATGTAAGGTTTAATTTCTTCAAATCGATTTGGATGTTGTTAACGAAAGGTAATAAATAAGAAAACATTTTATGAACTAAAGGATCAATTGTGGGTTTTGAGAGAAATTTCACAAAATGTAGTGTAAAATTCAAACAAGAGGTACTAGTAGCGAAATCAGTAGGACATAACAAAGGAAAAATACACAAATTCAAAGTCACAGAAAAGTGCATCTGTTACAAAGACCCAAAGCACTGTATCAATTATTGTTGTAAGACCAGCTAAAATGCGACACAACAGAAGAATGTGGACAAGACTGTGTTACCAATGTATCACTGTTTACTATCTATGGTGAGGCACGTTCAGTAGAAGTTGCTGTACACAACTGGTGGATTGACAATCGTGTAGTGAAACATATGAAAAATAGTCCAGATTACTTTATCGGTTTTGAAGCATTCATCAACCCCTGATGTATCAAGACAGCTGGACAAGAGTTTCTAGAAGCAATAGGAAAATGATCAGTTCGTATACTGCCAACAACTGGAAGCAGATGTGAAGAAATAACTGACTGATACCTGGTATGTACCAAAAATTTCCAAAAATCATCTTTCTGTGTTAGCTGCCGAAGAACGTAACAAAAATAGCAAATTTTAGTCAAGTTCTACATATCTTTCCTTGACCGTTGGTGGTAAAATGAGACTGTGCGGAACTCCTGAAGTCTGTGGTACTTCATACAAAGCAGCCAATAAACCCTTAATGCCAGAGAGGTGGAAGATAAATTTGATGTCCTTTTCAAAAAATGTTTCAAATGTTTGTATAGTCTATGGACTTAACTACGGGGTCATCAATCCCTAAACTTACAAACTACTTATGAACTACTTACGAACTAGGACGCCACAAATATCCATGCCCGAGGGAGAATTCGAACCCCCGACCGTAGAGGCCGTGCAGACCGTGACTGAAGCGCCTCAGTCCCCGCGGCCACCGCGGCCGGCTTGATGTCCTTCAACTGTATCATGACACATGGTGTCATCAAGACAAACAACATATTAAAACAAAACTCAAATAAGAATTTAACATTGGTGTCAAAGTAGGAGCCAAGACTTGTGAATCTTGCACATTTGGGAAGATACATAGTCTACCATTTGGAACAAGAGCAAAGTCGATAAGGGCTGCGGAGTTGATATTAGCCGACGTGTGTAGACCTTTTGATCAATCTTTTCAGAAGACATTTGTACCAAGTTTCACTAATGATATTTTGCTGCAGAAAAATCAGAGATGAGTATAGTTCTAGGATTTTCTCACATGCACAAAGGCAAATGTTCAAATGTTTACAAATCTATTGGATTTAACTGCCGAGCTTATCAGTCCCAAGCTTACAAACTACTTAAACTAAGGACAAAACAGACAGACACACACACACACACACACACACACACACACACATATATATATATATATACATATATATATATATATATATATATATATATATATACAGCCATGACTGAGGAAAGACTAGAACCCCTGACGGGGACAACCGCGCGATCCGCAGTAAGGCGCCTTAGAGCGCTCGGAAATTCCACCGCGGCACGCACAAAAGCATTGGGTTATTCTGTTGAAGACATGATGAGTGACAACGCCAAGGAGTCTGGTAACAAAAAAATCTTAAGTATAAAATAGGGACTGACTGCTCCTTATACTCCTGAGCTAAATGCTGTTTTTTAACGCGATAATAGGACTCATGTTGAGATGGTACTACACTTAAGTACTCAAATTTAGATGTCAGTGGCAAATATAGCATAGAATTTAGGGAGGGGCCAAGAGTAAAGATAAGTAAATTTTAAGACACCCCATGATATTTTGTATCAATTTTGCTGCTCACATTGAGGATAACTTCCGCTTAAGGCCTTTTTCTTCACTGAAATCAAGCTGTTTTATTGTTGACATGAAATAATAATAAAAAAAAATTTTTCTTTTAACTGGCACAAACTTCAAACCACTAACACCCCACTTCTGTGACCAATACACAGCGATGCCTTAACGGATCATTCATTAAAATAATTCAGAGTCTGTGCTTTTCTTATCATTATATTCATTATTTTGGGAGGGGCTCACGTCCGGGTATGTCTTTAAATGAATGATATAGAACAAACTGATGTGATCATTTTATATGTATATTTCCAAATGTCTGACAAGTAAGGAAAACCATTTAGAGTACATATGTTTTAGTTACTGTCCCAACATAGAGTGATGCGTTTTTTGATCACAAACATCTTTCAGCTTGTCAAAAGAATTCAGTTTAGACCGTGGTGGCTAGTTTAAAGCATTCCAGGAAGTTAAACGTTTTTGCATTTCTAAGGCTGAGACACAAAAATAAAGTTTTTCGCCTGTTTTAAAAAACAATTTTCATCATTCAAATATACTAGGGTATCGGATTCCACGAAAGTTTGATTCAAATGTTCAAATGTTTGTAAAGCTTATGGGACTTAACTACGGGGTCATCAGTCCCTAAACTTACAAACTACTTATGAACTACTTACGAACTAGGATGGCACAATTATCCATGCCCGAGGGGGGATTCGAACCCCCGACCGTAGTGGCCGTGCAGACCGTGACTGAAGCGCCTCAGTCTCCTCGGCCACCGCGGCCGGCAAAGTTTGAATGTAACTACACATTATCCCGTACCAGACTTTTCTTCTTCTTCTTCTTCTTCTTCTTCTAACAAACTAAGTATTCACATCTTGTTCCTTGTTCCGATGTTAAAATCCGCTTCTTTTGCCAAAACATAGCAGAGCTAACAAATATTATTCTCACAACATTTTTATGCAGATAAAATAGCAACAGAACATTGAGTATTCCGAATTGTATGGGGATTACACAGCAGGGTGGTCAGTCCCCCAGATTATTGAAACTATTTAATAATACTGGGCATGATAATTTGTACTTCATGAAAATGGCCATTCTAAAATTAAATAACTTCTTCACTTACATAGAAAAACAGCAATTTTCGTTTCACGAGATATTAATGGCCCTCAAAAAGCCCACTACTTCACTCAATAAAATCTGTAGTTTGTTAAATATCGCGATTCATGTGAAATGTTCGCAAATTAATAATATCTCAAAATAATCTCCCCTCTGTGTGCTACCGTTTGATAAAATCTTGCTTCGATACCTCCAATCATTTAAGAGATATAAGGGATTTTATGAAAATTTCTTTCCGTTTTCTTCACTGACGCGCGTGATGGGGACCAAGTGTCCTACATACAATCCATTATCTCGAAATTGGTGATAGATAGCGACATCCTTCCAACTTTAAATAATAATTCAATATTTTAACTGTATTTCATCTGCAGCAACACCTAACTTGCACCAAACTAAAATTCATAGCGCCCTCTATTTTTCAATGAAAAATTTTCGGATTTCTTGTAGTACCGTACTGAATCTGTTAATATCACAAGAACTATAACCACAAACAAAGTAGTAGATAGATCTTCATGAAGCTGAAGAATGCAGCTGTAAGATGTATGAGAATCATATTTTTTTCACGAATATTTTCTTTATCATCGTTTGGGAAAGACTGCACTAATCTGGCGGGCGCGTGGCAGTACGTTCCATGTGGTGTGTTTTCTTCGAATTCCCGCCTTTCCGGCTGCGAGGTCACACGCCATACGCGACTCCTGATTGGTCAGCACAGGTAGCATCCTGAAAGCATGCGAGAATAATAGGACACGCGCTATATCCAGAATCCTGCAGCAAACAGCCATCCAGCAGGCAACTAGGTCGACCTGTTACCTGGCATGCATGCCTTACGGCATGCTTTCCGCAAATCTTGCTCCATGTGAGTCTGGCTTAATGGTGGGCGTGTGTAGTTTCTTCACTATCGTTTGATAAATAAAGCAGATCGGCCGCGTTGTGCGTCTTGGCGTCCACCCAGCGAAAGCCAGCCAGCTTGTACGCTTCTCTGCCCAATGTTGCACCTGTGAGAGAGACCCAGTGTTTTCCAGCCGCATTCGTACTGTGCAGCAGTTCTGTGAAGTTGGCACCCCTTTTTTGGAAAATGTACATTTTTTTCAGAGTTCTAGACAGATATACAATAGTTCTGGAGTTCTCTGTACAAAATTTAAATAGTTCTGCATAATTTCGCCGAAAAAATAGGAAAAATTACTACAAAATTTAGTTTTTTCAAAATAATTTTCTGTATAATTGTTCAAACATAGTTCTGATCACAGTTCTAAATAGCTCTCAAAGAGTTCTACAGGAAATCCTAATGACATTTTTCTGTGCAGATTATACTTCATGAGATAATTGCAATAATGGGGAATCCAGTTACACGCTACTGTGAAGTTGGCACCCCTTTTCTCAAAAATGTGCATTTCTTTCAGAGTTCTAGGCAGATATGCAATAGTTCTGGAGTTCTCTGTACAAAATTTAAATAGTTCTGCACTAATTCGAGAAAAAATTACATTAAATTGTAACAAATTTTAGTTTTTTCCAAATAATTTTTTGCCTAATTGTTCAAACATAGTTCTGATCACAGTTCTAAATAGCTCTCAAAGAGTTCTGCAGAAAATCCTAATGATATTTTTTTGCCCAGATAATAGTTCACGAGCTAATTGCGTAAATAGGGAGAAAAACTACACAAAATTGCGCCTGAGTCGTGTGAAGTTGGCACCCCTTTTTGCAAAAATGGAAATTTGTTTCAGAGTTCTAG
The DNA here is from genome assembly GCA_026315105.1 of Locusta migratoria. Lineage (NCBI taxonomy): Eukaryota > Metazoa > Arthropoda > Insecta > Orthoptera > Acrididae > Locusta > Locusta migratoria. The sequence continues at coordinate 569,519,424 of CM048746.1, forward strand.
ACTGATATGCAATAGTTCTAGAGTTCTCTGTACAAAATTTTAAATAGTTCTGCAGAATTTCGTGAAATATCGCAATTCTGAATAGTGGGAGAGCTGTGAAGTTGGCACCCCTTTTTTCAAAAATGTAAATTTTTTTCAGAGTTCTAGACATATATGCAATAGTTCTGGAGTTCTCTGTACAAAATTTGAATAGTTCTGCAGAATTTCGCCGAAAAAATAGTAAAAATTACCACAAACTTTTTTTAAAATAATTATTTGCCTATTAGCGCAAACATAGTTCTGATCACAGTTTTAAATTGCTGTCAAAGAGTTCTAGAGGAAATCCTAATAGCATTTTTCTGTGCAGATTATACTTTATGAGATAATTACAATAATGGAGTATTCATTTACATGCTACTGTGGAATTTGCACCCGTTTTTTCTAAAAAATTAGACTTTTTTTCCAGAGTTCTAGGGACATGTGCAATAGTTCTTGTTTACGATAAGCAGTAATCACTCAGACGTAAAAATAACAAATTGAATGTGCAGCGGATAGAATATCTGTCAAGACCTAAGAAAAATGTATATTTCTCGAATAACGGGCACAAATAAGACAGCTTATCAGATATTCCAATTTTTTTTTCGGGCAATTACATAGAAATATTCACATGAACTCTAGAACTATAGTATATGTACACAGAACCCCAAATAACAATGTGTATTTCTCCAAAAAAATGGTGCCAATTTACAGTAACGTGACAATGGATTCCACATTACTGCATTTATCTGATAAAGTATACTTTGCACAGAAAAATATCATTAGGATTTCCTGTAGAACTCTTTGACAGCTATTTAGAACTGTGATCAGAACTATGTTTGTGCTAATAGGCAAATAATTATTTAACAAAAACTAAAAAAAACTCAAGTTTGTGGTAATTTTTACTATTTTTTCGACGAAATTCTGCAGAACTATTCAAATTTTGTACAGAGAACTCCAGAACTATTGCATATCTGTCTAGAACTCTGAAAAAAATTTACATTTTTGAAAAAAGGGGTGCCAACTTCACAGCTCTCCCACTATTCAGAATTGCGATATTTCACGAAATTCTGCAGAACTATTTAAAATTTTGTACAGAGAACTCTAGAACTATTGCATATCAGTCTAGAACTCTGAACAAATTTCCATTTTTGAAAAAAGGGGTGCCAACTTCACACGACTCAGGCGCAATTTTGTGTAGTTTTTCTCCCTATTTACGCAATTAGCTCGTGAACTATTATCTGGGCAAAAAAATATCATTAGGATTTTCTGCAGAACTTTTTGAGAGCTATTTAGAACTGTGATCAGAACTATGTTTGAACAATTAGGCAAAAAATTATTTGGAAAAAACTAAAATTTGTTACAATTTAATGTAATTTTTTCTCGAATTAGTGCAGAACTATTTAAATTTTGTACAGAGAACTCCAGAACTATTGCATATCTGCCTAGAACTCTGAAAAAAATTCACATTTTTGAGAAAAGGGGTGCCAACTTCACAGTAGCGTGTAAATGGATTCCCCATTATTGCAATTATCTCATGAAGTATAATCTACACAGAAAAATGTCATTAGGATTTCCTGTAGAACCCTTTGAGAGCTATTTAGAACTGAGATCAGAACTATGTTTGAACAAGTAGGCAGAAAATTATTTTGAAAAAACTAAATTTTGTAGTAATTTTTCCTATTTTTTCGGCGAAATTATGCAGAACTATTTAAATTTTGTACAGAGAACTCCAGAACTATTGTATACCTGTCTAGAACTCTGAAAAAAATGTACATTTTCCAAAAAAGGGGTGCCAACTTCACAGGACTCTGTGCAGCCGACTGACGCGCGCGCCATCCAGGAAACTTCTGCCGAACCGTGCTCCGCGTGAGAGTGGCTTTTTACAGTGCCCCTGTCTGCTTGAATAGTTCCTTGCTGACATACAGGTTCGATGGATTCATGAGGTTGTCTCAATCTCCCTACACGTCCATCCACTCTACACAGTTGGAAACGAGTTTCGGCAGACCAGGCAACAAGTTTCTAGTCATCAATAGTCCATCGTCGATGTTGAGTGGCCCAGGTGAGGAATAAATTTTTGTGTTCTGCAGTCTTCGAGGCTACGGGGATGGGCCTCTGGCTATGACAGCCCATATCGATGATGTTCCGTTCAAAGGTTCACACGCTGTCCCTTGCTGACGACCCAGCACTGAAATCAACAACAGCTTGCGACAGGGTTTCACTCCTTTCTCACTGAACGATTCTCTTCATTCGTTGTTGGTCCCGTTCTTGCAAGATCCTCTTCTGGCCACAGTGAAGTCGGAGATTTCATGTTTTACTGGATTCCCGGTATTCACAGTGCAGTCGTGAAATGGCCCTTAGGAAAAATGCCACCTCACCTCTACCTCCGAGATGTTATGACCTATCTCTCTTGCGCCTGTCTATATCACCAAGTTCAAACTCACTTAAATCGTGATAAGCTGGCACTGTAGCAGCAGTAAACGATGTAACGCCTGTGTCGGGCTCCCATTGTCTTATATAGCTATTGTCGATCGCAGCGCTGTCCCCTGAGTGTTTGCATACACGTACCTATCTCAGTCTGTTTGGCTCTTCAGTGTATATACCAGCTGAGGCTGTCCATATCTCGCTCTGACTCAGATGCTTAATAAATGAATTCTTGCGAACATAAACTCAGCGAAAAAATACATCAATCAAATCAGTACCAAAGCTACTTTGCGTTCTTATTGCTATGTGGAATGAAACGGACGTTTAAAAAATGTTTTCTCAGAAAATCATTATTTGATGTAATCCCACAATTTTCTAAATGTCTTTACTGTCAATAAACAACAAGAGCAGTTGGCGGATTGTGGATCCACGTTATGTCAAATAACTGTTTATTTTGATACCCATAATTGTTTCACCGGAAATACCGCCGCCATCAGTAGGTTTTGTTTATTCTATAAGAATGCAGACATAACATCGTTACGAAACTGTGACAACTATAAGGTGTACAATTTCTTTCAGCTTTATTACTGTGTAAACAGTCATCATCATACCATCTAACTATAGCACATTCCACTGTCTTTGTCTGCCGTTTTTTCGGCGTAAAGCATGTCATCTGCATCAGCAAGTGTGACTATTCTGAACTATTCTATTTCGATGTTTTTACGACCTTGGGTTTGTGGCATTGTAATTATTAAAGTTTATGACGGTATTAGGATGAAGATATTTTTGAAATGCACTCACATAAATAGGACTGTTCCCTGGAGAAATTGGATAGATGGTCTCATGACACAGAAACATATCATCCGCCTATGTCAGTGGGTTGAAACCGAGGAGGTTAAAATAAGGGAAGACGGGGCTTAGCTGTCGATTGAAGGCAGTCGGCCATCTTGCGGAGCCAAAGATATGTTTTCAGATTAAAGCAGTAAGTGGTTGTCGCCCCGTTAAATTTCATACATTTAAATGACTGGCATTTCTGAGTGCATATTTGAATATGCTTTTGGGGACAAATACAGACCTTTCACATCGCTGAAGTGTGATTATTAACACAAAATCTCATTCGATAAGTAGGCCTATGACTTACATATCGGGATAATACCAAAATGCTTTACAAGAACTGAAGTTGTCAGCAGTAGGAAATGTAGAACAAGGTTTTTCCAATAATGACAGAACCAAGCTGTATAATTTTCTTAATTTCAGTACTGAAGAGACGATTTTTTATGTTGAATACATACGAAAATTCTTTCTATACGTTTGTCGTCCTTAAATATTCATACTAAAATTCTGTACCAACAGGTGTTTGAAATTTCAAGGTAACCAGTATGTTGTAAAATTGAAAATTTTGAAGTCATTGAGGGATAAACACCGAAACAAGTATTCCTGGTGTCTAATGATCACATTGTAGACGGGACGTTAAGCCCTGATCTTCCTTCCTTCCTTCATATGGTGAGTTTAGCTTCTGGAGAAAGGTGCTCCCGTGTGAGCCGGGCATGTGAGGTGAGGCGAGTGCAGAAGCTGTTGGCACGTGTGTCGATGTGTTTAGCAGCCACATGCTGACTGTTGCTAAGAAGACACGCCAACCCAACGCACGTACCTGTATGCGGAATACTTTCTTTCCCTTCAGCGTTAGTGCTTTGACAGTAATCACTAGGACACATTTTTATGTAGTGACAACGTTGTAATATCGGTATTTCGGTCTTTATGGTCCAAAATTTTGAAGATCTCTTATGAGACTAAATATCACAATAGTGTTGGAAAAGGTAGTCAAGTCACTGCTATCTTCAGAAGACGCAATACCGACAGAGTGAACTAATTAAGAATAGCTTAATGGTAGTGTCTTGGCTTATTATTTTCTTTCAAGTATGTGGCCGCAAATGTTGTAACAATACAGGATTTAAACAGACAATACCACTGCATTAGACTAATTGTATCGAACCACGCAGATCCAAGTGATACAGACCTTGCAGTCTTCAAGAGTTTTTACTTGACAGGAATGAAGCCCAAGTATAGTACACCACAGTTTTCAAATACTCTACTTACGTTGTTTCTTCGTAAGTTCAATTATTGTATTCTATGTACCTGCACGCCTTCAGTTAAATTTATATCTGCTGTCATTATAGTCCTGCAGAAATCCATAACATACATGGCTTCGAAGTAAAATATTGCTATCACTGAAGTAACTAACAGCAGTAGCTGATGTTTTGTGCCCTTCTAGGTGAGAAGTCACTTTCGTTTAAGACCACCTATTCCCCGCACAGCTTATGAAATAATATTCCTCAGACACTTCCGAGTACATTCGGAAATTCAGCGACGTACTTGTTCCATTTGCAAGAGAGATAATCACCAGTTAATATAGACATGAAATCTGCGATCAGTGATGGGTACAGTCTATGGGGCTATGGACTGATGACCTTAGAAGTTCGGTCCAATAGTTTTACTCACATTTGAACATCTTTTGTTTATTCTTATGCTTAGTGTTCTAAATTAAACGCTATCAAGGGGTATGACTGATGAAAGTCATTATATTTTAGTAGAGATATTAACGACTTAATAACTTTCCAAACATTTTCACTCTGAAAATACATTTTTGGTTACAGGAGAAACTCACAACGAATTAATATGTAGTTAGACCAACTTACTATACTGCTCATCAGCTAGCAATGGTTGTGCAGTTTTCTTGTTTTTCGTGTTATGTTGACAGTATGCAAACTGGTATACAGATATAACTTATACATATGTAGTGTGACGTTGGCGTTATTAGTTTTTGATAGCAAAATTAGTCTCATTGACTTGTGTTCCCTAAATTTAAATTTGAAGCTACAATTATATTGAGGTTCAGACTAGCTTGTACATGCTGCTTTTGTACACAAAGAAGAAATTCAACCTCAAACGTGTCGCGTCCCTAGCGTGAGTTTTGCTTGGGATTAGGCGACAGAGTTCGTATGGGGAGAATTTGCGAGTTGACCTAATTGAGAGGGAGAGTCTTTGCCACGCAAACCCTAGGCTGTAAGTCAATCTTTCTGAAGGTTGAGAGTACGAGCGAAATCTTAATAAGGCTTGGCTTAAATAATAGTTTATTCAGAATTGAAGTTCTCTACTGGCAAGAGGAGGTATCCTACATCAGCCAAGTCCTGAACAGAGACGGATAAAGGTCCTTTCCGTATATGTCTGTCTAGCTCCACGACACACAGCGTCCCGCAAACCAGCCCATTAGTGATAGCCCGTGAAGTGCCCCGCACTACGGTCCGGGGTTCTGGCATGGACATTTGTGCCGTCCTTAGGATAAGCTAGATGATAAGTAGTTTGTAAGTTTAGGGACTGATGACCCCGTAGTTAAGTCCCATAAGCTATACAAACATTTAAAAAACATCTTTAAAGTGCCCCGCAACTTTGCTGTCTGTCGACAGCTCCCCAACGGCTGTCCTGCCTGCTGCTGCTGCTGCTGAAGACTAAGTGGTTCTGCCGCGCCCAAGCCCGGCTTCCTCCGAAACGCCCTGTCGGCCTGCTGCCTCTCCGGGAGCGTGGTACTGCCGAGTTTTGTTCCATTTTCTGCTTCGTCCCCTCTCGCTCCTTGCAGGAGCAGAGTCGAAGTTGTCTTGCCCTTTCATTGGCTCGTCTCGGACGTTAGCCGTGGTGTCGCACAAGTCTAAAGTGCGCGCCAACTACTTTCGCCGCGCGCCGCCATGCACGCACGGCGCGGCGTTCTTACGTCAGCCACGAGTGCCCTCTGCTGCTATCCCGCTCGTGGCCACCACTGAACGACATCGTTCACTTGGGACTGAGATAGGAACCAGCTAACACTTAGGAATCAGATAGGCACCAGTGAAGACTTGGCTATCGGACAGGCATTAGGCAGGCCTCTAGCTCAACTATGTATCAGCATTCTGCAGTACTGAGCTATGTAAAAGTTAAGTATTACTAAGTCTCTAAGAAATATATATCTCGTTCTAATTTACTCTAGTGTTTCTAGTTTCTGCTGTCCCACTGGCTGGTCACCTCCGTACCTGCATACGCGTGCATCCTTTATTCCTGTGTCGGTCTTTTGCTACTCGGCCACCGACACCTACAACAACCGGAGGAAAAGAGACACAAAAGTGGCGACGAGGCTGGGACACAAAATTAGCATTCGGTACTGCTCCAGAGGCTGGTGGAGGGGTAGAGGTGCCTCGCCGTATATGGTCATGATCTGGGTCCTGGGCCCTTCATTGGTTCCTAGGCACGTGGCGTCTTCTCCCAGAGAGCGGCTTCTCTCTCTCTCTCCCTCTCGGCCCACGCTCTGTTATTCTGTAGACACCACAGTAGCTCATTGGCAAATTTCAACGTAAGAGCTTGTCTTCGAATTAGCTTTGCTGGAAAAGTTGTTTCTTTACTGAAAAGGAAAATAAATAATATTTATTGAAATTCGACTTTCTATGTTTAATGTTTAAATCAATTGCTAATATATACATATATATATCCTCTATTTGTTCATAAACCTTTCATTTGATTGCAATGAAACTTTGGTGAACTGTTCACCGTACGCCCACGAACGTTCCTGACCCAAAAGCAAAAGAGCACGACACATTCCTCAGGAGATGCGACGTCATAAATAATGAGAGGCCACCGTGTGAGAATACCCAGATTTTTGCGTCAATTATTGGAAAGTGGGAGTAGTTACGGACCTGCAGCAAAGTTTGCATCTAATTTCGGACGTTTATGGAGCGTTTTTAACTGACTCCCCCAACCCCCCATCGCAAAATGATGAAACGAAAAGAAGTCTACCGCTCACAACAGTTTCGCTGTAGATGCCGTAAAACTGACGTATCAGGCATGAACTTTTATCAAATAAAGTTAGCATCAAAGATTTGCATGTTACTATTTATTTTTGTCTGCAAGTCTCCCTTAATTCTCTTGCATCCAACATTAAGCAATCTGTTTTCTTAATCTCTATCTAAACACGAAATCTCGAAAACTGCTTCATCAATGATGCATACAATTTGGCAGGAATGCAGTTTATAGATAGAAAATGTTAGCTAAGAAAGTATCTTGTGATAGGTGCATGGCGGATCATTCTTCTCCTACAGACTCACAAAATCTACAGTTTTATTCCGATCTTCACGAAATTTCGCACGCTTGACCTTCAAAAAAAGAGGAATGTCACCGTGTACTTAAAGTTTCACAAAGTACCTGTGGGACGGTACCTTGCAACATAAAAATTGACCCCTAAATACCTTGGTCGCGCTATAACTTGAAAACGGCTCGACCGATTTCACAGATACTTTTTTTGTTGTTTTCGTTATACTCTGAACAAAGGTTGTATGAAATAATACTGGAATATTTGAGAACAACAAAGTGCGTTTTCAATGTGACCCTGCGTTTGTGTTGCATAGAAATCTATAACTTTGTCCCGATATTGATGAAATTTTTCACACTCTACCTTAAAAACAAGAGGAATGTCACTATCCGTATAAAATTTCGTTCGGTGTATGGCGGGTGTACTTAACTTATGGAATTTTACAAAATGCATAGTTTTCCTCCAATCTCCATGAATTTTTGCACACATGACCTTTAAATCAAGAGGAAAATCAATGGGTGGCAGCTAGTGATATATAAATTAGTCGGTTTAAATTTCGTCCTAAAGCCGCAATAAGGCTGTAACAGTCGCAAAAACTACCATGTTTCGTACTTAGCTGCCTCCCGAACTTCGCATCACCAAAATATTGGAAGAGATTCTGAAAGTCACACCGACCGTTCTCATTATGTTGCATTTCAATGTCAGTTCTCGTCAGCCGCGTCGGAATAGCCGTGCGCGCTATGGCGCCTTACTGGGTTGCGCGCCGTCTTTCGCCGTCGGTGGTTCGAGTCCTCTCTCGGGCATGGGTGTGAGTGTTGTTCTTAGGATAAGTTAGTTTAAATAGTTTGTAACTTTAGGGACCGACGACCACTGCAGTAAGGTTTCATTTCTTTACAAATGATTGATTTTTGTTCTCGTTACTACAACAGCGTAAAAATAAATTTGTGACGAAACGCGTTAATGAGCCACCTTGAAGCGATGCACGGTTGCTGACTGCCGCCGCCATGCACGAGCGGCTGTGTTCAACTGCTGGACGTCTTGTTGTGGCTGTACCTGCGAATAGCGGGTTAGCCAGACGAGAAGTCTGGCCTCCGAGCAAGTGTCACACCGTGCAAGTCTTACAACCCTGTACTTATACATCTACATCTACATAGATACTCTGCAAATCACATTCAAGTGCCTGGCAGAGGGTTCATTAACCACTTTCATAACTTTTCTCTACCGTTCCATTCTCTAATAGGGCGCGGGAAGAAAGAACACTTATATCGTTCCGTTTTCGATCTGATTTCTCTTATTTTATTGGGATGGTCATGTCTCCCTAAGTAGGTGGGTGCTAGCAACAAATTTTCACATTCAGAAGTAAAAGTCGGTGATTGAAACTTCGCAAACAGATCACGCCGCAATGAATAACGTCTTTCTTTTAATGATTTCCACCCCAATTCGTGCAACATTTCCGTGACGCCCCCCCCCCCCCTCCCCGTAACGTGATAGAACAAAACGAGCTGCCCTTCTCTGAACCTTCTCAATGTCTTCCGTCAGTCCCACCTGGTGAGGGTCCCACAAGGGGCAACAGTACTCCAGGAGAGGACGCACAAATGTGATGTAGTCTCTTTGGTGGAGCTGGTGCATCTTCGAAGCGTTATGCCGATGAAACGTAACCTTTGATTCGCCTTCTCCAAAATATTTTCTATGTGTTCTCTCCAGTCAAAGTTGTTCGTAATTGTAACTGCTAGGTGTTTGGTAGAATTTACGACCTTAATGTTTCGCTGATTTATCGCGTAATTGAAGTTGAGCGGATTTCTTTTAGTGGTCATGTGTATTACTTCACACTTTTCTTTATTTAGTGTCAATTGCCAATTTTCGCACCATGCAGAAATCTTGTCTAAATCGCTTTGCAGATGCTTTTGATCCTCTGTTGACTTCACTAACCGATAAACGACAGCATCATCCGCGAACAATCTAAGGGAGCTACTCAGATTGTCTCCTAAATCGTTTATAAACACGAGGAAGAGTAGGGGACCTATAACGCTTCCCTGTGGAACGCCAGATATCACTTCGGTTTTACTTGATGACTTACCGTCAATTACAACGAACTGTGTTCTTTCTGATAGGAAATCGTGAATCCAATCGCATAATTGGGGAGATATTCCATAAGCACGCAATTTCATAAGAAGCCGCTTGTGGGGTACAGTGTCAAAAGCCTTCCTGAAATCCAGAAATATGGAATCGATTTGAGATCCCTTCTCGATGGCACTTAACACTTCATGTGAATAAAGGGCAAGCTGTGTTTCAGAAGAGTGATACTTTCTTGGGTAGTCGGTGAAGATGAGTTAAGCCCGTGCCTCTGGAGTGGCGCTTTGGTTTACCGTAACTGCCTAGTAATAGAAAAATTTTGGGTTTGAATCCTGGTTCCGGTATTAATTTTCATATAGTAAAATAGTAGTGAAATTGTCTGAAAATGATTCGATGTACCCTCTGACGAGTAAGGCAGTGTGAATTTACTGCAGTGTTGTCATGTAGAACTGCTGTCTGGATACTTTTTATGAGACAGTGCACACTCTGTCATAATTAATTTTTTGTTTATTGAGCTTTTTGTGTGGTTCTGCTTTCAGACTCAGTCGATGTATAGAAACAGTCAACGTCTTGCCATTTATCATACGTAGCGCAAATGCGGTACACAAAGAAACAACTGGAACAAAAGACTTGGTCGCGAACCTCGGTAGCATAGTGGTGCTAGGCTGAGATCCCAAATTTCGCGGATTCGATACGCACTAAGTCCTATAATTTAAATCTGTTTCTTTTCACTTATTTCACCTCTGTCCGTGTTATTGATGTAAAAATTGTCGAGTAGCACAATGGTTCGGAATCCACGTTAAACTGTAGGTCCCCCTATAACTGGCTAGGTAAGTCAGTTCCGTGATCGGAAGAAGGGAACGGCATACCACCTGCATCTAAATAAGTACTCTGCAAGTCACATTGTAGTGCATGGCAGAGGATTCATCGAACTGGTTTTATGATGTTTCTGTACAGTTCCATTTTGTAATAGCTCGCGGCAAAAAGAAGCACCTAAATATTTCCGTTTTCGATCTGATTTCTCTTATTTCATTTTGATGATCAATTCTTACTATATGTTGACTGGACTACACTCTTTCAAATTCTGAAGTTAGCAGGGGTAAAATACAGGGAAAGGAGAGTTATTTACAACTTGTACAAAATCCAGACCGCAGTTATTAGACTCGAAGGGCATGAAAGGGAAGCATCAGTGGGGAAGGGAGTAAGACAGGGTTGTAGCCTTTCTCCGATGTTATTCAATTTGTACATTGAGCAGGCTGTGAAGGAAAGCAAGGAAAATTTTGGAATAGGGATTAAAGTCCAGGGGGAAGGGATAAAAACACTGTGTTTTGCTGATGACGTTGTAATTCTGTCAGAGACAGCGAATGACCTGGAAGAGCAGTTGAATGGAATGGACAGTGTGTTGAAGAGAGTGTATAAAATGAACATTAACAAGAGCAAAACGAAAATAATGGAATGCGGTCTTAGAAAATCAGGCGATGCTGAAGGAATAGGGTTAGGTAACGAAACAATGAAGGTGGTAGATGAGTTTTGTTACTTGGGTAGTAAAATAAAATGCGATGGTCACAGTACAGAGGATATAAAATTCAGAATGGCAATGGGAAGAAAAGCATTTTTGAAAAAGAGAAATTTGCTAACATCGAATATTAATTTAAGGGTAAGGAAGACTTTTCTGAAGGCATTTGTGTGGAGTGTTGCCTTGTACGGGAGTGAAACATGGACGATAAGCAGTGCGGACAGGAAGAGAATAGAGGCTTTTGAAATGTGGTGCTACAGAAGTATGCTGAAGATTAGGTGGGTAGACCACATAACTAACGAAGAGGTACTGAACAGAATTGGCGAGAAAAGGAATTTTTGCCATACCCTGACTAAAAGAAGGGATCGCTTGGTAGGACACATTCTTAGACATCGAGTAATCGTAAATTTAGCATTGGAGGGAAGTGTGTAGGGTAAAAATCGCAGAGGGAGGCCATGAGACGCGTATAGTAAGCAGATTCAAATGGATGTGGGTTGCCGTTCTTATGAGGAGATGAAAAGGCTTGCTCAGGATAGAGTAGGGTGGAGAGCTGCATCAAACCAGTCTTCGGACTGAAGACCATAACAACAACACGTCTTACTATGAAGGTGAGTGCTAACAAAATACGTTCGCAATCGGAAGTGAAAGTTAGTGAAAGAAATTTCGCACATTGATCTCGTCGCAACGTATAATGCTTTTCTTTTAATGATTTCCACCCCGACTCGTGCATCATTTCAGTGTCTCCCCCCCCCCCCCCCACTACATCGCGATAATACAAATCGAGCTGTCCTTCTCTGTAGTTTCTCTAAATCGTCTGTCAGTCCCACTTGGTGGGGATCCCAAGATGCGCAGCAATGCTCCAAAATAGGAGGCACAAATGGGTCCATGACATGTGGTGTCTAAACTAATCTTCGGGCAGTTGACCTCTTTGTCTTTTTCGAATTAAAATAGTGTTCTAAGGAACACAGCAGAGCGTTGTGGTATTTTTAGCAGCGCTCCGTCTGACGTGCTGCGGTGTCCCCGCCGCGGGCCGATGGCGCTGCCGTGCGGTGATGTTCCGCGCAAGTGCGTCAATTCCGCTGTGTGGCGGCGTGATAACGCGTCGGGCTTCTCGCCAATCAGTGCAAAGGCGGTGATTTTCCACCAGCCTCCCGGCTTCAGCCAGCTCTGATGACGGCCGTCTGTAACAGCTACGGCCGCAGACACGTAGGACGCGCTGCTAACACAGGTGAACGCGATGAAACATTTCAAACTACACTGGCCAAAAACAGTTAGGGGATCAGATGAGATGTCTAGGTTCTGTAGTATTGTCATCGGCAGATTAAAGTAAAATCGTTCAAAGTCTTCCTGTCGGTCCTATGGAGTGGAGACAACAACATTACAGCAACGGAGATTTAATAACAGGAAGTTGCTGCAGAGGGAGTTGGTGTTCACAAGCTGTAAATAATATGTAACTACAATAATGGCCATTAAAATTGCTACACCAAGAAGAAAGGGGTATTTATTGGACAAATATATTATACTAGAACTGACATGTAATTACATTTTCACCCAATTTGGGTGCATAGAACCCGATAAATCAGTACTCAGAACAACCCTGGCCGTAATAACGGCTTTGACACGCCTGGGCATTGAGTCATACAGAGCTTGGATGGCGTGTACAGGTACAGATGCCCATGCAGCTTCAACACGATATCACAGTTCATCAAGAATAGTGACTGGCGTATTGTGATGAGCCAGTTGGTCGGCCACAATTGACCAGACGTTTTCAATTGGTGATAGATCTGTAGAATGTGCTGGTCATGGCAGCAGTCTAACATTTTTTGTATCCAGAAAGACCTGTACAGGACCTGGAACATGCGATCGTTCATTATCCTGCTGAAATGTAGGGTTTCACAGGGATCGAATGAAGGATACAGCCACGGGTCCAAACACATCTGAAATGTCATGGCCATTGTTCAAAGTGCCGCCGATGCGAACAAGAGCTGACCGACACGTGTAACCAATGGCACCCCATACGATCACGCCGGGTGACACGCCAGTATGGCGATGACGAATACACGCTTCCAATGTGCGTTCATCGCGATGTCGCCAAACACGGATGCGACCATCATGATGCTGTAAAAAGAACCGGGATTCATCCGACAAAATGACGTTTTGCCATTCGTGCATCTAGGTTCGTCGTTGCGTACACCATCGCAGGCGCTCGTCTCTGTGGTGCAGCGTTAAGTGTAACCGCAGCCATGGTCTCCGAGGTGATAGTCCGTGCTGTTGCAAACGTGGTCGAACTGTTCGTACAGATAGTTGTCTTGGTAACGTCCCCATCTGTTGACTCAGGGATCGAGGCGTAGCTGCATGATCCGTTACAGCCATGCGGATAAGATGCCTGTCATCTCGACTGCTAGTGATACGAGGCCGTTGGGATCCAGCACGGCGTTCCGTATTGCCCTCCTGAAACTACCGATTCCATATTCTGCTAACAGTCATTGGATCGCGACTAACGCGAGCAGCAGTATCGCGATACGATAAACCGCAATCGCGATAGGCTACAATCCGACCTTTATCCAAGTCGGAAACGTGATGGTACGCATTCCTCCTCCTTACACGAAGCTCACAACAACGTTTCACCAGGCAACGCCGGTAAACCGCTGTTTGTGTACGAGAAATTGATTGGAAACTTTCCTCATGTCAGCACCTTGTAGGTGTCGCCACCGGCGCCAACCTTGTGTGAATGCTCTGAAAAGCTAATCATTTACATATCACAACATCTTCTTTCTGTCTGTTAAATTTCGCATCTGTAGCACGTCATCTTCGTAGTGTAGCAATTGTAATGGCCAGGAATGTACGTATGTGCTGATGGACATTCTGGTGGCGGAATATTGATTTAAATGAGGAATTGAAGTGTATGTCGACTATCCTGACTGCACAACGCAATGAGCCTTCTAAGGGATCTAGGGTCGAGATATAACGTCGCTGATTTTACGGAGCGAGAAGCTTCCTCGATGCGGCATTTTAGGTCATACGGGGTTGTGTGCTCAGTGACAAACAGTACCACTGCGACCCAACCATTTTCAAGAGTCTTTTGTTCTTCTGCAAGATCGTGTGTAAAATGGGCTGCACGACCATCATGGTGCTTCCACAAATTGACACACACGTTCAAGGGCGACACGCTAGTTATCGACTATAAAACTTCGATGCACCGCATCTGACAATGTACCTGTCACATAGTGTATACCAGTGACGTCGTCCCCAAGGATTTTACGACATACATTAATAGACATTCATGTTTGACAGGTCGTAGCCACCGAGGATTTTCTACGCCGCCTTTATTTGTGAACGTAGAATCATCGCAGAACATATCAGTTTGTAAGCAGTCGAAAGTGTAATTCGGCATGATCCATTCACAGACGGTAATTCTCCGACTGAAATCTTTCCCATGCAACTCTTGAGTCAGCGACAGCAGTGCAGGTAAAACCTGTGGCCCTGTACTTTAATGCCATAGAGCTGTAACGGTGGCACCAGTGACTGCAGCAGTGTCTCGTACGCTGGCATGAGGATCGTGGAGTACTGAATCTGTACAAAAACATCCGTCTCGAAGTTCAAATGTTTGTAATTCTATGGAACCAAACTAATTTGGTCATCAGTCCCTAGTGTTACAAACTACTTAAACTAAGTTAAACTAACCTAAGGACAGCACACACATCCATTCCCGAGGGAGGATTCGAACCTCCGGCACGGGAGGCCGCGCGATCCGTAACGTGCCGCTCCATACCGCTGTGCTACTCCTGCGCGGCGAATCAGACTAGTCACATCTTGCTGTTTTTCGGATGCTACTGCTGCGTTTTCTTAAGTTGCAGCCAAAAGTGAAATAGAGATATCCAAAATAATATATCACTTCTGTTTATTTGCTCATGGGAGACGACAATGACAAGTTGTGTGACAATAAGCTTTCATTTCCTGCACGTCACACACATCTCTGATACTACTAAGCTGCCGCTTGGCAAGCCGCTCATTCTCGCAGGTGTAACTCTACCCATACCGCTTTGTTTAAGGTCGCATATGTGTTCCGCAGTTATTAACAATACTTCCACTTGTAAACGTGCACTTGCCGCGACAGCGACTCCTCTGCTGCTAGGTGAGTTTTATCATATAAAAAAACATTCTATTAATTTACATACTGTACCCCTTTAGTCCCTAGTTATTCTCCTTCAAATAACCGTTACGTACTTTGTACGTTTACCTCTTTGCAGGAGCCCAATGACAGACCACAAATAGTTAAGCTACTTCCACCACAGCTTTAAATAGTCATGTGGCTCCATCTCCACCCAAGTACTGACTTTTCAAAATTTACTTACCTTAGCCATGTTAGATTCGCTGCCCGCCAGGTACACGGACTATAATAAAACATTTGCCTGTTTCCAAGCTAATGATGTGCTAACAGCGCGAAACGCGTTATTGGATATAATAAAGAATACTGCAACTAACACTGCGAATTATTTAATTATTCACCCCTGTTGCTGCACCCAGCCGCCACCACCATCATTGCATGGAATGAAATGTGTAGACATTCTAAATTTGTGTTCCTAACTGCAGCAGAAACTAGTACTCATGATTCCCATTAAACGTTAAAGTGAACAGGACGGAAAACAGACGACGCAGCGCTCGGTCGCCAACGACAACGATCTTTTCTTAGTCCTGACATTCTTAATTGGGTCTCACCAACTCTCAGTGCTCCCAATACTATGGGCACTGATTCTTGTTCTTTCATCCATCCACTTCTTTTAAACTGGTGTCTATAGTGGATCAACAGGGCTCTCTTCTTGGACTGTTTTATTGTCGACTACGATAGCTCTGGTTTTCTTTACCGACAAGTTTTAACTTATGATGAGACATCTGGGGGGAAATCTCCCTTAACTATCAACAAAAACGACATCACTTCCCTGGCGAACATTTTAGTGTTGCGTGAATACGTCCAGTGCGGAGCTTACGACGTAATTTTAGTCCAGAGGTGCATGCCCCAATTTTTAACAACCTTCATGGTAATGAAGCCGTCTATAATATTGACCATGCCCACCAATGTGGAATTGAGATTTTATATCGCTGTACGTTGGCGGCAGTAGACATCCATTCCACCTAATGCAAAATGGACGCGTCATTGCTTGCCTCATCAGAAGCACCCGTTTCGTCAACCTCAACGCTCCTTCTGGCAACAGCAAGTGGCGTGAATGTTTGTCCTGAATTGACACCCTCTTTAACGACGAGGAGACCTTAGTTTTCGGCGGCGATTTCGTGTGTACCCCAGGCCCGCCAGGTGCACAATTACTTACGGCCTTAGACCTCCTCAATACGTGACGGCAGTTACACTCTCACTACACACAACACACCCACTTTAAAACAATGGGGATAGTCCAATTTACGTCTCCTTCCAACTGCAAACCCACCTGTTCCAAGTAGCCGTGGCGCCTGCAGCCTTCAGCGACCACTGTGGCTACAAATGTACGAGGTGTGTGAGAAAAGTAATGAGACTGATTTCATACTAACCAAAGTTTATATTATTTTCAAATAACAATGTTATCCCCTTCAAAGCAGTTCCCTTGGGCAGCTATACATCGGCGGAGTCGTTGTTCCCACTCTAGGTAGCAGCGCTGGAAGTCTTCAATTGCTATGGCTTTTAACTGGTCGGTCACTGTCTTTTGAATGTTCTCCAGAGTTCCAAAATGACGTCGTTTCAGGACATGTTTCAATTTTGGGAAGAGGAAAATGTCACAATGACTCAAATAAGGTGAATAGGGGGGTTGAGGAACAACAGTAATGCGTTTTGAGGTAAAAAATGGCCGTGTGCACGGAGCATTGTCATGGTGAAGCATCCACTTGTCTGCAATTTCTGGTCTCACACGGGTCACTCTTTTCCTCAACTTTTCAAGGACACTTGTATAAAACACTTGGTCGACAGTTTGTCCTGGTGGAACGAATTCTTTGTGCACGATACCCTTCCTGTCAAAAAAACAAATCAGCATGGTCTTGATCTTTGACTTGCTCATTCGACATTTCTTCTGCCGAGGAGATGACGGAGTGTGCCATTCTTTACTTTGCCGCTTTGTTTCAGGATCGTAATCAAATATCCAGGATTCATCACCAGTGATCACACAATTGAAGAATTCTTGGTCATTAGCAATCCTCTCAAGAAGATCAACGCACACGTTTTTTCGAATGTCCTTCTGTTGTGAGATTTTTCGGCACCAATTTGGCACTTACCTTTCCCATGTTCAAATCATCTGTCACAATTTGATGCACGGTGAAAGTGTTTAAATTTAGCTGTTCCCTGATCATCCTTATTGTTAAACGACGGTCTGATCTCACAAGAGCCCTCACATGATCAATGTTTTCGTCAGTTTTTGAAGTCTCCCTGAGAGAGGTTCAACGTGTTCTTGGCCTTCCAAGAATGATTTGTGCCAGCGGAAAACTTGTGCTCTCGATAAGCAACTGTTCCCCATAGGCCTGTTTCAACTTTTCAAAAGTCACACTCGCGGATTCACCAAGTTTAACACAAAACTATATTGCACAACGTCGCTCTAAATTCCGATGTTCCATTTCTGTGACGCACAATGAAAACTCAACTTTACTAATGGTGGTGTGAAAACTAATGTGTTAACTGTACGGAGTTGTAACTCGGACTGAGGAAGTGGAAGGGATCAACAATCAGATTTAGCATCGACCGGTAGACACAACGTTGCCAGATCTCCCGCAGTGTTGCCAATCTCATTACTTTTCTAACGCACCTCGTATGTTAAACCTGTCTGGAAGGGTTGAGGCGCCGCCTTCCTGCAGCGGAAGCTAAACTCCTCCCATCGCAACTTTGCTGACCTCCGTACCGAGGTTTTGCACATGTGGCAGTACTGCCTTGACTCGGTGCTTACAAGGTGGATAGGCGTGGCGAAGCCGCAGGTGCGGATGGCGGTACAGTGATATTTCCCAGAAGCCGTATACTGGAGGCGACAGCCACGGGAGTTTCTCCAGCAGTGCCTCATTGTTGCGACAACACATCAGCCGTCCGGATTAAGAGTAGAGTGCTCCAGATCCACCAAGAGAGAGCTAAGGATCTGTTGGTGCATTCAGTTCTCCAGAAGTTGGGAATCTCGCCACCCAGCTAGGGAGCGGTGGCACGCCACACACAACGGCATTTTTCACGAAAATATAGGACGTCATTTTTGTACAAAAACACAAAAATGACGTCCTATATTTTCGTAAAAAAAAATCCCGATATTTACAAGCTAACTATTCACCCCATTAACTACACACGTTTTGGTTTGCAGATGACAAACTGTCAACAAACTGTCAACCTAAGTTGGAACAAGCCACCAACGTCGGCCTGCTCGCTGGCCTCCCGTCAGCTACAAGCACACAGCAAATCTCAGCGTGGAGAATTTCTACCTATGGCCTAACTATAAATGTTGTCACCCAACTGTGTACATACATTGCTACCATAATTAATAAGATTAAAATTGTGTAACATTTAGTGCATTGGCGTGGTCAATGTTTGCAGTGAACTTCATAGTGTTTAATTATCAAATGCTATTAATTACCAGTATTTCTATTGGGCGGTAATCTCACAATACCCCCACTTGCGGCATCCAAACCATGTGCAGGAAGGCGCAAGTAGCACCAAAATTTATACATTCAAATGAGCAAAATTTTTAAATTACAAAATTATTGAATCGGATTGGCTCAAACACTATGCCAATTATGACCTCAACTAATGCAAAAAAATAAATAAATAGATAAATAAAAAAATAAACAGGGCAGTGAGATAATTTCCCAATATTTGTACCATTAAGACCACTTATAGTGTGTGCATATTTTTAAGAAAAGAATCCTTATAACTAATTACATCTATGAATTTTAAGTGTGCCTGTTGTTTATATACAGAATTGGCACCAAATTTATAATATTATTAAACTTTAGTCTTTAGAGAACCTTGTCCTACATGGAAAAACTAGAATTATCACTATAAAAACTTTTTACGGTGTACACTCCACTTGTTTGAAGGAAATGTCTCACCACTTTGACACTGAGAACCCCAGAGTCATCGTTGCAGCAACTCTGGTCCATGGTGTACGGTCCTATGTCTCCGTCATTTCAACCAACATGCAGTTGCAGGTTAGATTCATGGCACTGGATCAAGCGTTCTTGTTCACACACGTCATATGCACCCTACATGGAACAAGAAGAACAGAAGGCACTCATGAGTCAACATAGACAAAAGTTTGTCTGGACACCAGGATTCGGTTGGATTTGTAACCCACCCCCCTGCCATCCAGACTTGGTGCAATTTAAACTAAGCATTGAGACATGTACAGTAACATGTAAATCAACAGAATTAAGAACTGAAAGTGGCTGGTGTTAGTCATTATCAGATTAATCCAAACCACCATGCCTGCACTCTCATCAGCCATAGCTTCAGATGAAACAGACAAGAGAATATGTGGCCTACTTGGAGTATTACTCCATCAAATAAAAAAAAAATAAAAACCTGCCTATGTCAAAAATATATCTTAAAGCTCAAATAATACTACCAAAAGTATGTTATCATAGAGAATTTTCTCTATCAAAATGACACCTACAAACATAAATACAAATCCTACCCCTTCGCACCAAAAAATTTATTTTTGCTGGTGTGAGATTTAAATTTGGATCCCTGTCATCAGCCTCATGTGCTTTCCACAAGTATTTCCCACAATAAAATATCTAAGGTTAAAGTCTAATTTCAAAATTAGTTTATCACAAAACATCTACATTTTTAAATAAAATATCACCAAACCCTATTGATACTCAGGCTATACAGAAAAATAGTTCTCGTCAAGTGTTGTTGCAGAAATTGTTCAGTCAACAGTTGAGCACCATTAAAGAAACCAAAATGTGTTATCAGAATCAGTTTGATATAACAGTACAGAGCATTTCCTATTAGACACGTCAACTACCAAACACTCAAAAGATACAGACATTAAAGAGCAAACACTTTCTCTCATTGAAACATTTCTCAATCCAACCCACCTTTAGCCAAAACAGCCACAACAAACATACATTCCTCACTTCTGACCCATATGGTCAGTCACACACATTTGCAACACTGTCAGCTGACATCTTCATCACAAATTATCTAAGCCACAGACCCCACTGCCTGCATCAATGACCAACACTTTCTCATTCTCCGAGTCACCCCACAACTCACACCACATAGCCAGCCCTGCTCACATATACACACACATAAACAGTCCACTCCCACTTCCTCTATCCTTTGGTGTTGGCGTACATACATACATATTTACCTCATGTACCACTGTTGAACTGCAAATCTGATACAAGCACATGTTTTAACACAAACAACAAAAGAAAAACATTTACAAAGATTACTTGTAAACTTGACCCCAATGCTTAAATCTAAACACACAAGTAGATACTAACACAGACCACAGAATAAATATACACAAATTCTTAACCTACTATCTACAATGCATTGAATCTCATACTTCATGATATACACTGGTTTATGGCAGTTACTTGTGTAAACATGCCATTAAATCTTTATCACTTATAAAATCTTTGAATTTCATCCTCTTCATGCATCCCTCCAGACTTAATTCTAGCACTTTATCCTTATATTCCAACTGAGCTTCATATTTGCACAGAAAATCACTTCCTAACACTAGATTTAAACATAGACCTTTCATCACCAATAAATGTTGAATAAACAGCTCCTCCTCAATGATTATTTCAAATTCTGAGTTCCCTGCATTTAACACTTCTATTTTTCTTGCAAATGTACACTTTTCTTTTTCCCTTGCCCCTGGTTCTACAATCTTTAAATATTTTAAAAACCTGATCCAATCATCAGTCCCATAGTCATGCACTTCTTTGTTAATCCAACCTACATTCAACCCATCTTCATCCATGCATGTATATTGTTCACTATTGTAAATGACAGAGGATTGTATCTTATTCTCCTTATCACCTGACCCCTCCTGTATAAGTTCATGTACCTCACTTATCTCATCATGTTCTAAGGTACACATGCCTAATCCCCTTAATTGATCATACTCATTGTCCCCATTCACAAACTCTTTCAACACATTGTAATAAGTCTGGTCCCTATTATATTGTGTGCCTAGTCTGTCCAAGTAATCATATTTGTGCAATAGCCAATCATCTGGTGCCCACTTCCTAATCCAGTTTATTTTCCCAATTAAATTTCTGGTTTGTGCATCCACACTGTCAACTTGGCCTTCATTTACATTAGGTCCATTGTCATTTATTGTCTCTACTGGACCACATTTATTTACATTTAATTTAGAAAAACATTCACTCTCATTCATACATTCCACAACATCTATGCTGGCTAGAGTATCATCAATATTCACATTCATACTTTCACATTCAGTCAACACTTGTGCCTCTGACCTATTCAAAATTATGGCTAACCCAACACTGTTTTTATCCTCTTTAATGTTGTTATCAAATAAACTTCCCACATCATACTCTCCTTTATTGTCCTTGTTTCTATCATTCCTCCTGTTTGCATTTCTCTTGTCATGTTGCAAAAACCAATCCCCAAAAATTTCCTCACTACCTATAACAGCATCCATCTGACACATACTTTCTTCTCTTTTCTCCCTTCCCTTGTTTACTCTATTTATGTGTTCTTCCCTCTTTTCTTTATCCTTGCCCTTGTGAACTCCT
The DNA here is from genome assembly GCA_026315105.1 of Locusta migratoria. NCBI lineage: Eukaryota > Metazoa > Arthropoda > Insecta > Orthoptera > Acrididae > Locusta > Locusta migratoria. Next base: position 569,541,296 of record CM048746.1, read on the forward strand.
ACTTCCACTTTCCTGTCATCATCTCTGTCCATGTGACATAGTTTTTCCTCCCTTCTCTCCCCATCGTTATTCCTACTGTAATTATGGTTATTAGATCCCCTGTTATCCCATCTTCTGTTCCTATTATTAGAATAGTTCCTTGTCCCAAAACGGATCTCATTTGGAACAAATCTTAGTTTCCCTGATTCTGTCTCTGATTTTCTCTCCTACTGTTTTCCCCATTCCTATTTCCACCTTCCTGCCTTTGATTTCTCCAATCGTTTTCCTATGTTTCCCTCTGGCTTCTATTCTCCCTGTTGCCTCCTCTGTTATTGTTACCTCTCCAATTTTCATTAAAATTCCTCTCTCTATTGTGGTTTCCCTGGTTGTGACCCACATTTCTACTGCCTCTGTTTTCATTGTGGTTCACATGCTGTGTTCCCCTGAGCTGTCGTTCCATAACTAAACCCTGGTCTATCTTTTCTACAAATTCAATGAAATTCTCAGCTGAATCTGTGGGATGGTGAATTAACTGCCAATGCAAATCTGCAGGTAACCTCCTACACAAAGTGGAAATTACTGCTAAAGGACTCAAAGGTGTATCTAAATGTACTAGTTTCTCAAGTTCCTCCTGACAAAATTCCTTCATGCTCTGTTTCTCTTTCACATAGTTTGGCCCATTCAAGAATTCATTTTGTATCTTAGCTTGCTTGGCCTCCCCCCAATACTTATTTAAAAACAATTTTTCAAACGCCTCAAAAGTAACGAATTTATCAGCACACTGATTTGCCCAAGTTTGAGCAGAACAGTCGAGCATTCTCTTTGCTAACTTCACTTTACACTGGTCTGACATACTAGGCACAAATTGGTCTTTGCATGCAGCCAAAAAATCTACTGGATGATAATTACCCACTCCTGAAAACTTTTTGCCATTAGGTGTCTGCACCATGGACCAATTAGTGTTTCCTGATGCAGTACACAATTCTAGATTATTTATTCTAGTGTTCACCTTCTCAATCTCAGTATTGTTTACTGTCACTACTTGTTCTATCTTTTTCCTAAAGTTACATTCTGTATTCTCTAATTTTCCTGACAACAAAGTTTTTGTTTCCTCAGTGCCTGCCACCATCCTCTTGTCAACCTCAGCCAACGCCTGCATAATGCCCTCAATCCTGTGATCACATATTTGTTTCACAGCATCTAACTTGTCTCCTACCTCATTTTCAATAGCACCAATTCTGGCATGTATCTCTTTTTCCCTATTATCAAACCGTTCTGTTAGACTTCCTATCTTTTTGTCAATGTCTGTGATTATTTCTGCCTTTAATGCACACATTGAATTTTGTAGTGCTCCAATGTCTACCTTAAAGTCTGCTTTCAATTCTGATTTTACAGTTTGTATTTATAATTTTAAATTTGAGTATGAATTTTCTATTTCTGATTTTAAATTTGAGTATGAATTTTCTATTTTTGATTCTAAATTTGAGCTAAAACTCGCTAACATGGCTGCTAACATCTCCGGTGTCAACAACATTCCCACAGTATTTAACCTCTCTGGACTTTCTGGTATGCTACTCTCTGACTCTACGTCACTTGGCGACCTCTTAAAAACACTATCCATTATCAGTATCACAAGAAAGCTTGATTAACACACAAGAATTTATAGCGCCAGCTGCTTTACTTATCTTTTAATCCAGAAGTTGCTGCAACGAGCAGCGACGTCCCCAACGCTCGCTGCCGTCCGTTGTAGAAGCTGTTGCTGGAATATGTCCTCACTGCATCCCTTATCTTTTGTAGAATCGAAGCTGCTGGGCCCCGACGCTCCGTTGGCGACTTGCGAAGTCCCCACGATCACTGCCGTCCGTTGCAGAAGATGAAATTTGAGTGCGTTGAACCCACGCGCCACCACTCACTGCTGCCGGTCCGATGGGCCGTCGATCGCCGGTTACGGATGCCCGCGCCCGAACTCTGCGTCACTAACCGTCGTTAACCGCGCGACGCGATTGCGTATCTGCTTGCAACTGTTCGTAACTGTTCACTGTCCTATACACACCCTAATCTCTCCGTCCGAGCAAGTCCAACGTGAACTTATCCCGGACGAGCCCCCAAATGCGAGCGTGAAGGTCGGGGTGAGAGTTTAAAATAGGGAAAGATTAATTTTTGAAACTCACAACCACCAGCTGCGAACCAAATTCCTAAACATGCAAAAACACTGGAACTGTTATTGCGACTGTTTGACTCGTTTTCTAGGGGATGATATCACACGTTCGCAGCTTTCCTTCCCTGCATATGATTAACAAAACAAATTCATAATAAATTCAAGTTCATGAGAGAAAAGGGTGTACTAACTACTATTTTTGAAAACACGTGAAAGTTCACTTTATGTTGTTTATTTCACAATACTTGAACCCTGTGGCTGATACGTCTGTACGTCGGCATATTTATCAAATAAAGTTATAGCTCGAGAGCCCCCAGACAAAATAAATATTTGTCGCGAATTGTTTTCACACCACGTGGCTGTCTCAAACACCGTTTATGTTCATGCCTATGCGACGACACGTGTTACATTAACAAATCACAGTCACTTTAATTCAATGCGATGCACACCTTGTTCCACCGGCTAAATATTCACAAACACACAGTAGCACTCGATTTAACTTGGTGCAGTCTACGACGAGCAACCACACGTGGCGATCGCCTCAGACAAATCTCAAGTCACCACCTCGAGATCCACATGCCGACTGATGCAGAGCGACGCCGCCCGGCCAGCCTCACCACGTGGTCCCGAGTCCTCACTTCCTGCCCAGGCGCGCGCACGCGCCAAAAGCTCAACTACCGGGGTTTTTTCCCCTACGTCATCAACTTCCCCATGTGAACTGATCTAACCGATTTGCCAACGTACAGCGCTCAGCCAATACATTTCTAAAACTTTACTTAAAATCAAAATAATTACACTACACATTAAACAAATATTTTCTTACGTTTTTATATTAGTATAAACATCCTTTGTACTGTTTATCATAATCGTGCAATTTCTTATATCACAGATAACTGATTTAACTGAATATTTCAAGGTAAAATACAAAAGATTGATTGAAAATAAAATGAAAAATAGTTAATATATTATTTTTATAAACAAACATTGCCATGCTAGTTGTGTAACTGTCTTGTCTTCGTTGGTAATTTATTACTTTTCATTGTCAATTAAACATATTACGTTAGATGTGACTATATCAGCTAATGTATTGTTTATTTATCAACAGGCTATTTTGTAATGAGGGCCTTAAAGGTTCCTAACTGCATCGTATTACTTCAAATGCCAGTAGTATTACAATATTTGTGCACTGCACTGTGCCTGGCACTCGCCATTGTCCCTCTCTCCCCTCACCGGAAATGAACTGTAAAATCCTAAGTTGGAACAAGCCACCAACGTCGGCCTGCTCGCTGGCCTCCCGTCAGCTACAAGCACACAGCAAATCTCAGCGTGGAGAATTTCTACCTATGGCCTAACTATAAATGTTGTCACCCAACTGTGTACATACATTGCTACCATAATTAATAAGATTAAAATTGTGTAACATTTAGTGCATTGGCATGGTCAATGTTTGCAGTGAACTTCATACTGTTTAATTATCAAATGCTATTAATTACCAGTATTTCTATTGGGCGGTAATCTCACAACAGTGATGATTTGTGAGTTAAAGAACCACAAATACAACTACATATGGTATTAAGGTAGGCCTAGTATACCTATAAAAATAAGAAACGATTTAGATTACTTTTACAAATATCTGTAGTTTCTACACTTAATGTACATAAAAAAACTGGGGACTACGTCGTTAGAGAGGCCATTGAAATTCGCACAAGTGACGACCTCATAAACCGTGACTCTGGCTATAATCTTAGCAAAGCTTGGGAACCAGCGATTGGGTTAATTAAGAATAAATCTAGCAAACGTAACGTAGTGACGACCACGACCACGACCACGACTACGACAGAGCCCTCACATCGACGTCATCTCAGACGCCGTCGCAATCGGTTCCACTGCGCGGCCGCGGCGCGGGGCGCGGGGCGCGGACCGCGGAGGGGTCGCTCCGCGGGCCGAGGGTATTCGAATCGCCCGCAACTGGGCTACAACCCAGTTCCCTTCGAGCCGCCGTAGCGTGCGGATCTGCGTGCCGGCGCGCTTCCAGGAGCTCAGTCCATCAGTTCACCTGATGATGGCGACATGTATGCCCGTTGGACACTATAGACCGGCAGTACACCCGTGGATATTTTAATCATTTCATTGTTCATTTGACAGACAGTGTAAAATAAATATCCCACTGATGATGCTGCAACGCCAGCGAAACATGTTTGGGAGAAACTAAAAAACAATTGTGTTTGCTCAAGGCGGACCATACCTAAAATACAAATTGACATGAAAATTATTTGTCTAGACTGGGGTTCTAACCAACATACTACTGACTCACAGAGAACTTAAAAGAGTTCGGAATCTCTGTTAAAAACAGGAAAGAAAAAGATGGAACTGTTGTTTTGGGAGAGAAATATCTCTGGATGCGAAAGTCACAGATGAGTACCAACGTAAATTCTAAAGGAAAGCCGTTGATATATAAGTGCCGCTTTATACCAAAATCTGTAGTGGAACGTCAACACAACCGTGCATTCCGAATTACCAGCAGAGTAGAAAGTCTCTTACTGTCCTTCAAATATTAAAGCAGTCCATCTCAAATCTTCAGTGTAGTGATTTACCAAATCGTTGAAGACCATACATGGCCTATTCATTATTTTATCACATTGAAACAAGTGTCACAACTCCCAGAAAGTAGATTCCAGCCTAGTCAATAAGCTTCACTTCCTGGCTGTATTGTAGTCGTTTTGACAGCAGCCGGCCGCGGTGGCCAAGGGGACTGAGGCGCTCCAGTCACGGTCTGCACGGCCACTAGGGTCGGGGGTTCGAATCCCCCCTCGGGCATGGATATTTGTGCCGTCCTTAGTGTTAGCTAGTTCATAAGTAGTTTGTAAGTTTAGGGACTGATGACCCCGTAGTTAAGTCCCATAAGCTCTACAAACATTTGAACATTTGAACATGTTGACAGCATCATCGCTCACCAGGTGATTCCCCTGCTCACTGCCCACTATCGACACGCACATTACCGTCTGTCGCAGCTTTCAGAGTGCCAGCACCACTTGAATGTACGAGTAATGATACACTGGTCTAAACAAGTAGGGGATCAGTTGAGATATCTCAGGTATGAAGCAGTCTCATCGGCAGCACGAACTAAAATGGTTCGACGTCTTTGTGTCATTTCTGTGGAGTGGAGACAAAATTACGGCTACAGAGACAGTGGTAATGACAGAAAGTGGCTGCAGAGGGGGTTGGTATTGAATTGTGATTACTATACCAAACGAATTACAGAAGCAGTTGGGTTAAGACTGTTTACTGACAAGGTGCAGAGCGACAACAACGTGACTTACCCGAAGCTACGGCATGCAGGGACGTAGGGACGTTGGGAAGAGGGAGGTGGCTGCAGCTATTGGAGTGTTCGAAAGTGTTATTTCCAAGACCTTGGGGCGATATCAAACAACACGTTCCGTTAAAAGAAGGCAAGGCCGAGGTCGTCCACGGGTAATAGCCCGTAGAGACAGGAGGCTGAATGCAACTCAGTTGCAACACATCTGCAAGGCAGCAACAGGTCGCGTAATATCAACAAAAACAGTCCGAAATCGCCTTCCGAATTGTGACCTCTACGCACGGAGGCCTATGGCGTGTGTTGCATTTAGAACTACGGTACGTTCAGCCGGTAAAAACTGGGCAGAGGAATATCAGGATGGAGTCGTAACGAATGGCGATGGGTTTTGTACACAGATGAGTCAAGATTTTGTGTTCAGCCAGACAGCCGTCGTTCCCTCATCTATAGAGAACGGGGAACTGAAGAATCCTGCTTATATGTAGGAAACATCACCATAAGCTGGTGGACGAATAGTATGGAGAGGAGTCAGTATTGGCGGACGTACGCTCTATGTGGTTCAGCACGGCGCTTTGACTACTCAGAGGTACAAAGACGATTTACTTCGACATTTTGTTGTGCCCTACACTGGTGTCAAAGAAAATGTGTTTCTTCTGGTCGCCGATAACGCTCACAGCTGAACTGGTGGATAACATGTTAGATGCTGATGTAACTGAACGAATAGAGTGGCCAACTTGTTCACCGGACTTAAACCCAATTCAGCATGTCTGGGATACACTTGACAGACGCATTACAACCAGACCAGCATCTCCCACAATGGTTGCAGAGTTGGATATTGCACTCGTGGAAAAATGGCCAAATATCCCGCAAGATATTGATAACCCCGTATTGTCCATACCACATAGATGTGCCGTTCGAGACGATAACACACCATATTAGAGGGCAATAAAATGACTTTTTCACTAACCCCATGGTATCTCGCTCCAAGTAAAGGCCATGTAAACCTCAATTAAAGAGCTGAGACGGCAAAATATCGTACTATGGAGAGAGAATTTAAATTCTCACACTCGGGCTTCGCAGCGCGATTCTTCACACGCTAGCAATAAAAAAATGTCTGTCACAAAATTTCGTCCTGCGCATATTTCCGGTAGTAAATCGACGTCGAAGAATGATATGGCGGTGTGTCCCATACGTCAATGTGTTTCAGAATTACACTACTACACCAACAAACTTCTTGGGATTGTTTCAGGTGTCTTGAGGAACAAACTGAGCATGAAAACCTATGCCCGGAAACGTCATCCAATGACGCTACAGAGCGTCGAAGTTGCTGGAGGGGATGTCTAGCGGCAGGAGCTGGTGCCTGTAACTTGGACTCTCCGTAGCGTCGTCAAATGGCGTTCCCGGCCATGGGTTTCCAAGCTCATTTTGTTCCTCAAGACGCCTAATACATCCCTTACAAGTTTGTTGGTGTATTTATGAAATACTCTGACGTATGGAACACATAGCCATCTCAGTCTTTGACGTCCATTTACTGGCGGAAATATGCGCGGGATAAAATTTTGTCGGAGACATTTTTCATTGTTGGCAGGTGAGAAAGCCCGAGGGCGCGAATTTAGATTCACCCTGCATAACGCACAATTTAAAATACTAAGTAATGCATGAATAACATTTGCATACTGTTTATGACACCTCAGCTGATACCCTAATTGTTTTGAGCAGGGTGTAAAAGAAGGAAACTATGAGTGGTCAAAAAGTGAGACGAAATTCTTACTAGATAGTATCCCTGGAAGTTCCTATCTCCGTACCGGAGCGTGGAGATGAACAATACCACCAGCGTTTGGTTATTGGATGAAAAATGAGACCTAGTGTACAGGAAAATGTGTCGCACATATCCGATAGGTGGTGCCCACGAGAATACGTGAGAATAAGAAAACACGGAATGATCTGCTTTTACCCGACGGTCTCTCCGCATCAAGGCACGTGAAATGTTGTTGGCTGCTGTCAGGACAATAAAGGCCCTGTTAGCAGCGGCACACGTGCTAATTTGGCCAGGTGGTCGCGAACGTCGGCGTGACGCAGGAGACAGCATACGGTCGCGTGTCCTGGCACACGACCGCACCCTCGAAAGACCGCGCCCTCTCTGTAGCCACGTCACCCTCTGCCAGTGGTCACCTTTTTCTTTTCAGGGAGACGGTTTCATCTTCCGTATGGTCACGTTCTGAACCTTAAGGAGTACAGTGCCTAATGTTTCTGTCCAAGTTGCATTTTACTATGGTTTCACTGAGCTGTGTGTGAAGTTGATTTTGCAGTGTATGGGCCGCGCGGAATAGCTGCGTGGAGTAGCCGTAGGAGTTTCGAGTCCTTGCTCGGGAATGTGTGTGTGTTGTCCTTAGCGTGTTAGTTTCAGTAGTTTGTCAGTATAGGGACAGATGACCATGGCAATTTTGACTAAGAGATTTACAAACATTTGAACATTTCAGGCAGTGTAAGAGACTTACTTGTATGTTACGAACATTCAAATTATCTGTCACCAAACAAGCTTTGTCAATGCTCCATTAATAAACTGACTTGATAATTCGGAACTACTCGTCAGATTATCATATGCAGCACTGAAAGAATTATAACAAGGGCTTTACTATATCATACAATGGAAACAAATTTGTTTGAAATGTTCTAAGATCTCTTTTACAAGAATGCAAAACATACCACACGGCTGGTAAAAACGTCATGACGTCAGTTTCTATTGTGGTGTCTCGTCGTCTCGTAATTGTTACCGGTACTTACTTACATTCGGAGTTACATAAGATATCTGCATGGTGCAAAAATTGGTAATTGACCCTGAATAATGAAAAGTGTGAAGTCATCCATACAAGCACTAAAAATAAAATTACAAAATGAAAGAAAAACTTACGAAGTTCATTTCAAAGTTGTTATTGTTGTCAACGCGCAAGTAATGACTGAACACCAGAATGAAGCTACAGCAGGTCAGACCGTTTCAGTCAATATGTGGACAGAGCAGAGGAAACTTCACTGTGTTCTGTCGCTGCCGAGACACGTCTTAAGCATGGATATCGTCGTGCGTACATTTGAGACCCGCCTACAGAAATAACATCAGAGGGGATTTGCAATTGGAGGAAACTGGCAGTTTTTTTTCAGCAAAAACGTTTTGTTTGGCGGAAACTATAGAAGCTATAAGCGACACCAACCTACGGAGCCCCAAGAAATCGCTACCTACATGTAGTAGAGAACTATACTTAAAGAATAATATAGTCCATGAAGTTTCTCCATGAAACTTCTTAGTGAGTTTTCTCGCGGTGTCACGTATGCACTTTAATTGTACAGTATTGTGGGTGGTATCATTTTGTTCCTTATAAGGTACGGATTGAGAAATGGGATGATGGTCATCTCAGATTCCAGACTGGGAGGGGGAAGGGGGGTGAGGAAAGATGTGGAGTCATCGCGCACTTAAACCCTTATAACTTCGCTACTAATCATTCAATTATAATTTTCTTTTTTAAAAAAAAGAAAGGTCTAACTGCATACTACACATTATGTTATTAGAAATATTTACGTAAATGTAGCCATTTTGGTTACAGTTTCAAAAAAAGGATTCTTCCAAAGAAATAAGTATTACATTTGACAAAATAATCTTTTTGTTAATTTTTATATGTGATAGGTAAATTAAATAAGGAGCATGAAATAAGAAAATATTTTTATTTTAAAAATAGTTTTTATTTACCACTTAAGGAATGAAACAGTATACAAAATATAAAATTTCATTCAAGAGAAACAATCAGTTTTATTATTATTTCTGTAGGTGTTCATTATTATTTTAGAATTTTATTTTAACTGTCACGGAATAATTAAACCAGTCTTGTGTTTTAATATTACATTCACTTGCTGGAAAATAAGGGATTATCTTCTTCTGGAATGAATCCACAAGGTAGTCTCCAGGATACTTCCACAATCCTAGTTCTCCTTCTTACTTTATTCCTCATATTTCATAACCATAACTTAATTTCATCGCCATCATCATTAACATCAAAATCATAACGGAAGTCTGTTCAATTTGATAGTTTATGATCCTCTTCTTCTTCGCTCACGTTGCAGCACTTTTGTGGATCAGCAAATTCCTTCCTGTGCAAGGAAGTTTGTTTAATGCACATTTGCACGACGCAGCACATTTTGATGCACCGCATCAACATTTGACAACTGAGAGAGGTTCTTCAGGTCCACAAGGAATATCACACATTACTGGCTCGTATTTTCCTTTCTCATTAACAGTCCAGCCCCACTCAATAACTGAAGGTAGTTCAGAATTGGCAATATGTGATTTCCGCCATATTAGGGCTTGAAGATGTGCTCTTTTTATGGCAGGACTCAGAGTATCTTGCGCTGGAGACATGCATGATCCATCGACTTGCTTTTTGGCAAATAAAAAAAAAAGTACCATCGCAGTTCTTTCAGGGATATCATCTTCGGGTTTCTTATACAGAGCATATAAAAGCTTCCAGAACTTGAATCGTTTCTTCATTAAAATCTCTTTTCCCAGTGAAGACAAAGCGTCAAGAACAGTCTCATCAGTTTCCAAAGATGTAGTAAACTTGTTTTCGTTAGACCGTGAGGGAGAATGCAATCGAATCAAAGCATCAGCTCGCTTGTGACCTAACGTTTGATATACCATTTGAAGAGAAATCTCGCGTGTCTTAGCTCCTAATACAACAAACCACGTATCCTGTGGGAGTTGAGGGTAGATTTTCAAATGTTTTCGAAGCTAATGGGACTTAACTGCGGGATAATCAGTGCCTAAACTTACAAACTACTTATGAACTACCTTATACTAAAGACAACACAAACATCCATGCCCAAAGGGGGGGGGGGGGTGGGGAGCAATTCGAACCCACGACGGGAAACGGCCTCGCCCATCGGAGCATAGCGCCTCAATGCGCTCGGCCACTCCATCGCGGCCGTTGAGGGTAGAAATTCGTCGCTGGCACTAAAATATCAGTATCAAGAGAATATTTTTAGTGTTTCTGCTCCATTCACACTTGTGAATAGTGCATGCAGTATTATTTTTGTATTGGGCTCTTCTTGTGTTGTTACTATAGCTTCGACACATCGGCTGGCAACAACAGCCTGATTCCGATAGGATGCAACAATGTTTTTCCCAAAATCCATGCTGATTTCCACTAGACCAGTACTGAAAATCTCCGCCGGCCGCGGTGGCCGAGGTGACTGAGGCGCTCCAGTCACGGTCAGCACGGCCACTACGGTCGGGGGTTCGAATCCCCCCTCGGGCATGGATATTTGTGTCGTCCTATTCGTAAGTAGTTCATAAGTAGTTTGTAAGTTTAGGGACTAATAACCCCGCAGTTAAGTCCCATAAGCCTTACAAACATTTGAACATTTTGAAAATCTCCGTTAGTCTATCCTTGTTTTTATCAAGAGGATGAAGTTTCTTCAAAGGAATATTTTTAATATTTGTGTTGAATTCTATTTTGTAGGCCTACGTGACAGGAACGCTACCTTGTTGTCTTCGATCTCTTGTTGCATATTTCAGAGAATTGTCTATGTGTCAAAGAGAACATGAATTTCAGAAAACTCGCCATATTTTGAAAAAATAGTTTTGCAAAACTGATTTGTTAAATCAAAAGTTGTTTTCGTTTCCTTTCCTACTTTCATTTTGTGGACCTCTGACATTCCATCAACAACTGCGACTGAATATTTCTTTTCTTCAACTTGAGTTGAAGTAGCCATAGTTGTAATTTCTTCTGGCTCTGATTACTGCCCTTGGCATTAGAACATGGTATCAGTGGATATATGTTTTCAGGAACAACAATTTTGTCAGGACACACTCGTCATCTTCTTCAGTTTTCTGGTACGCAACTATGACCATACCATGAAGTGTGTCTTTGGCATCTGGCATATCTTCTTGGAAGTCTACATTATCCATGGCGAAATGAATAAATCTTCCTTGTATCTCATTTGGTGGCAGATAAACTCCTTCATTTGCATTCATCTGAAAAATTACAGTCTTGGTTATCTTGTACACAGTGTCCCAAAAACGTGCATAGTGAACTGAAAGCGAGCGAGGTGGAGCAGTGGTAACGCACTGGACTCCATTCGGGAGGATGGTGGTTCAAATCCACCTACGGCCATCCAGATTAAGGTTTTCCGTGATTTCCCTAAATTACTCCAGGCAAATGCCGGGATGGTTCCTTTCAAAGGGCACGGCGATTTCCTTCCCCATCCTTACCCAGAAACTCAGAGCGTTAGCTCCGTCTCTAATGACCAAGCTGTCGACGGCACGTAAAAACCTAAGCTTCATTGTGAACTGAAATTCCAATGCTATGTAAAAAATTCACAGGATTTGAACTTCCAGTCAACTGATGTATAGACAGACCAATGGAAACTTGTAGTGGAAGTTTTCGAGTGTGTCTTCTTTTATTTGATAACCTGGTGACCTGTCTGTTCGATAAACATTAATAGATTAGTGTTTGTGATAAACGACTAACACGAAAATCAATGTCATTAATCCTTTTTTTCCTGTAGTTACAGAACCTTTTCCAGTAAGACACCATTTGGGGGAAAAAATAAGTAAATAGATAAATAAAGAATGAAACCCTAAAGCTTTTCCGGTATTTGATCTGAATCCACTTTCAAACTTCCATTAAAATTCCAGCTCTTAGCACTCAGCGCATATTTTCGTATCACTTTGCAGCTGCAAAAAGCACTTTAAAATCTTCTTCATCGATGTCTTCTTCAAGACTCGCAACAGCTGCATCCTTGGTACACTTGAGAGAAACCCTTTCAGCTTCATTTTTTCGTTTTGTAGTAAAAAATATTATTCCTGGAGCTTGTTCTACTAGAAAGGTTTTGAGTTCTCGTCATACGTTTGGAAGATCGTTCCAATCCATTAGAATGACATACATTTAAATAGGTGTTGTGTGGATTAGCCATACATGTCACATGTCCTTCCTCAAGAAACTTTTCCACAATACTTACAAATTCAGTATTTGAAGCCACTATTGCCGTTGAAGTATGTTTTTCTTCTGAACTTGTGTATGCGTAGGACGTGTGTTACATTTTTGGACCAGCATGCAACATGATACAATATATCAATAGCATGCGCATCTGTAAGACTGATTGCATCACTCAAATTCACGATCCACGATTGATTTCCACTCAACTCAAGAGCCTTTTTTAGATTAGCCCCCTTCATCGTACGAAACATGCCGAAACTGGTGTTTCCGGGTTGCTTTGGAATCATAGAAGAAACAATTTTGTTTATCATATTGTCATCTTTGACGTCGTTTGCAAGACTTAGAGATAATAGGCTCTTATTAGTTTCTCCATCACTGGATGCTTGCTGTTGCCGCAACTGTGGTGCAAATTTTAATGAAAGTCCAGCTCCTGTTGCATTTATTGGTGCTTTATTTAAGCCCACACTACCGGTTTCGGCCTCTATGTTAGGCCATTTTCAAGTGTGACAGACGTTATGCCATAGAGAAAGCAACGTCAAGTCAAGCACCAATAAATGCAACTGGAACTGGAGTTTCATTAAAATAATAGGCTCTTCTGCTTCAGTCGCTTCTACACCTTCTGTCAGAAAATTGTTCTTAAACAGACGCAACTTTTTTTTTTTTTTTTTTTTTTTTTTTTTTTTTTTTTTTTTTTTAAGAGTGAAATTCTCGTAGCAGCGTAGATGCAATTTCAAATTTCATTTGCTTTTCCTTTAGGTTTCTAACTGAAGCATCACCGTCTAATGAGCGAAGTATAAATTGAGACACACCATCTCCCCACTGAGAGCATTTAGTTATGGTTCCTGAGAATTCTGGTAGGTGTTTTCTCCAGGATTTTCATCCACCTTCTCTCTTCTTGCCGTGTTACAAATCATGCAAGTTTCACTGCCCCTTCTTCGTTTTCCTCCGGCTGGAGAATCTGCTACCTGCAACGAATATAGCGACATGTGAGAAGACTATGTAATGGGTTATAATTTAATAAATCTACACATGTATTGACAGAGATATATATTGACAGATATTTTTTGAATTTTTAACCAAAATGGCTACATTTACGTAAAAATTGCTAATAACATAATGTGTAGTACACAGTTAGACTTTTCTTTTGAAAAAAGTAAAATTACAATCTAATGTTGAGGAGCGAAGTTACAAGGCCTTAAGCGCGCGATGACTCCCCATCTGATCCCACGCCCTCCCCCCTCCGTCGCGGATCTGAGATGTCCACCATTACTTCCTCAATCCCTACCTTATAATGAACAAAATGATACCACCCACAATACTGTACCATTAAATTGCACACAGGATGAAAAAAGTGACCTCAAGAAAACTGACTACCTCAGTTTGCGGGTTACAGAATACAGTTGTTACGCGCTACCCACCTATCTGTTTAGTGAAGAGGCCGCATTTCGTGTTGTGGTCTGGTTCATCACTATAACGTCAGAATATTGGCTCATGAAAGGCCTCTGTCTAAACATTATAAGTGAAATTCAGGTGTAGCCTCGTGTATGATTTCTGAATACAATATTTCCCCAGTGATGGATAGGCCTTGACGCATGCAGACTTTCTTGTGTGGTTTTGTGAAGCAATGAGTGTACAGTGTTCATATCGACTACTTCGGCCATTTGAAGGAGACGCTGGTGTTCTTCATTGTGTGTGTGCAATGAACCAGAATATCGTTTACATTTGCGTAGAGCGAAAAATGGCAGCCACATCTATTTGGAATGAACAGATATGCAAACATGGACACTTGTAACGTACCCGTCGTCGTTTTATATAACCTCGTGTCTGGAGTGTCTATTTACCATTCTGTCTACCTCTGAGCCCGGTAACTTGTGCACTGAAGGTGCCCTCCGCAAGCTATTGCAATGTAATATGGCTCCCACACGTTTGTATGTGGAATGACTTGTCTACGCAGGCTTTATCCAGTTTGAGTATACATATGAGTTCCCGCTAAGTGCGAAATAAGCGCGCCCGACAACGTTAATGAAATTTAAGAGTCATACGATTGATCCGCGCAACTGATAACATTAAAAACGCATCTGAACTAATTAATCGGATCCAAGCCGATCGCGGTGGCCGAGGGGACTGAGGCACTCCAGTCACGGTCTGCACGGCCACTACGGTCGGGGGTTCGAATCTCCCCTCGGGCATGAATATTTGTGCCGTCCTTAGTCTTAGCTAGTTCATAAGTAGTTTGTAAGCTTAGGGACTGATGACCCCGTAGTTAAGTCCCGTAAGTTCTACAAACATTTGAATTTGAATCGGATCCAATATACGTACTCAAATGGAACGGATGCAGACCACAGCAAAGAATGGGATTACCAGTGCTGAATAGGGTCATTTGAACATTTAGAAATTGCTTCGACACGCGTATGGGATGAAATCATAACTTATTCACAAATTCTTTAAAATAAATACTATATTATGTTAACTTAAATGCAATTTTTTTTAATATTAAAGATAATTTAAATGCAACCTTTTGTTGCTATCATCCGAATGGGCCTCCTAGCAAGTTATAAAATAAATAAATAAAAATAAAAAATGAAAAAAAAAAGGTTTATCTTATCACTCGCAGGGATATGGAAGGAAGGAGTTTTCTCAGATTTACCGCTATGATTTAACACATTCACACAAGGCATGAAAAGGAAGATTTTCTACGCGACCCATCAAATTTGAATCCGGCCGGCCGTTGAGATCCAGGGGCTGCAAAGTGGTGTGAACGGACACAAAAATATTACTCGAGAATAGGATTTGCATTACTCATCTTCTGATTACTACTAGAACATGACAGGGGATCACAAAATATTACAATGCCTGTCTAAGTGGTTGAACTTATGCGATCAGTGTGGGCCCCACACAAAAACAAGGTTCCTGAAATTTAATTTAAAATAATTACCACCACACTGAATCTACTCTTACTTCTACGAAATTTGGGTATGATTACTTGAATACACCACGTATGGCAACATTATTACTAACCCGTGGGTCTATCATCATAGCACACAATCATAACAAAGCAAACCTAACAAAATGTACGAAAATCTGCCAGTTAACACTAAATTGTACGTAATCACTATAATACTATTGCATGAGCAGGGTAAGCAACTGCAACAGACCCTCTGTTACGAGACTTACTATGTACTGGCCACCATGTGGCACAACGCACACCCTGATCACATTGCACAAAGAAAACCGCCAAAATTCCGAGCTTAATCCTCCACATTTATGCATAAAACAAATCGAAAGCACACGAGGAACAAATTATGACTAATAAAAGACTACCATTGCGCGAACTAGACACACACACTACAGGTTACCCATTTCGCGCACAAAGTCCTAGTTACAAAGAAAATCACTGTAAATTTGAATATTGACTCTCAAAATGAATATGTACCAGAAACAACTACAAAAACCCGTTCAACGAACTAATACTCCCCATGACAATGCAACAAATGACCGACTTACCAGCAACATTAACCCACGACAAAGCACACACCATCTCGATCTGGTTCTATTACGTGAAATCCCCGAAAAATGTTAAATTTGATACCTATTGACTACATCCCCTAACAACCGGTGGTAAAAGCGTGAACATGAGCGACATTGCTGAATATTCTCACCAAATCATTACCAAAACGTCCGCGACAGCAGCGAGCAGCTCTCCTCACGTCCGCACTCCGCCAGGCCAGGAACCGATCTCTTTCTCTCCGTAGGCGCCACCAGAGCCAACCGTCCCCTCTTCAAATTCGCGGGGGCGGAGCGCCCCGATTGGCTGGATACACCGCGTTTTCGTTACTTCACCGCCTTCGCAAACCTATGGCTTGACCAGAACGACCCTCTACTTCAAAGCTCAAACAAAATCTTTGCTTCTAGGCAGTCCTTGCCACCAGTAACTACATAGCCACAACCAAAGATAACAATATTGCCCATGTTACCAACACCCAAAGAAATATTATATTCCAGACGCACTCCCTAGCACACAAGGATGGGGGAAATAGGAGAGTGACTTATAACAGGAAAGATATAAAATAAAGTGTACACCTTTGCCATCTCTGTTTCTACAATTGGTTTCACAGTCTGCAACACCTGTGTTGCAAGCCATTCCCAAGTGAATCAATTCAAATTTCATTCGTTAAGTTGACATAATGAGACATCACAGCAATGAAACGAAATGACAGTCTCGTTTCATACTTTTTCTTTCAATTGGTGATAGTTTCAATTAGGTGTCTTGTTTCGTTCCCGTCCTGTATCGGTTAAAACTGCACCATGACTGCACTGTTCGACACATATAAGGACCAATGTCTAGAGAGAGAAATGAGGTATAGTCCTGCTCTGGATTTAAAATAAATAATCGGAATCGTGTGTATATTACATACATAGGAAAATATGAGGTAAAATCAACCGTACGCGGAGTCTACACAATGTTATTTACGTCTGCACACTCATTAAAATTTCGTGTGATGTTTCCCTCAATCTGATACCGCACAGTCACTGTGACGAAAAACGAAATCTAGTTCTTTATCCATCGAAAATACCAGTCTCAGATGTGCAAAAATCAAATGTTCTCACGGTCTGACAACTATTACTGACCGGAAGCCGCCCGCCTTCGCTTCAGTCGCGCTGAGGGGCGGACTCGCCATTCTTCCCTTCAGATGAACTCGACCGGCACTGCACGTGAGGAACGTGCTGCTCTCTTCACGCGTCGTATTACGCGTCTCAGTTTGCGCCGGGCCCGGTAACAGCGTCTGGGCACGCGCGCGTAGTGTGTGTATGTGTGTGTGTGTGTGTGTGTGTGTGTGTGTCAGCGAGCACACAATAACATAGGCTACACCGCCTACATCAACGTACAGGCACTGATGTCAAGGCAGCCATCTTGGATGGGTGTAGAAACGGAGTTGGGCCAATAAATACGTAGTTTTTCAAATGCCGCTCGCCTCAGTTACATTCTCATTTGAACTCGTTAGGATAGGAAAAATATTACTTAATTTTTCACAAGTGAATACTGAAGGACCGCACGATACGTTCGGTACTCCTCGAGTTGTTAAAGGCGCAGACAGGGAAAATTTGCTTCTATTTTATATAACAGTATGATTTGCTATCCCTAGTTCATCATCATCATCATCATTAGAGACTGATTATGCCTTTTAGCGTTCAGTCTGGAGCATTGTACCTCTAATAAAATTCCTTCATGATCCCCTATTCAATGCTAACATTGATGCCTCGTCTGATGTTATACCTTTTACTTCAAAATCACCGAATCTAAGTACTTTCTTCTCGGTCTACCTCGACTTCTCTTACCCTCCGCGGACGAGCTCATGAGTCTCTTAGGTAACCTTGCTTCTCCCATGCGTGTAACATGACCCCACCATCTCAGTCTTTTCGCTCTAACTGCTTCATCTATGGTGTTCATTCCCAGTTTTTCTTTGATTTCCTCATCATGGACACCCTCCTGCCGTTGTTACCATTTATTACTACCTGCAATCATTCTTGCTACTTTCATATCTGTAACCTCTACCTTGTGAATAAGGTAACCTCTATCCACCCAACTTTCACTCCCATACAACAAAGTTGGTCGAAAGATAGAACGGTGCATTGCTAACTTAGTCTTGGTACTTATTTCCTTCTTGCAGAACAGAATAGATCTTCGCTGAGCATTCACTGCATTAGCTTTGCTGCACCTCGATTCCAGTTCTTTCACTGTTGCCATTCTGTGAGAATATACATCCCAGGTACTTGAAACTGTCTACCTGTTCTACCTTTGTTCCTCCTGTTTGGCACTCAATCTGTTCATATCTCTTTCTCACAGATATTACTTTCGATTTGGAGATGCTGATCTTCATACCATAATCCTTGCTACTCTGATCGAGCTCTGAAATATTAGTTTGCATCCTTTCAATCTAATCGGCCATTAGAACTAAGTCATGCGCATATGCTAGACTGCTTATTTTATTTTCACCTATTTTAATCCCGCCCTGCCAGTCTACTGTCTTCAACATATGATCCATAAATAGTATGAACAACAGTGGTGACAGGTTACAGCTTTGTCTTATCCCTGAAACTATCCTGAACCATGAGCTTAATTTGCCATCTACTCTAACTGCTGCCTGGCAGTCTACGTAAAGTCCTTTAATTGCCTGCAGAAGTTTGCCTCCTATACCATAATCTTGTAGAACTGACAGTAGCTTCCTCCTAGGAACACGGTCATAAGCCTTTTCTAGATCTATGACACATAGATACAATTCCCAATTCCACTCATAGCACTTTTCCATTACCTATTACCTGGCGTAAGCTAAAGATCTGGTCCTGACAGCCTCTAAGAGGCCTAAACCAAAACTGATTTTCATCTAACTTGTCCTCAATTAATACTCGCACTCACCTTTCAACAATACCTGAAAATATTTTGCCTACAACGCTAATTAAAGAGATACCTCGATGATTGTTACAATCTTTTCTGTTTCCTTGTTTGAAAATTGGCGTGATTACCGCTTTCGTCCAGTTAGACGGAACCTGTCCCGATTCCCACGCCTTCTCAATTATCCTGTGTAATCATTTGAGACCTGATATTCCACTGTATTTGACGAGTTCCGGCTTAATTTCATCGACCCCAGCCGCTTTATTGCACTGTAATCTACTGACAATTTTCTCCAATTACTTACTGCAAAAATAATGTAAAAAAAGGATCTACTTAAAATATATGAAAAAAAAAAGAATTAACATTCGTAACTGAAACTTCCTGGCAGATTAAAATTGTGTGCCGGAACCGGGACTCGAACCTGGGACCTTTGCCTTACGCGGGCAAGCGCACTACCGACTGTGCTATCCCGACACGACTCACGATGCCGCCTCACAACTTTACTTCTGCCAGTACCTCGTAATTGTTTATTGCAATTGGGAAAATATTTATTCATTCCTTTCAAAGGTAGACACCATTTTTCTTTCTTCCTTTCTTCCATCTGCTGTACGGTACGAACAACATGCGACACATGGTTCAGAAGATATAATGTCATAAACACAATAAAAAACTGCCACATCATCTGACGAGACTTTATTCATTCACTATATGAGAATGAGAATACTTAGCGATTTGCGACAAACTTTAAACATAGTTTCAAAACTTTATTATACTTTTTCTCGCTGACAAACAGATCAAAATCATCAAAGTAAAAAAGTTTCTCGCTTACTACTTTTTCGCTGTTCATGAAGTAAAAGTACGGGTTTTGGTATGACATAAACATTTATAATTTCTACACTACAAAATTGTACTCGCAGTAAATTGCGAGTATACACGTATACAGTATACACGTACACAGCTGATTATACCTTCGAAATTTTATCACACTGCGACACATAGTTCGTGAGACATAAACCGTCCCATCAAGAATCAGGCTTTAAAAAAGGCAGTGCTGTTGACAAATTTGAACTAACACGGCTGCAGGTGTAAGCTATAGACTTCTGTAGAGCTACAAGGGAAAGGAAGAGAATGAAGTAGTGTTAATCCGACGAGTACGCATTATTTCTCAAAGATCTACCTTTTAACTTCAAGAGACTGCAGTTTACAGTGAGACTTGCGTTTTCACAGAGCAAGCTATTAAATACTGCGGAGTGGATTCAACATTTCTATGTTTTTCACAAGGACAACTTTATGTTCCTTGCTGACTAAGGAATCATATATATTATTTCTCATCGGTGTTTTTTGTGGGTACGATATATCTGCCGTATTACTTACCCGAACTTAATGATTGAGGTATCAGTTTCAAGGTTAAGTTCTCTACTAATGACGAAAAATACACAGATTGTTTAAAAGTATTCTTTTCACACAAAAAACTTTATTTTGAAAAAAAAATTATCATGTTCATACAATCTAAGTTGATACCTGGCGAACGATCGTAAATGCAACGTGTATTTACGGTTGCTCCCATCAGTCACCGCGCCGAGTATCAACTTCGTTTGCGCGGCCAATATAGGCCTAAAAGCAATGTACAAGGTGCCATCTATTGACAATCTGTTTAACTAATATGAACGACAGCTTTTACAGTTGTTTAGATTCTTTATACAAGCCAAAGGCCTTCTTCGATTCAACCATAGTTTATACACGATTTCGGTTCTACACGTCGATGTAAAGCATAGTTTATCACACGATTTAGGTTACACATGTCGATGTAACGACGAAAAATATAAAATTAATTTATTTCATATTCACAGGATATATGACATCAACTGCGCATTGTCAAAGCCGAAAATGTGTACCCACCCGGGATTCGGACACGGGTGTCCCGCTTTCTAGGCAATTGCGCTGACCACTACACCACTGGGGACACAGTGATCATCGCACCTGCATAAGCACATTAGCACGCCTCCCATCAGACACAAATTTCCAGCTCTACCCTGCCCACAGTACTCAAACTCGTAGTCACTATGTACTAATTCCCGTAATAGTAAGATCTCCAAACTTGCCTACCCCTCCTCACTACCGAAAGGATCATTGCCCGTCACTGGCATATTATATGTGGCGTCTGTACCGAAAGAACAGACGTCACTTTCGAGCTTGCAGTTGTTATTCTTTCATATTCACAGAATATATGACAACTGCGCATGGACAAAGCCGAAAATGTGTATCCAGCCGGGATTCAAAACCGGCTCTTATCTATGACATCAGGATAGAGTGCGAATTATTCGCATGGGTCAACTAGTTTATTTATATCAGATGCTGAACAAGTAAAAAGAAATACTGTTTATAGCCAAGTTTTGAATTATATGAATATTTCATGTTGTTGTGGTCTTCAGTCCGCAGACTGGTTTGATGCAGCTCTCCACGCTACCTTGTCCTGTGCAAGTCTCTTCTTCTGAGAATAAGCTCGGCAACCTACGTCCTTTTGAATCTGCTTACTGTATTCGTCCCTCGGTCTCCCTTTACGATTTTTACCCCACACACTTCCTTCTAATGCTAAGTTGACAATTCCTTAATGTCTTAGAATGTGTCCAACCAATCTATCCCTTTTCTTAGTCAGGATATGCCAGAAACCCCTTTTCTCCCCAATTCGGTTAAGCACCTCCTCATTAGGTACGTGATCTACCCATCTAATTTTCATCATTCGTCTCCAGCACCACATTCCAAAAGATGCTATCATCTTTTCATCTGAATTCCTCATCGTCTACGTTTCACCCCCATACAATGCTACGCTTCAGACAAAAGCTTTCCGAAAGGACTTCCTAACTCTTTCATTAATATTGGATGTTAACAAGTTTCGCTTCTTTAGAAACGCTTTTCTTCCCATAGCCATTCTGCATTTTATATCTTCTCTACTTCGGCCATACGAAGTTATCTTGCTACCCAAATAACAAAACTCATCCACCACTTTTATTGTCTCATTACTTAATCTAATTCCTTCAGCATCATCTAATTTTCTGACATTCCATTCCATTACCCTCTTTGTACTCTTGTTAATGATCATCTTATATCTTCCTTTCGAGACACTACCCATTCCATTCAATTGCTCTCCCAGATTTTTTTGGTGTCTCTGACAAATCGCAAAGTTTTTATCTCTACCCATTGAACCTTAATTCTCTCTTCAAATTTCTCCTTGCATTGTTTCACTGCTTGCTCTATATACAAATTGAACAACACTGGGGAAAGGCTACAACCCTGTCTTACTTCCTTCCCAACCTTTGCGGCCCTTTCTTGCCCTTCGACTCTAATAACTGCTGACTGGTTTTTGTACAGGTTGAATATAACTCTTCGCTCCCTATATTTTCCCCCTGCTACCTTCAGAATTTGAAAGAGTGAATTCCAGTCGACATTGTCGAAAGCTTTCTCCAAATCTACAAACGCTGAAAAAGTACGTTTGCCTTTTCTTAGCCTATCTTCTAAGATAAGTCGTAATGTGAATATTGCATCACATGTTCCTACATTTCTCCTAAATCCAAACTGATCTTCCCTGAGGTCGGATTCCACAAGTTTTTCCATTGGTCTGTAAATAATTCGTGTTAGTATTTTGCAACCATGACTTATTAAACTGATAGTTCTGTAATTTTCACACTTGCCTTCTTTGGAATTGAAATAACAATGTTCTTCTTGGAGTCTAAGGGTATTTCCCATGTCTCATACATCTTGTGCACCAGGTGGAACAATTTTTCATGAGTGGCTCTCCTAACGATATCAGCAGTTCATACGGAATATCATCTACTCCAGAGACCTTGATTCGACTCAAATCCTTCAGCGGTCTGTCGAATTCTTCTCCTAGTATCATATCTCCTATCTCATCTTCCTTCACTTCGCCTTCCATTTCTAGAATACTGCTTTCATTTCCTTTGTATAGTCCCTCTATATATTCCTTCCACCGTTCAGCTTTCCCTTCTTTGTTTGGTACTGGGTTTCCGTCAGAGTTGATATTCATACAGCTGCTTTTCTTGTCTCCAAATATCTCTTTTATTTTCTTGTAGGCGGTATCTATCTTTCCCCTAGTTCCCCTACGGTTCTGCATTTGCCCTGTAGCCACTCCTGCTTAGCCAGTCTGCCCTTCCTGTCAATCTCATTTTTCAGACGTTTGTACTCCCTTTTGCCTGCTTCACTTACTGAATTTTTATATTTTCCCCTCTCATCAATTAAGTTCAGTACATCCTGCGTTATCCAGGGATTTCTATTAGGCCTCGTCCTTCTGCCCATACAATACTCTGTCTGCGGCCTTCACTACCTTATTTCTCAGAGCTACCCAATCTACTGTATTACTTTCCCCCGTTTCAGCCAATCCTTGCCTAATACTCCATCTGAAACTCTCAACCACCTCTGGTTCCTTCAATTTGTGCAGGTTCCATCTCCTAACATTTCTACCTTTTTGCAGTCTCTTTTAATCTGCAGTTCATAACCAATAACTTATGGTCAGAGTCTATTTTTGCCCCTGGATATGTCTTACAGTTTAAAACCTGGTTTCTAAATCTATTCCTTACCATCATAAAGTCAATCTGGTACCTTCTAGTGTCTCCTGGCCTCTTCCACGTATACAGACTTCTTTTAAGACGATTAAACGAAGTGTTGGTGCTTATTAAATTGTGCTTTGTGCAAAATTCTACCAAGCGATCTTTCATTCCTTTTTGCAGACCATATTCACCTACCACATTATCATTTGTATTTTTATTACTATTTTTCTTTGTTTGGATCCTGCACTTATAATTTTGTACATAATTGAAGACAGCCTTATTTCTCATATATCCCCATAAATATAAAATGTTTTTTTAGAAAAGAGGAGGCGGACAGGGAGAGAAGGGATAGGAGAAGTACTGACTCTTAAGGCTGAAATAAATGAAGGAATATCCTCACCTGGCTAGCAGTCACACAAGCTGTCATGTTACGAACCAATTAGCTGTCCTGCTTGCTCTTAATTACACGTGATTAACGACACATGCATACTACAATCTTTTTTCATTTTTTTAAACGAAAAAAAAGAAAGAAAAACGGATAGTAAGAAATAAAACTATGATAAGATGAAAAGCAAGAGCCAATAAAAAATCAGTACTATTATGAAAATGACGCAGTAAGTATCAGAAATTACAACATTGAATTAAAAATTAACTCAATAAAAAGAAAAATGTATGATTTAGAAATGACAATAACTGCTCCGTTCAGGAAGCAAATACTAGATAACACAGAAAAACGGGAAGGATGAAGGAAAGACATTCAACTCATAAGTTAAAGCAGCCAACAATCCGAAGTGAACACTACAGTGCTTTACTAGGCATGGTCCTGTTTGGAGGTGGTATGGCATTGCCTTCCCCCGACCTTCGAACTGACTTGCCTAGCCAGTTATAGGGGGACCTAGAGTTTAACGTGAGTTCCGAACCACGATGCTACTCGGTATTTTTCACATGTGCAATACTGCCAGAAGTGAAAGAAGTGGAAAGTGACAGATAATAATGCTAGGATTTAGAATGAAACTTTCACTCTGCAGCGGAGTGTGCGCTGATATGAAACTTCCTGGCAGATTAAAATTTTGTGCCGGAACCGGGACTCGAACCTGGGACCTTTGCCTTTCGCGGACAAGCGCACTACCGACTGTGCTATCCCGACACGACTCACAATGCCGCCTCACAATTTTACTTCCGCCAGTACCTCGCCTCCTACTTTCCAAACTTCACAGAAGTTCTCCTGCGAAACTTATAAGACTAGCACTCCTGGAAGAAAGGATAAGGTTGAGACATGGCTTAGCCACAGCCTAAGGGATGTTTCCAGAATGAAACTTTCACTCTGCAGCGGAGTGTGCGCTGCTATGAAACTTCTGTGAAGTTTGGAAGGTAGGAGGCGAGGTACTGGCGGAAGTAAAGTTGTGAGGCGGCATCGTGAGTCGTGTCGGGATAGCACAATCGGTAGTGCGCTTGCCCACGAAAGGCAAAGGTCCCAGGTTTGAGTCCCGGTTCCGGCACACAATTTTAATCTGCCAGGAATTTTCAAGCTAGGATTTGATTGAGATCGAACCCACGATCTTTGGATTTGTAATCTGGCACTCTACCACTGTGCTACCGAGCGTCACAGTTCAAACATAGTAATTTAAATCTTACAACTTTGCCATTTACGAAACAGTTATGTGATTTAACATTTTTATTTATTTATTTATTTTTAAATACGTCCGTTAGGAGGAGTCCTTCTGTACGAATACATTCGTGAAATCTGCTGTGGAGATTCCGCTGCAACATCTTAGCTGGGATAATGTGGATGTCATCCTAATTCTGTAACTCATCGTATAGACTTATCTCTTGAGGTAACCTCACAAGGAAAAAAATCTCAAAGGGATAAAACTGGCCATCTCGGGGCCGCCCAGGTAATGTTACCAAATCGTAAGATCACACGGTTACCGAAAAATTCTCGCACACATGCCATTGATTTTACTTTACGACAGTGATACGCTACTACATCCCTATTAGGGTGACATTGTCAATACACATTGGTAATAACATTGGATTGTAGGTCCAGGAGAGATCGGTTGCACATAAATCATACTAAGCTGATCTAATGTGAGGTGATGTCTGTCTCATAATCAGCCGGCCGCGGTGGCCGAGCGGTCTGTGGCCTGCCAGTCACGGTCTGCACGGCCGCTGCGGTTGGGGGTTCGAATCCACCCTCGGGCATGTATGTTTGTGCCGTCTTTAGTATAAGCTAGTTCATAAATAGTTTGTAAGTTTGATGTAAGACTGATGACCCCATAGTTAAGTCCCATAAGCTTTACAAACATTTGAACATTTTTCTCCTAATCCTTACATATGCGACGTTAAATTACAGGTTGTAGGAAAGTATCCAGAAGTGTATGCTTAGTTCTGTGAATTATTCATCTACTCTACAAATCATATTTAAGTACCTGGCAGAAGGTTCATCGAACCACGTTTATACTATTCATTTCATCTACTATTCCATTCTCGAATAGCTCGCGAGAAGAAAGAACATCTGGATCTCTCCGTTCGAGCTCTGATTTCTCGTATTTTATTCTGATGATCATTTCTATCTACGTAGGTGGGAGTCAACAATATATCTTTGCATTCGAAGGAGAATGTTGGCGATTGGAGTTTCTTAAGTAGACCAGCGCCCTGTATCGTGAGAATACAAAACGGGCTGCCCCTCATTGGACTCTTTCGATGGCTTCCGTCACACAGTAACATATATTTGTCTGTGCTTCCGTCAAACCAGTGGAGGTCTAAGGGGGGGGGGGGGGTGGCGGACCGCTCCGGGCCTCCGGTCTTGGGGGCCCTTCAAATACCTAGAAAGCAAGGTTTTTTTGGGCGGAGTGGGGGGGGGGGGGTTGCCTGATATCTCGTACTGCTGGGGCCTCCAAATTTCGAAAGCTATTTTTTCAGACTGCCCTGAGCCTCTCGTCCTGTGGAGGCCTTCAATTCTTTTTTATAGTAATAAATGTATTTGCAAGTGGACGGTAGGGGGGGGGGGAGGGGCGAGGGGAGCTCATTTGCTTTCTCCGCCACTCACCAGATAAAGATCCCACACTGGGCAGCAATACTCCAAATGAGGACGGGCAAGCGTAGTGTATGCAGTCTCTTTAGTAGTTTTATTGCATCTTTTAAGTGTTCTGCCAATAAAACGCATTCTCTGATTCGCCCTTCCTACGACAATATCTACGTGTTCTTGAAGTCTCATGTAATAGTAATTCCTAGGAATTTAGTGGAGTGTACGGCCATCACATTTGATTGATTTACCTTGTAAACCAAGTATTTCGTTAGCACCACTGTCCATTGTTCAGATCACAACAACAACATTAAATGATGACGTACGTAATAAAAAGGGCAGACCTATTAATCGGGATCATAACAAATCGAAAATGGGAGACATTTGATGAAATGGAAGTGAAATGACCAATCTCTGTGGCAGTTTGGCAACGGGAAACGGTTCGGGCGTGACGTTGAGTGCTATGATTGGAAAAAAAAAAACAGCACCGGACCTTGAACTGTCAACTAGCGAATAATCTTAATCATACTATAACCACGTCGGATTGCTTCACTTCGCCAGTAAAAGCGGGGCTCGTCGCGATATTATGAGGTATAGCATAACTTTTTTGGAGCTCCTTATATTAATAACCATTTTTATTGGGTAGTCGAGAGAGAAAATCGAATCACTGGGTGGTAATAATGCTCGTTTAGGGACCAGTTTACGTCTGTGGCTCATTCCAGACGGTTCCATAACATCCGGACACGCGTGACATGGGCCAATGTGTAGTTAACCCCTGTCCATCTCGCCCCTGGTCCGCAGCGTACGAAAAAGGAACGAGCGTCGCGTGCCGTTAGGAGGACGAGGAAGAGGCGGCCGTCATTGGAGTGCGGCTGTCTGGCCGCGATGATGCAATAGAGAGAGCAGTAGCACTGAGCAGTGAGCAGGTCGCCAGCCGGCAGTCTCGTGCGCCGCTGTGCGCATGCGCGGCGCTGCCCGCTGCACGTGGCCGCGGCGCCGCGTGACCGCTGCCACGTGACTCTGGCCCCTCCCCTCCCCCACCCCTCCTCTGCCTGCAGGCAGAACAAAGGGGCGGCCAGTTCCCGGTCAGCACTCGGCGACGGGGACTCCCAGCACTTTGCAACGCCGGCACCTGCCGCAAAAAAGAATCCCGCCCATTCCCTGCAGGCACGCGTCTGTCTGAGCTTCCTGGAGGCAGACAGCGTCATCCGGCCGCCGGCATCTGCGGAGTAGAGATGGGAAAACTGAAACATCTGACGGTTTCGAAACGAATGAAACCGTACCATCTGTGGTTTCGAAACACTGTTTCGAAACCATGAAACCGCGAAGCAATGTATGTTTTGTCATGAAATCTTCGTTCTAGGAGGGCAATATTTTTCACTATGTGGACAAGGGTACATACAACAACCTGTCAACCATAGAATATGTATTTACTTCTTGGTCTGTACGGAACATGTTGATAAAGATTTTCTCCCGCGTTGTTGACGTTGCCAACATAGTCACACGAGGCCGCCGGTATGGTAGTTAAAAGTTTACCCCGATAGGAACTCACAAACTGCAATACGGTACGCATATTACAGTGATGGATCTTAAATGCTACTTTCTATACATACTACATAAATTATAGGGAATAAAGGGCACATAAGTAATGCTATGGAATTACAAAAATAATAAAGTAAGAGGCAAGTTCACCACTTGTACGTCTTGACCGTTACATCACCGCCGCAATTCTTTCAACATGAGTGTCGAAACATTATAACGACAGTAGGTAACTTCGTTTTCGCTCATAAGAAACCAACTCTTCAACACGAGATTAAATATGCGATCTACCCTTGTTAGTATAAAAAATGTCATTTCAGGCTTCATGTTGTATCTTATTTTAAAGAATGTAGTTTCACTCGTGTGTCTTTAATATGATAGATAAACCTAGAATTTAACTGGTTTTTCAATGCAAATAGTGAACGTTGTTTTAGTGTTCTTTTACATTTATGAAGCATACACCGGTGTTGCGAAACCAACATGATACCGTGAAACCGATATGAAATGATGAAACCGACACGAAACCGTGAAACCGACACGATACCGTGAAACCAACAGGAAGAAACGGTTTCAGTGTATCGATAATCGACCGCAAATGTGATCCGAAACAGAACGGAATGAAACCGCATGGTTTCGAAACCGTGAAAGATGCCGGTTTTGGAACACTGAAACTGTTGTGTGTATCGAAACCTGGTTTCGAAACCATGAAACCGTAGCCAACTCTACTGCGGAGCTAGCGACAGCTCTTCCTGCGACGCTTCCTACGTTAACCCTGTGATGCATGAATTATTAACAAAATAGAGGAAAAGTCTGTAATGGTGCTCATATAGTAAAGAAGAATGTCTATTGTCATAAAATACAAAAATTTATTGAAATTTGCTATTTGAAAGGAAAAAAAAATACTCATGCACATTGAAGTGGGCACTGTGCACTTGAGCCCTTCTTAGTCCATTTTGTGAGTTTTTCCTTTTCATATGGAAACGTTCGAAGCAATTTGGACGTAGAGGCTCCTTGCATTTAGTGCATATGTTCAACGCCTCTATTTGTGAAATTTGTGGAATGCTCTCCAATTTGTGGAAGGCTCGCTGCCCTTCACACTCGTCATCTTAACTTCGGGTGAAAAACTGTTGCCTGTCAGTTCAACTTGCAACACCTACTGTGCATCGTCTGTCAGTAAGGACCGCACGAATTGACTCCATATACTTATGACTCTAAAAATTATTTAGAATGCTCAGAAATGCTTCCAATAACAGCCGTCCACACTATGCACCACAGGGTTAAGGCGGCCTGCCCACGGTCAGTAAAGCCCTATTCAAAACAGATCTCCAGCTACCTTAACCTTGCGTGACCAGATTTCGAAAATCAAAATACGCGTCACATAGGGGAATCGTTGATTGTGAAACCAAATGTTGCCTTTACCCGCGGTGTCATGATTGTTATCCCTTCTACATCTACATCTACATAGGATACTCTGCAAATCACATTTAAGTGCCTGGCAGAGGGTTCAGCGGACCACCGTTATACTATTTTATCTCCCATTCCATTCTCGAATTGCGCGCGGGAAGAAAGAACACCTGAATCTCTCCGTTCCAGCTCTGATTTCTCGCATTTTATTCTGATGATCATTTCTACCTATGTAAGTAGGAGACAACAATATATTTTCGCATTCGGAGGAGAATGTTGGTGATTGTAGTTTCGTAAGTAGCCCACGCCGCAGCGATAACCGCTATTGTTGTAATGATTGCCATCCCAGATCTTGCATCATTTCCGTAACGCTGTATCCCCTGTATCGTGACAATACGAAACGAGCTGACCTTCTTTGGACTCTTTCGATGTCCTCTGTCAAACCCACCTGATACGGATCCCACACTGGGCACCAATACTCCAAAAATGGACGGACGAGCGTAGTATTTACAGTTTCTTTAGTAGTTCTGTTGTATCTTTAAGGGTTCTGCCAACAAAACGCAGTCTCTGGTTTGCGTTTCCCACGACATTATCTACGTGTTCTTTCCAATTTAAGTCTGAAGTAATAGTAATTCCTAGGTATTTAGTGGAATTTACGGCCTTCACAGTCGATTGATTTATCTTGTAAACAAAGTTTAACAGATTTCTTTTCGTACTCATGTGGACAACTTCTCATTATTTACAGTGAATTGCCATTTTTTACACCATACTGATATCTTATTCAGATAGTTCTGCAGTTGGTTTTGATCTTCAGATGAGTTTACTAGACGGTAAATGACGGTGTGATCTGCAAACAACCTAAGAGAGCTACTTAGATTTTCTCGCAAATCGTTTACGTAAATAAGGAACAGCAGAGGACCAATAACACACTACACTGTGGAAGTCCGATATCTCCTCTGATTTAGTCGATGCCTTACCATCGATTACTACGAACTGTGTCCTCTCTGACAGGAAATCCCCTATCCAGTTGCAAATTTGAGGCGATATACCACAACCACGCAATTTGATTAAAAGCCGTTTGTGAGGTACGGTGTCGAAAGCATTCTGGAAATCAAAAAATACGGGATCAATTTGCATACCATTGTCGATAACACCCATCACTTCGTGTGAGTAAAAAGCTGGATGTGTTTTGCATGAACGTTATTTTCTAAATCCGTGTTGACCTTGGACCAATAGATCATTCTGTTCGAGGTAATCCCTTAAAACGAATACTATGTAATGGCCTCGATGTCACTCATTAACGCAGATATAAACACACCAATTAATGCACAGACGCAATGTAGTTAGTAAAAAAAGCGATTGTTTCTTTCTCTCTCCCTTGTTATGTTCCCCACAACCCGAAGTTACCGGGTCGTATTTGGTGGACTCCTATTTTACGTTTGCTTCTTTTTCTTTTTTAGTACTATAAGTTGTGTGCAGAAAGTGCGACGTTTGAGTATAAAGCTAAAGCAGTCAACAAACCGAAGATTGGTTTGAACACCACAGTGCTTTACTAGGCATGGTCCTGTTTGGAGGTGGTATGCCGTTGCCTTCCTCCGACCTTCGAACTGACTTACCCAATTATAGGTTCCGAACCACAGTGCTACTTGGTATTTTTCACATCAACAACATTGGCAGACGGGAAAGAAATGGAAAGTGACAAAAATCCTTGAACCTGCCGAGGATTGAACACGCGACCTTTATATTCGGCGTCTTACTCGCTACCACTGCGCTACCGACCTGTTTGAGTATAACACCCGAAAAAGGTGGTGCAGTGATAACACACTGGACTCGCATTCGGGAGGACGATGGTTCAAATCTGTCTCCGGTCATCCAGAATTAGGTTTCTTTTGATTTCGATAAGTCACTCCTGGTGAATGTCCGAATGTTTCCTTTGAAAGAGCAAGATCGATTTCCTTGTCCATCCTTATTATTAAAAATTCGAGTGTGAGCCAGCGTCTAATGACCACGGTTCTCTCTTCACTTATAATTTTCACATGGTTCACTTCCTCAAAAAGTTGATTTTCACATCTTTCTTAACAAAATATCTTCATCAAACTCTGCTGAAGATTTAAGGTTTTACTGAGCAGATTTCCAAAGAAGATTATGGTTGAGCTAATACCAGTTGAATGTTTTCAGGACGTGAAATGGATAATTATTGACAATTTTCATAGTTACAAAAGCTGCGCATGTTATGTGCAGGCATTACGTTATAGCAAACGAAGATTAAAAATTATGCCCTATTCACTCTGAATTATAGCTTATTTTCTTACTTATTTGATTATGGCCACATTTGTTTGCCATTTAGTCACGCTGTACACTGCCTTGAAAACACGTTATTTCCAAATATGTGGTGTGGTCAATAGAAAACGGGGCAATATACGTCCCGTATATATTTTGTCGGGACAACGAGACACTGACGCTAAATAAGGGTCGATCCCGTGAAATAGGGGCGTCTGGTCACCCTACCTTAACCCTGCAGTAGCCGCGCGACTTTCCACCCCGCCAGTAGTCGTTCACGGACTGGCAGACCGCATGGCATTCAGTAGTTTTAGTAGCAAGTGTCGACACAGTAATGGAGAGTATAAGATTCACTTGCAGCTTTTTACGTCGATGCCTTTGACAGAGCTGTAAATTCTGTCGAATTTCACTGAAATACTAGGTTTCATAATACGCTAAACCTGTTGCATTTCGTGAAAAAAAAAATTTGCTTATTTGTATGAAAGCACTGGTTATTACAGTTTCAGAGTTTCTACGATACAGTCACACTCTTGGCTTTTTGAATTTTTCGGACAATCGACACTTTCATGTAGGGTTACCATACATACGTTCATCATAAAAAAAGACGACAGTTCATATAAAAAAGAGGACACTTTATTGTTAACATGATGTAATTTACAACTGTATTAATGAACCACGTAAAACTATTACAAATACTACAAACTGAAACAGTAACCTTGCGTGGTTATTGTAGAGAAACAAATATGAACCATGACAATTTATTCATCATCATGTCACTATTATGCCTCTCATCTTTGCAGAAAGTAAATCGCAATGCAACAGTAGTTTTTGATTGACTAGTTTTACATGGTAAAGGAAAAGTAAAGTAAACAAACGCACATGTTACAAAAGTAACTCAATGCAGCAAACTGTCGAAACGATTCAGTAACACTCTGCAATTTATAATTTCTAGGACGAGCTACTATCATATGTAACACTGTGTATACAAGCAGCTAAAACTTGTGGTAAAATTTTGATCAGTTTGATAGATAATGGGAAAAACAAGGTATTTACCTGATCAGCTACACTATGCATTTAAGGGGTTAACTCATAAAGTCTTGCAAATATTTCAACTCATCTTAAATGACTTGGTTTCTGACGTGCATTCAAACCCTTTCACTGTATTATTAGTAATATATTCACATTATCAAAAATTTTGTGCCTTAATTTCCTTTGCAATGTATTTAAGTAGAAAATCCAATGATCTTCTAACGTCAAACCACTCAATGACAAAATTCCGATTAGCCGAGCACAGTAATTCTAGTTCAGAAACATCCGATTTCTGCCTAAAGCCTACAATAAATTGATACAAAGATCGCAATTCAACATTATTACAACTCAAACATCATTCAACAAGTCATGCACTAACGATTTTCATCCACTTTGAAACCACACAAAGAAATATAAAATAAGTAACACAATGTTGACTTTCGTTTTTACGAACAGGTGTTCGTAATATTACTTCTGTTAGATATTTTATGTATCTCATCGACACGAGCGATGACTGCAGACGACATGCGAGGCAGACACTACACTATCAAAAAAACTTCTTTCCTCCACAAAAAGAGTCTTCATGAACTGAATAATTACTGATTTCCCTTGAATAAGACGATAATCGGATTTCGAAGCATGGTTCGCAGAATAATATTGAAATGCAGAATATTTTTAAGTTTTCTAACCTATGGCGGCCCGCAGGATAAGGGTTAAAAAATGAGTATCGTAGGAAAAGCAGGTATCAGACATATGCGGCATTCATCTGTGAAGAGAACTTTACACGCAAGTTTTTCCAAAGTTCATTCTCGGTGACTTTGGCCCCACCGGGACCGGGCCTTTCCATGGCCGTCTAGAACACAACTCTTGCGGATTCTTAGACTGGTTTGACACTCCCCTCGTGGTGGCCCTAATCTCATGGTGTTGAACCCAACAAACACTATTTTTGGCAGGCGTTTCCATAACAAATGGCTGCAAGCATTCGTACACGTTTTGTGTTTTCAAAATGTTCAAAAGTTTGTACAGCTTATGGGACTTAACTACGGGGTCATCAGTCCCTAAGCTTACAAACTACTTATGAACTAGCTAAGACTAAAGACGGCACAAATATCCATGCCCGAGGGGGGATTCGAACCCCCGACCGTAGTGGCCGTGCAGACCGTGACTGGAGCGCCTCAGTCCCCTCGGCCACCGCAGCCGGCTTTGTGTTTTCCCATGTAAGCATCGTGACAAGAGTTTTTTGTCACTTAGGTCCATGTACATGGGCTTAATTGCCTCCAGTACTGCAAACGCTAGGGAGTGGCGGAGTGCATAAACTTGACCATTTTCGAATGCTTTTTGTGCCAACACCATGAGCCTACATCACTGTCACAAAGCGATTCTGTGGATTGTCATCTGTAGAAGCTTTATGGAAGAAGGTAGGCTGCTTTTCTCATCTCCTTGGTTTCTTCTTCTGGCTAAACCACAATAGAGTTGCAGCTTGTCCATTTCTTCCACAGTGAGACGACCATGATCACAAATAGGTCTGCCATCGCTGAGCTTTTTCCTCTCATATCTTTTATCAACTTACGTAAACGTGTCCCCATCCTCTTTTCCATGTGTCCATCACACTCTAGTTTTTCAATTTTTATAGAGTTTTCATAAGGCATAGGTTCCAACACATTTTCAAATCCTTTTGAGTCTCCGTCTCTGAGATACTTCACATACGGCACACCATAATTCTCTCCTGATCTTTCAAATGTTCTGAGGACTCCCTCTGATTCCATTCCACCACTGTATCCAGCAACATTTTTTAACACATATACCGGTATGTCCCTCACTGCTTCCTTTGCTGGAATGGCAGTGTTTTGTCAAACATTCATTGCCCACCAGCTTCCCATTTTCTAGAGATGTTGCTGTGACAACGCCAATCAGTAATAGATGGCCAGTCGTCTGACATGTCCCGTCAAAGACAGCAGCTATGTCAGTGTCACCTTCATTGCACGCTACTGTCTCCTCGACTGCTTTCTTCGTAGACACAGCATTCACATGACTAAGGCTGTCAACAAGTAGCTGTGTGTACATCTCAAACCTTGGACGTGGGGGCAAATCCATGATAATGAAAGACGGCCGTCTGTCGTCTTCCATATATTTTTATGTATATTTCTGTAAAATTATAATTTATTTAATGTCGTTAGATTATCATTTTATTAAAACTTGAACTCCACTCTTTCAAGGCTTGAGGAATAGCATTTTTATTTAATGTGTTAAAATATTAGTTAATATTGCTAGGTTTTTCTTATTTTGTTATGTTAATTATCATATTAATCAATGGGGCACAAGTACGGCTTCTCCGCTACGCCACTGTCCCTGTGAGAATGTGCAGTTGTTTTACCTTTTAGTGTGTGCGAGAATCTATCGCTGTTTGAATGTGGGGAGTGATAGCTCGCTTTGCATCGTTCTCTCTGGCTCAGAGCTAGTTAGCGATGAGAGTTGAGATGTTCTAGGAAGGTATTGAGTTGTCTATTAGTGCCAGTCCAAAAGCACATTATGTTTTCCACATATCTGTACCAATTTTTAATTTTATCACTGAGGAGCTCATTATGGGATATGAAAACTGGGTAAGTCTTGCAGTTTATAACCTGGTTCCGGAATCTATGTCTTACCATTATAAAATCTATCTGATACCTTCCGGTGTCTCCTGGTCTCTTCCACGTATACAACCTTCTTTTGTGATTCTTAAACCACGTGTTTGTTACGATTAAATCATGTTCCGTGCAAAATTCTGCCAGGCGACTTCCTCTATCATTCCTCCTGCCCAGTCCATATTCACCTACTATTTTTCCTTCTCTTCCTTTTCCTACTACCGAATTCCAGTCTCCCATCACAATTAAGTTTTCCACTCCCTTAACTGTATGAATAATTTCCTTTAGATCCTCATATATTTCTTCGATCTCCTCATCATCGGCAGAGCTAGTTGGCATATAAACCTGTACTACTGTTGTCGGTGTTGGCTTCGTATCTATCTTGACGATGATAATGCGATCACTGTGCTGCTCATAGTAGTTTACCCGCATTCCTATTTTCTTATTCATTATTAGTCCTACTCCTGTGATACCCCCAACTGATTTTGTATTTATAATCCTGTACTCACCTGACCAGAAATCCTGTTCATCCTGCCACCGAACTTCACTAATCCCCACTATATCTAACTTCAACCTATCCATTTCCCTTTTTAAATTTTCTAATTTTCCTACTCGATTAAGGGATCTAACATTCCACGCTCCGACCCGTAGAATGCCAGTATTTTCTTTCCTGATGACGACATCCTCCTGAGTAGCCCCGCCCGGAGATCCTAATGGGGGACTATTTTACCTCCGGAATATTTTACCCGAGAGGATGCCATCATCATATTTTCATACAGTAGAGCTGCATGTCCTCGGGAAAAGTAACGGCTGTAGTTTCCCCTTGCTTTCAGCCGTTCGCAGTAACTGCATGGCAAAGCCACATTAGCTGATGTTACAAGGCCAGCTCAGTCAATCATCCAGACTGTTGCCCCTGTAACTACTGAAAAGGCTGCTGCCCCTCTTCAGGAACCACACGTTTGTCTGGCCTCTCCACAGATATTCCTCCGCTGTGGTTGCACCTACGGTACGGCTATCTGTATCGTTGAGGCACGCAAGCCACCCCACCTCGGCAATGTCTGTGGTTCATGGGAGTGGCTACAATCTCAATAATGTTAACATAGTTTTTAATTAAGTAATATTTGGAATGTAATGTGTTTCACCTTGTTCAGTTGCAAATTACACTATAAAAATATTAAAGAGGCCACTGATTACGTAAACATAAGTCTACATGGCAACAGATGATTTTTTGCAATTGCAGCAAATGTCATATGCGTAGACCGAGTAATCTGTCTCTTGTATCTTTGTTTACCATCTTTGAGAACCTAAGCAATAACGTCTTTGTCGACGCCTGTCAACAATTTACCTGATGATGACCTAATCAGCCGAAAACAAGTTTGTAAATAAACAAAAAATTAGTAGAACAGAAACAGTTTGTGTGTTTTCAACCTTAAAAATTGTAAGTGCATTATCCCAACAAAAAAGATAGTATGCAAAATACAAATGACATATGAATTTCATAAGATCTCATATTATTGAGTTATATGTTGTAGAATTGTATAATTTTTCAGGTATATATTCATTTGTATAAGTTCTATATGTCTGTAAAATCTTTTTCGAATGCAATCAGTAGTAAAAAAAGTAAAAGATTAAAACCTGGTGCGTGATATGGCGGTTTTCCATTAATGTTAGTGTTTATGTCCTCATATCTTATGAATTACGTATCGTACGGTGATATAATTTCGAAGGTACATTCAACTATATGTGTGTATACTGTCTGTGAAATTTCCTTTGACTACAATTTGTAATGTAGAAATTATTAATTGTAACGTAACACCGAATGCCGTAATTGTAGTCCATGAAGACGGAAAAGTAGTAAGCGAGAAACTTTTTTTCTGTCATAATTTTGCTACGGTTGTCAGCGAGAAAAAGTTTAATAAAGATTTGAAATTATGTTTAAAGTCTGTTGCAGACGCTAAGTAGTCTCGTCGCATTGTGTGACTGTTTCCGGCAACTCCTATTGTTTATGACCTTACAGCTCCTGAACCATGTATCATATGTGGGTTTTACCATCACACAATTGGTACCTCACCGTAAGGAATATGTGTACCAAATTTGGTTGAAATCGGTCCAGTGGTTTAGGAGGAAATGTGCAACATTGTCGCGTAATGCAGCAGTTTTTCTTGCATCACATTGTTTATGATGTCTTATCTCGTGGACTATGTGTTGTACGTGATTCTTAGACTTCGGCTACCGTTCTCATGGACTGAAGCTTACGTGTGCAAAATTTCATAAAGATTGAAAAAGAACTGAAATTTGTATGCAATCCGTACACACAAACGCACGGACAGTCTGCTTTCTGTGTAAAGAAGGAACAGTAGGGGCCCTATAACACATCGTTGGGGAGTGCTAGATAACACATCAGGTTTACTCGGTGACTACGCACTGATTCCTTTCTGACAGGAAATCGCGAATCCGGTCGCACAACTGCGGCGATATTCCACAAGCATGCGATTTGTTTCAGTCTTCATATATAAGGTTTTTTATTCACCGCTCATTACAGCCGACAGTACCGGTAATGATATATGCATTTCCGCGGACTTAAAAAAACATTCTTTCGTCTAATCTGAATTTATCTTCAACACAATAACAACAACGAATACATAGAAGCCTAGAAACAGAAGCATGCACAAGAGTGCGTATCCGGAAACATTGCGCAGTGTTACTGATCGCCTGTGAGTCGTTTAATGGTCTACGATTCCTTCCAAGGTAGTGAGGCAAGGCTTTGTGGCGACTCGTCTGAAGGCCACGAAGCTGCTACATTGGGGTGTTGCAAGAATGCTTGCGTCGTATATCTGGAACTTCAGCGGGAAGCTAATGTGGTTTTAAGTCATGGTACGGTAGTTTCAATCGGTCACTGAATGGCAACGACAAAAGACAGAAATGTGAAACCTTCACCCAATAAAAGAAAAACTCCACGTTGATGTTACATAATTTTCATTGTTGTGCGCATGTAAGCAAATAATGACGCAACAATGAAATGAAGCGATTTACACAGCTGCAGCAGGATTTTATGGGGATGGGCATTATGCGCTTATTTTAACGTTTTACTTATATTGTACTTGTGAGATCGATAATTCGATAGTTGCTGATGTTGATGCTAGTGATTTTCAAGACCTTAAGCTCAGCATGAGTTTCTTAGAGAAAATTTCACGCTGTATCGAATAAACAGGGTAGATAAATGCTCCTTTATGTACAGAGACTAGATGAAAACACTGCGTTGCCCGGGTATTTATTTATTTATACAAGCCTTGAAATAGTAATTCTCATATCCCTTTTCTCTCCGTCAATCTCCTTTATTCTAATAAAACGTTACATTTATGGCAGAGTATATAATAAATAAAGCAGTATTGTGTAATGTACAGAATTATAAGCACAGTATACAAAGAAAGAAAGATAATAATCAAAATATAAATGATATGTAACATTCATACATTAATTTAATTCCAAACTTGACTATGAACAATATTTCTCGTTCCTTGTACCACAGCTAGTATGAATAAATTCTTCGGCGAACCCTACCCTGAGAAAGGGACATAAGTTATCCGCGTGAGAAATATACACATGTGAAATTATCTCCGCAGTATTTAGTAAATTATCCTGTGATTTATTAATCATAATATAAATTGCAAGCCCTACTGGAAACTGCAGTCTCTTGAAGTTAAAAGCTAAATCTGTCACAAATAGTGGATATTCATTGGATGTACAAGAAGTGTATGTCTCTCGCCTGTGCGCATCAAATTCAAAGTTATCGACAGTACTGTTAGCTCTCAGGAATTTCCTTCAGCTGACTGGACTACAGAAATGTATTAAACGAGGTGCGTGATGTGATAGTTTTTCACACATCTCAGGACCTGGACGCGATTTCAGAGAGCAGAAGCCGTTAAAAGAAGGCAAGGGAAAGGTCTTCCACCATTAACCCTTTCACTCCGGCGCCGTCCGCTGTGGACGAGCGCCAGTCGCGCCCGGCCGTGCCCGCTGTACGGCGCATTTTCCGCACTCCCCACGGCGCTACTCTATCCTGCTTTCACACTCCCAGTGTTATCGCAATTATTGGACTTTATACTATATATTTATTAGGGAAAATTCATTGCGAATAGAAACAGTTTTCTTCCTTTTTCAGATAATTGGCGTAATTTTTTCGTAAATTCTAAAAAATCCAAGTTTTGGATTCAGTTCTGGTGGGGTGTGGACTTTATTATTATAAACGCATATTTCGCTTGTTAAATAATATTTATTTACAATTGCTTTACGTTACATTTCAGTAGTATTACATTACGAGAATAACATTCCACAGTGTTACATTTCAAAATTCTCTTCTGTGTGGTAAATCTTGAAGCAGGGGAAGG
The DNA here is from genome assembly GCA_026315105.1 of Locusta migratoria. Classification (NCBI taxonomy): domain Eukaryota; kingdom Metazoa; phylum Arthropoda; class Insecta; order Orthoptera; family Acrididae; genus Locusta; species Locusta migratoria. The sequence goes on from CM048746.1 coordinate 569,580,971, forward strand.
CGCAAAGTGTCGAATTGCATTCCTTTCAACACGTTTTAGTCTGCTTCCGCTTCTTCTGCGCTCTACAGACAACGCAAGTTCTGTAGCTGCTCCACTCATCAGGTAGGTGAGGCCCTGCTGTCAGTCTCGACGGACATTCTGATCTTTATCCTCCGCTCGATCTTCTTTTACCACTTTATATTTTTCCAGGATTTCCTAAATGACTCCCATTTGTCAATGGAACAGCAGGAGTCGCACATGTACGTGATGTAGAAGCAGCTACAATAGGCGTTTTATGTTCATCGTCAGATTCGGACGATGATTCACTTTCATCCTCAAAGTCACTACCCAGTATTAAAGGGTAAAGCAGTCAACTATCCGAAGATTGGTTTGAACACCACAGTGCTTTACTAGGCATGGTCCTGTTTGGAGGTGGTATGCCGTTGCCTTCCTCCGACCTTCGGGGACCTACAGTTTAACGTGGGTTCCGAACCACGGTGCTACTCGGTATTTTTCACATGAGCAATACTGCCAGAGGTGAAAGAAGTGGAAAGTGACAGATAAAAATCCCAGGTCCCGGCGGGGATCGAACCCGCGACCTTTGGATTTGTAGTCTGGCACTCTACCACTGTGCAACCGAGGCGAGGGAAAGAAAATGTTCAAATGTTTGTATAGCTTAAGGGACTTAACTACGGGGTCATCAGTCCCTAAACTTACAAACTACTTATGAACTAGCTAATCCTAAGGACGGCACAAATATCCATGCCCGAGGGGGGATTCGAACCCCCGACCGTAGTGGCCGTGCAGACCGTGACTGGAGCGCCTCAGTCCCCTCGGCCACCGCGGTCGGCTTAGGGAAAGAGCTTCCTCCACAGTTATCTCTTCTCTGCCATATCACTTCTAGTAGAAACTGAGGTTAACAACACAGATATAAACAACGAGGGAAACGAGCAGTACAACTCAAGCGAAACCAACGCTTTGAAACTGGATGCAACTGCCATCTAGTTAACTACAGACTATCAACAAAGCCGGTACATGGTGCATAAGTCAAACTTCCACACAAGTCGAGTGTAGTGCAGCGCAGAAATATGACGCGAGGCGGAACTGCTACAGCAGTCCACAGTCTGGGCGGCACAGGCAGCACTCGGCTGCTGCACCAGTCCACCGGCTGTGGAGCACATTCGCTCCCGACTTCTGCAGAAGGTCACCGTAGCGAAAGGGTTAACATCAGCAGGAGATGACCGTCATCTCCGGTTAACAGCCCGTTGAGACAGGAGGCTGAATGCAACTCGGCTGCAACGCACCCTCCAGGTAGCAACAGGACGCGCAATGTAAACACGAACGGTCCGAAATCATCTTCTACATCTACATCTACATACATACTCCGCAATTCACCGTAAGGCGCGTGGCGGAGGGTGTGTGGCCTCTACGCACTAAGGCCTATGGCGTGTGTCCCATTAAAACCACGACACCGTTTAGCCAACACCACGTAGAAGAGAAGGCCTCACAGCAGGCCGTGCCCACGTCACATGTAAAGGAGGCCGCGGCCGGCAGCTCATTGGCTGTCCGCTGGGGCACGCCCACCGCCTCGTACCAGCCGGCCAATGAGCTGGCGGTCGCGGCCTTTACGTGTGACGTAGGCACGGCCAGCTGTGAGGCCTTCTCTTCTACGTGGTGTTGATTTCGCGAGCAGAAACTGGGCAGAGCAGCATCGGGATTGGTGTCGTAACGAATGGCGCCACGTTCTGTTCAGATGAGTCAAGATTTTATCTTGGGCCCTACAATCGTCGTTCCCTCATCTGGAGAGAACGTGGAAATCGGAATATACCAGCTTATGTGCAGGAAACATCACCATACCATGGAGGTGGACGAATAGTGTGGACAAGCGCCAGTATTGGCGGACGTACGGAGCTCTATGTTATTCGGAATGGCGCTTTGACTGCTCAGAGGTGTGGAGATGCTTCTATAACGTTGCCCTTGCTTCGTATGATGCCATAATTGTTAAAGTAGATGCCGCGATTATATTTTTTTGTACAAGGAATTGATGGTACCGAATGTTTGAATCTGAAATAAGTTAGTTAAAGTACAGCAGAAAATGAACATTAAAGCAAATAAACCGCGGGTTGCATATTAAAGTCGGGCAACATACAAGCAACAGCACCTTATAAGACTTATGGAAAGCATCTAGCTGGATCCTGCGCTTCGTATTGTAGTAGCTGGAAATGATAACTTTTACTTAATGTACATGAACGTTGGAGATACTTTCCGTAGGAGATCAATGTTCAGACTGTTCACTTCGCTTTTCATTGTTGTGTGACCGTGGGTGGAACATGAAGTTACTGGTAATGATAGAATTAAAAAAATAAAAAAAAAGATCGGACTTCGTGAAATTACAAAAGAAATGACTGCAGGTTCTAAATTCAAGCAAAGTATAGTATAAGGATGATTGATTGATTGAAATTTTGCACCCAATGCGAAGCGATTGTAATGGCGTCTGAACATTAACTATTACGGACGTAGAGGAGCTGAAAACAGTAGAAAATAAGTATTTGACGTGGAGGGATTCATTTAAATAAAAGCCAAAGAGAGGGGATTATTTTAAATATATTTATATAAGTAATATATTTTTACAACATCTTGCACAACAATTACTTACATTGAATGGATACATGAATGGAAGACGTCGGTACAGAACGAACATAGACAAGACAGTGAGTAAAACTATTATCTCGGTTCTATCTTCTCACTTGTTTTTAAGTTAAAAAAAAAGATTAGTGTATCATGACACTTCGATCTTTTGTTTGGCTCTAAGCTGGTGCCATAAAAGATGGATTCCTTCTAGTGGATGATAACGCTCATCCTCACAGAGCTACACAGGTGGACAAGATGCTTGAAGTTGAGGGAACTGAACGCATGGTGTTACCAGCTTGTTCACAGTAGTTACACCCTATTGAGCATTTCTGGGATGGACGTGGCAGACGCATTGCAGCCAGCTCACCACCTCCCAAAATGGTTGCACAGCGGGATATTGCACTCATGGATATAATGGCCAAGTACCCCTCAAGTGCTGATTGATAACCTCATAGTGGCCATGTCACGCAGGTGTGCAACTGTACTGATTAAAGGGCAAAGAGAATTACTTTTTTCACTATTATGGTAGCCCAATGGTGGATCGCTCTAAGTAACGCCACGTAAAACTAAACCAGTTGAGACAGCCAAATATTACACTATATCTTACACAAATGACAATTGTAAGCTGTACCTGAATAAAATACGTTACCATTTGTATATTGCGTATATCTCACCTGGTCCCCTAATTGTTTTGAACAGTGTACTTATATATGAACACGAAATAGTAAGATCAAGTTGCGGCCTCGATTCGGAAAACGGTCTTGTCTCTGCGACATATTTGATGTTTGTTGTATGCGCCGGTGAATTTTCGAAGCGTTCCGGCAGGTGGCAATGCTATAGCACAACGTCAAAATGGCGTCTACATACGACTCACATCACAAGCAACGTGCTGTTATTGGATTCTTGTGCACAGATATAGAAACCCCGGAGTGAACATCGATAAACTTTTATGTGTAGTGTATGGGGATGCTGCAGTTGATAGGAGTACACTTCGGCGACACGTAAAGAAGGTCACAGCCTCAGGAATGGTCATCCACGCTCGGGCCGTCCTGTCACAACCGCTGCTCCAGACGTGCCAAATCGTGCGGACGCCATTATTCGTGGCGACCGGCGCATCACAACTCGACCATTGCCTCTACAGTTGTTGGCCAGCACTGCAAGAGCGTCTAGCATGATCGCGACTTGCGGGTATTCAAAGAGGTGTTCACGATGGGTTCCACGAATGCTCACAGCAGACATCAAGATTTCAAGGAAGGCCATTTCATCTCAATTGTTTCAGCGTTTTGAGAATGTTGTAAGAGTCACGGTAAGGACTTTTATACTCCGATCGTTACGGGAATGAAAGCTGGATGCACAATTTTGCGCCGGAAACAAAAAGGCAGTCCATGGAGTGTCAGCATCATCGTTAACCACAAAAGAAGGAATTCAAGGCAATCCCCTCTGCCAGAAAAGTCATGGTGACAGTCTCCTGGAATTATGATGGCGTCGATTATGTTATGAGCGATAGACGGTAATGGAATAGTATGTGAAGTTGACCACGCAATAAAATATTTTCCTGAGTGACCTTGTAAAATATATAAGGAGTATAAAATGAATTTGACTCTAAATAGTATTTGTATATAATGGAAATATAAAGCTTTCTGAATAATTATAACATATTAGATAATTTGGATAAGCTTATAGCTGCTAAAGATGTATTTTCTGTAGAGAGATAAAAAAAGATCTAACTTCCATTAGCTGTTGAAGCTATTTGTAAGTGAAAGAGAGAAGTCCAGTTTATGAAATTAAACGAACGTTAGATTCTTTTGACCTATGCTAATCGAAATAAAGTAATAAAAAACAACTTAAGAAAATTGTGTCTGTGGAAACTATGATGGAAAGGAGTCTACTATTTCGAGAAATGAAATATCTATGATGATTACCCTTGAACGGAACTGTCGAGAGAGAATGTTGACTAGATTAAGACTGTATTATGTATGAGAGGAATGTATGGTTACAATGTTGTTGTGGTGTTCAGTCCGGAGACTGATTTGATGCAGTTCTCCGCCCTACACTATCGTGAACAAGCCTCTTCATCTCCTCATAAGAGCTGCAACCTACCTCCGTTTGAATCTGCTTACTGTATTCATCTCTTGGTCTCCCTCTGCGACTTTTACTTCACACACTTCCCTCCATTACGATTCCTTGATGTCTAAGAATGTGTCCTACCAATCGATCCCTTCTTTTAGTCAAGGCATGGCAGAAATTCTTTTTGTGCCCAATTATGTTCAGTACCTCAACATTAGTTACACGATCCACTCACCTAATCTTTAGCATTTATAATACAAAGTAATAAATTGATGATTGGATTTTATAGAGAAAGGAAGAAAGTACAGCATAAACGTAAAACGAAATTAAATGCATGAAAATGAACGCATAATTATGATTATAAAAAGTTGAATACTGTAAATAATTTATATTGAAAATATCAGGTCCTGCAAACCAGAGCTTGTGGGTGGGGTATGTAGTGGGACAAGGGAATAAAGAGCCCCTACATTAGCTCTGTTTTACATATATTAGCTTTGTTTTGCAGGATAACTTTAACGAAGATATTAATTTTTGTATATAAATATTATAGTAGTCTATGATATATTTAAAATGTTTTTTCTTGTTGTTGTTGTTTGTTTCATGTACAATCGAGGAACTGCAATTCGGGATAGCAGCTTCTTCACAGCCGAGGCCTAAGCTGAATTGCTGGCAGAGATTCATCCCACGCCAAAGACTGCGAGGCGACGGGTAGTGCTGCGCCTTGCTGATTGTAACGCTTCATCGTTCCAGAGAGAAGACAATTAATTTACATTACTGTAAACGTTTCAACTGATTTGCCCGTTACTTTGTTGTCTTGGAATAATACGTATGATCCAGTAATTTAGTGGTAAGAATAAATCGACGTCTTAAAAAGTGTATCTATCTACCACGAACTTATTACGTTTGCCTGTATATGAGGTGAAACATTATTAATGTGTGCAGTTTACAATTTACAGTTGTGGAGGAAAGAAGACTGGTTTTTTCTTCAGAGAGATTTGATTTGAAATTGACTTTTTATGACGAACAAACATCTATAAGTGTTGACTGAATTTTATCTGGTACGTAGAGAGAAGAACTGATTATTATGTCCTAGACAATAAAATAGTCAACGAAAATTTTACTACTTTTGTATGCAGACTATTGTACGAAGTGAAAGAACGTAAAGACAATTATTAGGTTTTATAGTGAGAACTAATGCTTCCTTCAAGGACTTCTATCTGTTATTGGGAAGAATTTCACTGAAATATGTGTATGTGTGATGCGGGATTTATAAGGTGAAATTCGATTATAGTCAAAGGTGACTCTTTCGGATAGATCGGTAAGCGACGTAACTCTTACGATTTGTGAAACTAATATTTTAGAAAAAGTGATTGAGTTTTCCGCAATGAATGTGGTACTATTAGTTGAAATGCGATCTCTATGAATGAGACTTCATTAATCGTCCGACAATCTTTCCGTTTTCGATCTGACTTCTCAGATTTTATTATGATGATCATGCCTCGCTATGTAGGAGCTATGAAAATATATTCCTATTCGGAGGTTAAAGTTGGTGAAAAATTCTCAAATAGTTGTCTTCACGACAAATAATGCCATTCTTTTAAAGATTTTCACACCAACTCGCTCATCATTTCTGACAGTCTCTCCACTCTATCACGATAATACAAAACCATCTGCCCTTCTCTGAACTTTCTCTATATCTCTATGTCTTTCTCTGTATCCTCCTTCAGTCCCACTTGGTGGGAAGTCACAATGCACAGGAATATTACATTATAAGACGTAGAAGTGTAGCATTTGTTTAGCCTTCCATACGGTGTCGTCTGTGTGTGTTTCCAATTAAGGTTGTTCGCAATTGAACTTCCTATATGTTTAGCTGAATTTACGGCCTTTAGATATTACTTATTGTGAAAATGCAGTTTGTGTGTTATGGTCTTCAGTCCGGAGACCGGGTTGATGCCGCTCTCTAACGACTCTGTCCTGAGTAAGCCTCTTCATCTCCTCATAAGAACGGCAACCTACATCAATTTGAGTTTACTTACTATATTCATCTCTTCGTCTCCCTCTGCGATTTTCACTACACACACTTCCCTCCAACGCTAAATTGACAATTCCTAGATGTCTAAGAATGTGTCCTACCAATCGATCCCTTCTTTTAGTCAAGGTATGCCAGAAATTCCTTTTCTTCTTTTCTTGTACCTCCTCATTAGTTAAGCGATCCACCCACCTAATCTTCAGCATTCTTCTGTAGCACCACGTTTCAAAAGCCTCTATCCTCTTCTTGTCCGCACTGTTTATCGTCCATGTTTCAGTCCCGTACAAGGCAACACTCCACACAAATGCCTTCAGAAAGGACTTCCTTATGCTTAAATTAATATTCGATGTTAACAAATTTCTCTTTTTCAAAAACGCTTTTCTACCCATTGCCAGTCTGCATTTTATATCCTCTGTACTGTGACCATCATATGTTAGTAACAAAACTCATTTAACACTTTTATTGATTCGTTACCTAATCTAAAAAATGTTCAAATGTTTGTTAAGCTTATGGGACTTAACTACGGGGTCATCAGTCCCTAAACTTACAAACTACTTATGAACTAGGACGGCACAAATATCCATGCCCGAGGGGGGATTCGAACCCCCGACCGTAGTGGCCGTGCAGACCGTGACTGGAGCGCCTCAGTCCCCTGGGCCACCGCGGCCGCCGTTACCTAATCTGATTCCTTCAGTATCGCCTCATTTTGTAAGACTGCACTCCATTGCCCTTGTTTTGCTCTTGTTAATGTTCATCTTATATGCTCCTTTCAACACACTGTCCATTCCGTTCAAGTGCCTCCACGTCCTTTGCTGTCTCTGACACAATTACCATATCATCAGCAAAACGCAAGGTTTTTATTTCTTCACCCTGAACTTTAATTCCTTCTCCAAATTTGTCCTTGTTTTCGTTTATAGCTTGCTCAATGTACAATTTGAATAACATTGGGGAAACGCTACAACCCTGCCTTACACCCTTCCCAACCTCGGCATTCCTTTCATGCCCTTCAACTCTGATAACTGCTGTCTGGTTTTTGTACAAGTTGTAAATAACCTTCCGTTTCCTGTATTTTACTCCTGCTGATTTCAGAATTTGAAAGAGTGTATTCCAATCAACATTGTCAAAAGGTTTCTCCAAATCTAGAAAAGCTAGAAATGTAGGTTTGCAGTTTAACGGATTTATTTTAGAGTTTATATGGATGGCTTTACATTTACCATTTTTTGGGAATTTGCCTTTAGAAAAAATGCTAGTCTCTATATATAAAAGGCAATGTCCCGACTGACTGATTGACTGACTCATCATCGCCCAGCCCAAACCACTGAAGACAGAAACTTGAAATATGTAGAGGGTGTAGATCTTACTCTGTAGGCGTCATTTAAGAAGCGATTTTTCGATATTTCGTCTATAAGGGGGTGAATAGGAAATGAAACGTTTTTTGAAAATACGTTGCTATTTAGGCAATTTTGAAGCTATAACTAAAAAATTTCGGATTCTAATTCAGGGTTTGAATTTAAAAGACAAGTGTTCCGGCATTTTTTGAAATTCAACCAATAAAGGGGCCTAATAGGGAACGCAAAATATTGATTTACAAAAATATGCAGCTGTTAACTCAAATTTAAAGCCACAACTAGGAAACTTCGGATATGGAATCTTGGTCAGGATTTAAAAAAACACCAGTTATAGAATTTTTTGAAATTAAAAAAAGTAAGAGGGTAAAATAGAGGATGAAACCACGTTGCTATTCCGACAATTTTGAAGCTGGAGCTGCAAAAATTGATAATTGTATAGTTAGAATTTTAAAAATACGTATTTCGGAATTTTTGGATATTCAACAATAAAGGGGATTAAATTGGAGAGGAAATGTTTCTCAAAATTCTGTTGTTATTTAAGCGATTTTAAAGTTAGAACTATAAATTTTCGGATTTGGATTCGGGGTTCGAATTTAAAAGACACGTGTTTCGGTAAAGGTAAAGCAGTCAATAATCCGAAGACTGGTTGAACACCACAGCGCTTTACTAGGCATGGACCTGTTTGGAGGTGGTAGCCGTTGCCTTCCTCCGACCTTCGAACCGACCTACCCAGTCAGTTATAGGAGCACCTACAGTTTAAGGTGGGTTCCGAAGCACGGTGCTCTACCTCTGTGCAACCGAGGCGCACTTGGCCCTCAGCCAGACGTGGCCCGGTAACGGAATCCATAGACCGCAATGTGCGTTCGAAACGTCGATGTTTATGTGTCCTGCAGTTCACATGTCGACGTGCAATTTGCTGCGTTCTTCATCGACCCACGAGCCGAGTGATCCAACGTCCTGGGTGAAATTTTGTAAATTCGACCAATAAGGGGGTGAAATACGGAATGCAAAAATTGATTTTCAAAAATATGTTGCTGTTAACTCAAATTTCAAGCTATAACTACGAAACTTAGGATATGGACTCTTGATCAGGATTAAAAAGACACGAGTTTCGGTATTTTTGGAAATTCAACAACTAAGGGGGTAAAATAGGGGATTAAAATTCTTTTCGAAAACACATTGTTGGCAAGACAATTTTGAAGCCAGAACTGCAAAAATTCGTATTTGTATTGTTCGATAGAATTTAAAAAATACGAGTTTCGGGGTTTTTGGAAATTCAACCATCAAGGTGTGTTTCAAAAATCTTTTGCTAATCAGGCAGTTTTGAAGCTAGAACCACATACATTGGTATATTTTTTCTAGGTCACTATTAAAAAGATACTTGTTTCGGTATTTTCATAAAATTAATCATTTAGGTGGTGAAATAGGGGATGAAACATTTTTTGATACACGTTTCTACTAAGCTAATTTTGTACTCAGAATTACAAAAAAAAATTATATTTGCACACTTGGTTGGAATTTATAAGACACCTGTTGGTTTTTCTTCTTCGAAATTTATTAAGGGGTGGCATAGGGGGTTAGAAGAAGTAAAATCAAATGTTCAAATGTTTGTAAATCTTAAGAGACTTAACTGCGGGGTCATGAGTCCCTAAAGCTTACAAACTAATTAAACTAACTTATGCTAAGGTCAACACAAAAACCAATGCCCGAGGGGCGAATCGAACCCCCGACGGCGAACATCAGCGTACACTGCAGCCTGGAGCCTCAATACGCACGGCCATTCTGCCACGGCTACAAGTAGTATCACGTTTCATTATAATAGTACTTTAGTTATATCTATGAAAATTTATAATAAGAGGGAGAAATAACTGGTGCAGAACAACCAGCCTACGCATGCGAAGCAGCGGGCGTTAAGCTATTTTATTTATAAAAGCAAATCGGTTGGTGTTCCCGTCATTCACTGCCCTGGAAAGTCAAAATACTGAATTATGCATGGTTAGTATGAGGTTAGCTTTGCTTTCTGCAGACTCGAGTAACAGTATTCGCTGAATGCCACGTTGAACTGAAGTCCTGAGATGCGTTGTCGCCCCACTACCTTACCAGGTCTCGTGAGTTGTTATCAAGGCGGTTTTATTCGTCGTTTTACTTTCGATCGTAAACTTGGTCGTTACTGATTCAGGGGAACGTGCGCGCCTGCAGCACGTGAAACAGAGAACACGTGAGCAGGCGGATCGGTAACACTGTCGGCTTGCGGTCGCGTGAAGTGCGTACACGCAGTGCGTATTGTGTATGTTACGCAAGGTAACAGGCTCCTGACTCTATCGACTGCAGCTAGACCGTTGACTCAAGGACTTTGTTTAGGAAAAAAAGGAAATAATTTTACAGTCGTCATTAACGGGCCCCGATTTCATGTTTTGTTCAGAGGCAACATGTTACGGAGCGATTCTTATGAACAGAGAGATACCGTGGCTATGACTCCTGCGATAGAAAATGTCTTTGTGGAATAATTCGAAGAACAGGTGCTGAGAAGTGAGAATGCCGTCGAAAGTCGAAGAAATTGCATCGTTATGTAGACGATACGTTTGTATCACGGAGATTGTCATATTCCTGGCCTCTGGCCACTTCATATTTCTGGCCGCTTGCCGTTTCTTTGCTAACATTGTACGTGTCTTAAAAGCGGAAAAAAGACAGAAGTGCAGCATATGTTGAAATTTGGGCTGGGGAGCAGTAGCATATGGCGCAGTAGGTGCTGGTTCCCGTGGGAAAGCCCGCCTATGTTCCTGGTACTCTCCTCGCATTGGCTGCTGCATTTCACGTCACGTGATTTCTTTTGAAATTACTTTTGTTTATTATAAACTAAATATTAATTATTCAGAGCTGAGAATTTATTATAAATATCTCTCAAGGACAGGCTAGATTTGGACAGTTTAAAAAGTTTAAGTTGCCTTCTCTTATTGTAACAAGAGAAGAGCGATTTTGCAGAAGGCGCGCGACGGCCCTGTTTTGGCGCGAAATAGAGCGTCAGGTGCCCTCTAGTCTCGCAACGCGCCGCAGTTTCAGTCTCGAGCTGACCACTATACGCGCCGGTCATGAGTAAAGTTTTGTGTAATTGTGATAACAGTCGAGGTCTCAACATGAATTACGGCAGCATAGGCCGTGTCGTATTACAATAGTTGTTCATATTTTTTTATTATTTATTTAATAAATTGCATCCCTGACAATTAAGAATCTCGCGAGTCGCTTCTTATGCTTCCATCCTACAGAACTTGTTTTAGCCTCACTTGTATGCTGTGGAAGAACCAACGACCTGTGTGCTGTCTTCTGCGCTGGGGACACAACTATAGAAGACAACAGGTTAGTCAGAACTCTATGCTTTCCATACAGACTTGGACAGCAACTACGGCACCTCGTGCGTACTGTAGGACGGTACAAACGCACACTGCTATGCAATAGCATTTGCAAGGATCTGGAGGTTTTAGGGGACTTGTGGGAAGAAGCAGTACTAACTTCTCCGTCCGCAAATAAAACCCCAGGAAGTTTGTAAGATACTGCAGGGAAGGTCCAAGTCGTTTACTTGAGCATCCAAGTGAGGTTAAACGAAGAGTCAGTTCACTTTGGAGGAGCAGGCAGAAGGAAGATAATATTCACTTCGTTTTCTATTCTTGAATAATGAAATGGTAACTTGCACCAAAAACCGAGGCACAAATCATTACCTGTAACGGAATTCATATCACCTCCCAACATAGAAGCGAAGTGTTGTAGTTGGTACAGCGAAGAACATCTGTGGACACCAGTCTGCAAAATCAAAGGTTATCCTATTGTTAGGCACGTAACTGAAGGCATACGAAAGGCCGCTGTATGCTGTAGGCCAGGGCAAGTAAAGATACAAACGTTCCAGGGTACAAAGAAACGTAGCAGAGGAATGACACACTAGCAGATGTTGCAAGTGACCAGCGTTCATCTCATGGCACTGCTGGGCCCTGGCCAGCACGTTCTCAAAGTCGATAGCCGCTAGACTGCTGGAATCGCTGCCACGTCCTCCGAAGTGTTCTGCCGCAGGTCTTTAAGAATGTTGCGATACTTGAACTGGGTGGCCCCCTGCACACAGTAACCACACACTGACAGGTCAGGTGAGCTGACCCCAACCAGGCCGATGCCACTCTGCTGGTGTTGTAGAAGCAGCAGAGGGGTGTCTGGTGGAACCAAGTTCATCGCTGCTGGTGAGTCAAAGATGTTACGTGCCGCCGATTCTTTTAAAATTTAACAGTTTCCACCACAATATAACATATACAGGGTGTTACAAAAAGGTACGGTCAAACTTTCAGGAAACATTCCTCACAAACAAAGAAATAAAATATGTTATGTGGACATGTGTCCGGAAACGCTTAAGTTCCATGTTAGAGCTCATTTTATTACTTCTCTTCAAATCACATTAATCATGGAATAGAAACACACAGCAACAGAACGTACCAGCATGACTTCAAACACTTTGTTACAGGTAATGTTGAAAATGTCCTCCGTTAGCGAGGATACATGCATCCACCCTCCGTCGCATGGAATCTCTGATGCACTGATGCAGCCCTGGAGAATGGCATATTGTATCACAGCCGTCTACAATACGAGCACGAAGAGTCTCTCAATTTCGTACCAGGGTTGCGTAGACAAGATCTTTCAAATGCCCCCATAAATGAAAGTCAACAGGGTTGAGGTCAGGAGAGCGCGGAGGCCATGGAATTGGTCCGCCTCTACCAATCCATCGGTCATCGAATCTGTTGTTGAGAAGTGTATGAACACGTCGACTGAAATGTACAGGAGCTCCATCGTGCATGAACCACATGTTGTGTCGTACTTGTAAAGGCACATGTTCTAGCAGCACAGGTAGGAGTATCCCGTATGAAATCATGATAACGTGCTCCAGAGAGCGTAGGTGGAAGAACATGAGGCCCAATCAAGACATCACCAACAATTCCTGCCCAAACGTTCACAGAAAATCTGTGACGATGAGGTGAACCGAGGAAGTACAGTACATACTAACGAAACAATTGGGTATTTTGACAACTGTCAGTACGAATTATTTAAATTTACATTTAAAGAGAAATATTAAAATGAGCTCTAACAAGGAAAATAAGCGTTTCCGGAGACATGTCCACATCACATATTTTCTTTCTTTGTGTGTGAGGAATGTTTCCTGAAAGGTTGGGCGTACATTTTTGTAGCACCCTGTATAGTCCCAACACTCACTGTCTAGAAGTTGTTACCAACTGAAAGTTGCAACGACACTAGCGCTCCTAGCGGTGGGCAAGCTGCTGAAATACTGATTGTGGTGTCGCACAAGTACAAAGTGCGCGCCACCTACTTTCGCCGCGCGCCGCCATGCATGCACGGCGCGGCGTTCTTCCGACGACAGCCACGAGCGCCCTCTGCTGGAACCCCGCTCGTGGCCACCACGGAAAGACACCGGTCACTTCGGACGGAGATAGCAACGAGTTAGGACCTTCGTAATCAGATAGGCACGAGTGAAGACTTTGCTATCGTACAGGCACTAGGCAGGCCTCTAACAACTATGTATCAACATTCTGCAGTACTATGTAAAAGTTAAGTATTGTTACATTCTGTGCAATATATCTCTTTCTAATTTACTCTAGTGTTTATAGTTTCTGGCTGCTCCCCTCCGTACCTGCACCAGCGTGCTATTTTTGTTACTGTGTCGGTCTCGTTCCACTCGGCCACCGACACCTACGACGAGGCTGGGACACAAAAGCGGCGATGAAGTTGGGACACAAAAGTGGCGACGAGGAGTGATAGAACCTTGGACCAGCCCGCTTACAGCAGCAGACAGCAGCAGTCGGAGCACGCAAAAATTGCTCCCGCCCACCCACCCTTATTATAACAATTTTGGGGAAAGATATTTTGTTACGTGTTTTGTGGACTTTTTTGTTGCAGAGCAAGTCCTCTTTCATATTGCATTTGTGTTTTGTTATAATTTACTTGAATGCGCGGCGCCTAATCGGTCAGCATGGCCACTACCCCGAACCCAAACTTAATGGAAATTATTCAGTTACAGACGGCGCAAATAACGCAGCTCCTCCAGGCTGTGTCCCAGCTCACAGCGCAAGCAGCTAACCAACAACAACAGCCGCCGCTTCAGCAGCCCACACCTGCCGCCGCAACGCTTCCGACGTTCCGCCAGTACAACGAACGTGAGGAAGACTGGAGTGACTATTTCGCACAGTTTCAAGAACTCGTCGCGGCTCATCAACTTACAGGTCAGACTGTTAAGCATCTTTTATTGTCCGTGGTGGGCCCCAAAACCTTCGTATTACTGCAGAAACTATTCCCGCAAGCATCTCCTCGTGATGTAGACTTTGAACAAATTTTAGATGCACTGAATGCTCATTATGAGAGAAAAGTTCTTGTAGCCGCTGCACGATACCGATTTTTCAGACTTAAAAAATTACCGCAGCAGTCACACCAAGAGTGGATCACCGAGTTGAAGGGCTTAACCCGCAAATGTAAATTTACTTGTTCTTGTGGACTTTCTTATAGTGACGTGATGTTGAGGGATGCGATTACGCAGAATATTCAGGACCCCAGAATTAGAGCAGCAATTCTGAAACAGTCTGACCCCTCCTTAGACAGTGTACTGCAGCTTATAGAAGCGCATGATACTTTTGACTTAGCAGATGTAGAAATGCAAAGCCACAGTGTAAATTCAGTGCGCCGCAACGGACGCTTGCCTAGCCGTAGTTCTCAGTATAGCACTTGTGATTCTTTAAATTCTACAGGCCGTGCTGAACAGACAGTGAACAGTAGCCAGTGTAAAAGTGCGACGCAAAGGTCGCCCCGTAGTGTTAGACACAGTAATTTGAATAACGGGCGCCAACGCTCATTTCAGAAAAATGTACGTAAATCTTGCCCCCAGTGTGTGTCTCGCCACAAGCGTGCTCATTGCCCTAGTCGCAACGCAACCTGTTATCAATGTGGCAAAATAGGACATGTTCAAACAGTGTGTATGCAAATTAAAAACTCAAGGAACGGTGCCGTTCGGAATAGTGCTTCGCACAGTGCGAGAAAGGTTCATGCAGTAAATGTCATAGACGCTGTGGAATTGAACAGTGCTTTACTTGGTTCTCAATTGCAAGAAAGTTCTTCTATGCCTACGGCAAAACTATGTAGTGCACCACGTAGCAAGCGCCAACGAGCGCGTAAAACAGTGCAACGGAAACGGGTTCGGGACAAGCAAAATGACTATGAACAGTGCATTCCTGTAGTGAAATTAGTGCCTTCTGCAACTGCCCCTTGTAATAGTGCCCAGTACTGTGTAGCTAGTGACAGTAGACATCAAGTAGCTACTCAAAAGTGTAGTGCAGTAGTTAGTGACTCTGTAGTAGCCTCGCATTGCGCGGACGCCGATCCGGCGGTAGTGTCATCTAGTGCCAGTGTTGTTAATCCGCTGCGTGCCGAGTCTGCGCCGCTTCCTTCACTACGCGGCCCGCGCAAGCGCAGTAAACAAACCGTAGCAGACGTTGCCCACATTCACGCACCTGTCGAGCGCCGCAAGCAAAAACTTTTTGTGCATCTTTCCATTGACAATAAGGCTGTGCAATTTCAGCTTGATACTGGTTCCGCTGTTACATTAATTAATAAAGACACTTATGAACTTCTGGGTTCGCCAAAATTGTCGCCGTCACAGCAAGTGCTAACAGCGTACACAGGTCAAAATATTCCCGTGCTAGGAACGTGTAGCCTGCCCGCCTCTTTTCAAGGTGTAACAAAAACAGTTGCTTTTGTAGTTCTTCAGGCCAAATCGACACAGAACATTTTTGGACTAAATGCTTTTGATTTGTTTGGTTTATCGATTCAAAGAGATGTGCTTCAAATTTCGTCAATAGTGCCTCAGGATAAAATCAATGCATTGTGTGACAAATATAGTGACTTGTTTTCGCCGGAACTAGGTTGTGCAAAAGACTTCGTGGCACATGTAACTTTAAAAGAATCTGCAGTTCCTAAATTTCGTAAAGCTAGACCAGTGCCTATCGCCTTGCGTGATACGGTTGCCGAAGAACTTAAACGTTGGCAAGATAGTGGGGTGATTTCTCCTGTTTCTGCGAGTCAGTGGGCCTCGCCTATAGTAATTATACCCAAGCCGTCAGGAAAACTTCGTCTCTGTGTGGACTTCAAATCAACAGTGAACAGTCAAACAATTGTCGACACTTATCCCCTGCCCAGACCTGAGGAACTGATGGACAAATTAGGACAGTCTCGCTTCTTTTCCAAGATTGATTTAGCAGAGGCGTACTTACAGATTCCACTTGATGACGAGTCAAAAACGTTTTTCGTCATTAATACTCACATGGGCCTTTTTCAATTTCAACGCCTACCCTTTGGCAGTTCTTCCGCTCCCGCTATTTTTCAGCGCTTTTTGGAACAGCTGACAGTTTCGGTACCTTGTTGCTCGAACTATTTAGATGATATTGTGGTATCCGGACGTACAGTTGAAGAACATTTAGCAAACCTGGAGTGCCTTTTCAAAGTTTTGACTGCAGCAGGTCTACGTTGCAATAAAGCAAAGTGTTCGTTTTTTCAAACTGAAATAGAGTACCTAGGCCATGTGATTAATGCACAAGGGATTTATCCCTTACAGTCACATCTTCGAGCAATCAAAGACTTGCCTCCTCCTAAGAATGTGCACGAATTGCAAGCAGTAATGGGAAAGCTTAACTATTATTTCAGATTTATTCCCAATGCCTCTCAGATTGCAGCTCCACTGCATCACTTACGTAGGAAGAATGTTCCTTTTGTATGGTCTAAAGATTGTCAGGTTGCCTTTGACAAATTAAAGTCTGCACTACTCAGTGATGCATGTTTGATTCCCTTTGACCCACAGAAGCCTGTATTGTTAGCAGTTGACGCCTCGTCGTACGGTCTGGGCGCTATAATCTCACATCGTATTGGATGTCACGATCGTCCTATTGCCTTTGCATCCAAGCTACTGACGCCGACGCAACAGAATTACAGTCAGATAGAAAAGGAGGCCTTAGCAATCATTTACGGCGTCGCAAAGTTTCATCATTATCTCTATGGCAGAAAATTCTATTTGTTGACAGACCACAAGCCTCTCACGTCGTTGTTCTCACCCACAAAGCCAATTCCGCCACGTACGGCACAAAAGCTTCAGAGATGGTCCTTGATATTGTCAAATTATCAGTATGAGATTTTGTACCGACCTACCACTAAACATGCCAACGCGGACACACTTTCTCGACTTCCGGTTGGCCAGGATGTATCATTTGATTCTTCAGAAATGGCATGTTGTCAGATAGACTCCAGAGATGCTTCCGCTGTCGCAGACTTTCCTTTGAACTCTCGTCGGGTTGCACAGGAAACAGCTGCGGATGCAGACCTAAGTGTGGTAGCACGTTTTGTTCGCTCAGGGTGGCCTGCCAGAACCAAAGACATTGATCGGCCTCTGGTTCGACGTTATTTTGCACAACGTCATGCATTATCTTTACGTCAGGGTGTACTGTTGTTGCATACCGACAACGACCAAGCAAGAGTGATTGTTCCTCGTTCCCTGCAACGAGAAGTGTTACGCCTCCTGCATCAAGGACATTGGGGCATTGTTAGGACAAAGCAATTGGCCAGACGTCATTGTACCTGGGTTGGTATGGACGCTCAGATAGAGCACATGACGTCTCAGTGTACTGGTTGTGCGGAGCATCAGGCGGCTCCTCCGCAACGTTTCTCCGATTGGCCACGCCCCAAGGGACCATGGCAACGTTTACATATTGACTTTGCCGGACCTTTCTGGAATACGCGCTGGTTAATTGTTGTAGACGCTTTCAGCAAGTTTCCTTTTGTGATTGCCATGAACTCAACGACAGCTTCTAGTACAATCAGTGTCTTAACATCAGTGTTTTGCATCGAAGGTTTGCCTGAAACTATCGTCAGTGACAATGGACCTCAGTTTGTTAGTGCGGAATTTCAACAGTTTTGTCGTGTGAATGGCATTCAGCATATCACCACCGCACCTTTTCACCCTCAGTCCAATGGTGAAGCAGAACGTTTCGTTCGAACATTCAAGTCTCACATGGAGAAGATGAAAGGTCAGCACTCCAGGCAGCAAGCTCTTCAAATTTTCCTGTCTACGTATCGGTGCATGCCACGTGACGGCCCGTCTCCTGCCGAGCTGCTACACGGCCGCCGTCACCGCACTCTCCTTCACCTGCTGCAGCCTCCCACGCACCGAGTCGGTTCGTATGGCGCTACGCGTTTTCAGGTTTCTACGCCGGTGCTGTACAGAGTGTTTGCTGGAAACAAGAAGACATGGTTGCCGGGCACCATTCAGCGCGTGCTCGGTAGCAATATGTATGTTGTACGTTCTTCCACAGGGTCGGAGCTGCGGCGCCACGCAAATCAATTGCGCCTGCACAGGCCACGCGATCCTGTCTCGGGTTGCTTGATTCCAGACCCAGTTCACCGCCAGGGAGCACAGCCACATCGTTCGTCCCCGGACTACGAGATCCCTATGGACGTCGACGTACCGCCGACGCAGCCGTCGCCGCCGCTGTCGCCGCCGCAGATGACAGCGTCACCGAGAGGGACTCCGGGACCGTGCGGGCCCCCCCAGCTTGGGCCGCACACCTCAGAAGAAGATGACCTGCTCCCTCTGGGCGGGGGTGGGCGCCCTTCCCCAGGTTTCGGCGGGTTCCCTGGAGGATCTCAAGGCAGATGCCGGGGCGCGGACGGCGTCTCGATCCCAGCCTCAGCTACGACGTCCGTCCCACCAGTAACGCCCCCGCTCAGGCCCTCCTCCCAGTGCCGTCGCCGTGGCCCTCAGCCCTACGCCACGACGGCGCGGCGGTTTGGGGGGGAGGGGTGTGCTGTCGCACAAGTACAAAGTGCGCGCCACCTACTTTCGCCGCGCGCCGCCATGCATGCACGGCGCGGCGTTCTTCCGACGACAGCCACGAGCGCCCTCTGCTGGAACCCCGCTCGTGGCCACCACGGAAAGACACCGGTCACTTCGGACGGAGATAGCAACGAGTTAGGACCTTCGTAATCAGATAGGCACGAGTGAAGACTTTGCTATCGTACAGGCACTAGGCAGGCCTCTAACAACTATGTATCAACATTCTGCAGTACTATGTAAAAGTTAAGTATTGTTACATTCTGTGCAATATATCTCTTTCTAATTTACTCTAGTGTTTATAGTTTCTGGCTGCTCCCCTCCGTACCTGCACCAGCGTGCTATTTTTGTTACTGTGTCGGTCTCGTTCCACTCGGCCACCGACACCTACGACGAGGCTGGGACACAAAAGCAGCGATGAAGTTGGGACACAAAACTGATGTTTGTTTATAACTATTTTGTAGATAATTAACGAAATAGTATGATTATTTCATTGCAAGCATTAGTAAAATATCGAGAGACATACATAATACGGGAAACAATGTAAAAACAAGCGAGTTTAACTGATTCAGAGTTAAAGAACAAATTTCATGGACAAATACTTCGGAATATTTGTATATTAGCACCTTATTCCGCTAAAAGTAAGTAGAATATAAACGTAAGAGAATAATAAATTTCTATTATGGTTTGTTCTTACTATGACAGTTTTTGACGTGTATCAATTCGGTGTGGAGTCTAATGATTCGCACATTTTTGCACCTTACTTGTCTTTCTTATACTTGCATTTTCTTTTGAGTGTGATTACTCTAGCTTAAAAAGCCAGTGTTTCTTATAATTCTTGCCGTTTGTGGTTCAACTGTAGCAACAATTGTGGAATTGGGTTTTTCGTTGTTGGAAAACATTTTGATTGATTAGGCGTTTTATTACCATGCTTGTGACATTTTTCCTTCAGCTAGAACTGTGGTGGCTGATTTGGTACGTTAAATACTGTATTTATTGCACTGTATATTCGTTTATTACGTTCCAGCCTCATCAGTTTTACTGGAATTGTAATGAAGAAATCTTAATTGGGATTCTGTCAGCTCTGATATAAACAGAAAACGCGCTATTGTTTTTATGGATGCCAGCTGTTTTAATTCTGTCGTAGTGACGTAGCATACTACACACCACTTCACACGTATACAAGAAATATAACAACCAACAAAATTACACAGAAGCTTAAATAATGCCTTTTTTACATAAACGTGTAATATTGAACAATTACGGTAAGCTACATAGATGTTGTCCGAGCGGTGGAACGCGCGTGGCTTATCTGACCGTCTCGTCATAATAGCCGAGCCAGGAGTTGTAGTGGGACGTGTAATGAGCCGTCCACTCTTCTCCTCATAAAGCTCAATTTTGCAGTTATTTACTAGATAATTAATGAAGATATTATTTTGAATGTTATTAAGATTTGAGAACACATATTTGTTTGAATTTTATTTGTCTTTGTTTAATGTTTGTGCTGCAGCAGTACGCCGTGACGAGTTCTCCGCCAACGTCAGCGAGAAAAAGCTGGTCGCTGTCGTCGATTAGCCGAAGGTCGACGCGCTGAACGTGAAGACACTGCCTGCTGTTGCGGACCGCGATTGACAATTTTTTAACAACAACAATTATTATTAAAGAAATGTAATAGAAAGATATTTAAAACTGATTGATCTGTTTTTGTAAGGAGTATTGACGGGAGGTCAGATTGCAATCGTGACTAGTAATATTGAGTTTTGTGACTGTAATTGCGTCACATTTATATGAATAAAAAGTTTATAAATGAAGTTACTGATGTGTATACAAGATTACTAAATATCAAATCAAGATCTGCAAATGATTTTTCTAAAGTGATGAATTATTTTGAAGTGAATTTTGAGTGTGATCAGCACGACTTATGAACAAAGAGTGTGTCACCAAAGTTGTACGAAAGTTGGCACTGTTTTATTGATTGAATATATACGAGTGCTGTGAAAAAAAAAAAGAACCACCTACTAAAATTTTACTCAGGGTTTGCGAACTTATAATATCTGAATGTAGAAAGCAATGCTGAAATATTTTTAATATTTAAGTCAAGAAATTTAATATGAATAATTTGGAAGTTAATATTATCGTCAATGATAACTATTGTGAGTTGGTGCTAGTTAACTTCGGGTTCGAAGTCACAGTTATTTAAAGAGTTGTTTGTTAATGAAATCAGAGTTCATTAAAACTAGTACCACTACAGAGTGAGTTAACTGCGCCAGAAGCGAGAAGCTTCTATGCACGCTTTTGGCGCGAAAAAAGTTCTCGATGCGAGCTCACTCATTTCTTTATTTATTTATTTTTTTGTTTATAATACTAATACTATAGTAAATTCTGGAAATGTATTGTAGATTGTTATTGGGAGAATTTTTTCTACACTAATACAACCTGAGATAAATTATGATGTATGAAATATTAATAAAGAAAGTTTGGTGCCCAGTCTCATTCACTAACTTGGCGGCAACCAGTCAGATGGCACTGTAGCGCCTGTCTCTTCCTGTGGTTGACTGTGGAAGAAAGAAACGAGATTATGACTTAAATTAATATGCCTGACTTCCGCTTCCCAATTAACAACTGACTTACCTGTTAATCTTTTGTTGCTGTGACCGTTGCCAGCATCGGACCTCCTCTCTTCTAGCAGGGGTTTCTATTATTTTGTAAATGAATAAAAATGATAGCAACAGGGGAAGGCTACAGACAAGAAGTCGGACAGTTCATTGAAATAACCTTTGTAGTCTGAAAATAGCATATAGAATTACAAGGTAGCCTGTTACATCTTTTTTTAACGTATTTTTTTCCGTACTCATGTGGACGACTTCACACTTCTCATTATTTAGAGTCAATTGCCAATTTTACACCATACTGATATCTGATTCAGATCGTTCTGCAGTTGGTTTCGATCTTCAGATGATTTTACTAGACGGTAAATGACGGCGTCATCTGCAAACAACCTAAGTGAGCTACTTAGATTTTCTCCCAAATCGTTTATGTAAATAAGGAACAGCAGAGGACCAATAAAACTACCCTGTGGAACGCCCGATATCACCACTGTTTTAGTCGATGTCTTACCATCGATTACTACGAACTGAGTCGTCTCTGACAGGAAATCCCCTATCCAGTCGCAAATTTGGGGCGATATACCATAACCACGCAATTATTAAACGGTTACTGATTCTTGCTGTAGGACAAGACATACAATAGAGAGCAAACATAGATAATAAAGCACATTTAAATAGTTAGACCATTCCTTAACGAGAGAGAAAGAGAGCGTATTGAGTTTCATGAAGATTTGCGTTGGTCATGAGAACAGTAGACTGAGTCCGAAACAAGGGCGGCACAAAAACTACAGACAAAGCATCTTAGTAATCATCGCGCCTATCGCCCGATATGCAGACCGTTGCATATTTATTAAATCAGCGCCCATTTTGTTTACGCGAATTTCTCTCCGCTGATTTTTCCGCCGGCAAAACTACTGACGTGTTACCAACCTGATCCAGAATAGAAGCTAAAGTTCGTTCTCGCCCGCAAGGCCCGGTCTCATGACTCCTAGGGTGGAGGCCTGTCTTGGCGGCAACTCGTCAAAGACGGTGGGAACAGAAATGTCCTTCCGCGAAGACGTTGGCTCTCCGAGTTTGAACTTAAAGGCTCCAGTGGCCTTTGTGGCTGATCGCCTTCTTGCCAATTTAACATTTTATTTAATACAGGACACGGAAATTTATTTCGCCTCCACGATACGAAGGTCCTCTGGCCAGGCAAGTAAACGGTAATTTTAGATTGTTGGGGAAAATTAGTTTTATATGATTTTATTGGCGATTAATTTTACCAACTTTGTAATACTGCAAACAAATCGTCATTTTTCATTAGATTGGAATTCGTCGTCAGAAATTTTAAGAATTATTTCTCTCATTGTCCTAAAGGTTGGTCATGTGGTTTATGCCACCTTTGTGCTGGTGTGTGATGAATGAAATATTAATAAAGAAAGTTTGGTGCCCAGTCTCATTCACTAACTTGGCGGCAACCAGTCAGAAGGCATCTCTTACCAGACTGGCGTACTTTCCCACGGAAAGCATCTGATGCAACTCCTTACCACCGTCAGCTCCCCCACACCACTTGCGAGAAATCACCAGCTACACCTCGCCTAACAACAGTTTAGAACATGGGCGGCAAACGCCGGGACCGCTACACTCACCACTCACCACATGTGCTCCAAGAACCGGCCGGCTGTGTGGGCACGTGCTCCATCCTGTTGAAAGTAGCAGTAGGTCTAGTCCTCCCCTGTTAATGACGGCACAAATAGTATCAAAATGTTGGTAATGTAACGCGCCGAAGTCTACGCCTAATGAAAGAAGGCGAGCCCAATTATACAGTGTGAAGACACTACTAGCAAAAAAACCGAGCGAGTTGGCACAGTGGTAACACACTGGACTCGCATTCAGGAGGACTGTGGTTCAAATCCGCCTCCGCTCATCCAAATTTAGGTTCTCTGTGATTACTAGAAATCACAAATGTCGGAATAATTCCTTTGAAAGGGTACGTCCGATTTACTCCCCCAGCCTTATAAAACAAAACAAAAAACAAAAAATCGGAACAAGATCTCCATTTCCTATAACCACTCTGTAGACGGGACATTAAACCGTAATTGTCTTTACTTCATTTTGTTCACCAAAACCCCAGACTGCTGCTCATGCAACAGTGTTTCGCGAAAGTTATGGATATCTTCCGCTGGCCAGAACACAGGACCCGTCATTCTGTGACTTGTCGTGAGTACTTACATGAAACAGGCTGCATCAGACTTAAGAAACCATGTCCAAGGCATTCAGTGTTTCCTCAGTGAACATCAATCGACTCAGAAAACTGGAGGTGCTGAGAAGCATCCACTGCTTTGAATGCGTGCACAACAGACACTATAATTCATGATATCCTGCATGAAGTTTTTAATTTACATAACTCTGTAACAACAATAAATATTGAAATTCAGGGTGTCCGAAAAGTCTTTCCCTGATTACATAAACTGATAACTCACTGTCAGGCTAGAAGTAAGTTACAAATATGAAACTTTTGTCGAATTGTTTACAAACTATCAAAGTTTTTTTTTCTCTCTTTTAGGTTCGTAGTACGTAAGTAGTGGATGAGGTGCAGTGCCCAAGAAGCCATGTTAACCAATGAGGAGAAGGCACGGTGTGTGCTGTGGTAGCATGAGACACGATCATCAACCACAGTGCAGAGACACTTCCAGACAACATTTGGAAGGAACCCACGTGATGTCAAGAGTATTAAAGCCTGGCATGAGAAGTTCAAGAACACAGGATCGGTTGCTGACCTTCCGACGTCTGGTCGACCAAGAACCTCAGCAGACAGGGTGGAAGCTGGGAGGCAGTCTTTTCTGCGAAGTCCGAAGAAATCGCTGCGCAGGGCCTCATGTCAATTACAGATGCCAAAAAGCTCTCTCCACGACATTTTACACGAACGTTTATTGTTTGGTGCATACAAAGTGCAAATCGTTCAGGCCTTGTTGCCCAATGACAGTACACTTCGATATGACTTTGCGGTCGAAATGCTATCACATATTGAGGACAATGATGGTTTTCTCAGACGAATCGCCTTATCCGACGATGCGACCTTCTTTCTCAGTGGAGTAGTGAATCTCCATAATGGGGTTTACAACCCCCTGGTGAGGTCATGGAGTGCACCAGACGCAATCCAAAGGTCAATGTTTGGTGCGCGCTATTGCAGGATCGAATTATCGGGCCATTCTTCTTCGCTGAGGCTACCATCACACCTGCAGTGTATCTGGACATGTTGCAACTGTATGCTGTACCTCAGCTGCTTCAGTATCACTCCGATGTCTTGTTTCAGCTATACGGTGCACCGCGTCATTGGGGTTTGGACGTCCGTGCCTATCTCGATAGGACCTTTCCTGGGCGATGGATTGGTCGTGATGGGCCAACGGTTTGGCCTCCACGCTCTCCTGACATAACCCCAGGGAAGCCAAAACAGTCTTGGTCCAACTCGCCACTGCTCGCACCGAAACTAAGTATATTGTGCCGTAGTAGACTTATTTTTATGGAGTTATGTCAAGGACGAGGTCTATCGAACACGTGTACCAGATCTTGAAACCCTGCGGAAATGCATAACCACAGTCGTTGAATCGATCCCTCCAGTGATGGCTAATGTGTGGACAGAAACCGAATATCGCCTAGATGTGCTACGTGCTACCAAGGGTGCTCACATGGAAGTTTACTGATGTGTCAAAGAAACTTTGATAGTTTGTAGCCGGCCGCGGTGGCCGAGGGGAGTGAGTCGCTCCAGTCACGATCTGCAAGGCCACTACGGTCGGGGGTTCGAATCCCCCCTCGGGCATGCATATTTGTACCGTCCTTAGTGTTAGCTAGTTCATAAGTAGTTTGTAAGTTTAGGAACTAATGACCCCTTAGTTAAGTCCCATAAGCTATACAAACATGTTTGATAGTTTGTAAACATTTAGACACCAGTTTCATATTTGTATCTTACTTCTAGCCTGAGTTATCTATTTATGTAATCAGGGAAAGACTTTTCGAACACCCTGTACGAGTTTCACGAGCATGAAGTTCCGACAGGAGCTTATGAAGGTAAATACTATGGGACGTTCTAAAACATAGAAAAATATTTATTTTCAACATAAACTTATCTTTTTTAAATGATACCCCACATTATGTGTTATACAATCAATAGCATGAAAAATCGCAGGAAAAAAAAGAATGTTGTTCGTTGCATTGTAATATCTCAGTTACAACCAGAGATATTGAGAAGCGAACGTGGCGCTTGAAATAAATGAAGTGCGCAGCTAGCGCACGATTGCGGGCAGCGTCAGATTCACGCTCGAGTCTCGGGATATGCGTTAGACGAGCGTTTCTTTATTTTTCCACGTCAACTTCGCTTCTAAATATCTCTGGGTGTAATTGAGATATTGCGATGTAACGAACGCCATTCTTTTAGCGCTTTTCATGCTACTGATTGCGTGAGAAATAATATGGGGTGTCAGTTAAAAAAATAAAAAATAAAAATAAAAAAAACGTAAGTTTGTGTTGAAACAATTTTTTTTCCTTTCAGAATATCTCATAGTATTTAGATTTATATGTCTCTGCCGTAAGATCGTCCCTGTGAAACTAGTATTTCAGTATCTATTGTTGATTCAAAGATAACCAGGTTGAAAACTTTAAGGACACCCTGTGTATTAAGACGATAACTCATTATGCATACAGTCAGAAAAAGACGTTGCACATTCTGTTACTAAAACGAACTTACATCCCCGAAAATCGCTGAGAGAGATCATAAAGAACCGTGCTGTGGACTGCAAATGTAAGCTGAAATTAGCTGCATGTCGACTCACTGTGCCACTAGAGGTCATTGCATGTAGTGACGGCTAGTTTTGGCGCCCCTATCACATCGAGATGGCAGATTGTATCGGCGCCTTCCGCTCCCGGTCGCTCCCTCCCCGTGGCGCCACTTTGTAATTGTGATGGCGCCTCTGTATGCAGAACCAGTGGCCGTGACCTGTCACCGCGGGCAGGCCATCACCCTGTGCCTTCGTCATTGCTCGAACCCGAAAACGGCTGCGACAGCTCCTGGCCCAAACCGAAAGCGGAAGGTAAATCTTGCACTAAATAAACAAAGAAACTGCTGTAGACATGCGTATGCGAACACGGAGATACGTAAACACTCAGAGGACACCGCTGCGCTCGGCAACACCTACATTTTAATTTTGTTCTTCGTTGTCAGCGATATTCCGTGACTGTTTCACTTAAGTAAAATAAAATTAACTCTCCTTCGCTCACAAAATTGTGTTTTATTGTAGACAATGCATTTGGAGCCCTGAGGGCTCATCATCAGGCGCCTCTATGATTTTTATACATGTTTAAAGGCCTGGGTCTGTTAACCCTTAACTACTATAGACGTTGACAGGAACGCAACTATTATGAAGGGTTCTCTCAGACCGCTATCTTATTTTCCATATATTAAACTAGTGTTTTGCTAAATATATATTTTCATGACTTCCAGCCGTTCATTACACTTCTTAGAAGTGGCATTAGTAGAAATTTGACTTTTTTTAACAATGTAGTATGAGTAACATGACGACAAGTAAAACGCAGCGCAATTTGCAATACATTTTTATTTTTTGTGCTACGAAAAGAACAGCAAGTAATTATTTCTCTAAACACCCACAGATTATCATTATAGAGATTATATCACAAATTCACAGCGTGATTAGATACAAAAATCCCATTTGAATTATAGTAAATTGTATGCGACATCTCTTTTCCATTTACGATTCTTCCAGAAAGGTTGCCACATTTTCCTTATAAAACAAAAGGTACAAACTAAACATATCCTTCTGTGTGCCACTAAATACTCTTTAGTCGCTTGGAAATGTTCAAATGTTTGTAAAGCTTATAGGACTTAACTACGGGGGTCATCAGTCCCTAAACTTACAAACTACTTACGAACTAGGACGGCACAAATATCCATGCCCGAGGGGGGATTCGAACCCCCGTCTGTAGTGGCCGTGCTGACCGTGACTGGAACGCCTCAGTCACCTCGGCCACCGCGGCCGGCAGTCGCTTGGACCCCACATACACTTCACGCAGACCTTTCTAGAACACCCCAAACAAACTGGAATACCACACTGTTGACACGGATATCGTGTTTTCCTCTTCAGAGGAGGAGGACAAAAGGTACACGTTCTTCGATTTTCAAACTGTTTTGGTGTATGAGGCTCATCACGTATATTCAGTAATTTTCTAATGGTGCCACTCACCTCTCGTGGCAAGTGGCCAATAGAAAGTGTACGCTTCATATAAGGCTGAACTAGATCTCTTGCTAGGGTCTTCATGAAGCTCATTCTTGTCATTACTTCTGCCTTTGGATACGCTTCATGTAGCACATAAGAATTTACACCACACGCAACATCCACTAAAGTGTAGAAAATTGCCAAAGGCCATCTTCTTGTCCGCCGACTTGAAGAATAACCTGCACATCTTTGGTCGAGGTAGTCCACACCTCCTTTTGTTGTATTATAAAACTGGATGATCTCGGGTTTTCCTCCTGATATAGGATCATTATTTTCTGAATGATGCAGAGAAGAGACCAGTATTGCAGTTTTGGCCTTTTTAGGCACAAAGGAAACCAGAGTCATGTCTTCCGTAAAACAATATGTCTTCACTCGTCGTTTGCTATTGGGTAGGAATTGCGGTGGAATCTCATTTTTCTGTTCAGTGTACCAACGTATGTGAGACCTTTTCCTGAAAGTTCATTGACTAGTTCTATAGATAAGTACCAGTTGTCACCTGTAATATTTCTTCCAGTGTTTTCAATAGGTTCTACGAGACGAAGAACAGCCTGTGTGGGAACACTGTGACTTTTCTCATGTTTTGAAAGGGTGTGACCATCGCTACCTTTTCCAGAATAAATGTATGTACTATACAAGTAAATTGTACTAACGTCGGTCAAACACGCCATATCTTGCCGGTTTGTTTGGCATATACATTCTAAACCCGCACCTTCCACGGAAACAACATACTGTTGTACCTACAGAATAGCAAAGTTGACTGTTTTCGATTATACGCAGAAAGATTTGTGAAACTGCTGCTGCCTTGTCTGTTGCCTTTCTTTTCTCCCGATCATCTGAGTTGTCAAATCGTAATGAATACAGTAAAAACAGAAATCTTTCCTTACTAACAGTGCATCTGAAAATATCTCTGCCTGTTCCGTCGGTTGCAAACAGGCTGTAAACCGATTCGTGCCCCGATTTGAAAAGCGCCGAATACACTAACAGGCCAATTAGTGCCTTCAATTCAGTGACGTCAACATCTTGTAGATAGGACAAGCGATCATTCGCATGCTGTGTTCTAAGCTGCGATTTTCAGTTTTGTCCATAGAACGATTTCGTCTAGAATATCTTGTGTAAAGAACAGACGCCATACCTCCAAAGCAGAAGGGTTTTCTCCGAGACTTTGAGCCGTCTGTCGCAGTCCAGGATGCTGTAAGACGATGTTGTGTTGCCTTGTTCTTACGTTGGCTTCTGGCTGCTTTTTTCGCCATCGAAAACATCTGTTCTTACCGAAGAAGTAAGCTACTTCGTCATGATCAGGTGTCACACCTTTATCAATTTCAGGTTCCTGCTCTAAATTAGTGTCATGTTCACTAAATACCTCAAAATCACGGTCATTACCGCTGTCGTCAAAATCATCGGAGGATTCACCGAAACGTTCTTGATCATCCACATCTGCTTCACGTAAAAGGCGTTGCATAGAACGTTCAGCTTTTCCTGCCATGGAGAAACACGACACGGAACAACAACAGCGAGAGAGAGGCCACAGCCACAGCGCTGTCGCTTAGCAGGCCGCGCTCACTAAAGGTGCGATTCCGAACGCGGCGGCAAGCGGCAGTCGTCGTTGAGCCGCGACAGGCGGCACCACTGGTCCCCATTGTCTGCAATGCGAGCGATGCGGAACGCGGCGGCGGCGGCACTGGTCGCCGTATACCTGCTCCGGTGACCGGCGGCCGTCCGGTCCCGAACCAGTGGTGTCGCTGTCGCCGACCCGACCCCCCGCCGAAGACAGGTTTTATGACAATACCCAAGGGAAATGAGCTCTTCAGACTCTGACGAGCTGCGGCGGAGTGGCCGAGCGCATTGAGGCGCTATCCTACGATTCGCGAGGCTGTTCCCCGACGGGCATGGCAGTTTGTGCCGCCTTTGTTATAAGCTAGTTCATTAGTAGTTTGTAAGTCCAGGGACTGATGACCCTGTACTTAAGTCCCATAAGCTCTACAAACATTTGAAAGTTTGAACTCTGGCGAAAAGAAGTCCGTAAACACAGTAGCAACATATCCTGTAATATTTTATGCAGGAAATAACGAGTACAGAAATGTATTAGTAAAAAATATCTGGAAAGCTACAGCACAGTAGTTGAACAGGACGAGTAAGTGCACGAAATTTATTTATCAAGGAATGGATTCATATGTGCATTGTTTGTAACTATGTATTTTCACTGTAGTGTTTTTAAAGAAAACGCCTTTTACTACTTGCAGTAGCAAAAGGCGTTTTCTTTAAAAACACTACAGTGAAAATACATAGTATTCAGCTGCTGCTCAAATGGCCACCATAAGCAAGATTGTTTATAACCACTGAAGCACTTGGGGATATGTCCTCAAGAAACTGTAAATTGAGATTTTGTTCGTTTTAATTTATTGAGACATCATTGCATTGGATGTAACTAAAAGCAGAAGACATTATTGCCTTGTCTCTTCTACAGATCGGATTGAAACTTGCATTTGTTGTTTGTAACAGGGAAGAAGAGTTGTCAAGTTCCACGAATAAATATATAATAGGCCTGGAAATGTGATTAATCAGTAGCGATTTTTTTTTTAATTTTTTTTTGTAAATTCTGATAAACTATTTAATTATGAGTACGGATGTGTGCCTGTAAATGTTTGACGTGGCATATCACTCAGAGGAAGCTGCACTGATTAATATTTTGTAACACGTTTTGCTTCATTTTTGTAGCAACTTAGTGCAGTTTCGTCAATACTTAACTATTAAAGTAAAAACTAAACACAAACGGTGGTTTATGTTTAAAAGAATTAAGAAATTTACTGTCGGTAATTATGTAAATGGTGTTTTTAAAAATGATTATGTAGAGTAATAAAGCGTTTTGTGTAAAATACTGTCATGACAGGTTTATTTACTTCAAGTTCACGAGAGGTGACAATAGATTAATGTTACGTACCAACAAAGAAAATAAAACGGAATAAAAATAACGATGGTACAATATTAAAAGTGTGAAAGGAAAGGAAAGGAAAGGAAAGAAAAGAGGCAAAAGTTACTAAAGGCTTTTATGCGACGCAAATATTATGTTGAATTATTTTCTGGACATATCAGAGCAGTTTTACGGAGTTCATTTCCAATATATAAAGCAGTACCGAAAGAAAAATAATAGTCGCATTGCTTCTGATTACGAAATGATGGGCCCACAGTGCAACACAAATCAGCAATCAAGAGATTCACATCGCTGGGACTGTTCCGTACCAGTTCTTGAGCAGATAGTAAATAATGCACGAGTTTTTGCGTACTTCTCAGGGTAAAATGTAATTTTTCTTCTTCAGTTATTGCATTTCTTAGGCACTGTGATTTTATGTCATCCAAAATAGAACTCTGTACGAAGTTGAACTGTCTTTTATTTAAACGTCAACAGATCCTGAATAAATTCATCACTAAACTTTTTTTTTTTTTAATCAACGGCCTGTAACTTCCATCGGCAGCTGTACTTTTACATAAACGCATTACCAGCGTTCGTGTTCTCTTAGTATGGAACAAAGCAACGTCATCGTCTTCGCCCTCCAACTACAGCGTAACAACGGCGGCGGTCGGCAGACACCCCACCCCGCCTCGCCTCTCAGCGGCGACCGCGCTGCTCGCCTGCCGCTGTGTTCCGCAACGGGTCGGCAGCAGGCGGCTGCGTCTCGGTCGTTGTCGGCAGCGGCAGTGGGTCGCTGTCGCCGTGTTCGGACTCGCACCTTTAAGCCGACTGGCCAGGCGCTACGAGGCAGAGCCTGCGCCAGCGGCACGCAAACACTGTGGTCGGTCAGTGAGGCCGCGCAAGGCTCATAAATACGGAGCAAAGAGGAGCAACACTGCAGGAATGCTGGCACGTGGACCTTGTCGGCCACCAGGAAGGTACACGGAAGAGTCCTTTTAGCTTGGCAGGGGTGTATGAAATATCTCGACTCAAAAAGTTGTAGCGGTCTGAGAGACCGCAGATAGTAGTTGAGGGTTAAGATCAAAACATGGGTTGTACTGTCTCCTCCCCT
Source organism: Locusta migratoria (assembly GCA_026315105.1). NCBI lineage: Eukaryota > Metazoa > Arthropoda > Insecta > Orthoptera > Acrididae > Locusta > Locusta migratoria. Next base: position 569,612,829 of record CM048746.1, read on the forward strand.
GACCTATGCCGAATCCCCCTCTCGGTCCTTCTCCTCCTTCCATGCTGTTTGTGCATGTCATCCCCCACCCATCCTCTGTACATCTCCTCCTCTCCCTCTTCCCCCTCCGATCGCCCTACCTCTATCTTTGTCCATCCCCTTTTCATTTCCTCCTCCTTGCTCCCTACATCAGTTTCTTCGCCCTCCTCTTACAATTCTAATCTACAGCCTTCTTTAGTGTTATTTTCAAAATATCGTACGAAAGTTTCTTGACCGAATGATTGGAAATTGTGTCACGACATTGCAATTCATAGGCCTTGTTGTGAAGCGTGCGACTGCTTGTCGTCGAAGGTTCGAGTTCTTATTCAAGCATGTGTGTATGTGTTGTCCTTAGCATAACTTGGTTTAAGTAGTTTGTAAGCCTAGGGACTTATAATCGCAGCAGTTAAGTCCCTTAGATTTACAAACATTTGAACATATACATTTTGTAACTGGGAAACATTGCTACAAAAGAAGCAAAAAGTTACATATACCTAGACGTACATCTACATACATACTACGCAATCCACCCAAAGGTGCGTGTCTTAGGGTAAATGTTCAAATGTTTGTAAATCTTATGGGACTTAACTACGGGGTCATCAGTCCCTAAACTTACAAACTACTTATGAACTACTTACGAACTAGGACGGCACAAATATCCATGCCCGAGGGGGGATTCGAACCCCCGACCGTAGTGGCCGTGCAGACCGTGACTGAAGCGCCTCAGTCTCCTCGGCCACCGCGGCTGGCGTCTTAGGGTACGGAAAAAAATAATGGAAATGTGGGAGAGATATTAAAATGATAGTTCAAAGAGGTAAAAGTTGAAAAAATAGTATGTTTGTCAAAGCTAAACTCAAATACCATATAATTTTTGCTGTTTGTTAAAGTACGGTCAGAAGGGATATTACGTGCTGTGTGCATAGATATTAGCACAATAGTAGAGTCGTAATCATATCATCATATTTTTTTTTATTTAGATTATTATTTTGGTCCGAAATGTTCGCAAAAACGTATATAACTACAAATCTAAAGTGGGCCATAAAACACGACAGCGCTATTTTTTTTTATTAATAAAGATGTTTGTTACGTAAGACTGTTGCATAACGACATACTTAGCTCGCTTGTGACGCGAGCAAATAAGACCTCTAAAGTGCGAGCTATTGGCCTGAATGGAATGCGAAATCTGACAGCACGAGTGTGAAATGGAGTGAATGCGCAAAAGCAGGCGGCAGGGCAGAGGCACTCTGCGCCCCCAGATCTGTCTCCATTGCGGTGCATTCCTGGCAGTTAAGACCACAGCAGGACGACAGGAGCAGCGCCACAATAATTCAGACCAACTGCAACGAACGAAACGGAACGGAACCGCACATTCTTACAGCATAGCCGTTTCCTTCTCGAAGTTTGTTTTAAAAAATACATTCTCATATTAAAACTTTAATATTAGTATTTTGTTCCTCAATATTTCTTATTTGTTTATTATGAGCAGCTTTCGACTTCTTAGGCTATCGTCAGATAACTTAGTACTGAACAGATATAAATACATTGTCGTTTATGAAAGAAAAGCAATGCATGACACCCACTATAGTACCCACGTGTACACAAAATTGAATGTTTGGATTGTGACTGTTTCTACATAGGCCAGACTAGTAGATCATTCGAGATTCAAACTTACACAAACTACTTATGAACGAACTTATACTAAAGACAACACACTGTAGTGGGACAAGATAGTCGTACTATATTTTCCTAGGTCAGCCCTGTTTTGAAGTTACAAATAAAAAATGAAAGAAAATGAAACCTTTAATTTAGAATGCACACATATTTGATATTTATGCAAATATTGTTATTTTTTATAATATGATTTGTAAGATGTTTTGTTTCTGTATGTTTCATGTACGATCGAGGCGCCGCAATCAACAAGGGCAGCGTCGTCGCCGCCGCAGCCAACATTACAGCAGACGGCCACTATGAAAATTTAACCGACAGCTACGGGGCAATGAATGCTGCTGCGCCTTATTTACATAGACCAAAAATAAAATAGACTGCGCGTATCCCTATCTCTGCCGTGTTGAGGTTTGAAACCAACATCTAAAATTGCCCCGAGTCAAGTGAGTCAGTTTTCGTCATTATGAGCAGCAGTTATTCTTATTTATATGTGAAATCAAGAGTTGATTTCAAGAATAAAACGACTTCTCGTATTCCTATTACACGTGTAGTAATCAGGGCAACGTAATTTCTGCACATTACTAAGGTAGGTGGACCAAATATGGCCATAGTCTCCAATAAGGCCACCCCCCTTTATTTCAGAAATTTCCATTCAAATCCGTCGGTTGACAGCACCTACATGTCCGTAAATGGCGTCCTAGTAGCAAATGAAAAACAAGGAGCACCATGCTTTCCGTTATTCAGTTGCAGAAGTGTATCTTGGAGATTTTCATTAACCTCTTGAGGTAAGTTTTTGCTAAGCTATGGAGTAATTATTTTTTGTCGTTGCTTTATAAAATGGTGATTCTTTTGAAGCATATGTTTTGTAGATTTGAAACCTTTGAAGTATTTTGAGATTAGCTTCTTAGAGATTGCAGAAATATGCGTGGGATGGGCAAAAAACTGTGTGTAGGTCAATAAGGCCACGCTGGCCTTATTAGGGCCAGGGTGGCCTTATTGGACCCTCACACCTGTTTATTCCATCTTTACTGTGTTTCAAGCAACACAACACATGCCCTCCAGCCAATGGACAGGTCTGTGTTCAAACCCTTTGAGTCATTTTGGGATGACGAAGTCTTTAGATACTGGGAAAATAACTCGGACAGAAAAATAACAAACACATGATTCGGAAAACTTTTCTCAAAAGTGTGGCCAAGAGCTTTGACAACAAGCAACGTAGCTGCTGGGTTTCGAAACACAGGAACCTACCCCTTTGACCCGAATGTCAGTCCTCCTGAATTTTTTGCTCCCAGTTAAATCACTGAGAAAGAAATGCCGGAACTTACACGGACCTTCGACGTGGAAGATTTCATGACAAGGGTAATGGAGGATGATGACTCCATAGATGTCGATGAAAATGCTACTGATCTGGCTGACACATCTGAGACGCAAGCTATGCCTTCAATGTAACCTGGTGAAACCGATATAGCTGATGGAGTGAAAGTGAACAAACCGACACAAGACAAATGTGAAACGCCTCCTGAAACAGAACTCTCACCTCATGTGTCCTCATCTGCTGGGAGATCCTTTACCGGCATCTTGAAAACTTCTAAAATGAAGAAAAGTCGCACCCAGGGAAGAAAGAGTTTGAATTACGTAGGGAACAATGAAACCCGAAGTTTATTCCAAGAAAAACCTCAAGCATCAGCACGGGAACAACAGAACACGATGTCAGAAACTTTGAAGAAAACCTATCAGGCAGCCCCCCACTCCCCAAAACCCGATGTGTCTTCTTTTTGACATTGTTTTATCTGCACTGAGGACTTGGTAGAAGATATGATTCGCTGCTCACTCTGTGTACTATACGTTCATGAGCTTTGTGTCGGAATCGAAAAGAGAGACACGGTTGAGAATTATTTTTGTCGCAACTGTGAAATGGAATAATTAATTTCTGTCTGTATTTTTCTTTTTGCTTTTCTTGTAATATGAAATTTTTTTTTACTATATTCAGCATTTCACTGTCCCAAATTACTCCTTTCTAGATATGGCCTTGTTTGGGTACATGGGGTGGCGTAATTGGGAACCCAGTGTATACCAATAAGGCCATTTGCTACGTTTCATAAAATTTCAATTTAGAACATACTTCCACTGCTGTGAATGATCAGAAAATGTTTTTCATGGTAGCTCAAGGGCTATTCCTAAGAAATGTGAAGTTTCAAGTTAATTGGCTGGCTCGTTTGGCGGTGAAAAATTGCCAAACCTTAAGGTGGCCTTATTTGGCACACCTACCTTAATATTAATGCGGTGATTATCGTTTTTACATATGCCCAGGTAAAAAGTATTGTCAGTAATTTTTAAAAACAACACAATTACATATCCTCGGAGCTTGTGTTATAAAATGGATCTTTTACGTTTTGCAACTTATAAATGTGATTATCGATGGGAAGATTATCCAAGCTGCTCTTGACCGAATTTATATGTCAGGAAGTAAATCATATCTGGTGAAAATCTACTTTCAATAACATTATAAAAACGTAAAAACATGTACAGACTATTCATTATACCTATTATACTCTTCTTGTCCAATGCTTCGCTGATGTTTCCTCACTCATTATTATTTAACGTAAAAGGCCAACATTGTTCTTGTTTTACGTTTTGGCATCACCGTCTGTGGCAAAGGTCTTAAAATTTAAACGGTTGTATAGCGTTAAAACTGGACATTATGGATGTAAACAGATTTCAGTTTTTATGAAAGCTCAACAGATCATTCAAAATGTGTTATTAAGGAATCGTAAGGAAACAGATGTTGCTTGTCAAATTGATATTTCGTCTTCTGCGTAAACTACGAACAAAAAGATTTACAGTACAACAAATATAATCTTTCTTTTGAAATCAGCAGTTCAACTGTTTGTAAAAAGAACTGTCAATACATTTCGTTTAGGCACATGAAAAACATGTAGTCATCGCGTTAATATTTGCAGTTGCGTAAATCTGACGCTAATTGTACTAATAAAGCTGTAATAAGAATGCGATAAGACTTTTTATTGTTAAAATCTACACTTAATTTTCACTATAAAGGATAAGAACTGCAACTCAGCTCAATTTCTCGTTACTCGTAGTGTTGAAAGCTGTTTCCTGCCCCGAGTCACGTGACTTAGATGTAGGTTTCAGTATAATTACGTCACGCGCAGTCTATATTATCTTTGGTCTATGCTTAATTATTGCCGCGCTTCAATCGTTTCAAAGAAGAAAAGAAAATAATATTAAATTATTGTTAGGCTTGTTTGAGATTCAGTCCAAGCTAGTTGTCCATGTTCACGTTTCTTGCTAAACTGATGCTGTATTAACATGAAGAACAAAAAATATTTGTTAATATTGAAAGATATCTTGCATTTATGAAGATTTATTTATGATCAAGAATATTTTATAGCAAGAGAAATTTAATTGTTGTGAAGAATCTCGACTTATTTCAGAAAACAGTTTAATTCTGATTGAATCACTACTGATTAGCTTCGAATGTGACATTATATTTGTATTTAGTGTGAACGTGGAAAACCAGTGTTTAGAAGGCACTGGATTATTATTATTTTTAGTGTAAGGTGTAAGGAGGAGAAATACGTACCATCACGTTTCCGAATTGATAAAGGTCGGATTGTAGCCTATGGCGATTGCGGTTTATCGTATCGCGACATTGCTGCTCCCGTTGGTCGCGATCCAATAACTGTTAGCAGAATATGGAATCGGTGGCTTCAGGAGGGCAATACACAACGCAGTGCTGGATCCCAACAGGCATCTTATCCTCATGGCTGTAACGGATCGTGCAGCCACGTCTCGATCCCTGAGTCAACAGATGGGGACGTTTGCAAGACAACAACCATCTGCACGAACAGTTCGACGACGATTGCAGAAGCGTGGACTATCAGCTCGGAGGCCATGGCCGCGGTTACCCTTGACGCTGCATCACAGACAGGAGCGCAACGACGAACCTGGGTCCACGAATGGCAAAACGTCATTTTTTCGGATGAATCCAGGTTTTGTTTACAGCATCATGATAGTCGCATCCGTGTTGGCGACATCGCGGTGAACGCCCACTGAAAGCGTGTATTCGACATCGCCAAACTGACGTATCACCTGGCGTGATGGTGTGGGGTGCCATTGTTTACATGTCTCGGTCACCTCTTGTTTGCATCAACGGCACTTTTTTCAGTCGCCATTACATTTCAGATGTGTTACGACCCGTGGCTCTACCCTTCATTCGATCCCTGCGAAACCCTACATTTCAGTAAGTCTTGTACGGGCCTTTCTGGGTACGGAAAATGTTCGAATGCTGCTCTGGCCAGCACATTTTCCAGATCTCTCACCAATTGAAAACGTCTGGTCAATGGTGGCCGAGCAACTGGCTCGTCACAATACGCCAGTCACTACTCTTGATGAACTGTGGTATCGGGTTGAAGCTACATGGGCATCTGTCCCTTTACACGCCATCCAAGCTCTGTTTGACTCAATGCCCAGGCGTATCAAGGCCGTTATTAAGGCCAGAGGTGATTGATCTTGTGGTGTCGCACAAGTACAAAGTGCGCGCCACCTACTTTCGCCGCGCGCCGCCATGCACGCACGGCGCGGCGTTCTCACGACGACAGCCACGAGCGCCCTCTGCTGCAATCCCGCTCGTGGCCACCACGGAAAGACACGGGTCACTTCGGACTGAGTTAGCAACCAGTTAGGACCTTCGTAATCAGATAGGCACCAGTGAAGACTTTGCTATCGTACAGGCACTAGGCAGGCCTCTAACAACTATGTATCAACATTCTGCAGTACTATGTAAAAGTTAAGTATTGTTACATTCTGTGCAATATATATCTCTTTCTAATTTACTCTAGTGTTTATAGTTTCTGGCTGCTCCCCTCCGTACCTGCACCAGCGTGCTATTTTTGTTCCTGTGTCGGGCTCATTCCACTCGGCCACCGACACCTACGACGAGGCTGGGACACAAAAGCGGCGACGAAGTTGGGACACAAAAGATCTGGGTACTGATTTCTTAGGATCTGTGCACACAAATTGCTTGAAAATGTAATCACAAGGCAGTTCTAGTATAATATATCCTTGTTGTAACAATTTTAATAGCCAGTAGTGCATATTTTCATAAAAATTACATTATAACTTAGTTTAAGTATATTACACAACCAACACAAATGAAAATTCTTCCTTAATGCATGAAGCATGGTATGAACCTACAAAAAGAGAAAGAAAGTCTTGTCGAAGATTGCTAGTCACGCAGGAGTGATCTGGAGTTCCACATTACAGATCGCGCAGCCTCCTGCTGAGGTTCGAATCCTTCCTCGGGCATGGATGTTTGTGATGTCTTTAGTATAAGTTAGTTCATAAGTAGTTTGTAAGTTTAGGGACTGATGACCCCACAGTTAAGTCACATAAGCTTTACAAACATTTGATTGAAGATCGCTATCCCTCCCAACACACTGTCGTCAGTACTTCTGTACCAATGCGGTAGCGCGTTCAACAGCTCGGGTGCCCAACTACCAGGGGCAGATCCGTAGTCTGTCACAAACGCACTGAACTGCGTGGTGCAGTGCGCGCGGTATACGCTGCGGCCGCGCAGGCACGAGATTGGGGCCTCGTGACATCTTGCAGCTGCTGCGGGAAGCCATGGTTGTCGATGGATCGCACGGTAGCTGCCTCGATCGTGCAATGGCAGTGGCGCCAATGAATGCCGATACATCGCCGCCTACGTTTGACTAATATATAGAAACATGCTAGACGGCATCACTGGGGACATCAATGGCATCGGATAGTGTTTTCGGAGGAATCCAGGTTTGTTTGGAAGTGCTGGGCGTATTTGGGCTCGTCTCGGACAGGGGGAGCGACATCGGTGCCTGCATTGGCACAAGACATTCTGCACCAATGAAGGTCTTATGCTATCAGGTACTATTGTGTACAATCAGAAATCACATCCTGCACACTGCGATCAGTTGGAGCTCCGAGAATGACATCCTGCCAGCCGTAGCCATACCCATTCCTTTTGACACCACTAGATACCATTTTTCAGCAAGTCAATGTTTGACCCTCGCTATGCGTCCCGAGAGCTGATCGTATCTGTTCTCGGTACCCATGGTTCTCCAGTCTTAAGGGAAGTCTCTGGGGAAGTGATGCATCATACATAGCCTCTCCTTCCCAAGTGGCTCTTTCCGCATTCACGAGGTGCAAGGGGTGCAACCAGCACCACGCTGGCCACCGAAGGACTGAGTTGTGACCCAACCTAGAGGCGAAAGCGAAGGGTATGTGGCTCAGGGGGAGCTGCATCGGGGAACGACCATCTGTCCCCGGGGGTTGGGGGAGGGGAGGTTGAGCGGCTTGCTGGCGGCCGGGCGGGGAGGGAGTGCATCACTGGTGTGCTCACCTGCTGCCTGCTGCTGCCGCCGCCGCTCCCCCCTCCCTTCCGCAGAGGAGCACGACCATCCGCTCGTCTTTGTTTGCCAGCATGGGATTCCAGCTTGCGTCGGCAAGTGCCCTCCGTCGTGTGCCTGGTTATGTGGTACATGATCTGCCAAACCGTCGCTGTGGTGCCACGGCATTGCTATGTTAGCTGGGTCCAGACCCCTGAACGTCTGGGTAACCGGTCCACCACCTGCATTGGAGTGGGGCTAGTAGAGGGAAAAAGGCGAGGGGTACATCCGCCTCTCCGGAGTGTGGTGGGTTACTTGCCGGCATGGACCAGATGAAATCATTGGTGACCTGGCCATCGAAGGGGACCAGTATGCTGGTGACAGCGTGCTGAACTCGGCAGCTCAAAAAGAAGAAGTGCCCTTGACTCTGGGGCGGAGTTGGTGGAAGAGCTACAACAGTCTCACCCCCCCCCCCCATGCCAGAGAGGCTGGTCTGGGGCCTTCGATTTTCTCGCTTTCCTAGCAAAGATGGCTGACCATAAGGAAAGTGGTTCGAGAGCATCGGAGCTTTCAGTCGAACCTGCGGGTGACGACCAAGAAGTCAAAGATGTGATCGTACCAAACAGTGTGGCTGAGTGGTACGAGAGAATCATACATGTCATTGACACCGAGAACTGTAAAAGAAAGATCGGGCAACCCACCGTCCGGGCAATCAAGGACTGTTTGGTCGCCTGGGCAATATACCAGGCAATACTGGAAGGAAAAATCGAAGAACTAGAAAAAGAAAATGAAAGGCTGCGAAAACAGCCCACCAGGACATACGCAGGAGTGGTGGTGCAATCTGTGCAGAAGCCACCCTCAACCAAGGATAACATCCAACGAGTTGTACAGAAACCTGGGTATGCTACCCGCGCAAGACGTCAAGAAGGTCCACGAGATCTTTATTACTTAGATCCCCTGAAAGACAAAATTAGAATCAATAAAGTCAATGCTACAAAAATATTGTTATTGTGGACATTGCAACAGAAAATGACAAAAATATAATTCTGGAAAACGAAACCTTATGTAAGAAAGTTAAATGCGAGGGTCCTAAGAAAAGGTCATCCTGTACGACGTCCCAGTAGCAAATGACGAGCAAACACTTACTGACACAATCTGGAAACAAAACTTTGCGAAGTTAAGCCAAGTTAAAGCATAAGTCCCCCTTCAAGAAGAGGAGGGATGCGGAAAGGGCGAAGGCTTTCAGAGAATTTCTTATAAAACAAAAAGACCGCGTGACCGTCATCATGCCGAGTGTAATCACGCAAACTGAGACCTGCAAGCCTGACGTAACCTCTTCCTCTGATGCTGGGGTGCGACTGCAAACACCAACCACGCAGGAAGTTGGGTACCCACTGATCATGCAGAAGAGCATTTCTAATAACACCAGAATCACTAAGACTGAAAAACTAAATGAACCAGAGTCCACGACAAACGACCTTTCTGAATCAAACACCAAACCAGAAACTCCTAAGGGGGAATCCCCACTAAAAATGGCCAGTTGTGGATCCTCCGACGATATATCCGAATCTGGGACTGGCACTACAATTCGCCAACCTGGAGCAGCCAGCAGTGCTAATGACCGCACTACGCCACGTTGTCCGTGTAGGACGCAAGTATGGGGGGAGTCACCTTCCTGACCATGGAGGCAGTAGACAGGATCCTTCTTAACACAATGAGTCTGCCCACGGACTTCGGGACCCTGCAGCACAATTGAGAAAGTTTTCCCGAAAAGAGGGGAAAGGCTGGCCTCAGGAAGAATTACACTGGATCATACTAAACCATGGCCTGACTGCAATATTCATACCTACTTCCCACGAGGTCTCTGAAAATTGCGCACATGAATGCACATAACTCCCGACCCGTGCTGCAGAAGCTTCGGAGGTTCGATGTGCTCTGTCTCCAAGAGCCTAACTCCATCGGAGCAAAAACTTGGCAAATTGTGGCCCCGGGGCCTCACCCCCAAGTAGCCACCATCATCTGCAATAATTCACTCAGGCCGGCCGCGGTGGCCGAGGGGACTGAGGCGCTCCAGTCACGGCCTGCACGGCCACTACGGTCGGGGGTTTGAATCCCCCCTCAGGCATAGATATGTGTGCCGTCCTTAGTATTAGCTAGTTCATAAGTAGTTTGTAAGTTTAGGGACTGATAACCCAGTAGTTAAGTCCAATAAGCTATAAATAAAAAAAAATCACTCAGAGTTACGATCCTATCGCGCCTATCCAACGAACATTGCAGCGCCATCAAAGTACAGTCGCCTGTAGGGTCTGTGGTGATTGTGAACATGTATTTTCAATATGCGGATCCTGTTGATCTCACCAACGTGATGCAAGTGCTGCATGGGCGAAGGATAGTCGTAGTGGCTGACCTGAATGCCCACTCCTCACTGTCAAACAGCCGTACCAGAGATGCAAAGGGAGATAAAGTCGAAGAAGTGATCATGGCTCTCCGGCTGACAGTCGCCAACAAACCTGGAAACCCACCGACCTTTGTTGGTCCGGGAGGAGAGGGCACAAATGTCGATTCGACGTTGATAACTGCCAACCTGTCGGATAAAATATTCGACTGGAGAGTGCATGATCATGTCACGACAAGTGTTCATAACATGCTTACCTTCAGACTACAGCAAGCTGAGTGCGGTTGGGACGAAGGATGGAGGTGGCAAAGGACTTTAAGAAGACGGATTGGGAACGCCTAGCGATGGAGTGCCTGATGCCTGCATTGCCGGATGGTGATTTTGACATAGACCAATCAGCCAAAGACATCGTTGGGTTGGTGGTGATGAGAAGGAGGGCCATCACGACCTCCCCATCGCCATGGTCCCCAGAACTTCAACAACTGCGACAGACTGTCAGCAGGATGAGGAAACACTACCAGCGGGCCGTGGTCTGACAGGAGCGGCAGTTCTGGCTCCAACGATATAGGCAAGTGAAAGAACACTTCACTCAAGTGTTGAGAGACACCAGGCTCAAGAACTGGGAAACCTTCCTGAAGAACCAGCTGACCACGGCCCCAGGGGGCGTGCCCTATAAACTGGTTAGAGAGAAGATCAGGGCCCCATTGGTGCTATCAACAGTCAAGGTTAGGGACCAGGAGACAGAGTCTTGGCAGGAAACTGGGGCTGATAAGGACCTGGCATTAGCTAAACCTACCGCCCCATCTGCATGCTAGACATCATGGGCAAGATGATGGAGACGCTGCTGGCTGACAGACTGTCTGCACATCGCATGTTCCACAGGTTGAGTGACAGGCAGTTCAAAAGTTCAAATGTTTGTATAGTCTATGGGACTTAACAACGGGGTCATCACTCCCTAAACTTACAAACTACTTATGAACTACTTACGAACTAGGACGGCACAAATATCCATGCCCGAGGGGGGATTCGAACCCCCGACCGTAGTGGCCGTGCAGACCGTGACTGGAGCGCCTTAGTCCCCTCGGCCACCGCGGCCGGCGTGACAGGCAGTTCGGCTTCTGACAGAGGAGATCTGTGCCTGACACAATCACCCTGGTGGCTGAGGGCTGTTTCTCGGCAACGAGCAAATATGTCGTGGGCATCATGGTGGACAGCAGTGGTTCCTTCGACAACCTGTGGTAGCCTTCACTCTTCTCCCACCTTCGGGAGATTGAGTGCCCAGGGCCACTATATGGTTGCCTTAGGAGCTATTGTGATGAAAGGGAGGTCTGGCTATCGTGCCCTAGCGGGAGAGTAAATAAGAGTATCACAAAGGGGTGTTCTCAGGACTCCATCCTGGGACCACTCTTTTGGGAACTCAACATGGAGCCTCTCCTCAGAGAGCTACAACAACATCCAGATGTGCTAAAGGTCATAGCCTACGCTGATGATCTCCTTCTCATGGTAGGCAGTCGAAGCTGTGAGGACATTAAATCAAAGATTGAGTGTGTTATTAATGTGTTTTCTACCTAGTGCAACAAATCCACACTGTCAAGTCGTTCCACAGAAATCTGTATACCTTCTAATGAAAGGCCAATTGGCTAGAAATCCCACTGTTCAAATGAACGGCATTCTCATCATACAACATAGAGAGGCTAGATACCTCGGGGTCATCATTGATGACCGCTGGAACTGCGCGGCGCACATAGATGCGGTAGCTGAGAGATCCCTAGTAGCACACACCAGCTGGCTGGGATCAGCACCGGAGGTTCCACCTGCCGCCCGATCTCAATTGCCTCTATCATAATAGCATACTTGCGTCTATAGTGGGCTACGGGTCTCCAGTTTGGGCTCACAGACTCACGAGGGTGGTGCCTGCCGTGGCCGTGAGACGAGTGCAGCGCAATATCCTTCTTCACTCAGTTGAGGTGTACCGGCCCTCCCCCGGTGGGGCACTCCTGGTGCTGATGGGACTCTGTCCCCTCGACATCAGGGTGAGGGAGCAGGGGGCGTGCTACTGGGCCCAGAAGTGGAGAAATATAAAGTGGCAGAAATCCTCGGAGAACCTGCCAACTCCAAGTCTGAAATCAGAAGAAGAGGGATGTGGCTCTGACAGCATACGTGGGATGAGGACGAGTCCGGTAGAAGGATACACACCCTGGTGCAGGACATCGCCGAAAGACAAAAAATGAAACACTTTAAGCCATCAAGAGGGATGCTGCACATTCTCACCGGACTTGGGCCCTACCCGACATACCTATGTCGGTTTAGTAACCAGGCTACACCAGCGTGTGACAGTGGAGCTGAGGTAATAACACCTGATCACATCATATACGAGTGTCCTGCATTCGACGACGTGGCCGCGGAACTGAGAAGGGTTCTTCCACATACCAACACCTACGAGCTCATTAGAGATCCCGACACGTTCAGAATGTTAGATACACTTGCCAATCAGATCTCAAAGAAGGTACTAGACGACTTCGTCAATAACAACAACCAAATGTGACAAAATTACCCTATCATGACAACAATATCTGCCATGCCGCCGGGGGATGGACAGGGCGTCAGTAAAATGACAAGATCCGCCATCCCTGGGATCGGGGTAAGATGTGGCAACACCCCGACTTGACTGACGCAGAATAGATTTTAGCTTGTAAGTTTTTTCTAGTAAATAAAAACTTTTTGGGGATTAACTTTTGTGGGGGGCTGCACTGACATCAAATAGAGGCCTGCCCAGTGCCAGGGGCGCGCTCACCGGCCAGAAGATGATAGCAGTAGGTTTGTTCACCGACTGGCACACCTTGTAACACTGCAGAAGTAGCTAGGAGGGTAGTAAATAAGAAGTAAATAATAAGTAACAGGGTGACCAGTAGTTTTACCCCAATATGTCATTGCTAATTATTTGTATTAATATCATGACCCATTTAATCTTAGGTGATGAAATTATCAATAAAGAAAAAAAAAAAGGCAATGTACGACCACATGACGCTGCACCAACACGTGCCTCGTTGGTGTCACAGGGCGTCAGCCTTTGGCCCTGGCTCACCAGATCTCCATTGTCGCCAAGCGAAAATGTATGGGATATGGTGGAACGACGACAGGTGATCCTCGGAATCAGGTGAATCCAGCATTGATGGCTGTATCAGAGTACGCCATTGGCGCCTTATAAGCACAGACGGCAGTGATCTCAATTATTAACGCTATAGCGGTTTGTATCTGTGAAAATCGTGACGGTCTATTATGGTTATGTTGGAAACTCCCTATGTATAGGTTCTGTTGTTGTTTTGAACCTTGCGTCCTGTGAAAATAAGTTATGAACTATTGACTGCTTTAATAATTACATAATTATGAAGTTTGTGTCGTTTATGGTTTTAGGGAAGTCAAAGGAAATGAAATATAGAGTTCAGAACCATATGTGAGTTATATATTTCTTTAAAACTAGTGTTTCTATCACATTTCATTTAATGAATCAATTGGACTGCTGTAGACGGTATTTCGAGTGTTCAGTATTGTATTTGTCTCTTGCCAATACCGATTTATGTTTGAGCATACGGATTGTGTGGAACAGACCAGACAAGCTGCTGTTTGTTTAGTACTAGTGAAATGCCCTGAAGTTGTTTGTGTGTGGAGAAGCAGTTAGTACCAGCTGACAGTGCAGGTGTAAGTCATAACCTGCTTGGAGTTCACCCCGCGGCCATCCGCCTCATTAAACGCTATAAGTGAGGCTGTATTAACGCCTGAGGCATCAGCAGAGCTGATGACGTGCTGACAACTGAGAACAGCTTGTTTACCGCCAGGCTCCGTCTTGAGAAAGCGGCACCAACATCCCACTAGCTGCGAACAGTTAATACGTCAAACACAACATTCTGGCTCGCACGGTTTCTCCAAAACGGTAACTGACTTTTATCGCGAATACTTACTTCTTCCCCTTTTATGCCGGAACAGCACCAAATTAGCAACCTCCGATTCACAAGACAGGCTACTAGTTTAATAATTCGTGTGAATGCTTGCCTTTATTCTTTGATAGTGATCTTTACGTATGACTTCAGCGCCTAAAATTTATTGCAGTTTACGGTATCTGCAAGGAAATAATTAGAAGGCCATATGCGTTTAACGGTTGATGCGTACGTCCTCCGATCAGGACAGTGTCCGTTCGGTTCAAATTTTCTTCCAGTTCCTTTGCTGTGACAGAAAGAAAATGTCATTGGCAGATTGTGAAGGTTTATTTCTTCTCCCTGAGCTTCAATTCCCATTTCAAATTTCTCACTATTTTCCGTCAGAGCTTGCTCAGTGGAGAGGTTGAATAACATTGAGAAAAGCTGCCGTCCTGTCTTACTCCCTTCCCAATCACTCCGTCCGTTTGTCATACCCTTAAACTCTTTATAATTCCTGTCTTGTTTATGTACAACTTGTATATCACTTTCCGTAACTTACATTTTAACCCTGATGTCTTAGAATACGAAAGAGTGTATTCGAGGCAAAATTGTGTAAATCTTTCGCTGAATCAAAGAAACTGTAAACTCAGATTTGCCATTCGTTAACCTATCATTTAAAATAAGTGATAAGGTCAGTTTCTCTCACATGCTACTTCATTTCTCGGAATTCGAAACCGATCTTCTTCCAATTCGACTTCAGTTTTTTCATTATTCAGTAATAATCTTTTGAGCATTTTGTACCCAGACTTATTACACTGATTGTCCTATTACATTCACGCCTCTTTCTTTGCAGTTGTAATTGTTATATTCTTCTTCAAGTCTGAAGAATAGTTGCGTTTCGGATAGCTCTGAGGATGTATCAGATATGAATATGTAATGTCAATGTAAAATTGTGTGTTGAATCCTGTAACAATAAAACTGGAAAGGAATTCCGTCTTACCCAAGACGCATTTCTTATAATCATTCGTTCAGACATGTTTCAGCACGTAAGTGCATCAATGGTTTTTTATACCATTAATTGCTTACTTGAAATCACTGACGGAGTTTATTTGTGGCTTACGTGTGCAACAAAGTAAGAGCATATTGTCTATCAGACCAATTGTGTGCCGCGGTGGAGTAGCCGAGCGGTCTAAAGCGTCTCGCTGCGGAGCGCGCGGTTGCTCGCCGTGGAGGTTCGAGTCCTCCCTGGGGCATGGGTGTGTGTGTTTGTTCTTAGGTTAGTTTACCTAGGTTTAAGTAGTTTGTAAGCTACGGACTGATCACCACGCAGTTTGGTGCGATATAAAAAAAAAAAAAAAAAAAAAAAAAAAAAAAAAAAAAAAAAAAAAAAAAAAAACCAATTGTGTAACTGGATTGAGGAATTCCTAGATAGCAGAATGTAGCATGTCATTCTCAGTGTAGAGAAGTCTTCCGAAGTAAGAGTGATGTCAGGTACGCCACAGGGGAGTGTCGTGGGTCTGTTGCTGTTCACAATATAAATAACCTTGCGGGTAACATCGGAAGTTCACCGAGGGTTTTTTGCGGATGATGCTGTAATATATAGAGAAGTTGTAACAATGGAAAATTGTATTGAAATGCAGGAGGATCAGCATGGAATTGACGCATGGTGCAGGAAATGACAATTGATTCTCAATGTAGACAAGTGTACTGTGTTGCGAATACAAGAAAGATCCTTTACCATTTAGCTACACTATAGCAAGTCAGCAACTGGAAGCAGTTAATTCAAATGTTTGTAGAGTCTATGGGACTTAACTACGGGGTCATCAGTCCCTAAACTTACAAACTACTTACAACTAAGGACGGCACAAATATCCATGCCCGAGGGGGAATTCGAACCCCCGACCGTAGTGGCCGTGCAGACCGTGACTGGATCGCCTCAATCCCCTCGGCCACCGCGGCCGGCGAAGCAGTTAATTCCATAAATTATCTGGGAGTAGGCATTAGGAGTGATTTAAAATGGAACGACCATATAAAATCAATCGTCGGTAAAGCAGATGCCAGAATCCTAAGGAAATGCAGTCCGAAAACGAAGTAGGTTACAGTACACTTGTTCGCCCACAGCTTGAATACTGCTCACCGGTGTGGGATCTGTACCAGGTGGGAAGTGGAGAAGATCCAACAGAGAGCAGCGCGCTTCGTTACAGGATCATTTGGTAATCGTGAAAGCATTACGGAGATGATCGATAAACTCCAGTGGAAGACTCTGCAGGAGAGACGCTCTCTCACTCGGTACAGGCTTTTGTCGAAGTTTCGAGAACATACCTTTATCGAGGAGTCCAGCAGTATATTGCTCCCTTCTCCGTATATCTCGCGAAGAGATTATGAAGATAAATCAGAGAGATTAGAGCCCACACAGAGGAATACCGACAATCTTTCTTTCTGCGAACAATATTGGGCTGGAATAGGAGGGAGAACCGATAGTGGTACTCAAGGTACCCTCCGCCACATACCGTCCGGTGGCTTGCGGAGTATGGATGTGGATGTAGAATATGATTTACAGCTTCTAATTTTTTATGCTGTTGTGTTCTTTTGTTTTGGTTGTGTTACCACGTTTTGTCTTCTGTTGTTGTTATTATTATTATTATTATTCGCGGTTTAGCACCATTTGCTGTTAAAATGCACTGTTTATGGTACCATTTGTGAGACAATCAATGCCGATATAAACTACTATAACAATAGAAGGACAAACGTCATAATATGGCGGAAACGAAAGAACACCACAGTACAAGGAAAAGAAAAAATAAATAAATACAAAAAACCGTGCCCTGAAGCTGAATTGCTCTCCAGGAAACTTAGCATGCACGAAAGTAAACAAGAACGCCGATATTCGTAAGGTGATTAACCAATAACTCTTAATCGTATAAGAAATAAATGGGATATGAAAACTGAGATGACATAACGTTCTTGTGCTTGTGCTCTCGGGTGGCTGGAATATCGGATTGAGCAGAGTAGTAACGTATCACGTGACTCACCATAGCAGGAAGTGACCTACCGGAATAGGTTTTATTTATCATTGAGCTCAGTGCATTTGGCGCGTACTTGTTCTCGAACTTAAATAAATAAACCGAAAAAGTGAAGAATGGATTCAGAGAAAACATTGGAAGACTTAAAGGAAATTCTGAAAACACGTAAGTTTAACAAATTTTCCAAGTTCAATGTGCATCAGAAACCAAAAGCATTTTTAGATGTTAAGCGTTCCGTAAGTATTTGGCCCGTATCACGGCTGTATACTGTTTCGTTTAGTACACTAATGGGAAATGTTACTTCATGCGAATTAATTCCATGTTTGTTGCGTTGGGAAATTGTTTGCCGTTTTTTAGGGAATTCGATTTGCTTTCTAAGGACAAAGTGACAAATTTCGTAGCCTGTCGCGAGGAACAGTGCTACGGACTTGTGCGGAAAACTAAGAGCTGTGATTACCCCTTCCAGTTATATTTGCAGGTGCAGGAAGAGAACGATAGTAACTAATTTACTTGTCGGACAAGGTTACATACAAGAACTTGTCAACCATAGAGCAGGAACAGCATTAATTGTTTACTTCATGGTCAGTGCAAAAATGTATTCCAGTGTTTCTGTAGGATTCGGTTTGCAAATAATATTAGCTGAATCTTATAGAATTACAAGAATACTTTTTGGGGCTGAACATGAAGTAAATAATTTATGCTGTTACTGCTCAATGGTTGACAGATTCTTTTATATACCCTTGACCGCTCAGTAGCTAGCAAACGGAATTCTCCACAAAACGGCAAACAATTTTTCAACTCACTCAAACAAGGAATTAACTCGCATTCAAATAAGAGTGCATGTAAGCCGAAAATGACGGGAAAATATAAGGCACTACACCGTCTCATAGTCAAACACAGGACAACGGTGGTCCATCAATATCTACTTCGCGGAAATGAGCTGAACATATACAGCTGTATTTAGACGAATTTGTGGCTTCACTTTTCGCGTGCAGGTTGTCTCCCTGTATTGTACCCTCCTTCGTATGAACGCCGACGATTCCATTCAACGATATGCAGCTAACTTCCGGTTTCGATGTGTCACGTGATGCATACCCTGCTCAATCCGATATTCCTGGCACCGTGCTCTCGGTGGCACGGCTGAGATGAGGCGGCGTTGCGCGCAGTTGCACAACACGTGCTGCCGCTACGGCTGTCCTACAAACGATCGTATCGTGTGGCGGGCGGAAGCTGCGACCGCGCCGGCCGGATCTGGTCGGGGCCGACAAGCGGTCGCTGAGTGGCGGTTATTATGTGACACGCGCTGCGGAAACAACAGCTGCCTGCCGCATCGATTCCTTTTGTTCTGCATTAAGGCCGTTGCCCGGAGTATTACAGCGTCACGCGAGGATCAAGGCAGCGCGGAACGTGACGCTAGCCACTGTGCCTCGATCAGAATAACAATGCGACTGATGGTCCAGAATAGCAGGGGGTTCACGTTTGTCTGAGCATGAAAATGGGATGCGGCAGTTACAGCTGTGCGTTTGCTTTCTGGACACATTCGCTCGTTGCCCAAAATGTGCAGTACGCATCTGCTTAGCATGCGCCGTAACTGTGCGCATTTCGCAAACAGATTAGGGTATTATGACATATAAATCAAAGAGAAACGTATTAGTATTCTTACGTTATAATAGTTTGTTGCAGCAAAGATCGCGTATTGATTTATTTCATTCCCGTATTTGACCTGTTTCGACAGAAGGTAACGTTCATCTTCAGGTACTTATGGAAATCAATGTGACTATTACATATTAAAGGTAAAGCAGTCAACAATCCGAAGATTGGTTTGAACACCACAGTGCTTTACTAGGCATGGTCCTGTTTGGAGGTGGTATGCAGTTGCCTTGCTCCGACCTTCTAACTGACTTAACCCAGCCAGTTATAGGGGGACCTACAGTTTAACGTGGGTTCCAAACCACGGTGCTACTCGGTATTTTTCAGATGAGCAATACTGCCAGAGGTGAAAGAAGTGGAAAGTGAGACAAAAATCCTAGGTCCTGGCGGGGATCGAACTCGCAACCTTTGGATTTGTTGTCTGGCACTCTACCACTGTGCAACCGAGACTTATTATTATTAGCAAAAGAATAGCTGGCGCCCATCGAGATCTGCAAAAGGCTTAAAAACTTGCAAGACTTGCAAAGGAGAATAGGTTCATAATATTCTGACGCCATATGTGTCAGAAACTGGTATCCAACGACGCCTTGGTCGAGAGGGGAGGGTTTGGGTTCGACCCCAATCCCATCAAATCTCACGTAATTCCGCAAGAAACAGTGCAAAACTGGGAGATAACGAGGTTAAATTAGGTAAAACATGCGTCATGTCTACAATGTGGCTAAATCCTTCACAATAATATTTATGGCTGATACGCAGACAATAACACAGTGCTCCTAGTGAAAAAAAAAAAAAAAAAAAAAAAAAAAAAAAAAAAAAAAAAAAAAAAAAAAAAGATCTGTTTTGCACGAGCTTTTGTCGTAATGGAACGCAACACGCCGCGGCAGCAACAGTGCAGGCCACTCCAAGATCCGTAAAAATAAATAAGGTTGAGCAGCAAGCTATCTGTGTTGCTATTGGCTTGACACTGTGACGTCACGGAGGAACTGCGGCGCTATGGTATGTGGGCCGCGCACTTGAGTGGCGTATTTGAGCTATGTTTCAGTTTTCACTGAAATAATGAAAAGTAGATTTGACGTTCTGCTATTGCTATAATGTTATTGGTGAATTCTGTAACTTGTCCACCATTCAGACAGACACACCGCTGCCTCAGAAATTACAAGCAGGGCTGTTTTTGTTTTTTTTTTTTTTTTTTTTTTTTTTAAGTTATCAGCCAAAGTAAATGTTGGAAAAGATCATTAAATTTTCTGAATTGCCTTCGAGGAAGAGTAGAGTTAACTAGAAAAAAAGATTTATATAACGCTTATTTTTATTTTGTAATCAACACAAATATACGAGAACTTGAACTAATATTTACACACTGACGTCCTTACTCGATTAATTATGCAAAAACCTCATTTTGAGAACTAATTTGGATTAGCTAATCGAACTGTTAGACACACGCACATTTATAATTATAGTCACTTTCCACTTTGAAAATAGTAACAAGCCTACATATTACCAGCGATGGAAAGTAGTGCAAACTCGCAAACTCGGTAGCCGAGGGCGTAGCCAACCCCTTTTCTTACCTATATCAATAACGAAGACAGTGTTCTATCTCTCCATTGTGTGTTTTTGTCGGGTTCTCAGAGGTACTTTGTGTGGTAGTTAACCGTCTGCATCGCCTTATATGTGGAAAACATAGTCGATGATTGGTTCAATTCTGCGGTTAGTACATGCCTGCGTTTATATTCAATTTTATCAGCTCTGTTTCTTCCTCTATACCCTGATTAACTATCATAGGATCGACATGTGAGATACACAAAAGCTACTGCATGTTGTTCTTATCTGTGTGGGGTCTGAATGTCTGATCTATCGATGCTATTTCCTCTTAAACATGACGTAGTTACTCGCAGGAGTCGTACAACCTCGCGAGGTGTTTCGATTTAAATAGTTCTCCAGCTACAATATTACACAAAAGCACAATTCGACGAACATTCCGCTGTCTTAATAGAAAAGCAATCGATGTTTTGGTGTGTATTTCTTTTATCTCTGGGTCTATTTACCTTGAAGAGGGATAGAAGTGGCTCTTTTGTGTTTTCCTTTAAGTTATCGTAGCTCTGTACATCTTTCGCGATGCGGAAGGTGACCTATAAACAAACTAGGCGGAACGCTGATCTAAACTTTACCTTTCGTGCGTATAAATTATTTATCTGAACGTTACTTGTTGTTTGCTGGAGAACATAAGGCGAGTGGCAATTCCACTGGCAAATCACGCACTAAACAACAGTAACTCTGCGAAATCGACAGCACTCACGAGACACAAATCACAAAGCCTCGAACAGACAGCTCTGGGCGCGCGGGAAGTGTTCCTTCGTGACGTAATTCTCAGTACGAGTGAAATGTGTTTGCTTCTGCACAGGAGTTACTGCGCCCCTGGGCCACCCGGTCGCATCTCTCACGTGAAGCTGCGTGAACAGAAGCCCAGGCCAGGCCGCTCGACTACGGCAATACGAGCGTTCTTTTCACGTGCCTTTATAAGGGACGTCCTTTACTGTAGCCATACACTTACTAAATAAAAACGAGATCGTTCGCTGGCGCTAGTGTCGCATCTCCACAATGAACGTGATAGAAGGAGCCATTTGTTGGGAAACAGTGTGTAAACAGGTTTCGTTTGTGTGGCCGCACACAATAGTAAGCAGGCGTACCTGTTTGTTTGGATCTTCAGTGTAACAGAATGTTGGTAACAGGTACTGTAAATTGTGCGAGTGTGTTTAATAATTTTATTTAAATTTATAATGTGACTAGACCTGTATACTTCCGCTGTTATTTTGAATTCCGTAATTTAATTAAAACATTACTAAAAATTGCTTCACATGCTCTGTGTATATCAGTTTATCATGAAAAAATAAGAAACATTTTGGAATATACTCTGTAGTGGTATAAAGTGACTCGTACATTTTGAATCGCGTTGCTCTGACTTGCTTATTTCGATTATATTTCCTTTTTAGTGTCCTTTATGGAGAAATCTGTGGTTGATTAGGTGTGCGTTCCATGATGTGCTAATGGACATAGCCGGAATTTTTTTTAATGAATGGTTGATGTTATTCACATATGACGTAATGTTTCGTTAAGTTTACTTTGTTCTATTACTGTAATAACTTATATGGTATACAACTAATTTTATCTGCAGTCTTTATTCTTCTGAAGATATTTTAACCTGCTTAACAGATGATTTGATTCTGAGTGACGTTCCATTTGCCGATACTTAAAAATGATGTTCGAATATTACAACTGTGAATTTCACCATAAAATTATGTCTGTAGATGCATTATTTCGTTGCAAGACGTATATTTTAATTTGTGCAGTAATGATTGGCAATTAATTCCACAGAAATATTCGAAATATGAAAAGCGTAGCAAATCACGGACACGTAGATTTAGGTAGAGCACACTGGCAATAATGGACGTGAGACGAAGAGGAACGTCACAGAAATCAAGTAATGAAAAAGAGGGGAAAGAAAATGAGCTAATTTAGAAGCGGAAAGATTACGAAGTGTAGCTGGGGAGCTCTTTTACAGTTTGCTAGATGTGGCTTGACCGTATTCGTTATATTTTTAGGGAAACGTTATGATGATGAGACAGGAAAGAGTTTTAGCTTTTTCCGTGAATCCAACAGGAAATAACGGGAGCTTATTCCTGAGGTGGACAGCAGCAAGTGATAGAAAGTATCAGAAGGTTTTTAATTTTATTTATTTACTTTTATTGATGTATGGAGGTAGAATTTGAGAAAAACGAGAATTTTTGTTTCGGTTACGAGAAGAAGTATCTGACTTTCGGTGCAAGTCACTGGGTTCCAAGCGCACTGAGCAGTCGATGAAGTAGGCATGACGTATAGTAGCCGTTTATCTGAATACAATCAGCCATGACACGCTCAAACAGACGCAGGTTGCAGATGTAAACGTGCAAGCGTTAATTAACCGTTGTAACCGTTTTGAGTAAGCATGAGTGTGACGATGAGTTGCATTCGCAAACACTCAACACCTATTTTTAGCATCTCACTCGTTAATTACTATCCCACAAGATCTCCTGATTTGACTACACCAGAGGTTCCCAAATGTTTTTGTCTCGTAGACCCCTTGCAAGCTTTTCCTGCCCTGTGTAGACCCCTGCCTTTTGCGTACTTAATGTTTTATGAATTCCTGCATTCATATGTTTTTACGCGCCTGATATGGTGCTACTGACTTTCATAACTTTACCTGTAACAGGGTGGAGTGAAAACAAGAAAAAAGGAAAAGAAAGATGTTAAGTATTATACATTTATTAATGGCACAAATATATATTGAACTACAGTGATACATTGGGCTGGTGCTTTTTTCGTAAAACTTAGTAATTTGGTTTCAGTTTTGTTAGGTTTAACATGAAATCTCCTCTTTCAGTGATTTCTTCTTTTTGTAAGTTTTGTGTCCCAGCCTCGTCGCCACTTTTGTGTCCCAGCCTCGTCGCCGCTTTTGTGTTTCGTTTCCGTCGTAGGTGTCGGTGGCCGAGTAGACAGACTGACACAGGAATAAACGACGCACGCTTGTGCAGGTACGAAGGTGAGCAGCCAGTGGGACAGCAGAAACTAGAAACACTAGAGTAAATTAGAACGAGATATATATTGCACAGAATTTATACAATACTTAACTTTTACATAGTTCAGTACGGCAGAATGCTGATTCATAGTTGAGCTAGAGGCCTGCCTAGTGCCTATCCGATAGCCAAGTCTTCACTGGTGCCTATCTGAATACGAAGTGTTAGCTGGTTCCTATCTCAGTCCCAAGTGCACGGTGTCGTTCAGTGGTGGCCACGAGCGGAGTTGTAGCAGAGGGCGCTCGTGGCTGACGTCGTAAGAACGCCGCGCCGTGCGTGCATGGCGGCGCGCGGCGAAAGTAGGTGGCGCGCACTTTAGACTTGTGCGACACCACAGTAAGAAGACTGGCAACAGTGCTGAAACCCCTTTTCTACCAGATATAAAGTTGTGAAAGCTATCAAAAACCTTCTTGAGATAGTCCATAATAAATGGTAAGTAACAGGTATGTCGCTCTGGAGGCAGAATTGCTGACATCCATTTCTAAACCGGACCTTAAGTTCTTCAAGAGTGCTTATTCAGATGAATTCTTCTTGAAGTGCGATATACGTCACTTCCATATCACAATATGGATTGATGTTCCACTGCGATATTTGCATACTCCAAACATCCTCAAACCACTTCTCAAAGTCTGTGTGAAGAACATGTAAATGTTGAATCTAGGTCGAAATATCATCATCCTTACAGTTTGCCTGTGAAAAATTGGGAAACTGCAAAAATTCCTGCCGTCCATTGTTTTGCATCATTAGCGTCGTTCTGCGAAGAACAGCTGAAATGATGGACTTCGTTTTTATCAAATTTAGTCTGTAGCCGTATGTTGTAAAGCTTTACAAGTTACACCCCCACACCCCCACAAATAAATAAAATAAAATTAAGAATCATACTACGGGACTGCAGCGAGAGATCGAAAATACTAAATTCCTCCGCTCTCTTACTTCGCCAATGAAACGAACGCTGACAATTCAGAATTTTGGTGTCGACCTTCCTAAATGTGAGCCACTATGTTCAGCAAATACACCCCCAAATAATTTTTACGCTCACGTTGACTCCTTGCAGGTTGGAATAGACCCCTGAGGGTCTATACAGGGTGTTACAAAAAGGTATGGCCAAGCTTTCAGGAAACATTCCTCACACACAAAGAAAGAAAATATGTTATGTAGACCTGTGTCCGGAAACGCTTAATTTCCATGTTAAGAGCTCATGTTATTACTTCTCTTCAAATCAGATTAATCATGGAATGGAGACACACAGCAACAGAACGTACCAGCGTGACTTCAAACACTTTGTTACAGGAAATGTTCAAAATGTCCTCCGTTAGCGAGGATACATGCATCCACCCTCCGTCGCTTGGAATCCCTGATGCGCTGATGCAGCCCTGGAGAATGGCGTATTATCACAGCCGTCCACAATACGAGCATTTGGCACCGGCGTTGCGTAGACAAGAGCTTTCAAATGCCCCCGTAAATGAAAGTCAAGAGGGTTGAGGTCAGGAGAGCGTAGAGGCCATGGAATTGGTCCGACTCTACCAATTCATCGGGCGCCGAATCTGTTGTTGAGAAGCGTACGAACACGTCGAACTGAAATGTGCAGGAGCTCCATCGTGCATGAACCACATGTTGTGTCGTACTTGTAAAGGCACATGTTCTAGCAGTACAGGTAGAGTATCCCGTATAAAATCATGATAATGTGCTCCAGTGAGCATAGGTGGAAGAACATGAGGCCCAATCAAGACATCACCAACAATTCCTGTCCAAACGTTCACAGAAAATCTGTGTTGATGACGTGAATCCAGGAAGTACAGTACATACTAACGAAACAACTGTCTGCAAGAATTGTTTCAATTTACATTTAAAGAGAAATACTAACATGAGCTCTAATATGGAAATTAAGTGTTTCATTGTGTGTGAGGAATGTTTTCTGAAAGTTTGGCCGTACCTTTTTGTAACACCCTGTATAGACCACTTTTGGAATCACTGAACTACACCTTATTTACTTTTAGTTGTAACGGTCTTATTGTAATTCTTCCTCGACACACTTAACGTCGGTAAGCTACCGTCTGACAGAATTAAGTTATCTGCGGCTCGGAAAGTTTTTAATTCTACTTCCAGTATCTCAATATCTGATCCACGTTTCTTCTTAGTGTAGCGTAACTATTGTCCAGTGGAAGCGTGCCGTATTGAATACTGCTGCAGCGTGCTGTATCGAATACAATGCTAGTCTCGCAAACTGTTTTCCTGCAACGTGAAGAACAAGGACGCGAATCGGTTCGACGAACACATTTGGAGGGAATTTTTCAGTGTCAGGCGACAGTGGAAAGAGACTGGGAGTGGGAATGAGCACACAGGAACGGATCTTACGTCAGCTGCGGTTTCGGTCAGTAGAGCGGAGCAACTGGTGGACTGGAAAATCTGCGAAAGCGGCCGTTTGTCGCGCTGCATTAGCAATCTCTTCGGGTATTCCAGTGCTTGGCGTTCGCCTTAAACGAAGGCATCGGTAAACAAGTCAAGTACTCTAAATAATACAGATCAGATTATGAATTTGTTTATATCGTGCTACTATCACCACAACTCTAGCAAATGATCAAGGACAGTATCTAAATACAGTCACAGCCTTCTGAATGGTAAAAATAGAGAAACAGAGTCTTAAAACTGAGGAGATTCCAATGGAGACAGGTATCTGTCGAGGCCTTTCTGTCAGTCCCAACACTATACATACAATAAAGTGATAGCTATGTCGGTGTTTTTTAACAGTTTCGTGGACTGAATAGGTAGTGCTACGAAAAGCTGGGTAAGCAAAAAAAATTTTTATTGCTCGCCACACTTCTTGTACAGTGCGACTTCAATGACGCGTTTCGGTATTACCATCGTCATTAATATCTCCTTTGTGACGTAGCCACACTTATGGAAGTACATGGATTTGAGAAAGTTGTTACATTTACACATATTTGCAGACTACAACTGAGGTATAAATATAGTCTGCAAATACGTGTGTCGCGCGGGAGTAGCCGAGCGGTCTGAAGTGCCACGTTGCGGATCGAGCGGCCTCCCGCGTCGGAGGTTCGAATCCTCCCTCGGGTATGGATTTTGTGCTGTCTTTAGTATTACTTAGTACATAAGTAGTTTGTAAGTTTAAGGACTGATGGCTCCGCAGTTAAGCCCCATAAGCTTCACGAACATTTTGAACACATATGTGTGTATGTAACAACTTTGTTAAATCCATGTACTTCCCTAAGTGTGGCTAGGCCACAAAGTAGACACTAATCTGCTGATGGTAATACCGAAACGCGTCATTGAAGTCGCACTGTACAACAAGGGTGGCCTGCAATACAAAATTTTGGGACCTAACCAGCTTTTCGCAGCACTACCAATTCATTTCATCATGGTCGCCTGCCTCAACGACTTTTGTCGAATTTACAATATTTTACAAAGTTTCGTGGACATTACGACCGTACACTTTGTCACCAGTAACGTCAAAGATGTGTTTTCGACCAAAAATATTCCACCTTTTTATTTCTCGACCTATAACGCACATAATACATGGGAGTGTGTTATAACCTCCACTATTTTGCTACTTAATTGGATCCATTTATACCTCAGTTATTTTTATGAAAGATTTGTATATTTTAAGTGAAGGTAATGCTCTTTTAATGTGTGTGTGTGGTGGTCTTCAGTCCGGAGACTGGTTTGATGCAGCTATCCACAATACCCTATCCTCAGCAAGCCTCTTCATCTCCACATAAGAACGGCAACCTACATCTGTCTGAATCTGCTTACTGTATCCATCTCTTGGTCTTCCCCTGCGATTTTTTCCCCATACACTTCCCTCCAACGCTACATTCACAATGCCTTGATGTCTAAGAATGTGTCCTACCAATCTATCCCTTCTGTTAGTCAATGTATGCCAGAAATTCCTTTTCTCCCCAATTCTGTTCAGTACCTCCTCATTAGTTACGCGATCCACCCACCTAATCTTCAGCATTCTTCTGTAGCACCATATTTCAAAAGCCTCAATCCTCCTCCTGTCCGCACTGTTTATCGTCCATGTCTCACTCCCATACAAGGCAACACTCCACACAAATGCCTTCAGAAAGGACTTCCTTAGGCTTAAATCAATATTCGATGTTAACAAATTTCTCTTTTTCAAGAACGCTTTTCTACCCATTGCCATTCTGCATTTTATATCCTCTGTACTGCGACCATCAATTGTTATTTTACTGCCCAAGTAAAAAAACTTTGCCTTTTCTTAATCTATCTTCTAGGATAAGCCGTAAAGTGAGTATTGCCTCCCGTGTTCCTACATTTCTCCTGAACCCAAACTGATTTTCCCCGAGGTCGGCTCCTACCAGCTTTTCCATTCTTCTGTATATAATTCGTGTTAATATTTTGCAACCATGACTTATTAAACTGATGGTTCTGTAGTTTTCACACCTGTCTGCACCTGCTTTCTTTGGAATGGGGATTATAACATTTTGCTTAAAGTCTGAGGGTACTTCACCTGTCTCATACATCTTACACACCAGGTGAAACAATTTTGTCATGGCTGGTTCTCCCAGAGACTTCAAGCTCTGAGGGAATATCCTCTACTCCAGGCGCCTTGTTTCGACTTAGGTCTTTCAGGGCTCCGTCAAATTCTTCTCTCAGTACAGTATCTCCTATTTCATCTTCCTCTACATCCTCTTCCCTTCCTACAATATTGTCTCGAAGTTCATTTCCTTTGTAGAGCCCCTCAATATACATTTTCCACCTTTCAGCTTTCCCTTCTTTGCTGAGAACTGGTTTTCCATCAGTGTCCTTGATACTCATAGAGCTGTTTTTCTTATCTCCAAATGTTTCTTTTATTTTCCTGTAGGCTGTATCTGTTTTTCCCCTATTTATACATTCTTCTACATCCTTGCATTTGCCTTCTAGCCACTCCTGCTTAGCCATTTTGCACTTCCTGTCAATCTCATTTCTTAGTCGTCTGTACTCTTGTTGCCTGTTTCATTTACTGCATTTTTATATTTTCTACATTGCACATAATGAGAGGGTCATAAATTGTAAATTTTCTTCTTTCGCTCTGTAAACTGTAATCTGGCAACTCTGAGACGACATATTTGGCAGTATGATATCGACATCGGTGTATATTGACATCCGTGTGCCAAAAACTATTCAGCGTGTGTATATATATTTATTATTTCATCAACACACTGTAGTATAATGACGAGGGAATTTTGACATAAGTAACGTATAATTAAAACAGATTTACTTAGAGATTTATGCACCTCATTTTCATTCGTTATTGGATACAGTTAAATAGGCCATCGACGACAAATGTAATTTGAGAGTTACGTTTATGCATACGAAGTGAGTTTAATAGGCTACTAAAGCGAGCGTGTTGTGCACGTGTGGTGGTACAATACGTCCGTGATTCCCACGTGGTGTTACGTGATCAGACGCGGCAGTACGTGAACAAAACAGGCTCTGCTATGTATCGGCTGCCTTCAAACTCGTGATGGCACCGTAGGTTTCACGAAGAATCGCTTCGATATAATTATCTCGCATTTCAATTCCTGCAGTTTGTCTGAGTTGCGCATTTCTTGGAGGTCATTTTTTTCCTTCAAAAGATCGAAGGATCTGAATTTCAGAGAGGTCATTTACGTATAAAGAGCGTAACTAAAGTTGTTTTCATATTACTATAAGTAGTAAAATACTGTATGACAGTAATGACGTTATCGCCATACGTACGTCTCGACTCTGTCGTTATTCTGGTAACATTTGTAATATTCAGTGTTACATATAACTAAAATCTCTTGGCATATATTAGCAATACTGAAATCGTGCTTAAAACATGCCTTTGCTGAAAATATAACAACTCCTTGAAGATAACAACTGGTTATCTCTATATGTAAAAGGAAGTGACCCGACAGACTGTCTGACTGACTGACTGATTGACTCATCAAAATGTTCAAATGTTTGTTAAGCTTAAGGGACTTAACTACGGGGTCATAAGTCCCTAAACTTACAAACTACTTATGAACTACCTGCAACTAAGGACGGCACAAATATCCATGCCCGAGGGGGGATTCGGACCCCCGACCGTAGTGGCCGTGCAGACCGTGACTGGAGCGGCTCAGTCCCCTCGGCCACCGCGGCCGGCATCGACTATCATCGCCCAGCCCAAACCACTGAAGATAGAAACTTGAAATTTGTAGAGGATATTGATCTTATCTGTAGGCGTCATTTAAGAAGCGATTTTTCTATTTTCCGTCCGTAATGAGGTGAAACAGGGGATGAACCGATTTTTGAAAATACGTTGCTATTCACGCAATTTTGAATCTAGAACTACAAAATTTGGGATTTTAATTCTGTATTCGAATTTAAAAGACACCTGTTTCGGCTTTTTTTTTTTTTTTTAATTCAACCAATAAGAGGTAAAATAGGGGACGCAAAAAATTGCATTTCAAAAATATGTTGCTGTTAACTCAAATTTTAAGCTACAACTACAAAACTTCAGATATGGAATCTTGGTCAGAATATAAATAAATAAATAAAAACATGAGTTTCAGTATTTTTATAAATTCAACAAGTAAGGGTGTAAAATAGTGGATGAAAAAATATATTCGAAAACACATTGTTGTCAAGACAATTTTGAAGCCAGATCTGCAAAAATTAGTATTTGTATTGTTAGTTAGAATTAAAAAAATAAGTGTTTTCGTATTTTTGGAAATTCAACTATCAAGCCATGTCTCCACCACTGATCTATAACGACACGACTCACGACCCGTCGTCACAACTTTACTTCTGCCAGTACTTCGCCTCCTACTTTCCAAAGTTCACAGGAAGTTTGGAAAGTAGAAGACGAGGTACTGGCAGAAGTAAAGTTGTGAGGACGGGTCGTGAGTCGTGTCGGGAAATGTCAGTGGTAGAGCGCTTACCCGTCAAAGGCAAAGGTCCCAGGTTCGAGTCCCGGTTCTGGCACACAATTGTAATCTGCCAGGAAGTTCCACGACGACATTTGTTCGCGATACATAAATAGTAAAAATAAATATGTGGGATGACTCCAGAGATTCGATAAAGGAACGGACAAAAAGCAGAACACGTCCTGTAAACATGTTTCTTATTTGCTTTCTTTGGCGAGTTACAGGCATTTGTTGTGGTGTACATAACAAATACAATTTCAATATGTGGGTTGGTCATTTGTGTAGGGCGCATGGGCCTCATGTACATTTCGTCCCTATTCACGTTGTTGTGCATTTGCTTTGAATTTGAAACCGCGTGTTGTCCACTGTGTAGAAAATTAAACACTTCCACCCAGGTCATAAGCTACAGTGTTATTGAGTGCGCGCACAGGACAAGTCGTGTATTATTACAATGAGGTACTTGATTCAGGAAATGGCAGACATGCACCTAATGTATGGACGGGCTCACAACGGACGTCTTTGACCTCGAACGCTCGTAACCGCAAGAAACCATGCTTGGAATAACAGGCAGTCGTAAACAGGGCAGTGGGGTGCGTCATTTACATGGAAAACGTTGCATTGTACCGGAAGTAATATTTTAACAGAGAGAATCAAAGTAACATGACATCAGTACCTTAGGAAAGAAATTATATGTAATTTAATGGCGTCAGTGTATCATCACATATTCGAATTTACAGCGCCAAAAACTATCCGCTTAAAGTATTTATAATAGAGCAAGACACTTATGCACAGCAGTACCACACCTGAAAGTGGTTATATTGGTCCTCAAAGTGCAGATCCGGGATTTCTATGAAGTGGTTAAAAGAAAACGGGAGAGAACATGTGCACACCTCAGTCAAGCCACGTTATCACATTCCAAATCACTTATAACATTATATAATATATATGCAAAATCCATATCCTAGGCCCCGAAGTCATTTCCATATTCAGCATGTCACAACTTGATTCCTAATATGTCGACCTCATGCGTAGGATCAACACCACCTGGAGAGAAGGCCGCGGCGCTCTCGTGTGACGTCAGGCAGAGTAGGTTCCGCGCGCATAGCTGACTGGGTAGCCGCTGGGGCACGGCCCACTATGCCGAAGCAGCGAGCCCGTCAGCTATGCGCGCGCAACCTACTCTGCCTGACGTCACGCCAGAGCGCCGCGGCCTTCTCTCTAGGTGGTGGTGGTAGGATTGATTCTCTTCATCATACCACTGCACTGTACAAATCTTCAAATGTTTGTTAAGCTTAAGGGACTTGCCTGCGGTGTCATCAGTCCCTAAACTTACTAGGAACTACCTTAGACTAAAGACGACACAAATATCCATGCCCGAGGGGGGATCCGAACCCCCGACCGTAGCGGCCTTGCAGACTGTGACTGACGCGCCGCAGTCCCCTCGGCCACCGCGGCCAGCTCTGCACTGTACACAGTTTAGATGTTCAAATGTTTGTACAGCTTATGGGACTTAACTACGGGGTCATCAGTCCCTAAACTTACAAACTACTTATGAACTACTTACGAACTAGGACGGCACAAATATCCATGCCCGAGGGGGGATTCGAACCCCCGACCGTAGCGGCCGTGCAGACCGTGACTGAAGCGCCTCAGTCCCCTCGGCCACCGCGGCCGGCACACAGTTTAGACAGTAACTCACTGGCGAACACTTCGGGAGACCAACACGTACTGCAGCTGTACCACTCAGGCAACTGGAGCCCTGGTTAGTGCAGCTACACTATGTCACCATCTAGTGGCGCTAGCGTTTTGCTTGGAAATGAAGCACACTACTGGTTTATGATTGCTTGCTATTGTAGTCATGGTTTTCTGCGGTTTCGAGCGTTTGAGGTCAAAAGTGTCTCTTGTCATTGTAACGCAAATGAAGCACGGCGTTTGTGCACTCACCACTATCCTAACATAGACATTTACTGATTAACATGTCCCAAAGAATACATGCGCATCTGTGTGAAACAGGCCTTTGTTAGAAGACGTGTTGCTGATAATGGAAGACATGGGAGCACAAGAACACCGGTCACAGAGGAACGAGTTCTCAACGATACTGGGGAAAATAACAGGAACAGCACTAGGAAAATAGCGGCTAGGTTGGTTGTGAGTCATGTGACAGTGTGGAGGATTCTACGAGAACAGCTCCTTTATGCACATCACCGTCAAAGAGACCAAGGTCTCAGTGCAGCTGGCTTTCCTCCCAGAGCAGCAGTTTTTACCTGGCTATGACACTTATGTGGTCGGGAACAATATTCCCTCGCACTATTCTGCTAACCTATGAAGCGAAGATTACCGGAAATGGAGTGCAGAATTTTCACAATTCGCAAGTCTGGCCTTATGAAAACCCCAGACTTCTGCAAACCGGATATCGACAACAGTTTAGTATTAATGTTCGAGCTTGAGTAAGAGGTCCTTTCATTGTTCCGGAAACATTGTCAGGCGTTGTGGCGTAAAGTCAGCGCCACACGCCAGACGTAAGAGAACGATCGTGGAGAAGGTAACGATCGACCGAAAGCCAATCGCAAGCAGGCGCCGCGCATCCTGGAGGGAGTAACCGAAGATGCGCGCCCTCTACAAGCGGCTACATCTAGGCCGACATACGTCTGGACAGCCCGTCAGTTACTACGTAGGACTCGGGCAGTTACAATTCAGGAATAGGACAGTACTAAGTCAGAACGCGGCTACGAACTTAGCAGTCATTAGGTCTCCGCGAGGCTAGCATCATACGGAAGACACCGCGATAAGCAAGAAGAGAGAAGAAACAGACATATGTTCTAAAGTTGAATATTATAACTTTCAGTCAATAAAACTTCTATTATTAATCTGAATAGTTGTTACAGTTGACATCGATTCCTGCACCAGTATCTTTACTGACAACTAAAGCGGGACACGTATGATACAACAAAAGGCTATTTATTCATAAGATGGAGTTGCTGTGTCAGCGCCTAAAGCGAGGGTGTCAGCAGATACGACAGACGTCTGGAATATGGAAGCGAGTGAGACAGTCAATGATGTAGCGCAGCCGGCCGCGGTGACCGAGGGGACTGAGGCGCTCCAGTCACGGTCTGCACGGCCACTACGGTCGGGGGTTCGAATTCCCCCTCGGGCATGGATATTTGTGCCGTCCTTAGACTTAGTTAGTTCATAAGTAGTTTGTAAGTTTAGGGACTGATGGCCCCGTAGTTAAGTCCCATAAGCTATACAAACATTTGATGTAGCGCAGAGACGCCTGCACTGTAGCTCGTGGTAGCCATTTTGAGCACCTTCTGTACAGAACTGTATGTCGTAAATTACGCTGTGTCAAATCAACTGACCAACCTGTAACAACTCTAATGACCAACCTGGTCTGTGTTATGTAGGGGAGAGTAGTACACAGGGAAACAAAAATTACCCTTTTGATTGTTTCGTATAAAATACTACTCACAAAACATATTTTCTTTATTTACTTGAAAGAACAACACTTTGTCAATATATTGGAACAAAAAATAATAATTTTGCTACTAATTAGTAAGTCAAATAACAATTTTAAACAACCCCCATGCATAGTACACAGTGAAACAGCTGCCATATTTTATATTTATTACTTACTGAGTGACTCATAAAACATAAATATCTTTGTTAAATACAAGACCAATCATTAACATATACCAAATTTTGTTCAGTGAATATTAATTCATTGGAAAACGAATACACCGATGGTTGGAGAATCTCTCTGTAGCCATAAGCAACGCAGGTGGCAAAATCATTGCAATGTCCTTATGTGAAACACAGACTAAACCTTCTGCAACTGGGAATAAAAAACCAGCTTTATTATCATTATTGTTGACTCTCTTCATACTTCTTTTCTCCTTTTCTTACATCTCTGTCCTTTCTCTCAAAGTCTTTTCTTCAATAGCTGCTCGCTCTGGTGTTGATGTTAATATTACGCTTTTAATTGTTTTTCTGGGAGGTGTTTCGGGAAAAAAATGAAACTCTTTTGGCGAGATGTATGTTTTGCTGTTGTTACTGCAACTGGCTTCCTCAACATCTTCCATAGTACCCTCCATAGTGTTAGGAGAAGTCATACATCCGTCAGAGGCCAATGGTCATGTTTCACTGTGTACCACATACAAGTGTTTCACTGTGTACCGAAGTCACCATAAACTAAAAAAATAGTCACAACACTTAACCTACGTATCTATCAAATCTACAACTGGTCAATATATAGCTAAAGATGTGTATCTTATCACAAAACATAATATTTCTTTCAGCTGTATGTTATATCGAAAATATTAAAGTTACAAAGAGACGTTAAGTGTAACTTCTGACCACCGAAAACCAATAATAACGCATAGAAACAAGAATAATCAACCAAACAGTCCACCATAACAGTCAAATATGTATTTTATCATAATAAACATACAGGGATACCATCAAGGAGAAAAAAATACCAAAAACAACTGGGATGGAATGTTTCACTGTGTACCGTTTTTCACTGTGTACTACTCTCTCCTACACCATAACGAAGGGCTGTAACACGGTAACGGAAACAAATCACGTATGTACAGGGCACATTCTGCTTGTCAAGTTCTCTGTCGAATTCCTGGAGCTTTCCCAAATATTTAGTTACATCATATGTATATATAACGTGTCCAGTTATAAAATTTGTATAAATTCTTATCTGACTTATATTTTAAAAATTTGGCGCGTAGGAACACGTGTGTAGTCCAGTAAGTTGTTGTGTCAAATAAAGAACTTTCGTAGGGACAATATTTTGAATACAGCACTAAACAGAGCTCTGGGTTAGACAGTGGCGTGAACGCTGCTCGTCTCGGCAGGCCGCCTCATTCGTTTCAGTCAACAACTCAACTGGGAAGCCCTGAGAGTACCCGCCCCACAGTGGCGATCTCTGTGTACGCGCTCATCACAGCAGCTACGGACATTTCCTCAAGAATAACCCTCTGTGTGCACTTCCGTAACTTAGTGCAGTCTCCGCCAGCACTCTTTCCATGGTCCATCTCCTGTCCATCCAAGGATAACGGCCACCGTGGCCACCAGATCATCCTTGATTGAGGATCCACCCGTTCGTGATTGGTCTGTCAAGACCAAGAGACCATTTTGAAACTTTCTTTTCCACATCACAATCGTGTCAGGTTAAGGGCTTTCATCCCTACAGACATCTTTCATTTCAGCGTGACTTGACGTGCGTTATTGCCCTTCATTTGGAAGAGCTTTATGATCTTCGGACTACAGTTTTGTTCATCATGCAGGCTGACGTCTTCTACAGCCTATAGAAAGAAAACTACATTAGACAAAGATTTGATATTTGAACAAGTATGCATGGCAATAACACTGAAATGCACAAAAAGTTCCATGTAAATATCTCTATAACTTTTGAATATAATTAAAATACGTTGCTTGCAGTGGCCATTTTGAGCAGCATCTGAACTGTATTTCACTGTAATGTTTTTAAAGTAAACGCCTTTTGCTACTGCGAATGAAGGGTTTTATTTTTATATTTTTAAGTCACCCATACGCGTTTCGCCTTTCTCTCAATGCACCATCAGTGGGTGTCCTGAAATATTTACATGTTTCAGTTTACACCTATAGGTTAGGTTTCTTACATATGTACAAAACATTTCATTTCTGATTTAAAACAGTTCGTTGTTTGCTATAAAATGGTGTACTTACAGCACTTGCTGTTCTACGTCAGTCTGTTTCTGGCAAACGGTCGAAATGTTACACTGTTTTCTGAACCACATTGCAGTTTTCTGGTTCCACTGTTACCTGCTGCCATACTGTGTCCACTGCTGTTTGTTTTGTAGTGTTGCCAACCTTAGCTTATTTGAAATTCAACTATTTCATTGAAAGTGTTTTGAAGGTATCTTAATTCAGAATAATCCCACAGCACCAAACTTCCGATGCCAACCAAAGGTACATAAACCAAATATCCGGTTACGGCCCATTGTGAATTTCAAAAATGCTCCCACTTATAAACTTGCAAGACACATGATGAAAGTACTATCAGAAACCTATCAAATGAAAGATGACAAAACCATCAACAACACCTCACACTTAATACAACACATAAAAGATATAACAATCCCAGACTCAGCTACCCTTCTTTCCTTTGACATAGAAAATATGTACACTAAGATACCAGTAGATGAAACAATAACTATCATAGAACAAAATCGAAAAGAAAACAGTCAACTATCAGATGAACACATAAAAGAGACATACTCATTGATAAAATTGATAAATGATCAAAACTATTTTCAATTTCATAATGAATATTACCTGCAAGAAGAAGGATTACCCATGGGATCACCAGTGTAAGGGTACCCTAGCCAATATTTTCATGAACCACGTAGAAAACATGATTTTTAAAAAGTAACCACAAAAAAACTATAAAATACTCTACTGGATAAGGTATATGGATGACTCCTCTGCCTAATTGATGATCCTCTGGAAAGAATAGACCAGCTCCATACAGATTTAAACATTATACACAAAAAAATAACATTCACAATAGAAAAAGAACATAACAACCAAATAAACTTCTTGGATATAACCATCAAAAAGGAAAACAACAAGCATACCTTTGACATTTACCGTAAACCGACAACAACTGATACGATTATACACCAGACCTCCAATCACCCACTTGCACAAAAACAATCAGCAATCAGATACACGCTCCACAAACTCAACACAGTACCACACAACAAAGAAAATTACCATAAGGAACTATAAATCATCACAAAAATAGCAACAAACAATGGATACGATGGTAAGATAGTAGAAAAATTAAACAAAAAAGTTAAAAAACAGATACGGGCAAAAAACACCAAACGTACAGACCCACAGACAACAACACAGCAAAGCAGCACACAAACACACACAACACAAACTGCAGTACAAAGAACACATGAAAGCAAAAATGAAAATTCAAGATGGTACACAATGACATACAAACACAAACTAACACATAAAATAATAAATATTTTCAAAAGACAAGGCATAAAAATAGCTCTCAAAACAGATAACCCAATCCAAAAATATATCCCAAAAATAAAAACAGACACAGATATCTACCAAAGAGTTGGAATATACCAACTCATGTGATGGAAAGTATGTAGGACAAACCAGCAGAACATTCGATACCCGATACAAGGAACACATCAGGGCATGGAAATACGGAACAAACCACTCCACTTTTGCAGAACATCTAAAAGCATATAACCACAAACCCACCACAATAGAAAAAGACATGAAGGTAATTAGAATAAATAATGAAAAACATCTCCTCATATTACAAGAAAATTATCACATATATAAAACAAAAGCTGAGAAAAAGCTGCTACTAAATGACCAAATAAACCTGACCAATCAATCATTGTTCTCACTGATTGACCATATGATAGACACGAATCCCAACACATAATCACAAGCCTCCCCCCACCACACACACACAACAGAGACAAAAAAAAAATTACAAACACTCACGCCGGCCGCGGTGACCGAGGAGACTGAGGCGCTCCAGTCACGATCTGCACGGCCACTACGGTCGGGGGTTCGAATCCCCCCTCGGGCATGGATATTTGTGCCGTCTTTAGTATAAGGTAGTTGATAAGTAGTTTGTAAGTTTAGGGACTGATGACCCGGTAGTTAAGTCCCATAAGCTTATATATATATATATATATATATATATATATATATATATATATATATATATATATATATATATATAAACACTCATATAGTCCCACACACAAACACACACACACACACACAAATATACCTTCAACACACTTTCAATGAAACAGTTGAATTTCAAATAAGCTAAGGTTGGCAACACTACAAAACAAACAGCAGTGGACACAGTATGGCAGCAGTGACAGTGGAACCAGAAAACTGCAATGTGGTTTAGAAAACAGTGTAACATTTCGACCTGGTTGCCAGAAATAGACTGACGTAGAGTAGCAAGTGCTGTAAGTACACCATTTTATAGCAAACGACGAACTGTTTTAAATCAGAAATGAAATGTTTTGTACATATGTAAGAAACCTAACCTATACAGAAACAAGTAAATATTTCAGGACACCCACTGATGATGCCTTGAGAGAAAGGAGAAATGCGAATGGGTGACTTAAAAATATAAAAATAAAATCCTTCATTCGCAGTAGCAAAAGGCGTTTACTTTAAAAACATTACAGTGAATAATTAAAATGCTTCGATTTTCCTGCCCGTATGTGTGTTATTTGCTTTACATTTTAGACAATGTATACTGAGATTCACTTCCGTAATTCCCACATCTCCTCCCCTCCCCCGCCGCCTCCCTGGTACAAACAGGTCCATATGAAGCCTCCCACAGCCCGTAATACAGAATATCGCCATTTCCTAACAGCTGGCGCAACGCCATTCTCGATACTGCGCAGATACCTCCCCCTGGCAAACAAGAAAGCCAATTACTGTCAGTATCGATCACTCGATACATGCAGCCTTTCGCGTGTTTCTATGACGCATTGTCTCTACAGAGCTGCTACAGCTGTGCGGCTATCGACATTTTAACTAAATGTATAATGAACAGCAATTTTTTTTACGCAGAACTCATGACGACAATCATCATGCTAGCTCACAGAAGTGGCTGTCATTGTGTGCAACACTTCTAAACCCAACGAATAATTTGTGACACTCATTCACAAACATATCCACGATAACTCGCAAACAGAACAATGTCAGATTTCGTAGGGTCCCACAATTGCATTGCTCATGATATAATTTTCTGCAGAATTGGTAACAACGAAATTTTAAACGAAAATATTAATTTCTGTATTCGTAGAACACCTTCCTTCGTTCACGGGCTAATCATCAGCAACCGTGTAACTTAGTTAACCATTGCCAAGAAGTAAGATCAGCAGCTTCATACATTAATGTTACTCCAAAGGCCGCAGTTACTCGCAAGCCATCCACAGTTGGAAACCCTTAAACGACAAAAAATAAAGATAGAAAATATATTTTTTTTATTTTTTTTTTATTTGTTTTTTCTGTTCCATAGGACCCACTTCAGGAGTAAGACTCCATGGTCATGGAACAAGTCAATACATTAATTGTTACACAATAATGGTAATAGAAAAATTTTAAATAGTCCTTTGCACACGACAATCTTAAGACAAAGTGAAAAGAATCAATAAAGAAAAAATAAATTAGCTTAATTGTTTAACTTTTCTAGGAGTTCCTCGACAGAATAAAAGGAGTGAGCCACGAGGTAACCCTTCAATTTAGATTTGAAAGCATGTGGATTAGTGCTAAGATTCTTAAGTTCTTGTGGCAGCTTATTGAAAATGGATGCCGCAGAATACTGCACCCCTTTCTGCACAAGTGTTAAGGTGGTGTGGTGCAAATGTAGATTAGACATCTGTCTAGTATTCACCGAGTGAAAGCTACTAACTCGTGGGAATAAGCTGATATTATTAACAACAAACGACATTAAAGAAAAAACGTATTGTGACGCCAGAGTCAAAATTCCCAGACTACTGAAAAGGGGTCGACATGACGTTCGCGAACTTACACCAGATATTGCTCGAACCGCCCGTTTTTGAGCCAGAAATATCCTTTTTGCATCAGGCGAGTTACCCCAAAAAACAATGCCGTACGTCATTGTGAGTGAAAGTAAGCGAAATAGACTACTTTTCGTGTTGAAAAATCACTTATCTCAGATATTGTTCTAATGGTAAATATAGCAGAATTTAGTTTTGTAACAAGATCCTGAACATGGGCTTTCCATGACAGCTTACTGTCTATATGAACACCTAGAAATTTGAACTGTTCAGTCTCACTTATCACATGCCCATTATGTGTAATCATAATGTCAGATTTCGTCAAATTATGTGTTAGAAATTGTAAAAACTGAGTTTTACTGTGATTTAACATCAACTTGTTTTCTATTAGCCATGAACTTATCTCTTGAACTGCATTATTTGATACTGTGTCAATATTACGAGCAACATCCTTCACTACCAAGCTGGTATCATCAGCAAACAAAAATATTTTACAATCACCTGTTATACTCGAAGGCATATCATTTATATAAATAAGAAACAGCAATGGTCCCAAAACAGACCCCTGGGGCACCCCATACTTAATTGTGCCCCATTGGGATTGCACGTCATAGCCATTTTCTACATTGCGGAGAATTACCTTCTGTTGTCTATTATTAAATTAAGAAGTGAACCAGTTGTGGGCTACTCCCCGTATTCCATAATGTTCCAACTTCTGCAACAATATTTTGTGATCAACACAATCAAACGCTTTTGTTAAATCAAAGAAGACGCCTAATGTCCGTAGCCTCTTATTTAACCCATCAAGTGCCTCACAGAGAAACGAAAATATAGCGTTTTCGGTCGTTAAACCACTTCTAAAACCAAACTGTACGTTTGACAGGAAATTATGTGAACTGAAATGATCAATTAATCTTGAATATACAGCCTTTTCAATAACTTTGGAAAAAACCGATGGCATAGAAATAGGTCTATAGTTGTCTACATTATCCCTTTCTCCTTTTTTATAAAGCGGTTTCACTACTGAGTACTTTAATCTGTTAGGAAACTGACCATTCTGAAAGGAAAAATTACAAATATGGCTTAGTACTGGGCTAACATATGGAGAACAGTACTTTAGAATTCTGCTAGATACCCCATCATATCCACAAGAGTCCTTAGTCTTTAGTGATTTAATTATTGACTCAATCTCACCTATGGAAGTATGATGAAGGATCATTTCAGGCAACAGCCTCGGAAACGCATTTTCTAAAATCGTTATATGATTACCTGTAGAAACTAGAGTTATGTTTAGTTCCTCTACTATATTCAGAAAGTGATTATTGAATATTGCACATATATCTAACTTGTCAGTAACAGAAACATTCCTACTACGCACTGACGTTATATCTTCTACCTGCTGCTCCTGACCAGACACTTCCTTCACGACTGACCAGATAGTTTTAATTTTATCCCGAGAGTTTGCTATTCTTTTTGCGTACCACATACTTTTTGCATTCTTAATGACATTTTTCAGAACCTTACAGTACTGTTTGTAATGAGCTACTGCATCTTCATTCTGACTGCTTCTAACATTTTGATACAACTCCCGCTTAGTTCTACATGATACTCTTATCCCCTTTGTCATCCACCCTGGCTGTCTGTTACTGAAAGTACCCTGTTTTGAGCGTTCTAGCGGAAAGCAACTTTCAAACAGCATAATAAATGTGTTCAGAAAAGCATTATATTTATCATCTGCATTATCAGCACTATAAACATCCTGCCATTCTTGTTCCTTAATTAGGCTTAAAAAGGTCTCAATTGCAACTGGATTAACTTTTCTGATTAGTTGATATTTATGTTTAACATTTGTTTGAGAACAAATACTTTTTAGAATTAAAAGTTGGACATCGTGGTCTGATAGGCCATTTACTATTCTGCTGACAGAGTGCCCCTCTAATAATGAAGAATGAACAAAAATATTGTCAATGGTAGAACTGCTATTTCCTTGCACTCTCGTTGGAAAAAATACTGTTTGCATCATGTTATAGGAATTAAATAGATCTAACAGCTGACTTTTCCTTGAGCTATCACCTACACAATTAATGTTGAAATCTCCACACACAATTAAATTTTTATACTTCCTATACAGTGAACCCAGAACCAATTCCAGCTTGGGCAGAAACATTTTAAAATCTGAGTCAGGGGATCTATAAATAACAACTATTACTAGTTTAGTTCCATTAACATTAACAACTCCTGCACAACATTCAAATATCTGTTCTGTGCAGTGTTTAGAAAAATCGATTGACTCCGATGAAAAATCGTTTTTTACATACATGGCCACTCCCCCACACTGCAAAGAACTCCTAGAGTAGAAGGCAGCTAACCTGTATCCTGGCAAAGGAAGTCTCTTAATTGTCACACCACTTAAAAAGTGCTCTGAAATTCCAATAATGTCAGAATCAGTATCAATAAGCATTTCATTAACTTTATCTCTGATACCCTGTATATTTTGATGAAAAACAGTAATTCCCTTATTACTTATATTCTTAGAATTTGTCAAAGGTGGTTCATTTCTTAGAGGGACTTCCTTTAAGCAGGAATATCTATCAGCTGTCTTCAGTCTAAAAAAGGTGCAGCCCTAACACCAACTACTACAGGAATTTTTCCATGAGTGAAACCCCCACCCCCTACTACACTGTCACCTATGAGCTTTGCCAACCTCCCCTTCCCATACCTATTGAGGTGCAGACCGTGCCTAGTAAAATCCGACCTTTGGATAGTTTCAACTGGCACCACTGCAATGTGATCCATGCCCTCCGTCATCAGCGCCTTCTCAAGCCTCATGTTAAGACGGCTGACAGCCGTATTAAGACAAGGCCTATCATGACGCTGAAACAGCTGCACGAAATGCACATTCGTGCCACCAGTATCAGTTGCTATCCTTTCCAGATCACCACCTATATCATATTCCCCGTCCCTATCAAGACTGTTCCCGGCCCCACCCACTATAACTACCTGATCCTCTTTTGAAAAATTCCTACATAAGTCCCCTATGTTACAAGTGACCTGATCTAACCCTGCACTAGGCTTCACTATGCTGGTGACCTGGTACTCACTCCCAAGTACTTCCTGCAACTGTTGGCCAACACCTCTGCCATGAGAACTACCTAGCAGCAGAACCTTCTTCTTCCTAAGAGACCTCTCTACAGATTTCGGCTTACCAAAAGCTGAGGTCTGCTGCGTACTTCCTACACCTACAGCTACAGGAGGTTCATCTCCACTCAACTCTGACAGTTGGTCAAACCTATTTGCAACTTGCAATGTAAAGCTATCTGAATACCTTCTCCTAGCTACCTTCTTGCCAACTGCCAGTTCCCATTCCCCAGCCCCCCTTCCCCTCCTCAACCTACCTAGTTCCTCTTCAGCGTTTTTCAACTGCACCTGAAGGGCGCAGATCAAACGCTCCTGCTCCTCTATCAACTTATTCCTGCTGCAAATCCTACAGTTCCAGGAGAGAACCTCACCACAATGCCCACTGTCTTCCCCACTGCACTCCCCCCCATGAAAATACTTACTACAAATCCCACACTGCAGCCCACTACGCACGACCCTACGACAGAGCCCACACTTTTCACTCATGGTAAAATTTTACAATAGTGTTAAGAAAAACTAGACGTCTACGTTATGAAGTTAAGTTTCTACAAAATAAGTAGGAAGTACCTCTTAACTACAGCAATCAACAAACCTCAGTCTCTACAAATCAAGAAACAACAACTAATAGTATCAGAAAAGAGCAAATAACACTACCACAGAAACGTTACACTGTTGCTTGTATAAACAAGTTCAAATTCAAGCGTCACTAATAAAACAACTAAACACTGTGAGAGTACAAGAGTTATCAAATACCGTAACTTAAAGTTTCCCAACCTCAACTACGTTAAAAACAGCAAGTCACCTGTTAAAAAGTACTAAAGTTAATAAACAACTAGCGCGATAACACCTCCTGAAATCTAAAACTTTAATAATTTAACTACAATACACAAACACTTATTAGAACTTAGCTTATCTTTGTTTTAACACTGAAGTGGACGAAACAATCATAAAGAACAGTTTTGTACTGAGTGAG
This sequence comes from Locusta migratoria, assembly GCA_026315105.1. Classification (NCBI taxonomy): domain Eukaryota; kingdom Metazoa; phylum Arthropoda; class Insecta; order Orthoptera; family Acrididae; genus Locusta; species Locusta migratoria. The sequence goes on from CM048746.1 coordinate 569,657,075, forward strand.
ATACTCGACTGAATATTTCAGCGGTCAGCTGGTATGAATTATATACACAATTATCTCTCCACTGGGTGTAAAATTCCCGGTGACGTCCTGTCTAATGTGTGGCATGGTGGCTTTTGCCACCCCCGCCTTAGCCAATGACTGACACCCATCCCCAAATTGCGACCAGCCCCCCTCCCCCCACACCCGAGATATTAGGTACTAAATTTCTAGTTTATTACATATTAAAAATGTTTTGACATTTAACACTAAAATAAAATGTCTTTTATTTCACGTTTTGTAATTTTTTTATAAAGCCCCACACCTCAGGCTGACCAAAGTACTCATTTTTCATCATCCCCTTCCCACCAGAAATTTCAGTGACGCAGTTTGCGTCATGACACCCCCACCCCACGCCTCCTTCTGTGAGCACCACTGTTGCCAGTTATCTCAATAAACGTATTTATTCTGTATTTCATTATTTCATCCATATCACGAGGGTTTCTTTTTTTATGTATCATATCCTCTAGCTAGAGGCGGACAAATCCTTTTTGTTTATTTTATTCGGGAAAGAATACTGAAAAATATTGTTTCAAAAATAAAAACACCATAAGCACCCATTGGTGCTTCGGATCACGTTAAGATATTGCCTAATGGTTTTCAGCATTGCCTTGTGGTTCCACTCGCTACACCAGATCAAAAATTACAGTTGGGCTACACGTCCAAGTTCGCGCTGATCACAGGCGTTCGATGCCCCAAGAGAGGAGTTGGATCGTTCGGAGACTGCCAAAAGGGTTGAACGTTGGCAGGAATGTCGTCTATTACGCTACGCAGTGTGAAATGGCGTTATCAAACGCACAATATGTTGGAATCAACGTCCCAAGGGGGTGGTTTCAGGGAGACGCTTTCTGGCACACTGCGAGGCATTTCTTATTTAGTCACTTCTGAATGACGATGTGACTCAAACTCTTTCAGAGCCATCCACAAGACACACGGCACGCGTCTGCTACATTACATATTCGCACCCCACTGAAGGCAAAGTGCTCAAAGATCGTATTCATTTCAACAAAAATCAACGGAATCATAGATTACGAAGCAAGAATACACAAAATTAAGGCACTGGTGTGTGAGCAGTGGCGAGAACTCAAGTGACTAGCTATAAACCCTCGAAGTCTGAGTTCGGAACCACATGGTTCCGAAAACCAGAAAAATACAAAAATTCAATTTCAGAAAAATAAAGAGAAATATCTACGGCATGCAACTCTTAGAAATGCGTAGTATATCATAAGAAAGTTAAAGAAATACAGCCAGACGCGATTGGAAGAGTTTACATGGATGGACGAAGTCCAGTCTTCAAAAATCAGAAAAATGGAAAAAATTCAAGGAGTAAATCAACTAAGAAATACGGCATGCAGCCCCTAGAAATACGTAGTATTTCATAAGCAAGCTAATAAAGGGGGTCGTACAAGGCTAGACGAGATTTTACTGGCGGAGTCCGAATACAAAGTACAAGTATGGAAACGAAACAGCTATTTAAAATAGATGGAGACGAGATCGCGATGTACTAATGGAAATCAGAAAGATACATGCATTCGGTTGCACAGTGGTAGAGTGCCAGACTACAAATCCAAAGGTCGCGGGTTCGATCCCCGCCAGGTCCTAGGATTTTTATCTGTCACTTTCCACTTCTTTCACCTCTGGCAGTATTGCTCATGTGAAAAATACCGAGTAGCACCGTGGTTCGGAACCCACGTTAAACTGTAGGTTGGCTGGGTAAGTCAGTTCGAAGGTCGGAGGAAGGCAACGGCATACCACCTCCAAACAGGACCATGCCTAGTAAAGCACTGTGGTGTTCAAATCAATCTTCGGATTGTTGACTGCTTTACCTTTTTACATGCATAATTTCCTGCTTGAAGGTCATAGAAACAGACACAGGGGTAGCTGCAGGCTTTGTTCTAAGAACACAGCACGTGGAAGGAGGAAACGGAAAGGAATATTTCACATACACTACACAGGATAAAAAATATTCCCGCATATTAGTCGCATTCCGCAAAGCTAGAAAGAAATTAAACAGAATTCATACACCGCCAGTTAGTCTCAGAAAGTTTACCAATTCCCAGTCATTATCAAACCGAATTAGTCATATATTCATCATACCTATGCAAAATCACCGAAATGAAACTGAATACACTTCCGTACATGATCGGAGAAACTTATTCCGAAAAATGAACCTAAGTTCTGAAGTCTAACTTGAACAAACCAAACAACGAATCGCCACCATCTCAAGGGAGGAAAGAAAATCAGAACGTCTTACCAGGTTGAAGCGCAGCCACAGAGTGAAGAGTCGGCCAGTGAGTCGCCCCCCAGGGGCGGAAATCGGTAAAAACCCAAGAAAACGAGGTGGTGGGGATGGTCTAGACTCGTATGCCCTACTGAGGCTCGCTACCGGGCATTGCCAACCCAACTTGTAACCAAAGGGTGGAGGAACCTCTTTGGTAGCATCAAAAGCAGAAGTTGGTAACGACTACCTATCGATACGAAGTCAGAGAAACATGCAAAGCGAGCAGCCGACGACGAAAATTCTCATACATACACTCAGACTGCTATGCTAGAAGATGCTCATACATGCACATGCAGAATAAAGCAATTACACATTCTCACAGGGACAGTAGCGTCACGAAGAAACCGTTCATATTGCCACATTCATAGACAAAACGATAAATTATTAGCATAATAAAATCCCAGCAATATTAACACAGTATTACAGAAACTAACATTTAAAAACATGAAATTAAATGCTATTCCTCATGCCTCCGAACGAAAGGGGTTCTCGTTTAGCAACAAAAAAATAAATAAATAAATAAATAAATAAATAAATAAATAAATTCCCTTCTAGTGAATTTAGATAAATTACAAAGTTAAAAGCCTAGAGAAGACGGCAGACAGCCTTCTTTCGCTGTTGAATGAAGAAATCTTTTCTTTTACTTGAGCCTCTGGTGTGCTGGTTGGTATCCGTATAGAGTATGGGTCGCAAGGTTTGGTACTTTAGTTATCTCCAGTCTGGATGCGCACTCACGACGGATATCTGGAGATGGGATACCTGCTAAATAGTAAACTTTATCCAGTGGTGTGGATCTCAAACATCCCGTTATGAGTCTGCAGGCCTGTCTATATCTGCACCAGACAGGGAAAGCATATTCTGCGACTGAATAGCAAAGGGCTATAGCTGATGTTGTTAAGGTATGGGGATGTGTTTCCCAGGTTGAAACTGTAATTTTCGGAGAATGTGGTATCTTGCAGATATCTTCCTTTTTGTGTTCAAGCAGTGTGTTCTATATGTAAGTGTTTAGTCATGAGTAACTCCCGGGGATATTCGGGCGAACCAGTGCTCTAATTGTTTACCTTCGCAGATCACTTGCAGCTTTCTTGATATCTGTTGGTTTTTGAGGTGGAAGGCACAGATTTGTGTTTTTGATGGATTTTGTTTCAGTTGGTTCTCTTGATAGTATCTGCAATTTCAAATGATGTTTCTTGTACTTCTAAAGCGGCATCATCTGCATATATAAAGCTCTTTGTCTCGTGTGGGCGAGGTTGTTCGTTGGAGTAAATGTTGAAAAGAATGGGAGCTAGTACTCTACCCTGCGGGAGGCCGTTCTCTAGGTTCCTCCATGTGCTCGTTTGACCTTGGAATTCAACAAAAAAAACCTTCCATTTTGAAGAAAGTGCTCCATCATTTTCGTGAGTTTATGGTCCTTAGTTACAGCAAGCACTTTCCAAAGCAATATTCGGTGGTTAACTGTATCGTAGGCTGATGTTAAGTCAACGAAAACTACGCCAGAGACTTTTTTGTTTTCATAGCCGTCTTCTATGTATTGTGTCGGGTGCAATACTTGGGAAGTACAGCTTCTCCCTGGTCTAAAGTCTGTTTGTTCTAATCATTGGTTCTACCACCTCAGATAGTCTATTCAAAATCATTCTTTCTAACATTTTATACAAATGACTCAGGAAGAAGATTGGTCCGCAATTCTTTGGGTCATATGTGTTCTTTCCAGGCTTAAGTAATGCTTTTCTCAACAGATTAGGGATGCAGTTATTGTATAAATCTAAGAGCCATTGCTTACTAACAGGTCCAAATCTTTTGAGTTATTCAGTGCATATGTTATCAAGACCTGCTGCCTAGCATTTTTGCATTTATTCAGCGCTCTATTGAGATCTTCGGTAGCAAAATGGTTGGAAAGAATGATATTTTCGTGATTCTTCTATTTGTTTTGACCCTCTTCCACCTTTAATTCGTTTATCACCCTCCACAAACTGGCTTGCAATTTTATTTTCAGAGATGTTACAATGTACTGAGGTCTTAGTTGTGTCATTGCAGAGTGGTCTAAGTAGTCCCCATGCACTGTGTACTGTTTCTTCTCATGTCTATTTGTTCCATTAATTTAATCCATTATTGCGTTTGGATTCGGATATAGTCCGCTGTGAATAATTTCGTCGCTGAAAGGATCTTTATTGAGTCTTCATGTTCTTTCAGCAGAATGATTGTCTCAGAGTAAGACTTTGAATGTAGTTGGTTCTGTAGCTCTTAGGGATAGTTTTTCGGAAGCAAACTGGACGGCTTCTAGTAACTCCTCATATGTCTCTGGCGTGGGATCAATTTTTTTAATCGTTTCATCGAGCATTGTGCCGAATTCATGCCAGTTTGCCTTCTTGAAATTATACCTTCGTCTGAACTGCACATTAGTTGGGCGGACTGCTGGCACCAGCATCGTGTGGTAATGACGCTGCATGTTGTGCTTCTTAGCAAAATTAAATATTAGACATACAAGATAATGTGGTTGTCCATCACTCTCAATGAATAAAATTAATGGCTGTTACTGAACTCGGACTGTTGCATCAGTTGCGACTGGATACGGCCAGGGGACATTGATTCGATTAGATTAGTTGGTTCGTTCCATAGATCCGTGTTGCGGTTATTCTCGTGGATGTGGAACATGACAATTGATTTTTTTTTTTTTTTTTTTTTTTTTTTTTTTTTTTTTTTTTTTTTTTTTTTTTTTTTTGCCGGCTGCGGTAGCCGTGCGGTCTGCGGCGCGTCAGTCACGGTCTGCACGGCCGCTACGGTCGGGGGTTAGAATCCCCCCTCGGGTATGGACATTTGGCCGTCCCTAGTATTAGCTAGTTCATAAGTAGTTTGTAAGTTTAGGGACTGATGACCCCGTAGTTAAGTCCCATACTACACCCCGACTCAAAATACTTTTAAGCCTTGAGATAAATTGTACAGGGAAATATATTTTGCCTAGAGATGAACCATCCACAGTTTACAGAACTCTACAAACATTTGAACATTTTTTTTAATTTTTTTTTTTTTTTTTTTTTTTACAAGTTGATAATATAATATTACTAATACAGGTACATACACTTTTTACAAGCTGATAATATAATAATACTAATAGTATGAATACTGATACATGCATCATTTGGTTCTATTTAAGTATTCGTCAGTGAAGTAGAAGGAGTTGGCCACTAGAAAGTGTTTTATGTTCCTCTTAAACTGATCTTTATTTGTAGCTAAATTTTTATGGTTGTTGGTAAATTATTGAAAATATGTGTTCTCAGTAGTGGATCTCTTTTTGAACTAAAGTAAGCGCTTTTAAGTCCTCGTGTAGATCGTTTTTGTTCCTAGTATTGTAGGTACGAACTGAGCTGTTTGTTGGGAAAAGGGATATATTATTTACGACAAATTTCATTAAGGAATAATATATATCCCGTTCTTTGAAGAGGCTTCTGCAGGATGTCCGTGAATTTACACCACAAATAGTACTTATTACACACTTTTGGACTCTGAAAACTTTTGCTTGGCTTGAAGAGGTACCCGAAAATATTATACCATATGACATTATGGAATGAAAGTAAGCAAAGTATGCAAGCTTTTTTATTTTTATGTATCCTGTGCCTGATGCCACTCGTAATGCAAAGGCAGATTGTCAAGTCGTTTCTGCCGTTCTGTGGTGTGCTGCTCCCAACTGAATTTATTATTAAGCTGTAATCCCAGCAATTTTACACTGACAACCTCTTCTATCTGCTCTTATTCATACTTTATGCATATACTGGATGGAAATCTCTTACATGTTTTGAACTGCATGTAGTGAGTCTTTCCAACGTTTAACGTCAATAAGTTGACTTTAAATCATTTATTAATGTTAATAAATTGAGTTAGCCCACTCCCTCGACACCCTCGCCGAACGGGTTCCAAGACGCTGCAGTGAGTGCTCCGTGGGGCACTGTTGGAATAGCCTGTCAGCTAGGTCGCTCTTGCGAGACCACGATATCAAAGTAAGTATAGCTGACAGCTTTGAATGTCCCTCTATTTTTCTGCTTTTGGTTGCTTCTTTATTTTGCTCCGTCGTTTTGTGTGGATGCTGAGCACCCCTACAGTTTTCGTGGGGCTGCACAAGCACCGGAGCTGCCACGGAATCGGCGCCCCTGCTCACCTCCTCAGTAAAGCTTAACTGTATGCGCGCGCCGCCACAGTCGCGACACTCACTGCTGTTAAACTTGTTACCAACTGACAGTTGTAACGACACTATAGTTGAGTCGCTGTTAAGTTGCTGCAAGTTGCTCACAGGACCTTCATGCGCCTACTATCACCAGTCGCGTCATAGAATTTCGCATGTGTCTATGTAACAATTCCATATCAGTGTTTTAGCCTGAAGCAGTTTGCACTTCGTTGTTGAAAGCTTGCAACAGTAATGCATGCTGTCAGGGATCAACTTACATCCACCCAACTATAGCGCTCCTAGTGCTCGGCAAGCCGCCGAAGGAGTGATATTCGTTTATAATTATTTGTGTACGTAATTAACGAAATAGTTAGTATACTTTTTGCGTAGCAAGCATTAGTAAAATATCAACAGACATACATAATACGGAAATTAATGTAAAAACAGCCGAATTTAACTGATTCACTGGTATAAATGACAACTTTGTCAGAAACCAACACTTAAGAATGTGTGTATATTTGCAGCTTATTCCACATAATACGGAAATTAATGTAAAAACAGCCGAATTTAACTGATTCACTGGTATAAATGACAACTTTGTCAGAAACCAACACTTAAGAATGTGTGTATATTTGCAGCTTATTCCGCTGAAAGCAAGTAGAATATAAGCATAAGAGAATCATAAATTTCGATTATGCTATGTTCTTACTATGAGGCGGTTTTTTTATTCATACCAATTCGGTGTGGAGTCTTTAAGTTTTTTCACCTCACTCGTCTTTCTTATACACGCAGATTCTTTTGAGTGTAATTAATTTAGTTTAAAAGCCAATGTTTGGATGATTCATGCCGCATGTGGTTCATCTGCACCAAAAATTGTAGAATTGGGTTATTCTTTGTTGGAAACCAGTTTGATTGATTCTGCGGTTTTATTGGCACGTCTGTGAAGTTTTTCCTTCGGCTACAGCTGTGGTGGCTGATTTGGTACGTTAAATGCTGTAGTTATTGCATTCTACATACGTTCCTTACATTCCACCCTCACCGATTTAACTGCAATTGTAGTGAAAAAACCTAAACGTTCTTGAATAGAAAAGCGACGTTTCTCTGCCAAAGGGCAGGTCTTATCGTGTTTTCTCGTCAGTTTTTATTTTTAATAGAAAATGAAATTATTTAGTTAAAGCTTGATGTTACTAGATAATTGTAAATAAACTGTCCTGTAATGTACCGTTTCGTACCTTGTCAGGGGTCTTAGGAAACCTAAGAAACACAAATGTGGATCCACCGTAAGGTGCGTAGCGGAGGGTACACTGTACCACTACTAGACATTTCCTTTCCTATTCCACTGCCAAATAGAACGAGGAAAAAACAATGCCTCCGTACGAGCCCTAAATTCTCTTGTCTTTCTAATCATTAAGCGAAATGTAAGTATGCAGCAGGAAGATCGTTCTACACTCAGCTTCAAATTACGCCCTCTAAATTTCCTCAACAGAATTTCTCGAAAAGAACGTCGTCTTTCCTCCAGCGATCCCCATTTATATTCCCGGAGCATTTCCGTGACACTCGAACATTGGTGAACCTACCAACAACGAATCTAGCTGCTCGCCTCTGAACTACTTCCATGTCTTCCTTTAAACTTATCTGCTGCCGGTCCCAAACACTTGAGCAATACTGTAGACGTGGTCATACAAGCGTTTTATACGCGGTCTCGTTTACAGATGAAGTACATCTTCTCCCAATAAACCGAAATCGGCTGTCCGCCTTACTCACAACCGTCCTTACATGATCGTTCCATTTCATTTCGCTCTGCAATGTTACGCCTAGATATTTGAACGGCGCGACTGCATCAAGAAGCTCATTACTAATGCTGTATTCGAACATTATTGGATTGTTTTTTTCTACTCCTGCGCATCACCTTACATTTCTCTACATTGAGAGCTAGTTGCCATTCTTCGCACCAACTAGAAATTTTGTCTAAGTCATCCTGTATGCTATTACAATTAATTAAAGACGACACCCTCCCATACACCACAGCATAATCAGCAAACAGCCGCATATTAAAACTTACTCTGTCCATCAGATCATTTATATAGATAGAAAATAATAGCGGTCCTATCACACTCCCCTCGGGCACGACTGACGATACACTCGTCTCTGATGAATACTCGCCGCAGTACGTTCTATTACTTAGGAAGTCTTCCAGCCAGTCACAAATCTGTGGACCTATTTCATAAGCTCGTATCTTCGTTACCAGTCTACAGTGTGGCACCGCGTCAAAGGCCTTTTTGAAAACGAGAAAAACACAATCCGCCTGTTGCCCTTCATCAGTGGCTCGCAAGATGTCATGTTGAGAAAAGGGCAAGCTGAGTTTCACATAAACGATGTTTCCTAAACCCGTGCTGATTCATAGAAAGAAGTTTTTCCGTCTCAAGAAAATTTACTATATTCGAACTAAGAATATGCTCCAAAATTCTACAGGAAACTTATGTCAACGACTACGGCCTGTAATTATGTGGGTCAGTTCTCTTTCCTTTCTTATAAACGGGAGTCACCTGCGCTTTTTTCCAATCACTAAGAACTTTGCGCTGAATTAAAGATTCCCGAAAGATGCAAGCTAAGTGAGAGGCCAATACCGCAGAATACTCTTTGTAAAACCGAACTGGTTTTCCATCCGGACCAGCAGACTTTTTTGTATTTAGCTCTCTTAGCTGCTTCTTTGCGCGGAAAATACCTATTACTATGTCCTCCATTGATCAAATGATGGTACATTTGTGCCGTCCTCCTGCATGAAAGATTTTTTAAAAGTTAAATTTAGAACTTCATCTTTCCGTTTGCTTTCTTCTATTATTACCCCAGAATGATCAACGAGTGACTGGACAGTGGGTTTTGACCCGCTTATCGATTTTACATAGCACGAGATTTTTTTCGGGTTCTTGGAAAGATCTTTTGCTAAGGTATGGCTTTGGTAATTATTGTATACTTCGCGTATAGATCTTTTTATAGACGCACGAATCTCTAATAACTTTTGCCAGTCATCATTTGCGTGTTCTTTTTTGAACCGAGAGTGCAACTGTCTTTGCTCTCTCAGTAGCTTTCTAACATTATTATTATACGACGGTGGATCTTTTCCATCCTTAATCGACATTACAGGCACATATTTCTCTAACCCTTTTTGTACAATGCACTTAAATTTAGTGCACAATTTCTCTACATCCATAGTACCGGAACTAAACGATGCCCATTCGTTTTCTAAGTGCGATCCTAAGATTTGCTTATCGGCTCTTCCTAACAAAAACACGCTCCTAGCCTTCTTGATTAATTTATGAACTTCGGTCACCATTGACGCTATGACGATATCATGATCACTAACTCATGTCTCTTCGCTAATAAGGTCAGACATGTTTGTAGCTACAAGGTCTAAAATATTTCCATTGCGTGTGGGTTGCCGGTTTAACTGCTCAAGACAGTTTTAGGAGAATGTAAAAAGTCGACCACTGTACGTATCAAGAGCCTTGTTTTATCGCTAAAATTAGTAAATGAGGTGCGTGTGAACTACTGGTCACTCCCTGCTACAAAGCCTTGTTCCCTGGCCCAAACTGAGAACTGACTCATTTCAAATTACTTCAATAACAGGAAGTTAATACTACAATATGCATAGCAGCTCTCACGTTATTACACACAGACATTAATAAGCAAGCCACCACAATTAATGTTATCTTAGAAAGGTGGCTAAGAAAACATTTACGGTACAACGGAATTTAGACATAAGAAAAAATTGCATCTGATCTTGTTCTCAGCACTTGGGAAGAACAATCTAATATACAAAGCAGAGTGTCCGTATGTCTGTACGTGTTGCATACAAATCTACAGTTTTGTTCCAATCTTTATGAAATTTTGTACACGTAAGCTTCAATCCATGAGGACGGTCAGTTCGAAGGTCGGAGGAAGGCAACAGCATACCAACTCCAAACAGTACCATGCCTAGTAAAGCACTGTGGTGTTCCAACCAATCTTCGGATTTATGACTGGTTTGCCTTTTAAACGATAGTATTGGCACTCATCCATTATCGTATTCACAAATGTAGCTTGCCGGGAGCTTGGAGCGCTGCTGTCGCAGAGTATAATGAACATGTGTGGTGTGTCATGACTGTGTCTACATGTTAGACAGTGGCAGGGCTGAGTCACGTGTGGCAGACGCCCGCTAGACGACTGCTGAGTGGCAGCGGCAGAAGGCCCTGGGCGTCCCCTTTGTCTCCTGGCTGGCGTCGAGTGTCGCGCCGCGCCGTGCCCTATCACGCTACAGCCACAGATATGTTGCTCTGTGCTACAGCCTAGCACAGCCTCGGCAACAGGAAACCGCGCCTTCCGCCCTACCCGCTAGCCACAGCGTCTCCTCCGGCACACTTGTGGCGTCGCAACTTCCTACAAGACTACTGCACTCTCGAGGCCAACTCAATCTGGGACAGTAGTAATTTATTCAGCTGGCCACGGTTTTAGTAACTAAACGTCTGAGGGTGATTTCATTTAGGCAAGTATTTCAGTAATGGCCGCCTCCGTAGTAGTCTTGTGTAGTTCGCGAATGAACTAGTTCGGAAGAGCGTTCCCACAGGCGAACTACGCTAACTAGTTCGCAGATCCCTCGCCTCTTAGTTCGTCCGCTCCTTTACCGAAGGCTGACGGATAACAGCAAGAGGACGCGAGAGCGCGCGGAATCGCGTGACTCCCTTCTACCAGTTGCCGTCATTTCGAGCTGAGATACAGCTCAGCTGTAGTTTTAGTAGCGGTAGCAAAAGTCAAAACGAGCGGACGAACTAAAAAGAGCGACCTACTTCGCGGCCGAGCTACGAACTAAAAGGAGAGCTACCGGTCGCGAACTAAAATATGCGCGATATGTCGCGAACAGAATTTAAAATCACGTGTTTGCCTTCTGCTAATGAGATCCATTTCGAGGTTATCGTCTGCCTGCTAGATTACATAGTTCAGTGCTACAAAATTTCTGTTTTGATGTGTTCTGCACTCTGAAATATCTTACAAATTCGATAATGCCAAGATATAGAGATAACTCTAAACCTAAACGCGAAAAATTATCCACAAACTGTTTCTTTTGGTTTGCGAGATATCGTTAGCGGCTCAAGCAGCAAGCGCATGAAGCAGCTAGGTGCGGGAACTACTCCCTCCACATGCATGCGCAGACCACGCCGCTCAGCCGTCAATGGGAGCGGACGAACTAAAAGAACGAACTAGTCCGCGGCAGAGCCGTGAACTAAGGTGAGTGCTCCCGATCACGAACTATTATTCGCAAGTCTATTCCGTAGCTCAGTGGCAGCGTCGCTGACCGCCTATGCTAGGGGCCCTGGTTCGCTTCTCGGCAGGAGACAGGGCGTTCTGTGTTTCTCCTCGTCATTACTTCCATCAGTATCAACACGCAAATCGCCAAAGTTGCGTCACTTAGAAAAATTAGCAGTCGGCGTCCGAACCCCTCTGGGGATATCCCGGCCACTAAAGGCCATACCATCATTTCATTTCAGTAATCGGTTCGGGTGGACGACAGTCACTCAGAACTACTAAAGTCTCTGGGAGAACCAGTCACGAAAAACTTGGTGCGTAAGATGTAGAAGACAGTTGGAATACCCTCGCACTTTAAGGAAACTGTAATAATCCCCATTCTAAAGAAAGCAGACGCGGACAGATGTCAAAATTGCAGAACCATCAGTTTAATAAGTCATGGTTGCAACATTTTAAGACGAATTATTTACAGGAGAATGTAAAAGCTGTTAGAAGTTTGGATTCAGGAGAAATGTAGGAACACGGGAGGCAATACTCACTTCACGGATTATCTTAGATTAAGGAAAGACAAACATACAGTTCTAGCTTTTGTAGATGTGGAGAAAGCTTTTGACAATGTTAATTGGAGTACTCTTTTCCAGATTCTGGAATCAGCAGGAGTGAAATATAGGGAATGGAAGGTTATTTCCAACTTTCTAAAAACCAGACAGCAGTTATTAGAACTGGAGGGTATGAAAGGGACACAGAGGTTGGGAAGGGAGTAAGACAAGGTTGTAGCGTTACTCCAATGTTATTCAATGTATACACTAAGCAAGCTATTTGGAGAAGGAATTAAAGTTCCAGGTGAAGAAGTAAAAACATTGCGTTTTGCCGAAGACATTGTAATTCTGTCAAAGACAGCAAAGGGCCTTGAAGAGCAGTGCAACAGAATGGACAGCGTGTTGAAAGGAGCGTATAAGATGAACATTAACAAGAACAAAACTAACATAAACATTAACAAGTGCAAAACAAGGTGTGGAGTGAAAATAATAATAATAATAATATACGATGGTCTCAGCACAGAGTATATAAAATACAGAATGACAATGGGAAGAAAATCGTTTTTGAAAAAGATAAATTTGTTAACATCGAATATTAATTTAAGCGTAAGGAAGTCCTTTCTGAAAGCATTTGTGTGGAGTGTTGCCTTGTATGGGAGTGAAACATTTTTTTTTTTTTTTTTTTTTTTTTTTTTTTTTTATTATTATACAAAGCATTTATACATAAAATGTGAAAACAAATTATCTACTATTGCTTCTGAAATTGATTTTATATTTTCATTATGTTGTTCATCTTCTGTTGGTTTGTTGTAGCTTCAGAAATCATTGTTGCACATCTTGTGATACTTCCTTACGTCCTTATTTCAGGGTATGAAAGAGGAAATTTTGAAATTGTTGTTTATATTTTGGTAGCTTCTGTAATTGGTTGTGTTCTTCTTTAATATACATCACAAATTCTTCTAATGTTGTGGTTTTGTTTTTAATGATGTAGTTTATAAATTTTCCAAGTAACCAAAGATAGCTGTTGTGTTTCATACTAGGGTATAAATTCCAGTCTGGATATATTATATCCTCTACCTTTATTGCATTTTCTGACGTCCTGTTGATAATTGCTAGCTTTTTTCGCGTCCATTTCCAGATGGTATTTCGGTCTCTGCAAACAAAGGTATGTGCTAGTGTGTCTACCAATTGGCAATGGTCACAATATGGGTCAGGCTTCATTTTAATTTTATACAGTTTTTCTCCTGTTGGAACTTTTTCATTAACTATGTCATACCACACAGATTGCTCGTCAGTCGTAAGGATCTTATTATTTATGTTTTTCCAGATATTTTCCCACTTTTTGTTTGAATATTTTAGCTCTATAGGGTTTCGTGGGTGTCCCCTAATCAGTGAAGTGTACAACTTCGAAGTAGTATATCTGTGAGCAGCTTCCTGTAAATAACTTAATTCTGTATAATATTTACAGACATAGGCCAGTTGAGCATTAATGTGTCCCACATTTACTGGCGCCCTCTGATCTTTCGGGGCCAAGGTAGTAAAAAGGTATTTGGTAATACCGAGTTGGACACTCTGTAATATTTTTGTTGTTTGCTTAATAAACAATGCAGTGCACTGTGATTGAACATCCTTAACTGCCAAACCTCCATCAATGCGAGGCAAAGTCATTGTTTGGAGGGAGACTTTGAAAATGTTGCCTCTCCATACGTACCAGTATATGGCAGTTAAAATTTTGTGTGCTATATCAGAAGAAATTGGTAAAACGGCACCTATGTAATGTGTCTTGCTGATAATATAAGTGTTTATAAACAGCACCCTTTGCAGACGATTTAATGATCGGGTTGTGTGTTCTTTGAGTGTGGCTCTTATAGTATTCAGCTTATGCTCCCAATTTACCTTTATCATTTCATGTGGGTTTGGTGTTAAGAACATTCCTAAACAGTTTACCTTGTCTGTTCTTTGCAACCAGGAAGTTTGCATATGATCACTGTTGGGTCCAATGGCCAAAATCTTCGACTTATGCTCGTTGAGCTTTGCTCCACTTGCAGTGGAAAAAGACATAACAATTTCTCGAACATTTTCAATCTCTTGTTTCGTGTTGACAAGAATACTTATGTCATCCGCATATGCATGACAGACCGTTTTGGTGTTGAAAAGTTTTAATCCTTTCAGACGGAGGTGCAAATATAAAAGTAATGGTTCCACAGCGATACTATACAACGTCATGGATAAAGGACATCCTTGTCTAACAGACTGATTGATTGGCACTTGGTTAGTTAACTGCCCATTGATCTTTATTCTGGAATGTGTTCCAACTATGCAATTTCGTATCAGGTGACAAAAAGGAGCATTAAATCCTATTTTACTCAACACTTTTAGCAGAAAACAGTGGTTAATCCTATCGAATGCTTTGTTAAAATCTAGGAAAATCATAGCAGTTTGACAATTACATAACCATGTTAAATATAAAATATCTCTATATTCAGAAAGAATGTTCACCATTGATCTACCTGTACCAGCTGCTGTTTGGTATGGCCCAAGTATCTTACCAAGAAGTGGTTTCATTCTATTATTTATGAGACGAGTAAAAATTTTGAAGTCGGAATTGAGTAGAGTAATTGGTCTGAAGTCCTCTATTTTAATACTCCGTGACTTTTTTGGGATAAGCACAACCATGCCTTCAGTGAATTCTAGTGGAAAGCTGTTATCTACCAACAATTCATTGTACATTAATGTTAATTCACTTCCAATAACATTCCAAAATCGTATATAAAACTCTACTGGTATGCCATCTATTCCGGCAGCTTTGTTTCGTGGAGATTCCGTGATTGTTTTCTGTATTTCATCTTCCAATATGGTTTCTATAAGCTCTTCATTTTCGTTGAGGTTAACTATTGGTTGTATATTAGACAAAAAATCTTCCTGTACAACCAAGTCTGTCACAGATTCAGAATAAAGATCCGAATAGTACTGTACAATATGTTGCTTAATAGCATTCTGATTGTCATAGTTGTTTCCTTGCTCATCTTGGAGGTGGCTGATTATCTTCTGTTTGCCTCTTTTTGCTTCCCTTATCATATGGTATATCGAAGTGTTTTCTTGATAGATATCAGTTGTGGAACGCGCTCGCACTTTTTTCCCTTGCAAAGACTGGCGTATCAAAGCAGTAATTTTTGCTTTGATATGTTTTATTCTAAGAACATTAGCTGTTAGATTCGTTGGCTCGTTGTACAAGTCACGTAGACTTAGGAAATAATATTCCAGTGTCCTTCTCTGCCAGTAGTTCTTTGCTCGTGAAAACCGAATAATGCATCTTCTTATTTGCGGCTTTACAACTTGAAGCCACCAGGTAATGCGCTTTGGGTATCTTGCTAGACTTCGAAGGCATCTCGTCCATGTCTCGATAATTTCTTTTTGTAATTCCTTGTCATCCAGAAGCGACAAATTTAGTTGCCAGACCCCTCTTCCCAGAAAACATTGTTGTTTTATGTAGTTAGCCGTTATGTGATAGGCACAATGATCTGAAAAACTTACTGGCCATATCTCGCATTCAACCACATTTTGTGTAAATGTTTTAGATACGTAAATTCTGTCTAATCTACTTTTAGAGGTACTACTAACGTATGTATAGCCTATAGAGTGTGGGCGGAGATGAATCCATGTATCTATTAAGTCTAATCCAGTTGTTAAAACACTCAGCTCCTCACAGAAATTAAAATTAGGGTCTTGATCTTCTGGACGCAAAACACAATTAAAATCTCCTCCCAGAATAATATGTCGAGTGTCTGTTAACAGATGCACTATTTCATCACGAAACAAATTACCTCTTCCTCGTTTGCCCTTGGAGCCAGTCGGTGCATATATATTTACTAATAACAAATCTTGTATTTTTGCCGCTATTCCACGTCCACTTTCAAGTATAGATTGTGCTTGGCATGGTATTCCCATTTTGTACATTAATGCTGTCCCACAATCCTGACCAATATTTAAAATAACATCATAACCAAAAATATTAACAATTTTATGTGTAACCACTTCTTGAATCATAGCTACGTCCACATCAGCTGCATATAAATAATCTTGTAGACATTTAATTTTGACATCGGATTCAATTCTATTGATATTAATGGAAGCTATTTTATATGCTTGCATGAATTTGAGGCAACTATTCTTGACCAGTATCGTCAGACCACAGAGTCGACTTGTCTATAAGATTATTATCTATTGTGTCCATGGGTTCCAATATCTCACCTTCTAAATTCATTTTGACATCTTCATTATCAACGTGTATAAGTCTCTTCTCATTACTTTCCACTGCTATGCTTTCTGTTTTCAGTATTTTCTTTGTCCTTTCCAGTTTTTTTGTTAATTCCTGCTTTACATCAAGCTCCTGTTTCCGTGTCCGTTTGGGTTTTGCATTCTGCTGTTTATTGACAGCAGTCAAATTTTCTGTTGAAATGTTGTCTTTTCTTGTCTCTTTGTCACCCTCTGCTGGAGTGCCAGCAGTACTTGATAGGACTGCTGTCTCCGTTACACGATTAACACTCACTATTTGAGAGTTACTTTGGGTACGAGTGCGATCCACTTCTGTCTGTTCAGATGGCGGCGTGTATTGTATTACACGCCTGTCTGCTGTATCGTGCATTCCGTTGGCTCCCTCCCCCCGGCCACTCGTATTTTCGCTGGAGGCGGCTGCCTCGCGGCCTCTCACTGTGTTATTTACCGCTGCCTGCTCCACTGTACTCGGCACCGGCAGCACCACGCTCTGAGTCGGCGTGTCTGCTAACTTCTGTGCATATGTTACATTTCCTATTTGACTAAGCCGGTCTAAACGCTGTAATTTGGTACGCGGGCATTCACTTTTAAGGTGTCCTGTAGCTCCGCATATAACACAAGTTCGTGGCTGACCATCATATACCACCAGTGCTTTAAATCCTTGTATCGTAATAAAAGAAGGCACATGTTTTGTCAGATCAATTTTTACGTTTCTGACTCCATTGTCAACATTGTAGTGTTTGTGGCCTTGCCATTTTTCAGCCGTAATTTGAATAACCTTCCCATACGGTGAAAGGGCTTCTCGAATATATTCGAATTCCATTTCAAATGGAAGATTGAAAACTCGAACTGATCGTAGACCTAAACCTGCGTAGGAAATTGCAACATTGACAACTTCACCTTTACAATTTTGAAATTTTGCGTTACCTCCAGTCTGCGTTACAATTCTAACACAAGTTTCATCGTCTATCAACTTTGCATACACAGCATTACCAAGAAAATCGTAAGTGTAACCAACAACTTCTTCATCTTTCAACCCAAGGTGATCGTAAAACCAGTCGACAATTTCATACACTTTTGGACGTTCATACCCATACGGAAACGAGAACTTTAAACAAGACTTCCTATACTTTGTATTCATGGTGTGAATATGAAATCAGTACTCACAAGTTCCAGCTTTCGGCCTGCGTCAGCAACAGCGATGCAGCCGCGATCCGCCAATGCGCTGCACAGCGGAGACAGTCGCAGTGCACACGTATTCTGAGTCGCTGCCGCAAAACACTCTTTTCTGCTATATATTTACGTTTTTTTGGGTCCGAGCACAATTTATAACGTCTCTGTCTCTCTATTTTCTGTGTTTTTCAGTATTTTACTTTGTAAGATTAAAATTTCAATGCCTGTTATGTTGCTAGGCAAAGATGCTACTGAAACATGGACAATAAACAGTGCGGACAGAAGGAGGATAGAGCCTTTTGAAATGTGGTGATACAGAAGAATGCTACAGATTAAGTGGATGGATCGCGTAACTAATGAGGAGGTAATGAACAGAATTGGGGAGAAAGGAATTTCTTGACAGAAGGGATCGATTGGTAGCACATATTCTTAGACATCAAGGAATCGTGAATTTAGCGTTGGAGGGAAGTGTGTGGAGTAAAAACCGCAGAGGAACACCAAGAGATGGAGACACTAAGCAAATTCAAATGGATGTAGGTTGTCGTTCTTATGAGTAGATGAACAGGCTTGCTCAGGATGGAGTAGGGAGGAGAGCTGCATCAATTCAGTCTCCGAACTGAAGACTACACCAACAACAATCGGATTAATGGACCTGATTCACCAAGTACGATGAGAAGTATCAGTGTTTATTCATGGAAATAATGCAGGTGTCCTTCAGACATGCCAAGGTTTCGTCAATTACAGTTGTGAACTTGTATACTAGAAATGTATTGCCAATTGCGAATTTTGGTGAGTACGAGAGGTACTATTTGATGGCTACATATAAAACTGTGTGGCGGAGCGGCATTTCGCGAGCGGTCGCCTTAACCGTTACCCATTTCGCGCACGCCTCGCGAAACCACCCAAATTTTCGACGGTCACCATTAAATCGTACAGCTGCATTGATCATTGGAATTGCCAGTACATTTCTAGTATTTAATTTGATAGGTGCAGTCGCTGTAACGTCCGTTCCCGCAAACATGCATCCGTGTCTAAAGACATTTGAGATGTTTACAACAATAAATACAAACACTACACAACGTATTCAAATGAGCCACAGCAACGCTTAACGACAATCGTAGTAAACGTCTCTCTCTCTCTCTCTCTGCGGGATTACATACTGGAATGTACGACCACCAGTGGTGGCCTAAGGCTGTCAGAGGCTCGGGGCGAAAAAAATAAATAAATAAATAAATAAATAAAAACATAATTTGTATTTATTGAGCGCTGCAAATTTATAGGTTTTATGTGAATGCTATGAGAAAAAGTTAAAGACAGGGCAAAGAGGAAACCTGAGAGAATGAAAGATACAAATGAGGGAATTAATTGCTTTATTTCACAATTTAGCATGTTGGGTCTGCAAATGTCTCCTTGCTTCAATTTACTGATTGTGTAACATTGGGGAATTTTTTTTTAAAAGAGCTGACCGCCTTTTGACTGAAAGTTTTGTTTATTATCACTACCTAGTTTCGGCCTTAGGCCATTTTCAAGTGTTGTGATAAAAGTTGTCAGATAAGTTTTATCACAGCAGTTGAAAATGGCCTAAGGCCGAAACCAAGTAGTGATAATAAACAAAACTTTCAGTCAAAAGGCGGTCAGCTCTTTTAAAAAAATTTGTATGGCTGAGGCTCCTGACGCCTATAAACTTGGGGAAAGTCTGTCTACTGTCTCAGTCCCTTCCCAACCAGTGCATTCCATACATGCCCTTCGACTCCTGTAACTGCCGCCTGGTACAATTTGCATATACCTTGTCCCACCCAAGCCCCCACGATCGCGTAAGCGGCCGACTGCTAACAGCTGATAAATTGAACAGCGCCTCGGCGGCCATATTGGTGGCAAACTTCCGCGCGAACTTTCAATGTGCGTAAGATACTTTTGATTAGAGACAGTATTCATTTGAGTTAAGTCGCGAAAACTATGTCTAATTGAAATGTATAACTACTAAACAGCTTCAGGCTCCTTGAATATACAGCAACTATCGGTTGTCTGTAAATTTATTAGACACACGGTGCAGAAATAGGCCAACGGCGTTTCCTCTCCCTAACGAAACCGAACTATAACATGTAGTTTTCTTTTTTTTTTTTTTTTTTTTTTTTTTTTTTGCATTCTAAGTGCAGCATATGAACGGAATTTATCGTCAGACATGATTTTTTGGCACTTTCTCAGTATATTCTACGATTGTCAAACTTTTGTACAAACATTAATTTAGAAAGAGTTTCACAATTTACGTCTTTGCTTTAATGCTGTATTCTCCAATATTTAGAATTTCATAGCATCAAAAAATCAAACAGGGCTGACTGAAACAGCTAATGTTAAAAATCGATAGTGAAAGTGAAATATGCCATCAGTTACATAGCTGAAAATTAGCTTCTTATTGTGAATACAGCAATCAGCCACTACCAAATTCTTTTAAGAACACGAAGTACGCCATAACTTTTTCTTAACTAAGGCATCTAACATTAGCATTAGGGTATCTAGCAGGAAAATTATCATTTTTAGTGCTGTAAGCCAAATACCTTATAGCAGAGTGAACTGCTGAAAAGTCAGCAACTATCGTCACAGGGTTGAACTTCAAAATATGCCTCCACTGTGGGTATGTGTTATTCATATATGGAACTATACACAGATCTACAAACCCCTTTCAGTTGTTATACCTATATCTAAAGCAGATTACCTTTCTATTCTGCGTTACAAGTTGGTAATATTAATTTCATAAACAAAAACTCGAACTGCAGTGAGGCAACTAATTTTGTGACCCCGATAGCTATTGTACACAATGATAAAATGAAACTTTTTGAACTTCCTGTCCACCAGTAGTGCCTAAAGTAGCTCCTTTTTAAGAGCTACCAGTTTGTAAAAACCTGTTATTTATTTCATTCTAACTTATATTGTCTTGACTAACAGTCTATTAAGCAAGAGTAACTATCTCTGAACTCAAGTAGTAAGGCTACTTGTATTACTGAGAAATATAAGTGGGAATACAGTATTCGATCTTTTTACTCCTTTCTTTAATTGATTTATGTATTTAAACGCTAAGAATCTCTCCACCATCGTGCTTCATGTACACTGCTATAGTCAAACAATACAGAAGTGACTATCAATTGTGTATAATCCCGCAGTAGTTGTTTAATACACGATTTACCTGCTAATAACACTCGTATTTATCTGATGCTTGCCACTACCATGGTGGCCGGGCAAAGGTTCAATTTATCCCGCGACAGCAGCGCCGTCAGGGAGTCTAGTTATTTTTACAACGTCTTTGGTCCCGCCCTATATTTTATCCCTGTTTTACTCAGAATTTGAAGGTGTTGTTCAGTCAATACTGTCAAAAATTATCCAAATCTAAACACGCAATAAACATAGGATTAACTTACCTATCTTTGAAGATAGGTCGTGAGTACTGACTCACGTGTTGCTACCTTCACAGTGAAATTCATCGTTTCTGCTTAAACGTTGGTTTCGTAAAAGTGACAGCTGCCTGGCTGCGTTACTACTGGCAGCGAAACGCGCCAACCGCGACCAAGTGCGCAGGTCGCATGCTGCACTGGCCAGCTGCATGTTGTTTGCCGGGACTACGCAGTAGCGAGCGGCTCTAATGAGACAAACGCAGCTCCCTGACTTTGGGACACGTGTCTTCCTGCTGGGCACGCAGGCGGTCTATTTCAGGCGAGCTCTGCCTCGTGTCGACTCCCGCCTTGCTGTCCGCAGAGCTTCGGCTTCAGAGGCACCGAATTCAAAATATTGTTCTACATCTAAATCTACAGGGATACTCTGCAAATCACATTTAAGTGCCTGGCAGAGGGTTCATCGATCCACCGTTATACTATATAGCCTATCTCCCATTCCATCCTCGAATAGCGCGCGGGAAGCAAGAACACCAGAATCTCTCTGTTCGAGCTCTGATTTCTCGTATTTTATTCTGATGATCATTTCTGTCTCTGTAAGTGGGAGTCAACAATATATTTTTGCATTCGGAGGAGAATGTTGGCGATTGGAGTTTCGCAAGTAGCCGACGCCGCAGCGATAAGCGCCGTTGTAATGATTTCCATCCCAGATCCTGTATCATTTCCTTAACGCTGTCTCCCCTGTATCGTGACAATACGAAACGAGCTGCCCTTCTTTGGACTCTTTCGATGTTCTCCATTAAACCCACCTGATAAGGATCCCACACTGGGCTGCAATACTCCAAAAATGGGCGGACAAGCATAGTGTATGCAGTTTCTTTTGTAGTTCTGTTGCATCTTTTAAGGGTTCTGACAATAAAACGCAGTCTCCGGTTCGCCTTTCCCACGATATTATCTACGTGTTCTTTCCAATTTAAGTCTGAAGTAATACTAATTCCTAGCTATTTTGTGGAGTTTACGGTCTTCACTTTTGATTGATTTATGTTGTAAACAAAGTTTAACGGATTTCTTTTCGTACTTATGTGGACGACTTCACACTTCTCATTATTTAGAGTCAATTTCCAATTTTTACACCATACTGATATCTTATTCACATCGTTCTGCAGTTGGTTTTGATCTTCCGATGATTTTACTAAACGGTAAATGACAGTGTCATCTACAAATAACCTATGAGGGCTACTTAGATTTTCCCCTAAATCGTTTATGTAAATAAAGAACAGCAGAGGACCAATAACACTACCCTGTGGAACGCCCGATATCACCTCTGTTTTAGTCGATGACTTACCATCGATTACTACGAACTGTCCTCTCTCACAACAAATCGCCTATCCAATCGCAAATTTGGGGCGATATACCACAGCCACGCAATTTGATTAAAAGCCGTTTGTGAGGTACGGTGTCAAAAGCTTTCTGGAAATCAATAAATACGGAATCGATTTGCGAATCCTTGTCGATAGCACCCATCACTTGTTGGGCGGAGATGACAAGTCTCATTGTATATGGTACGGTACTATATTTAACGGGTAGTTTTCGGTTACTTGCGCGCATTCTGTTATCGGTGTTCCAAGCCAAGAAGAGTCCTCCCGCTTTTAGCCATACCAAAGGTAGTCGATGATAATGTTCTGGCTGATCAGTGTATAAACTTCTGTGTCAAAAGTCGACCACTGTACGTAACAAGAGCGTTGTTTTATCACTAAAAATTAGCAAACAAGGTCCGTCTGGACTACCGGTTACTCCCTACTATAAATCCTTGTTCCCTGGCCCAAACTGAGAACTGACTCGTTTCAAATTACTTCAATAACAGGAAGTTAATTCTACAGTGGTCAATATACATAGCAGCTCACGCGTTATTACACACAGACATTACTACGCAAGCCACCACAATTATAATTATCTTAGAAAAGTGGCTAAGAAAACATTTATGGCGCAACGGAATTTAGACATAAGAATAATGGCATCTGAGTCGTTCTCAGCACTCGTGAAGAACAATCTATACCTATAAATGTGAATGTCTGTTCGGTGTAAGTTTATCACGTCTGAACCACAAGACATAAAGAGCTAAAAATTGTAGTTACTAATGTCTACGCGGGGAAGGCTTTAGGCACGGTTTTATGGCGATCGGATAGCTATATATATATATATATATATATATATATATATATATATATATATATATATTAAAATGAATGTCTGTTCGGTGTACGCTTATCACGTCCGAACGACAAGTCACAGAGACTTAAATTTTGTATAGTTACTAATTTATACCTTAGGAAGGTTTTAGGCACGGTTTAATAGCGATCTGATAGATATAACGCGAAATGCGGAACAATAATTACTATTTGAAAATTATATTTACTCTTTGAAAATGGTTTTATTGGTTGCATTGTTCCTTGAGGGTTGACAATGAAAAAGGATGGAGTATATTGGGATGGAAAGTTATCGGTGTATATAAAATTCTACGTGTGTGTGTGTGTTAATATTTCGCTTTGCAGCGAAAACTACAGAACGCAAAGGAATAATCTGTGTGTAATTGTTCTCCGAAGTCTCCCGTTGTCACCATAGCAGTTCCATGCCGATAGCTATAAGGGAGTGGAAGATATGGTTTTGAAAGTCGTCAAATTATAAAAAAATCCGGACTGAAGGCCAGCGATGACGTTTGCGACACTATGGCAAGGAGGTTACATACAGTGAAACGTGATGCCACAGACCATATCTTTGGTCTATGTCTGCTACAATGTCTTCAGCTCTTTCTCTGTGAGGATGAGAATACGAATAAGAAAATATAAGAATAAATAAAGCAGTAAAAAAGAAATTTCTTTTAATACATCTCTTTAAAAAAATCGATTTGACGTTTCGCGCATTACATCAAGACATCCATCTGTGATATTATTACAATCGTTATTGTTGAATTTCGTGATTGGATTCTTCGAAACGAGTGCATTTTTACGTGTGATTTGATCTACACTACTTACTTTCCTGAAAACGATAAGTGCATAGTCTTCTGCAATCTGATAGGAATATTTTTCAGTTCCGCTTTATCAGCGACATTTCCTCAAAAATGAGTCCTTTGTATTTTGATTACTATCTTTCTTTGTTTGGATATTGCACTTGTAATTTTGTACATTATGCAAGACAGCGTTATCTATATCTATAAATGTGAATGTCTCTTCGGTGTACGTTTATCACGTCTGAATCACAAGACATAAAGAGCTAAAATTTTGTATAGTTACTAATGTCTACCCTGGGAAAGCTTTAGGCTCGGTTTTATGGCGATAGGATAGCTACTTATCTATATATATTAATGTGAATGACTGTGTGGTGTACGCTTATCACGTCCGAACGACAAGACCCAGAGACTTACATATTTGTACAGTTACTAATTTGTACCAGAGGAATGTTGCAGGCACGGTTTTATAGCAATCTGATAGATATTTAGTAATTGGAAGAATATAACGCGAAATGCAGAACAGCAATTACTTTTTGAAAATTATATTTACTCTTTGCAAATGGTTTTATTGGTTCCATAAAAGGTTGGAATATTGGGATGGAAAGTTATCGGTGTATATAAAATTCTACTGTGTGTTTGTGTGTGTGTGTGTGTGTGTGTGTGTGTGTGTGTGTTAATATTTCGCTCTGTAGGGAAAACTACAGAACGCAAACGAATGGTCTGTGTGTAATTGTTGTCCGAAGTCTCCTGTTGCACACCGTAGCAGTTCCAGGGAGTAGTATGGTAGTGCCGGTTTCACCCCACTGAGATTCGCGCGTCTTTTGTTTTTTGGCGGGAAATTTGAATTACGCCCCACTCCTCCTCCCTCCGCCAATTGCCTGACCGCAGATCAAAGGATACCGCCACAGGATGATTGATAGGTCTTCCTGGAAGAACGAAAGATGATTGACAGTTTACATTTAGGTCCTTTTGATTCGCTTCTTGTCCGACTGCTTATCAAAGAACGCCGCCATAACGCACTTAAGGATGATTGACAGGTTGCAACATCTCCCTCGCCCACACACGACGCCCCGCCCCCCTCCCCTCCACCCCTCGGTGCCGCCGCCAGACAAGCGGCACCTCCGACAGGTCCAGACCTGTAGACCCCTCGACATGTCGGTACTCGCACCCTGGGCCACACACCTGGCCGGTTCGACGCCCCCCTCCACCCCTCGGCACCGCCACCAGACAGGCGGCACCTCCGACAGGTCCAGACCTGTAGACCCCTCGACATGTCTGTACTCGCACCCGCGACCCCTACTCGCTCGGCCGATTGCCGGACCGCCGCCTCCGCCGCCGCTGCCGCCGACAGATGCTACCCCCTCCTCCTCCCATGCTCGCGACCGGTTCTCAAAGGACGCCACCACCCGCCCTACCCGCGAGAACAAACAATACCGCGACGATTGTCTTGACCGCACCGACACCGCCCCCACAGGCCGACCCCTGCTCTCTTTTTACGGCGACCGCGCCCCGACAGGTCAGCAGCCAATTAAATTGCATATTTATTATTATTAAGCGCGCCGCAGCGATCCGTACGCCAGATCTCGATTTATGTAACAACAACAATTTCCGCCGTTTATTATTATTATTCTTGGAAAAAAATAGAGCTACCATAGTGTTCTTCGTATGCTAAAAAACAATTTAGAACAGAAATGCTTAGTTGGTCTCGTATACTACAGCATGTAGTAGTAAAATATTAAAACTCGTATGCAAAATTTGCAAGTAAGAATTTCCACTCCAATCTCTCTCCATGCTCTTCGCATAGACTACAATCCACAGACGTGTTTAATAATAATAATAGCGCAGGTTACGGTAACGAACGCCACAAACTTACGTATCCATCTTAACATATACTCTTTCGATATACAGAAACAATTCTAACGAAAAGAAAAGAAATGGTCCGTTTCGGAACTCGACCACAACCTTGCATCTATAAATGTATCTCTTCGTTTAGACGATGCAAGCAATAGCCATCGAACGGGATGTAACTTCTATGCCAACAACTCTTTCGATAAAACAGCAACAGCGGCAGCAGCAGAAGACTGCATATTGTTTATACAAAAATTCCAAATAACGAAAATGGCAATGACATCTAGCACAACGTCTCTAAATATACATCTGCAAGCTCCGTTAAACTCGTATGCAAAATTTGCAAGTAAGAATTTACATTCCCATCTCTCTCCAGGCGTGTTTAATAATAATAGCGCAGGTTAGATAATAAACGCCACAAACTTACGTATCCATCTTAACATACACTCTTTCGATGTACAAAAACAATTCTAACCAGAGCCAATTAACGAAAAGAAAAGAAATGGTCCGTTTCGGAACTCGACCACAACCTTGCATCTATAAATGTATCTCTTCGTTTAGACGATGCAAGCAATAGCCATCGAACGGGATGTAACTTGTATGCCAACCACTCTTTCGATAAAACAACAACAACAGCGGCAGCAGCAGAATACGACATAGTGTTTATACAAAAATTCCAAATAACGAAATCGGCAATGACATTTAGCACAAAGTCTCTAAATAAACATCTGCAAGCACCGTTAACAATCGTCCAGAACGCAGAGCGCTCTCTCGGCAGACAACATAAAAGAAACATATGCTAAGTGTTTAAACAAAAACACCTAAGTAACATCTCCAAATGATCAAAACCTTCTATGCAGACGCACCATTCTGACAAGGATAGCTCGCAATGCATTTATTTAATGGAGTTGAGCCATGCCGAAAATTCCGAAATTTAACACACTCTCTCTCTCTTTAGCGATCTTGCCCTGTTACGTTTCCTTCTTCTTAGATCGAGGTATAACTGCGCATTCCGAGAGTTCGGGTATTTTAATTTTACCTCTTATTTCCTTGCTACAGCAGTACACATCCCATCTAAGAAATCTCTATGTCCTGTTACGATGCAAACTACATTTATCTGACACCGATATTCCAGCGCCCCAGAAGACATTTAATCCCTATTGTGCAATTGAGAGTCGAAATAAAAGAAAAATACGTGAAATAATTTACCGATTCCGACCGTCTACACTAAAACTTTTCGAAATTATTGGCCTAACAACACCCTTATTCGACAATACAGCAACCACAGAACCGAAGTTACCTGCCCAATGCAACACAGATTTCCAGCTCGATCCGCCCTTTACCCACAAAATTCCTAATCCGAACTAAGATTTATTATTTTAATTACAAATAGATATCTACCACAAACGAAGACGCTAACCTACACGCCACAACACATGATTCTATATAGGACATGGGGTGCTACATTTTTTTTTATTACAACTGAGTACATGCAAAGTAATGTTCGCAAACACTTATATCGCAACCAACTCCCGCACACATCAATCATAACCTGCTCTCTAAGGAATGGATGGGAGTCACACACAGTACAAACACGTTTGTCGTGTGTTCCGCTAATTTCGGCCAGTACAAAAAATCAGTACAGATCAAAAAATCAAACAGGGCTGACTGAAACAGCTAATGTTAAAAATCGATAGTGAAAGTGAAATATGCCATCAGTTACATAGCTGAAAATTAGCTTCTTATTGTGAATACAGCAATCAGCCACTACCAAATTCTTTTAAGAACACGAAGTACGCCATAACTTTTTCTTAACTAAGGCATCTAACATTAGCATTAGGGTATCTAGCAGGAAAATTATCATTTTTAGTGCTGTAAGCCAAATACCTTATAGCAGAGTGAACTGCTGAAAAGTCAGCAACTATCGTCACAGGGTTGAACTTCAAAATATGCCTCCACTGTGGGTATGTGTTATTCATATATGGAACTATACACAGATCTACAAACCCCTTTCAGTTGTTATACCTATATCTAAAGCAGATTACCTTTCTATTCTGCGTTACAAGTTGGTAATATTAATTTCATAAACAAAAACTCGAACTGCAGTGAGGCAACTAATTTTGTGACCCCGATAGCTATTGTACACAATGATAAAATGAAACTTTTTGAACTTCCTGTCCACCAGTAGTGCCTAAAGTAGCTCCTTTTTAAGAGCTACCAGTTTGTAAAAACCTGTTATTTATTTCATTCTAACTTATATTGTCTTGACTAACAGTCTATTAAGCAAGAGTAACTATCTCTGAACTCAAGTAGTAAGGCTACTTGTATTACTGAGAAATATAAGTGGGAATACAGTATTCGATCTTTTTACTCCTTTCTTTAATTGATTTATGTATTTAAACGCTAAGAATCTCTCCACCATCGTGCTTCATGTACACTGCTATAGTCAAACAATACAGAAGTGACTATCAATTGTGTATAATCCCGCAGTAGTTGTTTAATACACGATTTACCTGCTAATAACACTCGTATTTATCTGATGCTTGCCACTACCATGGTGGCCGGGCAAAGGTTCAATTTATCCCGCGACAGCAGCGCCGTCAGGGAGTCTAGTTATTTTTACAACGTCTTTGGTCCCGCCCTATATTTTATCCCTGTTTTACTCAGAATTTGAAGGTGTTGTTCAGTCAATACTGTCAAAAATTATCCAAATCTAAACACGCAATAAACATAGGATTAACTTACCTATCTTTGAAGATAGGTCGTGAGTACTGACTCACGTGTTGCTACCTTCACAGTGAAATTCATCGTTTCTGCTTAAACGTTGGTTTCGTAAAAGTGACAGCTGCCTGGCTGCGTTACTACTGGCAGCGAAACGCGCCAACCGCGACCAAGTGCGCAGGTCGCATGCTGCACTGGCCAGCTGCATGTTGTTTGCCGGGACTACGCAGTAGCGAGCGGCTCTAATGAGACAAACGCAGCTCCCTGACTTTGGGACACGTGTCTTCCTGCTGGGCACGCAGGCGGTCTATTTCAGGCGAGCTCTGCCTCGTGTCGACTCCCGCCTTGCTGTCCGCAGAGCTTCGGCTTCAGAGGCACCGAATTCAAAATATTGTTCTACATCTAAATCTACAGGGATACTCTGCAAATCACATTTAAGTGCCTGGCAGAGGGTTCATCGATCCACCGTTATACTATATAGCCTATCTCCCATTCCATCCTCGAATAGCGCGCGGGAAGCAAGAACACCAGAATCTCTCTGTTCGAGCTCTGATTTCTCGTATTTTATTCTGATGATCATTTCTGTCTCTGTAAGTGGGAGTCAACAATATATTTTTGCATTCGGAGGAGAATGTTGGCGATTGGAGTTTCGCAAGTAGCCGACGCCGCAGCGATAAGCGCCGTTGTAATGATTTCCATCCCAGATCCTGTATCATTTCCTTAACGCTGTCTCCCCTGTATCGTGACAATACGAAACGAGCTGCCCTTCTTTGGACTCTTTCGATGTTCTCCATTAAACCCACCTGATAAGGATCCCACACTGGGCTGCAATACTCCAAAAATGGGCGGACAAGCATAGTGTATGCAGTTTCTTTTGTAGTTCTGTTGCATCTTTTAAGGGTTCTGACAATAAAACGCAGTCTCCGGTTCGCCTTTCCCACGATATTATCTACGTGTTCTTTCCAATTTAAGTCTGAAGTAATACTAATTCCTAGCTATTTTGTGGAGTTTACGGTCTTCACTTTTGATTGATTTATGTTGTAAACAAAGTTTAACGGATTTCTTTTCGTACTTATGTGGACGACTTCACACTTCTCATTATTTAGAGTCAATTTCCAATTTTTACACCATACTGATATCTTATTCACATCGTTCTGCAGTTGGTTTTGATCTTCCGATGATTTTACTAAACGGTAAATGACAGTGTCATCTACAAATAACCTATGAGGGCTACTTAGATTTTCCCCTAAATCGTTTATGTAAATAAAGAACAGCAGAGGACCAATAACACTACCCTGTGGAACGCCCGATATCACCTCTGTTTTAGTCGATGACTTACCATCGATTACTACGAACTGTCCTCTCTCACAACAAATCGCCTATCCAATCGCAAATTTGGGGCGATATACCACAGCCACGCAATTTGATTAAAAGCCGTTTGTGAGGTACGGTGTCAAAAGCTTTCTGGAAATCAATAAATACGGAATCGATTTGCGAATCCTTGTCGATAGCACCCATCACTTGTTGGGCGGAGATGACAAGTCTCATTGTATATGGTACGGTACTATATTTAACGGGTAGTTTTCGGTTACTTGCGCGCATTCTGTTATCGGTGTTCCAAGCCAAGAAGAGTCCTCCCGCTTTTAGCCATACCAAAGGTAGTCGATGATAATGTTCTGGCTGATCAGTGTATAAACTTCTGTGTCAAAAGTCGACCACTGTACGTAACAAGAGCGTTGTTTTATCACTAAAAATTAGCAAACAAGGTCCGTCTGGACTACCGGTTACTCCCTACTATAAATCCTTGTTCCCTGGCCCAAACTGAGAACTGACTCGTTTCAAATTACTTCAATAACAGGAAGTTAATTCTACAGTGGTCAATATACATAGCAGCTCACGCGTTATTACACACAGACATTACTACGCAAGCCACCACAATTATAATTATCTTAGAAAAGTGGCTAAGAAAACATTTATGGCGCAACGGAATTTAGACATAAGAATAATGGCATCTGAGTCGTTCTCAGCACTCGTGAAGAACAATCTATACCTATAAATGTGAATGTCTGTTCGGTGTAAGTTTATCACGTCTGAACCACAAGACATAAAGAGCTAAAAATTGTAGTTACTAATGTCTACGCGGGGAAGGCTTTAGGCACGGTTTTATGGCGATCGGATAGCTATATATATATATATATATATATATATATATATATATATATATATATATTAAAATGAATGTCTGTTCGGTGTACGCTTATCACGTCCGAACGACAAGTCACAGAGACTTAAATTTTGTATAGTTACTAATTTATACCTTAGGAAGGTTTTAGGCACGGTTTAATAGCGATCTGATAGATATAACGCGAAATGCGGAACAATAATTACTATTTGAAAATTATATTTACTCTTTGAAAATGGTTTTATTGGTTGCATTGTTCCTTGAGGGTTGACAATGAAAAAGGATGGAGTATATTGGGATGGAAAGTTATCGGTGTATATAAAATTCTACGTGTGTGTGTGTGTTAATATTTCGCTTTGCAGCGAAAACTACAGAACGCAAAGGAATAATCTGTGTGTAATTGTTCTCCGAAGTCTCCCGTTGTCACCATAGCAGTTCCATGCCGATAGCTATAAGGGAGTGGAAGATATGGTTTTGAAAGTCGTCAAATTATAAAAAAATCCGGACTGAAGGCCAGCGATGACGTTTGCGACACTATGGCAAGGAGGTTACATACAGTGAAACGTGATGCCACAGACCATATCTTTGGTCTATGTCTGCTACAATGTCTTCAGCTCTTTCTCTGTGAGGATGAGAATACGAATAAGAAAATATAAGAATAAATAAAGCAGTAAAAAAGAAATTTCTTTTAATACATCTCTTTAAAAAAATCGATTTGACGTTTCGCGCATTACATCAAGACATCCATCTGTGATATTATTACAATCGTTATTGTTGAATTTCGTGATTGGATTCTTCGAAACGAGTGCATTTTTACGTGTGATTTGATCTACACTACTTACTTTCCTGAAAACGATAAGTGCATAGTCTTCTGCAATCTGATAGGAATATTTTTCAGTTCCGCTTTATCAGCGACATTTCCTCAAAAATGAGTCCTTTGTATTTTGATTACTATCTTTCTTTGTTTGGATATTGCACTTGTAATTTTGTACATTATGCAAGACAGCGTTATCTATATCTATAAATGTGAATGTCTCTTCGGTGTACGTTTATCACGTCTGAATCACAAGACATAAAGAGCTAAAATTTTGTATAGTTACTAATGTCTACCCTGGGAAAGCTTTAGGCTCGGTTTTATGGCGATAGGATAGCTACTTATCTATATATATTAATGTGAATGACTGTGTGGTGTACGCTTATCACGTCCGAACGACAAGACCCAGAGACTTACATATTTGTACAGTTACTAATTTGTACCAGAGGAATGTTGCAGGCACGGTTTTATAGCAATCTGATAGATATTTAGTAATTGGAAGAATATAACGCGAAATGCAGAACAGCAATTACTTTTTGAAAATTATATTTACTCTTTGCAAATGGTTTTATTGGTTCCATAAAAGGTTGGAATATTGGGATGGAAAGTTATCGGTGTATATAAAATTCTACTGTGTGTTTGTGTGTGTGTGTGTGTGTGTGTGTGTGTGTGTGTGTTAATATTTCGCTCTGTAGGGAAAACTACAGAACGCAAACGAATGGTCTGTGTGTAATTGTTGTCCGAAGTCTCCTGTTGCACACCGTAGCAGTTCCAGGGAGTAGTATGGTAGTGCCGGTTTCACCCCACTGAGATTCGCGCGTCTTTTGTTTTTTGGCGGGAAATTTGAATTACGCCCCACTCCTCCTCCCTCCGCCAATTGCCTGACCGCAGATCAAAGGATACCGCCACAGGATGATTGATAGGTCTTCCTGGAAGAACGAAAGATGATTGACAGTTTACATTTAGGTCCTTTTGATTCGCTTCTTGTCCGACTGCTTATCAAAGAACGCCGCCATAACGCACTTAAGGATGATTGACAGGTTGCAACATCTCCCTCGCCCACACACGACGCCCCGCCCCCCTCCCCTCCACCCCTCGGTGCCGCCGCCAGACAAGCGGCACCTCCGACAGGTCCAGACCTGTAGACCCCTCGACATGTCGGTACTCGCACCCTGGGCCACACACCTGGCCGGTTCGACGCCCCCCTCCACCCCTCGGCACCGCCACCAGACAGGCGGCACCTCCGACAGGTCCAGACCTGTAGACCCCTCGACATGTCTGTACTCGCACCCGCGACCCCTACTCGCTCGGCCGATTGCCGGACCGCCGCCTCCGCCGCCGCTGCCGCCGACAGATGCTACCCCCTCCTCCTCCCATGCTCGCGACCGGTTCTCAAAGGACGCCACCACCCGCCCTACCCGCGAGAACAAACAATACCGCGACGATTGTCTTGACCGCACCGACACCGCCCCCACAGGCCGACCCCTGCTCTCTTTTTACGGCGACCGCGCCCCGACAGGTCAGCAGCCAATTAAATTGCATATTTATTATTATTAAGCGCGCCGCAGCGATCCGTACGCCAGATCTCGATTTATGTAACAACAACAATTTCCGCCGTTTATTATTATTATTCTTGGAAAAAAATAGAGCTACCATAGTGTTCTTCGTATGCTAAAAAACAATTTAGAACAGAAATGCTTAGTTGGTCTCGTATACTACAGCATGTAGTAGTAAAATATTAAAACTCGTATGCAAAATTTGCAAGTAAGAATTTCCACTCCAATCTCTCTCCATGCTCTTCGCATAGACTACAATCCACAGACGTGTTTAATAATAATAATAGCGCAGGTTACGGTAACGAACGCCACAAACTTACGTATCCATCTTAACATATACTCTTTCGATATACAGAAACAATTCTAACGAAAAGAAAAGAAATGGTCCGTTTCGGAACTCGACCACAACCTTGCATCTATAAATGTATCTCTTCGTTTAGACGATGCAAGCAATAGCCATCGAACGGGATGTAACTTCTATGCCAACAACTCTTTCGATAAAACAGCAACAGCGGCAGCAGCAGAAGACTGCATATTGTTTATACAAAAATTCCAAATAACGAAAATGGCAATGACATCTAGCACAACGTCTCTAAATATACATCTGCAAGCTCCGTTAAACTCGTATGCAAAATTTGCAAGTAAGAATTTACATTCCCATCTCTCTCCAGGCGTGTTTAATAATAATAGCGCAGGTTAGATAATAAACGCCACAAACTTACGTATCCATCTTAACATACACTCTTTCGATGTACAAAAACAATTCTAACCAGAGCCAATTAACGAAAAGAAAAGAAATGGTCCGTTTCGGAACTCGACCACAACCTTGCATCTATAAATGTATCTCTTCGTTTAGACGATGCAAGCAATAGCCATCGAACGGGATGTAACTTGTATGCCAACCACTCTTTCGATAAAACAACAACAACAGCGGCAGCAGCAGAATACGACATAGTGTTTATACAAAAATTCCAAATAACGAAATCGGCAATGACATTTAGCACAAAGTCTCTAAATAAACATCTGCAAGCACCGTTAACAATCGTCCAGAACGCAGAGCGCTCTCTCGGCAGACAACATAAAAGAAACATATGCTAAGTGTTTAAACAAAAACACCTAAGTAACATCTCCAAATGATCAAAACCTTCTATGCAGACGCACCATTCTGACAAGGATAGCTCGCAATGCATTTATTTAATGGAGTTGAGCCATGCCGAAAATTCCGAAATTTAACACACTCTCTCTCTCTTTAGCGATCTTGCCCTGTTACGTTTCCTTCTTCTTAGATCGAGGTATAACTGCGCATTCCGAGAGTTCGGGTATTTTAATTTTACCTCTTAT
The DNA here is from genome assembly GCA_026315105.1 of Locusta migratoria. Lineage (NCBI taxonomy): Eukaryota > Metazoa > Arthropoda > Insecta > Orthoptera > Acrididae > Locusta > Locusta migratoria. Next base: position 569,691,667 of record CM048746.1, read on the forward strand.
TTCCTTGCTACAGCAGTACACATCCCATCTAAGAAATCTCTATGTCCTGTTACGATGCAAACTACATTTATCTGACACCGATATTCCAGCGCCCCAGAAGACATTTAATCCCTATTGTGCAATTGAGAGTCGAAATAAAAGAAAAATACGTGAAATAATTTACCGATTCCGACCGTCTACACTAAAACTTTTCGAAATTATTGGCCTAACAACACCCTTATTCGACAATACAGCAACCACAGAACCGAAGTTACCTGCCCAATGCAACACAGATTTCCAGCTCGATCCGCCCTTTACCCACAAAATTCCTAATCCGAACTAAGATTTATTATTTTAATTACAAATAGATATCTACCACAAACGAAGACGCTAACCTACACGCCACAACACATGATTCTATATAGGACATGGGGTGCTACATTTTTTTTTATTACAACTGAGTACATGCAAAGTAATGTTCGCAAACACTTATATCGCAACCAACTCCCGCACACATCAATCATAACCTGCTCTCTAAGGAATGGATGGGAGTCACACACAGTACAAACACGTTTGTCGTGTGTTCCGCTAATTTCGGCCAGTACAACTATGCGAGACCAATCCCCCCGCTTGTTTACTGTAAAAGCAAATATTTTTCCCCACACTATCTGTTTAAACCGGGCTTGCACATATGCAGTAGCCTCCTTTGAAAAGCCTCAGTCTTCGCCATATAACCCAGTTTTCGTTTCCCTTCTTCTTCTTGGGACTTGTGGAATTACGTAGACGATATCTACGTCTGTGGATAATAAAGTCCTGGAATGCTGGAATGCTAAAGAAAATATAGCTCCTTGCTCGACTCTACAAGTAATTTACAGTTGAAACTAAAAAACATAATGTCCGAGAGAGTGGTCAATTTTCGGGTACTCTTAATACCCAAGTAATCAAATCTAAAAGCGTTTGCACAGTACAACGGCGCACTTTGTAAATACCGTATCTTCTCTTTTAGAACACTTAAACAATCTTCTTGCACAATCCTCCATCCTGGTAATACTATCTACTCGACTCAGCGAAAAAATAAAAGTCCTAACAATCAACTGCCTGGACTATTTATAAAATCGATATCTTTGCTTACACCAGGGCTCATGATTTTCGACAAATTTATTTTGGTTCTACAATTCGACGCCAACCACGTTAAGCAGTCGTTTCCTCGCCCGCAACCACTTTGATATTGCTCCTTCCATCCGAAAGTCATGCTCGGATACGAACGCCACTCGGTTAAAGTGTTGTCCAAAAATCCAGGAGATAGAAGCCATCTACGCGAAGCTGCTGCTGTAGTATAGATGAGAGCGCCTCCATTAAAAAAGCATCGATTAGCTGCAGTTTATAAGATATATACCCACAGGACATACATTTTTCCCCCATGTATTCCAGAAATAGTAACTTCGTCTTGTCTCCAGCGTTTGCAGTATCGAACTTGCTGAATTTACTACACTCACACGCACTCAATTGGCTACAACTAGCGCACTTTAAGTTACCAAACTGTAGGAGTTTTATAAAACACGTTGATTTTCGACGAAAGAATTATGATTTACCGCAGCAGACACATCCGCTACGTAACGTAATGCACACCAGACAACACTAGCATACGATTAAACAGGCGATGCTTCGACGAAAGATCAATGCACCACCAAAGTCGGTTTTCTTTAGAGCTTTACCGTGTCGTATATATTTAGGGTAGATCAACACTTTTTACTTACATTCCGTCCCATATAGCCTACAACACTCTGTAAGCGCCAAACATTTCCAACACAGTAACAGAAGTACACCTACAGTCAACACGAACCTACAACAACAAACGAATCTAGCCATTCCAACTCGATTTTTGTCCCAACTAGCATGCTGCAAGCTATGTATACGTTCGTAACAACCCAGACAGAGATATCCTTACTTCCGTCACTAGCCCAGCAACAACTCTAAACAAGTTACCACAGATGGTGTTATAGCCGTGATCTGTAACAGACAAGATCTCCCAGACACACAGCGTTTTAATAATGTTTCGATCTCTCTCTCTCTCTCTCTCTCTCTCTCTCTCTCTCTCTCCACCCAATAACTACGTTGGTTGCTTGACCCGTCCCTAACATCCAACCACAATTTTGTTTCCAATGCATAGCCCGGCAGACAATATTTCTGGATCGCTTTCTATCAGCCAATACCTCGAGCATTCGCGCACAAACCACCATCGTATTCCACTGCTTCTAACAAATTATTACTCTCTTTAAACATCTGTAACACAGTGTAAAAAATGATCGACTTACACGCACAGAACAGCTAACAAGAAAAGATCTAGATCAAAGCCAAGTTCTTATAATCCTTACAAGCAGCAACGCAAAATAGTCTACACCATTTCGAACTAATGCAACACCAGATTTTTTTAACGATCTCCAAGAGCAATCCTTTAGAGACTAAACATACGATTAAATGCACCTCCAACGTAGGTAACTAATCCTCTAACTCGATGCTTATCGACCAAAGAACATTAATTTACCACTGCAATCATCTCCAATACGCTACCGAGAGACGTCAATTCGTAAACACAGCTACAAGAAGATATAAATGCCCCACATCCATGCTACTAAGTATCTATAAGTATTTCCACAATTGTGGATCATATGTGCGTTGCATCGTTTCGCGCGACTAAACAGTTCGAAATAGGTACTTCGCGCAAGCTAGCATGCATAATCACATTCCATGTTATTTCTGGCTGTAGGAGAGTGCGGACCTGTTGACTCATCGTAGACTCCGGTTTGGAGCGTGTGTACGTCCTATACATGTAAAAATACCTGTCCACGCTCGCACCTGACCTGGAGAAGTTTTCGGTTTAATTTTTCCCGACCGCACCAGATTCCGAATACAAGAGAGCTATTTTCGCGAAGATACATTCCGTCGCAACTGACACAAGCAATGTTTTTACCATGCGAGCTGTCGTTATAACTTTTATAAGCAGATACATATACAGCCAGTAGGATAAGCGCAAATTTGCGATGTAGCTCCTACAAAAACGAAACATAGTTTTTTTAGAAATTCGATAAGAAGAAGAACGAAATTTATACAATATGAACCAATGTGCAATAAGTCAAACCCCACTCCATGTAGCAATGTACCGAGCAACATCGATTTAAACGAACACTTTGCTTAGCTGTAGAATAGAACAACACAGAATTACACCTCCCTAACAGATACTTTACCGAGGGAGTTACTGCTCTCTGGTAACAAGCAACCTGTTTTCTGGTATCTTCTCCTAAACCCCATAAGACCGAAACTTTCTACTCGAGAAGCTAGACACAGAGTACAAATCGTTCTTTATTATTTTTGTTATGTGTAACTTTAATTTTCTCCGCTGTAATTTTTTTTAACTCGTAGTTTTAGATCTACATCGGCGTCTCCTATTACCGTTCCAGCCAGAAGTTTGAAAGGTAGAGGGAAGGTATGTTCTCGAACTCCATTACGTATCTTCGCTTCCTCCTGCATTCCAAATCCTTTATGGCTCTGCACCTTCGGACAATGCTTCTAGACGAGAACAATCGGGTATTTTAACTTTTCCCATTATTTCCTGTATAGCAATATGCGTCCCTATGTCTGCACGTTACCAACTCCTGTGGTAATTTCCGTATGGAGCACTAGGTTTACGACTATTGCAAACGATTGCTTGTTATTCCATCCGTTTTTAACTCTGCAAATGACTGTCCCCAGTCCTCCACTTTGGATGCAATGTAGTCCCTTCTCCAAACGATAATGCAATACGTTTTACGCGTGTTCCGCTATTTTCGGTCAGTACACCGACGCGCGACCAATCTCCCTGACTGTTTACTGTAAAAAGCAAATATTTTATAAGTCCCAGTCGTAACCAGATTTCTCCACACCCTCTGTTTAAGCCGGGCTTACACATATGCCATAGCTTCGTCTTTCTCCAGCATTAGGTTGTACTCGTCCTTTATGGCAGTTGCTTTAGCCATATATTCTAGCTTCCTTCTCTTGGTCTCGATATCCGCCATTTCCAGTTTTCTTTTCGCGCACAGAAGACATTAACTGCAGGTAGCGATGTAATTTCTTTAATGGGGACGGCTTAAGCCTGTGTGATACATTTACTCTTTTCGCTGGACTTGCAGAATTACATTGTTTGTAGGTACTAGACCTAATTCGGCGATATCTATATCTGGAGGCAGTGTGGTAAACAATGTTCTGGATTGGAAGAAGTATGTTTCCCCTGCTTTAATGAATTTTTTAAGTGTACTACTTATATCGTCTTTGCCGCTGTCAGTATTACGAATCTCCACCTAATTTACAGGTAGACAATGGAAACTAAAAGCTGATAGAACATAACGTATAAGCTTTTATCGATCTGGAAGGTTTAACCTGTACACCGATTAATTTTTGGGTATTTTTATTACACCAGTACACAAATTGCAGGACACTATTAAACACTACAAAGCATCTGGTGTCCCAGATGTTTGTTATTCGCCCCCCACATGGTGGAGAAACACTTTGCAGATACCGTTTAAAAAACTTAAAGAGTCTTGCACAAGATCAAAAACACTCTCCATCCGGTAATCGTATATTGTAATACCCCTGTTCTCGACCCAAAGACGAAGTAAGTGCTCAAATCGACCTCTATCTCTCGTTTTAGGGTAAATCGGGTCACGGATCACAAATTTCACACCACAACCAGCGGATTATACCCTAGTAAGACTCCAGGACGTTCTCCAAATTATGGTTTTGACTGGTATTTCCAGGCGAAGTACTAAATAACCTCCATATAGGCGAGATTCTAGATGCGTTCTTCGGGACTTGTGGTATAGAGACAGGTGCGTATAATCGAATCCGAAGCGCAACAGCTGGGAGGACCTTCCGGCTATAGCGAGGACACACATCTGCCGCAAAATATATATATAAGGGATGGTCGCAGAATCCTCCAGGTCACATCCTCGAAACGCAAAGCATGCTCCTGGATAGCTAAAATACCATCTGATGCGCGAATCCCTAACCTCTAAGCATTCGTATTGTATTAACACAGATACAAATATTACGTTGTACTTGTAGAGTACCGCTATCTTTCCGATACCTATCCTCTACCTTCCCGCTACCCTTCCCACTACCCATTACCTTTCCGCCACCTTTCCGCCACCTTTCCGCTACCTTTCCTTTACCTTTCCTCTACCTTTAGCGTATCAGAGAGTATTTTACCTATCCAGGAGCATGCTTTGCGTTTCGAGGATGTGACCTGGAGGATTCTGCGACCATCCCTTATATATATATTTTGCGGCAGATGTGTGTCCTCGCTATAGCCGGAAGGTCCTCCCAGCTGTTGCGCTTCGGATTCGATTATACGCACCTGTCTCTATACCACAAGTCCCGAAGAACGCATCTAGAATCTCGCCTATATGGAGGTTATTTAGTACTTCGCCTGGAAATACCAGTCAAAACCATAATTTGGAGAACGTCCTGGAGTCTTACTAGGGTATAATCCGCTGGTTGTGGTGTGAAATTTGTGATCCGTGACCCGATTTACCCTAAAACGAGAGATAGAGGTCGATTTGAGCACTTACTTCGTCTTTGGGTCGAGAACAGGGGTATTACAATATACGATTACCGGATGGAGAGTGTTTTTGATCTTGTGCAAGACTCTTTAAGTTTTTTAAACGGTATCTGCAAAGTGTTTCTCCACCATGTGGGGGGCGAATAACAAACATCTGGGACACCAGATGCTTTGTAGTGTTTAATAGTGTCCTGCAATTTGTGTACTGGTGTAATAAAAATACCCAAAAATTAATCGGTGTACAGGTTAAACCTTCCAGATCGATAAAAGCTTATACGTTATGTTCTATCAGCTTTTAGTTTCCATTGTCTACCTGTAAATTAGGTGGAGATTCGTAATACTGACAGCGGCAAAGACGATATAAGTAGTACACTTAAAAAATTCATTAAAGCAGGGGAAACATACTTCTTCCAATCCAGAACATTGTTTACCACACTGCCTCCAGATATAGATATCGCCGAATTAGGTCTAGTACCTACAAACAATGTAATTCTGCAAGTCCAGCGAAAAGAGTAAATGTATCACACAGGCTTAAGCCGTCCCCATTAAAGAAATTACATCGCTACCTGCAGTTAATGTCTTCTGTGCGCGAAAAGAAAACTGGAAATGGCGGATATCGAGACCAAGAGAAGGAAGCTAGAATATATGGCTAAAGCAACTGCCATAAAGGACGAGTACAACCTAATGCTGGAGAAAGACGAAGCTATGGCATATGTGTAAGCCCGGCTTAAACAGAGGGTGTGGAGAAATCTGGTTACGACTGGGACTTATAAAATATTTGCTTTTTACAGTAAACAGTCAGGGAGATTGGTCGCGCGTCGGTGTACTGACCGAAAATAGCGGAACACGCGTAAAACGTATTGCATTATCGTTTGGAGAAGGGACTACATTGCATCCAAAGTGGAGGACTGGGGACAGTCATTTGCAGAGTTAAAAACGGATGGAATAACAAGCAATCGTTTGCAATAGTCGTAAACCTAGTGCTCCATACGGAAATTACCACAGGAGTTGGTAACGTGCAGACATAGGGACGCATATTGCTATACAGGAAATAATGGGAAAAGTTAAAATACCCGATTGTTCTCGTCTAGAAGCATTGTCCGAAGGTGCAGAGCCATAAAGGATTTGGAATGCAGGAGGAAGCGAAGATACGTAATGGAGTTCGAGAACATACCTTCCCTCTACCTTTCAAACTTCTGGCTGGAACGGTAATAGGAGACGCCGATGTAGATCTAAAACTACGAGTTAAAAAAAATTACAGCGGAGAAAATTAAAGTTACACATAACAAAAATAATAAAGAACGATTTGTACTCTGTGTCTAGCTTCTCGAGTAGAAAGTTTCGGTCTTATGGGGTTTAGGAGAAGATACCAGAAAACAGGTTGCTTGTTACCAGAGAGCAGTAACTCCCTCGGTAAAGTATCTGTTAGGGAGGTGTAATTCTGTGTTGTTCTATTCTACAGCTAAGCAAAGTGTTCGTTTAAATCGATGTTGCTCGGTACATTGCTACATGGAGTGGGGTTTGACTTATTGCACATTGGTTCATATTGTATAAATTTCGTTCTTCTTCTTATCGAATTTCTAAAAAAACTATGTTTCGTTTTTGTAGGAGCTACATCGCAAATTTGCGCTTATCCTACTGGCTGTATATGTATCTGCTTATAAAAGTTATAACGACAGCTCGCACGGTAAAAACATTGCTTGTGTCAGTTGCGAGGGAATGTATCTTCGCGAAAATAGCTCTCTTGTATTCGGAATCTGGTGCGGTCGGGAAAAATTAAACCGAAAACTTCTCCAGGTCAGGTGCGAGCGTGGACAAGTATTTTTACATGTATAGGACGTACACACGCTCCAAACCGGAGTCTACGATGAGTCAACAGGTCCGCACTCTCCTACAGCCAGAAATAACATGGAATGTGAGTATGCATGCTAGCTTGCGCGAAGTACCTATTTCGAACTGTTTAGTCGCGCGAAACGATGCAACGCATATATGATCCACAATTGTGGAAATACTTATAGATACTTAGTAGCATGGATGTGGGGCATTTATATCTTCTTTTAGCTGTGTTTACGAATTGACGTCTCTCGGTAGCGTATTGGAGATGATTGCAGTGGTAAATTAATGTTCTTTGGTCGATAAGCATCGAGTTAGAGGATTAGTTACCTACGTTGGAGGTGCATTTAATCGTATGTTTAGTCTCTAAAGGATTGCTCTTGGAGATCGTTAAAAAAATCTGGTGTTGCATTAGTTCGAAATGGTGTAGACTATTTTGCGTTGCTGCTTGTAAGGATTATAAGAACTTGGCTTTGATCTAGATCTTTTCTTGTTAGCTGTTCTGTGCGTGTAAGTCGATCATTTTTTACACTGTGTTACAGATGTTTAAAGAGAGTAATAATTTGTTAGAAGCAGTGGAATACGATGGTGGTTTGTGCGCGAATGCTCGAGGTATTGGCTGATAGAAAGCGATCCAGAAATATTGTCTGCCGGGCTATGCATTGGAAACAAAATTGTGGTTGGATGTTAGGGACGGGTCAAGCAACCAACGTAGTTATTGGGTGGAGAGAGAGAGAGAGAGAGAGAGAGAGAGAGAGAGAGAGAGAGAGATCGAAACATTATTAAAACGCTGTGTGTCTGGGAGATCTTGTCTGTTACAGATCACGGCTATAACACCATCTGTGGTAACTTGTTTAGAGTTGTTGCTGGGCTAGTGACGGAAGTAAGGATATCTCTGTCTGGGTTGTTACGAACGTATACATAGCTTGCAGCATGCTAGTTGGGACAAAAATCGAGTTGTAATGGCTAGATTCGTTTGTTGTTGTAGGTTCGTGTTGACTGTAGGTGTACTTCTGTTACTGTGTTGGAAATGTTTGGCGCTTACAGAGAGTGTTGTAGGCTATATGGGACGGAATGTAAGTAAAAAGTGTTGATCTACCCTAAATATATACGACACGGTAAAGCTCTAAAGAAAACCGACTTTGGTGGTGCATTGATCTTTCGTCGAAGCATCGCCTGTTTAATCGTATGCTAGTGTTGTCTGGTGTGCATTACGTTACGTAGCGGATGTGTCTGCTGCGGTAAATCATAATTCTTTCGTCGAAAATCAACGTGTTTTATAAAACTCCTACAGTTTGGTAACTTAAAGTGCGCTAGTTGTAGCCAATTGAGTGCGTGTGAGTGTAGTAAATTCAGCAAGTTCGATACTGCAAACGCTGGAGACAAGACGAAGTTACTATTTCTGGAATACATGGGGGAAATATGTATGTCCTGTGGGTATATATCTTATAAACTGCAGCTAATCGATGCTTTTTTAATGGAGGCGCTCCCATCTATACTACAGCAGCAGCTTCGTGTAGATGGCTTCTATCTCCTGGATTTTTGGACAACACTTTAACCGAGTGGCGTTCGTATCCGAGCATGACTTTCGGATGGAAGGAGCAATATCAAAGTGGTTGCGGGCGAGGAAACGACTGCTTAACGTGGTTGGCGTCGAATTGTAGAACCAAAATAAATTTGTCGAAAATCATGAGCCCTGGTGTAAGCAAAGATATCGATTTTATAAAGAGTCCAGGCAGTTGATTGTTAGGACTTTTATTTTTTCGCTGAGTCGAGAAGATAGTATTACCAGGATGGAGGATTGTGCAAGAAGATTGTTTAAGTGTTCTAAAAGAGAAGATACGGTATTTACAAAGTGCGCCGTTGTACTGTGCAAACGCTTTTAGATTTGATTACTTGGGTATTAAGAGTACCCGAAAATTGACCACTCTCTCGGACATTATGTTTTTTAGTTTCAACTGTAAATTACTTGTAGAGTCGAGCAAGGAGCTATATTTTCTTTAGCATTCCAGCATTCCAGGACTTTATTATCCACAGACGTAGATATCGTCTACGTAATTCCACAAGTCCCAAGAAGAAGAAGGGAAACGAAAACTGGGTTATATGGCGAAGACTAAGGCTTTTCAAAGGAGGCTACTGCATATGTGCAAGCCCGGTTTAAACAGATAGTGTGGGGAAAAATATTTGCTTTTACAGTAAACAAGCGGGGGGATTGGTCTCGCATAGTTGTACTGGCCGAAATTAGCGGAACACACGACAAACGTGTTTGTACTGTGTGTGACTCCCATCCATTCCTTAGAGAGCAGGTTATGATTGATGTGTGCGGGAGTTGGTTGCGATATAAGTGTTTGCGAACATTACTTTGCATGTACTCAGTTGTAATAAAAAAAAAATGTAGCACTCCATGTCCTATATAGAATCATGTGTTGTGGTGTGTAGGTTGGCGTCTTCGTTTGTGGTAGATATCTATTTGTAATTAAAATAATAAATCTTAGTTCGGATTAGGAATTTTGTGGGTAAAGGGCGGATCGAGCTGGAAATCTGTGTTGCATTGGGCAGGTAACTTCGGTTCTGTGGTTGCTGTATTGTCGAATAAGGGTGTTGTTAGGCCAATAATTTCGAAAAGTTTTAGTGTAGACGGTCGGAATCGGTAAATTATTTCACGTATTTTTCTTTTATTTCGACTCTCAATTGCACAATAGGGATTAAATGTCTTCTGGGGCGCTGGAATATCGGTGTCAGATAAATGTAGTTTGCATCGTAACAGGACATAGAGATTTCTTAGATGGGATGTGTACTGCTGTAGCAAGGAAATAAGAGGTAAAATTAAAATACCCGAACTCTCGGAATGCGCAGTTATACCTCGATCTAAGAAGAAGGAAACGTAACAGGGCAAGATCGCTAAAGAGAGAGAGAGTGTGTTAAATTTCGGAACTTTCGGCATGGCTCAACTCCATTAAATAAATGCATTGCGAGCTATCCTTGTCAGAATGGTGCGTCTGCATAGAAGGTTTTGATCATTTGGAGATGTTACTTAGGTGTTTTTGTTTAAACACTTAGCATATGTTTCTTTTATGTTGTCTGCCGAGAGAGCGCACTGCGTTCTGGACGATTGTTAACGGTGCTTGCAGATGTTTATTTAGAGACTTTGTGCTAAATGTCATTGTCGATTTCGTTATTTGGAATTTTTGTATAAACACTATGTCGTATTCTGCTGCTGCCGCTGTTGTTGCTGTTTTATCGAAAGAGTGGTTGGCATACAAGTTACATCCCGTTCGATGGCTATTGCTTGCATCGTCTAAACGAAGAGATACATTTATAGATGCAAGGTTGTGGTCGAGTTCCGAAACGGACCATTTCTTTTCTTTTCGTTAGAATTGTTTCTGTATATCGAAAGAGTATATGTTAAGATGGATACGTAAGTTTGTGGCGTTCGTTATCGTAACCTGCGCTATTATTATTATTAAACACGTCTGTGGATTGTAGTCTATGCGAAGAGCATGGAGAGAGATTGGAGTGGAAATTCTTACTTGCAAATTTTGCATACGAGTTTTAATATTTTACTACTACATGCTGTAGTATACGAGACCAACTAAGCATTTCTGTTCTAAATTGTTTTTTAGCATACGAAGAACACTATGGTAGCTCTATTTTTTTCCAAGAATAATAATAATAAACGGCGGAAATTGTTGTTGTTACATAAATCGAGATCTGGCGTACGGATCGCTGCGGCGCGCTTAATAATAATAAATATGCAATTTAATTGGCTGCTGACCTGTCGGGGCGCGGTCGCCGTAAAAAGAGAGCAGGGGTCGGCCTGTGGGGGCGGTGTCGGTGCGGTCAAGACAATCGTCGCGGTATTGTTTGTTCTCGCGGGTAGGGCGGGTGGCGGCGTCCTTTGAGAACCGGTCGCGAGCATGGGAGGAGGAGGGGGTAGCATCTGTCGGCGGCAGCGGCGGCGGAGGCGGCGGTCCGGCAATCGGCCGAGCGAGTAGGGGTCGCGGGTGCGAGTACAGACATGTCGAGGGGTCTACAGGTCTGGACCTGTCGGAGGTGCCGCCTGTCTGGTGGCGGTGCCGAGGGGTGGAGGGGGGCGTCGAACCGGCCAGGTGTGTGGCCCAGGGTGCGAGTACCGACATGTCGAGGGGTCTACAGGTCTGGACCTGTCGGAGGTGCCGCTTGTCTGGCGGCGGCACCGAGGGGTGGAGGGGAGGGGGGCGGGGCGTCGTGTGTGGGCGAGGGAGATGTTGCAACCTGTCAATCATCCTTAAGTGCGTTATGGCGGCGTTCTTTGATAAGCAGTCGGACAAGAAGCGAATCAAAAGGACCTAAATGTAAACTGTCAATCATCTTTCGTTCTTCCAGGAAGACCTATCAATCATCCTGTGGCGGTATCCTTTGATCTGCGGTCAGGCAATTGGCCGAGGGAGGAGGGGTGGGGCGTAATTCAAATTTCCCGCCAAAAAACAAAAGACTCGCGAATCTCAGTGGGGTGAAACCGGCACTACCATACTACACCAGGGAGTGGAAGCTTTGGTGGTTGAAAGTCGTCAAATTATAAAAAAATTCGGACTGAAGGCCAGCGATGACGTTTGCGAGTCTATAGCAAGGAGGTTACATACAGACCATATCTTTGGTCTATGCGTGCTACAACATCTTCAGCTCTTTCTCTGTAAGGATAAGCATACGAATAAGGAAATATAAGAATAAATAAATAAAGCAGTAAAAAAGAAATTTCTTTCAATACATCTCTTTAAAAAAATCGATTTGACGTTTCGCGCATTACATTAAGTGATCCATCTGTGATATTATTACAATCATTAATGTTGAATTTCGTGATTAGATTCTTCGAAACTAGTGCATTTTTAACTGTGATTACTTATATATTATCTGATAAATGTAACGTGTTTTTGGAAAAAAGGAGATGGATGGAGAGATAGTGGATAAGAAAAATGCTAATTCAAGGTTCGAATAAATAAATAAATACCCGGGCAACGCCGGATTTTCAGCTAGTATTAAATAAAAGAGGGAAGGTGCTCTAAAACTACAATTTATAGGCAACTTACGGATTATGCTGAACTTGACTTATTTATTCAAATATAAAACAAGCAAAATGCGGAATCAATTTTCTTAATACAATAAAAATGCATCTCTTACATGGATTAATGCGGACGATGCCCAGCCTAAATTATACATGATTTAACGCTACTGGGGGGGGGGGGGGGATTTACAAACAACACTCATTCGCTCACACACACGCAATGCCACAGTGAAACTCACCAAAATCAGCGTGCTGATAATGAGGCGGAAGCAGACGCTGCTATCGTAGGCGAGACTCAGCAAGTCGGAGGTAGCACAAAACACAATATACAAAACACTTTGAAACTGGCTCTGGCCTGTTGTGCCTGTTTCTAGATGGTGCGCGTGTATAGCCGAGTTAAATTACATATGAATTGGGCTGCGAGCAAACACGCTAACGGTGACGCACGGCTACGTTACATGAACGCACTTCACTGAAGGTGAAGTGGTTGAAAATCGGATTCATTATACAAAATCACGGTGGATTTTTAAGTTGCAGTCTGTTAGAAATCGATCGAGGTTCTGGTTTTATATAAGAAATGGCGTGAATTCAGGTGACTAGCTGCAAACCCCGGAAGTCGGAACTCAGACCCACGTGGTTCCTGCAAACCGTTAAAATTTAATAAATTGTTTCCGAAAAATAAAGCAAATTAACTACAGCATGCAACCCATCGAAATGCTTAGAATGATATAAGGAAGCGAATGAAATACAGCTACATGCGATAGGGGGCGATTACAGAGACGGATGAGGTCCTGTCTCAGAAAAAACACAAAAGTGAAATAATTACAAAGCCGGAAAAATAAAATTAAGAATTACAGCACGTAACACATAGAAATGTTTAGAATTACATAAGGAAGCTATTGAAGTAAGTTGTACAAGTCTCAGAGAGAATTATAGACAAAGACAGTGCGTACTACAAGTCAGAGAAGAAACCGCAAAATTAAAATAGGCGGGGAGAGAAGATCGCGAAATATTAGTGGAAATCAGAAGGATACCCGCATAGTTACTTGCCTGATGGGCATGGAACAAACAAGAGTGGAAGCTGAAGGCTTTATTCTATGAACCAGCTATGTGGAACACATCTCACTCAAGGAAGGAAACGATGAGAAGATTTTTACATGCACTGTACAAAAATGAAAATATCACCTATTAGAAATCGGGCCCCACAAAGCTAGAAAGTATTTACACAGAGTTCATACTCAGCCACATTATCACAAAAGGTTTTAACATACCAGGCCGTTATCAAACTGCAACTAGAATCACACACACCGCATTTATCTATTGGAAAATACTGAGTTGAAAAACGAGAACACATTTCCGCACACGATGGGAGAAAATATTCCAAAAAATGATTCTAAGTTCACGAGTCTAAGTTAAACGTGCTAGACAATGAAATGCTACCATCTCATGGATACAAGAGAAGAACCAACCTTACCTCGCCAGACACCCACTATAGAATGACCAGATTGAGCGGCCACGAGACGCGGAAAGCCGCTGGAAAAACCAAGATCAGCTGTGGTGGGGATGGAGAGACTCGCCCTAGAGTAGGCTCGACGACTGGACTGTAACTAAAGGGTGTAGAAACCTCTTTGGTAGCCTCAGCAGCTATCGACTCTGAGTCAGAGAGAACGACACAAAGCAAGCTATTACCCCCCACATTCAGACCGCCATATATTCTCGCACATGCACTTAAAAGTAAGACAAGTACACATTCTCACAAAGACAGTGGTGTAGCGGAGAAGTCAAATGTATGCCACATTAATTAATATACTAATAAATTATTAACATAACAAAATAAGAAAAACCTAGCAATATTAATTAATATTTTAACACATGAAACAAAAATGCTATTCCTCAAGGCTTGAAAAGAGTGGGGTTCAAGTTTTAACAAAATGATAATCTAGCGACATTAAATAAATCATAACTTTACAGAAATATACAAAAAATATATGGAAGACGGCAGACGGTTGTCTTTCAGTGTGTGTGTGTTTGTTTGTGTTTGTGTGTGTGTGTGTGTGTGTGTGTGTGTGTGTGTGTGTGTGTGCTTGGCTTGGCGTTGAATGAGGGGGAGTTGAAAAATAAGTTTCCCTTGTCAACTGTGGTCAGAGCTGCGTATGAAAGGAAAAAAATAGAATGAGACAGTAAAGATAAGACATATCTTTATTTTTCTAAATAACTTTCAAGTACATTGAGACATTTGTCAAACCGCTTTATAAGCTTCAATAAGCTGTCCAGGAAAAAAAAAAAAAATCGGCGTTGTATACGGAAGAAGCGTTGAACGACTATGGATTGGAAACATCCGTCATCACCTGCCCAAAAGAAGTTCAGAAGCACTCCGTCTGTAGGTAAAGTGCTACTCACCGTTATCTGAAACGCCCCAAGGAGTTTTGTTGCTGGACGTTTTGGAAGATGCAACCATCATTGCTGTGCGGTACTGTGCCACTCTGTCTAAATTGAAAGAGGTGATTTGGAGAAAGCGGCCTGGCGTTCGCAGATGTGGTGTTCTGCTGTTGGATGACAATGCGAGACCACACTCGGCGACGGCAACGGAAAACTATATTGCAACTCTTGGTAGGGAGCGCCTACACCATCCTCCATACAGCCCAGATCTTGTATCAAGTGACTTCCATCTGTTTCCAGCAGTAAGAAGACTCTCGGCGGAAGGCGCTTTGGAAGCACCGCTGACGTCAAACAAGCCACTAAACGCTTCTTCTGTGTGTAACTCCTGATTTTGTTTTTTCCTGGACGGCTTCTTGAAGCTTATAAAGCGGTATGACAAATGTCCCAATGTACTTGGAAATTATGTAGAAAAATAAAGATGTTTCGTATCTTCAATTTCTCATTCTACTTTTTTTCTTTTCATACGCAATCTGATCACAGTCGACAGGGGAAACTTATATTCCAACTCCCCCTCGTATATACACTGTAAATGTTCTAGTACCAGATTTATGAGTAGCGTTACCCGAGATAGCTGGTAACATTTGCTACATATTTAACTTGCTACACGCCATTGTGCGGCATTTGTACCTGATTCCTCTAGTTTTATTTTCGGAAACAATAGTCGTTATGATACTGTTGCTCCGTAATTAACGCATGTATTATTAAGAAACTGGAATTGTGAGGCAAATTCTGAAACTTTGTATTACTAAGTAATAATAATAATAAATATTTAAAAAATTAAAAAATCGCGGATTATTTTGATGCATATTATATACATATACTGTGTATCAGACAGCGGTAAAATGTTGTGTGAAAATAGCATAGGCTTTAATAATGCTTTATGATCATTCTGAATGTAAGGTTACTCCTTGATTTTGCTAGTTAATCTCGCCCACGTGAGGTTCAGTAAGAGCGAATTAATAGGGCCATCCAGCTTCTAAATCGACGCTTATATTTTTTGCAACTGTTTTAAAACTAGACTCACGCCTAATGGTAAAGAGTGATTTTGATAAGCCAAGTCCATATACTGGCTGACTGAGACCACCTCTGCACTCGCAAAGGCTGAAATTTTCACCTGACCTCACAATATGAAACAGTAAAATGAAATATAACGTTTTGTATAAACACCAGCGACATTTCTACCACACCGCGGCTGCTGCAATAACAACACACCAGAATATTCTGTTTGCCTGTTCTCTTTATTTCGGTTACGGAATGAGTACGTAATTTACGGGTAGAAGTTTGTTTTGCGACTACTGTAGGCAAACAGTGATAAATTTCCCAGTGGTTACTTTGACACACCGTCAACGGGGTACTGGGTTTAAATACACAGCGAAATCTCGTGTAATATTCCACTCGGCAGCCGACACGGAAGAGTATAAACACTGAGTAATGGCAGTGTTAGCTACACGGGAAGGTCAGGCGAGGGTGACGGACATGTTTTGATAGTGAAACACTCATCCCCGTAGTGAGTTGATAATAGATATTACTGCCTGCACAGAATTAACTGCTCTGAAAATTTGCGAACGTTCGGGAGATGTAAGAGATGAAAGATAAGCAAGAAACATTTAGAGACAACAAACCTAGATCGAATTCAAACAATGGTAATTCCAGGTTGGCGTATCAACAATATGAAAAGTTTAGATTGCCTTTCGCCACAAAGTTAACACGCTTATTCACATACTGGTGGTGGAGCGCAACATTTAACAATGCCAGCCACTAGTGATATCGAAGAGTAAGAAAATCATACGCACAAACGTCAGCGGCAGAACTCGAGCCAGAAGCCAACAGGCGGTGCATTAACTAATGTCCAGGAAAGCTTTAAGACTTTTATATTGCAGTTATGTACATTAAACGAAAATGCAGACTACTGAATGTGATTGTGAATTAAAAATAAAGGAAAGGCTTATGTATAGCGTGAAAGCTAAAGACGTATAGATGGTTGCTTTGACGGATAATATGTCGAAGCAGTGGCGTAACTATTGGTGGGGGGATGAGGGGAATAGAAACCCCCCTCCCAGAACCCGAAAAAAAAAGAAAAAAAAAAGAGAGAGAGAAAAAAGGGAGAGAAAAAAGAAAAGAAATCGTATAATAGGAATCAGGTAAAGGTAAATATTGAAAACTTGGGGTGTTTCACCATAATCTTTCATTGGATGGGTGTTAATTAGTTTCTTCAACGGGAGTGGTAGATGGTACTCTGTCTGGAAACTGACTAAAATTTTGCTCGTCAAGCAGATCTATCCCCCCCGAAAGCCAAGTCCCAGTTTACGCCACTGTGTCGAAGTGTACCATAAAGAGATAAAATTGCTCATAATTAAGTTTTCTGGTGATTTGAACGCCATAATGTAATAAACAACACGTATTGTTATTATTATTTCCAACTATTGGAATTTGTGGCAAAACAACGAGATGTGCAACTCGCAACCAGCTATAACTACTTTTAACACGGTTTTATCCATTCACATTATCAGTTTCTGGCACGTCCTTCTACACATGATTTTTAACCTGATATTCTCTTCAGAAACAAATGATGTGCCCCTACCAAGTGTTCCAGTGAACATTGTCTTTTGTGTCTTTTAAAAAAATGTTCAAATGTTTGTAAATCTATCGGACCAAACAGCGTGGTCATCAGTCCGTAGCTTACAAACTACTTACACTAATTGATTGACAAAAAACTAGATTACTTTGTTGACCATGTCCATAATTGCTGTCACAGTAAATAACTAACACTTTCTCCAGATTTCCCGTTGGGAAACTGCATCTCTTGTCTGTTAATAGCATATGAGCAATAGAATGAGCACTCCACGACACCGGATGTTACCGGAGCATATTTAAATGACGATATAAGGCGCAGTGGGCCCGCACACTCACCTTCTGCTGATCTACCTGATAAAAGTGTCAGCCACTGTGCAGAGGGTGGCTAGTCCTGCTCTCTCTCGCTTTTTTTAACCACTATTTTAATTTCTAATTTTCATACCAGTACAACCTGGAACCAAGTCGCAGTCGCGTGTGGACTGGTTTCCCTGAACACTCTAGAGCTTTAATAATAGGGACCAAAAATGCATCACGAGATTTTATATGCAATGTCGTTGGAAATTGTTGGTTCCCTTAGAAGTTCTTTAGATTAAGGTAACCATACGTTCCGTTTTTTACTAATCGTCCCATATATTTTGAAACAATGTGTTTTTAAGTAATGGACAGCACAACCAAATGAAGAACAAATGGGGTCATAATCAAACAATAAAGAAAATAGGCTTCAACTCAAAGTGAATAACAACAGAAATTTGAATTTTGTTAGTTGGTACAATGCAATGTTTTTCCAGCTATAAAAATTCAGTCATTAATCAGTTCATTGATCGAAGATGGCGTGCTGAAAGCGTTTGATTTCTGGACATTTCAGGTTCATTTCAAAAGACGTTGATTGGTTATATCTCGAAATAGACTTACCCATTTCATATGCTGAAAGAATACGACTGGGTTCATCTCAAATATCCTCTTCTTTCGAAGTCTGTTCAGTTAAGTCTTAAAACCATACCGGATTGTGGTGAAAATGTTTCGAAAGATAGATGTAATAACTGAACAATGTTAAAAATTGTACGTGAGGAGAAAATTTATTAACTCAGAAATAAGAAGCGAGTTGGTAACAACTGGTCTCTAATTTCCATTTGAAGATATATGATGAAAAGTTTGTAGCTCATTACTGGTTTATTTACAACTCTACCTGGCACTAATGCTGCTGCAGAAAGAGTGTTCTCCACCACAAATTGTTTACGAACCGCGAAAACAACACATTTAATGCGTAAAGAAAATAATTATAATAAGAACTCATTTTCAGAATACTTCATGAATTTATTATAAAAAATTTATATGAAAATACCGAACTCCTAAATGACATATTTTCTTGTGCAAAATATGAGAGAGAAGTAAGTAAAATTCGTAGGTAATAATAACTGTCTCTCCTACTTTTTTGCAAGTGACAACTTTAAATCAAAGCATTTATTTAATTAGTAATGCAATTTATATGGCTTTCTGTTGTATGAGTATGTTTGGTTAACTTTTGTATTAGCAACTGACTTGGTATGTCCTAGTTACTGGGACTGCCGTACATATATAGTTTAAACCGTCCCAAAAACTCCAAATACTATGCTTGCCCCGTTGGTTTCATATTCTTTCAGCTATCAAATACTTTTCGTGTTGTGGTTAAGTCGCAGTTTCTGCACACGACATAGAGCACTCAAAAAGAAGTAATTTAGAGAGAAGCAAATGTAGATATGGGAAGCACCAAATCCGACGCGTTAGCTTTAGAGTGGAGCCCGAGAGGAAAGATGGCTTTGTTTCTTACTGTACTGTGAGTGCATTAATTAGTGTGTTTATGACTGCGTTGATGAGTGACGCCAAGGTGGTCATATTGTATAAGCCAATAGTTTTTCTGTCTGGCGTACTGTATGATGGTTTTCCGGATCTGTGGTTTGGCACAGTTTATCCACCAAGCCAAGCGTTCTCGGTATCGGGCTTGAAGTCGAACGCATCTGTTCCATGTTTCAATTACATCCTGTCTTAAACAGTCGTCTTGGAGCAGTGAAAGATTTAACTGCCAGACTCCGCGTCCAAGAAAGGTTTTTTGCTGCGTGAGTCTCACCCATACGTGATACGCACAGTGGTCTGAAAAACTAACCGGCCATATTTCGCAGTTTCTCACGGATCTGGAAAGGTCTGTTGTGCAGTAGATACGATCTAATCTGCTAGCGGACGTGTTTGTGACAAAGGTAAATCCTTGGGAGTTCGGTCTCAGGTTTATCCAGCTATCTACCATATGGAGGCTCTCCGTTAAAACGTGAAGCTCGTCACAATAGTTAAAGTTAGGAATTTGGTCCTCTCGGCGGAGGACGCAGTTAAAGTCTCCTCCTAAAATTATGTTCGAATTCGCTCTCGGAATGAGACGGGCCAAGTCGTCCCGATAAAACTGGCTGCGACTACGTCTATTTCCAGTGCCTGACGGGGCGTAGATGTTAATTAAAAGGATATCTTGTACTTGAAACGAGATGCCCCGGCCGTTTTCAAGCAGTGCTGTCATTTCGTAATGTATGCCATGTCGTACCAATATAGCGGTTCCACTTTCTTGTCCAATATTAAAATTCACGTCGTAGCCATATATATTGCCTAAATCTGTAGTACAAACTTCCTGGAGCATGAGTATGTCGATATCCGCAGCATAAATGTAATCTTTTAAAGCTTGTACTTTTCGTGCGGATTCTAACCTATTGATGTTTAAGGTTGCGACTTTATAATCTTGCATGGGTCTGTGTGGATTTAATCCTCCATTTCTTCAGCCCATGCAGTTGGTTTATCCGGTGGTTGGTGTCGTGTATCATCCGTCGGTTCTTCCTGTGTCGTTTCAGGTCGGGAGGGCGCGGGAGTCTGCGCTCGTTGCTTTCCCTTGTCTTCCTCCGTGGTGTTCGTGGGGTCGGCGTGTCCATTTTTAAGGATCCTCTTGGTTCTTTGTCGTTTTCGATCTAAGTCTTGAAGTTCTTCTTCCGTTTGCGTTCGCAACTTCTTAGCTCTAGTATTCCTCTGTTGTGAGGAGTTGATCTCCATTCGTTGCGTATCTGCCGTTTCCTTGCTAGTGTGGCAGTGGTTGGCTGACAGTGAGGATTTTTCAACATCGGACTTTGGTTCTGAAGTATCCATTTCGTTGTCCGGTTCCCGTACTTCAGCGGAGGCCTGTGTCGCTACAGGCGGCGCCACCTGTTGGCGGTGCTGCGTACCACCAGGTTCCGCGCTGGCCGCTGTCTGCTGTTGTTGACAGGGCCGCGTCTCTTCGGCCGCCGTTGTGGACATAGCCGTTACGGCGTCCGTTTCCTCTTGTCTGCCCGCATCAGTAATGCTGCTGACTGAGGGCTCTGGTTTCTTAATCGTATTTATAACGGGATCAGGCACAGCAGGTTGTACTTCAGGAAGAGGCTGTAACTGCTCGTTTCTACGTGGCGAGGTATTGGCGAGCACCGTTGCGTACGTCTCACCACCCGATTCTGCAGGGTTATTCGGTAGTTGTACAGGGTGGGTGGTTCTACGCACGTTCCGTATGTTGGGACATTCTGCGCGTAGGTGTTCCGGTGAGTTACACTTAGCGCAAGTACGGGGTTGGCCTTCGTAAATTACGAGAGCACGGAACCCTTGAATCATGATTTGTGACGGTATGTGCTTCCGCAAGTCGATGGTAACACTTTTTACGCCATTATCGACGTTAAAGTGTTTTAGTCCAGACCATTTCTCACGTTGAATCTCGAGTACGTTCCCATAAGGCGTAAGTGCCTGTTCGAATTTCTCGAGTGGCATTTCAAAGGGAACATTGAAAATCCGCACAGTACGGAGACCTAAACCAGCAAAGCTAACAGACACCTTACTAATTTCTCCATTATCGTGAACGAAGTTGATAGAACCTTTCGTTTTAGCCATAATCCGTAGACAAATGTCTTCGTCAACTATTTTCACGTACAATATGTTTTCTAGGAAATCATACTGCATTCCTATTACATCTTCGTCCTTCAAACCTATGTCGTCATACAACCAGTCGACAACGCTGGAAACTTTGGGACGTCCATAGCCGAACGAAAATCCAAACTTCAGGTTACAATGTCTCATCGAGGAGTCCATGATGTTTTCGTATCAGTACTTACAGGAAATAAATAACTCCGTCAACAGCACGCGCCGTAGGCCGCTGCCCAGCGAGGTAGGCCGCACTTCCTCACTCGGCCGCTGTCGCGACGGAACTGTAGCGTCACGGAAATGTTGCATGAATTAGGGTGGAAATCATTAAAAGAAAGACGTCATTCATTGCGGCGCGATCTGTTAGCGAAGTTTCAATCACCGACTTTTACTTCTAAATGTGAAAATATTTTGCTATCACTCACCTACTTAAGGATACATGACCATCCCAATAAAAAAAGAGAAATCAGATCGAAAACCTAACGATTTCGATGTTCTCTCTTTCCGCGCGCTATTATAGAATGGAACGGTAGAGAAAAGTTATGAAAGTGGTTAATGAACCCTCTGCCAGGCACTTAAATGTGATTTTCAGAGTATATATGTAGATGTAGATGAATAAAAGACGACAGAAATACAACAACCAGTCACCAAACAGTTCTTGTAAACCAGCTTCTACAAAAAATTGTAGCTAATAACATCAACATACCTTTAGCTAAACTTCGATAACGCGTCAGAACTGTTTATAGGATAAAATACTAAAAATGTAATTTATCCATTGTATTGGATTGTTGAGCTCCATGGCTGTGGATTGAATTATTTTATTTTTGTAGTTAACAACAACTATCCACTTTTTTAAGAACGAATTTATTTCGGCAAAACGCGTTTCGATTTTTCACCCATCATCAGTTGGCGTTCTTTTCGGATATTATTCTTCTGTGGACACAATTTGGAGGCGTCAACATCAGTTTGGATGCTGCAGCTTGCCTGTGCAAGATCATTAATTACGGTATTTATTTTAAAAAAGTTGGTGGTTGCTGTTATTTATAAAAATAACTAAAAACGTGAAGATCTCTCGGGCGTGCAGCCGAGAGATCTTCACTCAGCATATTCGCCGGGAAAACCTACGAACACAAACTAAAAACGTAATACCGTAAAAAATAATCATGTATATATTCCAGGCCACTGAAGCTTCCCCGCAAATAAAGATGAAACGCATATGGAAAAATAACTTTTACATATTTCTTCGTGTTTTGGCCTCCTTTTTCGCAGTTGCAGTTATGCAGTTTGTGTAGGTTATGGGACCGTTTTCTTGTTGTTGTTGTGATCTTGAGTCCGGAGACTGGTTTGATGCAGCTCTTCACAATACCCTATCCTGAACAAGCCTCTTCATCTCTACATAAGAACGGTAACCTACATCTGTCTGCATCTGCTTACTATATCCATCTCTTGGTCTTCCTCTTCTAAAGCGTCTCGCTGCGGAGCGCGCGGTTGCTCGCCGTGGAGGTTCGAGTCCTCCCTGGGGCATGGGTGTGTGTGTTGTCCTTAGATTAGTTTACCTAGGTTTAAGCAGTTTCTAAGCTACGGACTGATGACCACGCAGTTTGCTCCGATAGATTTATATCATTTGAACATTTGTCTTCCTCTAAGGTTTTTGCCACACGCACTTCCCTCCAACGATTCCTTGATGTCTAAGAATGTGTCCTACCAATCGATCCCTTCTTTTACTCATGGTATGAAAGAAATTCCTTTTCTCCCCAATTCTGTTCAGTACTTCTTCATTAGTTACACGATTCACCCACCTAATCTTCAGAATTCTTCTGTAACACCACATTTCAAAAGCCTCCATCCTCTTCCTGTCCGCACTGGTTATCGTCCACGTTTCACTCCCATATAAGGCAAAACTCCACACAAATGCCTTCAGAAAGGACTTCCTTAGGCTTAAATTAGTGTTCGATGTTAACAAATTTCTCTTTTTCAAGAACGCTTTTCTACCCATTGCCATTCTGCATTTTATATCCTCTGTACTGCGACCACCATTTGTTATTTTACTGCCCAAGTAACAAAACTCATCTACCTCCTTTACTGTTTCGTTAAATAATCTAGTTCCTTCAGAATCGCCTGATTTTCTAAGACTGCACTCCATTACCCTTGTTTTGCTCTTGTTAATGTTCATCTTATATGTACCTTCTTATGCAACTGTAAATTAGTCAACTTTAGCCCAGGCGCGTTTCACTACATTCTAAAGCATCTGCAGTGGTCAGGATTTTTTTAAATGTTTTTCTCTTCATGTGTGATTTGTAGCACATTGCCACTTGCTGTCACTGATTATATTTACACTATTTACACTTCTTACAGTAACACTTCTTACAAAAGTTTTTGAAAAATAGCCATTTCTGTGGCCTGCCAGGCTATAGTGTAAATATAAGCAGGGACAGCAAGTGGCAATGCGCTACAAATGACACATGAAGAGAAAAACATAAAAAAAAATTAAAAAATCCTGACCACTGAAGATGCTTTAGAATAAAGGGAAATGCGTCTGGTCTAAAGTAGACTAATTTACAGTTGCATAAGACGGTCCCATAACCTATACAAATTGTGGGAAGAAAGGACAGAAAAGGACTAACAAAAGAATGCTTATGTTTTTAATAAACGTAAAAAAAATATTACTAGTGAAGTAGACGTCTGACGCAATGAATGGCGGAACGCAGGAGGCAGAGAGCCTGGAAACGCCGTGTGCAGGGCGCTGCGGCTGCGCTGGCCTTGTGGTGGGCATGAGAGGCCCTTTGTGCGTGGCGTCTGCCCGCGTGCCCTTGGCGGAGGGCGAGGGCGAGGCCCTGGCGCCCTTTGTGTGCTGTGCTGCCACGTCTCCCCACACGACAGGAGCGCCCGCTTCCTGGTCCCGCTGCTCGCCTCAGCGGCTCCGCCACGTTATAATACGCCTGCGGACTCTCCGCGCCAACCACCTGCCTACACACACAGTAGGCTACACCGCCAGCGCGACACACCTGTTAACGGCCGCCTTCCGCCTGTCTGCTCATTAACGCCGTGTCATGTCTGCCCCTTAATGAACTGCAAAACCCCACCAAGAAAAGTCTCCTCTCTTAATTAACACTGCAGATAGCAAGACATGAGAAGAACAAAGGTGGACAGTTCATTGACGCTCCTCCGGAATCAGAACTTCCGAAACTAACACAGTAATAAAATGAGAATCTCAAAAAACATCTAGTGACACTACAGTTAAGGCTAATGGTTGGCTCACGCCTTACGCAAGTACAAAGTGAAACATAAGGTGATTAGTAATGACGGACAGTCTTATTTTGACAAGGCATATCAAATTAGGACAGATTTTATCATCATCATCATCATCATCATCATTAGAGACTGATTATGCCTTTCAGCATTCAGTCTGGTGCATAGTACCTCTAATAAATTCCTCCATGGTCCCCTATTCAATGCTAATATTGATGTCTCGTCTGATGTTATGCCTCTTACTTCAAAATTATTCTGCACCGAATCTAAGTACTTTCTTCTTGGTCTACCTCGACTCTTCTTACCCTCCGCTGCCGAGCTCATGAGTCTCTTAGGTAACCTTGCTTCTCCCATGCGTGTAACATGACCCCACCATCTCAGTCTGTTCGCTCTAACTGCTTCATCTATGGTGTTCATTCCCAGTTTTTCCTTGATTTCCTCATTATGGACACCCTCCTGCCATTGCTCCCATCTATTAGTATCTGCAATCATTCTTGCTACTTTCAAATCTGTAACCTCTACCTTATGAATAAGGTAACCTGTATCCACCCAACTTTCACTTCCATACAACAAACAAAGTTGGTCGAAAGATAGAGCGGTGCACTGCTAATTTAGTCTTGGTACTTACTTCCTTCTTGCAGAAGACAATAGATCTTAGCTGAGCACTCACTGCATTAGCTTTGCTGCATCTCGATTCTATTCTTTCACTATGTTGCCATCCTGTGAGAAAATACATCCCAGGTATTTTAAACTCTCTACCTGTTCTAACTTTGTTCCTTTTATTTGGCAGTCAATCTGTTTGAATCTCTTTCCCATAGACATTACATTCGTTTTGGAGATGCTGATCTTCATATCATAATCCTTGCACCTCTGATCGAGTTCTGAACTATTATTTTGCAACCTTTCAATCGAATCTGCCATTACAACTAATTCATCTGCATATGCGAGGCTGCTTATTTTCTTTTCACCTATTTTAATCCCGCCCTGCCAGTTTACTGTTTCCAACATATGATCCATGAATAGTATGAACAGCAGTGGTGGCACGTTACATACAGCCTTGTCTTACCTCTGAAACTACCTTGAACCATGAACTTAATTTGCCATCTACTCTAACTGCTGCCTGACCGTCTGCGTAAATCCCTTTGATTGCCTGCAGAAGTTTGCCTCCTATACCATAATCTTGTAGAACTGACAGTAGCTTCTTCCTAGGAACACGGTCATAAGCCTTTTCTCGATCTATGAAACATAGATACAAATCTCTGTTCCACTCATAGCACTTTTCCATTACCTGCCGTAGGCTAATGATCTGGTCCTGACAGCCTCTAAGAGGCCTAAACCCAAAAAGATTTTCATCTAACTTGTTCTCAATTAATACTCGCACTCTCCTTTCAACAATACCTGAGAATATTTTGCTACAACGCTAATTAAAGAGATACCTCGATAGCTGTTGTAATCTTTCCTGTTTCCATGTTTGAAAATTGGCGTTATTACCGCTTTCGTCCAGTCAGACGGAACCTAGCATGCTGGCAACAATGAGGGCAGATTTAATGTATATCAAAAAAGTGAAACTATGTACTACCATGCGCAAAAATATCCGAACGACCTGAATTGCGTTTCGCCTGATGTGCATGCAACTCAACTAAGGTTCGTGTCTTGCGGGTGCTCTGCTCGCTCCGCGGTATAGTCGTTCGACTATTCATAATGGATCCACTACAGACAACCGCTCTTTATGGCATTCATTCCAGTTGTAAATTAACACCACGATTTTGCAAATAAAAGGAAACACGTTATTAAGTCCTTAACGTTTATTAAATCCAATTTATTACAATGACATATCTAAAGAATTATCACACTTATTACAGTCTCATATAACAAACTCCGTCACATAAAACATTAATTAATCCTTAAACAACATTTAATATTGTTATAAACAACAGATTTTACTATAGTATCGGAAATCCTAAAGTCCTGTAGAAATTCGAAGTACTTTTGTTCTCTAAATCGTTTTCTCACAATTGCGAAACGTCGTTCCACTGGCGAGCGGATTTTTATTAACCGATTGTAGAACCAATCATATAATAAAAACTCAATTAACAGCAGAAAACGCACTATGGAAACTTCAATATTAACTGCGTATCACCAACATTTTCTCCGCATTCATACCTGAACAAATATTGTACACATCTTGGAACTTGAATTGATATGACAAACTACCTTGTTCTGGAATCAAACCAACCACCTGTAGCCGTAGCTAACTAAGCAATGCATTCATGTCTTATAGATACTTGATTATGCCTAAGATTGTCACAGCTGACGAAGCATAAAGATGTGTGAATATATTGGAGATTTCCTCACAAATATCAAAATGCGCAAATCAAGTCATATAAAATGCCAATTCTAAAATATTTTTATTTACTTATTTGTTACAGAACCAGGAACTTAATAATCACCGTTATGTCCCTAATCACAAGTTCCCAGACTCAGTGCTGTGTGGGACTGACATACGAGGCTGCTCCTGTCGGAGTTTCGAGTCCTTCCTCGGTCAGGGGTGTGTGTGTTGTCCTTAGGTTAGATTAAGTAGTTCAAAGCCTAGGGACTGATGACCACAGTAGTTTGGTCCCATAGATTTACAAACATTTGATTTTGAGTTACATACCCGGTATCTAAATGGAAGATAACTAAGTGAATTCAGATGTTAGTAGTCTAATTATTTCACCAGCAGCGGGACGTTTGAATCTGTAATCAGAATATAATTACGTTATGCGTCACCGGGAATCGAACCCCGAACCTACCGGTGTCCTTTCTAAGCACGAATGGACGTTAAATCTCAAATGTTAACAGGAATGACGATGCGTGCGTGTCTGACTAGTAACAACAGCACATATCGTTGTTATAATAATAATAATAATTTCGTGTGGCTCAGAGTCCTGGTGTACGTCATCCAACTGTGCGCCACTTCAGAGACTTGCATGTCCCTAACCTGCCCCAATTATCCAACCGGGAAAGGCGACCTACAGTTTAACGTGGAATCCGAACCACGTGTAGTTTATGACACACATTGTTGAGACGTGAATGCTGGGTTAAAACACAGATTGAAAAAATCGGTGATCTGACTAGGTTTCGAACCCGCGACCCTTCAGTTACCATTTTTTTTTTTTTTTTTTTTTTTTTTTTTTTTTTTTTTTTTTTTTTTTTTTTTTTGTTCTCTGGGTAGTTCTCTTCGTTGCGGACGCTGATCGTTTTTGTTCGAGGTCGTTCGTTGAATATTTGGCTCAGCTTTTTTATTACAGAGGGCGTTGAGCCCTCTGACCGGGCGCGCTGAGCCACGGCGCCCGGCACCAAGCGCTTTACCCCAAGACCACCGCAACACCTTAGCTTGCGTAGATAAGGCACGAAGAGACATTCAAAATAATTTTTTGTTAGTAGTCCAGTGTGCTCTATCTAGGGCGTCAAATGAAATTATGAATATTTTGTGCTGGACCTGGATTCGAATCCATAAACGTGCCTTTCGTGGAGACCTAGAGGAGTCGGCAGTCTATATGATTCCGAGAGGGTCGAGTGCGAAAAATAGGAGATCCGAATTAGAATCCAGCACCATAATTTTTAACGTTTCAAGTTAAATTCAATACGAGACACATGACCTTAAAGGACCCTTGGTTTATAAAATAGAATAAAGTTTTGTAATATAAGAAAAGCTTTCTAGCGACAGAGTTACTGGTTGCCGTGTATTCTGCCTGTTACTGGCAACTATAAATCGGCTCTGTCCGAGCTGATGGCGAAATAATTCGGTTTAATACGGATTGTTAACTACGACGCAACTTGACGTTCTTCACTTGGTGTTACAAGAGGTGAAGTAGACATGATCGTGCCAGTTAAAAATATACATCTATAGGGTGCAATCGAACGCACACATGACAGATTCTAAACTACAAGTGATCCACCAGACTACTACGTCAATGTAACGGAAACTGCACTTAGCATATCGATTAGACGCAGTTAAGACAATTTGGTGTTCAATGAAATGATTAACTATAAGCAAGCATCTGACACAGAAATTATACTAGTCTCATGTTAAGACTTTTACTCATTTTCGGAAGTAGTTGTCCAACCGTCAAGAAAATGTATTTCTCGACAAATTGTCTTCAACATGGTTAGGCGACAGCTTTAACTCGAAAGGAATTGGTCTCTACACGCACGGAATCGGTAAACCACCTGAGCATTGTAAGTCACTTTCAGAGTATATGAGAGAATGCCGTCCTGGAAAAAGCTAAACACCTTTTGACTGGTTAGTTTTGTTAAGAATTCCCTATTGATTTTCAATCTGGATACCTGTAGCGCTGTCAGAGAAGAGCTAAAAATATTTGCTCTCACCACGATTGGCATCGAAAGTTGAGAGCACGTTCGTTTCGCAGCCGACTACGTTACCCGAAGGCTAGCGAGGACTTCGGGCATTTGGTTCCTCCTTACTGGCCGACAAGTTAGGAGACCAGATCAGGCGTAACTTTAAAGGAAGAGATTGGTTGCAATTTTCGTGTGGAACGAATTTCCTGGACCCAAAAATATGAATTAATAACTTTATGTCACACCTTAAGTGAAAATCACTCAGATTATTGAATGGAAATGACATGAAAAATCAAGTGAATTTATCAGCTTAATTCTGTGCTCAACCAGGAAGTAACTCCCCGCTCACAGAGTTGCCAAGCGTACTCTGGTATGTTGCCAATTCTCCATTAGACTAGCAACAGGCAGAATACGTTTGCTGGGCGTCTGTGTTCCTCGCGTTGCCTTAGTGCTGACGGAGACAGCGGCTTCGAAGGCGCGATGCGCAGCCTGCCACTGTGTTGACTGAGAAGAGATATACCCAGCATAGAAGAATAAGTCTTCATCGATTTCTTTAACTATAGCATCACGAGACGTTATTAACATTTTCTGCACAATACTTCTTAATGTTATATACCTTAATACTATTTTCCTTACGAATTTTTTCGTTGGCACCACCTCTAACACATAACTGCAGAAATGTAAAGATAGAATTACCCTGATTACAAAATGCAAACTTCACAAACATATTTCATAAGTTTCGAGCACATAGTTTCCAATCAGACGAACCGTGCAAATAAATCTTTTCCAGTGATTGAAAAATAGATCATCCGCGAAAAAATTAAGCATCTGAACAATTTCAATGATAATTCGATTCAAGCTTATAAGTGACAGGAGAAGCATTTGTGATAAGAATATGAGACAAGAAAAAGAAGTCGCGAAAGTAATGTTTAGAATATGTAATTCATTCTATAAAATCGAAAGGGACCATAAGTACGGTCTACTCGTAAAGATTACAGAGTAACTGCTGGTGATGCTGTTTAAATAAAAGTGAAAAGCATCTGATGAATGAACTCTCCAGTTTCCAGTCTCCCAGAAACAGATAGGTGCGAAAGAAACAGGAAGAGGTTGCCCTAAGAGTGCGTGAGATGGGATTACTGTATAGTATATGGCAGTTGGTATAGTTTGTTCGTAGTTCTAATCTGACGCCCACCGCGGACAATAATGATCGATATGTAATTGTTACAATACGCTGAAATGTTGGAAAGATGTCACTTTCGATGACTGACTCGCTGGAAAGCAGTCATTTTCATTTTGTTTTAGAGTGAGAAATGATATTAACGCCTTAAAATAGGTCCTGTATTTATCAAATGGTCACCCGATGCAGTTGTTTATCGGCTTTTACTTGAATGTCTCGCAGAGAGCGACGTTTAGTTCTGTAACAACTGCTGACTTCTTAAAATACCACAATAATATGGCCTTGCAGAGGTGGACTGGTTTTGAAATTACCTTGGAAAGTCTTTCCCTCCAGAGGACTGCACCAGTTCACGCGAAAACAAGAAGGAAGATTAGCGTTTAAAATGTTCAAATGTTTATTAAGCTTATGGGACTTAACTATGGGGTCATCAGTCCCTAAACTTACAAACTACTTATGAACTACTTACAAACTAGGACGGCACAAATATCCATGCCCGAGGGGGGATTCGAACCCCCGACCGTAGTGGCCGTGCTGACCGTGACTGGAGCGCCTCAGTCACCTCGGCCACCGCGGCCGGCGATTAGCGTTTAACGTCCCGTCGACAGAGTGGTCATTAGAGACGGAAGTTCATCAGAGGGGACTTCTTTTCCCTAGCTTTTACAGTAGTCTACCTTCTACAAGGTCCGATTACATTGAACGTCTGTAGAAGTTCACTATAGTTAAAGGGTTAATTACTAATTTGGCATTTAATATCTACGGAAGAAATGATTTATGTTTCATTTCGAAATATTTTATTAATTTCACCATCCTTACTTCTTCTAATTTTGTTGCCTTACCAACATTCGAAATTTTCATATTAACTAGGTAAACCTGGCTACGCTTTACTGTAGTTCAGTCTGGTATGAAATGAATGGGACAGCAAGCAAAAGTATTCTTGCTAACATAGACGTACCGAGAAAATACATCAGTCTAATGAGAACATAATATTTTGTTCCCCTTTTCCTACTTACACACTGAAATGGGTTACCAAATCTGGAATGTGGCATATATAGTAGGCTATTATGCTATGTTTAAAATTGGGTTCGAATTATTTTCAATCTGGATGATTGTAATGTTCAAATAGAATTTTCCGTCGTTGTTCTTACAAAACATTTGTTATTATTTTGAAATTATAGCATGAATATAATTAAATTTCAAGTTTAGGTCACGTGATCAAAAACGCTCTGTTATTGGCTTAAGCTCTGGTGATTTCACACAACACGAGGAAGAAGAAGCCATACGCGTGTTAGCGAAGGTTACTAAATTTTTCCTGACTTTTTCTGTGTACAATTAAGTTACTTGTGATGGAAAACGCATTTATAACTTTTTTGTAAGAAGGGAGAAAATTATGTGAAGTCTGATAGTGAAAAAACTTTCCGAAAGTTGATGCGCTTAAGGTATCTTAGTTTCTCGACAACAATCCAGATTTTTACGTACCGTAAGTAAGAAAGGTGAAAGTTGCATTTAAAGTAAAATATATGTATATTTGTTTATGTCAACAGACTGACTCTAGTCCAAAGATACAAACTATTACACGCCATAAACGTGTGTAAATATGCATTGCGTCTTAGATTAAGTCTTCGTTTTTCTACCAAATGCATTTCACATTTAAATTAACTCTGTTATAAAAGCCACTGCAAAAATTACACGGTCCACACGGCCACTACGGTCGGGGGTTCGAATCCCCCCTCGGGCATGGATATTTGTGCCGTCCTTAGTTGTAAGTAGTTCATAAGTAGTTTGTAAGTTTAGGGACTGATGACCCCGTAATTAAGTCCCATAGACTCTACAAACATTTGAACATTTTGAAAAATTACACAGTAAGTGCGCTACTACGTAGTTACATTTCCGAGTCCGATTAATTTATGTGTATACGCAATTTAATCTTGCGCGCTAGCCACTTTCCACAAATTACTATGCATTTTTCTCGTGCTGTTTGGTTACAAAGAAATTTGTCAAGTTAAATCGGAACTTGTTAGGCTAAAGAGGAATGAAATTAAAAGGATAACTATCTTGGCTTACGTGCCAAAATTAAAATATTCCAAGAAAAAATTTCGAAGTTTCGAATAGACTTAAGCAGTTCCACATAAGCTTGGTAGCGATGCGGTTCCAGTATCGTTCACAAATTTTGCATTCCGTGTTCAAATCCAGTTGGTTTCAGTATATGCGCTAAAAAGGCGTTTTTGAGACAAATTGTTGATGTCTTTATCATATACCGAAACACTGCCTCACCGAAGTAAATATTGAAAAGACAACCATAATGAAATTTGTACTTTCACCAACTACGTTTGTAAACGACTTAAAATACAAATATATCGTGAACACCTGTTTCACAAATGTAAACATCGGTTCACTGATGTGTACACAATAATACTATACAACTGCCGGCCACGGTGGCCGAGGGGACTGAGGCGCTTCAGTCACGGTCTGCACGGCCACTACGGTCGGGGGTTCGAATCCCCCCTCGGGCATGGATATTTGTGCCGTCCTTAGTTGTAGCTAGTTCATAAGTAGTTTGTAAGTTTAGGGACTGATGATCCCGTAGTTAAGTCCCAAAAACAACTATGCAACTTTGCGGCTGCAGAGCATGATTCTTAATACCAGTTGTGAACTAATAGAATAATAATTGTTGTACGGAGTGTTTACTTACATCAAATTTTCCTCTTAAAATTAAACGCACCAAGTGAGCGCTAACTGATTAGGATCTCTACGAGGGAGAATAAACTACATTTTATGCCTTTATCATTGCTTGGAACATGCAAAATCATATTTTCTAGATTTTTATAGATTTATTTTTACAGTTCGGCACTACGCAATATTTGTCGACCTTTTCCCAAAATACGAATGCACAGACAATATACCACTGTTAGTGAATGTTACAACAGTTGTTTGTTTGTTAAGCTTATGGGACTTAACTACGGGGTCACCAGTCCCTTAACTTACAAATTACTTATCTACTACCTTATACTAAGGACGGCACAAATATCCATGCCCGAGGGGGGATTCGAACCCCCGACCGTTGTGGCCGTGCAGACTGTGACTGGAGCGCCTCAGTCCCCTCGGCCACCGCGGCCGGCATGTTACAACAGTAGGAGCACACCATGTGGGTTGAGTTTACAGGCATCACATGACTCAAAATAAGCGTTTTAGCTGGATTTCAAATTATATTTGAATTCCATTTCCGTTTGTTTTTAAAGAATACTGCAATTGACGAGGAAAACAAGTCATGTTATGAAATGTTCAAATGTTTGTAAATATTTGGGACTGAACTGCCGCGGTTATCAGTCTAGGCTTACAAACTGCTTAAACTAACGTAATGTAAGGACAACACCACACAGACACACACACACACACACACACACATGCCCGAGGGGCGACGCTATTTCCGACGAGGAGCATCCGCGCGCTCCGCAGCAAGGCGCCTTAGAGCGCTCGGCCATTCCACCGCGGCTCATATTATGAGCGTAAGATGACATGATCACCCATTTAAGATGATTACCAGAGAACAGTCAAATACCCTGTTGCCCTTGAGAAAAGCATTTGCTTTCTGAATTCTGTCTACCATTCCCCATTCTCTCTCTCTCTCTCTCTCTCTCTCTCTCCATCTTACGATCTGCCTCTGTCTCTTCGTCCCCTACTACCTCCTCCAGCTCCTCCTCTTCCCTCTGTCTATCCCTCAATCCTGTCCGTCCTATACTTCATTTCATCCTGTCTTCCCTCTCTTCTTCCTTTCTCTCTCTCACCGTCTCCTCTTCCTTTCTGCCTCTCTTTACCTCGTCATAGATTCTGGGAATTAAGGAAATAAAAACTTAAGGAGTCCATAGGATTATGTGATAAGAAGGTGACGAGGAAGCTTCTCTTACAGATAAAGAAAGTGAAATAACGAATGCAAGAAGCAATGTTATTTACAGACTTTATTACTAAGATGTTTTGATTTCCACTGCTGACCATATCGTAAAACTAGATGTTGTGACATTGTAGTTTAGCGTTGTACGAGTGTTACTGCAAATAAACCATTTAACCAAAACGTCTATATAATTTCACGAAACCTTACTACTTTTATGTGTCATTTCTACCATAAAACTGGATCGGTACACAGGCCAGAAGTTGGTATTATTTTAAAACTTCGATTCAGTAATCATTATTGGAGATTTCAGTGCTCAATAGAAAGGCAACATCACTCTTAACGGCAACGTGTAGAAATGACTTTTAATTTCGTATCCTGTATTAAATTCGGTATTTCACTTTTCGTTTTCGACTATTTGAATTTTGACTGCTCAGTGATACAATGGCGAAAGTGTATAGTTTCCATGTCTGTTTGTCCTTCTGTTTTTCAAGTGATTTCCTGAAATCATTCTAGGCAAATGGCAACATGGTTCCTTTTCAAAAGCATAGCCAATTTCCTTCCACATTCTTAACGAAACAATTCCAGCTTGGGCTCCATTTCAAACAACCACGACGTCGACAGGATATTAAATCCTAATCCTCCTTTTCTGGTTTCGTAAATTTTACGTGATACTCAACAAAGTCGATGAACAGGTGTATTGCACGCCAAGTTAATATGAACAGAGTCTACTCTAAAAGCGTTACTTAGAGGTTTTAATGGGCTTTAAGATGAAATTACAGTAGGCTTTGACCACTGAGTTATATTCGACTGCAAGTTAGTAAATATGGGGATGTAGTGGACCCAAAAGCTCGAGTCTCCGTCTACCACCTGGCCTTTCAACACTTTTAAAAATGACACCTCTCTTATGATTTTATCCTTACTGGTACCCTGCCCACATCTAAATAAATTGAACATTAATAAATAAAATGCCTTCTTCACTTAATAATAAAAAGTAAATAGTTCTTTCTTTAGTGCCTTCATTGGCATCGACGTCATAAGCCTTCTTAATTTTCATGCTGGTTTTGGTTTTTCTTAAAGTTCGTGTAATAATTTAAGATGAAATACTTTATTACAGAAGAGTTGAAATTAACACAAAATAATTTTTCTTTTCTTCGAAGTAACGTAAATCTTCAAGAAAAATAATCGAGAAAATAAGACACTTCCATTTAATATAAACGAAGCTTTGTCTCTGATGACAACATAATTTAGTATCGTGTCCAGTTTCCATTCTCCTCTACAACTACACTTAGCCGCCGGGGAACAGAGGTAACTAGTTTTCTTACAAACCCACTATTCTGCGACAGCTCTTCCCATGCATCCTGAACTGCTTCAGATAGCGCTGCCGTCGTTGCTGGCGTAGGTCTTCTGCTGCTAATAATCTTCTCCATCTCTGCCCACACGTGCTGTATGGGATTGAGGTCAGCATCTTTGGGAGGCCAGTCCTACACATCAACGTCTCCGTTCACTCGAAACCACTGTTTCACACAATTTGCGGTGTAGTCCGGGAAAACGGTCATGTTGGAATATTATTCTGCCATCCGGAAACGTCTCACGAACAGAAGGAAGCATTATGTTATCTAGTATTTCACAGTAGTAACTACTGGTAAGCGGACGGTCCAGTTCCCACAGAATGCCGCAACCATTTGCCGACATCCATCCCCAAACTGTGACAGCAGATCGGCCACACCTTTGCCTCTGATGGACATATTTTCTGTCGAATATCGGTCCAATTGGACGAAACACATGGACAGAACCCTTTGGTGCTGTGGAAAATACCTTCTCCGCTCCCAGAATGAAATTGGTTTGCTTACGTATTCCAGATGCCAGTACGAAGTTTAATCTGGCAGTCTTATGTTGTTCTGTCAACATTTCCTTTATCGCCGATTTTTGTCCATATCTTCCTTCCTCGTTGAGACTACGGTGGATGGTCTATCTACTTATAGGTAGTTGTAGAACGTTCCTAATTTCGGTGCTGGTGCGGAATGGGTCTTCATCACTGCAGCGGAGTATATCATTGTCTTGCTCCTTTGTCATAGTGCGTGGACGTCCGGGGCGACGATGACTGTTAACATGGCCTTCATCTACCATCCTCTTCACCCACAGGTGTATCGTGGATTTGCTGTATCCTAGAGCACGGGAAATGGCGCTGATACTGTATCCCTCCTCATAAAGTGCAAGAATACGACATTTATCAAAGCTCTTGAGTTGTGTCATTTCGCAAGTAAGCACCTATCGGCAAGGCAAGAGGAAGCAAGTGCCATACGATGTGGAAACACTTTCTTTGCCTCAGAAGTCAAATTCATTCCCAACTACTTGCTCTGAAAAAGCTTTCATAAACAAGTTCCTAGTATTATTACGAATATCGTGGAAATGAATTTTGTCTCTAAATTTCATACGTAGTAATACTGACAGTGTTTTTGAGATTAAAAGTAAAATTTAGATTGTCCC
This sequence comes from Locusta migratoria, assembly GCA_026315105.1. Taxonomy (NCBI): domain Eukaryota; kingdom Metazoa; phylum Arthropoda; class Insecta; order Orthoptera; family Acrididae; genus Locusta; species Locusta migratoria. The sequence continues at coordinate 569,728,217 of CM048746.1, forward strand.
GGCTACCGTATCTTCTTAAGCCCTTTTATGTTTGTTTCGAAGCCAAATTTATATATCGCCATTGTTTTACCTTTCCTTCAGTTCAGGAGTCAAAGTATTATGTTTTAATATTGAGGACAGGATGGACCCCACGTTTTACCGAAAGATAGGACATGCTTTTAATTTCTATTGGTTTATTTTGAACAGTTAAATGGCAACTTTAACAAGAGAAAAGATTTTAGGTTATAAACGGCAATGGAGCCATAAGACCTTTCAGGTCAACATTAACATGGAGGCAGAACTAGTTTTTTTCTTGAAAGAAGACATTTATTTACTTAAGAAGAAACAGTTTTCCTTTCTGTACGGCTTTGAAGCCCACGCCGAGGAAGGCGATTTATGGCGAGCGGAAGGACGGGCTAAAGGGGAGGATGGAGGCAAAAAAAAAAAAGTAAGACGGTAAGTTGGTAATCTGTCATAAATCGACTCAAATCCCGTCAGGCCTACTAATTTTAATTCGTTGTAAACAAAGTATTCTTTTTTGAAAAGTCAACGTAAATGTAGCGTTCCAAGTATTCATAACGCATTATACGTTTTTGCATACGCCTTCCGATACTCGGTCGAGGAAGGCAAGGGAAAAAAATACACTTCAGTTTGAGCATTAGCTCTGCCTTCGGTTGATAATCGCTTTGCATTTTTATCTGTACCGTACTTTATGGTCTTTATTTCAGCTGATGATTTCCATAGCTACAGAAACACAACTTATGATACTTCTTACGGCAAAATACTTATGCTATCAGACGAAAAGATTAATCTGGCCCAGACCTCATCCTACCCTGACAACGAGCTTTTCTTATTAAGGAAATTTGAGAAATATGATATGTCTTGGCCGGTAGTCTCGGGGTAAAGCGTTTGACTGGAAACTGAAGGGTCCCGAGTTCTATACCCGGTCGGGCCTCGAATTTCTTTTAAGTCTGCGTTTTATTCCGGCCTTCACCTCTTAACGATGTGAGGAGTCGCCAGAAACGACACGTGGTTCGGATTTCACGATAAGCTGTAGGTCCTATTTCCCCGGTTGGATAACTGGGGTAGGCTAGGGACACGCAAGTCGCCGAAGTGGCGTGCAGTCGAAAGACTTGCACCAGGCCAATGAGCCACACGAAATTTTAGCACGTTTTAAGAGGAAATGAAATTCCTTCGCGAAATTTCTTAACAGCGTGAACTAGTCGTTTGTGAATCCATTACCGGGTTTATTTCTCTGGTTAGAAAGTAAATCTACCAGGAGGTAAGGACGAGAGAAAGGTCTCGTACTGGAAAGCCAGGCAATTTTATTTCAGTAAGTACAAAAATCAAGTAAAACAAACAATGAAGTTGCAGTTTAGGTCAAGCATATACAGAAATGTAAGCCGCAGTACAAGTAAATTCTCGAATCCTTATGCATTGCATACACGCGCAATAAGTGTTGTAGTGTTGTTATGGAGCCAAATAATCCAATGCCTTACTTCCCGGTAAGAAAGAGCAGATGTTAACAGTCTTCACTACATCATACTGCTTCATCTGACGGGACTAACAAGGAGAGGGTCTGACATGTGTATATTTTTAACTGGCTACTTCACCGCTGGTAACACCAAGTGAAGAACGTCAAGTTGCGCCGTAGTTAACAATCCGTATTAAACCGAATTATTTCGCTATCAACTTTGACAGAGCCGATTTATCGTTGCCAGTAACAGGTAGAATACATGGCAATCAGTAACTCTATCGCTCGAAAGCTTTTATTATATTACAAAACTTTATTTTATTTTATAAACCACTTGTCCTTTAAGGTCACGTGTCTCATATTGATTTAACTTCAGACGTTAAACATTTTGGTGCTGGACTAGGATACTAATTCAGATCTCCTCATTTTCTCACTCGACCCTCTCGGAATCATATAGTTGAATCATTTCGTTGCTTTCTCCAAGACTGCCGACTCCTCTAGGTTTCCACGAAAGGCACGTTTATTGATTCGAATACAGGTCCAGCACAAAATATTCATAATTTCATTTGTCGCCCCTAGATAGAGCACACTGGACTACTAACAAAAAATTATTTTGAATGTCTCTTCGTGCTTTATGTATGCAAGCTAAGCTGTTGCAGTGGTCTTGGGGTAAAGCGCTTGAAAATCGGTGATCTGACTAGGTTTCGAACCCGCTACCCTTCAGTTACCATTCTTTCCATTCTTTTTTTTTTTTTTTTTTTTTTTTTTTTTTTTTTTTTTTTTTTTTTTGCTCTATGGGTAGTTCTGTTCATTACGGACGCTGATCATGTTTGTTCGTTTTTGTTCGTCGTGTTCTTGGCTCAGCTTTTTTATTGCAGAGGGCATTGAGACGTTAAAAATTATGGTGCTGGATTCTAATTCGGATCTCCTATTTTTCGCACTCGACCCTCTCGGAATCATATAGACTGCCGACTCCTCATACCAGACTGAACTACAGTAAAGCGTAGCCAGGTTTACCTAGTTAATATGAAAATTTCGAATGTTGGTAAGGCAACAAAATTAGAAGAAGTAAGGATGGTGAAATTAATAAAATATTTCGAAATGAAACATAAATCATTTCTTCCGTAGATATTAAATGCCAAATTAGTAATTAACCCTTTAACTATAGTGAACTTCTACAGACGTTCAATGTAATCGGACCTTGTAGAAGGTAGACTACTGTAAAAGCTAGGGAAAAGAAGTCCCCTCTGATGAACTTCCGTCTCTAATGACCACTCTGTCGACGGGACGTTAAACGCTAATCGCCGGCCGCGGTGGCCGAGGTGACTGAGGCGCTCCAGTCACGGTCAGCACGGCCACTACGGTCGGGGGTTCGAATCCCCCCTCGGGCATGGATATTTGTGCCGTCCTAGTTTGTAAGTAGTTCATAAGTAGTTTGTAAGTTTAGGGACTGATGACCCCATAGTTAAGTCCCATAAGCTTAATAAACATTTGAACATTTTAAACGCTAATCTTCCTTCTTGTTTTCGCGTGAACTGGTGCAGTCCTCTGGAGGGAAAGACTTTCCAAGGTAATTTCAAAACCAGTCCACCTCTGCAAGGCCATATTATTGTGGTATTTTAAGAAGTCAGCAGTTGTTACAGAACTAAACGTCGCTCTCTGCGAGACATTCAAGTAAAAGCCGATAAACAACTGCATCGGGTGACCATTTGATAAATACAGGACCTATTTTAAGGCGTTAATATCATTTCTCACTCTAAAACAAAATGAAAATGACTGCTTTCCAGCGAGTCAGTCATCGAAAGTGACATCTTTCCAACATTTCAGCGTATTGTAACAATTACATATCGATCATTATTGTCCGCGGTGGGCGTCAGATTAGAACTACGAACAAACTATACCAACTGCCATATACTATACAGTAATCCCATCTCACGCACTCTTAGGGCAACCTCTTCCTGTTTCTTTCGCACCTATCTGTTTCTGGGAGACTGGAAACTGGAGAGTTCATTCATCAGATGCTTTTCACTTTTATTTAAACAGCATCACCAGCAGTTACTCTGTAATCTTTACGAGTAGACCGTACTTATGGTCCCTTTCGATTTTATAGAATGAATTACATATTCTAAACATTACTTTCGCGACTTCTTTTTCTTGTCTCATATTCTTATCACAAATGCTTCTCCTGTCACTTATAAGCTTGAATCGAATTATCATTGAAATTGTTCAGATGCTTAATTTTTTCGCGGATGATCTATTTTTCAATCACTGGAAAAGATTTATTTGCACGGTTCGTCTGATTGGAAACTATGTGCTCGAAACTTATGAAATATGTTTGTGAAGTTTGCATTTTGTAATCAGGGTAATTCTATCTTTACATTTCTGCAGTTATGTGTTAGAGGTGGTGCCAACGAAAAAATTCGTAAGGAAAATAGTATTAAGGTATATAACATTAAGAAGTATTGTGCAGAAAATGTTAATAACGTCTCGTGATGCTATAGTTAAAGAAATCGATGAAGACTTATTCTTCTATGCTGGGTATATCTCTTCTCAGTCAACACAGTGGCAGGCTGCGCATCGCGCCTTCGAAGCCGCTGTCTCCGTCAGCACTAAGGCAACGCGAGGAACACAGACGCCCAGCAAACGTATTCTGCCTGTTGCTAGTCTAATGGAGAATTGGCAACATACCAGAGTACGCTTGGCAACTCTGTGAGCGGGGAGTTACTTCCTGGTAAGCACAGAATTAAGCTGATAAATTCACTTGATTTTTCATGTCATTTCCATTCAATAATCTGAGTGATTTTCACTTAAGGTGTGACATAAAGTTATTAATTCATATTTTTGGGTCCAGGAAATTCGTTCCACACGAAAATTGCAACCAATCTCTTCCTTTAAAGTTACGCCTGATCTGGTCTCCTAACTTGTCGGCCAGTAAGGAGGAACCAAATGCCCGAAGTCCTCGCTAGCCTTCGGGTAACGTAGTCGGCTGCGAAACGAACGTGCTCTCAACTTTCGATGCCAATCGTGGTGAGAGCAAATATTTTTAGCTCTTCTCTGACAGCGCTACAGGTATCCAGATTGAAAATCAATAGGGAATTCTTAACAAAACTAACCAGTCAAAAGGTGTTTAGCTTTTTCCAGGACGGCATTCTCTCATATACTCTGAAAGTGACTTACAATGCTCAGGTGGTTTACCGATTCCGTGCGTGTAGAGACCAATTCCTTTCGAGTTAAAGCTGTCGCCTAACCATGTTGAAGACAATTTGTCGAGAAATACATTTTCTTGACGGTTGGACAACTACTTCCGAAAATGAGTAAAAGTCTTAACATGAGACTAGTATAATTTCTGTGTCAGATGCTTGCTTATAGTTAATCATTTCATTGAACACCAAATTGTCTTAACTGCGTCTAATCGATATGCTAAGTGCAGTTTCCGTTACATTGACGTAGTAGTCTGGTGGATCACTTGTAGTTTAGAATCTGTCATGTGTGCGTTCGATTGCACCCTATAGATGTATATTTTTAACTGGCACGATCATGTCTACTTCACCTCTTGTAACACCAAGTGAAGAACGTCAAGTTGCGTCGTAGTTAACAATCCGTATTAAACCGAATTATTTCGCCATCAGCTCGGACAGAGCCGATTTATAGTTGCCAGTAACAGGCAGAATACACGGCAACCAGTAACTCTGTCGCTAGAAAGCTTTTCTTATATTACAAAACTTTATTCTATTTTATAAACCAAGGGTCCTTTAAGGTCATGTGTCTCGTATTGAATTTAACTTGAAACGTTAAAAATTATGGTGCTGGATTCTAATTCGGATCTCCTATTTTTCGCACTCGACCCTCTCGGAATCATATAGACTGCCGACTCCTCTAGGTCTCCACGAAAGGCACGTTTATGGATTCGAATCCAGGTCCAGCACAAAATATTCATAATTTCATTTGACGCCCTAGATAGAGCACACTGGACTACTAACAAAAAATTATTTTGAATGTCTCTTCGTGCCTTATCTACGCAAGCTAAGGTGTTGCGGTGGTCTTGGGGTAAAGCGCTTGAATGGTAACTGAAGGGTCGCGGGTTCGAAACCTAGTCAGATCACCGATTTTTTCAATCTGTGTTTTAACCCAGCATTCACGTCTCAACAATGTGTGTCATAAACTACACGTGGTTCGGATTCCACGTTAAACTGTAGGTCGCCTTTCCCGGTTGGATAATTGGGGCAGGTTAGGGACATGCAAGTCTCTGAAGTGGCGCACAGTTGGATGACGTACACCAGGACTCTGAGCCACACGAAATTATTATTATTATTATAACAACGATATGTGCTGTTGTTACTAGTCAGACACGCACGCATCGTCATTCCTGTTAACATTTGAGATTTAACGTCCATTCGTGCTTAGAAAGGACACCGGTAGGTTCGGGGTTCGATTCCCGGTGACGCATAACGTAATTATATTCTGATTACAGATTCAAACGTCCCGCTGCTGGTGAAATAATTAGACTACTAACATCTGAATTCACTTAGTTATCTTCCATTTAGATGCCGGGTATGTAACTCAAAATCAAATGTTTGTAAATCTATGGGACCAGACTACTGTGGTCATCAGTCCCTAGGCTTAGAACTACTTAATCTAACCTAAGGACAACACACACACACCCCTGACCGAGGAAGGACTCGAAACTCCGACAGGAGCAGCCTCGTATGTCAGTCCCACACAGCACTGAGTCTGGGAACTTGTGATTAGGGACATAACGGTGATTATTAAGTTCCTGGTTCTGTAACAAATAAGTAAATAAAAATATTTTAGAATTGGCATTTTATATGACTTGATTTGCGCATTTTGATATTTGTGAGGAAATCTCCGATATATTCACACATCTTTATGCTTCGTCAGCTGTGACAATCTTAGGCATAATCAAGTATCTATAAGACATGAATGCATTGCTTAGTTAGCTACGGCTACAGGTGGTTGGTTTGATTCCAGAACAAGGTAGTTTGTCATATCAATTCAAGTTCCAAGATGTGTATAATATTTGTTCAGGTATGAATGCGGAGAAAATGTTGGTGATACGCAGTTAATATTGAAGTTTCCATAGTGCGTTTTCTGCTGTTAATTGAGTTTTTATTATATGGTTAGTTCTACAATCGGTTAATAATAATCCGCTCGCAAGTGAAACGACGTTTCGCAATTGTGGGAAAACGATTTAGAGAACAAAAGTACTTCGAATTTCTACAGGACTTTAGGATTTCCGATACTATAGTAAAATCTGTTGTTTATAACAATATTAAATGTTGTTTAAGGATTAATTAATGTTTTATGTGACGGAGTTTGTTATATGAGACTGTAATAAGTGTGATAATACTTAAGATATGTCATTGTAATAAATTGGATTTAATAAACGTTAAGAACTTAATAACGTGTTTCCTTGTATTTGCAAAATCGTGGAGTTAATTTACAACTGGAGTGATTGTCATAAAGAGCAGTTGTCTGCAGTGGATCCATTATGAATAGTCGAACGACTATATCGCGGAGCGAGCAGAGCACCCGCAAGACACGTACGTTAGTTGTGTTGCATGCACATCAGGCGAAACCCAATTCAGGTCGTTCGGATATTTTTGCGCATGGTAGTACATTCTATGTTACAAGTCCATGAAAGTATAGGTAGGAATAGTGGCGGATTTACCAGTAGGTAGGAGCCTAGGACGTCAGACTCGAAGCAAAATATTTTAAACTGTAAGTAAGTGTAATAAAAGAAATTTAATTACGTTTACCGGATGCACATTTTCTGTAAGAAGTATGAACGTATACCTTACCCCACCTTATTAGTAGTATATATCACTATAATTTTATTAGCTCAGAAATATACTAAAAACTATTTCTTTTGGAATCTTAAACAAATAGTTGGGTTGTAACAATAATCCGTGGAGTGACACTTCGATCCCCTTGTTCACAGTCATACTAATCACAGAAAAAGATGGTATAATTAGGATAGTACACAAAACATAAATCTACAATTTCACTGACAAAAATTATAGTTACTATGGTTGTGAAATAGGGTATCGAATTGTAGAGCTTCGTAGGAATGACAAAATTTGAATATCTTGCTGCCGGCAAATGTGAAAATTCGTCACTGGATATGTATCTGACTTTACACTGCACGTACTGTAGCAGGATTGCAAAAACGAATAGCGCTCGCATCTGCAGCAAGTGTTATAAGGAGCATCCTGGTTTGCTTCTTTGATCATAGTGCATTCAACGTTGTGGAATGCACTATGATCGCAAAAAATGGGAAAACAAAGCCCTAGACTTACATCACCTTTTTTTACACTTGCAGTTCAATTTCATGTAAGATTCAAAATTCAAATTTTTGTACAGCTATGAGACTTAATTGCTTGGTTATTAGTCCCCAGCTTATAAGTTACTTAAACTAAGTTAAACTAACCTAAGGACAACACATACAACCATACCCGAGGGAGGACTCAAACGTCCGACGGCGAACGGCCGCACGCACAGCAGCACGGCGCCTCAGTGCGCACGGCTTATTCCACCGCGGGTCTGTAAGAAATGTAATGTTAAAACTATTTGTCAATTCAGGTCAGCCATTGATAATTCGTGGCGATGAAAAAAGAAAAAAAAAAGCGATTACAGGAAATACACGAATTGAACAAAGCAGAGAATGCAACTTAAGTGTAAAAAGTATTATGTACTTTCGGCGTGGCGAAATACGCTCTCCCATCATTGTATTTTGGCCTGAGTGTGTCCTTGAACGAACGAAAGCAACTGCGTAAAACACTTAACATTCACTCGTAAAATAATTCGGAATTCTTTGGGGCTTTGGGAGCCTCAGAGATGAGTAACTTCATTAAAATGCGTTACATATCTGCTTCTTTGTCCCCTCTTTTCAACCAAGTACGCACCCAACTTTTAATTCTTTGCTGTTGTGTTCTGACAAACACTGCCACAGCTCCAGCAACCATCTACAGTGAAAGCCTCATAAGCTGAATATCATCAGCTATGACACACACCCGATTGTAAACAATATTCGCGTATACAAAAGTACGGGCGACTTATCACACAGTTACTGCTGTCAATGGAAATTCCAGGTGTAAACGGAAATTTATTGAATAAACACAACCAAGCTTGTGTGGTCACACTTCATTGGTACGCGGTTAGTTTGCTTAGGGCACTGCAGCAGACCAAAATATTTCTTGTGAACTTTCGATCATAGTGTTAACTACGTGTTGGCGAAGGGGCGAGAGCAGACGTCCGGCAAAGCCTGCCGACCGCAAATGTCTTACTCCCTCCCCTCCCCCCCAAAAAAACATAATTGATGGAAAAAAAGTTTTGACCACGATCGAAACTTTATGGCGAATGACCACGTATGGATGAATTTGATCAAAATGTTAGTGTCATTTCACTAAGAATGGACGCGGAATAGCATTTTCTTCATATGACGCAAGAATTTCATGGTTAATCTGTGTAAAATTTACACGTTTTCCTCATCAGATTTGTAGGCCTAATGTTTTTCATACTCTTCAACTTCAGTATGGGACATAGACAACGGAATGATGATTGGGGTGGGGGATAGGGGGGGGGGGGGGGAAGTAACGACAGGGGTTCCAACCTTGTAGGGAAACCGAAACATGTGCTCTCTTTTGAGTCCAGTGGCAATGTATGGTATTGTTGCAATGTTGCACAACTCCTACACTTCTTAAAAACTATGTACGCCCGTTTTTCTCATATTTTTTTCTTTTAGGAAACGTACCTATGCTTTTAGTCGTACAACGTCCTGTTGCCCCGTGACGTAACGAAAACCGCCGCAAACCTCTTGACCATGGCAAGGGATTTCCTTCCTCCTGCAACTCTGCCGCGGCGGGGCGGCCGAGCACATTGAGGCACTAAGCTCCGATGCGCGAGGCCGCTTTCCGTCGGGGATTCGAATTCTCCCTCGGGCATGGATGTTTGTGCTGTCTTTAGTATAAGTTAGTTTATAAGTAGTTTGTAAATTTAGGACCGGATGAACCCACAGTGCAAAGTCCCACAAGCTTATCAAACATTTGATTTTGCAACTCTCTGGCGGGTGTCTCAGCCCATTATACCTGTGGCAGCAGCGAGTACACGCCTGACCCTGACACCACGCAACAAGCTCGCCAGTGCTGCGAGGCCAACGAGAAAGACAGGCCGTGGCGCGCACGTCGTGTCACTAGATGAAGGTAGTCCTGAGCCGGCGCGATCGCTAGCTGAGTGGCCGGCTGCTGGGGCACAGCACACTGCCTCATAGCGGCCAGCCACTCAGCTAGCGATCGCGCCGGCTCAGGACTACCTTCATCTAGTGACACGACGTGCGCGCCACGGCCTGTCTTTCTCGTTGGTCTCGGGGTTGCTGCTGGCCTGCAAACACCCTAGCCAAAAGCAGCTCCCAGAGCTTCACTTGGTGGCAACTGTCCTCATGCTTCTCCCAGCATTCTTTCTTGTCGGGTATGTTCTGCCACCCAATATTAATATTTCAACAGCAGTCATAATATTCCATTTCATACGCAAATTACCTACCAGATTACCTAAGTGGTGTTGTTAGCCTAACAATTTATAATAATCAACAACCTAGAGAAGACGTTGACTGAGTGCTCTAAGCGGTTGAAGCTTGTTTTCTCGATTCCCATTATGTCAGTCGAAGCAGAAAGGTACTTTTCAACTCTGAAAAGCATAAAATCATTTTTATATAACTCTATGCTCCAATAAAAACTGTCAGCATATGCAATGCTTTCCATTGACAGAGATCTGGTGATGGAGATCACAGACTTTAATCAGTGGGAGACTAATAAATTTGCATCAATACAAAATAGGACACATTTTCAGCACATATAAATTAAGAATAAGTTTACTTATAATGTATAATACGACTCTTATTTCCAGTTTTTTAAATGATAAATGAATTTCATTTCTCCCAGAAATGTAGGTCATTACGTAATGATTATTGATAAATTATAGCAAGCACAGATATTTTTTTCTGTCACTGGCATATCTCTAACTTTTTATAAGAGCGTAAACTGAATTTTCAAAAATTGAATTTTATGACCTTCATACACCACGAATTCTAGGGATGTTTATATCACGACAAACTGCAAGAGGACAGGCGCTGAGATAAGCAATTTTCTCCCTTAGAAGCGTCTTATATAAACATGTAACACTGAAATTTGTGTGCAACACCGAGCTTGAGGTATCATGGTCGTCATTTTTGTTGCACAAGGACGTCAGGGTCAGATGAGACTTGAAACCCACTTCCTGAAGCTAGTACAGAACAACGGTTTTTGCAACAAACATTGTACGGTGCACACACTAGGCGCGATCCAGTTAGAATGTTGGGTGTCCGTCCGTGCTGTGTTAAGCCCTACACGACGTACTTTCTTGTCTCAATTGACTACTCGTGCTGTTCCTGTACTGCGTCTCGCCGGTCTCAAGCAGTTTTCGTTTGGACGTAAACACCAAAACTGTAGAATGAAACTTCACTCTGCAGCGGAGTGTGCGCTGATATGAAACTTCCTGGCAGATTAAAATTGTGTGCCGGAACCGGGACTCGAACCTGGGACCTTTGCCTTTCGCGGGCAAGCGCGGGCAAGCGGGCAAGCGCGTAGGAGGCGAGGTACTGGCAGAAGTAGAGTTGTGGGGCGGCATCGTGAGTCGTGTCGGGATAGCACAGTCGGTAGTGCGCTTGCCCGCGAAAGGCAAAGATCCCAGGTTCGATTCCCGGTTCCGGCACACAATTTTAATCTGCCAGGAAGTACCAAAACTGTAGTTTCGCAACTGAATCAAAAAGTAAGGTCATGAGGGCACTTTTTAGTAGGAGCAGTAAAAGGATAGTTGAGTTTGTTAATGAGAAAAGGGTAATTTTTAGCTGATGTTCTCCTCAAATGTCGTGTAATAAATTTTGTACACAATTGAGAACCTAAATAATAGGAAAACAGTCATTCAAGCTTTGGAAAACTTGCACATTTATTTGACGAAGAAAAATTTTACTGGTAAACACATGAAACAATATCAAAGATGCAGTAAAAAGAGACTATTTACTTTAGTTTTCATGTCTTGTTTTCGTGCTAACAGTTAAAATAACATTGAAAATAATTTTCTCATGTAATAATTATGACTCTTCTGTTGAAATAATTTTCCGGTGAAACATGTTTATATATTTACGCTCGAGTAGGTTTTTTCCCCCATAAAAAGAAAACTTTTTCTCCTTGCAGGTATTTCGTCTATCTTTAGGAGAAAACTAGTAGGAAAAAAAAGGAAAAAAATGGTTCTGCTGCAACTTTTTCGGTGTGATGAAAACACAAAGCAAACAACAGAATAACGTTAAAGATGTGAAAGAATTTCTGTAATATGAACGCTCTCGACCAGAATAGATTAACCTCTGACGTTAGCAGACACCACTACTGTTACTAGCTTCTGCGCAATCTGCAGTACACTGGAAAATTTAGAACTCCACACTCGGTACAATCTAGAGATCATTGACGTCGTAGACGCACTCGCTTGGGGTTGGCTGCCGATTTACACGCAGGCACGAAAGGCGCACGCGCTGCAAGCAGTCAAAACGGGCCTTTTAGTGTTCCCTCGCGGCTCGCCCTACGCCGGCGCCCCAGGCAGATAAGCCGCTATCTGCTATCTGCTATCGCCACCAGACTGTTTGCCCTGCGCTACGCCCACACCTGTCTGCTTCTGTCCTCATGACGCGGCCAACGGCTTTTCGCTCGCTCTGCGTATAGCGGTACAGACAAAAGGAAATCCACAGCTCTACAAATATTATCGCTAAACACCACGACACCAAATGCTCGAACGCTATGCGTTGTAACCACAAACTGTCCCCGAAAGGTCTCCAGAGGTTTCCTTGTTACCTGTCTCAGCCGTACATCTAAAAAATTCCCATGTGAGTTTCCCGCTGACCAAGCTAACAATTCGTTTTTCACCTCGTAAGAGCACTAGGTAAAGCTATTCGTGAGTAGAGAGTGGGTGAATCCGAATGATACGAACTACTTCAACCATAGCATAGTTTCATTTAGGGGGCACTAATATATTCATCTTGAGGTTTGAAAAGCTCTTCAATCTCCGTGTTTGCTTACTAATAAATTTGCTTTATAGGTAAGGTCCGCCTTGAGCAAACACAAATGTTTTTAGTTTCTCCCATACATGTTTCGCTGGTGTTGCAGCAGCATCAATGGGATGTTTAGAATTGGTTGTCAAATGTGAAATAGTTTTGCTCTGTTATTAGTTTTAGGATGTTGGTTATTTCTTTTATGTGTGATTTGGGAGTGTCTGTCTGTTGTTGTAATTGTTGTTTGATGATGTTGATGGTTTCTGTGGTGGGGATATTGGTGAACATGGATGTGATGTCAAATGATGTGAGGGTGGCTGTTGAGGGTATGTTGATGTGTTTGATTTTTTTGTATTAGCTCTGAGGTGTTTAGTATGCTTCTGTTGTTAGTGAATACATAGTGTTCTTGTAGGTACGAGTGTATTTCTCTGGCTAGGAAGTATGTGAGTGCATTCCTGAAGTTCACAACAGGACGTACAGGGATGTGTTCTTTGTGGATCTTTGGTAGGCAGTTTAAGGTAGGTTCTTTGGGGTTCTTTTGTTTTAGCCATTTTATTTTTTGTTTTTGGAAGACGTGTGTGATGGATTTTAGAAGAGTCTGAGTATTTTTGTGAAATCTTTGTGTTGGGTCACTGGTTAGTTTGTGTATGTTGTTGTCTTATATGAATGTTAATGTTTTGTTTCTGTAATCATCTTGTTTCATTATGACCATGGTGGTTATTTAATACATGGACGCCAACAGTTTTTAGCTAATTGATATCTCCTTGTATAAACATCTATTGTAACATACAATCTGCCATTTGTCAAGACGTAAAGACGTCAAGAGAATGTTTCATTTACAATACATACTCCGCAAGCCATGTAATGGTGATTGACGTAGGATATCTCGTACCAGCATTTTATCATTTCCTTCTGTCTCAGTCGTAAAAACGGCAGTCTGTACACATCTCTAAAAGCTCTAATTTTTCATATCTTCCCAGTCCTTACGGGAAATGTACTTTAGGGCCATCAGAATCTTTCTGAAGTTAGCTTCAAACGCAGATTATCTAGTTCAGATTATAAAGAATCCAACGGTCAATCTATTTTGCTCAGTATATCTTCAGGACCATGCCTTATAAAAACACTGTGGTGTTCAAAACTATCTTCGGATTGAAACTTACTGGCAGATTAAAATTGTGTGCCGGAACCGGGACTCGAACCTGGGACCTTTGCCTTTCGCGGGCAAGCGCTCTACCACTGAGCTACCCCGACACGACTCACGATGCCGCCTCACAACTTTACTTCCGCCAGTACCTCGCCTCCTACTTTCCAAACTTCACAGAAGTTCTCCTGCGAAACTTGCAAGACTAGCACTCCTGGAAGAAAGGATATGGTGGAGACATGGCTTAGCCACAGCACACACTCCGCTGCAGAGTGAAAGTTTCATTCTGGTATCTTCGGATTTTTCATAAGCAATCATTATGCAAAGGAACGTTAGGCCTTGATTGCAAGTAATTATTATTTGATTTCACTGACTGATCAGTCCGTTCTTGACAGAATATTTTATTCATGTTGAATGAAACACACGAGATAACTGCATAGTGTTATGTAAATTTATTGTTTTCCATAACAGGTTTTCGGATGTTACGCCGTCACTAGGTAAACACTACAGAGATATAGCGATGCAGCTGGGAGTTTACATTCAAAGATCTTAACTTTCTGTGTAGATAACACATGTACATTACTTTTCAAATAAGATTAGTATGACAATAGACATTGGTCAAATATGACGAGATTAACATTCATAAAATATGACAGGATATAAAGTAAAACAGTTTCTCTAAGAAAATAAACTGTACAATAGAAGTTGGCTGAACAAAGTTTAAGATGTCAAACATTTCGTACATAGAAGGGTGAGAATAAACTGAATCAAGCATATGTGAATATGTAGGAAAAGATTTTAAATGGTTAAATTATAGTTACTGTCTTAAATGTGCAATTTATTAACAACCTAATAAATTGCACTTGGTGTCTGGTAAGTAGCTACACTTCTGTGATCACAGAAAGTAATTAGGCTACGGATCTGTATTAGGGACTTGAGATACCTCAATAGGAGTGGGTAGTTTACGTGGCCTGGATAGTTTCTGCAGACAGAAGTGGCGTGAATGGAAATTGTCTGGTCATTTACTAAAAGGTCCGGGGAGGCTGACATTTGTTTATCAATTTCTAATATCTAAAAGCAGTTCATTTTCTTTCCTTTCTGGATATGGTAAAGGACGTCATATGTTTCCTTGTACCTGTGGCCTTTTACCAGGTGGTCTGCAAATAAACTCGTCACATTTTACCAATGTTTATTGCCATACTATTCTTCTTTGAAAATTAATGTACATGTGTTAACTGCACAGCAACTTAAGATCTTTGAAGTAAACTCCCAGCTGCATCGCTATATCTCTGTAGTGTCTACCTGATGATGGCGTAACAGCCGAAAACCGGTTGATGAAAACAATAAATTTGCCGAATACTACGCAGCTATCTCGTGTGTTTCATTCATAATAACTATTATTTACTTAATATACCCGTTTCAACGATTTTTATGAAAATGAACATCAGATGGGAACATTTGGGGCTTTGTACAATAAGTATCTCGTTATAATAAAATAATATAAAAAGGTCTCCTTGTAAAAATATTGTACGGTATACCTTTGAGAACATGGTATACGCGACAACAGATATTTGGTCTCTATCCTAGTGAAAGAACAAATCTTGAGGTTTGCGTATTACAATTCTATATTCGCAACGTATGCTGGATAATCACAGACTTTGGATTCCTTACTTTATTTCCTTTTCAACCTTTTCAGGATGATAAACATCAGTATAGTAAAACAAAAATTTTAACTCCAGTCTCCAGTTTCTGGGATTCACTTATTAAAGAATCGGTGGAAATTCGTCTTGCCGACAATCTTATAAATCGTGACAACAGCTTTCAGCTCGACAAAAATTGGAATCCTGTGATTAATATCATCCAATCACAGCGTAATCGACGCCATCAATCGATTATCAATGATTAGAAGACTTTTTCTCTTCCACCATCGAGGGCAGCACATACAACTCGGCTGTATCGCACATGACACCATATAACTCATGCGCAAAACATTAGCAGCATTTTTGGCATGCGCAAAAACTACTATAAATACCGCGACTGCACCTGGGCTCTTCAGTACTCGCTACACACCTGAAGATGGCCGGACTTTTCCAGGCCGAAATATCGTGTCAGAATGACGACGGGATCCGGCCGCACGCCCGAAAGTTACTGGATGAAGTATAACGTAAATCGGTATCTTGCGTATAAATCACATAACATACAACTAAATTAATAAAAACAATTCAAAAGCCGGCCGCTGTGGCCGCGGGGACTGAGGCGCTCCAGTCACGGTCTGCACGGCCACTACGGTCGGGGGTTCGAATACCCCTTGGGCATGGATATTTGTGCCGTCCTTAGTATAAGCTAGTTGATAAGCAGATTGTAAGTTTAGGGACTGATAACCCCGTAGTTAAGTCCCATAAGCTTAACAAACATTTGAACATCTTTGAATAATTCAAAAGTAAATTACCTTGTGTCAATAACATTTAACCTTGTACTACCTAATAAGTTCCAATCTTATCCATTTTTCCTATGCTTAAATCTGCTTTTCGTTCCCTGTACGATTAACTTCAATCTTTTAGAATTGTCAGAGGCGTGCCGTTAATTAACTTTTAAACATTGCGTATTTGAAATAAAACTGAAACCACTTGCTTTCTCTTGTTACCGTCGTAATTACGAAAGATTTAATTCTTAGTGCATTCAATTTTCTGTTATCTATTGCATTTGCTGTTTTTATCTATGTTTCATTTTGTAAAGCCGGCCGCTTTGGCCGAGGGGACTGAGGCGCTCCAGTCACGGTCTGCACGGCCACTACGATCGGGGTTTCGAAACCCCCCCCCCCCCCGGGCATGGATGTTTGTGCCGTCTTTAGTTGTAGCTAGTACATAATTAGTTGTAAGTTTAGGGACTGATGACCACGTAGTTAAGTCCCATAAGCTACAAACATATGATTTGAACATTTTGTGGATTTCAAAATAAACAAAAGGAAGGAATGTTTCCAGAATGAAACTTTCACTCTGCAGCGGAGTGTGCGCTGATATGAAACTTCCTGGCAGATTAAAATTGTGTGCCGAAACCGGGACTCGAACCTGAGACCTTTGCCTTTCGCGGGCAAGCGCACTACCGACTGTGCTATCCCGACACGACACGGTAGTGCGCTCGCCCGCGAAAGGCAAAGGTCCCAGGTTCGAGTCCCGATATCGGCACACAATTTTAATCTGCCAGGAAGTTTCAAAAGGAAGGAATATTAGGGTTTAAGGAGCCGTCGCCATCGTGTTCATTAGAGACAGAACATAAGCTCGGATAGTTTTGGTCAGGGATGTAAAAGGGAATCGGCCGTGCTCTTTCAAAGCAACCAGCCCGCTATTTACTGAAGCGCAAGATAAACAATATGTTTCGAAACATGATTCAAATAAGATCCATCGACATGTATATTTTCTTCATCCTCGACTGGTGAGTTAAGAACGCATTAGGCTACACAAAATAAGGTGTCCATAAAATCAAGTTACTAACAGAGTGAACATTTCTGAAATTTTTCGTTCTTGATAATAATCTCGTTAACCATGTAATAGCTGTTCTTCACTGCAGGTACACAACTAAGTTACATTTCGTATTACAGATACATTCGATGTAGACAGGCTGTCTCTCAATTCCCGATAGACACTCCGAAGTTCGTAGTACGAACGCCGAGACGTACAACGTTTATCACCTGACACACTGTAGATGATTCGCAGTTATGTACATAACTCAACCTAATTCGTATTCGGTATTACTGCATACATATCTGAAATGCGAAATTACCTGCTCGACCTGTTCTCGTAGTTCCCCAGAGTTGTGGTATGAGCAGTCACAGTGACAGTGTGGTCCCATCATACTCTAGCGATTTTCGTGTTCTGCATGCTTCTGGAGAGAAAGGTGGGTATGAATAGAAGAACTTATCCAGCCTTCATTAATGTACAAAACCGTTTGACAACATTAACTGGGAGCTACACTTTGCAAACATGAAAAAATTAGAATTTGCCTGAGTCAGAACTAAAAAGGACAAATATCAACAAAGTAGAAGCAGAGAACGAAATAGAAAAGAACAAGGCTGTCCCGTATGTCCGTATTTATTTAACATCTGCATGGATACTCTGCAAATCGCGTTTAAGTGCCTCGCGGAGGGTACATCGAACCACCTTTATATTATTTATCTCCCATTCCATTCTCGAATACCGCGCGGGAACAAGGAACACCTGAATCTCTCCGTTCCAGCTATCATTTCTAGTATTTTATTCTGATAATCTTCTGTACCTATGTATGTGGCAGCCAAGAATATATTTTCGCATTCGGAGGAGAATGCTGGCGAATGGAGATTCGTAAGTAGCCCACGCCGCAGCGATAAGCGCTGTTGTTGTAATGATTACCATCCTAGATCCTGTATCATTTCCGTAACGCAGTCTCCCCTGTATCGTGGCACTACGAAACGAGATGTCCTTCTTTGGACTCGTTCGATGTCCTCCGTCAAACCCACCTGATAAGGATCCCACACTGGGCTGCAATACTCCAAAAATGGACGGACAAGCGTAGTGTATGCAGTTTCTTTTGTAGTTTTAAGGTTTCTGCCAATAAAACGCAGTCTCTGGTTCGCATTTCCCACGACATTATCTACATGCTCGTTGAAGTTTAAGTCTGAAGTAATAGTAATTCCTAGGTATTTTGTGGAGTTTACGGCCTTCATTTTTGATTGATTGATCATGTAAATAATGCTTAACGGATTTCTTTTCGTACTCATGTGCACGACTTCACACTTCTCATATTTACAGTCAACTGCCAATTTTTACACCGTAATGATATCTTATTTATATCGTTCTGCAGTTGGTTTTGATCTTCAGATGATTTTACTAGACGGTAAATGACGGCGACATCTGCAAACAATCTAAGAGAACTACTTAAATTTCCCCCCAAATCGTTTATGTAAATAACGAACAGCAGAGGACCAATAACACTACCCTGAGGAACGTCAGATATCACTTCTGTTTTATTCGATGCCTTAAAATCGATTACTACAAACTGTGTCCTCTCTGACAGGATATCCCCTATCCAGTCGCAAATCTGGGGCGATATACCATAACGACGGAATTTGATTAAAAGTCGCTTGTGAGATACTGTGTCAAAAGCCTTCTGGAAATCAAAAAATACGGAATCACTTTGAAAACCCTTGTCGATAACACTCATCACATCGTGCAAGTAAAGAACTAGTTGTGTTTCGCATGAATGATATTTTCTAAATAAGTGTTGACCTTCGGTCAATAGACCATTCTGTTCGAAATAATTCATAACATTTAAATACAGGATATGTTCCAAAATCCTGTTGCAAATTGACGTCATTGAAATAGGCCTGTAGTTTAATGGGTTACACCTACTGCCTTTCTTCCATATAAGTGTGATCTGTGCAATTTTACAATCTTTTGGTACAGATCCTTCTTTAAGGGAGCGGTTGTATATGACTGTTAAGTAAGGAGCTGTCGCTTCAGCATAATCAGATAGAAATCTAATGGGCATATGGTCTGGACCAGAAGACTTGTTCTTGTTAAGTGATTTAACTGATTTAAAATGTTAATAGAGAAAGGTATTCTGATTACAAAGGAGAAGACAAAGTGAATAAAAGCAATAGGAACGGATAAACAGTATAAGTTCTGCTGATTACATCGTGACGGTTGCAGAGCACAAAACAGAAATGAATTCAAGTCCTGTCAGACACAGGGGAAAGAGAAGTGTCATGTACCGGTGGTTCGCCTGACGAGCGGACAACCCGCAATGCAGGGAACCAGCGCATGGATGCATAACAGTGAGGCGTTCCACAGCGGCGGTTCCGGAGTCACCAGAGGACGTAACCAGTACCGCCAGAGAGCGCACTAAACCGGCACTATTTTCCTCTGCTGCACAGTCTCGTGAGACCAGATCGAGACTGCCCCGTATCACCGCGCACTGACTATTTAGAGGGGCGCAGTGCAACACAACGCCAGTTCTTCGCCGACTGCCTACGAGAACCACAGCTGAGGGATCGCGACCGACGCCTCCAGGGAAGAGTCCCTGCCAGCGACGCCGCGCCTCCAGGACTTCCCGCAATGGAATACATAACCCGGATCCGTCTCCCTGGCCGTTCTCTCAAGGCGTCGTCATCTCCCTGGCTTATATCTAATTGGAGAAAGAGAAAACTTTTAGTTGCTGTTTGTTGTTTTTCCCTTAGTTTCCGAAGTTTGTTTTGGTTTGTCAATAAACACAAGAAGCAAGGTCAGTCGTATCGGGAATGGATCGGTATCCTCCAGGGCTTGTCAAGGGACTGCCGCTTTCGATGAGCCAACAATCGTATGCGGCATCGCTCGTCAGGGATATGATCTTGGTTCATGCCCCCGACAAGGGCCTCCGGAAGAACTTACTAAAGCTTTGGGAACGCTCCTTAATCAAGTGGCAAAACAGGGCACAGGGCCGTAGTTTGTCGTGATTCCTCCAGGATGCAAGTTGACTGTACTCAGGTCGATCCTGCTTCAGACGAGGACGGAGGCACGGCTTATCAGGAGGTTCTCCATGTCCATGCAGTGCTTCCTGTTCACGATAAACGGGTAACCCTGTCGGTGTTGGTCAATGGCCGCTCAGTCGACTTCCAGGTAGATACTGGGTCTACCTCTTCTATCATTGTGTGGAAAACTTACCAACGCTTGGGCTCTCCCCCTCTTCAACCATTCACCCACAACCTTCGAAGTTACAGCAATGACTTAGTGATGGTTAAAGGCCAGTTTACGGCACTCATCAAACATGGCACCATAACTTGCAGGATGCATCTCCTTGTCGTGGATACACTGGAAGCAGCAAACTTGCTGGCACTTGACCTTTTTGATTCCTTGGAGCTGGTAGTCAACGATACCACTAGGTGCATCCAGCCAGGATCTGCCAGTTCCTATCTCCAGAATCTTCACATAAAGTATCATTCCCTGTTCGCACCTTCTACTTGAGGCATACATTATGCTCTTTCCAACAGCCATACCCCGGTTCTTCAAAGCCTGGCCTGTACCATTTGCTCTTCGTGACAAATTGCAGACAGAGCTCCAGCGTTTGCAACGCCCTTAGTATTGATAGACAAACCGGATGTTTCCATCCATGTATGTGGTGATTTCAGAAAAACCATCAATGCCTAGTCGATTGTTTGTACGTACCCCATTCCCAAGGTCGACGAGATCCTCACTAACCTCAATAGGGGCAAACTCTTCGCGAAAATCGACCTCAAGGACGTATATTTAAAGCTTCCTTTAGACGAGGCGTCCCTCAACTTGCTGATTAACAACACTCCTTTTTGTCTTTTCCGCTATAATAGGGCACTTTGGGATTGCGAGTACCCCAGTGATTCTCCAGAGGTTGCTCAAACTCTTACAAGGGACGTGCCTTGTACTGCCAACTACCTGGATGACATCATCATTGTTGCCGGACAGTCCGCTCAACACTTAGTGGATAACCTGGACATCCTTTTTTCTGTTCTCCTAACAGAAAACCTTCACTGCAATTTGGAAAACTGTCAATTTTTCTCCCTCAAGTAGAATACTCAGGCCACGACCTCAGTGCCACAGGTATTCGGTCGCTGGCTCATCATGTCCAAGCCATGCAGGATTTATCATCCCCTTCAGACGTCAAACAGCTGCAATCTTTATTGGCCTACCTGAATTATTACAGGAAATTCATTCCACATACCTCAACCATCACAGCCCCCTTGTACCGTCTCTTAAGCAATAATGTGATGTGGAATTGGGACACTGCATGTGAAACTGCCTTCCGCAATCTCAAGCAGGCAATGCTTCAGCCCACATGTCTTACAACCTTTGATACATCACTCCCTGTGATGGTTGTGGCAGATGCCTCTGATTATGGTGTGGGTGCATTCCTTTTGCACAGGGTCGATGGGCTGGAACGACCAGTTCCCTTCATCTCCAAAAAATTGACACCTGCACTGTGCAATTATGGGCAAATTACAAGGAGGCCTTGGCCATAGTCTTCACTTTAAAAAAGTTCCATGACTATGTTTATGGTCGTCATTTTACCATCTTGACCGAACACAAACCCCTGCTGCCTCTCTTTCAGTGTGATGCAAACATCCCTACCAAAACGGCTAGACACCTCCAACGGTGGGTCTTATTTAAGACTAATTACTCTTATGATATTCAGTATCGCTCGACGACCAACCATGACAATACCGATCTCCTCTCCTCGCTACCATTAGGTCAGAATCCTTCATTCGACTCTGGCCCAGAAGAGTGCTGCTACTTAGTCGCAGAAACAGTACACACTCTCACGACCCCTTCCCATTGACAAAGCACTAGTAGCCAAGCAGTCTACAGAGGACCCAGTCCTGCACGAGATCATATGGCTGGTTCATCAGGGCTGGCCGTCGGAACAACGGCAGCTTACTGCAAGGATTCAAAATTATTGGCGTCGACAGCACGAATTCTCCGTTCATGATGGCGTTCTTGTCATCCAGAGCGAAAACCACCGACCATGGCTGTCATTCTTCCCTCCCTACAACACAAGGTCCTCAGCCTGGGGAGTCATGCTCACAAAACGCCTCACACGTCAACATGTCTACAGGAAGGGGATCAACTTGGATATTGCCTCTATGGTAGCAGCCTGCCCTTCCTTCCAAAGCAAACAAACTGCTGCTGCACGTCGGTACTTTCCATGGCCAGAGGCATCAACACCCTAGTCCAGGCTCCATTTGGACTTCGCAGGCCCCTTTCTGGGCTCCTCATGGTTTATTCGATGCTGGCTCTGGGTTCCCATACATCTCATGGAAGTCCTCCACATCATCGACCCACATCATCAAGGCGCTCACTCGCATCTTCACCACTGAAGGCCTACCAGAGACAAATGTGACCAACAATGGTCCTCAATTGTCTGTAGAATTCACGGCCTTCTGTGCATCCAATGTTATTACCCTGGTATACAAACCGCCTTTCCACAGCGCGTCCAATGCACTGGCGGAGCAGTTCGTATAAGTTTCAAGAATCAAATGTTGAAGCTCTCCACACACCACTCACTGGACAATGCTGTGTCCATCTTTTTGGGCTCTTACAGGACAACTCCACAAGAGGGAACCAGCCAGGTGGAGCGGCTCCATGGACGCACACAGCGTTCGCTCCTCTCCCTCCTCCATCCACAACGACCTGTAGAGCACACTGAGCGAGGTCAGCGACACTGGTTCACGATGCTGTCTGGGTCCTGATGTTCTCCCGCCGCGGCCGCCATTGGGGTCCGGTGGTGGTCACAAAACTACTGGGAAGAGGAATGGTGGAGGTTCAATTTTTAGATGGCTCCCTTTGCCACAAGCATCTGAACCAGAAGCCGACAGTTGACGACTGCCGTTGACGCACCACCTCTTGTTGTTGTAGGCCCATTGACCAGGCAGCTGGGAGGCTCTGCAAGACCAACCCCTTCTATAGCCTCTCCAATATCAATGGACGAGGGTGAGCAGCCAATTCCTGCACCCTGGCCAATAACGATGGATGTCGACCACACCCTCTGGCAAACTACACACTGCTAGGCTCATCCAATGCTATGGACGTCAATCCAGACTCCCACTCTGACCTCCATCTGGTTCATCTCAGTGGGGGAGGGATGTCATGTACCGGTGGTTTGCCTGACGAGGGGACAACCCGCAATGTAGGTTAGCAGTGCATGCATACCAGTGAGGCGCCCCAGAGCAGCGGTTCTGGAGTCACCAGAGGACGCGACGAGCACCACCAGAGAGCGCACTAAACCAGGACTGTTTTCCTCCGCACAGTCACGTGAGACCAGCCCGAGTCTGCCCCGTATCACTGTGCGCAGACTATTATGGGGGCGCAGTGCAACACGACGGCAGTTCTCCGCCCACCGCCTACGAGAACCACAACCGAGGGATCGCGAACGACGCCTCCGGGTAAGAGTCCCTGCCAGCGACGTCGCGCCTCCAGGACTTCCCGCAACGGAATACGTCGTTTGCCTCCGTCTCTCTGGCCGTTCTCTCAAGGCTGTCGACATCTCTGTGACTTATACCAAATTAGTGAAGAAGAAAACTTTTAGTTGCTGTTTGTTGGTTTTCCTTTAGTTTCAGAAGTCCGTTAGTTTGTTTTTGTCTTGTCTATAAACATAATTTCCGTATCAGACAGTGTCTTTCAGTTATTATCTCCGAGGCGAGATATAGTGATAAGCAATTAATGGTGGTGTGGAAAAAAATCTAGGCGAAATTAAATCGATCTAAAAGTTTATGACATCAGAATTGACCAACTGAAACAATTTCGTTGTTGTTGTTATGGTCTTCAGTCCGGAGACTGTCTTGATGCAGCTCTCCACCCTACTCTATCCCGAGCAAGCCTTTTCATCTCCTCATAAGAACGGCAACCCACATCCACTTGAATCTGCTTACTATACGAGTCTCTTGGTCTCCCTCTGCGATTTTTACCCCACACACTTCCCTCCAATGTTAAATTTACGATTCCTCGATGTCTAAGAATGTGTCCTACCAAGAGATCCCTTCTTTTTGTTATCTCGATAATACAGTCACAAGGACAACTGATGATTAATGGGGAGAAGGGAAGGAGTGTACTGGAAATACAGGCGTTTAAGAATGAAGGTATAGATTTTGACGTGAGAACGTGTGAATTTTGAGAAGATGTACTTCATCTGTAAAGGAGACCGCGTATAAAATGCTTGTACGACCACGTCTTGAGTAGTTTCGAGTAAGAGTTTGGGACCCGCAGCAGATCACTTTAAAGGAAGACATACAACCAGTTCAGAGACGACCAGCTAGGTTCGTTACTGGTAGGTTCGACCAATGCGCGAGTGTCACGGAAATGCTCCGGCAACTCAATTGGAAATCGCTGGAGGAAAGACGACGTTGGCTTTACGAGAAATTCTGATGGGGAAATTTAGAGAGCCGGATTTTGAAGCTGGGTGTAGAACGATCTTCCTGCCGCCGACTTACATTTCGCGTAATGATCACAAAGACAAGATAAGAGAAATTAGGGCTCGTACGGGAGCATATAGAAATTCTTTTTTTCCATGTTCTGCTTGGGAGTAGAATAGGAAAGGAAATGCCTAGTAGTGGTACAGTGTACCATGCGCCACGCATCTTACGGTGGATTGCGGAGTATGTGTGTAGATGTAGATGTGAAACTTCTATGGAAGTGAATGTGAATTGAAAAGAAAATGTAACTGTTGACGTGTGGTAAATGACAAGAACGAGCTGGAGAGGAAGAAACAACCTGTAAGTCTTAAGGGAAGTAAACGAAGAGAGAAAATTATTAAATAAAATGAAAAAGCGAAGAACAAAATTTATTGGTCACGTTATCAAACGCAACAACTTCATTCATAATGTTCTTGAAGAGAAAGTGGTGGGATAGAAAAGAAGAGGGCTGCCTAGCATTAAATATTTGGAAGACAATAAGCTGCAGATAGACTATGAGAGATATACGAATCTGAAAACAATAGCGAATGATATGAGAGAGAGGCTGCATTGAGAACGCATCAGGCTTTAGAATATGACTGAATAGTCCCTTGCGCTCCAGTGTTTCATGCCATACCTCCCATCGTTCCCTTGACCTCCTTCTTTCATTCCCCCTCTCCTTCAACCCCTTCCCCCTGTCTCTCTCTCTCCTTCTCTCGCTGTATGTGTCAGCAGTTAGTGTGTGTGTGTGTAAGAGAGAGAAAGAGAGAGAGAGAGAGAGACCTGCTGTTAAGGTTAATGACAGGATTGTCGTTTAATTCTGAATTTGCAAAATACCGTGAGTTCTCATAGTGCTACAACAGGCTATTATCCTAGTATCGAAGTTTAAAGTACCCAGTTTAGACAATCCCACGCTCTTTGCTTCGAGACAAACATTTACCTGACCTGAAATCCATTAACTAATTCTCTTTTGGAAGAGCAAATGCACAAAGCAGGTAGATTTATGATGGATTTCAGACAGTATTTCATTGCATAACAGCCATTGTGAAAGCTACGCAAACTCGAAAGAGCAAACGAGTTGTTAACACGCTGGGACTATATTACAAAGGCTCTTCATCGGATGTGCTGCCAGTTAACAAATACACCTCTGCACTTACGAGTGGTGTAAACGACGTATTGACAGCTTCCTAACACCACGCGCTGTCATAAGTGTCTTGCAAAGACCCGAGCGGAACTTGCGTCTGTGTGGTCACAAAAGACAGTAATTTATGGAATCTGCAGCAAATTGGCGGATTTTTTATGTTTGTTCAAAAGACTCACAGATCAAAATGGAACGTCTACATCTACATCTACATACATACTACGCAATTCACCGTAAGGTGCGTGGCGGAGGGTACACTTTACCACTACTAGGCATTTCCTTTCCTATTCCACTCCCAAATTGAACGAGGAAAAAAAGAATGCCTATATGCCTCCGTACGAGCCCTTATTTCTCTTATCTTGTCTTCGTGATCTTTTCGCGAAATGTAAGTAGGCGGCAGCAAGATCGTACTACACTCAGCTTCAAATTCCGGCCTTCTAAATTTACTTAACAGAAATTCACGAAAAGAACGTCGTCTTTCTTCCAGCGATCCCCAATTGAGTTGCCGGAGCATTTCCGTGACACTCGCGCATTGGTCGAACCTACCGGTAACAAATCTAGCTGCTCGTCTCTGAACCGCCTCTATGTCTTCCTTTAAACTGATCTGCTGCGGATCCCAAACACTTGAGCAATACTCAAGACGTGGTCGTACAAGCGTTTTATACGCGGTCTCCTTTACAGGTAAAGTACATCTTCCCAAAATTCTCCCAATAAACCGAAGTCGGCTGTCCACCTTACTCACAACTGTCCTTACATGCTCGTTCCATTTCATATCGCTCTGCAATGTTACGCCTAGATATTTGAACGACACGACAGCATCAAGAAGCTCACTACTAATGCTGTATTCGAACATTATGGGATTGTTTTTTCTACTCATGCGCATCACCTTACATTTTTCTACATTGAGAGCTAGCTGCCAATCTTCACACCAACTAGAAATTTTGTCTAAGTCATCCTGTATGCTATTACAGTCAGTTACAGACGACACCCTCCCATACACCACAGCATCGCCAGCAAACAGCCGCAAATTACAACTTACTCTGTCCATCAGATCATTTATATAGATGATTCCCTTCAACTTATTAACGCTGTCAAAACGGTTAGTACAACCACGAACAACGCACAAAGGTATTATCAGTTGCACTGCAGCTCAGCAGAAAACTAATGTTTTGAACAAACTGTAGTGGCGGAGCTAAGTTTATCGGCTTCAAGTTTGTGACGTTATGCCCACTCCCCTGTTTTTAGAACCTCCAGAGTAGAAAATTTCACCCTGCAGCGGAGTGTACAATCATAGTAGATTCTGTCTGTGTGTGTGTGTGTGTGTGTGTGTGTGTGTGTGTGTGTTTGTAAACCTATGGGACCAAACTGCTGCTGTCACCAGTCCCTAGACTTACAAACTACTTTAACTTACACTAAGGACAACACAAACACCCATGCCAGATTGAGGAATCAAACCTCTGCCTGAAGCAGCTGTCCAGTCCGTAGCATGATGCTACTCCTGTGCGGCCCTGGTAGATTAAAATTGCCTTTTACGGTCAGCGGCTGAATATATTGTTTCTATTAAAAATTTCAACTTAACGATATATTCGAATATTTAAACATTTCGACCGTTTAAGGACATTGAAACAAATCCAGGGGGAAAGATGAAATTTGTGCTGGACCGGATTTCGCGTTTTCATCAGCGGTCGCCTTAACCAACTAGGCTGTCCAGACACGCTTCCCTTCCAACCCAGATTCTCAGCTTGTAGCACACTACGGTTGTAGTGCCCCCTGCCCATTTGATTCCACTTGCTCGCAGCCTATACTGGATTCTCGCAGGGGATCGAGCGTATTAATGCGTCCACATTGAAACTGTCAATTGCCTGTTGGGACAGATACAAAATTATTTATAACATATAAACAAATGGATATTTATTATTTAATGGCAGCTCTAGAAGGCGAATGAGCTGCTCTTGCAGGGCTCCCGACCCGTCCTCACAGCTTGTAGTATCTAGTTCGAGTCCCGGTCAGTCGCTCACTTCCTTATAAGTGTACAGTCATGAGTAAACTTTTGAAGTCACAGTAGCCCTGCGTCGTGAGTATCCAGGTAGTTGTATCAAAACTGACGTTTCCTGCAGTTCTGGAAGAACTGTGTTGCGCCGCAGTCCTCGGCGTCAAGTTTATGGAGGATGTGAATTGTATGTTTGTTCGATTGAGTCCTAGTCTTTACTACACACTGCCTGTGTGGGACACCTAGTTCACGCGTAGACCTCTGTTTGACGCTGAAGACCTGCGACTACAACATTCCTGAATCGCTTTCACAATTGACTACATCCCATCTTCCACAACGCTGTCCTTCAGGAACGCACCGCTTCGCAAATAGCTTGTTCGCCATGCGTTTAGTGCATCCCTGGCAAGAGCTGGTTTGTGAAGTTCACACCTCGGATTCTTCCGTCCCATGTCACATGACAATAATGACGTCTGTTCTTTTTGCTGTTGTTCACTTTCTTTTAGATTTCCTGCAGCCGCGCGGTCTGGGGCGCCATGTTGCGGATTGAGCGGCCGTTCCCGTCGGAGGTTTGAGTCCTGCCTCGAATACCAGTGTGCATGTGTGTGTGTGTGTTTTATCCTTGGGATAAGTTAATTAGGACAAGTTAGTTTAAGAAAATATACAGTTCAGAAGATAGATTAAGGACAGGCAAAACTACATTTCTAGCTTTTGTAGATTTCGAAAAAAGCTTTTGACAATGTTGATTGGAATAAACTATTTTAAATTCTGAAGCAACCAGGAGCGGACGGTTATTTACAAAAATCCAGACAGCAGTTATCAGAGTTGAAGGCCATGAAAGGGATGGAAAAAAATGTTCAAATGTTTGTAGAGTTTATGGGACTTAACTATGGGGTCATCAGTCCCTAAACTTTACTTATGAACTAGCTTATACTACAGACGGCACAAACATCCATGCCCGAGGGGGGATTCGAACCCCCGACGGGGAACGGCCTAGCGCAACGGCGTCATCAGTCCCTAAACTTTACTTATGAACTAGCTTATACTACAGACGGCACAAACATCGATGCCCGAGGGGGGATTCGAACCCCCGACGGGGAACGGCCTAGCGCATCGTAGCATAGCGCCTCGGACTGATAACCGTCGCTGTTTAGTCCCTTCCAAAACCCAACAACAACAAAAACAACATAGCGCCTCAATGCGCTCGACCGCTCCGCCGCGGCGAAACGGATTCAGTGGTTGGAAAGGGAGTAAGATGGGTTTGTAGCCTTTCTCTAATGTCATTCAACGTGTACATCGAGCAAGCTATAAAGGAAAGCAAGGAGAACTTTGGAGAAGGCATTAATGTTCAGTGTGAAGAAATAAAAACTTTGCGCTTTGCTGATGACGTTGTAATTCTCTCAGAGGCAGCAAAGGATCTGGAAGAGCAGTTGTAAGGAATGGACAGTGTGTTGAAAGATGCGTCAAAGATGAATATTAACAAGAGCAAAACAAGAGTTATAGAGTGCAGTCTATGAAAATCAGGCGATGCTGAAGGAATTAGATTAGGTAACGATGCAATCAAGGTGGTAGATGAGTTTTGTTACTTGACAGTAAAATAACCAATGATACTCGCAGTACAGAGATTATAAAATGCAGAATGGCAATGGGTAGAAAACCGTTCTTGAAATTTATTAATATCGAATATTGATTTAAGCCTAAGGAAGTCCTTTCTGAAGGCATTTGTGTGGAGTGTTGCCTCGTATGGGAGTGAAACATGGACGATAAACAGTGCGGACAAGAAGAGGATAGAAGCTTTTGAAAGACGGTGCTACAGAAGAATGCTGAAGATTAGGTGGGTTGATCGCGAAACCAATAACAAGGTAGTGAACAGAATCGTGGAGAAAAGGAATTTTCGGCATATCTTGATTAAAAGAAGGGATCGATTGGTAGGACACATTCTTAGACATCAATGAATCGTCATTTAGCGTTGGAAAGAAGCGTGTGGGGTAAAAATCGCAGAGGGAGACTACCAGATGAATATAACAAACATATTCAAATGGATGTAGGTTGCCGATCTTATGAGGAGATGAAGAGGCTTGCTCAGGATAGAGTAGGGTGGAGAGCTGAATCAAACCAGTCCCCGGACTGAAGATCACAATAACAACAATAGTTTAAGAAGTTAGTATGTCGAATTTATTATGACCTAAACACTTTGGTCTCTCAGGATTACAAACACTTGAACATTTAAATTTAGTTTTCCAGTAAGCAAGTAATCTTTTTTGTTAACACGAAGTCCGAAATGGAAATGGACTGAAAAATGTTGATAATAGCATACCCTGAGGCGAGACAGGTACAAACACTGGAAGAAAATGCAGTGAGAATCGACACGCAAGTGATACTAGTTTGGTGTTATTCGCGAGTCCCCAGTGACACGATAACTCGGCAGGGAACCCTTTTTAAATTGTGCATAGTGAACGGCTCCTACACGTGACGAGGAGGAAGTTAGCAGGCGAACAATGGCAGGAAGACGTTTAAAGGCCAACTAACGGCTCATATGGCTGCTCCCCACCTATCATTTGCTTTTGTGTCCCAGCCTCGTCGCCACTTTTGTGTCTCGTTTCCGTCGTAGGTGTCGGTGGCCGAGTAGAAAGACCGACACAGGAATAAAGGATGCACGCTTGTGCAGGTAGGAGGTGACCAGCCAGTGGGACAACAGAAACTAGAAACACTAGAGTAAATTAGAACGAGATATATATTTCGTAGAGACTTAGTAATACTTAACTTTTACATAGTTCTTGACTGCAGAATGCTGATACATAGTTGAGCTAGAGGCCAGCCTAATGCCTGTCCGATAGTCAAGTCTTCACTGGTGCCTATCTGATTCCGAAGTGTTAACTGGTTCCTATCTCAGTCCCAAGTGAACGATGTCGTTCAGTGGTGGCCACGAGCGGAGTTGTAGCAGAGGGCGCTCGTGGCTGACGTCGTAAGAACGCCGCGCTGTGTGTGCATGGCGTCGCGCGGCAAAAGTAGGTGGCGCGAACTTTATACTTGTGCGACACCACATTTGCTTGTAGCACCACACTTTCAAAGATAATCTGAGGAGGACTTCAGAGATACCGACCCGTTAGAAAGGCGACAATATCTGATCATATTTTGTTTAAAAACATAAGAAAACATTTTTGTTACTGCCGTGTGACGGCGATCTGTCTCTTTAGCCCGCTTTAGGATAGCAACACTAAAAGTGAAATGGCATTCTAATAGCTCTAAATTAAATTGTAAATAAGCTCTTACCAGTATATCTATGACAAAAATTGAATAAACCAATCTGTAGAAGAGAAAATCCTAATATATTTGCCCTTTTATTCTTTTTCCGATGCTCTTTAATCTCTACATGTCTGACCTGTCTGATACCATTACAAGGAAGTTCAGCTAAGCTGATGTATGGCTCTAGCTATCTAAAGCAAGCAGTTTGCAGAAACTGAAAACATCCTCACAACCGACGTAAAAAAAAAACGCTTGAATATTTCACCAAATAGAGGCTAATACCAAATCCTACGAAGACTGAGGTTAGCTGTTTTAATTTGAACAACAAAATGGCGGTACATGATCTGACGGTCCATATGAATAACAGTCAACTGCGATATCAGCCACATCCATAGTTCCCCATCGGGCATGGATGTTTGTGCAGTCTTTAGTATAAGCTAGTTCATAATTTGTTAACAAGAGTAAACCAATGGTAATGCAATATAGTGTCAGAAAATCAGACGATGCTGAAGGTATTAGATTAGGTAATGAGACAATAAAACTAGTAGACGAGTTTTGTTTTTGGGTATCAAAATAAGTTCTGACGGACGAAGTAAAGAAGATATAAATTGCAGAATGACAACGGAAAAAAAGCGTGTCTGAAGAAGCGAAATTCGTTGACATCCAATATCAATGTAAATGAATGTATTTGTCTGGGGTGTACCATTGTATGGGAGTCAAATGTGAACGATAAGACAAAAAGATGATAGAGGGTTTTGAAATGTGGTGCTACAGACGAATGATGAAGATTAGTTGGGTTGATCGAGTAATTAATGAGGACGTGCTCAGCAGAATTTGGGCGAAAAGGAGTTTCTGGTATATGTTGAATAAGAGAAGGGATAGGTTGGTGGGACACATTCTGAGACATCAAGGAATCGTTAACTTAGCATTAGAAGGCAGTGAGTGGGGTAAAAATCGTAGAGGGAGAGCGAGGGACGAATACAGTAAGCAAATTCAAAAGGATGTTCGTTGCCGTTTTTATTCTCAGATGTAGAGGCTTGCACAGGACAGGGTAGCGTGGAGAGCTGCATCAAACCAGTCTGCGGACTGAAGACCACAACAACAACAACACTTATTGTACTGTTAGTAGTTGAAAAACAATATCTTAAATATGGCTGCACACAGCAACGGTAGTTCACAGTGGTAGAAGTAACCGCTACTGATTGGCTGTTACTGCTACCAAGTTGAAAAACAGGTTACAAACTATTGAAATGGTTATGTAACTTTTATATCGTCTACAAAAATTCATGTTAATCATGTTATTGATATTGAGCTACGTGGGTTTTGCTCTGCAAAAATGTTCAAATGTTTGTAAAGCTATGGACCAAACTGCAGTGGTCATCAACTCCTACACATACAACTCAAATGTTCAAATGCTTGTTAAGCTTATGGGACTTAACTACGGAGCCATCAGTCCCTAAACTTACAAACTATTTATGAACTACTTACGAACTAGGACGGCACAAATATCCATGCCCGAGGGGGAATTCGAACCCCCGCCCGTAGTGGCCGTGCTGACCGTGACTGGAGCGCCTCAGTCACCTCGGCCACCGCGGCCGGCTCACATACAACTGCTGAAACTAACTTATGCTAAGGGCATCACACACTCGAACCACCGACGGGAAGCAGCTGCGTTTGTTCTGCCACCTCGCTGCGTGTTGGAACCAAATTTATTTTGAAATCTGAATGGCCCGCATAGAAATAGTAGAGAAGACATGGGAAACTACTGAACTGTGGCAATTTTCTCCAAATTTTCACCAGCTTCAGACAAAGTAAAGGGCGTGCTCTCTCTTAATTAGGCTAACTACCATACAAAGCAAAAATAGATATTCAGTTCTAAAGCCACAATAATTCCTCTTACACTCCACAGCGGTAAGTCTACGATGTAATTTAGTCATAGATAATCCTTTATAGAAAATTAACTATAATAGGTTTGCATCTCTTGCTGACTGCAGTTAGAACAAAAGGCAAGAAACCTCTTACAGTTCATTTTAATAACTGCTGCAGAAGATGGCCACACTACCACACAGCCACAGAGAATTTTGCAGTAAATAAAGAGTGTGTACTTTCCAATTCTTCCCCTGACGCCCAAGACAACAGACACGGTCTATCGGTAAGAGTAACACAGTTGTGACCAGTAAGTGATTCCCATCCTCTCTTGTGCACTGCTCTCATAACTTTAGTTCAATCTCTCTAGGCCTCGTTGAAATTTATTAGTAGGGAGGACATTACGCAACAGTGTACACTGCCAGTATACTGGGTGTTCTTTTTTTTATTATTTTTTTATTTTTTATTTTTTTTATTTTTTTTTTTTTTTATTTATTTATTTATTTATTTATTTATTTTTTTTTTTTTGAGGTCGACGTGTAGACGAATTGCAAAAATAAAAAATAATTAATAAATGAAATAAAATAAAAATGCCAAGTAATACTTGTCCAGTTTTTATTGACTACGGAGATACAGCTGTTTGTATGTAACCGAAACTGAAAGCAAAGGCAAACAAATGAAACTTGATTTTCGAAACTTCCACCATCAACTCCAAAGCACTTTTGGCTACTCTTGATAACACCACAAGTAGCTCTTCCGACGTCATCTTTGCGTCCTTTTATGAGGGCTCCATTAGTCATAATCAGAAAAATTAAATCCGCTCTAGCGTTTCCCTTTTCTTTGTAGATGTCGCCTTCCAACCATCCCCACAAAATTCAAAGGGATAGGTCCGGGGACGTTAGTCGGCAACAAACGTGCCCATATCTTCCCATCCATCTTTCGGGGAAAGCTAGGTTTAGGTGATGTCACCTGACGACTAGATATGCAGGAGTTCCAGCATGGTAGAAAAACACGCACTATTGTAGCCAAAGGAATCCCTTCCAGTAATGCTGGAAGCTCATTTTCAAGAAAGTGAAGACAACGGGGTGCTTTAAGATTCCGTCATACAACAGACCCATTCAATTGCTTGTCTATCAAACCACATCACAAATTGACAGATAAGCGTTCTTGAACCTGTCTCTACGCTATGACATGTGGTTTTCTTCAGACCACTGATGTGAATTACGAGTATTGTTGATGCAGTCACGAGTCCTCAGCGTGCAATTTTCAAGTTGTTGTTGTGGTCTTCAGTCCGGAGATCGGTTTGTTGCAGCTCTCCACAATACCCTATCCTGAGCAAGCCTCTTGAACTCCACATAAGAACGGCAACCTACATCTGTCTGAATATGCTTACTGTATCCATCTCTTGGTCTTCCTCTGCGGTTTTTACCCCACACACTGCCCTCCAATGCTGAATTCACAATTCCTTGATGTCTAAGAATGTGTCCTACCAATCTATCCCTTCTTTTAGTCAAGGTATGACTGAAATTTCTTTTCTCCCCAATTTTGTTCAGTACCTCCTCGTTAGTTACGCGATCCACCCACCTAATCTTCAGCATTCTTCTGTAGCACCACGTTTCAAAAGCCTCCTTCCTCTTCCTGTCCGCACTGTTTATCGTCCATGTTTCACTCCCATACAAGGCAACACTCCACACAAATGCCTTCAGAAAGGACTTCCTGAGGCTTAAATCAATATTCGATGTTAACAAATTCCTCTTTTTCAAGAGCGCTTTTCTGCCCATTGCAATTCTGAATTTTATATCCTCTGTACTGCGACCATCATTTGTTATTTTACGGCCCAAGTAACAAAACTCATCTACCTCCTTTATTGTTTAACCTAATCTAATTCCAGTATTCTTTGACAAAATGGCAATATTCTACCATTATCTGCTGTTCCAAGGTGTTGAATGAGCTGTAAATGATATGGATGGAACCTGTGCATACGTAATGTCCGCCATACTTTTGTATGTGAAACACCGATATGTAAAGAACTGCTATCTGTGCTTGTTGTACTACGTTCTGCCGACTGAACAACGTTGCTACTTCAAGCACAGTGTGTACTGGACACACCATTAAACACTTGAATCTGGTAGTCTATGGTGAGGAAATCGTATGCCGCATTATCTACAGTCAGCAGCGCATTCATTACAAAATCCGTACAGGAATACCGTATCGAAATGCTCAGTATCTTTATATACGAGCTGCGTGTTTACACACTACAATACAGTTGACTTTCTCAACAAATCACAATGAAAACTTCAAACTAAAGCACGACATCATAACTTGAATATCAATACTCTATGCTGATTCGACACCCGCAGTAGCGCATAGAAACCCTTTTGTACCAACACACGAAACGAAAATACATTCAACTCAGCTTTATCTCTGTAATCAATAAAAATTGTACACTTGTTATATAGCATTTTATTGCAATTCTCCTACACTACCACCTCGTGAAATAATTACTATTTCCTGAAAGACTCTGTATTTAAGGGGGGACGTTGATGAAAAACACAGAGTATTTCAAAAATGCACCAAAACCACAGTTTTGGAGATATGGCAATATAATTTTCTACCACGATTTACATTACAAGTAACAAATTTACATATAAAATCCTTTGATTATAAATATTCAAGTTTTTTTAATGACATTTGTTTTATTTTCAAAAAATAACTTTTTCTCAGAAAGTATTCAAGAGATTTCTACAGAAATTTCTCTGTTTCATCTCTTTATATGTTGTAAGCTTCTCTCCTGAGGTTTTTGAAGTAGGTCAAATAGCAGAATTTTCATAATTTTGTAATTATAATGCCACAAGTACAATTTTAAATTCATACAAAATTCCAAGCACTTTGCCCCATATCTCAGCTTGCAATCAGAATTTTAAAATTTTCTCTTGAGTCAACGTTTATTAGGTTTACAGAAATATGTGTACAAAATTTATATGTTACATCTTCAGAACGCACTACATTTGTACTCTGGGTCAACTTTCCCTTCAAGGTTTCTCCTCTGTTCTATTTTCTATTTTATTTTTTTATTTTCTTACTACGTCTTCAACTGACATTTCAACTGCAGAGACGCGCTATAAATCTATTTTTCTCAGGATGTCTTGAGTAGAATTTGTTATATTGAAGACCATTCTTTCTAATACCTTCATCATTCCGACGTTCCCATAATTAAATACATGAACTGCATCATAAGTTGCAATTCTGACAACTGTAGCAGATGCAGATGTGGGTTTAGGGCATCGTTTCGTTATCAGTGAATTTAGAGACTCATTTGGATTCTGGCTTTTGCCATGAATACACTTTCTGACAAGTGCAGGATCGGCCAGAAACTGAGATTCATCATTGTAGTATGCGCCATTCACCACAGTAATTTTTCGCTTGGAGCTGTTAGGAGACGAGTTCACATTTTCAACAGATGTTCTTACTTCGGACGTAGCCTCATTACTGGTTTGTCGTTTCTCACATCGTCTATTCACTACTTATTCAAAGGCAGTTTATCCAGTTTTTTATACACTCTTTGTGATCGTGGTAGAACTGAACGAAGGAAGAATCGAACGCTTGTATAAATCTCTGTCAGTATCACAACACAAAAAAAGAATTGTTCGTCATAAATGTTCAAATGTTTGTAAAGTCTATGGGACTTAACTACGGGGCTATCAGTCCCTAAACTTACAAACTACTTATGAACTACTTACGAACTAGGACGGCACAAATATCCATGCCCGAGGGGGGATTCGAACCCCCGACCGTAGTGGCCGTGCGGACCGTGACTGGAGCGTCTTAGTCCCCTCGGCCACCGCGGCCGGCCGTCATAAATGATGCAGCTAGTTTTTTATTGCTTATAAGATACGCAAGAGAGTCAAAGATGATATATAAAACCGAAGTGTGTGTATCATGGCCTTCTAGATGTATCCCGGCCTTCTAGATGTATCCCGCACATGTTTGGTTGAAAGTAATACCACAGTGTAACATAAACAGTCGCGACACTCACTGTTGACAAAGTTGTTACCAAGTGACAGCTGCAACGACACTAGTGCTCCTAGCGGTGCGCAAGCCACCAAAGTTGTGATGTTTGTTTATCATTTCTTTTGTACGTAATTCACGAAATAGTTAGTACAATTTTTGCGTTACAAGCATTAGTAAAATATCAAGAGACGTAAATTAATGCGGAAATTAATGTAAAAACAGTCAATTTTACTGATTCAGTGGTATAAATAACAACTTCGTCTTGAACAAATACTTACGAATATGTGTGTATTTCAATCTTATTCCGCTGGAAGTAAGTAGACTACAAACATAAGAGAATAATAAATTTCTATTATCGTCTTTTCTTACTATGACAGGCAGTTTTGAAGTGAATAAATTCGGTGTGGATTCTAATGATTAAACGTGCATATTATGTTCAGTGTTATTTCTTTAGCTTAAATGGCAAAGTTTTGATGATTCTTGCCATTTGTGTTAAAAAATGTTCAAATGTTTGTAGAGCTTATGGGACTCAACTACAGGGTCATCAGTCCCTAAACTTACAAACTACTTATGAACTAGCTTATACTAAAGACGGCACAAACATCCATGCCCGAGGGGGGATTCTAACCCCTGACCGCAGCGGCCGTGCAGACCGTGACTGGCACGTCGCAGACCGGTCGGCCACCGCGGCCGGCTTGCTGTAACAACAATTGTGGAATTGCCATCGTCTCTGTTGGAAAACAGTTTCTTTGCTTTTGCCGTTTTATTGCCACGTTTGTGACGTGTTTCCTTCAATAAGCCTGTAGGTTACTAGATAGCGGCAAATAAACTACCCTGTAATGTACCGTTTCGTACCTTGCCAGGAACCTTATGAAACTTAATTAAGATAAATGTAGAACTGTTTTTAAGTTATTACCTATTTTAAGGTATTACATACGTTTCCTAATGTAAAAAGTATGTTAAAATCAATATAAACGATACTATTTGCACACATCCAATGTCGTATTCAGAAATTTAGCTTTCCGGCCGCTTAAAGCGCTACTGTCGCAGTGTATAACAAAAACCTGCGGAAGTGTCGTGACTGTATATGTTAGACTGTGGTAATAAGCAGAATTGTTATTTACTGAGCCGCAGTGGCGGCTGGTGACCAGAGAAGATGGTAGTGCACTTTTTTTACCAGCTGCCACCTCTCCAGTATGGCAGCTCAACGCATTCCGAAAAACAAATGCATCATAGATGTAGATGAATAAAAAACTGCAAAGCTGCAAAGTCTCTAAATTTTGGCGAAAAATAATCGCGTATCTTTATTAATAGAAGTGGCTTTAAGCATAATGAGATTTAATTGGTGGACATAGCAATGAATGTAAGAAGCATTAGAAAACTTTTACTTCACA
This sequence comes from Locusta migratoria, assembly GCA_026315105.1. Classification (NCBI taxonomy): domain Eukaryota; kingdom Metazoa; phylum Arthropoda; class Insecta; order Orthoptera; family Acrididae; genus Locusta; species Locusta migratoria. Next base: position 569,766,472 of record CM048746.1, read on the forward strand.
AGAGCCTGCATCTCACGTGACGAATTACTCGTGACTAATGCACCATCATATGTTTGGGCTATTAATTTGTGTGGACGATTCTCTAAATGGTTACTTAACTGTTCTATGATATGCTTTGCCAAAGTCTGGACATCATGCTTTTCTTGTGCTATAAAATCCCAAAATCTTTCAACTGGTCTTTCACTAATAATGCACCTATATACTATAACCATCTGGAAAACACAGACTACATCGCTGGTGCCGCCAGCTATTACAACCAGAAACTCGGAACCCTTCATTTCGTTCCTGATTTCGTTTTGGCAGGCTTGAAGCATGCATCGGAGTAGTTCATTCCGGATCGTTTTCAGGCGCCTTTAAAAACTGTTGCCTTTTTCCGAATGCGATTTAATAATGAGTCGAATTCTGCACTAAAATTAATTAAGGCGAAAAACGCCAGGATTGGAAGATGATTCGTCGATTCCTCTGATGGCAAGTTCCGAAGAGCCACAGGAACGAATACAATTAATTATTAGATTTAGTATGTACCTATTATCTGTAACCTTGGTCCGCTTCAGCTGTTTTACTTTTAAAAAAAATCAAAATATTATTGACATTAACCGAACAAAGTTCGTGTTTCCTTATTTTATCGTGAAGGTGTTGAATATCAATGACTCCTTGTTTAGTCCAGGAAACTCTCCTCCAAATAATAAACAAGGAAAACAAAATAAGGCGTTTTTCTCATCGCAGCCACACATTCATACTTGCTGTACAGTTCCGAGTTAAATTTTATGTTGAATTGGCGACTTTTCGTTTTAACTGTCTGTGAAATTGTCAAACTGGGAACCGGTCTACCTAGACTCTTGATTTCTAATTTCTATTCAAACTTGCGTAAATTGAAGCGTTCAGAAAGCAAGGAAATTACCTGATTCATTATTTCACCTGTTCACTTGAGCCTCAACACTCACTGTAAAACACGCTAAACAACGGACACAACGCACAGTTACTTAGCTTGCAGCTACAAGTGAACTGGTTAAGAAGGCGCGAAAAGCCCACTTAGTTCGAAGGACGGACGACTGCGGTTGTCTTCGGGAGAGTTGGTACTCTTGTTTCTGCGGCTGACAGGGTGTCTCGGCCGCGATGTGTATACACTCAAGGCGCCTATAGGGGAACACTGTTGCCAAGCGTTGTCCCCGCACACCCCCTGAGACACCCTAGTCGGCGTTTGCAGGCCAGCTGCAAACCCAGCCGCTGTCGGCGAAGTTCGGTCCACTCGGTAGCGGTCGGTGCGTAGCAGCCCGGGCGTTTCAAAAGAGATAGATGGAGCGCTACTTTCCCCCTGCATAGAATTTCTAAACAGCAAACGGAGTTTAACAATATTTTTATTCCTGGAGGTAGCGCAAACCTGCAAACCTATAAAGGAGCCGTCCCTGCTGAGCCGGTATTGAACTGCTGCTTCAAAAAGTGGGCGTGTCTTTTAATTAATTTTCAGGCACTTCGGATGCGATTTGAACTTATTGTCCATGAGTTGCACTAACAAATAAAAAATAAATGTAAAATTGACATTTTTGGTCAGTTTCATCAACGTCCCGTCCCCCCTCAAGTCTCTGTTGACAGCTGACACGGCGCTAGCCGACTTGGCTGCATAGTTGAGCAGCTGCAGCAGCGACGCGCCACCTGTTGCTGTTGGGACGCAGTGCGGCATTTCCGGGTCCGCAGCCGCAGCCGCCCTGCACTGACCTTGAACTCCACTCCGACCTCGCTTCGCGCCGATGCAACAGCTCGCCCAGCCACAACAACCGGCGAGTGTTGTCGAACTTCAGCAGGCAGCGGCGCCGTAACAGCAGTCGATTTCGGCCCGAGCGTAGTGGCGGATTGCTTTAATTCAGCTGGAACTTACCGGGGCCAGAAATTTAAAATGCTTTGGTGAGGCGAGTGTCAACAGCAGTAATATATTTCACTAGCTGCTCCCCGCGGTGTTACCCGCGGTTCAATAGTCAGACATTAAAGTGCCAAGAAAGGGCATAAATAACTACATGACTGTTTGCGACATTGTTAGCACGGAATACATAATAGACTTGGAACGGATGGAGAGCCAAAAAACTATTGCAATACGTCCCTGTAAAAGACGTTTCGAGACTTCTTGTTCTCAGAGTATACGTAGAGATTTCTAGCTCTCGATACACGGGAGCAGCCTACGTAGAACTTTCCGTGCGAGAAACATCGGGTGGCCACATGAATACCTGCCACTTTTAATGTTTGTCCTTGACTCTTGTTTATAGTAATCGAGAAGGCCACTTTCAATGGAAACTGTAACCGGTTAACCTGGAATGGCAAGTTTGTTGGGATGATGGGAATTCGTGGTATTAATACAGTCTCTCTCTTGGCTCCACCCGTGATGATGGTGGCCTGCACGATATGCCTTCTCAGGTCCGTGATGCGTAACCTGGTGCCATTGCATAATCGTGGTGCATCCAAGTTACGCATCAATAAAACAGGCACACCCACCTTCAGCTCCAACTTGTGGGATGGCACCCCTGACAGTAAGTAACAACAATAACAACAATACAGTAATCGAAAACAAATGCCAAATAAAGGAACAAAATAAACAGCAAACCTAACGGAGAAATTTAACGAAATAAACAAACCTAACGGAGAAAAGTAAAGAGATAAAGAAGACATCTAACGGAGAAACGAACTGTTGAGATCCTACAAATGCAAAGCGAACCAACAAAAGAACTAAATGCAAACGTTCGAATGCTATAAATAATAGAAATCACTAAAGAAACTATTATTCACTGAAATGCAAAGAGAATACAATTTAAAAAGAAATTACGATAACATCACAATGTTCGAACATCTTTAATGTTTCAAATGTTAACTGCAGCGTACCGCCTGCCATCTGTTGAGTGCATTTGCTACTACTTTCGTTGCAGTTTATGTACGCTATTTATACGTGGCAGTTCGCGTTTTGTACACAAAATAGGGCTTGGTATCTAGATCCCATTCTACACAAAACGTCAATGTTTTTTCTTGCCATGGTACTTAGAGCATATTTTATTTAAAGTCTTCAGCTTATATACATACTTCCTTCATTTGTTACAACAAATGAAAATGAATGTGGCATAAACGCCAACATTCAGATTTCTTGTGTATGTAATTATATATCTGTTAAGCCGTTTTGGCAGTATCCAAGAATCTTTTTGTATATTCGAAAGTAAAAAAGATAACAATAACAAAAATTTCACTATAGCAGGACCCGAACCATTGCCCAAAGTAACCGAATTCTATTCACATGACGCATTAACCCCCACGGCTAAACATGACATACCCTGTAGTGCCCTTCTGCTGTTGTATTAGAAGCTTCTTACAACCGTTACGTATATCTATGGATATATTTCAAATAAATAACTTGTAATAAACATTTTGAAAAGTAGCCTATGTCCTAATCCAAGACATAAGAAATCTCTATATGAAATTTCATCTAAATCAGTGCTGTAGTTTTAGCGTGATGCGGTAACAAAGATAGAAACTTTCGCATTTATAATATGTATAGGATAAAACGCATTTTTAAAAATCATCAGCTGTTTAGTCAAAACCTTATATATCTACCAGTTTCGGTCAATAGACCATCTTCGTGGATAAACTACACAAAAAATACAAAATAAACGTAATTAATGTGCACAAACAAAGAGAGGAAATAATCAGCAAAATTACATATAAAGAGATTTAAAATGGAGAATCATGTCAATTTAATATATAGTTAAAATACTTACAAGGTATTAAAACTGAATGGTGAAATGCATCGAATGAAATACATCTATCTGAGACAAACAGGAATCAGTATAACTAAAAGTGTTAAAAACACAGTGGTCATCTTAGATAAAACCTATCAGTCAAACACAACATAAAAGGTAAGAACAGACTATGAATAAAAATGGAGAGAGTGTCTTGTGCTAATTGCATGAGAGAGACGATGAAACCTATGTTATCGATATTGGTAATACTATTCATGGACGTACAATATCTTTGGATGAACATCTTTGGACACAAGTGTAAACAAAGTCACAAGGTGTAGTCATCAACAAGTTACGACGAAATTTGTGTATACAAAGTTTAACAATAACAAAGTGCGGTGTAGTAAAATACAGTATCACAACGTACAAAACAAAACGTAAGAAGTTATTACATCAGTATGTCGTAATATAAATAAGAAAATAGAAAGTCATCATCATCATAAACAGGTTACATACATCAAGATCGAAGATTATACAAACAACATTGTTTACACAATTGTGCAGATCGAGACCCACATGAAAGAGGCAGATCTAACCGCACCAATATGATAATTACATATGTAGAGTAGAATATCAAAGTAGAGTCCTAATCGCTGTGAAGACAGTAGTGTAATAAATGTAAAGTGCGCTTAGAGTAGCATAATTATTAACGGGCAGATATTGTAACTTTGGTACAGAGTAGGACAACATATGCTTCTTATATAGTAAGGTACAGTATACTGAGACATTAGGCTGCTTGTCACTTACACAAGGATGTTGTTCAGAGGGGGAGGGGGGGAGGGGTTCTATCTTGTGTGGTAATAGTAACATATAGAAATTTGAAATAACAGGTACCATGTGAATAAATAAACCAAGATCCTAAAGAATCATGTCAATATGGCATAGACCTGAGGCAACATATGATTTGTAACTAAGAAGTCTCTAATAGGGGAGTTTTGAAGCTATTACTATAAAAATTTGTATTTGGTTTCTCGACCACAAAAATATTTCAACATTATTGGAAACACAGCCAGTTAGGGGTGAAAGTTTGTTATGGAAATATGCTGTTAAGGAAGTATTTTGTAGCAAAATATAGGAAAATCAGTATCTGGCTTGTCGGTAAACAAAAATAAAAATAAATAATAAAAAAGTGCGAATGCAAGTTGTTTGGAATTGAACCTCTAAGGTGTACGAAATAGGGATGAATTTTTTATGACAACTAGATGACCCGGTGAACTTCGTATCACCTACCTCTTAATATAAATCATTCTAACTTAAATCATATGTATTTTAGACCCATTAGCTTTATAAAGGCATTTGCTTTGAACGTAAAATGTGCAAAATTTTATCGCAATCGTACGAATGATATTGATAGCCAAAAGAAAAGAGCTCTTTCAGTTTTCCACAAATTTTCCTATTTTCTGGACAACTATTCCAAACGTTTACTTCACTCAAATCTTCCTCTCGCTTTGAACGTCAAATATCCAAAATTTTATCGCAATCGTACGAATGGTATTGATATCCCATTGAAAAAAAGTCTTTCAGTTTCTTGCTAATTTCCAAATTTTCCGGGTAACTTTCCCGAATTTTTAGTTTATAAGAACGTTCGTCTTTCGTCGAACCTAAAATGATCAAAATTTTATCGCAAGCAGATGAACGGTTCTCAACTTATAGTATTGAGTACATTTAGAAACATATTGAAAAAGAAACTTGGTTCGAATTTTGCGCCTTTCCTTTTTAACTGTCCCTTATTTTTTTTTTTTTTTTTGGTAAACTTTTCCAAAACAATAATGAACAAAACAACAAAAGAATTACCCCTCTCAATCGTGCGAATTGTCAGTTACAGTGCTGAATTCAATCAAAAACACATTGAAAAACGCACTTTCAGTTTTCCTCAAATTTTCCAATTTTCCAGTAGATTTCTCCAAAAAAAAAAAAAAAAAAAAAAAAAAAAGCCATAAAAACCTCGTCCTGTCAAGCCGTACTTAAGTGATGCTCTTACAGCCATGTGGCAATTTATTTTTATTCGTAGAAAAAAGCCGCTTTCGGTTATTCCTAAATTTTCCTACTTTCTGGATGACGTTTCCAAATTTTTATTTGATGCAAACCTTCATCTTGCTTTCAACATGAAACGTACAATATTTTATCGCAATTGGACGAACGCTATTGATAGCTCATTGGAAAGAAGCTATTCCAGTTTTTCCCGATTTTCCTCTTTTCCATATTTTATTACCGTTTGAAGCCTCCCTAGACTTACACGAATATTTCAAGACTAAAATTAGTCAAATCGGTTCACCCGTTCTCCAGTTTTACCGAGACTAACGAACAGCAATTCATCTTTATATATATAGACTAAATGACCCGGTGAACTTCGTATCACTTACCTCTTAATACAAATCATATTTTAGATACAGTAGCTTTATAAAGACATTTGCTTTGAACGTCAAATGTGCAAAATTTTATCGCAATCGTACAAATGATATTGATCTCCCAAAGAAAAGACATCTTTCAGTTTTTGACACATTTTCCTATTTTCTGGCCAACTATTCCAAACTTTTACTTCACTCAAACCTTACTCTAGGTTTAAACGTCGAATGTACAAAATTTTATCGCAATCAGATGAATGGTATTGATATTTCATAGAATATTCTATTTTTTCTGTATTTTCCGGAAAACTGTTCCAAATTTTTATTTCATAAGAACGTTACTCGTGCTTTGAACGTCAAATATGAAAAATTTTATCGCAACCAGACGAATAATATTGATATCCCATTGAAAAAAGGTCTTTCAGTTTCTCTAGAATTTCCAAATTTTCCGGGCACCTTTCCAAAATTTTTAGTTCATAAAAACGTTCATCTTTTGTTGAACGTCAAATAATCAAAATTTTATCGCAATTGGATGAACGGTTCTGAACTTACAGTGTTGAGTACGTTTAGAAATATGACTGCGTAGGCTTTCCCGGCGTAATGCTTCATAATATTCTTCTCGGGTTTGCTGCCGGATCAAAACGTCATCTTGACACAATATTTCGGCGGTCCACCTGGCCGCCATCCTCAGGTGACAGTGCTGATAACACCGACTCGCCGAGTCTCGGCCAGGTGGACCGCCAAAATATTGTGTCAAGATGACGTTTTGATCCGGCAGCAAACCCGAGAAGAATATTACGTTTAGAAATACATTGAAAAAGAAACTTTGTTCGAATATTGCAACTATCCTTTTTAGCTGTCCCTATTATTTATTTATTTATTTATTTTACTGAAAACTTTTCTAAGACCTTCATGAACAAAACAACAAAAGAATTACCCCTCTCCATCGTGTGAATAGTCAGTTATACTGCTGAATTCAATCAAAAACACGTTGAAAAAGGCACTATCCGTTTTTCTCAAATTTTCCGGTGGATATTCCAAAAAAAATTTTTTTCATACGTACTTCGTCCTCTCAAGGCGTAATCAAGTTATGCTCTTACAACCCTGTGACAAATGATTTTTATTCATAGAAAAAATATCGCTTTTTGTTTTTCCTAAATTTTCCTACTTTCCGGACGACTTTTCCAAATTTTTATTTGATGCAAACCTTCATTTTGCTTTCAACATGAAATGTAAAAATTTTATCGCAATTGGACGAACGGTATTGACAGATCACTGGGAAAAGCGGTTTCAGTTTTTCCCGATTTTCCTCTTTTCCGGGCAACTTTTCCATATTTTATCACCGTCTACACCCTCCCTGGACTTACACGAATATTTCGAGTCCGGTACACCCGTTCTCGAGCGAGTTTTACCGAGACAAATTCATATATATATATATATCGTTATGTTTAACCAGTTTTAGGTTAAATCTGTGCAAATTCTCCAAGTACACTACTGCCAACTTGCCAGCGCCAGTGAAGGACTTGTCGCATAGAAAGCGGAAGACTGGTATTCCAAAATGAGAGGCTGCAGTAAGTGGATGCGCAGTCGGCAGACAGGCTTTCTCCGTCAGCAGAGCGGCCTTGGGGAGCGCTGGCAGCCAGGGCCCCCACTTGCCCGCCAGTGGCAGGAAGTGCAGCTCTGTGGCTGCGGCTGCGGCGGGAGAAAGTAAAGTGCTGCCACTGCTCGCTTCCTCCCACGCGGTGGAAAGAGTCGTGTGAAGTTGGCACCCCTTTTTTGGAAAATGAAAATTTTTTTCAGAGTTCTAGACAGATATGCAATAGTTCTGGAGTTCTCTGTACAAAATTTAAATAGTTCTGTAGAATTTCGCCGAAAAATAGTAAAAATTACCACAAACTTGTTTTTTTCTTTAGTTTTTAAAAAATAATTATTTGCCTATTAGCGCAAACATAGTTCTGATCACAGTTCTAAGTAGCTGTCAAAGAGTTCTACAGGAAATCCTAATAACATTTTTCTGTGCAGTTTATACTTTATCAGATAAATGCAGTAATGTGGAATTCATTTTCACGTTACTGTAAATTGGCACCATTTTTTCGAGAAATACACATTGCTTTTTGGGGTTCTGTGTACATATACTATAGTTGTAGAGTTCATGTGAATATATCTATGTAATTGCCCGAAAAAAAATTAACAATTTTGAATATCTGATAAGCTGTCTTATTTGTGCCCCTTATTCGAGAAATATATGTTTTTCTTAGGCCTTGACAGATATTCTATCCGCTGCACATTCAATTTGTTGTTTTTACGTCTGAGTGATTACTGCTTATCGTAAACAAGAACTATTGCACATGTCCCTAGAACTCTGGAAAAAGTTTAAATTTTTGAAAAAAACGGGTGCAAATTCCAAAGTTGCATGTAAATGCATACTCCATTATTGTAATTATCTCATAAAGTATAATCTGCACAGAAAAATGCTATTAGGATTTCCTGTAGAACTCTTTGATAGCTATTTAGAACTGTGATCAGAACTATGTTTGCGCTAATAAACAAATAATTATTTTTAAAAAACTAAAAAAAAACAAGTTTGTGGTTATTTTTACTATTTTTCGGCGAAATTCTACAGAACTATTTAAATTTTGTACAGAGAACTCCAGAACTATTGCATATCTGCCTAGAACTCTGAAAAAATTTACATTTTTGAAAAAATGGGTGCCAACTTCACAGCTCTCCCACTATTCAGAATTGCGATATTTCACGAAATTCTGCAGAACTATTTAAATTTGTACAGAGAACTCTAGAACTATTGCATATCTGTCCCGAACTCTGAAAAAAATTTACATTTTTGAAAAATGGGGTGCCAACTTCACACGACTCTGGCGCAATTATGTGTAGTTTTTCCCCCTATTTACGCAATTAGCTCATGAACTATTATCTGGGCAAAAAAATATCATTAAGATTTTCTGCAGAACTCTTTGAGAGCTATTTAGAGTTGTGATCAGAACTATGTTTACGCTTGTAGGCAAATAATTATTTGGAAAAAACTAAAATTTGTTATAATTTTTTGTAATTTTTTCGCGAATTTGTGCAGAACTATTTAAATTTTGTACAGAGAACTCCAGAACTATTGCATATCTGTCTACAACTCTGAAAAAAATTTCCATTTTCCAAAAAAGGGGTGCCAATTTCACAGGACTGGTGGAAAGCCACCTCACCAACTACAACGGCCGCTAGCGCTACACACACATTACGGCCAAGCTTCTTCTTTCTTCCAATTTTTCCGAATGTTGGAATGCTTGCAAACCTATTGGACCAAACTACTACCACAGTCCCATCACAGACAGTCGCGAAACTCTATAGGGAAAAATTGCAACTGAAGCGATTGTAGCGCTCCAAGCAGCTAGTAGGGAATAACAAGGGAATTGCATGATACAAACTGAGAAGTTGCCGTTTTTAATGCTGTTACTTTCACATTTCTTAGTCACTGATCGTTGTTGTGAACTTTCTAATACAAATAAGAGAACATCATTAAAGTAATACACCGCTTCTGTTAATGGCAGTCTAATTCATACAGTTCACAATACCAGAATCGTCGTCCATACATTTTTTTACAGCAGAAATGAATCGGAACCTGATGTGCTCAAGTATAAAGGTAACTGATTATGTTCATATTCACGTGCTCGGTGCGTACTTACATGTTGCATGAGTTTTGTTTTAGTGTATTTCGGACATTGTAATATTTTCAAAACTACGCAAGATTTTTATTTCGTAGAGGACTAGACTCTGCAAAATGTTTCAAATGTTTGTTAAGCTTAAGGGACTTAACTGCGGGGTCATCAGTCCCTAAACTTACAAACTACTTATCAACTGGCTTATCCTAAGGACGGCACAAATATCCATGCCCAAGGGGGGATTCGAACCGCCGACCGTAGCGGCCGTGCAGACCGTGACTGAAGCGCCTCAGTCTCCTCGGCCACCGCGGCCGGCCTAGACTCTGCCTCACCTTATAAACCCTCTTTTCACCTTGTCCTTGCTACCGTGCCTTTCGTGTACCTATCATATTTCTTGTTTAACTACTTGGCAGGTATCTAACTGAATATCTTCAAGAATGTGACGTCCTAATAATAACATTTTATATGTGCACGTATTATTTATTTGTAGCTACGCAATCACTTCATCAAACTAGTAGGTAACCACCAAAATATGGTGATATTCAAGTTTATAATTTTTGTGAAAATGAGGTATGAAACTAAGCAGATTCTACTGAAATAGTTGATTAACTCCTACTGGAAGCATTCAGCTATTTTTTATACAGCAGTAATATTATGAAATAGTGGTCACGTATTTGCGATTTTGATTAAGAGCAGAAGTTTCGACATGAATGAATTGTTAAAGATTTACTCCTGTGCCGGCCGCGGTGGCCGAGGGGACTGAGGCCCTCCAGTCAAGGTCTGCACGGCCACTGCGGTCGGGGGTTCGAATCCCCCCTCGGCGTGGATATTTGTGCCGTCCTTAGGATAAGCTAGTTGATAACTAGTTTCTAAGTTTAGGGACTGATGACCCCGTAGTTAAGTCCCTTAAGCTATACAAACATTTGAATATTTGAATTTACTCCTGTGCCTAAACTTTCAACTAAATGAACACTTGTTTTTTGTAACATTATTCTCTTACTTCTGAGCATCCTTTCCATATGAGATATATCCGAATTACATGTGTGGTAGTTGTTACAATTTATAGCGCCACAAAAGCTCGTAAAGACGAAGGTATTTTGAATGTGCTGCTTCACTCCACACATTCATCACTCAGTAGTTTCACAGGATGTGTTTACGACCAAGCCGCTTGGCAGCGCTGCAGTCGCAAAGTTGCAAAAACTTCACTGAGAGTTTCGTGACTCTTATGTTAGACTCTGCTACTACGGTCATCAGTGCCTGGACTTACAAACTACTAAGCCTTTACCAGTCTTCTTCTATAGCCCTCCCCTACATTCCGTCTCACTCCAATGTAACCAGCCTGGGCAGCGCAGATGTCTACTGCCGTATGATAAAAGGCATTTTTCTGTGTCCAGTTGTATTCTGTGTCAGCCTCAAAAATACTCATAGAACATCATTTCTTATCTTACCTTATCGCCTTACTTGACAACTTCGTCTTCGAAACTATTTACATTGCTTCGAAAAACAAAAATTAAAATTAAAAAAAAAATTTTAAAAAAAAGAAATTGTTGCATCACAACGATTTTAGGCGTTCATGACCCTTTATATGTTTCAAATGTTCAAATGTTTGTTAAGCTTATGGGACTTAACTGCGGGGTCATCAATCGCTAAACTTAGAAACTACTTATGAACTACCTTATACTAAAGACGACACAAATATCCATGCCCGAAGGGGGGATACGAACCCTGGACGGGGAACGGCCTCGCACATCGCAGCATGGCGCCTCCATGCGCTTGGCCACTCCGCCGCAGCGCCCTTTATATAGAAAAGATGAAACAGAGATATACAAAGATAACGTTTCAGTTGTATTTACTGCTCATGAAAACATGAATTAACAAGTTGTACGACAGCTATTTTGAATTTGTGTTTCACACTGCAGCGTACACCGGAACTGCGAACATCGTGTCGGATACCCATGAGGAACAAGGAAGCAGACACACAGAGATCGACATATGTAGCAACTGCGATTCTATGACCGCAGGCGTGTTAGGCAATCTGCGGCTTTGAAAGGATGGAGCTGTCGCCTTTCGCTACTTGAGCCTGAATGAATGGGAAACTAGGCTATATATCGCATGAACGCCTAACTTCATAGGTATGATATGCAGACTGTGCACTGGATTATTTGTACGTGTTACACATATTGTTTACTATCAGATTACCTACGACACCTAGTACACGAGATTTGACATCGTAAGCAATGAGTCACAACAACTTCCCTTCACTCGACGCTTGATTTACGCGACATCATTCATCCTCTATTTATTCACCGCAGACAGTTTCCTAATACAGTATTACAATTTATAAATCTGGAAAAGTATATAATTGTAGCACACGTAGTGAAGGATATATGATGTCAGATGTATTGAGCTGCATGAAAACGAAACTTAAATGGACAAATAGTAAGGTAGACGCTGATGGACAGTAATGAAAGAACGAGATTGACTAAGATAAGAAACGAATAGTTCATGAGATATGACAATCCAAACAATTTGGTTCATGCAAAATTACACATGAGGTTTCGATTATTACGTCTTTACTAAGTAACTCTCTTCGCGACATATTTTGCAGACAGTATGCCGATACACCACTGAATATATATTCTAAATTATATCATAATAGAAACATAATTCCGTTTTTAATATAAGACTGGAAAAATGCATGTATACCGAGCCAATGCCGGGTTTAGCAGCTAGTAACACTTCATTTGGACATAAGCAATGGGGGTGGGGCGGGGGAAGAGGAACCGAAAAGAGAGATTAAAATCCGTGACTTTTCTGTCAAGTATGCGAAGCCTGCCATTAGATAGAGGTTGGATCCTCACAAGGCACAAAGCGTAACTGATTCTTCGCCCGCCGTCGAAGAAAGCAGCACTTCTGGTTTCCGTCATGTTTCTCAGGACTAATGTAAATCTGAGGATCTTAACTGCTGCTGTTATCAATCCCTTGGCTTACAAAATAACTTACTTTAAGAACAACACATTCACACTCCCATGCCCGAAGGATGACTCGAACTCCCGACGGCGAGCGTTCGCGCGTTCCATAGCAAGACGCGTTAGAGCCACCGAACCGCGGCGACTGATGTTGACGAGGTCCCCTGCGAGTTGTAATACCAAACAACGAGAAGAAAAACTGTTTGAATGACTTGAAAGGGTGCTTCAGGAACATTTTCGTGGCCTTTAATTAGTTTTTATTACTGCTCATTTTGCATACAGTGACGTGAACAAACTAAACAATTTGCTTTCACTTTGTATTTTTACTCCCCAAGGGCAAACACATTTGTATATTCCATGTTTCTTTTGCCTCTCCCTAGTATACTTCATGGTTGGGTATCTTATGTTAATTGTGAGCCTGGGAACCTACAGGAGGTTTTCAACAATATAAAACGTACTGTGAGAAGTCATATCATAGAGTGTTCTTATTTTTGACAGTTGTCAATTGGAAGCAGTTTGTGTCGAACAGTTGAAATATGTGTATTCAGATTATGTTGATTTAGCTGACAGTAAAAGTAAATGCAGAAGAATTTGCTACTGAAACTCTAGTCTATCAAACAGTGTCATACACTCAAAAGTTTAAGTGCCCAGTTGCATTTTGTAATCAATAAACTCTCATCAGATGCAGTGAGTGAACTTATTATATTTTGCATTTTAAAACTGTTTTCTGATTGTGTTACTGTAAGGTAATAATAAATACAAAATAAGAATCATAATTATTTGCTTTCAGTTTGAAAATCTCCTTCACAGCCAAAACCTCTTTTCTGCAAGCGATTAAAATAATTTGTAAAGTGATCATCGTTATGTTAAACCTGTTCCTCTATAACTAGTTCAACACCTGATATGAAAAAAGAAATGCACTGGTTTAGTCACTTTGCTGCATATGTACAGAAATGTTTCTTCTCGTTAGTTACAGAGAGAGGAGCAATTCGGCATCAAATAGTTATCAGAAAGTTCGCCCATCTTATGGCACGGTATACATAAATGTTTTGTTCATTTTGTGCCGACTTGTAGTCTCGTCGTTCAGGAGATAAAAATGTGACATTTGATGGCGATGTGAAAACTACGAACTTGATCACTGCAAAGTAACTGGGAATCATATTGAAGGGGAAGGAAATCAATTACAAAGCAATACTGTGTAGGGAGCGTAGCATAGTAACCATAAACAGTATTTGTGTTTACTTAGCACATCAGAACAACTTGACAACTTGCCCCGACTCAAGATAGCGGCCGTTCGTCATGCGTCTTGAATCTTTTTCGCGCAGTAGTCTCTCCAGTTTAGTACCGAGCTCACTGGTCTAGGCAAAGTTCTGCAATAGGCATTCGTGGAGGAAATCTTTACAATCAGGTCACGAACCACGTGTTATACACACGGCTTTTCCCACAAAGACAATAATTATCCATTTTAGTACACTCGTCAATTCGTTTAGTACATATAAGTAACTGGGGGATCAAAATGACGAACGTTGGCGAATTTTGTAACTACCAATATACGAAGTGATCAAAAAGTCAATATAAATTTGAAAACTTAATAAATCACGGAATAATGAAGATGGAGAGTTATAAATTGACACACATGCTTGGAATGACATGGGGTTTTATTAGGAAGGAAAAAAAGTTCAAATGTCCGACAGATGGCGCTTCATCTGATCAGTGGCGGCTGCGCATACGATCATCGCCAAACGAAGCGCAAAAGAGATCTTTTATGCGTCGAATAATATGGGGTGGAGCGCCATCCTGCATAAAAATCGAACGTTCCAGCAGATGCTTATCAGCCAGGCTGGGGATGATGCGATTCTGTATCATATCGGGGTACCTCTCACCCGTCATGGTACCAGTTACAAAACTAGAATCACGGAGTTTCTCGAAGAAAAAAGGCCCAATAACGGTACATGTGGTAAATCCAACGCATACAGTGACTTTCTCGTCGTGCAGTGGAGTTTCCACGACAGTTCTAGGATTTTCGGTAGCCCAATTTCTGCAGTTGTGGACATTGACAGACCCTCGGAGCGTGAAATGAGCTTCGTCGGTCCACAACACGTTACTCAACCAATCGTCATCTTCCGCCATTTTTAGAAACGCCCGCACCGCAAATGCCCTCCGCTTCACTAAATTTCCAGGTAACAGTTCATGATGCCGATGGATTTTGTAAGGATAGCATCGGAGGGTACGCCTCATTGCCAACCAAACAGTAGTGTATGGAATGCCGGTGCGACGTGCGACTGCACGAGCGCTGACTTCCCCGTGCATAGACGAACCCGCTACAGTCTCCATTTCTTCCTGAACTGTCTCAGCAGCATTACGCCTTGTGCTCGATCGGCCACTACGGGGTCTATCGTCTAAACAACCCTCGGCTTCGAACTTCGAAATCATTCTCGCCACAGCTGCATTCGTCAACCTTTACCCGTTCGAATCCCCTTTTCATAGCGATAGCATCGTAACGCTGAACTAGCATATTCCACCATTCTGATAATATAGCTTCACTAAAAGCGGCTTTTCAGGTAACGTCAACATGCTGCAACTGCTGGTGCATCTGTTCTCTCTGTCATTACACAATTTTTCGTTTCTTTTCTCTCTCTCTCTCTCTCTCTTATAACCTCACGTAATTCCAAGCATGTGTGTAAATTTTTATCTTTCTATCTACATTATTCCGTGAATTATTAGGATTTCAAATTTATACTGACTTTTTGATCACACGGTAGATGGAGGCATACTCCATCCGGGTGCAAAGCTCAGGTGTCGTGGCAGCCAGACGTGTCCATCACTGGTGCGAAGCAGTTGCTTTGTGTGAGGCACAGACTTATATTAACTATTGATATGCCCGACATGTCCGAACAGAACAGACACCATAATAGTAAATATGCCCACAAGAGGCAATGACGATTTCAATGTGGACGCATTTCAAACGCTCGCTCCATTGCGGGAATCAAGTATAGGCTGCGAGCAAGAGGAAACGGACAGACATGTATAGCCCGCGCCGTGGCTCTGCGCGCCCAGCCAGAGAGCTAAAACCTCTCTGTAATAAGAACGCTGAGCTAAGATCACAACGAACAGTAACGAACAAACAAGATAGCGTCCGCAATGAACAGCCCACCAATAGAGAAAGAGAGAGAGAGAAAATATTGTTTAAGGCGACCGCTGGCCCGAAGCGGGAAATCCGGAAGGCAAATGCATACCACCTCCAAACAGGACCATGCCTAGTAAAGCACTGTGGTGTTCAAACCAATCTTCGGGTTGTTGACTGCTTTACCTTTACATTAACTACACTGGCGATGCCCTATGCTGTATCATTGGTGTCACTGAAGCAGTCGTCGCCATATTACTGCCACTAAGGGCTCGGAAATGACTTCTAAGTTAAAGATAAAATTGTGTTAACAAATAGGACTTAAGTGATAAAAGTACTCCACATTTATAGTGTTGACATCTACTCAAAAGGCTATGAAAAGTACCTTCAGTGGTGTTACTGTATTTATTAATCTGTCTCCAATTTGAACAAAATTTGTCTTTTTATAGAATAGTATCCTCGCTATATGAGTGCTTCTGTATCCAGAGATGGCTGTTTCTTGTTGATAATGATCGTCCTTATCTACATCTACAAGCATATGCCGCAATCCACCGTAAGGTGCGTGGTGGAGAGTACACTGTACCACTACTAGGCATTTCCTTTCCTATTCCACTCCCAAATAGAAAGAGGAAAAGAACAATGCCTATATGCCTCCGTACGAACCCTAATATCCCTTATCTTGTCTTTGTGATCAATACGCGAAATGTAAGTAGGCTTGAAATTCCGGCACTCTAAATTTACTGAACAGAAATTCACGAAAAGAACGTCGTCTTTCCTCCAGCGATCCCCAATTGAGTTGCCGGAGCATTTACGTGACACTCGCGCACTGGTCGAACCCACCAGTACGAAATCTAGCTGCTCGCTTTTGAACTGCTTCTATGTCTTCCTTTAAACTGATAAGCTGTGAGCCCCAAACACTTTAGCAATACTCAAGACGGAGTCGTACAAGCGCTTACAGATTAAGTACATCTTCCCAAAATTCTCCCAATAAACCGAAGTCGGCTGTCCACCTTACTCACAACTGTCCTTACATGTTCGTTCCATTTCATATCGCTCTGCAATGTTACGTCTAGATATTTGAACAACGCGTCATCCTGTATGCTATTACAGTCAGTTAAAGACGACACCCTCCCATACACCACAGCATCATCAGCAAACAGCCGCAAATTACAAGTTACTATGGTCATCAGATCATTTATATAGATAGAAAATAATAGCGGTCCTATCACACTCCCCTGGGGCATGCCTGACGATACACTCGTCTATGATGAACACTCGCCGACGAGAACTACGTACTGCGTTCTAGTACTTAGGAAGTCTTCCAGCCAGTCGCAATTATATCCTATTCCATAAGCTCGTATCATTCATTCATTGGAGCGTTCTTACGATAACTGCAGTCTGCTTTAAACGTCGGCATTTTTAACTTAATGTCATATTAACCTAGTAAGCAAACAATAGGTCAACTTGAGAACCTGTTTAAAGCACAGCGAAAAGAGTAAAACTTCAGTTTAGTTCAGAAGTAACACACACAAACTTTTTAACGTTCGTGTAGGTATGACGGCAGCGTCAGGCTTCACTAAAACCGGTGACTTTGCCACTCTGCTTAATGCATGTCTGTGGTGAGACACGCCCACAGAGCGCAGTGTGGTAGCATAGCGGCTTTATATGCTGTGCGTGCTCGCCGCGCCGGCAGGTGAGTGCCCCGGCTGCTGTCGTCACGCCGAGCCACGCCCCCAGCGCCAAGCCGTCTGCTGACTCACTGACCCGCTGCCAGTCCAGTGCTGCCCACACTGCTGCTAGCTGCTGCTCCTGTTGCTAGGCGGGGCCTCTCTCTCTCTCTCTCTCTTTTTCTCTCTCACACACACATTCAGACAGGCTAACAGTCAGTGTTTCCAACCATAGGGATATGTCTCTACGTGTAGGGACGGATTTCCCATCTCTTTGCAAAACACAGGGACTTTTCTCAGGGACGATGCAGAATGAAAGTACTTTCTTTTCTCTTTTTGATTCAAAACAGTAACAACTCATAGCATAACAATGTTAATAAAGTGAAAATATTACTCCCCAATACGTAAGTAGCGTCTTTAGTTAATATATATATATATATATATATATATTTCGTCTAAAGGGACTTTCATGATGAACATAGGAACATGCTTGGAAACGAGGAGGTAATGCTGTCGCTTCACATTTCTCTTTCCACACTACAGTTACTGCAAAAAATATGCGTCTATGGGTGAATAAATAGTGGAAAAATATCAGATTGAAATAAAGCGGATGTCTTTATAGACCAGTGAAAATGAAAATACTATAAGCAAATAAAGATTGCTGTTTAAATAAACGAACACTACTGGCCATTAAAATTGCAACACCAAGAAGAAATGCAGATGATAAACAGATATTCACTGGACAAATATATTACACTAGAACTGACATGCAGTTTGGCTGCACAGATCCTCAGAGATCAGTACCCAGAACAACCGCCTCTGACCGTAATAACGGCCTTGATACGCCTGGGCATTCATTCAAACAGAACTTAAATGTCGTGTACAGTTACAGATGCCCATGCAGCTTCAACACGATACCACAGTTCATCACGAGTAGTAACTGTCGTATCGTAACGAGCCAGTTGCTCGGCCATCATTGACCAGACGTTTTCAAATGGTAAGAGATTTGGAGAATGTGCTAGCCAGGGCAGCAGTCGAACATTTTCCGTATCCAGACAAGCCCATACAGGACCTGCAATATGCGGTCGTGCATTACCTTGCTGAAATGTAGGATTTCGCAGGGATCGAAGGAAGGGTAGAGCCATGGGTCGTAACACATCTGAAATTTAACGGCCACTGTTCAAAGTGCCGTCGATGTGAACAAGACGTGGCCGAGACGTTAACCAATGGCACCCCATATCATCACCCCAGGTGATACACCCGTATGGCGATGACGAATACACGCTTCCAAAGTGCGTTGACGGCGAAGTCGCCAAACACGGATGCAGATGGTTGTTGTCCTGCAAACGACCCCATTTGTTGACTCAGGGATCGAGACGTGGCTGCACGATCCGTTACAGCCATGCGGATAAGTTGCCTGTCATCTCGACTGATACTGATACGAGGCCGTTGGGATCCACGGCGTTCCGTATTGCCCTCCTGAACCCACCGATTCCATATTCTGCTAACAGTCATTGGATCGCGACCAACGCGAGCAGCAATGTCGCGATACGATAAACCGCAATCGCGATAGGCTACAATCCAACCTTTATCAAAGTCGGAAACGAGATGGTATGCATTTCTCCTGCTTACATGAGGCATCACAACAAGATTTCACCCCGCAACGCCGGGCAACTACTGTTTTTGTATGAAAAATCGGTTGGAAACTTTCTTCATGTCAGTTGTAGGTGTCGCCAGCGGCGCCAACCTTGTGTGAATGTTCTGAAAAGCTAATCATTTGCATATCACAGCATCTTCTTCCCGTCGCTTAAATTTCACACCTGTAGCACGTCATCTATGTGGTATAGCAATTGTAAATGCCAGGAATGTAGTTACGCCTCGAAAAGTACAGACAGGCTATTAAAGACGAAAAACAAGTATCCGACTACAGTACTGAAAATCACATTTCTCAACTTAAGATACTATTGTTAGTAGGTCCTCCTTTCTCTTGTATTCATCTTGCAGTGAATGTCACCAGAGATTTTGTTGTACGCGCTGCAGTTTTCCGCCATTTCCCTCGTACAGCTATCTGTAGTTCATTACTACTGGATGTCTGGGGATTCCTGGTGTTTTTGTCGACTGCCAGTAAATCTCAAAAATTGTCTTGTTACACAAAAGACATACGTAGCTACGGCCATATTTTTACGATCATTAGCTTCTGTGAAAATATAATCCCTATTATACACACACATCTGTATAGATGTGTTTTTTGTGATATTCATGTAAACCTTGTGCCATCAATAAAAGACTAATTCCCCACACAATTTGCACTCATACAGCTTCAGACAAATACCGATCCTTACCTATGTTGAACTGAGATTGTTATATTTATATCTTCAAGTTCACAATTTCTTTTTACCTTCTCTTTAACTCGGCGATTGACTTAAACAGCACATTGACTTAAAAAGCACAAATCGACTCATCAGTAAAGACAGCCTTTTCCCAGAAATCAAACCCATCGTGTTTACATTCTCTAGCCGATGCGAGCAGCTTTCTTCTGTTGATTTTACTAATGTACGGTTTTCTACGATCTGTTAGACGTCGATACCCAGCATCATTAAGCATATTCCTGGAAGACAAGGAAGGAGCCTCAGCGAAGAATGTGCTAAAACATCAATATCACAATCCGCTGAGCAATAGTAATTCACTGGCTAATTCTTCTAACTGACGCCGTAGCACAGCAAACATGGTTACTACAACACTGAAATCAAACGGTCCTTTTCAAGACCTCAGAATTCTGACAATAGGTACAACCTTGAAGATCTATGATCTTCATATCGAAGGGATCTCTAAAAGCAAATGCGAATGCTGTGAGAACGATGGAGATATAATACCTTTCACGTATTTGCTGTGAAACCAATGGAGATATAAGTACAATGCGAAAGATGCACACGAAAGACGAAAGTGATATCCAAAGAAGAGGAAAAATCCCAGGATATAGACTGTTAGATGCCCTTCACGGGGATACTATCTGTACGAAATAGCAACTTATGTGAGAATGAACGTAACTAACTATAGAGTGGTTTCTAAGGTCTCTAAGGTCTCTACAAACATTTTCATGTTAGTGGTGACGATATGTGGAACTACTATTGTCAACATCTCCAAACCTTCATTAGTGACCTGGCCTGCGCCCCCATTAAAACACTGGGGACTTTCATAGCCATCACAAAGCTTGGGGATATAAGGATGATATAAATGGAAACATTTTACATGATTGGTTGTCCTTAAAAACTTGTCTCTTGTTTTTAGAGTGAAACATTATTGCTATTTGAAATACTTCGTAATTTTTGACTGGATTGTGACAGAAATTCTTACGTAAACACTAATGTGAGCAATCTCACTTTACTGTAGACTGCGGTATAAAGGAGTCCTCCACCACCTCGTTGCACGAGGAATATCAGAGCTGTGAAACATGAGCTTCCAGTTGTGTTTATAACAGAAATAATATACAGGTGTTAAATACTTATCTTTAGAGGTGTGTCTTCATTTGCAGAATCCTGTTTTCGGCTGTGTTGCTATATAACGACTCATGTGTTACGTGTACTCAATAATCCACCATCGGTTTTAAAATAAAACAATAATTACAATAATTAAATTCATAGACGTTCACATTACAATAAGAAAGAGATATTTAGTAAGAAATTTAGTATGGTACTGCACGCGATTGATTTAGTAATCAACAATTTTATGAGTAATAATCGGTGTTTCACTAAGTGTATTTGCCTCTGTAACTTATAAAATAATAGGTGACGGGAAATTTTAATGCGGTAGATCAACACAAGAAATGTTACACTTTCTTCGGAGCTATGAACATAGTTTATTGTATCATTTTCCAAAGAGATACAGCAAGAAAATTTAATTTTTTAAATGGAACAATAGTTTTTTCTATCGTGCATTGGATTTGTTGAAACCAGCTGCGTCCAAA
Organism: Locusta migratoria; assembly: GCA_026315105.1. NCBI lineage: Eukaryota > Metazoa > Arthropoda > Insecta > Orthoptera > Acrididae > Locusta > Locusta migratoria. Next base: position 569,787,982 of record CM048746.1, read on the forward strand.
TCAATTCAAACTACATTCCTATCACTGTTAGTTTGGGAGCTACAACCCTTCAAATTTTAGGGGGCGGAGGCTACGACAGCGTAGCCGACTGGCTGGTGGTCATGAGACAGTGGGCCGTCCGCAGGGGATAGCCACTCGGCCAGTCAGTTACGCTATCGCAGCCTCCGCCCCCGGAACTTTGAAGGGTTGTAGCTCCCAAACTAACAGTGATAGGAATGTAGTTTGAATTGATTTGGACGCAGCTGGTTTCAACAAATCCAATGTACGGTAGAAAAAACTATTGTTCCATTTAAAAAATTATATCTTCGTGCTGTTACTCTTTGGAAAATGATATAATAAACTATGTTCATAGCTCCGCAGAAAGTGTAACATTTCTTGTGTTGACCTACCGCATTAAAATTTCCCGTCGTCTATTATTTTATAAATTACAGAGGCAAACACACTTAGTGAAACACCCTATATATAGGGTGTCCCAGCTACCTTGTCCACCCAAAATATCTCTGGAACAATAACAGCTATTGGAAAACGACTTTCACCGGTATCAGTGTACGGCTGGGTCCATGAATGTCCATATTTGGAAACATTCTAAAACGAAAGCAAATGTGTTTTTTAACACAAACTTATGTTTTTTTAAATGGACACCCTATACTTTTTCTTCAGCAATCCATAGCATGACAAATCGCATAAACAATAGCGTTGACTGCATCGCAATATTCCAATTACATCTCGAGATATTGCGACGCGAAGTTGACGCTTGAAATACATGAAACGCACGTCCTGAAACTCAGGCGAGAACCCCATGCTGCTCAGGACGTGCGCTTGTTTATGTGATTTGTCATGCTATGGATTGCGGAAGAAAAATTAGAGGGTGTCCATTTAAAAAAACATCAGTTTGTGTTAAAAAACACATTTGCTCTCGCGGTGGAGTGGCCGTGCGGTCTAAAGCGCCTCGCTGCGGAGCGCGCGGTTGCTCGCCGTGGAGGTTCGAGTCCTCCCTGGGGCATGGGTGTGTGTGCTTGTCCGTAGGTTAGTTTACTTAGGTTTGAGTAGTTTGTAAGCTACGGAGTGATGGCCACGCAGTTTGGTCCGATAGATTTACAGACATTTGATACATTTGCTTTCGTTTTAGAATGATTCCAAATATGTACATTCATGGGCCCCAGCCGTACATTGATACCGGTGAAAGTCGTTTTCCAATAGCTGTTATTGTTCCAGAGATATTTTGGGTGGATAAGATAGCCGGGACACCCTAGACTACGTGATGTTTTATGCTGGAAAATTTTTGAATAAGACTGTAATATGACCGTGTAAGCCATACGACTTGATAAATAAGCTGGCAGCCATATTGAAGAGTGATCGGTGAGCGGTCAGTATTTCAGCGGTGCCGGCCGCGGTGGCCGAGGTGACTGAGGCGCTCCAGTCACGGTCAGCACGGCCACAGCGATCGGGGGTTCGAATCCCCCCTCGGGCATGCATATTTGTGCCGTCCTAGTTCGTAAGTAGTTCATAAGTAGTTTGTAAGTTTAGGGACTGATGACCCCGTAGTTAAGTCCCATAAGCTTAACAAACATTTGAACATTTTTTTATTTCAGCGGTTGTAGGCGGCGCTTTTCGCCAAGGCCCCAGCCGGAGAGAAAGCAGGCTGTGCTGTTGCTACGCGCCACCGCCACCGCCCCCACTTGCTACAGGATAGCGGCCGCTCCCGACCACACAGGTCGCAACGCCGCACAGCCTGCCGTGCCCTGACCTACAAGCGCCCACGGCCGCAACACCGCGCAGACGTTACGTCACACCAGCCTAACCCTGCTCTAGGTCTGGCTCCATGGATACGTGGCTGTAGCTGGCCGCGACAGTTATGGAGAAAGCCGCAGGAGCCAAGTGCACTACATGAGCTTATGTTGCTGCGGTCCTCAGTCCAGAGACTGGTTTCAAGCAGCTCTCCACCGTACTCTAAGCTGTGCAGGCCTCTTCTTCTCCTCATAAGAACGGCAACACACATCCATGTGAATCTGCTTACTATACGCGTCTCTTGGTCTTACCGTATTCGACTCTTTGTCTCCCTCTACGATTTTTCTCGCACACACTTCCCTTGATGCTAAATTCAGGATTCCTACATCTACATAATCCTCAATCCAGCGTTACGTGCGTGGCGGAAGGTACACTGTACCACTACCAGGCATTTCCTTTCCTATTCCACTCCCAAATAAAACGAGGGAAAAAAGAATGCGTATATGCCTCTGTACGAGCCCTAATTTCTGTTATCTTCTCTTTGTGATCTTTAAACGAAATTTAAGTAGGCGGCAGGAAGATCATTCTACACTAAGCTTCAAATTACGGCCCTTTAAATTTTCTCGGCAGAATTTCTCGAAAAGAACACACTCTTTCCTCTAGTGATCCCCATTTAAGTTCCAGGAGCATTTCCGTGACACTCCCACATTAGTCGAACTTACCAGTGACGAACTTAACTGCTCGCCTCTGAACTGTTTTGTTGAATCTAAACTTGCCGCATTTTCGCTCAAGTTTAACTGCAGCCATGGTCTCCGAGCTGATAGTCCATGCTGCTGCAAACGTCGTCGAACTGTTCGTGTAGATGGTTGTTGTCTTGCAAACGTCCCAATCTGTTGACTCAGAGGTCGCGACGAGGCTGCACGATCCGTTGCAGCCATGCGGATAAGATGCCTGTCATCTCGACTACTAGTGATACGAGGCCGTTGGGAACCAGCACGGCGTTCCGTATTGCCTTTCTGAACCCACCGATTCCATATTCTGCTAACAGTCGTTGGATCGCGACCAACACGATCTGCAATGTCGCGATACGATAAACCGCAATCGCGATAGGCTACGATCCGACCTTTATCAAAGTCGGAAACGTGATAGTACGCATTTCTCCTCCTTACACGAGACATCACAACAGTTCACTAGGCAACGCCGGTCAACTGCTGCTTGTGTATGAGAAATCGGTTGGAAACTTTCCTCGTCTTCGCACGTTGTAGGTGTCGCCCCCGGCACCAACCTTGTGTGAATGCTCTGAAAAGCTAATCATTTGCATATCACAGCATCTTATTCCTGTCGGTTAAATTTCGCGTCTGTCGCACATCATCTTCGTGGTGTAGCGATTGTAATGGACAGGAGAGTAGATTAGCGGTAGAAGTAACTCCTACTCGCTGGCCCACGAGTCTAACTAAAGGCAGGGCCAGGTCAGCCGTGCGATTCTCGAGCGTGGACCGGTAAACCTGCTAGCCCACTAGTGTCGCCTTCTAGCGACTCCCAGCTCGGCTTGTGCGAGCGTATACGTGTTTAGTTACAGGGAGGGGATGTTGCATGTTCTGCTTGACGACTTTTGCTGGCTGTTAGCGGTCGACTGTGAGTGAATTCCGCCACTAAAGAGCAGCTGTAAGTCTGCTGTGTAAGCAGATGTGAAACCTGCCTTTGACGCTGGCTCGCCCTTTGAGAGGCAGGCAGGGGTTTTGCCACCCCCCACCCCCACCGCCGCGTCTTTTGAGGAGGCGGCCTTGTGTTGACTGCCGCAGCTGCGGCGGCTTCATCTCACGGCGGAGGCGAGAAAAGACCAGGCGGGCCTTTCAGCACAGCTGCCTCCCACCGCCCTTTGTGGGGATGAATAGTCGGACCCTGCGGCTCAGTCCTTGCAATTGCTTTCTGCTACAAACGACAACCAGTTTCTTCCCAGAACGTACCTCTACAATAACTGCTACCTTACTTTTCACACTCAAAAGACTCCCGAAATTGCCGGCCGCGGTGGCTGAGGAGACTGAGGCGCTCCAGTCACGGTCTACACGGCCACTACGGTCGGGGGTTCGAATCCCCCCTCGGGCATGGATATTTGTGCCGTCCTAGTTCGTAAGTAGTTCATGAGTAGTTTGTAAGTTTAGGGAGTGATGACCCCGTAGTTAAGTCCCATAAGCTTAACAAACATTTGAACATTTGAACTCCCGAAATTAATACCAGGGTTTATCGTTCAATATTATTATAAACATCTGTGTCAGATTATCATCTTGTGATGGTGCAGCTCTTGTCTCTTCCGTGCGTGCAGTGTTAGAATTGTGGTTGATTCCGCCTTATGAAAGACACTTTTTTTGTTTTGTTTAAATACCCAAACCAGTTTCGGCACTTATTGTGCCATCTTCCGTGGGTTTCAAAAAATGTTCAAATTTTTGTTAAGCTTATGGGACTTAACTGCGGGGTCATCAGTCCCTAAGCTTACAAACTACGTATCTACTTCCTTATACTAAGGACGGCACAAATATCCATGCCCGATGGGGGATTCGATCCCCGACCGTAGTGGCCGTGCAGACCGTGACTGGAGCGCCTCAGTCCCCTCGGCCACCGCGGCCGACTCCGTGGGTTTCTGTTGTTTATTTTCTATAATAACATGTTACATATTTGATTATACAATCGTTTGCACAAGTTGTTTGGTTTGACAATTTTGTTAGATGTTTTAGGCCTAATTTATTCAAGGTACTTACATTGTGTCATTCACAGGATATTTATGTGCATTGGTTGTGGAATGGCGAATTTTTGACAACCCGTCATCTGCAACAAGACCTTTTTGTTTATGAAAATTGACTGATTTATTGTAAGCCTACATCAGTCAATTTTCGTAAACAAAAACGTCTTGTTGTTGCAGATGACAGGTTGTCAAAAATTCGTCATTCCACAACCAATGCACATAAATATCCTGTGAATGACACAATGTAAGTACATTGAATAAATTAGGCCTAAAACATCTAACAAAATTGTCAAACCAAACAACTTGTGCAAACGATTGTATAATCAAATATGTAACAGGTTATTATAGAAAATAAACAACAGAAACCCACGGAAGATGGCACAATAAGTGCCGAAACTAGTTTGGGTATTTCAACAAAACAAAAAGTGTCTTGCATAAGGCGGAATCAACCACAATCTGTGTCAGAGTAAAATTCAATAAAATTATGTTTATTGAATATTCCGTTGGTGCTTGGAGGAGCAAACACATATTAAAAACTTAAATACGTAGTATTTTTGTTCCACAATATTATTTATTGGCTTTTTTTTTTAGCAGCTATTGGCTTGAAATTTCCTGGCAGATTAAAATTGTGTGCCGGAACCGGGACTCGAATCTGGGACCTTTGCCTTTCGCGGGCAAGCGCTCTACCGACTGAGCTATCCCGACACGACTCACGATGCCGCCTCACAACTTTACTTCCGCCAGTACCTCGCCTCCTACTTTCCAAACTTTACAGAAGCTCTCCTGCGAAACTTGCAAGACTAGCACTCCTGGAAGAAAGGATAGGAGACATGGCTTAGCCACAGAATGAAACTTTTCACTCTGCAGCGGAGTATGCGCAGATATGAAACTTCCTGGCAGATTAAAATTGGCTTCTTACGCCATCGTCACATAACTTCATACTAAACAGATAGTCCACATGTAACATTGAGGTTACATATCCAAAGATGGTTTTTCAAAGATATGTGAACTGCAAATTTCTTATGTCTACGAATCGATACTACATGACAAATGTACTCCTACAAAACAAATAGATTTTAAATTAACATATCTTGGGCTACAATGGTATTAAAATATTAAAACTTTGTAATTGTACAAGAAAGTACTGTTAGTAGGTGATGTTGCGGAATAAAAATACTACGTATTTAAGTTTTCAATAAAATTACTTATGAATGTTAGATCCCGTACGCCACGCACAGTTTCTAGTTCCATGAAAAATTGAAAATGTCTCGTCAAAGGAATAAACTTTTTTGGATATGAATTAACTCCGTAATCAAGTAGTACTGAATCGCAATTACGAGGTGTCGATAATAATTAATGAATTAACACTTTTCTGAAGACGTCCGCAGTTAGTACATTTCTATAACTATTATATTCAATTTCAAATTATCTATGTCGGATGCGAACTGCTGCTCTAGCGTAAACTGGCGGTTTATTTTGGTTAAAAATGCAACCAGCGGCTTTTATGGTTGTTTTTATTCCATAACTAGTTTTTTAGCCACTGCAGGCTCGTCTTCAGTGGATACGTTACAGGAACATTTATTGTCTTTCACAAAGTGTAGGTTTACGATGTCATGGTGGTTCTGGTTACATAACTGAACTTTAGTAACCGTGAGCAAAATAAAACGTAAAGTTGTAATTTTTATGTACTTACTGTGTTTATATTGTAGGTATTAGCGTAACCATGTTATGCATTGGGCACAGAAGTCTTTCACACATGACAGCATTTTTCCTGCACTTAGCGTAACAAATTCACAAAATATAAACGTTGGGTGTGGTTTAAAGATGATGGCTATGGTAGATGCTGCACTTTAGTAATTAATGTTTAGTAATTAATGTTCTTTGGTTTGAGACACTGCGTATGAATCTGTCGAACCAAACTGCGTGGTCATCAGTCCGTAGCTTACAAACTACTTAAACTAAGGTAAGCTAACCTAAGGACAACATACACTTCCATGCCCTAGGGAGCAGTCGAACCTCCAACGGCGAGCAACCGCGCGCTCCGCAGCAAGGAGCCTTAGACCGCTCGGCTACTCCACTGCGGCCCTCAATGTTCGTTACATTTCTTGTCGCTTTGCTACTCTACGCATAGATATTTAATAACGTCACTGTACTTGTACGACACCACAAATACTATATTCCAATACTGCAAGACTGATTTTCCCACCGATTTCTTCGTTTCGCTTTCTCGTTCTCATTGTACAACGCTGAAGAAAGGCCTCGAACATCAACAAGCTCGAAATGTGGACAAGAAAGAAAATAATGGGAAAATTACAGTTTTTTAGTCAAGAAAGCAAGCTACATAAGGTTTGATGGCCATGATGTCGAAAAGTAAGTAAAGGCAGGACTTCACCAAACATCGAAATAACACAACATACAGTACTTCCCACTTTACGATAACTAAAACCGCAAGCGCTCAATATTGTGAAGATTCTGAAATTAAAACCAATATAGTCAATAACGCAGTTTTGAACGGAAGACATAAGTTCTTCTTGGCTGCTGTTTGTGTATCAGTTGCATTTGAATCTTTATGGGGGACAGGGTGTGGAGCGTTTCGAAACTCTTTATTACAGGTGGTAACTACCCGTAATCCACGGCTTCGCCTTACGTACCTGCAACACGCTATGCAGGCCAGTTCGGCAGGTTGCCGCTCCAGCTTACGCAGCAACTTTTCGGGCAACTGATTAGCATGTGAAAGTCTACTTAGCAGTAAACAATTACTTCATTGTAGTTCCATATGTGCTGAGTCTACGTGTATAAAACATGTCAACGTGGAAAACGCACACTGCTACAAGTATAAGCAGTCTGTCTTCAAAGAAAATGTTTAGAACGGTATGGTACATGAAGAGGATTAATCCATGTCACACATCTGACACCTGAAGCTGTGTTTCCGGTATCACATGTCCTATAAAACTCTCCAAAGTTGTACCATTATGTTAGATTCCTTGCCAAGTTTCTGGGGTTGTTTTCCTATCTGACATTCAGAATTACGAAGAAAACTATCTTGCGTATACACTTATTTCTGACAGTATTTTATGCATTTTGACTTGAGAACATCGCAGTTGTTTTCGTAATAATACTGTAGTGGACGAGAGCTTTTCCTGAAGACAACAATGTAAATCTTATTTGGAGTCAACACTACTGACGATGGACTCAAACGGAAACAAGTGAGGCATGGTCCTGTGTGGAGGTGGTATGCCGTTGCCTTCCTCCGACCATCGAACTGACTTACCCAGCCAGTTGTAGGGGGACCTACAGTTTAACGTGCATTCCGAATCACGTTGAAACTCGGCTTCTTTCACACCAACGACACTGCCATACGTGAAAGAAGTGAACAGTGGGAGATAATAATCTTAAGACTGAACAGGGATCGAGCCCACGACCTTTGGAACTATGGTCTGTGACTCTACAACTCAGCGACCGGGCCGCAAGAAAACAAGTGACAGTGTAAAACGTGTAGCTGGTTGCAGTATTTATTTACTACAGTATTGTTGTTTGTTGCTGATCTTAACTGTAGTTGGAATTATTTCCCTACAAAAGTTTGTGCAGTAACATGTCACATCATAAGGAGTGCTACGAGTAGAAAACAAGATTTAGTCTAAAGTCGGGTCCACACGCTATGATCTGTCTTCGCAAATGTCTGCGCACACTTCGCAAATCGTTGCAGATTTGCGCATATATGAGATATGCGCAAACCTGGAAGTTGGAGGTTTGAGTAAAATTGCTCGCATCTGTGGGTTCAAATCATATCTGCGCAGACAAATTGGAACGTGTGGACAGGATATCGCTGCAAATCTGTGTCAGTGTATACTTTTATCATGTGTTTACTATATTGACGGTGGATGAAAATGGCTGAGAACTGAAAATCCCGACTGGGAAACAAAGTTAGCCACAGCTTATTGGCCACGTATATAATATGAAGTGGGCGTACAGTGTTTTAAACATATCTTAAACTGTGACAATTTTATTTGTATCTTGTTAGAAGGTAGGCCTACTTTACTTATCTTCATGAAATCATTCTTCAGGGCAGCGTAAATAGCTTCACAAGTGTTGGGGATGACATAACTCAATGCTTGTTTAGAAATTGCTGTTGAAAATTCGAGGTCTTTATAGGTCCTTCCTGTGGCCAGGAATCTTAATGTAAATGTCAGCCAATCACGTGGAGAAATATATGTCATCATACAAGTGTCTTTACTTATTATGCGAGGAGATATCAGTGTCAAAAGATAATTATAAATTTCCACATCCACTCGCAAATAATTACGCCAGTCATCGGCATTCATCGGGTTTACACGCCAACTCACGATGTAGAATCACATGTCAAAACTGCCTTCTTTTAAGCAGCCAATGCCTAGACCATTTCTGTTTATTGCGGTTTATTTGCATTTCTTTTTCTTTTTTGCAAGACACGTTGCAAATAGTGTCCGTAAAAAGATTTCTTCTATCACTGACAAAAATAAACTTCGTAAAAAAGCTTATCGTATTGGTTTGCCAGTCAGATTGCAGTCTGTACTATCTAGTTTCTTTTTTCACCGAAAGATGTCGAGCGTGGGAATTTGCAGTGATGTGAACACCCGTCCACACGCAACGATTGATGTGCGCAGACATTTGCACAGACATTCGCGCAGACAGATCGTTGTGTGTGGACTCGGCTTAAGACGTGGAAGAGTCGTGTTCAAATCTCCCCTGTGCTCACAAGTTTACATATTGCTTTTCACAGTAGCACGAACATTAATCTTGGCATTGACATGTCTATTTGGTATATTAAAATTTTAATGGATTTTATAGTGTGACACCGTTCTGTAAACTGCTTTATTAGCAGCCGAAAGCGTTTCATGACAAGGCGAAAAGTCAACAGAATTCTATACAGAAAATAAGTCTGGTACTGTACGGTATAATTCACGACATCAGTGACGGTACAGTGGGTGCATAGTGGGAGCAAACGATGTTGAAAAAAACGAGGCGAATAACTTCTTAACAGAACTAAAGCAGTTCCTAGACAAAAATAAACAACGAAATACAATCGTTGTAACATTACCTCAAAGATATAACCTAATGTATCAGTCATGTGTGAACAAGGAAAACCAATATTAAAATAAAACAGATCTGCTCTTCTTTTGAAAAATTCAGCGTCCTTGATGTAGGGAAACTTGACAGGTGTCAGCATACCAGGCATGGAATGCACCTAAATTACGAAAAAATGTGTAAAATGGTGCATGAAATCATAGCCAGAAGAGAGACAATGAAGAGCATAATTCCATGCATAGGGCCAAAATCAGCATCAGCGAAAGTAGCAGTTACCTCCAACTCAACATCACCAGGGCCAGCAATAATCCCAGTGGTAACAGCTCCAACTCCGGGTCCAACCTCTCCAATAGCAGCAACTTCAGCACTCGCAGTTAAAAGAAATGTCAACCAGCCCAGCCATCTGAAGGATTTTTTTAAACCAAAAAGCCTCTAGAAAATACTAAGGTAAGAAATCAAGACATGGGCAGTTCAAATACTGAGCCATTTACAGGGCTTGGCAATAATCCTCAGACAAACAAGCACATCTCCATACCTCATAACATGGAACCCCCCAGGGTTGTGTCATGCATCAGAATATTCAATCAATTAGGAACAAAATACAACAGCCCTCTCGCAGCCAGAACGCTTATACTCTTCCATCGAACTTCCAAAGATTACTGCGCCACTTACAATACACATCTGTGGCCTGTTCACAAAACTAAATACACAGAAAACCGACTATGTCGGGACCATAGGGGCCTTACAACATTCTATCAGAGTTTACTGATCCCTACAGTGGCACTGTGACGTTTTAGTAATACGGTACGACTTATTCCGGTTTGTGACTTTCCTTAATAAAACCAAGAGTCTCGTTGACATGTTGCGTTGTTGTGATACACTGTACGCCTCAAGTTAAGATGGCTAAGTTCCCCTCTGGGCAAGTGTACGCGTAATTAATATGGTTCTCCTACAGCCAACTGGAAAGCGTGTCACATTACCTGGCCCGAAGCAACAGTGCTAAAACAAGCTGCTGTTACCAGCTGCTCGCCGATGAGTCGGGGCGAATCAAGTCCGCTTTTGGCTTTGGCGTGTTATCTTAAGGCGTGGACACAGCGTAACTTCGCCTGGTGTTCCAGGAAGGTGCCGAGTTCGCTGGCGACACTCGAGGCGCGGACGGCAAATACGCCCTGTATGAGGGGCGAGGCGGTGTCGCTGGCGCCAGTAAACAGTCACGCGACACCGCGGCGCACGAGCGCGCCAGTAAACAGCCGGCAGCCGGCCGTGACGTCATCCGGCCACCGCCTCTGTTTTCTGCCCGCGGCAGGCAGCGCTGCAAACAGTCGAACCAGCACTCCAGTATGCAGGGTGTCTACACCTACATCTGCATCTACATGGGATACTCTGCAAATCAGCCGGCCGCGGTGGCCGAGGGGATTGAGGCGCTCCAGTCAGGGTCTGCACGCCCACTACGGTAGGGGGTTCGAATCCCCCGTCGGGCATGCATATTTATGCCGTCCTTAGGATTAGCTACTTCATAAGGTTTGTAAGTTTAGGGACTGATGACCCGGTAGTTAAGTCCCATAGACTCTACAAACATTTGAACATTCTGCAAATCACATTTAAGTGCCTGGCAGAGGATTCATCGAACCACCTTTATACTATCCGTCTCCTATACCACTCTCGAATAGCGAGCGGGAAGAAAGAAAACCTGAATCTCTCCGTTCGAGCTCTGATTTCTCGTATTTTATTCTGATGATCATTTCTACCTATGTAAGTCGGAGTCAACAATATATTTTCGCATTCGGAGGAGAATCTTGGCGATTGGAGTTTCGTAACTAGCCCACACGGCAGCGATAAGCGCCGTTGTCGTAATGATTCCCATCCCAGGTCCTGTATCACTTTCGTAACGCTGTCTCCCCTGTATCGTGATAATACGAAACGAGCTGCCCTTCTTTGGACTCTTTCGATGTCCTCCGTCAAACCCTCCTGATAAGGATCCCACACTGGGCAGCAATACTCCAAAAATGAACGGAGAAGCGTAGTGTATGCATTTTCTTTAGTAGTTCTGTTGCATTTTTAAGGGTTCTGCCAATAAAACGCAGTCTCTGGTTCGCCTTTCCCACGACATTATCTACGTGTTCTTTCCAGTTTAAGTCTGAAGTAATAGTAATTCGCAGGTATTTTGTGGAGTTTACGGCCTTCACTTTTGATTGATTTATCTTGTAAACAACGTTTCACGGATTTCTTTTCGTACTCATGTGGACGACTTCACACTTCTCATTATTTAGAGTCAATTGCCAATTTTTACACCATAGTAATATCTTATTGAGATCGTTCTGCAGTTGGTTTTCATCTTCAGACGATTTTATTAGACGGTAAATGGCGGCGTCATCTGCAAACAACCTAAGAGAGCTACTTAGATTTTCTCCCAAATCTTTTATGTAAATAAGGTACAGCAGAGGAGCCAATAACACTACCCTGTGGAACGCCAGATATCACCTCTGTTTTAGTCGATGCTTTACCATCGATTATTACAAACTGTCTGACAGAAAATCCCCTATCCAGTCGCAAATTAAAAGCCGTTTGTGAGGTACGGTGTCAGAAGCTGTCTGGAAATCAAGAAATACGGAATCGATTTGCAAACCCTTGTCGATAGCACTCATCACTTCGTGTAAGTAAAGGGCTAGTTGTGTTTCGCATGAACGGTATTTTCTAAATCCGTGTTCACCTTGGGTCAATAAATCATTCTGTTCGAGATAATTCATAATATTTGAATACAGGATATGTACCAAAAGCCTGCTGAAAAATGACGTCAATGAAATAGGCCTGTAATTTAGTGGGTTACTCCTACCTGCCTTTCTTGAATATAGGTGTGACTTTTGCAACTTTCCAATCTTTTGGTACAGAAACTTCTTAGAGAGAGCGCTTGTATATGGCTGTTAAGTAAGGAGCTATCGCTTCAGCATAATCAGACAGAAATCTAATGGGTATACAGTCCGGACCAGAAGACTTGTTCTTGTTAAGTGATTTTAGTTGCTGCACCACTCCGAGGATATCTAGGCCTACTTATACGTTACTCATTCTGGCCTCTGTTTTTAATTCGAAATCTGGAATATTGGTTTCGTCTTCTTTGGTGAACGAGTTTCTAAACGCTGTGGTTAGTAACTCTGCTTCAGTACCGCTATCATCGGCAGCATCGCCACTACTATTCCATAGTGAGGGTATTGTTTGTGTTTTGCCCCTAGTATATTTAACATATGACCAAAATCTCTTTGGGTTTTCAGTCAAATTTCGAGAAAGAGTTTTGTTGTGATAAGTATTGTAGGCATCTCGCATTCAAGTCCTCGCTAAATTTCGAGCTTCTGTTTAGGACCACCAATCCTTGGGATTTTGTGTTCTTTTAAATTTCGCATGTCTTTTCCGTTGCGTTGGAATCAGTATCCTGACCTGTTTTGTGTACCAAGGGGGATCACCAACTTCTGTGTCTCAGGAGCTAAGGTACATGCTTTGAAGGGTGACAGTGCTGGTGATTCTGAATAAAAAATTCTGATAAATGTTTGCCCTTATGTTAACAGTATCTGGGTAAACCAATAAACAACTAGGAACGGGAAAAGAACAGGTGACAGTAAATTGAGATACTTTTATATTACAGTTTGTTTAATTGTATAAGTTTCATAACAGAAGTTATTCAAACAATCCATCGCTACATTGCATTTTGCTGATCTTGTAGAATAGTGTTGTGTGCCGATCGGAGCTCAGTTCTGCGTTCCTTTACTTGAGCAGAGGCATGTGAAATAGATGCGACGAGAACGTCTCTTGTGTCAACTCTGCGGTTATACACTTCGCTCTTCACTACCACCACAAACAGTAATCCAGTGGGGTGGCCAAGCGATGACTCCACGGCGACCGATCTAACGATCTGGAAACACTGTCTCTAGCCATACGGAATGTATGCTCCGTCATGCTGAAAGTACATACCATCTCGTGTTGCCAAAGGAATATGCTCCACGAACTGCGTTAACACATTTTTAAAAAATCAGGACAACGTGTCGCATTAACACAGTTACCTAAAACAACTGGACTCATGTGTTGGTCATCAATAACACTGCACCAAATTTATTTACTTGTGCATTTATTTTACCTGGCAAGATTAGGACCTTCAGGCCATCTCTTACACCTAACCAGGCTTTTCAGACTGAGCAATTTTTGTAGTACATTACATACATACCATATGTAATACAAGTATTCAAGTTAAAAAAAAGATTATTACTAGAGTAATTGCGACAATAACATAAATACAATGATGTTGTTGTGGACTTCAGACTGGTTTGATAGTTCTCCACCCTACTCTATCCTGAGCAAGTCTCTTCATCTCCTCATAACAACGGCACCCTACATCCATTTGTTTCTGGTTATGTATTCATCTCATAGCCTCCCTCTGCGATTTTTACCCCACACACTTCCCTCCAGCGCTACATTCACAATTCCTTGATGTCTAAGAATGTGTACTACCAATCTAGCACTTCGTTTAGTCAAGGTATGACAGAAATTCGTTTTCTCCACAATTTTGGCCAGTACGTCCTCATAAGTTACGCTATCCACCCATCTAATCTTCAGCATTCTTCTGTAACACCACATTTCAAAAGCCTCTATCCTCTTCCTGTCCGCACTGTTTATCGTCCATGTTTCACTCCCATACAAGGCAACACTCCACACATATGCCTTCAGAAAGGACTTCCTTATGCTTAAATTAATATTCGATTTTAACAAATTTCTCTTTTTCAAAAACACTTTTCTTCCCATTGCCATTCTGCATTTCATATCCTCTGTACTGCGACCATCATATGTTATTTTACTGCCCAAGTAACAAAACTCATTTACCACCTTTATTGATTCGTTACCTAAATTAATTCCTTCAACACCGCCTGATTTTCTTAGATTGCATTCCATTAACCTTGTTTTGCTCTTGTTAATGTATGCTCCTTTCAACATACGTCCATTCCGTTCAATTGCTTCTCCAGGTCCTTTGCTGTCTCTGACTGAATTACAATGTCATCAGCAAAACGCAAGGTTTTTATTTCTTTATTCTGAACTTTAATTCCTTCTACAAATTTCGTCTTGCTTTTCTTTCCAGCTTGCTCAATGTACAAACTGAATAACATTGGGGAAAGGCAACAACCCTGCCTTACACCCTTCCCAACCACTGCATCCCTTTCATGCCCTTCAACTCTGATAATTGCTGTCTGGTTTTTGTACAAGTTGTAAATAACCTTCCGTTCCTTATATTTTACACCTGCTGATTTCAGAATTTGATAGACTGTATTCCAATCAAAAGCCTTCTCCAAATCTACAAAAGCTAGAAATGTAGGTTTGCCTTTCCTTAATCTATCTTCTAAGATAAGCCGTAAAGTGAGGATTGCCTCCCGTGTTCCTACATTTCTCCTGAATCCAAACTGGTCTACCCCAAGGTCGGCTTCTATCCGCTTTTCCATCCTTCTGTAAATAATTCGTGTTAACATTCTGCAACCATGACTTAGTAACCCCTTCAGTACTGAATTATTTTAAAAATAGAATAAAACATTTTCTTGCACTTTTTCATGTCTATAAGACCCTACCTATTGCATGTATTGTACATATTAAAAATTTTCATATCTTGTTTCCAAAATAAATTAAAAAAGTCAAATAAACTGGTCATCGGGACTGAAATGCAGTCAAGGATGTGAAATAAGAAGTCAAGTTATATATGTCACTCCATATTTATTGTGGAACTTATATCGCAAAGTGGAATTGTGCAAAATTCATAAATTAATGCATAAATTAATTTCAACTACAGGTATTTTGTCTGACGCACTTCGCAATGGGTCCGCCATGTTCACTGATGACAGATGACAGCAAGAAGCACGAAACTAAAAGCTACAGATGCCCAGTAAACAGGCCACTGGGTATCAAACTAAAGGGAAATCGTATAGTGTTCTGAGATCAATAAAAAGTCGGAGTCCAATATATTGAACTGATGGTTCTGTAATTTTCACACCTGTCTGCACCTGCTTTCTTTGGAATGGGGATTATTACATTTTTCTTGACGTATGAGTGTATTTCCCCGGCCTCATACATCTTACGCACCAGGTGAAATGGTTTTGTCATGGCTAGTTCTTCCAGAGACTTCAGTAGTTCTGAGGGAATGTTGTCCACTCCATGGGCCTTCTTTCGAGTTAGGTCTTTCAGTGCTCTGTCAGATTCATCTCTCAGTATAGTAGCTCCTAATTCATCTTCGTCTAAACCCTCTGCCCTTCCTGCAGTATTGTCTCTAAGTCATTTCCTTTGTAGAGCCCTCCTATATACTCTTTCCACCTTTTAGCTTTCCCTTCTTTGCTGAGAACTGGTTTTCCATCTGGTTCTTTATATTCATACAGCAGCTTTTCTTATCTCCAAATATCTCTTTTATTTTCCTGTAGGTTGTATCTATTTTTCCCCTATTTATACATTCTTCCACAGACTTGCATTTGCCTTCTAGCCACTCCTTTTTAGCTATTTTACACTTCCCGATAATTATAATTATAAGAATAAGAATTATAACATAAGATTATATGAATAATATATGATAATAATAGTAATAATAATGACTTTGTAAAGGGGAGTAAGCATGTTTTATATTGTGAACATCAGCTGTATTACCATTTAGGAATTGCCTCGTTATGTTCTTGCAGATTGTAAGTTATTCACATCGAGCAGAGAATGAGAAGATAGAATATGGATGGTGAAAGCGATTCAGATGAGGTAGATTGGTTATGGGAAGTGAAAGAGAATGGTAAGATTCAAAACTATGATGGAGACAACAGAGAAAGAACTTTATCTCTTGGTTCATGAAATCTTCCATTATGTCGACAAGCATCCCAGAGAAAGAACTGGAAGGAGCATAACAATGAAGGCTATGCAGTCATTAATATGTAGCTTTTTAAGTTTCCTCTTGAATGTCCAGTGGTTTAGGGTATCAAAAAATTCAAATGTTTGTAAAGCTTATGGGACTTAACTACGGGGTCATCAGTCCCTAAACTTACAAACTACTTATGAACTACTTACGAACTAGGACGGCACAAATATCCATGCCCGAGGGGGGATTCTAACCCCCGACCGTAGTGGCCGTGCTGACCGTGACTGGAACGCCTCAGTCACCTCGGCCACCGCGGCCGGCGTTTAGGGTATGACGTAGACCACATGACAGTGTGTTCCATAGTCGTATGACTGAGATGGAGAAAGACACGGAGAAAGATTTACTGTTGTGTAAAGGTACAGTCAGGGTGCTAGACGTGTCCGATCTTGTATTGTGGTTGTGGAATGATGATGGGTGTTTAATGTGAGAAGAGAAGTAATGGGGGACCTGGTGAATAAGAAATCGATGAAGTAAGCACAGCGTTTGAAAATCCCGCCAATTATGTGGGCGCATTCAATTTAATTGGGTATATGAAGACCTGACATGATCGTACAACCGTATATTGCACCTACGAAAGCCTACATCACTAGCTCGAGGTGTCTCAGCTTTTCGTTATTTGTGCAGTGTTGTAGTACATCACATTAGCAAAGATAAGTATTTGGAAATATTTTTCTAAATTTTTGGATTGAATATAGGGATGTCAGCGATTTCCTGCAAGCTACAACTGTTCTTCCCAGTTTAGGTGTTTATCCAAGAGTATCCCAAGCTTTTTCACTGTTTTTGGATGGATACCATGGAGGTGTATTTCAGAGACTGTTTCACGAAAATACCGGCTTATTAACTGTGGATGAGATATGACGGTGACCTGGGATTTTTTGGGGTTTAGCTTAAGACCTAGGTTCTGTACCCATCGTGAAACAGAGAAAAGACCTGCATTCATGCCAGCTACTGCATCAGCAATGTTCTTAGGGCTGGCACTTATGTACAGTTGGATGTCGTCGGCATATAGATGGCAGTTGCAGGAATGAATCACGGAAGAAATAGATATACAGTGAGAAGAGTAATGGAGCAAGGATGGTGCCTTGGGGAACTCCAAAGCACACGTTTTTCCATGATGACATTCCGACCCACAAATGACTTGTTTACGTGTTTTTGAGGTAGCTGTCGAACCAGTGTATTACGCTGTTTGAGAAATTCAGCTGTTTCATTTTAATAAGTAGAATATCGAAGTCAATCGTATCAAAAGCATTGCTAAAATGAAGCAGTGTTAAGATGGTAGCTTCACGTATGGCCATAGCATGTTTATTGTCGTCGGTTACTTTGATAAACGCAGTTCCTGTACTGTGGTGCTTTTGGAAGCCGATTGATATTTATCATGGATGTTATAAGTTTTAAGGTGATCGGTTAGCTGTTCGTGAACAATATATTCCAAGGCTTTACACATTACAGATAATATGCTGATCGACCTGTAGTCACCTGGCGACTTTGGGTTATCGGTCTTGGGTATGGGTTGAATTAAATTTTGCTCCCACTCAGTGGAATATGTACTACTGACGAGAGAGAGGTTGAAGATGTCTATGAGAACTGGAACAATAGTGTCAACAACGTTTTTCATGATTCCCTTGCTCACTTATTTCCTACTGCCTCAGAAGAGATTCTCATAATTGCCTTGCCTACTGTGTCTGTAGAGACGTGTTTTAGTATGAAATTCTCTGTTGGGAGAATGATATCTTGGGCTGTTGAAATTTTACAGCTGTTGAGAAGAAGCTTGTTGATTCGTCTGCGAAAGCTTGACGAACAGCGTCAGATTTTCGCTTCCCTACGTCGAAACTGCACATCTTTTCCATAGTGCAGCAGGATTCGATATGCCGCATACGACAGAGCGGACATATTTGATTTTGGCATTCCTCACACTTTGCTTGGTTGTTGACTGAGAAGCGTCGTTGAAAATTCGTTTCCACAGAAGCGTGCTGATTATAAACTGACCATACGGCAGAGTTGCCAGTGTGTTGATTCCGTTATGGGTAAGCGTTGACTCATCATTGAATAGAATTCGTGAAATTAATCGATCATGGGCAATGCTCTATTAACAGAATTCTTGCCGGGCGACAGAATTCCCTTCTCTGTCGATGAAATGGATTAAGTCCTTGCTCGTTTATTATACGTATTACTCGTATTTGTGGATTACGAAGTTCGGCAGCAATTCTTCTAGTGCTAGTAGCTGGGCCGCATTCCACTATTTGAATAATGTAGTCAACTTCATTATGAGTTTGATGTTCGGGACGTTCAGAGATAACATTCACTCTGGGAATAGTACCATGCTCACGCAATCCGTGAAACACCCTGCTATCTGACACTCTCCGTTTCGGAAATCGTTGTTGGTATTCCCACACATCAGATCTGGATTTCCTATTGGATAAACCATAGCTAAACATCATGTCAGCATACTCTTTATGTGTGAAGATGAATGTATACATTTTTATCGGTTTTCGGAACCACGTGGTTCCGAACTCCGACTTCAGGGGTTTGCAGCTAGTCACATGAATTCACGCCACTTCTCATTAAACAAGCGCCTAGATAGTTTACTTTCAGATTGCAACTTAAAAGTCCGCCTTGATTTAGTGTAATGAATCCGATTTTTAACTACTTCACCTTCAGTGGAGTGCGATCATGTAACGTAGCCGTGTGTCGCCATTAGCGTGTTTACTCGCGGTCTAATCTAAATACAACTTAACTTTGCTATACTCATGCACCATCTCAAATCAGGCATGACAGACCAGAGCCATCTTCGCAGTTTTATTGTATATCGTGTTGTGTGGTACCTCCGGGTTTGTTGAATTTCGACTACGATAGCGGCGCCTGCTTCTGCCTGGTTTCGGCACGCTGATTTTGGTGTGATAGCGTGTGTGTGAGCGAGTGAGTGTGGTTTGTAAAACATACCGCCCAGTAGCGTTAAGGTCTGGGCAATTTATGTTAAATTCAGAGCTGGGCATCGTCAGTATTAGCTCATGTAAGTGAGATGCATTTTTATTGTATTAACAAAATTGGTTCCCCATTTTGCTTGTGTTCTACCTGAATAAACAAGTTAAGTTCAGTATAATTTTGACTTGTCTATAAATTGTAGTTTTCTAGCACCTTCCCCCTTTGTTTTATTTAATATTGTTTTTCACCAATGCTGAGAACAAGCTCTGATGCAATATTTTTATGTTTAAGTTCCGTTGCGCCATAAATGTTTTTCTTAGCCACCTTTATGAAATAGCTTTAATTGTGGTGGCTTGTTTATTAATGCCTGTGTATAATTTCGTGTGAGCTGCTACGTATATTGGCCACTGTATCGTTAACTCGTTAACTTTCTGTTATTAGTGTAATTTGAACCAAGTCAGTTATCAATTTGGGCCAGGGAAGAAGGTTTTGCAGCAGGGAGTAGCCGGTAGTTTACACGGACCTTCTACTAATTTTACTGCTAAAATTAAGCTTTTTTTATAACATTAAACTCTTATATGGGTACCTCCTACCAGAATTAAGCTTTCATCACGTACAGTGATCCACTTTTAACACAAACCAACAGAACATTTCTATTAATAGATATTTGTTTACAATAGCTGGCCGGAAGCCTTATGGACATAAAAGGCACGGAAGAGGCTCATTTGCATTACAGTTCCTACGGAGTAAGCATCTCTACAACTGTATGCTGTACGCAAGGAGTCAGTCGTATCAAATTGGGCTCTGAGCGACTGAGAAACGGAATATAAACGGTGATGTTTGGAGTGGAATCCAGTCTGCTCTTGGTATGGACAGTGTTTGCTACATTTGTACTCTTTAATTGGAAGCATGGCAAAATAGAACCGTTTATTTTGGGACTTTATTGGTTCACAATAACGTTATTGCAAGTTTACCACCCTTTTTCTCTGAGTAGGGAACTACGAGCAACTGGAACTTTCTGAACCCAGAGAAGCAGGAGTAAACAAGCGAACAGTAAGATCTGGCTACCACACGTGATACAAGGGGGGAAGGCCACGTGGAGCCAGAACCAACAAAAACAGCGGTGCCGAGCAGAAGCAGATGTGCTGTGACGTCATAGCTGGCGTTCTGCTGGAATCAACTGGAAGCCTCGGAGGACACAGCATGGACTCATCAGCTCTCGACAGGATGTGAATGCGTGCAGCCGTTTGTCCCAGATCACCAGAGCACAGTCTGACCACGACTTTTCTGCGGTACAGCCAACCCAGTACATTGCCGTAAATGACCTTACTTTTCCTCTCTACATTTCCCCATGAGTTACGAGCGTCTTGCATCTGCTCTTTCTTCTGTGATTGACATAGTAGCTTTTACATTGCTTCAATCTCGTCCGTACCTATAGTGGAACTTGTTTCATAATTTGTTGACCCCGAAGAAGGAAATCTGCAACACAGTGTCACAGAGTTGCCCTTGAATAATTTGCCTACAGTCTGACACTGACTGTTACAATTAACAAGCCACTTATAACAAGATGCGTAAGGTTTGTGATTGTCATGAACCGAATTTATGAACTGTCATAACTGATTTTTTTCTCCTGAAATAAATTTTTTTTTCGTGTTTTGTAATTAAGATATTGCGGTTGTAAGTGAAAGTTCAATTAAATCAGCAATTCACCGCTTCCTTCATTCTTTGGAAAAATAACTGAATAGAATTTGTAATAAATCCAAGACCATAGGAAATCTACGAAGACAGACTCGCGATATTTTTTAAAGAAATTTGTAACTTTCTTCTAGACTTTGTGGTTTAAATTTGCCACGAATATGGTAGGTAAAAATCAATATTTAATCATTTCTGGTTAACCATATTTTAACGGTATATATATATATATATATATATATATATATATATATATATATATATATATACGTAAAAAATAGATGAAGTTCACTTACCATGCGAAGGAGCACAGGCAGTGATAGCAACAAATAAACAAATAAACACACAGACACAAACGCAAGCTTTCGCAGCCTAGCTGCATCGTCAGGCAGAAGGGAAGGAGAGGGAAAAGGAAATGATGAGGGTTTTAAGGGAGTGGGTAAGGAGTCATTCCAATCCGGGAATGACTCCTTACCCAAAACCTTAAAACCTTCATCATTTCCTTTTCCCTCTCCTTCCCTTCTGCCTGACGAAGCAGCTAGGCTGCGAAAGCTTGCGTTTGTGTGTGTGTGTGTGTGTGTGTGTCTGTGTGTTTATTTGTTGCTATCACTGCCTTTGCTCCTTCGCCTGGTAAGTAGACTTCATCTATTTTTTACGTATATTTTTCCTGTTAGGAATTTTATCTCTCTCTCTCTCTCTCTCTCTCTCTATATATATATATATATATATATATATATATATATATATATAGTGTCCCTCTTTACTGTTTCACCCCAGATATCTCTGAAACTACAAGAGATACTGAAAAACCACTTTCACGGTCATGAACGTACGGCAGGGGCTTATGAAAGTAGGTACTATGAGACACTCTAAAACGTGAAGAAATATTATTTTCAACACAAGCTCACGTTTTTTTTTTTAATTGATACCCCATATTATTTCTTAAGCAATCGATAGGATGAAAAATCACAGAAAGATTGGCGTTGGTTGCATCGCTATGCGTCAGTTACACCCGGAGGAACTGCGAAGCGAAGTTAACGTATGAAATACATGAAGCGCGGTGCACGTGTCCAAGGCTAGAGCGAGTTTCACGGTTGAGTCTCGGATAAGCGTTAGCACCGCGCCTTACGTATAATTGTCAACTGTCATTTGTATGAGAAACCAAATTGATGAATTTTGTGTTCGGTACTAGTTTCTTCTTTCCCATACTTTTATTACATCTACATCTCCATACTCTGCAAATCACACTGAAATGTGTGGCAGAGGGTTCATCGAACACATTTTATGATACTTCTCTACAGTTCCATTCTCCAATAGCGCGCGGGAAAACACCTAAATCTTTCCGTTTTCGATCTGCTTTCTCTTATTTTATCGCGATAATCTTGTCTTCCAATGTGGGCAGGTGCTAACAAAATAGGTTCGCATTCGGAAGAGAAAGTTGGTGAAAGAAATTTTGCAAATAGATCTCGCCGAAACAAATAACACCTTTCTTTTAATGATTTCCACCCCAACTTGTCCATCATTTCCGTGACTCTCTCCCCTTATCACGAAATACAAAACGAACTGCCCTTCTCTGAACTTTCTCCACACTGTCGGTCGGTCCCACTTGGTGGGGTGCGACAATGCGCAGCAATACCCGAAAATAGGACGCACAAGTGTCATGTAGGCAGTTTCTTTAGTAGAGCTGTTGCACTTCTAAGTGTTCTGCCAATGAAACATACCGTTTCGTTCGCCTTTCCTACAACATTTTCTGTTTGTTGTTTCCGATTAGTTTGTTCATAATTGTAATTCGTAGATATTTAGTTGGATTTGCGACCTGTAGATTTGACTGATTTATCATATAACTGAAGTTTAACGGATTTCTATGACTGGTCATATGGATGACCTCACATTTGTCATTATTAAGGGTCAATTGCCAATTTTTGGATCGTGCAGATATCTCATTTAAATAAATTTTCAGTTTTGCTCTTCGTGTGACTTTACTAACATATATATGACAGCATCATCTGTGAACAGTCTGCTCACATTGTCTCTTAAATCGTTTATAAAGATAGGGAACAGTATTACTTCCGTTTTACTCGATGACTTTCCGTCGCCTTTCCTACAACATTTTCTGTTTGTTGTTTCCGATTAGTTTGTTCATAATTGTAATTCGTAGATATTTAGTTGAATTTGCGACCTGTAGATTTGACTGATTTATCATATAACTGAAGTTTAACGGATTTCTATGACTGGTCATATGGATGACCTCACATTTGTCATTATTAAGGGTCAATTGCCAATTTTTGGATCGTGCAGATATCTCATTTAAATAAATTTTCAGTTTTGCTCTTCGTGTGACTTTACTAACATATATATGACAGCATCATCTGTGAACAGTCTGCTCACATTGTCTCTTAAATCGTTTATAAAGATAGGGAACAGTATTACTTCCGTTTTACTCGATGACTTTCCGTCAATTACTATGTACTTTTTTATGAAACAAAGTTGCTCCATACAAATCCGTGAAGTAGTTTAGGAGATTAGGTATTTCTAATAGATGAACAGACAGTTACTGAAAACACTTAAGATAGCGATGTATTTTTTTACGTGATCTGATTTTGATGAAATCATGCCTATATGTTGCCCCAATCTTAGCTAAAACCTGTGAAAACCGCATGAAAATGTGTCAGTTGTATATATATATATATATATATATATATATATATATATATATATATATATATGTTGCTTGCAGTGGCCATTTTGAGCAGCAGCTGAATTGTATTTCACTGTAAGGTTTTAAAATAAATGCCTTTTGCTACTGCAACTGAAGGGTTTTATTTTTATATTTTTAATCACCCATACGCGTTTCGCCTTTTTCTCTCAAGGCATCATCAGTGGGTGTCCTGAAATATTTACATCTTTTTGTTTGCACATATAGGTTAAGTCTCTTACTTATCTACAAAACATTTCATTTCAGATTTAAAACAGTTCGTTTTTTGGTATAAAATGGTGTACTTACAGTACTTGTTACTCCACTTCAGTCTTATTCTGGCAACCAGGTCGAAAGGTTACACTGTTTTTCGAACCACATTGCAGTTCTCTGATTCTGCTGTCACCTGCTTCCATACTGTGTCTAATGCTGTTTGTTTTGTAGTGTTGCCAACCTTAGCTTATTTGAAATTCAACTGTTTCATTGAAATGTGTTGAAGGTATCTTGTGTGTGTGTGTGTGTGTGTGTGTGTGTGTGTGTGTGTGTGTGTGTGTTTGTGTGCATGAGTGTGTGTGGGTGTGGGTGTGTATGTGGGTGGGTAGGTGGTTTTTTTTTTTTTTTTCCTCTCTGTTTGAATGAGTGTGTGTGTGTGTGTGTGTGTGTGTGTGTGTATGTGAGTGTGTGTGGTGGGGGGGGGGGGGGGTTGTGACTATGTGTTGGGGTTTGTGTCTACCATATGGTCAATCAGTGAGAACAGTGATTGATTGGTCAGGTTTATTTGGTCATTTAGTAGCATCTTTTTCTCAGCTTTTGTTTTATATATGTGATAATTTTCTTGTAATGTTAGGAGATGTTTTTCATTATTTATTCTAATTACCTTCATGTCTTTTTCTATTGTGGTGGGTTTGTGGTTATATGCTATTAGATGTTCTGCAAAAGTGGAGTGGTTTGTTCTGTATTTCCATGCCCTGATGTGTTCCTTGTATCGGGTATCGAATGTTCTGCTGGTTTGTCCTATATACCTTCCATCACATGAGTTGCATTGTAGTTGGTATATTCCAGCTCTTTGGTAGATATCTGTGTCTGTTTTGATTTTTGGGATGTATTTTTGGACTGGGTTATCTGTTTTGAGAGCTATTTTTATGCCTTGTCTTTTGAAAATATTTATTATTTTGTGTGTTAGTTTGTGTTTGTATGTCATTGTGTACCATCTTGAATTTTCTTTTTTGCTTTCATGTGTTTCTAGTACTGCAGTTTGTGTTGTGTGTGTTTGTGTGCTGCTTTGCTGTATTGTTGTCTGGGTGTCTGTACGTTTGGTGTTTTTTGCCCGTATCTGTTTTTTAATTTTTTTGTTTAATTTTTCTACTATATTACCATCGTATCCATTGTTTGTTGCTATTTGTGTGATGATGTCTAGTTCCTTTTGGTAATTTTCTTTGTTGAGTGGTATTGTGTTGAGTCTGTGGAGCATGTATCTGATTGCTGATTGTTTTTGTGCATGTGGGTGATTGGAGGTCTGGTGTATAATTGTATCAGTTGTTGTCGGTTTACGGTAAATGTCAAAGGTATGCTTGTTGTTTTCCTTTTTGATGGTTATATCCAAGAAGTTTATTTGGTTGTTATGTTCTTTTTCTATTGTGAATTTTATTTTTTTGTGTATAGTGTTTAAATCTGTATGGAGCTGGTCTATTCTTTCCGGAGGTTCATCAATTAGGCAGAGGATGTCATCCATGTACCTTATCCAGTAGAGTATTTTATAGTTTTTTGTGGTTACTTTTTTAAAAATCATACTTTCTACATGGTTCATGAAATCACTGTTCTCACTGATTGACCATATGGTAGACACAAACCCCAACACATAGTCACAACCCCCCCCCCCCACCACACACACTCACATACACACACACACACACACACACACACACACACTCATTCAAACAGAGAGGAAAAAAAAAAAAAAAAAAAAACCACCTACCCACCCACATACACACCCACACCCACACACACTCATGCACACAAACACACACACACACACACACACACACACACACACACACACACACACAAAGATACCTTCAACACATTTCAATGAAACAGTTGAATTTCAAATAAGCTAAGGTTGGCAACACTACAAAACAAACAGCATTAGACACAGTATGGAAGCAGGTGACAGCAGAATCAGAGAACTGCAATGTGGTTCGAAAAACAGTGTAACCTTTCGACCTGGTTGCCAGAATAAGACTGAAGTGGAGTAACAAGTACTGTAAGTACACCATTTTATACCAAAAAACGAACTGTTTTAAATCTGAAATGAAATGTTTTGTAGATAAGTAAGAGACTTAACCTATATGTGCAAACAAAAAGATGTAAATATTTCAGGACACCCACTGATGATGCCTTGAGAGAAAAAGGCGAAACGCGTATGGGTGATTAAAAATATAAAAATAAAACCCTTCAGTTGCAGTAGCAAAAGGCATTTATTTTAAAACCTTACAGTGAAATATATATATATATATATATATATATATATATATATATATATATATATATATATATATATATTTAATATGTTTGCCAAACGTGTTAGAAATAGGCATATCTACATGAATATGATTTAGCTTACATCATACATCAGTTATATTCGCCATTTAAAACATTTATTTAATGATCATTCATATCTCTGGACAATGGGCTGAGGCATGGAAAGCTGAAATATAATACGTATTTCCTTAATGAAGTAGAAATATCACTGAAAACAATTATTATTCTTACGATTGGCTCTCTTTCCGTTAGATGCGCTATTTTCGCTCCAAGCGTGAGTCTTAAACTTCCATAGCAGTTGTAAAATACGTTAGACTGTAATATCAGTATGTAAATATATGGATTAAACACGGCGACGAGGATTGTATCAGTTTTATATTCATTGCGTTGAATCATATTTCTAGAACATAACAACCAAGAAAACGATTTTCAGAAATATGGTAAATTTGAAAAGTCAAAGAGTAAATGTATTTTCAAACGGTAATAATCCGATCACTGCGCCGAACTTCACACAAACCCCCGCAGCGCTATCTATTAGTTCTTTGCTGCATTACGCCCTTCTTTCCAAGCATGAAATACACCTTTTATGATATACTTTACTTTCCTGATCTGATTTTGATGACATGAAGCCTATATGTTGCCCCACGACATTCTCTATTTATTTATGATACCCCCTTGAATGTCAATTTCGTACTACTCGAGATTACTCTCTACAAATAGACACATGCGATTACTTTCAAAGAAATGTTTAAATTGTGATATCTTACTTTTTCTGATCCGATTTTGTGAAATGAAGCGTTTCTATAACCGCAAGATATCCTCACATTGCCAGTGAAAACCCCCTGAAAATTCGTCTATTAATTTTAGAGATGAAAGAGAAACATAGACATGACGGTTGTCGATTAAAAACTTTAAATTGTGATGTTTTATTTCCGTGATCCGATTTTTATGAAACTAAGTTTATATGTTGTCCCAAAGAACGCTGAATTTACCTGTGAAAACCGCATGCGAATTCGTGAAGTAGTTTTGGTGAAGTGGTTGCTAATAGATAAACTGACAGACACGACGGTCTATGAAAACACTTAGTGATTCTATTGTCATGAAATTATACCTGGTTCCTGAACCAATCTTTGCTCATGTTTCCTGAGAAAACCGCATGGAAATTCGTGCAGTAGGTTTGAAGATTGAAGCGAACAGCGATAGGCCTATATTTACAGATTTATTATTATTATAGGTATGTAGCACAGTTCTAAAATATTTCAGGAATATATTGATTTGTATAAGTGCTGTATGTCGGTAAAATCTGTTGCGAATACGGTTAGCAGTAAGGAAGTAATAGATTAAAACGTGATGCTTGACGGGGCGGTTTTCCATGAACGTTACTCTTTACGTCCTTGTATCTCATGAACTACGTGTCGTAATGTGATACAATTTCGAACGTACATTCAGCTTTAAGTGTGTATTCTGCCTGAAAAATTTCCTGCGAGTACAATTGGTAGTGTAGTAATAATAAATTGTAACGTTATACCGAATACCATAGTTTTGCTCCATGAACAGCGGAAAAGTAGTAGGCGAGAAACTTTTTTCCTTTCATTATTTTGATGGGGTTGTCTGGGAGAAAAAGTTTAATAAAGGTTTGAAATTATGTTTAAAGTTTGTAGCAAGTCACCAAGTACTGTCATTCTCATATAGTGTATTCTCGTCGCATTATGTAGCAGTTTTTTGCAATTCCTATTGTTCATGACATTATATCTCCTGAACCATGTGTTGTATGTGGTTCGTACTCCTACAGCAGTTGTTACCGCACGTAGTAAATATGTGTGCCAAGTTTGGTTGAAATCGGTCCAGTAGTTTAGGAGGAGATGTGGAACATGCATACATACATATATTCATACATACACACATACAGCCTATTTTATAAGATGTAAGATAAGATTTTCAATAGAATGACGCATTGAGGACATAAGAATCACTGCCTTGTTTCTCTTAGGAACAAATAATACCGCTGTTGTATTCTCAGAGAATCCACATAATGCTGATCCAACTGGTCTACTTTTTCAGCCAAAATCTCTAGGGGTATTTCGCGTTTGTTCTTTCTGAATGTTTTTACCATGAAAGAACTGTGTTTTGCTCTGAGGTATTATATGTAGTACAGACCACTGCAGGCTCTTCTTCCGGTAAAACATTTCTTCACTAGTATCACTCTCTGTTTCATGGTGGGCATAACCTATCACCAAATCTGTATCATCATCAGAATCATCGTTCCTATTTTCCTCTTCATCTAAATCCCGTAATTGCGCTTGCACCCAAGCTTCCAAATCTGGATTATCTGCAGATATGTTACTCTTCTTAGAAAGTAGATCCGTATTATGCATGAAATATGACATATATTCACGCATAGAAGAAAATGCCACAAAATAACAACCATTGAAATTAGACTATGTCGCGATTAGAAACATGCGGTCTATTGGACCCACCAAATTCTTGTACGTGATACGAAATATGCGGTATCTCGCAGTCCTGTGAACGATACTCTGTATCTCTTCACTGACGAAGCAAAACTGATTGTTGACTGTTGCTTTACACGCGGAAAGTATTGCGACGAAGGTACTGAGAATGGGGAACCTCGCTTTTTTGTAGTGCTGCCACAGTCGAACTTTAAAATAAACGAGGGGTCTGAGAGACCGATGTTTCGGGTTAAGGGTTAATACAGAACATGGCATCACTACGTTGAAACAGTTCAGTCCAGAACGTTGCTGCAGTATAGTGAAGGAAGACGAGGGCGAAAAACGGAGGAAGACTTACAGCTGCGACGGGTGGACGTCACGTGCTGAAACGTGTGTTGCCACACACGATGCAGTTGGCTTCGTTGGCGCAACAACAGAATGCAGTTTCTCAGCCAACTGCACATGCGTTCACGTGTTGTTACTGACCTGACAGCAGGGAACGCCGAACCCCTCAAACGTACCAGGCCCATTACCGTAGTCATATGCTTCGTTGCGTTTGAAGAAAGAAAGGAATATCGGGCCATAACGTCCCGCTGATGTGGCTATTAGAGACGGGTGCTGCACTTGCGTCGAAATAAACACAATTACTGTGAACCTCGCTCTTCCCCATAACAGCACCACCTACCGGATGCATTCTGTATGTTGCTACACATTGCATCTGTGATGTAATTACCCGTAGACTGTAAAAGTCTATGTACCTACATAGGCGTTCGTAAGGGAAAGAATGAGGGGCAATGTAACCTCCTGGAATTGTGGAGTACAAATTCTTTATTCCTTACAGAATTCTCATGCTCTCTAGAAATGTCTATAAGTGGATTACATCGTAGACCTAGCACTACCGAGAGAGACGGAAGGTATTGTTGCTGTAGCAGCGACTATCTACCTCAGCTTTGTATGGTAGAGTAGTCAAGAAGATCAAAGCCTTTTCCTTTGTGCGATGGTGGCTTCTGTGCCGTCCTGTACTGATTGTAAATGTGAAAATTTGCGGCAAATTTTCGCAATACGGTAGTCCCCCAAATCAGCCTTTCTACATCTACATAGAAACTCTTCAAATGACAGTGCCTGGCAGATGGTTCATTAGCCATTTTGATAACCCTTCTCTACCGAACCATTCCCTAATACCGCGCGGGAAGAAAGAACACCTAAATCGTTCCGTTTTCGATCTGATTTCTCTTATTTTATTGGGATTGTCATATCTCCCTATGTAGGGTGTCAGCAAAATATTTTCGCATTCAGAAGTAAAAGGCGGTAAATAGAACTCGCCGCAACGAATAGCGTCGTTCCTTTAATGATTTCGACCTCAAATCGTGCAACATTTAAGTGACGCTTTCCCCCCTCTAACGTGATAAAACAAAACGAGCTGCCGTTATCTGAACTTTGGCAATGTCTTCCGTCAGTCCCTCCTGGTGAGGGTCCCATACTGGGCAATAGTACTCCAGGAGAGGACGCACAAATGTGATGTAGGCAGTCTCTTTTGTGGATCTGTAGCATCTTCGAAGCGTTCTGCCAATGAAACGTAACCTTTGGTTCGCCTGCCCCACAATATTTTCTGTGTTCTCTCCACCCTAAGTTGTTCGTAATTGTAACTCCTTGGTAGAATTTACGACCTTAAGGTTTGATTTATCGTGTAATCGAAGTGCAGCGGATTTCTTTTAGTGGTCATGTGTATTACTTCACACTTTTCATTATTTAATGTCAATTGCCAATTTTCGCACCATGTATGGTGTTATAAAACAGTCCATTCCAATAGGCTGAGAGTTAACTTTCGCGCCTGCTTGCACAACAAAATCAACGTCATCACCACCACCGTCACCATCATTTCAGAGTGGTTACGCCTTTCAGCGTTCAGTCTGGAGCACAGCATCCATCGTAATTAGCATGTAAGGGAGGATGATGAGGAGGTATAAGTTGCATGATCGATGCTTACGTAAAGCAGCATCATCATATGGTGAAAGCAACGCAGTAAGCTGGTCACATAATTTTAATTTCAGTGTAACATGATTCGTAGTAGAATAAACAAACGTGGCCGTTTGTCTCCAAGTTCAGTTTAAACGCAATCATTGCGACTTTAATAAACGGAAAACGAATATGAAGACCTAAGAACTGAACGAATATTCGGTTTCGGTCAAAATATTGGTTTCTGGTTCTGAGACATTTAAGTAACGGGAGTAGAAATATCTCTGGAGTGAGAATTCAGATGCGCACAGTGATCTTTGCATAAATATAGAGCTCACTGGGTGCGCAGAATAGATCTCGTGTTGTCAAGATAAATTGCCGTTGCGGTCACGTGATCTCGGGACAACATACTTTTGTCTATAAAAGAGATGATCAAAACAGTGACTGTCCTAAAACAGTAATTTCTGTGAACGCTACTTTCCGGTAGCTGTTACATTTGTTTGTGATTTGTCACGGTTTAAACCAGAAATATGATGCCAATTCATAACTTCTCCTTTCCAAACTTCACCAATTATGATTTCTCCAATTTCTGCGAATTCTACGATGAATCACAAGATATACTACTTCTAGGTAGCTGTAACTGGCGGTCACTGGCGAATATTTATGCTAACATGTAATTCTGGTTCAAATTCGGCGGCGTAGTGGCGTAATATGGTGATATTGGCAACAACCATTTAATGATCTTTGAAAACGCAGTCACACAGAATAAAAGGGAATAATTTTTCGTGTTGGCCGTGAAATATAGACTTAACGGTGTTCCTTCTCTATGGTCAACAGATTCTTGTACGTACTCGTGTGTGGTCAGCAAATTTATTATCCTCGTAAAGTTAACATTTTGTTGCCAAAATTAGCAGACTACGACGCCGAGGCATAAATAAAATTATCTGTATTTCTGTCCAGGTAAACAGTGCCTGTAAGGAGCGCAAATTGAAAATTTGAATAGTATATTGTTATTCATTAAGCGATTTGAACGGATGCTGATTTGAAATGCATACTGAGTGAATAATGAAAATTCTGTTATCTTGTCAAAGCCATTCCATCTTTCGCAGTTTTCTATCGTTATTGATAAGGATTATGTATTTTAAAGCTGTTAATACACAAATGAAGAAAGTACTACAAAGAAACAATCGACTTCAAACTTTCTTGTGAATGGCAGTAAAGTGTGTCCGAATTTGTCGTGATGTAGGCTCTGATATACAGCAATCTCTTGGAAAAAACTTGATTTGACATTCAGATTCGTTGTCTGCAGCAATTCTTCAAACGAGCTATCAAGTTTCAACCTCATATAGTGCAACACAACCAAAATTTCGGGGTGTTGGAAAATGACTTGACAGTAAACCTGCACCTCCAAGTGTCTGGAAAAATACGGACAAGGACAATCGTCCAATTTCATTCTTCATTACTGTTTTTGATTTTTGTGTATTTTTGTCTTTTTTGGAAGCTGGCTCGCAAATTTGCTTGCTGGTAACGCTCCTCCGTATATACTTTTTGCATTCCATGTACAGCAGCCTCTCAGTCAAGTCTTAAGTAAAAGCAAAATCAAACGGATGAACGTGCTACAAAAAGATTTCTGTTAGCGCATATAACAACAAACGTAATTCACCACTACTGTTATGAATAAACAAATGGATCAAACGCAACATAACCTTTGAACTTTGCGGAAAGCAAAAGGCTAATTCACAATGGCCGTCACGTCAAGTTGTATGTTATGTCACGTCAACTTGCTTAGCTCTATACCAAGCAATGGAAGTGGAGCTATGACTACCATCCGTGATTTTAAAAAAAAATTGCAGTATAGAGTCAGATTTCAGAAAATAACAACGATGAAACTATTTAATTATCATAGTAAAGGTCAAGTTCTTGATCAATTGTATGTGGGAAATTGCTGGGAAGAAAAATATCATGTCAGATTATCGACATGAATTTTCTAGCGAAACCATTGACCAATATTCAAACACATAAATCAATGAACCAAAACGAGAGAAACGAGGCGTTATGCATAGTAGTTTCAATTGTCACCAGGAGACCTGATTGGTTGTTGGTAGCCAATGAGATGCTGCATATTTCTTAACCGGAGATTCGGGCACTACGCGCACTCACGTATTTAAATAAAAATAAAAAATAAATTAAAAAAACTTCGAGTTTAACACCTGTATCTAACCTAACTTTCACTTTAAAAAAAAGTTATCTGTAGCGTAGCCTTAAGAAGGTTAGGTATTTTTTTTTTCAGGTCTCGTTTTTTGTTAGGGGACCCCCGATGGCAAATATAACAAAATGACTGTTACCTGACCGTAATTATTCCACTTGTCTTAAAAAAAAATGGGCGTATTCCACGCCATACAAACAAGAGACATTACAACACTACTTGTTGGAGCGGGGAGTGAAATATAAAAAGAGATAGGTTTGTTAAAGAAATGTCCTCATAACCAAAATTGGCTCCTTGAGGGAGAAAGTTGAAAAGTAAAATGCGGGCATGAAGCCTTCAACTCTCCATCCACGGGAGGGGGTGACGTATTCAGAATGATGTGTCCCAGTGGGTGCACCTGCCACCTTAGGGAAAGTGATAGTCACCCAAGAAAAGAAAAGAAAAGAAAAGAAAAGAAAAGAAAAGAAAAGAAAAGAAAAGAAAAGAAAAGAAAAGAAAAGAAAAGCCATAGCAAAGGCTTATCTACGCCTTAGCAATGCTCCACAACAAAGAGAGAGAAAAGAAACGTACAATGCTGCTGAATAACTGGCAATATAACATATTAAGACTCACAGAAAACCCATGTAGCACATCTAAGAGGACGAGAGCATTTCACCGCTCACACTGAAGATACAAAGAAGGAAATGTTATAAAAAAACATCAAAGAGAAGAAAGGAAAGACAAAGGAAATAAAAAATAGACTAAAATCCTTGTTTTTCAAAAATATATTGTAGGGGTATCTTTAAAAATGTTCCAAATGTGTCTTCGTATTTCACCCGTTTCTTTTCCGCCTCGTGTTCACTCCACAAGAGTGTTAGAAAATCCACGGGGTCCGTTATGCCAATCTTAAATATTGCAAGAACAGTCCGTCCAAATATCCAGGTTGTTGCGTTATGTTTCGTCGTAGGGAAGTGTTTCCAGTCGGGCGTTATGGCGTCGGCAGCAGTGATGGAATGCACAGCGACCATGTGAATTAATCGTAACATATCGCGGGCGAGATCCCAAACGCGGAGGTGTTGGCGACACTCAAAACGGTGTTCGACCGTATCCTCCACGGCACACGTCACACAGTTACCGGTAGGCGTCAGATGGATGGAGTGCCGTTTGGAATTAGTCGCCACGATGCGGTTCACAACTGTATACCACGTTGACCGGATGTTGACGGGTAAAACATCGGAATGGATATTGTCCCAAACATTTTTCCAGTTCAGATGAGGCAGGCGCGATTCCCATTTATTGGGGGCCGGTGTACCTCGGAGTGCACAGAGGAGGTCACGAGTGCTCTTGTGATAGAAGTCATCATCCAGAACGTAACTGGAGTTCAAGTAATAGTACCGGAGGAAGTTCGAAAAGAATGGGATGCGATTGATCTGGACCGGGGCGACGGGAGAGAGCGGTCGGAAGCGTCGGAGAAGTATGTCTGTTGGACTGCCAGGCACTTTGTGTAACACCGCGTTGGTGCGTCGTATGAACAGCGCGGCGCACTTTGCACGAAAGTCCACTAATCCGAGCCCACCAGCGGTGGGTGGGAGAGCACACGTGTCCATGGATGGTTTAAAAATACTCCCTCGCCACAGCATGCAATAGGCTGCAAACTTGATGCCGCGCGCAATCTCTTTCGGAACGGGGAGCACTTGGGCTAAATACCAGGCTTTCGACAGTATGTGGGTATTTATGAGTTTAACCCGGTCGAGGAGTTCAAGAGATCGAGACGAGTGTATATTAGTGATTGCGCGTATAGTATAAAGCGTTTTCCTCCAGTTAAGCGCCTCCATTTTCTGAGGATTGGCTGTCATAATCACTCCGAGTACCTTGTGTTCGGTTACAGTCCGGTACCAGTCGCGGTGCTCGTTCCACGTCCAACGTGTCAGTGGTAAAAGAACCGTCTTCCTAGGATTGACAAGAGCTCCCGTTACAGTTTCGTAACGATGGAGAACGACACGGAGTTGGTCAATGTCTTCTGGCCGTTCAAGAAAACCGCCTAGGTCATCTGCAAAGGCAGCACAGACCACACGATCAGTCTCTACACGAACCCCGCTGCATTCTTTCGAGATGTTCCTGAGTAGCGGGTCAAGAGCAATAGCAAAGAGCGCCATGGAAAGCGGGCACCCCTGCCTAACTGACCGGCTGATCGGGATCGGCGCGCTAAGACAGCCATTTACATTGACACGGGACGTGGCAGTTCCAAGCAATCGATGGACAAGGCTGGTGAACATTGGACCGAACCCCATACGAGACATGACCCGTCGAAGATATGTGTGACTAATCCGATCGAACGCATTTTGAAAGTCAATCAGTAGGATCGCTGCACTGCGGTTCCTGCTCGCTCTAATGAAGCCGATGAGATCTCTATAAGTGAGAACAGCGTCAAATATATTCCTGTCACGCACTGCGCACGATTGATGGTGGCTGATGACGGATGGCAAAACTTGTTTCATGCGAAAAGCAATGCACCTTGCGACAATTTTATAATCGACGTTCAGTAACGTAATAGGACGGAGGGTAGCAATGCTGGGTGTTCCCCTCGTTTTTGGAATGAGGTTAATGCATCCCTCAGTAAACGCTGGCGGAACTGCCGCTCCACGCCGGAGATCGTTTGCGATGTCAACTAAAATGTCACTAAGAACGTCGGAAAACCGGATGTAGAACTCAACGGGGATTCCGTCAAGGCCAGGTGATTTACCCCGAGGACTACGGTGCATAGCGTCTTTAACGTCATCACGCGAGAAATCTGCATTAAGACTCCGGCGATGATCGTCCGTTATAGCAGATGGAACATTGTCTAAGAAAGCATCGATCATGGCCGTGTCAGTGATCGGATCTCGGAATAAAGTCAGGAAATAGTCCTGGATCTCACGCCGGAAGACTTGAGGGTCATTGGTTCGACTGCCGTCCGTCTGTATCCAGTCCGCAATGTATAATTGCTCACGACGGCGGCGTTCCCGGAATAGATGATAAACCGAGGCCGGCTCATCCGCAACGACACCAAGAGGTTGGCTACGCGTTACGAGACCTTGACTGCGAGAGCGTAAGTCCTGGAGCAATTTCGCCTTGAACCGTTTCAGCAGCGGAAGCCGCTGAGGATCCAGCGTCACAAGGTGGATTAGGTCTTTCAAACATTGATCATGGAAAGCAGCTGAGCCTTTTGCAGATACGCTTTCTCACGACTGTATGACATCAAGTAATGCCGGATCGCGGGCTTGGCAACTGTGATCCACCATTCCATAGTGGAGGTCGCATTGGGTCGTTTCAAAAGCAAGATATTCCAAAGATCGTAGAAGCCCTCCGCAAGATTGTCGTCAGATAAGAGACTGCAGTTAAGTTTCCAAAGGGACCGACGGCGAGGAGGCTGCACAGAAGGCAGAGTGATACGGCACATATAGCTACAGTGATCGGAGAAAATGACCGGCAAGACACTGGTACTCCGTATCTGGTCTTTCAGGGTTGTTGACACATAAATACGATCCAGCCGACCACATCCAGTAGCATGAAAATAAGTATAATCCGTATCATTAGGATGTAAGACTCGCCAGGTGTCAATGACTCGGAGAGCGTCAACTAACGTTCCCAGTTCCGGACTCTTATAGGGTCGCGGAAGCTGATCAACGTCGCAGAGCACAACGTTGAAGTCACCACCCATGATGATATTACCAGTTGTGTGCGCCAGAAGTGTACAGAGGTCCTGCCGATAAAAGAGACGTTGCGCAGGAATATCACCGGACGGGCCGTACACGTTGACAAACGTGATCCCATGGATAACACATTTAATGGCGCGACCATTGGGTAAGGTTTCGATACTGCTAACATCAATGCCTGGACGGGTGAAAATAGCTGTGCCTGTCTCCATGGTAGGGTCCACATTAGAAACGATAGTAAAATCCGTAATACACTGAAGAGCTTCACGAGTGATCTCTTGAATAAAAGCCACATCACAATTATTCTGCCTCAAGAAGTCATTCAATGCCACCGCTTTGTGAACGTAGTGCATCCTATTCGCGTTCACAGTAAAGATGTTAAGTTGATGCGTGCTCGACGCCATAAGCCACTATTGTTAATAAAAATCTTTTTCCACCTGTGCGGACCAGTCCATGGGTGTTTTGGTGAGGTCCGGAGGTGCCTGAGACTGCGTGCCCTCCCCACGCGCCCCCACAGTGTCCGCCGGAGGCAGAGGGTGCGTACGAGTGCGCTGGGAGACCCGTTCGGCGGCCTGGTCGCTTTTCCTCTTTATCCGCACAACTCCCCGCTCCCTAACGGAGCTAAGGAGCGCCTCGAGATTACGAGCCTGCTGTCGAACAGGATCGCTTTGAGCAGCCGAGTACGAGCCTGCAGATGCAGAATGCTGCGACTCAGTGTCACTGGCGCTCTCACTATGAGCGAGGGATTCGTCATCCGACATGGCCTCCTCCTCGGTAGGCTTTTTCCTGCGTCGCCGACGACGCTTTTTGGGGGCGTCGATGTTGGCCTCCTGTGCTACGGGCGCGTCGTCGGCCGGAACGACCGGTTCTGCAAAACCGACGTCCGTAGCCGCCTCCACCTGCTCCGGATTAGTTGCTGGGATGGCAGACGTTGTTGCAAGAGAAGGGACAGGCGATTGGGGTACGTCAGTCACGGCAACCGGTATCTGGGATGGAAGTTCCACTCCCACATCTTGTACAGTGACAGGAGAGGGGTTGTCGGCCGGAGGGTTTGAGTCCCGTGTCACGGCGTCCACCAGCGGCACCGGGCGGGGGGCAGATCCCGCTACAACGGCACTAAGCAGTGGAAATTGCGCGGTGTCGGCAACGGTGGTGGCACGCGGCAGTTGCAGGGGTCGCCTACGAGGGCATTCCATCCGCAGATGGTCCGGCGACTGGCACACAGATCAGGTGGGCAGCTGACCAATGTAGCTGACCTGCGCTCGCACGCCTGCAATGTTCATATAGGACGGAATAGGCTTACGAACGTCCATCTTGACACTACGAACGCCGCTATTCACTGGGTAGCGGTACGCGGTCGACCACTTTTCAGTGACGATCGAAAGCACGTGTCCGTAAGTAGACAAAGCACGGCCTATTACCTCGTTGGGACATTCCGGAGGTACGTTGAAAACGCGCACATTGCGCACACCAGAAGGCAACACAGTCACTTTGCTAACCGTACCGTCAAAATGCCGAAAGTCATGTTCACCGACTTTTTCTTGGACGTATTTCTCGGACTCTGAATTGACAAATTTCACAAATAAACAATATAACACAAAATCCAGCTGAAAAGTGTCAACAACAGCAAACGGTATTTGCAAGTCTCCAAATAACCAATCATGAATGTAGAACGCGGTAGGCCGTGACGCTTTTCTGTCGAAAATGCATTGGATGCTGTTCACTCGAGGGACTGTCGACATATCGAAGGACATCACGCAAAAATATGGCCGACCGGCCAACACACGAAAAACAACGACGACTACAACAACAACGTAGCCCGACGGCGAACCTAGACGTAGGAACAACGGTGTCTCCTACGCCAGGTAAGTATAGGTTGAAGAACAAGCTTTTCTTTCTTTTTTAGTATGTGACGGCGCGTAGCGCCCTTCTTTCGGTTAAGAAATATGCAGTATCTCATTGGCTGCTACCAAGAACCAATCAGGTCTCCCGGTGCCAGTTGAAACTGCTATGCATAACGCCTCGTAGCGCAGAATGCTATGTTCACTCCAGAGATATTTCTACTCGTCTTTCCTGGCTCTTAAAAATTGTAGTTTGTTGTCAATCACAATATAACGCAGTTGTATCATATAGTGATATTCTTATATTGTGTTAGTATAACAGTTTAACTTATTCAGTACTAGCTTAAACCCGCGGCTCTGCTCGCGTGTTGGTTGATTATGATAAGCTATCTTTCAGTAGTGTGCTATGAGACTGGTTTTGAAGGATGAAATGAAATACTGTACCTTCTCTAGAAACAAACATTTTTAACCAACGTTCAAATAAAAAAATAAAATTATGTGTAGTAAGTAGTGTAGATCAAATCACGAAATTCAACAATAATGATTGTAATAATATCACAGATCGATCACTTGATGTAATGCGCGATTTTTTTTAAGAGATATTTCTTTTTTACTGCTTTATTTATTTATTGTTATATTTCCTTATTCGTATGCTTATCCTTACAAACAAAGAGCTGAAGACGTTGTAGCATGCAGAGACCAAAGTTATGATCTGTGGCATCACGTTTCGCTGTAGGTAACCTCTTTGCTATAGACTCACAAACGTCATCGCTGCCCTTCAGTCCGAATTTTTTTATAATTTGACTACTTTCAAACACCATATCTTCCACCTCCTTATAGCTATCGGCATGGAACTGTTATGCTGTACAAAGGGAGACTTCGGAAAACAATTACACACAGACCATTCGTTTGCGTTCTGTAGTTTTCGCTGCAGAGCGAAATATTAACACACACACACGTAGTATTTTATATACACCACTAACTTTCCATCTCAATATACTCCACCCTTTTATCATTATCAACCCTCAAGAAACAATGCAACTAACAAAACCATTTTGAAAGAGTAAATATAATTTTCAAAGAGTAAATATAATATTCAAAGAGTAATTATTGTTCCGCATTTCGCGTTATATTCTTCATATTACTAAATATGTATCCGATCGCTATAAAACCGTGCCTAAAACCTTCCTCCGGTAAAAATTAGTAACTGTACAAATATTTAAGTCTCTTCGTCTTGTCGTTCGGATGTGATAAGCGTACACCGAATAGACATTAACATTAATATATATATATATATATATATATATATATATATATATATATATATATATATATATATATATATAGCTATCCAAGCGCCATAAAACCGTGCCTAAAGCCTTCCCCGGGCAGACATTAGTAACTGTACAAATTTTTAGCTTTTTATGTCTTGTGGTTCAGACGTGATAAACGTACACCGAACAGACATGCACATTTATAGACTTAGATTGTACGTAATGGAATGGGTTACCATATTGTTGTGCAGAAAAGCTTAATTAATGTGTTTCCTTGAGCAGTTAAACCAGGCCGGCCGCGGTGGCCGAGGTGACTGAGGCGCTCCAGTCACGGTCAGCACGGCCACTACGGTCGGGGGTTCGAATCCCCCCTCGGGCATGGATATTTGTGCCGTCCTAGTTAGTAAGTAGTTCATAAGTAGTTTGTAAGTTTAGGGACTGATGACCCCGTAGTTAAGTCCC
This sequence comes from Locusta migratoria, assembly GCA_026315105.1. Taxonomy (NCBI): domain Eukaryota; kingdom Metazoa; phylum Arthropoda; class Insecta; order Orthoptera; family Acrididae; genus Locusta; species Locusta migratoria. Next base: position 569,828,137 of record CM048746.1, read on the forward strand.
ATAAGCTTGACAAACATTTGAACATTGATTTGAGTTAAACCAGCAACCCACGCGCAATGCAAATATTCTAGACATTATAGCCACAAACAGGCCTGACCCTATTAACGATGTCTGTATAGAGACAGGAATTAGTGATCATGATATCGTCATAGCGTCGATGGTGATCAAAGTTCATAAACCAGTCAAGAAGGCTAGGAGCGTGTTTTTGTTGGGAAAAGCCGACAAGCAAATGTTACGATCGCACTTAGAAAATGAATGGGCATCGTTTAATTCTGGGACTATGGATGTAGAGGAATTGTGGACTAAATTTAAATGCATTGTTAATGAAGGGTTAGAGAAATATGTGCCAGTAAAGACGATTAAGGATGGAAAAGATCCACCGTGGTATAATAATAATGTTAGAAAGCTGCTGAGAAAGCAAAGGCTGTTGCACTCTCGATTCATAAAAGAACACGCGAATGATGACAGGCAAAAGTTAGTAGAGATTCGTGCGTCTATAAAAAGATCGATGCGTGAAGCGTACAATAATAATCACAGCCATACCTTAGCAAAAGATCTTTCCGAGAACCCGAAAAAATTCTGGTCCTAAGTAAAATCGATAAGCGGGTCAAAGCCCACTGTCCAGTCACTCGTTGATCATTCCGGGGCAGTAATAGAAGAAAGCAAACGGAAAGCTGACGTTCTAAATTTAACCTTTAAGAAATCTTTCACGCAGGAGGACCGCACAAATATACCATCATTTGATCAACGTACTAATTCCGAAATGGGGGACATAGCAATAGGTATTTCCGGTGTAGAGAAGCAGCTGAGAGAGCTAAATACGAAAAAGTCTGCTGGACCGGATGGAATACCAGTTCGGTTTTACAAAGACTATTCAGCGGCATTGGCCCCCTACTTAGCTTGCATTTATAGCGAATCTTTAATTCAGCGCAAAGTTCCTAGTGATTGGAAAAAAGCACAGGTGACTCCCGTTTATAACAAAGAAAAGAGAACTGACCCATACAATACAGGCCAATATCGTTGACATCTCTTTCCTGTAGAATTTTGGAGCATATTCTCAGTTTGAATATAGTAAATTTCCTTGAAACGGAAAAGCTTCTTTCCATGAATCAGCACGGGTTTAGGAAACATCGTTCATGTGAAACTCAGCTTGCCCTTTTCTCACATGACATCTTGCGAGCCATGGACGAAGGGCAACAGGCGGATTGTGTTTTTCTCGACTTCAAAAAGGCGTTCGACAGGGTGCCACACTGCAGACTGCTAACGAAGATACGAGCTTATGGAATAGGTTCACAGATTTGTGACTGGTTGGAAGACTTCCTAAGTAATAGAACGCAGTACGTTGTTCTCGACGGCGAGTGTTCATCAGAGACGAGTGTATCGTCAGGCGTGCCCCAGGGGAGTATATCTATATAAATGATCTGATGGACAGAGTAAGTTGTAATTTGCGGCAGTTTGCTGATGATGCTGTGGTGTATGGGAGGGTGTCGTCCCTAACTGACTGTAATAGCATACAGGTTGACTTAGACAAAATTTCTAGTTGGTGCGAAGAATGGCAGCTAGCTCTCAATGAAGAAAAATGTAAGGTGATGCGCATGAGTAGAAAAAACAATCCTATAATGTTCGAATACAGCATCAGTAGTGAGCTTCTTGATGCGGTCGCGTCGTTCAAATATCTAGGCGTAACATTGCAGAGCGATATGAAATGGAACGAGCATGTAAGGACAGTTGTGAGTAAGGCAGATAGCCGACTTCGGTTTATTGGGAGAATTTTGGGAAGATGTACTTCACCTGTAAAGGAGACCGCGTATAAAACGCTTGTACGACCACGTCTTGAGTATTGCTGAAGTATTTGGGACCCGCAGCAGATCGGTTTGAAAGAAGACATAGAGGCGGTTCAGAGGCGAGCAGCTAGATTTGTTACCGGTAGGTTCGACCAATGCGCGAGTGTCACGGAAATGCTCCGGCAACTCAATTGGGGATCGCTGGAAGAAAGACGACGTTCTTTTCGTGAATTTCTGTTAAGTAAATTTAGAGGGCCGGAATTTGAAGCTGAGTGTAGTACGATCTTGCTGCTGCCAACTTACATTTCGCATAGTGATCACAAAGACAAGATAAGAGAAATTAGGGCTCGTACGGAGGCATATAGGCATTCTTTCTTTCCTCGTTCAATTTGGGAGTGGTACAGTATACCCTCCGCCACGCACCTCACGGTGAATTGCGGAGTATGTATGTAGATGTAGATGTAAAAGGACCCTTTTTTATGAGGCTTTAGGAAACATTGCTCATGTTGTACACAGCTTTTCGTGTTCAGTTTGCGTACTTTTATATTGACAACAATCATACTGTTAGTCTGGAGTGTGGCGTTAATTTTCAGAATACTTTCTGCACTGCTTGAAGCCGATTTACTGAATAACTTACATACATGACGTATTTAGGAAAGCCGAAAAGGAGATATGTAAAGTTGTTTGTCGATTGCAAAAACGGAAATGAAAATGGCAATATAAAGCTAGCGCTCCCAAGAAGAAATTTGTAAAGGCTACATATGGAAGTAAGAGAATTTCTGCGTATTTTGTATTGTGGTAGTCATGTCCTGGCTCTAGCATTTCGCAGTATCTACTTGGCATGTTTTGTAGTGTACGTAAAGAGTATCTCCCTACATGAAGATATGCAGGACTGTGAAATTTTCTCTGGTAGCCATAGAGTCTCGTTAATCCTAGCCGAACGGGACCGGGAACACCTCTAACCAGAGGTATCCACAGGGGGTGGTCATGGCGCAAACTGCGTCATTGAAATTTCTGTCTGTGTGAGGAGAGAGGGGGGGGGGGGAGGGAGGTGAAAAATTTGTACTTTCGGCCAGCCTGGGGGTTTTATAAAACAGTTTCCAAAACGTGAAATAAAAGGTATTTAATTTCAGTATCAAATGATAAAACCATATTTATTAGGTCATAAACGAGGAATCCAAATATTTCGGGTGTGGCAGGTAGGGGCGGATGTAGGTCGCAGTTTGGGGGCGGAGGGGTGAGTCATTGGCCAAGGAAGGGGGGGGGGAACACCTCTGACTCAAACAATCGAAATTTATGTTGTAAAAGGAATTAAGAATAATAATTGTTTCATATATCATTAGTCGGACTTTAACAATGGAAAACAAATTGATTCATAGTAATTACGTAGTAATTTAGGATGGCTTTTCGTTATTTTGTACCTAATCCAGAAATTCTACACTTAATAATTACGGAATAACAGTCTTTCAAAGGGTTTTAGTCCTTTTTTCTAGCGGTCAAGTGTATTCGGGGCAACACAATTTGTTTTCAGTCTGAATTGTTGTGAGACTTGGTAAAAAAATTTAACTAATCGACTGCATGTAAAACAAAGTTTAGATAATTAAAAACACATTTTGTTATAAAATTCAGGAAGAAATTTGTATTTCAGAAAACCATTTATTGCCTTACGAAAAGTTATGCTGTAGGTGAATAAACTTAACGAAGTTGATAATGTACCTTTTTTCCTAACGTGCAGTTTAATTTTCGAACACTTTGTCATGTACATCCACTGTAATTATAAACTGGCTGCATTTAGTTGCAGAATTTCACGATATACTCCATTCCATGTGTCGAAATTAGGTTGTGTCAACGTCTAGAAGTACACAATTTCGGGTATAATGAATAGGGCGACGTCTTTAATTTTTGGATGAACAAACGGCAGATTAAAAAGACAAGAAAGACATCGGAAAACTATAAAAGTGAAACAAAAACTAAAGGCATCGGTGCAGGCAACTCCCGGACTAAAAATAGAAGCTATTTTTTTTGTTGTAAATAAAGACAGAACTCCTTGATGTCGATCATAAGCCAATGAAATGAGAAACAGCGAATAATTAGAATAATAAGTGTACATAAACGAGAACTCCATTCTATATCTTGTGGCGAATTTCATCGTTAATTACTGATTGAGATTTTTCTCCTCTGTCTAAATGTCATTTCGGACGATTTTTTCATTGTTAATAGGAGTCATATTGGATCGATCGGAAACACCTTCTCTGATCTATTCTAACAGTAGGATATTGCAAGTATTTTGCAGTTTCTATTGTCAACCAACAATTGTTTTCAATTAAATTTCCTACGCAGTTTAAGGTGTATGATGTCGGACATCTGAACAATGAAGAATCGTCTATGTACTGAAGATGATTAAAGGTACTATCTTCATCGAGAAGAAAAACATTAACGTATAATCATTCTTAAAAAGATACGTAATTCGAGCGACTGCTCGTGCGATTAATCGATATGAAATCGACAATTGGATTTTAAAATCGCGATTAATTCAATCTAACTAAACATGCGTTGATAAAAAATTACTAATGGGAGCAGGTGTTAACAAAATTCCTACACTTACCGTTTCCCTACGCTTCATGGCTACTTTGCACGAACGGTACTTCGAAAGCAGAAACAGTTAGTCATCTCCCATTGAGAAAAACTAATGAGAACGTTCAGTCTTTTTAACAAAAAAAGTATGTTATAGTTAATTGTCAGTATGGTCGACGAGGACGATAAGAATTATCTCTCGAATTTCAGACGAAATTTCTAAGGTGTTGAGTTTCTGTATTCTCGCTGTCATATCGCTGTCGTATTCTAGAGATTTGTTTCGCGCTTACTGGATTTGTTCAAAGTTATTAACTGTTTAATAGAAACGAAAAAAAAACACACATAAAAAACGCACCTAATCGTGCGCCGCAAATTGCTCGAAGTACACCCTAAATGCAGAGAAATGCACAGAACGAACAAATACGACAAAAATTGATGTGGTCGAACAGATGCGATATTCGGAATATTGCATGCCACGAGTGAGTGAACACAGCATAGTCGCGTCGCGATTCACAGCTGTTAATGCATCAGCTGTGCACAGATATTCCTGCGCATGCGCGTTGCGCGCCGCACTAGGAGCGCAAGGTCGACGTGGTTACGGGACACTGCGGCCCTGGGTAGCGAGGCAGCGCAGTCGATAGGCAGTATCGACCTCGCCAGCTGGCACGCTGTGGGCGCAGCTGACGCCAAGGATAGGAAGGGGAGGGGGAGGGAGCCCGTGACACGCCCCACACCCAGACGGCGGCACGCGAGACTCGGCCAGACGTGTGTGCCAACAAGGCCGCCGCCACGTCATCAGGGCCGAAGTTCAGCTAGCCTCGCGACGCCCCTTCGTCTCGGTAACTCGGCGCAAAGCCAGTCTGGACAGGCGCCAGCGGCTGGTAATGCGCATGCGCGCACACCCGCAACAGTTGGCCGTAAAGTGCCAGACACGAGGACGGTCTTCGTACTCAATTACGTTCTGTAAACAACTCTGTTTTCACGATTCTGCCGAAATGAACAAGTCTTCCAGTAAAGTGGCCAACCCAGACAAAAATAAAAGCGCAGAACGAAAGAAAGTCTTAAACCGAAAATAACTGATCGCGGAAGAGTATTTACACCCCTCTGGACTTTGGCAAGCATACATCAGTGTTTACGTTCGCGAGCCAGCTTGGCTGACGCAGCGGCGTTGTATTTATCATAATGAATCAACGAGTTTAAATTTCATACAGTGGCGATAGAGCCTCCATGTTTGAGGCAAATTGAACTGGCGTCCCACTCGAGAATTGTACCTATTTACAGTTCCACGTTTTAAAAAAAGATTGACTATTGAGTACGGATGTGCATCAAGTTCCTGCAGACTTTTTCGACGTTACGAATTGACGAGCCTGGTAGTATATTTCCTAAAAAATGCGGTAATGTTTCAAATGTTTGTAAAGCTTATGGGACTTAACTACGGGGTCATCAGTCCCTAAACTTACAAACTACTTATGAACTACTTACGAACTAGGACGGCACAAATATCCATGCCCGAGGGGGGATTCGAACCCCCGACCGTAGTGGCCGTGCTGACCGTGACTGGAGCGCCTCAGTCACCTCGGCCACAGCGGCCGGCAATGCGGTAATGAAATATCACGAACCTACCAGTATAAAGGTATGACCGCACTGAGCGGAACTGCACTGCAGCGGAGCGGCGCGGCACGACGCGGCCAAATATTCTTTACATGGAATTGAATGGGGCAGCACGCACTACGCGGCTGCGGGACTGCGCAGCGCTGCACTGCGCGCCAAATCAACTGGCCGACTCTGCCGCGCCGTGTCGCGTTGCGTAGTTCCGCTGCCGCTAGTGCGGTCTAGGAAGCGTCGCGGCACTGCACGTCATTCGCGTCCTAACTCTGTTGCGAGCAAAATTAAATTTGTTTACAACAATGGCATTAGACGAGGAAAAGTTAATTGTATGTGTAAGTGAATACCCAGAGTTATATGACCTTCAAAATGAACATTATATGAATAGCACAAGAAAAAGCAACATTTGGAAAGAAATTGCCAAGGAATTGGGAGTACAGGGTAAGTGAATTTCATATTTTTTTATGTTGGTGCAAGACATTTATTTTTGGTCAAACATTACGTACAATTAACGACAAGTTATTTTAATTTTGTGAAAGTGACAAATAGGTACTTATTTATGACTACACATGTGTTATAACATTTTTTTACTATTCGTTGTCTCTTCGACGACATCCCCTGTTAACCATGTTGTTTTGCCAGACCAAACTACCTTGAGGGGAATTGAAATAATCTTTGAAAGTATCCCGTATCTGAATAGCATTATTTACGAAGTTGCCTCCTATATGTGGAAGGTCTCGTAATTGTATCTCGTCAGTCTCTTCGGTATCCAACATCACCGTATCATGTCTGAGAAAATTGTGCAAGACACAAGTGGCAAGAATCACGTTGTCTACGTGTTCTGGACTCAGACAGATCTTGCGATAATAAATCCTAAATTTTTGACACAATATTCCAAAAGCATTTTCTGAAACTCTTCGAGCTCTATTATGTCTATAACAGTATACTTTTTTCAGTGGGTCGTCTAATTGTACAGCAGGGTAAGGTCTCATTAAATAGGTTTTTAATGGAAATGCTTCGTCCCCAACAATCACGTGAGGCACCCGAACTCTCATTCCTGGTAATTCTTTTGGGCCTGGTACATTCAAAGTATTTGTTTCTAGTTTTGCTGCTAAATCGGACCGTGAAAAAATCCCTGCATCGCTATTCTTTCCGAGGTCACCAACGTTTACATATATAAATTTATAATCTGCATCTACTAAGGCAAGTAACACTATAGAGAAAAACTTCTTGTAATTAAAATATAGCGAGCCACTTTTTGGCGGTGAGAAAATTTGTATGTGCTTTCCATCTAGTGCACCAATACAGTTGGGATAATGCCATTTTTCAGAAAATTCTTTTTCAATCTTCTTCCATTTTTCTTCATCTGGTATGGGCATTACTGTCTTGGATAACACTTCCCACAATGCTGCGCATGTAGTGTGTACGATTTCTTGTACGGTTGTATATCCCAGACGAAAAGATTCTGCTATAGTCTTGAATGAATCTCCAGTAGCAAGAAATCTAAAACAAATAAAATAACATTTTTATTTGCAGATATTCACTGCAAGGAGAAATGGAAAACTTTGAGGGACGGCTATCATAGAAGTATAAAGAAACGTAAATGCAAGAGTGGAGATGGTGCTACCAAAAGTAAAAAATGGAAATACGAGAGTCAAATGGAGTTCTTACGGCCGTATCTTCAGGAGAGAGCTACAAAGACTAACATCGAAAACGCTGAGTCAGCTTTTAGTGACGATGAAACTACTAACGACAAGTCTGTTCCAGATGCATTGGCAGTATCTCCTGAGCCAGTAGACTCACCGTTATCTTCCTCATCGGCAACATCACAAATGTTCAAAAATATTACAGCGAGGAAAAAGAACCGAACGCATCAGCTATCAGTAGCCAGTGTTCTACAGAATTATTTGAATTCACGGCCATCTACAAGTACACCGGCAACAACGGAAAGTGGAGAGCTATGGCTGACTCTGTCAAAGCCTTGTCTCCAGATCTACAACTAAAAGCAAAAAATAAAATTTATACTATAGTATCAGATTTAGAATACGAGAATCTACTTAGGAACTCTACAGGACAAGCCAAACCAGTAACAAAGGAAACAGCTCCACCTACATCTTATGATTTAAATAATCAATTTGCCGAATCAGTTCCATCTACATCTGACTTAAATAAGCAGTTCCTCAAAACGCAGACTACATCAGGACCTCAGAATATTCAGATCCAGAAAGTTCCGACTGCTTCTACTACTGTTCAACAGAATACTTCTAATACAGCCAACTGTGACTATCCCAGGGGAATGAACAACGACTCGCAAAGCATTCATGAGAGAAATCCCAGCAAACAAATCACATATATCATAACTTCAGATGGCTTTCTACAGCCACAAAATGTTATATATGATTAAAAAAGCCTGTATTTATGGAAGTATGTCATAAATAAAAAAATACTTACCTAATAGTCACCATGAGTTTTTCTTCTACGCCTATCGCTTTTCGGAATAGTGTATCTGCTTTTGCTATATGGGGCTCCATAATTTGTACTAACACGCTGAATTTTTCTTGAGACATTCTAAAGTACGTATGAAATCTCTTTGGAGCCTTTTTAAGCCGTGGCAAAAGTGTGTGATATTCTCCTTCTTCGCATCGCGAATCCGAAATGTTATGCAGCCATATTCTTCGCCTTTTTGTTGACTGCTTTTGCTTCAACCTTTCTTCTTCCTCACATAACAAAGAAATTATTACTACATCCATTTCACTGTCGTCCATTGTACTCGGAAGTTGCCCAACGACTGGCATACAACATTTGCCGCGTGCTGTCGCGCCGTTGCAGTTCAGATGCGGTATACCAAACAGAGCCGCGTCGTGCCGCGCCGCTCCGCTGCAGTGCAGTTCCGCTCAGTGCGGTCATACCTTTAACAGTTCCAGTTCGAAATATCAGTTAGATGCGGTTTGCAATAACAACGAAAGTGCCGCAGTGAAAATATTTGTGTAGATTTTAATACAAGTACATGGTCTAAACGAGCTGCGAAACATACAACGAGTAGTACTTGTTATGACGAACAATCATTGCCATGGATTTCCAGCTGTTGTTAATGTGTTGAAACAACTGCTTTCATGAAGGCTAGTATACACTAACTTGTGTTTACCATACCTGTTAAGTCTACAAACTTATAAAATTGATATTAAAGGGTTCAATTGTGAAATTCGGTGGACGAAATTTGCGTACAAGGACGAAAGTGACAACAAAATACTGTAGTTAAACATTCGCGTAGGTCATCTGCCACAAAAGCATTCCACGCCGAAATAAGATGTCGTTAATAAGTTTCCTTGTTGCCATGCTGATAAAATGTTCAAATGTTTGTAAAGCTTATGGGACTTAACTACGGGGTCATCAGTCCCTAAACTTACAAACTACTTATGAACTATTTACAAACTAGGACGGCACAAATATCCATGCCCGAGGGGGGATTCGAACCCCCGACCGTAGTGGCCGTGCTGACCGTGACTGGAGCGCCTCAGTCACCTCGGCCACCGCGGCCGGCTGCCATGCTGAAACAAGTAATGTTTGGTACCTGAAATTTGACTACAAAGACGAAAGTGAAAATAGAATATAGCAATAAAAATGCGCCTGGATTAGCTACCACAAAAGCATTCCACACCGAAATAACTTATCATTTGTTGCAAAGAACACAGACGTATACAAGTGAAAAAAATCTGGCTGTCACTACTGGTTCCACACTGCACTGGTTGCATGACAACCTTGCTCGATGTAGTATTGTTAGCAACAAATGAAAATACGGTACTTTTAAAGAAGGTGTAGACACTGAAAAGTGTGGTTTCGTCAACCACGGGAGCGACAAAAGAGAAATATCTCAAACCATACTAGGTATAAAATGAGCATCTTTTTAAGGTGTGTACTTCAAAGGAATTGCAGGATAGGTCATCTGAAGCTTCACTCTCGGGGCAGCTAAGTACCATTAGTCAGGAATTTTGTTTGAGTATAGACAAACTGAGATAAAACAAGGCAAAACATTTGGTGTTCTTGGACGAAGTACTTGTCGTTTTATCAGTTCGATTCGTGCATTTAAATGCTGAACACACTTTAGACATATTTCATCAGCAAAATTTGTATAGGCAGTACACAGTAAATACAATATAAATACAACAATTCCAGCTCAACAAAAACATACGATAGACATAATCATCTCAGGAGTACTGACCACCAAAAATATGACGGCCGAGTTTACTAAAGTTGCTGCAAAGTTGCTGTAATTCGTGTGTTAGCCATTCTTTATGAAATTTAATCTCGTTGTATTGAATCCTTCATTACTGGTGGAACCGGGACTGCGGTTGGTCAAGCTTGCGTAGGAAGTGGGATATCAACAGCCGTATGTTTAATAGAAATATTTATTCCTTTACTACCAGTTTCGGCATTCCAGTATGCCATCTTCAGACATAATGGAATGTCGAAACTGGTAGTTAAGGAATAAATGTATCTGTTAAACATACGGCTGTTGGTATCCTACTTCCTACGTAATTCTACTTATCAGGCGTCACCCAGAGGAAATTCCATAACCACCCTCAGCGCCACCATAAGCGTATCAACGATCTCAGCTCCACGCCAAATCCCGTAGCCCTTCGAGGGCAATTCAATTTGTCAATTTGTGGAAGACAGAGGGGCGAAGGAAACGAACAGTTTTTTACCGAATAAAGGTAAAATTGTTAAAGTATTAAGCAATCACAAACTAGTAACGCTGCCACTTCTCAGAAGCTACACTCATAATCATCAAAACAGCCGTGGCATGACATAATTTATTAGGGTTTCTTTCCGTTCCATTCGCGTGTGCAGCAAGAGAAGAATACTCAACCCTTAATTGGTACAGAGCGGGTGAAAATTCTTCTTTACAAATCTCTTCTGCGTTTTCTCATCTAAATTTCGTGCTTCAAAATCGACAATAATCGCAGCTGCGTTGTTCAAAAATGACGGCGTCAAGATTGTCCACCAAGACATACGGTATACCAATTACGTAAGTATTGTGGATGCAGGACTGATTTCTTTCTATCTTTACTAGAAATTGTACGTTAACAAAGCAGTATATAGCCTGTTAGTATTTTTAACATAAAAAAACGGTTGTGCCCTGCACGAGATAGTTTTATTAGTGAATATGACGAGACAACACATAAAGAGAGTGAATATTTCAGGCTCTGCAAATCGAATAAGAGATATTACATATCTTTTCTAAACTGAATCCCTGTAGGGAAATTTTAGTTTTTGTTTCTGTAAAATATATCTCACAAAATGAACGAGAATCGATTATAAATAAACTTTTCAGTTTGCTTCATGGTTCACTATAATTTTAAGAGAGAAGGAAGTGTTTGAATCAGTTCTTGTTCTAGTCAGTATATACTGCATATTTGTCATTCATCATACACTCTTATGTCAGTCCATATTGCCCTGTGGTAAGGAACTTTCACTGTATATGATAGTAAAAGATCAAATAAAAATAATTACCCACGTCGGTTAATCGTTTTATTTATCACACGACGCATTTGGACAGTTTACACTCTCATTTTCTTGTTACATTATTGTTAGATGCAGACAGTTGTTTTGTGCTTTCATTTTTCTTTTAAAACGTGTAAAGCTCACTTGTTATTGTAATATGGCACTAAGATTACAGTTTTAAGTAGTGACAGAGTTATTATCATTTGTTTCAGTGGACAAAATCCTGAATTTCGTCATACATATACATTTTAACTTAAATTCACTGTCAGAACATGAATCAATAAATAAACAAACTAAAGATAAGAACTGTAAAGATATGGTACATTGCCTCAGATATAACGTTTTACTTGCTAACCTCGTGAACCATGAGAGAGATCAATAAAAAAGAGTGACTCATGCAGCCAATTTTTTTATTTGAACTTTTATATCCATTATACATCCTATCTGTTTTACTGACTACCTACTAGTCTCAATATATCCTCAAGGAACTCATAAATGTTATTATCGAAAGTTAATGCAACGCAATTAATTTTCAAAACTGTCATGCATCATAATCTGTTATATCATTTACTAATCATACATGTTATTTGTCCACTTTTCATAAAATAACGTGAAGTGTTTTTTTTCATGTTAATCTGTAATGTAACACAATTTCACAATTTAAAAGGCGTTGATCATTTTTATCCTCAACATACTAGTTACGCAACATCACTCTACAGTAGTCGTGGTTTTACTAACTATACGGGTGCTGTAACTACTGCAGTCGTGTCGTTATGGTCTCCAGGAAAACAGTCCCATTATACTAGTAAATGGTGCCCTATTCCTTAAATAAACGAAATCTCACCTGTGAAACAGCATCAAGTGTTCGATTACAAATACGATAATGCCTTAATTATTTCCGCTGTATTATACGTAAAAACAAGAATTCGGCGGTCAGCACTCATCGTTGTGTCATACCTCTGAAACTTGTGCATCCAGTGGTACAGACTGCTGCAAATATGGCAGCTCCCTCAAGGACAAATATACCGCTTCATGGACTTCCACTGTCAGAGGAGCAGGTTTCAACTATCGACTCGGTCGTTTTCTTTCTAGGGTCCGTTACCTCAAATCGATACATTCACTTTTTTTTTCTTGTTTTCTTTCTTGGGTGTGATAGGAATAGCAAATTATGCACCATCTGTGGTTTCAGATGAACTGAAGTCAGCACATCAAAGTACATAGTATGATTAACAAACACCACAGGTTTACGATTACTGGTCATGCCCTTCAACTTAAAAAAAAAAAATCCGAAACAGTCATTTATGAGAGTGTGACTGAAGAAAATGGTTTTTCATACGCTTTGCACCCACTGGGTGACTAAACGTCTCACTGAACAACACAACACGACGGATGGGCATCGCACTTAATTTTTGGACACTCTGCAATGTGATGGCGACAATTTTTTTTATCTCACATAGTCACTGGTGTAACTGCTCTTTGATTCACGAAGACTATGTCGCATAATGAAAGTGTTTTTCCGCCCCAGATTCTTAAGCAAAAACAATGCCCTTAATAACAAATTAATATTATATATGTGTTTGCTGCTATTGTATTCTGATATTTGGTTCTCTCTCTCTCTCTCGCTGAAACAATGTATATGTAAGCATATCTCATTCTATGTAAATTATGTGACACTAATTTCTCCGACAGAACCATCAAAGTATCTATCTTTATTCTTTTATCATTACCGAACCCATCCTGTCATTTGTTTATTTTATTATGCATTTATTTGCTGATAACTTGTAAGGAACAATCTTACAGCATGACGCGGCACTTCAACGTATGGACGTTATTAAACAGTAATAACTTGATTTTTTCAGAGATTTCTAGTCGTTCCTGTGTGCATGCTTGTAACATTTCTTAACTCAGCAGTGTTAAGGAACTACTTACATCATTTGAGCCCAGTAACATACTTAGTTATTTATGAGTTTTCCAAATCAAAATGTTTGTTAACCTAATAGACCAAACTGTTATTGTCATCAGTCCATAGACTTGCAAACTACGTTACTTACAACACACACTCACTACACGAGAGAGGACTCGAACCTCCGGCGGAAGCGACTGCCCAGTTCGTAGCCTTAGACAACGCGGTCACCTCCGCGCGGGACGGGTTTTCCGAGTTGCCTCGCTTTCCTATCTCCCTGAATTCTCCGTTAAACTTATGTGGCCACGGCGGAATAGCCGTGCGCACTGAGGCTCCGTGCTGCGGTGCGCACTGCCGTTCGCCGTAGAGGTTCAAGTCCTCTCTCGAGCATGGGTGTGTGCCTTGTCCTTAGGTTAGTTTAACTTAGTTTAAGTAGTTTGTAAGCCTAGGGACTAATAACCTAGCAGTCAAGTCCCATAGATTTACAAACATTTGAACATTTGAAGACTTATGGGTTATCAACCTTTGGTGTTTCTTCTCAATAGCTGGGAATATTAATGTGAAAACTAACATTTTCTAATTTGAAAGGTTGAATCACCGACTATTTTGTGATCACACCCGTATGTGAGTGCTAGGATCCGAGATAGTTGTGTTGCACGGGAGATAAAACCCTTATGACCCCTGAAATGAAACGCCAATGCAGGTATACACATCGTTCCTAGAGAGGGCTAAACCCGAGCAATTCTGGACTGCCCGAAACGAAATGTCCACAGTGATTTTATTTTAGTGACATATTTTACCACGAGGTGAAACCATCGATAAAGATGTTGACTGCTAAGCGCTTAATCACCTTGGCCTCACAATAAAGAACATGCGTACAGGAATACACTAGAAATGTGTGGTTTTCTTTCGCGACTACGCCGGAGCACTCACTGTGAATGTGGCAAAAGAGCTTCACAGGTTAGGGCGTTTCTGGCCACACTCCATTCAGTGCAGACTTGGCTCCTAGCTTCTGTCGCCATCTGGTTTTTTCGTGGTAAGTGCTTGAAAAACGACGAAGGTGTAAAATAAAATGTTACCACATGGTTGACAACACAGGAGGTAACATTCTATGACGATGAAATAAATGAACTTACACGATGCTATGACAAATGCTATGAAAATTATGGGTCTTATGTTGAAAGTACTGTGTTACACAGGGTGTTTCGGAACGAGTAGCCGAGAGTAGCCGAGCGGTTGGAGCGTCATGTTACGGATACGCGGCCTCCCACGTCGATGGTTCGAATCCTCCCTCGGACATGTTCCTAAAAAAAAAAAAAAAAAAAAAAAAAAAAAAAAAAAAAAAAAAAAAAAAAAAAGGATCAAATGTTTGGTAAGCTTAAGGGACTTAACTACGGGCTCATCAGTCCCTTAACTTACAAACTACTTATGAACTACCTACAACTAAGGACGGCACAAATATCCATGCCCGAGGGGGGATTCGAAGCGCCGACCGTAGTGGCCGTGCAGACCGTGATTGAAGCGCCTCAGTCCCCTCGGCCACCGCCGCCGGCCCTCGGGCATGGTTGTGTGCGTTGTTAGGTTAGTTTAGTTAGGTTAGTTTAACTTAGTTTAAGTAGTTTGTATGACTAGGGACTGATGACCAACGTAGTTTGGTGCCATAGAATTACAAACATTTGAACTTTTTTTCGGAAGGAATAGCAAATATTTTTACGAGGTTGTAGTAGAGACGAATTGTAATAACAATGCCTTGTAACACGTGTCAAATTTTTATGGATTACAGAGATAAATGTTTTTTATTTCGTTGATGAAATCATTCATTACTTCGCAATAAGAAACAGTCGTGGTTGCGACTTCTTTATTTATTTTTACGCGATTCACCCTTGTGGGTTATCCTGAGAAAGTCTGGAAAATAAAGGAAATGCGGGGCATAAAACTTAAAAGCCCTATCTTAACGTTCACAATCCCACTAAAATTAACAGAAAGTTTGTTGACCTTAAAATACCACATCGGATGAGTAGAAGTAAAACAATTGCTAGCCACAATCTGGCAGCGTCAAATAAATAAAATTAGGTTATGGTTGACAAAACCCGTGAGAATCCTATAAATAAAATAAGAAATGCAGAAGATATTAAAATGCAGTTCTATCCTGTACGATCGTTATAAAGATACTTTAAAAATCTTAAATAGAATTATTGATTTTAGGCATAAAAGTAAAGAAAAATAAGCGGAGTATGAAGCAGAGAAAAGCGCAAAAAATGAATTTATCTAAAACAGAGCAGTAGCGGCGGGCACGATTGTGCAATGATAGGAGCAGCAGCCTCACACTCCGGGTCAACATGCCGATGTTTACAATGCTACATCAACACTGGCGTGGGGCCGGCTTGATGTTGAATCATGCAGTGGGCATATTATGTTTGCTTAGACCTGTCGTGTACGTACGATTGCTCAAAATGTTCAAATGTTTGTAAATCTATCGGACCAAACTGCGTGGTCATCAGTCCGTAGCTTACAAACTACTTAAACCTAGGTAAACTAACCTAAGGACAAACACACACACCCATGCCCCAGGGAGGACTCGAACCTCCACGGCGAGCAACCGTGCGCTCCGCAGCGAGACGCTTGAGACCGCTCGGCTACTCCACCGTGGCGTACGATTGCTATACGTCTCACTTTGTCAATTACCACTCCTTTCTACAATCCTATGTACTGACTTGTTCCATAACCATGGAGCCTAGTTCCTTAATTTGGTCCTGCGACCCACTATAAATACAAGTAAATAAACACAACTTCTGTTTCTACTGACTCTAAAATCTGAAGAGAGCCTTGTAAGCCGAAAACCATTTAAGCAAATAGAAATAAACTTCTAGAACAAAATGACAATAGTGTTTTTATTTAATATGGTGATGTTACACACTAACAGGTTTAACTCTGTACTCAATAAAAATTAGACATGCTGGAGTAGCCAAGCGGTCTGAAGCGCCACGTAACGGATCGCGTGGCCTCCCTCGTCGGAGGTTCGAATCCTCCCTCGGGCATGGATGTGTGTGTGTTGCCCTTAGGTTAGTTTAACTTAGTTTACGTAGTTTGTAAGCTAAGGACTAATAAGCTAGCAGTTGAGTCCGATAGATTTACAAACACTTGAATTTTTTTGAATAAAAATTGGACATACTTTTGTGTGTGTGTAATTAACTGCTTTCCTTATTTGACTACTTCCTTTCTGGACTACCTTCGTAGTCCACTGACTGATGAGGACGAGTCAATGTCAAATTCTGTGTTACGCTTCAGGATTAGAAGGGAGAAACTTTTGGGTGCCAGAATAAGTTGGCAGACGTGTAGTGGCGCCAAACAAGAAACAACTGCGCACAAACGGCCTGCCTTCGAGACGCAAAACACGTTACGTTTGCGTGCAGACAAGCCGCGTTCTTCCAGAGGGCCTCGTGGCGTTCCGGAAAGTTCCTCTGGCAGCGATGGGTTTGTTTGCTGGTCTGGTGCCTTCCTTGTTTACCGACTCCTCAGCCAAGGCCACCAACACACGCCGGTGCGTTCTGCGTCTCCAGCGACTAACCGTTAACGTCGCACCTCCGTAAG
Organism: Locusta migratoria; assembly: GCA_026315105.1. NCBI lineage: Eukaryota > Metazoa > Arthropoda > Insecta > Orthoptera > Acrididae > Locusta > Locusta migratoria. The sequence goes on from CM048746.1 coordinate 569,845,096, forward strand.
AAAAAAACAATTAATTTAATTTTAAAAAAAGGCGGTTCTCGTTGCTCCAGCGTCTTGCTGACGATCCGGAAACAGGCGTAACACCTGTCAAAATTAAGTCGTAAAATTTAAAACAGGAAATAGTTTAGAAGAATTTTATACTTTAATTGCAAAAAATATACAGGCAATTGCGAATGTTAATCAGTATTTGCTGTTTGATTTAATGGCGACATATGAAGACCGGGGCTGTATCGCGCATTTGCTTCTTTTCGCGAGCGATAGCATTAACAATCGCACTATTCGAATACGCCTCCTGGACATAGCGACACTCCCATATGGTACACGTTGCCTGCTGCACTTGAGCGCTCGTATGTTCCACTTTCTAAATGGCACATACAGACCGATAGAAGTCTCAAACACATTCGCATTGGTTCCATCGATAAACACGGACACGGTATATTCTATTATATACTTTGGTCTTTGTAACATAAGAACTGCTTATGTAAGAGCATCGCTGAGAAAACAGGTCAATGCGCGCGGTCTAAGAAGCCTTGATTTTATTTATTTATTTATTTATTTATTTTTAAGCTTAAGGGACTTAACTGCGGAGTCATCTGTCCCTAAACTTACAATCTACTTGAACTACCTTATATTAAAGACGACACAAACACCCATGCCGGAGGGGGGAATTCGAACCCCCGATGGGGAACGGCCTCGCGCATCATAGCAAAGCGCCTCAATGCGCTCGGCCCTCCGCCGCGGCAAGCAGCCTTGTTACGGATTACGAGGCCGCCCGCAGTCGGAGTTTGAAATCTCCCTCGGGCATGAGTGTGTATGTGTGTGTGTGTGAGAGAGAGTACGAGAGAGAGAGAGAGAGAGAGAGAGAGAGAGAGAGAGAGAGAGAGAGAGCTAGTTGTTCTTAGCATAAGTTAGTTAAAAAAAGCTTGTAAGTAGCTTAGCTCAAAAAACATTTAATTATTTTTTAAACAAATCATCAACCATGCGGATGCCGCAAATCAAACGACTTATTACTTAACCGTGTGCCATAGGACATTATATGTCTTAACTTTTGCAACCAGCTGGACAGAACTACAGTGTACCAAGAAATGTTAGAGCATAATGAAGTTGAAAGTTAGTGAGTGGTTTTGTGAAGCCAAAAAAAAAAAAAAAAAAAAAAAAAAAAAAAAAAAAAAAAAAAAAAAAAAAGGCTACTACGTAACGCAAAAGTTAGCTTAACTTTTTAATTTTGGTAGGGATACTTCGACAGAATAGAGAGAGTGAGCTATGAGCAAACTCTTCAGTTTACACTTGAGACTGACAAGGGAGAGGACGCCTTCTCGTCATCGCCGCATTCGTCCAAATTTATGGTACATGTAGGGCGTGATGAGACACGAAAGTGCCCCAAGTAGGAACTCCAGATGGCCAAGCGTTTAGGAAATAAAAGGAAGTTTGATATGGACCTGTCACCATATGCATCTTATCAACAGCCCCTGAGAGAGTCTGTTTAGAAAGCAGTGTTTGGCTCTGGAAACGATCACTTGAATACTTCTAGGTACTCCTTCGTGATTTATATAACAAACCAGTGACCGGCGGCCAGTGCACACGTGACCAGCAGCAGCTCTACATTGTACGGTAACCGGCTTCTTAATAGAAGCGACTTATTTACATTTCGTGTGTGCTTTCTCTTGCAGCTCTTTATACTTTAGTGTGCTCGCGTGTTTGTTTATTAAGAATCGCGTTTATTTGTCAGCTCAGTTACTGAATTTTTTTTATTTATTAGCTCGCGTATATATTTTTCAGATTCGCCGTTAATAAACAGTTCAGCGTTAGGTTTATACCTTGCAAAGCTCGTTGTTTATCAAACTTCTCTTGCTGCTGTGTATATTTACTTAGATTCGCGTTCAACTAGTCAGTTCAGTGCATTCATCCGCAGTGTAAATCCGCCACGTGACCAGCTCTTTTGTTTTGATCGTACTCGCGGTTGGTAGTCCTACACTTCAGTTGCTCAGTGACCGGCGGCCAGTGCACACGTGACCAGCAGCAGCTCTACATTGTACGGTAACCGGCTTCTTAATAGAAGCGACTTATTTACATTTCGTGTGTGCTTTCTCTTGCAGCTCTTTATACTTTAGTGTGCTCGCGTGTTTGTTTATTAAGAATCGCGTTTATTTGTCAGCTCAGTTACTGAATTTTTTTTATTTATTAGCTCGCGTATATATTTTTCAGATTCGCCGTTAATAAACAGTTCAGCGTTAGGTTTATACCTTGCAAAGCTCGTTGTTTATCAAACTTCTCTTGCTGCTGTGTATATTTACTTAGATTCGCGTTCAACTAGTCAGTTCAGTGCATTCATCCGCAGTGTAAATCCGCCACGTGACCAGCTCTTTTGTTTTGATCGTACTCGCGGTTGGTAGTCCTACACTTCAGTTGCTCAGTGACCGGCGGCCAGTGCACACGTGACCAGCAGCAGCTCTACATTGTACGGTAACCGGCTTCTTAATAGAAGCGACTTATTTACATTTCGTGTGTGCTTTCTCTTGCAGCTCTTTATACTTTAGTGTGCTCGCGTGTTTGTTTATTAAGAATCGCGTTTATTTGTCAGCTCAGTTACTGAATTTTTTTATTTATTAGCTCGCGTATATATTTTTCAGATTCGCCGTTAATAAACAGTTCAGCGTTAGGTCTATACCTTACAAAGCTCACTGTTTATCAAACTACTGAGTCCTCTGACGTACTTACTTAGAAAAAACAAAGGTTTTTAGAATGGCTAGGAACTGTGACTGCTGCGAACGGATGGAGGCAGAGTTGGTGACTCTTCGCTCGCAGCTTCAGGCGGCGTTGGCTTCGCTGGCAACGCTTGAGACTGCGGTGGGTGGGCGCCGCTGTTGTGGGCCGCTCGCGGGGGTACAGCTGACGCCCTGTGCGTCTGTTGTGCCCTCCGATTGGCCTGCGGCTGTGGCCAGCCCGCTCACTGCCCGCGAGGAGGTAGCCCCCCAATCCGTGGTGGATTGGGAGGTCCCCTCAGCGCGTGTCAGGCGGCGTAAGACTTCCCGGGGGACCGAAGTGGAGGCCTCCCCGGTTAGTCTTGCCAACAGATTCGAGGCGCTGTCTGTGGCAGGGGATGTTCCTGAGGCGGATGGTGTCGCTTGTCCTGTACTCGCCCCTCTGCCTTCAAGATCCGGGCACTCACAGAGGGTGGGTTTGTTGGTAGTTGGGAGCTCCAACGTTAGGCGGGTAATGGAGCCCCTTAGGAAAATGGCTACTAGGGAGGGGAAGAATTCCAATGTGCACTCCGTGTGCATACCGGGGGGAGTCATTCCGGATGTGGAACGGCTCCTTCCGGATGCCATGAAGAGCACAGGGTGCAGCCAACTGCAGGTGGTGGCTCATGTTGGGACCAATGATGTGTGTCGCTTTGGATCGGAAGAGATCCTCTCTGGTTTTGAGCGGCTATCAGAAGTGGTTAAGACTGCCAGTCTTGCTTGCAAGATGAAAGCGGAGCTCACCATCTGCAGCATTGTCGACAGGACTGACTGCGGACCTTTGGTTCAGAGCCGAGTGGAGGGTCTGAATCAGAGGCTCAGACGGTTCTGCGACCGTGTCGGCTGCAGATTCCTCGACTTGCGCCAAAGGGTGGTCGGTTTTCGGGTTCCGCTAAATAGGTCAGGAGTCCACTACACTCAGGAAGCGGCTACACGGGTAGCGGGGGCTGTGTGGCGTGGACTGGGCGGTTTTTTAGGTTAGATGGCCTCGGGAATACACAAAATGGGTTTCAGTCTCAAAGGGGGCAGGTCAGACACGGGAAGAAAGTAGACATAAAAACCATTGGTGTAACAGTTGTAAATTGTCGTAGCTGTGTTGGGAAAATTCCAGAGCTCCAAGCGCTGATAGAAAGTACTGAGGCACAAATCGTTATAGGTTCTGAAAGCTGGCTGACGCCTGAGATAAATTCGGCCGAAATTTTTTCAAAGAGCCAAATGGTCTTCAGAAAGGATAGAATAAATAAAACAGGGGGTGGTGTGTTTATTGCTGTTACAAACGGTTTATCCTGCAACGAAATTGAGGCAGATACTTCCTGTGAATTGGTCTGGGTAGAGGTTATACCTGACCACCGAAATAAATTAATAATTGGATCTTTTTATCGGCCCCCTGACTCAGACGATGCGGTTGCAGAAATGTTCAAAGAAAGCTTGAATCATATTTCAAATAGGTATCCGAAGCATACTGTTATAATCGGTGGCGACTTTAATTTACCCTCGATATGTTGGCATAATTACGTATTCAAAACCGGGGGCAAATATAAAACATCGTCCGAACTAGTTCTGAATGCTTTTTCTGAGAACTACTTCGAACAGTTAGTTCATGAACCCACTAGAATAGTACGTGGTTGCGAAAATACTCTTGATCTCCTAGCAACAAATAATCCCGAGATAGTAAAGAGCATCAAAACAGATACAGGGATTAGCGAACATCGAGTTGTAGTAGCGAGACTGAATATCGAAATTCCCAAATGCACCAAAAATAAACGAAAAATATATCTATTCAATAAAGCAGATAAAAATTCGCTTCACGCTTTCCTGAGTGAGAGTCTCCAGTCCTTCAAAACTAAAAATGCGAGTGTTGATCAGTTGTGGCTTACATTCAAAGACATAATATCAGTAGCAATCGAGAGATTTATACCAAATAAATTAATAAAAGAGGGGGCTGACCCCCCGTGGTACACAAAACAGGTCAGATCACTGTTGCAGAAACAAAGAAAAACGCATGCAAAATTTAAAAAGACACAGAATCCGCAAGACTGGCAATCTTTTACTGAAACTCGCAACCTAGCGCGGACTTCAATGCGAGAATCTTATAGTTGTTTCCACAACGAAATCCTGTCTCGTAATCTTGCAGAAAATCCAAAGAAATTCTGGTCATATGTGAAGTACACTAGCGGCAAAACACAAACAATACCTTCACTACGCGATAGCAATGGTAATACTACCGACGACAGTACTGCTAAGGCAGAATTACTAAACACAGCTTTCCGAAATTCTTTCACCAGAGAAGACGAAGTGAACACTCCAGTATTCAATCCAAGAACAGCTGCCAGCATGCGAAACTTAGAAGTAGATGTTCCTGGAGTAGTAAAACAACTTAAGTCACTAAACAAAAATAAATCTTCCGGGCCAGATTGTATACCAACTAGATTCCTCTCAGAGTATGCTGATGAAATAGCTCCGTACTTAGCTATAATTTACAACCGATCACTCAGCGAAAGATCCGTACCCAAAGACTGGAAAGTTGCCCAAATTACTCCAATATTCAAGAAAGGCAATAGGAGTGATCCCCAAAATTACAGGCCTATCTCATTGACGTCGATTTGCAGTAGGATTTTGGAACATATACTTTGTTCGAATATTATGTACTACCTCGAAGAGAACGACCTATTAACCAATAGTCAGCACGGATTCAGAAAGTATCGCTCTTGCGAAACACAGCTTGCCCTTTATTCACATGAAGTGTTAAGTGCCATCGACAAGGGATCTCAAATCGATTCCATATTTCTGGATTTCCGGAAGGCTTTTGATACTGTACCCCACAAGCGGCTTCTAATGAAATTGCGTGCTTATGGAATATCTCCCCAATTGTGCGATTGGATTCACGATTTCCTATCAGAAAGGACACAGTTCGTTGTAATTGACGGTAAGTCATCGAGTAAAACAGAAGTGATATCTGGCGTTCCACAGGGAAGCGTTATTGGTCCCCTACTCTTCCTCGTGTTTATAAACGATTTAGGAGATAATCTGAATAGCTCCCTTAGACTGTTCGCGGATGATGCTGTCGTTTATCGGTTAGTAAAGTCAACAGAGGATCAAAAGCAACTGCAAAGCGATTTAGACAAAATTTCTGCTTGGTGCGAAAATTGGCAATTGACACTAAATAAAGAAAAGTGTGAAGTAATACACATGACCACTAAAAGAAATCCGCTGAACTTCAATTACGCGATAAATCAGTCAAACCTTAAGGTCGTAAATTCTACCAAATACCTAGGAGTTACAATTACGAACAACTTCGACTGGAGAGAACACATAGAAAATATTGTGAGGAAGGCGAACCAAAGGTTACGTTTCATTGGCAGAACGCTTAGACGATGCACCAGCTCCACCAAAGAGACTGCCTACATCACACTTGTGCGTCCTCTCTTGGAGTACTGTTGCCCCTTGTGGGACCCTCACCAGGTGGGACTGACGGAAGATATTGAGAAGGTTCAGAGAAGGGCAGCTCGTTTTGTTTTATCACGTTACGGGGGGGAAAGCGTCACGGAAATGTTGCACGAATTGGGGTGGAAATCATTAAAAGAAAGACGTTATTCATTGCGGCGTGATCTGTTTGCGAAGTTTCAATCACCGACTTTTAGTTCTGGATGTGAAAATATTTTGCTAGCACCCACCTACTTAGGGAGACATGACCATCCCAATAAAATAAGAGAAATCAGATCGAAAACGGAACGATTTAGGTGTTCTTTCTTCCCGCGCGCTATTAGAGAATGGAACGGTAGAGAAAAGTTATGAAGGTGGTTAATGAACCCTCTGCCAGGCACTTAAATGTGATTTGCAGAGTATCGATGTAGATGTAGATGTAGAACATCCACGGCTGCGGACGTAATCAAAATCAAAAAGACTAAAGCAAAAATAGTGGCGCTTACTAGACAATCCTTGGAAGGCATCAGAACATGTGCCAGAAATGTCAACGACATAGCACACGAAAATGTTTTCATTTTCCACGTAATCAAGGAAACGAAAACAGCCAGGCGACAAATGTTACACAAGCTAACGGTTGAGCAGGGAAATGAGTATACACATCAAGGTGAAATCAAGGCATACGTTGCAAGATATTTTAAGAATCTCTTCGCTGCATCGGCGATGGACTTGTACGTAATTCGGACGTTTTTAGCAAATACTATGCAAGGAATAGCCGACGAGGATAACGCAGACTTGTTGGAAATTGTAACTTGTGCAGAAATTGCAAATGTTATCGCAGAAGCGGCGCGAAACAGAGCTGCTGGTTCAGACGGTCTGCCATTAGAATTCTACGACCGGTTTTGGTATTAACTCGGACCTCAACTCACCGAAATTTATAACGATTTAATGTCCGGCAATGACTTTCCTTCGAATTTCACTGAAGGCATCCTCGCTCTTATCCCGAAAACCCCGCATGATGGGGACTGCAGAATTTTAGACCAATCACGCTTCTGAAAACGTATTTTAAGATACTGACTCGTCTCTTGAACAAGAGAATGAAACCGTTCCTTCGCAAGATTATTGGTCATTACCAGAAAAGTGCGGTTACTGGGCGTTCAATGTTGACCATACTCGCCGAATACAGAGACTTAATTTACCTCACCTGGATATGTAGAAGCAAAATGGCACTGGCATTCCTCGACTTCGATAAAGCATTTGACAGAGTCGACCACAATTTCGTATTTCAAGTTATGAGGACTATGGGCTTCAGCGATCGATTTACTTCAATCATCATGCATTACATTTGGCATACGACATTCAGATGCAAAATTGATGGTCAACTCACTCCATCTATTACACAGTAGCGGGGTATCCGACAAGGATGTCCACTGTCTACGAATCTGTATGCAATAGCTGTGGAACCACTCCTCCGAACGTTATACATCAACTTGCAAGGGTTACAGATTTTCAATACAAGAACAGTATGCCAAGCCTACGCCACGAAGTCAGTGTCTTGTCAGCTCCAGCGAAGAACTCGATACCACCAAGAGGATAGTTCAAGAGTATACTCTTGCCAAGGTGAACGTGCGGAAGTCTCAGTTGCTATTATTAGGACCACATAAAGACTATATTTCATCTAAGTGGCTTCCTATAGCCGAGACCAGAAAACAGTTGGGATTGATTCTCGTGGCTAATCCCCGTTTTTTTTCTTTTTTTAGATTAGATTAGATTAGTACTTGTTCCATAGATCATGAATACGACACTTCGTAATGACGTGGAACGTGTCAGCTCAACTGGCAACGAAAACTTAACATCATACGTGCGACTCTACGGGATAATTCTACAAGAAGTTTAGACCGCATTCAAAAAGCCTTATTCATCAATGGCTATGTCTACAGTAAAATTTACCACGTAGCTGCAACTTTACCTATCCCCAACACCACAGCTCAGAAAATGACGGCCCGTGCAGGTTGGTACTTGTGTAGAGGCAACATCTAAGTTGCTTTTCATATAGGGTCACTTAGCTGCAGTAAGGGAGACCTCGGGCTCAAAAATTTGGAAGCGCAGTGTACGGCACTATTTGTCAACAGAACCATCAAAATTTTGCAGGCCGATTGCAATACGATCACCAAACATTTGTTTGTCAGCTTAGAACCTGCGAACAAGGCTGTGCCAGTGAACCTCGCCGGTATCAATCCGGAACTGGAACATGTCAGAAAATTTTACCTAGAAGTTGGCTATATACTAGGACATCAATGGATTTACGATACTACATCACTATATCGCACATTCACTGACATAGTGCCTCAGAATATAATCGAGCTGAAATATCCGCTTTATAACTGTACTGCTATATGGAAAACATCCATAATCCAGTACTTGGTACGAAAGTTAGATCGACCTAGTATGAAGTTGTAAATGGAGTCATCCCTACTGGCGAAAAGATGTACAATATGAAATTAAAAGCCACGCCGTACTGCACTCGGTGCCAGCTGCTGGACACGTTAGCGCACGCATTTGTCTGTCGAGATCAGACTGAAATCTGGACGTGGACTAGAAGAAAACTAGCTCTTATGACTCGCACCACCGCACTGAACATTACTGTACACGACTTATTAAGCTCTGGAAATATTACCCTGACGCCAAGGATAATAGTTACACTTGGCTTCTTGGACAGTTTATTTACTATGCGATTAACCGGAAAGCTCCTACCTTACAAGATTTCTTAGTCTATATTAACGACCTGCATTACGTTCTACAAAAGCGTTCCAAATACAGGAATTTCTTCCAAACCTTTTTAAAGATTTCACTTACATATTGAATATCATTTTCATTTGTTTGAATTACAAGCTTATTTTTTCTTCTTGCTACACGAAGAGTGGGTAGTTCTTATTCATTCCATAGACCATCATTTTAGTTTTGTATTATGATTTGAAGGGAAGACGCAATTGATTTGATTTGCAATACAACACTGGTACCTACAACAAAGAAATGTTTTATTTACGGCATTTGAAGTCGACGCCGAAGAAGGCGAACATTGGTGAGCGCAAGGCTGGTCTGAAGGGGTGGAAAGGAAGCCCGTATTATAAAAAAATAATTAATTAATTAATTTAAAAAATAAAATAATTTTAGAAAAGTGATTTTTATTGAAAGGTTCGCGGGTTCGATTCCGCCCGGCGGCAAATATTTTTTTGCTCCTTGGCAATGCGTACACTACTGACTTCACAATTAACCGCAACATCAAATATGTTATTTTGTATTTATATGTGCACAACATCAGCATGGGGCGTCATTGTTTGCAAGAACTTGGGGTTTTGAACGGTCCGTAAGCTGCAAACACGAATAATCGTGAGTTTAATTTGATCTTCGTACATGTAATTGGTTAATTGCAAAAGAATGTACGTATCGATTTAGATACACGACGTCCCCAAGTACGCGTTAACTACAGTCCCTTTTTAAATGTTTGTAACTCTGAATTTCATCCAATGCCCTTCTTTTTTTGCTTATATAAATTAATAAAATAACCTATATGATGTTGCGGTTAATTGTGACGCCAGAATAAATGTACATCAGTACTCTAAAAAGCCACTGTGAAGTGCATGGTAGAGGGTACGTCCCACTGTACCGGTTATTAGGTTTTTTTTTACCTTTCCATTCACATATTGAACGTGGAAGAATGATTGTTCAAATGCCTCCGTGCGTACTGTATTTAATGTACTCTTGTCCTCACGATGCCTACGGAAACAATATGTAGGTGTACGCATTGCCAAGAAGCAGAAAAAGAATTGCCGCCAGGTGGAGTTGAACCCGCGACCTTCTCAATACGAAGGCGATCTTTGACTGCTGAGCCAAACACCGCTTCCTACACAAGTCTTCACAGGGACAGCTGGTAAGGTGCATATGGTGATAGATCCGTGTCAAATTTACTTTTATTTCCTGAACGCTTGGCCATCTGGAGTTTCCACTTTGGGCACTTTCGTGTCTCACCATGCCCTACATGTACTATAAATTTGGACGAATTCGGTGATGACGAGTAGGCGTGGTCTCCTTGTGAGTCGATTACTACAAAGTTTTTTGAATTCTTTATTAAAAATGGATGCGGCAGACTATTACACAATTTTCTGCACAAGGGTCAAGGTGGTGTGAACCAAATGCAGATTCGACTTCTGTCTAGTATCGGGGTTAGCCAAATATTATCAACAACAAACGACATTAAAGAAAATATGTAATGAGTGACCAATGTCAGGATTCCCAGGCAACTAACTAAACAGGAGTCAACAAGAGGTTCGCTAGCTTACGTCACATATTGGTCGAATCAGACTCCAGAGACGCTGTTTAAGAGCTTTTTTAGTATTTATTTATTCACGTTCGTTATTTTGAAAATGCCTCATAGAGTACTCACAAAGCACACGCGTGGAGTAAAATATACCCCACTGTAGCTTCCGTTCATTGGTAGTATTGTCAGACAAATTATAAAACAATGGCCCTGCACATACCCTTCAATCGGCTGTTTCTCCTTGTAATAACGTGTAAGTTCCTCACTTCTACTCATTGTCTTGCTGAGTAAACGTGTGCTTTCAGGTGCCTGAGTAGAAAATACCCCACGCGTGTGCTTACGTCGCCGTTGTAGCTTTTGTGTCTCAGCCTCGTCGCCATTTTTGTGTCTCGTTTCCGTCGTAGGTGTCGGTGGCCGAATAGAAAGACCGACACAGGAATAAAGGATGCACGCTTGTGCAGGTAGGAGGTGACCAGCCAGTGGGACAGCAGAAACTAGAAACACCGGAGTAAATTAGAACAAGATATATATTTCTTAGAGACTTAGTAATACTTAACTTTTACATAGCTCAGTACTGCAGAATGCTGATACATAGTTGAGCTAGAGGCCTGCCGATAGCCAAGTCTTCACTGGTGCCTATCTGATTTCGAAGTGTTAACTGGTTCCTATCACAGTCCCAAGTGAACGATGTCGTTCAGTGGTGGCCACGATCGGAGTTGTACCAGAGGGCGCTCGTGGCTGACGTCGTAAGAACGCCGCGCCGTGCGTGCATGGCGGCGCGCGGCGAAAGTAGGTGGCGCGCACTTTGGACTTGGGCGACACCACAGTAGCCATCTAACTTTGAGAATAGATTGCAGATTTCTGGTTGTACACAATAGCACGTAATCGCATAAGGTAAGGATTGGCGCTGAATGTCTCGTGTCAATGCAGTCACCGCTGTCCGAGGGATGACTCGAACCTACGACGCGGAAAGGCCACACACTCTGCAGCAAGGTGCCTTAGAGCGCACGGCTATTCCCGCGAGGCTTACATTGTTCATCATACTGTAAATACATATGTAAGACAACAGTATGTAGTCATCATATGTAGGGATATATCTGCTACATTTTGTCACGCATAAACTCGCTTATGTAATAATACAGTCTGACATATTTTTGTTGCTCATATTATACAGTTCCACATGCTGGTGAACAAGCGCAATGAATATTTCGTCGTTGATTTTCAACTACGAGCGTAACCAAAATCTCAGTAACGTGAGATATTTTAAACGCGAAGAACACAGTAAGGCATTAATCACCCACAAACCAGACAAATCCGTAACAACCAAATGTACGTAGTTAACCGGAGATGTGTTCGTCGCCGTTTCTTTCGAAGCATACTGGCCAGAAAGCTAATCGACGCGTGAACATCGCTCTCTGAAATCATGGGAGAATCTCTTGACTTCGTGTGAACCGACTTGAAGTTGGTGTGACGCTGCCTACCACGTGAATCGGGCCTTTACCAGTTGTCCGCACGGTTTTGTTACAAGGAACAGATCGCTAGGTTTGTTATTAACGAGTTTTTCATTTCACTTACTCGCCTACTTTGTAACGGAAATTAAGATTTATATTGTCCGAAGAGGTATCTTAAATAGGCCAACCGGTATTGGGAGAACGAACAAAGGCAATGCAAAAAAAGTAGTTCAGCAGCATTTATTTAGTGTGGTATAGACTGAGTTCTTGAGATACACTTCATTTGTATATAACCCTTTAATGCATAGTGTAGCTAATCAGCTGCATACTTATTTTTTCCATTATCTCTCAGATTGATCAACATTTTACCACAAATTCATTTGCAGCTGCTTGTATACATAGCGTTATATATGCAAGAAGCACGTCACAGAAATTATAAGTCGAAGAGTGCTTCTGAATCTCTTCGACAGTTAGCTGCATTGAGTTACTCCTAACATGCGCGTTTGTTTACTTTTTGTATAACTCCTTTGCCATGTAAAAGTAGTCATACTACCGTTGCATTATGAGGTATTTAGTGGAAAGATCAGAGGCACAATAGTGACATTTACTGCATCGGGTACATCATGGAGGAACTAGTACTGCATAATAATTTTAAGGATTTTTTAAAAAAGTTTCCTCAGTATATACTCACTATATAGTGGTAGTTTTTATAGCTTCAAATAAAAATTCATGCATTAAAGGGTTAACTATTGATAAGGTCTTATTAAAATTGTAAATCTTACTATATAATTTCGTTATGTAGCTATTTAAAATTGTAAATACGTACTCCAAAAATGGAGCTGAATCTACCTGCGCTGCATTTCTATGGTGTTAAAGAAAAAACTGCAGTGACATGACTCTCTTCGCTCTAACAAATACTTCAAGTGTCACTGTCACGATATTTGGGAAGGCCGTGATTTACCAACCACATAATGTGTACACTGGTTAATAGCAATAAACTTCTTTAGTTTTTCTCTTATATGTTCAGTCTAAGCGTAAGGTATTTTTTCTGTCTTCCGCGCCGTGCGGGTATGGCCGTGGAGTGTGGAGCATCAAATTATGGATCATGTGACCGCTGCCGCTGCCGCTGTGGAGTAGCCGAGCGGTCTAAGGCGCCTCGCTGCGGAGCGCGCGGTTGCTCGCGGTCGGAGGTTCGAGTCCTCCCTGGGCCATGGGTGTGTGTGTGTGTGTGTGTGTGTGTGTGTGTGTGTGAGTGTATGTGTGCGTTTGTCCTTAGGTTAGCTTACCTTAGGTTAAGTAGTTTGTAAGCTACGGACTGATGACCACGTAGTTTGGTCCGATAGATTTACAAGCAACAACATGTGACCGCTCGCGTCGGAGGTTCGAGTCTTCCCTCAGGCATAGGTGTGTGTGTGTGTGTGTGTGTGTGTGTGTTGTCCTCAGTATAAGCTACTTTAAGTAGTTCGTAAGACTAGGCACCGATGTCCAGGGTAGTTTGGCCCCAAGATAGGAATATTTTTTTCTGTCTTCCGAGCAACATAAATTGTCATTTTTACCACAAACCATGGTAAAATTTAACCTCAACAGAACTCAAAATGTTCAAATGTTTGTAAAGATATGGGACCAAACTGCTATGGTCATCAGTCTCTAGACTTAACAAACCACTTAAATTAAATCATATGAAACCCAGAAAGTTCTCTGATATTTCGAGAATAAAGTACATTCTCCGTTTTACTCATACGAATAGGATGACCAGACGTCCGGATTAATCCGGTCATGTACTCCTTTTTAGTTCTGTATCAGGACTCCTGGCGGATTTTTTCATTCTCCTCCTATTTCACAAAGTTGAGGGTAATAAAATTACATTTTCAATTCGTCCCGTTCTATTGCTCTTTTCTTGCCTTCGTCATAAATACGGATGAAAGCAGTGCTACAGGATCGTCAATTTTATCATAGATCGAGCGATATGCGAGTGCGAAATTTCGATTATTCAAAATTTTCGCTCTGTATCTTCAGTTGCGGATACACATTAGGTTGCCTTGGCAGTTGATATTACGGGTTTCGTGTGACTTGTGAGTATAAATTGCAGTTCATTGTAACCAAGTGAGTTTCATAAAATATATCGCAATGCCTAAACGCAAGTTTACTATCTCAGATGTTCTTTCTTGCAAAATTCCTGCCTTTAAGGAACGGAGGAATGAATTCGAAAAGAATGTAAACTATGTGGAGCTGGAACTAACGTATCAGTGGCCAATAAAGATGTGAAGTAGCTCGACACATTGTTTTACTGTCGTTGTTTTATATCATTGTTTCTTGGTCATTCAATTTATTTGTATTCTGAATATTAAAGCGCAGTTTTCATGTCGGCGACTGCTGCTTGACTTCTAGGTGTTGGTAACGGAACGATGGGAGGTGAACTGTCTTTACGTTTCTCGGTTTGTAAACGATGCAGTGTTGTAGACATTTACGAGTGATATTGCAAAATCTTTTTTTCGGTATGTAAGGGAACAATTAAAATGCGGAAAGAATGTTTTCAATAATTGCCACACAGTGGACTGATGAAAGGGGAAGGTTGAACCTTGAATCTGTTAAAAGTATGTTCATGTGCCAATTCAATTTAAAAGATCTTTCAGGTATATCTTTTTATAACTATCTGCTACGCAACCATAAAATTCTGCATAAAATTGGATCTTCAGAGAAATAACAGTCATTCTTAAGGAATATATGATTTGTCTATTAATAAGAAACTCATTTATTAAATTTGGGCATATGTTTTGGGCGTCCTCTTTTCTCTTAGTTTGTACTTCTTTTTAAAGCTGTTTGTCCTCTTTTTTACACGATTGCATTTGGCCACCCTACATACGACTTATTGTCCTTTTATGACTTCGCTGCGTCTCACTAGGTACTTCGGCGTTTCATACTCGATAAATGTCATGTATAAGATGAAGAATACTGGACACAAGCTGAAACCTTGTGTACCCGTCATACTAGTACCATTAGACGCGAAATGCGAACAAGAATACGAATTAAAATTGCCGTCTATTCGTGACAACACAGCGATTACGCAATACAACACATAATATCTAATATATAAAGCAGAGTGTCCGTATGTTTGTACGTTGTTTGTTTGTTTAGCTTACGGGACTTAACTACGGGGTCATCAGTCCCTAAACTTACATACTACTTATGAACTACCTACAAGTAAGGACGGCGCAAATATCCATGCCCGAGGGGGGATTCGAACCCCCGACCGTAGTGGCCATGCAGACCGTGACTGAAGCGCCTCAGTCCCCCCGGCCACCGCGGCCGGCTATGTTTGTACGTGTTGCAAACAAACCTACAGTTTTGTTCCATTCTTTATGAAATTTTGTACACGTAAGCTTCAATCCATGAGGACGGTCGGGTAAGTGTAAGAATCACATACGATATATAGTTCACGAGATATGACGTCATAAACAATGAGATCCGCGAAAAACTGCATTTTGCGACAATGCTGCTCATTTTCTCCTAAACCATTGGACCGATTTCAACCAAATTTGGTACACACATTCCTTACCGTGAGGTAACAATTGCTGCATGGTTAAGAATCACATACGGCACATGGTTCAAGAGATATTACATCATAACCAATAGAAATCGCAAAAATTGCCATTTAATGCGGCGAGACTTTCGAAATACGCTGTACGAGAATGACAGTACTTAGCGACTTGCAACAAACTTTAAACATAATTTCAAACCTTTATTAAACTTTTACTCGCTGGCAACCATAGTAAAATGACGAAAGGAAAAAATATTCTCGCTTACTACTTTTCCGCTGTTCATGGACTAAAACTACGACTTTCGGTATGACGTAACAATTTATAATTTCAACACTACAAATTGTAGCGACAGGAAATTTTACGGACAGTAAACACAAATATATTTGAATGTACCTTCTAAACTGAATTACAGTACGACTCCTAGTTCATGAGATATGAACACATAAACAGTAACGTTCAGAAAGCCGCCCCATCATGCACCAAGTTTTAATCTGTTACTTCTTTACTACTAATTGTATTTCCAAGAGATTTTACAGACATACAGTCCTTATACAAATGAATATATACCTGAAAAATGGCAGGAATAAATATATAAATACCCGGGCAACGCCAGGTTTTCGGCTAGTAGAATAATATTGATGTGCTGCTATGTTGCAGCGATCAGTAGGAACCGACAGTCACGTATAGTCAACAATACAGGGAACTACCTTGTGCCCATCTCCCGCCGTAGTTACTGGAACGATTTCCCAAGATTGAATGGAGGCTGCTGTTAGAACGGCGCTCAAGTTGGAAGGAAGGAAGGCAAGTTCCTGTTACTCTATGTCTTCATCCTCTTCCGCGCAAGTGGTGTCACACCGCAGAGCAGTCCTCTCCTGCGTTCTCTTCTTAGAATGAGGCGATGGGTCTTCCAGGCTCCTTTGTTTGTCGGGCTTGTACAGAGGGGCTGCCCTGGTTTCACTGCCGGTGTGCTAGTCCGATGACGACCTTGTTCCAGAGGTCGTGAGTGGACTGCTGTTCCCCAACATCTACATCTACATTTAAGTGCCTGGCAGAAAGTTCATTGAATCGCTTTAATACTATTTTTCTAGCGCTCAACTCTCTAATAGACAACGGGAAAAAGGAACACGTAAAACTTCCAGTTTTCTAGCTGATTCCTGTTATTTTTGTACGAGAATCATGTCTCAAACATGTTCAAATGTTTGTAGATCTAGCGGACCAAACTGCGTGGTCATCAGTGCGTAGCTTACAAACTACTTAAACCTAGGTAAACTAACCTAAGGGCAAACACACACACCCAGGCCCCAGGGGGGAGTCGAACCTCCACGGCGAGCAACCGCGCGCTCCGCAGCGAGACGCTCGGCTACTCCACCGAAGCGAGAATCATGTCTGCTGTGTACTAACAACATATGTCTGCATTCGGAGGAGAAAGATGGGAAATGAATTTTCGTAAATAGATCTCGCCGCAACGAATAATATCTTTCTTCTAATGATTTTAGCCCCATCTCTTGCATCATTTCTGTGATACTCTCTCTCCCCTCTAACGCGATAATAGAAAACTAGCTTCCATTCTCTCAAGTTTTTTCTATGTCCTCCATCAGTCTCAAATGGTAAGGATCCCACACTGTGCACCTATACTCCAGAACAGGACGCACAAGTGGACTGTACGCAGTTCCTTTCTACATCTACATCTACATGGGATACTCTGCAAATCACATTTAAGTGCCTGGCAGAGGGTTCATCGAACTACAATTATACTATTTATCTCCCATTCCATTCTCGAATAGCGCGCGGGAAGAAAGAACACCTGAATCTCTCTGTTCGAGCTCTGATTTCTCTTATTTTATTCTGATGATCAATTCTATCTATGTACGTGGGAGTCAATAATATATTTTCGCATTCGGAGGAGAATGTTGGCGATTGGAGTTTCGCAAGTAGCCCACGCCGCAGCGATAAGCGCCGTTGTTGTAATGATTCCCATCCAGATCCTGTGTCATTTCCGTAACGCTGTCTCCCCTGTATCGTGACAATACGAAACGAGCTGCCCTTCTTTGGACTCTTTCGATGTCCTCCGTCAAACCCACCTGATAAGGATCCCACACTGGGCTGCAATACTCCAAAAATGGACGAACAAGCGCAGTGTATGCAGTTTCTTTAGTAGTTCTGTTGCATCTTTTAAGGGTTCTGCCAATAAAACGCAGTCTCTGGTTCGCCTTTCCCACGATATTATCTACGTGTTCTTTCCAGTTTAAGTCTGAAGTAATAGTAATTCCTAGGTATTTTGTGGAGTTTACGGCCTTCACATTTGATTGATTTATGTTGTAAACAAAGTTTAACGGATTTCTTGTCGTACTCATGTGGACGACTTCACACTTCTCATTATTTAGAGCCAATTGCCAATTTTTACACCATACTGATATCTTATTCAGATCGTTCTGCAGTTGGTTTTGATCTTCAGATGATTTTACTAGACGGTAAATGACGGCGTCATCTGCAAACAACCTAAGAGAGCTACTTAGATTTTCCCCTAAATCGTTTATGTAAATAAGGAATAGCAGAGGACCAATAACACTACCCTGTGGAACGCCCGATATCACCTCTGTTTTAGTCGATGCCTTACCATCGATTACTACGAACTGTGTCCTCTCAGACATGAAATCCCCTATCCAATCGCAAATTTGTGGCGATATTCCATAACCACGCAATTTGATTAAAAGCCGTTTGTGAGGTACGGTGTCAAAAGCTTTCTGGAAATCAAGATATACGGAATCGATTTGCGAACCTTTGTCGATAGCACCCATCACTTCGTTTGAATAAAGAGCTAGTTGTGTTTCGCATGAACGATATTTTCTAAATCCGTGTTGACCTTGGGTCAATAGATCGTTCTGTTCGAGATAATTCATAATATTTGAATACAGGATATGTTCCAAAACCCTGCTGCAAATTGAAGTCAATGAAATAGGCCTGTAGTTTAGTGGGTTACTCCTACTGCCATTCTTGAATATAGGTGTGACCTGGGCAACTTTCCAATCTTTTGGTACAGATCCTTCTATGAGAGAGCTGTTGTATATGACTGTTAAGTAAGGAGCTATCGCTTCAGCATAATCAGATAGAAATCTAATGGGTATACAATCCGGACCAGAAGACTTGTTCTTGTTAAGTGATTTTAGTTGCTGCACTACTCCGATGATATCTACTTCTATGTTGCTCATTACGGCATCTGTTCGTAATTCGAAATCTGGAATATTGGTTTCGTCTTCTTTGGTGTATGAGTTTCTAAAAGCTAAGTTTAGTAATTCTGCTTTAGTAGCGCTGTCATCGGCAGGATCGCCATTACTATCACGTAGTGAAGGTATTGTTTGTGACTTGCCCCGAGTATATTTAACATATGACCAAAATCTCTTTGGGTTTTCAGTCAAATTACGAGAAAGAGTTTCGTTGTGATAAATATTGTAGGCATCTCGCATTGAAATCCTCGCTAAATTTCGAGCTTCTGAGTACGATCGCAAATCCTGGGGATTTCGTGTTCGTTTAAATTTGGTATGCCTTTTCCTTTGCTTTTGCAACAGTGTACTGACCTGTTTTGTGTACCAAGGTGGATCGCCTCCTTCTTTTATTAATTTATTAGGTATAAAACTTTCAATTGCTGTTGATACCACTTCTTTGAATTTGAGCCACATCTGGTCTGCACCTACGTTTAGTGTTTGAAACGAGTGGAAGCTGTCTTTCAAGTAGCAATGTATTTTGTTTCTATCTGCTTTCCTGAACAAATATACTTTGCGTTTATTTTTAGTAACTTTGGGACTTTCGATATTCAATTTCGCTACGACAGCTCTGTGTTCACTAATACCTGTATCCGTTTTGATGCTCGTTATGAGCTCAGGATTATTTGTTGCTAAGAGATCAAGCGTGTTTTCACATTCATTTACAATTCTAATTGGCTCATGAACTAATTGTTCGAAGTAATTCTCAGAGAATGCGTTGAGTACAATTTCGGACGATGTTTTATGCCTACCTGCTGATTTGAAAATATAATTTCGCCAACAGATCGAGGGTAAATTAAAATCACCACCTACTATTATCGTATGAGTCGGGTACGTTTTTGTAATTAGACTCAGGTTTTCTTTGAACCTTTCTGCTATTGTATCGTCAGAGTCGGGAGGCCGGTAAAAGGAACCGATTATTAACTTCTTACGATTTTCGAGTACAGCCTCTACCCATAATAGCTCGCACGAACTATCAACTTCAACTTCGCTACATGAAATACTACTTTTGACGGCGACAAACACGCCCCCACCTATTTTGTTTAATCTATCCTTTCTGAACACCGATAGATCTTTTGAAAATACTTCTTCTGAACTTATTTCCGGCTTGAGCCAACTTTCGCTGCCTATAATGATGTGTGTTTCGGTGCTTTCTATTAACGCTTGCAGTTCTGGAACTTTCCCGACACAGCTACGACAATTTACAACTGTTATACCGATAGTTTCCGGATCTACATTTCTCCAGCCATCCACCTGAACCCTTTGAGATTGCCCATTTTCTATTTCCCCGAAGCTCTTTATCCTAAAAAACCGCCCAGTCCACTCCACACAGCCCCCGCTACCCGTGTAGCCGCTTCCTGCGTATAGTGGACTCCTGACCTATTCAGCGGAACCCGGAAACCCACCACCCGATGGCGCAAGTCAAGGAATCTGCAGCCTACACGGTCGCAGAACCGTCTGAGCCTCTGATTCAGACCCTCCACTCGGCTCTGTACCAGAGGTCCACAGTCGGTCCTGTCAACTATGCTGCAGATGGTGAGCTCTGCTTTCATCTTGCAAGCAAGACTGGCAGTCTTTACCACTTCAGTTAGCCGCTCGAAACCTGAGAGGATCTCTTCAGATCCGAAACGACACACATCATTGGTACCGACGTGAGCCACTACCTGCAGTTGGCTGCACCCCGTACCCTTCATGGCATCCGGGAGGACCCGTTCCACATCTGGAATGACTCCACCCGGTATGCACATGGAGTGCACGTTGGCCTTCTTCCCCTCCTTGGCAGCCATCTCTCTAAGGGGCTCCATCACCCGCCTAACGTTGGAGCTCCCAACTACAAGTAAACCCACCCTCTGTGAAAGCCCGGATCTTGCAGGCTGGGTGGTGACAGGGTGAGAGACACCATCCGACTCAGGAACGTCGTCCTGAGCAGACAGCGCCTCAAACCTGTTCGCAAGATGAAACGGGGAGGCCTCACGATCGGTCCCCCGGAATGTCTTGCGCCTCCTGCCACGCACTGGAGCATCCTCCCACGCAACCACGGGAGGGATGTCTGCCTCACTGCTAGCAGTTTCAGGGCATGTCGCTGCCGCAGGCCGATCGGTGGAGACGACGGGAGTCCGTTCGGTCCCCACCGCCGGCCAACAACAACGACGCCCATCGATCGCAGCTTCCAACTGTGCAACCGAGGTTAACACAGCTTGAAGCTGGGAGCGAAGTGTCACCAGCTCAGACTGCATCCGCACACAGCAGTCACAGTCCCTATTCATGATTACAGTGCCAACAAAAACAAAAACTACAGTCGCGATGCGTTCAAAGGAAAACTAAACTGTTCGTTAAAACGCGGATGTGAATCCAATACGCACTACAGCTCAGTATAACTTTACAAATCGAGACGAGAAAGTGCATTTAGTAGAACTGTTGCATCCTTAAGTGTTCTGCCAATAAAACCCAGCCTTTCGTTTGCCTTTTTTACAATATTCTCTACGTGTGTTTTCGAATTGAAATAGTTATTGATTGTAATTCGTAGGTATTTACTTAAATATACAGCTCTTAGATTTGACTGTTTTACTATGTAAACGAAGTTTAACGGATTTATTTTAGTGCTCATATGGCTGACTTCGCACTTATCGTTATTCGGGGACGATTGTCAATTTTTGCACCGTACTGACATCCTATCTAAACCTTTTAACAGTTAATTTTTATTCTCTGGTGACTTTACTAGGCGATAAATGACAGCATCATCCGCAAGCAGCCTAAGAAGACAGCTCAGTTGTGTCATAAATGGGCCCTACAGCACTTCCCTAGAGAACGCCAGATATCACCTCTCGATGACAATTACTAGCACCGTGTCCTTTCTGACAGAATATCGCGGATAGAATCGCACAACTGATGTAATATTCCATAAGAACGTAATTTGATTAGAATCCTTATGTGAGGTATGATGTCAAAAGCCTTAGCAAATCAATAATCCAGAATGGATTTCATATACCTTGTCGTCTGAGTAAATACCTAGCTCTGTTACACAAGAACGACACTTTCTGAATCCATGTTGACTATGGGTCAACAGATCGCTCTATCCGAGGTAACTCGTAATGTTCAGCCCTTCTCTGAGATACTTCTACGTCATCCATCAAACCTACCCGTCTCAAACACTCGATCAGTTCTCAAGATTGGGTCGCACTACCGTCCTACAGTATAAGATGCAGTGCAGCTTCCGAAATTCTCCTAAGAAAGCAACTGTCCTTTCATGCTGGTTCTAAGCGCTTTCGCTTTCAAATATTACGCCTAGACATTATGAGAGTGTCTTTCCTATTCATTTGCATTCCCTCTTATTTTGTACGATAAAAGTTAGCTCCCATTCACCACAAGGACTAGAAATTCTGTCTAGTGCCTCTATCATTTCTATGGGATACTGCGGACTACGTCTTTGTCGTTGAAGGGTGTACGACGTCGGGCGGTTTCTATTGCTTAAGTAGTCTTCGAGCCAATCACACAATCTTACCAAGAAAGTAAAGAAACAGCAATTGTGTTTATTTTTTGACAAACATATTGGCAAAAGCACTCTAAATGAAAAGTTGCTAAGAAGGGCTCAAAGTAGGTTTCATGATGAGAAATTTGAATGGGCGCGATGGAACGAATATGCCTACATCTTTAAGCGATTTGTGGATGGGAGCCCTGCGTCTGTTAATGTAAATAATAGAGCAGGTCTAATAGTAACCTACAGGCACTTAAATGTGATTTGCAGAGTATCCCATGTAGGGGATTACTTATATTTATTTCCAACGAGATGACTATTGGTGGTAAGGCGTTGCTGCATCGACTACATCTACATGTTGTTCTCTGCAAAGGGATTATTGAACCGCCGCAGTGGAGTAGCCGAGCGGTCTAAGGCGCCTCGCTGCGGAGAGCTCGGTTACTCGCCGTCGGAGGTTCGAGTCCTCCCTGGGGCGTGTGTGTGTGTGTGTGTGTGTGTGTGTGTGTGTGTGTGTGTGTGAGTTAGTTTAATTAGTTTGTAAACTACAGATTGATGACCTCGCAGTTTGGTCCGATAGATTTACAAACTTTTTTTTTTTTATTATTGAACCACCTTCATAGTATTTATCTACCCATCCATTCTCGGATAGCGCCCGGAAAGATAGAACACCTAATCCCTTCGTTCGAGCGCTGATTTCTCGTATTTTATTATGACCATTTCTCCCTGTGTAGGTGAGAGTCAACAACATATTTTCGCATTCGGTAGAAAAATTCGGCGATGAAAATTTCGTAAATGGATCTTGCCACAACGATAAAATAATGAGGTTGTAATGATTTCCACTGCAACTCTTCTATCATTTCCGTTACACTCTCTCCCTTGTATCGCGATAGTTAAACGCGAGCTGCCATTATTTGTACTCAGTCCTACCTGATAATTATCCCACACTGCGCAGCAATAGTCCAAAACATGACGGACGTAGGCAGTCTCTTTCGTGTGTCTGTTGCATCTTCTAAGTCTTTTGTCAATGAAACGTAGATTCGCCTTCCCCGCGGTATTATTTATGTGATGTTTCCAATTCAAGTCTGTCGTGATAGTAATTCCTAGGTATGTAGTTGTATTTACGGCCTTCAGAATTGATAGGATTTTTTTTAGACGGCGCTCTATGGATTCCTTTTAGTACCGTACTCATGAGCACGACTTCACATTTTACTTTCTTTAGGGTGAATTTCCAATAGGAAATGATACACGGGCTGGTTTGGAAATCATTTAAAAGAAAGGAGTTATTCGTTGCAGTGAGTTCTGCTTGCGAAATTCCTTTCACCAACTTTCTCTTCAGAATATGATCATACTTTGTTAGTACCCACCTACATAGGGAGACATGATCATCACAATACAATAAGAGAAATCAGATGTAAAACGGAAAGATTCAGTGTTTCCCTCGCACTATTAGAGACAGAACGGTAGAGAAATGTCATCAAAGCGGTTCAGGTGAACCTTCTCCCATACTCTTAAATGTGGTTTGCATAGTAATCATGTAGATGTAGATGTCATGATAATTTTAGAATAGAAATAATTACTACTGATAGTGGAGCTAACAGCCTATAGTGGAGCTTACAAAGTGTCTTGAAGAAAGTACGTTTTTCTGTGACGAATAAAGTTCAAAAAATTTGTCTGTATGCTTCATAGTCTACAGGAGATCCAGGACCGAAATGCACTAAAATAATAAAGTTTCTTACACATTTAAGGCTGAAAACAGTTGTGCTGTTGATTCAGGCACGTGTAAATCGTGGGAAAATTAGGAAAATTTCAGTAGGGCACAGAATATACTTTTTCAGGGTACAAATCTATTTTTAATGGTCTACAAATATTTGGGACGTGCCTACAAACGACCATTCTGTGAAATACGCACGTCATATGTAACAGCGTGCACATGACTTTTTTTGTAAAGTTACCTTCTAAATAAATCGTCTTATTAGATCTTCTGTCTGCATTGGCCTTCTTTTACTCAAACTCGACCACAGCCAAAATTATGCGGAATAAATGTATTATATTGGACCAAATGCTGCACATCTTGTTGAACGTGCATACTATGGAAACAAAATAATGAGTGAGCAGCTATAGTAATCTTGTAACAGCTGTGGTAGACTTCTCAACCAGCATCATGACGGATTATATAATTATCAAAGTTCTAAAATACTTTCATGTTCCATATGATATTAGCTGCCAGAGAAACATAAATTTGATTTTCTGTTTTTGATGTAGTTATGTATCGAATACAAGAGTTTAAAAAGTTCCCACAATATTTTCATTACGAAGTAGATAAAATAAAGTTTAACATAGGTCATATATTGTAGTTTGAAACTGCATACGTCTTGAGGCAGCGTAACTCATATTTGCGCAAATATTTTCATTACGAAATAGATAAAATAAAGATGTAACGTTAGTGATATATTGAAGTTCGAAACTGCGTTTTTCTTGAGGCAGCGTAATTCATGTTGCGGCCACTAACCAGACTATGTCATGTAGTAGCAAAGCCAACTCTTCGAGCACCTCAATGTATATGACATCACACCTAAACTGCATGTCTTACAATGCTACAATTTTGCAGATACTTTCAGTTGTATATTTGTATCCTTTCTGTGATAGTTAATACTAAAGATATAATAGAATAAAACGTCTTACCTGATACTAATATTTTAATGCAGAGAAAAATTATATAGTAAACCTTTCTCCTCTCATTGCATTGTGCGTGTGGTTTGGAGGGGGCGAAATTAAGCAGGAAAAAGTTGCGAGCAGGTTTCAGTTTTAGAAAGATACTATTATTCATCAAAATGTTCTAATGTTTGTTCTAACTGCATTGTTCATCAGTACCTAAACTTACAAACTACTTAAACTAACTTATCCTAAGAGCAACACAAGCACCCATGCCCGAGGGAGGACTCGAACCTCCGACGACAAACGGCCGCACGCACCGTGCCTTAGGGCGCACGGTTATTCCGCCACGGCTACTACTCATCCAATGCTTAATAACGCATAGTCTAACAGATACCTACAAAAGCGAAGCTTTCTAGAGACTTGCTTATGCGTGGACGCCGTGTCAAATGAGTGAAATGCAAAGACAATTTTAAAAAGAACGCAGTGTGGATAACAGAACAAAAGCTGGACCGTAGTCCATTTTTTGTTCCGGTGCGGCAATTCTTGTTGCACGAGAACGTGAGAATGCCCGCGAACCGCATCAGCCTTCGCAACTGCTGATAACGGTCGACGAAAATGCCGAACCGACGCAGCGAGCAGCCACGACACCGTATAATTTACGGCTAGCAACTTGGAGTTCGTGTTCCCTGCCGAAATCCCCAAACGCGCGGCTACAGCTTTTTTGAAATCAGTACCAAGAAAGTGACGTAAGAAGAACGAACAATAAGCACCATTATATTTAGTTCCATTCTCTATCAAATTAATGGTGCGGTTGTAACGTTTCTGCTATGTTGCAAACTCCTAAAAATCAGTTGCCAACATAGAAACACGAAATATCTGACACCTAAACTAAGACTTCATTACCGGACATGTGATATTTACATTTTCGCCTTCTGTTTGAAATTCTATTAACACTATTAGTAAAACGCTTTTAAGAAATAGTACATTGATTTAAATATAACTTTAGCTGACCTTTTACGTAATTTTCAGTTTTTAATACTTTCCTAAATAATAGCTGCAAAACACTAAAAATGCATTACACTTAGTTTCGGAAATTGCTGAACCTATATAGATACTAATGTGTATAAAAACAACAATGCTACATGTTATAAACTATTGCACAACATGATTTCATATATACCTTTTGTTTAAATAAATTAGGGCAAACCATGTTTTATATATCACTAGATCCTAAATTAAATACTGATAATTTTTCATGCACTAAAATTAATAATCCATTTGGTACTAAGAAACTATCTTCGAAATTAACAAAACTACGACAACCATATACAAATCCGTATTAATAAATAATTTGACCGCAAACTGAAACTCATTAAAATTCCATGTCACAATAATATTACGCCTACACAATATTGGCAAAAGAAATAAGTGTGCATTTCGAAAACACACATAATGTAAATAATTTGAGCACTGTAAACATTAGTCAAAAGGACGACGTTAAATTAGTGTACCACATTTAAATATAAATTTCATGAAACAAATACATACATTGACATAAATGGTCAAAGCTTAAATGTAATATTTTAATTTCTGTATTTTGGCATATTTAATGTAAAAGAATACTGTTTAATTGTGAATTACAAAACTTTGTCATCCATCTTATTACGTGGTTACGCAGAAAGATGTTGGAGAGAAACCATGTTTTATTCAGTTTTGGAGTGGCCAGAAACCTGTAAGCAGCTCTGTTGGCTTGCTGCTGCATTTCTTGATTGTGCAATGTTTAAGTGGAAATAAAATCGTTTCCATATCAACTGTGATGGTTTTAATTTATGAAAAGATCCTGTAAAATCAAATGCTTTAGTGAATGCCGAAGACAGCTCACAACGCAATGTACTTCAGCCAGCATATAACTTCAACTTCACCTACAGTGGAATGACTTTGTTATTGACTGTGAACTAATAAACATTTCCGTGATTCAGGAATATATTAGGGCTCAGTTTGCGTCATTCCGAAAAGAGGTGATGGACGTTAGACGGTGTACTTGTTCAACGGCGGAGAAACCATAACGGTGGCTCGGGTACAAAAACAAAGTGAGGTTCCGATACCTAGTTGTTGACAATAGTAATCGTATAACACGGTAACTATGTTAGGCATGAAAGGCATGTGACGAGACATCAGCACCTATCCATACCAGTTCTCCGACAAAGAGACAGAGAGAGCTATGCAAATAATGCTTTATTTTTGATCGCAGATTCTAATTACAAACTAAATAATTCCGAGCAAACTGGTGGCAAATTCACTGATCCCGAGTGGAAAGGAGTGACTACAGAAAGACAGGTAATAGGCGTCTACGCGAGATGCGGATTTCGGGACTCGAGAGAATACTTGTTCCGGAGACTTACAGAACTCATAGGTAAATGCAAATACATTTACTACATCCCATCTACT
The DNA here is from genome assembly GCA_026315105.1 of Locusta migratoria. Taxonomy (NCBI): domain Eukaryota; kingdom Metazoa; phylum Arthropoda; class Insecta; order Orthoptera; family Acrididae; genus Locusta; species Locusta migratoria. Next base: position 569,872,406 of record CM048746.1, read on the forward strand.
AATACTACTACAATGATACGCCCGCGGCGGCGTGGCCGAGCGTATTGAGGCGCCATGCTACGATGCGCTAGGCCATTCCCCGTCGGGGGTTCGAATGCCCCCTCGGGCATGGATGTTTGTGCTGTCTTTAGTTAAAGCTACCCCTCAGGGGCTCAGCATTAATTTGCTGAGTACGGGCTTGGCGACCCCGGGGTCCTGGGCCGTGGGCTGTGTCGCGCCAACAGTCCGCTACACCGTAAGCTCTGTGCGTGCTTCAACGACCATCGTTCGGCGCGACGGTGGAACGTTGTACGTTTCAGAGCCCGGGGATCTTGGCTTAATCGCCCGGGTCGCGAGGACGGTACAAACCTCTATAAAAAAAAACCTCAATCTCAAGGTGTGCTACGTGCCGAGGAGATGCATGGCTGTTGAGGTTGAACAGCCGCTAGCGAGCAACCTCTGAGGAACCTGCCGCACCTCAGTTGTATAAGGCTTACCCAGGCAAGCGGGGCTCTGCCTGGGTGGACGTTTAGTTCCCTAGCTGCTCGTGGGACGAGAATGAAGCGAGCAACAGATAACGTTGGTGGACGTATGACCGCCATCTTAAAGTGTGGGAAGTTTCATGCCACTTCTTATGACCCCAAGTCGTTCCCTTCCTTGGCCACGCCCTGGGAGGAACGCAGGGCTGCTACTAGAAATGAGCCGTATTCGCCTAGATATATAGTATGTACAAGGACTGATGGGGAATCATTTACGACAGTGAAGCCTCAGTTCTTCGAAGACCACCTGGAGGAGAAGTTTGGAGATGTGGAGTCCCTCTCCAAGATGCGTAATGGCTCTGTGTTGATTCTCACCGCATCCCCAGCCCAGTCGCAGGCGTTGCTTGCTTGCGATAAGCTGGGAGATGTCGTGGTCAACATTGCGCCACATAAGTCCCTCAATCTGGTCCAGGGCATTATTTTTCACCGGGATCTCCTCTTACACTCTGATGAGGAGCAGCGCGCCAACCTCGAGCGGCGAGGTGTTCACTTCGTCCGGCGCATCCAACGTGGGTCTAAAGACAATATGACGGTGCCTTCATCGTAGCCTTTGAAGGCGATACACTGCCGGAGAAGGTGAAGGTGATGTGCTACTGGTGTGATGTCAAACCCTACATCCCTCCTCCTATGCGATGCTTCCAGTGCTGGAAGTTTGGGCATATGTCGTCCCGTTGCCCTTCCAGCGCCACTTGCCGGGATTGTGGACGTCCAGCCCACCCGGACTCCGCATGTACTCCACCGCCCATCTGCGTGAACTGTGGCCAGGAGCATCATCCCTGCTCATCACAATGCCCTATGCTCCGGAAAGAAAGAAAAATCATTGAATATAAGACCTTGGACCGGTTGACCTATACTGAGGCGAAAAAGAAATACGAGCGCTTACACCCAGTAGCCATGACGACTTCTTTTGCGGCAATTACATCGTCAGCACCATCTGCGGCGACACCCATCTTTTCTTCTCATTCTTTTTCTGTGGGCCCCCAGGGCCGCAAATCTACATCTGCCCCCAAGGTGGTTGGGGGCTCCCTTCCTTCTTCTGCTCCCAAGGTAATTGCCTCGGGAGCAACCTCCACCCTTCTGCCAGAGACACAACAACCTTCTCCGGCACCCCTCGTTCGGAAGGGGTCCCTTGGGACACTCCCTTCCGAGGGTTCCGCCCGTGTCGCTTCCGACACATGCCAGCAGCAGGCAAAACCGAAGGCTGCTGGACGCAGGGCCTCGTGCTCCTCCTCAGTCCCTGCGGCTGAGTCTGAGAAGGCAGCCCTGCCGGGTAGTCCCCGAGGGGCAAGAAGGATCGGAGGAAAAAAGTTGACAATGACGACTCGAAGGATACCACGGTGGCTCCCGAACCACCTCACCACTCCACCTCGATCTCTGGGACGAGGTGGAGATTCTAGCGTACCCGGACGACCTCGCCGTCGGGGACATCCCGGAAATAATGGATACTGAGCCAGAACAACGGCATTCAGCGGATTTGTGTGACGCTGATTTGTAATCCTATTGTCTTCCAGTTACCAGACAGCATCGTCCTCCAGTGGAACTGCGGCGGTTTCTTCCCCCCTCTGGCTGAGCTACGACACCTTTTAAGCATAACACCTGCCTTCTGCATTGCCTTACAGGAAATGTGGTTTCCAGCAATGCGGACCCCAGCCCTTCGCGGCTACAGGGGATATTACTGTAACCGTAGCTCATATAACAGGGTCTCAGGTGGTGTGTGTGTGTGTGTATGTCCTTACTTCTGTTCATAGTGAACCTGTGCCCCTTCGTACACCACTAGAAGCAGTGGCTGTCAGGGTAAGGACAACACAAGAGTTTACCGTCTGCAGCTTTTATCTCCCTCCAGATGGTGATATTTCTTTAAATGTTTTGTCTGCACTTATATCGCAACTACCCCCGCCTTTGTTCTTATTGGGCGACTTCAACGCCCATAACCCATTGTGGGGTGGTACTACACTTTCTGGGCGGGGCAGACTAGTCGAGTCTTTATTTTCTCAACTCGACCTCTGCCTCTTAAATACTGGTGCCCCCACACACTTTAGTGTGGCGCATGACACGTTATCGGCCATTGATTTATCGATCTGCAGCCACAGCCTTTCACCATCTGTCCACTGGAGAGCCCACGACGACCTTTGTGGCAGTGACCATTTTCCCCTTTTTTTGTCACTCCCACAACATCAGTCCCCAGGGCGCTCCCCCAGGTGGGCTTTCAGCAGGGCTAACTGGGAAGATTACACGTCCACTGCTATTGTTCGACCTCCCCCACTCGATACTATCGATATGGTGGTCGAGGGCGTCACTCACACCATTGTTTCTGCTGCAAACGCAGCAATTCCATGCTCCACAGGGTGCCCACGGCGTAAGAGTGCCGTGGTGGTCGCCAGAAATAGCTGAGGCTATTAGAGATCGTAGGCGGGCCTTACAGCGCTATAAGCGTCTCCCCTCTCAGGAGCATCTCATCAATTTTAAACGGCTTCGCGCTCGCGCTCGCCAGTTAATAAGAAGACGGAAACAGGAGTGCTGGGAGAGGTACGTCTCCACTATCGGGACGGGTACTTCTGCCTCACAGGTCTGGGGTAGAATCAGGCGGTTAAAGGGAATACAGTCTCCAGCTTGAATACCCGGAATCTCCACAAATGGAGTTCTATGTACAGACCCGGCCACACATGCAGAGATGTTTGCCGAGCATTATGCTCGCGCTTTTGCGTCTGCAAATTATCCACCAGCCTTCCGTACTGTAAAGGAGAGGGTAGAACGCTAGTCTCTCTCCTTTCGTACCCGCCGCTCTGAATCCTACAACACTCCTTTCACTGAGTGGGAGCTCCTCAGTGCTCTTAACTTATGTCCTGACACGGCGCCTGGGCCTGATAGCATCCATAGCCAAATGCTGAAGCACCTTTCAGCAGACAGCCGGCGTAATCTTCTAGCAATCTATAACCGCATTTGGTGTGATGGTGTTTTCCCGTCACAGTAGCGGGAGAGTATCATCATTCCAGTGCTTAAACCAGATAAACATCCTCTTTCCTTGGATAGCTATCGGCCCATTAACCTGACTAACGTTCCATGCAAACTGTTGGAGCGGATGGTCAGTCGTCGGTTGTGTTGGATTCTGGAGACTCGCGGCTTACTGGCTCCATGCCAGGGCGGTTTTCGCCATGGTCGATCTACCACCGACAATCTGGTGCATCTCGAGTCTGCAATACGCACAGACTTTTCCAGGCGCCATCATCTTGTAGACGTCTTCTTTGATATGCACAAAGCATAGGATACCACCTGGCGATGACACATCCTCAACACTTTATAGGACTGGGGCCTCCGGGGCTCCCTGCCGATTTTTATCCAGAATTTTTTAGCTGTCCGTACCTTTCGTGTTCAAATTGGTGCTTCCCTGAGCTCCTCTCATATCCAGGAAAACGGGGTTCATCAGGGTTCTGTTTTAAGCGTTCCATTATTTTTAATTGCCATCAACGGTTTAGCGACAGCGGTTGGATCGTCGCTGTCTCCTTCACTTTATGCTGACAACTTTTGTCTCTCTTTTAGTTCCTGTAGCACCCAAGTTGCCGAGCGCAGGTTGCAAGGTGCTATTCGGAAGGCGCAGAACTGGGCGCTTACCCATGGCTTTCAGTTTTCCACCACCAAGACCAGAGTGCACTTCTGTCGGCGTCGGACTGTCCACCCGCACCCTGAAGTTTATCTTAATGATGAACTACTTACTGTAGTAGACACTCATCGTTTTTTGGGACTTGTTTTCGACTCACGGCTGACGTGGCTCCCCCACACCCGTCAACTAAAACTGGAGTGCTGGCGGCACCTCAATGTCCTCCGCTAACTGGGCCATACTTCCTGGGGAGCTGACCGCTCCACCCTGTTGCGGCTCTATCAGGCTCTGGTGCAGTCCCGTTTAGATTTTGGATGTGTCGTCTACAGTTCTGCGTCACCCTCAGCATTGCGCTTGCTGGACCCCATCCACCACTGTGGGGTTCGCATCGCGACAGGTGCCTTTCGTACCTACCCTGGCCTCAGCTTGCTTGCTGAGGCCGGGGTACCACCTTTGTCGATCCGTCGCCGACAACTGCTTGCGGCCTATGCAGTGCTCGTGCACAGCTCATCAAGCCACTCGAACCACCGTGTTCTTTGCTCCCGTATGGTCGTCCATGACTAAAGACGACGACCCAGGTCGGGTTATACGATCGCCTTCAGGGTCCAGTCACTGCTGTGGGAACTTGAGTCTTACCCTCTACCACCTCCATATCGGGCCCACACACGCACGCCTCCGTGGCGCCTGCCTAGGCCCTCTATTTGCCTGGACTTGGCCTGTGGACCCAAAGACTCAGTTCCACCTGACGCTCTCTGTCGCCAGTTTTTAGCACTCGTAGCTAGATTTCCTGGACACGACCTAATTTACACGGATGGTTCGAAAGTTGAGAGCCAGGTTGGTTTTGCATTCGCTCATGACACCCATGTCGAAGAACGCCCTCTGCCGGCTGGCTGCGGTGTCTATACTGCAGAGCTTGTGGCTATTTCCCGCGCTCTCGAACACGCCAGGTCCTGCTCAGGTGAGTCCTTTCTCATCTGCAGTGACTCCCCGAGCAGCCTTAGAGCCCTTGACCAATGTTATCCACGGTCTCCTCTGGTGTTGGGAATTCAGGAGGCCCTATCTGCCCTTGACAGGTCCGGTCGATCAGTGGTGTTCCTCTGGTCCCTGGGCCATGTCGGTATTCCGGGCAATGAACATGTTGATATGCTGGCCAAGCAGGCTGTTGAGGCACCTGTTTTAGAGATCGGCCTCCCGGCTGCTGATCTGCGGACGGTGCTGCGACAAAGAATGTGCGAGCTCTGGGCCACCGAGTGGCGTAGTATGGCAACAGTCAACAAACTTAGAGCTATAAAGGAAACGACGGCTGTGTGGCGTTGTTCAATGCGGGCCTGCCGCCAGGACTCCGTAGTCCTATGCCGGCTCCGCATTGGCCATTCATGGCTAACTCACGGCCATCTCCTTCATGGCGAGGAACCGCCTGTGTGTCGCTGTGGCGCGCGCCTGACGGTGGTGCACATCTTAATGGAATGCCCTGTTTTAGCCCCTGTGCGGCGGAGTTTTAATTTTCCTGCGCTTTTATCCCAAGTTTTAATTGACGATACCACAATGGCTGATACTGTTTTAAGTTTTATTCGGGACAGTGCTTTTATCCCTCCATTTAAAGCTTTTCTTCAGTGTCTGTGTCCGTCCTGTCATGACCTCCGTGTGGCTGAATTTTCCTGTTTTTCGTCTCACGGTCGGTCAGCCACAGACGTCGGCTTTTACATTGTATTTCTTGTCATTGCTCAGTTATACTGTGTCTGTCATTGTTTCAGTTGTCTCTTGCCGGCTTTGTTGTCCTTTAACTGACTCAGGGGATCTTCCTCCCCCCTAGTTGTTATCCACTCTAGGCTCCTTTGCCCGTTCACGTCCTTTGTTGTGACGCCTAATGATGGAATGGGGGACTGATGACCTCCGTAGTTTTGTCCCCATAAAACATCCAAACAACAACAACAACAAGTGAAAGCTAGTTCATAAGTAGTTTGTAGGTTTAGGGACTGATGACCCCACAGTTAAGTCCCATAAACTTCACAAACATTTGAACATTTTTTACAATGATACTTATCAGTTAGAAAGGCGAAATGATACATCTGTGCCATAACAGAAGTTAGCGTTTACGTTCCCTGGGGAAGACCCTGGTACAGCTACCCTTCGTAGCAGCATTCCAGGAGAGACGCACTCCCTGCGAGAAACAGACTGCCGTGTAGCTTACCCGAGGCTAGTGGCGAACGACACGGACCCGGTACCTAACTCGTCTGACAGAGAACTCCTTGCTCGATCGAAAAACGGGGGATTTAAAGGCCAGTGTGGGCGCACCTGTTTTACGTCAGTTGGCTATGCCTTACGCCCTCTCCAGAATGCGGTGCTGCTAACCGGCAGTTTTCCTCCTTTACCCTCTCACTCTAGCCTCGTGAAACCACTGACGTTGCTATTCCCATAGAATGGTATCAACTTTTCTACGTACATTAAGACGTGCCTGCTGCCACCAAGTAGTAATGTAACATCAAACTACAGCATCTAGACGCTGTATGAAGTTCCTTGCTATTCTCCGAAACGAAACCCTCTACCATCGGACGGTGGCTGAGGACATCTGCAGTCCACAGGAAGATTTCTTTGCCGCCTACATTCCGTAAGCTATATTGGTCCATTTTAGCCTGTTATCTGCGACAGTTTCTATTTCTCAGCACGGAGTACCTCCCTATTGCTTCACACAGCCTCGCAGCATTGGCGACAGTAAACTAAACTAAACTCCGCCCCATACAGGCCTCGAGGGCCGATGGGGGACCGACCGGCCGCCGTGTCATCCTCTGCTGGTTGGTTGTTGGTTGGTTGGTTGTTGGTTTTTGTGGGGACTAAACAGCTAGGTCATCAGTCCCCTGTTACTAGCTCAGAGTCCACTGTCAATAACGACAAAAAAAATGAAACAAAGCTCTAAAAATGATCACACACATAAGGGACAGGCTGACAATGGACAAACTACTGATAACTTAAAACGAGGACACACAGAATTGGTAAAAGAAAGTCAGGAATAAAACTGGATAGCAGAGTACCTTGGCTGGCCGATCACAAAGAAAAAACAGGATGAGCCAGCCATACTGCATACACTAAGAACCCCTAAGGGTGTGAATAGGGAAAAAGCTGGATCGGTGGTGGCCTAAGATATCAGGCCACAGCACCCACCGTTAGATAGAGTCATAAAAACCAGCAGCGCGGGTAAAACATAAAACTGCGTTAGCCATAGAGGCGTCGTCTGCTAAAGCTAATGATAGCGTGTCTGGGATATTAAAAGATCGCCGCAAGTCGGCTAAAAGCGGACAGTCCATTAAAAGATGGGCTACTGTCAACACAGTGCCACAATGACACATGGGTGGAGCCTCGCGCCGAAGGAGATACCCGTGGGTGAGCCACGTATGTCCAATCCGGAGACGACAGAGGACAACTGACTCTCGGCGGGTCGGCCGCAGTGAAGATTTCCACAAAGCTGTGGAGAGCTTCACTGCCCTAAGCTTATTCGGTGCAGTCGCCATAACCCACTCGGTGCTCCAAGCCTCGCGCACCTTCCGGTGCAACACCAGTTTAACATCCTGTTCCGTGACGCCAATAGCGAGAGGTGGTCCCATAGTGGCCTGCTTGGCCAATCGGACAACATGTTCATTCCCTGGTATGCCAACATGACCTGGGGTCCACAGAACGGCCTGATTGGCATAGGGAGTGAACAGTGTCCTGGATCGACTGCACTATTGGGTGCCGAGAATGACGAATGACCCCCTGGGGCAGGCTTTGAGATGTTGTAGAGCTCTGAGAATAGCGACCAGCTCGGCGGAGAAGATGCTACACTCACAGGGCAGAGAATGCTGTTCTACGTGGTTGTGATGTAGAAACGCATATCCAGCACGGCCATCTACTACGGAATCATCTGTGTAAATGGCGTCTGCGGCACGGAACGGCTCGAGCACTTGCAGAAACTGGTGACGGAGATGTACGGGAGAAACAGAGGCCTTCGACGCATGGGACAGGTCCAGACGGAGCTGCAAATGAGGAATGGACCAAGGTGGAGTGTGAAAGGAATAGTGGAAAGTGGTAGGAAGTGGGTAGGATGTGAGAGACGAAAGAAGGATACGAACACGGACCGAGATCGGGTATCCCGACCTAGGACGTCGTGGAGGGATAGGTAGTGCAGCGTCTGGAAATAAGAGCTGGCGGTTCGGGTGGAAGGGCGAGGCCTGAACACGAGCAACATAAGACGTTAACAGGTGTTGCCTATGGAAGTGCAGCGGGTGGACTCCAGCTTCGACAAGGAGGCTTGTCACAGGGCTTGTGCGAAAAGCCCCCGTCGCCAAACGGACACCACAGTGCAAAATTGGGTCCAACGCCTGCAGTGCTGATGGCGCAGCCGAATCGTAGACTATGCAGCCATAGTCTAGGCGCGACTGAATGAGGGCCTTGTAAAGTTGTAAGAGCGTTGGGCGTGAGGCTCCCCAAACAGTGTGGCTGAGACAACGGAGGATGTTGAGGTGTCGCCAGCACTTTCGTTTCAGCTGGCGAAGGTGTTGCACCCAGGTGACACGGTTGTCGAACAACATGCCTAGAAACGTGTGTGTTTCTACGACATGTAGCAGGTCTCCAGCTAAATAGAGTTCGGGTTCCGGGTGTACTGCCCGACGTCGGCAGAAATGCATTACACGGTTTTTCGACGCAGAGAACTGAAATCCGTGGGAAAACGCCCACGACTGCACCTTTCGAATGGCTAGTTGCAACCGACGTTCAGCAACACTGATGCTGGTGGAGCTAAAATACATGCAGAAGTCATCGGCATACAAGGAAGTGGATACCGATGACCCCAGGGCTGCAGCAAGGCCATTGATAGCGACTAAAAATAAAGAGACACTGAGAACGGAACCCTGTGGGACTCCGTTCTCTTGACAATGAGGTGAGCTAAAACAAGAACCAACACGAACTCTAAAAGAACGCAACGCCAGGAAATTCTGAATAAATATGGGAAGCGGACCCCGTAAACCCCAGTCGTACAGCGTAGACAGGATATGGTAGCGCCAGGTAGTGTCGTATGCTTTCCGCAGGTCGAATAATACGGCAACCAGGTGTTCGCGGCGACTAAATGCTGTACGGATGGCCGACTCCAGTGACACAAGATTGTCAACAGCGGAGCGACCTTGACGGAACCCACCCTGTTGTGGCACCAAAAGTCCCCGGTCCTCGAGGATCCACATGAGCCTCCGACTCACCAAGCGTTCGAGAAGCTTGCATGGAACGTTGGTGAGGCTTATTGGGCGGTAGCTATCTGCCACCTGCGGATCTGCCCCAGGCTTAATCACCGGGATGATAATGCTTTCCCTCCAGCCATATCCGATTAAGCAGGGCGAGAAGTTGGCTCTTGGCATCCGCTGATAGGTGTCGGAGGAACTGACTGTGAATGCGATCGGGTCCAGGGGAGGTATCTGGGCATGCAGCAAGGGCACCTTCAAACTCCCACTCAGTGAATGGGACGTTGTATGGTTCCCAACGTCGCGTTCGAAATGAGATCAGATAGCTTTCTGCTCGCCCTTTAAGGGCGCGAAAGTCTGCACCATAAGCAGCAGTCTCTAAGGTGCGTGCAAAATGGTCCGCCAGGTGCTCAGTGACGGCGACAGGGTCAGTACAGAGCGTACCCTGTACGCTGAGACACGGAATTCCCGCCGGTGGGCGGTGCCCAAAGAGGCATCGAACCTACGACCACACCTTGGAAGGAGAAGCGCGGGAACCAATGGAGGCGACGTACTTCTTCCAGGAAGCCCTCTTACTGTCTTGTATCAGTCGCCATGCCCGTGCCCGGAGATGCTTGAAGGCTACGAGATGTTCGACAGAAGGGTGACGTCGGTGGCGCTGTAGTGCTCGCCGACGTTCCCGGATGGCCTCAGCAATCTCCGGTGTCCACCAGGGCACCGATGGACGATGGAGCGAACCGGATGTGGTGGGAACAGAGTTTTCGGCTGCAGAAACGATGGCCTCTGTGACCTGCTGAACGGCGGCATCAACATCTGCTGGAAGCGGAGAGGAAATCACAGCAGCTGAAGAATAAGCTGGCCAGTCAGCTCTACGGAGGGACCAGCGAGGCAGGCGGTCGGCAGGCGAACACTGTGGGAGCCACAGGAAGATCGGAAAGTGGTCGCTACCACACAGGTCGTCATGGACCCTCCAGGTGAGATGTGGAAGAAGGCCAGGGCTGCAGACAGACAAGTCTATCGCGGAATAAGTACCATGCGCTGTACTAAAGTGGGTAGGAGCACCGGTGTTTAAAAGACAGAGATTCTGCTCTAATAGGAGAGACTCAACATCCCTGTCTGTGCGCCACCCCACAGATGGTGGTGGGCGTTGAAATCCCCCAAAAGAAGAAAGGGTGGGGGAAGTTGGGCGACCAAGGCAGTGAGGTCGATGGGAGAGACGGCATCAGCTGGTGGAAGGTAGAGAGAGCAGATGGTAAAATCCTGTAAGAACCGGAGCCGTACAGCGAATGCCTCTAGAGGTGTTTGTAGAGGCACTGCAGCACTGGGGACAGAAGTGTGGACATAAACACAGACGCCACCGGAAACTCTGTTGTAGACATTTCGGTTCTTAAAGTAGCCCCAATAGCCTCGAAGGACCGGGGTCCTGTCGACGGGAAACCACGTTTCCTGCAAGGCAAGACAGATGGCAGGGAAGCGGCAGAGTAATTGCCGCAGCTCAGGCAGGTGGCGGAAAAAACCGCCGCAATTCCACTGCAGGATGTTGTTTGAAGTCTGCTGAATAGCCATAATTTAAGTTGTGAAATGGTCATTCAGCAGGGGCACCTGCTGCCGACTCTGCAGACTGCAGGATCCAGAACCATCGGTTCAGGCGACCCAAATATGGCGAGATCTTCAGGTGATGGGAGGATCTCCACCTCGTCTACAGAGGCTGAAGAGGTGACGGAACGTTCTTTCTGAGGCACTGATGATGCCTCCTTCGCGTCCTTTTTCTTCGGCTTCTTTTTGCCCTCTCACTGGCCCTTTGATGTCAAGGGCTGGGAGGGCTTCCCAGAAGTGGCATTGGTGACCGTCGAAGAGCCAGAAGCCCTTCAACCAGTAGGTTTTGGATCCTTCAGCCAAAGGCTGGGATCCCCTGGCACACCCTGGGACTCCCCAGAAGGGAGCGTCCCGAAGGACCCCTTCCGAGGGAGAGGTGCCGGAGGAAGCTGGTGCTTCTCCGGCTGGGGGTTGGGGACTGGTGTCCCCGATGGTTGTGGGGTAATTGCCCCCACAACAGGTGCTGCAGCAGCAGATGGAGCATCACCCCCACCTAACGAGGGGGCAGTGGTAGTTTTGTGGCCCCTAGGGCCCACAGGAAGAAGCGATACCTTGGTAGGTGTCGTACCCGTAGTGCGCGGGGACGACGTTACTATTGCGTAAGAGGTGGTCATGTTTACCGGATGGAGCCGCTCATATTTCTTTCTCGCCTCATTGTACGATAATCGGTCCAAGGTCTTAATCTCCATTATTTTTCGTTCTTTGTGAAGAACTTTACAGTCTGGAGAGCACGGTGGATGCAGCTGGTTGCAGTTCACACAGACAGGAGGTGGGGTGCAGGGAGCGTCCGGATGAGATGGACGTCCACATTCCCTGCACACAGGGCTAGAAGTGCACGGGAGGACATATGCCCGAACTTCCAGCACCTGAAGCACCTCATAGGGGGCGGGACGTAGGGTGTAACATCGCACCGGTAGATCATAACCTTGACCTTCTCAGGCAGTGTATCGCCTTCGAAGGCCAGGATGAATGCACCGGTGGCAACCTTGTTATCTCTTGGTCCCCTACACACGTCTGACAAAGTGAACACCTCTGCGCTCCAGGTTGGTACTTAGCTCTTCATCAGACTGTGGCAATAGGTCTCTCTGGTAAATACGGCCTTGGACCATATTGAGGGTCTTGTGGGGCGTGACACTGACAGGTACATCACCCAGCTTGTCACAGGCCAATAATGCCCTGGACTGGACTAGGGATGCCATCTGGATCAGAACAGCCCCACTTCTCATTTTCGAGAAAGACCCCACCTCACCATACTTGTCCTCGAGATGGTCAACGAAGAACTGCGGCTTGGTGGACAAGAAAGAGTCTCCATCAGTCCGGGAAAAAACAAGGTATCGCAGTGAATACAGATCCGAACAGCGTAAAGCTTGGCGTTCTTCCCATGGCGTTGCCAGGGAAGGGAACGACTTAGGATCATATGCTATAGCATTATATTCTGACCTTCCACGCTTAGAAACGGCGTTTTCGCGACCGCCCACGCTAGTTATTGCTCGTTTCATTGCCGTCCCACGAGCAGCTACGGAAAAGAGGTCCACCCAGGCAGAGCCCCGCTTGCCTGGGTAAGCCTTATACAACTGAGGTGCGGCAGGTTCCTCAGAGGTTGCTCGCTAGCGGCTGTTTAACCTCAACAGCCATGCATCCCCTCGGCACGTAGCACACCTTGAGATTGAGTTTTTTTTTTTAGAGAGGTTTGTACCGTCCTCGCGACCCGGGTGATTAAGCCAAGATCCCCGGGCTCTGAAACGTACAACGTTCCACCGTTGCGCCGAACGATGGTCGTTGAAGCACGCACAGAGCTTACGGTGTAGCGGACTATTGGCGCGACACGGCCCACAGCTCAGGACCCCGGGTTCGCCAAGCCCGTACGCAGCAAATTAATGCTGAGCCCCTGAGGGGTCATCCTCTGCCCGCAGACGTCACCGGATATGGTATGGAGGCGTAACCCATCCAAGTGCTAGCCAAGTCCGACAGCGCTTAACTTCAGTGATCTGACGGAAACCGGTGTATCTACTGTGGCACGGCCGTTGGCATTGGCGACAGTAATAAACAATATATGACAGTGCATCAGAGGCGCAAGAAACATTTTTGCATTCCCCATTTAATTAATATAAAAAGCGCAAGATGGCGAAATTAGTCCGGTTTCCTTGCCGTTAAACCGACGTTGGAAGGACGAGGTGGTGGAGAAAGACGAGTTGCCCGCAGTTTGGGAATTTGCGCCTCTTCAGGACAGCCAACCTGAACGCTGGAAGTCAGCCACTGCCGGCGGACTGGAGCAGTAGTAACGCCTACCCTTCCTTCCTCAGTTAGGTTGGCTACGGGGAGCTATACGCATACTGCGGGAGTGCATAGGAATCCGTTGGCCATGCATTTAAATAACTTGGAGAGCAGCTCTCCAGTCCAGACAGGTGTCAACATCGCGAGGACGGCGAGCTTCTCATTACCTGAGGTGCAGCCTGTCTCATTTGTGGCACATGTAGGGCGTGATGAGATATGAAAGTGCTCCAAGTGGGAACTCCAAATGGCTAAGCGTTTAGGAAGTAAAAGGAAGTTTGATAAGGATCTATCACGATACGCACCTTATCAACTGCCCCTAAGAGAGTCTGTTTATAAACCGCTGTCTGGCTCAACGGTAAAAGATCGAAATTGAAAGGTTCGCGTGTTCGACTCCGTCCGACGGCATTTTTTTTTTTTTTTTTTTTTTTTTTTTTTTTTTTTTTTTTTTTTTTTTTTAGCAATGCGTACACTACTGACTTCACAATTAACCGCAACATCATATATGTTATTTTGTATTTATTTGTGCACAATATCAGCATGGGGCGTCATTATTTAAAACAAGCATATTATCTTGCAAACTTGGGGTTGTCAACGCTCCATAAGGTACAAACACCAATAATCGTGAGTTTAATTTGACATTGGTACACGTAACTGATCAAGTCTAAAAGAATGGAAGTATCGATTTACATACACGACGTTCCCAAGTACGCGTTAACTAAGCCCCTCTTTAAATGTTTGTAGTCCCGAATTTCATCCTCTCTCCTTTTTTTATGTAAATTAATAAAATAACCTATATGATGTTGTGGTTAATTGAGACGTCAGTCTACATTTGTATCATACTCTGCAAGCCACCGTGAAGTGGCAGAGGGTACGTCCAACACCACCTAGAAGACAAGGCCTTACAACAGGCCGTGCCTACGTCACACCTAGAGGCCGCTGGGGCACGCCTACCGCCGCGCAGCGGCCGGCCAATCAGATGGCGGCCGCGGCCTCTAGGTGTGACGTAGGCACGGCCTGTTGTAAGGCCTTGTCTTCTAGGAAATGTTCAAATGTTTGTAAAGTCTATGGGACTTAACTACAGGGTCATCAGTCCCTAAACTTACAAACTACTTATTTACTACTTACGAACAAGGACGGCACAAATATCCGTGCCCGAAGGGGGATTGGAACCCCCGACCGTAGTGGCCGTGCAGACCGTGACTGGAGCGCCTTAGTCTCCTCGGCCATCGCGGCCGGCTGTCTTCTAGGAGGTGTTGGTACGTCCCACTATACCAGTTATTAGGATTTTTTCCCATTCCATTCACGTATTGAGCGTTGGAAGTATGATTGTTTAAATGCCTCCGTGCGTGCTGTATTTAATGTAATCTTGTCCTCACGATCATTACGGAAACAGTATGTAGGTGTACGCAACGCCAAGGAGCAGAAAAACATTTGCCGCCTGGTGGAGTTGAACCCGCGCCCTTCTCAATACTAATCCGATCTTTTACTGGTGAGCCAAACACCGCTTCCTAAACACGCCGTCACAGGAGAAGCTGATTAGATGCATATGGTGATAGATCCGTATCAAAATTCCTTTTATTTCCTAAACGCTTGCCATCTGGAGTTCCACTTGGGGCACTTTCGTGGCTCACCTCGCCCTACATGTTCCATAAATTTGGACCAATTCGGCGATGACGAGTAGGCGTCCTCTCCTTGTCTGCCATTCGCGGCAGACTTCTGATGCATCGGACTTCGATGTAGTCCGCTATTGCGACGCCGCCAGTTTCGGGTGCTGTAGAACGGTACGTAGCGTGGTAGTTACGTTGGTCAGAGCCCTGTTTCTGTGATCGTTCGTGTAACTCCCATTCTTTAAATTAATCTTCTACTCGACTAAAGAAACGATCGCCTGGGACAGAAGATCTGCTGGTGAGTGGTCTGTTCGGAAACAGTTAGTCGGTGCGTCTTGAAAGTTAATTATTTCATCTTTTGCTAACTCAGAATCGTAAAGCGAGAGAGTGCAGCTACAGTCACTTCCATCAACATGCCCAGGCTACACTCGTCTGCCCTCTGCTACTATCACTCGTCCAAAATTTGCTATTTAATGTAAACTAGTATTTCCTGTGATCGAAAATCGACCAACTGTGTTTACAATGGTCAGTGGGGGTAAAATTTTACGTATCATGTCGGCGGCCTCGCGTGATTATGTTGGCAACATCAACAACACGATAGAAAATATTTTCCCATTTGTTCGAACCACATAGAATGACTCGATTAGTGTATCGTACAGACCATGAAGTAAACAAGTAATGCTGTTCCTGCTTTACGGTTAATAGGTTCTTGTATGTACTCTCGTCCGCTCAGTAAAAGCAATTGCCCTCGTAAAGCGAAGATTCCATGAGAAAACATTAGCGTTGACAAGCGATTGGCTAAAATGAAGACTCACAGGATTCTCACTATTTCAGCATCTGTTGCCAACATTATCATAGAAGGCCGCTGGAATATTTGGTAAAATTTAATCGGCACTGGGAAGTATGAAACGGTATCTCTTACGTGTTAAAGAAAATGCCTGACACAATAACAACAAATAAGAACGGAAGTATATACTTCTAATGGCATTTTCGAACTATATATAACTTTCATTAGCCTAATATTTGAAATGGAACTACAATTTCGGTGTTCGTATATTTATACAACGCCAAGAAATAATGTTATTTCGATACTGCGATATTCAGAATTCCAGAGCTGACAACATGTCGACTTCGTAGTTCCACCCATGCACCGCTACATGCCTCTCCCGGCGCATCATCATTTATATCAGCATTCTCGACTTCGTAGTTCCACCCGAGCTTCGCTAGATGCCTCTCCCGTCGCATCATCCTTTATATCAGCATTCATATGAAAACATCCATTTCCTTTAACCACTCTTAATCACTGCGAAAGTGAGTTTGGAGCAATCCATGTTTCGATATTCACTTATTTTAATATGTTATTTTAATACTGCATTACAGCGTCTTTGGTCGAGGCGAATAGCCAATCAGTGAGCTGATTGTTGGAGAATGTAGAACTTGATCCAAGCTGTAGATAGGAAAATTTCTACTTCCTTTTACCACTTTTAATGGCTAAATGCACACATAATATTTATATTCGTGAAATCTACGATAAACAATATTTCGAATTATGTAACTTTCATTGGCCTTCTTGTACGAATAAATTAGTAGTCTGTACTACAATTTTCGTGTTAACGTATTTATATAATGATTTGCGATGTTATAAAATGGCTAAACGTCTCATCCTTTATGTATAAACAGGAGATTAATAAAAAGTTAGAGAAATATTAGCTGTTAAGTAGGAGGTTGGTAAGTAGAGAATTAAGGATATAAAAAGAAAAGAAAAGACGAGCATCGCACTACCCTGATCAATCGAGAAATCGTAAGGCTGTAAAGCCTCCCACAGACACGGATGACACGAAATGACACTTTTACAAATCAGAAACATCACGCCGTATATAGGCACAATGAACCAACGTGTGAAAATTCCAGTTAGTACCGACGTATAAAGTGTAAATAACTCTTGTAGAAAAAAAAGAAGGAAGATAGGGTTTAACGTTCCATCGACGTTAATGTCATTAGAGACTAAGCAAAAGCACGGGTAGCTTTCGTTAAGGCTGGGGATGAAAATCTAGCGCGCCCTTTGACGGAAACCGTGCCGCCGGTTCCCTGGAGTGATTTAGGGAAATCACGGAAAACCTAAATCTGGATGGCCGAAAGTGGATTCGAACCATCGACCTCCCGACTGCCCATTCAGTGTTTGAACTGTCGTCCTCGCTCCCTCACTGGGGATAAGTCCTCTACATCTACATAGATACTCTGGAAATCACATTTAAGTGTCTGGCAGATCTGTTGATCTTGACGTTTACAGTTGCTGGAAACCGTTGGTTAAATTTTGATGACTGTAGCGGTTCTAACTGCATTTTCTATTTTAAAGTAGACTATACAGGGTGAATCACCTAACACTTGCACCGCAAATACTGCGGAAACCTAAAGTGCGATTGATGTGCGGTTTTCACAGAATGGATTGGTAGTAAAGGACTCGTATTGTTAGCCAATAAACAGATTGTAGAAATACCTAGAAATGTATTTTTTTTACGCAAACATACAATTTTTCAAATGTAACAATGTTTGTTTCTATCATGCACTGGAATTTTTAACACCAGCTGTGTACAAAGAATTTTGAATGACATTTTTATCACGTTTAGTTTGTCAGCTACGGAAGCTGCGATAGCGTAGTTTACTGGCTGGTGGTCACGAGACAGTGGGCCGTGCCCAAGGGGCTAGCCACTCGGCTATCGCAGCCTCCGCCCCCGAAACTTTGAACGGTTGTAGCTGCCAAACTGAACGTGATAAATATGTCATTCAAAATTCTTTGTACACATCTGGTGTCAAAAATTCCAGTGCATGATAGAACAACCATTGTTCCATTAAAAAACGTTATATTTGTATAAAATTACACTTTCTAAGTAATATTACAATCTGTTTATTGGCTAAAAATACGAGCTCCTGACTACCAATCCATTCTGTGAAAACCGCACATCAATCGCACTTTCCGTTTCCGTAATACTTGTGGTGCAGGTGTCAGGTGATTCACCCTGTGTAATAATTCTTTATAACCGAAAAAGTAATTTTTAGAATGTAATCTTATAGTTAAAAAAAAATAAAAAATAAACCACCGGTAAGTTCTCCTCTGCTCTTAGTATATACGTTTTTTTATATTGTACTTATAGCACATAGACACCAAAATAGTTTCATGCAGAATAATTGCATCTAGCAGGAAACTGGTAATTAATCTACAGTATTTAAGTTTCACTCACGTTTTAAAGATATTCTAAAACTACTTAATAGACACACACATATGGGATTGCCTTGGCCTGATAATAGGCAACTACATTCGTATATTTTGCGTACCATATATGGGACCTCGAACTCCAGACAGTCCATTATTGACTGAACGCGCTTTGGCGTTTTGGAATTTGATTGTAAGAAGACTAGTCCTGCGGGTCTCCAAACTGGAAACCCTGGAAATTCGGAGCAGAGTTGCCAGGTTTTTCTATTGCTCTGTCGCCAAATTTTAAACAAAAAGTAGCCAAAATATCGCCATCTATTCATCAATAAAATGCCAAAATATAACCATATTTTCATCAATAAAAATAGACAAATATCGCAACCTATAGTCTGATAACATTATTATGCTATGGTAATTATGGCATGTTACTCGACAATAACAGTCCTGAAATTCAGGGAGTAAACTGGTTACTGATTAAAAAGTAACACAAAGTGTGGCACTCTCGCATTCACAGACATCAGACTGAACTTTCCAAGGAAACTCATACTCCACAGAAACATTTATCTGAGTCTACCAAAAACGTAACCCAGACACACCACCAACTGACAATGAGGGCAGTCAAAATATTGTCACATTGTAAATATAATACAGAGACTCTGGAAATTTAGTTACATGTAACTATCGCATTTATTAATTTCATAACTTATAAAAATTACAACACAAAACTGTTCAAGAATCATTCTATCAAACCTACACAAGGGATGCTTCACAGTCGCAGTTGTTCCGAATTTCTGTTGTGTTGTCGTAGGGAACGCAGAAAAAAATACTGTTTAAATGCCTCCTTGCATGCTGTAATTCATATAAATATCCTCATGTTCTCAGCGGGAGCAATACATACGGTGTTGTAGTATACGTCGAGATATCGTTTAAAGCCTGTCCTCGAACCATCGTGAGTAGGGTACATGAGGTAGTTTACGTCTATCTTCAAGAGTCTGTAAGTTGAGTTTGTTTACATCTCTGTGACACTCTCCTACACATCCGTGATACTTGAAAACATTTGTGCTAACTTGTGTAGGTTGATTACATTTCCCCAGCATTCTACCGAAGATTTGACGCACTGTCTAAAGAGTGACTGTTTTACATTCGTTGTATTTGAAGTAAATTAAAATAGCCATTAAGTAGCCAACCAATTCCTTTAATAGCCAAATTTAATCGCCAGTTACCAAACTGCTAGAATGACTACTATTATAAGAAAAAGATAGCCAAAATGCGAAAAATCGTCACACCTGGCAACACTGATTCGGAGGACCCCTGGATGAGAGGCACTGGGTGCCCCTCCTCCCCCCCCCCCCCCCGCCTCCTACTCAGTACTTCGTCACTGCACACTCCGCTGTCACGTTGCAACTGTCGCGACTTATAAAACGGCGCAAGTACCAAACTATTGGCCCACTTAAGGTTACGGTAGTAACACTAAAAGTGGCCCTTTGCAATCGTCTTTTGACAGCTCGAAATTTAAATGAAAATACCGGCTTAACCATGCATCTGACACGAAAATTGAATATCCCAATTTGTAGAGCAGAAAATTCTCTACAACTTTGCTCTCTTATATTTTTTTCATAACTCGTATCGTTTCAGAGATTTCGGGATGTATGTCTGTCTGTCTGTCCGTAACGTGTTCCCTGTTTTTAAGACGAACCGTTCAACCGATCAGCACCAAATTTTGCACACATAATTGTAGGCCGTCAGAGACCAGAACCTCCCTTTTTCAAATTTTTCGAACAATAAATACGGTAGTAATACCAAAAACAGCCGTTTGTAATTTAATTGTAAGAGCAAACGAACCGTTCATCTGGCACGAAAATTGAATAACCTACTTGGTAGAGGGGAAAATTCTATACAACTTCGCTCTATTTTGTCTTTTTCATATTTTGCATCGTTGCAGAGATATTTGCAAAAATAACGGCGATTTGATGATGTCTGTCTGGCTGTAACGTGTTCTCAATTTTTAGGTCGAACCGTTCAACCGATCGGCACCAAATTTTACAGATATAATTGTTGGCTACCAGAGACCAGAACCTCGCTTTTTGAAATATTTCGGACAAGAAATACGTTAGTAATACCAAAAAAGCCGTTTGTAATGTAATTTTAATTGCAAATAAACCCTTCATCTGATGCGAAATTGAATAAGCGAATTTGTAGAGGAGAAAATTCTCTACAACTTTGTTCCCTTAAGGTATTTTTTTTTTTTCATATCTCGTACCGTTTGAGAGATATTTGCAAAAATAACGGAGTTTTGACACCTTTCATTGAGTTAACGAAAACCAGCCGTTCGCAGATGTCACGTGACAATCCTTGCCCAGAACTCTCTGTGGCATACGCCATCTTGCGTTGCGTATTTGATGATTTTCTTATTGTAACTTACAAGTTGTCAATTCAAAGCAATGGCGCACTGAAGGATTAACAAAACTCCGTCGTACTTAAGAGTAAATGAGATATTGCATATTCTGCACTTACACATACACTCATCAGTATCGACTTTTTGTAGGCACTCTTTATAATTTTCTTCCTGCAACCATTCTTCACGGAACGAACTTAGATATCGTTTCTTCATTTCACTGTTATTACTCACTAATCTGAGTTAATGTAAGCTTGTCTGTTCACACACGATCCGAGTATTCCAAAAATTACCGGTAAACTGATAAACAATGAACGAACAAAACAAATAATAGTCGTCGCCAGCTGACACGTTGCCGCAACAGTGTTTGCTTAATAATGCGCTAGACCATTACTAGAGGACGAATAGAAAAGTAGCGTTTTGTTGCGATAAGAAATTGACATTTATATAAAGTTATTCATAATTACGAGAGAGGAGCCGGCCGGGAATGGCCGAGCGCACTGAGGCGTCTTGCCGCGGTGCGCGAGGCTGCTTCCGCCAGAGGTTCGAATCCCCCCCCCCCCCCCCCCCCCCCCTAGGGCATGGATTTGTGTTCGTCCTTAGTTTAAATTACGTTAAGTTCGATGTAGATCGTCGCTACATGAGCATAGTACTCAAAAAGCGACGTAAAAAAAGTTAAGATGAAGGTTACATTCAAGCCCGGAGATGAGAGGAATTGGCCCGTACATCCGGAGAATTCATTCCAAACCCGGGCACTCCGGGCGGCGCCCGGAGATCTGGCAACCCTAGCTGACCACCGATCAGTAGGTAGGTACACATATCAAATGGATTTTGAAATTATCCCAAACGTCGGCCTACCAAGCAGGTGCATCAACCCCGCCTCAGTGCATGACGTCATCAGGGCTATGCTACGGCCTCGATTTCACGAAGGCAGTGGCTCTGCCCGTATTGCTTCAAGCGTGCGACGGGCTTTAAGCCGGTGCTGTACAGTAGCATTCGCGTTTTGCCGTTAAAAACAAAGTGATACTGGACTAAACTGAACGGACTATTCAAATAAATTTATATTACGGAATAGAAATTTGTTCCAATAGTGCGCTAAGTTTAAGCCAGTATCAATTTTTTTAACGGTCATTGCTACTGTAGTACCAGTGATTTCATTTTTATTCGGAGACTGATGACCTAGCTGTTTAATCCCCTAAACCTATGGCGGCCAACGGTCCCGGATTCTGCGGGACAGTCCCGCATTTGGACTCGTTATCCCGCTTTGTGATAAATACTGAAAATGTCCCGCAAAACGGCAAAAGCGTACCGCATTCCAGTATTTTTTGGAATTGTTGGTCTAGCGACACAAGCGAAACTATTTGTGTACGGCACGCTGTCAAACTGCTCAAGTCAACTTCACAAAGCATCGTCTGTGAATAAAATGTTCAATTTTTTGTAGAACTTATGGGACTTAACTACGGGGTCATCAGTCCCTAAGCATACAAACTACTTATGAACTACCTAAGACTAAGGACGGCACAAACGTCCATGCCCGAGGGGGGATTCGAACCCCCGACCGTAGTGGCCCTGCAAGACCGTAACTGGAGTGCCTCAGTCTCCTCGGCCACCGCGGCCGGCATCTGTGAATAAATGACAGTTTTCTAACAGTAAATACAAAAGAAGGAAAAAAAAACAATACACTTCATATATTTCAAAATGACAAATTCGCTAGCAGTGAACGCTGTTTTTGGTTTAAGCTGGAACAGCATTTGGTGATAGGATGATTTATTCAAACATCTGTTTTTGATATATTTTCTGTGTCTTCTTGAGTACATTTCAGTAAGTGTAATGGAATATTTTTCGTTGCTCAAGGTGGCAAACATGATGAAATATTACCACAGTCTGTATAAACTTTTTTTTTTAATATGACATGCAAATACAATATCAGATTTCAAAAATGTTCAAATGTTTGTAAATCTATCGGACCAAAGTGCGTGGTCATCAGTCCGTAGTTTACAAACTACTTGAACTAAGGTAAACTAACCTAAGGACAAACACACAAACCCATGCCCCAGGGAGGACTCGAACCTCCGATGGCGAGCAACCGCGCGCTCCGCAGCGACGTACCTTAGATTTCATCTTACTTCTTCCAGGAACAAAAAAGTGGTGAAATTCTGAAAATGCAACTGCGAAAGAGAGTGAACATTGTATGTAGTAAGGCACACTTAAAGTCTGCACTTCATCGAAAGAACTACTATAATAGAGTAGTTCAAATGGTTTTCAAAAGTAGTTTTTATAAAATTTTAATTCGAGGTAAAACATAATTCTTTGGGCGGAGTAAGCTACTCACCACAATGTGTGGAGCACAATACTCTAAGAGTTAGAACAAATAAACGTAGTACAGACGACGAAGGTGATCGGAAAAACGTAACGAATATAGAATATGTAAAAATTGTCAGACTCTAACAAATCAAAATAGCAGCATGAAAAATATTTATAAACTGTAAATACAGATTGAAAATTAAGAATAAAGTGTCACTCATATTAGATATGTTACTTTAAAATTAAACGAGGAGGCCTACTCTGCTCGCCTAAATTTCTTTCCTGGTTTCAGAATAACTGGTACAATGGTTTAGTGATCTTAGTCCTCCTTCACACCGTCGAAATGTCCCGCATTGAGTTTTGAGAAACTTGGCCGCCTTACCTAAAACCCACCACCACCAACAAAAATATTTTTATTGAAACTTCTTGGCACATTAAAATTGTGTGCCGGAACCGGGACTCGAACCTGGGACCTTTCGCGGGCAAGCGCACTAGCGACTGTGTTTTCCCGACACGACTCACGATGCCGCCTCACAACTTTACTTCCGGCAGTACCTCGCCTCCTACTTTCCAAACTTCACAGAAGCTCTCCTGCGAAACTTGCAACACTAGCATTCCTGGAAGAAAGGATATGGTGGAGACATCGCTTAGCCACAGACTAAGGGATCTTTCCAGAATGAAACTTTCACTCTGCATCGGAGTGTGCGCTGATATCAAACTTCCTGGCAGATTAAAATTGTGTACCGGACGTAAGAGGCGAGTTACTGGCGGAAGTAAAGTTGTGAGGCGGCATCGTGAGTCGTGTCGGGATAGCTCAGTCGGTAGTGCGCGTGACTGCAAAAGGCAAACGTCCCAGGTTCGAGTCCCGGTTATGGCACACAATTTTAATCTGCCAGGAAGTTTGATATCAGCGCACACTGCGCTGCAGAGTGAAAGTTTCATTCTGGAAACATTTTTATTGTCTCTGTATGATATCCTACTGCCGCATTTTACGTTTTTAATGAAATCACCCTTGTACCATTATTATGATACATTATTTCGATCCTATAGTACCGATTTCAGAATTGTTTTGTAGCTAAAGAACAAAAATTTTGCATTGTTTTGTTTATAGTATTATTCAATTTAATTAATTAATTAATTTATTTTTCTCGTTAGGTATCTAAAGATGCTGTAACGGAGCGAAACACGTCATGTATGAATCAAGCAGATTTTGAGACACAGGATATGCGATCTTGAGTTTATTTTAGGTGGATTAGGAGATTGGATATTTAGTCCCGGTTAGGGTTACCAGGTTGAACTCGAGGCTGGCCCGGAGACCAGACATCTGCCCCCCCCCCCCTTTGCCAATGACTCACCCCCACACACAGGATTACACGTGAATTCTAAAAGAAAAAAGAAAAAAAAACAAAAACTAATCATCTCCTCCCTCCCAGCAAGTATCCCCCTCCATCCCCCCCCCCCCCCCCCGGTGGAACATTGATAGGGGTGGCCTTCGGTTTCTCACATCTTTACCGAGTATGTTCCAACTGTAATTCGTTGTTACCCCATCATTTGTAGGGCGACAAGGAAATCCAAAAAATTCCAGAAAAATAGAAACACCGCAATAACAACTTAAGGTGTCACACCACGGAGATCGCATTGTAAGCTTTGTTTACCATATATACTGTCTTCTTAACACAAAATAAGCTCATGTACCATTATAACCGTTTGTAATTCCGCCTTGTAACTTTGTGTGAATTCTGTCACGCAGATAATCTGAAGATGCCCTGCTAGAGGGCGAAACGCGTCATTAACTAATAAAAAAATTGCAATTAAGACGGTTTGAAGGAATACTAATAATAGACGTCGCCAGTTGACACGTTGCCGCAAGTGTTTGCTTAATAATGCGCTAGCCTACCGACGCAACAATGAAAAGTTTTCAGAGGAAGAATAGAAAAGTAGCGATTTGTTGCAATAAGAAATTGACATTTATATAAAGTTATTCATAATTACTAGAGAGGAGCCGGCCGGGAATGGCCGAGCGCACTGAGGCGTCTTGCCACGGTGCGCGAGGCTGCTTCCGCCAGAGGTTCGAATCCCCCCCTAGGGCATGGATGTTATGTTCGTCCTTAGTTTAAGTTAACGTTAAGTTCGATGTAGATCGTCGCTACGTGAGCATAGTACTTAAAAAGCGTCGTAAAAAAAAGTTAAGATGAAGGTTACATTCAAGCCCGGAGATGAGAGTCATTGGCCCGAAGACCCGAAGAATTCATTCCAAACCCGGGCACTCTGGGCGGCGCCCGGATATGTGGCAACCCTAGTCCCGGTTCTAGGGCCCCGTGTTCACAGTGCCGCGGCCACACGTCTGTAACGAGGCGTGACAGCGTCGCGGTGGAGCCGCGACCTTTTGTCTCGGCGCGGCGGTCGATATGTCCCGGCCGGGCGGCTGCTGCTGCTGCAGCCAGCGAGGCGAGAGCGGCGGGCGGCCAGCACTGTGTGACGTCAGAGGCCAGCCGGTTGTAACCGGCTGCGGCTGCGGCGTCTAAACGGGCGCGCGTGCTGCCCAAGTGGACTGCGGGCGCGTGCCACTGAGCAGTGGAGCAAACCGGCCAGCCATCTGGCGGCCGGCCGCCGCACCGCGTCGCGCCCGCCGCCTTCCGTCTCCTTACGAGGCATAGACAAAATATAGCATAGGTGCAGTGGCGGCTCGTACAAAATTTGACCAGAGTGCTACAATATTACAAAAATAAACAGGAAACAAAATATACTAAAATAAAAAGTCAATCTTTGTACGATTGCCTTTAATTAAATATCAATTAATACTGTATTGACAGTACGACCTTCAGGCGAATCCATAACAGTGCTGCCAACTACATGTATTCACTGCAGGTAGTAAATATAACGTTTAAAAATATTAATTTTATTTACAGAAATTAAAAATTTAGACTCAGAGGTATTTGAATACGAGCCTCACAGAGGTAGGTTTGAGAGACAACGCGCAAGACGCCTGAGCCAGAGCGCTATTAGAATGCTTTGGTGAGGCGAGTGTCAACAGCCGTAATATATTTCATAAAATGCATTTTTTTTAAACCATCAGCTGTTTAGTAAAAACCTTATTCATCTACCAGTTTCGGTCATAGACCATCTTCATGGATAAAAAGGTGTTAAAACACAATGGTAAAATGCATCAAATAAAATAGATCCAACTGAGATAAACAGGAGTCAGTATAACTAAAAGTGTAAAAAATTGTACTGTGGTCATCTTAAATAAAATCTATCATTTTATGAGAGCGCTATTTGACTCTGTATGCCGCAATGTTTGTCATATACTATTCTTCCGCAGCCGTTACACGCAGCGCGAAGAGAAATTGAGAAATATTGATCTGGTGCTGCGGTCGGTCTCAGCACACACGAGTAGCCAGGCCTGACGTCACGACTGCGCATGCGCACTAGCGAACAGACGACTGCGCCGCCTCTCTGCGCACATACCAGCGCGGCTGAATCCCACTTCAGCACACGGAGCTGGTTTCCAGCTATCGCTGCGACAGCGCTCCAAAATGCGTTTTCATTCATATTACTAGCATTCTAATACGCATTGGAAACGAATTGGCATAATTTTATTGTGATACCTGGCTCGTATTCCAAGAGAAAGGATGTAATTTTATAGCGATTTCTCGCTTGCATTCGAAGAGAAATGGCATAATTATAGTAATATATCTACAGTGTTCTGCAGTACATTAGCACATTATCACCAGCCGCCTACATAGGTGCAAGACCAACTACAATATTGTAGTTGGTCTTGATAGGTGCAAGGGTTGTACTTTGGGACAATTATTACATTTTAATTTTTTATACTATAATTTTTATACAAGAAATTAGAAAATTTACTCCATCACAGGCACCAATTTTAGGTGATGTTGAACGAAGAGCAGTTTAGGCTAGCTCCAATATTTACACAATTACTCACCAATAAAGACCTTTGTGGCACTTGTCCCAAGGTACAACTTATGGTTTCACCTTGGAACAGTGGTGGTTTTACCTTGGGACATGGTGATGTATTTCAATTTCTTAGTTTTATCAATGAAAATCCGTTTTGGAATCTGGTAGTACACGTTTGTTAGTCGAAATACAAAAGATATTTTACCTTAAAACAAGAGATGGTCGGAATAAAATATTAAATGAATGAAACCCACGACACATCATTGGAGCTGGTAGTTCTTTCACTATATTACTGCGATTAACAGTGCTGATGTTCTCGACATTAGGTAACACAAAATGGTCCTTTGCTTCCTTAAGAATTTCACAGTTACATCTTGTTCCGTGTTTTCTAAAACTACTCTAGCATAGTGCTCATGAGATCTGCCGCTGATGTCAACTTTTACCATGGGAACAAGAAAGGGTTACTTTTCCAGATGGAAGGAAGAACGGCAAATCCTCTTCTTCAGATGACAAATCAAATATGCTACCTGCAGAGCTACTGCGAAGCTGGGGAATTTCTTCATCAGAAGAAATGGAAAATGCAAACTCCTTTCTCCGTTTAGTGGCTTTCTTTGGAAAAAGACTTCTTTTTTTCCTTTTCAATTCTTTAGCTTTCTGGTGTATCAGTGACGATCATACACCTTCTAGTGTCCCAAGGTGCAACCAGAGAAGTTTCCCAAGGTAAAACCAAATACACAATAACAGAAAACAGTATCCTAATCTAAGTAGACATTTATATCGTTATAACTTATGGTATCAAAACCTTACTTAAACAATGCCCTACAACACTGTATTTAAAAAATATCAATAATGATACTTTGCTTTAATTTATATCTTCTAAGGATAGTGCTAAATTTTACTTTCAAACACGAAAACTTGTAAAAATCCTCATCAGATCTCAAACATCATCCGAATACGAGATGGCCTCTTATTCCCTCTGAAAATAAGCCTGACAACTTTACTTCATAGTTCTTAAAGTTTCCACTAGAGTGCACTGCCTGTATTAAAAAGTGTCCCAAGGTAAAACCGTCCCAAGGTACAACCCTTTCCCCTACACTGCGCATATCCTTGGGCCTTATGGCTAAAACGGAGTATCTACTTTATAACCCGAATTGCAGAGAACATACTCAGCTTCGCATGAATAATGGGAGTCGCAGAATTAGGATTACCATATGTTCATCATCAAAAAAAAGAGGACAGCTCATATAAAAAAAAGAGGACACTTTATTGTAAACATAATGTAATTTACAACTGTATTAATGAACCACGTACAACTACTACAAACTAAAACAGTAACCTTGTGTGGTTAATTATGAATCATGACAGCTAATTCATCACCACTAAACCCAATTGTCTCATTCTTGTCTTTTTCACTGTGAACCAACTTTATTTGGAGGACGACGAAATCTCTCTCGAGAGCTTTTTGCTATTCAAATGATAAAAGCTTACGCATTTCAAATGTTTGAAATTATACTGTACACATACAATAGCTTTTATATTTTCTCTTCTTAATCTATTCCTGTTTTGACATTATGACTAGGTATAGAAGAAAAGAATTCAACAGTCTTCAGCAGTTCAGAAGAACTAACAACACTAGATGAAATATGCACACCACACTTCAGCTGCTGGTATGTTATGTTTCTTTTGATAAGCTTTCAAAAATTTTATAAAACTACAAAACTGATCAAAGCACATTGTATCATTAATACTTACATTTGTTTGATCATTGATATACATGATACAGTTTTCTAAATCCCCCCAGATAGGAATTCCTGAGAGCTGCATCCACATGAATGGTCTGAACTGTTGATACTGAGCCATCCACTTCTGTAGATATTCAACAGCAGAACAATACACATCTGACATCTCTTTGGCAAAGCTGTCACACTCCTGTGAGTAACCTTCCTTCCTTTTAAGTGTCGGCATCACGTTTATTTTTAAGAGCAAATAATTATGTTTCTTTCTTTTCTCCAGAATTTCTAAGGTAGATTCCAAAATAGAAATTGATTCAGCTACAGAATTTGATTCTTTCTGCAAGTTCAGTATATTTTTGTTGAAAACTGACATCGAGTGAACAAACAACAATCTAGCATTTTAAGTTCGTAATTTATTTTGAAGCAAAAGGCTACCTATGAGCTCGAACACATAATAAAGCTTCAACCTAAACCACAAAGTATATCAAAAGCAACACCAAAGATTATAATGCAGACTACAATATACACTGGTTGATGATGATGATTGGTGTTTTAGAGCGCTCAGCGCCCGAGCCTTGTTGAATATAGGATAGACAACCGGGTTCCTTCGCAGACTAGTTCCGAATCGTTTGCAACTATCAGACCCATGCGGAAAGCGAAATTGTGAATGGCAACAAAGACGACAATTTCACTCTGAGCACGCGCGTGATAGTTGCGAACAGTTTGGACCGCAGTGCGAAAGAACCCGTTGTCGCCAATGACACAAAAATTAATTTTCTTTCTCGAGACCCAAAAAAGAGGACTTTTGTAGAATTTTATAAATTTCGGCCGGACACGTGTCCGGGAAAAAGAGGAAGTATGGTAACCCTACGCAAAATATACTTCAGCCGAGTACTCCTCGGAGTAACAGGATGGAGGAAGTTGCTCACAACAGAGAACATTCTCCAATTTCGTATGAATAAACCTACAGAAGTGTCCCACGACCGGAGAACATTCTCCGATTTCTGAAGTGAGCTCTCTAGCACACTTCGTGCTGAGTAACTTCTATTAAGGTTACCTTTTACTGTGGTTTATAATAAGAATAACAACATTTGTCATACTTAGAAGCCAGCAAAAACAAGTTCCTTTATACGTAGTCTTTAAGAAATACCAGGGTTCTAAAACGTTGATACAGTTAAAAACATTTTGTTGACGAGTAGCGTCCTTCAGAAATATCGTGAGTGTGATACTTCAAGCATTTTATGTAGGACGAGAGTGATTTATGAGGAATGTTTTCATTGCCGACATAGAAATGAAACACAAGTGGATTCAGCTGCGTGTTTTACCCTTTTGTTTGGGGTGTATATGAAACAGCTACATAGCAAAGTAATATTGCGTTTTTAAGTAGGGTCTAATAGTAAGTCCTTATGGAAAATTTGCGTAGGTACTACAAAGACCGTAGCATCTTAATCTATTCAGACAGCCAGGCAGCCCTGAGATCACTGGCAGCTCCTGCAACAAAGTCTAAAATTGTTGCAGACTGTCACAGGGTTCTGGTGGAGCTAGGGGAAAGCAATAGAGTAAACCTATTGTGGGTCTCTGGCCACTCGGGGATCAGTGGCAACGAACATGCCGAAAAATTAGCCAGGATGGGGGCAGAGACTCCATTTATTGGACCGGAACCTGTCCTGACAATCACCAAGGCAACGATCAAATTGGAGCTACGTAACTGCCTCAGAAGACAGCACATAGAATATTGGACCAAAGTCTACCAACAAAAAAATGGCAAGGTAATGAAGCCAAAGCCATGTTTTAAAACAAGCTCTGCAATCCTGGGCCTGAACAGGAGAGAGATTAGACTCATAGTTGGATTGCTGACAGGCCATGGGAATATCAAAAAACACCTACATACAATGTGAATAACAGAAGAAGACCCTAAATGTAGGATCTGTGATGACGGTGATGAAACTGCATCACATCTAATCTTCGAATGCGTTGCATTGGAGAGTAAAAGGCACAGAACATTTGGGACAACCAGACCCGAAGTAATTGTGTCTAATAAAGAACTGGTAAATGGACTTCTTGCACTGTTCAAGGGCACTGGTTGGCTTTACTAGATATACAGGGAGCGATACCGCACAATAAAATTAGTTTCGGTGCGAGCAGTGGCGGGTTGGACGAAGACTGTTTTGGCTTCCCTGAAAAAATCAAATCAAATTAAGGCCTTATGATGTTAGTTCCAAATAAAGTGCAACCCAGGACTTCACAGTTTCTATCACAAAATAAATATTGCTGCAATACCAGGTAGGCCTACTGAAGTATTGTTTCTATCCAACCCCTCAGGGGCTCAGCATTAATTTGCTGAGTATGGGCTTGGCGAACCCGGGGTCCTGAGCTGTGGGCTGTGTCGCGCCAACAGTCCGCTACACCGTAAGCTCTGTGCGTGCCTCAACGACCATCGTTCGGCGCAACGGTGGAACGTTGTACGTTTCAGAGCCCGGGGATCTTGGCTTAATCGCCCGGGTCGCGAGGACGGTACAAACCTCTATTAAAAAAAAAACCTCAATCTCAAGGTGTGCTATGAGCCGAGGAGATGCATGGCTGTTGAGGTTGAACAGCCGCTAGCGAGCAACCTCTGAGGAACCTGCCGCACCTCAGTTGTATAAGGCTTACCCAGGCAAGCGGGGCTCTGCCTGGGTGGACCTTTAGATCCCTAGCTGCTCGTGGGAACAAAATGAAACGAGCAAAAGAGAACGTTGGTGGACGTATAACCACCGTCTCAAAGCGTGGGAAGTTTCATGCCTCTTCTGATGACCCCAAGTCGTTCCCTTCCTTGGCCACGCCCTGGGAGGAACGCAGGGCTGCTACCGGAAATGAGCCATATTCGCCTCGATATTTAGTATGTACAAGGACTAATGGGGAATCATTTACGACAGTGAAGCCTCAGTTCTTCGTAGACCATCTGGAAGAGAAGTATGGAGATGTGGAGTTCCTCTCCAAGATGCGTAATGGCTCTGTGTTGATTTACACCGCATCCCCTGCCCAGTCGCGGGCGTTGCTTGCTTGCGATAAGCTGGGAGATATCACGGTCAACATTGCGCCACGTAAGTCCCTTAATCTGGTCCAGGGCATTATTTTCCATCGGGACCTCCTCTTACAATCTGATGAGGAGCTGCGCGCCAACCTCGAGCGGCGAGGTGTTCACTTCGTCCGGCGCATCCATCGTGGATCGAAAGATAATAGGGTTGCCACCGGTGCCTTCATCGTAGCCTTTGAAGGCGATACACTGCCGGAGAAGGTGAAGGTGATGTGTTACCGGTGTGATGTAAAACCCTACATCCCTCCTCCTATGAGATGCTTCCAGTGCTGGAAGTTTGGGCATATGTCGTCCCGTTGCCCTTCCAGCGCCACTTGCCGTGATTGTGGACGTCCAGCCCACCCGGACGCCCCATGTACTCCGCCGCCCATCTGCGTGAACTGTGGCCAGGAGCATCCTCCCTGCTCATCACAATGCCCTATGCTTCGGAAAGGGAGAAAAATTATTGAATATAAGACCTTGGACCGGTTGACCTATACTGAGGCGAAAAAGAAGTATGAGCGCTTGCACCCAGTAGCCATGACGACTTCTTTTGCGGCAATTACATTGTCAGCACCATCTGTGGCGACACCCATCTTCTCTGCTCATTCCTTTTCTGTGGGCCCCCAGGCCCGCAAACCTATATCAGCCCCCAAGGTGGTTGGGGGCTCCCTTCCTTCTTCTGCTCCCAAGGTCACTGCCTCGGGAGCAACCTCCACTCTTCTGCTGGAGAACCAACAACCTTCTCCGGCACCCCTCGTTCGGAAGGGGTCCTTTGGGACACTCCCTTCCGAGGGTTCCGCCCGTGTCGCTTCCGACACACGCCAGCAGCAGGCACAACCTAAGGCTGCTGGAGGCAGGGCCTCGTGCTCCTCCTCAGTCCCTGCGGCTGAGTCTGAGAAGCTGGCCCTGCCGGCAAAGCCCCCGAGGGGCAAGAAGGATCGGAGGAAAAAAGTAGAAAATGACGACCTGAAGGATACCACGGTGGCTCCCGAGCCACCTCACCTCTCCACCTCGACCTCTGGGGACGAGGTGGAGATTCTAGCGTCCCCGGACGACCTCGCCGTCGGGGACATCTCAGAAATAATGGATGCTGAGCCAGAACAACGGCAGTCAGCAGCTTTGAGTGACGCTGAGTAATCTTCATGTCTTCCCAGTTTTCAGACAGCATTATCCGCCAGTGGAACTGCTGCGGTTTCTTCCCCCATCTGGCTGAGCTACGACACCTTTTAAGCATAACACCTGCTTTCTGCATTGCCTTACAGGAAACGTGGTTTCCAGCAATGTGGACCCCAGCCCTTCGCGGCTACAGGGGATATTACTGTAACCGTAGCTCATACAACAGGGTCTCACTTCTGTTCATAGTGAACCTGTGCCCCTTCGTATACCGCCAGAAGCAGTGGCTGTCAGGGTAAGGACAACACAAGAGTTTACCGTCTGCAGCCTTTATCTCCCTCCAGATGGTGATATTTCTTTGAATGATTTGGCTGCACTTATTTCGCAACTCCCCCCGCCTTTCTTCCTATTGAGCGACTAACGCTCATAATCCATTGTGGGGTGGTACTACACTTTCTGGCCGGGGCAGAGTAGTCGAGTCTTTACTTTCTCAACTCGACCTCTACCTATTAAATACTGGTGCCCCCACACACTTTAGTGTGGCGCATGACACGTTCTCGGCCATTGATTTATCGATCTGCAGCCACAGCCGTTCACCATCTGTCCACTGGAGAGCCCACGACGACCTTTGTGGCAGTGACCATTTTCCCCTTTTTCTGTCACTCCCACAACGTCAGTCCCCAGAACGCCCCCCCAGGTGGGCTTTAGGCAGGGCTAACTGGGAAGATTACACGTCCACTGCTATTGTTCGACCTCCCCCACTCGATTCCATCGATGTGGTGGTCGAGGGCGTCACTCACACCATTGTTTCTGCTGCAAAAGCTGCAATTCCCTGCTCCACAGCGTGCCCACGGCGGAAGAGAGTGCCGTGGTGGTCGCCGGAAATAGCTGAGGCTATTAGAGATCGTAGGCGGGCCTTACAGCGCTATAAGCGTCACCCCTCTCAGGAGCGTCTCACTGATTTTAAACGGCTTCGCGCTCGTGCTCGCCAGTTAATAAGAAGACGGAAACAGGAGTGCTGGGAGAGGTACGTCTCCATTATCGGGACGGGTACCTCTGCCTCACAGGTCTGGGGTGTTTTCCGAGCATTATGCCCGCGCCTTTGCCTCTGCAAATTATCCACCGGCCTTCCGTACATTGAAGGAGCGGGTAGAACGCCAGCACCTCTCCTTTCGTACCCGCCGCTCTGAATCCTACAACAGTCCTTTCACTGAGTGGGAGCTCCTCAGTGCTCTTCGACAATGTCCTGACACGGCGCCAGGGCTGATAGCATCCATAGCCAAATACTGAAACGTCTCTCGGTAGATAATCGATGTAATCTACTTGCGGTCTATAACCGCATTTGCTGTGATGGTGTTTTCCCGTCACAGTGGCGGGAGAGTATCATCATCCCCGTGCTTAAACCCGACAAACATCCTCTGAACTTGGATAGCTATCGGCCCATTAACCTGACTAACGTTCCATGCAAACTGTTGGAGCGGATGGTCAGTCGGCGGTTGTGTTGGATTCTCGAGACTCGGGGATTATTGGCTCCATGCAAGGGCGGTTTTCGCCAGGATCGATCTACCACCGATAATCTGGTGTACCTCGAGTCTGCACTCCGCACAGCCTTTTCCCGGCGCCAACACCTTGTTGCTCTCTTCTTCGATATGCACAAAGCATACGATACAACCTGGTGACGACACATCCTCAACACTTTATATGACTGGGGCCTCCGGGGCTCCCTACCGATTTTTATTCAGAATTTTTTAGCCGCCCGTACCTTTCGTGTTCAAATTGGTGCTTCCCTGAGCTCCTCTCATATCCAGGAAAATGGGGTTCCTCAGGGTTCCGTTTTAAGCGTTCCATTATTTTTAATCGCCATCAACGGTTTAGCCACAGCGGTTGGATCGTCGGTGTCCCCCTCTCTTTATGCTGACGACTTTTGTCTCTCTTTTAGTTCCTGCAGCACCCAAGTTGCCGAGCGCAGGTTGCAAGGTGCTATTCGGAAGGCGCAGACCTGGGCGCTTACCCACGGCTTTCAGTTTTCTGCCTCCAAGACCAGAGTGATGCACTTCTGTCGGCGTCGGACTGTCCACCCGCACCCTGAACTTTATATTAATGACGAACTACTTACTGTAGTTGAATCTCATCGTTTTTTAGGACTGGTCTTTGACGCCCAGCTGACATGGCTTCCCCACATTCGTCAGCTGAAACGGAAGTGCTGGCGCCATCTCAACCTTCTCAGACACTTGGGTCATACGACCTGGGGTGCCGACCGCTCCACACTGTTGCGGCTTTACACGGCGCTGGTGCAGTCCCGTCTCGATTTTGGGTGCATTGCCTATGGGTCTGCGGCACCTTCGGCACTGCATCTACTGGACCCCATTCACAACTGTGGGGTTCGCATCGCGACTGGTGCCTTCCGCACCAGCCCAGTGAACAGCTTACTAGTGGAGGCTGGGGTTCCACCCTTTGGGATCCGCCGCCAACACCTACTTGCGGCTTATGCAGCCCATGTGTATTGCTCTCCAGGCCACCCGAACCATCGTCTCCTCTTTCCTGATGTGGTAGTCCGTCCCCATCAGTGACGCCCCAGATCAGGTCATACGATTGCCTATCGGGTTCAGTCCCTCCTGCAGGAGCTTGAGTCTTCTCCCCTTCCATCTTCCTATCGGGTCCGTGCACGTACACCTCCGTGGTGTTTGCCAAGGCCGTCTACTCGGCTGGACTTGACCCATGGGCCCAAAGACTCAGTTCCACTGGAGGCGCTCCGCCGTCAGTTCTCGGCTATCATAGCGGAGTTCTGTGGTTATGACCTGATCTACACCGATGGTTCCATGGTTGATGGCTGTGTGGGATTTGCGTATACTCATGGTGACCATGTGGAACAGCACTCTCTGCCGAATTGCTGCAGTGTTTACACTGCAGAGCTGGTGGCCATTCACAGAGCTCTCATGCATATCCAGTCTTGCTCAGGCGAGTCTTTTGTTGTTTGCAGCGACTCCCTGAGCAGCCTCCGAGCTCTGGAGCAGTGCTACCCGCGGTCTACCCTGGTGTTGGCCATTCAGGACACACTTTATGCCATTACACAGTCCGGGCGATCGGTGGTGTTCATCTGGTCTCCGGGTCATGTTGGCATCCCGGGCAATGAACGTGTTGACAGGCTTGCCAAGCAGGCTGTCGGTATGTCCTGTCTACAGATCGGCCTCCCGGCTTCTGATCTCCGTTCATTGTTGCGCCAGCGAGTACGTCAGCTTTGGGCTACTGAGTGGCGTAGCCTGCGCACGCCCAACAAGCTCCGGGTGGTCAAGCAAACGACGGTTGCATGGCGCTCCTCCATGCGCGGTTCACGACGGGACTCAGTGGTCTTGTGTCGCCTCCGCATTGGGCACACGTGGCTCACCCATGGACATCTCCTTCGGGGTGAGGACCCAGCCCAATGTCGGTGTGGCTCCCGTCTGACAATCGTCCACATATTGATGGACTGCCCCGTTTTAGCCGCCTTGCGGAGACATTTTAACCTCCCTGCTGTTTTATCGGAAGTTTTAGGTGACGATGCCACAATGGCAGATACCGTTTTACGTTTTATTCGAGCAGGGGGATTTTATCGTTCTCTCTAACTGGAGCTTTCTTTTTTATTCTTCTGGTCGGTCAACCACAGACATCGGCTTCTTTGTTGTTAGATGTCCTTGTGTGATCGTGTCTTTACGTTTTGTGACTTGTCCATTTTTATCATGTTTTATGGACTCAGTGGGAATCCTCTCTCACTTCGACATTTTAACCTCTGGGCGTATCTCTTTAACGTCCATGGAGCTACTTTTGACGCCTAGGGATGGAATGGGGGACTGATGACCAGCGTAGTTTAGTCCCCTTAAACAACCCAACATCATCATCATCATCATCATCATCATTTCTATCCAAACCGGTTTGCCTACTTAAGATGAGTTTTCTGACTTCGTAATCGTAACTTCTATTATGTTAGAAGTAAGTAGACACGACAGGAAAATTAATAACTGATTAATTACATACCAAGCAGCCTGTTTCTTGCAACAAAATCGCATGGCCTAACGCTTCGCTTATGAGCAGACCATTTGGAGTCATATTTAACAACAAGTATCTCATGTTAGAAATCTCTGACAGCTTTCCACGTTGAAACAGGTGAATATGTGATGCATTCTTAAAATTTCGTTCACAAATTGTGCTAACCCAACTTCAATAACAAACAAGTTTCTCACGTGACGAAAATTTTGTAACATCGTCAGAAGAAAACATTTTCGTAAAAAGTGCGCATTTCGTCTTAATAAAATACTCCTTCACAACAAACTAACATTTAAACATAGTACAGTTCCTGAACACGTAGATGCCTACTCCATTAACTTTGCCGTGTTGTCAGAGGTGGCGCGTCCTACGGGTTCACTGGTTCAGTGAACCTCCAGAGTAAAAGCTCGTCGTGGAAAAAAAAGTGTTTTAAACTATCATTTTTCGCTTCGTGCTTCTATCAGATCATTTTGTATGCACATTCAAAGTATTTTTATAGCATGAGAACAGGGGCGGATCCAGGACGAAATGCTGGAAGTGGGGGGAGGGGGGGAGGCGGTGAAAGAATTCTTATTGGCAGCATACTCAGGCTCAATAGAAAGGCTCTAGTACCAGCCAAACCCTTTTTACCCCACGCCCAACCAAATAAAAGTTTCACAGTTTTGAAGACTCTTGTCTTCAAAAGGAAGCTGATCTGATGGGGGGGGGGGTGAGAGCGAATGACTATTCGCCCCCCCCCCCTTGGATCCATCCGCCAATCCATGAGAAACGTTTTACGTCGCGGAACAGCACATATAAGAGTCACGCTTCACTTTCATGACGGACCTCAACCTTGGTCTAAACATTTGCTGCTATTCCTGCTGTACCTGAAACATAGGAAAGATGTATTAGAACCTGGCTGTTTGAGTGGACTTAGACTGTCAGATTACTGACGATGTATTTTTTCCAGTTTTGCTACGAGGTTTTTGTTTAATCTCGCACCAGGTCAGGCCAACGGGTTGTCGGCCTGAAGTGTTGTTGTGTCCCCAATTGCCGGATGATCCGGTTGTGGGACTGCTCTGTCATCTCATAGAAGGTCCTGGCGGTGTCGCGGAATCTCTCCCGGAGCGGTAGAATGCCGGCTTCTTCGTGAAGCAGGTCGGTTGGGTAGCGCGTTGGAAGATGCAGGATGGTCTTCAGGGCGCGGTTATGGATGGTCTGCAGCAGCTGGATGTGGACGTCAGCGGCGTTTCCAAAGACTGGGGACGCGTACTCCACCACTGGACGGACCAGTGACAGGTACAGCGTGATCCCGTGTTGCGACGGTAGCGGCGACTGCGGGTTGAGCACTGAATAAATAACGCGTAAGCGACCTGTGACCCTCTGTCTTACATCACTGACGTGATCTTTCCAGGTGAGCCTTTGGTCTAAGGTTACCCCTAAGTATTTCGCCGTTGTGCTCCAAGGGATAGGAGCCCCCAGGATCTCGATCGGCGGTACCGCATCGGGCAATTTACGTCTAGTGAAGACGACTGCCTGGCTTTTCGCGGCGTTGAATTTCAGCCGCCAGTTGGTGGCTCAAGCACCCAGGGAATCGCATCCGACTTGGAGTCGACGTCGCAATGTGAGCTCGTTCATGCTGCAGGTGAAAAGCGTATAAGTCGAAGCGCGTTCACTTTATACACGCGGCAGTAGCCGCAGCGTTGCAATGCGCATGCACAGCTGAGGTTCAAATTCTCTTCTGAACCCCCTGGAGGCAGCATATGGGCGCTCCCATGGCAGGGAGGGGCGATGGGAAACGCCGCTTTTAACATTGGCGTTGGGGCTGCTCGAGACGCCAGCTCCTGGCTACTCGAGCTCAGTTACTTACTATGATTTAGTGGTCATGTGCACATTCATTTGTTTTTGGTGTTTATTATCAAAGAAAAATGAACAAAGTTCAGTATATTTTAGAAATAAATTATTCAGCTTTAAGCTTAGAAGAGAAGTGTGAAATAACGAAGTTTGGTAGGCCGATGCCTCAGCTCGACTTGAAGCAAGCGCAAACAAGCCGAGATAAGACAGTCTGCAGATCTTGTAAAGAAACTATATCTGAAAGGGAAGGGGGCGCCGAAACATCGACGCGCCGAGCTGGGGGGGGGGGGGGGAGGGGGAGGGGGCGCAGTGTCAAGAAGAAGTGAAAGAAATGAACCCCCAGTCATCTGAAGCATTGGCCGCTTGAAACCAAGACCTAACATTGCTCCGAGTCACGTGACTGAGTTCTCATCATAATGAGCAACAGAGTTTCTCATTTACAGGTAAAATCAAACGTTGATTTTTGCAATAAAACGACTACTTGAAGGGACTGAGGCACTCCAGTCACGGTCTGCACGGCCACTACGGTCGGTGGTTCGAATCCCCCCTCGGGCATGGATATTTGTGCCGTCCTAGTTCGTAAGTAGTTCATAAGTAGTTTGTAAGTTTAGGGACTGATGACCCCGTAGTTAAGTCCCATAGACTATACAAACATTTGAAACATTTTTGACTACTTGTATTCCTACTACACATATCGTAGTTAAGTGAACATAATTTCTTCATATTACTAA
This sequence comes from Locusta migratoria, assembly GCA_026315105.1. Lineage (NCBI taxonomy): Eukaryota > Metazoa > Arthropoda > Insecta > Orthoptera > Acrididae > Locusta > Locusta migratoria. The sequence goes on from CM048746.1 coordinate 569,911,513, forward strand.
TATTAATGAGGTGATTAACGTTTTTACATATGACTAGGTGAAACTTTTGGACAGTTGTTTTTACAAGCAATAGAATTACATATCCTCAGTGTTTGTGTTTCACCATAAATCTTTTTGCAACTTATGTATTTGATTATCGTTGGGAAGATTATTCAAGCTGCTATTGACCGAGTTTATACGTCAGCGAGAAAGTCATTTCTGGCGCTAATCTGCTTGCAATAGCTAGAATTACTTTAAATATAAAGATTTGTATTTTCCTAAAATCGCATATTATGAATGCAAACAAATTTCATTTTTCATAAAGGCACAGCAAAACGTTCAACATGTATTTTCGAGGACTCGTAAAAAACGTGATGCTACTTGTCAAACTGATACTTCGTCTTCTACTCGTGCGTGTGAAGTACAAACTAAAAGAGTCACAGTTCAACGAACATAATTTTTCACATCAAATATTTAGTTCAGTTGCTTGTAAAAAGATCTGCCAATGCGTTTCATCTAGGCAAGTGTAAAAACTGTAGCAAAAACTGTTGCAATTACGAAGAACTAACGCCATATGTTCCAGGGGCGTAGATAAATGTTTCATCTGAGGGGGGTGGGAAGGCGGTTCAGAGAGAGAGCTATATTGAGGTGCCCTCGCACAGGTGACAGGTGCCAAAGCTATGACACGCCCCCCCTCCACCCATAAAACAAATTTGATATTTTTTCTATTAATTTGCAAAATTTTGCGAATAGTTGATAAAATAATGAATAGTTATTGGAAAAGATTGTAGACGTGAAGTCTTTTCTGTTGTACCTTGAAAATGACGGGCGTTCACCTCCCGAAATACTGGCTGCTGTCGAAGACGTTGACCAACTATATTCCGAAAAATTATTTTAACATCAGAAACAGAATAAGCCCAATTTTCAGAGCAAAAGTAATCGTTGTAGGGATTAGTAAATTAGAAATACCTTCCGCAATACCACATTTGGCTCAAGTCGTCAGTTGCCAGCAATCGTAAAATATCGAAAACCTCTAGACAAGTGGGAATGGCGCCACTTTAAAGGGAACCAGTTTTTTTTTTTACCCTATTAAAGGTGTCTTTCTCGTAAAGAATAATACTACAGCTTCGCCTGCTAATACTAGTTTATTATAATTTTTTCAGACTTGTATTTTGTTAAGTTTTATTGTTAAAAATATATTGTGAAAGTACACGCAGTGGCGCCATTACCCTGGGTTCCGGGGTAATGTCGCCATTCATTTGACAATCAAGGATAAACCTACGCGATGAGCGAGTAGTAGTAAGTAAGAGTTACAGCAGTTGTAATATACACTTTTCATTCTTCTGTATTAGTTATTTAGAAGGCTTCAAGTACTTGTCGCTGTAAAATTGGGATAAAAATACATTTTATAATTTAGGCTTGATTAAGACACCGCAAAAGTCAGAAATACCGCTAGTTTTTGGCACTTCAAACCTACTACATTCTCTACATTCTGCAAGTGCCCATTTCACAAAATGTAAGCATCTGTGTTACACATTACACTTCATTTTGCCTAAATTCTCCAACATGGCGTCATTGCCCCAGTTGAAAAATATGGCTAAGATCGTCAAAGCCAAAAATTTTGCAAAACAGTTACGTTAAAGACACGAAATCGAAGTTAAATATCTATAGATTACGTTAATACGAATATTAACAAGCACTGACAGCCTATAGAGGTACTTATTTCAACAAAATACAGGCTCGAAAATTAGATTCAAAACGTCGAAACTAACAATTTCTTTCCCACGATTAATACCTGTCAACAATCACGGACGCCGACCACAAGAATTAGTTCCGCGGTGGGTAACGGAGTTGGAACACTGGCAAGCGTACTCGTACTGCAAACCGTACGTCGTAAAACTGGGGTGGCGCGATTAGCCAGGGTGGCACCGTTACCCTGGTCTCCCCTACGTTTCAGCACTTGCACATCGGCCTTTGGAAACCCACATTACCGTATTGAAGTTGCAGTGCTGACGAATATGAGCAAGCTGACATGCGACAGTTACTAATAAAGTCCACTGTCCCTTCTATGATAGACACCCGTCGCTTCTTTGTAATAGTACTTTGGCGAAGTGACACTTTAGAGCTTACAACGTGATATCAGAGTGCATTTACAGTAGTGGGATGAAGGTAAGGTTGCTCCTTGTAAGCAGAGGATGGGAACATGACTAATCATTGCCGTGCGCGGTATTAATATGTTCGTGTGCGAATTTGTGATTCTTTAGGGGCCCTTATCTCAGGTTCTATTCATCGTAATGGTTGGATCAATGTGAACGACTTGAATTATCGTGAAATAGCAACATTATATAAAACTAAATTCTCATCTGGACGCGAAAATATTTACATGCTTTTATGGAACGATGCTGATAGTGTTTAACAATGTTCTTTGAAATAGTTAAGCGTGTTTAGCAATCATCTGAATTTGAACATCTTTTTAGAAAGTAAACTACTACATAGTCAATTTGGTCTGATGTTTGTACAAATGTATCAAGGTATATAAAATAGTATACAAATTTTACTCACCATTGATTTCATGTTATAGAAGCAGTACACTCTCATGTAATAGGAAAAAGACGGGAACCAGCTGAAAAATGCTCCTGACGGAGCACAGAAAAGGCAAAAATGTTCTCTGACACGAAAGTGTGGAACCAGCTGCCTCAATCCTCATTCAGACTTCCTCACCAAAAATTTTGGCATGCGAACATATACGCGCTTTTTTCGGCTGAATGTGAGTAGGACAGAGACAGTCATTGGACTGCGGCCAACGCGAGCAAAAATCTTCAAATGTTTGTAGAGTCTATGGGACTTAACTACGGGGTCATCAGTCCCTAAACTTACAAACTACTTATGAACTAGCTACAACTAAGGACGGCACAAATATCCATGCCCGAGGGGGGATTCGAACCCCCGACAGTAGTGACCGCAACGCGAGCAGCATCGTAGCGAAACGATAAACCGGAATCGCGATAGGCTATAATCCGACCTTCATCAAAGTCGGAAACGTGATGGTATGCATTTCTCCTGCTTACACGAGGCATCACAACAAAGTTTCACCAGGCAACGCCGGTCAACTGCTGTTGTCTATGAGAAATCCGTTGGAAACTTTCGTCATGTCAACACGTTGTAGGTGTCGCCACCTGCGTCAACCTTGTGTTAATGCTCTGAAAAGCTAATCATTTGCGTATGACAGCATCTTCTTCCTGTCGGTTAAATTTCGCGTCTGTAGTACCTCATCTAGTGTAGCAATTTTAATGGCCAGAAATGTATATAAAGAATTTCCCTAAAAGTAGTTTTCGGGGCACATATATGCATTTATAAATATCAAACGTTGTAGTATCCACAATTTATTAGCTGAAATAAGTTCATACTGAAATACGCTGCCGTTATGTGGGTGCAAAACTTGACAAGCACATACCAAGAGTGTAATAGCTACAGCGACAATCTTCGAATGCCATTGTCTTGGCAGAGGCTGATAATTTCTCCTTATGCGTTTGCGTGTTGAAAGTCTCACCGAGCGAGGTGGCGCAGTGGTAACACACTGGACCCGCATTCGGAAGGATGGTGGTTAAAATCCACCTCCGGCCATCCAGATTTAGGTTTTCCGTGATTTCCCTAAATCACTCCAGGTAAATGCCGGGATGGTTCCTTTGAAAGGGCACGGCCGATTTCCTTCCACATCCTTACCCAAATACTCCGAGCGTAAGTTCCGTCTCTAATGACCACGCTGTCGACGGAACGTTAAACTCCAAGGCTCCTTCCTTGAAAGTCTCAACAGTAGAGATCGCTGGACGGGTCTCACCTACTTGGGCCAAATTGTGAGAGAAGAAACACGAATATGAACCTTTTAAATTCCTGTGTAGGAAATAGGAAAAAAGAAAACGTTCGCCAATGTTTTCCAGCTACAGATAGGCGCACTACCAGCTAATGAAGATCAGCATTGCTCATGTCGGTGTTGCGTAGTGGTTTAAGCGGTTAATAATATTTCCAAAAAGTGCAGCAGTTATTTATATGCCGAAGTTATATTACATTCCTTACGGTGTTCATCGTCAGAGAAACAAACTTCACACTATGCAGACTTTATCAAAGTCTTGTAAGCAAGAAATTTTATCCGATATATGCTTCGGTGCAGTGCATACTTCATTTAAGTTTTTAAGTAAATGACTTTTCACTGTTGATTTTGATGCTTACCAAGTGTATCGAATCATTGGCGTGGAAACAGGAGCAATGGTATGATGACGTGCGATTGAATGTGTTTTTAACTGAGTCTCCTCTTGACATCAAGTGAAATGTTTAAGTAAATTTAAATTTCATAGTTAAAAGTTTAACATTGCGAGGGGTAACATAAAATCTAAGAAGAACCGGGAATCGAAACTGACCCTCAAAATTTACAATCCAAGAGCTAGTCCACTACGCTCCTCACACACGTCGAAGATCGGAACTCAATAAGTAGCTTATATAGCACCTACTTCTATATGGGAAAGTTTTTCGACCGTATTCGCTTTCCCTTTGGCCAACTCGGGCGAGATATTTTGGGAATGTGAAATGTTCGTCTGCTTCCTCCTCGCAGGATTTGAACCAAATCGGTGAAACCCATCCCGCGATCTGCTCTGCTCAGTTATGAACATTATACAGTATTAACTGAATGAGGTCGAATAGCTTAGGGTAACTTCACACCTCTCCTTGTGAGTGGAAATATGGAAATACCAGTTGCGAGAACATTACTTACCCATGAGCCACGAACTGAGACGGGTTATGAATGCGAATTTCAGGGTCCTCTTACAGCTACAGTCGTAAAAATTGTGAGAATAAAGTGAATGGATCGTTTGCCTCTTTTTATTTATAAAGAAACTTTCCGCTGCAGCTACGAATGCCAGAACTACTAAACAGCAACGAATCTAAATCATTAATATGAATGTGTTTCTGACGGTATTTTAACTCTTGAGTGTTCTATATTTGAAAGGCACAAGCGGTAACAAGAGAGTAATTTTGCGAAAAATTTAGGACAAAAAGTGTGGGATACGTATATTGACCACTCAGGCTTCTAAACACCAACATGCAAGGTCTTCATTCTATTATCTATTGGTGTTGTATTTCCTCTGACTATTGAAAACAGAACAGTTTTTTAATACACGAAACGTGTCAGGTTATCACAAAAAGGTAGTCAGATATTTTGACACCCTGAATTATTATTTAACACACCTAACGTACGAATCATTTTTGCAACGTCTGAGGCAAACTAAACAACATTTGCTAAGAGTTAGTTGTGCTAAGTTGTGTAAGAAACTTTATACGCGCTCGCCGTGCTGTGTAGTGCCCCGTTTACTTCCGTGGAAACCTCTTGCCGGCCCCAACCACTTACTGGAGGACGAGACATTCGCTGCGATTGAGCAGAGCAGAAAAATGCCTCGCTTTTCGTCGACTGCTCACGGATGTGGTTGGGCCCGTCTTTTCTTATACGTACAGTTCGCCTTACGAGGCCTGGTTTTCTTGATATAGATCTACTAATGGATTCGAAACATTACGGCCGTTGCAGCTGATTGAGGTTAAGTTTTGTGTCGAGTTAACAAATCTCTATCGACATGTCCTTAAATGTTCAAATGTTTATAGTTCTATGGGACCAAACTACGTTGGTCATCAGTCCCTACACTTACAGACTACTTAAACTAAGTTAAACTAACCTAAGAAGAACACACACATCCATGCCCAAGGAAGGATTCGAACCTCCAACGCCGTAACGTATCGCTCCAGACCGGAATTCCCGCGCGGCCGACTTGTGCTGACATCCACTTACTTTTTATTCAATGGTCAGTACTACGAACTAACTGATGAAGTTGCAATGGGTAGCCAGTTGTCACCTATTGTGACTAATTTATGGAGGATTTTAAGAAACGTGCTTTAGAGTCAGCGACCTTCAAACCTGCGTGTTTTTTCAGATATGTAGACGCACTTGAGTCGTTTGGCCTCATGGTAGTGAGAATTTAAACTGTTCTTTGGATCCCCTAAATTCAATCCACCCGAATATTCAGTTCACTATGGAGGTGGAAAAGAATGGCTGCCTTCCCTTCCTTTGTGTTGTTCAGAAGGAAGGTTGATGGTACATTGGGACGTGCTGTTTATAGGAAACCTACTTACACTGATTTGTATCTACGAGCTGATACCATCCACCTCAGCGTAAAGGAGTACTTAGTACCTTGGTTCACGGGGCCCATGTCATTTCAGAACCTGAAAGTTTGTCAGCTGAGTTGTCCCATCTCGAGGTCACCTTCCGTCGGAATGGTTATAGTGAGAAGTAGATGAAACGTGAGTTGCGCTACCAGCCTACAGTGCAACGGGTGAGTGACGATAGTAACGAAGGGGCGCCTAAACTATTTCCTTTTTGCCTTACGCGGCAAGCATTTCAACAACATTGGTAGTATTTCGCGGAAATATGATGTCAAATGAGTTTTTCGAACGTCTTCTGAGATAAAGGCCCTGATGGGGTCCGTAAAGCATAATCTTGGTTTGCGTAAGGCTGGTGTCTATCGTATTCCTTGCAGTTGTGGCATGTCGTATATTGGTCAAGACCGGTGTATTGAACACAAACGTCACACACGCTTACAGCAGCCAAGCAAATACGCTGTCTTGGCACGGTCATCCTATGCAATACAACACTGAGATTCTGGCATGCACTTCTACCTATTGCGATAGTGTTATTAAGGAAGCTATTGAAATTAAACTAACAACTGACCTTATAAACCGGGATTGTGGTCTTTGTTTAAATTGTTGATTAATAGTCACTATCGATATTTTTGATGTTTGGTCATCTTTGGTTGTGTTGACTTTGTAACGACTTGTTCTGTCAGTGTTATCTTCCTTGTTTACCCTTTCCAAAACGAGGTATTTTTCTTCCATATTGCTTCCATGAGTGCAGATGTTGTGCCTTGAGAATGACAGGGTGTGCTCCTGTCGAGATATCGGCGGTGATCGAAGACGTCACCCGGCAGCATACCCGTAAGATGTTTGAAAATTTATTATGCCGGGAAAAGTTAAGGTTTCACTAGTGTAATCTTCTTCAACTTCTTTCTTCTTGTAGAAAAGGCCTTTTTGTTAAAATCTTGTAGATATCATAGTTTTGTTACATTTTGATAATCTCTTATCTTAGGGCGTTAAGTGAAGTGGGTCTTATAATTGACAGAAAATGCAATATGTGGTCTGCTCTAACATGAATAACAGAAATCGTCTAGAGCTTTATGATATGGAGATTTAATGTATTAATCTCCTTGATTTTATTCACTTCTCTTCCCCTCTGGAACTAAAAGACACTCCATACCCTTACAGTTAGTCACGTTAATTTCTTTATAAATTTCTTCACATGCTGTCCTCGATGAATAAATCTTCCATTCTCTTTCCTACAAACATATCTCGATTTTCTACCAAAGATATTTCAAGTTTCATTTTAACTTTCTTAAGTATGATTTTCAATTTATTTCCAAGTCTTTTCCTAGTATGATTCCATCACCAACATGAATATATATTATTTCAGTCTCATCTTTAAATATGCACTGAACTGACTTCAGCTGAATTAGTCCTTCTGATTTTAGGAAAAGTCAGATTTATTCCATCTGGATGGAGCTTGTTTAAGATCACACAGAGCTTTCTTCGAAACACACAATTGTCCTGCTTCGTTGTATCATTCGGTCATCTTTATAAAAATCTCATCGTCTAGTTTCCCATAGTGAAATGCTGTTTTATACGTCAAATACCCGTAGTTAGCCACGTTAATTTCCTTTTAATAACTCTCGTCATTTGCTGTCCTTCATAAAGGAATCTTCGATTCTCCGTTTTCATTAATTTTATCCCCACATAGAATATCCATGTACAGGGTGTCCCAGCTATCTTGTCCACCCAAAATATCTCTAGAACAATAACAGCTATTGTAAAACGACTTTCACCGGTATCAATGTACGGCTGGCGTCCATGAATCTACTTATTTTGAAACATTCTAAAACGAAAGCAAATGTGTTTTTTAACACAAACTTCCGTTTTTTTTAATGGACACCCTATATTTTTTCTTCAGCAATCCATAGCATGACAAATCACATAAACAATGGCTTGATTGCATCGCAATATTCTAATTACATCCCGAGATATTGCGTCGCGATATTGACGCTTGAAATACGCGAAACGCGCGGCTAGCGCACGTCCTGAGACAGGCGAGAACCCCATGCTGCTGAGGACGAGCGCTAGCCGCTCGTTTCGCGTATTTCAAGCGGTCACTTCTAGTCGCAATATCTCGGGATGTAATTGGAATATTGCGATGCAATCAACGTCATTGTTTATGTGATTTGTCATGCTATGGATTGCTGAAGAAAAAATATATGGTGTCCATTTAAAAAAAAACATAAATTTGTGTTAAAAAACACATTTGCTTTCGTTTTAGAATGTTTCCAAATATCTACATTCATGGGCCCCAGCCGTACATTGATACCGGTGAAAGTCGTTTTCCAATAGCTGTTATTGTTCCAGAGATATTTTGGGTGGACAAGATAGCTGGGACACCCTGTATATTACTTCAGTTACATCATCAAATAAGCACTGATCTGACTTCAGCGGAATTAGTCGATTTTAGAAAAAACTGTCAGATTTATTCAATCTGGGTAGATCTTGTTTACGTCCATTCAGAGCTTTCTTCGAGACACATGGTTGTCCAGTTTCTTTGTATCATTCAACTACTTTCATAAAAATCTCTTAATTCCGTTTACCGCAGCGAAATGTTATTTTTACATGAAACACTCGTATATGGAAAATTTTCTCGGTTTTATCTACTATTCGAGTGAATAACGTTTTTAATTCTAGACCCTTTTCTTGTTCACAACCTCTAACAACGAGTCTGACCACACACGTACCGTCATCTTTACTTTTGGGAGGATGGTGGTTCAAATCCACCTCCGGCCATCCAGGATTTATGTTTTCCGTGAATTCCCTATATCACTGTAAGCAAATGACAGGATGGTTACTTTGAAAAGGCAAGGCCGATTTCCTTCCCCATCCTTACCTAAAAATCGGAGTGTGAGCTCTATTTCTAATGACCATTCTGTTGATTTCCTTTCTTCCACTTACTTGTTAAATCTTCCCCTCTTTGCTTGTCTGGATTGGTCAACTTCCATCTTCATTATGTTCAAGTAATTTATTATCTTCTTCTATTGTTTTTAGCGAATTTTGCTTTGTCTGGATCATTAATACATTCTTCATATGTAAGTAATGCAATTTCAAGATGAAATTTTAAAGGCTTCTTCAGATTGGTTCTGTCCCTGAGACTGTAGTTTCTTGAGTCTTCATTCTATGTAGTTTCTGATTGATTTTCTTTTTCTTGTCTTTTTTTTCTTGTTTTCCCTCAAATTTATGTTTTGTTATTATCATGTAATAGTTAAGCAATATCAAGATTGTTCTTTAGAGGTCTTTTTTGCCACTTTTTGTTCAATTTCAACATCTCCTGACATCACAATATTTTTTGTCTCTACCTGTGGCTATTTGACGTATAAGTAACAAAAATGTATGGTTTTCCTTCTTTCCTATAGTGTCTTTAAAGTGCCTACATTTTCGGCAAATACTCTTGATCCATTCATTTGATGTCATGACATTTTTCTGGAGGTGTGACAGTTTGATTGAGAGTTGAGCAGTTGTTACTTAAGTATGTCGCTTTGGGCACTATCTTCCGCCATAGCTTTTTCTTCGGTCTGCTATCGAATATTGTAGCTGTTGTGTTGTTCATTATTGTCAGACTGAATCACTCTGATTTCCTATTGAGTTGAAGATTAAAAGGAATGGTATAATCTAGCACAATACCTTTTCCTTCATATCAGTTCTTAAACGCATGACCGGTGCACCTCCTTTATCACATCTTATTTATGTCATTTTCAGAGTGAATTGATTTTTATTTTGTAGCACGTATTTTCTTGCGAATCATGTAGACTTTGACTTGTATCTTAAGAAATAGATCACACAAAAATTAGTGAAATCGTCTAACAATGTCAAATAGTACCTGTATCCATTGAATGTTGTGGGTTCTATCTCTCCACTGATATCAATATGTAATATTCATGCGCTCTTTTCTCATAGAAGTAAACAGCTTTCGCTCACACATGCTTCACACAGTTTTTCTTCTTAGCATAAATCTTAGGAACTCCATCACACATTTTCTTGATCTCTGAAGTAGAACTTACACCTAGACGACCTGGCTTCTTATGCCACTCCTGTTTTACTTCTTGCGTCAGTAGTTTTTTTTTTTTTTTTTTTTTGTGGTTTTAGGGCGCACACTTCTATGGTCATTAGCGCCCAGCCAAGAACATAGATTCGCTATGATCTCCAAAAAAAATGGTGACTGTCAGAACATCAACAAGAGGCTAAAAACGAAAGATAAAAGACAATAAAAGGGTTAAATGTCCTTGGATAAGTTGGCCAAGTTGATAAAACACAAAACTCGAGCAGCTGCTCGTGTGTCATCAGCTAAAATTTCCTCCAGAGTAGACGGAAAGTAAGGGCTACAGGGAGATTATTAAAATTAACACAAGTCAGTAAAACATGTCGCACTGTCAGCAGTTCACCGCAGGAGCACAGCGGTGCAGGGTCGGCGGATAGCAAGTGACAGTGGCTGAAACGGCAGTGACCGATCCGCAACCGGGCCAGGATGACCTCCTCTCGCCGAGAGGGGCGTGAGGAGGTCCTCCAAGCGGTCGGGATCGGTTTTACAGTTCTCAATTTATTGTTGTACATTGAAAGCCACGCACTGTGCCATTGCGACACGATACTCCGGCGAAGAGCCCGTTGAACATCGTCCGATGGGACGAAAAAGGTAGCCATGTGAGGCAAAATAGCTGCGGCCTTGGCTGCTATGTCGGCGGTCTCATTCCCGGGCACTCCCACGTGGCCAGGGACCCACAGGAAAGAGACGCGACAGCTGTCATCAGCTAGCAACTGGAGGGAGCGTTGGATACGATACACGAGAGGATGGTTCGAGAAAGGGTCCTTGAGACTCTGCAGGGCACTAAGGGAGTCCGAACATATGGCATAGAAAGGTTCGCGGTGGCGGCAGGTGTACAAAACGGCCTGGTGGAGGGCAAAAAGCTCAGCCGTGAAACTCGAACACCGGTCAGGGAGCTTGTATTGGAACCGGTTGTCCCCGACGACGAAGGCAGATCCGACACCGGCGGTGCTCTTGGAACCATCAGTGTAAATAAATATGCCTTTATCTAACCGCGAACGGAGTTCGACAAGCCCCGAGCGGTATACCAAATCCGGAGTGCTCTCCTTGGGGAGCGAACTAAGTTCAAGGTGAGTGTGAACCTGGGCCTGATGCCAAGGTGGCAATGGGCTTTCGCTCAACCAAAAGGTGGAAGGAAGGGTAAAATCGAGCCGCTGTAGTAGGCGGCGAAACCGAACTCCAGGTGGAAGAAAGGCAATCGCAGACAACTGATATTGGCGATCGAGTGAGTCGTCAAAAAATAATCGGTAAGATGGATGGTTGGGCATCGACCGCAGGCGGCATGCGTACCGACACAAGAGTATGTCACGCCCAGTGGTCAAGGGTAATACAGCAGCCTCGGCATACAGACTTTGAACAGGGCTAGTATAAAATGCACCGGTCGCAAGACGTAAACCCCGATGGGGGATAGAGTTGAGACGGCGGAGAATCGACGGCCGTGCAGAAGAGTATACAAGGCTTCCGTAGTCGAGCTTAGACTGAACAATGACCTGGTAAAGGTGAAGCAGGACGGTACGATCCGCTCCCCATGACGTGCCACTGAGGACACGAAGAACGTTAAGGGATCGGGCACAACGGGCAGCCAGGTAGGACACGTGTGTGGACCAGCAAAGTTTACGATCCATCATGAGTCCCAAGAATTTCGTAGTCTCCACGAAAGGGAGAGCAACAGGGCCGAGATGTAGAGAAGGTGGAAGAAATTCCTTGTATCTCCAGAAGTTTATACACACAGTTTTCTCAGTGGAGAATCTGAAGCCGTTTGCGATGCTCCAGGAATATAGACGGTCAAGACAGCGTTGAAGAGAACGCTCCAAGAGACACGTCCGCTGGCCGCTACAATAAATTGCGAAATCGTCAACAAAAAGAGATCTGGAGACGTCACCTGAAAGGCAATCTACGATCGGATTGATTGCAGTGGCAAAGAGCGCCACAGTCAAGACGGAGCCCTGTGGTACCCCATTCTCCTGGCAAAAGGTATCTGACAAAACAGAGCCAACCCGTACCCGGAACTTGCGATCCGCCAAAAACGCTTGAATGAAAAGAGGAAGGCGGCCCCGAAGGCCCCATGTGTGCAATGTGCGGAGAATGCCCGCTCTCCAACAGGTATCGTATGCCTTCTCCAAGTCGAAGAACATTGCTACTGTTTGACGCTTCTTTAGAAAGTTGTTCATAATGAAGGTCGACAACTTAACGAGACGATCAGCAGCAGAGCGGTGTCGACGATAACCGCATTGGATATTAGTCAGGAGGCGGCGAGATTCGAGGACCAGACCAACCGAGCGTTAACCATGCGTTCCATCACCTTACAGACGCAGCTCGTCAGAGAAATGGGGCGATAACTGGAAGGAAGGTGTTTGTCCTTCCCTGGTTTGGGGATGGGGACAACAATGGCTTCACGCCAACTTGTGGGAACATGACCTTCAGTCCATATGCGATTGTAGGTACTAAGAAGAAAGCACTTGCCCGCAGGAGAGAGGTTCTTCAGCATCACAATATGAATGGAATCGGGCCCGGGAGCAGAAGATCGGGACAGGGCGAGAGCACGGTCTAGCTCCTGCATGGTGAAGGCGACATTATAATTTTCACGATTAAAAGAGTAGAAAGAAAGCGGCCGTGCCTCCTCTACCTGTTTGCGAGGGAGAAAGGCAGGGTGATAATGGGCAGAGCTCGAAACCTCCGCAAAGAAACGGCCCAATGCGTTGGAAACAGCAGCGGGGTCCACGAGGACTGCGTTCTCCACGGTCAGGCCAGGAATCGGGGAGTGGACCTTGATGCCGGATAAACGGCGTAGGCCACCCCAAACAACCGTGGAGGGAGTAAAACGGTTAAAAGAACTAGTAAAAGCGGTCCAGCAAGCTTTCTTGCTGTCTTTTATGATACGACGACATTGCGCTCTCATACGTTTATAATTGATGCAATTCTCCAAAGTTGGGTGGCGGCGGAAGGTGCGTGAAGCACGGCGCCGGGATCTAAGCGCGTCGCGGCAAGCTGCAGTCCACCAATGGACCTGGACACGACGTGGAGAAGAGGATGTACGAGGTATGGAACGTTCAGCAGCAGTGAGAATAACCTCTGTGGGGTAGTCGACCTGACTGTCACAGTTGGGAAAATTCTGATCGTGAAAAACAGCCACGGAAGAATAAAGCCCCCAGTCGGCTTTGGAAATGTTCCAACTGGTGGGACGAGGAGATGGGGAATGATGCAGGAAGTGGATGATACAAGGGAAATGGTCACTTGAGTACGTGTCAGAAAGTGCATACCACTCAAACCGACCGGCAAGCTGAGGAGTGCATATTGCAAGGTCTATGCGGGAATAGGTGTGTGTTGTGTCTGAAAGGAAGGTCGGTGCACCGGTGTTGAGGCAGACAAGATCGAGGTGGTGGAGAAGGTCCACCAAAAGCGAGCCTCTCGGACAAGGCGCCGGAGAGCCCCATAGGGGGTTGTGGGCATTAAAGTCGCCTACCAACACGAAAGGTGAAGGGAGCTGGTCAACAAGGTGTAGCACATCTACCCTAGTAAGGGCAGATGACGATGGCGAATAGATATTACAGAGGGAGAAGGTAAATGTGGATAAAGTGATGCGGACGGCAACTGCCTGTACGTGAGTATGCAAGGAAATGGGATGGAAATAGACATCGTCTCGAAGGCGCATCAGAACCCCTCCATGGGCTGGGACACCTTCCACGGATGGCAGGTCGAACCGCACAGAGGTGTAGTGTGGAAAGTCTGCACGATCACGTGGACGCAACTTTGTTTCTTGTAGACAGACTAGAAGCGGGCAGTGCAACCGAAGGAGTAGTTTTAACTCATCCCGATTGGAACGAATGCCGCGAATATTCCATTGAAGGAGCGCCATGATAAAAATGAGAGAAGAAATAAGGATAAAAACGAACTAGCAAGCGGGGTCACCTCGACGGCCGCTGAGGACCGGTTTTCGAGGGAGCACTGCTATCGCTGTCTAGGAGCAAAGGGTCTTGGTCCATAGGTTCGACCGACGCGCCTGCCACCTCCCTGAGTTGATCAGGAGGGGCAGTTTCCACCGCCGGTAAAGGGCCAGGTGCCCGGCAGACGGAGCGACCCGGTGAAACAGAAGACGGCTGAGGCCGGCAACTGTTGGACGGCGTGACGGATGGGTCACGCCCCGGCGGGGAAGGAGAGGAACTCTTTTTCTTGTTGGCTCTTCTCAAAGAGTGACGGTGAGAAGAGGCAGTCGACAGTTGGGAAGCCTGAGAACGCAGAAAATCCTCACGGACGGGTTCCTTTCTCAAAGTCCGGGCATCTTGTTTAGGTGCCCGCGCTTTACTAGAGGTTGACGAAGACTGCACTTTAGGAGCAGCAGGAGGAAGCGGGGACCTGGAACGGGCAATCTTCGGGCTGGCGGATCGCACAACTGTGTCAGCGAAGGTAAAATCACACGTCTGGGTACTTGAATCCTTAGTAGGTCGAGTAGAGGTAAGGACCTTACTGTATGTGCCCGCTGGGAGAACAGCGGGCTTTCGACTCGCCAACAACTTTCGAGCAGCAGATGTCGATACCTTTTCCGTAACCCGAATTTGCTGGTTTACCTTCTCATCCTTGTATACAGGGCAGTCGCGAGAGGAAGCCGCATGGTCACCGTTGCAGTTAAGGCAGTGAGGGGACGGAGGTGGGCAATCCCCCTCATGGGCGTCCCCACCACAAATGACACACTTTGCTGCATTTGGGCAATGTTCACGGGTATGGTTGTACCTGTGGCACTGAAAACAGCGCGTTGGGTTAGGTACATAAGGGCGGACGGAGATGACTTCATACCCTGCTTTGACCTTCGACGGGAGGTCAACTCTGCCGAACGTCAAAAACACAGTACGAGTCGGTGTCAGCTGGTTATCGACCTTTTTGATTACCCTATGGACGGCTGTCACACCCTGGTCGGACATATAGGATTGTATGTCTTCATCAGACAACCCGTCAAGGGATCTCGTGAAGACTACCCCCCGTGACGAGTTGAGTGTGCGATGTGCTTCCACCTTGACAGGAAACGTGCGTAACAATGTAGTCCGGAGTAGTTTCTGAGCTTGGAAGGCACTGTCCACTTCCAGCAACAATGTGCCATTGCGCTGACGTGAACAGGTTTTAACAGGGCCAGCAATTGCATCGACACCTTTCTGTATAACGAAAGGATTGACAGAATTGAAATCCTTTCCGTCGGTGCGAGAGACAACCAGAAATTTAGGTACATTAGGCAGAGTCTTTTTAGGCTGAGGCGAGTCTAACTTACGTTTGTGGGTCAACGTCACGAAAGAAGATAAGGAAGTCATCGCGGAAGTGTCCCCCGTGATTACCGGCGTCTCCGATGGCGCGCTCCTTCCTAGTGGGGGCCCTCTCCGAGGGCTTACCCACCTTAGGTGATTGTTCACACCTCAGGTCACACCTCCCGAGAACTGACGGAGGGACCAATCGGCATGTTCGGAAGGTACCAGCTCGGGTAATCACCCCTCCCTGGGCCTGGCCTTTACCAGGGGGTACGTACGTGCCCTACTTGTCTACCCAGGGCGGGGAATTACGCGTTACCCCGTCACCTGCTACGCATAATAATGCGTGGGTCGGCCTTCAGACACGCACAGGGAGGAAAGAAGAAGAATAGAGGAAGTGAAGAGAAAGAAGGAAAGAAGTGTCTCAAACGCCGAGGCGGAGACTAATGAGGAGGAGAAGAAGGCTAGGAGAGTACAAGGAGAGAAAGACAGAAACAAAGGGTAAAAAAGGAAGGAACGAAGGAAGAAAAACGACAACAAGAACCACCGTAGCTCACGAAATATGCCCGTCTCCGGGCGAAGGCATAAACCGGGAGGGAAAGTGAAGCAGCCTGGTGCAGAAGAAAGGCTGCTCCGGCTCGGGGCCCCGTGCGCGCCACATACGTACCCACAAAAGAACTGTGGGCCCCCTGGGGGGTGCGTCAGTAGTGATTGCACTCCTGATTTGATGTTTACTTAGTACAATCTATTTCTTGCTTTGTGTTCCCTCAAAATGAGTCTTTGATCTTTATGGATTTGAACAGTATAACTGTACCATCTTTTTCAGTTACAGCATTTAAAAAAATATAGATTTATGCTCAGATGAAGAAAATACATAACATCACTGAAAACACAGTTATCATCTACAAATTTTCTTGTTGCTGTCATTGTCATCACTCACTATCATGGAGTTTGACAGTTGTTAACGTATCAACCTTATTAGACCCAAGTCCTGTACATGCACTGCCAGGCACTCAAATGTGATTTGCAGAGTAATTGTGTAGATGTTGCTATGATAGCAAACGAGAGATTATTTCATTCTCATATCGTCTTTTACAGGGCCGGCGCAAGGCACGTGCGAAACGTGCGGCCGCACGGGGCGGCACTTTCAGAGGGGCGGCAAATCTGCCGTCGCCGCCCCCTTTTTTATTTTTTTAGGACAAAGTCAACTTTCATGCCCTGAGCGAATTCGAAACCAAACCACGGAGGGAGCGGTTTCAGAACTGTGGCATGGCACCTCGACTACATGCCGGCCGCCCCTGTTGAACGAGGGGAGGGAGGAGGACTAATCTCTTGCTCGCCACTGTGGCAGCGCCGTCGTGTTTGCGCGGGAGGAACAGAGAGGGGGAAGGAGTCTGGCGTACACGCCAGTATTCTTATGGAGCGTTGCCACTCTGTTACGCGCCTTGCGTTTGCTCACAACTAATATTGCAGAGGACGAAATCTAATTTGGAAATTCAAATGCAATGTTCGGTACTGCGATTGCGTGTTAAGTGTCAAGCAATTTTGCGAAGCCCTTCAATAGTAGATTCCGAGTGTTTTATTCCTCCCGAATTCTGGATAAAAATGGTTGAACATTACTACAGTCAAACATGTCCAACACCTACAATGACTAAAAGTAATCCTAATGGGTAAATACGCAGCGGGTAATGACATGAGATAAAGACATTGATAGTAAGCATTGCATAAGTTGGGTTTCGACGTATTTTTCAAAATTTTAGCTATCCTTTTCTGAGTGATAGTCAAACGTTTTGGTTTTTGAGCCGTGAAACACCTGTCTGCGCCTGCATGAACAACAATTAACTCTTGTTTGACAATATTACTCGCACACTATCACTTTACCAACATTTATTTACTGTAAACGGTTTTCCGTTAAATACATTACCTGTGACAAAATTGAAAAATGTTCATTTACGTTAACTGTAAGTTCATGCTGCGCGGGATTAGCCGAGCGGTCTAATAAGGTGGGTTGTCCAAGACGCGGCTGTTAACTGCGATTGCGGCTCGGCCCCCCTCCCTTTTCCAGCCGTGGCAGATGGCGGCGAGTCGGCAGCACGACGGCAGCCGCTGCCGTTTACTAAGATGCGGCTCCTGTTCGGCGACTCGGGAAATTCATGACGAAAATAAAATTTCCGATTTTCTTCCTGTAAAAAATACTGCTTGTTAAGGAAGCAAAGCTGCATCAGTTCCCACATTTAGTTTTTCGTTACAGATTCTCGTTTTCCTTTAAAAAATTAAAAAGCGCTACTTTCAGTTGTGCGTGTTTTTTCACTTTTTATTACATCTCTGTCGAGTTTGAGGAAACTACGGCGCAAAAAAATTTGGTTTTTGCATATCTTGTAGTATCATACCCCAGCTTGATAACGAAGTGTCTATTTTCTCCAAATTCCTCATAGTTATTCAGATACTTAATTTTCAACTAACCTATTGCATTAAACTTGAAGTGTTTACATCGAAAAATGTAGTCGCTGGCTACTTTGCGTATGGTTCATTTTAGGTCATACATTGTTGCGGATGAAATGAAGCCAATAATTTGAAATTATTTTCAAAGTTGAGAGCAGGACGATACCTGTCTCCGTTTTAGAGATATTGGCTCGTATATCTACGGTACGGGAGCGTCGCAATTAGCGCGCCAGTTCTCTCCATGTGCAACCTGAATTGTGCGGAGCTAACAGTCATCACATCTTATAAGCAGATGAAGATGTTGAACCCTTTTTTTAAAATGATAGCCTGGGAAGGAATTCATGTTTTATACAATCATTAATACTCAAATCTTTTCTTATCTACAGGTATACAGAAATAACTATAATTTTTTTTTTTACGAAGAAACGAGGTATTAATTAAACAGTATTTAATATTTATGGATGTTTATTTCCGTCTATTGCAACTAAATGAAAGGGGTCTCGCTTCTTTATTTGTGTTTTTTTAGTGTTAATTCTATGTGCGACTTCATGAAGCTATGTGTGGATTCTCCAAAGGGATGAAAGTTTTGGTTCTTTAATTCATCAGGCTTTTTTTTTTTTTTTTTTCATTTTAACTGATTGGATTCACCTTCTGTATTGCCTTTCAAATAAGTCCCAGTGTTGGAAACGTACAGTTGAATTTTTTTCCAAGGGAGATCAAAAATAGCAAACACATAACAAAGATTTTTCTGCAGCTTGTTAAATGTATCAACAATAGTTGTAAGACTGTTCGCTGTTTTGTTATAATTTATTTCATTCTGACCGGTTTCTGTCCTAAACCATCTTCCAGCGAATATGGAAAACAAAAAGATTTTAAAATATCGGAGATGTCATCCATACCTTAAAGGTGGGTTGTCCAAGGCGCGATTGCTGCCTGCGGCTGCGATGGATCGGCTCGTGACGTCAGAGGCTGGCTGCTCGCGCATGCGCACTTTCAGTTTGGAGTGCGGCGCGCGGCTGACGCGGCGACAATCGCAGGACTGCAGCAGTGAGCAGTGTTGCGATGGGAGTCGGACGACTCAAGGCAGCGGCAGAAAGGTGTCGAGCCAAGCGGACCGAACAAAAACGGATATGAACCACTCAAAAGATGTGCTCGTCTCGCCATTAAGCTAATGCCTTTGTATGTTGAACAGATTTAGATTTCATGGCAATTTAGTGACATATATAAGAGTAGACTGAAAATATTCGGAGAAATAAAAGAGAAATGAAGGTTGGAAAAGGAGCTGTATTGGCCTCTAGGGTTTTGGAAATAAAAAATGTGACTGGTGGTAACAATTTTTTTGTTTGTTTAGGTGATCCCACAGGTGTAAGGAAATGCATGACAACGTTAATGTAATATTTTCAATAATTTGATTCATACCAATACAGTCCGTTTTGTGGCGCGCCGCAAAAATTATCTTAGTTTATATGAACAAAGATAAATGTTGTGGTGTACCATTTAGATTCAAATGGCTCGTATACGGTATGGATGACATCTCCGATATTTTAAAATCTTTTTGTTTTCCATATTCGCTGGAAGATGGTTTAGGACAGAAACCGGTCAGAATGAAATAAATTATAACAAAACAGCGAACAGTCTTACAACTATTGTTGATACATTTAACAAGCTGCAGAAAAATCTTTGTTATGTGTTTGCTATTTTTGATCTCCCTTGGAAAAAAATTCAACTGTACGTTTCCAACACTGGGACTTATTTGAAAGGCAATACAGAAGGTGAATCCAATCAGTTAAAATGAAAAAAAAATGCCTGATGAATTAAAGAACCAAAACTTTCATCCCTTTGGAGAATCCACACATAGCTTCATGAAGTCGCACATAGAATTAACACTAAAAAAACACAAATAAAGAAGCGAGACCCCTTTCATTTAGTTGCAATAGACGGAAATAAACATCCATAAATATTAAATACTGTTTAATTAATACCTCGTTTCTTCGTAAAAAAAAATTATAGTTATTTCTGTATACCTGTAGATAAGAAAAGATTTGAGTATTAATGATTGTATAAAACATGAATTCCTTCCCAGGCTATCATTTTAAAAAAAGGGTTCAACATCTTCATCTGCTTATAAGATGTGATGACTGTTAGCTCCGCACAATTCAGGTTGCACATGGAGAGAACTGGCGCGCTAGTTGCGACGCTCCCGTACCGTAGATATACGAGCCAATATCTCTAAAACGGAGACAGGTATCGTCCTGCTCTCAACTTTGAAAATAATTTCAAATTATTGGCTTCATTTCATCCGCAACAATGTATGACCTAAAATGAACCATACGCAAAGTAGCCAGCGACTACATTTTTTGATGTAAACACTTCAAGTTTAATGCAATAGGTTAGTTGAAAATTAAGTATCTGAATAACTATGAGGAATTTTGAGAAAATAGACACTTCGTTATCAAGCTGGGGTATGATACAACAAGATATGCAAAAACCAAATTTTTTTGCGCCGTAGTTTCCTCAAACTCGACAGAGATGTAATAAAAAGTGAAAAAACACGCACAACTGAAAGTAGCGCTTTTTAATTTTTTAAAGGAAAACGAGAATCTGTAACGAAAAACTAAATGTGGGAACTGATGCAGCTTTGCTTCCTTAACAAGCAGTATTTTTTACAGGAAGAAAATCGGAAATTTTATTTTCGTCATGAATTTCCCGAGTCGCCGAACAGGAGCCGCATCTTAGTAAACGGCAGCGGCTGCCGTCGTGCTGCCGACTCGCCGCCATCTGCCACGGCTGGAAAAGGGAGGGGGGCCGAGCCGCAATCGCAGTTAACAGCCGCGTCTTGGACAACCCACCTTAAAGGTGGGTTATCCAAGACGCGGCTGTTAACTGCGATTGCGGCTGAAAATTACCGATTTTCTTGCTGTAAAAATTACTGCATGTTAAGGAAGCAAAGCTACATCAGTTTCCACATTTAGTTTTTCGTCACAGATTCTCGTTTTCCATTAAAAAATTAAAAAGCACTACTTTCGGTTGCGCGTGTTTTATTTTTTGTTTTGTTTTTTCACTTTTTATTGCATCTCTGTCGAGTTTGAGGAAACTAACACGCAAAAAAAAATTTGGTTTTTGCATATCTTGTAGTTTCATACCCCAGCTTGATAACGAAGTGTCTATTTTCTCAAAATTCCTCATAGTTATTCAGATATTTAATTTTTAAGTAACCTATTGCATTAAACTTTAAGTGTTTACATCGAAAAATGTAGTCGCTGGCTACTTAGCGTATGGTTCATTTTCAAAAATGTTCAAATGTTTGTTAAGCTTATGGGACTTAACTGCGGGCTCATCAGTCCCTAAACTTAAAAACTACTTATGAACTACTTACGAACTAGGACGGCACAAATATCCATGCCCGAGGGGGGATTCGAACCCCCGACCGTAGTGGCCGTGCAGACCGTAACTGGAGCGCCTCAGTCCCCTCGGCCACCTCGGCCGGCGGTTCATTTTAGGTCATACATTGTTGCGGATGAAATGAAGCTAATAATTCGAAATTATTTTTAAAGTTAAGAGCAGGACGATACCTTTCTCCGTTTTCGAGATTTTGGCTCGTATATCTACGGTAGGGAGCGTCGCGACTAGCGCGCCAGTTCTCTCCACGTGCAACCTGAATTGTGCGGAGGTAACAATCATATCTTCTAAACTGTTGAAGATATTGAGCCCCCTTTTTTTTTTTTTTAAATGATAGCCTGGGAAGAAATTCATGTTTTACACAGTCATTAATACTCAAAGCTGTTTTATCTACAGGTATACATAAATAACTATAGTTTTTTTTACGATAAAACGAGGTATTAATTAAACAGTATTTAATATTTGTGGAGGTTTATTTCCGTCTATTGAACTAAATGAAAGGCGTTTCGCTTCTTTACTTGTGAACCATCAACAATGGCAGTTTTTTAGTGTTAATTCTATGTGCGACTTCATGGAGCTGTGTGTGTATTCTCCAAAGTTTTGGTCCTTTATTTCATCACATTGCCGTGTACTTCACTGTGTCACTGCAGATTTTAACTGTTAGGGTTTCTATATATTGATGACCATGAAAGCTGTTAAAACATTTTTATTAACAGGCACCTTTTAAATGACGACACGAAAATCATACTTGAATTTAGATTAAATGTCAGCCAGTTTGCACATGAATTGGATCTTGCAGAGAGTGACATACAGAGAAAATCCTATAACCAATTCAACAAATCTCAGTGCAGCTGAAAAAAATAAATAAATAAAAATAAAACGCAGTGACGCTAAGGTAATTGTTCTTTTATTTTCTTATTTACGATTGCGGCGCTGTTTATAAGACCAGGAGTGTGTTTATCTGAAACTCCCGATGCAGCTTGCATCTCTCTCGTCTCAGGCCCTTTTTTTTTTCTTCATTTTAACTGATTGGATTCACCTTCTGTATTGCCTTTGAAATAAGTCCCAGTGTTCGGAAACGTATAGTTGAAATTTTTTCAAAGGGAGATCAAAAATAGCACACACATAGCGAACAAAAGATTTTTCTACAGCTTGTTAAATGTATAAACAACAGTTGTATTTGTTTTTTGTTTGTTAAGCTTATGGGACTTAACTACGGGGTCATCAGTCCCTAAACTTACAAACTACTTACAAACTAGGACGGCACAAATATCCATGCCCGAATGGGGATTCGAACCCCCGACCGTGGTGGCCGTGCTGACCGTGACTGGAGCGCCTCAGTCACCTCGGCCACCGCGGCCGGCTACAACAGTTGTAAGACTGTTGGCTGTTTTGTTATAATTTATTTCATTCTGACCGGTTTCTGTCCTAAACCATTTTCCAGGGAATATGGAAAACAAAAAGATTTTAAAATATCGAAGATGTCATCCATACTGTACACAAGACATTTGAATCTAAATCGTATACCACAACATTTATCTTTGTTCATGAAAACTAAGTTAATTTTTACAGCTCGCCACAAAACGGACTTTAGTTGGTATGAATGAAATTAATGAAAATATTACATTAACGTTGTCATGCATCTCCTTACACCTGTGGGATCACCTAAACAAAAAAAATAGTTACCACCGGTCACATTTTTTATTTCCATAACCCTAGAGGCCAATGCAGGTCCTTTTCCAAGCTTCATTTCTCTTTTATTTCTCCGAATATTTCAGTCTACTCTTATATATGTCACTAGATTGCGATGAAATCTAAATCTGTACAACGTACAAAGGCATTAGCTTCATGGCGAGACGAACTCATCTTATGAGTGGGTCATATCCATTTCTCTTCGATCCGCTTGGCTCGACATCTTTCTGCTGCTGCCTTGAGACGTCGCGACTCCCATCGCAACACTGCTCACCAGCTGCAGTCATGGACTGTGCGGCTGTTCCCGGTGGAGGTTCGAGTCCTCCCTCCGGCATGAATGTGTGTTTTTGTCCTCAGGATAATATAGGTTGAGTAGTGTGTGTGTGTGAGCTTAGGGACGGACGACCTTAGCAGTTAAGTCCCACAAGATTTCACACACATTCGAACATTTTCGTAAATTCACAAGGCTTGATAAAATTAGCTATATTTCTTCAATCAGGTTTGGGTCTATTTTTGAGCTGGTGCAGCGACTGTATTGTACAAATCTGTAGATAATGTCACCAACCAATCGCATTTTTTCTTCCTATTTTCCAGATCTACATATATTTCGGGTACAGTGTGGCTATTCTCAATACTTTGAGTTATGTTTACATCTATACTGTCATGCTGAATGTAACTGTCAACCTGGCAGTTTACATGTAAGCACATATTAAAAGCTTTTGAGACTGGCCACTCAGCGGCTGAAACCTAGGTACATCTGAAAAGTAAAAAAAAAATTGCGACTGATTGCTGACATTTCCTACTGATTTGTTTAAATGAAGTTCCACAAACGTTTTGAAAAACAAAAAATCGTCGGGTGGGGGGGGGGGGCGGCATTTTAGCATCCCGCACGGGGCGGCACTTGGGCTTGCGCCGGCCCTGGTCTTTTAGATGACACATTAGTCTTTTTATAATAGCAACTTTCCGAAAACATACAGAATGGACATTGTTTTCTACCTGTTCAACACTTTCAACAAAGAAAGATTAAGAAATTGAGAGACGCTCTTTATCACTAGTAGTACCTCGAAGGGCATTTTTGACCCACGTGGGTATTTCTAGAGCCCTACCTGCCAGTCTTCGTAGCACTAAACCCTCTCGTGACTTTTAATCTTTTATAGAGTTGTATAACTCACCATAATTTCATCCCTCTAGGCCATCTAGAAGTATGAAAATTTTATCTGTTATACCAGTAGTACTTTGTGGTCATTTTTTTATCCACACACAGTTTAACACCACACGATATCAGCCAAGTCAATTTTTAGGGGGGGGGGGGGGGGGGGGGGAAGGGCGTTGGAAGAATTTTTCAATGACATCTAAACTCTGATTCAGCAGAAAGACTCTAGTACAGGCCACCCCTTTGTACCTCCTGCCCACTCAAACACAAAAGTCTCATAGTTTTGAAGACTCAGTGCAGTGATAGCACGTATTCTAAAATAAATCGCTCTGACATGTTTTACGGCCCACTTTAGATTTATAGTTTTATAAGTTTTTGCAAACATTTTTGAACAAAATAATAATCTAAATAATAATAAATTAAATAATCAGAGTGTCTGAAACCTTGTTAGGTAAAAAAAATTAGGTAGTGGGGAGTTTCGAACCACCGACCTTTCGCGTTTTTTTTTTTTTTTTTTTTTTTTTTTTAGATCTATGATCTGCGGTCGTTTTTCTGGTTCGTATTTGGTTGTTCATTGATCGTGTGGCTCAGCTTTTTTGTTACAGAGGACGTTCAGCCCTCTGACCGGGCGCGCTGAGCCACGGCGCCCGGCTCTACAGCTATAAACAAAAACAGGAGTTCTTTAATCTGATACTATTGATGGCCGTTGTTAACTGATGTTAATATACCATTTGTAGACATTAGATTATCATTTATCGTACGAAGAACGATGTGTTTTTGTTAATTCCTTAGTGTGCCGTTGCTTTGAAATGACAACGTGTAAGTTACAATAAGAAAATCATCAAATACGCGAGGAATGTCACGTGACATCTCCGAACGGCTAGTTTTCGTTAATTCAATGGAGGGTGTCAAATCTCGGTTATTTTTTTAAATATGTCACAAACGGTACGAGATATGAAAAAAACATAAG
Source organism: Locusta migratoria (assembly GCA_026315105.1). NCBI lineage: Eukaryota > Metazoa > Arthropoda > Insecta > Orthoptera > Acrididae > Locusta > Locusta migratoria. The sequence goes on from CM048746.1 coordinate 569,936,658, forward strand.
GGAGAAAAGTTGTAGAGAATTTTATCCTCTACAAACTCGGTTATTCAATTTTCGTGTCGGATGAATAGTTAAGCCATTATTTTCATTTAAATTTCAAGCTGCCAAAAGACGATCGCAAAGGCCCACTTTTAGTGTTTATTTGATTTGATTTTTTCAGGGAAGCCAAAACAGTCTTGGTCCAACCCGCCACTTCCCGCACCGAATCTAAGTTTATTGTGCGGTATCGCTCCCTGTATATCTAGTAAAGCCAACCAATGCCCTTGAACAGTGCAAGGAGTCCCTTTACCAGTTCTTTATTAGACACAATTTCTTCGGGTCTGGTTGTCCCAAATGTTCTGTGCCTTTTACACTCCAATGCAATGCATTCGAAGATTAGATGTGATGCAGTTTCATCACCGTCATCACAGATCCTACATTTAGGGTCCTCTTCTGTTATTGCCATTGTATGTAGGTGTTTTTTGAAATTCCCATGGCCTGTCAGCAATCCAACCATGAGTCTAATCTCTCTCCTGTTCAGGCCCAGGATTGAAGAGCTTCTTTTAAAACTTGGCTTTGGCATCATTACCTTTGTTTTTGTTGGTAGACTTTGATCCAATATTCTACATGCTGTCTTCTGAGCCAGTTACGTAGCTCCAATTTGATCATTGCCTTGGTGATTGTCAGGACAGGTTCCGGTCCAATAAATGGAGTCTCTGCCCCCATCCTGGCTAATCTGTCGGCATGTTTGTTGCCACTGATCCCCGAGTGGCCAGGGACCCACAATATTGCTTTCCCCTAGCTCCTCCAGAACCCTGTGACATTCTGCAACAATTTTAGACCTTGTTGCAGGAGCTGCCAGTGATCTCAGGGCTACCTGGCTGTCTGAATAGATATAGATGCTACGATCTTTGTAGCACCTACGCAAATTCTCCTCCACGCACGCCCTGATGGCGGTGATTTCGGCCTGGAATACTGAGGCCAGTTTCCCTAGAGAGATGACGCCCTTCAGTCTTGGCTGCACCACGTATACCCTAGCCCCACTTTTAGTGTTACTACCGTAACCTAAAGTGGGCCAAAAAGGACTTGCTGCAGTGGGGGGGGGGGGGGTGAACGATCGTTCGCCCCTCCCCCCTCGACCCTTGGATCCACTTATGTCTATACCTCTCTCTGAGGGACTGCTAATAGTTCTACGACATGACAGCAGATGTCATGGGAGTCGTCCCTACAAACGTTACCGGTCTGTGTATCTTTGCCTTTGATGAAGCCGAGTGGGCGCAGTCATTCCGCCTGGCAGCGACGTGAGCTTGTGCTTTATTGTGGCGAGTTTGCATGATTGACTCCACAATCGCAAGGCGATGCGGTCTCGCGAATGCCGCGATTCTCCGCCATCGACTTTTTACCGACGAGATAAAGTGGCGAATCCGGTAGTAAGACGATTGCAGAGGACGACGACGATTTTGTTGCAGTGGAAACTGCCGACTCAAGTGATTCAGATGTATCAAATGATCGACAAACATAATATAAAATATCTGAGAGTGATTTACCTCTTGCACAACGTAAACGTGTACCAGTCTACCTCAGTTTTTGAACTAGTAAGCACCCAGTCCACTGCACGTGTGTATGTATTACATTCTTCAAGTGTCGGATTTATGGGTGTTCTTATTCTGAGTAACATGCATGTAGGATGTCAGGTCAATGACAATACAGAGAAGAAACTTCCCGAAACTGTGTAGTTCGATGATGAAGGGTGCAATTGGTATAGTTGACCAAAAGGCAAGACATTATAGAGTTCAAGCTGGTACCCACCACTGTTTTACAACATTCTTGACCTTCAAATGATCAATTCTTACACGGTGTTTAAATTATGGACATGTAAGCAGAGGTCACGGCGAGAATTCATGCTCAGAGTAGCAGATGAGATTCGTCTCCCCTGCAAACTGCAGAGAGGAGACAATTTCCCCTTGCAAGCATTTGCCACCGGAAATAGCTAATATGAAAATATAAGGCATTGTCAAAATCATATTTCCTGTGAACAACAACAGGAGAATGAAACATCAAACTTATGTTTCAATTCCAGAAGTATGTGTCCAAAAGATGCCATGCCAAAATTGTCGTCCAATGTCTGAACTGTGAGTCATTCCCAGCTTAGAAAATACTGTAAACTAATTGTTCCTAAATATTTCCAAACACAATTATAGGCCGGAATTGTTTGTTCTTATATTTTGTTCGTTATTTACAATAAGCAAGAAAACATGTTGCATTTCAGACTCTTTTGCAAATCTTGGTACTTACCTTATACGTCAGTAAATGTAAAAATACTATTACTAGTCGCATGAATTGTATGTTTCAGTCTTTCTATAAAGATCAACATTGTACAATTGTTTTGTTTACTCGTTTGAATGATGTTTGATAGAAGACTGCAGAATTTCTTCCGTAGAACGCAAAATGAAAATAACATTTATTTCTGATAGTTTACTTTTGACTCTTTTAGAATACAAATACTGTTTTTCTTGTACATTATAATCTTTAATGTAATGTCAAGATGTAGAAACCAAATATCAATGAAATGGTAGTATTGTAGTGTGGGTCAAATATGACCCACATGGTACTACGAGGGGTACAGAAAAATCCGGTACTTCTAGTATTAAAAGTAATGTTTCTCTTTTTTAAATATCTTATTTACGTTCTCATTGTCGTAGACTATCGCCAGCCGCTGCGCCTACATCTACATAGTATACTGTGAAAATCACATTTAAGTGCCTGGCTACTTATAAACTAGCTTATACTAAGTACAGCACAAAATGTATGCCCGAGGGGGCATTCAAACCCCCGACGAGGAATAGCCTACAGCAGCGGAGCATAGCGCCTCAAAGCGCTAGACCACTCCGCCGCTGCCCTGAATCTCCCCTTTTGACCTCTGATTTCTCGTATTTTATTCTGATGAGCTTTTCTACCTATGTAAGTGGGAGTCAACAATATATTTTCGCATTCGGAAGAGAATGTTGCCGATTGGAATTTCGTAAGTAGACCACGACGCAGCGATAAGCGCCGTTGTTGTAATGATTCCCATCCCTGATCCTGTGTTATTTCCGTGACCCTGACTCCCCTGTATCGTGACAATACAAAACGAGCTGCCCTTCTTTGGACTCTCTTCATGTGCTCCGTCAAACCCACCTGATAAGGAAGTATCCCACACTGGGCAGCAATACACCAAAAAGGGACGCACAAGCGTAGTTGCATCTTTTAAGAGTTCTGTCACTAAAACGCAGTCTCTGGTTCGCCTTTCCCATGACTATCTACCGGGTGATCAAAAAGTCAGTATAAATTTGAAAACGGTCACTACGGTCGGGGGTTCGAATCCCTCTTCGGGCATGGATGTTTGTGTCGTCTTCAGTATAAGCTAGTTCATAAGTAGTTTGTAAGTTTACCGACTGATGATCCGGTAGTTAAGTCCCATAAGCTCTACAAATATTTGAACTTTTTTCTGGGGGGGGGGTTCTTTATGTCGCAAGTGTATCGTGATCTACCAACATCTCTAGGAATGCTGAAAGACAACATCCGACGCCAATGCCGCACCATACCTTCGGACATTCTTTACAGTGCTGTTGACAACATTATTCCTCGACTACAGCTATTGTTGAGGAATGATGGTGAACATATTGAGCTTTTCCTGTACAGATCATCATCTTTGCTTTGTCTTAATTTGTTATGCTAATTATTGCTTTTCTGATTAGATGAAGCGCCATCTGCCAGACATTTTTTGAACTTTTCTTTTTATCTAATTATTTATTTATTTAGCGTATGTGGTATTCAAGTACAAATGGTTTACATACATACATACATACATATAGATATATGCAATGACATTTGAATTCAAATTAACAATTTAGTAAGCAAACAAAAACAAACTACAAAATTATATTAAAGTTGTATGTCCAGAGTTTCCATCCACTCGATGGCTTTAGGGGAGGCTTCATACAGTTCAATAGTTCCTGTGAATGCACGTTTTGGGCATTCCATAATGATGTGCTGGGTCGTTTGTTCAGGATGTCCACAGTCGCACTGGGGAGTATCTCACATGCCCCATCTGAAGAGCATCTCTTCACTTCTGCCATGGCCTGTGTGGAGTCTGTTGAGTGTGACCATGTTGTTCTTGGCAAGTCTGTACCAGGTACAGTTCTGCCAGGTGATATTTCCCTATGATTCCTGGCTAGGCCAGAATTGGACAAATCATTTTCCCAGGTTGTCGTGGCATCGAAAGGGATGGATATAAGATTTTGAGCTGTTCTCCATGGCGGTCTTCTGGATCTCAGGCGACGATTGTTCGGAGTAGTGTCTTGGTGGATAGGGATATTGATATTGCCGGAAATTTTATTCCATTCATTAACTAATGCAGCTTACCGCGTGAGATGTTTTGGAGCTATATTGCAGAGAATGGAGAGCCAGGGCAGTGGGGTCGATTTTATGGTCGCAGATATGATCCTCATGGTGTTATTTAGCTCGATGTCCACTTTGGATGTGTGGCTGCTGTTAAGCCAAACAGGACTGCAGTACTCTGCAACAGAATACATCAGTGATAAAGAAGAGATCTTCAGAGTATGCGCATCAGCTCCCCAGCTAGAATTGGCAAGCTTTTGAATGATGTTTCTCGTTCGTATCATAACTGCTGTTTCTGTTAAGTGAGATTTGAATGTAAGTGATCTTGTTCAGTCTGATGCCAAGGTATTTTGGGTTTGGATTGTGGCTTAACTTTTTTCCAGCAAAACTAACATCAAGAGATCGAGTGGCATGCATAAGTGAAATACTGTAACTTTTCTCTTTGATGGGTTGGGGATTAATATTCAGTTTCTGAAGTATTCTTCCATTGTTCTGAGATCTTGGTTGAAGGTGTTTTCACACTCTTCGAAGCTTCCATGTTGCACAGCCAAAGCCATGTCATCAGCGTAGCAAAACATCCGAGCATTTGTTGTCGGTAGATCGTTTGTGTGTATGTTGAAGAGTAGTAAAACCCCAAGTCATTCCAAGCATGTGTCAATTTTTACCTCTCTATCCACATTATTCCGTGATTTATTAAGTTTTCCAATTTATACTGACTTTTTGATCACCCAGTACATGTTCTTTCCAGATTATGTCTGATGTAATAGTAATCGCTAGGCATTTAGTGGAGTTTACTGCCTTCACTTTCGATTCATTTCTACTGTAAGCAAAGTTTACGGAACTTTGAAACTTCCTGGCAGATTAAAATTGTGTGCCGGAACCGGGACTCGAACCTGGGACCTTTGCCTTTCGCGGGCAAGCGCTCTACCGACTGAGCTATCCCGACACGACTCACGATGCCGCCTCACAACTTTACTTCCGCCAGAACCTCACCACCAGGCGGCATCGTGAGTCGTGTCGGGATAGCTCAGTCGGTAGAGCGCTTGCCCGCGAAAGGCAAAGGTCCCAGGTTCGAGTCCCGGTTCCGGCACACAATTTTAATCAGCCAGGAAGTTTCATATCAGCGCACACTGCACTGCAGAGGGAAAGTTTCATTCTGGAAAGATTAACGGATTTCTTTTCGTACTCGTGTGGACGACTGCACTCTTCTCTGTCTTGGGTGTTTGGGATGCTGAGCTGCGCGATGTGACCGAGTTTATCTTGCTTCGCTGTATTCGGAGAAGAGAGCGCAGGTCTATTTGATGCAAGAGCTTCCCGCCGCGGTTTTCCTCGAGATAAGAGATTCTCAGCGGCGGCGGCCGGCATGACGCAGAGAGCGGCTTCTGCGTAGCACGCCCCGGAAGCGCTGCCCGCCGGCTTCCGGCCGCCGCGCCATAAGAGCTCGCCGGCAGAGCGCGCCGTGCATTGTGCCAGCCGCGATGCAGCGTGCAGAGTGCCTGAGGCGTGTCCCAGTACTGGCGCTGCTACTGGCGCTGGTGGTGGCGCCAGCGGCGGCGCGGCAGCCCCCGCAGGTGCTGACCTGCTCGCAGCCGCAGCCTCGCGCCGTGCCCGCCCGCTCACTAGTGGACGCCGCCGACGGCGAGGAGGTGCAGCCGCCGTTCGCCGTGCTGCACCGCTGCGACGCTACGGCCGGAACCTGTCTGCCCAGCCTGGCCTGCCAACCGCGCGCCACCGAGCAGGTGCAGCTCGTCTTCCGCACCACCGACCACCGTCGGCAGGGCTCCGCCGAGGAGAATTACCGGGTGGTCACCGCCACCAACCACACGGCGTGCGGTTGCGGACTCAGCTAGGCCCGGCCCAGTCTTCACCTCGTGGCGAGGAGGTGCAGCCGCCGTTCGCCGTGCTGCACCGCTGCGACGGTACGGCCGGAACCTGCCTAGCGGGGCAGGGCTGCCAACCGCACGCCGCCGAGCAGGTGCAGCTTGTCTTCCGCACCACCGACCACCGGCGGCAGGGCTCCGCCGAAGAAAATTACCAGGTGGTCACCGCCACCAACCACACTGCGTGCGGCTGTGGACTCGGCTAGGCCCGGCCCAGCCTTCACCTCGGCGCCGAACTGACCGCCGTCATTCGACAGTTGCGCTACTGAACACTGCCTCACCAGTCTGTATGACGTTAATTTTATTTTTACGTTTGTAATTTAATGTACCAAAAAAAGTAATCATAATAAACGACATTTCATTCACTGCTCGACTCTTTTCTTCGCCATCTTATCCACTGCTTTCCAAATTTTCCCTCATTGTGACATTGTGAGGGGGCTGACACGGAGCCGTTTATTTCGCATATCAATATATCAGGTGTTAAAGAAGTTTTCTTGGTTGGAGAACTGTGTAACGCAATAGTAGAAAGGGTGTGAGAGAGACAGTAGATGAGCTTGTATCCCGTGGGAAAGCTCCGCCCCTATTGCGAGTTGAGATCTGATTGGCCCCGCCTATACTAGTTGTCCGCCAAAACTTTAAGCTTCTTTTATTAATATTTAATTTTCCTATGTCTATTAAAAATTATCTGTATACTTTCTGTAATGTTTTCGTGCTAAGCTATATTCCGGTTAATTCAAAGATTTAATTATTAGTATATTTTGTAATAAGTTGAACAAAGTTAGTCTAGAAGTTTCGCTTGGCGCCAAAACGGTGGCTTTTGGCGTGCAGCGAGAGGCGGCAGCAGTCAGTCGAGCGCCGACCGCGATACCTTTCACATTCATTTTAGTTCAGTGCGGGCCAGGGACAGTCTATACGTTATGCAACGTTTATATTTAATATTACTCAGTCTGTATGTTTGTGCTTGGATATACACGGGCATTTCTTCAATAAAAACAAGCACTGGCATCCTACAAAAGCTAAAGTTATTCGTAGTGCAGTACTTCCCAGCCACATCTCAACACCTCTTTTAGCATCACTTCAAGTACAACGGATGTGCGACCTGTGTGCTTCACCTGCACAATGGGACATCAACTACGACAGAAGACACAAGATTAGTAAAGAGTGAATTCAGACATGCAATGAAGTTGCATGTCGACACGGCACACATGCAGTGCTGCCCCGTTTACAAACCAGGGCACTGGCATGAAGTGTGATAGTAACATCACCGAGGGAAGGCATTAAAGAGGGGAGGTGTTTTAGGAACTTTGTCAACTATGCACTGACCTTCCCTCCCTGTCTTTTAAAATAGAAGCCCCACCGTAACATCCTTTTGTAGCTTACAGTTTTGCACAACACCCTTTCACTAATATAAATACATGTGGCAGAACAGAGACATCCTGCCCAAGATCCTACCCTCCTAAAGTGGTGTTCTGTCGCCCTCCCAACTTCCACAACATCCTAGTTCATCCTTACGCCACCCCGAAACCCAGCTCACTGCCACAGGGATCGTATACTTGTGGAAGAACCCACTGCAAGACCTGTCCCAGCCACCCACCTGGCACTTCCTATTCCAGTCCTGTCACAGGCTTATCCTACCCTATCAGAGGCCGGGCCACCTGTGAAAGCAGCCACTGTGCTGCGAACACTGTACAGCTTTCTATATTGGCATGACCACCAACCAGCTATCCATTAGGATGAATGGCCACCGCCAAACTGTGGCCAAAAGCAAGGTGGACCACCCTGCGGCACAGCATGCAGCAGAACACATGCTTGATTTCAATGGCTGCTTCACAACCCTGGCCATCTGGATCCTCCCATCCACCACCAGCTTTTCTTAACTGCAGAGATGCGATTTACTCCTACAATACATTTTCCGATCCCAAATTCAATCAGGCCTCAACCTACGATAACTTCCCTGTATTTTTTTCTCCATACCTTACAGTTCCTATCTCTCTATCCCAAAACTCGTCTATTTTGAGTGGTGTGTGAATGTGCCATCGTGTGTGTGTGTGTGTGTGTGTGTGTGTGTGTGTGTGTGTGTGTGTGTGTGTATGCGGTCTTGTGTACTTGCAGTGTGCACGCATTTATATATTTATTTTCTCCCCTCACCAGCCTCCCTACTCCATTCCTAAACTGCATCTCGTTATTCCCATCTAACCCATCCCCACCACCGTGACGTAACCTTCCTATCCCCTCTCCCCTCCGCTCCCGTCCCCGATTCACTGCACAACGTGATTCGAAGTGCGGCAGCCGGAGGTGATGGTTGTATGACAGTGTTGTGTGCCTGTGTGATTGCGTGAGTGTTCTGTTTTCTGAAGAAGGCCATGGCCGATAGCTGAAAGTGTTGTATGTGTGTGTCTTTTGTATGTGCCTGTCGCAGCTCGTCACCACTGCGGTAAATTGTAAACTGTCCTTACTATATTATTGTGGCAGAATTTAGATGGTTCTAGCGTGGGAGGGGGGGGGGGGCGAAAATAAAGTATCACTTAAATGCAGTTTGTAACGAAACTGAAATCCTCATACGCACTGACATGTTTAATATTGATCCTGACTGCAGGAATTACGTACACTGATCGCAAGAAAAGGAATCATTAGGAATTACGGAGATGTATAACAGAGTAACACCGCAGACAACAATGCCTAATTCACACAATAATACCCAGATGAAGGCCACTGTAACGTTGGCCGAAACGTTGGTTATTTAAGTAATAGCCTTACATCATGACGCGGTACCATACCCAGAAAACTTTTATGTCATCTGACTCTGGCCGCAGAAGGCTACGTAATTATAACAATAATACTTGCTTCTTCTACATGCGACCCAACTTCCGAAACACGAAAACTGAATTTCGGAAACCGTTTTTCGCTGTTGTGTGTACATGTTGGGGCCAGATACAGTTTTGCTGGATCGACTGAAAACGTCATCTGGAAATTAGCTGCTCGGATTTCTGATTTAGACAGCACAGTGGCTGTTCTTCAGTTCAATATTATCACATTATTTTCAGAAATAAAGAGGATGTATTTATGACAAGTAATGAATATTATTTAAGTTCTATTATTAGGTACTTGCTTCACCACGACCTCAGAAGTCTCGACACATTCCGCAAAAATGGATAAATACTTGTGACAAGTAAGAATATAAATGTCATTTCTGGTCCCAGAATCTGTTACATACAGGAAACAGAGAAAATTTTTTTAGCGCATACCAGGGTTCGAACCGACGATCACTGCATTTAAAATAATACTCTCCGTTAATCACCTTGCCATACTCCACACTAAACATCGCTACTGAATAGCAAAAGTCAGGGGACAATTGTGACTGCTTTTACAACCTGTGACAGCTTTTACAGACACTGTGTCATTGATTGACATTTAATTGTAATAAACGCTACCGAGGGTGATGTGGCTTTGATAAATCCATTAAAAAACGCTCAGGTGCAGCGTTTTGAGAAGGAAAGCAGACTCCACCAGCAAACTGCGCATCGGAAGAGCTGTTATCGAGCATCAGCAGCAGCTCTGCGCAGCTGCAGTTTGCTGGAATCTGGAAACTGGCAGCTGGCAGCTGCTTGAACGAACCCTCGAGTGTCTACTGCTGCTGCTGCTGCTGCTGCTGCTGCTAGCTGCTGAGCACGCACTTAATGTGCACCGACCATTCCTTTAATACGTGATCTGTGGTGCACTGAATGAAGAGAACGATGATTAGCTGCAGACGAGTCTTCAGGGTAGTATCAAGAGAAGGATATTTTGTGTTATTTTATGACAATTTTTTCTTTTTTTAGAGTCTGAATTTGTTAGTCTCGCAGCTCCCTTGATACTACAACATGACACCCAAGGGTGTCGCGAGACCCAGATTGTAAAGCTCTGATCTTCTCAAACCTAAAATTTTGTAACATCTACAAAAACGGGGAACTGAAAACTTGGAAAATTTTAATCTGTTCATTTCACTGGATGTTGAGACCAGTCGCTGTATATTATACAGGGTGTGTCAAAAATGTATACACACTTTGAAGCATCATATAAAATTTATTTCCCGTTCTACAATGTTAAATTTCTGGAAATGGAAAGCTTAAAGTCCAATTTGAAAAAAAAAATTAATTTGAAAATGTGATTAATGTTCAAACTGGTGGCCTTCAGCGTCAACATTTGAGTACGAGTCAGCACTGATTCCTAACATCGTACCTAAGTGTCCAATGAGATTTCAACGCACACCGCTTCAATCTCATTCCAGGTTACGTGATTTACGTTTGTAGACTTCTTTTTCTGTGCCCCATAAGAAGAAATCCAGCGGCGTGAGGTGTGGAGAGCGTGCAGGAAAGTCTATTGGCCCCCTGCGTCCTATCCACGGGCCTGGCACTTTGTGATCCAGGTCTGCTCGTACGTCCATCTTGTTGCCTTTCTTCAGAAGGCGTAGCACACTACTAGCACTTATGTTACTCTCACGTACCACTTGCCTCGAAGATTTCCAAGGCAAACGCTGAGACAGTTCCGAGACCGCAGTTGTGGAATCATCACTGGTAGCTGTACGAGGTCGCCCTGATCGACCTTTATGCACATCACACACTGTTCTATGAATTTCGAATTTGTCTCGTAGACATGTAAATATTGTTAACCTTGAAGGTGGTTCTGTACCATACTCACTTCTCCACTGCCTTTGAATCACAGCTACATTCTCAAACTTCCAGTACCACATAATTATCTGCTTCCGGACTTCAGAGCTCAAACACATGTCAGCCATGTTGAAGTTACTTCCTTGCCACTGCTGCCACCTGTTGAAGAAATACAGCATTACTTTCTCACAGATATTTAACCTTGTAGAACAGGAAATAAATTTTTTATGGCAGTTCAAAGTGTGTATACATTTTTGACACACAGTTTTGTCATTTAGCCGTGTCCTAGGAGGTTGAGTAAAAAACCCTGCTTTCAACTCACATCGCACACACGGGAGCCCAGGATAAACTAACCTCCAGAATATTATTTCTCAGTGCCACGTTACCCAACAGGCTAAGTAGGATGCAGACTGTGGCGCCCAACTATTACGGGGCGTAATTTCTGAGTGGCGGACGAATTTCAATTGATGCAAAACTTCATAGGGCGAACTTTTGAGTGTTTTTATAGCATTATTTTTTCCGTATTTGTAAGAAACATCTTATTATCTGTCTTCTTAAACTCCAACTGCCACATAGATGAAAAAAGGGGTCCAAAAAATGGTATATCAAACAATACCAGGGAACTTCTTCAAATAATGAAGAAATTGTCGGTACAAATATATTTGAAAATATCGTGATTGTTTTAGGACTATTTCACTATGTCTGTGACTAATGCAAGAGCCAGACAATCTGTATGTGCAATGAAGTGTATAAAAATTATCTGAGATTAGGTATTAAACAGGACACATTGAATGCCGTATCTTTGTTATACACAGAAAACGACTTTTCAAAAGACTTTGAAGATACTGTTAAGAAGTTTGCCAAGGCTGAAGCAAGAAAACGAGATTCGTGTTACAACTCATCTTCTACCAGTAAACCTAAATCTTATTTTGACTTTCTTTCATTTTGTGATTAATTTTTTTTTATTTTTAAAATTTTTATTTTATTTATTTATTGCTGTAAATAAGACATTCTGATATACTTACCTTATTTTTCCAATTTATTGACCTAGGAACGTATGATGTCATATTGATAAGACAATATACACTCATTTATACATATAAACCAAATTTAATTTAGAATATTGTTAATAACTTCCTGGTTAAAAATAACAAAAAAGGTGCTAAAACATTTGACAGCTTAAGGCACACATACACCAAAGTCAGGCACTTATTTCTCAATGCATCTCAATACTAGAACTCCGTATTTAAATTAAAGTGTGCAAATGTTTGAACTGGTTGGGTCATGGACCTAGCACACTTCGCTTCAGAGTCGAGCACTGTATCCATTACACCACACTGTCCCATTAAGTGCCTGATTTGCAACAATATTATCTTTATACATACCAGACTATGTATGAATGTGAATTTCTGTTGAGCCAGATCTATTTCAATTAAATTTGCATTCAAACAACAAACTTCGTCAGTAACAGCACTGTGCAGTTTTCAACATTTTAGCTCCAGTAAAAGTAGTAACACACACAGAATAGTGGCTCTTTAACGTTATTCATGTTATGTGGCAATAACCAATATCATGGCCTCTGGGGCAATGACATTAGCCTGCTTCTATGCTGCTTACATGGCTGACACAAACAGTTTTCCAGTCCATGACAGGCAGGCAGTCATTTATGACAAGCTTTTTTAATTTTCTTTACTTTGAATAACTTCAATCTTCTTTTGTAGGTAGTGCAGGAACCAGGAGTAAGATATGAGTCAAATGAGGAAAATTTTATTTAATATAAATTTAAGATACTAGATACTGACTAATGAGGAAGATTACCAAAGGGAGAAGATATTTTGATATACATATTTTAAAGTATATAAATTTTATTTCTCAAGAGGATAATGAGGTATGTATCTTTCTTCATTGTCCACTTCACGTATTTTTGGTCAATCACGCTTCAAACACACACTCAATACAGGAGATATTTGTTAATTAATTATTTCTGCAGAATCTTTGTAATTCATTCCTTGCATCTTACACAAAATTTTCTGCATGAACAATTAGGTACCAAGTATATCCTTGATACATAGTGGACAGTACCTCTACAAATTGGACAACTTTCTTATTTCATACTAACACTAAACGCATTACATTGATTTCTTTAAATGTAAACAGAATACAAAATATGAGATGTGATAACACAATTGACAGACTAAATAACACTTATCAATTATGTATGTGGAACATGTGACTAACTTACAATAGGTTTCAGAAATTTCAGCAACCGTGTTATTAATGTATTCTGATTCATAAATTATCACAGCTATGCTACCTTTCTTAGCTTTAAGAACAAGGGCATCGTTATTTGTTAGTTTTTTATTAATAATGGTTGCATTAATTTCTAAAACCTAGACTGAATAATGTCAAACAATTTCATGATGTCTAATATCCTATCCATTGGTAAGAGCCTGAAATATTCGATAATGAGGTACTATAAAAAATCTGAAGAAAATTGCATTATGAAAACGTCCTAAACCAGTATTCCTGAAACAAAATACCAAAGAGCAATGAGATTTGTTTTATAATTTAGAACTAGTGTAGTAATTCTTAAAGTCACAAAACTAAGGACAATCATTAATTTTTATGACAACTATTAGTGTCACTTTCTATCTAATATTTCTCTTCTTAATTTACGAAGTAAGCTAGGCATTGTTACATTTCCTACATAATATAACTGTAGTTTTAGATAAAGCTTTAATATTCTTGATATTTGACAACCTTTCGCATACACAGATTTATAATCGATTGCTTTTTGTTATACCAAAATTTGATAATCTTTAATTACATTGTTAATGTAATATTTTAGAATTTCAATAATACATCCATTGTCACGATCAATGTATAAAGAAGTTTGCAGGAGCTCGCTCACGCTCAGTATTTGAACAACTTTTGACGCAATCAAGGCCCACTAGCAGGGGTTAAACATTTTCTTTGAAGTGATGATATTAATTACATAAACTTTCCATTTTCATTTATTTTTGAACTGAATATAGTTGTAGGATGTTGCACGTACGTTCTGGGAATATTACTACTTACACATACTGTATAAGAAATTCCTAAACGTTAGGTGTGTGTCATTTGGTTCACGTACCTTATTTATGCATACTGTAATCTTCTTTGACTGTATGAATAATTATTTTAGTCTTTGTGAAGTCAACTGAGAGAGAAATTTTATTTATTTTTGATATGCCAGAATGCTCAAAAACTGTGTAACCTATGTATGATCTGTGCACGTGTCTTTTCAAAACAATAAATGTAAAACCTCTCTGGTGCAACAAACATGGTAAACATGTTCGGAGATTAATAAAGAATAAATTTTGAATATTTACAAAAGACGAACGCATCTGAATTTCAGTATTAACTACTTTCGTATTAGGTTATTTTGTAAGGTCTCTGTGTTTCTTTTGCTTGTTATTACTCCGGTTGCTACGGTTTTATTTACGAAGCTCATTTTTATTTGTAGTTCAGTGTTGCTACTTGAGTCGATATGCTATCATTTTCTCATTTCGAGATAATGTGGGTAGCTGTGGATCGTATAAAATGGAGTGCCAACCGGAGAAATGAGAACATTTCCGACACATTCCTGTATTTTAGGCCCATATAAGGGTTACAGTAGCGGAACTACGCAGAAACATTTGCGCTGTTAGATACTGCCATAGGGCAGAGTAAGATCCTTTTCAACTCAGTAACTCTCGATTTTCAGGACTTGATGAAGATCATTTGAACGCATTAAACCGCAGTGGTCAACGCCGTGTATTCTAAAACCGTGAGATGTGGTGAACTGCGATAATACCACCTTACTGCAACATTAAAAATAATCACAAAAATCAGCTCTTCACCAATTTTCTTTATGAACAACGTGGCCCACTCCTATCCTGTAATCTCACTTGTAGCGAGATAGGATTTCTTTTTGTTAACATATAGAAAAGAAAGCAATAGTCGAGCCCAAAGAAAGGAGGAACTATCCGTACTAGAACCTGCGCGCATCTACAAAACAATGTTATGCATCTGATGCAATTGCGACGATGTGGAGAACTACGAATCGCTTCTCCGAGGTTCAGCCACCACCTCTGCCACTTAGGCCTCTTGTAAAAAACTGATACGATTTGCAGACGCAGTCGAAGAGCGACAACCTGGAACAGAGCACCTAAAAACACAGGCTGGCGCATTCGCCATTTTCATTCCGTGCGAATGCTAAACACAGCACGCAGCTTATACAAACAGTGTTGTTTTGTTCAAGTTTAGTGAAATATTTTGGAAGTGCCGGCATATAGCCTTAGATCGTGCTACTTTGAGCTTGCATTACGCTCTTGTTTACATAGATATGTGGATTAGACACAAAAATCTCGCATTTTGTTTACTTATCTTTTCTATCCAAATAAAGAAAAAAGCGCAAGAAACATTTTTCTGTGATAAAAATCGCGTACTACGTTTAATTCTGCCGAAACTGATCATGTAGATAAAAGTTTTAGGCGATATTGGCTTGTATTTGAATGATGACTGTCAATATGCGAGGTTTGTTTGCCGTCCTGCAGTAAGTGCTTGTTGTTCACTGTGACAAATACATCACATCTGATTGTCGTACTCACATTGCTGAATGTACTTCTATTACGCTGTTGAGAAAGTTTCAGAACGTATTACAAACACTAAAACGAAAAAGAATATTAGTGCACAGGATTAAAGTTTACGGTCGTAGAGGCACACGGTGCCGAAGTTGGCAACAATCGTTGAATGTTATTGGAAAACCTAATCGTACAGAATGAGTGGAATAATCTTTTGTGTTGACAATCAAATAATTCTGTCCCTTCTCTAGGTTGACAGGCTGTTATATGTAACAGTACCCTTGTCATGTCAGTAATTTAATATTCCTTGTAAAGCAAACATTTCGTTGCCAACATTAGCACACTACGCCGCCGCAGCCGTAAGTAAAATTTACACAGTATTCTTTGTCAGTTTGTTATAGTCTCTTAGAGATAAGCGTCAATATTGGCATTTAAGGACACACATATTGTGCTCTAAAAACAGTATGTTCTGTGATGTTTTGCTGTGTTATGATATTTTGCGACTGCTAACTCCCTAGAGGCAGCTTCCCTGTTAAGAGGTAGTTCTTTCGAAAGAGCTAAACAAAAACTTACGTTAGAATATCACAGACGATTTTTACTACTAAATATTGTTTCAAGTTATAATAATAAATATTTATTTACAATACGTAACTGTAGACTGTCAGGGTCCCCAGTTTTTCGGCCGATAGATAATGAGCCATTTCTTCTCTCAGAATCTCTCGAGAAACTAAACATTCTGTAGGCACCTCTGCAATGATCGTATCAGTTTATGGCAACACATGCGCCCATAATGTCGTACTAAAGTGAAGTGACACGAATCCTATAGCATCACAGTATGTTTAGGTTAAGAGCTACCGGAATGAAAATGGCGGATGTGTCAGCTCGTACTTATAGGAGCCTTAACACGTTCGCTGCCGTTCACGCTCTGGCGCGATGATGCTAGATGCCACTTTACGCTCTGGCGCGTGATCGTATTTTGACAGTATCTTTACATAGTTTTGAGCCACTGAATGTTTTGGTTTTAGTTTTCAGTTTTTTATATGGTTTTTATTTGCATTTGTATTTTTGTGACAACAAGTGAACAATATAAACAGTACATACAAGGTATTTCATGAAACATATGCTTATTTCTATATCATCAGTATGAATAATATCAAAAATAAGTATTTTTATAAACTGGTAACTAATCGAAATAAAATTAAAATAATCAATAGCTTGCTTGCTTGTTTACATAGGAATCCAATAAATCTACCATGACATCATGAGAAGCGTGTGTCGCTCGTAGCCGGTAATGCAAACGCGGAAATCTAGAACCACGTACGTGTGCATATCACTTATACTCTTCTCTGAGTGCCTACCAGAGTATACATCTTTATTAGACGATGCCAGTTTACAACAACCCATAACAGGATGCTAGGTCGCAGCACGCGCCACAGCGTGAGCGGCACCTCACTCAAGTAACGTTTACACGCGCCAGAGCGTGAACGGCAGCGAACGTGTTAACCTGGAACACCGCGTGAAGTCATGCTACTCTACGATATCGATCGTTTTCATACTATGAAACTGACAAAAAAGACTAAACTCTAGTTAGGTTGGTATCTAAGTCCGTACCTACCTTGCCGCGGCAGAATAGCTGTGCGAACGGCCGTCGAGGTTCGAGTTCTCCCTCAGTCATGGGTGTGTGTGTTTTCGTAGGATGAGTTAGTGTAAGTAGTTTGTAAGTTTAGGGACCGATGACCACTGCAGCTAGGTCCCACAACTTTAGATTCGAATTTGGCACCCACTTAATTCACGTCAGGCCGCGCGCTAAGATTTACATCTTTTCATTTCCCAGTCAAACAGCCTTCAAAGATCTTTCTTTCTGGATGAAAATGCGCTCCGCACATGGTTCGGCGGGTGTTCCACCTTAAAGTCACGTGATTTCCACAGTCGCATAATAAAACTTACCCCAGTGTTGCCAAACTGCTGTATGTACTGACGGAGAATGTATTACTGATAACTGAAGTCTCTGTTATGTGTATCTGTTGTGATTATTAAACTTATAAGAGAAACGCAATGAATTTATGTAGCGCCATAATATCTTGTATGTAACAATGTATTTGTTTTGTTCTACTCATCTTTTATTCTCTTGAAACTAGTTTTCGACTTATTAGGCCATCATCAGGAAACAACTGACTAGCATCGACAAGACACGCTAGTTATTGGTTTTCGAACATTTTACTCTTAGATCTTAGGTTAAGGCATACGTTGAGAAGTATATACTTTCCTCTGACGTTACGACGCTAGTCGGTTGTTTACTGATGATGGCCTAACAAGCCGAAAACTGGTTTGAAGTGAATAAAATATGGGTAGAGCAAAATAGTTTGTTTTAACCTGAAAAATGGAATTGTTCTACCAAGAAGCAATGGAAGAATCCACACAAAGAAAAGATAGTATTTGACCATCAATTGAGTTATCGCAACCTGCGAGATGAATCATTTGGGAAGTAGATGCTCAGCAAAATGCAAGTTTTACCTATAAATCAGTGAACTGTAGCTTCTTACAGAACAGACGCTCCCTGTCAAATAGGACATTTATTTCTGGAGAAGCCATGAACTTCTAATTCGATACATCGACGGCAATAAAGCTTTAATGGACCCGCACTGACGTACAGCCTGTCAGAACCCCAGTAAAAATAGAAACAAATGTGCTACAAGAACAGGAGGGGACAGTGGGTGATAAAAGTTCGTTCACGACAAACAATACGCCAGCTTGAAAATTACTGTCGGACGGACTGATTAATATCTGTCTTCACTCACTCGAAGCAAACTGGCCTTGCACCTATATAGGAGCGCCCGTACAGCTAGAGTGCGAAAATAATTTAAAGGTAGGCGAACAGTGATTTCAGACTTACACACTACAGAATACCTATTACAGGGAGAAGACGAGTGTCGAGCGAGATTGTGGTTTCTAGACAGGGAATGTCTTCTCCTGAACTAAGGCTAGAGTCACTATCCATAAAACAGACCAGCTATTATGTAAACTACAGAAAACTGGATCAGGAAGGCAACGTACGGACGGTTGGATGACAGCGTGCAGCGACTACTACATAAACGTTTACTATCTGAGGAGGAAAAAAGACAATTGTGATTCAAATCACACAGCATTAAATCATTGTGGATGATGGAGAAAATAACAGCAAATTATTTCTTCGTGACTTTAAGGAGTTCTGTAGACCATGTTGGTGAAATTCATGTAGAAACTTCCGGTAACGACCTTGGTTTGCCTCCACACAATTTGGAGTGCTTCAAGTTTAGTTGCCTGTCATCTTGGTTTCTCATTGACTCATTTACAGTTTTCCATATTAGTTTTGGTTTCGTTCAAAACAGTTGGTGGATTCATCGCACCGTGTTTATGATTACGATTATTTCTACATATACATAAATGAAAGGAGAGTGCGAGTATTAATTGAGGACAAGTTAGATGAACATCAGTGTGGGTTTAGGCCTCTTAGAGGCTGTCAGGACCAGATCTTTAGCTTACGGCAGGTAATGGAAAAGTGCTATGAATGGAACAGGGAATTTTATCTATGTTTCATAGATCTGGAAAAGGCTTATGACCGTGTTCCTAGGGGGAAGCTACTGTCAGTTCTTCAAGATTGTGGTATAGGAGGCAAACTTTTGCAGGCAACAGTTGGAGTAGATGGCGAATTAAGCTCGTGGTTCAGGGTAGTTTCAGGGGTAAGGCAAGGCTGTAACCTGTCACCACTGTTCATACTATTCATACTATTCATGGATCATATGTTGAAAACAGTAGACTGGCAGGGCGGGATTAAAATAGGTCAAAACAAAGTAAGCAGTCTCGCATATGCGGATGACTTAGTTGTATTGGCCGAGTCGATTGAAAGCTTGCAAACTAATATTTCAGAGCTCGATCAGAGGTGCAAGGATTATCATATGAAGATCAGCATCTCCAAAACGAAAGTAGTGTCTGTGGGAAAGAGATTTAAACAGATTGAGTGCCAAATAGGAGGAACAAAGTTAAAACAGGTAGACAGTTTCAAGTACCTGGGATGTATTTTCTCACAGGATGTCAACATAGCGAAAGAACTGGAATCGAGGTGCAGCAAAGCTAACACTGAGTGCTCAGCTAAGATCTACTCTCTTCTGCAAGAAGGAAGTCAGTACCAAGACTAAGTTAGCAGTGCACCGCTCTATCTTTCGACCAACTCTGTTGTATGGTAGTGAAAGTTGGGTAGATACAGGTTACCTTATTCATAAGGTAGAGGTTACAGATATGAAAGTAGCAAGAATGATTGCAGGTACTAATAGATGGGAACAATGGCAGGAGGGTGTCCATAACGAGGAAATCAAAGAAAAACTTGGAATGAACGCCATAGATGAAGCAGTTAGAGCGAACAGACTGAGATGGTGGGGCCTTGTTACACGCATGGGAGAAGCAAGTTTACCTAGGAGACTCATGAGCTCGGCAGCGGAGGGTAAGAGGAGTCGAGGTAGACCAAGAAGATGTTCAAATGTTTGTATAGTCTATGGGACTTAACTACGGGGTCATCAGTCCCTAAACTTACAAACTACTTATGAACTACTTACGAACTAGGACGGCACAAATATCCATGCCCGAGCAGACCGTGACTGGAGCGCCTCAATCCCGTCGGCCACCGCGGCCGGCGACCAAGAAGAAAGTACTTAGATTCGGTGCAGAATGATTTTGAAGTAAAAGGCATAACATCAGACGAGGCATCAACATTAGCATTGAATAGGGGATCATGGAGTAATTTTATTAGACGTACATTGCTCCAGACTGAACGCTGAAAGACATAATCAGTCTCTAATGAAGATGATGATGATGATGATGATGATGATACATAAATGTCTACATATATATATAAATACTCTGCTAATCATAATGAAATGCATGTCAGAGGGTTCATCAAACCGCTTATTAACATATGTATTGTATAGTTCGACACTAATAGCGCACAGTGAAAAAGGAACACCCGATATGATTTCTATATGATTTCTGTTATTTTATTATGATGATCATGTCTCCCTATGAGGATGGGTGGTAATGAAATATGTTTACATTCGGAAGAGAAAGTTGATGAAAGAATTTTGTCAAATCCCGTCGCAACGAATTACGCCTTTCTTTTAATAATTTCCACCCGAACTCGCGCCTCATTTCCGTGACACTCTCCCCTATACCGGCATAATACAGAACGAGCTGTCCTCTGAACTTTCTCTATATCCTCCGTCAACCCCACCTGGTGTGGATCCCACAATGCGCAGCAGTACTCCAAAATAGGAGGCACAAGTGTAGCGTAGGCAGTTTCTTTAGTAGAACAGTTGCATCTTCTAAGCGTTCTACCGACGATACGTAGCCTTTGGATCGCCTACCCTACATTATTTTATGTATGTTCTTCACAACTTAAGTTGTTTATGATTATTATTCCTAGGTGTTTTTTTCTTGTTTTGGGGGAGGGGGTTTTGGGCGCAAAACTACAGAGGTCATAAGCGCCCATGGCCGTGCTTAGTAAGAACAAGAACTAAGAGAAGGCAGAGATAAAAAAAAAGCGATACAATTACGCTACAAAAAAGTAAAGAAACAAGGATACGACGACAGAATTCCTCAAGCGAAGGATTTTAAACTTCTTTCGCCATATTGGTACGATGTAAAAAAAGTAAAACGCGGTCAACAAAACGCGTGTCATCCGCTAACACGGGAGACAGTTCTGACCATAAAGACAGACTGTCGTACGCGATTAAAAAACGGGCACTGGACCAGAAGGTGGCGATAGCCAACGGTTCGGGAGTCGGCAGCGGTGGCCAAGCGGTCTGCGGCGCGCCAGTACGGTCTGCAGTGCCACTACGGTCGGAGGTTCGAATCGCCCCTCGGCCATGGATGTTTGTGCCGTCTTTAGTATAAGCTAGTTCATAAGCAGTTTGTAAGTTTAGGGACTGATGACCCCGTAGTTAAGTCCCATTAAGCTCTACAAACATTTTCGACGGTTCGGGACAGTAATCACAAATAATGTTCAAATGTTTGTATAGTCTATGGGACTTAACTACGGGGCCATTAGTCCCTTAACTTACAAACTACTTATGAACTAACACTTAGGACGGCACAAATATCCATGCCCGAGGGGGTATTCGAACCCCCGACTGTAGTGGCCGTGCAGACCGCGACTGGAGCGCCTCACTCCCCTCGGCCACCGCGGCCGGCCAGTAATCACACAGTGGAGCAGGGTCACCACTAAACACTAACTGCCAATCCCGTCAATTGACGGGATACAAAAATTTCCGTAGACTGCCGATCCCGTCAATTGAAGGAATTCGATTTTTCATGTTTGTAAATACGAAATCCCGTCCATTGACGGTCTGAGCATCTCTTCATTGTTCCGCAAGGGGTAGGTAGAATGTTAGAAAAGGAGAAGACAGGTCTTGTTCGAACTGTAATGAAAAACCGGAAGTGAATGCCTTAGGCTTTGAAATCACCCAACATACAAATAAGGGAATAGATATTCCGGAGAAGAGAAAATCTTGGCTGTGTGCTGGAATGACAAAAGATATGTATATATGCTAAGTACAAGACACAGGGCAGAAATGATATAATTGTGAAGATGATGTAAACAAAAAAACAAAAACCTGCTTGTGTTGTGGAGTACAACAAAAAGAAGTTCGGAGTTGATCTGTCCGATCAAAGGATGTCATACAGGGCTTTCGAACATAGAACAGTGAAATTGTGGAAGAAACTTGCATTTCACTGTCTCCTTATGGTGCCTGGTATATGCATGTATTCTCCATAAGAAAATAAAAGCTGAGGAGATGCCTCTATCCAAGTTCATAAAGGTGTTGTGAGCATAATTGCCAATGTGTGAAGACGGTACTCCCAAACCAACTTCCGATAGAGGCCACCTGAGAAGGTTATCTGCAGGAAAGCATTTTCTAGAAAAAATTACACCTCCCACAAGTAGAATTCAAAGAATGTGCAAAGTATGCTCAGCCAGAGGAAAAAAGCAAACCGGAAAGGCAGTAAGAAAAGACATCATACCAGTGCAAAGAGTGCAAAATCGCAATGTGCAAAGAACCATGTTTTACATTGTATTATACGAAATAAAAAATAAAAAAATTTACACTGTGTGAAAATAATTATATATATATATGTGTGTGTGTGTGTGTGTGTGTGTGTGTGTGTGTGTGTAATAAGTGTTTTTATCAGTGATTATTATTGAAAGTGGAATAAAAGCTTTTCTACTACAAGCATGATGTAAAAACTTTATGATTTCCGTTAAACTTTTTTTATTTTTCCCAAAAAATGACATTGTTTGAAATATGTGGAAAAGGAAGTAAACAATCAAAGAAAACATCCAAAACTAAGTAGGTAATCAGGAAGAAGTCCAAGGCTTTCAGAAAAGGTTATTACCACATTTAAATGTTGTCTAGTTTTTCTAATACAAAATACTAAATATCGCTAAAAACACCTGGCATTCTTAGAAATGGCAAAGTTTACAGGTCCGGCGGTCAAAGTGTTAATAAATGGCGGTGGCTGAACCGACAGTGGGCTATGCGCAGCCGGGTGAGAATGACCACCTCGCGGCGAGAAGACCGAGAGGAGGTCGACCAGGCAACAGGGCAAGTTTATTTCCTTGAAAGGAGGACCAATGTGCATGCCAAAGTGAGACCACATGTCCAGAAAAGATGGCACGAAGGTCAGCTGAAGGGACAGAATACGTAGCAGGACGAAGGAGGAGGGATGCACTCTTTGCGACAGTGTCGACGGCCTCATTCCCTGACACACCACCACAGAATAGGGAGCACACAGAAGGGAAAGCTGGAGGCGGCGCCTTTGATCTGTGTTACCAAGCGTTGTGCTCGACGCCATATTGAAAAGCAGTAAACGCGGAACTATAGCCACTTAGTACTTTGGCTGGAAATGGACTTTTTACGAACTGCAGCTAATCTCACCGACTTTTACGAAAGGAAACGGCTTTTCATTATGCTCTTATCTATTATGTGCCCTCTTCTTGCACATAATTGTAATCCAACGAAAAAATAGGCCTAAATTTTAATAAAACTACTAAAATGTACGGTGGAATCGCTGATCGTTTCATTTGGTGCTTACCTATAGAAAAATCCCAAATAACGCGGAGATATATTTGGGAAATTAGTTATAAACAAGAAAGTGACTTTACAACTGCCAGGTTTTATTTGACACGAATAAATTCACACAAAATATTGAGTCAGACTTTGCAGTACAACGTGATTACACAGAACTAATGACGTCTGGGCAAATATGAAAGTTGTATTTGCTTTAGGAGTATCATTTTACTGATCGGAGAAGGGCATATAGAGGAATCTGTCAACCACAGAGCAGGAACAGCATAAAATAATTATTCCCCTTAATCTATTTGTTGGAGTATCCGAAGAACATTCGTAGCCATCATTAGCACACTACGCCTCCAATGCCGTAAGTAAAATTTTACCTGCCTACTTACGCACTATTCTTTGTCATTCATTTTATATTATTCCCTGCAACGTTAAACTTATAAAATATAAATGTACTTCAACATATCGATGCTGTTGAACTGCTGCAGCAACAGCAACAGCGAGAGTTATCGTCAAGAAAAGAAGCAAGGCTACTTTTAATAATTATGCACACATTGCTCTCATTCAAAACTGATAACATTTAACTTTCACTACACATATAGCGACGTTCACTTACTGCTCAGCATATTTTGGAAAGGAGAAAAAACGTATATCCTTATTTGTATTGGAATTATTGCGGCAATTAGGTGCTGAACACCATCGGCCGCCTTTTCTTTTATGGCTGCTCATAAAAACGGAACAGCTCCAACTACTGACAGTTCTTTCTTTTCACTGCACTGTACCAAATACTTTTTTACTTTTATGCGATTCAGGCAGTTAAAACACAATTAACAAAGACGGCACATTACCACGCCACAGAGTAGGGAGTGAACACACGTTTACTGCTTTTCAAGATGGCCGATTCCGCGCATGCGCACTAAATTTTGGACGACAGACTGCAGCGGGAGTTTCCTTTCTGTATAATTCTGTGACACCACCATGACCCGTGACCCAAAAGAACAGAATAGTGGCGCCATTGGCAGTAAGTGGGTGAAGGCACTGTTGTAGAGTTGGCTACGGTTTCATGGTTTCGAAACCAGGTTTCGATATACACAACGGTTTCAGTGTTTCAAAACGGGCATGTTTCACGATTTCGATACCACGCGGTTTCATTCCGTTCTGTTTCGGATGACACTCGCGGTCGAGTGTCGATACACTGAAACCGTTTCTTCCTGTCGGTTTCACGGTTTCGTGTCGGTTTCACGATTTCATGTCGGTTTCACGATTTCATGTCGGTTTCACAACACCGGTGTTTCAAACCACTAATGCAGAAAGGCCGAACAGATTAATGGTATCGAAATGTGGTGTTTCATTTTACTGAAGCTCCACACAGATACATATATAACTTACTAGTATATAAACCGTTTAGAGAGTGTCAAATAGTAGTTGACACTCGTGCGTCTGCAGCTTATGATTACTGAAATCAAGATTCGTTTCAAAGAGACTGCTGTATTCCAAAATGACAATGTCTGCTTTATAAATGTAAAAGAACAATAAAACAACGTTCACTATTTGCATTGAAATAAGTTAAATTCTAGGTTTATCTACCATATTAAAAATACACGAGTGAAACTACATTTTTTAAAATAACATACAACATGAAGCCTGAAATTACGTTTTTTTATACTAACAAGAGTTGATCGCATATTTAATCTCGTGTTAAAGAGAGTCTCTTACGAGCGAAAACGAAGTTACCTCCTGTCGTTACAATTTTTCGAGAGTCATGTTAAAGGAATTGCGGCGGTGGTGTAACGGTCAAGACGTACAAATGGTGAACTTGCCTCTTATTTTACTATTTTTTAAATTCCATAGCATTATTTTTGATTATTTAGTGTGCCCTTTATTCCCTCTAATTTATTTAGTATGTATAGAAAGTAGCATTTATGATCCATCACTGTAATATGCGTACCGTATTGCAGTTTGTGAGTTCCTAACGGGGTAAACTTTTTACCTACCATAACGGCGGCCTAGTGTGACTATGTTGGCAATATCAACAACACGAGAGAAAATCTTTATCAACATGTTTCGTACAGACCAAGAAGTAAATACATACTCTATGGTTGACAAGTTGTTGTATGTACCCTTGTCCACATAGTGAAAAATATTGCCCTCCTAGAACGAAGATTTCATGACAAAACATACATTGCTTCACGGTTTCATGGTTTCGAAACAGTGTTTCGAAACCGTCAGAAGTTTCAGTTTTCCCATCTCTACACTGTTGGATTCGTTACACTCTGGGGTGGATGGAATTATAACACGCATAGGTTCTAGAGTGCACTCAGGGACACACATGACACATATGTACTCTGTGCGGTCTGATAGATAGCGAAGAGCTCCGCCGTAAAGATCGAGCAGTAGTCAGAGGGAGGGACGACACAGGAAAGAAAAGTCACCATGCACAAACGCACTCCAGACACCATGGTCAGTCTTGGAACCATCAGTATAGATGACACTGCCTGCAGGCTGTGAGCGAAGAGCAACAAATTGATGCGGTACATGAGGTCAGCGGTAGAGTCTTTGGAAAGTGAATGGAGGTCACGGTTGACAAGGACCTTGGGACAGAGCCATGGCGGGGAAGAGCTTGTTCCCGCCGGGAGTGTGGCAGGGAGCGTAAAGTCAAGATACCGAAGAAGTTTGCGAAAACGGACTCCGAAGGAGTATTAGGGAAGAAGGACTCGCTGCATACAGACGATCAAGTGAACCATCAAAAAAAGCTTCATAGCATGGGTGGCCACGCATGGATGACAACCGACGCGCCTAACGGACAGCGGCATTTCAGCAGATTCAGGCACTTAAAAGTGATTTGCAGAGTATCCCATGTAGATGTAGATAAATGCTGGTAGATAACAAATAAGTGGTAGATAAATATGTGGTTCTATTAACACTAACTAAAATAAACTTGGTTTCCCATGGCAACATACACTAATACACCACGTGGGGTTGTCGGAGGATATAGAGAAACTTCAGAGGACAGCTCGTTTTGATTTATTCCGGTATAGGGGGAGGGGGGGGGGAGAGAGTCACGGAATGAGGCGCGAGTTCGGGTAGAAATTATTAAAAGAAAGGCGTAATTCGTTGCGGCGAGATTTATCTGACAATTCTTATGTGAATGTGTTCGGTTACATAATATAACAAATTATTGTTATGGCATTATGACGATTCTTATTATATTATGGTGTTATTGCCAAGTCATATTATAGAAATGAAGATGTATACTTTTCATATAGTCACTACAAATGTTGGCAGATAACTAATTAGATAAAAAATTATGACCGTGTTAAATAGGTGGTTCCATGAACACTAACTAAAATAACCGACTTGGTGCCTCCGGGAGTAGCCGAGCGGTCTGGAGCGCCAAGTTATGGATCTCGCGTCGGAGGTTCGAATCCTCCCTCGGGCATGGATGTCTGTGTTGTCTTTAGTATAAGTTCATAAGTAGTTTGTAAGCTTAGGGACTGATGACCCCGCAGTTAAATCACGACTTTTTATGGTGGAAGGAATTCGTCGCGAGACTTGCATTTTTGTACATTTTATGTTTTTGATGGGATTAAATATTTTCAGTGCATTTACTTTCATAATTTGAAAAGATGGGCGCTCCAGATGCTCTCCCAATATTTTCGCAGGATATCCCCAAAATATATACTTGTATGGAAAAACCAGGTTATTCCCGATGGCTTACACATCAGATGGCTTCGTTCCTGACGAAACCGCCGCTCATGAATAATGTAAGTACACTATATACTTGTATTTGTATTGAGACAGTAGTTAATGACGTAACACACAGTAGCTAATGACGTAACACATGCCGTAACTCTCGCCGGAACAGTAATCGCACGTTAGATATATCGATAGGTGCGCAGCTATTTCGATGGAAAGCTTTGTTGTAAATTACTCACAAAATTACCAAACCAGTTAACCGCTTTAATCTCGAAGCTAAAAACATATTCCATATATTCTCGTATCTCATTATGTGAAATTCATGTTAAATTTTGCCTTCTGTCCCTGCGTATAGTGTTTATAATTGATGTTGATTGCCCGAATTCACGTGACGTTGACATTAACCAGCCGCGTGACAACGCATATGTCTGGGAATGAAATCTTCATTTTACGAGGGCAATTACTTTTACTGAGGGGCAGGGTACATACAAGAACCTGTCCTTCGTGGAGCAGGAACAACATTATTTATTTACGTCATGGTTGTACGAAAAACTAATCAAGTCTTTCTATGTGGTTCGGATTTATAATTTACAACTTGACAAATATTTTAAATCTACTTTTGATGCTGCCAACTTAATAGTGCGAGGCCGCCGGGAAGGAAAGTAAAACTTTATCTGAAATTGACTTGCTTTGGGCAGGCGAAGTGTGCGTTGCCAACCTATGAGCGATACGAAAGCGCGGTCGAGTAGCCGAGCGGTCTAAAGCGTCTCGCTGCGCAGCGCGCGGTTGCTAGCCGTGGGAGGTTCGAGTCCTCCCTGGGGCATGGGTGTGTGTGTGTGTTGTCCTTAGGTTAGTTTACCTAGGTTTAAGTAGTTTGTAAGCTACGGACTGGTGACCACGCAGTTTGGTCCGATAGATTTACAAACATTTGAACTTTTTGAACAGAGAAAGTAAGGGAAAAATCTGGTAACATTCGCTAACGTGCTGTAACACATTTATAGCTTCCGGTTTCGTAATGACGTGTTACGTCACCAGCCAATAACGGAGCGTTTTCGGCCACGTGATCTAACATTGCAATTTAATGATTTTTTAAGCTTTAATTACATAAAATTAAGAGATGTTTTGTACGAATAATGTTCGAAAGTACACTATTTATATGTTATAATCAGTCATAATAACAATTGAACCATATTTTAACTTAGGAAAATAGTCTATGGTGCATTGCGCTCGGATCTCAGTGTTATGGCGTACGCAGAGGTGCCAATTTTGGAACAAAATGTATTACACTGTATTGTGTTCATATTAGTTCTTTCACCGCCTATAAACGCGGCTCTCCGAGTCGACGAATCTTTAAGGGAACCTGGATGAGAAAATAACTAAAAAATCGAAAAAAATTGTTTGCCTCCATCTGAAAGACAAACTTTTCCCGTTTCCAAAGATGTATGTGTTATTTCCTTTTAGGTAGTTGTTATAGTTTTAAGCGGTCTTTGAACAAATGTCTACACTCTGGCCACGCTGATGCTTCAGGCAAAGAATATCACCATTAACATCCCATGCCGGCCACAGTCAGGGAAACAAAGGCAATACACAGCTGGACCTTGGAGATAATAAATTACTTAGCAAATGTCTACATGGCCGTACACAAAATCCTAAAGAGTGTTTCAACAGCTGCGTGTCGTGTGGCAGCGAGTAGCAAAACTAGTGTGCGTTGGATGGACAGTTCTCAAAATAGGTGTCATGGATGCTGTTAGCTGTTTCAGTAATGGTGTAATTAGCAGGACCAAAGAATTGGGCAAACTTGGCATTGAAACAGGAAATATGATAGCTGTCCTGACTGCCACAGATTGTGAGAGACTAGTTGAAGCTGAAAAGAAGGAAGGAAGCTTAGGGTTTAACGTCCCGTCGACAGCGTGGTCATTAGAGACCGAGCTTACGCCCGGATGTTTGGGGAAGGATGCGGGAGGAAAAATTGGCCGTGTCCTTTGAAAGGAACCATCCCGGAATTTGCCTGAAGTGATATACGGAAATCACGGACAACCTGAATCTGGATGGCCGTAGATGGATTTGAACCACCATCCTCCCGAATGCGAGTCCAGTGTCTTACGACTGCGCCACCTCGCTCGGCAGGTTGAAGCTGAAAGGGCTGCGGAAGCCATCACTAGAGTCCAGAGTAAGGGAAAGAACCCTGAGAAAGTCTGCCGATGATAAAGAAGCAGCTGGCCAGAAAGAGTATGTCACTGGAATGTAATGAAAGGGGCATACGGTGAGTCAAAAACACCGTGAACATTCTTTTCTTATTTTCTCGAAACTACATTTTCATAACTTTAGGTACATTTATCTTCATAATGGTTTTAGTTATGTTTACCAAATTTCTCCCAATTGAAGAATGGGGAAGTATCTTTGTATTATGCTTAATACATTGCAGAAACGATCTATATCAGTCTGTATATAATTTTAACGGTAATTTTTGGACAAATTAGTAATGAAGTGTAATAAGGGATTTTCTATTTCCTCAGGTATACTCAAAACTATAAAACAAGAGGCATAGTGTGTCCCTACGAAGGTTAACAGCAGCCTGCCATAGTCTAAATGCTATTATGCTGACGATGCACCAGAAAATGGTTCCAGAAAGCGAACGTGATTTATAAAAACATATTGTTGTTGTGGTCTTCAGTCCGCAGACTAGTTTGATGCAGGACTCCACGCTACCCTGTCCTGTGCAAGCGTCTTTAACCGAGAATACGTTCGGCAACATACATCTTTTTGAATCTGTTTACTGTATTCGTCACTCGGTCACCCTCTTCGATTTTTACCCTACACACTTCCTTCTAATGCTACGTTGACAATTCCTTATAGTCTTAGAATGTGTCCCACCAATCTATCCCTTCTCTTAGTCAAGATATGCCAGAAACTCCTTTTCTCCCCAATTCTGTTAAGCACCTCCTCATTAGGTACTTTATCTACCTATCATTCGTCTGTAGCACCACATTTCAAAAGCATTCATCATGTTTTTGTCTGAACTCCTTAACGTCCACGTTTCACTACCATACACAATGCTACACTCCAGAAAAATGTTTTCAGAAAGGATTTCATAACATTTAAATTAACATTGGATATTAACAAACTTCGCTTATTTAGAAACGCTATTTTTCTCATAGCCATTCTACATTTTATATCTTCTCTACTTCGGCCATCAGAAGTTATATTGCTACCTAAATAACAAAACTCATCTACTAGTTTTATCGTCTAATTACCTAATCTGATTCCTTCAGCATTGCCTGATTTTCTGACATTACATTCAATTACCCTCGTTTTACTCTTGTTAATGTTCATCTTATATCTTCCTTTCAAAACACTTTCTTGATTACGTCCTCCTGAGTAGTCCCCGCCCGGAGATCCGAATGGGGGACTACTTTACCTCCGAAACAATCATATGTACCTACAGTAGAGCTGCATGTCCTCGGGAAAAGTAACGACTGTAGTTTCCCCAAGCTTCCAGTCATTCACACTAACTGCATGGCAAAGCCACATTAGCTGTTGTTAAAGGCCAGCTCAGTCAATCATCCAGACTGTTGCCCCTGTAACTACTGAAAAGGCTGATGCCCCTCCTCAGGAACCACACGTTTGTCTGGCCTTTCCACAGATATCCTTCCGTTTTGGTTGCACCTACATATGTTGTTTTTGTTGTTGTCTTCAGTCCGGAGACTGGTTTGATGCAGCTCTCCACAATACCCTATCCTGAGCAAGCCTCTTCATCTCCACATAAGAACGGAAACCTACATCTGCCTGAATCTGTTTACTGTATCCATCTCTTGGTCTTCCTCTGCGGTTTTTACCCCACACATTTCCCTCCAACGCTAAATTCACAATTCATTGATGTCTAAGAATGTGTCCTACCAATCTATGCCTTCTTTTAGTCAAGGTATGCGAGAAATTTCTCCACAATTCTGTTCAGTACCACCTCATTAGTTACGCGATCCACCCACCTAATCTTCAGCATTCTTCTGTAGCACCGTATTTCAAAAGCCTCAATCCTCTTCCTGTCCGCACTGTTTATCGTCCATGTCTCACTCCCCTACAAGGCAGCACTCCATACAAATGCCTTCAGAAAGGAATTCCTTAGGCTTAAATCAATATTCGATGTTAAAAAATTTCTTTTTCAAGAACGCTTTTCTACCCATGGCCATTCTGCATTTTATATCCTCTGTACTGCGACCATCATTTGTTATTTTACTGCCCAAGTAACAAAACTCATCTACCTCCTTTGTTGCTTCGTTTGCCAATCTAATTCCTTAAGCATCACCTGATTTTCTTACACTGCACTCCATTACCCTAGTTTTTCTCTTGTTAATGTTCATCTTACATGCACCTTTCAGCACACTGTCCATTCCGTTCAATTGCTCTTCCAGGTCCTTTGCTGTATCTGACAATTACTATATCGTCGGCAAAACGCAATGTTTTTAATTCTTCACCCTGAACTTTAATTCCTTCTTCAAATTTCTCCTTGCTTTCCTTTATAGCTTGCTCAATGTACAAATTGAATAACAGTGGAGAAAGACTACAACCCTGTCTTACTCCCTTTCCAACCACTGCATCCCTTTCATGCCCTTCAACTCTGACAACCGCTGTCTGGTTTCTGTACAAGTTGTAAATAACCTTACGCTCACTATATTTTACTCCTGCTTGCTTCAGAACTTTAAAGAGTTTATTGCAATCAACATTGTCAAAAGCTACATATATAGGCAAATACTGTAATCCTTAAACTATAACATTTGTTTCAATAAATTTCCTATTACAACTAGAGTTAATGTGATTCATTGTTGGTACAAGATCGCAACTTCCTCCGCATTGTAGATGAAGAGTAATGTGCACTGAAAGCAAGGTACGAAAATGCATCCCGTTCACGTCCTTCATATTAGTTTTTTCGCCACCTTTAAATGCAGCTCTCCTTCTCAACGAATCTTTCAATCCTCCTTTCGAATGGAACGCTACACTTATCGAATTCCTAACTTTTAATTATTGCTCGACGTCGATGATTAGCTTTGCCAGTTAACATTGTCGTGTACAGGTGTGGAGAAGCGAACGATCTTTGCTAGCAGCCTCGTAGCTCCGGGAGGCGAGTGAGCGCACTGTATATAGCAGCCGTGAACCCCCGCTGCGTCGCTTCTGCCGAGAATAGCGCCGCTTGTTGACATCACGAGCAGCTGCCATACACCAATTGAGGCACACGTGACCGAAGGTCCTCGGCAGATATTCAAATCCATTTGAGTCAATACACGCGCCCTACCAGACGTCCCGTTTAGAAACTGCTGGAAGTGCGCAGTGACTCACGTTGTTGTTCACGCCAAACAATCGCGCAGATTCGACTTGTGATTGTGATTCCACCTCTCCAAATCTTGAATCAATTGTAGAAACTAGGGCACGTGTATATAGTCGGGCATGCGCTTCAATTTCTGCTCTAGCGACAGCTCCCGCCGCCGATTTTGTTCCGAGCGGTAAAAGCATGGGCTTGTAAAAAGCCGAGTTTCTCCACTGTTATAGCTTTTAAATGTCGCTTGCTTCATTTCTAATACACATACCAAAATGAAAATATATATATCTGGATTAAAAATCTCTCATCGTAATAAATTACTGCAATATGGTTTGACAAATCGTTAAATATATTTTCTGGTATTTGTCCACCTGGGTATGTATTGTGAGCAACCTTTACGCATTAGACAGCTCAATTTTACGGGAAAACAGATGCACTACCAAATCTGCGCTTTAGTTTGATACATTCTGTGCGCAAAAATCAAGCAAATTTATCGATTGTCATCCAAGACGAACGTAAAGCATTTTCACAAGTTATAGTTTCAAAACACTTTTCAGTTAATGCAATTTTAACAGCTATCAGGGCTGTGACAAAATTGGTCAATTTTACTTACGACTTCAGCGGCGTAGAGTGCTGATGTTAGCAATGACCTTTAATGCTTTTAAAACTCGAACAGCTAGAATGAAAGAAAATAGTTATTCATGT
Source organism: Locusta migratoria (assembly GCA_026315105.1). NCBI lineage: Eukaryota > Metazoa > Arthropoda > Insecta > Orthoptera > Acrididae > Locusta > Locusta migratoria. Next base: position 569,969,958 of record CM048746.1, read on the forward strand.
TTACGAAATTCTTGTCTGTACACTTGTACGGTCAGTAAATTAATTATCCTCGTAACGCGAACATTTGTTGCCAACATTAGGAAACTAAGCTGCCGATGCAGTAACTACAATAATATTAGCATCGCAGTAGCTGTAACTAAAATTAACATCGCGGTAGCTTCAAACATCGTTACGAGCTATATCAGCCATTATAACTAGTAAAAAACAGTGTGCACCATTTAAAAGTAATTACTATTGTTATTGTCTAAATGTTGATACTGTTTGTTACAGCCAATGTATATATAAATAAAAGTCTGTAACAGTAGTTCGTAACTTCGGAACCTTCGCTGAAAAGGACAAGTAAAGAAACCTGTCGTTTACAACGCGTAGAAATTGTGCATAACTACAAATGAATTAACCCACCTAGCAGTTATCAAGACCTTGTCAAGACGACAGTTTATTAACAATATTTTACGCCTTTCAGGATTTGTTGCAAACGAAACAACACGAAAACCATTTTCTGAACGATTAGAAGAACTCGGAGCTGCACAACCCACGATGCTGAAACCGTACCGACTTGAGTATTCTACAATCGCGCTTCGAACCGAAGGAACAAAAATGGCGGATGCGCATACCCGTCTATATACAGTTGCCCTAGTAGAAACAAATACTTCTTTTCTTTTATATAAAAAAAAGATAAAAAAAGTTCAAATGTTTGTAAATCTAAGGGACTTACGGGGAGCCGGAGATGCCTATGTTGCTCACGTTAAAATCACTAAGTGTGATGAACATTTATGAACAATCTACCAAACCAAAGAATTAGTTATTTTTTCCAACTTAGAGTGATTTAGTTTTGCAGTTATGATGGAGGGATATTAGTATATCTTTTCTAGATTCCTTTCAATATATTTTATTAATGACCCAACTTTTTTACAAAAAGAATTATTTATTTAATAAAATTGAAATGAAACTACTGAAATGTTGCTAAATGGCTGTGTTACAATTTAAGTTTGACCACTAGGAGTGCTGTATAAAAATTTCATCTCCCTAGTTTGAGTGGATTTTGAGAAAATGTTAATTGCATTCGGAAAATTCTAATTCACGGGATATGGCTATCAAGGTTTTTCAGTACATTCCTGCACTATAGAATGGATTATCAGGATATTCTTCATTCTCCAAAAGCTTCCGTTTTGGTCTTCTCTTCTGGCCTGTTGTTCTATCATATTTCATATTTCTCTCTCTCCTTTTAGCTCCTCTTACCCTCTCTCTGTCGATATTTCTTAGTGCTCGTAAAGTATTAACTCCAGCTTGAAATCCTAATGCCTTCAATAATTCACACTACACTGTTTCCTTGGTTGTAAGTTGCTACTGCATCATAAATGCTGAAGTGTAGTGTTTTTATGCTTACAAACACTTTTTAGGAATCACTGTCCAAATTAAATTGTTTATGCTCTCATTAGGACTCTGCGTTTTTTCGTGTAGACATTTATGTAACAATTCTGGCTATGCTAAGTCATGAAGAAATGGTTTTATTGCGTTTATCCCAACTGCTGGTAAACCATGCTTGTGATCATAGTCCTTTTTGGCAGTGGCGGACCAAGGCTGTTGGAGGCCCGGGGCGGCGGCGAAACGAAAGGAGCCCCCCCCCCCCCGTCCACTTGGAAAAAATAAACTCCTTTCCAGCTATTTGCAGGTCCTCGAAGACCCCCCCCCCTTAATCCGCTACTGCTTTTTGGCATTATATTTGCACCGCCGCGGTGGAGTAGCCGAGCGGTCTAAAGCGTCTCGCTGCGGAGCGCGCGGTTGCTCGCCGTGGAGATTCGAGTCCTCCCTGGGGCATGGATGTGTGTGTTTGTCCTTAGATTAGTTTACCCAGGTTTAAGTAGTTTGTAAGCTACGGACTGATGACCACGCAGTTTGGTCCGATACATTTACAAACATTTGACACATATTTGCACCAGGAGTCCTTTGGCCACAGGCTGTGTTGAGGGCATTCTTTGGAAGAGACAGTATGAAGGAACAATGCCCACACCGCTTTTCGCAGGTCACTAGCATTGCCAGTATTTTGCCTTATTGCATACCCATCCATATTACCTCTGTAGACGTTCAATCATCTCATCAGTAAGCCTGCCTGTCCCTCCCTCCTAATGACTTTCCAGCACAAGCGCAACACTGACGTAATTCGACACAATAACAAAGATACGATGTTCGGCGCTCTTAGCGCTTTCACAGAAAACAATGTAGCCAACCCTTGCGCTGTGCTCCGATGCGCGAGGCTGCTCCCCGTCGGGGGTTCGAATCCCCCCTCGGGCATGGATGTTTGTGTCGTCTTTAGCGTAAGATACTTCATAAGTAGTTTGTGAGTTAAGAGACTGATGACCCCGCAGTTAACTCCCTTAAACTTTCCAAACATTTGAACATTTACTACCGAGAGCACAGTGGCTGATATTAGGCTGTAGAGCTTCCGAATAACGGAAGCCAGATTTTATTTCGTGGTCGCGTTCTTTTCAGCTTATAACCGCGAGCTGTCCACGCCATAGCGGCGCAGCGAGATCACACTGCGATTGCGTAGTGTAGGGCGTGCGCTCGCCAGCAGCAAGTGGCGGTCGTATCAGGTTCGCCAGCCTAGCGGGAAAGTGTCGTTTATTAATTTACCCTGCTCACAATATTTCGTTACGACAACGAACATTTACGTAATGCTCCAGTCTGTTACGAAGTTAATCGTTTTCCAATAGAGTATATTTTGACTTGCCAGTTAGCATTAAATTCATGTTGACTGATCAGTTTAATATAAAGGAATGTCGCAGGTTTAATTTTTTATATAGTATGTGTATGAATATTGATGTCCACTTTAAGATTTTTGATTGATCACTGTGAAATAGTACGAATATTGTGTCGTTTATAATAAACTTATAGCTGAGAAAGTTTGTTTTTATTAACGTATTCATTTATTGTGTTTCCGTGTTAATTCATATATTTTAGAGGGGAAGTCATTAACTATAATTGTTGTTGATATCCCTGTGGGACTGGAGATGATAGAAGGTTGCTATACATGGCCAAATATGTAATTGATTTTTGAAAAATATTCAATAGGCACAATTCAATAATAACTTTATTAATTAAACAACATTAATGATTCAGATAATTGAGGGTCAGCAGCACCTGTCCGTAATTCTTTGTTCTAAATACCCACCGTACTTTAAAAGACGACCACTGTACGAAACAAGAGCCTTGTTCCCTGGCCCAAACTGAGAACTCACTTGTTTCAAATTACTTCAATAACAGAAAGTTAATACTACAGTGGTCAATATACATAGCAGCTCACATATTACACACAGACATTAATAAGCAAGCCACCACAAAATCCAAGAAAACAGCGGTGGTGGGGACAGACAGCGAGATTCGTGCTGGAGGGAAGGATCGCTAACTTGCTCGCTACCAAAGGGTGTAGAAAGCTCTTTGGGAGCTTCAGCAGCTGTCGACTCTGAGCCAGAGAGAACGATGCGAAGCGAGCTATCACTCCCCACATTCAAACAGCCATAGATTCTCGAACACACTTAAAAGTACAACAACTGCACATTCTCACAGGGACAGTGGCGTAGCGGAGAAGCCGAACTTATGCAACATTAATTAATATAATAACTCATTAACACAACAAAATAAGAAAAACCTAGAAATATTAACTAATATTTAACACACGAAATAAAAATACTATTCCTCAAGCCTTGAAAAGAGTGGGGTTCAAGTTTTAACAAAATAATAATCTAGCGACATTAAATAAATTATAACTTTATAGAAATATACAAAAAATGGAAGACAACAGACGGTCGTCTTTCGACTTTTCATTTAACGTCCCATGCCTAGATTCCTGTCATTTACCAAATTCATACCCACCACAAACCTTAGAATATTGTGTGTGAATAAACATTATTCAACTGAATTATCTGACGTTGCTTACTTCATTTGCGAACATTATAAAAAACTTTTATTAATCATTATCTGTATTTTATCTGTCAGTATTTTCCCCCCAAATGTCAGCCTATGCATAGAGTGTTTGACTGCAGTTACAAGGTAGCATTTGCAGCTATTTTAGTTCAATGAAATGTTCAAATATTAGTAAAAATATGGGACTTAACTACAGTGGTCATCACTCCCTAGGCTTACAGCCTAATTTAACTTACGCTGAGGACGACAAAGACACCCATGCCAGAGGGAGGACTCGATCCTCCGAAACGCGAGCAGCGGCGCGCGCCTAGGAACGCTCGGCCACTTCAGCGAGGCTATTGTAATTGATGGGCATGAAAGCAGACATATACTGCTCGGCCTTTAGACTACATCGACCCATATTTCATTTACCGAGACGTGCATATCCCAATAAGTGTTATGTTGTGTTTGACAGAAATAACTTGGTGCGGCAAGTCTTTTCAACTGACGGCACTTCGGCGACTTCCATGTCGATGATGAAAGTGACTACGAGAACGAATACACAACACCAAGTCCCTTGTTCGGAATGGAAGGCCGGCCTCTTGTATGGCTCTTAACAAGACTGCCAGTCAGCTACAGAGAGACGGAATGCAGTTGGCATCCCTACAGACGCCTGGTTGGAAATGTGACTGCCGGAAGTTTCATTATTGTATGTCTATTAGTTAATGTTCATTACTGTAGTGAGTACAACGTTTTGTCGCAGAGTTAGCGAATGTCTAGATCGCAGAGAGCGGGGACTATTCAGGAGGATGTGATCATCAGGAAAGACAATACTGGCATTCTACGGATCGGAGCGTCGAATGTTAGAACCCTTAATCGGGGAAGGAAGTTAGAAAATTTCAAAAGAGAAGAGGATAGGTTGAAGTCAGATATAGTGGGGATTAGTGAAGTTCGGTGGAAAGAGGAACAGGATTTTTGGTCAGGTGAGTACAGGATTATAAATACAAAATCAGTTGGGGGTATTACAGGAGTAGGTCTGATAATGAATAAGAAAATAGGAATGCAGGTAAACTACTATGAGCAACACAGTGATCGCATTATCGTAGTCAAGATAGATATGAAGCAAACACCGACCACAGTAGTACAGGTTTATATGCCAACTAGCTCTGCCGATGATGAGTAGATCGAAGAAATATATGAGGAGCTAAAGGAAATTATTCAGACAATTAAGGGAGAGGAAAACTCAATTGTGATGGGAGACTGGAATTCGGTAGTAGGACAAGGAAGTGAAGGGAAGATGATAGGTGAATATGGTCTGGGCAAAAGGAATGAAAGAGGAAGCCGCCTGGTAGAATTTTTCACGGAACATAATTTAGTTATAACCAACACCTGGTTTAAGAATCACGAAAGAAGGTTGTATACGTGGAAAAGACCAGGAGACACCGGGAGATACCAGATATATTTTATAATGGTAAGAGATTTTGGAACCAGGTTTTAAACTGTAAGGCATACCCACGGGCAGATATAAACTCTGGCCGTAACTTATTGGTCATGAATTATAGGCTGAAACTGAAAAAACTGCAGAAAGGTAGGAAAATAAGGAGATGGGACCTGGATAAACTGAAGGAACCTGAAGTTCTTGAGAATTTCAGAGGGAGCTTTAGGCTACAATTGACAGAAATGGGGAAAAATAAAACAGTAGAGGAGGAATGGGTAGCATTGCGAGATGAAATAGTGAAGGCAGCAGAGGACAAAATAGGAAGGCTAGGCCTACAAAAAATCCTTGGATATCACAGGACATACTAAATTTAATCGATGAAAAGAGAAAATATAAAAATGCAGCAAATGAAAGAGGCAAAATGGAGTACAGACGACTAAGAAATGAGATTGACTGTAAGTGCAAAATGGCTAAGCAGTAGTGGCTAGAAGGCAAATGCAAGGATGTAGAAGAATGTATAAATAGGGGAAAAATAGATACAGCCTACAGGAAAATATATTTGGAAATAAGAAACACAGCCCTATGAATATCAAGAACACAGATGGATAACCCGTTCTCACCAAAGAAGGGAAAGCTGAAAGGTGGAAAGAGTATATAGAGTGTCTCTGCGAAGGAAATGAACTTGGAGGCAATTTGTTTGAAGGGGAGAAGAAGTAGGTGAGGATGAAATAGGAGATACTATACTGAGAGATGAATTTGTCAGAGCACTGAAAGACCTATGTCGAAACAAGGCCTCTGGAGTAGATGACATTCCTCAGCCAGCCATGACAAAATTGTTTCACCTCGTATGTAAGAGACAGGCGAAGTATCCTCAGACTTTAAGAGAAAATGTAATAATCCCTATTCCAAAGAAATCGGGCGCAGAGAGGTGTGAAAACTACAGTACCATCAGTTTAATAAATTATGGTTGCAAAATATTAACACGAATTATTTACCGAAGGATGGAAAAGCTGGTAGAAGCCGACCTGGAGGAAGATCAGTTTGGGTTCAGAAAAAATGTAGGAACACGGGAGACAATACTTACTTTATAGCTTATCCTAGTAGATAGATTAAGGAAAGGCAAACCTACATTTTTAGCTTTTGTAGATTTGGAGAAAGCTTTTGAAAATGTTGACTGGAATACACTCTTTCAAATTCTGAAGTCAGCAGGGGTAAAATACAGGGAAAGGAGAGTTATTTACAACTTGTACAAAAGCCAGACAGCAGTTGTCAGAGTTGACGGCATGAAAGGGATGCAGTGGTTGGGAAGAGAGTAAGACAGGGTTGTAGCCTTTGTCCAATGTTATTCAATTTGTACATTGAGCAAGGTATAAAGGAAAGCAAGGAGAAATTTGGAGAAGGAATTAAAGTTCAGGGGGAAGGATTAAAAACATTGCGTTTTGCCGACGATATAGTAATTCTGTCAGATACAGCAAAGGACCTGGAAGAGCAATTGAACGGAACGGACAGCATGCTGAAAGGTGCATATAAGATGAACATTAACAAGAGCAAAACTAGGGTAATGGAGTGCAGTGTAAGAAAATCAGGTGATGCTGAAGGAATTAGATTAGGTAACGAAACAATAAAGGAGGTAGATGAGTTTTGTTACTTGGGCAGTAAAATAACAAATGATAGTCGCAGTACAGACGAAATAAAATGCATAATGGCAATGGGTAGAAATTTGTTAACATCGAATATTGATTTAAGCCTAAGGAAGTCCTTTCTGAAGGCATTTGTGTGGAGTGTTGCCTTGTATGGGAGTGAAACATGGACGATAAACAGTGCTGACAGGAAGGGGATAGAGCCTTTTGAAATGTGGTGCTACAGAATAGGGTATTGTGGAGAGCTGCATCAAACCAGTCTCCGGACTGAAGACCACAACAATGCGCCTGCATGTTCCTGCGTGAAACTCAAGAAAACCTGTATGGAGGCACACCTAGTGATGCAGGAAGGCTATTGTGGCGAGTGGTTAAGTCACACTCGGTAATACCAATGGTTTACGCGTTTTAAAAATGGCGAGGCACTGTTCAGGACGGCCTTCGACGTCTACCGACGACGCTCATGTCAGGAACGTCAACGAAACTGTACTTGACAACCGAAAACTGTTCGAGAGACTGCAGAAAAATGTAACGTTTCAGTTGGATCACGTCACGAAATCTTGACACAGCGTCTTGGAATGCATCGGGTTGTCGCTAAGTTAGTGTCACGGCTCATGCGTTAGGCCAGGTCAAATGTCAAAGCTACGCTGAGAGTTTTAATTTTGAATGGTTAGTTCATCATTAATTCGTGCTACGCGGACACACTGTTAATCTGTATTACTGTCGGGACTTCTTGCGACGCCAGCGAGAAAAATGGGAAGAGGTAACGGCCTCAAATGCAGCGACAAAATTCATGGCTGCGTCATCGGAGTCTTTCGCGATGGAATTCGCGGTTCTAAGCCGCGCTATTTCGTATAAAATATACACAAGCGGGAAACCGTACCTGACGCGGCAGTCAGTGAACTCCTGACGACGTTGGCGGAGATGCCCATCGAAAGCTCGAGTATTTTATTGAAAATGATGCGGCTTGAGAACCGAGAATGTTAATTTCATAGCTCTTCCATCACGATTCATCCCTGTTGGTTTGTGATTTGTACAAAAAACGAATCCACTTTACTGCCTCATCCTTTCTACTCTGTAGATTTGACTCCTCTGCACTTCTCTTAAGTACCAAATTTGAAAGTCTCCGTTGAAAGGAGAAGATTCGCAGCGATAGGCGAGATAAATGAAAATTCGCTGGCGGCGCTTCTTACGATGAAGAATAGCGTGCCAACAGTGGCGATCCAGGGTGGGGAGGGGGGGTTTGGGATGCAGCTTCCCCCAGACCCTCCTGGAGCTCCCCCCCCCTCCCCCGAGGCCTTGCTGCTGCCTCCCCTAGAGAGACAGAGGAAAGGAAAGAAAAGAAGATCAATGTTCCCAATAAAAGCGCAGCACCCACCGCCCCCCCCCCTTTTTTTTTTTTTTTTTTTTTTTAAATCACGTCTGCTCGGTGATTGACCTCAGTCCCCCTAGACCACGATCCTGGATACGCCAGTGCGTGCTAACAATACTTCCGAAAGTGGAAATGCCGTTGGGAACGGTGTACCAGTTGTGTAGACTACGAACCTTTTAACTGGGGCTGTGGGATGTTCACAGCAACCCAGATGCTATACTTTATTGATATTTAGTGAAGCATGTTGATCACACCGTTGAGCGACTTCTTACCTTCATTCAAAGGGATGTACATTGTTGCGAAACCACTTCTCGCGTTTTAGAAAGTATTCAACACACCAACACTATACACAACAAGTTTTAAACGCTGGGGTGCTAATAACACCCCACCTACCTGTTAGTGCCAATTTCTGTATTGAGCAGTGCAGACTGATGTTCCAAAATTTGAGGACACGGATGACAATGAAGAATAAGAACAGTGCGAAGGAGGCGATCATGCGACTGCACGTGAACAATCTGACGATAATGCTGGTAAAGATCCGACATCATCCTTTTCAACAACATCAGAGAGGTTCCTCTGTTGCAAACGCAATAAATTTATGTTTTTAAACAATATGAAAAACATCCGCAGTACATTTTTCAAGTCAGAATCTTCAAGTGATGAAGAAAATGTTCAGTGTTGAAATTAATTTTTTCTAGACTTTTGACAGTGTTTTAAGTAACAGAAATATGTCTGTTCCTTTGTCTGGTAACATCTCTATAATTTTAAAATAGTTAAGACTTTTTTTTTATTTAATTAATTTGAAGAATAGTCTTTATAGAACATATGAAACCATTCTTCAATTGTTACTGATTTATAATTTACAAGTAATTATTCGTGTACCTTAGTAATTAAAATTGTACTTTAATTAGTTTAAGACTAAATGCAATGTTTACTGTAAAATAAAAAAATAAGGAAAAAACGAAACCTTAGTATCTAACCGTAGATACAGCCACAGCAGAGGGGTATCTGTGGAGAGGCCAGATAAACATCTGGTTCCTGAAGAGGTGCAACAGCGTTTTCAGTACTTACAGGGACAACAGTCTGGATGATTGAGCTGGACTTTTAACATCAGTTAACGTGGCTTTGCCATGCAGTTACTGCGAACAGCTGAAAGCAAGGAGAAACTACAGTCGTTACTTTTCCCGAGGACATGCAGCTCTACTGTATGAATATATGATGACGTTTGAGTAAAATATTCCTGAGGTATAGTAGTCCCCAATTCGGATCTCCATGCGGGGACTACTCAGGAGGATGTCATCAAGAAAAACAAAACAGGCATTCTACGTGCCGGAGCGTGGAATGTTCTAACCCTTCATCGCTTAGGCAAGTTAGAAAATTTGAAAAGAGAAATGGATAGGTTTAAGTTAGATATAGTAGGGATTAGTGAAGTTCGGTGGCAGGATAGACAGGATTTCTGTCAGGTGAATACAGGGTTATAAATACAAAATCAGTTGGTGGTAAATCAGGAGTAGGTCTAATAATGAATAAGAAAATAGGAATGCGGGTAAGTTATTATGAACAGCACAGTGAACGCATTATCGTAGCAAAGATAGATACGAAGCCAACACCGACCACAGTGGTGCAAGTTTATATGCCAACAAGCATGGCCGATGATGAGGATATCGAAGAAATGTATGAGAAGATAAAAGAAATCATTCAGAAAGTTGATTGTGATGTGGGACTGGAACTCGGTAGTAGAGAAGAGAAGGAAATGTAGTAGGTGAATATGGACTGGGAAAAAGGAATGAAAGACGAGATCGCTTGGTGGAATTTTGCGCAGAGCACAATTTAATAATCACCAACACTTTGTTCAAACATCATGAAAGAAGGCTGTATACATGGAAGAGACCAGGAGACACTGGAAGGTACCAGATTGACTTTATAATGGTAAGGAATAGATTTAGAAAGCAGGTTTTAAACTGTAAGACATATCCAGGGCCAGATATAAACTCTGACCATAACTTCTTGGTTATGAACTGCAGATTAAAACTTAAGAGACTGCAGAAAGGTAGAAAAGTTAGGAGATGGAACCTAGACAAATTGAAGGAACCAGAGGTGGTTGAGAGTTTCAGAGGGAGCATTAGGCAAGGATTGGCTGAAATGAGGGAAAGTAATACAGTAGAAGAATGGGTAGCTCTGAGAAATAGGGTAGTGAAAGCAGGCATAAGGACAAGGCCTAATTGAAATCCCTGGATAACACAGAATATACTTAATTGAAGAGAGGATAAAATGTAAAAATTCAGCAAGTGATGCAGGAAAAAGGAGTACAGAGGTCTGAAAATTGGGATTGACAGGAAGTGCAGAATGGCTAAGCAGGAGTGGCTACAGGACAAATGCAGAACCGTAGAAGAATGCATAACTAGGTGAAAGATAGATACCGCCTACAGGAAAATAAAAGATATTTGGAGACATGAAAAGCAGCTGTATGAATATCAAGAACTCAGATGAAAAACCATTACTAAGCAAACAGGGGAAAGCTGAACTGTGGAAGGAATATATAGAAGGCCTATACAAAGGAAATAATCCTAAAGGCAGTATATTAGAAAGGGAAGACGAAGTGGAGGAAGATGAGATAGGAGATATGATACTGCGAGAAGAATTTGACAGAGTGCTGAAGGACTTCAGTCGAAACAAAGCCCCTGGAGTAGTGATATTCCGTCTGAACTGCTGATTTCCTTAGGAGAGCCAGTCATGGAAAAAATGTTCGATCTGGTATGCAAGATGTATGAGACAGGGGAAATACCCTCCGACTTCGAAAAGAATATCGTAATTCCAATTCCAAAGAAAGTAAGTGCAGACAAGTGTGAAAACGACAGAACTATCAGTTTAACAATTCATGGGTGCAAAATACTAACACGAATTATTTACAGACGAATGGAAAAACCTGTGGAATCTAACCTCGGGGAAGATCAGTTTCGATTTAGAAGAAATGTAGGAACTCGAGAGACAATACTCACGTTACGACTTATTTTAGAAGATAGGCTACGGAAAGGGAAACCTACGTTGGTCGATTTGGAGAAAGATTATGACAATGTCGACTGGAATACACTCTTCCAAATTCTGAAGGTATCAGGGGTAAAATATAGGGAGCGAAGAGTTATATTCAACCTATACAAAAACCAGACAGCAGTTATTAGAGTCGAAGGGCAAGAAAGGGACGCAGAGGTTGGGAAGGGAGTAAGACAGGGTTCTAGCCTTTCCCCAATGTTGTTCAATCTGTACATTGAGCAAGCATTGAAGGAATGGAAGGAGAAATTTGGAGAGGGAATTAAAGTTCAGGGAGAAGATATAAAAAGTTTGCGGTTTGCCGATGACATAGTAATTTTGTCAGAGACCGCAAAGGATCTGGAAGAGCAATTGAATGGAATGGACGTGTTTTGAAAGTAAGATATAAGATGAACATTAACAAGAGTAAAAGAAGGTATGGAATGTAATGTCAGAAAATCAGGCGATGCTGAAGGAATTAGATTAGGTAATCAATATACATACATAAAAAGGGAACGCGGATCTCCGTATATTTCACTTGGTAGCCAAAATTATTCACTGCAGACCAATGGCGGTTATGCATGAGGGAAGCCTTTATGTTCGCGGTGTGTACTATCGTGTTTTAGTCTCGGTGTGTGGCGGTGGGTGAGTGTGACGAACAAAAATCCGTAAAATATGGAGCAATACTACGATCAACAGATGCTCAAAGATAAAAAGACTCAGAGATAAAACACTGGGAAACACAGACATACATTAACTGAGCATTAACTACACTGGCAATTCAACAATGATCTCAATATAAACACTGGAAAGAACTGTAGTGCTTAGGATCAAAATACAACTGGATTAGAGAGACAAATAGCCTATACGTCGAGCGTCACGGTTTCATAATACATAGTACTATACCCATCTTATTTTTGAGCTCACTGCAATACACAGACTGCAGGAATATGTTAATGTATCTCTGTGACGGAAAGTTCGTAAGTCATAGGTTACTTTGGTTTAGCGGACAGTATCACGTTACTAACAGATTAATACCAATCATTTAGGTGAGTAATCTGTGTTTGTATTCTTTATTTTAGCTTTTCTAGAGCAATAAATACATGTCTGAACTGCAGTTAATGCGGCCCGGCTAACCCTCGCTAGGTGGCGTCGCGTGTACCTATTCACAGGGAATGGGATTACTAATTTAGTTCAAAATGTTCAAATGTTTGTACAGTTTATGGTACTTAACTACGGGGTCATCAGTCCCTAAACTTACAAACTACTTATGAACTAGCTAATACTAAGGACGGCACAAATATCCATGCCCAAGGGGGATACGAACCCCCAACCGTAGTGGCCGTGCAGACTGTGACTTACGCGCCGCAGAGCGCTTGGCCACCGCGGCCGGCTACTAATTTAGTAATCCTATAAGGATACGTCGAGAACTTGCCAACCATAGAGCAGGAACAGCAAACCGATTCACAGGAAATGAGAGGAATTTTCTTCACGCCACCTACCGAGCAGTAGCCGGGCCGCATTAAATGCAGTTGTACCAAATACTTTTAGGAAAAGCTACGTACTCCGAGACTTACAAAGTTTATCGTACATGTGAAAATACGGTTACTGTATTATTCTTAAATCGAAATAGACTCAAAGGAAAACACATACTTCACAGGCAATGCACAGACTGTAGACATACTTTACTTTAATGTATGTGATTGCAAGTTCGTATGTCATTTATAAGTATAAGCTGCTCAAATGGTAAAATTGCATTGCCAGTAACAAAATTACCTCCATGAGAATTCTTTGAATATATTTACATAATTCTTTGCAAGGAAAATCGAATTTATATAGTTCATTTTTGAATTCGGTGTAGGCGTATCCACATTAGAATTTGAGTTATGTTTATGAAGTCGTAGAAAACGCCATATTACAGGAAGGAACAAATTGAGATGTTAGTTACATAGCTAACAGATGCCGATGCTTCATTTTTTCATTCTCATTACTGTGGTGTAATACACTACAACAAGGGGTACAATTTTACTTACGACATCGGCGTACTGCGCTGATGTTTGCAACGACCCTTCAATGCTTTTTGAAAAATCAGAGGGGAACAATTCTTTATGTTCACGATGAAATAAACAATTTATGCTGTTCTGATGAGTAAATAATCATCCTAAATCGATTAGTTCGTTGCCAACGATAGCAAACTAAACCGCTGCCACTGCAAATAAAATTTAACCCATCTGTATCCCACATGCTTTGCAATGTCATGGAAAGGAAACAAGTGCATCTTTCGACGGGTATAATTTTAATTTAAGAAGTTACGACGTTCCTTCGCGTCTATTGAGGTTTTCATTTAATAATAATTATTTGCAAGGAAAATCGAATTTATGTAGTTTCATTTCTGATTTGCGTGCATGCTTATTAGATCTTGAGTGCCTTCTCTTTAGAAATGCCAAAAAACGGTTTAGCAGAGTAAAGAACAAATAGAGGCCCTGTCAGTCACGTAGTACACCAAATAGAAGGCAATGCTGCTTTTTTTCTTCTTTGCTCATAACTATGGTGTAGTTCTCAACAAGTGATTGTATCCTTTAATATCAGTTGCGATGCACGGGTGTAGAGCTATATATTACAACTCTAATCTAAAATACTTCACGGATTTACATGGGACAACTTAGTTTCATAAAAGGGGGATCACGGAAAAAAATTAAAAGAAATCGTAATTTAAAGTTTTGTATCGACGATCATTATGCCTGTCTCTTAGAACACGTTTATCTTCAAAAGTACATGACGAATTTTCGTAGACGATAGAAGTGTTTTCAGAAGTTTACGCCAGACAATTACACATCGCAGTCTTAACTTCATGAACACAACCTAACATTGAACTTAACGTCGTTCTGGAGTGCGGGCTGAAATGAATTTCAATTTTTGTATGAAAACTTCATGAACATTCATCGTTTTCAACAATGACTTCTTAAATTTGACATCTTGGCTAGGAGAACTGACTTCATTGACAGAGCGATCCAACGAAGATTCTGTTTTTACTGACCTAAAAAACCATGATATACACACGTCCCTCTTCAACAACCTTTGCGAAGCACGGGCACATAAGCTAGTGAGAAAATAAAAGTAGTAGATGAATTTCATTTGGGTAGCAAGATAACTTCCTGTGGCCGAAGTAAAGAAGATATAAAATGCAGAATGGCTATGGGGAGAGAAGCGTTTCTAAAGAAGTGAAACTTGTTAACATCCAATATTAAATTAAATGTTAGGAAGTCCGTTTTAAATGCATTTGTCTGGAGTGTAGCATTGTATGGCAGTGAAACGTGGACAAGGAGTTCAGAGAAAGATGATAGAAGCTTTCGAAATGTGGTGCTACAGACGAATGATTAGATGAGTAGATCACGTGACTAATGACGAGGTGCTTAACCGAATTACGGAGAAAAGGAGTTTCTGGCATATCCTAACTAAGAGAAGGGATAGATTGGTGGGACACATTGAGACATCAAGGAATTGTCAACTTAGCATTAGAAGGAAGTGTGTGGGATAAAAATCGTAGAGGGAGACCGAGGGACGAATACAGTAAGCAGATTCAAAATGATTTAGGTTGCCGAACGTATTCTCAGATGAAGAAACTTGCACAAGACAGGGTAGCGTGGAGAGCTGCATCAAACCAGTCTGCGGACTGAAGACCACAACAACAGTATCAATTATGTTCGGTGCTGTGAACACCGTCCCTTGTTATGTTATGAATGTTCACCTCCCCAGTTAAAGGTTAAGAAGCAGACCAAGTCAATTTTTGTGCAAAAATTAAAACCTGTGTAATGAATATCGGCTAGCTGCAAGTGGACCGAGATCCTTCGTAGGTAGCGTCAGTATGTCGCCTCGGTTTGGGGTGCTACTGTTCCCCTCCCTCAACCCACACGCCCCAAAAGCAGCACTACCCCTGATGCAGTCATTGACCTTATCGGCAGTGACCATGCCCTTGTTTTCCTTACCGTAGATCCCCGCGGTCTTTACTGTGCTCCCACGCCTACCATCGTTTCATAGACACTTCGGTCGCCATCAACACACTGCCCCTCCACAGGCCTGGCGACATTGATCACCGCTTCTTTCTCCACCAGACTCTTGTTGATGCTGTCCACGCCCACATTCTCAAAGCCATTCACCCCCACCCTCCCTACAAGCTAAGACATTGATACAATATTTTTAAAAACACAGTCTCGATCGCAGAATTGTTTTATTGTTAGGCAATCGGTTTCAGTCTGTGAGACCATCTTCGGGTTGACTGTAATACAATATTACAAATATTAACAAGTATGTACCGGAAATGGTATGGTAACAGAAATATGTTACATTATACCCGTGGCATATAATTTCATTAACGATCGCTGTTTAACGATGTTATACCCACGGCACATAACTTCATTAACACTGGCTGTTTCTCCAGAAATGTTTTCTAAAATTGTAGATGCAATGTTTGCCTGTGCTGGCAATCGGCAAGCAAGTCTGAAGCGGAGAATGCACGGAGAGTGACAATCCAAGCATTTTGTGACGATGTAATGTTAAATTTGCAAAAATTATTACCCAAAAACAAAACAAAAATGAACGTTCAGGAGATTAAATTTCGAATAGAGTTTCTGTATAATGAATCTCAACGAAATGGCGATATTTGCCAAAAAATTCGCAAAGTTGCAAAAAACGGGCTTCCTTAAAAAAATAAACAACTCTAATTGGAAAATGTTAAATTAGAAAGTTATAGGCCTTAAAACTGACGATTCCCTTTTTGTACGCATCAATAGCTTTGTTACATTTCGAAATAGGTATATCGAAAAAACACTTAAAAACCTTTGAAAACTATTCTTTTTAACTCGTCAACATTCATGTATCCAAACTATTATTTGCTGTAAGTATGGCACGAGATAAGTAAAAAAAGTACTTCTTGGGAAAAAATTTAAAATATCAAGTATTTATAGATTTTATAGATTTTTCTTAAAAAAAAAAATAGGCCCTCTTGAAAATTGATTGGAGTTGCTCAGATGATCGACCTAGAGTAACGGTTTTGGGTCTTTTCTTCTTGAAGAGCTATAATATTCTACTAAATGTTTTAGATGTTAATTATCAAATGAAGTCTTTGAAAAACTTGCACTTTTGCGGACCTGTAATTTTTTCCCTATTTTTATTACTATGTTATGAGAGGAAATGTTAAATATATTGCACACATTTTTTCACAGATTTTAAAGCAAATAATGTTGCTCTACGACCTTTTGAATCCGAGATAAATATTTTTTTATAAAAAATCTAGTGGACGTAATTAACATTTTACAACTATATGCTTCATGGAGCTTAATAATTAATACTTATATTATTTGGTATGTTGCACTGTTTTCTAGTATTTACTAACCGATTGGTAAAGACCGGACCAGACCAGATCAAAAATCGTTACTCTAGGTCTATTCCCTAGGGGGGGGGCTAGGTTTCAAAAAAATTTGTTGTATCTTTTCCAAACGTAGTTTTCTGACTTATCTCGTGCCATACTTACAGCAAATACTAAGTTTAGGCGAGTTATAAAGAATAGTTTTCAAAGGTTTACAGCGTGTTTTGGATATGTCTCTAAATGTAACAGCTATCAATGCTTACAAATCAGGTATCACTAGATAATTTTAAGGCCTATAACTTTATAATTTAACATTTTCCCAATGGAAATTATTCAAGTAAAGCAATTTTTTGCAACTTAGTGATTTTTTTTTTTTTTTTTTTTTTTTTTTGGCAAATTCCACCATCTCGGCTCATGTTTCATTAAATAGAAATCCTCTTCGAAATTTAATTTCCTATACGCCCATATTTTTCTTGTTTTCAGGTAATAATTATAGCACCCACTTTTCCCTAATTCTTGGACTAACATCCAGGTATCGAGACCAAATGAGTTGTTACCTCGCGGGTCGGCGGGCAAAAGTGTCGCCATGTAGTCACGCCGTGACGTGCGCGCATCTCCACATGTATCCACAGACTGGACAAGAGTGACGGAACAGTCACTGTGACAAAAGTCACCGGTGGCGCAACTGTCGGAAAAAGGGGGCGCTAGCGCCAGGCCGGTGGCGCCCCCGCTGTCAACACTCAACGATAAATACTGCCGCCTGCCTGCCCCACCAGTCACACTTCACGTCTCTTCCGAATCAGGTAAGCGACCTTCACTGATTATACGGTAATACGCAACTGCTTCGTTTACGTAGTGTTTAACATCGATTTACTGTTGCAGTTAGGAAATTAACCCGCCTGTTGTAATTGCGTAAAAGTGATTCTATTCTTTAAAGCTGCACTTCGTGAGTCGTGCTAGTGATAGTTGACTAAACTGGGTGTAGGGAAATCTCGGCTATATTCCATGTTTACTGGAAACTTGAAAGTTCGTAGTTCATGTGGATATACGGCAAGTTATGGGGGAAGCCATTGTGTGTAACCGGATTGCTGCTCAGACACCACCTATGGAGGTGTAGACTTACCTTAGGAAGATACTATTAACCGAATTGTGCTCTAATTCGGTGATAATGATTAACATTTAAAATAGCTGTTGTACATTAATGGGCTCAACTGTAGACAGGGATACAGCCAGTCAGCTTTGTCCTGTGACGTCAGTGCAGTGCGGTAGTCTTGAGGTGCGTGCGTGTTTGTAGAAGGCGTGAATGATTGTGGTGGTTGAGTTAGACGATTGTTTGTTTACAAACAAGATTATTTGGTGTAGAAGTGACCTGTAGCTTCTCTCTGATGGGTAAGGTGTAGGTTAAGATTTTTGTGTGCGGCGAAGGCGCGAATTTTTGGTATGACCTGTGAGCGATGATACATTATCCATAACTACAGAGTATTTGTATCTACAATACGGAAGTATTAACATACCATATACTGATTTTCCGACATTTCTTCCTCATGGGTCGAAGCAGACGGGTGGTATCAGTCTAGTTATGCGCATTCATGTAGATATTGCGTCTTCTCTTTCATCGGTATTTTCCCGGTTTCCCTCGACTAATTTCAGGCTGACAGATCACATTTCTACCTTCTGTAACTAACTTCAGAATAGCTGAGCTTTATTTCATTTGTTCTCTTAAATACCACTCTAGCCTACATGGAAATTTAACGATGGTGATGTAAACGGGCTGTAGAAAGACTAGAAATATATTTAAAAGTGGCATTTTAAACGCTCGTGGTAATGTGCTAGTGTGCGACTAACGGTATTGATTTATACGTTAAACTAAGTACTACTATACGGCTACAAGTGTATAGGGCACATGTCCATTAACACTACTTGTTTGGGTGAAAAATCTGTATTCTACACTTAATGTCCCATACTCAGCAAGTCACAGTATTGTGTAGGCTGAATAGTATATAATTTGCCACTCGTGACGGACGTGCTGCATATTCCTCAATGGTGGTAATACTAATTTCTAGGTACTTAGTGGAGTTTACGGCCTTAAGTTTTTATTTTGTAAACAAAGTTAAACGCATTTCTTTTCGTTCTCATGTGGACATGAGCACGCAATTATTTAGACGCAATTGCCAATTTTTACACCGTCGTGATCTCAGATCGTTCTGCAGTTGGTTTTGACCTTCAGATTTTACTAGACTGTAAATGACGGCGTCATCGGCAAACAACCTAAGAGAGCTACTTAGATTTCCTCCCAAATTCCTTATGTAGATAAGGAACAGCAGAGTACACTACCCTGGGGAATGCCCGATATCACCTGTTTTAGTCGATGCCTTACCGTCGATTACTTCACTGTCCTGACAGGAAATCCTCTACCCAGTCGCAAATTTGAGACGATATACCATAACCACGCAATCTTCAGAAAAGCCGTTGGAGGTACGGTGTCAAAAGCCTTTTGGAAATGAGTCAATTTGCGAACCCTTGTAGATAGCACTAATCACTTCGTGGGAGTAAAGAGGTAGTTGTTTCGAATGAACGATATTTTCTAAATCTGTTGACCCAGATCATTGTTAGAGAATTCATATTTGAATACATGTTCGAAAACCCTGCTGCAAATTGACGTCAATGAAATAGGCCTGTAGTTGAGTGGTTTACTCATAATACCTTTCAATATAGGTGTGACGTGCAACTTTCCAATCTTTTGGTACAGAGCCTTCTTCGAGCGAGCTTTTGTTAAGGAGCTATCGCTTCGGCATAATCAAACAAAATCTAATAGGTAGTCCGCACCAGAAAACTTGTTCTTGTTAAGTGATTTAAGTTGACGCAATATTCCGAGACTATCTACTCCAAATTTATTCATTCTGGCCTCTGTAATTCGGAATGTAGAATATTGGTGTCGTCTTAGTTTTAGCAACTCTGCTTTAGGAGCGCTAGCGGCAGGATCGCCATTAGTTAGGGTAGTTAGTGTCTTCATTGACAAGGAATGTTTATTAAATGAATGCGGTCAATTTGCCTTGCGTAAGTTACATCCATGTGGTGACTGGATCTAATTTACTTCTGATTAACGATTTGGTTGCAACGTTTATTGGCCAAGAAATTTAGATGAACGCGTTAAGAATCAATGTAGGTATTAGCTAAACAAATCAGCTGTTCCGCCATCTTAGTTTCCCGTCAATGCTAGCGGGGCGAGTCGAACGTCACATCCATATAGATTGCACTGCCGTTTCATTCGATGTACACGGCTCCAAGGAAATTACCAATAAACCTATCACGTATCTTCGTCCAATCTGACACGGTGCTGGTCATATTTGGGCGGTGCTAGTGGCTGACACTGTTGTGGACGCGGTGTTTCTTAGATAAACTCATGTTCCTTAATTTCTTCCATTCCACCGGAGTAGACACTTTCTTCCTCCGTAAATATGAACTCGTTCCATTTTCTGGTGCACCTACACGTCTCGGTGCAGCAAACAAGTTTTGCGTATTATTTGGGTTGACAAATATTTTCTACATTAACGTAACGTCTTGTCTAGAGACTGTTGATGCAGTCCTCCACGCTACCCTATCCTTTGCATGCCTCTTCATCTGAGAATACGTACGGCAACCTACATCCTTTTGAATATGCTTACTCTATTCGTCCATCGGTGTCTTACCATTTTTACCCCACGCACTTCCTTCCAATGCTTTGACGATTACTTGGTGTCTCAATGTATCCCACTAACATTCCTTTTGTTAGGAATTGCCAGAAACTACTTTACTCAATTTTGTCGAGTACCTCATTTGTTACGTG
Organism: Locusta migratoria; assembly: GCA_026315105.1. Taxonomy (NCBI): domain Eukaryota; kingdom Metazoa; phylum Arthropoda; class Insecta; order Orthoptera; family Acrididae; genus Locusta; species Locusta migratoria. The sequence goes on from CM048746.1 coordinate 569,990,526, forward strand.
ATATACCTATGTAACAATTCCTCTGTAGCGCCACATTCAAAAAGCTATCTTTTTGTCTGAACTCTTTATTGTCGGTTTCAGTCCCATACAATTCTACCCTTCAAATGCTTTCAGAAAGGACTTCCTGACATTTAAACTGTCCTCGGAGTCTTTCGCGGAGGCATTCTTCAATAAAATATTCTCGGCTTACAAGCCGCGTCATGTCGGATAAAATTAGACACGACACGACTCGACTCGGCTTGTAAACAGAATATTTTATGGATTTAAACTAATATTGGATTTAAAATTTCGCTTCAAAAACTTTTATTCCCGTACCCATACTGCATTTTATATCTACTTTACTTCGGCCATAAGTTATCTTGCTACCCAAATGACACGTCTATTGTCTCATGACCTAATTCCTTCAACATCGCCTGATTCTTCTGACACTACATCCGTTTCTCTTGTTTATATTAATGTTCATCTCATACCTTCAAAACACTGTCAATTCAGTTTAACTGCTCTTCCAGGTATTTTGTTGTGACAGTACTATACATAACCAAACTGCAAAGTTTTTCTTATGTCTGAACTTAAATTTCCTCTTCAAATTTCTCCTTGCTCTCCTTCAATTTGCTCAACGTACAGAATGACACTGGAGAAAGGCTACAACCGTCTCTTCCCAACCTCTGCCCCCTTCATGTCCTTAAACTCTAAATCATTGCTGCCTGGTTTTGGTACAAGTTGAATCTCTTCGCTACCTGTATTTACCCCTGCTACCTTCTGCTAATCTCAAAAGCTTTGTCTAGATCTACAAATGATAAAACATAAGTTTCCCCTTTCCTTAATCTAATAAGTCGTAATGCCTCGCGTGTTCCTACATTTATCCTAAATGCCACCAGTTTTGCAATTTGTAAATAAATAACGATAAACGGTATCTTGTTTCCTCCCGTACACCAGTGTCATACAGTCGCAGATTACCGGTCACTCGTCCATCCAATCTCACGTGTGCCGTAGTAAATTTCCCGGGGTACTCCTGTCTAATGAACACATGCCGCCGAGTTAGAGGTGCTGGCTTGTTAGGTCCTGCAAACTGCCCCCCAGGGGGCCCACAGTTCTTTTGTGGGTACGTGTGTGGCGCGCACGGGGCCCCGAGCCGAAGCAGCCTTTCTTCTGCCCCAGGCTGCTTCACTTTCCCTCCCGGTTTATGCCTTCGCCCGGAGACGGGCATATTTCGTGAGATACGGTGGTTCTTGTTGTGCTTTTTCTTCCTTCGTTCCTTCCTTTCTTACCTTTCGTTTTCTGTCTTTCTCTCCTTGAACTCTCCTAGCCTTCTTCTCCTCATTAGTCTCCGCCTCGGCGTTTGAGACACTTCTTTCCTTCTTTCTCTTCCTTTCCTATCCTCTTCTTCTTTCCTCCCTGTGCGTGTCTGAAGGCCGACCCACGCATTATCGTGCGTAGCAGGTGACGGGGTAACGCGTAATTCCCCGCCCCGGGTAGACATGTAAGGCACGTACGTACCCCCTGGTAAAGGCCAGGCCCAGGGAGGGGTGATTACCCGAGCTGGTACCTTCCGAACGTGCCGATTGGTCCCTCCGTCAGTTTTCGGGAGGTGTGACCTGAGGTGTGAACAATCACCTAAGGCGGGTAAGCCCTCGGAGAGGGCCCCCACTAGGAAGGAGCGCGCCATCGGAGACGCCGGTAATCACGGGGGACACTTCCGCGATGACTTCCTTATCTTCTTTCGTGACGTTGACCCACAAACGTAAGTTAGACTCGCCTCAGCCTAAAAAGACTCTGCCTAATGTTCCTAAATATCTGGTTGTCTCTCGCACCGACGGAAAGGATTTCAATTCTGTCAATCCTTTCGTTATACAGAAAGGTGTAGATGCAATTGCTGGCCCTGTTAAAACCTGTTCAAGTCAGCGCAATGGCACATTGTTGCTGGAAGTGGAAAGTGCCTTCCAAGCCCAAAAACTGATACGTACTACGTTGTTGCACACTTTTCCAGTTAAGGTCGAAGCGCACCGCACACTCAACTCGTCACGGGGGGTAGTCTTCACGAGATCCCTTGATGGGTTGTCTGATGAAGACATCCAATCGTATATGTCCGATCAGGGTGTGACAGCCGTCCACAGGGTGATGAAAAAGGTCGATAACCAATTGACACCGACTCGTACTGTGTTTTTGACGTTCGACAGAGTTGACCTCCCGTCGAAGGTCAAAGCAGGGTATGAAGTCATCTCCGTCCGACCTTATGTGCCTAACCCAACGCGCTGTTTTCAATGCCACAGGTACAACCATACCCGTGAACATTGCCCAAATGCAGCAAAGTGTGTCACTTGTGGTAGGGACGCCCATGAGGGGGGATTGCCCACCTCCGTCCCCTCACTGCCTAAACTGCAACGGTGACCATGCGGCTTCCTCTCGCGACTGCCCTGTATACAAGGATGAGAAGGTAATCCAGCAAATTCGGGTTACGGAGAAGGTATCAACATCTGCCGCTCGAAAGTTGTTGGCGAGTCGAAAGCCCACTGTCCTCCCAGCGGGTACATACAGTAAGGTACTCACCTCAACTCGACCTACCAAGGATTCCAGTACCCAGACATGTGACTTGACTTTCGCTGACACAGTTGTGCGATCTGCCAGCCCGAAGATTGCCCGTTCCACGTCCCCGCTTCCTCCTGCTGCTTCTAGGGTACAGTCTTCGTCCAACTCTAGTAAACCGCGGGCACCTAAACAAGATGCCCGGACCTTGAAAAAGGAACCCGTCCGTGAGGATTTTCTGCGTTCTCAGGCTTCCCAACCGTCAACTGCCTCTTCCCGCCGTCACTCTTCCAGAAGAGCTGACAAGAAAAAGAGTTCCTCTCCTTCCCCGCCGAGGCGTGACCCATCTGTCGCGCCGTCCAACAGTTGCCGGCCTCGGCCGTCTTCTGTTTCACCGGGACGCTCCGTTTGCCGGGCGCCCGGCCCTTTACCGGCGGTGGAAACTGCCCCTCCTGATCAACTCAGGAAGGTGGCAGGCGCGTCGGGCGAACCAATGGAACATGACACTTTGCCCCCAGACAGCGATAGCAGTGCTCCCTCGACATCCGGTCCTCAGCGGCCGTCGAGGTGACCCCGCTCGCTACTTGGTTTTTATCCTTATTTCTTCTCTCATTTTTATCATGGCGCTCCTTCAATGGAACATTCGCGGCATTCGTTCTAATCGGGAGGAGTTAAAACTACTCCTTCGATTGCACTGCCCGCTTCTAGTCTGCCTCCAGGAAACTAAGTTGCGTCCACGTGATCGTGCAGACTTTCCACACTACACCTCTGTGCGGTTCGACCTGCCACCCGTGGAAGGTGTCCCAGCCCATGGAGGGGTTCTGATGCTCCTTCGAGACGACGTCTATTTCCATCCCATTTCCTTGCACACTCACCTACAGGCAGTTGCCGTCCGCATCACCTTATCCACCTTTACCTTCTCCCTCTGTAATATATATTCGCCATCGTCATCTGCCCTTACTAGGGCAGATGTGCTAAACCTTGTTGACCAGCTCCCTTCACCTTTCGTGTTGGTAGGCGACTTCAATGGCCACCACCCCCTATGGGGCTCTCCGGCACCTTGTCCGAGAGGCTCCCTTTTGGTGGACATTCTCCACCACCTCGATCTTGTCTGCCTCAACACCGGTGCACCGACCTTCCTTTCTGACACAACACACACTTATTCCCATATAGACCTCGCAATATGCACTCCTCAGCTTGCCGGTCGGTTTGAGTGGTATGCACTTTGACACGTACTCGAGTGACCATTTCCCTTGTATCATCCACTTCCTACATCATTCCCCATCTCCACGTCCCACCAGTTGGAACATTTCTAAAGCCAACTGGGGGCTTTATTCTTCCATGGCTGTTTTTCACAATCAGAATTTTCCCAACTGTGACAGTCAGGTCGAATACCTCACAGAGGTTATCCTCACTGCTGCTGAACGTTCCATACCTCGTACATCCTCTTCTCCACGTCGTGTCCAGGTCCCTTGGTGGACTGCAGCCTGCCGCGACGCGCTTCGAGCCCGGCGCCGTGCTTTACGCCCCTCCGCCGCCACCCAACTTTGGAGAATTGCATCAATTACAACGTATGAGAGCGCAGTGCCGTCGTATCATAAACGACAGCAAGAAAGCTTGCTGGACAGATTTTACTAGTTCTTTTAACCGTTTTACTCCCTCCACGGTTGTCTGGGGTGGCCTACGCCGTTTGTCCGGCATCAAGGTCCACTCCCCGATTCCTGGCCTGACCGTGGAGAACGCGGTCCTCGTGGACCCAGCTGATGTTTCAAACGCATTGGGTCGTTTCTTTGCGGAGGTTTCGAGCTCTGCCCATTACCACCCTGCCTTTCTCCCTCGCAAACAGGTAGAGGAGGCACGGCCGCCTTCTTTCCGCTCTTTTAATCGCGAAAATTATAACGTCGCCTTCACCATGCAGGAGCTAGATCGTGCTCTCGCCCTGTCCCGGTCTTCTGCTCCCGGGCCCGATTCCATTCACATTGAAATGCTGAAGAACCTCTCTCCTGCGGGCAAGTGCTTTCTTCTTACTACCTACAATCGCATATGGACTGAAGGTCATGTTCCCACAAGTTGGCGTGACGCCATTGTCGTCCCCATCCCCAAACCAGGGAAGGACAAACACCTTCCTTCCAGTTATCGTCCTATTTCTCTGACGAGCTGCGTCTGTAAGGTGATGGAACGCATGGTTAACGCTCGGTTGGTCTGGCTCCTCGAATCTCGCCGCCTCCTGACTAATATCCAATGCGGTTTTCGTCGACACCGCTCTGCTGCTGACCACCTCGTTACGTTGTCGACCTTCATTATGAACAACTTTCTGAAGAAGCGTCAAACAGTAGCCGTGTTCTTCGACTTGGAGAAGGCATACGATACCTGTTGGAGAGCGGGAATTCTCCGCACATTGCACAGATGGGGCCTTCGGGGCCGCCTTCCTCTTTTCATTCAAGCGTTTTTGGCGGATCGCAAGTTCCGGGTGCGGGTGGGCTCTGTTTTGTCAGATACCTTTTGCCAGGAGAATGGGGTACCACAGGGCTCCGTCTTGAGTGTGGCGCTCTTTGCCATTGCAATCAATCCGATCGTGGACTGCCTTTCAGCCGACGTCTCCGGATCTCTTTTTGTTGACGATTTCGCAATTTATTGTAGCGCCCAGCGGACGTCTCTTGGAGCGTTCTCTCCAACGCTGTCTTGACCGTCTGTATTCCTGGAGCATCGCAAACGGCTTCCGATTCTCCACTGAGAAAACTGTGTGTATCAATTTCTGGAGATACAAGGAATTTCTTCCACCTTCTCTACGTCTCGGCCCGGTTGCTCTCCCTTTCGTGGAGACTACAAAATTCTTGGGACTCATGTTGGATCGGAAACTTTGCTGGTCCACGCACGTGTCCTACCTGGCTGCCCGTTGTGCCCGATCCCTTAACGTTCTTCGTGTCCTCAGTGGCACGTCATGGGGAGCGGATCGTACCGTCCTGCTTCACCTTTACCAGGCCATTGTTCAGTCGAAGCTCGACTATGGAAGCCTTGTATACTCTTCAGCACGGCCGTCGATTCTCCGCCGTCTCAACTCTATCCACCATCGTGGATTACGTCTGGCGACCGGTGCATTTTATACCAGCCCTGTTGAAAGTCTGTATGCCGAGGCTGCTGTATTACCCTTGACCAATCGACGTGACATACTCTTGTGTCGATACGCATGCCGCCTACGGTCGATGCCCAACCATCCATCTTACAGATTATTTTTTGACGACTCACTCGATCGCCAATATCAGTTGTCTGCGATTGCCTTGCTTCCACCGGGAGTTCGGTTTCGCCGTCTGCTACAATGGCTCGATTTTACCCTTCCTTCCATCCTTCGGTTGAGCGAAAGCCCATTGCCACCGTGGCATCAGGCCCGGGTTCACACACACCTCGAACTTAGTTCGCTCCCCAAGGAGAGCACTCCGGATTTGGTATTCCGCTCGAGGCTTGTCGAACTCCGTTCGCGGTTCGAAAATGCCGTATTTATTTACACTGATGGTTCCAAGAGCACTGCCGGTGTCGGATCTGCCTTCGTCGTCGGGGACAACCGTTTCCAATACAAGCTCCCTGACCGGTGCTCAAACTTCACGGCTGAGCTTTTCGCCCTCCACCAGGCCGTTTTGTATACCTGCCGCCACCGCCACCCTTTCTATGCCATATGTTCTGACTCCCTTAGTGCCCTGCAGAGTCTTAAGGACCCTTTCTCGAACCATCCTCTCGTGTATCGGATCCAACGCTCCCTCCAGTTGCTGGCGGATGACAGCTGTCACGTTTCTTTCCTGTGGGTCCCTGGCCATGTGGGTGTGCCCGGGAATGAGGCCGCCGACACAGCAGCCAAGGCAGCAGCTCTTTTGCCTCGCATGGCTACCTTTTGCGTCCCATCGGACGATGTTCAACGGGCTCTTCGCCGGAGTATCGTGTCGCAATGGCACAGTGTGTGGCTTTCACTGCACAACAATAAATTGCGAACTGTCAAACCGATCCCGACCGCTTGGAGGACATCCTCACGCCCCTCTCGGCGGGAGGAGGTCATCCTGGCTCGGTTGCGGATCGGTCATTGCCGTTTCAGCCACCGTCACTTGCTATCCGCCGAACCTGCACCGCTATGCTCCTGCGGTGAACTGCTGACAATGCGACATGTTTTACTGACTTGTGTGAATTTTAATCATCTCCGTGTAGCCCTTCACTTTCCGTCTACTCTGGAGGAAATCTTAGCTGATGAGACACGAGCAGCTGCTCGAGTTTTGCGTTTTATCAATTTGGCCAACTTATCCAAGGATATTTAACTCTTTTTTGTCTTTTATCTTTCGTTTTTAGCCTATTGTTGATGTTCTGACAGTCTACATTTTTTTAGATCATAGCGAATCTATGTTCTTGGCTGGGCGCTAATGACCATAGAAGTTGTGCGCCCTAAAACCACAAAAAAAAAAAAAAAAAAAAAAAAAAAAAATCCTGCAAACTGACATTCCTGAAAACCTATTCCCTAGGCTGGCCGCAAGCCTAGCCACTCTTCGCCCTTCATTCAAGATTCCCAGGCTATCGCGTTCGAAAAGGGCAAGCTGTTTCGCGCGAACTAATTTTTAAATTCGCGCTGAATTGTGGGAAAACTTTTCCCGCAAAATTTCTTATTTCTTAGTTATGTTTAATTCTGCAGTAAAGGTGCTTGGTTCGTAATTTTGCGGGTCTATTTTTACAAGTCACCTGCAGTCGTAAATTGAGCAGTGTACATTTTGATTACAATATTTCAGTCAGTGATAGTCTTTGCTTGTTGTAGAAAAATTAGTAATTTGGAAGCGTTGCTCCTCGCAATGACGACCTATCGGTAATGGTCTGTTCGAACATGTGAAATTACGAACAATATCGTAGCTTGTGTACTAGCAATAAGTCGAGCTGTAATCTTAGGTGCCATCGATCGCGGGTCTCGGCGCAAAAATTAGCACCTTGCAGCTCACTTGCGAAAAAATCCTGTTAACCTATACCTCACTATGAAGTTACACATTACTTTTTAAACTCTCTAAAGGGTAGTTTACTTACAAGCAGAACATATTTTCCGTTTAAAATGTCATTTGTAGCTTCACTCTGATAGTCATGTATAGGTAACAGGTTTTTTCGCGAGTGCCAAAGGCGCGAGTTTTTGGCTGAGACCTGTGATCATTGGCATCTAAAACAAAGTATTGAAACTACACAAGGTACGATACCGTTGGGATTTTCATTTTAGGAGACAGTTATCGATAGTAAGCCACTATAGGCAATGCGAGATGCAACGCTCCTTGCAAATAACAGGAAAATGATCTAGCAATTAGGCTGGGAAAAATTTTAAGTACAAGCATTATATTCACTATTCGGTCAGGGATAAATTATACCATTCCATAGATTTTCTTAAAGGAATTTCTAGATATTTGACGATAGAACAAGTGAACTACTGTTGCATTGCGGAAGATACCATCGCGGAATTCGCCAGAAACGTAGCGGAGCTACAAATTATTGCTAGACAGATGTCGGATACATCTAGTTCTATATAAATCCGTTAAATGCTGCTAAAGGTCAAAGTAGTGTCGGTAAATTAAAAATAAAACAAAATTTTGTGTTCAAGTTTATTTTAACCGGTTTTCGGTCTACTAGGCCATCTTCAGAATATTGCATGCTGTGTCAGGCTACAATGTTCAGATACAGTATGGGAAGAAATGACAAATGTCTACACTTAGATCGACATACATAGTAAAAAACGTCTTTGACATTGTTATGAGTTATCCACTTAAAAACTAAACAGTAATAAATGAATATACAATGTGCGGAGGATAAATAAAGGAATAAATTTGAGTATAACCTGGGATTGGAACTACCTACTATTACAAACTGATGATGCTGATAAATGTATAAAAGTATTAGTTATAAGGCCAGGTTAGGAGTAATCAAAGTAAAATGAATAGTTATTGCAATGAACTAAAACAATTGTCTAATGAAATTAGTATTCTAAAAATTCAGGTAGCTGAAATTGGATATGTTGTAAGCTACACTGGGATAATTTTCAAAATTTAATAAATCATAAATAAAACCACAGGAGTTGGGGACTATGGGGGTAAACAAGGAATCCAGCTTTTAGAATTAATATTGAAACTGTGATGGTGTAAATTTGATTATACTAATAAAAAGGCTAGGTCTAAATTTAGGTTTTTTAAGTTTCTGTAATGAAGGAATGGAACAGCCAGTGAGTTGATGGAAAACTTAGGTAATTGTACTATGAGAAAATGAAGAGACTGAAACTGTGTAAGAGGTAATGTAACTCAAGGATGAAAAAGTGAAATCCAATAGGGGTGAACTGTTTAGTTGTTTGACTATTTAATAGTAAGTCAGGGCTAAGGGATAGGTGTTTAAAAGCTAATACGTTTTTTGGCCCTTGTTTGCTAGGTGAGTCTTGAAACTGTGGCTGGTAGCTACGGCCCTCACTCGGTACATGCTCAGCAAATGTGGACTCCTGATTCTGTAGTCTCTAGCTGCGTTAATGTTCAGCTAGTCCAGCTGCTATGCTTCTGCCTGACAAATATAAAACTTACAACAATCTCGACAAGTAATTTTATAAACTCCACTATCCTTTAATAAAGGAGTCTTGTCTTTGCTATTAAAGATACTGAGCTGTGGTGTTCTTAATGGGGTAGGAAACCCTGTAGTTGCAAGATTGCAGTGGTTTAGATACTTGTTGTGATACTTGTCCTAAGTATGGTATTGTACAATTTCCTGCATTCATTGGAGGGAAGTCAAAGGGAGCATAGATTTTCTTTTGTTTGTACAAAATTCCATCAGGGCTGGATTGTAGCCATTGGTTGTGGCAAAATATTTGGTGTCTAACTCTGATCTGAAATCCTCTTTAGACATGGGAAGAGATGAGGCGATGTACCATGCAGTGGAAAGCTGTTTCTAAATGGTTGTGAGGAGGCAGGTATTACTGTCTGTAGCTGCATTTTCCTGTAGTCTTTGTGTATGTACAGTGATATCTATGGTCAGATCTAGGAAATTTATGGACTTGTTACCCATCTCCATTGTGAACTGAATGTTTGGCTGTTTAAGTTTTGAAAAAATGTGTTGAATTGTCTTGTGGTACCTGTCCACAAACACATCATCCACATATCTGTACCAGTATTTAATGTTTTAACGTAAGGGTTATTTTATCAGAAATTGTTCAAAATTATCCGTAAATATCTAAGTGGACTGAGTAGGGATCCCATAGCTAATCCATCTAGTTGTTAGTACAGAGCTCCTTGGAATTGGTGTCCGTAATTTTGAAGACGTGTTACATAACAGACAGCGGCGTCCAAACGATATATCGAAGCGGTTCATATCGAAGCGATAGTATCGAACAAGCGAATGTATAGTATGTTCCATTTGATCTGTACGAAACAGTGATCATGTGATTCTAAATAATTATTTGAAGAGGACAATTATTGCTTTCCCATAGGGGCTCCCAGCGAAATTGCCAACATTCACGCATTGCTAGTAACACGGGCAACACTTTGCAGTTTTACCTTAACTTGCAACAATTTAAGCTGTACTCATAGGTTCCTGCCAAACCACCTCCTTTAAAATCTTAGTTGTAAAAATAGCAACTTTTGCTTATTCACGCGCAACTATTACAGCTGTACTCTTAGGTTCCGGCCTAACCACATACTTTAAACTCAAGGCATATTCGTAAAAATATTAAGATTTGCTTGTTCGCTACAAATCGTTCAGATATGAACCGCTTAGATATCTTCTGGGCGCCGCCGCCGGGCTATGTAATATCTTTAAAATTACCGTAGTGTCAACTTTCCGAGGCGGTGCAGTCAGCACTTGCCACTTTTGAGGTAGTTCGCAGTCACAACTTCCCAATCTGACAGTCCTTGTTCTGCTTCACCGCTAGTGACGTCGATACTAGACATCCAGCCAGTGTCCTGTTTTGCGACTTAAACTTTCCTTTCCCTGTCTTCACTCCGATCCGCAACTGTTGCCTACAGACTGTCATTAAAATCTACAGCGGTGATCAGATCACACGAAATGCCGGGCAGTGTGTTCATCGAACAACTTGTGGACTATTAGTCTAATATTCCATTATAGAACGTCGAACTGGTGGAAATAACGGCATAATTGTAGCATGTGATTCCGCCCGTCGTTTTTGACCCATGACAAGTTTTAAGTCGTAGCGAACTGTAAATGTTTAAATTGTTTAGTGTTAATTAAAAATCATGGGATCGTCAAAAATTTACTTCCCGTCCTGGCGGCCTCGTCCGTTTTGCCAAGATGTTGGAGATATCAGAACATAAAATGACTTGGTTAACGTTTCGTAGACCATAATGTAAATAAAGCAGTTCGTGCCGTGTGGTTGGCAGCTTCTTGAAGTGTCATTGTCTACTCAGGAAAAGTAATAGCCCTCGTTAAACAGCTCGCCACCACATAGACTACTGCACAACAATGCCACGGGTCAAAGCAATCTATTTAGGTTGCAGTCAACACTTGCCGATTTGTAGAAATCGGCGATAGAAATTTCGTAAATACATCTCGCCTCAACGGAAAACGCCGTTGTAATTATTTCCAGTACTCCATAGTACTGCGATGATAGAGCAGCCCCCTGCCATCTCGCAACTCGAAGCAGTACGCGAAGAGTAATTTACGTACTCTTTAGTATAAACGACTCTTTTTTTTTCTGCCGATAAAACGCAATCTTTAGTTAGCGTTCCCTGTAAGTGTTAAAAATTTCTGCATTAGTTGAATTCAACGTCTTCAGATTTCTAGTAAACAGGTTCATAAGAGTACCATGTGGGTCATGTTTGACCCACAGAGATGTTTCGTGTCCTACACCCCCTCCAGTCATAGCAGGGCCAAACCTTCTCATTATCTGTAGTTATAAAACGCACTAGTTTCATCCCAACCTAAAAGCATAACTAAAACCAGTAGTACCATGTAGGTCTATTTTGATACAGCATGTATCACAATCAACACCAGTTTTTAGACAATTTCTAGTCCTGCCATTAACGATACGTTGTATCATTTTAGGTCAAAAAAGAATATGAAATAGAAATATTGGAGGCAAATTTCAGCTCACATTTTAGACATCGTATCTTATCAAAAGTAGGTATAGATATTCGTTCAAAATTAAGCTACTGCAGCTAATCTGGATTGCTTGTAATAAACTATAGCTTCATAGTTTTCCCAGTGGGCTTTATCCCTTAGGTGCCGAGTCATTAGCAAAAAATATTGGCAGGTGTCGAAGCAGAGCCACAGCTCACAATGTGGAGTATTATTTACATAGTCGCAGTATGCATCTTTGTAGCAGTCGAATTGTCAGGCAAATTGTGTCACATTTATAATGCATATTACCTGAAAAATCTGAAATCTAAATTTTTACAGCTAAAGTACTGCAGCAACACTACATTAAAAGAATTAAAATTAGCGCAAAAATATAGCACTAGATTCCAAATGGAAAATTTGTAATTGTACATACGAACATATCAAAACTGAGATGTCAGGTCATGAAATTCATGCATTAGTCATTAAAGTAAAACAGCGACTACATGCAAAATTTAGTTGCTCATCCATGTATTAGAATTTTACGGATATTTCTTGCCTAAAGCAAACGTGAAGCGGTCAGTCTGTGATAAGGGGCATAAAAAAAACGTAAAGCTTTAGTATAAGCCGTGGATAACTCCTTGTCATTGGACTAGTCCTGAAAGGCACAGTAATGTACAGGAATAAAGGATTCGCGTATACTGATTGTATATGTACATCGATGCATCTCCAGCAGCAGTGGCCCCAATTTTCTTTGCAATACAAACATAATTGTTCAGTACACGACTTTTATTGTATGTTCATGCGGAACTACAAATCGGACAAGTTGCATCTTGGGTAGGAAATGGCAACTGACATCCGGGTGGATGTGACGATCACAGTAATTTTAATCATAGCATATGAGCCAAGTATTTTCTCAGCTTCTATTTTACGAGGGTTGGAACATTAAGTGGCAACTATTTATTCATGACCGATAGAAAGGATTTACACGCTTGCACCTGTTACTGTGAAAGTAGTCACCAGCATTGTGTAGAACACGTTGCGAGCTATGTGGAAGGCGTAGTACACCGTTAGCAGAGCCTGTTAGGTTGGTGTGAATGAAGCGGTCTACTGCCTGTCAAATCTCTAGAACAGTTATGAAGCAAATGACACTTAGTTCCTTGATCTTCGGAATCAAATCACGAGGACTAAAGTCATAGTAGTATGGCGGATGGTACAGTACTTCCCAGCCCCATCGACCGAACAGAACAGCCACGGTTTGCGCTGTATGCAATCGTGAATGCCGATTCCCCGCACGTGTCTTGAGCACCTTGATGACACTTTAGTGTTGTACGTCAGGGACGTTCAATCTTAATTAAACTCCGTTGTTGCTGTTTCGAAGAGTTAGTGACTCAGTTAAGTTAGACCACTTGCTCGCATGTAACGGTTTCCCTCGTTTGTGCGCACGCCGGTAACGTCGCCCGGTCAAGTAAATTTGCTCACAGGTAAGGAAGGTATGTCAACGTGTATCAGAGACAATAGTAGATTCCAATCAGTACAAATAAATTAGAGACGGATTTACGTCTCATGTCAGACATTAATGATAAATCTGAACCACTGAATTAAAATTTGTGGTGCCGCTAGGAATCGAACCGGGACCTCCATGCTTACTAGGCAGACGTCTTAACCGTTAAACTACCACACCACTAACGATTAAGGCGCCTTGGAATAGTCCATGTACGATTTCCCTCCACAGTAGTGGCAATTATCATTGGAACACAGAAGCTGGATTAGTTTGTGATGTGGAGGGAAATCGTACATGGACTATTCCAAGGCGCCTTAATCGTTAGTGGTGTGGTAGTTTAACGGTTAAGACGTCTGCCTAGTAAGCATGGAGGTCCGGGTTCGATTCCCAGCCGCACCACAAATTTTAATTCAGTGCTTCAGATTAATAGATTCCGTTGCCTAGTCTCAACAGCAGTGTTGCCACTATTTAAGTTCCAACCCTCGTATATTAATCTGTTCGTAAAGAACTGTGCTTCAGCATAAACATTAAAAGCTGTGTGTGTTGTTGATGTTGAACCTATCGTTAAATCAGACAACAAATTGTTAATTAACACAGCAATTTGGTTTAATTATGGCCCTGATATTGATGTATATACTATTAAATAAGAAACAGTGCATTAAACTGATTATGTGCGCAACGGATATTTTAAACACAAAACTGTGACAAGTCACCATTTGAAACACACTGACTATACTCAAAAATTTTTACTGCGAGAAAGATATTAAAAAACCACAAACCACTTTCTTAATGCTTGACTGTGAGAATTTTTATGCAGATCAGTTTCTGATTATTGAAATTTAGTATCATAGTTAATTGACCATCATTTACTATGGCACCAATAACGAAATCTGTTCAACAATATTACTCAAATCAATACTGCACTTTAAATCCACTATCAAATGAAGGAAGTAGGTTAATTTTCTAACTACGTAAATGAAACAGGAAAGGTCAACTTTGTTATTTATTATTAATCATCAGCATTACATTACCTACATAATACTTCTGACTTGCTGGCAAAGTAGCCTCTGCTCTACATCGGAGCCATACACACAACCCAACCGCTCTCTAAGCGAGCTGAACCACAAGTGCTACTCCCTCAGCGCGAGCTACAATGCTATGCAATACATCATCTTTGCCAAAGATGAAACTTCAAAGTACACATATCGATACATACAGTAGAAGCGATATTATACATTTTCTTGCAAGTTACTCGATACAAAACAGGAGGCACAATATTAGACATTTTCTTACAAAAATAATTTTTTAGACACGTTTCAACATCTCTGTTGCAGTCTCTCCAGTGGAAACCAGGCACCTGAAACAGCTATGGCAGACGTGGAATCACGGCACCGAAGCTCGAAGAAACGCAGCCAAAGCAAGAAAACAAAGGCAGGATGTGAGGGAGGCAAGTCTAGGAAAGAGGCTAGTGGTCACAGTGACCGCAAGAAGGTCCACAAGAAGAAAAGCAGCAGATCGACAAAGACGGAAAGCAGAAGCGTGTGTGGTGTGGGCAGGTCGGAGTGCAAACCGAAGTCTCGGTCTGGGAAGAGCGGCGACAAGAGCCCCGCCGTGCGCAAGGCGGCGTCTGGCAAAAGCTCCAGCAGCAAAGGTTCCAGCAGGCCCAGGAGCGCCGCCTGCGGCTCCAGGTCCAAGGCCGGCGGCCAGCGACGCTCCAAGCGAGCAGGTAATAAATACCCACTGCCGTAGCTCTGCTTCCAGGATAATGGCGAAAGGCACGTAACGCACGACTATCTTCGGTATACAGCACGATTTGCAGTAAAGTGAACTCGTGTAGGATGCATCTTAAAAGCTTCCCAGGGTTTTATTTGCGGACGGAGTTAGTACTGCTTCCTCCCACAAATTCCCCTAACACCTCCACATCCTTGCGAATGCTGTTGCGTAGCAGTGTGCGTTTGTACCGCCCTACAGTACGCACGAGGTGCCGTAGTTGCTGTCAGTCTTTACGGAAAGCATAGTCCTGACTACCCTGTCGTCTTCTATAGTTGTCCCCAGCGCAGAAGAAAGCACACAGGTCGTTGGTTCTTGTACAGCATACAAGTGAGGTTTAAATAAGTTCTGTAAAATGGAAGCATAAGAAGCGACTCGCGAGATTTTTGTCAGGGATGCCATTTATTTCATAATTAAATATGGACTATTGTTAATGATACGGCCTATGCTGCCCATAGCTCATGTTGAGACCTCGAATTTTATCACTATTACACAAATCTTTACTCATGACCGGCGCGGTCCGGCTCGAGACTGCAACTGCGGCGCGTTGCGAGACTAGAGGGCACCTAACGCTCTTTCGCGCCAAAACAGGGCCGTCGCGCGCCTTCTGCAGAATCGCTCTTCTCTTGTTACAGTAAGAGAAGGCACCTTAAACTTTTTAAATTGTCAAAACCTAGCCTCTCCTTGAGATATTTATTACAAATTCTCAGCTATGAATAATTTAGTATATAATAAACAAAACTCTTTTCAAAAGAAATCACGTGACGTGAAATGCAGCAGCCAATGCGAAGAGAGCACCAGTAACATAGGCGGGCTTTCCCACGGGAACCAGCATCTACTGTGCCATATGCTACTGCTACCCACCCCACATTTCAACATATGCTGCACTTGTCTTCCGCGTTTGACACGTGCAACAACTGCGCTGTGCACTTTTGCTGATTGTCACAATAGCGACCGTTATAGCTATACTGCCTGGCAGTGAACAATTTGGCAACATGGTTGCATTCCGTTTCTCAATGGGGCGGTCTCCAAGCCCAGTACGCGGACCCAGGAATCGTCGTGTTTTGGTCAGACTATAATCCGATGGAGCGTCGGCCAAAACAAACTTTACATCAGTAAGAGGCCGAGCGCAAGACAAGGCCGTCTCTTCATACGTTATCAATGACTGTCCATAATGTAACTTAATCATGCCTATAACTCAACCCCTATTTGTTAATAAAACTGTTGCATCGTTGAGACCTTGGTTCGCGATATAAATTAATGGTTCTCTGCTAACGAGTTTCCTCGTTTTTGAAGAGGGGAAGCACATTCTCATGTTTTACACATCATTTTAGTGGTATGGTGTTCAGAATTAAATTCTGATTACGTTTTCGTTAATGTTCTATTGTAAAAATTGATGTTCGAAAATTTTAGTTCTACTACACAGCTTACGATAACATGGCAGCTAACAAGATACGACCGCATTCGGAAGAGACTTTTGGTGAAAGAAATGTCGTAAATCTGCCCCCCCCCCCCTCGAATAACGCCTTTCTAGTGCTCTCTACCCCAAATCATGCATCACTTCCGTGACTCCCCCGTATATCGCGATAATATGAGCTGCCCGTCTCTGAATGTCTTCTACATCGTCTGACAGTCCCACTTGGTGCAGTTCCCACAATGCGCAGCAATACTCCAAAATAGGATGCACATGTGTGCTCTTGTGTCCCCATGCATCATTGGGTCGATTTCACCCGAACATAAAATACACCTCGCTAAAATACTCGCGGAGGGGTGGGTTACAACCGCCTAATCTTCCTTCAATGGGGGTGATGTGTAAAGGACGTAACTACTGGAGAGGGATTAACGGAATTTGACTAAATATGTGCTGAAAGAAATGTAGTAGCACTGGAGCTATATCACGCATATTACCAACACCAGGACAGCCTCACGACTAGCCGTTCCTATGTCAGAGGCCGCGAATGCAAGCTTAGGCCTACTGGCCGGCCGCTACACGGCGTTGGGCGTGGCCCAGCGACCAGCCAGTCAGCCGGCGGCCGCGACCTCTCGGCGTGACGTAGGCGCGGCCAGTTTAGGCCTTGACTTATAGGCGGTGTTATTACTCGCTCGATTTTCACTTCACTGAGAACTTGAAACTGACAGATGTAAGAGGCATCCGAATCGTAATGTACAATATTGTGGGGTGTAGTGTACCTGTATAAAGTGTAATATAACTAATTTGATCGAAGCGATCTCGTGTGATGTTCTTTAAACTGTCAGATCGCTTATGTCGAAAAAAAAATTTCATTTGCAGTATAACAAATTTCAGAACTAGTTCACATCCTCCATAAAATAGGTTTCGTTGTCATCGTTCAAATAAGAATTTCCTTAAGTCATAAATTATCAGAAACTATTGAAATAAACCTTGAATAGATCGAAGAGTTTACACAACGATCCCATCTCCGTAAAATTGACTGGAATGGGATCAGAGGATGGCAGCTAGTTCTCCTGAAACTGGTTGAGTGAAATAGTTTAATCGTAGACGTCTTAGTTCATAACCACAGAAAATCTGCGCCTTCAGTTGAATATATATATATATAATCATGTACGGTGGTGTCAGTAATGACGCTGGGTACTTAGTGTTTTCAATGAAGGTAATGGACGCTAACTAGGCGTGACTGAGCTCTGTATATGTATAGGCTGTCAATGTGGAACACTGGTACACAGTATACGGTTTATCCCTAGATCCAGGAAAACAGCATTCCAGGGAGTTCTGTTTACGTAATCGCCATCAATGGACAGCTGAGCTGTTAGGCCTCTGCTCACTCCTGCATTGTACGTCAACTTTTATGGTAACTCACTCGGTAGCCTCGGCTGCACGCCAAGGTCAACGGTGGGCTTCCACATGGGCCTTATCCCGTTCTAAAACGAGGATTACTCATTTGTCGTCTTACTACAGTCCAAACCCAATTAAGAACTCTTATTGGGTTACGCAGCGCCTGAAAGTTGACTCGGCACCGTTTCTTCGACCTCTTTTCTGAGTAAAAACTGACCTGGTTGCCCCATATTCGACAGCTTAAGATAAGCTGCATGCGGAGACTTAATGCCCTGTTTCCTAGCACTCCTCCTGGTGTGCAGATCGTAAGGCACTCCGTATCTACCGCGCTCTGAGTTCCGATTAGATTATGGGTGGCACGTTTATGGCTCGGCAGCTCTGCCCTGAAATTGTTACTCAGTTCACCATTGTGGTGTTAGTTTTGCTACAGCTGACTTCCGCACCAGCTCTGATACTCATTGCTGAAGCGGAATTCTTTCTTCAAACTAGATGTCATCAGCTTTGGTGGCCTATGCCTGTCATTGCGATTCGACAATTCCCTGCTCATCCCACATCACGTTCTTTTTGCGAACGAGGGTTTTAGGCACGCTGATTCCCACCCCCGAGTGGGATTACCTATAGGATTGCAGCTCGCTTTCCTTTTGTAGGGACTTCCTTCCCTTGACTGTATGCTCTGTGCTATACTACACACCCTTGGTGCCCAGGCCACAAATGAGGTTGGACGTCTTCAAAGGTCCAAAAGCTTAAGTCTCCTCCATAATCTTCCGGCGGTTGTTGCATACAGTACTTCGAGAATTTAAAGGTGCCAAGATCTTCTGCACTGATGAATCGAAATCTGCTGGTTATACAGGGTATGCCTTTACATCTCCCATTAGTATGGACTGCAATTCTCTGCCTGAATCGTGCAGTGTTTACAACAGATCTGATAGCTATTAGTAGAGCACTTCATTTTATAAAACAGGCATCCCTGGAGCGAGTTTTAATCTGTACACTCAATGAGCAGCCTGCAGGCCGTAGACAGATGCTTCTCTTTCCAACTTTAGCTCATTGGACTCCACGAGCTCCTCGCTGGCATCCGTCATGCCGCCTGCTCCATTACGTTTTTCTGGGTCCCCAGTCACGTGAGTATCATAGGGAATGAGCTGACCAAATGGCTCAAACAGCCCTTACTACGCCCTCTCCTTGGCTATCCCGGCTGCAGATTTGCGGATGCAAATGACATCTCTGCTGATAAGACTGGAACAACTGGGAGGCTACTGCCCCATCTAAACTTCTTCCATACACGATTCTCGGAGGGAATCCACTGTTCTTTGCTCTATCCACATCGGACATTCCAGGCTGACGCATGATTTTATTTAGCAGTGAGCTTCTCCCACATTGTGTGGCTAATCTTGTGAAATTCCTGTTCTTCGCGTTCCGTGACAATACGGTATTGCACACGCATTGCCATTAGTTTTGGCGGATGATTCACGGATGATTGGCAGGGTCCTTCGGTTTCTACATGAAAGCGAATTTTCTCAGCTACGAGATTTTCTGACACTCCAACAGGATGGGTGGGTCTGTGACTCCTGAGAGCTGCAGGGTTTAACCCCCCCCCTCCTGAAGATCCCATGTTTTGTACCTTATTTTCACCATTTCCCTTCCATTTTTAGGCTTCTGCTTTAGCATACTGTTCACTAGTACATGCTCGTCAATGAATTGGGATTATGTTTTAAAGATCTGCATAGCAGGAATCCTCACTGCAGCTTTTAGTTCTGACTTTTGTTCGAGTTTTTACTTCCTCCCTTCTATCGGAATGTAATCCGGACCGCGTCCTTGTTTGCATTCCATTTGGAGGTAACAGGAATGATGACCTTGCTGTTTGGCCCCCTTCCTCACATTAACTCTCAAGGTGTGTACCTTAAATTTTATATAATAAAAACATAACTCTTGAATTTCCACAACGTCTCACTATTCATTACGTGAATCCTCCCTGTAAGATGTAAATTTTATGGTCGAAATCTCCAGTGGACTAGAATGTATCGTGGACTTGTGGCCGGTAATAAATATCGACCAAACTTTAGAAACCTAAGCCACTGTGATTCTCACTAAATATCTTCACCCATATTTTTCCTTTCTCTATCAAGTTTTATCCACTGATCATAATTCGTTTCCTTGGTTTTGTATGTCACTATTCCATTAAATCTTAACATGTTAAGACTCCTATATGCTGATAGGCTTTCTGTATGGTCCGCTACAGAATTTATAGGAATTGCTCAGTTTTCTTTATTGCTAGTAAATGACTAGGGATACGAACAAGTTTCAGGAAACAATCCATAGATTGCGTCAACTGTTACACCTAGAGTAAAAAATTTTTGTAATGTACGTACCTCGGCAGGTGGCACTGAAATAATTTGGTTGAAGGCAGACCATTAGGTATTAAGTACCCACTAAACAGTTCAAATCGGCGAAAGAATCAGACTGAAATTAGTCTGACATCAACCCTTGCAATCGTTGAGAGATTACAACAAAATTTACGCCTCAAGGTATGTTACGTGCATATTTTTCGTGCATAAGTGAGGTATCATCGAAATACTATACCTGGGTAACGAATAACAATACCGAAAGAAGTTGAAAGACTGCCAGGTTACCATAATGTTGTAAACACAATGAAAATTTGCTCATAGAAAATAGAAATTAAAAATTAAAGCCTTGTCTATATTTACATGACTTTAGTATGTTAATGGTATCAACATTCTTGATACAGGGTGGTCAGATATTCCCGTTATAAACTTCTAGTACTTTTCTCTAGTACTTCTAGTACATACTTTGAACCCATTGTTTCTGTTAAACAATGGTTTCAATCCGGGTCCTTGCTTTGGGCAAGTGGTAGCCTTAACTTGGATCACCCGTGCATGCCTGCCGTCCATCTGTTGCTCCCTTCGTGCATGCCCTCTTAATAAGTAGTCAGTTGAAGACATCGTTTAGTTCACTTGACCGCAGGTGTCATACGTTCGACCTCGCTCAGGAATCCGTAATGTTGAGTGAGGGCATGAACGATTGGGGTGCTACAGCTGTAGTAAGCGACTAGTGGAAGCTCGAGACGGGCGGGAGGCATTCGCGAATACCCTGGTGGTTAAGGTGACCGCTGGCCCGAACCGGGTTCGTGTCCTTGCCCAGCTCTTTCACTTATTGCCATTGTACAATTTCATTGCTCCAAAGCAGGTAATTTCAATCCCTTCCTTCCTAATCCTTTTCCCTTCCCCTCCTCAATTTGGAAATTCTATAATTTCTAAACCATCGATCTCTCAACAGTATTTTCTACAGATAGTGACATTCTAAATGTATAAAATATCTTCATTGTCCAGTCACCGTAATTACTATTGAAAAACTTAACTTCTGCTAGAATGTACAGGAACATAGTTGCCTGAAATGTTAAGATTGACGTTCTGTTTCAGATTATTCTGACAGTGACAGCTGCTCAACCTGTTCAGACGACAGTTCGTCTTACAGTGATAGCTACAGCGATTATGATACTGACAGCGACCAAAGGTAATAGTCGTGGTGTGTTAAATTTTGTGCTACACAGCTTCTCAATAAAAAGTTTGAATTTAAAATCCTCATTTTTTTTCTGATTTCAGTTACTCTGACAGCGAGACTTCGTGTTCATGTTCAGACTGTTGCAGTGAACAGGACTGGACTCCTGATGCCAGCCCAGTGAAACCAAAGAAGTATTAAAGCCTTCAGAGTTTAAAAACAAAATTTGGAGCTTAGCTCAAACTCAGTTTACTTAATTTTTATGGTTCTTACTAGTGTTTTACTTTTAACAAGATTGTACTTTGAGCTTTAATTTTACAGTATGGCATTATCTAAAATTTTAAATATTAAAAATAATTTTACTTGGTGTGCTTTTTAAATTTTCTTTTGATGTGGTGTTACCCCTTTCATGAAATTCAGTGTAATCATTTTTAATAAAGAAATTAGCAAAATGTACATATCAGTTTACTTGATTGCACCCGAATAATTCAAATGTTTTCAGTCCGCAGACTGGTTTGATATGTGCATGCGCGCGCACACGCACTCTTTTCCCCTCTAATGCTAAGTTGACGATTCCTTGATGTCTCAATGTTTCCCATCAATCTATCCCTTGTCACGATATGCCAGAAACGCCTTTTCTCACCAATTTGGATAAGCAACTCCTAAGATGCATGATCTACTAATCTGATTTTCATCATTCGTCCCTAGCACCACATTTCGAAAGCTATCATCTTTGTCTGAACTCCTTATCGTCCACGTTTCACTCACATACAATGCTACTAAAGACAAACCCTTTAAGAAAGGACTGCCTAACCTTTAAACGAATATCAGGTGTCAACAAATTTTGCTTAGAAACGCTTTCCTTCCCATATCCATTATGCATTTATCTACTTCGGCCATTAGCAAATTATCTTGTTACCCAAATAACAAAACTTATCTACTTTTATCGTCTAATTACCTAATCCCTTCAGCATCGCCTGATTTTTTAATATTACATTCCATTAACCTCGTTTTGTTAATGTTCGTCTTATATCCTCCTATACTGTCCATTCCATTCAGTTGCTCTTAGATCCTTTGCAGTCTGACAATTACTATGTCATCAGCAAACCGCAAAGTTTTTAGTTCTCCCTGAACTTTAATTCCGTCTCCAAATTTCTCCTTCCATTCCTTCACTGCTTGCTCAATGTACAGATGGAACATTGGGAAAGGCTACAACCCTATCTTACTCGCTTAACATCTGTCCCTTTCTTGCCCTTGGATTCTAATAACTGCTGTCTGATTTTTATATAGGTTGAATATCTCTTTGCTCCCTATATTTTACCCCCTACTACCTTCAGTATGAGTATTCCAGTCAACATTGTCAAACTTTCTCAAAATCTACAAACGCTAAAAATGTAGGTTTTGACTTCCTTGACTTAGAAGTCGTAATGTATTTCATGATTACAGGGGCTTCACTTTATGACCATGACTAATTTGTGTATTGAGATTAGTCTTAAATGTCAAAATAATTGGAAAAAATATTCCCATCCCTCAACCCGCCCATGGACGCCACATCACTACTGAGGACCTTGTTTGCACCGAGAGTAGCCATTAGCACTACATAATGTAAGTCAGTAATTTTAGAATGATGAACCTCTGGTTGCTGGGTTCTTAACCACAATATGCTTTCCGTTGAGAGTTCCGATACAGTGTGGAAACTGTCATCGTTCAAAACATTTTCTGATTGTTTTCCATGTCTATGCTGTGGGTTTTAGTAAATACGCATGGTGTTCCACATCGCATGTGAGACGGCATTAACAGTATCTGGCACAATTCGATCGCCCATTTGTAGCTGTAGGCAAAATTTTTCTAGCCGCACGGGAGTAGAGTGGTCTGGAGCGCCACGTTGCGGATCGCACGGCCCCCCGCGTGAGAGGTTAGAATCCTCACTCGAGCATGGATATTTGTATTCTTTAGCATTAGTTAGTACATAATTAGTTTGTAAGTTTAGGGACTGATGACCCCGCAGTTAAGTCCCATAAGCTTAACAAACATTCGAACTTTTCTAACTCTCCTGTGGCTAAATACCTGTCGAAAAAATGCATGGAATGCGCTGTCATCACGTTCAGTATTCAGTTTACGTAATAAGTACAGACTACAAAAAGAACACTATATGGTCCGGAGAAAGTGAGGGCATCGAGATTACATAAACTGTAATTTTTTTTTTTTTTTTTTTTTTTTGTAAATACTTGTGATGCTACCATTTGCTACGGTAAGACTATAATAGGGCATTACACCCTTCGGAAAAACATAGATTTTTCATCAGCTTGTGAAACTCGTGGTCTAAACGGAAGTGGTTCTCAAAAATTTTTGTATAGTCTATGGGACTTAACTACGGGGTCATCAGTCTCTAAACTTACAAACTACTTATGAACTACTTACGCACTAGGACGGCACAAATATCCATGCCCAAGGGGATTCGAACCCCCGATCGCAGTGGCCGTGCAGACCGTGACTGAAGCGCCTCAGTACCCGCGACCGGCAAGTGGTTCTGAACTGTGTATCAGAAAACTGTCAAAGCGAATTCGCCATGGGTGCGTCTCTTGTTCATGTGCGGATCGACTTATGCCTCGTTGAGGACTATTCGGACCTCAATCTCGCGGTTTACTTGTGCTGTTTGGACTGATTTTTGTTCTGTGGGTTCGCTTCCGGCGGCCACAACATTTTGGAAGTCATACTTTGAGCATTCGCACTTTGCGGATCATGCATGTTTTAACACGTTCATTGAGGTCACGAGTGCACGCCGCTAACGCTCTAAGTGGACGCCTTTAAGAGCACGTGCGCCGAGAGCGGAAATCAGACTCCTGCGAAACCTGTAATATTGAAAGCGAATGTAACGTCTGCACAAGAGGTGGTGCTAAGCTGCATGCCGATTATGTGATAAATGCTGCAAGCTCTGACTCGTGTCATATGCATTGTAAACAATTCTAACAACGCCTCTTATTGATTTCATTGCAAACTGGGAACAAAAATTCAAACAAGCGATAAATCCGCTTCATTGGGAAATAATTTTACTGAAAACAAAAGGTTTATCAAACGGAGAAAAATAAACATCTCATCTGCAATGTGGTGCTATGGATAGCCAATCCCACATAAATTTGCAAGGTGTATAGGCGATGTTTTTATAGCAAACGACAAAAAAAAAAAAACACAACTGCAGACAGGAAAATGTTCCATGATTTTTTGTAGCCTGTACTAACACGAGTGCACAGGCAAACTAATTAAAATGAGCACTCAGCTAGCGCGCCGCTTATAAGGCCAGGTGCACATTGGGATACAGCTGATGCAGGGCAGGGCAGGAAACACTTTGCGGCACAGCGAATCCCCTACAGAATCTCCACGCCCAGGTCAAGGTAGCGACCCCACCTACGCAGCTAAAGCCCTCCAGTTACCACAAACAGCTAACTTCCTGCCCAATCACAGAGCATTCTGCGGATTGCCCTACAAGCGCCTCCCATATGAGCAAAGTTTCCACACAGATGTTACTGTACACAGGTCCACGACCTCTCCGGAATTTTTGAACGCTTTCGTTGGATCCAGACCTCAAAATACATAAAATTTATGGTCATAGGCTCCAGGCCCCTGATGATCCAGACGACCAACTATGCGCACAGCAAACTGCTCAAAATTCGTCATACAGGTGGTTTCCACAACAACCCACATCGGTAAATTCGGAGAAACCGTCCAGGCATCCGTACCAGTCAAAACATGTCGCTCTGGCGAAGGTGCTATTCAGATCTCTGTGACTTTCGCCCTGAGGCGGAACGTCAGATTGTCTTGATGTGTCGAGTCTGGCGGACATCCTGTAGGGCGTATGCATTGTCCTGCTCTACCAGTAATAGCAAACAACACCTCTCCATCCACTGTTTACCCAACGGGACCTCGCAGGCACCAGGCCACGGCAGAACGTCCTTTCTTGCACAGCCGAGTCAGCGAAGTTTCGCAACAGGAAATACTACGAAGGCAAAAGCTCAAAAACGCTAATTTATGGATTCCAACTGCCGAGGCTACGTGAAAGAAAGGACGCCAGACGTCTCCTTGCCGTCGTCAGCCTATACACTGGACAGCATATATCAGAAAGAATCGTAGAAAAATTAATAAGAAACTTGTAATTGAAGGACTTTCCCTAAGATGACGACATGCCCCATATAAACAGAAGTGGTAACAAATCTAATAAATTGGTGTATCAAAACGAAACTGAACCTTCCCCATCTGCCAAAAGTCCAAAATGAATGAATTTAAAAAAATTAACTACTATTACAAAGTGTAAATATTCGGTAAAAGCACACATTTTG
Source organism: Locusta migratoria (assembly GCA_026315105.1). Taxonomy (NCBI): domain Eukaryota; kingdom Metazoa; phylum Arthropoda; class Insecta; order Orthoptera; family Acrididae; genus Locusta; species Locusta migratoria. The sequence continues at coordinate 570,016,033 of CM048746.1, forward strand.
ATTAGAAATCGCTTCTGAGGTAGTCGAAAACCTACCGGAAATTAATAGGGAGTCGATTTGAGATCCCTTGTCGAAAGCATTCATCACTTACTGTGAGTAAAAAAGAAAATTAGCTGTTTTTCAAAAGAATGATACTTCCTGAATCCGCGATGACACTGGGTCAATAGGTCATTCTCTTAGAGGTGGTCCACAAGGTCCGAAAAAAAGGTGCATTCCATATTCCTGCTCCAAATAGACGTCAATGATATAGGCCTGCATTTCTGTGGATATATCGTTGCCTATCTTGAAAGATTGAGCCTGCACAACTTTCAAGTCTCTGGGTACAGATCTTTGAATATGATAGCTATTGTATTGGGGTCATTGTATCACCATACCTAAATAACCTAATTGGTATAAAATCTGTATCGGAAGATTTGCTTTTGTTACACGATTTGTTTTACTACTCGAAAGGTAGCTACTTCTAAATTATGGTTTTTGGATGCTGTTGTTAGAGTTCTGGGTAATCCTTCCTCTTCTCTGAATTAATTTCGGAAAGCTGTGTTTAACAATTATTCACTAGTACTGTCATCTGTAGCTTTACCATTGCTATCACATTGCGTCTAGTATGCAGTAAAAATGAACAGAATTTCTATTTTCTATAAAATTACGAGACCGTGTTTCGTTGTGGGAACACGCTCTGCACAATAACTAATGTAACAGTTCTAGAACGAAAATCTGATGGAAATATATTTGGCCACAGCGGAGTGGCCGAGTGCATTGACGCGCTATGCTCCGATGCGTGAGGCCGTTCCCCGTCGGGGGTTCGAATCCTACCTCGGGCATGTTTGTGTTGTCTTTAGTATAAGATAGTTTATACGTAATTTGTAGGTTTAGGGACTGATGACCCCTTAGTTAAGTCCAATAAGCTTTACAAACATTTTACAACAGAATAAATAAAAAAAACTGATGTTTCTAATTTCACGTTTAAGAAATTGTAAACGCAGGAGGATCATACAGTTGAACTATTGAACATACTGCGAATGGAAGACAGACTTTCCCTAGTGTAAAGTAGCAGCTGAGAGCTAAAAGTAGCAGCCTAGTCAGGACTGAATCGCATTTTGGTCTTAATTGGCTTGCATTTATCACGTGTCTTTGACCCAGTGCAAAGTCTCTAGCGACTAGAAAAAGGCAGAACTGATGCGCATAATAAGACAATCATTGTTCTGTAGAATTCTTGAAGATATTTTTAGTTCGAATGTAGTAAATTTCCTTGACTCAAAAGCTTTGGTCCATGCATCAACTCAGCCCTATAAAGTGTGACGCAGGTTTACCTTATCACATACCCTGTATGAAGGGCAACTGGTAGACTGCATATTCCTTAGTGAAACTTCCACTCAGCAGTGGAGTGTGCGCTGACATGAAACTTCGTGGCAGATTAATATTGTGTGCCGGAACCGGGACTCGAACCGAGGACCTTTACTTTTCGCGGGCAAGTGCTCTGCCTACAGAGCTTAAAGGTCCGGCCTCACAACTTTTAGATAGAACATCACGAGATACTGGCAGAAGTTGAGGACGGACCGTGAAGCGTGCCGGGATTGCTCAGTTGGTAGAGCACTTGCCCGCGAAAAGCAAAGGTCCCAGGTTTGAGTCCCGGTTCCGGCACACAATTTTGATCTGCCAGGAAGTTGCATATTCCTTGATTTTCGAAAGTTGTTTGAGAAGGTGCTGCAATGCAGACTGCTATGGAGGTACGAGCATATGGAATAGGTTCCTACATGTGAGTGGCCCAAGACAACTTACAGAACACAGTACGTTGACCTCGACGAGTGTTCATGAGAGAGAAGGTATTTTCAAGAGTGTACCATGGAAGGGTGATAAGACATTTATTATCTACGTAAATCATGTGATGGATAGGATACATAGCAACTTGCGGATGTTTGCTGATGCTGAGGTGTTCGGAAAGGTGTCAATACTGAGTAAAGAGTGGCAGATAGCTTTAAATGTAGGCAAATGTGAAGTGATGTAGACGAGTAGGAAAAACTTCCATAATGTTCTAATACAGCGTTGCATAGCGATATGAAATGAAACTAGCATGTAAGGGCAGTTGTGGGGTAGGACGGTCGACTTCAGTTTACTGGGAGACTTTTGGGAAGATGTGGTTGCTGGTGGGCTCGATCAACGCAAGATGGTTACAGATGTTTTGGGAACTCAGATAGGAATCGCTGGAGGGAAGACAACGATCTTCTCTAGAAACACTATTGCGAGTATTTATAGGGTCGGAATTACTGCATAAAAGCATCTGTTTGGAATCATCATTAACTCATCAATAACTACATTAAGGACACATTTTATGTAAAATTCGATGAAATTTGACATTCTGTTTTTCAGTCCATAATTTACTTTGGACTTTCCTGAACATTTTCGTATTAATATATTTAAAAAAAAAAAAAAAACAACAGGGGGCACAGCTGTTTTGTGGCTACGTGTGACGCACATGGGGCCCCGAGCCGAAGTAGCCTTCCTTCTCTCGTTGGCTGCTTCACTCCCCCCCCCCCCCCAGCCAAGTGCATGCCTTTGCCCAGATACGGGCGTCTGAATAAATCCAGCTCACTTTCTGCTCTAACTTTTCTTCTTATACCTGTCCTTCCTATTTTTAACTCGTTCTTTCCGCCCCGAGCAATCTGGAGCCCCACGTTGCGGATCGCGCGGCCTCCCGCATCGGAGGTTCGAATCCTCCCTCGGGCATTGATGTTTGTGTTGTCTTTAGTATAGGTTTGTTCATAAGTAATTCGTAAGTTTACGGACTGATGACCCCGCATTTAAGTCCCATAAGCTTCACAAATATTATTTATTTATTCGTTCTTGCTCCATTCTTCCTGCCTTGAACTCATCTTTTTTATCCCCGCTTCAGCGTTTGAGATTCTCCGTCTTCTATCCTCCTCTTTCCTCTTCCTTCTATTCTCCTTTGCTCCCTGTGCGTATCTGAAGGCCGACCCACGCATGCGCGTGCGTAGCCTATGACAGGGTAACGCGTATTTCCCCGCCCGTGGTAAAGGCCAGGCTCAGGGAGGGGTGATCACCCGAACTGGTAACTTCCGACTATACTGATTGTTCCCTCCGTCTGTTTCTCGGGAGGTGTGACCTGAGGTGTGAACGATCAACTAAGGCGGGTTAGCCCACAGTGAGGGCCCCCATTAGGAAGGAGCACGCCATTGGAGACGCCGGTAATGTAGCGGGACACTTCCGCAATGATCTCTCTCTCTCTCTCTCTCTCTCTCTCTCTCTCTCTCTCTCTCTCTCCCCCCCCCCCCTACCTTGACTTCTTGACCGACCTAGAAACGAAAGCTAGATGAACCTGTCAAAGATAACCTTACCAAATGTTCATAAGTTTTTACTGATTTCTTGAACTGAAGGTGAAGATTTTTCTACAGTAAATCCCTTCATCATTAAGAAGGGTGTTGATGCAGGGTCTCTCCAGCGAAACAGAATCTTGTTGCTGGAAACGGACAGAGCCTTCCAGATACAGAAACTGATTTGAGACACGCTCCTGCACACCTTCCAAGTCAAAGTGGAAGCTCAACGCACCCTTAACTCGTCACGGAGGGTAGTCCACACTAGATCCCTTGGTGGGTTATCAGATGAAGAAACCCAAGACTACTTGTCTGATCAGGGCATAACAGCCGTATATAGAGTGATGAAAAAGGCTGACAAAGGATTCATACCAACCTGTACCATAGTTTTAACCTTCAACAGAGTTGACCTTCCATCTAAGGTGAAAGTGGGATATGAAATAATTTCCGTTCCCCCCGTATGTACCAAATCCTACGCGCTGTTACCAATGTCAGAGGTTTAATCAAATCCGTCAGTCTTGTCCCAATGCAGGCAAATGCGACACCTGTGGCAGAGATGCTCATGAGGGTGACTTTCCACCTCCTTTCCCCCATTGCATAATTGCATGTGCGACCATGCTGCTTCTTCAGTAGACTGCCCTGTCTACAAAGACGAACGGGTTAACCAAGAGATAAAGAGCCGGTAGGCAGATCACTGTGCTCCCGGCGGGTAAAAACAGCGCTGTCCTTGTCTCTCCTCGACCTACTACTAGGTCAGGCACACAAATCTGCGATTTTACTTTCAGTGACCTCCCCACTCCCTCTCATTCTAAAATCTAATCGTCAGCTTCCCAAAAAGAAGCTGTCTGAGAAGACTTCTTACGAACTGAACCTCCACAACCATCAACCGCACAGACGTCCCACCAAAATTCTTCCAAAAAAAGTAAACAAGAAAAAAAGTTCCTCTCCTTCCCTGCCACGGCGCGACTCATCCATCACTCCACTCACCAGCCACCACGGCATTCCTCCGTCTCGCCGAGGGGCGCTACTGCTAGTCGAACAGCCGGCCTTCTACTGGCAGAGGAAGCTGCCCAGCCGATAAACGCAGGAAGGCGGCAGAAACTCCAGACGAACCAATGGAACAAGTCTTCACCTGTCTATTGCAGTAGCAGTGCTCCCTCTAAGTTGGGCCCTCAGCGGCCATCGAGATCACCTCCTCTAGCTTTTCCTTCTTTTCCTATTCACGTTTCCCCCCCAGGGGGCCCACAGTACTTTTGTGGGTACGTGTGTGGCGCGCACGGGGCCCCGAGCCGGAGCAGCCTTTCTTCTGCCCCGGGCTGCTTCACTTTCCCTCCCGGTTTATGCCTTCGCCCGGAGACGGGCGTATTTCACGAGTTCAGGTGTTTTCTTGTTGTCGTTTCTCTTATTCCTTGGTTCCTTCCTTTCTTACCCTTTCTTTCTGTCTCTCTCTCCTTGTCCTCTCCTCGCCTTCTTCTCCTCATTAGTCTCCGCCTCGGCGTTTGAGACACTTCTTTCCTTCCTCTTCACTTTCTCTATCCTTTCTTTCCTCCCTGTGCGTGTCTGAAGGCCGACCCACGCATTATCATGCGTAGCAGGTGACGGGGTAACGCGTAATTCCCCGCCCCGGGTAGACAAGTAGGGCACGTACGTACCCCCTGGTAAAGGCCAGGCCCAGGGAGGGGTGATTACCCGAGCTGGTACCTTCCGAACATGCCAATTGGTCCCTCCGTCAGTTCTCGGGAGGTGTGACCTGAGGTGTGAACAATCACCTAAGGCGGGTAAGCCCTCGGAGAGGGCCCCCACTAGGAAGGAGCGCGCCATCGGAGACGCCGGTAATCACGGGGGACACTTCCGCAATGACTTCCTTCTCTTCTTCACTGACATTGACCCAGAAACGTAAGATAGACTCGCCTCAGCAAAAGAAGACTCTGCCTAATTTGCCGAAATTTCTTGTTGTGTCGCGCACCGACGGAAAAGACTTCAATTCTGTCAATCCTTTCGTTATACAGAAAGGTGTTGATGCAATTGCTGGCCCTGTTAAAACCTGTTCGCGTCAGCGCAATGGCACATTGTTGCTGGAAGTGGACAGTGCCTTCCAAGCCCAAAAACTTATACGTACTACGTTGTTGCACACGTTTCCCGTTAAGGTAGAAGCACACCGCACACTCAACTCGTCAAGGGGGGTAGTTTTTACGAGATCCCTTGACGGGTTGTCTGATGAAGACATCCAATCGTATATGTCCGATCAGGGTGTGACAGCCGTCCACAGGGTGATGAAAAAGGTCGATACCCAATTGACACCGACTCGTACTGTGTTTTTGACGTTCGACAGAGTTGACCTCCCGTCGAAGGTCAAAGCAGGGTATGAAGTCATCTCTGTCCGACCTTATGTGCCTAACCCAACGCGCTGTTTTCAATGCCACAGGTACAATCATACCCGTGAACATTGCCCAAATGCAGCAAAGTGTGTCACTTGTGGTAGGGACGCCCATGAGGGGGATTGCCCACCTCCGTCCCCTCACTGCCTAAACTGCAACGGTGACCATGCGGCTTCCTCTCGCGACTGTCCTGTATACAAGGATGAGAAGGTAATCCAGCAAATCCGGGTTACGGAGAAGGTATCAACATCTGCCGCTCGTAAGTTGTTGGCGAGTCGAAAGCCCACTGTCCTCCCAGCGGGTACATACAGTAAGGTACTCACCTCAACTCGACCTACCAAAGATTCCAGTACCCAGACATGTGATTTCACTTTCGCTGACACAGTTGTGCGATCCGCCAGCCCGAAGATTGCCCGTTCCACGTCCCCGCTTCCTCCTGCTGCTTCTAAGGTACAGTCTTCGTCAACATCTAGTAAACCGCGGGCACCTAAACAAGATGCCCGGACCTTGAAAAAGGAACCCGTCCGCGAGGATTTTCTGCGTTCTCAGGCTTCCCAACCGTCAACTGCCTCTTCCCGCCGTCACTCTTCCAGAAGAGCTGACAAGAAAAAGAGTTCCTCTCCTTCCCCGCCGAGGCGTGACCCATCTGTCGCGCCGTCCAACAGTTGCCGGCCTCGGCCGTCTTCTGTTTCACCGGGACGCTCCGTTTGCCGGGCGCCCGGCCCTTTACCGGCGGTGGAAACTGCCCCTCCTGATCAACTCAGGGAGGTGGCAGGCGCGTCGGTCGAACCTATGGACCACGACCCTTTGCCCCTGGACAGCGATAGCAGTGCTCCCTCGAAAACCGGTCCTCAGCGGCCGTCGAGGTGACCCCGCTCGCTACTTGGTTTTTATCCTTATTTCTTCTCTCATTTTTATCATGGCGCTCCTTCAATGGAACATTCGCGGCATTCGTTCTAATCGGGAGGAGTTAAAATTACTCCTTCGATTGCACTGCCCGCTTCTAGTCTGCCTCCAGGAAACTAAGTTGCGTCCACGTGATCGTGCAGACTTTCCACACTACACCTCTGTGCGGTTCGACCTGCCACCCGTGGAAGGTGTCCCAGCCCATGGAGGGGTTCTGATGCTGCTTCGAGACGACGTCTATTTCCATCCCATTTCCTTGCACACTCACCTACAGGCAGTTGCCGTCCGCATCACCTTATCCACATTTACCTTCTCCCTCTGTAATATATATTCGCCATCGTCATCTGCCCTTACTAGGGCAGATTTGCTAAACCTTATTGACCAGCTCCCTTCACCTTTCGTGTTGGTAGGCGACTTTAATGCCCACCACCCCCTATGGGGCTCTCCGGCACCTTGTCCGAGAGGCTCCCTTTTGGTGGACATTCTCCACCACCTCGATCTTGTCTGCCTCAACACCGGTACACCGACCTTCCTTTCTGACACAACACACACTTATTCCCATATAGACCTCGCAATATGCACTCCTCAGCTTGCCGGTCGGTTTGAGTGGTATGCACTTTCTGACACGTACTCGAGTGACCATTTCCCTTGTATCATCCACTTCCTACATCATTCCCCATCTCCACGTCCCACCAGTTGGAACATTTCTAAAGCCGACTGGGGGCTTTATTCTTCCATGGCTGTTTTTCACAATCAGAATTTTCCCAACTGTGACAGTCAGGTCGAATACCTCACAGAGGTTATCCTCACTGCTGCTGAACGTTCCATACCTCGTACATCCTCTTCTCCACGTCGTGTCCAGGTCCCTTGGTGGACTGCAGCCTGCCGCGACGCGCTTCGAGCCCGGCGCCGTGCTTTACGCACCTTCCGCCGCCACCCAACTTTGGAGAATTGCATAAATTACAAACGTATGAGAGCGCAGTGCCGTCGTATCATAAACGACAGCAAGAAAGCTTGCTGGACAGCTTTTACTAGTTCTTTTAACCGTTTTACTCCCTCCACGGTTGTCTGGGGTGGCCTACGCCGTTTGTCCGGCATCAAGGTCCACTCCCCGATTCCTGGCCTGACCGTGGAGAACGCGGTCCTCGTGGACCCAGCTGATGTTTCAAACGCATTGGGTCGTTTCTTTGCGGAGGTTTCGAGCTCTGCCCATTACCACCCTGCCTTTCTCCCTCGCAAACAGGTAGAGGAGGCACGGCCGCCTTCTTTCCGCTCTTTTAATCGCGAAAATTATAACGTCGCCTTCACCATGCAGGAGCTAGATCGTGCTCTCGCCCTGTCCCGGTCTTCTGCTCCCGGGCCCGATTCCATTCACATTGAAATGCTGAAGAACCTCTCTCCAGCGGGCAAGTGCTTTCTTCTTAGTACCTACAATCGCATATGGACTGAAGGTCATGTTCCCACAAGTTGGCGTGAAGCCATTGTTGTCCCCATCCCCAAACCAGGGAAGGACAAACACCTTCCTTCCAGTTATCGTCCCATTTCTCTGACGAGCTGCGTCTGTAAGGTGATGGAACGCATGGTTAACGCTCGGTTGGTCTGGCTCCTCGAATCTCGCCGCCTCCTGACTAATATCCAATGCGGTTTTCGTCGACACCGCTCTGCTGCTGACCACCTCGTTACGTTGTCGACCTTCATTATGAACAACTTTCTGAAGAAGCGTCAAACAGTAGCCGTGTTCTTCGACTTGGAGAAGGCATACGATACCTGTTGGAGAGCGGGCATTCTCCGCACATTGCACACATGGGGCCTTCGGGGCCGCCTTCCTCTTTTCATTCAAGCGTTTTTGGCGGATCGCAAGTTCCGGGTGCGGGTGGGCTCTGTTTTGTCAGATACCTTTTGCCAGGAGAATGGGGTACCACAGGGCTCCGTCTTGAGTGTGGCGCTCTTTGCCATTGCAATCAATCCGATCGTGGACTGCCTTTCAGCCGACGTCTCCGGATCTCTTTTTGTTGACGATTTCGCAATTTATTGTAGCGCCCAGCGGACGTGTCTCTTGGAGCGTTCTCTCCAACGCTGTCTTGACCGTCTGTATTCCTGGAGCATCGCAAACGGCTTCCGATTCTCCACTGAGAAAACTGTGTGTATCAATTTCTGGAGATACAAGGAATTTCTTCCACCTTCTCTACGTCTCGGCCCGGTTGCTCTCCCTTTCGTGGAGACTACAAAATTCTTGGGACTCATGTTGGATCGGAAACTTTGCTGGTCCACGCACGTGTCCTACCTGGCTGCCCGTTGTGCCCGATCCCTTAACGTTCTTCGTGTCCTCAGTGGCACGTCATGGGGAGCGGATCGTACCGTCCTGCTTCACCTTTACCAGGCCATTGTTCAGTCGAAGCTCGACTATGGAAGCCTTGTATACTCTTCAGCACGGCCGTCGATTCTCCGCCGTCTCAACTCTATCCACCATCGTGGATTACGTCTGGCGACCGGTGCATTTTATACCAGCCCTGTTGAAAGTCTGTATGCCGAGGCTGCTGTATTACCCTTGACCAATCGACGTGACATACTCTTGTGTCGATACGCATGCCGCCTACGGTCGATGCCCAACCATCCATCTTACAGATTATTTTTTGACGACTCACTCGATCGCCAATATCAGTTGTCTGCGATTGCCTTGCTTCCACCGGGAGTTCGGTTTCGCCGTCTGCTACAATGGCTCGATTTTACCCTTCCTTCCATCCTTCGGTTGAGCGAAAGCCCATTGCCACCGTGGCATCAGGCCCGGGTTCACACACACCTCGAACTTAGTTCGCTCCCCAAGGAGAGCACTCCGGATTTGGTATTCCGCTCGAGGCTTGTCGAACTCCGTTCGCGGTTCGAAAATGCCGTATTTATTTACACTGATGGTTCCAAGAGCACTGCCGGTGTCGGATCTGCCTTCGTCGTCGGGGACAACCGTTTCCAATACAAGCTCCCTGACCGGTGCTCAAACTTCACGGCTGAGCTTTTCGCCCTCCACCAGGCCGTTTTGTATACCTGCCGCCACCGCCACCCTTTCTATGCCATATGTTCTGACTCCCTTAGTGCCCTGCAGAGTCTTAAGGACCCTTTCTCGAACCATCCTCTCGTGTATCGGATCCAACGCTCCCTCCAGTTGCTGGCGGATGACAGCTGTCACGTTTCTTTCCTGTGGGTCCCTGGCCATGTGGGTGTGCCCGGGAATGAGGCCGCCGACACAGCAGCCAAGGCAGCAGCTCTTTTGCCTCGCATGGCTACCTTTTGCGTCCCATCGGACGATGTTCAACGGGCTCTTCGCCGGAGTATCGTGTCGCAATGGCACAGTGTGTGGCTTTCACTGCACAACAATAAATTGCGAACTGTCAAACCGATCCCGACCGCTTGGAGGACATCCTCACGCCCCTCTCGGCGGGAGGAGGTCATCCTGGCTCGGTTGCGGATCGGTCATTGCCGTTTCAGCCACCGTCACTTGCTATCCGCCGAACCTGCACCGCTATGCTCCTGCGGTGAACTGCTGACAATGCGACATGTTTTACTGACTTGTGTGAATTTTAATCATCTCCGTGTAGCCCTTCACTTTCCGTCTACTCTGGAGGAAATCTTAGCTGATGAGACACGAGCAGCTGCTCGAGTTTTGCGTTTTATCAATTTGGCCAACTTATCCAAGGATATTTAACTCTTTTTTGTCTTTTATCTTTCGTTTTTAGCCTATTGTTGATGTTCTGACAGTCTACATTTTTTTAGATCATAGCGAATCTATGTTCTTGGCTGGGCGCTAATGACCATAGAAGTTGTGCGCCCTAAAACCACAAAAAAAAAAAAAAAAAAAAAAATATTCACGCTTCCTTCGTGGATCTCCTTCAATTGAATATTCGAGGAATTCGTGCCAACAGAGAGGAATGAAAACTGCTCCTTAGATTGTATTGTCCACTCGAAGTCGATCTCCAAGAAGCTCTTGTCACAGCCACAGGAACTCTGGGACCACTCGGCGTGACATACTCTTGTGTCGGTGCGCATGCCGCCTGCGGTCGATGCCCAACCATCCATCTTACCGATTATTTTTTGACGACTCACTCGATCGCCAATATCAGTTGTCTGCGATAGCCTTGCTTCCACCTGGAGTTTGGTTTCGCCGCCTGCTTCAGCGGCTCGATTTTACCCTTCCTCCACCTTTCGGTTGAGCGACAGCCCATTGCCACCGTGGCGTCAGGCCCAGGTTCACACTCACCTTGAACTTAGTTCGCTGCCCAAAGAGAGCACCCCGGATTTGGTATACTGCTCGAGGCTTGTCGAACTCCGTTCGCGGTTCGATAATGCCATATTTATTTACACTGATGGTTCCAAGAGCACTGACGGTGTCGGATCTGCCTTCGTCGTCGGGGACAACCGTTTCCAATACAAGCTCCCTGACCGATGATCGAATTTCACGGCTGAGCTTTTTGGGCTCCACCAGGCTGTTTTGTACACCTGCCGCCACCGCGAACCTTTCTATGCCATCTGTTCGGACTCCCTTAGTGCCCTGCAGAGTCTTAAGGGCCCTTTCTCGACCCATCCTCTCGTGTATCGGATCCGACGCTCCCTCCAGCTGCTAGCAGATGACAGCTGTCACGTTTCTTGTCTGTGGGTCCCTGGCCACGTGGGTGTGCCCGGGAATGAGACCGCCGACATAGCAGCCAAAGCAGCAGCTCTTTTGCCTCGCATGGCTACCTTTTGCGTCCCATCGGAGGATGTTAAACGGAATCTTCGCCGGAGTATCGTGTCGTCCTGGCACAGTGCGTGGTTCTCATTGTACGACAATAAATTGAAAACTGTAAAACCGATCCCGACCGCTTGGAGGACCTCCTCACGCCCCTCTCGGCGAGAGGAGGTCATCCTGGCCCGGTTGCGGATCGGTCACCGCCATTTCAGCCACCGTCATTTGCTAACAGCCGACCCTGCACTGCTGTGCTCCTGCGGAGAATTGCTGACGGTGCGACATGTTTTACTGTCTTGTGTTAATTTTAATCATCTCCGTGTAGCCCTTCACTTTCTGTCTACTCTGGGGGAAATTTTAGCTGATGACATACGAGCAGCTGCTCGAGTTTTGCGTTTTATCAACTTGGGCAATTTATCAAACGATATTTAACCCTTTTCATTGTTTTTTATCTTTCCTTTTTAACCTTTTCTTGACCTCTGTTCTTGTCTGGGCGCTAATAACCTTACCAAAAGAAAAAAAAAAAAAAAAGGAAGGAACTCTGGGAATAGGGAATCCTTCGGCTCGTTAAACCATGAGATAGTTGTGCTTATGAATCTGGTGATTAATTTTGAATAAAGACTTCAATTCAGTACTTTTTCATTTGAACACCCCTCGTATCGCCAGGTGGCCAACTGCTTAGTTCCCATTCCATCCACTAATCTCGTAAACTGCCCTCTTACAGAGAGACACACAACGTTACGTCCTTATGGTTTTTCATTTCTGTTCCGTTTAAAGACGTAAACAAAGCCACGTCCAATTAATGTTCTGTGCCTCAAACAAAAATTGGCATGGTTTCATTTATTTATGGCAACTGGGCGTGGCACTTTCGTTTCGTTTGTGATTCATAGACGTTAGCACCGTTTGAACGATCTCCACAGACTTCGACACCGCTTAACAGAGTGATCACCATGAAAACTGACAGAGAAATGTAAATTTTCTTGAAGATCGTTCTCAGTCACCGCACGTTGCATGGCAGAGGGGAGCAATAATCGAAGAGAAGTGTGGGTAGGAAAACAAATCTTTGTTTATGTACAGTATTTGACAGACGACGTAGATAGAGGGGGGGAGAGGAGATGGCAGAGGAACGAGGCGAAGAGGAGAGGACAGAGAGATGAAATGGACTGATAAAAGACTACAATAAACAAAACCATAGGCAACGCTCGCTTTATCCGTTAGGTCAAATACAAAAACATGAGCGCCCTTCGGCGATTAACTTGAAATTTGATTGTAGAAGTAAACGTGATGGCAAGTCACAATATACTGGGCTTCATTAGGTCATTTTGAGTTATTATTTAAACAATTAAACGTGCAACTGACGTCTAAGTTCAAACCTCTGTGGCAAAGTGGAAATTTTATTTCGAATGTTACTGATTTGTCTGTTCTACAACTACACTCAACTCCCATGTCCTTTCATGTGGTAATCTACCTCTCCATTGTAGAATTTTCAACAAGATTTACAGGAATAAGCATTTATGCTCCTTTATATAATGGAACATGAGGCAGAGTTTATGTAGTGGAGGGGGCGTACCTTAAGACCGTCCATGTATCCATTAACTCAGTGGTCTAGGATTATGGCGTCTGTCTAGTAAGCAGGAGGTACAGGGTTCAAATCCCGGCCGTGATATAAGTTTTAATTCAATGCCCCTACTTCAGTTTAATGTCTTCAGTTTATCCTACTGACAAAATTTCTATAGACAAACGAGAATGTAAAGTCATCGTATAGATGCGCGCATTTAAATAATTACAGTAGTGAATGAAAGAAACTGAAAACTAATAAATTAAAAGCGATTTGTATTAGCACAATGGAAACGCACACAACTTACCTGCCGGCAATAAAGAAACGTAATGTCGTCTACAGTTTAACCCGCAATTCCTGCGAACTATCCAAACCTGTTTAGTTTATGCCAATTTCGGTTTATGTATTTATTTACTTTAGTACATATTCGTGAAGATGTGGAGATTCATTGAGTCGCCGCTGCTTAACTAACAGTTCATTTTCCATTGCAGCAGTTCAGTTTCAGTTGCAGAACATCTCGAATCTCGTCACAGTGGCATTGGTAATACTGTTCGCTATCTCTCCGGAGATATCGCGTGCAAACTCTTACCAGAGAGCCTGTCCACAAGGATGGGCCTGCGGACTGAAGAGAGCATTCTGGCCATATCGTGGCTCACATTCACAGCGTCACTACTGTCGACCACAGAAAAGTGAAATTCGCAGGTCATGGTAGTTTCTTCGGAGCTAACGAATTCTCCGAAAGTTTTACTTTCTAAAAGTGCACTATTTTGCTTGAGTGGAATACAGTGTTTGTTTTACGAAACTACAAGAAATATAGGCTGTGTATGGAGCTAATATTCCCACCACTTTGTAAAAGAAAACACCAAATACGCAGTCATTTAAAAATAAATAGTAACATTTTTATTTTAACTAGCTGAAAATCAGGCGTCTTCCGTTACTTACCGTATATTTCCGTAGATAAGACGATGGACGAATCATAAAAAAAGGCTCCAAAATCCGAGATCGTCTTATACCACAGTTCAAGACAAATTAGATTGAAATTTAGTTTGAAATTGACAATTTCGCAGATGTACCGCATAGCGGGGCTTTGACCTCCAAACGATATATATCGAAGCGGTTAAATATCGAAACGATACGTATCGAACATCCGAATGTTAAGATTTTTATGAATATATCGTGATTTTAAAGGATGTGGTTAGGCAGGAACCTAGGAGTACAGCTTTCTGGGTAGTTTACAAGAAAGCTTACACTCGAAGTAGCTCGGCCTGAAATGTTATATAGCGAACGTACAACTGTAAATCGACTTAGTGTTTCTGAATCGAAGATTCGGACGCTACGAGCCCTCCCACATTAATATATATAATAATCTAGTTTAACCTATACCTAACCTTCTTTTCTCTTTTTTAAGTGAAAGTTAGGTACAGGTTTAACAAGAAGTTTTTTTAGTACGTGAGGGTGCGTACCGGCCGAATCTCCGGTTAAGAAATATGCAGCATGTCATTGGCTCCTACCAACAACCAATCAAGTTTCACGATGCCAGTTGAAACTGCTATGCATAACGCCTCGTCTCCCCCCCCCTCCCCTTTTTCTCTGTTCATCTCCTCGTACACTTCTCTCTTCCCATCTCCACCTTCCCCTTTCTCCGCCAGTCACCTCCTCGTCTCTGTCGAACTCCTCCACTTCCTCAGTCCACTGCCTCTTCCTTCTGTGAAAAATTACATAACTGTTAACTTTCACGTTGATCAATGAAATGGTGTCTAAGTTTACTGCAAGGTACCCTCCGACATGTTCCGTACGAAATCTTATGTGGAAGGTGATGTTCGTAAGTAAAGAACCCTCTGCCACGCACCATACAAAATTTATGTACACACTGACTTTCCTCTTGTTTTGAATATCAAGTGTGGAAAGTTTCCTCGCAATCGGATGAACGGTACGGCAGCGCGTAAAACACGAACAAACATAGTGCTGCAGTTTCAAAGACTTCTCAGTGTATATGACGTTAATCTCCTAACTATAAGACGTTCAATGGAATAATGTTATAGTTACATTAATTGGCATAAATTATACTGTTTGCAAAATATATTGTCAATACATTTAGTGGCAAAGAAGTAAAGCAGAAGTTTTTCGCGCATCTCAGTGTTCATGACATCGTATCTACTGAACTATGTGTCGCACAGTGACATAATGATGTCTATAACCTTCGCCAAAGTGCAAGAAATATGTTCACAAAGTTTTATCGCTATCGGATATACGGTACGGCAGTGCAGAAAATACAAACAAACATTTTTATATATCAAAATATTCTCCCAAAACAACTCCAAAAAGCCGACATTTTGAAATGTTGTTCAGGTATTTAGAGCAAAAGACGCATTAAAATGATACAATAGGATTATCGTATCAGTAGTGTACGTCCAAGGAAAGATATCACGCGAAACGCGGAAATCCCTTTCCAGGGCACAAGGCGTCTGTTAGCAAGGGCGCTCCTCTCTGTGTCCGAACACACACACACCTCTCTCTCTCTCTCTCTCTCTCTCTCTCTCTCTCTCTCTCTCTCTCTCTCTCTCTCTCTCACACACACACACACAAACACACACACACACATACAGGCGCGCGCGCGCGCGCGCCAGGTCTCACACATCGAGAGAGAGAGAGATAGAGAGAGATGTGACAGATAAGACACAAAGTTATCCAACGAAAGACGGCGGTGTGATTATATAATGGCAATGACGGAATCGGTACTCAGATTATATATTCCTGTTAAAATTCAAATCAATACCGTGGTTTTTTTTTTTTTTTTTTTTTTTTTTTTTTTTTTTTTTTTTTTTATTTTTCATATAATACGTACACATCAACACTGAGAAACAGCGCGAACGTTTTGACTCGAAAGCGCCAGCTATTATCTACATTTCAGCAAACAGCTTATAACAATAATAGCGGAAACTCTTCTCTGAAACGAGCGACAGCGCTCCCGAACACTTCCTAGCGGCGTGGGTTGTAAACTAAAACTGGAAGTGAATGGCCAATTAAGCCTGTGAGACTCAGAAGAACACTTACATAATTCGTCGGCATATTTTACAGAAGAACGTCATGTTTGGAAGAGGGAGTGTATGTGCAACACACGGCTGTAACAACTACAAAACTCGATGCATTCCGAAATCTTTCTTCAGGTTCCCGAAAAATAGAGAATTAAAAAAAAAAAATCAAATGTTTGTTAATATGAGACTTAACTGCGGGGTCATCAGTCCCTAAACTTAAAAACTACTAATGAACTACCTTATACTAAAGACAGCACAAACATCCATGCCTGAGGGGGGGATTCGAACCCCCGACGTGGAACGGCCTCGCGGATCGTAGCATAGCGCCTCAATGCGCTCGGCTGCTCCACCGCGGCGAGAATTCTAAATATGATTGTTTAAGGTGGCTACTATTAGGCCTACTGAGATCGTTTAATAAACAGTGTTTTTAACGCTTTTATTTACCCTACGTTCTTTGTCCGTTGCGCAGCTACAGTAACTGCGATCGTTCATCACCAGACGCGTTTCGTTTCTCTGAATATAATTCAAACATCTTTAGTGGTCTGAAATAAGTGCTATCCATAATTTGGTTTTCATACATCAAAAACAGTTCGTTAAAAATTAAATTTTTGACTTACGGACGAAGTGTTACACAGTTCCTGGCATAGACGATTGCTTCAGTTTCTTCTGCCCCACACTTTAAAAAAAATCATCTAACGTAATATCTTAAACGACGTAACAAATGTCAACCTTGCAATATAATTTTGGTACGCAGCGAAATAAGAAACGGAATCCAGTGGCGTAGCGTGGCTTTCTGCAGCCGGTGCCGGCACTCATTTTCCTGCCCCCCCCCCCCCCCTTTGCGTACCCCGTATTTTCGGAACTGAACAGGAACAATAAAAATTGAGACTTTGGCCATAAGTACAAATATTGTTTCAGTGTTTATCAAAATAAAATAGGGACGCTGCAATTTATTTCACCTAAATAATTTTTGTTTCTTCTATTTTTTACGTTATGCTTCAAACAAAACCTTCATACATTTAAGATAGTTTCAACTAAAAATAAGTCTTGCACTGAGAAGTAAACACCTTTGTAACATGAAATTTATGAGCCTGCAGAGCTTTGATGCCAATAAGTTACGGTATTCTGAATAAAGTCGGATGAATACTTTGCCGGCCGCGGTGGCCGAACGGTCTGCGGCGTGCCAGTCACGGTCTGCACGGCCGCTGCGGTCGGAGGTTCGAATCCCTCCTCGAGCGTCGATGTGTGTGCCGCCTTTAGTATAAGCTAGTACATAAGTAGTTTGTAAGTTTAGGGACTGATGACCCCGTAGTTAAGTCCCATAAGCTCTACAAACATTTGAACATTTTGGGTGACTACTTTGACATGTATTAGGCGAATAAAAGTTTCTTGTCAGTAGGACTTCAGTGCCCATTACATGAGTCTGCATGTGAACACACACACACACACACACACACACACACACACACACACACACTGCACTTCGTAGGCTTACCAGTTGCTGTTACTACAATGTTCTCAACTAATATTAATGAGAAATGTACGAACACGAACTGGATGCCCTACTTATATGTGAGTACAGTTATAGTCTTAACACAAATCACTCCACCACATACAATACTTGTTTTATATATATATAACGTGTGTGTGTGTGTGTGTGTGTGTGTGTGTGTGTGTGTGTGTGTGTGTGCGTGTGTGTGCGCGCGCGCGCATCTGTATGATAAGCACAATGTAATTTACGTTTTCCTTAAACAGTCAACAACACTGAATGTAAACACCTGAAGATGGGCACAAGCCCGAAACCGGTAGTGTTTTAATAAACCACCAATAATTGTGACTGGTAGCGGATTTCATTTTCACAACGTAAACGCTGTTGTAGCCGAGAGACCGTACAAGCCTAGCAGTCGTGCTTGTGTATTGCGAAATACTGGACGTTTTCTAGACTTCAAAATGTCTGGATTTTGCTGTTACCGGGAGAAATAAAAATTACAAGTAAAAGTTTTCCTTTTCATTTCGTAAAATAAATTGGCTGGGAAACAGAAAATGTTTGTAGATAGTTGGCTTTTATTTTCTACGTTGCCAATTTTACTTTGTATTGCGTTTTAGATAATCCACCATTCTGGATCTTGTAGCAGCATTCAAACAATTTGATTCAGCCTAATTATTAACTCGCCTTCGTTAAATTACGTCTGCTCCGTAGCTGAGTGATCAACGCGACACATCCTCATACGAAGAACCCGAGCTCTTTTCCCGATCCTGTCAAGGAATTTCATAGTTGAGAGGAATGGAACGAGATGCAGACACTTAGCCTCGTAATGCCACTTGGAGAGTTGTCTGACAGAGACGTAGCAGGAGCAACCACTAGCAACTGACGTCGACGACGTCCATACCGCATCCCATGATGATATCATTGGCTGGCCGTTCGACAATAGCAAGCTTTTCAGCAACACATGATACATTTATTTTCTTTTCCAAGTGCCATTCTCTCTTTGGCATATTAATTTTTCATCAGGCTAAAAACCTTTTTACAGGAAGAATTGACTACACAAATTAATGTTTTTATTACTCTGTGTTCGTTTTCATCACATTAAAAAATTATGCTGCTACTTTGGTCACTTGACGTGTCCTTGTCGGTTGTAAGATATTTGTTCCGTTCGATAATGAAGCCAATGGAAATGTGTGACAAATTCTATACGTACTGACAGAATATTCTCCATGACCACCCACTGCAACCTACTGGTGGTTGTGATGTCAGATAGCTTCATGCTGTTAGTAAGGGAGTTTGGTCTCAGAGTGTGGCGAGCAAAAATCCAAAACTATCGAACAATAAAAACTATTATACCGTGCTTGCATGGTTTCGCCATTAAGACTTTAATGATAACGTGTAATACCAGAAAGATAACTTTGTAATTTCTCAGTGCTCTTGCTTCATTCACACTTCACAGACAAACAACAGAGAAAGATAAAATTACAGGTAGACTCGAAATATTAATTTTATCTCAAACCGTCGTGTTTATCTGAACGCGCTAATCAGTGAAAGTAGCAGACTAAGTTTCATGGAGATTTCTTAGGTAGACTGAACATATTTTGTTGTTACATGTAGCCTTTATTTAATAAAATCCGACAATGACAGAAAAGATATCGTTAGTTAAAATTTTTAGAAGTCTTCACTGATTAGTAGTATGACATAGGCAGTGTTTCCTGATTTAGTTTTCTGAATATCTCCATTGCAGCCAAATAATATTAATAATAATAATAATAATAATAAAGAATTTTTTCCACAATTATCTGAAACCAAACTAGTCCTTCATATTAATTATCAGAGTTGGCAGCACGAAGAGTGGAATTACGTGTTCAGAGCCGTAAAATTATCATATATAAAAATATTACGTAACTAAAATTTTATTTTGTAAATAAAACGCAGAACATGATCAAAAAATTTGTAAAAGGAATCATGCTCTAGCGGCCATCTCATTTGCTTTCTTCTTGGTTTTTTCATTTTTGTATTGATAGAGCAATACAATTCAAAAATAGATGTGCGTGTTAGGTACCAAACGTACAATTAACGGCGCAATAATGTAAAAATCTTTACAGCATCTTTATAGCAATTCGAAATATAAAATTTCTCTGTCATAAAAATTATATTTGAACGATGAATAGGCCTAACTATTTTGTTGCATGTTAAAATAAATGAAACTACGCAACATTACTGTAATCATCGTACTGGTGCAAATACTGCTTATTATCGTTTATATTGCATTAAGACAACAACAAAATCAGAGTAACTATATTTCTTACTACAAAAGTGACATGACAAAAAGAACGGTGTATCGATTGATTTTGAGAGAGAGAGAGAGAGAGAGAGAGAGAGAGAGAGAGAGAGAGAGAGAGAGAATAACCATAAAGTGAAGTATTATTAAGTTTGTCACACTTTGTGGAGGGCGTCGGTCCAATTGGTTTATTATGTAAAACAGCCTAGATCGCTGATCATCTTTATTAAGATGACGGGTATCGGCAAATTAAACACGATGATCGAGTTTCATCTCCTCAAACCGGTCATCTTAATAATCAGCGATCTTGGCTGTTTTACATAAAAGTGTATATTGTTTGAACTGAAATATCGAATGGCATTAATAGCAGCCTTAGACAGATTAAATGCTTCCCGAATTTCTCCAATAGTGAACATGATTTCCTCAAGGCTTCCGTTTCTCCAAAAGTAAAAAAAAATCCCCCAATCTGAAATCAATGGACGTAGTACGACAAAGAAGCAATAGATGGTTCTGTCATACAACATATAGCCAATAGCGCTGTTTGTTTTAGACATGTTTTCCCCTAAACGTAAGAGACGTTGATTGCAATTAATGTCGTTAGGATATGCGGATTTTCTTATTTCGGTTTGTGTACTAAGGGTATATTTATTACACGGAGCGAATTTGGTCGCTAGTCGCTGGCGTATTTGGACGCAGCTGCTAAATTCGCTCCGTGTAAAAAGGGACAGCGAACAAAGTCACTGTTTCAAAACGCCAGCGTCTCAAGTTGAAGGGTGGGTTACTTTAGACGCTGGTCGCCGGCGTTTTTGGTCGCCCCGTGTCATATACGGGAGCGTCTAAAGTAGCCACCAGTCGAGTCAAAATGCCGAAGGAAATTGCAAATGCTGGCGTTGTGTTTCTCGCAACAGTATCAAAAGCACAACTAATGAACCAAAAGCAAAACGGAAAATTAGAAAAGAATAAAAGAAAATGGATTAGAAGGAGGATTGCGAGGAGGGATAAATATGGTGCTTCTGCAAATCTTTTAGATGAATTACCGTGTGCAGGTCCTTCTGCCTACAGAAATATAATGAGGATCACGTAACGAAATTTTGATACATTACTGTAAATAGGATAGAGGATAAAATAAGGAAACAGAATACCATCATGAGGATGGCGATCTCGCCAAGAATAAAATTTAAATAATCGTTATTTTTTAATGTCCCATAATATTGGAAAACTTCGATAAATTTTCAGAAACTTGATTACAATTACACTTCATACTTTGTTTGGTGGGACACAGAACTTTTAATATATTTATTTACGTCGATGATCACAAAATTTCTCGTTTTGACGACCGGTTTCGGTCAGGATGACCATTTTCAAGTCTACAGCAAATCAGAAACATCTAATATTAGACTACCTTAGAAAACATAAATAAGGCATTAACTTACAGTCATCAATACATGTAATATAGCCATACGGCTTCATCAGAGCATAAGTGTATCTTTATTAAGGAATGTAACAACATGTATGATGTCTAATATTTTAACACGTTTTTTATATTGATGACTGTACTGACTTATTTATGTTTTATAAGGTACGGTAGTCTATTACTAAATTTGTCCTGTTTCCGATTTCCTGTTAGACTTGAAAATGATCTTCACTGACCGAAACCGGTCGTCAAAACGACGAGGAATTTTGTGATCGACGTAAATAAAGATATTAAAAGTAATTACAAAATGGATCACTGATATAAATTCGCGACCATGTCGCACCTTGGAAAACAGAACTGTTTGGTATCCCCTAACCTCCAAAACAATATATCATATGCTACGTCGTGTTTCATTTGTTTTTACGAAGATGCTAGCGTCTGAAGTCGCTGCGTGTCATTGCGTCAGCGTATTCATTCGCTATTCGCCCATACGCCGAGCGACAAGAGATGCCAGCGACTAGCGACCAAATACGCTCCGTGTAATATACCCTTTAAGAACTTTGCGAAAATACTTTGCCTCTTCCGATAGATAGTTTCGGGCAGACAGAGCTGCCTTCATCTGATCTATAATTGGTGTATAACTTACGTGCTGTAATTACAGCTCAAATGATGGTGAATCTATTTAACCGACACCAGTCATCGTAAAATGCTATCTTAACTGAGAAGTAATCTTTTTCGAGTTGAATACAATAGACCATCCTTTATAACTTAGTATGAACAAGTTCTTTCAATAGATATTATTTTTATATGACTTTTTAGCTAGGAAAACGAACTGACTAAGTGATCATACAATGGTTCAAATGTTCAAATGTTAGTTAAGCTTAAGGGACTTAACTACGGGGTCATCAGTCCCTAAACTTACAAACTACTTATGAACTAGCTACAACTAAGGACGGCACAAATATCCATGCCTGAGGGGGATTCGAACCCCCGACCGCAGTGGCCGTGCAGACCGTGACTGAAGCGCCTCAGTCCCCTCGACCACCGCGGCCGGCATACAATGGTTCCCTTTATTCATTGATGTTCTGAAACCTAAAAACTAACAATATTCGACGACCCTTATTTAACTCCCATTGCGAAGCACGGCATTATAGCCAGTTATTATTATTATGTACAGAACTTCACAAGAAGCTGCTTGTCGGGAGTCTGTATTTTTTGTCTGAAGTCGGCACATCCTATGAAATGTCAGGAGGATCCAGACCAATCCCGACCTTCTGACAATCATAGCCGTAATGTCCACCGTGCATTTTTGTTTATTATGTATTTGGGTATTAATTGATTTTTCCGTCGTTGATTGACAGAACATGATAATAATATAAAAAAGGAACAACTTCCTGATGTTCTGCAAAACTTAGTTATTCGTCACAAACTGGCTTTCGGCTTCTTAGGCCATCATTAGGTGACAATACTGCAGTCAGTTGTCACCTGATGATGGCCTAAGAAGCCGAAAGCCGGTTTGTGACGAATAACTAAGTTTAGCAGAACATTAGGAAGTTTTTCCTTTTTGATATTATTTGGGTATTACTAATAACAATATAACGCTTACTTTCAAATTTTTTTTCGTGTAGATTGTAGGTTTCAAATCAGTACTATTTAGGAATCATCATTAATATCTAGAAATCATAACCTGGCATACAAAGTCCCAAATTGTTAACGGCAGCTGTCATCAGACTTGATGCCGTAGTTCTTGCAAATGTTTTTTGCCAACTACGCTGTGCTCTATTAGATGATGTTGGCATTGTTGTCTGCTTTCTCGCTATAAACTGTAGTATCTCTATTATGCTATCTGTACTTTGTTACGATAATTTCGTAGTTATTTCGTTACTCTATATGTTAATAAAAACAAGATACTCAATTTCGAAACACGTGTTATGTGTAAAATATCGTTTTCTTTTATTTTGTACCGTTGCTTTATTTTGTAATTACATAACTATAACAGAGTATATCATTTACGACTGTTATACTATACAGTACTTACAGAAAGTTTTCAAGAAGCTCAATGTTTTATCTTGAATTAACTAATTTGCTTCACTTAATAAAAGTTTTTATGTTCTGCTAGTATATTAATTCTGGTCTAAATTTTACTGCACAAGCATAAGAAAATTTTTCTTTAATCCTTTTCCACAATTCCTGTACTGTAGATAATGTAGTTGCACTGTATGTCTGATACTTTTTGAAATTTTAACGCTATGGCAGCCTGAAATTTCAGATACGAATCAAAGCGTAAACCAGTTTGGTCGATTATCGGCTATAAGGGTGCGTTCACACTGCGAGCCGAGCCGGGATGTGCCGAGCCGGCTGGCGCCTAGTCGACGGACGCTGACAGCATGGGTGTTCACATTGCACGCCTGGGCGGGCCGAGCCGAAAAATGGGGGAAAATCAACTTTTCCGATTTTCAAGTTGCAAAAAAATTTGACGGTATATGAGACCACGCCACATAATTTTATGAACTTATTTTTTCCTTACAAGCTTTGCCTTGCCTGTGAAAAAATAAGAAGTCTACTTTTCATTCTGCGAAAGTTTTTAGTTTCGTAACGCTCCTCACTCGATTTTGATGAAAGTATTCGGTTAAAAAATCTGATTTTTGGACACGGGGTAGTACAACACCTTAGCTTTCGAATGAAACATTCACCTTTTCGAAATTCGTAACAGTCGTTTTCAAATGATGCTTTTTGTCAAGTATGCGCACTTGATTTACAAATCGTGTATCGAAAAAGTTCGATAGCGGGCAGCTTACTATTGTACCCATTTTAGACCATACGTTACAGCGAATGAAATGGAGCTAAGAGTATGGAAAAGTTTTTGAAATAGTAGTCGCACCGATATCTACCTCCTTTCACAAGTTATTGCGAGTTATCTGAGCGGCGTCATGCCGCGATCGCAAGCCTACGAACTAGGCAGCTGTTGCGCGTAGCGAGAAGCACTGCAGTGCAGAAAAATTTCATTTGATGGTCCCTCGTGATGTGTTAATGATCCATAACCAGAAAACAATTATGAAGTAATTTTTCTTGGGTGGCGACCGATTACATTGAACAACGATCGGCTGTGGCTTTACATCAGGTCATACTTGACTTTCTGGGAGGCATTCAACTGGTTTTTCTCTCCACACCAGACAATTAATGAAATTTATATCTCGCGTTTGGAACTAGAAGAGAAGAAAACATTAATGTAAACTGCGACTTTACTGTTGACGGACAGAAATTTTTTTCTGAAATTACATTTAATTGCTTTCTAGTTGGAGATGGTAAAAGAAGAAGCCAAAAATACACTTATAATTATAGATGTGTCTACTCCTAATACAAAATGTATACCTTTTTTATTTTTGCATTCCTAGCTCTTGAAAAAACGTCCAAGATTAAATTAAGAATGAATTAAGTAAAAAACAATACGGAACAGTGACATTAAAAACACGTAGATAACTCATGATGAGAAATTTTGCAAGTGGTGGTTACAGGTGTACATGAGATGTTCCGGTTTTATATGCGTCATTCTGTACTATGTTTCAGTCCACCTGCACCTTCAAGGAACTCTACACAGGTTCCAACTTTTTTTTTATTTTTTATTTATTTATTTATTTATTATTATTATTTTTTTTTTTGGGGGGGGGTCTTTTTTTAGGGGAACTAAGTTGCTATGAACATTTTGCTGAATCATCTGATGACAATTTTCTTTGTCTGGTTCTTTCAAGTTTTATACTTTAACTTACAGAAAAATACGCTGTTTAGTTTAGCCTCAGACTCTGCAGGACAGGTCAGTAAAGGATAGAAGCGTTTGTCACTTTTTTTCTTTTTTATTCTTGGTAGGCTTGTCCCCAGCATCAAGGAAGCCCCACCCACTGTCAGCAGAAGATCGAAGGAAAGACAGGTGTGAGCAAAACTTTCTCATTGCCGTCTTCTTCGAGCCAGCTAATTGATTTTGTTATTTTAATACCATTGTTCTTACACTGTAATGACTCGTCAAATTTTAAGCACACAAGAAATTGGTGGTAGTGGACTCATCCCATGAATTTCGACTAAAATGTAGGACAGTTTTTCCTTACGTGAACGAGTAAAAAAAAGAAAAAAGAAAAATGTTCATATTGATAGTAGTTCAATTAAAAATAAACAACATATTTTCATAACAGTATATTTGAAAATAAATATCGTGCAGAAGCTTCCCTTGAAAGCAGAGAGACATGTGTGATATTTGTGCTGCAGAAGCAACGCCGTAGCCCAATCGGCTAAACATTTCGAATGTCGTCGGCTCGGCGTGAGCCGGCTGAAGCGGAGTCCTCTCGGCCCGGCCGGCAGTGTGAACAGGGCAATTTAAAATGTTCAAATGTTTGTAAAGTCTATGGGACTTAACTACGGGGTCATCAGTCCCTAAACTTACAAACTACTTATGAACTAGCTAACACTAAGGACGGCACAAATATCCATGCCCGAGGGGGGATTTGAACCCCCGACCGTAGTGGGGGCAATTTAAAACAATATGTTCAATCTCTCAGCTCGGCTCGGCTCGGCCCGGCCGGCACTAAGATGTCGATGTAATCGGTTTCAACTGTGCTTCTGGAACTCTGTAGTTATGCTTCCTCGGGATAGTTTTTGTATTTATCCCCTGTGGGGTTTTACTTTCTGTCTGTTGTGGAGTTAAATGCAAAATAATTCATCCCATGTTTAAACTTTGTACCGTTGCACAGATAAAGTATAGGACCAAACCACATTTCAAGATTTACCTATTTGGAGTTTGCTCAGATTTGCCTGACTTTTAGTCGTCGTCATTGTTCGAGAACGAGTAATTTAAGACGAATACTAAAGAGAGTAATAGGGTCACCATAAGCGAATGGAATTCGGATAACTTGTAAATCCGAGGTATCTTTATTAGTTTCAGTAAGGAACGAAGAGCATTATTATCGGTCACTATCAAACAATACGCTTCCAGCGGACCCTATAATAGAGCATGAAAGAAAACAAAAATGTATAATCTACTCAATTAATTATCAGTATCTGATTGGGGCTTTCTTATTACACGAAATAAAACTGTTTCTTGACTTCATTTCGAGTTGGTGATTGTTCCAGAAATAATTTACAGAACCGAAGATATACACAGCAGCAAGAGAACAGCAAAAAGAAGGTAAAAGTTCTGAAACATGAAACAGCACAGAAATCAACTTTTCGAATGTTTCCTTTCAACGAGCTACGAGTACTAAGATATTTCTGAGATCGTGAATTACCTAATTGTTGACATTTGAGTTTCTGATATGGAGATAACATTCTTATCGGTCACACTCAAACAATTCACTTCGATCGGAACATGTAACAGAAAATGAAAGAAAACAAAAATGCGTAATTAGTTGATTAATACTATCCCATCTCCTCCTGAGCTACGGACCATTTCCTATTATAAAAAAACGGGAGAGCTCCTTTCTTTACTTGGAGTCCCCTTTCCCCATAATTTTAGTTGGGACCGCGAATTAATTTCGCACATCGTCTTTCTAAATTAAAAACGGAATGACGTCTTGTGAGAAATACGAGTCGGCATGTATCTCTTATTATTGCCATTGTTTAGTGTATTCTATGAACAATGGACACAGACGAAATTCGATTACCAGTAGTTCAGTGTTATTTGCATGAAAATCCACCGTTTATTTCAACTCAAAATAGGGATGCGCAAAATTTTAAAAATATCGATATTTATAAAAAATATCGATTTTATTGAAATAAAAATGTCGATATTTCGATGAAATTTTTAATAGAGTCCTAAATTAATAATTTTAATCAAAACCACAGAAATTCTCAACATACAATTAAAAATTGACAAATATTTTGTAATTTTAAACATTAATCAATAAAAAAGCACAATGTATAATCAATAAAAGAAACGCAATGTACAGTAATATATTTAGTTGAAAAAATTAATTAAGCCAGTAGTCATCAATAATAGACAATACGAGAGCCCTTTGCTACTTATGTTGTCTTACACCACTAAATTGATCAATGAAGCCACTCTTTCTGACGAAACAGAAGAGGCTTGGCATATCACGTACTTCTGCGCAATGTCGTGTAAAATGTGCGTGAAGTGTCGAGAGTCAGCCCAGAACTTCAGAGGATCACTGTTACGCTTTAAATATGGTTGATCAAGGCACTGCCTCAGCTCATATGGTACAGAATCTTGGCTTGAAATTTGCTGTGAAAACTGAACTTTGGGTGAATAGTTTTCCATGCCGCGACCACTTCTTGCCGAAGCAGGTTTGTGATGGGAATACTGACGCTTGCAGTAACGTAATTAGCACCACTTCTTTGTGGTATTTCCAAACGTTTTGTAAATTTTACCACATAAGTTGCATCAAACACGTTTATTTTTAGCTTCTTTTGTAAAGAACTTTCAAACAAAGGACATAGCTGACTTAAAAATAACCTGGTTGAAGTCGAATGACACACCAATAAGATATCGGACACGCCGCCACACAACTGATCAACTGAACCAGACAGGGGCTTAGCAACACTAAGTGAAATCCCGACAACTCTCTAACAATAAAGAATACGCAAACAAAGGGGAAAGCACAGTGCAGACACGAAAACTTGGCCTCTGCCCGCGACGTTTCACAACAATTACGCCTGAAGGTCGGAATTCGTATTTCTACCAACAAACTCTTTTCCAACATTGTGTGAGAGTGATATCACTAGTTAGGTTTATTTTACAATGAAATAAGCATTACATTTGTCCATTAACATTTCTGTAAACCCCTTTTATAAAATCAAACTGATCAGTACGGTGCAGCCGGCCGCGGTGGCCGAGGAGACTAAGGCGCTCGAGTCACGGTCTGCACGGGCACTACGGTCGGGGGTTCGAATGCCCCCTTGCGCATGGATATTTGTGCCGTCCTTAGGATTAGCTAGTTCATAAGTAGTTTGTAAGTTTAGGGACTGATGACCCCGTAGTTAAGTCCCATAGACTCTACAAACATTTGAACATTTTTAGTACGGTGCAGTGAGCACAGCTCAGGAGTAAAGAGGTTGCCGGCACGGAACCGTCTCTTCTCCACGCATTCTATGCCTCCTTGCCACTTATCAACGCCCAGAATTGACAGTTCCCGGAGTGCGCAACGGCAAGTTTCTATATTTTCATGGACAGGGCAAGGGTCAAGGACGTCAGGTTGCCTCATTCAGTTCTACACCGTGCTGGATAAGCATTTATTGGTAATAATGACACACATAATTTCGATCTGACACAAGACGGAGAAGGTGCAGTAAAATATGCAGAATTTACAATTTCTGCTACTATATTTTCAGTACAAGAACGTACTAATTTCAGAGTGCTAGTACAGTACAGTCATTAAAAGAGCAGAACATCAGATTGCTGAGACGGTATCATAAATTCATGGTATACACAGTCACTGTACATCTTTTAAAATGAAAAACAAAACAAGAATAATTACGATAAGAGTGAAATTTCTCTCTGAAATTGTTCACTTTTCTTCGCTGTAGATTACGTATAATACAGTAATATATGCCAAAACTAGCCGCCACCTACTTTGAGGCGTTGTGTCACGAGCATAATCGAGACTTGGACTCGTAAGATGCAAAATTTGTATTGGTTCTGCATTTTTACATCCTCTTCGCCAACTCCTGGGCTCCGGCCTACTACCCAGACTATCTAAATGGACGCGTCTTTCTGCCATTAGTTGGCTAGCGTGTCTTAGCCTTCCTTTCGTCCAGTTCCCTTACTGTGAAAACGTTCCTGGTCGTCATAGAATCAACATCAGAAATGAAAGGGATAAGTTGTCTCAGAGATAATTGTGATATGCAGACCTATTCTAAACAATAAATAGCATGCTTATCGTAAACGAACAGACAGCATTTTCCATAAAAAGCCAGGGCAGTTAAGTTTTCAGTTGTCTGTCACGTCTAGAGCGCGGGGCACTCTACATTCTGACCCATAGTAAGGAACGAAGATTCGTAACTTAAACCAGTCTAATGCTAAGCTGAAACATTTTCTATCTGATGTCCTTTTTTACTAAAGAATATTTTACTTATATGTATTATGTAAGTACTCTATCTTAAAAATATTTATGTAATATTCACACTGACGAAGCCAATAGTACGGAAAACATGCCAAAAGGAAACTGAAGAATCTAATCGAATTTTTTTTTAAAAGGGTGGTTTTTAAAAATGTTACCTTCGATATTCAAAATTTAATATTGATATATCGGAAAATAAAATATCGTAGATATATATCAATAAGTTTCCAAAAAAAATAGATATTTCGATATATCGATATTTTTTGTCCATCCCTAACTCAAAAGAGAAATATCCTTTCCAGACGAAACTTAGTTATGAAGTTTACTGCAAAATTCGCAATGCCACAGTTTAGATTGCACGTGGTGGGAACTCGCATACTGTTCAACATGATAAATCAAACACAAGCTGGTTTCTTTTGCGGCTGTTACAACTTCTAAAATCACCTTCATCTCCCCAAAAAGTGTGATTCAGAAATCCTAAGAAATTTTGCCTACGTTCTTCCGGTGAACATGCTTTTTTAAAGGGGTCTCATGAAATAAAATCCTTGACATTCAGTATCAAAGAATTTTCAAATTAAATATAAGAACCAAGGATAATAATAAAAAGATATAGTATTATCACTGAGTGTTGACCTGTTAGTCCTACCGTGATTGACACAAATGTCATTAAAACACCTGGTGTCAAGTTTAGGTATAAACTAAAAAGCTGAAGCCATTGCCAATTACGAATAAACTTCCTCGTGAAAACAACTTAAAGCTAATCTCGACCATAAATACTCTACAAGTTTATCCCTTAAAACCAGCAATCAAATATCGACAGTCTTCCGACATCTGTTAAATATCTTATTTCAGAAAGTGAGGTCCACCAAAAAATATCGGAACTCATTTGTATTGAAAAATAAACTTCTAATCTAATACCTAAAATGTGACATCGATTCTGCATTAGCACCCTCTAGAACCAAAGTTTCCGCTGTGAAAGAGAAGTATAATTATTAGAGTGAGCATGGATCTGTGTATTTAAGTGAAGGGAAATAGCGGTTGTGCTGACTAAATCACGAACTGAGACATCTGTTTTTCAGTCGTCATATTTGTGTGAGCTATATACGGTACTGTAAATCCGCGTGAGGCGACTGCGAAAAACGGTTTAGGAATTCAGTTTTCGTATTCCGGAAAATAAGTGGCATGTAAACGTAGTAAGTGTGAAAAGAGCCATTAGGAAACTGCCAATTGCTTTGTAACTTTGCTAGTATTTTGATACTTGTACTGGAAGGACGGAAAAACAGTTGTGATTTTGCAAATGTCGGTTGCCAGAAGTTACCGTACGAGGCAAAATCGTTGGCATTGCTTTCTGCTCTTCAAGAAATGTTCATCAGATCCCCTGTTCTGACATCAATTTTCCACTCTGAATCTGATTGTCCGTTATCTTTGCAATCAGTTTCAATAATGAGGAATCTGAATTGTTGTTATGGTTTCCTCATAGAACCATCGTTTGAAACAAGCGAATACTGAAGAAATCGAAAAGCAGAATGCCTGTCTTGCAGAGACAATACTATTGTATGAAATACCGACACTCATAACAATGGTATAAAAACCTAAAAGAAAATAGTTTTGTGAGTTTGAAAGGAAAGAATTAATGTAGCACTAGAATATTTGGTGTCATGGGAGAAGCAGTTTTCATTTTATAACTCTCCTTGTTAACGGATCTACAATAGAGTAATGTAGAATCAAGTATACTGTTAATTTAGTTGATCCAGAAAGTAAACAATTTTGCGTAAAAAACTATTACTGAAGTGCTGAATTGTTTGGCGAATATTGATTGCCAAAAAAGACTGCAGCTGAAAAGTTAAATTACCGGAATAATTCCAAGGAAAAACTGCATAGATGGGTTGGCATATTTAAAATGTTTAAGGAAAAAATGCATCAAAACGGAAGTCCTTTCTAAAAGTATAGAAGTTGGTCTTTAATCCTGGGGTCGAATGCAGCAAGTGGGAGTTTGTCGTACAAAATGAATAGTTATTGCTCAGTCAATAAAACAAATGCCTCAGATATTGAAATTGTCAATGTAATTATTCTCAAGTGCAATTTAAAAGTTGCTCTTATATTAGTTGAAGTATTTGTATGGGCGGCCCAAGATTTTTTAAGCATGCAATGATCTCGTCTGTTGGTGTTGACATTAAAATTATATTTTCGAAGGTACGCCCTGAAGACGCCCTTAACTCTTAACTACTATGGACATTGACAGGAACACAATTACTATGGAGGGGTCTCTCAGACCTCATTTTTATTTCTTACGTGGAATGTGTATTTTCATGACTTACTGTTGTTCATTACACTTTTCGGAAGAAGACTATATTGAAACTTAACTTTTTTTTTAACAACGCAGTATTTATAAAATGGCGACAAATAAAACATTGGGCATTGTGCTGTATAATTTTATGTGTTACGAAAATAACATCAACTAGTTAGCTCTCCACTCAGCCACAGATTATTAACAGAGAGATTATATTACAGATTCAAAACATAATTTGATGGAAAAATCCCATTTCATTTCCGATAAATTGTACGCAAAGTCAGCTTTCAGTTTACGATTCTTTTTTTTTTTTTTTTTTTTTTTTTTCCAATTTAGAACGACTACTACATTCCCTATATCAGTGACGGGATAAACTTTGTAAAATTTACTTCTGCAGTATCTAGTAAAAAGTAAATATGTCCTGTATGACCGCAGAATCATATTTTACCCCGCGTCCACACATTGGTACCAACGCTGGCGCCAACATTGGCCAATATTCTTGAGGCAGCGCCCACACATTGGAGCCAACATTCAGTTGAATTCGTCGAGAGCCAACGTAAACGTATCTGACGCTCAAATCGCGGTCAATGCGTTAATGCTTTCGAGTGTGAATAATTACATTTTTTCATTGTAAACCAAAATGGGAAACATACTTACTACCAAACATTAATTACGGTACTAAAACATTAATTTTTAAAATATGCTAAAAGTAAACGATACATTATTAAAACGTGGACCTGCTACTTTAAAAGATTGAAATAAAAATAAAAAAGAACGATGTTTTGGAGGGATGCTATTCTTTTGGTATTACGCTTCGATTTATTGCTAAAGGAGACAGTTTTAGAAGCCTCCACTTCCCTTTTAAAATAACCATGTAATTGATATCACTGGTAGTGCTTGAAGTTTGCAAAACAATATTTAAAACTTGACAGGAAATATTAAGTATTGTACTGTTAATATAAAAATTAAATTCATTAATGGAGTGTGTCGAAAGTCTAAAACGTTTTTAATTTCACAGTTCATTTCTAAGTTTTGCTGTGGCATTTCGTTTTTTGAGGTTTCTTTCACAAATCACTTTCTGATACAGTTCTAATATTTACAAAGACATTTCGAAACTGTAAAACGGCGACGAAGAACGAACGAAGAAAGAAACAGTTTCGAGATGAGCAGACGACAAAGACAGAATGAAACGTTGGCGCCAATGTGTGTACGACGTACCCATATTGGCCCAACGTCCTTTGATGTTTGGTCGAAATATCGACAAGAAACGGAGCCATACCAACGTTGGCGCCAACGTTGGTTCCAACGCTATTTCACCGATCCACACATTGGACGAACACTGTTGGCGCCAACGTTGGGTCCAATATGTGGATCCGGCCTTAGTCTCTTTGAACGCATACACTTCACGCTCTGAATTAGTATCATGATCAATAAGTATCTCTAAATCAGGGCCATTATTGCTGTCATCAAATTCTTTATCTGAGGGTTCACCAAAGCGTTCTTGGACATCCACATCTGTCTCGCATTAAACACGTTGCATAGAAGGTTCAGCTTTCGCTGCCATAAAGAAACAGTAACGTTTAGTAAAAGCATGAGACGCTAACACTATGATAGGTCTGTGACACATCTCAGGGCTAATAAATACGAAACAAAGAGCAGCAATAATGCTGGCATGTGTAGCTTGTCAGACAATAGGCAGGTACACAAAAGCCTCAGTTTCTCTTTACAGGGGTGTCTGAAATATTTCGACACAAAAATTCGTAACGGTCTGTGAGACGGTTAGTTAAGTAAAAACAAAAATATTCTTTTCTTCAACGAGAGGGCATAAAGGGCTATCACTCCATTTAAGTCCCTTGTTTTGTGTTTTAGCGGCAGGCACATTCTACACTTTGTATTTTTATACATATAATAATGATGATCAGGTGTGTATGTAAGAAGAATAAGGTTAAATTTACAGAAGTTTAGATTTATGGAGTGAGGGAACACCAATCTTCTGTGTTAGAAAGTAGAGACAAAGGAGAAACGAAGCACTTAGCTACAGAAGACAGGTTCAGTTCACATTTTCGTCACTTTCCCTTCCATTCTGCAGCTGGCTGCATTATTACGCAACAAAGGGAGGCGGGATAAAAGCCGATCTCTTGTGCTGTGTCGACTCTCATTATTGATGATGATTTTCACCATTAATTTTCGAGGATAATTTAACTAGTTGGTTTATAGCAGATCGACTTGTTTCGAATATTAAGATTTACTTATTTATCTTTCATACTTGCTGCTAGTTTCGGAGTTGTAGATCTTTAGCAGTACTGTTGGTGCAGTCAGTTCCCGTAATCACAAAATCACACTATCAAATGTAATGTAGGCCCTGCATTCTCTATTCTTTTTATTAAAGAGTGAGTCTGTACACATGTTATATGCGCTGTTTCTGCTAGTTGGCTGGTGGAACTATGTACCGGAATCGATGCAAAGCGAATGTTTGATCCAGCTCTTCATGTTACTCTATCCTATAGCTGTTACAGTAACGAAAAGATGCGTATCCGTTACTAAAAGAAAAATTACTCATTACAAACGTATCGTTATTCGTTACTCTCGTTACCAGTGCCACCCAGAAATACGGCCGCTACACTGTCTTTGAAACCGTGAAAATTTTTTAACTGTTACTGTTAATATTATTTTAACATTTAAATTTCCCACGTAGATGATGTATGCCTACTTTTTGAGGCAATTATATTACCGAGAAAAGGATCAGTATTCAGTACAGTCAATTTCCCTCATGATTAAAATACAATTGTCATACAAATTGATCAAAATTAGTGAGACCCATCCGCGACCTCAATTTTAAGTACTGTTCCCGCACTTTACTTAGAGGCTTGGAATGTCAGAATAAATAGGAATATTTCATGACGAATGGCAGGGTGACAATCTTAATAGAAGCACTACATTTGCGAGCAGCAAGGCTGCTCAATTGTATTATGTGACATTAACAATTGCGATAATACCGTCATGAATGAAAATGTGTGGATGAAAAACTTTTGTGTACTTTTACAAAACTTTTTTATAGTAGACAAGATCAGAAACAAATAATTAATCTTTAAACTGAAACCTTTAAAGGTAAAAAGAATACAATAAAACGTAGGTTTGCGTTAAAAGCGGACGTCAGATAATCGGAGATTAATCTGTAAACACGGACCAAGAAATATAATCCAAAATGTTTAAAAACAAAAATAACCATCTAAAATCGTAAAGCTACACAATATGCACTTACAGTACGTCACTGATGTCTGCATAAATTAGGCCTACTCATCTCATAATAAGTAGTATCATAGAATATATGCATTCTTCGTATTGGTTTTCGTTACAGAGTTCGTATCTATACGGTAGATGCGAATAACGAAATGTATTCATGAGTAACGATTCAGTATTTCGTTACTCAGTACCGAATACTACGGTTATACTCTATCCTATGCAAGCGTTCATCTCTGTTGTCTCCAAATCTCAGTCTTAGAGAAAAACGACATTTATAGATTTCTACAAGAGGTGTCGTTTTAATTTGAAATTATTAGAAGCAGAGATGCATACGTAATGGCTTTAACAGGCCGCCTCGCTAGTCGCAAGTTATATCGTATGCTATCAAATCGTAATTTGTACTTGCTTCGATGGCGACATAATACAAAATATTGTAATACAAGGTGATAGAAAAGAGAAACGGCTTGAAAAATTATCACATTGTTGGGAGAAATACTTAACGCTTTAGATTTTGTGATTGTGAAAGTTCAGAGTGTTGTATTTCTGTACTTTGAAGTTGAAACAGTTGTATAATTAAAAAGAGGACATTTTTCTATTTTGCTAAAAACCAGTCCAGAGCATTGTTACGATCCAATGAAAGACGACATGTAACTATGGCATTAGGCAAGTCATCACTTCAATTGCAGATCCCCGAACAAAGACATAAAATCGGATTATTTTATGCGAAACGTAATGTCTCTCGGCGATAAGTGTATTTTTTAATATAAAACTAAAGAAACTACGCACATATTAATACTTTCTAACTAATATTTAATGAAGTCTATTTACTACTTACGAATCGAATTTCTGGTGACACAAAAAAGTGTTTTTTTTTAGCCGTTTGTATTAAAAAAAGACTAGAACGCCTTCAGAATCTGAGGAAACTGGAACGAATTGCAGCCCTGTATGGCTGAACAGACTGGTACACAACTGGGAAGATCTACCCCCGGGAGGGGGGCCGGTGACTCTAACACTTAAAATAAGAGTAGTTAACGCCTAATTATTTAATCTGATTTGACTTCGGGAATAAAAAGTCGAATGTATAGCCCCACGTCACATAAGAAGCCTCCCTTAGGGGCACGTAGGGGCTAAAGAAAAAAGGAACAATATCGAAGTTTAGCTTCTGTTTTCCTTTTTCTTGATTAACATAAACTAAAAATTGTTTGACTCCGCGTCTTCACTATTTATCTAGCAATTTTTTTGTGTTGAAGGAAAATTGTTTTGTTAATAAAATGACGACACTCGTTACGTAGGTTTGAATTATACCCATGATCACAAAGTAGTTGAAATATTATTGCCTGTGAAAAGTAGCAGCTGTAGTACTTCACACGTATGAAGTGCTGCTCGCATTTGCACAGTGCCACCTTAATTTAAGATAAGCCTATCTCTAATCAACATAGTAAACACTCCAAAGCGAGCTAGCACATCTAAAAACGCTGGGAGTGACAATTGGAGCACCTGATATCGGCACATTCAGTTGTGAGCAGAAACAAACGATCATTTTGGTGTTGTTTGTTATTTTGCTGACTGCACTTTGCTATCGCCGGTCGTTACTGTTATTGTCGTTACGTTATTTGCTTTTTATTTAATGCAATTAAGTGGTTTTTGTCCACATTTTCGTCCATGTTTATGGATAATGCGGTTACTTGATAGTCAACTTTGTGGAGACTGGATCAGTGTCGAAACGCTGTAGCTTGGGGACTGAAAAATATATGAGGGAATAATAATTTATCCTAAAGTTTAAGTGGATGCTATATTCAGTATCTGAAAAGATGGTTCATTTCTAAAACTATACTATAGAAGAAAATTAACAGATGACGATAAACATTTTTCACGAAAAAAATACTTCTGACAAATGGCAGTTTATGCTTAAAATGTCAGTCCTTAACTCGCCACACAATTCAAAAGCTCGTATCCTATGTGCTTTTGTTCACGTCACCTCAGAATTGATCAAAAGAGAAGTGGTTGCTTGTACCTGCAAAATTAAAAATAATAAGAAGCCTGCACGACTGAGAAAAACCTACTGATTATTATTATTATTTTTAATCTCACACCAAAGGTTCTGAAAGAGGAACAATAGTGAGTAAACTTGTAAGAAGCTTTATTCGTCACCGATGACACTGCATAAAGAATTTAACAGCTGATCATTTTTATGGATTTACCCATTACTCAGTGGCGTAGCTATAACAGGGCTAGGCGGGGCAGTGCCCCGGGGCCCCTGAGCTCAAGGGGCCCCTCGGCCTACGTGAGCGACGATCGAAAAATGTTACCGTAGATCCTTGAACACTTTCATGTCCCCCAATTACTTCGAATAATCGAAGTTCTACTGTATATAATAATTTAGTTGGATGAAGGTTTTCCGACTTTGAACTTTTTTAACCCTGACCAAGAAACCTCAAACGCACGAAGTGAAATCCAAAAATTATTCGCACCCCAGAATATAAACATAACAAGGTCCTTTGCTTGTCCGCTAAGATGCCATCGTCAGCGTATTGTCGGCTGAAATCGGTTGAATATTTGCGAAATAACAGTGAATGGTACTGAATTACTAGCACAGTGTTTGACAGTAGACAGTGTGACCACATTTGAATATGAATTCCACAACGGTATTATTGTGATAACTCAACAGTTTGTGTAGTGAATTCCCCAAGGGTGTGTTCCATAATCATAGATCCCAATGAAGTGTTGTAACCAATTGCACTCAAAAATTCGTGCAAGAAGAAGAGAAAATATGGTTACTTTGTCACAATAGTAAATTGTGCATTCAAGACACTACCCTGTACCCCACTGCCACTATAATAAGCGAAGACGTCAACTTAGTTATTTTACTTATTACTTTTTCCTGGCCATACATTAATATATACTTCATGATGCCTGGTAGGGGCATGGCTCAAACCAAAGTAGTCCATCAAACAAAATCCGGCAATTTTCTTTTCTGAAACCATCCTACACGAATATTTCCCCTATTTTCCTTCTTTGACTGGGCTATCAACGAAATTAGGCTGATCGGTACGGAGCAATGGCCTCACAGCGAGGAGTTTAGCGACAGTGAGATGTCGGTACTGACAACAGTTCGCCTGCTGTCACCGCGGACTAGACTGTTCCCGGTTTGCTTCGCAGCAGGGGGCCATGTTTTCATGCTTAAGTAACACTTCTTCATTGTTTATTTTTTACTAGCTTATGCCTGCGACTTCGTTCACCTAGTATGGAGCAACTTCGGAAACTATCCCAATAGGTCGTTTATCTTTCGTCTTACCCAGGTCCAAATCTATCCCTCTGCAAAATTTCATTCAAATCCGCTCAGTAACTTTTGCGTCGAAACATAACAAACAAACATTCATAATTATATTAGATAGTATGATTAAATATTATCTGCTGCCTGGCACATAATATTTACTTAGTAGTCTTTAGGTTTGCCTCATTATGTCTTGCAGTGGGCGGTAAGGAGCTGATGATGAAGTAGTTATGTATCTATATAGTTTTATTTTAAAGAGGGCCCCAATGTCATCTTTGTCCCGGGGCCCTTGGTGACATAGCTACGCCACTGCCATTACTTAAATGATTTCTAACTTGTTTTAAATGTATACAGGTACTAGCATATAGCTGGAACAAAATGCGTTTTGTAAGCTAAGCGTTTACAGTTAACATTGACTCAGAGCCCTAATACCACTAAATGAATGTGTGAAGTCTCGGAAAACCAGACTATTGAACAGTAACATGTCCTTGTCTCTGCAGTTTGTCACATTACTTGCTACCTTGCCATCTGAAGTGCACAATTCGATAATGTGAGTGGTGGCGTTGCGTACACATCATCAGAGTTTAAGAAGACCCCAACTGTTGGATTCAACATCTTTTTTATCTTAAAACTGCACGCTTTGTTTTCTCGTAGGAAGCAATAAACAAACGACAGAGGACACTCTGATATCATGAAACATCAACCAAGTAGTTTGGAAAATAAATAAATTCAAGTAATTTGGCTAAAGTAACATTTTTCCAGTCGCACTGGGCAATATTAGATTTGATAGAAATTCCTCAGATTTTTATTACGAATTAAAAAAGTAGCTGTGTCTCCACATTCCAGGAATGACAAATGGAAATGTACATCTCTGCCTCTCTCCCTCTCCCCAAACTACTTCACCCCCTTTGGAACGCCTGCTGTGGAAATACAAATATATGTTGTTGTTATGGTCTTCAGTCCGGAGACTGGTTTGATGCAGCTCTCCACCCTACTCTATCCTGAGCAAGCCTTTTCATCTCCTCATAAGAACGGCAACCCACATCCACTTGAATCTGCTTACTATACGCGTCCCTTGGTCTCCCTCTGCGATTTGTACCCCACACACTTCCCTCCAATGCTAAATTTACGATTCCCTGATGTCTCAGAATGTGTCCTACCAAGCGATCCCTTCTTTTAGCCAGGGTATGCCAAAAATTCCTTTTCTCACCAATTCTGTTCAGAACTTCTTCATTGGTTATGCGATCTACCCACCTAATCTTCAGCATTCTTCTGTAACACCACATTTCAAAAGCCTCTATTCTCTTCCTGTCCGCACTGCTTATCGTCCATGTTTCACTCCCGTACAAGGCAACACTCCACACAAATGCCTTCAGAAAAGACTTCCTTACACTTAAATTAATATTCGATGTTAGCAAATTTCTCTTTTTCAAAAATGCTTTTCTTCCCATTGCCATTCTGCATTTTATATCCTCTGCACTGCGACCATCACATGTTATTTTACTACCCAAGTAACAAAACTCATCTACCACCTTCATTGTTTCGTTACCTATTCTAATATACATTTTGAAAAGTGTCAATTTCACTGTTGGCTACTACGCATTACATAACATCCAGAAAGTGTTGTCGTACGTATCCTCCACAGTAGACTAAAACATAGTGTTTCGTATCTTAAAAACAATGCTAAAACCTAAAAAAATTAAGAAACTTTTTAAAATAAATTTTAAGAATTCAAATGCAGTCAAGTTGTTTGACGTTCCTGATGCAGTTATCGTAACATTTCTGTGCTTATTACTTAACGGCTGCGATAAGTCAGTTACTGCTAAAATTTATTTAGCAGGTGAGGAATGAGCCTTATATTGTTGATACCTACTCAAGGCATATTTCTTCATTTTTCCTGCATATTACAAAATATCTGAGAAATAGAAATTCCTTCGTGCTAGTACAATTTTACTGCGATCGCAACATACACGTTTTGGAACCTACGACGGCGTCCTTTATTGCCATTCTTTGACAAATATTTAAAATTGAATGTAATACATGACAGTATTCCTAAACGTCTCTTAACGAAAAAAAAAAAAAAAAAAAAAAAAAAA
This sequence comes from Locusta migratoria, assembly GCA_026315105.1. Taxonomy (NCBI): domain Eukaryota; kingdom Metazoa; phylum Arthropoda; class Insecta; order Orthoptera; family Acrididae; genus Locusta; species Locusta migratoria. The sequence continues at coordinate 570,056,100 of CM048746.1, forward strand.
AAAAAAAAAAAAAAAAACCTGTCATTGTTCTTCGCAAACGCTGTAAAGTACGTCCAAATAGCGTAAAAAGATCCTATTTGGTACGTCCATTGCTTACCCTACTGCCGGCCGCGGTGGCCGAGGTGACTGAGGCGCTCCAGTCACGGGCAGCACGGCCACTACGGTCGGGGGTTCGAATCCCCCCTCGGGCATGGATATTTGTGCCGTCCTAGTTCGTAAGTAGTTCATAAGTAGTTTGTAAGTTTAGGGACTGATGACCCCGTAGTTAAGTCCCATAAGCTTAACAAACATTTGAACATTTTTTGAGCTTACCCCACTGAAAAACGTATTTTTATATTTGTTTAGAAAAATATTTTTGTCAATTGCGGTTAAAAACATAAAGTAGTAATATCGCAGAAGAATAGTATTCTCAACTGTGTAATCGAATTACCTTTCCAGAGGCATCGACTACGTATATGTATTTTACAAGACTCATGCAGTAGACCAAACTTTGTTAATCCAAAAATGAAGTCTGTTAATACATTTCACTCAGTTTCACTACACTACTGTTTATTATGCTGTCACACTATTGTTTTCTTTCTCCAATTTCTTTCCTCTTTTTCCAAATTCTAGCTTCTATGCCATTCATTTAACTCGACATGCAATGACATAGTGAGCACATTGGCAACCCTGCTAGAGGGAGATACCCGAAAGATAACATATAGCAGCAAGCCAGGAACTTCTTTGTCAGGTACACTTCGATTGGCAGCTTCTGCGATAGGTATAAATACGGCAAGGCTTCCACTTCGCGGGCATTTCGTCTTCGGAGCTTTTCTTGTTCGCTTCTATCGACTGCTGGTGGTATTGCCGTGAAGATGGACAAAGACGCTCAGGGGAACCGAACCAACCAATGCAACCCTAATCATGAGAAAACCGGCCCTGGTAAGTTGCTATAACTGACTTGCTCTTTGAAGGGAACGATTTAAGCATTTGTCTCTTTAAGTTACCGGTACGTTCATATTGTGGCATACTATTCTATGTATGTTCGATAATTTTGAAAAACAGTTAAACTGATTTACCGTAATTATTAGGTGTATAATTCCATGACGATGGTGTAACGTTTAATATTTGTTTTTTTAGTTTGTTCTGCAATGTTACTGGGGAATAGTTGGTACCGGCAACAATGACTTCATTGTTGTGCACAATTAAATACGGCTTTGTAATTTTTCATAGTCGATATGGTCAAGAATTTGTGTCGTTAAATTTATGCGAAGAAGTGAGACTTTGTAATATTGTTTCAGTTTGTATCCGTTTCAGTACTAACCCGTTCATACGGTACTTTTTTTGTATTGTTAACCAGCGATTATTTTTCTCGATAGAATATATGTTGCAATACTCTTACGGACACAAAATTTTGGTATTTGGCCAAAAGTTCTCGTATGGTACGTTTTGAAAATATTGCGCTCGCGATGTTTAAACTGATCACATGTACTGCCTAAATTGTTTTCATGTTTTGAGAGACTGTTATTTGAGCGCTTCAGATGGCCGCTTTATTTCTGAAACTTCCCTCGTGATACCAACGTATTTTTCGTAACACGGACTATCAGGGAAAGGGGAAAGAGGAAGAACTTCATGCCCGCCCAGAAAGAATTTTAAAATATACAATATTTGTTAATTTTTTTCTATTTGACGTTAAAATATAAATTTTACAGATTACTGCGTTGACGTCCTACCCGGACGACAACGGCAGTTTAAAATTTCTTGTCTGTAAGAATTCGTGTACAGTGTCATATTCTATTTCTTTGAATCGCCGCTTCTATTGTAGATCAATTTTAACTTTTATTGTCGATTGCAAAGTGGTTCGATACAGCTGCGAAGTTGGAAGTTCATACATTAGATACTGAAGACTTCCTCTTGGTTAGTTTATATTTCTTGAACTTTCTTCGGTTTTTGAGACAGTTAAGTGTATATTTTCATCTTCAATGTTGTTTCATATGATTAAAATTATAAAACATTCATTTAGACCGTCATTCCAGATAGAAGGGCAGTATACAAAAATAATGGCTTGAGTGTGAAAATAATCAATTACTATAACGACCTTCTACAGTCATATTAAAGTAATAAATAATGTCTGAGAGAAAAATTAAACCAAAAATTATTACGCGCTATCTGGCTTCAATGTTTTTGGCTTCTACTTTCAGTATACTACTTAAAGAGATTTTATCAGTAAATACGATCGTGAATTTTGAATATTACATTTTGGGTGAAGTTTGGATTTAGCAGAAAAACTAAATTTTTTGGGTCAAGATTATCCGAAAAAAGACCGTTTAAGAATTTCATAATATAATGCAGACCCTACAAGACTAGATTACAATTTTTTTCCTAAGGTTGGTATCAAGTCCCTACCCGACTATCCTTGGTAAGATATTGTAGCCTAATTCTTCTTTATTTTTCGGACATTTTGCACACCTTTGGACTCCCATTGTCTTCGTCGCATTTGAACCAAATTTTCTTGATTATTGGATTAAGAGTACCGGTACGGTACCATAAAGGAAATAATTTCAGAAGTTTTTTTTTTATCTAAAAAATTAATATGACCTAAGACCAATGCAGTGCATAACAATGCACGAGGGGTTAGTCATATTCTACACTGTAGATGAATTTTTAGATAAAACTTACAATATAAAAAAAGTAATAACAATCCTTAAAATATCGATTCTCAAGTGTATAGACACATCATTACGAAATGTCGTATATATGATCTATGGATCAAGTATTATTCTAATATTGCCACAAAACTGAAAATGCAAGGTTAATTCAGATGGACATTCCTTTTGTTCAATATGATTGAAAATAACACTGTAAGTGTAATTAAGCAATTTTAAATAGAAACCCCGTGATAATTAGTATGTTTTTCTGCTCATATTCAGAGGATAATTTGTACTGAAATCCCTTTTAGTATACCGATCTTTTTTGCTGTTGACATAAAATAAAAAATAAAGCTGTTTTTTCTCCATCCTTATACACGCCCCTGATGCCCAACCAAGTGTAAGGTTTAATAAATGGGTGGTCCTCGCTATGGCATAAACCCTACAGTTCAGAAACATGATATAGCAGAGCAGTTGTAAAATTGTGTAACAATTCACACTTACCATCAGTGCAGAATTTGGGTAGGGGGGGGGAGATGAAAGTTTTAATGTAGAACAAATTAGGCTGCAGTTTTTTTGATGATACACAGTTGGTATCATGCAATTTACTGTGGTACTTACATCTAGGGCAGGGTTGTTCTCTTCATTTGTATTCATACTACATCCAAGTCATATATTGAAATAATCCTTTTGCATTATGTCAATATACACCATTTCTAACACTGTGGGCCCAAGATATAACAAGTTATTGTCATCCAAGTCATTTGAGAATTTATGGAAAAGCCATAGCTTGAATTCTCATTTTGAAGTTTCTCCTGTCAATAGGGATACTAGAGTTTTGTCTTAAAATAAAGATGTCATTTTTAGATTCATGCAAAAATTTGTGAAAGTGCTATAATTCTAATTTGAAATTATTCGAAGCTGGGTTGTCTTGCACAGTATCAACTGTCACAACGAAACTGAAATAATAGTTCGGTCCTTCCCAGTGTATTAGCACACTTTAGTCCTGCTTACAGTTGGTTTCCCAAAGTACAGTACTTTGATGATATGAAAATTATCTGTTGTGTTGTAATTGTGTAGGTCTGAGTTTATATTAAGCTTCAGCTTGTGGGTCAACAAAATTTGTTTAAAAAATTCGTATTTATAACAGTTAAGATTCAAGCTTTAGGGAATCAATACAGCATGATTTTTTTGCTTCTGCGCCACAAATTATATGTACAGCCTTCTACTGTAAATTTTAAATTTTTGTTGAGATTAGTTGGTGTTGTGGCACCCCGTACTTCTATTCTGTAGTTCATATTGCAGGATATCGACACATCAAGGGCAGTGTGAATCCCATGTGTATCAAAGCAGTATTTGCTCAGATGTTTATTGAAAATATACTTTTAAGAAGTTGGCTTGCTAGATCACCATTTGTATATCTCACTGAAGTGTTTCTTGTAAGAGTTATTCGTAGATTTTTATGCAGTTGTCTTTGATGGCATTGTGTGTGCCAGTACACAATTGAATTTCCAAATCTGTCTGCCTTATAGGGTTAACATCCATTACTTCTCTTTTCTTATTGCCGACACTCATTTGTTGGAACACTGAACCATTTCATTTGACAGTTGAGCAATACTTCTAATTGGCCATTATTTATAGCTACACACAATAGATGTCATCAGCATATAGACTTACCTTTGATTTTTGGGATCAGTATTTTTTGTCACTGACATATCACAAAGAGAAGGGGGCCCTGGTGCACCCTGTAGTTATCAGTAACACTAGATCTTCATGTGCCACCTGCAGTTATAGGAAGTACAAATTGCTTTTGTTATTACTAAGATTTAGTTAGTTCAATGGCAGTGTGTTTAATGCCAGAGTTGCAACTTCTGTAGGATTATTGTTATATTTACATAAATACCTTTCCAATATCAAGAAATATACCTGTGATATAGTCCCTATTATTGATAGCAGTCATTACCTCATCAATAAATTGTGGCAGCTTTTCCCTCAGGTGATTTATTACTTATGAAACCATTTTGGTTTTTCAAAGATTGTTTATTTAAAAATGTGCAATTGGTATTGCTTATTACTTTTTATATGATCTTTGAGAAGATAGTAAGATGGAGACTGGCCTGTAATTTTATATTTTTTCTGCCACATTTTTGAAAATTGTTTTCAATGAGTCAGGGAAATGTCTGATGTGTGGATGTTACTAATTGCAGTTGATGATGGCCCAGATAAGCTGCGAATGCAGGTTTTGGGACATTAATACTAAGCCCATCACATCCTGCAGACTTATAATTTTCAATTACTAATGGAAATTCTCTTCAAAAGAGATAAGATTGGCTGGCCAGTATGTACCTTAGTGCTGTACCCTGATAGTCACACTAAGAAGCAAAGACTTTTAATTTTGTAGTTTTTACAGTAGTTTTTATCTCATTGCTATCTGTTGGAGTGATGTATTTGCTCTATATTGAAGCCTCACTTATGATTTTGGAACTTACTGTTGATAAATTTTACAATAGAGGAGAAATATCCATTAAAATATTTACAGTATAAGTCATTATGATATTCATATCTATTGGAAGCTTCCTATAGCTTTACATTCTCATGCTCCTCTAGAAATTTGTATTGAAACAGTGTTAACATATACCGCACATGTGTCACTTCAGAGTCTATCCAAGAAGTTTTAGTTGATTTTTACTACTTTTTACTGTTATTTGCTTCATTAGGCAAATAATCTCAAAATAAAGAAGTCACAACACTAACAAAATTTACATATCAGAGTCGATCAGACGAAGCGGCCCAATAAAAATTTAGTTTGTTGCCTGACCATTTTTAAATATTTTGATTTTTTTAAATATTTGATTACCATATAATTGAGAAGTTTAATACAGTTTTTAAGATTTTTTCCCTTGCTCCATTACTGTATAGCAGCCATTTTTATTTGTAAGCATATGTCCATTTTTCAGTTGGGAGTCGTTGACAATAATTTGAATATCTCAGTACTAGGTTAAGATTAAACGTTACTATGGACATCAACAATAACCAGTCAAAATAACCTCCAAAGTTTGGTGTATTTTTGTCGGTAAAAGTGCAGTTTATGCGGCAGCGGCTAGTCGTGCTCGCTGGTAAGTTTTTGACGATCAACAAGTTACAGTTGCTATCAGTATGGATGTCACTTGATCACTGTTTCGAACAAGTCATAAAATAAATAAAACATGCTATACCTGCTTTGTGGTTGACAGGTTCTTGTATGTACCCTTGTCCGGTCAGTAAAAGTAATCGAGCATGCAACTGTAAATCGATTGTTTCTAAACCGGAGATTCTGGCGCTATGTGCCCTCACATACTAAAATAAAACTTCTCATTTAACCTATACCTAACTTAACTTTCACTTCAGATGATCACTGTTTCGTATGGATCGTAAAATAAATAAAACATGCTATACTCGCTCTATGGTTGACTGCAGTGGTGTATTAATAATAGGTCACTTATGACCGTGATACTATAATTATATAAAAATCTCTTATAAATGGAAAATCAATTACAATCACACAAATGTTGCACCGAAATCCTCAAATAAACTTCAAAATTGACACTAAATTTACTCTTCATGAAACACGCAATATTTTTGGCCAGCATAACTCTGACTCTTGATTGGCTGCTCTGCTGTTCCTAACCCAGTGAGTGTGACGGCTAGCTGTTGCTGCATATACTGCTCTTTGATAATTTTTGTCAATTAATAACAGATTTGTCAAGCATTTTCAAATGTTCATTGAAATTGCTATACCCATAAATAGTAAATTGCTATTTTCTTTGGAACAAGACAAGATACATACTTAGGAAATGTCATTTGAAGCTCTTGAGTTGGACTTCAATTCGGTATGCAAGTCAGTGGTGTTTAAATTGTTCTTTAATTTTCTGAATAAATTTCAAATTTATAAAAAAGCCATATATTTAATTTATGAAGAAAATTTGTAAACTTCCTTTACAAGATTTTCAAGTTGCAGGTAATGTGTCTAAAAAACTTATAAAGGGATTCTACATTAAGAAATTACCAACTAATTTTTAAAAATTTATTTCCGTATTTACAACTTGACATTTACGAACAATTGTGTCTATGACACCTTATAATGGAATGAACTGTAATCTTCATTTTCAGGCGAGGTGTATATTTGGCCTGTTAGAGTTACAGGGTTCACCTTACATAGAAGATCCACTACACAAATTCACATAACATTCGGCTTATCTTTTCAGAATATTTTGACAAAGATTTTTGTTGTAGCTGTAACTGTAGTATGAGGCTCTGGAATTGTCAATGCTTTATTCAATTGACTATTTAGAAATGGGCTGTTTCTTAGTAGTCATCCAGAGTTAAATGCTCAACACATGTTTTCCACTGGCCAGTTGAAAAATGGTCAAGGTGAAACAATTTGAGCCTCCAACCTCTTCACTCTGCCACCAACACTATTTTGCAATAAAATTATGGGAGACCAACATTGACAGCTTATTGCAAAATAAATATATGAACTCTGCTATTCATTTTTGTAATGTTTATAATTTACATCTATCCACTGTCTACAATCTTTTCTTTGAATACCTTCTGCAGTCTGTTCTTGATTTACCAATTTTCAGGATGCAAAATTAGTCTCCTGAATTCACAAGTGGTGGCTTGCATACATTTCGGGGAAAGATGAAGAGGCAGATGAAAAGTGACATTTCTTCACCCATGTGGTCCATCTTCTTTTGGTTATCTGGAGAAACCTGATGTTACGTGGATTTGTGTAGCTGTGAACCCTGTGACTCCAGCAGACTGAATATACACACCTTACCTGAAAGTGATGTTGATTACAGTTGATTCCACTATAAGAAGTTGTATAGACACAATTGTTCATATAAAGTTTGTTCTTCATATAATATTTCTTTTCAAACCATTTTTACATGATGAAACTTTGCAAGGTGTAAGGTTGTAGTGCAAGGAGGTTTTGCTATGATTACTGGGAATAACAGTGTTCAGTTGCAATAAATCTGTTTATTAATTGCAGATGGATTATGGGTAGGTAACTAGTTATCATTAGCATCTTATCTATCAACTATGTCAGTCAGAAAATCCACTTTCAGCAAACAAAGTTCACACTGATGATGACTAGTTACCTAACCGAAACCGATCTGTAATTAATATACAGATTTATTGCGACGGAATGCTGTGTATTTCCAGTAATTATATCAATGTACACTATGCACAACGATCCAATTATGGATTCAAATATAATTAAGTTTTGCTATGTCTTTTTTGTAAATTAGAAATTTAAAATGTATTTAAAGAACTTAAAAATCTATAAATTTTTAACACCATAGTGTTGCCTTTCGAATAAAAGATCACATTCAGAGCTTTAAAATGACACATCCCAGGTACCAACTGTATGTATCTTCTCTGGTTCCACACAAACAATTTACTATTTCTGGGTGTAGTAGTTTTTAATGATAATTTGTGAAGATACTGTTTGAACTTGGGAAATAATATACATAACATACAAAATAGAATTTCTGCCCTCAGGAGCACCAAAATGTAATTTCTAATTTTTAACATATTTGTTTTATAGGGCACGATGCTGCCTACAAGGGTACAGGCACAAAAGCAGACTTGGATAACCATGCAAACCAATTGAATCCAAACAATCCTCGTTACCAAGGAGGGAACAAATGAAGAATGGATACTTTTTTCATATCAACTGTTTACATATAAGTGATGAAACTAAAATAAACTCTAAATGTAATCCATAATTAATGTATTTTCAGTGTGTAATTAATGTACTTTAAATAGTTAAGGCATTATATTGTCAGAATTTTGAAAAGTTATTATGGTGTGTTTGTTCATTTACCTACATCCTTCAGAAGTCATAGTAAAATAACTCTGGTGTAATTTAGTTGATAGTTTTATCAATATCAGAATAGACATATGATGTTTCTGCTAAATTTAGCTTATGTAATCGACTGGATTTTGTCCTGTAATATTCACTGGTTGACTTAAATGTATTTACAAACTTGTCTCAGTATTAGCCTCTTAAAGTAAAATGCAACACTGTTCCTGACTCACTTCATTTTTTGGGAAAAGAAACCTTGCAAAAAATTATACACAGTGTAGCATGTTTTGCAGTCTCCATCCTGAAAACACTGTTACTGCTAATTTTTGTGTTAAATTTATGGGCAATGCATTTCCATACAAATATAAGTATGTTTCTGATACAACGAAATAGTGTATACACAGCTAAGCAATTTATAGCATTTAGATGAATGGCACTTATTGACAAGTGAACGCAACATAAAATGATAAAGTATAGAAATACTTAGTAGGAAATTAGTGTCATATCTATACTCTGTGTAAAATATACATATTTTCAGTGGCAGTTTCAAAATTTAAATTGCAGATTGGCCACATTTTTCTTCAGGAATCTTTATTTTGCTTTGGCCACAAGTAACGAGCAGTAGCATGGCAAAAACATTTTCAAATGCTTTATGTATATATTCAGGACAAAATATCGAGGTATTCTCAAAATAATAACTTGGTAAGTGTTGATAGTATTTGACCTTTTAGTGTGTGTGTGTGGGGGGGGGGGGGGGGAGATGTCATTGTGACACTTATTCTGCTTCCACCTCCCCACTTGTAGGTGACCTGTACAAGAATATTATAAGCAAGTTAAAATTGTCTATGACTACCCCCAGTAGCTTCAAAGTTCTGTTATTTTTTAAAATTCTAATTTTCTAACAGGGTATTGAACTGGTTGGTTAACGAAAATTGACACACCACATCTTGTTTGCATTTTTCTAAAGAAACTATTTTGCTATATCAGTTATGAAGTTTAACAACTGGAAGTTCACTTTCCACAGCCCATTGTTCGCTCGGACAAAGAACGTCAAACTTATTCTCTACTCCAAAATTATTTGCAATACATTCTTTATTATTAACTCTCTGAATGTTCCAGTGGCATACTTTGAGGTTGAAACTGATATTCTTATTAGACTGAACATACTGATAAGGGGCTTTAAAATGTTTTACATCACCATTACTTCTCTTAAGCCTTCTTCCTCCTGCTGCCTTCGACTAAAACATCCTTCAGACAGAGAGGAGGCACTGTGTTTGACATGCCCACAACACTTGGCAATGATAATTTCCTTACAGTACACAAGTTTCGTAATATGTAGCTCAAGCTGGTTACCTTTTGATTTATAATGTTCCATTATATTGATCTAACAAAGGTCAATTAAATGTGTCTTTACTTCTCAGTTGATGAACATACATTATATTGTGACATTGCTAATTGATTTTATCATTGTGACAAATGAAAATTTATAGATGTGAAACTGGATTCATACAAGTTTCTCTTTAAGCAAGTTCCAGTTGGCATAATGAATCTTTTTACTAAGTTAACAGAATGATTTGAAAACAGTACATGGGTAACTGGAAAACATTAATAAGACCCTCCCATTAACTGAAAGAATGAGGGGAAAAATACTGTAAATTCAGGAATTTCTTGTAAAATTACTTATTTGATTAACATGCTTTCATCATATTTTAATAGAGCTAGGAAAACGTTTTGCACTGCCTGAGTAATATAACACTATATGTTCAGATTATAAGAATTTCTTCTGATACCTTGCTGCAGAAGGTAACTTAGTAAGTAAAGCATGTCATGTCAAGTTGGAAGATCCTTTGCAAATATTCATACTAATATAGTTTACTGGAAATCTGAACAGTATATTGAACTGACTTAATTTGGCTTGACCAAAACTAGCTTTCCCCATGGAGAATTCTCTGTCATACTAAGTGGGGTGGTGAAATGAGATAGGAGACTGATGTAAGCAGCTTCCCATGATGAGTGTTTTAATCCATTTCATATGCTGGCCATTTCCTTGAGATAAAAAGAGATTCCCACAGAAATAATGAGTGAATGAATTGAGTGTGGTCATAGTTCTTGAAATTTTCTGTATAATGGCATTTATTTCCTGATTTGTCAGTGTTCAGTTATTCCTACTTATAAAATACACAGAAGCATTATATTTATCAGACACTTTATATCACCAAGATGGATGTAATAGCTTAACACAAAATAGGACATTTTTTGACAGCACGAAACAAGATAAATTGTGTTTAAAGCTAAACTGTTTGAGAAAAGTGGTAAAAGCCATTATGGAACATTTGCACTGGGGAGTACTACAAGAATTCAAAGATTCCTGAAGAGCTACTGATATGTGTAAAAAAGATAGTTGGTATTACTTTTCACACAGTTCAGAATAAAACCCACCAGCCCCTCACTGAGTGATAATCAACTTCATTTTGTCAAGGAAACCAAATTCTTAGGAGCTGCCATCACAGACACAGTTACTTGGAAAAGTCACATTAATGTTAGCAGCACCAAATTGAGTAAAGTATGTTTCATGATGTTCACATCAATGTTCTCCATACAGTTCTAATGAAATTATCTTTTGGAGCTATAGAGCAGGGGCAGTGAAGCTTTTAAACTCTTGAAAAGCAGTCATATCAATCAATGTAAACTTTCACGGCTGGCGTCAACTTCATTTAAAACTTCTGGGCTCATAAGCTGTGGTCAATTTATAAAACTTTCCCCTAACGTTTACATCTTCGGCTGCGGAAGACATCTTCAGAGGTAGAGTGGCAGTTCGCCACTCTACCTCTCAAGATGTCTTCCGCAGCCGAAGATGAAACGTTAGGGGAAAGTTTTATAAATCGACCACGGCTTATGAGCCCGGAAGTTTTAAATGAAGTCATATCAATATTGTTCAAACCACAGAAACCTGTAAACCACTGTTTCTGAAACAGCTTATTACGCCTCCCATGCCAGTTACTAGATGTACTATGTTAGAGAAAACCATTGCAACCTATACACAAGCTCAGATTGACACAGTCATGATACAACATGTGAAAAACTGTATGATCATCCCCCAACAGAAGTGAGGATATAGTGCAGGTGAAGTATTTTAGACTAAAACTGTTACTCCTAATAATACACTGCCTTTATAGCATACATGAATATTTTGAAACCAACCTATTTTAACATCCAAGGAACATCTGGCAATTTCTATCAAATTATTGATCTGTACTTCTCATTATTAATGCTTAATATGTAATATATTGAATGTAATCATCAGAATCTACAATCACGATGTGAATTTCTGTACAATGTAAGATTCACAGGACAAAAACCAAATAAATATATGAAGAGGTCTTTGAAGGGTATCCAGTCATCTGCTTTACACAATATTCTTACCACATTATTCAGGTACTTTCACTGTTGTTCCCGTGATCATAAAACACCAGGCTAAGAAAATATGAAAAGGTAAATGACTGCCATGTATCCACATAATACAATGATTAATGGTGGTAAATGAGTGAAAATGAAGGTGTTTTGTTGATAATGCCTCAAAGAAATTTTACATACCTTTCATTTAGGTCATGTACTTAAAAATCCCTTTCAAATGCCAGGAGGTTGTTTGAAATAACTTTAGTTACTATTACAGTTCTTGAATGATTGACACTATCAGTGGAAGGTCATTATGTTTCATAAATCCAGGTGAAATCAGCAAAGCCTTTAATGATGAGGGCCAGTGTGCTGGTCACTAGGATGTGGTTTTCATGTGATTTCCCACATCTAGGCTGCTACACAAAACTTGTCTCAATTACAATCTTTCCAAACATATTTCAAAAACTTTTGTATTGCATATGGTTAACACTACATAAACACAGTTGGGGCTCACATACACTGTCGTGGAGGATAATGGTATGGTGAGGTGAAGGGTATTTGCCCACCCCTACTGTGTTGAATCCAACTAGACACAGGAACTTACTAGACATTCCATGGACTCGTCTAAGTAAAGTCCAAAAAAATTTTTTACACACAGGAAAAGTATTTCTCAACTATCTACCTTCTGATATAAGAGGGATGCCTCAAAATAAATTTAAAAGGGTAGTCGAGTCTTGGCTGAAATCAGAAGCTTTCTACGACATTAATGAATTTTTAGATAATGAAGAAAAAGGTGAGTTCTCAAACACACTGTGATTAAGTCAATTTTTTGTTCAATTCTTACTTGTGTTTTATTTGAATTTGTTATTAAATTTGTAAATAATGATATTTGTAAAATACCTGTCATACATGCCATAATAATTGTATTTTTGTCAATAATGTATATAACAATTTATATGTATTTACTGACGATGCCTCATACAACAACAGTTGTTCACAGGCGAATATATGAATCAATAAGTCACTAGTAACCCTGACAACCCGATATAGCTCTGAGTCAAGAGTACAAGGGGGGGGGGGGGGGGGGAAGAAAGTGATCATCATCATATATGCGTTACTCTTATACATAACCTCTTTTTTTTTTTTTTTTTTTTTTTTTTTTTTTTTTTTTTTTTTTTTTTTTTTTTTTTTGTAACATGTCACAAAATATCTGATTTACAGCAAAATGAACACAGTACAGACTGTGAAATATAAAACTTCAATGGCATACTGATAGTTACATAATAATGTGAAAGAAATGATGCATAAAACATTGGTAAGTCTTCTCAACATTTTGTGGAACAATACATGTTTTTACTCATGTGACTAATGTTCAGTTAGGCACAGAAATGAGGTACTTTAAAATTACTATAGATAGTGAAGTAAAGTTTTACTTACTATAGTGGATAACAACTGTACTTCCTAATTAAAAATATTGATTAATTTTGATTTGCAAAATCACTCATATTCGTGTTTATCTCAGGTTATGCCTTAGCTTTGCATTTTGTCTGTGAATTCTTGCCATGACCCCTGCCCCACAGGAAATCCTTCCTGCAGACTAGAGGTCTGGAAATATTTTTGTGGCCTTGTTGCTACCTGAAACTATGTTTGTAAAGTGCAGTAAGGACTGTTATGGCTGACTGCTGTTCTTATTATTGCCATTGCTGATTGTAGTGCTGTAGCCACTACTTCTGCTTTTGGTGACTTCCTACTGCCAGGCCACCCTCCTCCTTTTTGTTTAACCTCCTTTGAAGATTGATGGGCTGGCCATCTGCTTTTGCTCAATACAGCCAAAAATCGCTCAGAAAAAAGAGGCAAATAAAAATACAAAACCTAACTTTTGGAAACTTTATCATTCAGCAGGTAGGAGAGAGGAGGGGTGGATGAAAGTGAAAATTGATGAAGTTATTCAACATCCAGTACAGGTATTAAACAGCTATAGGTGATCTATATAAAATGAATGATACTCAGTAACAAGAGAAATTTACAGTGATGATGATGAAAAATAAACAAATGAGTAAAGGACAAAAGAGAAGGCACAGTCTGTTTATCCCTTTACCGAAGTCAACACAGTTTTATAATAAAGTAAAAGATGTTTCAGTAGCTTTGTTTGTATGACACAATTCAAAACAAGGAAAATAGTACTGGCTGAGTCAAAGGTCACAGTACACCCTTTTTACTTAAAAAACTGCAGCGATTGGGAAAGAGGAATATTCCATAAGGTATATGGGTAATGTAATACATCTTTTATAGTATATACTGAACTTGAGTACCATCTTAAAATCAGCAATATTGAAAATAAGTTCTTTTTGGTATGGGATGAGGATTTATTAAATAACATCAACATTTTCTGACTAGTTCATTCTTGTTAACAGATTCAAGATAGCAGTTATGGTTAAAAAATTATAACACATTTTGTTTGGAACTACAGATTGTTCATAAGGAACTGTAAATTAACGTGTTCAACAAGATGTCATTCTTGGTCAATGCACATTTGATGGCATTGAATTTTCACTTTGTCAGTGCAGTGTTTGAGATGGTGTCTGTTTCTTATTTGCTTTGCATATACAATTTACTTTAATGGCTTCACAGATAAAGTCAAGTGGTGTGAGATCAGGTGATCTGTGTGGCCATTCCACAAAACCACATTGGCCAATTCAATGACCAGGAGATTGACCATCTAATCACTGACGAACAACTACTCTGTAGTGTTGTGGAGCCTCGTCCTGTTGAAAGTATGAGGCAAACTGCCGTCTTCATACAGGACTAAGGTAAACTGAATTCTAGCAACATTTTCAGCTATCTTAGAGGTTTTAGGTTCTGGTCAATGAAAATGTGTCCAGTTACATCATAATCTTTACATAAGCAACTACCTTCGAAGGTTCCATCTGGTGTGGATTCTGGTAATTCCGTACTTATGATTGTGACAGTTGACTTCACCAACAACAAAAATGACTCATCACTGAAAAAGATATGTTCAGCAGAACAGGGACCTGGTTGTAACTATTAAACCATAACTGCTATGTAGAGTTTATTTACAGGAAAGAACTTATCAGTAAATGCTGATGTCATTTGATATATCACATGACCCTATTTTAAAAAATGACTTCAATTCAAGATGGTGACCATGTTTGGTACATTCCATCCATTCCTTACTGGAATATTCAGGTTTCCCAGTTACTACAGCATTTTTGAAATAAAAGGGTGTACTGTGACTTTTGATTCATGCTGTACATCACTTGCAACAATAACATGATGTCTTATGCATTATTTTAATGCTGACTGAAGCAAAACCATAAATACAGCAATGGAACATGCTAAATATTCTCATTATGTGTGCAGACTTGACACAACAAGAGTGACTCCATCTAAATGTCGAAAACGAGAAACAAGTGTAACTGTAACAGGAAGATGTAGGTCCGTATAACTGTTATTCAATACATTACAAAATGAATTTCCTCAAGTTTTTCTTCAGAATATCTCAAGCATGTCACATTTAAGTGCCTATATCTTCTTCCTATCTCTCATCTTTTGCCATCTCTCTTCTTATTTTTTGCATTTGGCACAAAACTATGCCCCTGGAACATCTCATACTCTACATTTGCCACTTGTGTCCTTAACTTAAGAAGGATGCTCCACTTCAGGATCTTGCAGTAGTATTTTTGTTTTGATTTGCATGTGTTACTACAGTTTCACTGAAGGTTTTTCTTTCCACTCAGAAGTTCCTTGCCTTTTCAATATGGATGCCTGCCATGTTTTGTATAATCACAACTAAGAAGAAACTGGATTCTAAGGAAGCCTCCATTTGGATTTTGTTCACAAATCTTTTGGAACTGGGTGTTAGCTTCACTGATTTCAGCATTTACTTATGAAGTGGGTACAAGACATGTCTGTAGTAGGTTACTAAAGTGGAAATGTCAGTTGGTTTCTCACAATCATTAATTTCCAAAACTGTCTTTAAGCAGTGTACAATGTAAGTTACTACTAACCTCCCCCCCTCCCCAGCTTCAAGTGTCTGATTATGTTAAAAATGATATTTCATAATTACCATGTGAAACCTTTATGGCTGAAGATGCAAGACCAAGGAACACTTTTTAAATTGAATAGAAACCTCGGAACCAGAAACAGCAAAGACACACCACCCCATCGTGACCTGAAACAGTCCTCAGCTCACTCCAGTCTGCAACAGTTCCTCAACTTACTTCTGCCTGCAGAGAACCTTAATGGTTATTGTAGGGTTAAGGAGTATTTAATAGGGATAAACGTTTTTCATTTCAGTATTTTGAGTGAGATGTCAGCAAGGAAAGTTTTGGAATGGTTTGAAATTTAAACTGCTAAGCAACCTCATTCTCAAACAATGGATAAATATAGGTAGGTAATTTGGCATTTCATCCTGAAAATATATATATATGGCGAAGGAGCACAGGTGGTGATAGTAGCACAAATAAAACACACACACATAAATGCAAGCTTTCGCAACCCAGTTGCTTCTTCAGGCAGAAGGGAAGGAGAGGAAAAAGGAAATGATGAGGGTTTTAAGGGAGGGGGTAAGGAGCCATTCCAATCCCGGGAGAGGAAGGATTTACCTTGGGGGAAGAAAAGCAAGGTAAACAAATACACACACCCACAGATTTCCACAGACGCAAACACACCTAGGCAGACATACTGTAGAAAGCAAAGAAGTTAAGGAGTTACACAGAGATGCCACTTGAGACAGAGGCTCTGTCCAGAGAACCAAGGCAAAGATGTTAAAGACGGTGGGAGGGTTGAGACCAGGTGGGCAACGGGAAGAGAGAATATGCTGAAGGGCCTGTTCCCATCTCCGGAGTTCTGAAGAATTGGTGTCGGTGGGAAGTATCTAGATAACCCGGACTGTGTAACACTGCCAAGATGTGCTGGCCATGCACTAAGGCTTTTTTAGCCACAGGGTAATCCTCATTACCAACAAACACTGTCTGTCTGTGACCATTCATGTGAATGGACAGTTTGTTGCTGGTCATTCCCACATAGAACGATTCACAGTGCAGGCATGTCAGTTGGTAAATCACATGGGTACCATTGCAAGTGGCTCTGCCTTTGATCGTGTACACCTTCCGGTTTACAGGACTGGATTAAGTGGTGGTGGAAGGGTGCACAGGGCAGGTTTTACAATGGGGGGTTGCAAGGGTAGGAGCCAGAAGGTAGGGAAGGTGGTTTGGGAATTTCATAGTGATGGACTACGAAGTATGGAGGTTAGGTGGGCGGCGAAAAAACACTCTCGGTGGAGTGGGAAGGATGTCATGAAGGACGGTTCTCATTTTGGGGCAGGATTTAAGGAAGTCGTATCCTTGCTGGAGAGCCACATTCAGAGTCCGCTCCAGTCCCGGAAAATATCCGGTGACAAGAGGGGCACTTCTGCGATTGTTATGTTGAAGGTTCTGAATTTGGGGGGATGAGGAAGTGGCTCTGGCAATTTGCTTCTGTACCAGATTAGGGGGATAGCTGCGGGATGTGAAAACCGTTATTAGGTTATTGGTGTACTGCTTCAGAGATTCGGGACTGGAGCAGACTTGTTTGCCATGAAGACCTATGCTGTAGGAAAGGGAACGTTTGATGTGGAATGGATGGCAGCTGTCATAATGCAGGTACTGTTGTTTATTGGTAGATTTGATGTGTGAAGTTGGCCGATGGACAGATGGAGGTCGACATCGAGGAAAGTGGCATGGGATTTGGAATAGGACCAGGTGAATTTGATGGGACCAAAGGAGTTGAGGTTGAAGAGGAAATTCTGCAGTTCTCCTTCACTGTGAGTCCAGATCATGAAGATGTCATCAATTAATCTGTACCAAACTTTGGGTTTACAGGCTTGGGTATCCAGGAACGCTTCCTCCAAGCATCCCATGAATAAGTTTGCGTACAAGGGGGCCATCCTGGTTCCCATGGCTGTTCTATTTAGTTGTTGATATGTCTGGCCCTCAAAAGTGAAGAAGTTGTGGGTTCGGATGAAACTGGCTAGGGTATTAAGGAAAGAGGTTTTAGGTAGGGAAGTGGGTGGTCGGTGTGAAAGGAATTCTCCATTGCAGCGAGGCCCTGGGCATGTGGGATATTTGTGTATAAGGAATTGGCATCAATGGTTACAAGGATGGTTTCTGGAGGTAACAGGCAGGGTAAGGATTTCAGTCGATCGAGGAAGTGGTTGGTGTCTTTGATGAAGGATGGGAGACTGCACATGACGGGTTGAAGGTGTTGGTCTATGTAGGCAGAGATTCTTTCTGTAGGGGCTTGGTAACTGTCCACAATGAGGCGGCCGGGATGATTGGGTTTGTGAATCTTGGGAAGTAAGTAGAAGGTGGGGGTGCGGGGTGTCGGTGGGGTCATGAGGTTAATGGAGTTAGGTGAAAGGTTTTGTAGGGGGCCTAAGGTTTTGAGGATTCCTTGAAGCTCTGCCTGTACATCAGGGATGGGATTGCCATGAACGACTTTATATGTGGTACTATCTGAAAGCTGACGCAGTCCCTCAGCTACATACTCCCGACGATCAAGTACCAAGGTCGTGGATCCCTTGTCGGCAGGGAGAATGACTATGGAATGGTCAGCCTTCAGATCACGGACAGCTTGGGATTCAGCTGCAGTAATGTTGGGAATAGGATTAAGGTTTCTCAGGAAGGACTGAGAGGTAAGGTTGGAAGTAAGGAATACCTGGATGGTTTGAAGAGGGTGATTTTGAGGAAGAGCAGGTGGGTCTCGCTGTGACGGAGGACGGAATTCTTCCAGGCAGGGTTCAATTTGAATGATGTCTTGGGGAGCTGGATCATTAGGAGTAGGATTATTTTTCTTCGTGGCAAAGTGGTATCTCCAGCAAAGACTACGAGTATAGGAAAGTAAATGTTTGACAAGGGCTGTTTGGTTGAATTTGGGAGTAGGACTAAAGGTGAGGCCTTTGGAGAGGACTGAGGTTTCAGAATGGGAGAGAGGTTTGGAGGAGAGGTTGACTACTGAATTAGGATGTTGTGGTCCCGGATTGTGTGGATTGGAGTTTTGTGGTTTGGGGGGAGGGGGGGGGGAGGGAGGAGTTGGGAGTGGGAGATTGAGTAGATGGGAGAGACTGGGTTTGTGTGCAATAAGTGGAGGTTGATGTTTATTGGAGAGGTTATTAAGGGAGAGAGTATTGCCTTTCCGGAGCAGCACAGTGATTGCATTATCATAGTGAAAATAGATATGAAACCAAAAACGACAACAGTAGCATAGGTTTATATGCTAATTAGCTCTGCTGATGATGAGGAGATTGAAGAAATGTATGAGAAGTTAAAGGAAACTATTCAGACAGTTAAGGCAGATGAAAACTTAATTGTGATGGGGGACTTGAATTCAGTAGTAGGAAAAGAAAGGGAAGGAAAAATAGTAGGTGATTATGTACTGGGGAAATAGAGATGAAAACAGGAGATCGCCTCGTAGAATTTTGCCCAGAACATAATTTAACTACAACAAACACCTTGTTTAAGAATCACGTAATAAGGTTGTATATGTGGAAGAGGCCAGGAGACTACAGAAGGTCCCAGATAGACTTTATAATGGTAAGACATAGATTTTGGAACCAGGTTTTAAACTGTAAGACATATCCAGGGACTGATATAGACTCTGACCATAACTTACTGGTCATGAACTGTAGACTAAAACTGAAAAAGCTACAGAAAGATAGGAAAATAAGGAGTTGGAACATAGATAAATTGAAGGAACCTGAAGTTCTTGAGAATTTCAGAGGGAACTTAGGGTAACAATTCACAGAAACAGGGGAAAATAAAACAGTAGAAGAGGAATGGGTAGCTTTGAGAGATGAAATAGTGAAGACTGCAGAGCACCCAATAGATACAAAGGCAAGACCTACAGAAAGAAAACTCCATGGATATCACAGGAAATACTATTTTTTTTTTAATGAAATGAGAAAATATAACAATGCAGTAAATGAAGCAGGCAAAATACACTACAGACGACTAAGATATGATATTGACAGGAAGTGAAAATTGCTAAGCAGCAGTGCCTAGAAGCCAAATGCAATTCTGTAGAAGTTTGTGTAACTAGAGGAAAAGTAGATACTGCCTATAGGAAAATAAGAGACATTTGGGGACAAGAAAAATAGGGCTCTACGAATATCAAGAACTCTGATGGAAAACCAGTTTTTAGGAAAGCTGAAAGGTGGGAGAATACATAGAGGAGCACTACAAAGGAAGTGAACTGAGAGACAATGTTGTAGGAGGGGGAAAAAGATGTAGATGAAGATGAAATAGGAAATACTATACTGAGAGATGAATTTGATAGAGCCCTGCAAGACCCTGCAAGACCCCGGAAATAGATGACATTTCCTCAGAGCTACTGAAGTCTCTGGAAGAGCCAGCCATCACAAGACTATTTCATTATGGTGTGTAAGACGTATGAGACAGGTGAAATACTCTCAGACTTTAAGACAAATGTAATAATCCCCAATCCAAAGAAATCAAGCACAAATAGGTGTGAAAATTACAGAACCATCAGTTTGATAAGTCATAGTTGCAAAATTTTAATACAAATTAGAGGAAAGACTTACCTTGGGGAGAAAAAGGAGGGTAACCAAATACAAACACACCCACACATATACACAAACACACCTAGGCAGACATACTGTCAAAAACAAAGAAGTTGGACTGAGATACCACTTGAGGCAGAGGCTCTGTCCAGAGTCCAGAGAATCGAGGCAAATATGTTCAAGATGGTGGGCGGGAATTTGAATTTAGCAGAGGTTGAGACCAGGTGGGCAACGGGAAGAGAGAATATGCTGAAGGGCAAGTTCCCATCTCCGGAGTTCTGAAAGACTAGTGTCGGTGGGAAGTATCCAGATAACCCAGATGGTGTAACACTGTGCCAAGATGTGCTGGCCGTTCACCAAAGCGTGTTTAGCCACAGGGTAGTCCTCATTACCAACAAACACTGTCTGCCTGTGTCCATTCATGCGAATGGACAGTTTGATGCTGGTCATTTCCACATAGAACGCTTCACAATGCAGGCATGTCAGTTGGTAAATCACATGGGTACTATCACAAGTGGCTCTGCCCTTCATTGTGTACACCTTCCTGGTTACTGGACTGGAGCTAGTGGTGGTGGAAGGGTGTATAGGGCATGTTTTACAACGGGAGCAGTTACAAGGGTAGGAGCCAGAAGGTAGGATAGGTGGTTTGGGGATTTCATAGGGATGGACTAGGAGGTTACGGAGGTTAGGTGGGGGTGGAAAGACACTCTTGGTGGAGTGGGAACTCTGTCATCAAGGATGGATCTCCTTTCGGGGCAGGATTTAAGGAAGTCGTATCCCTGCTGGAGAGCCACATTCAGAGTCCGCTCCAGTCCCAG
The DNA here is from genome assembly GCA_026315105.1 of Locusta migratoria. NCBI lineage: Eukaryota > Metazoa > Arthropoda > Insecta > Orthoptera > Acrididae > Locusta > Locusta migratoria. The sequence continues at coordinate 570,077,370 of CM048746.1, forward strand.
GAAGTATCTGGTGACAAGATGGGCACTTCTAGGGTTCTTCTGTTGAAGGTTCTGAATTTGGGGGATGAGTAAGTGGCTCTGGCAATTTGCTTCTGTACCAGATCAGGAGGATAGCTGCTGGATGTGAAAGCTGTATTAGGTTATTGGTGTCCTGGTTCAGAGATTCGGGACTGGAGCAGACTAATTTGCCACAAAGACCTAAGCCGAAGGAAAGGGAACGTTTGATGTGGAATGGATGGCAGCTGTCATAATGAAGGTACTGTTGTTTATTGGTAGGTTTGATGTGGGTGGATGTGTGAAGTTGGCTGTTGGACAGATGGAGATCAACATCGAGGAAAGTGGCATAGGATTTGGAATAGGACAAAGTGAATTTGATGGGACCAGAGGAGTTGAGGTTGAAGAGGAAATTCTGCAGTTCTTCTTCACTGTGAGTCCAGATCATGAAGATGTCATCAATGAATCTACACCAAAACTTGGGTTGACAGGCTTGGGTATCCAGGAAGGCTTTCTCTAAGTGTCCCATGAATAAGTTTGCGTACGAGGGGGCCATCGTAGTTCCCAGGGCTGTTCCCTTTAGTTGTTGGTATGTCTGATCCTCAAAGGTGAAGAAGTTGTGGGATAGGATGAAGCCGGCTAGGGTAATAAGGAAAGAGGTTTTAGGTAGTGTTACAGGTGGTCAGCATGAAAGGAAGTACTCCATTGCAGCAAGGCCCTGGGCGTGCAGGATGTTTGTGTATAAGGAAGTAGCATCCATAGTTACAAGGATGGTTTCCGGAGGTAACAGGCTAGGTAATGATTTCAGTCGGCGGAGAAAGTAATTGGTGTCTTTGATGAAGGATGGGAGACTGCACATAATGGGTTGAAGCACGTGGTCTATGTAGGCAGAGATTCATTCTGTGGGGGCTTGGTAACCGGCCACAATGGGCCGGTCTGGATGATTGGGTTTGCGAATCTTAGGAAGTAGGTAGAAGATAGGGGTGCGGGGTGTCAGTGGGGTCATGAGTTTAATGGAGTTAGGTGAAAGGTTTTGTAGGGGGCCTAAGGTTTTGAGAATTCCTTGATGTTCTGCCTGGATATCAGGAATGTGGTTGTCTTGACAAACTGAACAATCCATAGCCCTCACCTGCCTAATCCTTAACCTACACATCAATACTCTCTCCCTCAATAACCTCTCCAATAAACCTCAACCTCCTCTTATTGCACACAAACTGAGTCTCTCCCATCTATTCAATCTCCCACTCCCAACTCCTCTCCTGCCCAAACCTGAAATCTCTAATCCACACAAGCCGAAACCACAACATCCCAATTCAGTAGTCAACCTCTCCTTCAAACCTCTCTCCTAATCTGAAACCTCTGTCCTATCCAAAGGCCTCACCTTTAGCCCCACTCCCAAATTAAACCAAACAGCCCTTGTCAAACATTTACTTTCCTATACTTGTAGTCTTTGCTGGAGATACCACTTTGCCACGAAGAAAAATAATCCTACTCCTAATGATCCAGCTCCCCAAGACATCATTCAAATTGAACCCTGCCTAGAACAGTTCCGTCCTCAGTCACAGTGAGACCCACCTGCTCTTGCTCAAAATCACCCTCTTCAAAACTTCCAGGAATTCCTTACTTCCAACCTTGCCTCTCAGTCCTTCCTGAGAAACCTTAATCCTACTCCCAACATTACCGCAGCTGAATCCCAAGCTATCCGTGATCTGAAGGCTGACCATTCCATAGTCATTCTCCCTGCCGACAAGGGATCCACGACCTTGGTACTTGATCAGCGGTACTATGTGGCTGAGGGACTGCGTCAGCTTTCAGATAGCACCACATATAAAGTCTGTCAAGACAACCCCATTCCTGATGTCCAGACAGAGCTTCAAGGAATCCTCGAAATATTAGGCCCCCTACAAAACCTTTCACCTAACTCCATTAACCTCATGACCCCACCGACACCCCGCACCCCCACCTTCTACATACTTCCCAAGATTCACAAACCCAATCATCCCGGACACCCATTGTGGCCGGTTACCTAGCGCCTACAGAACGATCTCTGCCTACGTAGACCAACCCTTCAACCCATCATGTACAGTCTCCCATCCTTCATCAAAGACAACAACCACTTCCTCAATCCCCTGAAATCCTTACCCAGCCTGTTACCTCCAGAAACCATCCTTGTAATCATTGATGCCAATTCCTTATACACAAATATCCCACATGCCCAGGGCCTTGCTGCGATGGAGTATTTCCTTTCACGCCGACCACCCACTTCCCTACCTAAAACCTCTTTCCTTAATACCCTAGCCAGTTTCATCCTAATCCACAACTTCTTCACTTTTGAGGGCCAGACATACCAACAACTATAGGAACAGCCACGGGAACCAGAATAGCCCCCTCGTATGCAAACTTATTCATGGGACGCTTAGAGGAAGTCTTCCTGGATACCCATACCTGTAAACCCAAAGTTTGGTATAGATTAATTGATGACATCTTCATGATCTGGACTCACAGTGAAGAAGAACTGCAGAATTTCCTCTTCAACCTCAACTCCTTTGGTCCCATCAAATTCACCTGGTCCTATTCCAAATCCCATGCCACTTTCCTCGATGTCGACCTCCATCTGTCCAACAGCCAACTTCACACACCCGTCCACATCAAACCTACCAATAAACAACAGTACCTGCATTATGACAGCTGCCATCCACTCCACATCAAACGTTCCCTTCACTACAGCTTAGGTCTTCATGGCAAACGAGTCTGCTCCAGTCCCAAATCTCTGAAGCAGTATACCAATAACCTAATAACAGCTTTCACATCCCGCAGCTATCCTCCTGATCTGGTACAGAAGCAAATTGCCAGAGCCATTTCCTCATCCCCCCAAATTCTGAACCTTCAACAGAAGAACCCCACGTGATTTACCAACTGACATACCTGCACTGTGAAGCGTTTTATGTGGGAATGACCAGCAAGAAAATGTCCATTCGCCTGAACGGTTACAGGCAGACCGTGTTCGTTGGTAATGAGGATTACCCTGTGGCTAAACATGCCTTTGTGCATGGCCAGCGCATCTTGGCACAATGTTACACTGTCCGGGTTATCTGGATACTTCCCACTGACAACAACCTTCAGAACTCCAGAGGTGGGAACTTGCCCTTCAGCATATTCTCTCTTCCCGTTGCCCACTTGGTCTCAATCTCCGCTAAATTCAAATTCCCGCTTACCATCTTGAACATCTTTGCCTCGATTCTCTGGATAGAGCCTCTGCCTCAAGTGGTATCTCTGTCCAACTTCTTTGGACAGTATGTCTGCCTAGGTGTGCTTGCATTTGTGTATATGTGTGGGTGTGCGTGTATTTGTTTACCCTCCTTTTTCCCCCAAGGTAAGTCTTTCCTGTCCCGGGATTGGAATGACTCCTTACCCACTCCCTTAAAACCCTCATCATTTCCTTTTCTCTCTCCTTCTCTTCTGCCTGAAGAAGCAGCTAGCATTTGTTGTGTGTGTGTGTGTGTGAATTTATTAATTTACTAGCTAAACCCCCCGCTGCTTCGCATGCATAGGCTGGTTGGTCTGCACCAGTTGTTCCTTTTTAATCCTGACGAAGAATCCATATCTTAAGTTTCGTAGTTATAGCTCGAAATTTTAGTTAACAGCAACAAATCTTTTAAATTAGAACCCCAAATCCAAATATTTGTACTTCTAACTTCAAAATTGCCTAGGCAGACATGTGTTTGCATGTGGATATGTGTGAGTGTGTGTGTATTTGTTTACCTTCCTTTTTGTCCCCTAAGGTAAGTCCTTCCACTTCTGGGATTGGAATGACTCCTTTTCCACTTCCTTAAAACCCGTATCCTTCCCTTTCTCCTCTCCTTCCTTCCTCTTTCCTGAAGAAGCTGCCAGTGGTGGCGAAAGCTTAATGTTTGTGTGTTTTTGTGTGTGTTTTATGTTTCTGTTGACGAGCCTGTACTTTAGGTAAGTCAAAAATCTTTATTTTGTACATATTTTTCCCACCCTGAAAGTCTTCTTCTATAATATTAGTTTCATCATTTTATTATTATATTGATGAAAAGGCACTTAAATGTGATTTGCAGAGTATCCCATGTAGGTGTAGATGTAGTGAAACATACAGAGGCTCAGCATAAACCTGATCTCTAAAGCTGTTCAGTACTTCAGTTATATTCAGAGTTTAATGGAATTAACCTACATACTTCAAGAATCTAAAAATTTTATGTCATCATTATCTGGTGTTTGACTTTTAATTATTTAGATAAGTGTTATTCTGCTTGGTAAGGAATGTTGCTTCATACAAGACCAAGGGTAACAATTCAAGCTGAAACAGCCATTCAGGAGGTCATCAAGAGCACTGATATTCTGACACTTCAGTGGTCATGAATTTCAGAGAAGGAAGGCATATTGAACATATCATAACATGAATCGGAATCTCTATAGTGATGTTTACTTGTTGAATGAAGTGTGTGCACACCAAAGTTTGTAACTAATTTACATTTTCTTTTATATAGTTCAATAGCTGTTGCCCTGTATCTGTATCTTTTATGAATGCAGAAAGTATTGCTCACTGAACATTCTTTTTACTTTATAATAACAGATTTTCATGCCCGTATTATACAGTAAACAACTGGAAAGTTACTTGATCCAGCTTATGTGATGGCAGATAATCAAATATTTAAAAAAAGCTATTTAATTTCTGGAGAACAATTCACCTTGTCACTATTAAACATTATTTATTTACACACTGGAGGTACTCCCAATAGCAGAACAAAAATACCTGTGACATATAAATACTTATTTCATGTAATATATAAGGTATGATTACATATTTTATAGTATTTAAATAATAGATTGAATTTTACATATGTGAATAGACATATACTGCATATCTTCAAATCTAAGCTGAGTCTGCTCCACTCTCCATATTTCATGTCCAGAATTGCAGCTGATGATGTGGAATTTTTCTTTTTGTACTGCTTAGAAGATTGATCTTCCATAAGCTGCAAATCTACTCTCTGCCATGCTAACACTTTAACCTTCATTCTATTCATGCACTTTGAGCATTGTTGTACAAGAGTAAGAAGTGTTTTTCTGCCGACTTCTTTTCATCTGTTGTTGTTTTACTTTGTAGGTTCCACTAGTGACCTACAAAGTAAAGAGTGTAATGGATTGTAGTGTGACACAGCATGGTTCAACATAAAATTTTACAACAGGATGCAGGTGCTACTATAACAAAAATTTCAAAATTGTGGATGTTCATCAATCAGAAACAATAAACAACTGTGTGGCTTTGATGAAGTTAGGAGTAAAAAACACAATGTCTGTAGGTAGTGTAGGAAAGCTATCAGAGACCCACAGAGTGGGCGTTTCAAAAATATTGAAATGGAAATAGTGGAATTTGGTGTCAGAAATGTACAGAAGGAATGACACTTTTCCAACTGAAATAAAGCCAGCTTCTGGGTGGTATACAAGGATGATGCGACTCAATGGATTTGTTATGTGACATGAACATTCTTTTTCAGCATCTTCAAGCATTGTATTTGGAGAAATTGTTTGAGTATCAACAGCATGTTATAATTAAAAAAGGAAAATTGCTTAACTCTCAGAGCAAATAAAAAAATTCGAAAATATTGAAATGAAAATAATGGAATTTTGTGTCAGACATGTCCAGAAAGAATGGCACTTTCTCAGATGAAATAACTTATGTCATCACCAATAGTAAAACTATGGCAAAGTGAAGTTGCCACTATAAGTTATATTTTATTGCAAAGGAAAACAAAGGTGGATGGATGGCAAGTGAATTGGTTATGAATTGGCTTCATATATTCAGGAGCAGGATTTTGATCCCTGAAGCTTTTAAAAAGCATCTGACACCAGCAGTGAAGGCAGGAATCATGAAATTAAACACAAATTTTATTATCTTTCCAGGAGGCAAAATTTTTCAACTCCAAATGTTAGATGTGGTGGTGAGTAATGAAACAGCTATACAGCAGTTGGTTACTTCAAGGTGGTCAGGCCCTGAACCCTTATAACAATAAGATGGTAAAGCCTTTAGTATCTCTAATTGTGGAATGGATCTATTCTTCATGGACACACATATACAGTGCATCAATTGCGAAAGGCTTTAAGATGAGATTTGTAAGAAATGCATTAGATATCAATGAACATTATCCACTCTGACAACAAATGCAAGATAAGCACAACAGTGGCAGTGGCGTCCAGTAAGGAGTACTAAATGGCATCTGTATCTTACTGAGGGAGGTCTTTAACTTATTTTATTTTCTGTGTACAGGTAACGTCAAATGGGTGGTTTCGGACGATATGGTTTATCTTCTCTTTCCTGCAGCATAGCAATGAATTATCACTAATTTCCACATCCGCACACAGCTTATTTTATGCACAACAGTAATTCCCAAATCCCGCACTTGCATCAATTGTTTACAGACGCAATAATCAGTTGGACAGTCGCATTGTCGAAAGCTCTCATAGTGTTGTGGAGTGGAAATTTTCTATTGTTGTGACTGGCGGAAAAGTATTGTGGCATCAGTTTCCAACAATATCAGTAGGCTCCGGCACTGTGAGAAATTTTGTACGTCTTTGTCACGAGTTTTGTGTAAAGGTTCATAGTAACAGAGGTTTTTTCAAAATTGTGTACTTTGTGGGGTGATTCTGGACAATGCTGAGAATATGGAAAAGTAAGAAAGGTGTTCAAGATCTGGGTAATTATGACTCAAACATTTTAAAGAAAGCAGTTCAAGATATTCAGTGTGGCAAATTAACATATAGAAAAGCCTTTAATAAATAAAATTCCTTATGTCAGTCCTTATCACTTATTTTAAATGGACATCCTTAAAATATTTTAAGTCATTATAATCAAAAAGAAAGAAAGTAGAATTTAAAAAAAGTCAATTTGTGTCTGAAATCACCCCATACACTTTGAAACAACGGACAGAGATTGAAAATACACGAGTCCAAAATCAGCCCAGTTCATGGAGTGATTTCGGACACTTTATTTGTCTGTATCAGGCAAAAGTAGATGCACATGGACATTATTTTTCTAGGATATTTTATTGATTATACATATACTCCACCACGTCCGTAAAAAAAAAAAAAAAAGGAAAAAAAAAAAAAAAAAAAAAAAGAAAAAAAAAAAAAAAAGAAAAAAAGAAAAATTAAATCTGACAAAACCTATGAAAGTTATAGTGAAAATAATCTCAAAACTGTCCAAAATCACCCCGTTTGACAGTACCTTTATAGTCTCCTTAAGTACCTGTGACAACATAATAATTAGAAAATTTACAAAATAAATGTATTATGTATAAACATATTTTCCTCTGATTCCTTGTTCAACAGTGGGGGATTGTCTTGCATTCTGTAATGTCCTTCTGATTTTTGACTGTTGTTGTGAAAAGTGAACTTACGTTGTATGTAACAAACTGTTTCGATATGCCACTAGTGTGAATAACGTTTGCAACCAGAGACTGTATGAAATTGCAGAGAACAATTATCTTTTATTGCCTTTGTAAATAATTAATATAAAATGTATGGGAAAAAAGAATTGCTTATTATCGCTTGTGCATCTTGTTATTAGACATTGTATAATGAGAAGCATGGTTAGATTGTTTTTTCTGATGACAATGGAACCAATTATAGTAAAGGTGTGTAACATTCCAATATTCTAGAAGTGGATCGAAATATACTGATGGGTTTAAAAGTGCATTTACATTATTTGAATTTAGATTATCCTGACCTCATATTTATAAAATGTATGTAAGAAGTTTCAGCCAAAACGTTACCAGTTGTCGCAGCTTGCAGCAAGCGATTGAAATTGCATAAGCCGCTGAATACCACGCGGCAAATTTAAAAGTAACAATCTTAGAAATCAGGGCCGGGAGGTCGTAAGATTGATAGAACCTTAACATACTTTATTTTTCAGCCTTCTGGATTTCAATGGCAATCTCGAGGTTTGTAAGTGACAAAATAAAGTGTGACTGAAATGTGTAGACAGATAAAGATAGTATCTTTCACATAAATTGCTCTCTCAATAAAAGGGGAAGTGAATATTGCAATTTTAATTCAGTGAAAAAAAATTATCTGTGGTACAAAAAACTTATTGAAAACATTTACGTAAGATCAGTTAGCCTATCAGAGACTCGTAGCTTCATTCAATAATTATATGTAGTAATTTCAGTGCTATGTAACAAAATAGAATTTTAATTAAAGACCATATATAAAGATTTTTGCACTCAGACTAGTTGCAGGGATAGGTTCCATATACCTTTGACAAATATTAATCAAAAAACTAAAAATGAAAGTTCAATTGGTCATAAGTTATATGGAGCTGTGTTGTAATGATACTCGTATTAACTGAGGGCCGTTAACTTAAATTTTAACTGACTGAGTTAGCCATAGACTTGAAACTATAGCAGCAAATATTTCAAAGAACATAATAGGAAATTAAAAACATTTATTTCTAATACAGATTTTATGAAATGAATTTACTATAAAGGCAAAAATAATTTTTTGAATAAACGAAGGCCTAAACCTAACAGAACTTAAAACCAAACGAGTATCATTACAATTCTTAGTCATCTTGGATTTGAAGATTTATGGTTTGTATAAAAATATCCAAGTTTAGTAGCTAAAATTATCAGATGTTTGAAGATACAGTGCTTTATCAAGCTATCAAGATAATCATAATAACTATTTTTTTGTTGATAAAAAACATCAACCAGTTGCACAATTGAAATATGATGGCGTCCTAATCGAGGATATTAACCACTTCATTCACCAACTGACTACTATCCCTACCTGTTTATCTCTTGAACCAATTTCTCACTACTTTTGCCACTTCTATACATACCAACAACCCTTATTCCCATTGTTTTGTTTCTCTCAAAAACTACCTGTCTCAATGACCATCAGGATCCAAAGGCACTACATCATTCCTCATACAAGTTACTAACTATATCCTGACAAACAATTATATTTCCTTTGAAGGAAATATGTGCAATCAAATCCACAGCACAGTCATGGGCATCCACATGACACTCTACTATTCCAACTTGTTTATAGGCCAAATGTTCTTTATTCTGAAGAAGGCCAAGGCCGATAGCGTAAGTGTTATATGTGTGTGTCTGCTTTATGTGCCTGTCACAGCTTGTCGTTATGTCTTTGAGGTGAGTTGAAAAATGTCCTTACTATATTGTTCAGGTTAATTGATGATATTTTTGTGATTTGGACTGAGGGTCAGGATACCCAATACTTGTTCCTTCACAAACTCAACTCCTCTTCAATCCCCTTGAGCTGGCCTTCCTCAACTTTGTCACCTTCTGGGACATTAATGTCCACCTCACTGATGGCTCCATCCAAACCTCAGGCTACATTAAACCCACAAACAGTACTTGCATTTTGACAGTACCATCCCTTCCACACCAACAAATCTCTCCCACACACACAGCCTAGCCACCAGTGGATGACATATTTCCAGCAAAGAGAAGTTCCTTGCCCAGTACACTAATGTCTTCAGACAGGCTCCAAATTTAGTTCATACACAATTACCTGTGACATATCACAACACATGCCCAATCCTCCCTCCAGTCCCAATAACCAGTCATGAAAGAGCACCTCCCTCATCACACAATACCACCCTGGACATGAACAACTGAATACCCAGCCCAGAATAACTGAACCATATCCTACATCAGAATTTTGAGTATCTATCATCATACCCTGCAATCTGAGGAAACCTACCCAAGATTTTCCCCACTTCTACTAAAATGGTGTTATGTTGCCCACCCAACCTCCACAACATCCTAGTCCAACACTATGCCACCTCCAGACCCAATTCCTTACCACAGAGATCATATCACTGTGGAAGATTCAGTTCCAAGACTTGCCCAAACCAGCCACCAATCAAGTCCCATGACAGGCTCATACTACCACAACAGATGCCTTACTTCTCTTAAAGCAGTCATGTCATTTACCAACTCTGCTACTGGTCAGTGTGGCCACCAACTAGGAGTCTATTAGAATAACGGCCACTGCTAAACTATGCCCAAGAGGAAGTTGGATCACCCTGAGGCACAACACACATCTGAACCTAACATGCTCAATTTCAATGACTGATTCACAACCCAGGCCATCAGGCTCCTTCCATACACCACCAGCTTTACTTAACTGTGCAGATGAGAGTTAGCCTCCAGTCTCAAAATTAACCAGGCCTGTACCTACATCCATCCCCAAAACATACTACACTTTCTTCCACTTCAAGCCTTGTCCCCCACCATCTGTGCTTTACTTTGTTCTCTGCTCCTTCCATTTTTACCCTCTGTCTGTCCCTTACTGTGTTAACAGTTGCATCTCTTTCCATCAATCTAGTACCTCCACACTGTTATCAGAAAGTGTTGATATTTCTGCCCCCACCCACTCTGAATTGTTCTCACCATAGAACAACACTTGGGATGTGACACCTGGGGATGGCAGACATAAGTGAGAGAGTTTTCACTGTGTGATTATATGAATGTGTGTTTCCTCTTTTTATGTGGATGTGGCCAAAAGCTAAGTTGCACAGGTGTGACTGTATTTTCTGTGTGCCTCTCTACAGCTCAGTTATTGACTTAATGGTGAGTTGTAACTGGTCCTCTTTATGATATTCCAAAAAAGACTGTAGATATTAATTCCAACAATCCCTGTGGACTAATTGTGCAAAATCACAGGGAACCCATGTTGAAGGAGGTTGGATGTTTAATGAATGAACTTTGGACTCTTTACTTCCATACCAAGTTCATGTGATTTGGTGAATTACACACACACACACACACACACACACACCGGCACACATACACATGAACAAATAGAATTACTCATCTGATTTTTTATTTTCAGCAACAAAAGCTGCTAAGGAAGTGGGAAGTGAGTTGCTGATATTAAGAAAGACTTGAAAAGGACTCTCCAAAATGTGTCTTTATATATGTTACACAATATTCCAAATGGTTACTACTTCAAAACAATAATTAATTTACTGTAAATGCACTGTCCCAGACAATTATTTCACAAGACAATAAGGAGTGAAAATATCCCATATAAGCCAATGCTCCAGAGATGAACATGATGAGAGATACCTAAGGCAAACCATGCTGAACTGAGTTGTTACCTTTACTACTTACATTACTGACAAACTAGATTCTGGCAGTTCAGTTTTGTAGGTAATATCTAAGTATTATAAAGTGATAGCATATACATATTTAGTGATTAATAAAGAAATATATTTCATAGTTTTGAATTGTATTTTGTATCCTCCAACTTCCCACCTCCCATGTGAAATATCCAGGAGAAGAGATTAATACTTTTATTAAGATGGTAGGTGGACATTATAACAAACTTCCTTTCTATCCTTTATTGTGCAAAAATATAGTAACGGTAGTCAAGAAAATGTTTTGTGAGTAGGAAGATCATGGAGGAGCAATGCAAGAATGCCCCTTTTATCAGAGCCTCTGGTGGCATAAAGACCATTTATCAGTGCACCCAATTTATTGTTGGTAGTGATAAATAATACTTCTGCTCATCTGAATTTCATCAGGTTCCAACTTGCACTTATTTAACAGACTGGGGTGGCTTTCATACTGTCATATTTTCACATGCACTCAGATGATGCTCAGGTGCTATGTAGAAGTTGTTTTTCACCTATGCTGCCAGTTCCTGAAAACAGCCATGAAATCTCTTAAAAGTAAATTGCACCTAAGCAAATTGATTATTAGTTCAGTTTTAACTCTTGCACTTAATTCATAACAAACTCCCTACTTTTTCCCAGAGTCTTTTATGTAAAAATAAATAAATAATATATAAATAAAAATCAAATATGTAACCCTCAAAAAAGTTTTCAGTCAATATAACAACACTTAAAGCTGAGAAAATAGTGATTCCCAGCTTAAAGAAGGGAAATAATTATGCCAGATTGAAAGTAGAAGAAAATATTATGGATTGAGTAACAAATACAGAGGAAAAAGAATTAATAATGACCAGTCAGTTGAAATGTAATGAGTACATATGGTAGTGTCAACAAGAGTATCATCATAATATTATGTATTTAAGAATCCTGCCATTAGTGTGTAATAGCAGATGCACTGTAGCTGCTTCATATTTCTATGTAGAACCTACTCTTAGCTGTGGAATTTCTTTATGGGTTGAGACAATCGTGGCATGCCTCCTATTCACCACAAATTCCCACAACTCAACTACAACAATTGTAGTTCACCTATCCTCCATGCCATCTTACGCTCATTAATTGGACTTCCACATGAATTGAACAATATTGCATCATATTCGCTGAAGAAATGAAACCTGTGGCATTATTGCCGTTGACTTTCTCTGGCACTTGACACGACCAAATACTTTGATACGGGTCAAGCTCAGAAAAAGGGGAAGATGATACAGCTTTGATTAGGTACAGGGAAATTAAATGGATGTTGAGAAGGTAAAGGAGGAGATGAACAAAGAAAGAGGAAAAAGACAGAGGAGGGCAGGGGGGAGGAAGTGATGGACAGAGGGAGGAAGGCGAAGGAAATTGGGATGTATATCCAATACCCATACATATTTAGCAATTGTTAACCATTACCAGAATTACTAGTTCTTTATATAATCAATGTGTGTCAACACAGTGTACAACTACCTGACTCATACTGGTGTGTCTTGGGCTCTACCGCCATGTATGAAGAGTCAACAAAAGCTGTCATGATTCAATTCAGGACTGGCCACCAAGTGATGGACTGAACAATCATTACAAGGCAACACTGTATTGAGGTCTACTTGCACTTCAGACAAACAGAACTGCTTCGGAAGACTGACAAGTGATCCAATGTGATATAACCCTGAAGTAGAGTGGACTCGGATTCATTTTGGTACTGTACTTTCAAGTACATACAGGACTGGTACCCAAGTCCTGCCTCACTTGCACAATTCACAAACATTTAGAAAACATCCACATAATTTCATATGTATAACACTACACACAGACAGTGGGAACACATTTTTCTCCCCAGGGAGAGGAAAAAGGGGAGAGGGAGAGGTAATGGGTTGGTGGGGTAAGTGGGTAGTGCTAAGGTGGGGCTAAGGCAAAGGTTAAAAAAGAAGAAGAATGGAAACTGGTGTACTGAATTTCCATTTATTTTAGAAAATAAATACAATAAAAACTGATTTTTACATTTATTTCAAGACAGAACCACTGCATCTGTTGCACAAACTCACAGTTTTCTGAAAGCTAGCATCCTAAATATCACAGAGGCTTCAGTAAGTGCAGGAACTGCACTGCATGTTCCAAATACCCACCAGTAGTTTCTGCAGTCCCGTGCATCAAATATGAAGTGCGCCAGGAGTACACAAGCACTGGCATGACAGAAAATAGCTTATCCATTAAGGAATTATACATATAGAAAACCTATCAGTAACACTGATAACACACTCAACAATAATTCACCTGAAAAAGTTTATGTTCGTTTGTTTGCTAATAACATATGCAAGAACTTGGATCCCTGATGATTCAGGGTAAGTAAAATAATTTTTTTAATTAAAGAATCAGAAAAATATTCATGTACTATGCTTTCCATTAAGGGATATCTCATTAAATGTCAGCTCCTTTATTGTTGGTGAAAAGGGCAATTGCTTGTTACCCTTTGTTCGGGGCTGATTATAGTAGATCAAGATAATGTAACAAAGAATGATTTCATATGGAAGCAGTCATTATTCATTCAAGTACTGAAGAAATTACATAACCATACACAATTCTTTCAATTTAGATTCTGCTTTGGCAAGGCATTTGCGTTGATAGCTCTTCGATAAATTCCAGAACAATGAGAAAAAAACTGCTATGTTCATCTATTTCAGTCATTTAACTTGTCTTTCACTAAAATGTCTACTTTGATTTATTTTAGTGGAGGTAGTTCAACTGATAGATTACCTGTACACTTGATTTGTCAAAGATAAATGTGGCACAAAAAGACCACACAGATTTGAAACTAGTATAATTGGCTCTATTTTGATCACATAAAAATGTACAAACATAACTACAATAGCTAATGTATCCAATGTATGAGTTGTCTTGTTTCTCATGTTTCAAAGAGAATGTCAGGGAGATAGAGGCTTTATTTTTGCATACATATTAAAGATCTTTCTTCAAAGTTTGTCATCACTTTTGTCAATGTGTCTTGTGAAACAGCAAAAATTTCTTGACATAGTGAAACTTTCAGGTCAATGAGTATATGAGGTTTGTTGCAGTATACTTCACCCTTTAGGTAAGCTTGTAAGAAGAAGCCACAAACCGACAATCAGATGAGCATACTGGCCAGTGAACATCACGGAAAGATGAGATCACCTCTTGGGGGATCATTTCTCAAATACTGACATGGAATCACTAGCCAAAATGCAACGCATCCTTCAGGACGCACTGCAGCAAATGATGAGACAAGCCCATTGTTGGAGCTCACCACCGGGTGGAGTGGCGAGGATTTTGAAGAACAGATGCTCTTACTCTATCCACCAAGCAAGGATGTCCAAGCAATGTCTGCTTCGTGGATGATCCAGCAGTATGAAAAGAGACAATCTGACACAATTCTGTGCTGTGATCAGGCACCAAACCATTTTACATATATTACTGAGTGAGGTATGATTACAAAGTCATACAACAGTGGCCACTGTGCCATTGGTACTGAGAGAAGATGATATAACCAAAAAACAACAGGTCTTCCTCCATACTACTCCAATCCACCACTGGTAGTACTCTAGTCCAACTCGTGCATCTTTTTGTGCCACCCTATTTGTACGAGGGTCATTTTTAAAGTAAGTACCAATTTGTAATAGAATAAGAGAAACTTTATGAACATAAATTATATCACCGTATTCAGTACAGAGAAATCATTGACCATCATTAAACACTGCATAGTTTATAATGTAAACACAAATTAGAATCTAGTTTCATGACACTAATTTTCTTTGGAAAAAGCATTTAAAGGATACAAATGATAGCCACCATTGGCATGAACATAGTTATTCCAAATAGAAAGCCAAGGAACTCCAACCCTATCAGACCTAGGGCAACACTAAGACCTATAGTCAACCTGAAAATTAAGAATCAAACTGAAATTGATATGAACACTAATTTTACCTGACATAAAATTTCATAACTTACTCTTTATTTTTGTACTCATACTCTTCTTCTGTATGGCCAGGTGGCAGGCATACTTTAATGCTGTCATCCTGTAACATAAATTGAATGAATGTTGAAATCATAGTAATTACAACCAATGGTTTCCAAAAATACAAAGTGGATAATGTGTACCATAGAGAGAAAATGCTATTCCTTTCCCAGGACTCATCCAGTGAAAATGTGTATTATTTCTTTGGTTTCATAGCAATACAAATTTCTCACCTTGGCCCAGAAGATTAAAAGTGTAATGGTCAAATGACCAGTAAGTGTGAGAAATCTTGCTGGAACAATGCTGTCAGCTACATACACCATGCTGCATTATTTACTGATATACGTCAGCAGGCCAAAAGTTGCTCATTAGCTGTAATAAGTAAAGCATTAAGTCAGTTAATAAGGTGCTTTCTAGTAACAGGCTGTCAATTCACTATAGAACAGTCATAAAACTTAAATTTTCTGATACCTTGTAAGTCAATGTTAAAAGCTCAATAATGTCAAGAACATTAATGTTAGATATTTGACATACAACAATTTCTATATGCAAATCCAATTAAGAAGTTTTTACATAACTAAATCTTTAAATATAAAGCACAGTGTCCGTGTGTTTTGTCTACATGTTGCATACAAATCTAAAGTTTTGATCCAATCTTTTTAAAATTTTGTACATGTAAGCTTCAATCCGGGAGGACGGTCGCCGTAAGTGTAAGAATCACGTACGAAACATAGTTCAAGAAATATGATCTCATAAACAATGAGATGCACGAAAAACTGCTGCATTTAGCGACAATGCTGCTCATCTTCTCCTAAACCACTGGACCGATTTCAACCAAATTTGGTACACACATTCCTTACTAAGAGGTAACAATTGCTTCAGGATTAAGAATCACATATGACACATGATTAAGAAGATATGACATTATAAACAATAGTATAGTTGAATGTACCTTATAAATTGTATCACAGTACGACACATAGTTCATGAGATATGAGCACATATACAGTAACATTCTGCTGTTCATGGACTAAAACTACTGCATTAGATATAATGTTACAATTTATTATTTCTACACTAAAAATTGTAGCCGCAGGAAATTTTACAAACAGCATGCAAGAATACAGTTGAGTGTACCTTCTAAATTGTATCACAGTATGATACATATTTCATGAGATATGAGCACATAAACAGTAACATTCATAGAAAACCAACCCATCATGGACCAAGTTTTAATCTATTACTTCCTTACTACTAATTGCATTCCCAACAGATTTTACAGACATACAGCCCAAATACAAATGATATACACCCAAAAATGGCAGGAATAAATAAATACCAGGGCAATGCTGGGTTTTCAGCTAGTAGGGTTATATATGCCATTACACTAATATAAAAAATGTGTGACTGTGTTGATCAAAAGACTAAAACAAAGCAAAAAAGTTATGGTAAGGAAGAGAAAAAAATTGCAGGATAACCATACAGTTAGCTATAATGTGGTAATAAGCAACACAATTTGCTTAGGCACCTACGAATAGTCAAGTGAAATAACACAGTTACAGCACTATTGTGTTTCATGAGATTAAACAACCTATAGATAGCAACTCACCATAAAGACAATTGCTGAGCTACAGATAGGCACTTAAAATAGACAACTGATTTGAGAGATGGGATGTATGTAGTGGGGATTGCACATTGAAATTCCAGCCTATATTTTCCATTGTTAAATTATATAGTCTTCTAGACATGAACTTTGTAACATGTGAAATTTGTTTAAGAAGTAAAATTAGACAGAAAAATTGGTCTATAGGTACACTGAGAGGGGAAAACTTCCAGTGCTGTAAACATAAAAAAATGTCATGATCAAATTTCATATATTTGAACTGATTATACTGGGAACTGCAACTCCTGAAGGTTAAGTACTGTAGCCTGTTTGTCTCTTTGTGAATTTAACAATGTGGGGAAATGAGAGACTAAAGAAATAACTATAAATATAGTACTGCTACAGGTTAGAGTGTCAACAATATAATGACAACTTGGCTATATAGGTTGCAATCCGGCTTAAAGACAATCTCTGAGCCACAGACAGGCACTTATAAAAAATCAACCTCACACAATTTAAATTTCCAGCCACAGACTTTCCAAGAAAAAGAGAGTGTGCACACAGTCACAACTCAGGCTCACATGACAGCTGTGCTGTAATTCTGCAGCTTGACTGGGATGTCAACAATTAGTGCGGAGAGGAGGAACAGGGGGGAGGGAGGGGGGGTCGGAGGGAAAGGATGCAGGACAAGGGTGGGTTAGAAATATTTGCACTACCCGATGCAGTGCTTAGATACTGATGGATGGAAATGTGAGATGCAGCTTGGAGTACATTGAATTTGCAAAAATGGAAGGAGCACAGAAAATAAAAAAAGGTGGTGCACAGCTGAGAGAGTAACATGAATTGAGAGGAGGTGTAAAATGGAGTGGGGTAAAGGGGATGACTGTTGGGTGGGGCATGTAAGGATATTGGGTTATAATAGACTGAGACCAGGATGGGTGCTAGACAACGAAATGTGGAGTAAGGATAACTCCCATCTGGGCAGTTTGAGAGACACCAGTCATATGTGCATGAGTTGTGATTGTATAAATGTTTGAGCTATCTTTGCCTTAAGAAGGTTGTGGCTGAAAATTTAAGTCGTGTGAGTGTGATTGTCTTCCTTATGTGTCTGTCTGTGGCACAATGATGACCTTTACACTGGATTGCAACCAACCATTGTTATGAATCTTCATATTTTCACAGTGTACATCTTGGTTCATAAAATTGCAGGAATTCAGCCATAACCATGTTTTCTTCTACTGCTATTTTGGCTGCAAACTGTTCAGCCAGTCTGAAGACTGATGGCAAAGCACTCTGATCCACCTTATATACTGTAGGACAAGCCAGTGCACATGCTTACTGGGAAGTCGTTGTCACAGATATACCGCACTGAAGGCAGTTGCAGTGCCCTCTAAGTAGAGTATATATGATCACATACCATGAATGATATCAATGGCCAAGATGTATGAAGCTGTAGTGCCCTCTATGGATAGTGTATGTAATCTGTGGTTAACAGGGTTGCAGCGCCATTGCCTTTGACTGTTTATGATTGTGAGCTGGATTCCAAATTTTGCCAAGATTAAAACCATGTAATTAAGTAAATTACTCGCCAGTCGAATTTCAGTCGCTTCTCTAAAAACTGAGCCCCAGAAGGGTGAAACAGGTGATAAAACCTGAAATTTTCATAATCCATGTTATGGCCAATCTAAATACAATGTCCAGCTACAGCAAATTTATCAGGTTGTAATGTTTATGCTCCACACATTGTTCATGGACTATACGAATGTCCACACTGGCAAGGAATTGCATACACACTTGCCTTTCGCAAAACCAAATCATCATTCACATAGCTGGCGAGAGTGGATATCTTAGGTGCTGGCAGATAAACAACTTTGAATTTGTTTTTGAGGAGGACGTGGCCAATTTTTGATGATAAATTACCTATATATGGAAGTAAGGCCATGGACTTTAACTTTTCTTCTTCAGGTTCTTCCTGTGAAACATTTACTTTAGGTTTGAATTTCAAGGCTTTTCTAATTTTCCACACTGGTTAACCATTTTCTTCAAATACTTTTACAGGTGCTTGAGTTATTCCTATAGATGGTCTTTGTTGTAAATTGTTTGTGCCCTGTGTCCCAGGGTATTAAGGACACCATTAGTCTGCAAAGGATGATGGCAGCTGTCTGCTCGCAGATAGAGATCCGTATGTGTTGGTTTACGAAAGACACTGTGTCTCAGTGTACCATCAGTTTCACATTCAACTAAGACATCCAAGAAAGGGAGGCAACATCCTTTTCAAGCTCCATCATAAATTGGATGTTCCTATGAATAGAATTTAGATGGTTCAAAAACTGGTTAAGTTTTTCTTCAGCATGAGGCCATACTATGAATTTGACATCCACGTATCTCCAAAAAATGGTTGGTTTGAAACTTACAGAACTTAATGCCTTCTCCTCAAATTCTTCCACAGTTATATTAATTACTGCTTGTATATAATTTAAAAATTATACAAACTGGAATAACTCAGATATAACTTTTATGGCATTATACTCTCTCTCCCCTTTTCTCAAGCAATGACTACACTTTTGGTGAGTAGTATTGTGATGGTTTGGATAGGAACTCCACTGTGTACTGCAGACGACACACAGTGGTTTGCACTTGGAAATGTAGTTTAGCACAGCTCCATGTGAAATGTTCATTAAATGGACATATATGCATCCCAATTCTGATTATGAGTTCCCACACTAAAGAAAGAAGGATAAGAAAGGCAGGAAAACTTACATTTATTTTTTTCTTCTTCTCCTCCTATATGAGTAATCTGTTGTAGGAGTTTAATTATTTTATCTGTATTAACTAAATGAAACACATTTTAGGCTGAATAAATCAGTGAATTTAAGCACTTTTTGAAAATATAGTACGCTAACCAAGCAGGTGCAGGAGTATACACATTCCTTTTGCCCTGTCTAGTAAGAGTCCCAACATCGTGGATAACTTTTCTGTAATATTTACTATTCCTAAACCTCATCAGAACTTTTCCTATACCCCTCTTACCTTCCATCCAGCCCTCACGTCAGAAGAAGGAGCCCCTGGCTATGAAGTTTTATACATGTTTCCTCCTGCTGTTGGATGGTGCATACAATTTTAGGTTTGTTTCAAAAATTTTATTATTACTGTATGACCTAGATTTTGGATTACATAATTACTTTTTACTTACACTGTAAAAGTTACCTCCATAGACAATTCTGACAATTTTTCCTTTAGTTCTATGTGTTGAGAGTGAGGGGGGGGGGTGAGGGGTTAATATTGTCTGAATGAGGTTTAGTTTATTATGATTAGCACTCTACAGTTTTACAAATGATATATTATAAATATAAAATTAACAGTTCATAATGTATTAAAAAATAATCCAATGTTCACTTTGATAACGCGATTGATTTTGATCATTCACTAATAAATGTACCAGTAAACACACCTGTTTCTAAAATTTGTAATTGAACTTTGCCCCTTTGCCTTATGTGTGTAGGACTTATTTATCTATTATGAATTTGTGATTTCCATTTAGCAGTAGTTGGCAAAGAATGAATTTGGCCTTTTTAATCTGCAGCTTCTAAAATGTTACCAGAGCTGAGTGCAGAGTGTCCTCCGAGTCTATCCAATACATAAAGACTGACAGTCCTAGCAGATGATCTTAGGAGCCATAATTTTCCTGAATGCTTGTTGTTTATCTTCTGAAATGAAGAGTTATCTACCTATTGCCTACAGGGCATAAAAAGCATAGAGAAACCACCCGCATTTAAAGTTTTTCTTACCTGTTGCGAGGTTTTATCTATAAAAGGTAAACAGCACCATTTTATTTTTGGTCTATCTATGGTATTTTATTTACTGAGTACAGGAGGAGCGTAGCTTGCTTTTTCAGTTTTTTAAATTAAGAATTTGACCAAACATTTGGAATCAAATTTACTGTTCATGACTACAGGTTTCCTGAACCTAGTTCCTGGTCAAGGTTTCCTGGCACATGGTACTACAAGGAAACAGTAAATCATGTGATAGAATGCTGCTTGTTTGTGGGGTGTAGAACATTGAGAGCAAGCTAGGATGAATTTGTCAGTAATGGAGACTTTTTGTGGTTGTTAGGAAATGACGGAACTTCCCAACTCCATATTGGCCTTTACGCTAATAAATCATTGATTTCTATATAAAATGAATTTATCACATTTTCTAGTGGAACATTTCCACATACAGGGAATATCACTGACATATCTGTCCATGAATAGCAAGTGAGATAAGGATGCGCTCATTTTCAGACCTCCTGCTTGCTTATAATACCTCCTTTGAAATAAAAAATAATCTTGATTTAACCTTCACACTCACACCATTTGAGATAAAGTTAGGACTCATATAGCAACATTTACACATTTCTGAATTTCCATGAAGAGGTCAAATCAATTAGTGACTTCAAGAAATAATTTATTTCAGTTAAGGAAAAAGTAGTTGTTGTAATTGTTGTGGCCTTCAGCCCAAATACTGGTTTGATGCAGCTCTCCATACTACTCCAAAGTGTTCAAGTGTTTTCATATCTGAATCACAATGGCAACCCTCATAAATTTGAACCTGCTGCTCATACTCATCTTGTGGTCTCCCTCTGGAAGTTTTACTTTTCACACTTCCCTCTAACACTAAATTGACTATTCCTTGATATCTCAGAATGTGTCCCATCAATAGATCCCTTATTTTAGTCAAGTTATGCCACAAATTTGTTTTCTTCCCAATTCTATTCAGTTTCTGTGGGTTGGTGGCAGTGTGGCTGATACGAAGGTCATGGATTCAATCCCTGTTCAGTCCTAGGATTTTTATCTGTCACTTTTCACTTTATTCACTTCTGGAAATACTGTTTATGTGAAAAATGCTGAATTGTACCTTGGTTTGGAATCTATGTAAAATTATACCCCCCCCCCCCAATAACTGGTTGAAGTCAGTTAAAATGTTAGAAGGCAATGGCATACCACCCCCAAAAAGGATGATGCCTAGTAAAGCACTGTAGTGTTCAAACCAGTTTTTGGATTTTGCTGGCTTACCTCCTCATTAGTTGCATGATCAACCTATATAATTTTTAGCATTCTTCTTTTAAGGCACATTTCAAAAGCTTCATCCCTCGTTTTGTATTAATTGTTTATTGTCCGTATTTCACTCCTGTACAAGGCTACACTTCAGACAAATGCCTCCATAGAATACTTCATAACACTTCAATTAATATTTGAAGTTTCGAACTGTCTCTCTTTCAGAAATGCTTTTCTTCCCATTACCATTCTGCATTTTATATCTTCTCTATACTAGTCATCATAAATTATCTTGCTATCAAAATAACATAACTCATCTACTAACTTTAATGTCTCATTTCCTTATCTAATTTCCTCAGCATCAAATGTTTTAATTTGCTTACATTCCATTACCCTTGTTTTGCTCTTGTTGGTGTTCATATCATACCATTCTTTCAAAGCACTGTCTATTTTGTTAATCCACTTTTAAAATCTTTTTCTGTCTTTGACAGACTGAATTACAATGTTATTGACAAACTACAAACTTTTTATTTCCTACCCCTGAACTTAATTCCCTTTCCAAATTTTTCTTTCCTTTCTTTCTCGGTCAGGTTAAAACACTGTCTTATTTCCCTACCTACCACTGCTTCCCTTTTGTGTCCTTTGACTTCTATAACTGCTGTCTGGTTTCTGAATGGATTGCATATAACTTCCTGTTATCTATACTTTACCCCTGTGAAGCTTAGAATTTGAAACATTGTATTCCAGTCAAAACTGTCAAAAGATTTCTCCAGATTTACAAAAGCTATAAATGGATGTTTACCTGTCCTCAAATGCTATAAATGTATGTTTTCCTTTCCTGAATCTATCTTCCAAGATAAGTCAGTATTGTCTCACATGTACCTACATTTCTTCTAATTCCAAACAGATCTTCTCCAAGGCTGGCTTCCTCTCCGGGGGACACCACCTCGACGAAGCACTGTCCCTGCGGGTGGAGAGGTTTGTGTATCCGTGTGAAGCAGAGGGCTATACTGAAGGTAGAGAACCTACTGCCGGAAAGAAGGCCTCAGCTGATGGATCAGACCAAGCATGTCCCACAACGTCCCGTCTTCCTTATCCTCTCCCAGTCCTTTCCCAATTCCTTTCCCAACCCAAGGTGTGATGCGATCCGTGCCAAGGGGTGCGTGGCTCATGGGTGGATGATGTGTCTCGAATGGAGCCTCAGGGATTCCGGGTGACCTCCCTGAGTAAGTAGCCTTGCACTGCGCGGGGTTATCGTGGTGTGGACCATATAAATCCACAAATCTCGTGGGACTAAGATGAACACAGAGAAAGAAAGTATTTTAAAAGAGTCTGAGGGGCAATCTGAGACCTCAGATACTCAGACATCGGGATCAGGACCGATGGAGTGCACTCCTACTTCTGAATCAGGGTCTAGAACTGAGCAAGAAGTGGGAACTGTAACAGAGAAGTTGGACCAGATTAGGATTAAGGCCTTGTCTGGGGCTCAGAGGAGAAAACTTCTCAAGGAACAGAAGCAAAAGGAAGGAAAAGAATGGCTTCCTAAGCATAAGTGGAGGGAATTAAAAGGGCTTGAGCCCAAGACCTCCAAAAGGAAACTGCCTCAGGTCAAAGGGGATACACAGACCCCCCTCGACGTCAAAGACAGGTGGCAAGAGGGTTAGGGAGGAATCTAAGACTCCCTCCTCTCTGGACAGGTGTGATCCTAAAAGGCTGAGGCAGGAAATAGGGAAACAGACCTATAGTACTGCAGTCTCGGTTGGCGGTTGTCCAAGAAGGATACCCACTGGTGAGCATCACCTCGCAGCAGGAGGAGCTCGTGCGGATGGCCCTCTTTGAAGAGAATGAGGGGGAAGCTGCTCCAGGACCCAAATTCAGAAGGGTCTATCTAGATCGCGGTGCCCTCATTTTTGTCTGAGAGGGGGAGCACTCAGCAGAATGGCTTAAGGACAAGGTGCCCATGATTTCCTCGTGGGAGGATGCGAAGCTGCTGGTCAAGACGGCAACCGAACTCCTGAAGACCACAAAGGTATCAATATGGGTACCAAAGATCCTTAAGGATGTCCCTCCAAAGACTCTGTTTGAGAAAATAAGGGTCCAGAACCCAAAAGTCTCAACAGGATTGAAGGGTAATTAACCAAAAGGTCGTTCTGGAAGGACGAACCCTGGTGGTGGAGGTTGGAGAGAAGTCCCTGAAGGCAATGCAAGACCAAGGCCTGAAACTGTTTTCAGGGTTCTCGCAGGTCGCCGTAAGGGTAATCAAAGACCTTAAAGGCAATAATGGCAGCAAGATGGGGACTGGAAGTGCTGCAGATAAACCTGCAGCACAGTAAAGGGGCCACTGCTGCCCTGAGCCGTCGCCTGGGGAGGCAAGAGGTGGACGTGGCCCTGATACAAGAACCCTATTTATACAAAGGGGGTGTATCGGGCCTCGGTGGTACTGGAGGTACGCTGATTTATGCTAGAAATCTAAAAAACTCCAGAACATGCATTTATGTTAGAAATGGAATCCCTTTCATACCAATGATGGATTTTTGTTCCACGGACTTGGTGACCATCAGGATGCACCAATGTGAGGAAGGTATCACGAGGGAAATTGTTTTGGCCTCAGCATACCTTCCTTAAGAAGACAGCTCTCCTCCTACTTTGGAAGTGAGAAGACTGACGGAAGCCTGCCATCGGCAAGGTGACGAACTGTTGGTGTGATGTGATGCCAATGCTCACAATCTATCGTGGGGCAGCAAGGACACCAACAGTAGAGGTGAGCACCTTCTTGAATTTCTCCTATCTAACAACTTGGAGATCCTGAATAGGGGTGATGAACCTACATTCAGGAATAGTAGAAGGGAATCATCAGATCACATATTAAATTCAAGGTTGAAATGGGAACCAGACAGACCATGGCCTATAGGAATCCCAGGAAAACGGAGTGGGAGACATACAGGAAAGACCTTGACTTCAGCCCATCGGAAATTAAAACTTCGATATGGAATCCAGCAGAGTTTGAGGAAGTAGCAGAGGCCGTAACCTCTGCTATAGTGACCTCATACCAGGACAACTGCTCAATCACCAAGAAGTGCACACATAGGAGTGTGCCTTGGTGTAATAATAACCTGGAAATGAAAAGGAAACAGGTACGAAGACTGTTTAACCTTGCGAGGCGCAAAGGACAATGGGCAAAGTATCTTGAGGCCCTTGTCAATTACAACCTTGCCATCAGACAGGCAAAGGAGGCATCCTGGAAGGTATTCTGTGAGGAAGTGGAGGGCACGACTGCTCAAGCGAGACTTCATAAAATCCTCACTTGGGTACCAACTAATCCAGGAGGAACATTGAGGAAGGAGGATGGGGAGTATACAAAGAGAGCACATGAAACGCTGGAACTGCTCCTCAAGATCACTTTCCTCAATATACTCAGACCAGAATGCGATTCCTGAGAGACAACGGTTCTCACAAAGAGGACTGGGATCTGGCCAAGGAGTGTGTCGATTTCAGTAAGGTCCGATGGGTGGTGGGAACATTTCAACCGTTCAAGTCACCTGGCCCTGATGGAATCTTTCCAGCTCTCCTGCAACAAGCGGGAGAAAATCTTATTAGATTCCTATGCAGGTTATTCAGGGTTAACCTAGCAGCAGGAATCATTCCCAATGCCTGGAGGGCAGTGAAGGTTGTCTTCACTCCAAAACCAAGGAGAATTGATCATACCAAGGCCAAGGATATGAGACCAAACAGCCTGTCCTCCTTCATTCTTAAGACATTAGAAAAGCTGGTTACTGTGCATGTTGGAGAAAGGAGGTTAAGTAGAGCTCCTCTACATTCGAACCAACGCGCATATCAACCAGGTAAATCATGTGAGACTGCTCTCCACCAACTCGTTGGGAAGGTGAAGAAAGCACTACACTTTCAGGAAATAGCCCTCTGTATCTTCCTGGACATTGAGGGGGCTTTTAGCAACACGACCTTCGATTCCATGGTTAGGGCAGCAGAGGTGCATGACCTATGGACCACTATATGTAGGTGGACTAGGGCCATGCTCAGTGGAAGAAAGGTAGAGGCTACCATGATGAATGAAAAAATGGTAATCAACACCACTAGGGGTTGCCTGCAAGAAGGAGTTCTTTTCCCTTTATTGTGGAATCTAGTGATGAAGGATCTCATTGGAGAATTAAACTCTAGGCAGTACTTTTGCCAAGGATACGCAGATGATCTTGTCATAGTAATACTTGGTAAATTTGCTGACACAGTGAAGAATATGGCACAAGGTGCATTGGACATTGTGGAAGACTGGTGCAGAAAACAGGATCTGGGGGTTAGTCCTAAGAAGACTGTTGTTGTACCATTCACAAGGAAACGTACCCAACACTCAAACTGTTGGAATCTAAAGCTTTTCAATGAAGCGCTACCTGTGAAGGGGACAGTGAAATATCTAGGGGTTACCCTAGATGAGAGACTGTCATGGACCCCTCACATTAGGAATATTTGCTCCAAGGCAAAAGGTACTTTGGTAAGTACAAGGAGAGCTAGTGGCAAAAATTGTGGCCTGAGCCCCAAGGGTATGCACTGGATATACACCACGGTGATTAGACCCAGGATCACCTATGGGGCGGTCGTGTGGTGGAAGAAGGTAGAACAGCAGGTTGCTGCTAAGGAGCTTGGTAAGGTGCAGAGACAGGCCTGCTAGCCATAACAGGCGGAATTAGCAGCACACCAACTGCTGGGATGGAACCATGCTGGATATGCCCCCATTACACCTTTGGATAAAGATGGAGGCAGCAGCTGGTGCATACAGACTCAAAACTGGCAACAACTGGAACTCTTTGGGATATCCAGAATCACACACTAAAATAGTGAGTGAGGTAAATATAGGAAAGGTTGGGGAAATGCCGGCCGACTATATTATAACCCCATACTGCTTCAACAAGCCTTTCAGTATAACAATTGGAAGTAGGGAGCAGTGGGAGAAAATAGTTCGACACCGTACGGGGGATATTGCGAGGTTCACTGACGGGTCAAAATCAGACCAAGGTGTTGGGGTTGGGGTATACGGGGTGCAGCCAAGACTGGAGAGCGTCATCTCTCTAGGGAAACTGGCCTCAGTATTCCAGGCCGAAATC
Organism: Locusta migratoria; assembly: GCA_026315105.1. Lineage (NCBI taxonomy): Eukaryota > Metazoa > Arthropoda > Insecta > Orthoptera > Acrididae > Locusta > Locusta migratoria. Next base: position 570,104,305 of record CM048746.1, read on the forward strand.
ACTGCCATCAGGGCATGTGTGGAGGAGAATTTGCGTAGGTGCTACAAAGATCGTAGCATCTATATCTATTCAGACAGCCAGGCAGCCCTGAGATCACTGGCAGCTCCTGCAACAAGGTCTAAAATTGTTGCAGAATGTCACAGGGTTCTGGTGGAGCTAGGGGAAAGCAATAGAGTAAACCTATTGTGGGTCCCTGGCCACTCGGGGATCAGTGGCAACAAACATGCCGACAGATTAGCCAGGATGGGGGCAGACACTCCATTTATTGGACCAGAACCTGTCCTGACAATCACCAAGGCAATGATCAAATTGGAGTTACGTAACTGACTCAGAAGACAGCACGTAGTATATTGGACCAAAGTCTACCAACAAACACATGGCAAGGTAATGATGCCAAAGCCATGTTTTAAAAGAAGCTCTGCAATCCTGGGCCTGAACAAGAGAGAGATTAGACTCATGGTTGGACTGCTGACAGGCCATGGGAATTTCAAAAAACACCTACATACAATGGGAATAACAGAAGAGGACCCTAAATGTAGATCTGTGATGACGGTGATGAAACTACATCACATCTAATCTTCGAATGCATTGCATTGGAGAGTAAAAGGCACAGAACATATGGGACAACTAGACCCGAAGAAATTGTGTCTAATAAAGAACTGGTAAAGGGCCTCCTTGCACTGTTCAAGGGCATTGGTTGGCTTTACTAGATATACAGGGAGCAATACCGCACAATAAACTTAGTTTCGGTGCAGGCAGTGGCGGGTTGGACCAAGACTGTTTTGGCTTCCCTGGAAAAATCAAATCAAGGCTGGCTTCTACTAGTTCTTCCATTCTTTGTAATAATTCATGTTAATATTTTGCGACCATGACTTATTTAAGTGACAGTAAAGGAAAAATAAATTTTACTAATTTTTACTCACAAATAAATAGTTACAATTTTAAAAGGGTATTGTAAATGCTACCCACACCAGTATCTGAAGTTACACAACGAACTAAGCTTACAGTACAAATTATGCACAGCTGTTCTTCTGCATTTATGTCAAGCATGATACATATAAGGATTGTCACAGTAGCTATATAATCTTTCACAGGTCAAATATGGTCCAGCAGTGGGCTTGCCATTATCCGTGCTTAGGAAACATTACTGGCCACTGGCCACTATACACTGTGATTGCTACCAGCTGAGAGCATCCACGTGGCAAGAGAGGTGGATTCTGAATGACCATGGTGTGATGCCTTTAAGCCACTCCCACACCCTTTGGGAGTGAGGAATGAGTACCGCACAGTGTATTGCAGTGTCTATATAATTATACAATGTAATAACACTGTACCATTTTTTGTGGTTTTAGGGCGCTCATCTGCAGTGGTCATTAGTGCCCGATTCCGACCCTAGATTGACTTAATACAAGGTTAAAAAAAGTGCCAATAAGGAGAATTTCAGAATATCACTAAAATGAGGAATAAAAAATATCATTAGAAGGAATTAAATGTCCTTGGACAAATTAGTCTTCTGTATAAAACGCAAAACTCTAGCAGCTGCCTGTGTGTCATCAGTTAAAATGTCCTCCAAAGTGGATGGCAGATTTACTGCAACATGAACATGACTAAAATTGGGGCAGAACATTAAAACATGGCGCACTGTCATCGGGTGACCGCAGGAACAGACTGGTGGGGGTCACCTGTTAATAAGTGTCGGTGACTGAACCAGCAAAGGCTGATTCTCATCCGGGCCAAGATTACCTCCTTCTGCCGGGAGGGGCGGGAGGAGGTCTTCCAAGCTGTCGGGATCGGTTTTATAGTTCTAAGCTTTCCTAAAGCCTATGCCATAATGCAACAATGCGCCGGAAAATAGCCCCTTGAATGTCGTTTTATGGGAGACAAACGGTAGCTGTCCGAGGTAGGAGAGTGGCAGTCCTGGCCGCAGCATCAGCAGCCTCGTTCCCAGGCACACCTACGTGGCAAGGTACCCACAGGAAGTGAATGCGAAAGCCATCTTCAGCTACCAATTGAAGGGAGTGTTGGATTCGGTGTACAACAGTATGGACCAGATACGGGTCTCTAAGACTCTGAATGGCACTGAGTGAATCTGAGCAGATCACATAAGATGGGTGGTGGTGGCAGTGAACATATTGGACTGCCTAATAGATAGCAAAACACTCAGCTGTGAAATTTGAGCATTGGTCGATGAGCTTGTATTGAAAGCCGTCGAACCCGACAACAAAGGTGGATCCGATACCATCACTGTTCTTACAGCCATCTGTATACATGAAAATGTTATCATCAAGCTGAGAATGAAGTTCGACAAACCTTGAGCAATACACCAAATCTGGGGTAGTCTCCTTTGGGAGCTAGCTGAGTTCGAAAAATGTTTGTATAGTCTATGGGACTTAACTACCGGGTCATCAGTCCCTAAACTTACAAACTACTTATGAACTACTTACGAACTAGGACGGCACAAATATCCACGCCCAAGGGGGGATTCGAACCCCCGACCATAGTGGCCGTGCAGACCGTGACTGGAGCGCCTTAGTCCCCTCAGCCACCGCGGCCGGCTCTGCGCTGAGTTCGATGTGGACGCGAACCTGTGCCTGAAGCCACGGTGGTGTTGGGCTCACATCCATTCGAAGGATGTCAGGGAGGGTGAAATCGAGTTGCTGAAGCAAGTGATGAAAACGACCTCTGGGAGGCAACAGTGCAGATACAGACACCCCATATTGGGAATTAAGGGAGTCATTGAAAAATCATGGGTGGGATGGGTGTTTCGGCAGTGACAGCAGCCGGCATGCATAATGACAGAGTAATATATCACGCCGATAGTGCAATGGTAATTGGGCAGCTGCTGCATAGAGGCTTTCAATAGGGCTAGTATAGAAGGCTCCAATCGCTAGGCGTAACCCCGTATGGTGAATTGAGTTAAGATGGCACAAGACGGACGGCCATGCAGATGCGTAAACAATGCTTCTGTAATCCAGCTTTGATCGGACTATGGACCGATAAAAGGTGAAGAAGGACAGTTCTATCAGCTTCCCATGACATACCGCTAAGAACATAGAGGACATTAAGGTAATGTGTACAGCGGCAACCGGAGAAGACATCTGTGGAGACCAACAAAGTTTCCTATCCAACGTTAGTCCTAAGAATTTTGTTGTCTCCACGAATGGGAGAGTGATGGGGCCTAGATGTAGAGATGGTGGAAGGATCTCATTGTATCGCCAGAAGTTGATGCACACTGTTTTCTAATTGGAGGCATTTGCGATGCTCCAAGTATAGAGATGGTCAAGACAAAGCTGGAGACTGCGCTCCAACAGACACATTCTTTGAGTGCTGCAGTAGATTGTGAAATCGTTCACAAAGAGGGATGGAAGTAACACTCATTAAAGTCGTAGTACCATTTACACTGTTCAAAACAATTCGGGAATCATCTGGGATATTATACACAACATACATATGGTTGTTGTTGGTGTGCTCTTCAGTCTGCAGACTGGTTTGATGCAGCTCTCTACACAACCCTGTCTTATTCAGGCCTCTTCATCTTCAAATAAGAATGACAACCTACATCCTTTTGAATCTGTTTACTGTATTCATCTCTTGGTATCCATCTACAATTTTTACCCAACACACTTCCTTCTAATTGACAATTCCTTGATGTCTCAGAATGTGTCCAACCAATCTATCCCTTCTCTTAGTCAAGATATGCCAAAAATTCCTTTTCTCCCCAATTCTGTTAACCCTTTCAGCCCCAAATTTTATTAAGATATGAACACAAATATTTCTTTGGATATTTATATACATAATGATTTGGTGTGAAATTTGGTATGATTTCATATAGCATCATTGAGCAACTTACGTTTCCTTTATTGTGACTAACAAAATTATCAAATTATTTACTAATAATTTAAACATTGGACAATTATTTAGTAATGAAATTCTTAAATCACTTTGTTTCATTTACCTTGATATAATTATTTAAAAGTCTTGCTGCATGTGCTCCAACTTAGACATGAAGCAACGTTACACTTTTTGACATAGCATTGTAGCCTAATGCTGTTTCCTCGAGGTAATGGTAGACAACCTAGTCACAATCAATTGTTGTAAGTCCTGCAGTGTTATTTACATTCTTTTTACAAATGGTTGTGGCTAGAGGAACAGATAAAGATGACGTTGCCCATCTAATCTTATTCTACCAACCAAATCACACAAGCAGTTGGGTTCAGATAATGTAGTGAGCAGGTAGTGCAATGCAACAACAATGTAAATTGAAATGCCCGAAGCTATGGCATGGAGAGCCATAGAAGGGTTGGAAGTGGGATAGGCACAGAGAGAGGTGGGTGCAGCAATTGGAGTGTCCCCAGGTGAAATTTCTAGGACCTGGATGCAATTTCAGATAATAGGAACTGTTAAAAGAAAGGAAGGTCAAGGTCTTCCATGGGTGGGCAGGAGTCAGTATTGGCAGATGTAGGGACCTCTATGCCATTTAGAATGGTGCTTTGACTGCTTATATGTATAGAGACGAGATCCTGTGACCTTTTCTTGTGACCTATGTTGGTTTCATAGGAGGTGGGTTCCTTATGGTAGATGATATCAATCATCTCCACAGAGTTGCATTGGTGGACAATATGCCTGAAGCTGAGAGAATTGAACGGATGGAGTGGCCAGCTTGTTCACTGGACTGAAACTTGATTGAGGATGTCTGGGATGCACTTGGCAGGCACATTGCTGCCAGGCCAGCACCTTCCACAACAGCTGCAGAGCTGGATATTGCACTGATGGAAGAATGGCTAAATACCTCTCAAGAACTGATTGATAACCTCGTACAGTCCATGTCATGCATGTATGCAACTGTACTGGACATCCAAGGTGATCTTACACCATATTAGAGGGCAACAAGAAACCACTTTTCACTATTATGGTAGACCCATGGTACCTCGCTCTAAGTAAACGAAGTGTAAAGAGTTGAGACAATAAAGTATCATACTGTATCACAGACAAATTACAATTGTAACCAAAATATGAATAAAATATGTTACCATACAAGCAGTTAAGCAACATTATTGGGTGCATAACTTCTGAAATTATAGAAACTTGCACTGGGAAGAGAAAGCACTACTTAATTCAGAAAAAAATATCTAATGAAGATATGAAAGACTATTACCATCAGTATTAATAAAGAGTTCCTAGTTGTTCTGCTGAGTAATTGTTTCCATTTTTACATTAATCATGATGAGAAACTGAGAGATCATTCCAACAGTATTGTAAAATTTTCTGGTGTTATTAAAATTACACAGCTGATGTACTAGGCCTACAATAAATTATAAGACACTCCAAGAATAAGGCAAAAATATTTAGAATATTATTAAACAAAGAACAAACAAAAGGAAGTCAAATAGAATGGTATCTCTAGAAAATACCTCTGGAAGAAGTTTCACATCACTGAGCCAGAAATCTCTGCAGTCAGTAATGGAAACAAAATACAAATACATTGGACTTGGTTGTTCAGAGACATATGCCTTGAATACCAATTCTGCTTGAACAGCATCACCTCATCACAATGTTGCATGTTACACAAAATGCTTACAAAACCACTTTTCAGGTCTGCTACACAACTATACCTGAAGCTGGTGGCATGTGGTAAATATTGTAATATTTTCAAATGTATAGATGAAACAAAGTGTTTATATTTGAAATAAAAATTGATATGGTACAATAGGTGATTCTCCACAGATGTATACTGTATAAATAAATTTAACATAATCTACAACATAGGCCTTTTCAATAGAATTTTTTTTTAATTTTTACAATTAATTTGTATAGTTATGGTACATTACACACAATATTTGACGCTGTACCGGTAACCTGGGAAGCGAAAAAGTAAGAAAACCCGCAATCTTTGAGCCGTTACTAAGTTAAACAAAACAAATGCAAGTCTGGGTGATTTTCTGAGAATATTTATAGGTACAATTGTTTGTATTTTGCTGATTCTGTACGTAAAAACAACATTCTTATTGTTCCTACTGATTCACTGATCTTGCATTGATTTGGGCTGTGTGTACCCTCCTAGCAGTTATGAATGGGCCACTATGGGGAGTATTTATCCTGAAAAACGTTCGTTGGCATGGTATAAACGACAGTTTAACATAAGATTTTGTGTATTAGGTATAAGAAGATGCCCCTTTATTTATTTTTGAAATTTGTGAGCTACAATTTAAAATGGGTACGAAAGCAAATGACAAAGATGGGTCTGATTCCTCCTCGACGATGTTCATAGAAATGACTCCAGCTACGAGAGTAATAACAATTACTAACCATGCAAGGGCAAGAAACACTTTCCAGTGATGAGAAACATTTGACGCAATAATTTAATTTTTATAACGAATAGTGATACAAAGCATTTGCTGTCTGGAAAAGTAAATAACCAACTGTTAACCAAATCAGTTTAATTAATAAAAGTAAAAACAAATTTTAAGTAATACCAGTTTGCGAGATTGGAATTTACAACGACTTAAATTTATTACTTACGTAAAATAGTCTTAATTCATAAGCGATGGTCTTCGATGTTCTTGACGAATGTGCTCAACTCACAACAGCGTCTCCAGTGGTTACCATGGAAACGCTGTCCTGAAACAATTATTGTGGCGAGAAATATTCTCATATTCTTGTTGTCGACGTCCCGAGTAGTAAATAAGTAACTTCGTTATAATCATGAACGTGTAAAGCACGTCAAAAATTTACCGGTATGTGTTACAGCACTATAAACTTAGAAAAGGCAATGGGCAATTGTTAGTGCAAGTTACCAGAATTGCATTAGTTTTTATTACATCATGCCGTAGGCCTACTTATTAATTGCTTCAGCTCTCCCATTACCGCTATGTACTGTGTCCGAGATAAATTACTTGAGGATTGAATTATGCGTCCACTCACGATTCAAAAAGTTCGTGTTTTTATTTTACGTGTGTAACTACCATTATAATTTACGGCGCAAGTCGGTACGTCGCGGATATATGAATTTGACCACAAGTACAGTTTTTGTATGTGACATTGTGACACTATAGCAAATATCATGACTTTATGAAGGTACCGTAACAACTGTGTAAAAAATACGTACTGTAGGCCTAGTCCACGTAATTACAGCAGTTTATTCAATGCTCATTTAGAAAACAGAAATGGAAATGCTGTCAGGTCACTACTAGTCTATATTGTTGCCTTATTCACTGATACCTGTGTTAAAGAGATTGAACTAAAAGACTTTTTTTTCTTTGCTAGTAACAGTTGGTAGTCATTTACGAAAACTCAGATCTAGAAACTGTTTCAAAAATCCTATTTAATTATACAGCAGATACGATATGACGATTGTCATTTCATAGGCCAATATTGTGGTTAGACCTACTTCAACAAAATTTCAGAGACTAGGTATATAAAATCGGATCTTCACACTGAGAATGCAACTAAAATTTTAAACATAATGAACAACTGAAAATAAATAAATAAATACTTTGCAATAAACTTACCCATCACATCAAAAGCATAAATATCTGTTGGTATACATTTAAATTATATCCTATTTCTCTTATGTAGGTTCTGTATGAAAATGTTTTGTGGTGTCTGCAGCGTTTTGTACTAAACTAGCAAATCTGGCAGTGCCTCACAACTAATAGGTACATATGGGAATTTGATTGTAAATTTTCCCCCTGTCTATTCATCCCCTTTTTCCACCTCTCCCATTTCCATTTCCAACCCTCCTCCTTTTGCCATTCTCTTTTATTCTCACCTCTGTGACCTTTAGCCAAGTTTACTGTTATTACAAATTTAATCTTGACTGAGGAACTGAACACGTTCAAAATGAATGTTCAAATTGTTTGGGATAATTGATATATAGGGGATGAGATATTACTCCAGCTACTCATTCTTTGAGGATAATAGTGTCAATGACATTATATTGTACAGTTATGATCTGCAAATGGATAGGATTATAAAATTTTGGATATTCAGATTTCTCTAAAGTAGTATAATCATAAGCCACAAACATAAATTTCATATTTTCCAGATAACTGAATGCAAGGAAGAAAATAAAACAGCACAAATTTCTCTTTCTTGCACTTGGTTTTAACAGAAAACCAGCATACTATCATTAAAAACAAGAATTTAACCTACCAACTTATGTCTGACTGTTTATCTGTATAAAGTGTCATTTAAAAATTGTAAATAAAGTCATCAATAAATTTTCAAGCTTTTTGAAATTTTCCCCTTTATATTGGGAGTGGTCGGAATATGGAAACACCAAAAAGCACAATAGACCTACCTATATTATGATGCTGAAAAACCACAGACAATTTCTCTTCATCACAGAATGTTTTGTTTTCAAAAGGAATATTATTCCTTTTTTCTTGCAAATTAGTGACCTAGAGGTGCACTGCAATCTTGCATCATTCTTTTTAAAACAGGTCACAAAGGTGAAATAATATTGAGATATGGTAACAATGGTGGCCGATGGACATTTGACAATTTACCCTCATGCTTATAAAGGCAGGTCTGGATGATACAAGCTGTGTTAACAGACACCCAGTTGTCTTGGAACTCAGCATCATCATTGGGGAACAAATGTTGCATCATAGGATGGAACTAATCAGCCCAAATTATCACCTAATCCTTGGCAGTAATGTGGCCTTGCATAGTAACTATTGGCCCTATAGAATGCTTTGATTGACTGCCCAGATCATCATTGAACTCCCACCACAATTCACTCATAACAATAAATTATCTGGGCCGGCCGCGGTGGCCGAGGAGACTAAGGCGCTCCAGTCACAGTCTGCACGGCCACTACGGTCGGGGGTTCGAATCCCCCCTCCGGCATGGATATTTGTGCCGTCCTAGTTTGTAAGTTTAGGGACTGATGACCCTGTAGTTAAGTTGGAAACAGTTTGAAATAAGACTAATCTGACTAAATTACTTTGTTACAATGCTCTATTGCCTATTTTTTGAGTCTTTGACTACACATTCATACTATTATGGACGGTTTCCATCGCTGATATGTGATCAGGATGCCTAAATTTTTCGTTGGAAAAGGTTTCAATACAGATCACAACTTGCTTGTAATAGATATAAGAAATTGGCTGAAACTTGTTAAAAAAATAACTTGTAACAAAGTGAAATCTGTTGAAATTGAGAAATGAAAATGCTGTGTCCTTTATAAATAGTAGTGAAGGAAAGTTGGGAAGGATGAGTTTGAGTTTAGATATAAGAGAAGAAGGGTCATTGTGATTAAATATAACAAGATGGCAGCTGCAGAAGTCACCGTGAAACTGGTTGTTCCAGTCACAGGCAATATCAGCACATGAAGGGAGCTCCATAGCAAGGAATTGCTGAGTAAGCTGGTATTCCAAAACCACACTTCTTCTTCTTTCAGTAAATCAGTCCTAAGACTGGTATCAACTGGATATCCTCCATAACTCTCTGTCCTGGACATCTTCCTTAATCTGTTTTTAAGTTATTCCTCGCTTCACATCTGTTAACATTCCAAACCTTCTTCATCCTCTCCGTCTTTTTCCTTCTACTTTTATCCCCTTTTATTCTTTGTAGTAGACAATTCATATGTAATATGTGTTCCACCCACCCTTTTGTAGCATCTGCATTTATATTCAACATGATTTCTTGTAGAGTTATGTTATTATTGTCCAAACACATAGTTGCATCCATATTAAAACACACAGCCTTTTATCTGGCCAAACTTTTATTGTAGCACAATGTAAACATATGAAGCAAGTTGGTCATGAGATTTTTGCTAACAATGTTTTACCTTTACATGTTAGGTACCCCCGTATATATTTATATTTTATATATATTGGAAATATGTAGTCTGCATCCAGCCAAACAATTATTTGGTTACAATGTGAAACTATGACCCATCTTTATAAAAGGTTGAGATAGTGCTGTTATTTTATTGTACTGTAGCATGCTTACATTATTTGCAGTACTGAATTAATTTTACTGTATAGTGCCATGTATTTAAAACTGTGTGGTAATGTACAAAATAAGCCATATTCTACATCTGTGAATTGACGAAATGAAAGCATAAAAGTGATAAAAAATAATTGAAAACCCAACATTGGTTTTATATTATGTTGTCATTATTCCTTCCTAATATGTTAGGATGTGTTTTTTCACTGCTGTGTATTGTTACTATGTTTAACAGTTCTAGCCACAATCGTCTCATACAGTTTTGTGCTGCACACCATAAAGCCACAATCATAATCAAAATGACATGTACAGCAAATGATGCAGAGCTCAGTCTCATGTCCCCACGTATATAAATAGCAGAATAATGCAGCAGGGTCAATTCAGTCTGGTGTCAACCTAATAATTATTTGTATTTAATTTATTGTAATCAAAATTAAGTGTGTGTTGCTTGAGGCTTTTCCAAAGGGCTATTTGTAAGTATGGTTCTTGGGTGAGACACCAGTTAAAATATCCACTTTATTGCATTGGCATGACTGACTAATCTTCAGATGCAGTGAACAAACTTCTGTGCAATGCCTGAAGTCTCTTATTTACAACCACTGAAGATGAAACTACACTAGTTTGAGCATGCCATTTCAGTGATCAATAGTACAAATGTTGTTGTTGTTATGGTCATCAGTCCGGAGACTGGTTTGATGCAGCTCTCCCCCCTACTTTATCCTGAGCAAACCTTTTCATCTCCTCATAAGAACGGCAACGCACATCCATTTGAATCTGCTTACTATATGCATCTCCTGGTCTCCCTCTGCGATTTTTACCCCACATACTTCCCTCCAATGCTAAATTTGATTTCTGGATGTCTAAGAATGTGTCCTACCAAGCAATCCCTTCTTTTAGTCAAGTACGCCAAAAATTTCTTTTCTCAGCAATTCTGTTCAGTACCTCTTCACTAGTTATGCGATCTACCCACCTAATCTTCAGCATTCTTCTGTAGCACCACATTTTAAAAGCCTCTATTCTCTTTCTGTCCGCACTGTTTATCGCCCATGTTTCACTCCACACAAATGCCTTCAGGAAAGACTTCCTTACACTTAAATTAATATTCAATGTTAACAAATTTCTCTTTTTCAAAAAAAAGTTTTCTTCCCATTGCCATTCTGCATTTTATATCCTCTGTACTGTGACTGTCATTTTTTATTTTGTTACCCAAGTAACAAAACTCATCTACCATCTTCATTGTTTCATTACCTAATCTAATTCCTTCAGCATCGCCTGATTTTCTAAGACTGCATTCCATTGTCTTTGTTTTGCTCTTGTTAATGTTCATTTTATACACCCTCTTCAACACACTGTCCATTCCATTCAACTGCTCTTCCAGGTCCTTTGCTGTCTCTGACAGAATTACAACATCAGCAAAACACAATGTTTTTATTTCTTCACCCTGAACTTTGATCCCTATTCCAAATTTTTCCTTGCTTTCCTTCACCGCCTGCTCGATGTACAAATTGAATAACATCAGAGAAAGGCTACAACCCTGTCTTACTCCCTCTCCAACTAATGATTCCCTTTCATTCCCTTCGAGTCTAATAACTGTGGTCTGACTTTTGTACAAGTTGTAAATAACTCTCCTTTCCCTGTATTTTACTCCTGCTGACTTCAGAATTTGAAACAGTGTATTCCAATCAACAATGTCAAAAGTTTTCTCCAAATCTACAAAATCTAAAAATGTAGGTTTAAATATCGAAATAAAAAACAGGAGGGGGTTACACCACCTGTCAGACAGTGAACTAAAAGCTTCAGTTTATGTACAAAAGCTGTAGTAAGTCATACTGTATGCAGAATTGCCTAAAACAATGCCCTTGTGAAGTGCAGCACATTGATATATGTGTCCATGCAGACGTGAGCTATTCCTTGCCAAAAAATTCGAGGCATCCTCACTTGTTCAGCCAATAGTACCCTTCTGTGGTCACTGTGATTTTACACTGGACTCCAAGTGGTATTTTGTGTGTGTGATTAGTAAATTAGTCGAGCTGTTAATTTCCACTACTTCTTTAATAACAGTACCCCAGGACAAAGACACTGATCACTGATTAGAGAATGTCATTAATTTTTGTAATCCAGACTGTGCCCTTGCTGATACAATGCTCAGCCATTACAGACTACTTTGGTCGATCCAAACGTGTGACATTGATGTTCATCTACCTGTCTTCCACACACAGCCAGTGTGTTGATGTTCTGCAACTACAAGGTATCTTACAAACACCAGGTCTTTTTAAACAAAGATTATCTTTCACTGAGCCTAAAATTTCCAAGTTCCATTGGCAGACAGAAGAGATACTTGATTTTATGTCTCACAAAGACGTACAGTGAGCTGTGACATGCACATAAAAAAGACACACATACAACACTCAACAGCCTTTGTTAGAAAAGAGATCATTCACACAGACACTCAACCGACATATCTGGCTGCCACACTCCGAAACACACACTGTGGGGGAGATTAGAGGGAAGGGAAGGGGGTACAGGAATCTTGCAAGGTAGTTGTGGATATGAATACAGCATGGCCTTCTGGAGCATGTAAGTACTGAACAGCTGGAAAGTGATGCAGCATAGGAAAGGAGTGGGGAGGTGGGGAAGGGGAGGAAAGTAAATTAACACCCACACCACACGGAATAGGAGAGGTGTAGGATAGAGAGGATACAACCTGTTGGGTGTGGAGAAAAAGAGGTTATTGTAGGTTGAGATTTCCCAAGCCATATCCACAACACTCCAATTTCGCCTCCCTCCACCACCATCCAGCCACAAAATAATGCTCCTCTCATCACCAAATAATACCTGGATTGGATCAACTAAACTGAATCCTTTGCAAAGATTTTGTTTGCTGTCATATTGCCCATAAATGAGAGATATCCTGTTCAAAATTCTCTCTACCCCTCCTGAAGTGGTGTTCCATCACCCAACCAATCTCCATAACATCCTAATCAATTCCTATGCCATTCTGGACCCGAGCTCCCTGCGTTTCCTGTGGAAGACCCCGCTGCAAGGCCTGTCCAATCCTCCCAGCCAACACTTCCTATTCTAGTTCCGTCACAGGTTTATTGTAACCAATCAGAGGCTAGGCTACGTACAAAAGCAGCTATGTAATTTACTAACTGTGTTTCTGTCATTTTACAGCCTTTTATATTGCCTTGGCTACTAACTAGCTGTCAATGAGGATGAATGGCCACCACCAAACTGTGCCCAAAAACAAGGTAGACCACCCTGTGGGACAACACTCAGCAGAGTGTATGCTTGCTTTCAACATCTGCTTCACAACCTGGATCATCCCAATCATTACCAGATTTTCTGAACTACTTATAGAAGTTATTCCTACTTTACATTCTCCGATCCCAAAATTATCCAATCTTAAACCTATGATAAGCTCCTTTTTCTCCACACCCAACATTTTGTACCCATACCCCCTTTATCCTAGACCTCTCCAATATGTGTGTGTGTGTGTCTTTATTTTGCTTCCAGCCCCTCCCCCATCAGTCCCCTCCTTTCCTAAGCTGCATCTCTTTCCACCCATGTTGTACTTAAATGATCTGTAAGTCAGTATCCATCCCTGTCACTTCCTTGCAACCTTCTTGGCCCTCTCCCCTCCTCTCTTCTCCTGTCCTCTCACCACAGTGTGTGGTGGCCAGAGATGAAGTGTCATGTGTCTGTGAATTGTTCCTGTGTGAATACTCTCTTTTCGGACAAAGGATAGTGGCTGATAGCTTAAGTATTGTATGTCTGAGTGTCTTTTTTATGTGCTTGTCATAGCTCGTCATACATCTTTGTGATGAGTTGAATACTATCCTCATTATATTGTTGAATTCCAACTTGGCCTTGCATTATTAAATTAACTTTATGTTTCTTCAGTAATTTTTTTATTTAAGAAGGAAGACTGCTGACATGTGGCAAGATGACCATTCCTCATTGTTATTAACTTTCTGCCAGCTCCTCACTTATTCTAACATGGACTGGTTGTAAGGTACAGTATCCATTCTGTAAGAAAACTTTACAGGAACGGAGTAACTCAATGAATATGCTGTTTGGATCTCATATGGATCAGTGGATTAACACCATAACCATGCCACTTTGCTGTGCAGGACTGCGACTTCTTTTGTCTGTATGTGTTGAACAAACACAGCTTACATGTATTGGGAACTGTGTGACTCTGTTCAAGAAATATGGCTTGAACTATAAATGTCTGTTTTCACGCACAGCAAATACATTAGCTGCAAATAGTATGTTGTATCTGTGATTACACAGACAAACGCTCTATAAAATAAAATGATTCAAGAGGACAAGAGGGGCATATCATGCAGCTTGCAATTGCTGAGATGCTTTGGAGGATTTGATGATCTGATTATATTTCCATAATAAATTGATATTTTTTCCTTAGATCGTGCAACTGTGGTATGGAGCTCCATGGTGTTTGTATTAATAACTGTCTTCTTAATACACCCTTGGTAAATTTTAACTAATTGTTTTGGAAATGGGGAAATGAAAATAGAATTAAAATTTATTAAAGCATTCACTTAATGTAGTATTAAAATTATTGGTACTGTACTAATACAAGTGACCATACCATAAACTACAGTTCATGGTTGAAGTTTTTCATTGTGACCCTAATTATTAAAGATGTGTTTCCTGGGAAACATACACACTTTATTTTGAGTATTTAAATCATATAAAACAATAATGTTCTTATGTATAGCTGGATAAATCTACTGAAATGAAGGTCATGAAGAGCTGTTACTCCATTGGGGAAATGAACAACTGATTATGAAGTACAAAAATTCCTTAAATGATCAAAATCTTCCTTGTTCTAATTACAGCTGAAAGTGTGCATTAAAAACTCCTTAAAAGATTATTTCAGTTAATATAAATGAAAGATACAGCAAGTATATAATTTTTTGTAACAATCACTGATTTCACATATAGGTAATTTGTTTCTGTTCTTCATAGCAGTATCCTTACTATGAATTCAGGCATAGCTTCATGACTGCTGAGAGCTGCCCCTTTCTATTCCATGTCTCCCACTCCACCTGTCTTCACATAAATCTACACACCTACACACACCACCAGAAAAAGGTAAGTCTTATTACAGCCATCAAAGGATAGGCTTAGGTGCAAGTGCTGAAAGAGGTATTCAATTGCTGATTTGTACATTTGTGTGTGTTATCCTTCATTTTGCCAAAGAGCAGTGAAATTCATCCTCATTTGTAATACATTATTTCTATTATCATTACTTAAGTGTGTAATACTACACCGAAGTTTATACAAGATAAAAAAGTTTTTATTGTTTAGAATCAATTGCCATTTCCTGTGTCATACAGAATTCTTGTCTGAATAATTTTGTAACTGATTTTGATCTTAAAATGACTCATCTATGTGGTAAACAACAGCATCATCTACAAGTAATGTAAGAGTGCTGCTCTGATGGTTTGATAGGAATCATGGACCAGGAACATCAGGAACATCAGATTGCCTGTAACACTTTTTTGGGATATGTCATATATTACTTCTGGTTTACTCAATGAATTTTGTATATTATTAACTTTAATGTTTCTGCAAAAAAAAAAAAAAAAAAAAAAAAAAAAAAAAAAAAAAAAAAAAAAAAAAAAAAAAAAAATACAGTTGTACAGCTGTGATTATACTCCATAGACACACAGTTTGAATAGAAATTGAATGTGATGAATAGTATCAGAATTCTTTTTGCAATCTATAACTATTTCATCAATTTGAGATCCCCTGCAATACTTTTGTGAAACAGGAGCCAGATGTGTTTCACTAGTACCATGATTCCTGAATCTGTGCTAACTAGATGACAATATAGATGGTAAACGTACCAAAAATTCTGCTGTATACTGACATCAGTGATATGGGTTTCCAAATCAGCAGATTACTTCTATTTCCTTTCTTATGTATTTTTGTGACCTCTGCAACTTCCATATCATAAGGTCTACATCTTTTTCCGAGTGAGTGGTTGTATATGGTTTCTAAATAAGGATCTGGTACATCAGTCTACTCTAAAAGGAATGTACTTGGTGTGTAATCTGGAAAAGAAGTCTGATCTTTATTAAGTGGTATCTACTTCTAAGTTATTTATGTGCTCTTCGAGAAAGAGATTTTGGAAAACTGTTTTTAGTAACTTTAGTGGCATTGCCATTGGTATAGTAATCATGTTACATGACCCCTGTGAAGAAGAGTCCATGGAATATGAAAAGAGATTCAGTAACACAAGAACTGTGACTGGCAGTTCAAAATCCATAACAAGCCAATATAACTGCTTGATCTCATGACACTTCAAGTCTAAACTCTATAAACTGATGCACGAGCAGCAATTGGGAGGTACATTCTGCTCATGTTAGTTTCTTACATTTATTATTTTAGTTACTTATTTCTTTATTCTGAATAATATAAGACATTTAGAGAAAACAAAACACTTCACAGTGTATCTGTGAACATGCCCACTGATTCAAATGGCATGATGCAGAAGGGTCAGTATTAACTTAGAACAACTTGTAATTACTGTATTTGCACGAATATAGGCCACGTGTTGAATATAGTCTGCACCTAAACAAGATTATAGGGGGGGGGGGGGGGGGGAGATATCGAATATAGACTGCAGTTTTTAATTTTATTTATTTATATATTTTTGATTTAATTTAATTTTTTCGTCCAATCAAGCTTTCTTACAATCAGAAACACATTGTTACGAATCCATCTCCTATTTTCAACAAATTCAAATCAACGAATAAGAAAGCAAGATGACAAGCCAATAGCTGTATAGCTCTCCGAGTGAGCAGAGGACGAGCTAAGGTGTGTTATAGGGAGTTTCAGGTGCTGTATAGCGTATATGTGTGCTGCGGAATATCAAGTTTTTCGGAGTTCAGTATGTTCAGGTTGCCTGTGATGATATCTATACACGCAACATGTAATATTTTCTCTGATCTGCAAAACTATTTCATATTTGATTTTAGCTTTGACAAACATACACTTTCTCTGAACTTTTACCATTTGAAACTATTAATTTAATACCTCTCCCATATTTTTATAATCTTTTTCCACCAAAATATAATCACCTGTCGTGTCGTGGTAGTTTTTCGTCTTTCTCTAGTTTATTTTCTGTGCCTGCACTGGTTTACGTACAGTCAAGTGACAGTGTCAAATCGCCATTATTTTTGAAAATATCTCTGAAACAGTGTGATTTATGGAAATGCAAAGTTGTTGAGAATTTTCTCCTATACAAATAACATTTATTCAATTTTTGACTCAGATTAACTGTTAAGGTGTTATTTGCCAATTAAATTTCCTGTTGTCAAAGGCCATCACAGACGGCCTATTTTTAGTGTTAGTAACCTATGTTTTGCCCAAAATGTTTGGAGAAGGGAGGTTTTGGTCGCTGCTGGCGAACAATTACGCCTATAAAATTTGGTGTTGATTGTTTGAACGGTGCAACCTAAAAAGTAGTAACAGTCAGAGAGAGACAGTGTGAAATTGCCATTATTTTTGTAAACATCTCTCAAATGGCGTTAGATATAAAACAAACATAATAGAGCAACATTGTAGAGAATTTTCTCCTCTACAAATTCGTTTATTCAATTTTCGTTTCTGATGAACGGTTAAGCCGTCGTTTTCATTTAAATTTTGAGCTGTCAAAAGTTGATCGCAAAGGCCCACTTTTAATGTTACTACTGTAACCTAAATTGGACTAAAAACGTTCATCACTAATGTACAAAGAGTCATTGTGCAATGTGAGGAGAATACTCTAAATATCCCGATGTAGAAAAAGACTAGCATGACTTCGTAATTTAAAGCAGTAACTGTGATTTTGCTGTTATAACAGAAATGATTCAGTTGCAAGGCTGTAAAATAGCCTCAAGTTTTATGTACATCATTTCTTGGAAATTACCCCCAACAAATGTGAAGGCAGTGAATCTGGTGGTGGTAAAATACATTACTTTACTTAACATCAGTATTATATACATAAATAAGCTGTTCTGCCATTTTAACCTCCCATCACCACTCGCAATAGGCGTTACCAACATAAAATGTCACGGCTAGAACTCAGGCGACACAGTTTTATCGCAAAGGTTAGGAGGAAGTAGGTGCCCCAGAAAATAACTAAGAGCTCAGTAATGCAAAAATGTATGCCTAAGTGAAATGTATTTCATGTTCCTTGGGTAACATTCACTATGAATTGAATAGGTCATTGGTTGTTTTATAATACAGTGTGTTAATGATGAACAAATGCTAAGTCTGAAAACTGTTTTCAGGAACCAATCGACAGGTAAAAGAAATTGTTACAATAAATAATTCTAAAAAATTTGGAAAAAAACCTTTATAAATTCTTAATCAGCATAATTCGCTTCTGAGTCTTGACTAAAATGTGAAACAATCATTAAGCAAAATACATTTTTTTCTGTCGAAAATCATGCAAAACTAGCATAATGTGTTCAATTATGAAAAATAGACAAAAAATTTTGTCTATCAATTTAAAAGAAAGTCGAATCAAAAGAAAGAAGATTGAATTTGTTTCCTTTGAGATAACACAGTTTTGTTACGGTTCATGAGATGGGTGGGAGAGGGTTGCCAGAATATTTTTATATGGATGGAGGTTGCCCGAATATTTTTACTTGGAAGGGGGACGCATATTTGAAAAGGTTAAAAAACTCTACTTAAAAGTATCAGAAGTTAACACAGATAGTATAACACCAAATCAAAGTACGGGTATATAATATTGTATTCAAGATAGAAATAAACTAAAATGGAATCAGTATGTTTACAATCAATTCAAAAAATTCCTGACAGATTTGCCACTTTCTTGTATAATAATTTCTCACGTTGTTGGCGTTCAAATATTTTCTACAAACTCAATGTTGATATTTCTTCTTAAAGGACTTGCCAGTATGTCCCATGACTCTTAAGTTGTGAAACAATGTTGTACAGTTTCTGAAGTTTTGATTTACTTTTTGGAAAAAAAAATTCTGTGTGTCCACCATTAGTACTGAAGTAAATAAAGTCAGCTGTGGAAGAATAACAGTTTATTGACATAATTTCAAATACAGTCTCCACCTTAAGAAGATGGGTTGCAGTCCTTTGTATAGAGGCTCCAGATTGCATCAAAACATACAATACGTACAATTCAGTTTAAATGTACAGTTACACAAATCTGTCAATTTCTCTTACATACATCCTCTATCCACTTAAAATCTTTGCACTAAAACATACACCTGGATATTTTCTCAGTATCACAGATACATTCACAGAAATTGCAGAACAAGTTCTTTAATAAAATTACTGAATTAAAACCATTCCAAACTAAGAACAGGACAAGAAGTTATGTGAAATAAAATTTACAGACAACAGAACATTGTGCAATACCTCTCACACATTTTAAAATAGTTAAAATGTATACTGTAAATGTGTACTAAATAGCACTGAGAATGAATTCAATATGACTTCATTCTGTGTGCTAAAATCTACATTGCCATATATAGTAGAAATATGAAATCTCAGTTTTCAAATTTATGAGTATTTAAAAAATGAAGAGCAATCAAACAGTTCAGTTTTCAGAACTTATTTTATATGAAACAATTGATTTCACTATTCATTTGTTATGACGAAGTCCTATTTCAATTACACATGTCTATGAATCAACATACATGAATAGATTTAATACATTTCTCCTTGATCATAGTTCTTACACACTTCACAGATATACTTGTTACCACAACAAAAGCTTAATCTTCGATATAAAAGGTAGGAAGTCATGCAAGATACATACATGAATTAATATTTTTATTGTATTTGCTGGAAACACATCAGATATGAAGATATAAAATAATTGTTTCACCTGTTTTACAATTATTTAAATCTAAGATATGGCACAGTACAGTTTGTTCACAAATGTTTTGTGATAGCACCCCTTCAAATCCCATGTTTTCTTTAAAGGTGTAAAATAATTTAAAATATACATGATTATTCTCCTTGAAGCAGTCTCATTTTATTTGTGTGTGCTAACCTTGCTGCCACAGCAGTTGGTAGCTTTAGGAAACAAACTTTCAGTTTATTTGAGGATCACTAAGATTCACATCACTACCGAAGTCTTTCACTCACAATTTGTCCTGACACAATGACACATAATTTCACAATAAATAAAAATTAAAGTGATTGTAAGTTTATGTGCAGTCACGTGTATTTGCAGTCAGACCTCGAAGTTCACTGTTAATAGTGCGCAACAGTGGATAAGTGCCACAACCACAGCGATTGCGGAAGTCATCGAGGTCGAGAGCCCATATCATTCCACCACCAAGTCCAAGTTCTTTAATGAACTTAGTCTGTAAAAAGACATTATTATATATTACTAAAATATATAAATACAATACCACAAACAATTTGTGCTAATTTTTATTTTCCTTCTATTTTATGACTTACAAGAGTAGTTTAATATGTTATAAACAGTGACACTGCTCTGCTATTTCACATCTCTATAAGATGTAATCTTATTGAAATGTATGATCCATGAAATATTTTGTGAAATACAAATAGTTGGAAAAGGGGAAAATACACTCATTTCAAGACACAGTTGTATAGTGGAGAGTACTGTGTTACTTGTATGTGACCATTACTTTACAATAAAAGTACTTTTGTGCTCAAAATGAAATGACATAAGAGAAAAATAAAATGAGGCATTAATTCAACTGGTAAATAGCCAATAGTGGGTGTGAAATGGCAGTCAAGCATATACAAATGGAAAGGACTGAAGTCTTAATTAAGATTTCAGATTGTGTCCTTTTATAATGTTGTAACAAATGAAAATTTGAAACGGGAAGGTATATGAATCTTCAACAAATCATGAGCAGTCACCTTAACTTAATAGGCCATTGCAGGGTGCCTCCAAGACAAACACAATCATTTAACTTATATTTTCCTACCATTCTCACCCCAAACAACAGAGGTTATCTCCTTTACATCACTGAAAGAATGGTTATGACTTTGACTTTCCCTGCCCCAGGGATGTACATCAAATGAATAATTCACTGGCATTACTGAACTTCAGAAATTTTTAGAAGAAATTTTGTATATGTTGGATTCAACAATATTTTTGAAAAGGGTAGGTTGCTGCTCACCACAGATACACCCGATGAGCTGCAGAAAGGCACAAAGAATGGGATACAACTTAAACAGCTTTCAGCCGTTATGGCCATCGTCGATTGCGGAAACAAATACACACAGACACAACTGCCGTCTCCGGCCACTGGAGCCAGTCTGCGGGTCTCAGTACGTCTGAGGTGAGAGCAACCAGTGGTGGGGGTGAGGAAGTGGCAAGGAGAGGGAAGCAGAAGGATGGGGGAGGGGTGCATGGCAGGGATGCAGGAATACGCCATTGTCGTCTGAGGGACAGTGTGGAAGGAAGAGAAGGGTCTGGGATGTGTGGCAGGATGGGAGAAGTACATAATGATAGTGTGTGGGCAGGGAAGGGAGGGGAAGGTGGAGGGCACTGGAACAAGCGAATATTTAGGCCTGAGGGATTGTGGGAGCATAGAATGTATTGTAGGGAGAGTTCACACCTGCGCAATTCAGAAAATCTGGTGTTTGTGGGGAGGACCCACGTGGCATAGGCTATATACCAATCACTGAAGTGAGCTACATTATGCAGGGCTGAATGCTCTGCAACAGGATGGTCTAGTTGTCTCCTGTCCACAGTTTGACGATCTCCATTCATCCAGATAGACGGTCTGTTGCTAATTGTGCACACGTAGAAAGCTGCACAGTGGTTACAGCTCAGTTTGTACATAACATGAACAGGTTGCCCTGCCTTTTATGGGATAGGAAATGCATGTGATGGGACTGGAGTAGGTGGTGGTGTGATGGTGGATAGGACAAGTTTTGTATCTAGGTCTATTGCAGGGATATGAGCCATGGCACAAGAATTTGGGAGCAGGGATGGACAAGGATATTACTTAGGTTAGGTGGGCGATGGACTAGCACTGTAAGGGGTGGGGGTGTGGAGGATATTAGGTCAGGTATTTCTCATTTCAGGGCAGGATGAAAGGTAGTAAAAACTGGCAGAGAATGTGGTTTAACTGCTCCAGTCCTGGGTGGTACTGGGTCACAAGAGGGGTGCTCCTTTTTTGGTCATCTGGTGTGTGATTTGGCAGACAGGGCCCATGAGATCTGTTTCTAGACAAGGTTTGGAGAGTAATTGTGGTCAATGAAGGCCTCAGTGAGGAATTTGGCATATTTGCAGAGGGATTGCTTGTCACTGTAGATGTGATGCCCACAAGTGGCAAGGATGTATGGAAGGAAATTTTTGGTGTGGAATTGCTTGCAGGTGTCAAATTGGGGTATTGTTGATGGTTGGCAGATTTGATTTGGACGGAGGTACTGATAAGGCCATCTTTGAAGTCAATGTCATAGAAGGTGGCTCACTGTGTTGAGTATGACCAGGTGAAGTGAATGGAGGAGTAGGTGTTGAGGTTTTGAATGAAATGTGGATAATGTGCACTCACGTTCAGTCCAGATTATGAAGATATCATCAATGAATCTGAACCAGATGATGGGTTTAGGACTCTGAGTAGTCAGGAAGGATTCCTTTGGATGGCCCATGAACAGGTTCGCTTAGGAAGGTGCCAATGGATGCCCATGGTTCTACCATGATTTTTTTTTCCTTTTTCAGGAGAAGTAATTGTGTGGGTGAGGATGTAGTTGGCAAAGGTAACAAGCAAGGAGGATGTGGGCTTGGAGTTGGTCGGGCGATGTGAAAGGTAGTGTTCAACAGCGGCAAGGCCATGAGCATTGGGGATGTTGGTGTAATGGGAGGTGACATCAACTGTGACAGGCATGGTACCAGGTGGTAAAGGGACAGTAACTGTGGAGAGTCGGTGAAGGAAATGGTTGATGTCTGTTATACAGGTGGGTAGGTTGTGGGTAATAGGTTGAAGGTGTTGGTTCATGGGAGCAGAGATTTTCTCTGTGGAGGCACCATAACTGGACACAATGGAGCATCCATGGTGGTTGGCCTTGTGAAGTTTAGGAAGCATGAGGAAGATGGGGATGTGGGGTGTAGAAGGGTTGAGGGGGGAGAGAGAGAGAGAGAGAGAGAGAGAGAGAGAGAGAGAGAGAGAGAGTAAGACTCTGGGAAGAAGTCCTGGGATGGTCCTAAGGATATGAGGAGAGATTCTGTTGGGTTTAGGGGTGGGACAATTGTGGCAGATCATTTATTCAGCCCTGTCCAACAAATACATTTTAAGGACACAAAAGCAAAATCCTTCAAGGCACTTAACTTTTCGAAGTACCTTAATCACAAGTCTTGATGAGCAGTGATTATGCAATGTCTGCCACACTTTAATAATGCTTTTGTATAATCTTGACTAGATCACAAATGTGTTGTTTATGGAATATTGACACTGAATACTATTATGGAATTATGTTGGTCTCAGGAACCTCCTGTCTGCTTCAGTGACTGTTTATGAGTGATAAGAGTGGTAGGAGAGGAAAGGCACGTAGCAGCTGTGAAAGGATAAGACATACAACGTAAGGCAGCGGTGGGGATAGAAAGGTAATAGGCCTGTTCTTAAAACTGTAGGGAAGGAAAGACAAGGTTTGGGTGGGTAAGGTTTTTTGTGGAAAATGTCAGGGTGGAAAAGGGGACTGGGCCTAGGAGAGGCTGAGGCCACAGGGATTGTGAGAGCTGAAGTGTGCAGGATGGACAGTGTCCACATTAGTGGTTCAGAGCAGCTGGTGGCTTCTGATCACAAATTCCTTGATTATCTAATCAGCAATCAATAATTTCAGGTAGTAATAACACAGTCTGCATCTAGAGTTACTTATGAGTTCTTATTCAGTAATTATGAAAGCTCTTACCTTTCTTCTGATGTCGGACACATCATCATAAGAAACCCACTGATTACCATGGTATGCATATGGACCAATTCTTCCTTCGGGATCCCTTACCGTAGTCCATCCTTTGTTCTTCACATTATAACATATCTGTAAGAAATGATAAGTGTTTAGCAAAAATCTAGCAATGGAAAATCCAGGTTGGAATGTCAATAATAGAGGTTAGATAACAAATCACTGTGAAGACGATCACTGACCTGCAGAGAGGCACATGAAATAGACAATGACATTGTGAATTTGATTGTCTATTTTACGTGCCTGTCTGCAGTTTGGCAACTGTCTTTACATGACTCTATTATTGACATTCCAAATTATAAGTGTTGTTAAACTTGACAGCTATAGGAGATACAAGATGAAGTTTAAATAGCAGTGACTGGTTAAAATCTACTCAATTTTCCTATTCACAGACTATTCGCCGACAACTGAAAATCAGTGTGGGTGTTCCAGATCACAGTTCACAAATGTTAAAAACTACATTATGCTCTCTCCCCCCATCCTTTCTTCCAAGAATTGACACATCAAGGTCTTTCACTTTTTGTATTTATAGGTATCTAAATAAGGCAAAGACATACTTTTCCAAACCAAAATTTATTGCCATTAGTGAGTTTGCCGTTTAGAATCCTCTTAAATTTTAGAAAATGATTTTCCTCTTAGGTATATAATTTATTACATGCTAACTGAAAATGTGGAAGTTATTTATTTATTTATTTCAATATTCAGTGTGGGAAAGTCCCCTCACAAACAGCGACTGTTTGTTAAAGTTATTCTAACCTGCAGATGTTTTGTATTTTATTTCCAATGATTAGAAATACATTGTGATAGTATAATAATTGTTGCTGCAGATATGCAAATGAAAAATGAGTGAACATGAGGAGTTGTTCCAAGAGAGAGTAGCACCACAGTCTAACATAAACAGTCGCGACACTCACTGCTGTCAAAGTTGTTACCAACTGACAGTTGTAACGACACTAGCGCTCCTAGCGGTGGGAAAGCCATCAAAGTTGTGACATTTGTTTATAATTACTTTTGTACATAATTAACGAAATAGTTAGTACAATTTTTGCATTACAAGCATTAGGTAAATATCAAGGGACATAAATTAATACAAAAATTAATGTAAAAACAGTCAATTTTACTGATTCAGTGGTATAAACAACAACTTCATCTTGAACAAATACTTACAAATATGTGTGTATTTCAAACTTATTCCGCTGAAAGTAAGTAAACTATAAACATAAGAGAATAATAAATTTATATTATGGTCTTTTCTTACTATGACAGGCAGTTTTCTTGACGTGTATAAATTCGGCATGGAGTCTAATGATTTGCACAGTTTTATATCTCATATGTCTTCCTTAAATGTGCATATTATGTTCAGTGTAATTCCTTTAGCTTAAAAAGGCAAAGTTTTGATGATTTTTGCCATTTGTTGTTCAGCTGTAGTAATAATTGTGGAATTGCCTTCACCTCTGTTGGAAAACAGTTTCATTGCTTTTGCCGTTTTATTGCCACGTTTGAGACATGTTTTCTTTAGCTAAAACTGTTGTAGCTGATTTGGTACGTTACATACTGTAGTTATTGCATTCTATATATGTTTGCTATGTTCAAACTCACTGAATCGACTGGAATTATAGCGAAGAAAGATTAACGTTCGTTAGTAGAACATTGACGTCTTTCTGCCAAAGGAAAGATCTTCTGGTGTTTCCTAACCATTTTTTATTTTTAATAGTAAATGAAATTATTTAGCAGAAGCCTGTAGGTTACAAGACAGCGGTAAATAAACTATCCTGTAATGTAGGCTACCGTTTCGTGCCTTGCCAGGGTTTCTTATGAAACTTAATTAAGACAAATGTAGAACAGTTTTTAAGTTATTACATATTTTAAGGTATTACATATGTTTCCTAATGTAAAACATATGTTAAAATCAATATAAACGATACTATTCACACTCATCCTATGTCGTATTCAGAAATGTAGCTTTCCGGCCGCTTGGAGCGCTACTGTCGCAGTGTATAAAAAAATCTCTGCAGAAGTGTCGTGACTATATATGTTAGCCTGTGGTAGCACTGAGCACTAACAAATTGTTTCTGGAGGTCTGAAAATCCGTAGCAGGCTGTTGCAGCAGGTGTTATCTCTTCATCGAGCATTGTCGCTCGCTCATGCAGACAACAATCAAATGGGCCAGTGTGTGGCAGATTCTTGTGATTTGCTCACTGTGTATTACATGATCGGCAACCTCATACTACTAGCTGCTGCAATGTAGCTTCATGCTATATTGGGAAACATGCAATTTAGAAAATAAATACAAAACAAAACATCTGCTTTAAATTTATTTGAATACTTTTTATTAGGCTTCTGAAATGTTACTTTTCTTTTCCAAACAAAAGTGCTGTAATTAGGCATCAAGAAATCAGACCATTATTATGAAGCATGCTCATTATTGCATTTTTACCCCTCATTTTGTGTGGATGCTGAGCACCCCCAAACATTTTCTGG
Source organism: Locusta migratoria (assembly GCA_026315105.1). Classification (NCBI taxonomy): domain Eukaryota; kingdom Metazoa; phylum Arthropoda; class Insecta; order Orthoptera; family Acrididae; genus Locusta; species Locusta migratoria. The sequence continues at coordinate 570,130,693 of CM048746.1, forward strand.
GAAGGGGGGGGGGAAGGGGTGCATGAGCATGGAGCACCCACAGAGTTGGCACCCCTGAAATTGACTACTAAAACAGAACTGTCAATGTTTAATAATGGAAAGTCCAGGTTGGAATTAATAATATAGTGAGGACAGTTTACAACTCACCGCAAAGACGTGGCGACGAGCTGCGACAGGCACATACAAAAGACACACACATACAACACATTCAGCTATCGGCCATGGCCTTCTTCAGAAATGTGGTTGATTTGCCAGAACAGTATTAATGTACCACAGTTACCATGGGTAATAGTAAAGCTTCACACTTTGTAGAACTTCTTACCTCATAATAAGCCATGAATCCACCAGCCCGTGTAAACTCTCCAGCCTCACCAGGACCATATGACTTAGCATTCAGACCATGATTTTTAGCGTCAGCCAGTGAGAATGACTGTCCATACATGGGCATACCCATTATAAGCTTTTTCCTGTCAGCTCCCTTCTCTATCCAGTAATGCATTGTGAAGTTCTGCAAACAAAAGAAAGAGTTTCATTTCTTGACTAATATATAATTTCATATTCATACCATAAGTCCACTTATTTTAACAATGGAAAATCCAATTGGAAAGTCAATAATGGAGGATAGGTAACAACTCACTGTAAAGAGACTTGCTGAGCTGCTGTCAGGCACAAAAATAGATAAACACATTGAATTAATGTGGAAATTCTCCACAGATATGATAAATTATTTTTTAAAAGAGATAGATTGGCTGGCCAGTACTTACCATTTTGCTGTATTGCTGATACTCATACACAGAAAGATAGAAGGATGAAAATAAAATAAGCTTTTGGAAATGTGTTCCTTCTTCAGGTAAGAGAGAAGGAAATAGAAAAGGAATAGGAAAGGAAGGCAAAGGTAATTCACGACCTAGGTCATGAGGTGCACCATCCTTTTTCTGTGTGTGAGTATTGGCGGTACAGCATGAAGTTAAGTAGCGATAATCACATTCACAAAACATAAATTTTCAGCCATGGGCTTTGTCAGAAAAAGAAAATGCAATCACTCATACAACTATACACACACAACTACATGTATCCAGCCACTCCAGTGCCACAAGCATCTAGACTGTGAGTGAGGTGGGGAGTGGAGGGTGAAGGTTGCCAGGTAAAGGTGGGGATCAAAAGTTCCGTGTTGCATAAAGGCTCTGATAGATGGGAATATGAATTGTGGCACTGAATACGTTGAAGGAAAGGGACAGGGAGGATAAAAGGGAAGTGTAGAGGAGTGTTGGGAGGGAGTGTGGGGGGAGGGGGATTTGAAAAGATAAAAATAATAAGGAAAAAATAAAAAATAGGAAAAGAAAGGAATAAATAAATAAATAAAATAAAAAGTAATTAAGAGAATATTATAAGTGGCGACACAGTCGCAAAACAGACATGAGATACAGGATAATGACTGGGGAAAGAAGAAGGGGGGGGACGGGCAGATGTTATGCTTACGATGTAGGGAGAGGATGTTATCTTAGGTTGAGGCCACGATGGTTACAGGACCGTAGAATGTGTTGAAGGGATAACTCCCATCTGTGCAGTTCAGAAAAGCTGGTGGTGAAGGGGAGGATCCAGATGGCTCAGGTAGTGAAGCGGCCATTGAAATTCAGAGTGGTGTGTTCAGCTTCATGCTTTGCCACAAGATGGTCCAGCTTGCTTTTTGCCACAGTTTGTTGGTGGCCATTCATACTGACGAACAGTTGGTTCATCGTTATACCAATATAAAATGCTGTTCTATGATTGCAACAGAGTTGGTATATCACATGGCTGCTTTCCTAGTTGGCCTGCCCTCTGACGGGGTAGGTAAGCCTGTGACAGTCCTGACATTATGTCCACTTAAGTAGACATTAAGCCCTATCCTTCCTTCCACTATAGAAGTTGACATGTCATTTCTATATTTGTTCAATCACTTCTAATCCTGCAGCTGTTTTCACTAATCTTTTTCAATGTTTGAGATTTCTCAGCATCTTACTTCTAGTCCATTTTTTCCTGTACTTGTTATTCTTACAAATCTATTCAGCACCCTCCCTACCCAATACCACTGTGGACAAGAAGTCCAGGGCTTTATCTGTCACCTTGCCCTCAAATAAGGGACTTAGTTCCCAAGATTGTTCACACCTCTCTGATGAGATGTTACTTTGCCCATCCTACCACACACAATCTTAGTATGTTAATGTGTTGCTCCTAATCCTAACCCATTGTTACAGGGATCATATTCCCATGGAAGACCCCAGTGAAAAACCTTCCAAACTCACCCCTCAGCACTTCCTACTTCAGGCCCATCACAGGTTTATCCTACCCCATTTGAAGCTGGATTGCCTGTCAAAGCAGTCATGTCATTAACTCTTCTGATATTGTTACCCACATTTTTACATTGCTTTGACTATCAAACAGGCTGCTCATCACAAAGAGTGGCCACTGCCTAACTGTACCATAGAGAAAGATGGAAAACCCTATTGTACAACAGGCAGCTGAACATAACATGCTCAATTTCAATAGCTGTTTCACAACTCAGGCCATCTGGATCCTCCCCACAACTGCTTTTCTGGACTGTGGAAATTGGAGTTATCCTTCCAATACATTCTCTGGTCTTTAAAGTGCCTACAGTAAAGTACTGTCCCCCACTCCCCTCACACAACAGTTCTTGCAGCCTCTAACCCATATCTCCTCCCATTTCAGGTCTCTCACCCTCACTCTTTCCTAATATTTTCCCCTTCTCTGTTCATCCCTTTTCTACCTCACCCCTTGACTTTGTTCCGGAGCTGTATCTCACAGTCTTTCCTACATCTCTAGCCCCTGCGTGCTCTGTCAGACAGTGCGTACTCCCTCACAATGTATCCTTCCTTTTTCCCATTCCCTCCTCTCTCCACTCCAAATTGCATTCACAGCTTCTGCAACACTTGTGGAGTGCTGGTAAGAAATGGTGGTTGTGTGTGTGTGTGTGTTGTACCTATGTAATTTTCCCTTGCTCTTACGTAGACTACTTGCTTCACATCCATAGTGAATGTATTCTTTAGTAACACCTTTCATATCTACCATATATCTTTAGAAAAGTCATCAGATTTTCATGTTTTGTGATCAGCATAAAACAATAACAATAATTTTTGATATGAAGATTATAGAGGAAAAGTCCCTAGCAGGAAAAATATATATAAAAATTAGATGAAGCTTACTTATCAGGTGAAGGAGCACCGGTAGTGACAGCAAACATAAATAAAGAAAACACAAACACACACAAAAGCAAGCTTTCGCAACCCAGTTGCTTCTTCAGGCAGAGTAGGCAAGGAGAGGGAAAAGCAAAGGATGAGGGTATTAAGGGAGTGGGTAAGGAATTATTCCAATCCTGGGAGAGGAAAGACTTACCTTGGGGGAAAAAAAGGAAGGTAAACAAATACACACACACTCACGCATATACACACACAAATACACCTAGGCAGACATAGTGTAGAAAGCAAAGAAGTTGAACAGAGATACCACTTGAGGCAGAGGCTATGTCCAGAGAACTGAGGCAAAGATGTTAAATATGGTGGGTGGGAATTTGAATTTAGTGGAGGTTGAGTCCAGGTGGGCAACAGGAAGAGAGAATATGATGAAGGGCAAGTTCCCATCTCTGGAGTGCTGAAAGATTGGTTTCAGTGGATACTTTAACATCTTTGCCTCGGTTTTCTGGACAGAGCCTTTGCCTCACATGGTATCTCTGTTCAACTTCTTTGCTTTCTACAATATGTCTGCCTAGGTGTGTGTATATGTGTGAGTGTGTATTTGTTTACCTTCCCCCCCCCCACCCCCCCCTACAAGGTAAGTATTTTCTCTCCCGGGATTGGAATGACTCCTTACCCACTCCCCTACTCCCTTAAAACCCTCATCCTTTCCTTTTCCCTCTCCTTGCCTAGTCTGCCTGAAGAAGCAACTGGGCTGCGAAAGCTTGCTTTTGTGTGTGTTTGTGTTTTCTTTATTTACGTTTATTGTCACTGCTGGTGCTCCTTCGCCTGGTAAGTAAACTTCATCTATTTTTTATATATAGCAATAATTTTTTATGACACTAAAAAGTCTTGAATGGATACAATGAAGGTAAATGCTCAAGATATAGTTTTGGCTTTTAGCAGTTGGTAAGCGGATAAGTAAGCTGTGTGTGTGGATTTTCAAATAATGTGAAGTCTAGGATAAAATAAGAACAATACTATGAAAAGGATAGAATTATACTCCTGTGTAAATGCCATGTTGAGTCACAGACAGGTACAACAAAAAGACTGCTCAACATTTACGCTTTTGCTGTAAGTCACTGAGTCTGCCTGCAACTCAAACTGTGAGTAACAATCTATCCTTTTCATAATATTGTTGTATGGGTCTTTTGTTTTCTGTATTAATTAACTCTGTAACAACTCATTGTCACAGAAGTTAACAATCTTTCAAGTTCTTAATCTTGTCAATGTTCACTGATATTTACTTAGATTTTATGGCAGTAAGAAGTATATTTTACATAAAAAATACTCACAGCATTGAAGTAATCATAAGTATCTCCAGGATAGTAATACAGAGGAGCAACATGACCAGTCTGCTTATCCCAATGGCCATGGAAATCATAAGTCATCACAGAGATGTAATCAAAGTACTGAGACAGAACAGGAACATCATAGCCTGTAAAGTAGAAAATAGTGTAAATGTCTACAACAAACTCATTGGAAGACAATGTTTAACCATAAATAAAAAGTCATATTTAATGAAAAATGCAATAGTTAATTTTAACAATGAGCTACTTCATTTTTTATCCTTCAGCTTTTTCAACAGTTTAACCATCTTACTTGTGGTGGGGAGCTCGCTTGACAGTGATTCCACCTCTTGTAGCTAAAACTTGAATTCGTCATGTTTGAGTCTAAGGCTTCAAATAAAATTAACAGAAATTTCATTTTCCATCAAGCAGGACTTATCTATCAACTTTGGACAATATTATCCCAGCTGCTGCTGCAATGTAGCTTCATGCTATATTGGGAAACATGCAATCCTGAAGAATGCAGGATGCTATCAGTGGTTTGGTAACACCACTAGTATGATATACTGAATTTATTCTAGCAATAAAACCTGCATACATCCCACACCTATTTCTGCCTGCATCAGTTCCAATGCATTTCATCTGACAAAGAGAAAGTTTATACTTTTTAACTGAGGTCAACTGTACCATTTTAATGATATTGTAGTACTGTAGAAGGAAATTGGAGCTGCAGTTCTTCAATAACTTCGTACTAAAACCTCAAGAAACCACAGTACTTGAGGGATATCAGATATGTTTAGTCCAAGGGCTACCGAATAGAAAGCTATCTTCGATGCCTTTTCTTATAAATGTTATGCAAAATCAGGAGCAATTTCTTTATAGAAACAGCATTTCTCAGTTTTGTCAGGAAACAATTACACAGCAATAATTAACTCACAGCGCTTCATACAAGCACTGTCAGTGTAAGGATTCCCTCGTTTTGAGATTTCATGGCAATTCTTCAACTTCCTTTTTTAACGGCTTTACTTTCTTTAGCAAATTACCTAAAGATTTTTTGTTTAAAACACAGTTCACATTAAATGTGTCGTATTTACGTTCTAGTACATTGTCACTGAATTGAATAAATGAAGATTTTTTCTTAACTTTACAAATATTACTAATTGATCCTACTAATATAATACTAATTGTTTACAGATGATGCACTGAAGGTGTGTTTCATGAACTATGAACTCATCCCCCCCCCTCTTTCCCACACACACACTCAGAAAAATTCCGATGCTTCCATGCCAAATATTATTATTATTACATTTTTTATCTTATAATGATGATTGTATTGATTAGTGTATACCTGAGTCAATGACAACTTTGCTCGGTGATACTGCTGATGACAAGAGTAAGCCTCGTGGTTTGAAAGCTATGCTCAGTTCTTTCACTAGGTCTGCAAATCCTTGTTTATCAGAATCTGGTCCAGCATTGCAGTCAACCTAATACAAAAGATTCAATTTGACAACCATGTAGTAACAAGTCAATGTATTTATTTATTTGACAATGGCATATACAAAAAATGTGTCTGCAATGATTTCTTAAAACAAATATCTTTTTAAAACTTTGTTAATAATGACTTTCTTCCTCACTGTTTAAGAACTACAAATATTACTTAAATAATACAACAGGACATAGCTAGCCAATTTTCATGGTGAGAAGTATAATACTGAGAAGACTTAATTTTTGCAAGGAAAACAACATAACAATAATTATAAATTGTTTTCCTATTTACAAGTATACCTGGGAAGAGTAGAAAATGCCGACTTACTGAAAATTCGACTTTTTATTTATACACATACACATCAAGTAGATTGATTTGACCATGCAGTGAAGACATACCAGTTGTGTCTTTGGGACTGGAAGTATGAATTATTTTAATTTACTGGGATACAAATCAGGAATACAAAAATTCAGTTAGCAGGTGACATAAATCCTAATTGAAATGGGTGTAATACTGTCACTCTTGTAAAGACAATTATACTCTGCAGATTAAGATTAATCAACCTCTTACAAGTGTAACTTACTTAGCTTTTGGCCGTTACAGCCTTTTTCAGAAACGGAAACTCAGTCTCTCCAGTCTCTCTCTCCCTCTTTCTCTCTCTCTCTCTCTCTCTCTCTCTCTCTCTCTCTCTCTCTCTCTCTCTCTCTCACACACACACACACACACATACACACTTACAGAAACATCACTGCTGTCTCCATCCACTGTGACCATACTACTACAGTCTGGCCCCAGCTGCTGGAGACAGCAGTCACGTTTTTGTGAGTGTGTATATGTGTGAGAGAGAATGTGTTTCTATTTCTGAAGAAGGCCATAGCAGCTGAAACCTAAGTATACTTGTAATCTCTTATGTGTACCTTTCTGTAAATCATATGGTGATTTGCAACCTATCCTTTCGAAAATATTATTAGAGTTTATGTTACATTAATTAAATGATATGTAATTTTTCTCTACCTGCCAACATTTTGGATATTCCCAATCAAGGTCTAGTCCTTCAAATCCATACTTTTCAATGAACTTCACAACATGTTCAACAAATTTTCTTCTTGCTGATGGATTGTTTGCAAGCCGACTGTATTTGTCACCAAGGGAATCATTCCAACCACCAATTGCTAGGAGAACTTTGATTCCCTTTTTCTTTAATCCAGAGACTTTTGTGTAAAATTCTATTGAAACAAAAATTGACACAATATAAATTTTTCATTAAACATTAATGTTATTTCATTTAGAAAAATGAAATGTAAATTATTGCAAATAAAAGGCCCAGTTTCTGACTATATATGTATTACATATCTTCCTTATCTTGGCTCTTCTTCTTTTTCTTTACCTTTGTCCCACATTTGAAAGATTCAGTGTGATTATTTCATATTTGATGTTTTAGTTAAGCAATGGTCAGATACACTTCTTCTTACCACCTCATTACCCACTGAGAGGCAATGTGTGTATCCAATTGTCTGAATATAGTGATGTACATGAGAAAGTGAGCAAAAGTTTTCTAAATGTCTGCAAATTGTGTAACTGAAGTCAGACTTGGGTACCAGTCCAGTATTCACCTAGTTGGATGTGGAAAACCACCTAGAAAACACATACAGGCTGTCTGGCTTATCAACTCATCTCATTAATCTGTTTGTCAGATTTGAATTGGGCCTGGCGTTCGTCCCAATCCCAGAAAGCCTTGCCTTAGACTGCAAGGCAACTGCTTATCTTCACTATTACAAAGAAACTATTGCACAGCTGCCATCTTATGAAATTAGAAAGGAAAGGAAATATCATATTCAGAGGTAAAAGTGAAGCTGAGCCATCAACTATATGAAGACAGAATAAAAGGTCTAACAACTAAAAATAAAATTTAGCAGGTTGTGAGCAATGTTCACAAAAACGCGTGAGTAATTTGTAGAGTTCACTTTTGAGACTTATTACAATTCAATGGCTACATTGTAAAATATTTGCATGTTTAATTAATTTGTGGGATCAGTCATCAGATTGATACCGATAAAGTGAATAATGTGGGTTTATTGGTATTACAGACCTGACTACCTTCCCCATAAATTAATATGTTTATACCTCACATACCTCAGGTCATATGTTTGGCCATTCGCAAATCATCTCAATGTATATATTAGTGTAACAGTTATTCATGCATAAGGTGAAGGAGTAGCTATAAAAGAGTCTTGATGGATATAGAGAAACAAGACTCAGACCAAAAATGAATAAGAAAAAGGAAATGGAAGAGAGAGTGCAGAAGACAGAGAAAACATTGTAAAAGAAGTGGGGGTGGGGAGGAATTACATGATGATCAAAAGAGAAGTTTGGACACAAGAAAGCAATTCCCCTGGAAGAATGATTGTAAAAGAAAAAATAACTAAATAAGAAGGAATCAGCAGGATGCAGATGTCACAGGGAGCATAATTATAGTCATGAAGTGTAAGGTAGAAAACATGTAGTTTAGAATAATCTCCCATCTGTAAGCTGTACTGTGAGAAAACACATTAAGTATGGTATGAACCAGAAATAAAGATGCTACATCTGATAGCACACTCTTCAATAGACAATTGTGTGTTCATTGTACAAGCTTGCTGTCTATATCCTTCTATTATTTTCTATGTAAAATAAGAGACAGTGATAATATATGTACTAAGAAGCATGTGAATGAAACTATAGAAAAATTCAACTGTGATGGGATGTAGAATCTTAAGATGATTTGCAGGAGATGGGAGGATGACTTAAGTTACTTCAGATAGTAAGTGAAGAATAATAAGAAGAAAATAGGATAATTCTGTGGTAATGTTTAAGAAACCTATAATCCTAAAATAATAAAATTCTAACAAATTCTATAACTGATAACCATGTGTTACAAAAGGAATGTGATACATACACAAGGGAAACTTACACAAAAATCTTAAAAATACTATATTTTTAAATTTTAATAATGAAGAATGATGTTCAATACACATAACCCACCACTTTTAGGGCATGTATGTAGCCAGTTAAGCAATGCAATTTTCACCTTTTCATCACTTCTGGAATGCCTGCCTCCTGTTGTTTCATTGAGTACACTGAACAGACAAAAGGCACTAGAAGCAAGGTCTCTTGAATAAGGAAGATGTACAAGACATTCAAATTTAATTTCTTGGATAGACCCAACTGTATTACAGGCTGTAAGTGGTCCTGCATTGTCATGCAGCAATTCTCCTGAAGCCAGACATCCTTGTCATTTATTCCTGATTTAAGAACAAAGTTGATTTAGCAGAATTGCAGAATTTTGTCTGAATAAGAAGTACTAATTCTCAGGAGAATTAACATCAGTTTTCCAGGAGACAGATGAGTGCAAAATGTTCTTGGTTTCAGCAGAGAGTTATGATGCCATTCTTTGCTTGACCTTATTGTGTCTTGTTACTGACAACGACTAAAACCTCATTGCCTGAACAAACATTTCCTGAAGTTGGATCATCTTCAACACAGAAATGCTGCAAAAGTGCTTCACATCTCTTCTAATGAAATGTCCTTGTGCCTTACTATGATGTGAGAGTGCCCTGGATTTGAGGCATCTACCACAGAAGATATCTTTGTCAGTGTAAATTGTGTGACTTAACAAATCAGATGATGAGATAGTCTAGTTTAGTTCCCAATATGTGATAAAGATGTGATCATCAATCTATTTTGACTACACCTTCTACGCCATGATGAATTTGCTGTTTGCGTGTTTGAAAGAGAGAGAGAGAGAGAGAGAGAGAGAGAGAGAGAGAGAGAGAGAGAGGGAGGGAGAAGTGGGGTAAGGGTGAGGTAGTGAGAATTAATAGAGGTAATAGAGGAATAAATGTAGTGAAACAATCCTCTTGTCCAGAAATGTGCACTGTAAATGAATTCCTCCAGTTCATCAAATTACATTTTATATTATTCGTGGAATAATAAATTAGATATCATAAGTAATATTTGTGTGACCTGAATTCACAAGTGCCTAAAATCACTAGCTAACAATTTTTTTTATTTATAAACAAGATATTTACAATTTTAAAAAAAGGGTATTCTTACCGTTGTCTAGATCTGCCCAGGAGTCATGAGGTTTTATTGTTAGTGTACTGCCATCCAGCACAGCAAAACCATAAGCAATATGTGTACACAATGATGTATCAATATCAGACGGTAAGTACTTTCCAATCCCTTGCCTGAAAAAAAGTAGGGAAGATAGAATATTTCCACTTAATGAAACTGAAGTTTATATACATAAGATAATAAACACTGACCTGTACCATGCCCAGTTTGTAAAATAACAGACTACCATATAGTCTCCACTGGGTGTCATGACAGTACTAGTTCCTGGTTCACTAGGGCGAACACTTGTTGTGACTGTGGATTCAGGCATTTGAATGTTCTCTGTTGTTGAACTCATTTCTGGTTCTTGGGTGCTAGCAATGGGCATAGGATGGATTACAGAGTTGTCTTCCTTGCTGCAGTCTGTATTTGAAGGCCAGTCACAATGATCCTGAACACACAGAAAAATTATGCTGCTTCTCCAATGTCAGTTTTATCATGAGAATGATATTACACAAATTTAATGAAAGTGTATACATTGTTTAAAAGTCACAAAAATTTTCCCATCACACGGCGCGTGATTTACGAGACTGCATTCATTCACTATTTATTCATCACAGTTTCCTAATATTACAAGTCTGAAAAATTATATTATTGTAGGACACATAGTCTAGGATATATGATGTCATAAGTAATGAGCTGCACATTTCTTTGTTTTGCTGTTTCATAATTTCTAAGCTGATTTCATGTATACATGAAGACGAAATCTTTTCCAAATTTTGATTCTCGTTTCTAATATAAGCCTGGAAAAATGCATATATACCTGGGAAAAATCGGGTTTATCAGCTAGTTCACAATAAAGTTCAGTGTGAATAGAGTCTAAAGGATTTCTTGTTGGCCAACTCCTAATCCCTTCATGAATTTTTTAGCAGAAGTGACTGATGTGTGTTACCATATATAAATTCCCAAATGTGAATATTGTGGCAGTCTAACTTCAGTACTATTTTTGTGCAGTAATGTGATTATTCTAAATAAGTGTAGCAGAAAACGATAAGAATTATAATACGAACCTAGTATATTCAAGATTTAATATGTAGTAATACATTTTATGTCCTTTAAAATGGAAATATTCTGAAGATAATTGTCTTTTTTGGCGAATTCTACATCCACCAGGGCAATTACATTTGGGATCTATGGAAAGGACATTAACACATTCACTCTCTTTTTGTAAGTATTTATTGCCTGTTTTGATCTGACATGTTCTACATCCAAGGGAATCTCCTTAATTTGAATCTACTGGAATGAAAAGTACATCTAATGTTATCCAATCTTGATCTTTGTCCTTCTTCATTTCAGATATATATACTGTATAGGTACCTAATATGTATTCTAAATTACGTTACAATGTATATCACTAGAAAAATTCAACAATTTTCCATGAAAAAGTCTTGATTTATGAATATGTTACGTAGGTATGTACTACCACAGCTTCAAATTTCATCAGTGACAGTTGGAGCAATGGCATTTACACCAAAACCCGTCAAGAAACATTGAACTATTTCCTATGAATGTGTCATGATTCTGCTGTAAAAATATTGATGTCAACGCTGATTTGCAGTACAACTCATCAAAATTACTTGTACATAATAATACTTTAGTAAACATGCATATTTTGGCATCTTGTGCATCAATGCCAGTGTAATTGATTTAGAGTTGCACGTTCAATATATATTTCTTTTTTTTTTTTCAGGCTGAGCTACTTTGATTGCAAACATTTTTGGAAATCACCTTCTTAAGTAATGAAACATTACACAACATCTGTTTGTTTGTTGTGTGGAGTGTGTTTTTAATTTTTTTAAATTTTTGTTTTAATTATTATTATTAATGATGAAATAAATATTTAACTTCACAATAAGAATAAATTCTCAAAACATGTCATGCAAAGAATGAAAAACTACCAGTCATGTAAACTAGGCTAAGCTGACACTTGGCATATCGTGAGTCACCTTGCTGCACACTACAAACAATGAAAAGTGAAATATACATTTGAATAAATGAAAAAGTCAAGAAACATGACTGCCTAACATTTATAAATAGTATACTTGGAGACAAAAGCCATTCCAGCATCAATTTATGTCAATTACATTATTTTTTCTCCACAAACATGGTTTCAAAAAGCATTAAATGTGAGAAAAATGCAAATACATTAATGCAAAAATTGGGGGAAATTAACACTGTGAAACGAAACTAATTATTCTAAATGTGATCCTTACTAACATCACACACTGCATGAGCCAGTTACATACCTTATTCCAGTAAAGTCCCTGTGGACAACTCTGTTCCATGAAGTCACCATACTGACAGAGATAATATTTGTTACAGTCTGTATCATGTGGAGCAAACAGACGGTTCCCACATGTAGGATCTTTTGGAACAAGACCACTGCCACCACTTATTACATTCCAGTTGTTAGTTGTTGGTTTAGTAGTTGTGGGATGAATGCGATTATCAGTCTCTGAAGAAAATGTCAGATTTCATTAATGGTGAAATAATTAGTGCTAACATTCTCATTGATTTTTATAAGATGTTTAAAAATGGTTTCTTAACTACATTAAGATGAAAAATGAGAGGATTCACATGTGCATCATTTATACTATGTAGATGTGTATGGAAAGCCACATATTAAGATTATAGAAGTATGGAACATTGAACAGAACAAAATTTGGCATAGTGAAAATGCACTATTATGCAGCATGGCTCTGAAACAACAGTCAACTAGTGAATTTAAGCATATGCCAGCAATGCAGTTCTTCAGCATTGTGCACTAAGTGTGTCTTCCTTTAGCTAAATGTAGAAGGGGAAGACAACCATTCATTTAAAGTGGGTGGTGGGTGGGTGCTGTGTGGAGCATGTACATATAACAAAAAAACAGCTCTTCTCTTCTTTTAGATGTTGCTATGCTCCACATATTGATCTGCTTCAGATTATGATAATTATTATGGTGATTGTGTGGTGTATTTGGTGATTAGACCCATATTGGGGTTGGTGTTCATCCTGTCTGGTACTACTCTTTTCAGGCGATGCCACTTCAGTGATTTGAATGTCGATAATGTTAAAGGAATGCTAATAATTAGGATGCCACAACACCCAGTCCTTGAGTGGAGAAAATCCCCAACCCAGCCAGGAATCAAACCCAGGTCCCCTTCTTTTAGCTATTTCAATGGAAGAGGTAATGAAGGGGTGTAGCCAAAGAGGGGGTTCTGGGGTTCAATCACTTCCTGAACTATTGACAAAAATGGCATTATTCTGTATCAGGATAAAGCACACCTACATTTAGCAAATGTTGGGAAACCATTACACATGCTCCATACAGTCCTAATTTCTCCCCATGCTATTCCCACATTTTTGGGGCCCTAAAGGAACACATACATGTTTCAGACAAAGAGGTGGACACCTAGGTAAAAATCATGGTCCTGTAGCAAACTGCAAACATTTGTGCATGGAGGAATTGACTGACTTGCCCCACAGTAGGTTAAATGTATTAACAGTTATGGTGATTACTATTTAAGTAATGAGCAGTCAACTTTGTTTTTTTTTCCCCAGGTGTCTTCTTTTAATTTGTCTGTTCCTTATAGATGAGTGTGACTTGCCAGTTTTTCAATCACTATGAACAATTTCTTGCTCAAGGTACCCACAGTAAATTACAGTGAAGAAGGGGACTAAATCCAGGGAAGATTCTGGATACAAACTTTCAATAACCCCGATGGGCCCTGGAGCTTCGTTTTGCTTTAGAGATTTGATCTGTCCCACCCCTCTCCCGAAATCACTGTTAGTAGTTACAATATCAGTCATCAATATTTATTTATGTTCCTACATTAACAAATCAAGGTGTGTCTTTGATAATGCTTCAGAAGTTACTGAATGCTTCATGCACTGCCTTTCTGATTGCCATCCATGTTCCGATCCATATTTGCCTATCATCATGATATGATTTGGTTTGTCCCTAGTTTGGTAGTTTGGAGACTATGTAGATTTTAAAGAAGTTTTCCAATCTTGTTTCTACATGATGGTAACACTCTAGAATCCAGTCCTCTGCAATGACAAATAATATAATATATACATTATTGGTATCATTTGCAGATCTATTAAGAAAACATTTTATTACAAGGTTCATTTATTGAAAACCCCTTGCAGAATCATATCCTGGCTATGCCTATGAGGTAAACTAAGACTGGAGCAGTAGAGAAGTGCATAAAATATATTAGGCTTGTAATCAAGTTATTAAATAACGCTCTTTCTCAAACCCTAGAAAACAGGAAAACAAAACTGTATGTATGAGCGTCTTTTTTATATGCCTGACACAGCTCGATGTATGTCTTTGCAGTGATTTGTAATCTATCATTATTTTGTTGAACTCGAATCTGGACTTTCCATTGTAAGTTAAGAATCTCATATAATGTAAGCAACCATGAAAATATTAACCAATAGTTCATTTAGTTTTGACCACTCAAGTAATTAATTTGAGCAAATTTAATGAGTAGTTTTTCTCTTTGCAACAATGTGCACAAGACAAGTTTAGTATAAATACAAATATTTTCACATACTGATTGCTACAGTTTCTACTTAAAGGCCTTTGAAAACTCTATATTTCCAAACTATATATTCTTCCAAATAAATAGATTTGCTGGCCAGTACTTACCTTACTTCTGTACCGCCAATAGCCACACAAAAAATGCATATGGAGACTAAACTAATAGGACACTAACTTTTAGAACTATGTCCCTTCATCACATAGGAGAGGAGTGAAGAAACAAGGAACAAACAGGGAACGGAAGGAAAAGATTAATTGTGATCTAGGCCACGAGGTGATGATGGGTGATGTGTGGAAGTCGGAGATACTATATAATAAGTATTGAGCAATAACAATGGCAAATCGAAGATGAAAGATTTTGCGTCCCAACTTCGACGCCGCTTTTGTGTCCCAGCCTCGTCGTAGGTGTCGGTGGCCGAGTGGAACGAGACCGACACAGGATCAAAGACAGCACGCTGTTGCAGGTACGGAGGGGAGCAGCCAGAAACTATAAACACTTGAGTAAATTAGAAAGAGATATATATTGCACAGAATGTAACAATACTTAACTTTTACATAGCACTGCAGAATGTTGATACATAGTTGTTAGAGGCCTGCCTAGTGCCTGTACGATAACAAAGTCTTCAATGGTGCCTATCTGATTACGAAGGTCCTAACTCGTTGCTATCTCAGTCCGAAGTGGCAAGTCGTTCAGTGGTGGCCACGAGCGGCGTTGTCGCAGAGGGCGCTCGTGGCTGTCGTCGTGAGAACGCCGCGCCGTGCGTGCCTGGCGGCGCGCGGCGAAAGTAGGTGGCGCGCACTTTGTACTTGTGCGACACCACAAAAGATAACCAAAGAGGACGGATCAAGCAGTAAAGAGAAGGGAATACAATAATGCTGAGTTGGGGGATTGGGGAGAGGTGTTAGGTTATAGCTTTTGTAATTAATTAGAAGATAACATGACTCAAGGGACCTAGGCACGAGTTACACCATATATATCATCTGAATATTACCACCTAGCACCAGTCCCTCAGAGAAGGATGCTTAGAGGGAACTTGCCCTCTGACACATCATCTCCTCCTGCCAACTTCTTGGCTTAAATCTATGCTAACCTCTCCGCCTTCTCCATCCTCAACACACTTATTCACTACTTGTTTCTCACCCACTCCCTGGCCTTCCGCCATTATATATTTGTGTGTATTTTTCTATCTTTCCCTTCTAATTAATTAAAAAAGTTTACTTAACCCCCCTCCCCCAACTTCCACTCAGTGCTATTCGGTCCATTTCTCTTTACTGCTTGATCTAACCTCTTTGGTTATATATCCTCTTCTGTTTGCTGTGGGCATGGCTCGGTACTTATTGTACAGTATCTCTGACTTCCACACATCACCCAACATTACTCATGGTCTAGGTCATGAGTAACAGTTCCCTTCTGTCCCCTGTTCCCTTTTTCTTCACTCCTCTCCTATCTGATGAAGGAGCATCATTTGAAAAGCTAGTGTCCTATTTCTTCATCTCCATTTACATTTTTTGTGTGACCATCAGCAGTACATAACTAAGGTAAGCCAATCTATTTCTTTTGAAGAATATTTTAGCATCTCAGTAGACAATTTCCATCACTATATCACCCACTGAATATTTCCAAACTAAGTTTATTTACAAAATTATACATGGCAATATGTTCTGCTGTATCTATAGCTACAAAATGGGTACTGATGCAAAAGAAGTCACACCGCATTAGGTTGTCAGTAACGTCTCCACGTCCTACCACCAGAGATCACCTACAGAGCAACATCCTTAAGAGCTTGCCTGTCATGGCACTCACTCTCCACCTGGGCCTACAACAGCACACATCTTGGAAGGACACTTGCTAGTCTTAGTCTGTATGTATTCAGAACGTGGACTCGAATTACTGTTATGTATCAGATGTTCTCCACATGAAATTATAAGTTGAGTATGATTCTCTATTGTAATAAATACTGTTTTTCTAATCGTGTGTCTGCTCTTATTATAGTCACCTTGCTAGCCACCAAGCCACTAGAACCCATCTCCTATTTTATGTGTATTCACTACTAATACAACACATTCCATACATTATTGAACTTAACATGAATTTTCCCCCTTTGATATCTAAACATTTTCATGACATTCCAACAGTGGTTTGGAAAGCTGCATAGAAAAGTCAAAAGACTACCTTTATTACAAGTCTTACATCATGTAAATGATTTAAATTAGTTTTCAAGGAATGGTCATAATAAAAGCTGTTCTCTTACCTTCAGATCCTGGTTTCTCAGTGGCCTCAATATCACAGTTAGGACCAGGGCCTGGGTATCCTCTTAGGACTCTGTTAATTGTTTTCAGTAGAGGATATTTCTCACAAGAACACACATTACGGAAATCATCCAGGTCTAAAGCCCAAATCATTCCACCACCTAATCCCATTCTTTTTATGAAATTTGATTTGTAACGAATCATTGATGTATCATCAAAGGACACCCACTGATCACGCAAATATGCATAAGGACCCATACGACCTTCTGGATCTTTCACAACCTTCCAGCCCTTCTTTTGAATATTCGTACAAATCTGCAATAAAACATTTAGATTTTATATGTCATTTTCGTTGCTCATATTTTCTCTGCAGTAGAACTGAATACAGAAATGGTTACAGAACAGAGTGTAGTAAGTGTATTTTTATGATGCTACAAATAGAGAATGTTAGAAAAGCAACACAATATTTAACAACATTTAAGATTTTGCCTACTTCTCTAATATAAAATTAACAAACTGAGTTTTATGGGAAATACATCTGTTGGAGGAACATATGTTGCATCACTTCAATAATTTTAACCAATTCATAAAACATAAATTAATGTGCATAGCCAAAATCCATCTTTCATATTACCACAAGTTTCTCTTTTATTCTCATTTAGTTTTGGTGGAAATTTTCATTCAGTATAAATTGTGCCTGGAAGGGGGAGGGGGGTGATCTTAGTTGAATTATTTGAGGAAAACAAAAGAACATGACGATGGGGCATATATTAAACTGCTTCTAAACTGATACTTTGCAACTCCAAAAAATTGAGTGTATCCTCATACTTACATACTTATTTCATTTTATTGATTAAAATAACTTTTACTATAAAGCATACATAATAATAATATTTATAGAGGCACTTTTATTGATTTTTGATCAAAAGTGTCATATGGCTTCACATTATCCATGTACTTCTGCATTTGGCTAGGATGTTCAAATGTAGGATACACAAAACAAAACTTGTTTGTAAACTGACTGCCTGACCTAGTGTCCCATCACTGAAACAAAATCTGGCACCTGATTTTTCTATAAATGGGTCTAAGTGATCATTGTGTTTCATATCCTCACAAACTGTTATATCCAGGTATTTATATGAATTGACTGATATCAATGTAACTAATTTATGAATAAAAAATAAAAAAATAAAAAATATTTACACAAACATTCAAGCTATTGCAACCATTGGTCGTTTCTTCAGGAAAAGAGGAAGGGAGGAGAGGAGAAAGGGAAGGATACAAGTTTTAAGGAAGTGGAAAAGGAGTAATTCCAATCCCAGGAGTGGAAGTACTTACCTTAGTGGAAAAGAAGTAAGGTAAACAAATACATATATTCTCACACATCTCCACACACAAACACACCTAGGCAGAGAATCGTATGACATAGAAACAGAATACTATGCTTTTTGTGTTGGAGCAATTTCAGATTTCTGAATATTTAATGCAGATCATAAATTTTTGCACCTCTTTGAAATTCATTATGATCTGGCTGAATATGTATGCAGATTTTATCAGATAAAATATCATAACAGTAATCGGCTTCAATTGCAGAAGGTTACTACTAATCTTGTCTACCAAGTCATTGGTATACAGTGTGAAAAGCAAGGTATCCAATACTTTTTCTAACAAGATATCCTCAATTATTCACAAATTTCATATATTATCATACTTCCATTAATGCAGAGCAGAGTACTGAGTCAAATCTTATACACTCAGCTGTGGACCAATGATACATGTTATTCATTCCATGTTTCATCCAACTACCAGTTTTAGAATATTTTGCTTTTCAGAAGTGTCAGTAACTGAGTATAAATACCTTCCATAGCTCATTATTCATGTTTTGCAGTTTTATCAGTTAGGAGTAATTCACAGTCTGACACAAGTCTTTTAAGAGTTCTGATTTTAGTATATAATTACATAGTTATAAGGAAAAATATGAAACAAAAGAAAAAGGAAAGATAATCCTTTGGAACAAGCAAATTCACTGACAACTGTGCACCATGTATTGAACCATTCTAACACAAGTTGGAGACAATGGTGTGCTGCCTTGTTTTACTCAAAATGTAGATGGTATAAACGAACATAGAACTGTACATCATAGTGCTGTAAGTTCCCCTTTAAGAGATGATGCCAGGGGGTCCATATTAGCCATGTTATAATTTCACACAAATAAACACCTCAGTCACCTTCCTGATTCATAACCTGCTGCTAGGCTATACACATTTTATTATGTGGTTTACACAAAATAATGAAAAATCTGTGTAAGCAGACAAGCAAGATTGCCCCTTGTTTCACCCCCCCCCCCCCAATTATGCTGATGGTTTTGACATACCTCTGTTGCCAACTTTAGATCTCTTAATACTTCAAAAATATGTAGTAATATTTTGCCTCTTCATAATTACAATCTGGGCTTGAACATAATATGCGAAAAATATAACAACCTTTATGTATAAAATTAAATATTCTGCACTTATGTCAGAAGTCCATCAATGTCATGTTACATGGGTGCAGCATGTATTATTATGGACATAAAGGTTGTTTCATTTTTCACATACTCATATACTAGCCCAGACTGTCTGCAAGTGACAAAATTATTACCATGTAATACTGAAGAGATCTAAAAGTGGCAACAGACACTTGCCGAAACCAGCAAAAACAGATTGTGCTCCAAGCTTACATGATGTGAAGTTTTTACCACACTCATGTCTTGCAATTATCATGTATCAAAATTTATTTTGCCTTATCAGTCTAGGTGACCTGTTTCCATATTTCTAACAGTAATAATAATACTATATTGCTTAGTAAACTGGTGAAAGTCTTTCTTTTAAAAATTACTTAGCTTGTGTGTCTGTAACAGCCTACAATGGAAAAGGAACCAACAATTTAACAAGGACTCCAAACTACATGTTATTTCTGACAAGCTTCAAATTGCTTGACAGTGTAAAGTTTATGAACACTATTTGAAGGTAAAACCCATGCCATCATCAATTTATGTTAGTTTTTTCCCTCCATGAACATGGTTTCATAAAGTGTAAATCATGGGAAAAGTGTAAATATGTTAACATAAAAGTGGGAATATACTGTATTGTTATAACAACTCCATTTACCACTGTAATGAGGTGACCTTACAACAACACAACAACTAATTCAGATTTTATTGATAATGTGTGGATTGGGTTAAATCATAGGTTAGTTCTCAGCTTCTTGCTGATATGCAGATGCTGGTAGTGGCTTGGTGAATTATGTGGGAACCACAGGCAACCAATCAGAAGTGACATTACAATAATAATAATTTTGTGTGACACATTGGCCTGGTGCAAGTCTTTCAACTGGACACCACTTCGGCGACTGGTGTGTACTTAGCCTACCCTAGTTATCCAACCAGGGAAAGTGTACCTACAGTTTAATGTGGAATCTGAACCATCTGTCCTTTCTGGTGGCTCCTCACATCATTGAGAGGTAAAGTCTGTGTTAAAAAGCAGAATAAAAAAATCCAACTGAGTTTCGAACCCGTGACCCTTTGGTTTCCAGTTCATTGCTTTACCCCGATACCACCAGGCCCGACAGAAGTGGCATTTAGAGAGCCAATGGGAATGCCACTTTTATCCCATGAATGAGTTTGGGATGTAATTTAAATGCCGTAATAACATTTACTTACCTAAAATCACTATGTAAGTTCTTCAGAAAAGTACACAAGAACCAGTCACTACAAGAAGCTGACAGTTTTTTTTCGTCTTCTTAACTTTGATGGAAGGATGCGGGTTTTAAGGAAGTGGATGAGAAGTCATTCCAATCCCGGGAGTGGAAGAACTTACCTTAGGAGTAAAAAGAAAAGATAAACAAACACACCCACCCACACACATATCACAAAAACACACCAAGGCAGACATTTGTAAAAACCAAAGAAGTTGGACATAGATGTCAGTCAAGGCACAGGCTCTGCCCAGAGAACAGAGACAAAGGTGTTATTGAATGGTGGGTGGGAATTTGAATTAGTAGAGTTTGAGTCAAGGGAGGCACTGGGAAGAGAGAATATGCTGAATGGCTGTCTCCAGAGTTCTGAAAGGTTGGTGTCGGTGGGCAGTATCCAGATAACCCGGACAGTGTAACACAGTGCCAAGATGAGATGGCCGTGCACCAAGGCATGCTTAGCCACAGGGTGGTCCTCATTACCAACAAACACTGTCTGCCTGTGTCCGTTTATCAAAATGGACAGTTTGTTGCTTGTCATTCCCACAATTACGGTGCAGGCATGTCACTTGGTAAATCACATGGGTGCTACTGCAAGTGGCTCCGTCCTAAATCGTGTACAACTTCCGGGTTACGGGACTGGAGTAATTGGTGGTGGGAGGGTGCATAGGGCAGGTTTTACACTGGGGGCGGTTACATGGGTAGGAGTCGGAGGGTAGGGAAGCTGGTTTGGGGATTTCATAGTGTTGAACTAGGAGGGTAGGAAGGTTAGGTTGGCGGAAAGACACTCTTGGTGGAATGGGAAGGTGTCATGAAGGATGTATCTCATTTTGGGGCAGGATTTAAGGAAGTTGTATCCTTGTTGGAAAGCCACCTTCAGAGTCTACTGCAGTCCCAGAAAGTCTCCGGTGACAAGAGGGGCACTTTTGGGGTTCTTATATGGAAGGTTCTGGATTTTGGGGGATGATGAAGTGGCCCTGGCAATTTGCTTCTGTACCAGATCAGGACGATAGCTATGGGATGTGAAAGCTGTTATTAGGTTATTGGTGTACTGTTTCAGGGATTCAGGACTGGAGTAAACTCGTTTGTCATGAAGACCTAAGCTGTAGGGAAGGGAAAGTTTGATGTGGAATGGATGGCAGCTGTCATAATGAAGCTAATGTTGTTTATTGGTGGATTTGATGTGCACGGATGTGTGAAGCTTACCGTTGGACATATGGAGGTCGACATCGAAGAAACTGGCATGGGATGTAGAATAGGACCAGGTGAATCTGATGGAACCAAAGGAGTTGAGGTTGTAGAGGAAATTCTTGAGTTCTTCACTGTGAGTCCAGATCATGAAGATGTCATCAATAAATCTATACCAAACTTCAGGTTGTCAGGCTTGGGTATCCAAGAAAGCTTCCTCTAAGCGTCTCATAAATAAGTTGGCGTATGACGGAACCATCCTGGTACCCATGGTTGCTCCCTTTAGTTGTTAGCATGTCAAGGTGAAGAAGTTACGGACGAGGATGAAGCTGGCTAGGGTAATAAGGAAAGAAGTTTTAGGTAGGGTTGCAGGTGGTCGGTGTGAAAGGAAATACTTCATCGCAGCAAGGCCCTGGGTGTGTGGGATGTTTGTGTATAAGGATGTAGCATCAATGGTAACAAGGATGGTTTTCGGAGGTGACAGATTGGGTAAGAATTTCAGGTGGTCGAGAGAGTGGTTGGTGTCTTACCTCTGGAAACTATCCTTGTAACCATTGATGCTACTTTCTAATACACAGACATCCCGCACACCCAGCACCTCACTGCAATGGAGTATTTCCTTTCATGCCGACACCTGCAACCCTACCTAAAAACCCTTTCCTTATTACCCAAGCCAGCTTCATCCTAACCCACAACTAATTCACCTTTGAGGGCCATTCATACCAACAACTTAAGGAAGCAGCCAGGGGAACCAGGATGGCACCCTTGTACACAAACTTATTTATGGGACACTTAGAGGAAGCCTTCTTGGATACCCAAGCCTGTCAACCCAAAGTTTGGTATACATGTATTGATAACATCTTCATGATCTGGACTCACAGTGAAGAACAACTCCAGAATTTCTTCTCCCCCCCCCCCCCCCCCGATTCTATAACATCTTTGCCACTGTTCTCTGGACAGAGCCTGTGTCTTAACTGGCATCTCTGTCCAACTTCTTTGCTTTCTACAAACGTCTGCCTTGGTGTGTTTGTGTGTGTATGTATGTGGGTGTTTGTTTACCATTCCTTTTTCCCCTGAGGTAAGTCCTTCCATTCCCGCAATTTGAATGACTCCTCATCCACTCCCTTAAAACCCGCATCCTTCCCTCCTTCCTTCCTCTTTTTCCTGATGAAGCGGCCAACAGTTGCGAAAGCTTGAATCTGTGTTTGTGTGTGTTTTTATGTCTGTCAACAAGTCTGTGCTTTTGGTAAGTTAAACAATCTCTTTTTATACATATTTTTCCCACCAGGAAAGTTAGCTTTCTCTACAAAAAGTCACTATTTTTAAATATGTTGTTATGCAGACATATACTATCACATCCTCAATATGCAGTTTGTATGTGACATTTGGAGCAATGCCATTTACAAGAAATTTGTCAAAAAACATACAGTGATTTCCCACAAATGTGTAACGAGTCTGCAATAAAAAGTAATCTAATGTCAATAGGGATTTTCAGTACCACTTGGTCAAAAACATTGACAAATGTTATATGAATATGTCACTAATTTTGAATAAAAACTAGACATGGTCAACACAGAGTTGTTTACAAAACAAAACTGAAAGATGCATTTTCATTGACTCTCTCAATGACCCTTCTAATGGCTGCCTTCACTTCCCATCATTCACCACGTCGCTACCAATATCTGCAAACTATCGAGAAGTTAGCGTCACCTAAACTAGGAGTTGTGGATTGTGACCTGTGCTACTTATTGATGCCTGTTTGTCATTCATAATAATTTCACAATTACTTGTTAAATTTGCAAGTCTTGAAGTTTCTTATTGTTACTTTTATTCTGATAATGATTTAGATCACCTATCCAGTACTAGAATGAAAGCAGAAAAACTAAAACAATTCTGCAAGAAAGATGTGCTACAGTGATGTGAAGAATGGAGTCAGCAATTGAGGATGGGTGCAGCTACTGGTGACATACTGCAAATAAATACATCAGCTGGTAAAACCATATTCACTCTCTTGCATTCTATGAAGCCTCAGTATCACACCATATGGATAATCAGAACTTGACCTCTACTGTTATTTGTTGTAAATTTTGATTATTGTTTATATTCATCCCACTTTAGGAAACCCTCCACTCACTACAGACCACACAGAACTGACTGTCAACTCCACTGGCTTCCACATAATCACTGACCCACCATCTCTACAAGTGATCGTGATCTTTTTTACTGCCCATCTCAAGTAGGACGTAAACCCTTTGGTTGTGATAATGCAGTTGTTAGTAGTTAATAATCTACATCCTTTTTACCTCATAATAAGAAAGGAATCCACGAGCTCTTGTAGACTCTCCAGCTTCTCCTCCTCCGTATGTCGGTGCATTCAAGCCATGGTCTGAGTTGTCAGCAAGACTGAATGACTGCCCATACATTGGCATTCCCATCACTATTTTTTTGGGACTGGCTCCCTTCTGAATCCAATAGTGGATTGAAAAATTCTGTGAAAAAAATCAGTAACTATACTTTCCTGTCACATTTTGATAATGTTATGTAAGCAGTCACATTTTGATAATGTTATATAAGCACCACATTTTATCAACAAAATTTTCACAGTTCATAAACTACATGTAATTTTTTGAGATTTAATCTCTTTTCTTTATTTACTCTACTTACCAATACTTGTGGTATAGCACCACAGGGGTGAAAAAAGTTTGTAAAACAATGCTAAAAATGTATCTTGTTTCATACAGAAATGCTTATATCAATACAACTAATGCTGGAGTGTATTTTTCAAAAATGAGAGTACAATATAATAAGTTAGAGAATGATTAATCACATCAGTGTTTGTTGATTTTAAAGCTAGTCTAATTAACCAGTGGTTAGACAGTGCTTATTAACCCTTTAGTTGCTGCCGTCGAGCGTCAAGTCTGTCAGGATGCGCGCACCATTTAGGCTGCCTAATCCCCGCACCTGTGCTATGGTGCTTCCAGATGGTATGCCACAAGCCACCCAGCCCATCATTTGGCTGACCTTGCCTGGTGCTGAATATTTCTGTAGCCAGGGCAGTCACGGCTGTGTCGCCTTCTGAGAGTAATAAACGACACACAATGTACGCCACCTGTGTACTTCCTCCTTGGCAGAATTACTGCAGATTAATTACCAAACAGGCACTACATGCACTGAAACTGTTTATGGGTCATTACATGTCAAATAAATAAATTTCAGAACTTTTCCCGATTGACTAAATGGATTTCGAAGTAATTTAATATCGACATTCTCATATGTCTACTATGAACATTGGTGCAGTTTAATAATTGTTGATGTTATACTGGATGTAAATATTCACATGTTTGCCTTCATGCACGACATTGAGCAGAGTGCTTGTGCATTTCTGAGGAATTTGAACATTAATATCTCGATTAATATTTTGTTAAAATATATTAAAATTGGCTTTCTTGTACAACTATATTCGTTATCTTAAGAATAATAAAGAAAAGAATTTTATGAGCCAGATTAAGCTGAAAATATTAAGCAAATTCGCCATAAAAAATTGGTAGCAGAAAATATCTTGAAGGTCGGCTTCTTATACCTCAGGGACTGAAAGTGTGTCCAAAGTGAAACTTGGTATGTAGCAACCTAACAACACAAGGTTCTCTAAAGTTTCATTTATGTACTTCTTTCCCATACAGAGTAAATGTAGTTCAAATTTGTGTCTCAAGCCATTCAAGCCATATCTCAGTCAGTATTATTTTGATGATCATTAAAGATTACTAATGGTCACACCTTCTGAATATATTTTCCATTCATTTTTTTTTTTCTTTTTCTTTTTTTTTTTTTTTTATTCGAGCATTGAGCTGACAATGGTGAATTTAAAAACATATTTTTATTTGGTTTCGTTGAGTTTTTATAATCTTCTTCTTCTTCTTTCTTTTCTTTTTTAATTTATATAGCACTGGTGTATTCATACTTTTCTGCAATTAGTAATTCATTTTTGTGTGGAAATTTTCAAAACAGGTACGATGTACAAGGGTGCCTTGCAAATTTTCTGTTCAAACCTGCTTTCTTGATGCACTTTCTGTTTCCAGCAGACAATACATCTATGTGTTAGTGTACTTTTCTTGGATTGGTCACTTGGTATAATGTTTGGAAAATGCCTTCCAAGAAACCTTGGAGGATTATCATCACAACACTTTCCCCTCCCAACTTTTCTGCGCTCTTATGCATACGTTTGCATGAGTTTCCTTATCAGCAACAGATGAAACTCTGCTATCAACATATTATGAACTGTTTAAGACATGAAAATTTAAAACACACAGATCGAGAACATGGAAAAAGAACTTCTCAGACCACTTAATTGTTTTCCATATACATCCAACAGAGCTAAGCAGCATATAAGAACAGTCAACTTCTTCCATATTCAAGTTATAATCTACAATGCTTGTGGTTTCATAATTTTCTCTCCAGCATGCCTGTCATTCTTTCTAATTTCAACCATTTCTGTAGAGTTATATGTGGTCAACATCCACACTTCCCTTTTGTTACTCCATTTTATAGCAAGTATTGTATTACTACACATAAATTGAATATCTCCTCACTTCAGTTTCTTGTCAAGTTTAGGCACCTTGCATCTTTTCTTATGGACAGCACCATATGTGTTCGTCCCATGAGCGTGAAGCCTAGAAAACAAGTCTGGGCTTGTGTACCAATTATCAACACAGAGGGTATGTCCTCGTTCTAAATAGGGCTTCATAAGTGTAGCCACAATGTCACCACTTTTCCCCAAAATAGTGGAACTCAGTTTCTGTTGATGTCCCTGAATAAATGATTAAATCTAAGATATAGCCAGTCTTACATAAAACAAATGTCTTTATTCTGAACCTACTCCATTTGGATGAAAGGAATTATCTGAAAGACATTACTGATAGAGCTGAAGCATTGAATTAAAATTTGTGGCGCGGCCGGGAATCGAACCCGGACCTCCATGCTTACTAGGCAGACGTCTTAACCGTTAGACTACCACACCACTAACGATTAAGGCGCCTCGGAATAGTCTATGTACGATTTCCCTCCACAACACAAACTTTAATTCAGCTTCTTTGTTCCAAAGATAATTGCCACTACTGCCAAGGTTCTCCATGCAGCGGAATAGCACCTCAGCAATGGACATGGTGGAACAATCCTGTTATGGTGATATAAATATCAATTAAATACAATGAAAGAATCCCTGTGGAGGGAAATCGTACATAGACTATTCCGAGGCGCCTTAATCGTTAGTGGTGTGGTAGTCTAACGGTTAAGACGTCTGCCTAGTAAGCATGGAGGTCCGGGTTCGATTCCCGGCCGCGCCACAAATTTTAATTCAATGCTTCAGCTCTATCAGTAATGTCTTTGACATATTTGAGACGAAAATCCGTCTCAGGGATTCTTTCATTGTATTTAATTGATATTTATATCACCATAACAGGATTGTTCCACCATGTCCATTGCTGAGGTGCTATTCCGCTGCATGGAGAACCTTGGCAGTAGTGGCAATTATCTTTGGAACAAAGAAGCTGAATTAAAGTTTGTGTTGTGGAGGGAAATCGTACATAGACTATTCCGAGGCGCCTTAATCGTTAGTGGTGTGGTAGTCTAACGGTTAAGACGTCTGCCTAGTAAGCATGGAGGTCCGGGTTCGATTCCCGGCCGCGCCACAAATTTTAATTCAATGCTTCAGCTCTATCAGTAATGTCTTTGACATATTTGAGACGAAAATCCGTCTCAGGGATTCTTTCATTGTATTTAATTATCTGAAAGATAAACGTCCTTTGAATATTCACAGACTTTCATCAATGCAGAGTTTCTGACATGGATTAAATGCAAGACGGAAAGTTTGTCCACTTTGTCGACAATGTTCCTAATTAAAAAAATCTGTCTCCTCCAGTATTGGCAGAGTTGTCAGTGAAATGTAACAGTCTCAGCAGTAATAAATAGAGGTTCCTTGACATCTTTGGTCCAGTATTCACTAACATTTCATTTTTTTCATACGGGGCATCACAAGACAAATAGCTATGAAACAATACAATTGTTCATATGCCGTATCTTTCCACTTTGATAGTCGAGAATGCACTGATACTGGAATAAATAAAACCAATTCATTTCAACAGTTATAAATTTTAGCTGTACTTCTGTAAAAAATAACATGAAAACTGACAGAATACTTGTCTCATTTCCTATTTGACACACATGTCCCAACAGCGCATCATCAAACGAATGATTTACTGGTTGAAAATATTTTCTTTCCAGTCAAATTTTCCAGTGATTTCTTCATAGGCATTTCACTATCACTTTTTGATTCTTCAGATTCGCACTGACAACAATGCTGATGTGGTCGGTTTAGTACTACAGTTTTCAGATCCTGCAGAAGATCTAACACTTTCATCAAACTCAAATAGTTCATCCTCCCTGTCACTGTTCGTAAGAACCTCCATGATTTCTTCATCTGTAAACCCACGACTTCTTGCCGTTTTCTTTGTAAAATACAGGAAGTGATGAACACTGATATAAATTCCAATGAACTGTGTACTATGGTGTAAAGCTTAGGATCACAACAGATGAAGAATTGCACGAAAAGCTAGTGGCCACGGCTGCGAAAGGTTATGGAGACATGGGGCGGGAAAGCCACAGTGTGACTTTACTCATCAACAGCACTCAGGCAGGGTGAGGCTATTCTCATGGTCAGTGCTCAAAGGGCCGTAAAACCCATGCGACTTAGCTCGTCAGCAGCACTCAGGGGAAATCCGGTGGCTGCAACTAAACTTGCCATCGGCACCCAGGGAGCGGCAGGCAGCATGATGAGTAAACTCATCAACACCAGTAAAAGGGTTTATATAATAAATTAACATAAAATTAAAAGATAATATCTTTCTATGATTTTTACAGTCTGATATTAAGGTTTACCAAAAATACCAATAAAACAAATTGAAAGCTGTCTGTATTGAAAATTGTATTTGTTTTCTTCAACCAGTTAATCATTTCATGCAATTATAGCTGGCATCATGTAAAAAAATGCTTCTACGCATAGAGGTAGAGCAAAAAAGGAAAGCGTGGAAGTGAGGAGCTACGGGCAAGCACCAACAGTTGCGCCTGTGGGAGAAACATTGCATTACTCGCAGTCAGCATGTGAATGAACGTTATTGGCTGTCATTGCGGTAATGGAGGGGGATGCACAGAACGGATGAAAACTGGGCTGCCTTCATATGTGATGCCAACTACAGTGCATCATCAGACTGTAACAATAATGAAAATATTACAGTTAGTACGTGAACCTAGCAGGCAACAGATTTAGCAATGCTAAAGGTGAGTTACTAGATATGTTGCCCACCTGGTTCACATACTTGAACTGTAATATTTTCTTTATTGTTCCAGTCTGATGGTGCACTAACTGCACCAAATGTGTAATTGGACAAATAAGACAATTAGAACTTGCAACAGAGACTGCTCTCTATATGGTTTATTTCTCCACTGTTGCTGCACCTCCCATTATAAAATAGAATAAATTGTAAACCAATAAAAGTGATTTTTTTCTTATGGACTGTATCCAAGACATGATGTAGTATGTGCTACACAAAAAAAACTTGCATGTGTGCTTGATAATGGCAAAACACCAAAACGAGTCTGTTGCATTGTAAAAAATAAATAAATAAAAAGCAGAAAACAATCTGGAACTGTCATTATTCTACCTAATATATGCAGCGACTCCCCACCCCCTCAAAAAAAAAGTTCATCAAATAAATTACCATCAACAGTATTGATCCTGCTATATTAAAGCATATTCTATTTCAGTTCATACACTAGTACTTATTTATAATGTCTCCTTATGGTTCATTTGAAGTAATGTATAGCTTTCTCCAATGTAAAGAAAACAAACACTGAGATGATTGTACATTTTATCTTTAAAGTACTGATCCACTTAATGCAAATTGATTATATCAACTAAATTCCATCATTTTTCACTCTAGAAACTGCATTTTCAAGGAAAAATATCTGTTACCAATATACTAAGGTCTACTTCTTATTTATTATATACTTATTGCACATTTAGTCATGGTTATTTGTCTATAGTAGTAAAAGAAACAAGAAAGAAATGGTCCCCAATGAAAACATATACAATAGTATTACATTTGTCTGTGAAATTGAGATATGAGTTGAAAACATGTTTGGTTTTAGAACAAAAGATATATATATAGTCACCTTGTTACTCATATTGATGAACAAATAATTCACAATACAAGTTATAGTAGGTAAATAACTTGTACTGTACAATTTAAAATAATTTTTCATTTTCTTACTTTGATGAAATTAAATGGATTTATTAACAATATTAAAAATATAGTAAGAAGGACAGTTTACAACTTACTACAAAGATGTGGTGATGAGTTATGACAGGCACATAAAAAAGACACACACATACAACACTTTCAGTTATCGGCCATGGCCTTCTGCAGAAAATAGAACATCCATGCAATCACACAGGAGCACAACACAGTTACACAACCATCATCTCTGGCTGCCCCACTTTGAATCACACTCTGCGGTATGGAAATAGGGGAGGGGAGGGAGAATAGGAAGGTTGCATCACGGTGGTGTGGATGGATGTGCACAGCCTTGCAGAGCATGTATGTATTAGATGGGTGGAACGAGATGCAGCTTAGGAAAGGAGTGTCTCTAACGATTACAAACAAATGCGAGACCATTTATATAATTATACTGCCACAAGGAAGCAACCTGATGATGAAGAACGAAAATGGTCGTGACTCAGCAAATTTGTAATAAAGCAGCTGTGGTGTTGTTCATTGTTAATACTAGTGGCAGATAGATTTGGTGATCATTGTGATCCAAGATTATTTCAAAATTATTGTTAACTTATGTAATTACTTACAGCATTGAAGGTAACATCAACATCTTCTGGGTGTGTGTACATTGGAGCAACATGGCCAGTTATTTTGTCCCATTGTCCATGGAAATCATATGTCATAACTGCAATCCAGTCAAGGTTTTGGGAAAGAGTTGGAACATCATAACCTGGAATCATTTATAGAGGAATTAATATTTTATTCAAAGAAATTGTTCTCAAATAAGTTAATACCAGTATGACAGACAAATAAAAGTAACAAAGTATTAATATTGTAGGAAATTATGTAAGAACTGTTGACAAATATTTTCATTCAGGAGGAGACATTTTTAGCACTGCTGATAGCCACATGTAAATGTACATTACAATATCTTAGATTCAGAGCTAGTAGTTTCTTTCTTAAAGGCAACCAAGTGATAGGCTGGAGAAGCTAAAAAGGGAAAAAGAGAGATTCAGGCTTCAGGATGAGAAGGTCTAGCCTGTTGCAAGCATTAGGAAGACAAATATCTTTCGGTTCCATGTACTGTTTATTGATGACACTAATATTTCACATAATGAAAACAAGGAATCGACAACAACTGTGTGCAATAACTACATACCTTTCTTTAGTGAACTTTCCCTTTGAATGCCATTAATATTTTAGTTACTATTTTTGCTACCATAAGACCATGAAGATGTAAATGTAATACATGCCATACTTCTGAATAACTTCATCAATATGTATTATAAAAGTAAGTGTAGAATGTGTCTGTGCAAAAAACCGAAAATGAGTCCCAGTAGGATCAGGGGAGTTACATGCTTTGGTAGCCCTCTACCCCCCATCCATGAAAAGGTTCCCATTTTTACCTGAAGAGCATGCTTTTGAAGATATAAGGACTGAGAAGTTTTGCCTTCTAGAAATTTCTAGAACATTCTAGAAAATTGAAGAATATTCTAGAACATTTGAGAGCATTCCAAAGCAATCGAGAATTTGCAAAGCTTTTATTAAGGAGGGGAAGGAAGGAGGATTAGGAAGGAAACGATTGACCTTAGCTTCATTGTAGCATTGAAATTATACAATAGTGACAAGTGAAAATATGAGCCAGGCTAGAAATCGAACACAGGTTTCCCTGTTTCAGGCCAGTTTTAACTTAACCACTTGGCCACCCGCACTTGCCTCTCGTCCGTCCCAAACTTCCACAAGTCGCACGCTATGACTGTAGCACTCCAATCGTCCCTCCATCTTACACTCTACGGATTTCCGTGCAAGGTTGAATGCATGATCCCATATGCGGTGAAGCAAATGAACCAAATACTATCTTCACCTATGTCTAAAGGAACAGACACCATACCAATCTAAAATAAGTATTTACATGCAAATGCAGCTGTAGTGTCATTTGTGGAAGTTTTAAACAGATGGTAGGCAAACTTGGGTAGCGAAGTGGTTAAGGCAACTGCTGGCCCAAAATGCCCCAATGCAGCTAAAGCCAATAGTTTCCTTCCTAATCCTCCTTCCTGCCCCTCCTTGATAAATTTTCAAGTACAATATGGCTTCGAACCAGGAATGGTGTCTGTTCTTTTGGACATTCAAAATGTTGGCACATAAGTGTAATTTTTCATAGACATTGTGAGGAGATGGGCAGAGAAAGGAGAAGGACAAGAGGAGAGAGGAATGAGAAGGGTGAAGAGAAGGGGGGGGGGGGAGACCTTGGGAGTGAGGGGATCAGATGGGCAAGTGAGAGGAGCAGGTGAATAGAGGGAAGGTACTAAATACATAATGTAGGAAATGTTATTGTGAATTACATATAGCACTGTATCAACAATTCACCACAAACACACATGATGAGTAATGAAGGCACATAAGAAAACACTCATATACAGGGTGGTCCAATGATAGTGAGCAGGCCAAATATCTCACGAAATAA
Organism: Locusta migratoria; assembly: GCA_026315105.1. Taxonomy (NCBI): domain Eukaryota; kingdom Metazoa; phylum Arthropoda; class Insecta; order Orthoptera; family Acrididae; genus Locusta; species Locusta migratoria. Next base: position 570,163,336 of record CM048746.1, read on the forward strand.
GCATCAAATGAAAAAACTACAAAGAACAAACCTTTTCTAGTTTCAAGGGGGAAAACAGATGGCGCTATGGTTGGCCCACTAGATGGCGCTGCCATAGGTCAAATGGATATCAAACAGGTACCCCCATTTTTTATTACATATTTGTCTAGTACATAAATAAATACGAATGTTTTATTTGGAACACTTTTTTCACTTTGTGATAGATAGCACTGTAATATTCACAAACAAATTACTCACAATTATAGATGAACATTGGGTAACAGGTAGCTTTTTTAAATTAAAACATAGAACTTAGGTATGTTTGATCTTTATTTCGGTTGTTCCAATATGATACATGTACTTTTGTGAAATTATCATACATTATGAGAACACATGCTGTTACTGCGTGATTGCCTTTAATTAGCTCATGACTACAACAAATGATCAAAATGATGTCCTTCAACATCAGTGCATTTGGCAATAAGCGTAATGAAATTCGCCTTCACTAATGTTCTCACATGCATTGGCAATGCGCTGACAGATGTTTTCAGGCGTTGTCGGTGAATCACGGTAACAAATATTCTTCAATTTTCCCCACATAAAGAAATCTGGGAATGCAAGGTCCAGTGAACGTGTGGGTCATGTTATGGTGCTTCTACAAACGATCCACCTGTCATTAAATATTCCATTTAAGACCGCTTCAACTGCACGTGAGCCATGTGCCGGACATCCATCATATTGAAAGTACACCGCCATTCTGTCATGCAGTGAAACATCTTGTAGTAAAGTCGGTAGAACATTACGTAAGAAATCAGCATACATTGCAACATTTAGACTGCCATCGATAAAATAGGAGTCAATTATCCTTCCTCCTATAATGCCGCACGATACATTGACTTCCCAAGGTCGCTGATGTTCCACTTGTCATAGCTATCGTGGATTTTCTGTTGGCCAATAGTGCATATTATGCTGGTTTACCTCTGTCTGTGAATGATGCTTCGTCACTCAACAGAATGCGTGAAAAAAATCTGTTATCATCCCATAATTTATTTTGTGCCCAGTGGCAAAACTGTACACGACATTCAAAGTCTTTGCCATGCAAATCCTGGTGCATAGAAATATGGTACCGGTGAAATTTATGTTGATGTAGAATTCTTAACACCGATGTTTTTGATCTTCCTGATTCTTGCTCAATTTGTCTGCTACTGATGTGTGGATTAGTCACAACTGCAGCTAAAACACTTACTTGGGAATCATGATTTGTTGCAGGTTGTGGTTGATGTTTCAACTGTGACTGAACACTTCCTGTCTTTTTAAATAACTATCTGCCAAAAGGTCCGGACACTTGGATGATGTCTTCCAGGATAACGATCAACATACATAACTCAAGGCTCCTTGGACTTTTTGATCACAATAGCCATACATAAATACCATATTGACCTTTTCTGCATTTGGTAAATGATCCATTTTAACACGAGTAATGTATCACAAAGAAAATACCATCCACTGGAGAAATGTTACGCAATACCACATATTTATACTTTTGTGACTATTACAGCGCCATCTATCAGAAAGCGAAAAAAGTGTTTGAAAATAAAACATTCATATTCATTTACGTACTAGACAAATATGTAATAAAAATGGGGGTACCTATTTAAAAACATGCAATTGATTACAACAACGGCGCTTATCACTGCGGCGTGGGCTACTTACAAAACTCCAATCGCCAACATTCTCCTCCCAATGCGAAAATATATTGTTGACTGCCACTTACATAGGTAGAAAAGATCATCAGAATAAAACACAGGAAATTGGAGCTCGAACGGAGAGATTCAGGTGTGCTTTCTTCCTGCGGGCTATTCGAGAATTGAGTGGGAGATAAGTACGTAGTATAAAGATGGTTCGATGAACCTTCTGCCAGGCACTTAAATGTAATTTGCAGAGTATACCATGTAGGTATAGATGTAGATATCTGTTTGACCTATGGCAGCGCCATCTAGTAGGCCAACCATAGCGTCATCTGTTCCCCCCCCCCGTCAAGATAGAAAAGATAGAAAAGATTTGTTCTTTGTAGTTATTTCGTTTGATGTTTATTTCATGAGATATTTGACCAGGTCACTATCAATGGACCACCGTGTATACAACACTGATACTAGAGGCCATTAGCCTTCATCAGAAAAAAGAGCATTTGGACAATCACACAGGAACACTTCACAGAGACACAACCATCATCTCCGGTTGACACACTCGTCACTCAATGCTCACAGATGGTGGACTATTTTATCTCTGGAATATTTTACCCAATAAGACATCATCACCATGTATCCACACAGCAGAGCTGCATGTCCTTGGGAAAAGTAATGGCGTAAGTTCCACCTTTCTTTCAGCCATTTGCAGTAATTATATGGCAATGCTAAGATGACTGCTGTTACAATGACAGATCACTCATCCAGACTGTAGCCCCTGTACTGAATTGAAAAGGTTCTTCAGGAACCACACATTTGTCTGGACACTCCACATACACTCTTCCATTATAGTTGCATCTGTGATAGCGGTATATATCACTGAGAGATCACATCTCACAATGTGTGTGTTCATGGGGAGCAAGGGAGGGGGGAGATGTGTAATTTAACAATGATAATGGAAATTTTTGAAATTGGAACATTGTATTAAAAGGCACTTGTTTGTCACTGGTACAATGCTACTGCTTCAAATCAGTAACATGATTGATTGGCCTACAATTATGAATGCTTATGACAGTGCTAAAGTTATAAATATATTGAGCATATACTGAAAAATTACCGGCATCAACTACAGCCTTGCTAGGTGAAACAGCAGATGTTAACAGCCATCCCTTGGGGTTGAATGCTGCCCTCAGTTCTCTCACAAATGCAGCAAAGGCTTCTTTGTCAGACTCTGGGCCTTTCTTGCAGTCTACCTATTAAATGAAATTCATTTATATTAACCAGTTCTCTACTCAATCCAGCAACTAAAAGTAATTTGAAAACAAATTTATATTTTTACACTGTAATGTATAGTTAAAAAGATAAAAGACACATATTAAGTGTATCTTAAAATGAATTAATGTTTTCTACTAACCAAATGAAGCTAAATTATTGCAAAATGATCTATATTGTACATAAATATCTAACAGATTACACACAACAAAATCCAAATGCAACAGGTCTAAAATTATAGTCACAGCATTCCTCCTCATTCCAGTTTAAGTGAAATAGAGCAAAATAAGCAACAGTGGACAACTGGTGTACTGCAGAGGCATTTGTATGTTCTATTGGAGGATAAAAATGGTAACCTCACAGAAAATATGCAGATTCATTCTTTTATGGTCTTATGTTTTGGGCAATGGAAGTAATGTATTAAAATGCATGAGGACTCTAACTGCTTTTACTTTGAAGGTGACCCTATTAATTTAACACATTGGAAAGTACATAAAACTTCAGTATATAGACTTTGCAACTCATAAAAGAAATTTTACATGCAAGTAATCTGGGGCTAATTGATGTCCTCATTGTGAATATGACATAATACAATATCAGCATTACTTAGTATAAATACCCTGTACTATCAAGATTTTTTTATCTTGAAAACATTTGGTTGATATAAGTGTTTAAAATTAGATTGGCAGATCAATACTTATAAAAACAAAAGTAAGACATTGAATATTAAATATCACAATTTTGTTAAAATCATATATTAGACATGGATTGGCTAGCTAATTTCCTAAAAATGGAAGCTATCAATATGAAACATACTGAAATATAACAGCACTGCTGGCTTACAGAACAACAAAGTTCCTTTTTGAAGGCATAAAATTTTAATTCTTTTAGGGTGTATAAGTGATTTGCATTCTTTTAAAGGCACACATGAGCAATAGCTCTGCAAGCTAAATTTGGTCATTTAAATGATTTAATGTCTTTTTCATGAGGATTACAAATGTTTATTGCACATAATAAAAATAAAAGTGAACATATATTAAGTGTAATAACTTTGTTACTGTCTTGAACACATTGTAATAGATGTGTATGTTTATTGTCTGATATCTATTATGGTAGTGTACATATCTGATAACTATAATGTAATTGTTTATTATTCTGGACATTCATTTCATATTATTTTCTTCTATTTTATGGGATTTTCTGTCATTTATTGTTGCTATTTTGTTTTATCATTATTACCATTTTATCTAACCTTGACAGCACTGATTGCATGTAAAAATGCTCAAAGGTGAATAAAGTATCTAACAGGTCTGATCACCTCCCCTTCCCCCAAGAATAAATTATCTATGCTACTACACAGGACCAACTGCAATTTAAGGAATGCTAAGCCATTATAGCTCCGTATGTAACACATGTGTTCCTGAAAGCACAGAGAAGTCTGGTACTGGTTACTAGAAAGTGACACGGCCAAATAATTACACAATATCTCTATAAGTACACACACAGTGAAATTTGTAGACTGTGCAACCAAAAATTAAGTCCTTTGAAAGTAGGACTACTGCATTGGATAAGAAAGGAAAGAGTCAGTTACGGACACAGGAGAGCCACTGAAAATTGTTCATGATTCTGGCAATTGTAAAATTAAGATAAAAGCAGCAGAAAGCATTCAATGACTCCACCTGAAAATATTTGGAAGCTTTCTATAAGTTAATAGAACTCTTAGCTGTATGAAACCCAAAATTTCAGTGTCAGACACTTACCTGCCAACATTTGGGGTACTCCCAATCTAGATCAAGACCATCAAAGTTATTTTGTTCAATAAAATCTATTACATCCTCTATAAACCTCCTCCTAGCACCAGGATTGTTCACTAACCGACTGTACTTGTCTCCAGCAGAGTCATTCCAGCCACCAATAGCTACAAGCACTTTGATGCCTTTTTTCTTATATTCTGTGACCTTCTCATAGAATTCTGAAAAATGAAATATACATGGTTTTCACATCTTAATTTGTACATTCAGTCAAAATTCAACAAGAATGTGTTGCATGCAATGCAGTAAGGTAAGACAAATAGTTACTGTTGTCATAATCTGCCCATGTATCGTGTGGTTTAATGGTAAGCCGATCTCCATTCAGTACTGCAAATCCATAAACAATATGGGTGCAGAGATCAGGATCGATTTCATTTGGAAGGTACTTCCCAACACCTTGCCTGAAAGTAAAAAAATAGCACCACAATGCAGTTTGATACATAGTTATGCAGAATACCAACATTGCATGAATAACATGGTATTAACAGTGAATTGACAATAAAGGACCATTTTAATTAGATACTATAAAAATATATGTGAAGCCATTGTTAGCAAAAATCACCAATGTATCACCTCTGACAATAGGGGCCCTTTTTAAATCATTTTACTGCAAGTTATGAACAGTATACATGTAATGGTTGCAGATACAAAACTAGTGATTGTCAATAGATATTCAATGCTCATTAAATAACATCTACACCTATGTCTTCATCTACACTTTGTGTATGTCTGTCACTCCCTCTTCTTCCTGTTCAAGTTGCATATGGTTCACTGGGAAAGCCACTGCTGGCATGCCTTTTCTGGGCTTCAATCTTTCTAATGTTCTCTTCATGATCTTTTCACAAGATATAAGTAGGGTGGCTATTCTAAGAATGTACATCCTTGGAACTTTTAACAATTAGACCATATCATGATGCAAAACATCTGTCTAACAATGGAAAGTTCCGGTTGAAATTAATAATATAGTAGTAAGGACAGTTCACAACTCACCGCAAAGATATGGCGATGAGCTGCAACAGGCACTGAGTTGTAAACAGTCCTTATTACTATATTATTAAACCATCTGTTTCAGCATTTACCACTAGAGTTGGCTCAGCAAATCTGTGAGGCTAACAAGCTTACTTAATTCTCAATTTATTCTATAAAGCCTGTCAAGGTACAGGACCCTCACTGACAAGATATATTCAAGTATTGGTTAACAAGTGTTTTGTGAGGTACTTCCATTGTTGAAGGTTTACATGTCCTGAAGACTCTTTCAATGAATATCAGTTAGTCAGTATTGTCAAAAGTAATGGTCCTTTGACACCGGGGACAGAGGCATAAAACTAATTTATCAACAGGTACAATATTGATTAAACAGACTGTGACAAGTATTTTTCTGACAAGAATTGACAGATTTCAGAAACAATAACATGTCTTCACTGGAAGATTTACAAATCTGAAGTCCAAAGAGTAGGATAACGGGCAAATTTATCTAAGAAGTAAAGGGATATGGTATGCTAAACAAGAAAACTGGGAACACTTGACTAATTTTGCATGAAACAACAAAATATACATTATTGTACCTTAACTTTTTGTTTTTCCTTTTCTGTGCATATTTTTGTATTATAATATACTAGATTCTTGAACACTTTAACTTTCCAATTCATTTATTTCCTGAACCCCCAACCACACAGCAAATTTTCTGAGTATTCCTGCCTGCACCCTAGAGTTACTCTCATATTTCTTATTGTTTCTATGAAATTAGTTTTCTTTATTAATTATTAAATAAACAATGAGTTTCCTTACCTATACCATGCCCAGTTTGTGAAATAGCAAACAACCTTAAACTCTCCCTGAGAAACAGGAGGAGATGATGTTGTTCCTGGATAAGCAGGTCTGTTCGTTGTTGTAATAGTTGGAGATACAGATGTAATTACACCACCTGAGTCTTCTGTGCTCTGATATCCACTGTCTGTCATTTCAGTACTAGAAACAGACGTTGATGACATCCACTCTTCAGTTGATGTTGTTGGCTGACCTCCTCCGAGGGTGCTCCATGAGGGAGGCATTTCTGTAGCTGTGGATTATAATCAGTTAACAAATTACTCTATGGAGATTTATTAACGTGTTTTAAAGGGTAAAAATTCAAGATCATAACAACATAAGTGATAATAAGGTCCTAGCAAAGAAATGGAACAAATCAAATTACCTTCATTTTTTTTATATGACTCCTTTGTAGTGCCACATTTATGTTCTTTGTTTAGTGAGCATTTAATATTAATTTATAAAGTGTGACATGTTTAAAGCATTATGAACCTTTTAATAACACATGCATGTACATAATGAGATGATTTGAGTCAAGGTTTCTGTTTTCTAAATATTGTCAAATAAGAGATCCTTCAAAATATATACTAAAATACATCTCTCAATAATGCATCACAGAATTTAAATTATCAGGTTACATTTTGAAAATTTCTTACACGAATTGCATAAAGGACAATCAACACTGCTGAAATTCAGTAATGTTTTTATAACAGATAATAGTTAACACTGCTCCTTGAAGTGGTGGTTGAGCTGTAAGTAGCAGAGGTTTGGGAACATGATGTCTACACCTTACAGCCCTTAAGAGCATCTCATACATTATACAGTATTATGTCAAAAACAGAACTCAGGGAGAGGCCATATTTTGTGTCAATGAAGTCCACACACATCTCTACACCTCCCTGTTTTTGCTTCCTCCCTTTTACTGCATTCCAAGTTGCATCTCACACTCCTCCATGCAATGTTGATGACATCCACTCTTCAGTTGATGTTGTTAGCTATCCCCACCATTATATGGCATTGTTTCCTATCCACTCCCCTCTTCACTCAGTGTCAAGGTGCTTGTTGTGACAGATTGGACAGAAATGATGGTTATGTGTGCTTGAATTGTTGTGTGTCAGTGATTGTGTGAATGTATGTGTATCTTTTTCTGATAAAGGCTGAGAACCAAAAATTAAATTTTTTGTGAATATGATTGTCATTTCGTGTCTGTAATTTGAATGGGAAAATATCTGCAGATGCTGTAAACAATTATTTCATCTGATAAATTCTCATTTTAATAATTTATCTTAGTGACTAAAAATGTCTGCACAATTCTGTATCAGGATTGTGCATGTGTAAATGTCAAAGACTCAATGTAAATAAACTTCTGTTGATTACATTGTGCATACCTCCATCACCTCCTGGTGGCGCTGCCAAAACTGTGCGGATTGTATTTAGCAGAGGATGTGTGCCTCCACCACATCGGTTGCGGAAATCATCTAGGTCAAGGGCCCATATCATTCCACCACCAAGGCCCATTTTTCTTATGTATTCAGACTACAAAAAAAGCACAAATTGGTCATAAGAATTTTAAATACGTCATAAATAGATATTTTAAATCTAATAATGGAAAGTCCAGGTTGGAATAAATAATATAGTGAGGACAGTTACAACTCACCGCAAAGACGTGGCGACGAGATGCGACAGGCACATACAAAAGACACACACATACAACACATTCAGCTATCGGCCATGGCCTTCCTCAGAAATAGAGCACTCACGCAATCACACAGGCACACAACACAGTCATACAACCATCACCTCCGACTGCCACACTTCGTTTCGAAGTGTGGCAGTCGGAGGTGATGGTTGTATGACTGTGTTGTGTGCCTGTGTGATTGCGTGAGTGCTCTATTTCTGAGGAAGGCCATGGCCGATAGCTGAATGTGTTGTATGTGTGTGTCTTTTGTATGTGCCTGTCGCATCTCGTCGCCACGTCTTTGCGGTGAGTTGTAACTGTCCTCACTATATTATTTTAAATCTAAAATAGTCCACACTATGTGAAAATTATGTTACAGTTTGTGAACTACTCATGATCAACATAATCACTACTATTTAAATGATTTAAAAGTATAAAATGATGATGGTAAATGTGAAAAGAGAACAATAAGGGAGATCTTAAAAGGAGATATAAAGAACTAACTTCAGGATAAGTATGGGGACTGGCATGATTTATTTATCAAGAGAAAAAATGCAACAATAAGGTAATTGTGATCAAAGACAATAAACAGGAAAGTAAAATTTAATTAACAACAAATGAAATGGTGTTTAACTAACCAGAGTAGCTGCAATACATTTGGTCAGTACAAGGGAAACAAGAGGTAAAGAAGACTAAGCAAGAAATATAGTTAACATACCTTTTGTCGTATCGTTGCAACATCATCAAAACTAACCCACTGGTTGCCTTTGAATGCATATGGTCCCATCCTTCGTTCTGGGTCCTGCACAACTGTCCATCCCTTATTCTTAATTCTGTCACAAATCTATAACATGATAAGAAAACTTTCATGAACACCCTTTCTCATTTAAGAAAAGACTATACTCTAAAAAGAAATATGCAAGTATACATGAATCAAACAATAGAAAATCTGGAGTGAATAACAGCAAAATTATACTACTACTCACTATATGGACGACAAGCAGGATGGTTGACAGTACAATGAAAAAGGCTGCTGAACAATTATGTGAGACTCAGCAGCTGGAGAGAGTGGTTGTGTGTATGTGTTTTGCTATGTTTTTTTGCCTGTCTGCCACTCAACATAAAAATGACTGTAATGTTAAAAATTTATCATAGTGATTAGATTAAAATATATGTGCAACTTTGATGCTGAAAGGTAATGTAGGCCCCAGAATATAGCAACCAAGAAATGAAAATGACAAGACTTTGATCTTTTCAAAGTCATGTCATGATGAACTGTGCAAACATATTCAGACAAAAGTACTGAAATAATGCTAAAATCTAAACACAGGTGATGTTTAAGTAACCATAGTTTGAACCAGGAATAATTGGCAGTTGAGTTTAGGCTTGGTCTGCACATCTACATCACACATTCTCTGACAGCCAATGAACGTTGTAGTGCAATGAGTTGCACTTCATACCTATGACTCGACATAAGACTGTAAAATATATTTATTTAGGAAATGTTAGTCGTCAGATATTTCTTTCCAATCTTTTTTCTACTTTTCAGATAAATGGTGGATGATTTCCACTTGCTTTAGTGAATTGGAAGTTCCATGGATGGAGAAAGAGGGAACAGAAACTTATTGTTCCGTGACAGAGTATATATGTTCTGTGTATTGACAGTGTTATTGTTATATATTATGTGGAGATTGTCTCATGAACACTACTGGTGTAGTTTGCTTCTGTAAAAAGTATGGAAGTGCCTCTTTGTAGTTAAAGGAGAGAATAAAAGACTTGTTAAAGATTAAAAGTCTAGACAAGTTATTTATAATATTTTTTGTCTCTCTCTATTTTCTCATGCTGAAACAATCTTCAGAGAAGAAATTCTGATGTCCTCGTTTGGTGAAAACTAAAGGTATATGCTTGGGGTACAGACTAGCTGGACCTCTTATGGCATAATCCTATATAGGTAAGAAAGAATAAAAGAAGAAGACTGAATTTTAATCCAAAATAGTGACGTAGTGTTGATCTTCACGGTCATCAACCAAGAATCATTCCCAAAATAGTTCACAATTCTCCCAGTAACACTACAATGTTTTGTATTATTCTGAACAATCTGCTGTGACTGTTGGAGGCATTACCAAAATTAAACCTTATTTTAGTGTGTTATTCAGCAATTCTAATGGCAGCAAAGAGTTATGACTGTTTTTGATACTTGAAATGACAAAGTTCTGAGTACAAGAACAGTCTGTAATTGTTTGATTTCATGTGGTGTGCCACAGATTGAAATTCATTGCTAATTGAGTGAGACATTTGATGATGGTGCCATGGATGTGACAACTTGTCTTTGTGGTTGTGACAATTCAGAGAAAACAGAATGTTGTGTGACAACACACCAAGGCAATCTTGGTCTTGCACTAGCTGGACTGATGACATGATCAAGCAAAATGAGAAAATTATTTTGCAGGGTAGCTGAAGGTCTGTGAAGCACATAACCTCCAAAGTTGTCATATCAATGGGATCTGTGCCTACCGTTCTGCATGAGGACATACAAATGTGAAAAATGTCCTGCAAGTGGCTGCCTTGAACGCTGACAGATGACCACAAGGCTGCACATGTGGTATGTTGTCAGGCAATTTTGATGCTTAGTGACGGCATTAATCAGACTTTCTCTTCATTGATGGTGATAATGGATGAGACATGCCATGCTGACACAAAGCACCAGCCAACTCATCAGAAGTACACAGACTCACCACCACCAAAACATTTTGAATATGAGCTAGTGCTGAAAAAATTACGGTGCCATGTTCTATAACAGTGATGATGTACTTCCTTACTATTGTTTTCCAAAGGAGATGATGACAGGGGCATCCTACCAAGATGTTTTGCAGAAAAAGTTCCTTCCAGCATTGCGTAAAAGACGGCCACAAAATACTGTATGTGTGCTCTTTCATCGAGACAATGCACCACTTTGAAGTGTTTTCTCAGGCTTCCTAATCACCTGACCTGGCAACTAGTGACATTTCAATTTTTTGAATATGAAAGACGCTCTTCGAGGTCACACATTCGCAGCTGTGCTGCAATGAGATAAATGATTTTCCAGTAGTCAAAGAATAGCCCTAAATAAGCATTTGCAGCAGTCATGGAATGATGGTGTCATCATTGTTAAAGATGTTGACAGATTCAGGAAGATTATGTTGAGAAGTGACAGAAGTTTCAAGCGTGATTAGTTTGTAAGGGGGAGAAAAAATGGAGGTTTTATAACTTGAATGCACCTCAGATGTGCCCTTCAGAGCAGTGTGACACCAAGGCATTTAATTATAAATATAAAATTTACTGAAAATCTTTGCATTGCATATAGATCACATCTGAGGGGAATGATTGTTCATGGTGTGAGTGCACGCAGTATAATAGATGGAATGAGCAGCATCAGCCATAATCCTTACTTCATAAAGCAAATCAATTTCAATCAGTGTCACCATCACCAGTGCTGAACATCGAGCACCCATATGAAGTTGGTAGGATGATATACATTTTACTGATTTAACTGTGTCAGGAAACTTTCAATTGTTACATGACACAGTGAAATAAGTAAAATGTATATTATCCTACAACATACTAATATATGTAACCAACCTCATATGGGTGCTTGATGTTTAGGACTGATGCCAGTCACTCTGTGATTGAAATTGATTTGCTATTTATAAAGCAAGGATTAAGACCAATGCTGCACATTTCATGTGTTATACTACCCGGTAATCATATTGTGGTCATAGAGCACACCAATCCATGAAATGGAATCTAATCTTAGAGTCTATGCAGTATATTGTAGCTGATTTCCAGAAACAAATTTTCATCCAAAGTGCCAGCTGAGTCATTCATTTTCTTTAAATGGCAGTCACCCCAGTCCAGTACTGCCTGCTACCCAAAGCACATCAAGGGATCATAGTGTTATACACGAGCATGTCATTACAGTCTCCAAATACTTAGTGTTGTGACTGCTATACTTCTCACATAATGTCAAGAGAAATACTTGGCAAAAAAAAAAAAAAAAAAAAAAAAAGAAATCCACGTTTATTTTTGTACACAGAGCAGTCTCATATCTGCTGGATGTAGGAGTGTATTTCATTTCATTATTACCCTTCAATTCAATTTTTTTTATTTTATTTATTATTATTATTTGTGGTTTAAGGGCCCACAACTGCTGAGGTCACTAGAGCCCGCATAAAAAACTGAGATATACCCAACCTTCATTTATGTGTAGAATCAAATTAAATAAAGCATTGTACAATATGCCAGGTAATGTCATTAACAAAGTAACTCCCACCACTATCTTTATTCCCTCTTCTTCTGTGCCATCTGCATACATGGCAACCAAGTAATACTGTGTGCACTATACCAAGTAATACTGGAGTTCATCTCTTACCTCATAATAGGCCAGAAAACCAGCAGCCCTTGTGAATTCTCCAGCCTGGCCTGGTCCAGTTGATCGAGCATTTAGACCATTAGTAGAAGCTTTCTCCAATTGGAAAGACTGGCCGTATAAAGGCATACCCATGACAATTTTGCGTCTGGGTGCTCCTTCTGATATCCAGTAATTAATGGAGAAGTTCTGAAATAATGAAGAATTATTGGAGTTATATGTTGGAATTTTCAGGAATGTGTTATTATATTTAATTGTATGTAAGTAATATGTGACTACAAGTAAATATTTAAGACCCATCTTTAACATAAATTACTGTGATGTAAGAAATGGCATTACTTGCCAATAGAAAATGAAGAGTTCCTTTATTCCTAATAAATATGAAATAATAATATGGATTATCAATCTTAGATATTACTACATAGGATTTCTCATAGCATATTAATCCAAGCATGTACTATAAATTGTTTTCTTTCTTCCTTCTTAAAAGAAGAGACATTTTATGCATAGAATATTTTTCTCAATAATTACAATGTTATAAAGCTACTATTACTCATACCCAGAATCTGAGTTTGGGAATGGAGGAGTGGGTGACAGGAGTGAGAAGCAGGTGGGAGTAGGGGGTGGAACACAACAAATAATGTTAGAGCTTTCTGCCAACTGATGCACAACTGTATTTTGGATTATGCCCTTGTTGAAAGAAGAATTATTAGGATTTGGTTTAAACTTCCCATTGTTAGCTTAGTCATTATAGATACAGTGCAAGCTGGGATTCTTTTCTTATGGATGGGAAAGGAAAGCAGTCATGCACTTTGAAAGGAATAATCCCATCATTTTCCTGTAATGATATAGAGAAATGTCAGAAAATTTAAATCTAGATGGCCATAGGTGGATTTGAACTGCTATGCTCCCAAATGCGAGTCCATTATTCTAGCTACTACATTACTTTACTCTGTGCACTTGTTGAGCTAGTTAAATCAATGTAACAAATAATTTTTTTCTCATTTCAAATAAATATTATGGAAGAAAAATTGAAATGCCGTGCTGTAACGAAATATGAAGTACCTCATAACCGATGACAAATGTGTCATCAATTTTTGCCAATATTATTGAATAAGTGAGATCAGAAAATGAAATTCCATTGTTTCCATTTCCTAACTGGGTTAATTGTGGGAAAGCAGAGTTCATAACCCCAACTAGCTGCTCTGAATAGTTATTCTTTGGTTTCCCTAAATTGTATCACTCTTCACTTCTTCCTGCACCTTTTCCTATCTTCCACTTACCTCACCTTAAAAAAGTTTCGTAATTAAAGCCTCATGTGTATTATCTCTATTTAAACTTCTAACAGATTTGCTAAATTTGTTATTTTCCACAAGTTTGTATTTTTTATCATATTGTATAATTATGCACATTTGGCTTTCATTCTTATCAGAATAAAAGAGAAACTGCTGCGCAGTGATACACTGGCATAACAGCTAACCATCAGGATGAATGGTCACTGGCACTGAAGCAGAAATCAAGTTGGACCACCTTGTGGCACAGCATACAGCTGAACACAACACACTTGAATTCAAATGCTGCTTTAAATCTGGGCCATCTAGAACCTCTCCTCCATCACCAGCCCTTCTGGACTGAGCAGATGGGAGTTTTCCTTACAACACGTTCTACAGTCCCACAACTACCCTGGCCTCAACCTAAGATAACTTATCCTTTCACCCCATGCTTAACACTCCCATCCTCCACTCTCATTAGCCTATATCTCCCTCCAATTCATGTCTTCTTCCAACTCTGTGTCACCCTTTTTGTACTTTATTTCTATTAATTAATTTTTATTTAATATTTCAATAATCCTTTAATTAATTTATTAATCATTTTACAGCCCTCCCCCCCAATCCCCTCCAAACACAGACAACATTACACTTCTCCCTTTTCACTCTCTCACCTTTTACCTTAACTGAATTCCATGCTGCATCTCACATTCTCACATATCACGACCTTTAAAATCCATCATGTAATGCGGAATGTTCCATCCCCAACCCTACCTGGCATCCTTCCCCCTCCATTCCCCTTCAGTCACCATCCTTACTCAGTAATTTTTAATGAATAATTTCCTCAGTTTAATTCTAATCTTTTTAACACATATCATCTTTAAAAATGAACTGAGATACCCAATGTACACCAGTTTAAGATCTGTGAACCTTAACTTCCATAGCTGTATGTTAACATCTCTGCAGTCAGTACCTGATATGGCCTAACAGCCGAAAACCAGTTCTTCAAATAATAAAAGATATTGAAGAATATTACACGACTGTCTTGTGTTTGAAAGAAAAAATCTTATTGATTTATTTGTGCGCAATTGGTAATATCATTTCTGTCAACACACAATATTTTTCTGAGTAAAGCTTTCTGTTTTTGTTGTGCTAACACATTCAAGAAGCTTATGTAATTCTTATTGTATTGTGTAAAAACAAAGAAAGTATACTTTCTTGATATTGATACATTCTTTGGTGATCTAGTGCCTGCATTAACAAAAGTGACAGTGCAATAATGACTGCTTGTAGCAACTGTTTAACATTACATTTTTTCATAGGAGTAAGCAGTTCACAAGTAGAGTGTCTAGCATTTAGAGATACCCACCAAAAGCATTAAAATTACTTACAGCATTAAAGAAGTAGAAATCATCATCAGGATGAAAGTAAAGAGGTGCAACATGTCCTGTTTTCTTGTCCCACTGGCCATGGAAATCGTAAGTCATCACTGCAATCCAATCAAGATTCTCTGCCAGTGTTTTAACATCGTAACCTGGAACACAAAGTCAAATGTGCAAGAAGCATCTGAAAGTACACAAACAGTACACTGCAAATGTATGAAAATAGAGCTGATATTGTTCTCCATATACCTGCATCAATTACAGTTTTGCTTGGAGACACGGCTGAAGATAACAGTAATCCCTTAGGCTCAAAGGCCTGCCTTAACTCTTTGACCAGTGCAGCAAACGATGATTTGTCAGAAGCTGGTCCCTTGGCACAATCAACCTAAAAGATAAACAAAATTAAAAGTAATTGTGTGCAACAAAATTCTCAGTCCTTTGTTATTAAACATTAACAGAAAAATTCTGTTTAATGAGACCCTATCAATAAAAATATCAGTAGCAAGTACTTCTTTAAGTTATTTATAGTGACAGAATGCAAATATCATAGGATGTCACTTGTACTTAATCTTTCTGTTTTCTATATGAACACTTATATTTATGTCTTCTGCATATCTATACATCAACATCTACAGCTATACTCTGCTAACCATTGTGAAGTGCATGGTGAACCATGCTTTCCATTATTTCACATATTAAATTACTCTCCATTCCATTCACTTATGGAACACAGGAAAAATTGGTTCTTCAACACTTCTGTATGTGCTCTAATAATTTTAATCTTGCCTTCACAGTCTCAATGAGAGAGAGAGATATGTAGAGGACTGCAGTGTATTCCAAAATTGCTAACTTAAAACGGATTTTTTTTCATGACAAAGTCAACATTTGGTTTAATTCCAGAATGGGCCATGTGTATGTGTATGTGTATGTGTATGTTTGTAATGCAAACCATGAGCAGTAATGGCAATCTAAGATGGAGGAAAAGCTAATTTGTATAGCTAATATCAATTTTTAGTTTCATATACTGGATTTACACATAACATGTTTGACCATAATCAGGTTTTCTACCTTCACGTTATTGGCTTAGCCAGTTCACAACCGAACTGTTGCCTCCCAACCTAACTTTGTTCTTGTGCATTGCTACAGATCAGCCTGTCACCAAAAGCAGTACTCAAATTTCATATTTGCTGGATGGCAATTGGCAGCAATACTAGAAGAGGTGTACCCATTATTTGCACTGTGAGCAATCTAGAATTTAGTTCATATTTTTCATCATTTCCCATGAGACAAACAAACATGTGACAACTTGTGTGCCCTTGTGTAACAATCAATATCTCCTTTTAGTTTAATGGGACTGTAAATTTGTACACAAGAAATGTATTTGCAATTGCAAATATAAATCAGCATCACCTGTATATATTTTTATTTGTATGTTTGGATGTCTGTATGTGTGAAGTGAGTACTTTAAATTCAAAAAGAGCAAGAGTTCAAAAGCTAATATTAATATTGTTGCCTATTACATGTTTCATTATGCCAAGCATTGGTCTGTTACAGATTAGTTGATACCTAACTTTTATTTTACAAATTTTAATGTCAGTATTTAATTTACTGGACCACACAATTGTTAATGTTATTTAAATTTTGAAAATTTGTTAGCCTCAAAGGAAGAAAGAATTAATTTTATAAGGATTGAAACTGATTATAGTTCTCAACTGTTAGAATTGCTTGGAATTAAATTCTGTGGTTGTGGTAACTACAGCTAAACAAGAAATGCAGTCATAGAGCTATTTAAAGAAAACACACGTATGGCTCTCATTACCCTTGCAAATATATGTTACTTTTCTTTAAAAATACATTTGCTTCTTTCTTGACCAGTGATACTAATTGATTTTCCTATGTTTACCTTCTTTTCTAACACTTTTGAAATGCCCTCATTTGTCTATCTCTCTTCTCCATCTTTCAGCCCGAAAATTTGGCCCTTACTTGTGTCTCCACCTTATTATATCTGCTGATTACTACCACATATTACTCCAGTGCATAAATTTTGAATATTCATAAGATAATTTTGTTTTTCTGACATGTTAATTGCTTAAAAGCGCTTGAATTTCCAGCTGGGTAGCAATGTTTAAGATAACACATTGTTTAAGTTAGAAGGCCATAGTCAAAATGTGTGAATGTGATTATCTATTTTCGTGCCTGTTAGCAGCTCAGCAAGCATCTTTACAGTGAGTTGTTATCTATCCTCCATTATTGACAAATATTGCAATGTCTTAAAACTGTCACTTTATTCCGGTCTTTTTAAATAATCTGAGCATTAGGTTTGACTTTCTATTACTTTATGCAGAATAACTAGGAATATAGATGAAAGAAGCCCTACCTGCCAACAAACAGGATATTCCCAGTCAAGGTCCAATCCATCAAAGTCATATTTCTCCAAAAATTCCAGAACATGTTTAATGAAGCGGCGCCTTGCTGAGGGACTGTTCACTAGTCGGCTGTATTTGTCACCAGCAGAGTCATTCCAGCCTCCAATAGCCAGTGACACTTTCAAACCTTTCTTTTTATAAGCCACCACACGTTGATAGAACTCTGTTGAAAAATAAATATCATCAGTTTTCTTACTTGAACAAGAACAGAAGCCACTGAAGATTAAAATGTAAATTATAACCTAGAGGGGCAACAATGTGACAGGAAAAAATTCACTTCAAATAATCTATCAACATCCATTGCCTTCTCTCTCTCTTTCTTTCTTTCTGGGGAACATAGGCCAAAATCTGTGATTTCATATAGATCTTACTTTAAACCTCAGTTTTTGATAATGCTTTGAGCTACCCACAAGGAAACATGTAACTGAATAAATGGATTATCAATAAATCTGTAAAAAAATTGCAAAAAACATTAAATATGTGGTATTACCTAGCTGAATTTGCGTATGTGGAAGAAGTTTAAGAAAATAGATGATAAATTCGGTTGTTTATTTTTGTCTCATTTGTATTCAGTTCTTTCAGAGTGTGTAAGACTTAGGATTAATTGTTATCAAATAAGATTACTAATTGCAGGACTCACTGTTGTCAAAGTCAGCCCATGAATCATGAGCTTTAATAATGAGATTCTCGTAATCAAGCACAGCAAATCCATAAACAATATGAGTGCAAAGGTTTGCATCAATATCTTCTGGAACATATTTTCCAAGGCCACGTCTGTACCATGCCCAGTTGGTAAAATAGCACACAACTTTGAAGTAACCTGAAACAAATGTTTGTATCTCAATTAACACTGGAAACTCCAGGTTGCAATTCAGTGACATAATGAAGCTAGGTAGCAACTCACTGCAAACATGATGTAACTTCACTATTGTCTTTGCAGTGAATTGCAACCTATCCTCATTACAGTGTTCAATCTGAAAGAAAATACAAAGAATTAAATAAAATATTCTAGTATAAATTCTGAACAAGTGATAAAAACAAACAATTGGAGTTATTATTATACAACACAAAGAAACTACAGTAATAAAAATTAAAAGAACTACTCAAATAATAGGCTTATTACCATGCTGCAGAAATACACTCGACTTATTACTTGACTTTCAAAGATCAACACTGGATTTACAAGACTGCAAGAAAGTACCTGAGATAGGTGGACCCTGAGCTGGTGGTGCTCTTGTAGAAGTTGTTGTTAAAGGTTTCATTGTAGTAGTTGTTGCCCATGTCCATGGTGGCTTGGTTGTTGGTGCAGCAGTTGTCCAACTTGTGCTCATCTCTGTAACAGGTTTCTGTGTGGAAGCAGCTGGGGGCTCACTACCACTTTCCATGTCGGTACATTTGGCATTTTCTGGCCAGTCACAGATCTTCTCCATCTGGATAACAATGCATTCATTACAAATGATAAGAAAAATCCAAAACAAAATGAAATCAATTTTTAGGAAAAAAAATCTATTAGCTACAACTTCTTCTATGCTAGGACTTCTTGTACATGAGGTTTATTTTATAAGAAAGGACTTGTGAAGTCAGTCACTATTTGCTTGAGTTAAAACGATAATTCTCAGAAGTAATTGTGGACTGTTAGGCACAGAGTTCAGGAGTTTTACAAATTATTATGAAATGTTATGAGCTTCCAAGAGCTTTATTTTAATCTACTACTAGCAATGGAAACTGACAGCTTTTCGCAAGAAGAACATCAGAAAGTCAAATCATTATAGATGAGTGACATGAATGGAATGCAGAGTATGGGGAAAAGAAACAGACATTGCCTCACATAATGAACAATTTCAGTATTCATCTTAAGTGACTTAGAGAACAAAGTAAAAATCTAAATGTGGACTCTTCTTGAAAACAATGCAGTGTGTTAATCATGGTATTATCTATGCTTGGTAGAGATAATTAATATTAATAATATTTGTTTTCTTTTTGCATTTTTGTAAATGTGCTGTGGAAGAAATAAAATGGAAAGATAACTAACTCACCATGTAGAGGAGGTGCTGAACAAAACACAAATTACACTGTTGTCATAGCAAATGACCTCCCTAAAGCAAGCCTATCAATAAAAGGACTTGGACACTGTAATGCGTGATGCATGACCAGTCTGAGTGCAACAAACAGATGAGATTTAAAATTAAACAGCTGTGTTGGATCTTAGTCTGTTACTGAGAATGTGAATGATTTGTTGTTATGAGTTCTCCATTTTTCTCTATGGATATAAAAGCTGGACACTTAACCAGTATCTAAAGAAAATAAATGATGATTTTGAAATGTACCTGTGATACTATCTCTTACACACATCTTCAAGCAATGAAGTCCTTTATCTGAGAAAAATAATAAGAAAAAAGAGCTTAACCCAGATAGTGTGGATTTATTTTTGGTTTTAATTTTATTTCGAAAGGTATAAATTACATTCATATGAAAGCACAAAAATGTTATATATGATTTTTTTCACAAACACATCATTAGGTTTCAAATATTGTCAGTCCTTCTGGAAGGACGTCAAAAAGAATGCTTTTGAATTTTCATCTGATGAATCATTATTATTAAAACAATGTTTAAGATGAAATATATAAATATAAATTTCACAAAAATTTAAAGAAGTTTAAGAAATACAAATCTAACTACAAGAGAGACTTCAATATCTTCTGTATGAACCTCAACTTTGCAGCTGCATCCTACAACTTTGCAATCAACAATACAAACTAAAAAGTATGAAAATTAAGTCACCGTGCTCATCCTTCTCGAAGGACATCAGTGCTATTTGGGTTAAAGAAGTATTGCTTTCTGTAAAGGAAAGAAATACTCAATATCTAAGAGACATTATTAGAGGCGAAAGATACCAGCCATTACAAGTCATCATTGAAGAGAAAATACAAGAAAAAAGCCTTTTAGAAGATGAGGGACAGAAGAACATAATGAGGTTGGTAAGAGTCACATGTCAGAAGAAGCTTTACATGCTGTGACATCACATCTAGAGTTCACTATGTGGAGTGCGAACCTCCATTACGAGGAGGCAGCATAAGAAGAAAGAGAAGATATGAGAAGTGGGATAGTTACAGAAATATTATCAATTATGCAGTTTCATTTGTCTTTCAATTTCTGGATCTACAGTCTCCTCAGATAAGCATAAAAACAAAAATCTATATTTACCTCATTCCAGTGGAGCCCTGCTGCACAGTCTGCTTCATGAAACCTGCCCCACTGACAATACAGATATCGCGTGCAGTCTCCAGGATATGGATTGAGTGCACCTTGATCACAGGGGTCATCTGGTTGGACTTTGTGAACCGCTACAACAAAAATTTTATTGTTTTGCTTTACAAAGTAAAAATAAAAGGAGAAAATTCAGCAGGTATAATATTATCTGGTCAAGCATTCAGAAACTGAATTAAAAACATTAAATATCTCAAAAATACGTCCAATTTTGTAAGACATAAAACCAGATTACATCAGAAATCACTTGACCACTGGGTAAACAGTAAAGCAGCAAAATATGTTACCCTCCTGTTTTCTATTCCATCTGCCAATTACAGTCACATCAAATTTTTGACAAACACAAAATAACTTAATTACAGTTTTTCAAGAGAAAAAGTGTATTCTGTTTCTAACGGATGGTTTAATTATTCACGTTGTGATTTTCTTATGGTTGTAAATGAAGGATTTACTTCTTAAAGTCAGTAATATTTGGCATTGTATTTAACAGACAAGACAGAGAATGTGAACAAATATTAACTGTAAGATTTCCCCTTATTGTGCCAGGGTCAAAATAATACAGATCTCATCTTTATTTGAGTATACTTAAAAAAAATCAGCATCTAGAAAAGATGAATATATGCAGATTTTTTAAATTTGAAATCATTATGGTGGATAAGATATCTATTTGTATACGAAAGATAATTCTAATGATAACAAGAATGATAGATTGCTATTCACCTTGTAGAGGAGGTGCTTAACAAGATACAAGCAAAAAGCATACTAAGTGTGTATGTTTTCCAATGGCCAAGAAAGATAATAAATTTCTTACCTTCCCTTTCACTATCTTCTGCACACTTCACATTGAAGCCCCAGTCACACATAGTCTGATCCTGATTCCACACCAGTCCAGGAGCACAAGTTTGTTTGATGAGGCGGCCATTGACGCAAATGTAAAAGCTCTTGCAAGACCCAGGCACTGGATAGTATTGTCCATTCACACATTCTGAAACTTCTTCTGAAGGCTGCTGGGTAGTTGTAGGCTAAGGCAGAACATTTAATAATATTGCAAACCATTAAATTTTCACAGAGAATAAATATAATATTCTTAAATCAATATAAATGAAGCAAATCTTCAAATTAGCCATTGTGATGATTCTGTCTCCCTGTATCTCCACAGTGTTTTTTTAATACCAGTTACCAGGAGAACTTATTTCGTGATTTTCAAAACAACAAACTGTTTAGTCATTCTTTTCAATCTAATTTTCAACCTCTGTAATATTTTGTAAATAGAAGGAGAGCTAAAAAATCAAGTGATTAAGGAGAACATCAGACCACCTTCAGTTTTGTTAAAACCAATGTAACCACAGAGATCATACTCAGAATTGAATGTATGCCTCACTGTTAAATACTTTACAAGTTGTGTAGAAATATATTGTAATTCAGATAACTGAGCAGCATACAGAAATTTTATATAGTACAAGTATGTTGTTCTTTATCAGAAAAAAGAAAGATGAATAAAGTGGAAGCAAGAAATTTGTATTGAACAAAGTCACATCAAACCCAATACAGATTTTGTAAATTTTTTCCTTCTCCTACAAAGAGGATTCTGAATGGTTTCTTCTTTATGCCCTCTCCCACACCATATCACCATGAAGTGCAACAGCCAGAAACGATGGTTGTGTGACTGTGTTGTGTGCCTGTGTGATTGTGTGAATGTTCATATTTATGAACGAGGCTATGGGTGATAGCTACAAGTGTTGTATGTGTGTGCCTTTTTTATATGCCTTCGCAGCTCATCTTTGCGCTGAGGTGTAAACTGTCCTATTATATATTTTAAGTCCAACTTGGACTTCCCATTCATGATATAATCAAACACACTGTCAACATCCTAATAAACAATTACTTTTTCTTTAAAGGAAAAGTATACAATCAAATCTGTGGCACAGCCATGAGCACCCATATGGCACCCTCCTATTCCTACCTATTTATGGGCTGTCTAGAAAAAGCATTCCTAGCCTCCCAAAACCCCATGGTCAGGTTCAGGTTCACTGATGATATTTTCATGATTTGGATGTAGGGCCAGATCACCCTATCCTTGTTCCTTCACAACCTCAACTCGTCCTCTTCCATCAGTTTCACTTGGCATGCCATCTTCCTGAATGTTAACCTCCACTGCACTGATGGCTCCATCCACGTGTGTGTCCACATTAAACCTATTAATTTCAAAATGTTCCTGCACTTTGATAGCTCCCATCCATTCCACATTAAAATATACCTCCTGTACAGCCATGCAACCCGTGGATGGTGAATGTGCAGTGATGAGAAGTCCCTTCCCCAATATGCTTAACACATTTAACCCTATGCCTGTACGCCATACGGGCGAGCAAGTTTCGGCCATGTGTATCCTGTACGGACGCCGCTTTTACGGTCACTGAAAGGAGTTTTACACCGCACCACATGGCTGGCGGCTGTAAGATAACTACAGGAGATCATATTTTGTCCGCTAGATGAAGCAGCAGTCATTGTGTTCTGTGTATCAACTGTATGAGTAGAATATCTTTTCTTTATATCTAGATGAGGAGCTGCAACGATCAACAAATCTAACAGCAACAAATCTGGCAAGTCTTACTCAAAACAATGGTGATGACTGGCAGGAGCTCGGCACACAGCCTCAGCTTCCAGTATTTCAGTCAGCATCTGTAGCCACTTGTTTGTGAGCAGGAACTGATATTTACAACTGTTTTTTGGACTTTTTAGTGACGGTGTTATCCGAAATATAACGATAGAGACAAACAGATATGCAGGTACAAAAATTGCCGCAATCAAGCACTGAAAGGAAATAAAAAAGAACTCTTTGTGGCCCAAATGGAAGCCAGAAATCATGTTATGAAATGTAAAAATTTTTTCCATGTCAAGGTTTGTCATGTTTTTGCGAAAGCTTGTACACCTCTACCGATGCAAGCATACATATAAGCTTACATTTTTCCTAATCTATAAAGAATGGGGTTTCAAATGATGTTAGAAATTTGCCTTTCAAGCTCTTAGTTACTGTACAATTATTCATTAATGTTACATAAAAATCACCAGTCCACTTGCAGAGTTGAGGTACATACATAGCAGTGTGGAATGTGTTAAAGGCCCCTCAAAGGTCTTCACAGACAGACATTATCCTCCTGACCAATCTGCAAACAGATTTCCTGTGCCACATCCCCACACACCACCAATCCTCCCTCTACCCCTGATAACCAGTCACAAAGGAGTGTCTCTCTTGTTAGCCAATACCATCCCAAACTAGAACAACTACAGCACATCCTTTGTCAGGGCTTTGATTATCTCTCATCACATCCTGAAATGAGAGACGTCTTACCTAAGATCCTTCTGATCCATCTTAAAATAGTGTTCTGTCACCCACCCAACATCCACAACACCCTAGTTCATCACTATGCCACTCCCAATCCCAGCACCTTACAACAGGGATCATATACCTGTGGAATATCCTGATGCATGATCTGACCAATTCACCCACCCGGCACTTCCTATTTCAGTCCTGTCACAGGCTTATCCTAACCCATCAGAGGCCAGACTACCTGTAAAAGCAGCCATGTAATTTACCAACTCTGCTGCAATAATTGAAAGTGTTTTACACTGGCATGACAACTGTACATTAGGATGAATGGCCACTGCCACTTGGCAAAAAACTAGTTGGAGCACACTGTGGCACAACATGCAGCTGAATACAACACACTTTATTTCTATGGCTGCTTTGCATCCCAGACTATCTGGATCTTTCCCTCCACCAGCAGCTCTTCTGAACTACACAGATAGGAGTTGTTATCACAAAACATTCTATGGTCTCGCAACCACCCTGGCCTCAACCTAAGATAAGTTATCATCACTGCACCCCATGCCTAACCGTCTTCCCTTTCCCCACTTAGTATCTTGTATCTCCCTAAAATCCATGTGATCCTTCCAACAGTGTATCACCCCTTTTTTAAATATATTATTTAATTATTTTTCTTTAATAGTTCAATAACAACTCTCCCTGCCCCACACTTCTTTTCACCTCCCTTATACACTCTCCCACCCATTCCCATTACTCTCATTCCATGCTGCATCTCACATTCCCAACTGCCCATCAGAGCTTTTACAATATGTCATCCAAACTGGAATGTCACATCCCCATCCTTGCCCAGCATCATTCCTGCTCCAATCCCATCCTCACTCATGGTCAAGATGCTTGTTGCATTGGAGCCGCCATATATGGTGGTCACGTGAGCTTCAGTTACGTCTGAGTGAGTGTGTAAATGTATGTGTTTCTTTTTCTGCTAAAAAGTCATGGCTGAAAATTTTAAGTTGTGTGAATGGTGTCTGAAGCTTTTTACATGCCAGTCTGTTATACACAATCACTATGATATTCACAGCGTGATATTCCAGTATGGCATAGAGGTGATGCATGCATGCCTGACGCTCTGCAGTGCAGGGCCATAGGAAGAGTGGAACCAGGACAGTCTCAAACTGATGGCTTAATGTGAGCCATTTTATTCTTTCTCAGATGTAGCAACAGTTTAGAGAGACTCAAATAATTTCCCAAAGTTCAGGGGATCAGAAAAAGATGAGCATTATTTGGCATGTCGGTACCCGCAAAAGTACTACACCACAACTAGTATTTGACCTCGCAGCACTCACTGATGACACAAAGAGTGTACAGATGTTTTCAGCAGAGTAGCCTTTATTATCAGAGACCTGGTGTATCCATACCTCTAACACGTCTCTATTTAGACTATTCACTTGTTTATTTATATTTCTGGTGTCTATGATTTTTGTTCAAAATACACATCTTCATAGAAATAAATGTCGCGAGTAGAATTGTCAACATTCCACCTGGACACTAAAACAGTGGGCCACAGTTTTTCTCATAGACAAATCCCGATGTAGTCTGGAAAGTGATTTTTGACAGACATACATCTAGAGGGATTGTACAACATTTCTACAGGACCTAAACATTGTTGTAAGATAGGAAGATCCCTATCAGTGTTGGCTTTGATGATGATGACTACTTGAACTTGTCTTCATGAAATGGAATGGGTGAATCAGTAAGATTTAATTGCTGTATTATGATGAGATGTGCAGTTGCTGTGATGTACTGTGGGCCCAGACTTAAAACTGATGGAAAGTAATGCTCAACCTTATAGAGCAGAAGAGGTTAATGTTTTTTTCGGAGATGGGAGATATTTTATGCTTACTCGCTCTTCTGATTTGAATCCTATACTCCATGTCTGGGATGAATTATAGAAATGAGTTGCATCATTTCAGCATCCGCCAACCAATCTCCAAGATTTTTGAGTTGCTCTACATTATGACTGGGCAACTCAACATGAGTTTGATATCATTTGCAACATTTCCTGTCAATGTACTGCTGCCAGAGATGGCCGCCACAATCCACTCTGAGACTATTAACCAGTTATCAGAATGTATATGCGAATCAAAAAAAAAAAAAAAAAAAAAAAAAAAAAAAAAAAAAAAAAAAAAAAAAAAAATGGAAAGAAAGAAAGAAAACCAGGTGTTTACAGCAATGATGATGCAGTTGATTCTGTTCTGTGTTTTATATATTGTTCCTACATTACTATCAACTGTTTATGCTATTTCATGGCAAAGTAAACATAACCTTTTGAAATTTCTGTTTGTTACTTTAATTTTAGATACCAGTGTATATACAAATAGAACAAACCAGCTTATTTTTCACAAAATCTCAGGGCTTCCCTCAAAAAAGAAGGAGTAATAGGTTGTTGGAGTTTTTCTGATGGCTGCATCTTTGTCTCCTTTCATCATCATAACACCTAGATCTCTCATATTCTTCCAAATGTGAATGACTTACTCTTTGTTTTTAACCTAATGTCTATCTTTTCCTCGTCATTGGTGGTGTTTTTCACGAGTGACTTGTTTTTCTTCCTGATCTTGCCAATGTTCAAACTATTCTCAACAGTGGATGCCTTGTTACATTCTGTGTGGCCCTACGCTGCTTGGTGAGCTCCTGAGCACCAGCTGTCCTTGCCAAAACTTCAGTGATCATCTTCTAGCCCATATGAACCCACTTAATCTCCACAGAATTTCCGACGTTGGAGCTGTCACACCATGGTAGATGAAACTTGCCACTGTGCTGTGAAAGACGATGGCCCACACCACCCCACAGCAGAACTGTCACATGCCAATTCAGTGGCTGCTTACCAGACCAGTTTGCCATGGCTCTTAGGCAAGCTGCAGCAATCTCCACTTATCCTGACAAAACCATGATATATGAAAAACAATACAACAAGATCTTATCTGATTGCTGGCCACAATCTTGTCAGTCATGTGTATCTGTGCTGTTGTTTACAACTTTAACTTTGCAAGTTGCTGATCTCTACATATCAGTCCTCCAAATTTGGAGAGGGAGAGGGGGGCAGCAAGATCACTGGTGTGATCCACATAGAGCATCTCCCCCTCCCCAAATCGAAACCAGTAACCATGCAGCTGTGGAGTAATGGAGCATCTTTCAGTGAGAATGCAAGCAGAATGTCTCTGTTTTGAGACTGTTTTCATTGTGTTCTTAGACTGTTCATATGTATTGTGTGTTGTTATGCAATGTTCATGCTAATTAAATCTCTTATTTCTACAACAGTTGCATTGTGGAATTAACATCTGCAATTCCTTTCTGCACTGTCATGTTTCTACGTCATGGCAACAATGCTGTTGACTTCCTCCACCATCTGATGCTCTGTAGTTTGCCTCTGATAACAGAGCCTATCTTGAGCACTATGTTTTGTCTGTGGAACAACTTTTATTTTGTAGCTCTTGAGGCTTTCCCGGCAAAACTTGACATGTTGAATAAACGGGTCTACTGCCGGTAGTCTGCGTCACTCTGGCACAATATTTTGGCCGTGTAACTCGCTTCCTTCTTCAGGTGCTCCCTGAGACTGTCTCAGAAGAAGGCAGCTAGTTACACGGCCAAAATATTGTGCCAGAGCGACAAAGACATCTGAGAGTAGACCCGTTTATTCAACAACTTTATTTTGTTTAGGCAGTTTCATAAATACACCTACATAGCATCAGATGATAAGTAAGTGATAGGAGTTATAATTTTCTGTGCTAGGTAGAATGGTTACTTGAGTTTTTGTGCTTTTCATTTATAAATCACTTCAACCTGTCAAAGAAAACACTGAAGGATATGCTCCTGCACATACCTTTGATGTCGTCACCCATTCACTGTTCCCTTCAGTTGTTGGTGGTCGGGGTGGCCTTGTTGTGCTCCACCAGGGTACTTCTGTAGTTGTTGTAGTTGCTTCTGTTTCAGATGGCTTGCTTGGTGTCCACCATGGATATTCTGTTGTACTAGAAGTAGTGGTACTTCCTGTTGTCTGTGAAGGTTCTTCTGAAAAATTAAATAGTAAAAAAAATTATCAATAGATATTAGAGAATTTCCTCTACAAACACAGATTTATTTACGATTTTAAATGTGAAATGTATTCCATGTTGTGGTTTAAAAGAGTTTTACATGATGTCCAAATGCATTTTTTTCTTCTGTTAATAACTTTTTAACTTTCCATTGTACAAAATATTTCTCACAATTTTTCATCTTCAGGAGTATTACATGATCAGTTTCAAAAAATGTTATTTATAACTTGCTTCAGACTAATTTAAAATTTAAATCCTCATCTCTACTGCCCAGCAGCTGGACCTTTTTATGATAATGAGCACCTGTAGTTGCATCTCCATCATTATTCTGTACTATCCATGTTATAGATTTGATGCTAAGCTTATTTTAGTCTACTGATGACTTTTTGCCTCTGACAAACAGATCTTTTCACAACATGGAATCAGCCAGCCAATCATCACACTACTACCATCACACTTTGTCTCTAGAAAGTCTTTATTTGCTTTTGATTTGCTTAGTCTTGCTAAGGAAAGGACTCTTAATTAGGCAGAACTTAAACACTTAGTGTCATATTTTCTGCAGCATCTGAATTCGATCCAAGAGCATATCCAATTTACAATGGAAACAGAGAAGGATGGCTGCTTACTTTTTCTGAATGTCTTAGTTAGCAGGAAAGAGGATGGGTCATTGGGGCATTCTGTTTACTGAAAGTCCCTCTGACACTCGCTGGGTTGAAGGCACTCCCAACATCACAGCAAAAATGGTGGCCCATGCATTCATGCACATGTGGATCTCCCATTTTGGCTGCCCCTCCATCATTATAACCGATCAGGGTAGGCAGTTTGAGTCGTCTCTTCAACACCCTATACAACCTCTGTGGGATTTGCCACATTTGTACCAGCACCTACTGCCCACAGGATAATGACCTGGTGGAGTGGTGGCACCAGATGCTGAAGGCCAAACTGCGATGTCACGACAAGTTGTGGACGGAAGCTCTGCCATTGTCCTGCTCGGTCTTCAGATCACATACAGAGAGGAGCTGCAGGGCACTGTGGCCGAGTTTGTTTCTGGCCAGCAGTTGATCCTCCCTTGTGAGCTCGTCCATCCGTCACCTCTGCCCCCTTCCTCTGATTTACAATCCCTTGTCGAGTACATCAGGTTGCACTGTGCAAAGATCAACCCTCCCCCTCCTACTAGCCATTCCCCTCCTTCTTCTCATGTCCCGCACCCTCTGGAAAACAGCTCATTTGTTTTCCTTTGAAACAACTCCATACATCCTCCTTACACCCATCCTACTCTGGGCCATACTGCATCCTCAAATGCAACAAAAACACTTCCATCATTTCAATCAACAATTCCCCTATCATGGTTTCTATTAGCAGGGTGAAGCCCGCTAATGTAGAACTTCTCCCTCTTCCATGATTGACAATGCTGAGACTCCTGCAGATCTCATCGCCCACTGCCCACTCACCCTCTGCCCCTCCTCCCCAGCCCTCCACTAAGGTAACCTCCTCTCCCCCCTCCCTACCCCTGTCCATGCTCTTCCCTCCTTCTCCTTCTTTGGCTTTCCAAGGTTTTCTACATTCCCCTTTTTTCCCTGCCCCAGCCCTACAGTTTGCATTCCTGATTACCCCTTCTGTCTTCTCTGATCTCTCCATTATCCTGAATAATCATACGTATCCATGACCTCCCCCCCCCCCCTCCATCCCTACCCACACCCGTCAAGTGACAATTATTGAAGCACATAGATCCACCATGCAATGTTCACGTCCCAGAAGATTCGAAGTGCGGCAGCCGGAGGGATGGTTGTATGACTGTGTTGTGTGTTCTATTTTCTGAAGAAGGCCATGGCCAATAGCTGAAAGTGTTGTATGTGTGTGTCTTTTGTGTGTGCCTGTCGCAGCCCGTCACCACGTCTTTGCGGTGAGTTGTAAACTGTTCTTATTACTGCACTATTATTTCCAACCTGGACTTTCCATTATTATATAATTATACTAACAATTTTTTTATGATTAAGAGTAATTGTATTCACAAAATACACAAATAATTATATAGGTACTAAATGAAGTGTAATATGTTAAAACCCTGAGATTTGTGTGTCACATGATGTGACGTAATTATCACTGTATTATATATAGGTACACAAGTACAGCAAACACTGTGTGTGTTGTTGTAAAGTTTACATGCTGAACTGATAAGACCAGTGAATAAGTGGCAGACGTATTTCGTCAGTATATTGATGTGAAGTTTATTTAAATACTGTGATAATGGACTCGGCGAGTAAGAGCATTGCTATGTGGAAGGATGTCTACAATCAAAAGCTATACTACGTGAGCTAAACTAGCAAGGAATATTTTACGTTGTGCTGTGAGTGGTTACATGATGTCAATATTCAATATGAAGACTATTTTGGACTTCGCAACAGAGGCAATATCCCAATGCAACTGTTTGAAAGGAAGTCAATTTAAAATTGTAATTTGGACCAAACAAGGAAGATAATTTTGATTTGTGTACTATTTGTGTTTAAATAAAAGTTGTTTGTCTTCTGAAGAACATTTATGAGTGCAGTGTAGATAGAAGAACCTAGTAGTTTTATCCTGATTTATAAACATTTTTTTAACAGTTGGCTTTTTGTGTTTACAGTTATATTTGGCTGAAGTGTTCTGCTTATACGCTGAGACAGTTCAGCTCATAGTACAAGTTTGGAATTTCTAAACTTACTTTATCTACAATAATTAAGAATCAAGGAAAAAATCATTAATGCTGCGGCATCAGGTTCTGGAAACAAATCTAATTGAAATGAAGAATGAAGACATTGAGATATTACTGCTGGAATGGTTCAATTACATATGTACATCTAACATACCTTTAAGTAGCCCTATGTTTCAATCAAAAGCAAATTATTTTGCCAAAAATAGAGGCATCGAAGTCTTCTGTTGTTCTGCTGGTTTGCTGTATCAGTTCCAAAAGAGACATTCAATTTCATCTGCACAAATAAAGCAAATAAAGCTGACAAACAAAGTGCAAACAGCTGACTACAGAAATTCAACCACGTGTGATGTGTTTAATATGGATGAAACAGCACTTTTCTACAATCTTTTTTTCAAATCACACTCTGGGGATAAAAGGTGACATTAAGGTGGAGCAGGGAGCAAACAAAATGTGACTACTGTACTTCTGTGTAATGTGGCTGGCAGTAAGGTTTCGACCTTGAGTTATTGGTAAGTCCAAGAAACCATGTTGTTTTAAAAACATAAATATGGACACTTTACCTTGCATCTACTCTCACCATAATAAAACTTTGATTGACAGCACATCTTTTCACAAGTGGCTTCTTCATTTCAACAGTTGATTGTTGCTCAAAAGAGACATGTTCTTCTTACACTTGACAGATTTACTGCCTATAATGTACAGTAGGGTGAGCAGATTTCCAAAAAATAAAAAAAATAAAAAATAAAATAAAAATAAAAATAAATAATAATAATAATAATAATAATAATAATAATAATAATAATAATAAAATACGGGACACATATGGGTACCGATACATGTGACCCCTATCTGCTCCCTTAGCTAATGTGTTGTGTTCAGTGGTTCTCGTATTTACATTTTCTCGAAATCACTTATTTTAAAAAATATTACCAAAATTATTTAATTGCTTAAAGAACACAGAAGCAACGGTACAAGCATCGGAATTACAGGTTTTTGGGATGGGACAAACTACATATAAGGTAATCTCAGTACCTAAGATACACCAAGTCAGATGCTAATACAAAAATTAACCAACCATAGCTACTCGCCGCAGTTGAGTGGCTGAGCGTTCTAAGATGCCTTGCCGCAGAGCACACGGTTGCTGGCCGTTGGATGTTAAGAGACCTTCCTCGGCCATGGGTGTGGGTTGTCTTTAGTGTAGGTTAGATTAAATAGTTTGTAAGACTAATGACTGGTGACCGTAGGAGTTCAATCCAATAGGTTTACAAACATTTGAACATTTTGAACACAACTACTTGTACAAATAAAAGACAAATAAATTGCATTACTAATTAAAGAAATACTTCTTCTTTTATAGTTCTCACAGTTCAAATAATAATCACCACATGAAGTATTGTGAAAATGAGTTATTATAATTACTTCCTTCACATTTTGCACTCTAAATATGTTGTTTTCACAGTACATAAAATATTTGTGATGGTGAACACCGTTTCCACATCAGCATTTGCTTCAGATATCTTCAGGTGCAAATAAGTGGAAAATGAGAGACCAGTTTGTACCAACTTGCTACACTGTTCTCAATTTACAAATTTTCTCTTCACTTATATTTGGAAGATGGCTCACTTTCTCAATAAGCTGATCTCCATATCTTTATTGCAACATATTTGCATCAAACTCAGGCAAATTTTTAATTCTTTGCTGAACAGACTTCCAAGGAGGAGAATATTTGAGCTGAGAGTAGTTAGATGTGTTCAGCAGATCAAATGGGTAAGCCCATTGCACTATATAATCAGTTAATGTCTCATGGAATGAACTTGAAATGTCCAAGAAATCAAACTCTTTCAGCATGGTGTCTTCTTGCAAAGAATTCATTAATAATTGAATTTGTTTAGTTGGAAGACTTGTACGTTTTTCGTAAAAGCATTACTTTTAAAAATGCAAAAAATCATAGGTTGCCTGAGAATGCTTTAAGATTAATATAGTAATTTTGAGCACTCTATGCCTTTTTGTATTTAAAATAAAAACTCCCAAAGGTTGAAATATTGTAAATATATGAAAGAATTACTTCAAAAATCGTGCCTTATTCCCTTTGAGTTGAAGCCAATTTCCTTCATTGCTTGAATGTGACTACATTTGTTCTCCATTTGGTTATGCTAACATTACTTAAAAGATGTTAATTCAACATATACGGTACGGTTAGTAAAATACGGGACAATACGTGTCCCATATCTATTTTGTCAGAACAACGGCACACTGAATCAAAATAAGGGATGATCCCGTAACATATGGGATGTCTGGTCACCCTAATGTACAGGATCTGAACCTAACCAACATAAGGATTTTGTTTTTACCACCGATTGCGACATACCCCATACAGCTTTTGAACCAAAGCATAATTTCTCACATGAATAGAGCTTATCATAAGCGACTTGTAAGAGCTGCAATTTGTGCTGCTGAAAACAAAACTGGAATCTGCTTGATGGAGTAAAAGCCATCGCAACAGCCTGGAACTCAGTATCACCACCTCATATACATAAGTACTTTAACAGATCTTGGAGACATAACAACACTGAAGATGTCCACAAGTTAGAAAATGCCACTTTACTTGATGGAAGGGCAGTTCTGTGGATTCTGGGATTAATTTTGAGGAATTCATTAATGTAGATGACAATGTTGCTGTATGTGCTTCTGTGGAATCGGATGTATGAAAACCTGTGAACCAAGTGCAAGAAGGGTCATCAGAAGAACGTGAGGAGGAAGAGAAAATAGCTACTACTCCATCTTCCCATCAGGAGATGTTTACAGCCTCTGATTGTTTAAAACAATTTGCTTCAACATCTAATGTCACTGCTGGGTTTAGGAATGCTATAATTACAAAATATTATCATTCCTATAAATGTCAATGAACACTAACTGAATTTTTCCAAGCAAGTAATGTATGAAATTTGTGAGTACTTGTGATTTTACAATCACTTTATAGTGTTATAAGTCTACAATAAAGTTATTATTACTTCCCTATCTACATATTATAATTAGTGTACTGCTGTACATTTTACCTATTAAAATCAATGTTTTTCACTTAACAAAATTGTTTTTAATCATGAACTCCTGATTTTTTGGTCCCTTTGGATTTGTGTTAATGAAGTTTCAATTGATGGTGTGGATAATTAAGACAGAAGACAATGTAAGATAGCCAACAAGACAAACATTGATTACTTCCAGAACGTAATATAGAGTTATGCATCACTCCACTTATCACCGTCTATTCTTGTAATAGTCATAAGATCCAGCAAACTAGTGATCCAAATTTTCCACAAATCTGCATTTATAGATTTTTTTGCTATTATAAACTGGTTGAAATATGACGAACTGTTGAAATAACTAACAATGGAAAGTCCAGTTTGGAATTCAACAATTTGTAATGAGAATAACTTACAATTCACTGCAGAGATGTATGATAATCTGTGACAGAACATAAAAAAGATGCTCACACATACAATACTTAAGCTATTCACTAATAGCCTCCACCAGAAAAAATAGCATTCACACAGTCACACAGGCATAGGCTTACTTCACAGTCACGCAAACTGTCATCTTCAGGTAAATGCAGTTTTTTTACCCTTGTAACAAGCAGACAGCCAGTTTCTTCACTATATGTTTAGCTAGCCCATTCTCTAAGCACTTAAACTTTACAATTTCCAAATTGTTGTTTCTGCTGGGCAATGTACACACACTTCTTTGAACAGGGGTGTGTGCCATGTGTAGTAAGAGAAAGTAAATAGAGTTCCCAGAAGTAAGAAATGTATATTTTAATTTATCCATGTGTTTTGGTTATCCATCTAGTCTTGTGTCTGCATTTACCTGAATAATGGAGAACTGCAAGGCAAGATAAACAAGACTTAGAAAGACTTTAGAATACTTGCTGTTCATTCTGATGCCCCATACTAAATGCTGACTCTCATATCCTCATTCACCTGGAAGCTGAGTTAGCAATAGAATGCAATTACAAAATGACATTAAATACACTCCCATTCCTTTCACAAATCAATACCTTATGGCTGGTGATTTTAACCATGTGTGTTATCCAAAGAACCATTAAAGGAATAAATATAATTTCATAATATAGGATGTATCATACCAAAAAACACATTAAATTTTACAAAACTGAACACTTAATCAGTTTCTGGTGGAAGCACAACATAGATAATGACAAGAGTCAAATCCGTACATTTGGTAAACTTGAAAAAATTTTACTTTTTTTTTTTTTTTTTAATTAGCTTTTACCCACAGCTTTGCTTACACTGATCCCTTGCACGTGTGTGAAAGACCATCGAAAGTACAATAATTTTGCAACTTTGATCTTAAGTTATGAAGTCCTTGGATCACTGGGATAAAAGAAAAGTTTCCAATTCTTCATTTTAATTATAAACCATGTATAGAATGGTGGTAAAAATTGTCCTTCTTTATCATGTTGAAAATAAAGGTATCATTAAACACGAAAAGAAACTGTTACATTGTGACTAAACCACTGACTGAAGAAGCTACACATTATACAAAGTTTAAATTACGCAGTATTCAAATTTCATCGTAATCGGTTCGGCGATTTGAAGATGTTGATGTCTTGTGTAAGCATTGTATTCATTATGTTGACTCATATAATGTACAACAGATCAGCCATTAAAAGTATATTTTAGTAAATGTGATAAATTTCAAGTGTCAAAGAATAAATAGCTTTTTCAAGGTGTCTTCAAGAGCCTCATAATCTATAAGAGAACATTGATGCTCAGCCATATTTCAAGTTATATACTTTAAATCAACAAATATCTTTCATTACACACTCTCCAAAGTAGCCTATGTTATTCTTCAGGTTCAAGCTATATCCATACCCAATTTCATCAAAATTGGTTAAGCAGTTTAGCTGTGAAAGCCTAACAGACAAAGCTCTTTTTGGATTTATATTATTAGTATTGATTAAGTTACATCCCTGTTATTAGGCCACACACACACACACATACACACACACACACACACAGTAAACTTATGCCCAAATACTGAAAGAAATTGAGTTACTTACTTGTGTCACAATTGGATTCACTGGGCCAGTCACAAACTTTTTTGTCCGGATTCCAGTGCAGACCTCCAGCACAGTATTCTTTACGCAACTGTCCAAGAACACATCTGTAATATGCATTGCAGTTTGTAGGATCAGGATAATAGACCCCAGCTTCACAAGGCCCTGAATCTGGTGGTAGAGGCTTCTGTGGGGTTGTACTCCATGGCTTCTCTGTTGTAGGCACTGTAGTTGTTGGAGCAGCTGTTGATGTAGTAGTGGTTGTTGGCGGAGTCCACCACGGT
This sequence comes from Locusta migratoria, assembly GCA_026315105.1. Lineage (NCBI taxonomy): Eukaryota > Metazoa > Arthropoda > Insecta > Orthoptera > Acrididae > Locusta > Locusta migratoria. Next base: position 570,199,775 of record CM048746.1, read on the forward strand.
CGCTCTGTAGTAGAGGTTGTAGTTGGCTTCTTTGTTGTACTAGATGGTGTCCACCATGGATATTCTTCAGTAGTGCTTGTTGTTGTTGGCCTGGTGGTTGGAGGTTTCCTTGTTGTGGATGTTGTTGAAGGAGTCCACCAAGGATATTCAGTGGTAGATGTAGTTGTTGAACTGGTGGTTGAAGGCTTCTTTGTTGTGGATGTAGTTGAAGGTGTCCACCAAGGATACTCAGTGGTAGATGTAGTTGTAGGCCTTGTGGTAGGTTTAGGAGTTGTTGTAGTGCTGGTGGTGGTTGTGGAAGTTGTAGTTGTTGAAGTTGTGGTTGTAGTTGATGGAGTCCACCAAGGATATTCAGTTGTAGATGGCTTGGGAGTTGTGGGATGCTGATGAGTAGTCGAAATAGGCGTTGTTGGGCGATGGTCACCTGTTGGTAAACAAATCTGGTAAAAATGAATTGAAATAACACCAAAAAAAGCTGAGGAGCTTAACATCAATAAAAGCATGCCTAAAATATGCACTGCAATATGCCACGAGAAAAGCATGCAAACCACCATTCTGATGTATTTCAAGAAAAGAATGAATGTAAATTAGACAGGGGGACTGCTGCATCTAATATGAATAAACATGAAAAAGAACTGGAAAAATTTATATTCAATCATGTAAGTTTTCTCCAAAATGGAAGAGGATAATAGGGAATAATGTCTCCTGGTGATCAGATAGATTCGTATACCTTCCATAAATGAGAAGTACTTCAAGCTTTATATAGCCTTGAATGACCTTGTGTATTCTCAGTGATGAGTCACACTTCAGCAAGCAATAAAGGTAGTTTATTTTTTCTTCACTTCTGCCTACCAATTTATTCTCATGCAAATGAATATACATGACAGCTATTTACAGTAATATCAAATATTAGCAATTTAAATTGAGGACTTTACTACCTCAAAGGCAGAGATAATCATGGACACAACACATTACCTACTCAGACTTCACTTTTTTTATATTTTCTAAAGAACATTAATTAATGTTTATTTCCAGTTTCAGTCAGAAACTCTGAACAAAGAGAAAATGTGTTTGCATATTGCTAGTTCTATAATACAGGCAATGAAGATTCTAAGTCCACAGCATAATAAAAATAGCATGTACACAGCACTAGCAAGCTTATTTTAATTCCTTACATACAATAAAATAAACAGTGGAGGATGTTTACATTTACCAGTGTATTTTTTGTAAATTATGAGTTTCACATCATATGTAGCTGTCAATGCTACATCCTTCATTTGTAACAGCTCTCTCCTAATATTGTTCAAGTTTATAATTCTTCTAGGTACAGTGAATTTATTTTTGAAACATAAGATGATCCCTTATTATTATTTTCCACATTTAAGTAGCTAGTCTCATATTTCTTAGATGTTATAAACTTTGCTTGCTGAAGCTTCTCATCTGAGGTGTGGAAGTGTCTCTGCCAGCAATAATAGAGATTGCTGGGTGCACCCAGTAGCAATAGAGTGTGTTGGATGCACCTAGTTGCAAATAGTTAAGTGTGTTGACACCAATGATAATTGCTGCCTCAGTTCAGAGGCCATCCTTGATTCCTACAGGCAGCTGGTGGATTTGGTGAAGGCACCTAGCCTAAATTGCAGGGTGGAAGTAGAGTTATTGATTTGTAGCATCATTTCCAGAAACGATTGCAGCCCTCTTGTTTGGTGCTGAGTGGAAGGCTTAAACCAGAGGCTCAGACGATACTGTGGTGACCCTGATGTGGATGCCTTGACCTCTACAATTGGGTGAAGAAATATAGGGTTCACCCTTAACAGGTAAGTCATGCACTGCACACAGGATGTAACAATTGGGTTGCATGCACACCTGGGATTTTTAGGATAGAGAATTCCATTCATAGACCTGAAAATACACCTCCTCAGCTCAGAAAAGGCAGTATTTAGGACAAAAGAATGGATAAAGCAAATGTTAATTAGTAATAGTTAACAGCAGAAGTGTCTATGTAAAGATCCCCAAATTGTTCCCTCTCTTATAAACGGCCCCAATGCTCACATAGTACTGAAACCAGACATCAGTAGTTCGGATATTCTAAACACAGGCTGGAATGTATAGTGAAGACACAGGCTGAACACTACAGACTGAGGGGTGTTTACAGAAAATGTGATAATATTGAGTGAGATTAGTACAAATCCAGAATATGAAACAATTTACTTGAAGATCAAAGTTAAAATGAATCAAACATAGTCACTAATGTAAATAAAAATAAAAATAGAAAAGAGATGACTTACCAAAAGGACCGGCTCGTCGAGAGAAACAAATAAAATCACACACAAACACACATACAAGCTTTCGCCACCACTGGCAGCTTCTTCAGGAAAAAGAGGAAAAAAGGGGAGGAAAAGGGAAGGATATGGGTTTTAAGGAAGTGGAAAAGGAGTCATTCCAATCCCAGGAGTGGAAGGACTTACCTTAGGGGAAAAAAAGGAAGGTAAACAAATACACACACACTCAGACATATCGAAACGCAAGCACACCTAGACAGACATTTGTGAAAAGCAAAGAAGTTGGACAGAGATACCAATTGAGGCAGAGACTCTGTCCACAGAACCCAGGCAAAGATGCTAAAGATAGTGGGCGGGAATTTGAGTTAGCGGAGATTGAGACCAGGTGGGCAACGGAAGGAAAGAATAAGCTGAAGGGCAAGTTCCCATCTCTGGAGTTCTGAAAGGTTGGTGTCGGTGGGAAGTATCCAGATAACCCGGACGGTGTAACACTGCGCCAAGATGTGCTGGCCGTGCACCAAGGCATGTTTAGCCACAGGGTGATCCTCATTACCAACAAACACTGTCTGCCTGTGACCGTTCATGCGAATGGACAGTTTGTTGCTGGTCATTCCCACATAGAACGCTTCACAGTGCAGGCATGTTAGTTGGTAAATCACGTGGGTGCTATCGCAAGTGGCTCTGCCCTTGATCGTGTACACCTTCCGGGTTACTGGACTGGAGTAAGTGGTGGTGGAAGGGTGCATAGGGCAGGTTTTACAACGGGAGCGGTTGCATGGGTAGGAGCCAGAGGGTAGGGAAGGTGGTTTGGGGGTTTCATAGGGATGGACTAGGAGGTTACGAAGGTTAGGTGGGCGGCGGAAAGACACTCTCGGAGGAGTGGGGAGGATGTCATTAAGGATGGATCTCATTTCAGGGCAGGATTTAAGGAAGTCATATCCCTGCTGGAGAGCCACATTCAGAGTCCGCTCCAGTCCCGGAAAGTATCTGGTGACAAAAGGGGCACTTCTGGGATTCTTCGGTGGGAGGTTCTGGATTTGGAGGAATGAGGAGGTGGCTCTGGTAATTTGCTTCTGAACCAGATCAGGAAGATAGCTGCGGGATGTGAAGGCTGTTATTAGGTTATTGGTGTACTGGTTCAGGGATTCGGGACTGGAGCAGACTCTTTTGCCACGAAGACCTAAGCTGTAGGGAAGGGAACGTTTGATATGGAATGGATGGCAGCTGTCATAATGGAGGTACTGTTGTTTGTTGGTAGGTTTGATGTGGACGGATGTGTGAAGTTGGCCGTTGGACAGATGGAGGTCGACATCAAGGAAAGTGGCATGGGATTTGGAGTAGGACCAGGTGAATTTGATGGGACCAAAGGAGTTGAGGTTGGAGAGGAAATTCTGGAGTTCTTCTTCACTGTTGGTCCAGATCATGAAGATGTCGTCAATGAATCTGTACCAAACTTTGGGTTGACAGGCTTGGGTTTCCAGGAAGGCTTCCTTTAAGCGTCCCATAAATAAGTTTGCATACGAGGGGGCCATCCTGGTTCCCATGGCTGTTCCCTTTATTTGTTGGTATGTCCGGCCCTCAAAGGTGAAGAAGTTGTGGGTTAGGATGAAGCTGGCTAGGGTATTAAGGAAAGAGGTTTTAGGTAGGGAAGTGGGTGGTCGGCGTGAAAGGAAATACTCCATCGCAGCGAGGCCCTGGGCATGTGGGATATTTGTGTATAAGGAGGTGGCATCAATGGTTACAAGGATGGTTTCAGGAGGTAACAGGCTGGGTAAGGATTTCAGGCGATCGAGGAAGTGGTTGGTGTCTTTGATGAAGGATGGGAGACTGCACATGATGGGTTGAAGGTGTTGGTCTATGTAGGCAGAGATTCGTTCTGTGGGGGCTTGGTAACCGGCCACAATTGGCCGGCCTGGATGATTAGGTTTGTGAATCTTAGGAAGTAGGTAGAAGGTAGGGGTGCGGGGTGTCAGTGGGGTCATGAGTTTGATGGACTCGGGTGAAAGGTTTTGTAGGGGGCCTAAGGATCTGAGAATTCCCTGAATCTCTGCCTGGACATCAGGAATGGGGTCTTCTTGACAGACTTATTATACACCTCTCGCTCAGCACCAGTAGGGTGGAACATCTCATGGAATACTTGGAAACTATTTCATGTCAATTTCCCAGGCGTATTATAGTATTAGGTGGAAATTTATCTTATAGAATATACATTTTTGTTTGGCGATCATCAACAGCACTAATATATCTTATGAAATTGGTTGTCCAAATAATTTTATTTTGCAACTAGTTTTAATTTTAAACCAGTATCTTAGCTGTAAACAAAATAAAGAATGTTGTAAATGAAAGTTAAAACTAAAAATTGCACTAGAGATCTACATAGATAATTTCAACATTTACAAGAATTTTAAAGACAAACACATAACATAAATTTTGTTTGTCAGTATCAAATGTGTGAAATATAATAGTAGTTCTATTGCTATTTATAGCTGTAGGCAGGAAACTTCCTTTCCCTCATTGACTTCTCCATAACCATCCAGCCCCCAGCCTTCCATCTCAACATCGAACTGTAGCCCCATTCTCTCACCGATCCCAAACCCTCATCCCTAATCCCTAACGCCCCCCCCCCAACCCCCTGTCAATTCAACAATATCCTTGTGCTCTGTTTCTTCCTGGTACCACCTCCCTCATCCTTCTCAGGTGCCTTACCCCCATTTCAATCCCCATCCCCTTTTACTTATGGTAGCAACCATGGGGCCAGCGCTTGCTCCGTGGACATCAAGCCTAGCAACATTGATCTGATGATGGTCCTGTAAACAGGCCGAAAGCAGTTATCATTTGTATAAATGATATTTTTTGTGATTTGTGACTGTTTCTATTTATATGTAAAAAGATAGGTTCATATTTATGTTTAATAAGAGGGACAATAGACAGACTTCAGTGTACTTAATGGTTCAACACTGAAGTTTTGTCTTCAACGCTGAGAGCATTGAATATTAGTGAACAAAGCTGAAGACCAAAATGTAACGTGCTTTCCACACGTATGTGGAATGTAAAATTATGAGAGATCGGTAAGATCCACCATGGTTTAATAACTGACTTAGAAAACTGCTGTGGCAGCAAAACAGAACTTCATTGCAAAATTCAGTGTTACAAAAACCTCATAGACAAGCAAAATTAGACTCCTTTATTCTTAAATTATTCATATGAAAGAAATAATTGTTGCAATCACACAAAAATGACCAATATGTTGATAGTGACAATTACTCTGTCTATATGGCGAGTCTTTCAAATAGAAATGGCATCACAACTACTAGCTCAATACGAAACTGTACTCAATGTGTACAAGATGTTTTATTTCATTCGTTCCCTTTCTTGCCTGTCTCTCCTGAAACAACTGCAATATAATTTATCTTCCTTCAAGTGCCACTGTCAACAGATTAACTACATCTACCTCAGCTCTGTTTTCTCTCTCCTCTCTTTCATACTTCTCTCCCTCTTATCATGTTTTAAAAGCTTAGTCATATTTAATTTTATCCATTTTTAATAAAGCTTAAACCTCTATTGTTTTTCTTTAGACATTTTGAAAAAATGTTATGTTGCTACAAATGGTAAACGACATTTGTGTACTATAGATCCCACTGCTCATTGTGTCATCTATATCTTTGTTTTCTTCCATTCTCTTGCTTCCCTCATTCCTCCTTAATGTACTCTTTGTCCTACCTCTTCTTTATTTGAGCTTAATTCATTTGTAATATTTGTGAGAAAAGACAAGTTTTTGCTTAATAACTCTTAAATAACTCTTGTGTAAACACAAAAAATTTGAAATATTTTTATTTTAATGTATATCACCAATTTAATTTTGTACCCCCATATGCTATAACCCGTATTCTTGATAACTTCTTTCTGCAGGTTGCCTGCTCCTCACCCTAGTGATGATGAGCAACAACAATTAAAATTATTTTTCGTTACTAGGAAGACTATTGCCTCCTTTATCACTGTTTCATAAACAACTTTCAAATATGATTTGGCTGATATGGAAGCTAATAAACATGTGTTCCCATGAGTTATGCATTAGCAATGGCTCTGTCTCCATTTAGATGATAGCTCAAAATTAGTTTTTCCAGCTACTATATCTGCACATGCTTCAATGTTATGGCGGTATTACATGATGATCCGCCATGAAAGGTATAGGTCTAGCGTGGCAGCCATCTAGCAGCAGATCACATGGAACTACAACTGAACCATGATTATTAGCAGACACTTTATCTGCGTGGCAGAATAGACACCATTTCTAAAGTGCCGTGAATCCGCGCATGCGTACTAGTCAGTGTTGTCGTGCGCATGCACAGAAGTGAGAACTGCAGTAAGCTTTCTGCTTGTTATTTGTCTTACTGTTGTGTCATTCATGGTTAGGTCTGACTTCAGACTTCCATGTTATGGATTTTGCCCACTTTCAGTTGGTACAATTTAATAAATGCAATAATTAAAAAAAAAAAAAAAAAAAATCTTATATTGCTTACTTCATACTTTAGAAATGAAATGGAACAGAGAGCTATTGTGTCTTAGTTCAGGCGTATGGAGAGGAAAGGTGTTTATATATAATCCACAAGATTCCTCTAACATAATAAATTATGTCAGCAATCATTTATTCCTCAGTGATATGCATCCAACTTTGCTGACAGCAGCTATTCAAAACAAGTCATGTCCTTCCTCACGAGCTTTCGAAATTCTTGCAGATATTCGGGACTCAATTCTTTTGTTATCTGTGAGTATATTCCCCTGCCTTCCTTCTTTTCAGCCAGTGTCGAATTCACGTCTGGCCTTTTGTTGTGTTGTGGTGCCCAAATCTGAAGATTTACTGTCACAGCTCCAAAAAAATGTCCTCTATGCGCATTATGTTGTATAAATGTAAATTTAGATAGACATATATTTTTGCAACTAAGTGTCATAATATAAAACTGCCGCGTGGCCTGAGGCTTCATGTCAGGATTTGCGCTCCCACCGAGCAGTTGAGTACATGTTGTCCTTGGTATAAGTTAGTTTAAGGCAGTGTTGAAGTTGAGGAACCAATGACCTAAGCAGTTTGGCCCTTAATTACACATACTTTGAACTTTAATATAAAGTCAAAGTGCTGAGTCTGTAATTCAAAGCATTACATGCTTACTACATAAGAGAAAAACAAATGTTTGATATTAAAAAATGACAACTTCATATTAAATCTTAACCTTGAGCTCATAGAAATAATTTGACTGAAATACGTTCCACGAAATAAGTTTCCTCTTGTGAGGAATGAATGAACAATTACAAGTGCTCAGTTTTATTTGTGTTTTGTGCATGTTATTGCTGCCTATTGTGCATGCGTGAATTCACACCAAGGAATATCCACCGCGCATCGTGTTAATAGGTCTATGTGAAGCAGTATGTAGTTCTGGATAATCACATTTGCGGTGTTGCTGCATAGGTGTACGCGTTAGGTGTATTGTGTAATACAGCCTTTACCAACCCTTCCCTCTTTCTTTTTTTCTTTTTTATTAGGTGTACTAAATCTTACCGGAATCTACACCAGTGGTGTATGTTGGTGGTGGAGGTGTGACAGGAGGCGGAGGCCGAGTGCAGTCATCTCCTGTAGGCTCCGCAGAGTCTGGTAAACGTCCAAACACTCTATTAATACTTCTCAGTAACGGGAATGCACCACGGCAGCAACGATTCTCAAAATCATCAAGATCCAGTGTAAAAGTCATGGCTCCTCCATATCCCATGTTCTTGATGTACTTAGCCTTTGATAAGTAAAAAATAATAATTGCAAATCAGTAAAGCTTTTATTATATGTCATTTAATAAATAATAATTATTATTGTGAAACATTTACAAACATGGTTAAATGCAATCTTCATGTTAATTCATTGAAAGGAAAAAAATAATTGTGAAGAAGTTTTATGAGGGAGATGTGATTATCTGTTATTGAACTGAAGACAAACTGTGAAACAGAAATTGACAAACATTATAAATTCTCCCATTTAACAATTTCTTAAAAATTTCTTTCAGAAAGAGAAATAGGAAATGCAAAGGATCTACTGTAAACATGAAAGTATCAACAGGTGGAAGGTGTTATTATCACATTATTTAACATACATGTGCTCAGCTTAGGTCAGTAATGTGCGAAAAAAGCTAATGGAGGCCTTCATACACTTCTAGACACCAAGAGGTTGAAATGACCAATACATTTATTGAATTTCTTTATCTACTTCAGTCAATAAAGAATTACATTACCTTTTCTTTCACTGATTTTGTATCTTCAAAACTGACCCACTGGTTGCCAGCATACGCAAATGGCCCAGTGGCTCCAAAACGATCACGCCCAATTTTCCAAAAGTTGTTCCGCACTAAAGAGTAAAATAATTAATCATAAATCAGTTAAAATATGAATAAAGGGATCATTAGGCTACTATCTTCTACATGCCACACAAAAGCTTAAAAAACACATCAGGAAAATTACTGCATTTGATGAAGCTACTTATTTCCTTAAAACTTTTATTTATTAAATAATATCTATCAGTAAATACATTCCTTGTTTCATGGGGTTTCTTAATTGGGAAAGAGAAGAGAAAGAACATTTTTACACAAATATAGTAATTTAATATTTTCTCTCCCCACCCCCCTCCCTCCCAGTTTTGTTTTTTCTTTATTCCCCCCCCCCTTTTCTTTTTTGTACCCTATGATCTCTACTTTTAGTGTGCTGAGTAAATTTTATCATTATATTCTCTAATGTTGATTTGATCAAGTGTAGAATATTGCTTGATTCATGTTAAACACCAGTCACTCAAGAATAAAAATAATTCACTACAGTCAACATAACAACTTGAGAGAATCAGCCACTGTATTATTTAAAAAAAAATTCTTCTTTACTGTCAGTCTCAGTTGCAACTGAGTTCACAGCTGAGACTGACAATAAATGAGAACTGATATAACAATAAATAATCACTGACTCTTGTGAAGTACAATGTCATTCTCACATTTTACTTTATACCTATATATTTTTTATTTATTTAATTTTATTTAAACTGGTATCTCACTTTGTTATGAAGATAGTAATTGAAACTCTATAACCCATCTTAAACCCATGCCAACACCTCCACTATTACATATTTCTGCTGGCTTTACATTACTTAAAAACTTAATGATAATCATTTGTAAATATATTTTAAGAAAAAGAAACAAACAATATAGATTAAGTTGACATATTTCTACTGATAAGATTTATGTTCTACATGAACTCCTACTATGAGTAATGCAATATATATACTCTGTATATGTGAGAGTGCAAAAAATATATCTACTTTTTACTAAAGTTATGTTATAATGTGACAACAGTAATAATAATTTTAGTCATCATGTGATATTTTTATGATATTGGAGAAGTCATGATCTTTGTTACATGGATTATGTAAAATCTGAAAATTTGCAGAAAAAGCCACTACTAACACAAATATTTTTCACCATCTGGAGGTATATCAGAAAAAAAGATAGTTGAGAAACAACAACCATTGATGAGGGATTAATTGTTACGAAGAAGTTAAGATATAGATTAGCTATGAAGAATTAGTCTTTGTACAGAACAGTTATGGAGCAAGATTTATGGTTGATGATCAGGATAAAAATATTGTAATTACAGAGACAATACAAATGAAAATTTATAAATGATTAAAAGATGGGGCTAGTAGTTCATAAAAAAAATTCTGATGCTTGTTAAATGCCTTTATACCAAATGCTTCCTGAAGTGCCTATGCAAAGAAGTAATTAATGGCAGAAAAGTCATACTGAAATGGCTTCTTTTTATAGCACAGAATAGACTCAATGTGACAGTAGACAGCACAGTAGGAAAATATGGAAAAAACATTGTAAATATGTGTGTCTAAGGAATTAAAAGCAACTAGTGTAGGATCAATATGCTTCTAGCATAAGATTATGCTTTCAAAATATGACAATGCTCTGACAAGTAAAATGTGAAAAAATGTGTCCCTGTAATTATATGACTGTTGTTGGGCCTGGTAGTCTTGGGGTAAAGCACTGACTGGAAACCAAAGGGTCGCAGGTTTGAAACCCAGTCAGACCTCGGATTTTTTCAGTCTGCATTTTAACCCATCCTTCACCTCTCAATGATGTGAGGAGTTGCCAGAAACAACACGTTTCAGATTCCATGTTAAGCTGTAGGTCCCCTTTCCCTGGTTGGATAACTGGGGTAGGCTAGGCACGCACAAGTCTCCGAAGTGGCTTCCAATTGAAAGACATACACCAGGCTAATGAGCCACACAAAATTATTATTATTATTATTATTGGACTGTTTGTAAGAAAAAGTATTTGTTGTTATCCTTGTATAGCATACATTTGTTGTAAAAAGAAAGATTTTTTGTTGTTGTGAAACTATCTGTGAGATTGAAATTGTGTACCAGATAAGGATCTAAATATAGCTTTTCATATGTTACTTGTTATTTTGACTTAAATTTGTTGTTCGGTTGTAACGTCTGGTGCTAGAGAGGAGGAGAAAGAGAGAGAGAAAGGGGGAGGAGGGAGAGGGAGAGTTAGATATAAAAATAACTAAAATTGTTTTAACAACAGTATACTGATTTATGTGATTTTTGGAAAAGTTATTGATAGGAAAATTTATATATTCAATTGTTCTGAGGTTCCATGTATTGTCCGCATGTTGCACATCCCCTTTCACCTATCTCTAATGATGAACAGACACACTGTGTGCAAAGATTTTGTGGTTGAGGATAATTCTAGAATGCTGTCATGGACATGTAAATTACTAAGTAGCCACTTGGCCTGAGCAAGAACTACTTAAAGTTTTACTAAGAAATGACAAGTGATTGTGGAGAGATAAAGGCATTTGAATAACCAAATCATTTTTTTAATTTTTTGAATGAGTGTTTTACCATTTAATTTTGACTTAAGCTATTGCTGCCACTGACCTCGATCACAAATTTCATAATATGCAAGCATTCCTGGCTGCATTGTGAACTCTCCTGCAAGTCCTGGTCCTGTGGCAGGTGAACCTATGTCATGGTTACTTGGGTTCTCAAGTGTATAACTCTGTCCATAAAATGGAATGCCAACTAGCAGTTTATCACGAGGTGCTCCTTTGCTGACTAGGTATTCCATTGTGTCATTCTGTTGAAATTAGAGAAATACAGTAAAATTATTTTAATATTTTACACATACCTAGATGTGGTGAGGGCAAATCCTAGAAGAGAAATTATAGTTAAACCTACAAACAATGGCGGGTCACCCATGTCTAGACAAAGATGGGAAAATCATATTTTCCCTATTCCAAGCAACAATTGAAGAATGCTTAAATGTGCTTTGCACTTGAAGAAATCTTATTCCTGCAAATAATGGCTTTTGCTTCCTTTAGTGAAATTTGTTATACACCCTCAGTTATGACAACTTGCAACAAATACAATAAAATCCACTAAACAGCTTGCCCCAATCAAGTTTAATTTTCACAATGCCCACAACAGTCACAATAAAGCGTTCAGACAGTACTGAACATTCATTTAGTTGTCAGAGAATGTGTGACATATGTGCAGACTATACATAAACTCTACCACCATTGTTCCTGGTTCCAACTATATTTGTTACATATTTTAAAGTATGAAAGTTATTATAACTGAATATTATTTATGTTTTAGTATGGTGATAATTTCTGTTATTTTACATTAAAAATATATTGCAGCACATTAGCTGTTGCAACCTTTTCAAGCTTGTTTAAACAACTGTATACTTGAAAAAAAAAAAAAAAAAAAAAAAAAAAAAAAAAAAAAAAAAAAAAAAAAAAAAAAAAAAAACCAGTAATACTAACTGTATTGTACATTGGGAAAATGTCACCACTGCGATGGTACAGTGGGCTAACGTGTCCTGTGCTCTTCTCCCAGCTGCCATGGTAATCATAAGTCATAACAGACATGAAATCTGTGTTGCGACCTAGTTCAGCCAAGTCATAAGCTTGATCTATCACTTCATGGTAACCAGAAATAGAAATTGCCAGTGCCAGTGGAGGATTTTGTTTCTTGAAAGCTTGGCGCAGTTCCTGAAAATACATTCACTCCTGTCAGTAACCAAAATTCATAATGTATAACCTACAACAATAATCTAAAATATTAGTTTATTGATTATTTACTACAATTTAAGTAAATTAACAGAGATTTGAAAAGAAGTGAAATTCAGTTGACAAAATAGCCTGAGAACTCTAAAAACACACTTGGAATACACAACCATAATATTTCTGAAGCATGAAAAATTAAAAAACACTACAATAAAATGTACACTGAAAAAGAGATTTAATTTTGGCAATGAGAAGTGGGCACAATTTAAAATTTTAATTATATTTTGCTTCTTAAATTCCTTGCGGGGAAGTTATTTTGAAACTGTAGATATCAAAGAAGATTACTTATATAAATCCAAAGAAAGTAAATCATTACTAACGTTATATGTTAAAGTGACTGCATCTTGGATTAACCATTTACTTTCCACAGATGAGAGACTGTCAGAATAAACATATTAGCTGTTCTGTATTTTAGATGTTAAAAGAACACAACCATACTCCATATATCCCACTTATCGACCATTAATTTTTTTCGAATCAACTTATAAACTCCTATGGATCAAATATAATTCAAAAATTCTTGATACATCATTTAACAAATAATAAACTAAATATATTATACGAATATTATAGAGGAAAAACTCCTAGCATAGTTCATTTTCATGAAGATGGAGGAACTTCTCCAAAACTTGTTTGGGTACTTGAAATAAGAGCAATGTGTTTTTTCAAAGCAGAACTACATTTCCATACTATGTATTAGGAAGTAAGCATGAAAAAGAAGTGCTTAAATCTTAAAATGATTATATGGTTCAAACAGGTCACAAACAATCACCTTTTTCCATGTACCACCATTACAGTAATAGAGAAAAACAGTGTTATAAATAGTTATCCTTCTTATAAATGATGCTCAACAAGATTTGTTGTAAGCCACAGTAACAGAGGAGTTTTAAACTAAATAGCAGCTAATAATTTTCTAGTTTTCAGAAAGATGCAATCAGATAACTGAACACTTGAAACAGTATTTGATTCTGATACATAATAAAACGTGATAATTTAATAAAATATAGGTATGCATATTATTTATTTTACATACTTGTACGAGTTTTGTGAAATTTGGTTTATCTGAAGTAGGTCCACGTCCACAATTGGACTGCCAACAGCGAGGATAATCCCAGTCAAGATGAAGACCACCAAACCGATGCCTCTGAAGGAATTCCACTGTTTTAGACACAAAACGTCGGCGTGCTGAACCTTCACTCACGAGTCTGCTGTACTTGTCTCCAGCAGAATCAGTCCATCCTCCAAGGCCTATCATTACCGTCACATCAGATGAGTGCTGTTGATGATGGCCTGACTTCTTTGGTAATTCAGTGAGTCGCTCATAGAAATCTATAATGGAAAAATACAAAGTGACTTCTCAGAGATAATTTTTTTAATAACATAAGTATTTCTTGTTATAAATTAAGATTGAAGTGTAGTTCTCTACTCCAACCTTTACAAAATAATAATTAGAAATAGAAAAATTAATACAATTTTTCCTCCTTTTTTGCTGAATTATTTAAGAGAAAGAACTTTAGAAATTGAGTAGGTTATTAATGTGTTTGGTCTATGTCTGACCCTTGTGCAAGCAGTTATTTATCTTGGCATTGATTAAGAGAGTTTTTGCATTTTCTCCTGAGGGATTTTGTGGAAAACCCTATCCAAGTGGAATATTAGGTCATCAAAATCATGACCTGGTTGGACGATCCTGTGCATAATTCTCCAAACATTCTCAGTTGGGGAAAGATCAAATGCTAATGTAGCGTTTGAAAAACACAAAAACAGTAGAAACTGTGTGCAGATGAGTATCATATTGCTTAAATTGATACCGAGAATAGCCGTGAAGGGCACCAAAACTGGTCCATCACTGTGAATTGTTGAGTTGTATGGTGGGTGACAGGTTACTGTCCCCCTACCATCTGGGGTACGTCCAGACATGTCTGTGAGCACCCTATTGTGGACACTAAAGCAGCAGTTGCACTATCAATTATAATAGTAAATACAGTAAAACCTCGTTTTTACGTTCCCGGTTTTTACATTTTCCTGCCATATACACCGTTTTTTTGTCGGTCCCGTCAAATTTCCTATGTTCACAATGTTTATTTGCCCTCGTTTTTGCGTTAACATATTTACACTTTTCCTGCGTTTTACACTTTTTGAAAGCATGTTTGTGAAGAAAAACTGACGTAATCTACATAAATTGACGCTAGCATGGCTTTCCCTTAAAGTATAGTGCTTAAAAATTATTTGCAGTCATGTTTCTTGACACTTTGCATTTATTCAAACATATATTTCGCGTTTTGTTGTTGGAAGTATGCGGCTAGTTGACTTACAACGTGCCGATTTGTGGCGATGTACTTTCTCTTTCCACCAGCTTCTTTGCCAGAGCGCCTGGCATGTACTCAAATAATCAGAACTAGTTGCTTTGTTGATGTGAGAAAAAGAGTTGCATTGTTTTTGTGATACATATTTTTGACTAATAAAGAACGTTATCTGTCAAAGTGGGTATCATAATACCCACAACCTCAAAAAAGTGATAATAGTGTGAGATGCCGATCCTATGCAAACGACACAAAAATACTTGTGCGTATGTTTGCACTCAAGAACGCGAGTAAATTCTCTAATATTGTTGTGTGAAACATCGAAAAATACAAAAAGAGCGGAACTTCAGGAGTTTTATTACTTAAATAATTAATGCCGGTAAAAGGCAGTAATTTTGAAGATGTGTTATATAGCCCAGCAGTGGCATCCTCAATTATAATGAATGAAATTACGTCAAAAATTTCTACTTCCCATAAAATTACCAGTTCTGCCAGACACTTAAAATAGTAAAAATTTGGATAACCTTTATTGTATAATAAACTTCCTGGCGAGTATTTAGATGCCTATTATGTACATATATCACAAATAAACTATCAAAATGCAAGGCTGATCCAGTAAGCATATTTTACCATTTAAAACATTATTTCCTGCAATTTACATTTTCCTGCATTTTACACCATTTTACTGAAGTCCCTTGAAAAGCGTAAAAATGAGGTTCTACTGTACATGGCTCTGAGTGCCTCTCTGAAAAATTGCTTCATCCTCACATTCTATCATCTCTCTAGATTGACTGCTCCCATCTTGATGTTAAGTTAGATCATGGGTCACCCATTCATGTCAGCAGTAGAATAAAGGCACCACTGCTATTCAAGTGTTGTTGGATTCACCAATTTCTCAAACCAGTATCTTTGAGCCCAACTACACATCCTCTCAAATATAGCCATCTGTGTATATTATTCATGCACCTGTCTGCAGGCATAGATCATCTCCAACTGAAAACACAGAATGAAATTTGCAAAAGACTACATGCCATGGTATTGACATGTCCTCTGTTTACTATCCTTCCTAGCTGGTGACATTGAGCTACAGTGTCACTCATTTGTCCATCAGCTGCCATGATTTAATGTTTATGTTACAGAGTAAGCAAAGGAAAAAAATTAGTATAGACATAGAAAAAATATTAAAACAAGTAATCTTATCCAGATAAATCCTTTATACTTCTACTACTGGTAGATCACCAGATACAGACAAGAGGTAAAAAATAAAACCAACCCAGAAAAAATATCAGATGTCCTAAGACAGGCCACTCAGTTTAAATCATGTGCACCCTGGATGGATGACCTAAGTTGTATTCCCAATAATTAATGTGCATGAAATATTATCTGATAGTGTTTTACTTTATCCTTACAGTGTACATATATATATATATATATATACATAATAAAACTATGTGGGACTGTTAATTAATTTATACACTGAGGTACAAAGAATTTACAATGAATGAGAATCTTTACGGTAAAGTGGTATGTGGCAAGGATTACTATTGAAGAAAGGTAAGTCCAGCTTGGATTGTCAATAATATGAGAATAAGTAGTGTCTCACTCTAAAGAGCTGCAGATAGACACGTAGAAAAGACAATCACATTCACACAGATTAAAGTTTTGGACACAGCCTTTATCAGAAAAAGAGCAGATATACAGCCACACAGTCACTCAGGTACAACACATGTACTCATGACTACCAACTTTTGCTGCCACAGTCCAATTTGTACCTTGACAGTCAATGAGGAGGTTAGTGGAAGCTGAAGTGTGTAGGTATGTCAATGGTGGGGATGGAATGTTCTGAGCAGACATATGTAGTGTAATGGCAGAGGTAACTTCTGGGAAAGTGAGAGGCAACTTGTAATTCAGTAAAGGGAGGGGTCAGCGCAGCAACAAGGGAAGGTGCAGAGGGGAAAAATAAATACATAAAAGAAATAAAGAAATAAAATAAAAAAAAGCACACAGTTAGGAGGGAGACATGAATTGGGAGGAGGTGTAGGATAGGGAGGGAGACCTCTTAGGCATGGTATAAAGGACCGTTTATGTGTTGTATGGATAACTCGCATCTGTACAGTTTAGAGGAGCTGCAGGTTGGGGAGGGGGGGGGGAGATCTAAATAGTATGGGTTGTAAAGCAGTGATTTAAATCAAACTTGTTATCATCAGCTGTGCTACAAGGTAGCACAGCTGGTTTCGCCCACAGTTTGACAGTGGCCATTCATTCTGACACACAGCTGGATTGTAGTCTTACTAATGTCAAAAGCTGTGAAATGATTGCAACACAGTTGGTAAATCAGGTGACGGTTTCCTTGGTGGCCTGGCCTCTGATGGGGTAGGATCAGCCTGTTACAGGTCTGAAATTGTAAATACTGGAAGGGTGGATTGGGCATGTCTTACATGGGGTTATTCACAGGTATCATATCCCTGTGGAGTGAGATTAGTTGTGGCACTGGGATGGATTAGAATATTGTGGAGGTGACGTGAGCAATGAAATACCTCCTTAAGAGAGTTTGGAAGTGACTTGGATAGGATGTCTCTTGTTTCAGGGCACTGTGACAGATATCATTCCAGTCTGGACTGATATTGGGAAACAGGGAGGGACACTCCTTTGTGGCTGCTTATAGGTGATGGAGGAATGGTTGCTGGTGTGTGGGGATATGGCATGGGAAATCTGTCTGGGGGGAGGGGTAATACTGGATGAGGGAGTTGTCATCACTTCAATTACATGTGCATGGACAGGGTTGGTGGGCAAGGCTGTACGGAAGGAAGTTTTTGATATAGAATTGATGACAGCTGTCAAATTGCAGGTACTGTTGGTAATTGGTGGGTGTAGAATGAACAGAGGTGTGGATGGAGCCATCAGTGAAGTGGAGGTATGTATCAAGGAAGGTGGCATGCTGGGCTGAGGACCAACTTAAGTGGATGGGATAGAAGGGGTCGAGGTTGTGAAGAAACAAGGATAGAGTGTCCTGACCCACACTCCAAATCATGAAAATCTCATCAATGAA
This sequence comes from Locusta migratoria, assembly GCA_026315105.1. Lineage (NCBI taxonomy): Eukaryota > Metazoa > Arthropoda > Insecta > Orthoptera > Acrididae > Locusta > Locusta migratoria. The sequence continues at coordinate 570,217,567 of CM048746.1, forward strand.
CCTGGACCAGACCAGGTATTTTGGGAGGTAGGAAGGTTTTTTCTAGATGACTCATAAATAGTTTAGCTTAGGAGTGTCCCATATAGGTGCCCACGGCTCTGCTATGACTGTTATATACTTTGCCTTTAAAGAAAAAGTAGTTGTTAAGATGTAATTGTTAGGCTTAAAATCGAAGGACATTGGTAGTGTGTTCCGGAGCAGCAGGACCATGGGACTGAGGGATATTAGTGTATAGGGAAGTGTGTGTGTGTGTGTGTGTGTGTGTGTGTGTGTGTGTGTGTGTGTGTGTGGGCACACGTATCCAGAAATAAATAAATATGCAACACTGTCAGATATTTATTTTATGGATTATTTATTTGGTATCTGTTCTTTTCGGACATGTCTGAACGAACAGACACCATTTGTTGACATTAACGACCCCAATTTTATGAATTTGAAATACTTAAACATTTCGACTGTTTCAGAGTCAAAATGTTGAAGTTTTTAGAATTTGTATTTACTTTAGGAATTCTTGATACAACCAAGCTGTAGTTTCCAATGTATATATACTAAAAAAAGAAAACATTTCACAGTTATCATCTCCGCATTATAGATTCTCTAAAAAATAAAAACAGGAAAGTGACAAAAGTATATCCCTACATAATGAAGGTTAAAGATCTTTTTATACTCACTGTTTTCCTTGTCTGCACGCTCATCAAAGTATTTCATTGTGAGCGTGTTGGGATCTAATGATGCATAAGCATATACAATATGGGTACATAATGTAGGGTCAATGTGCTCTGGAACAAATTTTCCTCCTTCTTTGCGATACCATGCCCAGCTGGCATAATAGCAGACAACTTTGTAATGATCCTCTGTAACAGAAAATGCATTTATATATTAGATCTTTCAGAATTAACTCAAAGGCTTGATGCTGACACTGCATTTTTTGCAGAGATGGAAAAGATGTTGAAAACTAAGCTGAACAAAATATATAGTTAAATTAAAGAAACTCCTCTCCAGTTGCTTAATTTGAACTTCATTAAGTTCATATGACTGATTTCATTCTTTATATTAGGCCATTCTCAAGTGTGTTTGGAAGTTCTGCTCTAGAAGAGCAAATCCAATTATCACTTGACTTAAGCTGGTTCTTCTACAACATAACTTTGAGACACACTTGAGAATATAAAGGCTGAATCAGTCATGTGAAATAAGTAAATATAACTGAGCCACAGTTGTGGAACAGTACCATCCAGATATGGTGAAACTAATAAACTGGTTAGCATCTTAAACGTATACTTAGTTAAGGCACTATGTGGTTATAATTGAAGTACAGTTGCTCACAGAGCTCTGGTCAGTGTGGGCTGGAATTATCACATGGCAGCAAACCTTGATAGATATTGTAAGGCATCAATGCAGAACTGATTTACAATAGGGAAAAAATGTACTCCACTTTAGCCATCAGATGCAAATCTGTTGTTATTAATGCAAGACAGACATACTGGTATGTATATATAGTAAATTAGGAATGGAACACGGACAAAAAAAGATCAAATAAATGAGAATGGCAAAACTCTAATTGTATTACTAACTGCCCTTACACAATTTGTTCAATATGAACACCAGAGATGTTGCCGACAACCTGCATCCATAAAGAACAGATGCTTCAGTAGTTCCAGTGGAACCTGAGGAATGGGTTCTGTATTATACCGGTGTTAATATTAGGTATGCCAGAAATTCCTTTTTCCCCAATTCTCTTCAGTACCTCCTCATTAGTTACATGATCCACCCAGCTAATCTTCAGTATTCTTTTGTAGCACCACATTTCAAAAGTGTCTACCCTCTTCCTGCCTGAACTATTTATCGTCCACATTTCACTGTTGTACAAGGCAACACTCTCCACAAATGCCTTCAGAAAATACTTCCTTATGCTTAAATTAATATTCGGTGTTAGCAAATTTCTCTTTTTCAAAAACACTTTTCTTCCCATTGCCATTCTGCATTTTATATCATCTGTACTGCGACCATCATGTATTATTTTACTGCCCAAGTAACAAAACTCATGTACCACCTTTATTGTTTCATTACCTAATCAAATTCCTTAAGCATCGCCTGATTTTCTTAAACAACACTCTGTTACCTTTGTTTTACTATATTTAATGTTCAACTTATATACTCCTCTCAATACGCTGTCCATTCCATTCGACTGCTCTTCCAGGTCCTTTGCTTTCTGACAGAATTATGATGTCATCAGCAAAACACAATGTTTTTATTTCTTTGCCTTGAACTTTAATTCCTTCTCCAAATTTCTCCTTGCTTTCCTTTATAGCTTGCTCAATGTACAAATTGAATAACATTGGAGAAAGGCTACAACTCTGTCTTCCTCCCTTCCCAACCACTGCATGCCCTTCAACTGCTGTCTGGTTTTTGTAAAAGTTGTAAATAACATTTTGTGCCCTATATTTTACACCTGCTTACTTTAGAATTTGAAAGAGTGTATTCCAATCAACACTGTCAAAAGATTTCACCAAATCTACAAAAGCTAGAAATGTAGGTTTGCCTTTCCTTAATCAATCTTCAAAGATAATCTGTAAAGTAAGGATTGCCTCCCGTGTTAATGCGTTTCTCCTGAATCCAAACTGATCTTCCCTGAGGTCAGCTTCTACCAGCTATTCCATCCTTCTGTAAATAATTCATGTTAAAATTTTGCAACCATGATGTATTAAACTGATAGTTTTGTAATTTCCACATCTGTCTGTGCCTACTCTCTTCGGAATGAGGATTATTACATTTTCCCTAAAGCCTGAGGATATTTCCCCCGTGTCATACATCTTACACAACAGCTGAATTATTTTTGTCATGGCTGGCTCTCCCAGAGACTTCAGTAGTTCTGAGGGAATGTCGCCCACTCCAGGGGCCCTGTTGTGACTTAGGTCTTTTTGTGCTCTATCAAATTCTTCTCTCAATATAGTATCTCTTATTTCACCTTCATCTACTTCCTCTTCCCTTCCTAAAATATCGTCTCCAAGTTTATTTCCTTTGTAGAATCCCTGTACATACTCTTTCCACCTTTCAGCTTTCTCTTCTTTGCTGAGAACTGGTTTTCCATCCAAGTTCATTATATTCATACAGCTGCTATTATTAATATGAATGGATTATTTAGTGCATCAGTAATCTAATTAATGAAAATACTGCATGTAGTATGTTACACAAAAATGTATTTGCCATTCTATAAATATATTTTCTCTATCCATAATGTAAATATTTCCTGTAACACTTTGATTTACAGACTAGATACTATGAACATGAATAAACAGACTGGAACATTAGTCTGTATTTGCAGATGATGTGTAAAGTAGAAGATAACTACATGAGAAGTGTCTGTTCAAGAAACATTTAATGCACAGTATGACTAAGAAATCAGGATGAAGCTGTTCGTGAAAAATCCACATTACCTCCAACAAGATTCCTTGTTTGGCTGCTTGGAATGTTCTCCTGAGAATTCTTTGGTGTACAACTGCCATATTCACAAATGCCCTTTTGCAAATTGAAATACTGGCCAAGCATGCAAGAATAATGCTGTGCCACTCCTTTGTGGCACATGTAATATTTCCTACAGTCTTCTGGATCTTCCATAAGTCCTTCTTCACTACAGGCTACCTCTGACTGATTCTCTGGTTCTGTAAGACACAAAGTACATGATGTCATCACAATAATTACATTGCAGGGTGCATTACGTAGGGGCACAGTAAAACAGAAATAAAAGAAAGACAATATACTTTGACATGCACCTAATTATTAAATTTACTTTAACTAATATATGAGGGGTGTTCAAGTGAAAAGGTAAAAAAGTCTTAAAAACCAAACCAGTTGAAATTTGAATATTCCTCTTTGGGATAATTTAGTGCAAAATCTAGGGACGCAATCTTTCCCCCATAAAAAATTTAAACCTGTGCCCTTAGCAGGCAAGATGATGCTCACCACCATTTTCATTGTATGAGGTCTGATACTCATTGGATTCCTCGAGCATGTAAAAACCATTAACAGTGATTCATATTGTGAGGCACTCCATATCCTATGCAAGTCAATCAAGAGCAAATGGCCTGAGTTATTCTGCTCAATGATGGTATGTGGTCTCAAGGGTTACACAAAGTGTACTGGCCAAGTTCAAGTGTGTGCAGCTTGAACATCCACCCTACAGCCTGGACATGTTGCCTATGACTTTCAGCTGTTTTGTCCATTAAAACAAAATCTCAAAGGGAAGTGTTTCAACTTAAATGATGAAGAACACAGTAGAGAACTGTCTCTCATCACAGCCACAGTAATTCTGTGAACAGAGAATCCTTTGGCTCATTAAACATTGGGATAGTTGTGCTCAGGCCTCTGGTGATTACTTTTGAGTAGAAACTTCTATTATACCCACAGTGTTATTTTGTACATTTTCATTTCAATACCCCTCGTATTATACCTAAATTGCTTTTAAAGAAAACTGAAGATGCTTTGTACAATATTCTCCGGTCCAAAAATTATCTAGGCATCAACTTCTGGTAACCCATTGACCCCACACATCCCCCATCCAATGGCAGTTACCATCCTTTTTATGCTACAATTCATTAACCACTGTCTACACTATATCTCCCCCCCCTCCTTCTTTACTCCATCCCATTTGCCACCCCACCCCCCCCCCCCACCCCCACCACCACCACCAACAAAAAAACCTAAACTGCATCTTCCTTCAACCACTAGTACCCACACTTTGTACAACATATCAATCCCCTCAGTTACATCTTTCGCTTCAACCCCCACCCCATTCCCATCCCCCCTCTAAGTCGTACTTACTGCCATGTGACACTTCGAATGCAGCAGCCAGAGGTTATGGTTGTGTATTGAGGAGCTGGGCCTTAGATTGTGTGAATGAGTGTGTGTTCTATACAGATGAAGGCTGTGGCCAAAAGCTATATGTTGTGAGTGATTCATTGACTTGTTTACATGCCTTTTTGTTTCTCAATTATTGTCTTTGTGGTGAGTGTCAAGATATCCTCATTTTATTGTTTTTTGAAAATATGTACAACATAATTCAACAATATAGTTGCAAAAACATAATGACAAACTGTGACAGGCACATACAACATTTAAGCTATCGACCATGGCCTTCTTCAGAATAAAAACATTCATGCATGCACACAGGCACACTTCACAGTCACACAATGGTCATCTCCAGATCCCAGAGATGACAGTTGTGTGACTGAAGTGTGCCTGTGTGATTATGTGAAAGTTCTTTATTCTGAAGAAGATTATGGCCGATAGCTTACATGTTGCATGTGTGTGCCTTTTTTAGTTGTGTGTTGCAGTTTGTCATTGCGTCTTTGCGGTGAATTGTAAACTGTCCTTATTACATTGTTGAATTCCAACCTAGAGTGTACAATAAAATTTTCAGACTTGTTAATTGTTTTGGTTTGGTTTGTGGTTGTAAGGGGCAAAACTAAATGGTCATTAGTCCCAGACTTGTTAATTTCAAAGTATAAGAAGGTAATATTTCATTTTCTGTGAACCAGACTACTTGTTCTTCATATGAAGCAAGTCTAGGTGCTACATAACATAGCTAAGATGTTGGGTCACATTGTCTCGGGATAAAGCACTTGGTTGGAAACCAAAGTGTCATGGGTTCAAAACTCTTTTTCTGGTCTGAGTTTTAACACAGCCTTCATCTCTCAATTATGTGGGGAATCGCCAGAGACAACTGATGGTTCAGATTCCACATTAAAATGTAGGTGCTCTTTCCCCAGTTGGATAACACCAAAGTGGTGTCCATTTGATAGACTTTTAATGGGTCACTGAACCACATGAAATTCTTATTATCATTAAGAGAGATAAGAAACAAAACTGAATGTAGAAGATTTAAAGTGTAGATACTACAAAGTTGTGGTGTATACATACCTATATAAGCCATATCTTCATAAATTCTAAACTTCAGTACTGTTACTTAATGAATTCAGAAGACACCTCTAAGATGTTACAAAATTGTATTATTTTAGGGGTTGTATGATACTAGATAAGTAATATTATTCCTAACAAAATCAACTGTTTAAATCATTATAATGAACTACATATTTTTAATTACTTTTGTGCCATTATACTTCAAAATTAACCAATTTTGTTGAGAAAATAAGGTTAGTACTTACCTACAGGGAACAAATTTTTGATAACTGCTAACAGAAATACATAGGAAAGGTATAATTGCTCTCCTTACTTTAATGAAAACAAGTTTTTCTTTAGGAAGATCGGGGTGAAGTTTGATATCTCAACATTCAGGCTAAGAGGGATTGACCGTGTATGAGAAAGAAAGAAGTCAAAGATTTCTCAGAAGTTAGGTTTTTTGTTATCACTCTTATGTATTACCTCTTTTATGTGTGTCGATACCATAGCTGTTAAAGGTAAGTACCAACAGGTCCATCTGATTCTTTGTGAGTTTAAGAATTTTCTGAATGAAATTTCTGTTTTGTACAGTACCACACACACATATATAAATGTGCTTACCAACACGCTGTGAAGAGTTATCCATGGGGCAGTTAGCTATCTGTGGCCAATCACACAGTTGAGTTCGAGCATCATAATGTAAGCCTTCTGGGCAGATATAAGTATGCTTCATGCCCCATTCACAGCGATGATATACATTACAATTAGTTGAGTCTCGCACATAACCACGGCCAGAGCAATTGTACTGGTTACTGTCAACACTCACTGGAACTCCGGCAACAGGTGGAGTGATGAGCACAGGTTCCGTGGATGTTTGCTGTTGTTCACTCTGTTGTGATGGGCCTGTCATTAGAAATGTGTTGCAATGAAAAGAAAACAAAACTGAAAATTGTGAACAGAACATAAATAATTGTACTGGAGAATTCATTCATTCAATAAAATATAAATCAAGGAGAAAATAAGCACATTTGAATGAAGAAGCAATTACTAGTACAAAGAGATGAGGAGGATAGGGACATAATGAGAAAATATGGAATATTGATATACATGACCAGAGACAATTCCTATTTTTATGAATTAGAATACTGGCAGATGTAACACAGGGTGACACAACAGGTAAGGGTCCAAAATGGCATAAAAGGTCCAACAATTATTGTAGATAGTCATTTCAAATAACAATTTTGCCCAAATCCCACACAACTTTCAATGCAGACTTGATCACGGATTAACTGTCCATGCATAATGCCAGTGACCGACAAACTGTGTACTAGGAGAAGCTTGGCCAGGCAGCAGAAGTGGCTGGCAACTCAGCAGTGATTGATTTGAACAATTACTTCATGACCAATGGCATTTTGATGGTTTCTTACACTTCCCAATGCCATTATCTTTAAAATTTACAGGTTGAAACTGTCAAGACAAAAGAGTCTGGTTTCTTACAACTTCGTTGCCTTTTTTTCACTAGTTTGTGTGATCTATTTGTCTCTAACAGCTTTTTTAGTCTCCTCCCACCCATAAATACTGTTATTGTCCATAGTTATTTCTGTAATGCACTTTTATTTCTACTATTATTCTACAATTACCACTGCATTTATGAGAAAATATGGAATACACATATACATGAACAGTGACAATTCCTACAGTTGGGAATTAGAATACTGATAGATGTAGCACAGGGTGACAAAATTGGCAAGGATTCAGAATGGCATACAAGGTCCAACAGTTTTAGTATGTAGTTATTTCATATACCAATTTTGCTCCAACCCTCCACAACTTTCAATGCAATATGTGGTTCTCACTCTCTCTTTCAGGGCTCTGAAGCTACTTCTACACTGTCCCACCTCCATTTCTTACATCACTGTCTTTCCACGCACAAAATGACACAATCTTCAATTGCACCCACAGAGAAACATCAGTTTTAAGTCATGTCTATGCTCCACTTACAGCCCTTCCCTTCCACATCCCCTGCTGCCAACAAACAAGTTGAGACATTAGTGGGTGAAGGGAGAGAGTGAGAAAGAAGAAGCAGTGAGAGGGGAGTGTGCCAGTACATGATCATGTATTTGATAGGAAATGTAAGTTCAGCTTCAATAAACACCATTGTTTTTGTATGGTTATTGACTGCTTAAGACCACACTTTTACTCAGAGTGGTTGCCTTTCTTGAAATTATCTTAATGATGCACAAGATAGGGAAGACCACTGTACCTACAGACTCCTTATACCTAAGCCCACAAACACAATTTGGAAAATAATTAAGGAATATTTAGTTTCCTGGTTCTCGTTTAGTTGGTAGCTGTACCAGCAATGGGCCACATAGCAATTGGAGGGAACTAGGCAGGCAGTTAAGGGGTGGAGGTATCTTCATGTTTTCATGCTGCTAAAGTAAAATTTCTGGTCTTTAGTTTAAGGGAAAGCAGGAACCTGGGAGTTATATTGAAAAATGCTCTGCATGGACTGTTTTCACAAAAGATGAGGAACTTCCAACTTTAACAGTATCTTTGGCAGTGTAGCAAAATTCCGTATGGTCTGTCACATGAAGAAGTCAGGAAACTTCCTTTTGATTTTGTCAAATTAAATGGAAACGGTTCTGAATTTCAGCAGGTTAAGATAATTTTTTAACATTAAAGTGACTGGTTTTATCACACTTTGGCCAAAATTAAAGTTTGTTCAAAAAGTAACTATGTTAAATTTTATAAAATAGAATTCCCTAACTGTACATTATTATAGAAAGTAATAGTTGAGTAGTGACTCTAGGTTCAAGGTTGTGGCCCTAGGTACAAATATACGTACACTAGTCTCTATTGTGATCAATATACAGTTGAAGCAAGCCGAGGTGTAGACTTATTTTACACAAGTTTTGTTTGTCATGGATAATAGTTGTTAAGTCAGTATAATTAAAGATTCTCACCCAAGAGACCATTCTTCACCACTGAGAGAAGTGGCCATTTTTGTCCATATTCTCCATCAAAATCATCTAAATCAAGTGCCCATACCATGGCACCACCAAGAAGATTTTTCTTGATATACATGATCTGAAAATAAAATGTATATTTCATAGGTGAGGTGTGGCATCACATGACACAGTAATTTTTGCAAAGTAAGAACATTTTCATATATTTTACTAACAAAATCCGTGTAAAAAAATTTACCTTGAAAAATATTGCAGAAAAGTTTCATTAAATGAAAATTATAAATTGCATGTGTGTGTGCTATTTTATTGTGTATCTGTTATAATATGGCATTCCTTGCTGCTGGAAAAATTTGATGCTTGAAAAATTATACTTAAAAAGATACTGAATTATTAACTGTTACAAATAAAGAAACAATCTATCTTATGTTTAAATGATGACCTGACTGATCACTGTACAAAAATTTATTTCAAATATCTGGCTTGCCTTAGGAAAATTTCTCTGCTCAACAACAAGCAATAACAGGAACAAAATCCAAACTGTGGAAAATTGTGATTTCAGTTAGGAAGAAATTCAGATGTGGTAGATATGAAACAATAGTACAGAGCAAACCAAGCCTACCCTTCCACACTTCTATGTCTATCTTGAATGGGTGCCTTCATATTTTTGATTCCCAGTAACACAAAATGACACTTAAGTTATCAGGTGACACTTTTGCTTATGGTATCTATGGAGTGGCTGGCCAGTAATTGTGCATCTCAATGAAGAATTTCTGTCAGATTAACGAAATCTATAAATGAAAGACAACCACTCACAGATGACTGATGTGTGGAGCATAAACACACAACAGAAAACAGTATTTGTACTAGCTTTTAAGCTATCTTCAATCTGAGCTCTGTTTCTAATGGGAGTTTGTTCAAATGTTTGTATAGTCTATGGGACTTAACAATGGGGTCATCAGTCCCTAAACTTAAAACTACTTATGAACTACTTACGAACTAGGATGGCACAAATATCCATGCCCGAGGGGGGATTCAAACCCCCGACCATAGTGGCCGTGCAGACCGTGACTGGAGCGCCTTAGTCCCCTCGGTCACCGCGGCCGGCTCTAATGGGAGTAAACACATTCACACTCACAACCACACAGACAACTAAACAAAGTTGCTCATGGCCATGGAAAGACTGCCTTACGCCTATGCTCCACTTATTAGTCATCTATACAAGAGTTGTTCCCTGTCTTATTTTTCATATTATTCCATCCAGGAATTTCCTTCGAAAAGTAAATTTGCACACTTGAAGAATTATGACGTAGAAGATTAATAATCTCTCTTTTCTTTTCTTTTCTTGTTTCAAAGCCTTAAGAGTTTTTACATTAAAAATACAGATGCATTACTTTTCAACACTCAGAAGTACTCTTGTGTAAACAGTAATACTGATTGTATGACTGAATTATATGGAATAGTAGATGATAATGTTCAAATGTCAGTACTTTTTCTTATTTCAAGAATGAAAGCAGTTCATACACCAAGACAGACGCATTTACATGATTCTGGTTTTGGTTTTCAATGCATGAGGTAAACAAACTTAATACTGTCTATTATTATTTTGTTGTTGTTGCAATTATAACTGTTTTCAACATTATTTTCAGTCTGGAATTAAATTGTTCTGTTATATATTATTTTTGTAATGTCTGGTTATATTATGATGTATTCCTTGAAACTGAATCATTGGGACAGGTGTCCAACTGAACAATAATAAAACAAAAATTGTCAACTTTCAGCATTACACACAAAAATGATATAATACTGAACTACATGAGTTTTTTGATGGACAAAAATATGAAATAAATTACTCATTAAAAATAGAAATATCTTAAAAGATTCAACAATATTTTGGAAAGAATAGGTTGCTACAGACTTCTCTGTGGTGAGTAGCAACCTATCCTTTCCAAAATATTATTACTCATTAAAATGTAATATTTCACATTTACCTTAGTGGCTACACTACGTTGGTCCTCATAGCCAATCCACTGATTGCCTTTTACCATGTAGGGGCTGCCTACATCATCAGTTGCCTTCTTCCAGTGGCCTTCCTCAAGCAACTGCAATATTTCAAAGTATGCCAAGAAACCTTTTTCCTGAGTGTAGGGTCCTTCTTTTCCCAGCCCCTTCACAGGGGCTCCTGGAGAATTTTTAGCTTCATCTTTCAGGGTGAATGAATGTCCATGGAATGGAATACCAACAACCAGCTGATCACGCCGGGCACCCTTTCTAAGCCAGTACCGAACTGCATAATCCTGTAGACACAATATTAATATATAAAACTTGAATAAAGAACACAATGAGAAATTAAAAACTAGCTGCAAATATTTCATAGAGTTGCAGATATAGCTGAAATTATTTAGTTGGTAGGGTATTATAAGCATGAACTGAGAACCAAATACAATGATCATCATTTAAGTACAATATGCTACTGAAGGTGGAATTGATCTGAATTGTTGCTGCAGTACACGATTCCACTTCTCATAACGATATCTAAAATAATTGGATCTAGTTTTATTGTGATATTTACAATTAGAATCCTTTGGATTGAAGCCAAGGGAAGGGTCGTAGTCATAAGCTCCATCACTTTAGTGACAGGCTTGCCTGTAGATATCTGGTCATGCAATTAGAAAGTAGAATTCTATGACTCCTCTTGAGAGGTTAGGAATGCACTACACAAAGGAAATGGCTAATTGGGTAACAGAGTACAGGTTGAGTTGATATATGGGAAATGGCTAATTGGGTAACAGAGTACAGGTTGAGTTGATATGTTTGCTTTTAGGGTTACTGAAATTTGAGGACATCTGATCAACACTTGTCAGTTTTCCCCTAACAAGGCTCACAATGACTTCACTGCCATTCCTCAGATAAACCATTGTATGATGGCACTTCCAAAATCATGAGCATTAATTTTCTGAAAGACCAAATTGCAGACTTTTATTGCCAATGTCTCCACTAAGTCAGCACACTAGGTAAATTTTGTTCAATTTAAACATGAACACATAGAGAAGGACTAACATCATCATGAAATTTCACATGGTAACAGTTCAGTGGTTTTGGAACACCACTTATACTACAAGTAAAATTTAGTTCTGACTACACAAAATATTTTACACTGATTGAATCACTTACATACCGCCAGATGTTTTTATTAAAAAAATAATAATAAAAAACAGGATAAAATGAACCTTCCATGATTGGAAGAGGGAAAAATGAAACTTTATGGGTTGAGAGGGTATATGGGTCGAGAAGATATATGATGTTATTTCACTATGAGCCCACTTATCACAATGACTTTGCAACCCTTTTAGTTTGGATGTCCGATTTATGCACTGATTCAGTTGGAAATGGTGTTACAAAGCTGTTGTATCCTCTCCTGGCAGACACTGGCCCACAACTGCTGTAACTGTCCTGGATATGAAGAAAATTGCCACTGGGAAGAAGATGACTTCTTACCTGGTCCCGCACATTCTACTGCAGACAGATCTGGGATGTTGTTGGCCATGGGAGTAATTAACATAATGTAAACAGTACATAAAAACAGGTACACTAAGTGGATCTGCAGTGTCCTGTTGAATAAGTGCAAATAACTTCATAGATAATATACTAAGTTCAATTAGGCTTTTGACAGATTATGCTGTAGTATATTAATCCTTTCCACTCCAATATAGAGTGCCACTTGACATTGAGAAATTTGTTTTCCGCTCCGATGTCGAGCCACATTCGAAACGACTCTTCAAAGCTCTCAGACGTATTTTGAGTCTACTAGGCATTATTTCTGTATAGTGCTGCCATCTAGGAGAACTAATGTTAATTCTGTACTGAACAGTTGCAGCTGTAATCATTATGTTTAGTCCACTGGGTCAAAATAGCTAGTTCTTCATGTACAGTCCTTTCTGAGGAAGAGACTTTAGAGCTTTTAGAGGAATCTCTAAGTGAAAACGAGAGTGAAAATGATTTTAGTGATGATGATAGTGATTCATTTCAAAACAATTCGAGTGACAATGAGGAAGAAAACAGTGACAATGTGCATGTTTCTTGTGATTTAGCAGAGGATTCGTGGCGAATGTGGACTGACACTGACACTGACTTCACAGATTTTACTTTTGATGTATCAAAATGTGGTTTTATAACAGAAAGTAGTTTTGTTCCATCATCGCCAGTCGGATTCTTTCAGTTAATTTTTACAGATCACCTATTTCAACAAATAGCAGATGAAATGAACAGGTATGCTACATCAAAAACAAGTAAAGTGACACCACTTCTGCAACATTCTGTGTGGTGGGACTGGAGAAATGTTACCATGGAAGAAATTAAACTCTTCCATGGTGTGCTATTGAATATGGCATTACAAAAGTGCAAGAACTTGCAGGACTTTATACAAATTTTCTGAGCACTTCATGTTTCTAATCTGATGAGTGCTACACATGTCAACAGTCAGGTTCAGTCATGTCTGAGTAAAGTGAAAAATGTATTGAATTACTTGTCAGGCAAATTTCTCAAAATTTATCGAGCATACAGATATTTAGCTGCTGATGAATCTACAGTATCATTCAAGGGTCGTGTATTATTCAAAATGTACAATCCTCAAAAACCAACAAAATGGGGACTCGGAGTTTATGTAACTTTGGATTCATCAAACAGTTATATCTGCAGTTTGATACCCTATTTTGGTGCTGTAACAACTGAGTCAGTGATTTGTCCACACTTGAATTTTTCTGAGAGAATAGTTGTTCAGTTGCTAGCTACTATCAGAAATGATACAGGGCAATCAGGGTATCATTTGTACACTGACTATTTTTATGCAAGTGTTGCATTAGCTGATGACCTGTTGAAACAAAGTGCATCTCACAGGAATGATTCAGGCCAATCGCAAAAACCTTCCAGCTGCAATCAAGAAAGGAGCTCTGTGTCTAAGGAAGCACAAAATAAAATGCCTCCGCAATAACAAAATTATGGTTCTGGCATGGAAAGAAATGAACAGTTCTCATGCTTTCTACAAAAGCCAATAACTCAGTATCACTTATAGAAAGGAGAAACAGAAAGGAAAGGGAACAAATAATGAAACCAAATGTTATTATTGATTATAGTTTGAAGATGGGTGGAGTTTATCAATCTGACGATTTTATTTCCAGTTACGGTTTTCTAATGAAAAGTCTCAAGTGGTGGCGAAAACTATACTTCTTCTGGCTGTTGGAGATAGGACTAGTAAACAGCTATTTACTATACAAGAATCACTGTGAGAAAAACAACTTGACAATACCATCCCACAATGCATTCCGTAAAAGTGTTATAAGAGGATTGGTTGCTGAAGAAAGAAGTCACAGACAGAAATGAGGATGCCTTTCAACTTCTGATGACGAGGAAAGTTTGAATGAAAAGTTGCACATTATCAATAAGCTTAAGGATTGTGCAGTGTGCTTAGACAGAAAAAAAGACAGATGGCAGGTGGGAAACTGTGTATTACTGCGAAACATGCTCGCGAAACCCAGGTCTCCACCCTGAAGAGTGTTTCAAGAAATACCACACAATGAAAAGTTTTGTACTGTAAAAGCTTACATAAATATACTTGAATGAAAGCACACATTTTGTTTTAATGTATACCCCAATTGTTGGCCAGCAGCCTCACTGGTTCCACAAAGAGATCCGCGTAAATGTCTGTGGTGCATTGCCGCCCAGGCGGTGGCGATTTCAATACAAGTGTGCGGAACTGCTCTGTGTCAGCCGTACAGAGTGCAAAGGGTTAAGAAACTTCAACACTGGAAAACTGTACCAAAATGCAGAAGGATCTTCAGGGAGTAAATAAACATAACGTACCGTGAATACACAGAAATGATTATGTGAATGGGGAACAATCATTAGGAACAGTTACTTCCATAAAATAACTAGGAATATGCATAATGAGCAATTTAAAGTGGATCAATTTAATAGTGGGTAAGGCATGTGACAGATTTACTGGAAGAATCATCAGGAAGTATAATTCATCAACATAAGAAGTAGCTTACAAAAGAATCTTTCAATCAATATTTCAATCTTGTTAATTTCTGTGGAATCTGTACCAGTTGACAGAGGAGATCAAAAGGAGAGAAACATGCTTCATTTCAGATTCATTTAGTGAGCGTTGAAGAATCATGGAGATGACTAGGTAACTCTAGTGGCAGACACTGCAAAAGGATGTTCTGAATCACAATATGGGCTTCTGTCTAAGATCCAAAAGAGTTATTTCTGGAAGAGTCAACCTATACCTATTGTTTCCTACTATGCATATCTCACAAAAATATGAGGAGGATAAAATTTGAGAAATTAGAGCCTACACAGAGGTATACTGCAGTCTTTTATCCTGTGAATCATTTCTGACTGGGATAGAAAAAAGAGAAAGCGACAAGGGTTCCTCACACATTAATAGCAGGAATAACACAGCTGTGTCTCTCCAAAACATTAGAAGAATCACAGCTCTCTGGGCTGCTGTGATACTTGTCAACAGTGGTCATCCAGGATAGTTCAGAACCATGATTAAGAGCTGAGCAAACTCTGATGTGGTTCATCAGGAGCCCATTTTTACCACATAGACAAGCATTCCAAATGCAGCTCTTGTTATTGTCATGTTAATGGTAGCCACCTACAAGGGAGACAGTAGTGCTACACTTCTGCTGTTATTAATCTGACAAATGGAACAGGTTGACATGCACAGTTGTACAGAGTTCATTATGTGTCATATGGTACGCACAAAAAAAAAAAAAAAAAAAAAAAAAAAAAAAAAAAAAAAAAAAAAAAAAAAAAATAAATAAATAAATAAATACATAAATAAATAAATAAAATAAAATTAAATAAAATGGGGTTACACTGTGTTCAGTGTGCTATGTGGCTATTTTCCTTGTGATCATCAGACATAGTCAGCCAGAACGTTAATGATGAGTGTGCCTGCCTCATGTTCCCATGCAGTCCAACACTGGATCATTGCCACATCTGTATGCCCCACTAAAAGTCTGGACATTGCACAATTCATTAGTCAAATGGAGACTAACACAATTATGCAACATTTCTGTTTTTTTTTTTTCCCAATGAGCACACAACATCTGATGCTTTTCATGCCCCTTATATACAATGTACCAGAAGGACTCATCAATATTTAGTGTTATGACGGAACGAACAGTTAATGCAGAAAAAGTCTAGGAAACACGGTCTACAGTTGTACATCTTCGATACTCTAAAACAGGGTTTCACAACAATGTGCACACAGGTCAATCTGTGTGCAGCTGTGTGTGTGTGTGTGTGTGTGTGTGTGTGTGTGTGTGTGTGTGTGTGTGTGTCTGTGTGTGTGGGTGTGCGCGCGCAAGTCCTTGCGCCTCAGCAAAGTGTGCAGGTAATCCCCTCCCCTCCCTCCCCACTACTGCACAGGGTAGCAAGTCAACTGGGGGGGGGGGGAGGGGAGAACAGCTGCACTCACCTTATGACCTTACAGGCAGACCAGCAACTAGAGCTTTGGTTCTGAATGCTAACAAAGGTTGCCAAAATGTTACGAAGCCAATGGATGGCAACTGCCGCTAAGTGATCACTCATTACATTTGACAGCCATTCTTACAGACAAATTAAGGAGCTACTCCATATACAATTCGTTGGTAAACTCAATACAATTTTGGATGCTACTGCTGTCTTATATTTCTTTCAAAGCACTAAAGTACCAACCTTACAAATAATACACACACACACACACAATTTTTGCCCTATGCTTTAGGTCCATAACAGTTTCTGTTTCCGTATTCTCTTGCACGATATGACATGTAATGCCGCTGAAAATTATATTTCCTAAGATCATTTAATGTTGTATGACAAACTAAACGTTTCACCGGAGTATCTTTTTGAATAAAAAGATAAAATCCCTCCCATTGAGGGTTGAAATGTGAAGGCATGTTTGGAGTTACACAATAATGACTTGAAAATGACTGTTAAACGGGATAGGTCACTGTTACAACTAACCGTAAAGTCAACCAGAAACAGATAGAGTGGTTCGAATGCAGCACGTCAGTGCTAATGCATGCATATTTCCCCTGCCTCCCCTTCCCTCCTCTCAACACGCACACGAGGAAGTGCCCATGCAGCTGCAGGTACCCCTGCTCAAAATTGGCTAGTTATTAAGCCCTGTTCTAAAACAAATCTCTTCCACAGCAATATCTTTGGTTTCTATATTTTGGGAGTATGAACCAAAACAGGTGAATAATTGTTTAGTAAACAAGGACTCTAAAATGCACATCTTAAGAGCTATGAGCTGTTGCCCAGTAGAAGAAAAGCACTTTGGATCCTATATTTACTGGACATTATTTTTATTTCTATCCTATCAAAATATGGAAAACAAATAGCTAATAGTAGGAGAGATTTAGTTTAAAGTTCAAATGTTTGTATAGTCTATGGGACTTAACTATGGGGTTATCAGTCCCTAAACTTACAAACTACTTATGAACTACTTACGAACTAGGACGGCACAAATATCCATGCCCGAGGGGGCATTCAAACCCCCGACCGTAGTGGCCGTGCAGACCGTGACTGGAGCGCCTTAGTCTCCTCGGCCACCGCGGCCGGCTAGTTTAAAGTCAGAAATGAATAAATGCTCACAGTTATTAAGGTATGCATTTTAAAGTTCTTTTTAACTAGAGTATTTTTTTTATTCTAATGCTTGTTTCTGTTATATCTCTGAATACAGACTATTCCTTGTGGGATATATAATTTATTCTACCAGCCCTCGTAAGAACACTAAGATGAAGGCTGCTAAATGCCTCTGGAGATCATTCTATCTGTTCCAGACAAATACGTTTACAATATTTTACATAAATGCTTAGTGAGTTTGCAGTTGTGAAGTTATATTAGCATCCAACAAAGTCTTCTTTCTGATTCAATACTTTTTTATCTGACAGAGTATAATAATGGAAATTTCAGAATTTTGCTCTGTCTATGATATAAAATTGGCTCTCTTTCATCTAACATCTACAGTACAATCATGCAGAGCGAGTACTTACCACATTATAGAAAACTGCAAGGCCATAGTCATGCTTGCGCTGTGTGAGTGGTGCGTGGTGATCGGCAGCCGCATCCTGCTCAGTCAGCAGGTCGAAAGCCATGAGGTTGATAAAGTCGAGGCGGCGTGCCAGCCTTGCCACATCGTAACCATCCTCAACACGAAAGCGCGATGGTGACACGGATGCACTCAGCACATTGCCACGCGGTGCGAATGATTCTGCCAGCTCTTCCACCAACAGTGAGAAATGCTCCTTCTCACGGGACATACCACCCATGTCTTCTGCACCTGACCAATGACAGTTACAGTTTGAGAGCTAGCCTAAATATTAGCAGGATGGCGTTTATTATGGCACACACATAAATACAGGGTGAGTCAGGAAGAAAGGTACATATTTTGATGAGTGACACTACTGATGATTCTGAACAAAAAAACCGCTAATAAACATATATGCCGTTTTCTTAATTGTTTCCAAGTAAACCAATGAAAACAACTAGGAATGAGAAAAGTTTAGGTGACAGTAAATGAAGATACTGTTATATTATGGTTTGTTTAATTGTTTAAATTTCCTCACAGAAAATTTTCAAACAGTCCACCATGAAATTCAATGTGTTTTGCTTCTCTTGTAAACAGGTGTTTGTTGCTGATTGCAGCTCTGTTCTGTATTCCTTTACTTGGGCCGAAGCAAGTAAAATACGAGCAAGAACTTACTCTCTTGTGTCCACTCTGTGCTTTTATACTTCACTCTTTAGTCACTACCACAAACAATAATCTAATGGGGTACAACTGGGTATCCTTGGTGGCGAAGCAATGACTCTACATCAAACGGTACAGTGAGCACCTCCAATTAAGAATATGATAGTAAATTATACATAAAATCCAAAAGAAATATTATTGTTTCATGAAATTTGGTTTTATGTGTCCGTTGTGGCAGAGAAATATTGTTGTTAGACAAATATATTTTTATAATCTAGGACCAAAAATAAAAGACTTGTTCAATGCATCAAGTCTTTATGAAAATGTCAAGTTTAAATTCGTTCCATTTTTTGTTGACTTAAAAATGATAAAGAAGGTAATTTTTTTACATATTTGGAAGTGCTATTTTTGCTCAAATCTCAGACATTCATTTGTGTGCTTTCCAATAGCTCAACTAGTCTTTAGTTGGTTGAAGATCCTTTATTATGTATAGTTTTGACTGATCACATAACTTTTATGGTTAAAGACATCCAATACAGTTTTAATCATGAACATAACTTATACATTTTGTGGATGTCTCAGCAACAAAAATTAATAGCAGATAATTTTTCAAATCATTTCTGATAATAACCTGATAATTTGACTCCTGTTCCTGTCAAGGATATCTTCCAGCAGTTAAACTTATCAAAAACAGCTACCATCTCTATTGACTACAAACTAGTATTACTATACCTAGCATTTATTTTACATATTATTACCGCTGGGTATATTTTATCAATATTTCATCTTATTTTTTTCACACATTTTGTTTTAAATACTCCAGAATGGTTCAAAAGGAACAACAATATACATATTTACTGTACTAGAAGAAAAAAATCTTTCTCTCATTATTTCACATTATGACTTGCTTTAGCTCTACAAAGAGTGCACAACACCACCACCAAAATTATCCACTGATATAAAATGCCTGACAGACAGTAAACTTAATTTGAAAAGAAACTGGAAATGTTTCTTCTTGACAAGTGCACAAGACTTTTTACTCTATGTGTGTAATATGGGTTGGTAGAAATTAGTATCTGGTGTCTATGCTTGCTCTAACTAGAGAATGCACATTTTTCCAGTCTGGTGGCTGTCAGGATGTCAATGTAGTTGATTAGCATACTACAACCAACTGCATTCAATTTTCCTTGTGCTCATTTCACCAAGCCATACTTGCAAAGCCCAATCGTGTATTCTGAGAAAGGGATAGATCTACTTCTCTGATTTTCATGCTTTAAAAAGACTTGGAGACATATACAACTATGCCACATCGTATTTTTTAACAAAATCTTTCATTTTCTTTGAGAAAACTGTTAAGTTTTCTTTCCACATATTTTCTTGTCTGACTGTTTCACAAGTGTTGGTGTGAAACATTTGCTTCTCAATAAACCACATATCTTTTCATAATTTGTATAGTCTTTGTGAAATGCCACAGTTTGTCTTGTACGTGCCACTGGTTGTCTAATCTTAATCTGAGAGAGTGTTACAAAGTGTAGCTTACTGAGAGCTATGATTTATGTTATACAGTACATTACTGTAAATCACATGTAGTTAAAAGTACAGAAGAGTTTTGGAAATTAGGTTCAGAAAACTATATAAACAGAAACAAATCTTTCCCTCAACAATGACTGATTGCAATGGAGAAATATCTCCTTACAGTATCATAGAAACAAATATTTCTTATGATGTTGCAAAAAGAGATCCACCTAATTGCTTACAATATTTCTGACATTTTTTTCTGATGGGCAAATTTCATGCTTCCTGAATGCCTGTAATGTCAATCATGCCATGTTAAGTGTTTTAATGTATTCAGTGATTATACAGTTTTATTTCTGACTAGTCGAATTGCTCCATACCATATTTGTTTTTAGCATTTCTTTGTTTCTCCCTGCTGAACGCATGCTTGCTGAAATTTGCAGGTGTTTCAAATTGATGTTGCCAAAATCGCATGCAACAGTGAACTGATGTCAAGGTTTTACAAACAACAAACATGATCTGTGAAAATTTGGTTCCATTGTCAGCTATTTTTTACTTTTTACTAGCTGAAAACCCAGGATATCTCAGGTATATATTTATTCCAGCCTTAAGTTAGTCCATCTCTTCTTCTCCTTTGTCTCTCTGTGTACCTTCTCTTTCCTTCTCTCTCTGTAAGTTTTTTCCTCTCCTCTCTCTCTTTCTGTTCATCCCCTCATCTCCTCTCTCTCTCTTCATCTCCAGCTACCCCCTCTATGCCCATCTCCACTTCCCCTTTCTCTGCCAATCACCTCCTCTTCTCTGCCCAACTACCCTCCACCTCCTCAGTCCACTGACTCCTCCACCTGTTAAAATTATATAACTCTGTTAAATTTTACGGTGATCAGTGAAGTGGTATCTAAGCATATTACATGATACCTTCCAACATGAACCGTATGAAATCTTGCCCAGATGTTTACGTTCCTCTATTTTGAAGGTTAAGTGTACAAAATTTCATCAAGATCTGAATACCATAGATAGGTAAAGTACCCTCTGCTATGCACCATACAAAATTGTACCTAGGTAGTGTCTTTTCTCTTGTTTTGAAGATTAAGTGTGCAAAGTTTAATCGCAATCAGATTAATGATAGGACATCTCATGAAATATGAACAAACTTGATGCGGCAGTTTTCCATGCGTCTATGTGTTTATGACATCATATCTCATAATTAGTACAAAGAGCCACAGAAAGGCACAAATAATAGACAACAACATTATGCTTTCGGCCATTTAGGCCTTCATCAACTAGAGGCACAAAGATACACACAAACTCTCCCACAGCATTCTCACACTCCCTCACAACATTCTGTGTGAGAGTTTGTGTGTATCTTTGTGCCTCTAGCCAAGGAAGGCCTAAACAGCCAAAAGCTTTAATGTTCTCTGTTATTTGTGCTTTCTGCAGCTCATTGGACATCTCTGTGGTGAGTAAGCAACCTATCCTTCTCAAAAATATTGTTGAATCCTTCCTGAAATTTCCATTATTTGATAATTAGTAAAAAGAAATAATTCATTGGCATAAAAGGATACTATTTGCAATATATGTTTCGAATACATTAAGTAAACAGAAGTAATAAATTTAAATGTCATTCATAAAAGCGACAGTTTTTCATGCATCTCACTGTTCATGACATATCTACTGAACTATATGTCGTACAGAGACATAATAACACCTATAACCATTTCGAAAGTACGAGCAATATGTTGACAAAGTTTTATCACAATTGGATGTACAGTATGGTTGTACATAAAATATGAACAAAAAGAAAAACAAACAAGCATTAACTTTTATATATTAGATTTAACAAGAGCACTGGGCACTGCCATGCTTGAATATTTGTGTTTGGCACAAGTAAACTCATGTAAGTACAGTTCCACCAGCTGGTGAAAATATCAGTGTATCAGACACAACTGCAGCTTACAGACACACACACAGGGGCTTTTGGAGTCATAACACAGAGTGGTGGTCATGTTAGGCAAGGCAGCCTGTGCCTCACTCAACAGCTGCAATGGAGCCCTGATCGAGCATTCATACTCCAGATAGTAGCATTCAAATGCAGTATGTTCAAACGAGTATGAGTAAACACAATCCCCAATATTCAGATCTCTAGTAGAAATTACTTATTTGCTTGCAAGCTTCTTCACTTTTGCATAACTTACTGTATTGGAGCCTCTGCCCCCCCCCCCCCTTATTCTGCCCCTCCTGATCTATATGAATGTAATGGAAGACAACATGACTTTTCACATCATTGTAATTAATTTTAGAAAATGATTCATGGAACAAGAAACTAAAAAACTGCATCTACACAAACAGCTGCAAGACTCGTGAATTATGATGGCTAGTTCCAAAGAGCACTCAAATGTTGCAGATAATTACAGCTATCTCACTTAGGACAAGAAAGAGGAACCAGTACCTTTAGAATGCACTTACCTGGGTACTCCCAGTCAAGGTCTATTCCATCAAAGCCATACTCGTCAATGAAGTGTAGCACGGACCGGATGAACTCGCGGCGTGTCGATGCACTGGCAGTCATCTCTGCAAACTTGCGCCGCTCCTCGGGCCAGCCACCAACTGAGATCATGACTTTCAACTGTGGATTCTGCCTCTTCAGGCCCACGATGGAGCGGTATCCTCCTAGAAGTGAGACGGGTCTGGTTATACACCAACATCCTGTACTAAAGCCTCAATACTTAACTAACAATTTTAGTATTTTCCCTACCTTTATTTGGTATCTTGTACTTTGCAATATGACTGTGCAATCCATGAGATCAACATGGTATTTTTGAACACTAATATCTTTGCCGTAGTTTTTTGTATTTTGAAAAGAAGCTACAATAGTAGAGAGGGTCTGGTCAAAATACCATGATGCCAAACATGGTTTGTTATTAATTATGACCTTGCCAACAATTTTGTGGTAAGATCTTCCCTTTACATTCATATCTAATTAAAGGAAAGATTAAATTACTGTGAGTGAGTGTGCATCCATCTCATATGTATTCTTACTTGTCACAAATATTTAGCAATTTCTGGAATTGGGTTAGGCAGGAACCTAAGAACACAGACTCCATTGCAGCAAGTGAAATCAACAGCAATGGTTGTACAGCTCAATGTTTCTGCACCATAGGAAACTGCAACTTTTGGGGAGTCTCTCATTGGAAGAACCATGATAAAAATGGGTGATTGGAAGTGCCATTGTCCATGCAGCACCTACAAAATAATCAGAAATTTGACTGCCAAAATGTCTATAGAGACATTTTATTCAGCATCAATACTCTCGTCTCTCACCCATCTTCTTTATTACGACGACGCAAACTCACTTTTTACTGGAACCAGACTTTCTCCCAAGGTATAAATGTTCATACATACATATGGAGTTTCTGTTCTTTTGGACACATCCAAAAAAACAGAGAATGCATGTATATATAATTAAGGTGAAGACAGCCATCAACCCACTCTTATAGGAATCAGTGGAATGTCATGAGTAATGAATAACAAGGGGCAGGGGCACTACATTAGCAGTGTGTGGACAACTTGAGAATTTGTGTCTAATGGGAGGCGAGCATGGGTAGCCCATGCTGCTGTGATTATTGCTCTGACCCTGTTGGCACAGTGGCCAGAAGTAATTGCCTAGTAAGCAGGAGGAACTGTGTTCAAAACCCGGTTGGGCAAATTTTTTAATTTTCCTCATATTCATTTATTTCTATGCCCACTGGCAACTGGTGTCGTAACTTCCTTTGTGTGTTCATAAAATGTTCAAAGAACTTACAGGACTGCAACTGTATGGTGTCTCTGATAACCATAGATATTTTGATGAGCACATCTTGGCACAAATGTTTGTTAGTCAGTTAGTCCACCTTTCATGAGAATGGCAGATTTCTGAGTGTTGTGTATTGATCAATCCTGAATCAAATGAGAGATGAAAATTAAAAAGATAGTACCACAGTAAATGGCATTTTGTATTTGCTGACAGAATTTCCTACAGGTTTGGTCATACTCTGAGGAACCAGAGAGTGTTTTGATTGCCATCTGAGTTTATAACCCTTTTAGGGTCTGTAAAGGATGCATAAGGTGGGTGCCTATCATATCCTCAGGTGAGGATGATGAGTATGAAACTCATTGAAACGTTGCGAGAAGACGACGACGCCACCACTCGGCTGATAACCCGAGAACATTTCATTGTTCATTTTAATTGTTTATAACTTTCTGCTATTAAAATATTTCTATGTTTATCACTGAACCATTATTTTTAGTTTCCTCATTCTCAACCTGTCTCCACACCACTCCAGCCTGCTGGTTGGTGATGCTCTTGTTATCAGTCACTTCTGACATTGGTCATTTTTTATTTTTTTCGTTGCATTAATATTATAGTGTGTGTGTGTGTGTGTGTGTGTGTGTGTGTGTGTGTGTGTGTGTGTGTGTAAACTTTCAGCCTATGCCCAGCTTGCCCAAGTTTAAATAGCATCTGTGCCAATACTACAAGTATCGAATGACCTACCTACCACTCCATCCAATGACTTTTGCAAATACTTCTGCTTTTACAATACCTCAGTCTAAGTAAAGCATAGAAATAATTTGAACTAACCCTTGAATATTAATTAATGATACCCACAACCCACTGACAACCCAACAGAATAATCATTGTTTGATTTCTGAGCCCCATCAGAAGCTGTGTTTGCAGACTAAATTGTGGAATGCAGGCCTGCCTAATATGCAAGCAACTACTGTTTTGAATTATCAGACGTGTAATAGGAACTTTGTGCCAAACCCAGTGGGCATCTTTGCTCAGGTAGTCATTTTCATAGTACCTGCACTTATCTGCAATGAAAATAGGAGCAGAAATGTCATTCATATTTTAGTGCAATGCCATTAGCAAATTAGAAATTTGAACTTTACAAAATACCATTTTTTGTGAAGTTCATTGGATAAGGTTGAATCAGTGCCTGATATATCAATGACTTCTAATTCAGATTTTGTGAAAAATGACTGAAAAGAATTCACAAAATCAGTTAACCATAGACAAAATGAAAATTCACAGTCTTCACTTTTTTCACTACTAGCAATTTGTTGCATTTGTTGACTGCATCATCATCATCATCATCACCAGTGTTCTGCCAAAAGGCAGGTTTTCACACGGTAGTTCTCCATGCTGTCCGGTCTTCTGCCGTCTTCTTCAGGTCTACATATTTTCCTCTTCCATTTATGTCATCTATCATCTAGTATCGCCTTCTACCTCTCAGTCTTTTCCCACAAACCAGTCCTTCCAAGACATGTTAGTATGCACTCCCTTCTCAATGAACGTCCCAATCAGTTCTTTTTTCTTTCTCTTATAACCTTCAGCAGACATCATCTCTCCCCAACCACTTCCAACACTCTTTCATTACTCACTCTTTCTATCCAGCTTATCCTCTCCATTCTCCTCCACAGCCACATCTTAAATGCTTCTGAACTGTTTGAATCCTGCCACATAACAGTCTCCTCATTCTACTAAATGCCTCCTTCGCCATGGAAATTCGAGTTTTCACTTCCTGGTGGCACCTTAAGTCTTTGGTTATTGTGCTTCTAAGATATTTAAATGCACTTACTTGGCTAATGGTAGATTGTCCTATTTTAATATTTGTCTTGTACTGAAGACCATACTCTTTGTTTTTGCTGCATTTATTTTCATTCCATATTCCACACAAGCATCATCTAGATCTTTCAGCATGTTGTCCACTGTCCACTCACTTTCTGCCACTAATACCATGTCATCAGCAAATCTTATGCATTCTATTCTCTTTTCAAATATAAAATATAGAAAACAGATGACTTACACAAAGGACAGGCTGGTCGACAGACAAATAAAATCACACACTAACACACATACAAGCTTTTGCAACCGTTGGTCACTTCATCAGGAAAAGAGGAAGAAAGGAGAGGAGAAAGGGAAGGATATGGGTTTTAAGGAAGTGGAAAAGGAGTCGTTCCAATCCCAGGAGAGGAAGGACTTACCTTAGGGTAAAAAAAGGAAGGTAAACAAATACACATACACTCACACATATCCAAACACGAACACACCTACACAGACATTTGTAAAAAGCATAGAAGTTGGACAGAGATAACACTTGAGGCAGAGGCTCTGTCCACAGAACCGAGGCAAAGATGCTAAAGATGGTGGGCGGGAATTAGAATTTAGCGGAGGTTGAGACCAGGTGGGCAATGGGAGGAGAGAATAAGCTGAAGGGCAAGTTCCCGTCTCTGGAGTTCTGAAAGGTTGGTGTCGGTGGGAAGTATCCAGATAACCCGGACGGTGTAACACTGCGCCAAGATATGCTGGCCATGCACCAAGGCATGTTACCAACAAACACTGTCTATTCTCTTTTCACCAACACATACTCCTCTTTTCCCATCTAAGCCTTTCACATTAATCTCTTCAAGGTATACATTAAACAACGATGGGGAAAGGCAACAACCTTGTCTAACCCCTCAAGCAATTCTGGTTCCTTCTGATATTTCATTTCCGGTCCTTATCCTCACTTTCTGGTGTAAATATAGATTTCGTATAAATCATCTCTCTCTCCAGTGTACTCCCTTCCTCTTCAAAATATTCATCAGCTTCTGCCACTGAACTCTATCAAAATCCTTTTCTAAGTCTACAAAACAGCAAAGATTACTCAGCCTTTTTCCATATATCTTTCCCCTGTAGTTCATAACAGGGCAATAGCTTCTCTTGTACCTTTTCCTCTTCTAAATCCGAACTGCTCCTCTGCAATCCCTCCATCCATTTTGCCATATAGCCTTCTATTCAACACTTGCAGCAACACTTTAGCTGCATGAGAAATTAGACTGATGGTCCTATGCTCTTCACATGTTTTAGTGTTTCTCTTTTTCTCTATTGGTATCATAACTGTTGCAAGGAAGTCCTCAGGCCATCTCCCTTTTTCATATATCTCATTACAGAGGTAGACTAGTTCTTTTAGCCTTGATGTCCAGACTCTTCAGTAGTTCTACTGGGTATCATCAATTACACATGCATTCCTATTTTTCATCTTCTTCACTGCCTTTTCTACTTCTGCTTCCAATATGGTGTATTACTTTCAACCTTCCGGCACATATTGCTCCTCTTCAACCTTGTTTTCACTTCATATTTCATCCCCCTTATACAGACATTCAATATATTCTTGCCCTCTGTTCAAAACCTCCTAAGGTTCTTCTGCTAGAGTACCATCCGCTCTTTCTACTACCATGTTATTCTTCTTTCTTTTATGTTCAAAAACTATATTGCTAGCCAGTCTATACACATTTCATACTTTCCCTCTGTGGTGTCGCACAAGTACAAAGTGTGCGCCACCTACTTTCGCCGCGCGCCGCCATGCGCACACGGCGCGGCGTTCTCACGACAGCCACGAGCGCCCTCTGCTGCAACCCCGCTCGTGGCCACCACGGAAAGACATCATTCACTTGGGACTGAGTTAGCAACCAGTTAGGACCTTCGTAATCAGATAGGCACCAGTGAAGACTTTGCTATCGTACAGGCACTAGGCAGGCCTCTAACAACTATGTATCAACATTCTGCAGTACTATGTAAAAGTTAAGTATTGTTACATTCTGTGCAATATATATCTCTTTCTAATTTACTCTAGTGTTTATAGTTTCTGGCTGCTCCCCTCCGTACCTGCACCAGCGTGCTATCTATATTCCTGTGTCGGTCTCATTCCACTCGGCCACCGACACCTACGACGAGGCTGGGACACAAAAGCGGCGACGAAGTGGGGACACAAAAGTGGCGACGAGGAGTGATAGAACCTTGGACCAGCTCTCTTGCAGCAGCCAGACAGCAGCAGTCGGAGCACGCAAAAATTGCTCCCGCCCACCCACCCTTATTATAAGAATTTTGGGGGAACATTTTCAGTTACGTGTTTTGTGGACTTTTTTGTTGCAGAGCGTCCTCTTTCATATTGCATTTGTGTTTTGTTATAATTTACTTGTATGCGCGGCGCCTAATCGGTCAGCATGGCCACTACCCCGAACCCAAACTTAATGGAAATTATTCAGTTACAGACGGCGCAAATCACTCAACTACTGCAGGCCATGTCGCAGTTGACGGCACAGGCTGCTCACCAACAACAACAGCCGTCACATCAGCAGCCCACACCTGCCGCTGCACCGCTTCCTACATTTTGCCAGTACAACGAACGTGAGGAAGAATGGAGCGACTATTTCGCACAGTTTCAAGAACTCGTCGCGGCTCATCAAATTACAGGTCAGAGAGTGAAGAACCTTTTCTTATCGATTGTGGGCCCCCAGACCTTCGTACTATTGCAAAAACTTTTCCCTCTCGCATCTCCTCGTGATGTAGACTTTGAACAAATTGTAGATGCACTGAATGCTCATTATGAGAGAAAAGTTCTTGTAGCCGCTGCACGATACCGATTTTTCAGACTTAAAAAATTACCGCAGCAATCACACCAAGAGTGGATTACGGAATTGAAGGGCTTAACCCGCCACTGTAAATTTACTTGCTCTTGTGGACTTTCTTATAGTGACGTTATGTTAAGAGATGCGATTACGCAGAACATTCAGGACCCCAGAATTAGGGCAGCAATTCTAAAACAGTCTGACCCCTCATTAGACAGTGTACTGCAGCTTATTGAAGCACATGATACTTTTGACTTAGCAGATGTAGAAATGCAAAGCCACAGTGTTAATTCAGTGCGCCGCAACGGTCGCTTTCCTAGCCGTAGTTCTCAGTGTAGCACTAGTGATTCTTACAATAGTACAGGCCGTGCTGAACAGACAGTGAACAGTAGCCAGTGTAAAAGTGCAACACAAAGGTCGCCCCGTCGTGTTAGAAACAGTGATTTGAATAACGGGCGCCAATGCTCATTTCAGAAAAATGTACGTAAATCTTGCCCCCAGTGTGTGTCTCGCCACAAGCGTGCTCATTGCCCTAGTCGCAACGCAACCTGTTATCAATGTGGCAAATCGGGACATGTACAATCTGTGTGTATGCAAATTAAAAACTCAAAGAACAGTAACATTAGAAACAGTGCTTCGCAAAGTGCGAGAGCAGTGCATACAGTCAATGTCATAGACGCTGTGGAATTGAACAGTGCTTTACTTGGTTCTCAATTGCAAGAAATTTCTTCTGCGCCTACTGCAAAACTATGTATTGAGCCACGTCGCAAGCGCCTACGAGCGCGTAAAACAGTGCAACGGAAACGGGTTCGGGACAAGCAAAATGACTATGTACAGTACAATCCTGTAGTGAACCTAGTGCCTTCTACAACTTCTCCTTGTAAAAGTGCCCAGTACTGTGTAGATAGTGACAGTAAACTTGTTGTAGCTACTCAAAAGTGTAGTGCAGTAGTTAGTAAATCTGGAGTCGCTTCGTATGCTTGCGCGGACGCCGATCCGGCGGTAGTGCCATCTAGTGACAGTGTTGTTAATCCGCTGCGTGCCGAGTCTGCGCCGCTTACTTCACTACGCGGCCCGCGCAAGCACAGTAAACAAACCGTAGCAGACGTTGCCCACATTCGCGCACCTGTCGAGCGCCGCAAGCAAAAACTGTTTGTGACTCTCTTCATAGAAAATAAGACTGTGCAATTTCAGCTTGATACTGGTTCCGCTGTCACATTAATAAATAAAGATACTTATGAACTTCTGGGTTCGCCAAAATTGTCGCCGTCACAGCAAGTGTTAACAGCTTATACAGGTCAAAATATTCCCGTGCTAGGAACGTGTAGCCTGCCCGCCTCTTTTCAAGGTGTAACAAAAACAGTTGCTTTTGTAGTTCTTCAGGCCAAATCGACACAGAACATTTTTGGACTAGATGCTTTTGACTTGTTTGGTTTATCAATTCAAAGAGATGTGCTTCAAATTTCGTCAATAGTGCCTCAGGATAAAATCAATGCATTGTGTGACAAATATAGTGACTTGTTTTCGCCGGAACTAGGTTGTGCAAAAGACTTCGTGGCACATGTAACTTTAAAAGAATCTGCAGTTCCAAAATTTCGTAAAGCTAGACCAGTGCCTATCGCCTTGCGTGATACAGTTGCCGAAGAACTTAAACGTTGGCAAGATAGTGGGGTGATTTCTCCTGTTTCTGCGAGTCAGTGGGCCTCGCCTTTAGTAATTATACCCAAGCCGTCAGGAAAACTTCGTCTCTGTGCGGACTTTAAATCAACAGTGAACAGTCAAACAATTGTAGACACTTACCCTCTGCCCAGACCTGAGGAACTTATGGACAAATTAGGACAGTCTCGCTTCTTTCCCACGATTGATTTAGCAGAGGCATACTTACAAATTCCACTTGATGACGAGTCAAAAAAATTTTTCGTCATTAATACTCCCATGGGCCTTTTTCAATTTCAACGCCTACCCTTTGGCAGTTCTTCCGCCCCCGCTATTTTTCAGCGTTTTTTGGAACAGCTGACAGTTTCTGTACCGTGTTGTTCGAACTATTTAGATGATATTGTGGTATCCGGACGTACAGTTGAAGAACATTTAGCAAACCTGGAGTGCCTTTTCAAAGTGTTGACTGCAGCAGGTCTACGTTGTAATAAAGCAAAGTGTTCGTTTTTTCAAACTGAAATAGAGTACCTGGGCCATGTGATTAATGCCCAAGGAATTCATCCCTTACAGTCACATCTTCGAGCAATCAAAGACTTGCCTCCTCCTAAGAATGTGCATGAATTGCAAGCAGTGATGGGAAAGCTTAACTATTATTTCAGATTTATTCCCAATGCCTCTCAGATTGCAGCTCCACTGCATCACTTACGTAGGAAGAATGTTCCTTTTGTGTGGTCTAAAGATTGTCAGGTTGCCTTTGACAAACTAAAGTCTTCACTACTCAGTGATGCATGTTTGATTCCCTTTGACCCACAGAAGCCTGTAGTGTTAGCAGCTGACGCCTCGTCGTACGGTCTGGGTGCCGTTCTGTCGCATCGTATTGGATGTCACGATCGTCCTATTGCCTTTGCATCCAAGCTACTGATGCCGACGCAACAGAATTACAGTCAGATAGAAAAGGAGGCCTTAGCAATCATTTACGGCGTCACAAAGTTTCATCATTATCTCTATGGCAGAAAATTCTATTTGTTGACAGACCACAAGCCTCTCACGTCGTTGTTCTCACCCACAAAGCCAATTCCGCCACGAACGGCACAAAAGCTTCAGAGATGGTCCTTAATATTGTCTAATTATCAGTATGAGATTTTGTACCGACCTACCACTAAACACGCCAACGCGGACACACTTTCCCGACTTCCGGTTGGCCAGGATGTGTCGTTTGATTCTTCAGAAATGCCATGTTGTCAGATAGACTCCAGAGATGCTACTGCTGTCGCAGATTTCCCTTTGAACTCTCGTTGGGTTGCACAGGAAACAGCTGCGGATGCAGACTTAAGTGTGGTAGCACGTTTTGTTCGCTTTGGTTGGCCTGCCAGAGCCAAAGACATTGATCGGCCTCTGGTTCGACGTTATTTTGCACAACGTCATGCATTATCTTTAAGTCAGGGTGTACTGTTGTTGCATACCGACAACGACCAAGCAAGAGTGATTGTTCCTCGTTCCCTGCAACGAGGAGTGTTACGCCTCCTGCATCAAGGACATTGGGGCATTGTTAGGACAAAGCAACTGGCCAGGCGTCATTGTACCTGGGTTGGTATGGACGCTCAGGTAGAGAGCATGACATCACAGTGTACAGTTTGTGCGGAGCATCAGGCGGCTCCTCCATAGCGTTTCTCAGACTGGCCACGCCCCAAGGGACCATGGCAACGTTTACATATTGACTTTGCCGGACCTTTCTGGAATACGCGCTGGTTAATTGTTGTAGACGCTTTCAGCAAGTTTCCTTTTGTGATTGCCATGAACTCAATGACGGTGTCTAGTACAATCAGTGCCTTAACATCAGTGTTTTGCATCGAAGGCTTGCCTGAAACTATCGTCAGTGACAATGGACCTCAGTTTGTTAGTGCGGAATTTCAACAGTTTTGTCGTGTGAATGGCATTCAGCATATTACCACTGCGCCTTTTCACCCTCAGTCCAATGGTGAAGCAGAACGTTTCGTTCGAACATTCAAGTCTCAAATGGAGAAGATGAAAGGTCAGCACTCCAGGCAGCAAGCTCTTCAAATTTTCCTGTCTACGTATCGATGCACGCCACGTGACGGCCCGTCTCCTGCCGAGCTGCTACACGGCCGCCGTCACCGCACTCTCCTTCACCTGCTGCAGCCTCCCACGCACCGAGTCGGTTCGTATGGCGCTACGCGTTTTCAGGTTTCCACGCCGGTGCTGTACAGGGTGTTTGCTGGAAACAAGAAGAAACTATGGATGCCGGGCATCATTCAGCGCGTGCTCGGGCGCAATATGTATGTTGTACGTTCTTCCACAGGGTCGGAGCTGCGGCGCCACGCAAACCAATTGCGCCTGCATAGGCCGCGCGATCCTGTCTCCGGTTTCTTGCTTCCAGACCCAGTTCACCACCAGGGAGCACAACCACATCGTTCGTCCCCGGACTACGAGATCCCTATGGACGTCGACGCATCTCCGACACAGTCGTCGCCGCCGCTGTCGCCGCCGCAGATGACAGCGTCACCGAGAGGGACTCCGGGACCGTGCGGGCCCCCCCAGCTTGGGCCACGCACCTCAGAAGAAGACAACCTGCTCAATCTGGGCGGGGGTGTGCGCCCTTCCCCAGGTTTCGGTGGGTTTCCTGGAGGATCGCAAGGCGGATGCCGGGGCGCGGACGGCGTCTCGATCCCAGCCTCAGCTACGACGCCCGTCACGCCCCCGCCCAGGCCCTCCTCCCAGTGCCGTCGCCGTGGCCCTCAGCCCTATGCCACGACGGCGCGGCGGGTTGGGGGGGAGGGGTGTGGTGTCGCACAAGTACAAAGTGCGCGCCACCTACTTTCGCCGCGCGCCGCCATGCACACACGGCGCGGCGTTCTCACGACAGCCACGAGCGCCCTCTGCTGCAACCCCGCTCGTGGCCACCACGGAAAGACATCGTTCACTTGGGACTGAGTTAGCAACCAGTTAGGACCTTCATAATCAGATAGGCACCAGTGAAGACTTTGCTATCGTACAGGCACTAGGCAGGCCTCTAACAACTATGTATCAACATTCTGCAGTACTATGTAAAAGTTAAGTATTGTTACATTCTGTGCAATATATATCTCTTTCTAATTTACTCTAGTGTTTATAGTTTCTGGCTGCTCCCCTCCGTACCTGCACCAGCGTGCTATCTATATTCCTGTGTCGGTCTCATTCCACTCGGCCACCGACACCTACGACGAGGCTGGGACACAAAAGCGGCGACGAAGTGGGGACACAAAACCCTCTTTCTCTATTTTGTCACATTTATGTTTCATCCATATTTCTCTTGCTTCTTAATTTGTCTTCTTTGCCTTAGATTGTTTTCCTCTACAACAGTTCTATAATTAATTTTATGCAATTTTATATGCTACATTTCTTTGCTTTGAAGCACCATCATATCCAGAATCTTTTTCTTACTTATCAAATCTTTTATTTCTTCCAGAATGTCATTGCTAGGAATCATGCATTAAATGTATTTTAACAACTGCATATTGCTAAAAGTTCCATAATTAATTACTGTTTCAAAATCAAAAGTAAAATAGAATCCGACAGAGAGTACAACAAAGTTTAGTCTACAAATATAATGAAGTGCACATACCTTGTATGATGTCATACTGCTCATCCTGGGGTTTGATGTGTAAGTCGTGGGGGTCCATGACAGCAAAGGCATAGATGATATGCGTGCAGGCAAATGGGTCGATGTCGGCAGTGGTAAACCGCATTGGCTCTCGTCTGTAGCCAGCCCATCCTTCCACGAAGCAAACTACCTTAAACTGGTGTATCCCTGTAAAATGATCATTTATTTTACTGATATCACTGTTTCTACAAACTCATAATGTTATCAGCCTAGGCTTCAGCATCAGGGCACAGCATTAATGAAATACCGGTACATCTGTTTATCTAATTGTGTAACTTTATAAAATAAGTAGATGAGACATTCAAGTATTTACAACAGGAAAATGTTATTGGCAAATATATTATTATTAAGACACAAAGGAGGTTTGAAAGAATAGACAAAAACAGAGAGGACACCGTGAGGACACCTATATACTTTTCTGTACCTTAATACCAAATTTTATGTTTTCAAATGTATAAAAGTCAAGGATGAATAGCTACCCACCACACAGACATCACAATGAGTCATGGACGCTGAAAGATGAAAATTAATAAGAAGCCTTTTAAGTGTGCCTCTCCACAACTTATTGTGACATTTGTGTATTAAGCAGCAATCTACCATTTCAAAATATTTACGTTATCTTTTTCTATACAGAGTCTGTGAGTGATGTTCAGTGAAATAATTAGGTTCTTCCTTAATTACCACAACCCCTACTAGAGAAACCTTCCACCACTTCACTTAACAATGTCTTTGTGAAAAGTGGAGATGAATCACATCATGTGGTTGTTGAAGTACCTATACATTACAAAAACTGTATACCAACATATGTGACTCATCAATCCAGGCAATGTTTACCCACACTTTGACTATCAAACTCTAATGCTAATCTTGGTATGGCTTATGGTGAACAGATGTATGTGGAAGTTAGAGTCTTCTGCAATCCTTAGCAAGGTCATAGTTCTGTATGGTAGAGCTGTTCAACGATTGCTGTTGTTGATTCCATCCAGTGACCTGCTGTTCTGTAGCCATTCTACATGGCCATATAGCCTGTGATAGTTGACAATGGTTACTGTCACCAACATGCTCTTGCCAACAGCTGACCACCCTGCCACCATCAATTTCTCCTGGATACTCATAGAATGAGGTTGTCATGGTATCATGTGGAAACCCGAGTGCCTGCAAGGCTTCAGTGATTGAGAATCTAAGTGACGTGTATCCATGGTGTAGTCTTGCTGAAATGCACTGACACTGAATGTCTTTTCCATCCTGTGATGTATACTATCTGATCAATAGTCATTAATATAAAGTGCATATATCCTTCATCTTGATAACACCTCATACTCTGCTGCAACTGCTTTCAATGAGATGTCTTAATCAGGGATGGATGAAGGATCTCCACCACTCGGCGCAAAATTGTAATTCGGTGTTCCCCTCCATCCCTACCACTCACCCTACCATACTGTATCTTGGCCAATTGGCACAAAATATTTGTAAATTATGTACACAAATATGCTTTGTAAATCACTCTACATATTACTGAAAATCTAAAATCCCTACAATAATTCCTAAGACTTCTAACAGAAGACAAATGCAATTTATGTTTGCAATGGAAAAAAAATAAATAAATAAAAATTACGTGTAATATAATTACAAATTAATTTTCAGATTTTTTCTTTTACTTGTACTATGAAACCCAAAGTCTTGGCAAATTTCATGATTCTAGATCATGGTAAAGGTTTTGATCAGAGAGTTTGTGAGTATCAAAATATGTAACATAAATAACTGTATATTTTGATAGTGTTTTTCCCATATTGGTACAGATGTTACAACACTACTGTATAAATAAATTTAATGGTCTATGGTCAGCAGATGATCTGACACTCGGCTAGTACTTGTAATCTAAATAACACAGATTCCGTGAGGCAATATGTACTTTAAAATGTAAAAAGAGGAGGAATACATAGAAGAGCAGGCCTATTTATAATTAGTTATTATTAATAAAAATAATTTATTCTATTGCTTGTACTATGATTGGTTCAGTTCAGTTGTTTCCTTCCCCAGCAACTTTAACAATTTATCTTTTCTATAACTTCTGCCCATTCTGGCACCCCCACAAACTCTGCACCCACAGCAGCTTGCCACCTCTTCCTTCCTTTGAAGTTGACATTCTAATGGTTAATTCACCCCAAAGATTTTCCGTTGGATTCATATGAGGACTCAGGCTAATCCATTTCAGTGGTGTTATTATCAACACACCATTTCCAGTCAGATGCTGCTTTCTGACAATGTACACTGTCATATTGAATTACTGATACAAACAGGCATAACCTTCAATTGTATTCAGTATCGTTAAGCCCTAAGCTTAGCTCCTTCCTTCTTTATGTAGAACACAGTGCTGTGTTTGTGTCCTTTCACATTTTCTTGAGGACATTAGATTACCATCCAAATTTTCAGGTACAAAAATCTGAAATTGCAACACCGCCTCCTGCGCCCTTCACAGCTGGCACTGCAGATGATGACAGGCGATGTTCCCATGGAATTCATCATGCCCAAACCCTTTATTTGAATTTCACAAGATTTAGTGAGAGTCTTTATGGCAAATTACTCTTTCCTAGTCATTACACTAGCTGCACTACAGAACTTGTGGGTGGTTGCTTCTATTGATTTCATGTGATTTCTTCAAATAACAGCAGTCTTGACAGTCCTTGTCTGTCAGTACATCATGTCTATTGGTTTTGCTTACCAGTGGTTGTTCCTTCCGAACAACATGACCAACAGTCGAAGGAAGAATGTAGATGATTAGGGTTTAACATCCCATTGACAGCATGGTCATTAGAGATGGAGCACAAGCTCAGATTGTTTTGATAAGGATGGGAAGGAAAATGGTCATGCCCTTTCAAAGCAACCCTCCCATTTACGGAAAGTACAGAAAACCTACATCTGGATGGCTGGAGTCAATTACAACTGCTGTCCTAAATGCATTTGAAGTTCCTGACCTTCCCTGACTTTGGTGTTATTGCTTCTCTATTGACAATACAGTACTGCCCATCTCTCATAACATCTACTGGTCTTATTCTGCTTTACATAGGGTGATTTTTTTCTCACTGTTTACAAACTCTAGGGATGACCATTTATTCACTCATTGGATTGATAGGGTAGGAAGTTTAGGGTGCACAACAGCAAGATCTTTGGTGCCCTGACAAAATAATTAGGTGATGAGTGTCAATGGAGTCAACAGTAAATAAATAAGAACAGGCAACAGAAAGACAAACTGCATGGTTAACGAAGCAAACACACACTGCTTATCAGTAATGTAAGTTGGCCTAATAAAGGATACAATAGTGGAAATACTTAAAATGCAATAGAGTGGTTCACTGATCTCTGATATAAAAGGTATCAGCGAGCCCTTCTTTAACACACTAAACCTCCAGCCTAAAAGCTTAGGCCTGAGTCAAGACAGTTCACAAAATTGTAAAATTTTCGCCACACTCGCCTTATTATCAGCTAAAACAGAGGGCAGGGCACCCCCAAGATTAGCTGCTGCCCTCTCAGCACTCAGTTAAAATGTGGTGTACAATGCTTTGCAATTCACATGCATTACAAATTGGTGGATCCTCTTTATGCAATAAGAAGCTGTGGGTCAAAGGGCAGTGTCCATTGTGGAGGCACGTCATGGTCACTTCAAACTGCCTGAATGTCTGGCAGGTATTCACTCATAGTTTGTTACATAGACTACAGTCTATGAGTGCTGTACAATGCAGCATGGTTGCCTCCAAGAGGGTGGCACTGTTCCTCATACTGTGGCAGCGATGATTTGAAGGGTTATGTGGCCGGTACACAATGATGCTCTGGCCCAGTTTGCTGACAGTGTGTGACACATCTTAATTGTGTCTTCCCTGGTCATTGTATCAGATGAGGAGGTCCAGTTGCAAAGCCAGCTTGTTCAGCGGGTCCCAACCCTAGAATCTCTGGTTCTGGGGAGATGTGAAAAGTATTGTGTATGCATAACCAATTCCAGAGGTGGAGACACTGCAACAGCATTTTGTGCAGTGTGACCACTGCAATTTTAGTGCTCATGTGGCAAAGGCAGCATGAACATGTATGCATTGAGGCACATGCAGCCATGGTGGAGTGACCAAGCGCACTGAGCGCTATGCTCCGATGCGTGAGGCTGTTCCCCACTGGGGGTTTGAATCCCCCCTCGGGCATTTATATTTGTGCTGTTTTAGTATAAGTTCGTTCATAAGTAGTTTGTAAGTTTAAGGACTGACGACCCCAAAGTTAAGTCCCATAAGCTTTACAAACATTTGAAGGCACATGGAAACTATTTTCAACACATACTGCAGGCATGGCTGCATGGTAAAGTGCGTATTACACTGCAGTCTCTGTACTATGATTCAAAAAATGGTCTCTAGTGTAGAAACCATGCATTTCCAAACATATGTTCATTGGAGCTTTTTTTCTGTATCCTATCCTTCATCAATCTCAAGAGTTGTACATGATGCAAAAAATCGCCCTATTTAGGGCTGACAGGATTCTTTTTATTATGCCGAAGGTGAAAACTGACAAGAGCTTACTAACTTGATCATCCAGTTATTCCACTCTCTAATAAGGCCGGGTCCTATGTGAGTGACAAAATCGAGCGGCAGCGCACGAGACACAGCTATGTGACACTGCAGCTACAAGCGGCGACATTCAGCTCCATGGATGTGTGTTCTAAGTGAGTGTGACGGCTTCTGACTACAAGATGGCCATTAGAACATATTAGCTGTTTCTAAAATCCAGCACCCAGTATTCGCAGAATAATGATATCTCTCAGAATAAGGCATTAAAGTTTTATTTACTTTATGAAATAAGACGTAAAACGAGTGCTGTGCATTAAATTTACAAAGCGTGGAATGTTCGTGGACTATTTCATTTGTAACTTCAAATACGAAAAAAGATTATGAAGATCTCCGGCTAAATTCTTCGAAAATATAACGACGATTACAGATACTTTTGAGTATGTCGTCAATGAGTTTTTCTTTTGTGAGTACAAACCATCAACAACTAATTAAGTACAAAGAGAGTGTTATCAAAAGAAGTCATTAAATCTTTTAAAACTGGGCTGTTACACCCACAGTCGGCGTAGTACAGGAGTAGCGTTCTGGGCTCCTACATTGTAAGTTTTGCGCTTGTTGGTTCGATTTCCATTCCATCTTATATTTTAATTCCTCCAACTACAACCCTTTCATCTGTTATTTGTGTAAAGTTTTATATATTATCTTTACAGAGCACCACAAAATACAAATTATCTTTTTAAGTGCTTAGCAATATACAGTTCACGCACTGAAACGTGGCCCCTGAGAGGAGAATGTTGGGAGTTGAAGCTTGCATTCAGCTCGTAGCGCATTGGCTGTTAGAACAAGCCCCGCCTCTGTCCCCCAGCGCCGCTAGCTTACGGCGTATAGCTTACAGGTTTTAAGAGAAACAACATGTAAGGGGTTAAGAACACGAAATTAAGTATGACTTTAATGTTTGAGTAATAGAAAACTGAAACGTATATCTACGAAATATTGATATTTTAAAGGGTCATATTAAGCGGGTGTAGCAACACTTTCTGACCCTCTTTTATTGTTGTAACTGAATAACAATCTTAATTAACATTCTTCATACCACTTTCAAGGACAGCCTTCCTTTTTCTAAAAAAAGTCGTCGGGGTATGTGGACTTATTTTAGCAAATAACAAAGTGGAAGACAATAATCAATACCAAGCACAAATCAACAATACATTGACAATGTCTGTGATGCACAATGCTGTTACGAGGCAAGGTTGGTAGAGAGCATAAACATTCCGTAGACACATGAACTTAGCCGACTTCCGCCGATCACAGAGGGGCCACGAAAAAGTGCGTGACCTTTAGTTTATCTTTAATTGTAAACACACACATCCCAATGTACCAAACATATTAAATCCTGTTAATTTCCTAGACCCCGTGTATATCGAAGGAAATGGCATTGCCATCGATATATATCGAATGTTCGATATAGTGTTTCTGAACCAGAGATTCGGACACTACGCGCCCTCAAAAAAAAAAAAAAAAAAAAAAAAAACATCCTTCTTATTTAACCTATACCTAACCTAACTTCGACTTTAAAAAAGTAATCTGTAGCGTGGCCTTAAGGTTAGGTATAGGTTAAACAAGAAGTTTTTTTAGTGCGTGTAGTGCCCTAATTTCCGATTCAGAAACACTATATCGAACATTCGATGTACACGGGGTCTAGGAAATTAGCAAATTCCTAATAAAACATTATATCAAGATATATTATTCAGAACCGTAATTTTACACGCATCTCGTTTGACACCCTAGTGTTCTCTATATTGGGGAGTAACTTTATTGTTACTGTCAAAGTTTTGCAAATGCACAAGGCACACAAATACGAGTATTTGTTGAAAACACTGTGTAAATCAAACTATCAGAGTAAAAATGCAGAAGACTGACAGAAACAATTAAGAAATTTAATCGTCTATAAAGTTCAAAAGAAAATTTACGAGATTGTTCTTT
The DNA here is from genome assembly GCA_026315105.1 of Locusta migratoria. Lineage (NCBI taxonomy): Eukaryota > Metazoa > Arthropoda > Insecta > Orthoptera > Acrididae > Locusta > Locusta migratoria. Next base: position 570,257,959 of record CM048746.1, read on the forward strand.
AAGGACACTTCTTATCCAAACCAAAATTCTTGATTATAAGTACAATTTTGTATTTCAGAACCATAAATGCAGTTAAGATTTGTCGCTCACGTAGTACATGGCCTTAGGCAGAAGCTAAGCCTATGAGGCTAGTTTACACGAAGACACTACGTTTCATGAAACTGCGCTACTGGTCAGTGCGCATGCGCAGCAGGCGTTCGCGCAACTCGTTGGCGACACTAAACAGTTTCGGCACAGCCCAACTTTGGCGAAATTGATAGCGCGTGTTTTTAGGTTAGGTTATAACCAATACAGAACAAAATACAACAAAAGGGACGGAACTGAAGAAATAATTCGTTGTCTGAACATATGCGATGTATATGTGTTTGTGCGATTTTAACTATGAAAATTTCAGGAATAAGCAGCGGCGTGTTAGTGCACTTGAAGCAATTATTCGTGAAATGCAGACTAAAACACATTCAATTCCAAATACCTATACAAACGAACTATGGCAATTGTGGATTTGGGAACACGGTACCGGTACTGTAGAGACGAATATCTACTTGACAAGAAACGTAATGCAATTTGTAATTTCAGTTCTGGTAACAATGCCTCACGCACTATCGTATCTTGTTTCTTTATTGCATTACTAACTCTGTTAGAAAGAAACATCAACTGCTATGGTGACGTTCTAAGTTGATTAAAACAGCTACTAGGAACTTCAATTACAATTTCCTTCAGAAAGGTCGCTAAGCAACCCAGCTGACGTCTTGTTTTAATCCAGTCACGAACCCAAGCATGTTTCTTATTCCTTTTATGTTTAGTCTTATGCAGCGACTTCGCACACAGAAGCAATAGCTCCGCCATAACTCTTACAGCTACCAAAACTTCCATTCTACGCCGACTACGGCACTCACAAAACAACGAAACTGAAATGTATAGTACTGGCGCCGTGTCTACAGACACACACGAAACCAGCTGCACGCAATTCATTCCATGAAACGAGTGTCGCAACCTGGTGTCGTCATGTAGACTAGCCTTAACACTGCAGCTATCTCCAGCTTAATTGGTCAAAGGCCGTGGCGGCTGGTGATAATGTGCTGCAGCACACTGTAAATATATTTCTAAAATTATGCCATTTCTCTTCGAATGCAAGCGAGAGATCGCTATAAAATTACATCCTTTCTCTTGGAATACGAGCCAGATATCAAAATAAAATTATGCCAATTCCGAAATGCGTATTAGAATGCTAGTAATAAGGATGAAAACGCATTTTGGAGCGCTCTCGCCGCGATAGCTGGAAACCAGCTCTGTGTGCCGAAGTGGGATTCAGCCGCGCTGGTACGTGCGCAGAGAGGCGGCGCAGTCGTCTGTTCGCTAGTGCGCATGCGCAGACGTGACGTCAGGCATGGCGGCTCATGTGTGCTGAGACCGACTGCAGCACTAGAACAATATTTCTCTTCGCGCTGCGTATAACGGCTGCGGAAGAATAGTATATGACGAATATTGCGACATATAGAGTCAAATAGCGCGCTGGCTCAGGCGTCTTGCGCGTTGTCTCTCAAACCTACCTGTGAGAGGCTCGTATTCAAATACCTCTGAGTCTAAATTTTTAATTTCTGTAAATAAAATTAATATGTTTTAAACGTTTTATTTACTACCTGCAGTGCATACATGCAGTTGGCAGCGCTGTTATAGATTCCCCTGAAGGTCTTACTGTCAATACAATATTAATTGATATTTAATTAAAGGCAATCATACAAAGGTTGACTTTTAGTATATTTTGTTTCCTGTTTATTTTTGTAATATTGTAGCACAGTGGTCAAATTTTGTAAGTGCCGGCACTGGTGAAAGGGCACAAGGGAATAGAGTGGGCTGGGCTACTTACCAGTGTTGTGTGCAGAGGGCGCCTGCAGCGCGGACGGCTTGTTGCGCGGGCCGCCCAGCGAGAGCTTGGCCAGGATGGCGTCGTGCCACCAGAGGAAGGAGTGGTTGAACTGGCGCGTGCTGGGCAGGTTCTCGGGCAGCCAGTCGCCGAAGCCGCGCCACAGCGAGAAGGCCTGGCCGGCCGGCGCCGCGCCCGGCTCAGCTTCATACGGCACGTGCTCCACCGCATCTCGCAGCGGCAGTCGCTCCGAAGACAGCAGCCTGTGGGCGAGCCACGGTACACTTTACAACACACCGCGGAGCCAACGCAAGGCGCAAAAATGATACAACCACAGTGTAACAAAACTGTCACAACACTCACTGCTGTGAAAGTTGTTAGCAACTGACAGCTGCAACGACACTAGCGCTCCTAGCCGAGCGCCGAGTAGTGACGTCACAGTGACGTTTGATTATAATTATTTTTGTACATAATTAACGAAACAATTGGTATACTTTCCGCGAAACAAGCATTAGCGAAACATCAAGAGACATGCATAATACGGAAATTAATGTAAAAACAGCCGAATTTAACTGATTCAGGGCCGGTTCGTCCATCTCTCGTTAATCTTGTCTTTAGTAAACGAGAAGATGCCTTTAACGGCTCGTTAAATGTGCTCGTTAAGTGCACTGCGTTTGTCATTGCCACATACACCTCTCGTTTGCTAACGAGAAAACGAGAAGGTACGATATATTTCGACTATGTTGGCAATAGAAACAAATGAAAGTGCAGTCTGAATAAACAGCTGTTCCCCATATTTGACCATCAGGGAAGAGGTTAGCAGACAGTTGTTATTTGGTGCTATGGCAAACAAACGTGAAAGAAGCTCAAATTTTAAAAGAAATTAGTGCGAGAGTCTTGTGTCCTTAATAGAGAAATATGACACATTGGAATGTAAAAAAAAAAAAAAAAAAAAAAAAAAAAGCGACATTGCGGCTAATGAATTCAATGCTGTCTATGGAACATGTAGGACAGCAAAAGTGCTTAGAGCCTAGTACGATAGTATACTGCCAAGTCCAATGCTAATGATGGCAACTCATATGACCAATAAATAATTTTTCGTGTCAACTGCAATTAGCACGAAAATTATTTTTTTCTGAACGGACAAGGGTACATACAAGAACCTGTCGACCAATAGAGCAGGTACAGTATTAAATTTGCTGCGAGTGAAAAATATTAACGCTATTCTACACTTCATTGTCCATCTGTTGCCAACATAAGCACTGGAGACCGGCGAGAAGCGTCGTAAAATTTTACCTTAGTGCAAGCAATAAATTGCACGTAGGCGAAAGTGCACTGTTCCTATAGATCGGAGGAAGAAATCACATTTTAGGCCTCACACTAGGTGCAACAAGCATAAGTAAATACTGAATTAATAAGTTTGCACAAATAGATAATGTATTCTGTTTTTTATTATAACAGATAACGTACAAAATTCATAACTATATGTTGGTCTCTTCAGAGGGTCGTGTAGTTTTTCATGCAGCATTTCCAAAGTGGCTTTTCGAAGACGAAATTGCGTAACTAATTCTGCATCATCCCAGCATTCAAAACGATTTGGACGAACATAAATACGTCTAGAACGCCTTATAGGGGCAATGTCCTCTAGATCATCCAAAATATTGACACCGCAGTAATTGTCAATGAAATCTTACTCCAGCCATTTTCATCATACCGATTCTCACTTAACTAGTCGTTACCCGTAAGTTTGTATTTTGATATCGCAACAATATTTTTAAGGTTATGTTGCGTATCTGCAATGTATCAAACTCATCTAACCGCTACTGACATGGAGGGGGCGAGAAATATGACGATACAATTTACCATAAAGCTGCTTTCCATACTAGTTTTTCATACCTGTAGTGCTTCTGCTATTTTGTTCGATAAATTGGTCTTTTTCGCGTGAATATATTGATGTATTTTAGCGCTTTGGAATCCTGTCATTTTGATACAGATTCTCACTTAACTGGTCGTTAGCCGTGTAACGAGCAGAATTTTACTCGTTAACTTAACGGCCAGTTTGAGGTCCTTTAACCTCAGGTTAACTCATAACGAAACATTGACAAACGCAATTCTCCACTAACGATAAGTTAAAATCTTAACTGAAACTTAACAAGACATTGACAAACCGGCCCTCAGTGGTATAAAGAACATCGGTAAAAGTGCAGTTTATGCGGCAGTGGCTGGCCGTAGCGTTTGTTAGGTTGGGAACGGCAGAACAGCCCATCAGGAGTGTCGATGCCGCGGCCAATAAGAAAGAGCGTTACAATTGTACTGTGTAAACAAATCGAAGCGATGTATGGAAAAGTTTTTGAAGATAAACAAGTTACAACTACTAATAGAGTAGATGTCGGCGTTTAAGTACGATATGAATCTTCATGTTTCAGTTTATTTAATAATAATAATAATAATAATAATAATAATAATGCAGACAGATCTATCTTTTTACTTTTTGCAGTTTATTAAAAATAAAAAAAAAGTAAAACCTCACGGGATGCAGACAGATGTGTCTTTTACTGCAGTCACAGGGTTGCCCAGATTAATGTAAGATATTCCACATCCAAAAATGTTACGCACACGCGAAAAAAAAACTCACGGGATGCAGACAGGTCTATCTTTCACTGCAGTATCAGTATTACGCAAATTAATGTAATATAAACCGCATGCAAAAATGTTACGCATGCGCTAAGTACGATAGCAATCTTTATATATATATATATATATATATATATATATATATATATATATATATATATATATATATATATATATACATTACAGCACGACGGTAAAATTTTACGACGGTTTCCAATGCGTATGTTGGTAACAGATGAACAATGAAGTGTACAATTGCGTTAATATTTTTCACGGGCTACATAGTGAATGTTATTACTGCTCGTTTCACTCACAGCAAAATTAATACTGTACCTGCTCTATGGTTGACAGGTTCTTGATGCACCATTGTCCGTTCAGAAGAAGAAGAATTTTCGTTTTAATTGAATTGTCACGAAAACACATTTATTGCTCATCTGAGGTACCAATTACCATTGGTGCCAACGTAACCACTGCAGCCCGACGAGAAGCATCGTAAAATTTAACCCACTACGACATATATTGTAAAATGAACCCGTTGTTCGGTATCGACCCGTTACACTCGCACGTTTCACAAATATCATGAAATAAGGATAAGAATTGAAAATACTAATTAAGGTTGATAAACTCTCTTTATAGCATCTAAAAATGATACAAACATATCTTCTTCCTCACTCCATCTCCTCCTCCACATATACTCGAAAAGATACGAATCAAAATTTTTCTTGCACTTATTTGTGCCGCCAAACCCTCTCTTAATAGCAGACCATGACCCTTCAATAGAATTCGTATGTGCCCACTGACGGGGTCTTTGAATGTCAGTGAATGGTTAACAGAAAAACGTATAAACCCCTCATCTTCTAAACATTTGTAACTGGAAAATTAGTCAGATATAGTTGTCGTCCCTGGGAGGACATTTTTTTAGTTCTGCAAGCAGTACTTTTTGTGTCCTCCGAGGAACGACCTCAAAAAAACATTTCTTGCTTTCCCTTTCAACCCCCCCGAAAACCCAGTTTCCAACAACTCTCTTGCCACAGTGGAATTTACGTTTTCCAAATTTACTTTCATCTATTTCTACAACCATGCCAACCCCCCTAACTGATACCCATTTCGAAGGCAGTCAACCTGGCACACTTCTCGACAAAAACTTCTCCAGTCAACAACCGTGTGCTTTGAAACACTCAGTTCCTTCATAATAAAGATGTTACTGCATTTGTACACCCAAAGGTACGTCAATTCAAAATATCTCCAATAGACAGGTGGCTGCCAGCAAACCAACTGCCACTTCTAAAAGAGAGCCGACACTTATTCGTGTGAGATGCACTATTACATTGCCATTCGAAACTGTCTGTAATTTTCAAACGCTGAATACGTTTCATAGCACTGCTACATTTTTTGCATTTTCTTTCTTTTGCCAGCAACCCCATTTCCAAACACCACTCTAGGATTTCTCCCTGAAATATTAGAAGAATATGTCCCGTTTCAAAACATGTGAAGTACAAGATTGACCAAACGCCACCAACTACATTGACAATTAACAAACCTTGAAATCCTTAATGATTAGGTCACTGTAATTAATTCCGCCTGTTGCCATTTTCTCCACGCACTATCAAAAAGCAGTTTCATAAACTGTAATGTAATATAAACACAACAAATTAGAAACCACAGTCGCAAATACGTGTCACACAATCAATAACATTAAAAATAATAATTGCGACGTACACCAACTCATTTAAAACCTGAAATAAATATAGTAATAAGTCACTTATCACCGTAATACGACAATTATCTAGAAATCTCTTATAAATGAAAAATGATTTACAATGAAACAAACGCCGCACCGATATCCTCGAATAAACTTCGAAATTCACGCAAAATTTACTCGTCATGAAACACGCAATCTTATTGGCCAGCATAACTCGACTCCCGATTGGTTAGTCTGCCGTTCCCAACCTAACAAACGCGACTGCTAGCCGCTGCCGCATAAACTGCACTTTAACCAGAACATCTTCGTCATGAATAAATACATAAGAATATGTTTATGTTTGCAGCTTATGCTGCTGAAATTAAGTAGAATATACACGTAGGAGAACTATATATTTATATTATGGTCTGTTCTTACAATGAGAAGCCGTTTTTTTTACGCGTATCAATTCGCTGTGGAGTCTAATAATTCGCACATTTTTACACCCCACTCGTCTTTCTTATACATGCATATTCTTTTGAGTGTAATTACATAAGCTTAAAAAGACATTTTTTATTATTATTTCCGTTTGTGATTCAGATGTACCAACAATTATAAAATTGGGATCTTCTTTGTTGGAAAACAGTTTCATTGCTTTCTCCGTTTTATTGCCACGTTTGTGACATTTTTCCTTCAGCTACAGCTGTGGTGGCTGATTTGGTACATTAAATATCGTAGTTACCGCATTTTATATACGTTTCGTACATTCCATTCTCACTGATTTTATTGGAACTTTAATGAGTGAACGTTATCGTTGTTCAGTAGAAGAGCGACGTCTTACTGCTAAAGGGCAGATCTTCTATCTTTCTATTTTTAATAGAAAATGAAATTATTCAGTAAAAGCCTGTAGGTTACAAGATAATTGTAAATAAACTGTCCTGTAATGTACCGTTTCGTACGTTGTAAGAGAGTATAGGAACCTAAGAAAGGCAAATGTGGAGCCGGCCGCGGTGGCCGAGGGGACTGCGGCGCGCCAGTCACGGTCTGCACGGCCACTAAGGTCGGGGGTTCGAATCCCCCCCTCGGGCAGGGATATTTGTGCCGTCCTTAGTGTTAGCTAGTTCATAAGTAGTTTGTAAGTTTAGGGACTGATGACCCCGTAGTTGAGTCCCATAAGCTATACAAAAATGCAAATGTGGAGCTATTATTACGTTTTTACGTATTTTTATGACAGTACATACTTTCCCTAACATAAAAAAGTAAGTTAAAACTAATATAAACGATTCTATTCGTAGGCATCAAATATCGTATTCAGAACTGTAGCTTTCCGACCGCTTGGAGCGCTGCTGTCGCAGTGTATAACAAAAATCTGTAGGAGTGTCGTGACTATATATGTTAGACTGTGATACAACTGTCACCCCGTTTACATGGGCTCCCAAAACCGGATTTCGTTAACCGATTTCCCAATTCCGCTTTTGGTTGGTCATGTAAACACTCCAGAATCGATTCTGGAAATCCGCTTCTCTAAAGCGGTTTTAATAATATTAGAGTGAACATAAATCTGTGTATTTAAGTAAAGAAAAATAGCGATTGTGCTGACTAGATCAGGAATTGAATCAGCTGATTTTCAGCCGCCATATTAAGAGGGCTAGGATATCCGATTCAGGCGATGCCATGTAAACACGGCAGCGAAAAACGGTTTACGAAAATCTGTTTTCGTCTATCGGAAGATGTGTTGCATGTAAACGTAGTGTGTGGCGGACCGCGAGGTTCGATACCTCGCACTCGTGCCTGTAGCATCTGCGAACGACGATAACTATCGCTGCTGTGGCAGCCATCATTAACACAGTCCATGATTTCTTGCTTTATGTATATGTGTCTACTAGCTAATAAAGTATTTAAGATGGCATATCGTGCATTATCTTTTGTTGGAACCGCTAAACCCCAACAAGCATAGCGCAAGCGGTGCAGCGTAGGGTAACATTCTCTTCACACAACTTAGAACAAACGTGACGTCATTTTCACCTTACACGCTGTGTCGAAGACTGCACGAATAGCTATCGACTTTTTCATGATACTTGTTACTTCGATGTGACAGACGCCATTTTGATTTGCCGAATTTCTAAGAATTATGGTATTATTATTCGTAGTAAGACGTTTCATGGAAAGAGCACATTTCAGATGAATCACAAAAATCTTCCTCAACTAGATTTCTTATCACTACAGTACATCTAAATAATAATACACCGATACATAAAAATCTTACTGCTTGAAAAATATTGTACTAGTTGCTTATTCATAACACGTTTTGGGCCTTTCTTATTTTTATAACGGTAGTATCGTATGTAATTTGCGAGCGTGTGGTTAGGCAGATATTCCTTTCTTATTTCAGTGTTGGACTGTTTTATTTCGAATGTGTCACGATTTCTGGGAGTGTGGTTAGACCGATATTCCTTGCTTGTCACCAATATTTGATAGTTTATTTCTGAATAACACGATTGCGTCATTTTTTGTTAGCCAAGATCCTATAAAGGAAACTAATATATTTTGCGAATGTATACAGCTTGCTCAGAACACTGACAGCTCCGTCTGATGGCATCTCCACATCCTAATGCTGATCCCAGTCTTCATTTGGTGACATCTGAGCCCGGAAATTCCTCCATAATACGTTTGAAATATTCATTTTCATCTTAATTTGTTGTTGTCTGCACAGGCTACAAAGTTAATAATTCCTCACATTACCTATTTCTGTTTCCATTAAGATCATTACACTTTTTAGCATTTCAGCTTAAACCTATTAAATACGCTACCCCTTCCCACTCACTTGTTGAAGGCGTGGAGAAAAGGGTAGTAGAGTATTGTGACCTATTCTTTACATAAGTGACACTGCAGCATAAGAGATGCTGCTAATAGCAACATCATACTAAAAAAATAAATTATTTCTATTATTCCTATAAGAAAAAGAAAGAGAAACTCTCCACTGTATTTTAATATTTACATGCATTTTCATATTTCATGGTTAGTTTAATTTCATTAGGAATTCCCGGAATATTTTACAAATACGAAGGCGAAGAAAGAAATGGATACGGTTCACAATCACTAGTATCAGGAAGTTGCCAAACTTCGGACGATACGAGATGTTTGTTTAAAACGTATCGTACCGCGAAAGATGTGTTTTTATGCTACCATTAAATAGGGCAATAAGTGAGCATTTCACTTTTGCACAAGACTGGGATCGTATCAATAACGACATTTATTATGGTACGAAAGCTATTCAAATAAACCAATGCCCATCATACACTATCATATCACGTTTGCACCAAGTTATGTGACCGCAAGTCGATAGCTGTTCCTGTGGTCTTCGATACAACGTCTGACGTCTGCGGATTTGTTATGTATATAGTAGAGTCCCGAAAACTCTGTCTAATGTGGATCGAGGGTTGGCCGAGTTTGTGAAAATGCCGGGCTGCGGACAGTACGACCAGACTATGCACGCGCATACAAATCGTAAATACAGATTCAGTGTGGCACGGAATGATTCGGTCTTGCCATTGTTGCGTTGACAGACTACACTGTTACGGAACGTATTGTACTGGTTTGAATTGGATCAGTACATTAATTCAAATGTCTGTAAATCTATCGAACCAAACTGCGTGGTCATCAGTCCGTAGCTTACAAACTACTTAAACCTAGGTAAACTAACCTACGGACACACACACCCATGCCCCAGGGAGGACTCGAACCTCCACGGCGAGCAACCGCGCGCTCCGCAGCGAGGTGCTTTAGATCGCTCGGCTACTCCACCGCGGCAGTACATTAATTATGCTGATAAAGCGAACATTTCGTTGCCAGCGTTAGAACACTATGCCGCCAATGCCGTAAGTAAAATTTAACCTACATTTATAAACACATTTCGGGAATCTAGATCATTTAAAAAAAAACTATATGGTTGTAAACAATATGAGGGAGTGCAACCTGTGCGACATTATGCCCCATGTGCTCAGTGGTATGAAACTTTCTGTTAGGAACGGAGACTCTGCACAATGACTGCCGCTTGGATAGGCAACGTAGAGGAAAACGAATTTCCATCTTAAGTGCAAACGTTTAAATTTTACTTATTGCGGCGACAGAGTAATGTGTGAATTTTGGCAAAGAAATATTTGCTTTACGAGGATAATTAATTTACTGAGCGTGCAAAGGTACAAGCAGCAACCTGGTAGCCATAGACGAGAAAAACACTGACATACTATGTGAGGAGTACTCAACAACTTGTCAGAGGTACACTTTTTAATATTCCTATTTCTTCAAACCCCTTTCCAGGAAATTCCGCCAAATTAAATTCGGATTCGTCTATGTTCTGAAGTCTACAAATCAGCATAAATACGATCTAATACCAATCATTCGACTCACGTTCATATAATTTCCCCCAAATAACCCACATAACTTCTTTCTTATTTAATGATCTCTCGACAGTGAGAATCATTTATATTATTATATCCCTTGATTATACCACATAATTTGAGATTTTTTAAAATAAATGCTATTATTGTTAACTAGCTTAATTCCCGGTGCTTCGCATACTTAGACTGGATGGTCTGCGTTGGGTATTTCTACGTCTTAATATAAATGTCAATAGATTTAGCTTTAAAATGCGTTCCTAATCAAATATTTTGATACGACTTGCCACCCCCTGTTACACCATTGATGGAACAATTCAAAACATCCCGAAACACTGTTTTTTATTGTTATTCTAATCATGGTTCCACATCCAAATTTTCACATTTCTAGCATCAAAATAGTCTTAGTAGCACTCTCAAAAGATTTTTCCTTATTTCATCCACTTAATGGTTCAATTTCCAAAAATATCGAAACACGTGTTTTTAAAATTCCAATCAAAAATCTAAATCCGAAGTTTTATATTTCTTGCTTCAAAATTGCCTGAATAGCAACGTATTTTCAAAAAACCTTTCATTTCCTATTTCAGTCCCTTAGGGATGGAAATATAAAAAAATCGCTGATGTCTACAGTGTAAGATAAACTACGCCTGCAAATTTCATGTTTCTATCGTCTTCAGATTCACTTTTCAGCGCCGTTTTCTGTCTTTTAGAAACGGATCGAGAACGCGAAATTTCTTTCTTAAGCTTTGGTATATTTCTTGGTAGTTTTACTTTTCAAACCGCAATATTCACTTATTTTTCTTATTCGTACGCGTGTCGCAGAAAAACAACTGAAGGATGTGCATCACCTTTCCCTGTGTATAACCTATTTGCTCTTATAGCGTCAAAAGTCATCGCTGGTCTTCAGTCCGAATTTTATATAAGCTGACGACTTTCAACCACTATATCTTCCATACTCTTATAGCTATCGACACGGAACTGCTATTGTGTACAACGGAAGCTTTGTACTATAACAACATAGAGAGATCGTTCGTCTCCATTGTGTAGTTTTCGCTGAAGAGCACAATATTGACATCCACACGAAGAATTTTATATAAGTCGGAAACTTTCAACTCCCATATCTTCCACCCCCTTATCGTTATCAACCCTCTACCACCATGGTGCACAATGGGAGACTGATACCTATTACCGCATACAAACACTATTGGTTTGCGATGTGTTGTTTTGGCTGCAGAGTGAAATATAAGCACAAACACCTCAATTTATATATATATATATATATATATATATATATATATATATATTAAGATTTCATATTTAACTTACCTACCATTTGAGAAGGATGAAAATAGCGACGACAGCAGTAGAATTTCACTCTACCTGTCGCAGACTGAGCAACAGAGTTAACAATTCATTGTTGAACGATGCCGATATTTTAGTACTATTGTCGTCGAGGCATCAGCGATATATGGCTGCTCAAAAAATCGATGTGTTTGGACGAAACATTGATGTTTTCGTAACATTGATGTATCATTTGCAACCTTAGGCAGGGAGACGCGTTCATCAGATAAATGAGCATCCTGCAAATGTCTCTTTAGCGTAAAATAAGTCCGTGCCCCCTTTTCTTGTGTTAGATCTGTCACGCAGATAATCTTATGATGCCCTGCTAAGCGTGAAACGGGTCACTAAGAAGTAATGAAATACTTTGCAACCAAGGCTGTTTTTTTATTCCAAAACATAATTACACTGGTTGCGTTGTAAATAATTTTATCTGAATAAACGTGATGTAAACAATACACTACTGCTACTTATTCTTGCATGTGCATTGGAATCTCATTGGTTTTCATTTCACATGGAACGGAAGTTAGATTGTGTCGAGTACAGTCAAGTTTAATAATACGGGTACATTTTATGTTTTGCGTTACAAGGATATCGGCTCTGCGATAATATGGACAACAGCTTTACAGGCACATTTAATTAGGACAAGACTGGGCAGCTGGTCCAGCTAAACTGCAGCATCGTGAACAATTGCAGATAAAGCACAGAAAGGAAGGACCACAACGGTGATAAAATTACTAACACAGACTAATTTTTGTGCATGAGCTGTTTGACATAAGTGCGTATTGAAGGGATTTCTCTGTATAGTTAAATACTGGAGCTCACTCTAGTCTCCTTCCATATTCGAATCCAAAGAATACATTTGAATAGTCACCTGCTACATTGGTTGGTTGTTGGTTGGTATGGGGGGGGGGGGGTTAGGGGGACTAGACTACCATGGCCATCAGTCCCCCATGCTATATTGGTAACGAGGCGATCAACAACAGAATTAATGAAGCCACTTTGTAACGGAGTTTCATGTACATGTGTCACAGCGGAATAGGAAGTAACTTCAGCCATTTTAAAAATACGGATTAAAGCGCGACAGTCACAACACAAATGACTGTGACAGAGGCTGGGACTGTACACGAATTGTAAATATAATGTACATAGCCAAAGAATGATTAAGACAAACTTTGATAGCTGTTAACTGAATGGAATATCGTAAATTTCCATTTACATAGCTACAGGCCTAAATTAGGTAACACAAATGTGGGACCCACTTTCATGAGCGGAACGTTGCCAGTACACATGTGCTAGGGCTGCTGACCAAACATGGCGTATGTGCTTGGTTATATCCGCTCTTATTCTTACGATGAACGAAGTATATTTGACGTTTGTCACGTTCCGCAGTAGTGTTGCCACTTAAACTGACAATTGCCACTCAAACATTGCAGGTCACTTCAGAAATGCTGTTAATACGTAACGCGGTGCAATATTGGAAGCGGCCGCCGCGAAGTATGACGCGAAAATAAATTCGTTGTCGACTCACAGGACTTAGCAAAGTAACGAAATCTATCCTACCTGGTACTCGGGGATTGCTTGCGTACTCAAATCTGTCGTATAATATAATTTTATGAGACAGTGCAGAGAATATATAATAATTTAATTTCGTATAGCTCATTGACCTGGTTTAAGTCTTTAATTTGGACGTCAATGCGGCGACTACGTGTCCCTAGCCTACCCCAGTTACCCAACCGGGAAAAGAGAGAAAAAAAGAGTAGGTGTAGTAGTCCCATTGTTGCAATCATGATTACAGTCAGCATATTATATTAACCTGATTATCCAACATCTTGCAACTGTATCTTAGGAGACGCACATCAAAAAGTCAGTATAAATTTGAAAACTTAATAAACAACGGAATAATGTAGATTGAGAGATAAAAATTGACACACATGATTGGAATGTTATGGGGTTTTATAAAAAAGAAAAAGAAAAGAAAAAAGTATTGCTAGACACGTGAAAGATCTCTTGCGCGCGTTGTTTGGTGATGATCGTGTGCTCAGTCGCCACTTTTATCACACTTGGCCTCCAGGTCCGCAGACCTCACTCAGTCCGTGCGATTATTAACATTGGGGTTACCTGAAGACGCAAGTGTATCGTGATCGACCAACATCTCTAGGGATGCTGGAAGACAACATCCGACGCCAATGCCTCACCATAACTCCGGACATACTTTACAGAGCTGTTAACAACATTATTCCTCGACTACAGCTATTGTTGAGGAATGTTGGTGAACATATTGAGCATTTCTTGTAAAGAACAACATATTTGCTTTGTCTTAATTTGTCATGCTAATTATTGCTTTTCTCATCAGATGAAGCGCCATCCGTCGATCATTTTTAGAACTATTATCCGTTAAAAAGATATACCCGAAAAATTCTATTTTCGTTATAGTTATCTTGTAGCATCAACTTATGTAAAATATTGCAACGTATTTTAAAGAGTTTTCAGAGGGAAAAACACATTGGTTGGACTTTTTGTCTCTATGCGTATCAAAACACACCATTCTAATGACCACGTTCTTGAAGGGACATAAATGACATATCCTCCTGTCGGAGCACAAAGAAGACAAATATATTTCTGTTTGGAAGACTCTGACAGAAAAATTTTACTTTCCTCAGCAAAAATTTGGGCGCGTCGCGCTCTTTCAACACAAGACAGGCTAAATCCCTTTATCCGATCTCTTACTATATTTAAGTTTACATACTCAGCATCCCCCTTTCAGTGAATTTATCCCACTAGCACATTTAAAAATGTTTGTAGGGCTCATGGGACTTAACTATGGGGTCACCCTCCAACGTAGCGGCCGTGCAGAACGTGCCTTTTGCGCCGCAGACCGCTCGGCCATTGCGGCCGGCTGTTATTTTCCCTTTTGTCATTATATTTGTATAAAATTCAGCGAGACATTTTTTGCCATATCCTCCACAGTAAAGAAGGCACTATGCGTGGTTTTTTTTTACCACTTTCACAGTCTCTGTCATTGCCTGCCGCCGCCCCCCCCCCCCCCCCCCGCTTTTATCTCTCACATTGCCGGTGTTTCTTTCTTTTCTATCTATTCATTCACCATTTTCTCCTTGGTACACATGTCTTTGCGAATGGATTGATCGTGCTTTTAAACCCTGGGCCGGTAAACTTGAAAACACGGATGAAGGGAATGGGGGAAGTGGACAAAAACCAGGACAGCGAAACTTATCTATGGTCTCCAATCACCTCTCGTTTTCATTTTCACTATCTCATGTCTCTTTTGCTCCAACTGCTCCTACCGCCAACCATTTATCTTTTTTACTGCCACTGGTTGTCTCTTTCCAACTGGCACTGTCTCCTCTCTCTCTCTTCCACCGTCACATTCTGCTGTTCTCTAAAACACTGAAAAGTGACAATATGTTTCCATACCAAAATGCTCGTCGTCGGAGGTTTGTGTCTTCACTCGGGCATAAGCGAGTGTGTTGTCCTTAGGTTAGTTTATCTTAGTTTAAGTTCGTAGGCTTCCACGGCCGGTGTCACTTTGAATAAAACAATTCTGGGTATTAGATCGCGTCATTTTTAAACACAGCATAGGAATTGCCAACGTTTCGACCACTGTACAGTGGTCCTCTTCAGGGCGGTTAACTGTTAGATGCTGCTGACTGTACACCCATATATACTGAGAATTTTGTCTGTTATCTGATTCCGACGCCATACATCTAAGATGGTTATTGTTTGGCAATAGCGTATCAGTAGGCTCTTTATTATGGGCGCAGAGGAGTGGCCGAGCGCATTGAGGCGCTATGCTCCGACACGCGAGGCAGTTCTCCGTCGGGGGTTCGAATCCTCCCTCGGGCATGGATGTTTGTGTTGTCTTTACTGTAAGTTAGTCCATAAGCAGTTCGTAAGTTTAGGGACTGATGAACCCACTGTAAAGTCCCTTAAGCTTAACAAACATTTGAACATTTGATTTTCTTTCTTACGTTTGCTACCGTGGTAAGTGATTGGTAGGCAAAATCTTGTACCTGATTGGAAGGCAACAGCCAATCAGGAACTAGCAGCCAGGGGACGGGGTTTCCTGCTGCGAACGTTCAGGCCGCGCGTCAGTTGTACTGTGGCCGCTGTTTATACCGCAGAGCCCGGGTCAAGTGGAGCCGCTGGCTGGCGCACACACGCGGTCCGCTGGGCAGGGATTACCGGCAGCCACGTTGAACTTGAAGCCATCCTCCCTATTCATGTCGTTGGGTCGTTTAATTATCCCGTTGGCTTCTCCTAGTTTGCGTTGTTGCATCCAGGGTTCCCTTGCAAGCACACGAGGTTCTCGGAAGTTAATAGTACCGTCTCATTCCTTCTTCTGTTCTTCCATAACTGACAGACATTGTCTGATGAGGAAACATCTGTTGCTGACATCCAATTTATAGCCAACTGACTGGGACAAATGTTTGTATAGCTTATGGGACTTAACTACGGAGTCATCAGTTCCTAAACTTACAAACTACTTATGAACTAGCTAATCCTGAGGACGGCACAAATATCCATGCCCGAGGGGGGATTCGAACCCCCGACCGTTGTGGCCGTGCAGACCGTGACTGGAGCGTCTCAGTCCCCTCGGCCACCGCGGCCGGCTGACTAGGACAAAATCGACAAAATAACGAACATAAAAGCCACAATGTCTAGTAAGACAGTGAAAATCTGCCAACAGAAGAAATTTATGCATCTCACACGGGCGAACCTCAGCGCTCAGCCAAAAATTGATATGTCCCGCACTGTCGTGAATCTGCCAACGCATTCTATCCAGCAAGGCAAGTACAGATGTGTTATCTAAGAGACTGAACTTTTCTGTGCCACCTATTCGCATACCGGGTGAGGACATCATACAGCCGCCCGCGGTGGCCGAGGGGGACTGAGGCGCTCCAGTCACGGTCTGCGCGGCCGCTACGGTCGGAGGTTCGAATCCCCCCTCGGGCATGGATATTTGTGCCGTCCTTAGGATAAGCTAGTTGATAAGTGGTTTGTATGTTTAGGGACTGATGACCCCATAAGCTGTATGTTTAGGGACTAATGACCCCATAAGCTGTACAAACGTTTCACCGTTCCGACATCATACAAGCCGTTGAAGTGTCCGTCCGGAAACTATCCCAAGTTGAAGCAGAGAACATGCGACAAGAAACGGTCAGTATTCTGCAGCATGCAAAAATGAATATCTCACGAGATGAAAGGGATGCCCTAAGTGAACTTCGTAACAACAAGGATATTGTTGTTTTGCCCGCAGATAAGGGCAACGCCACAGTAATACTGGACACCACGTCATATGAAGCCAAAATGAACGAGTTGCTTAAAGACACCATCTGCAAAATACTGAAAAGTGACCCCACAGCGAATATATATAGACAGACACAAACTCTACTCAAAAACTCTAGAATCGATGTAGATACAGCCAGGGGGCTGACATCGAAATTCCAAGTGCCTCCAAGAATATAGGGAGTACCAAGGATACATAAGAATGAGCGTCCTCTGAGACCGATTGTGAACGGGATAAACTCTCCCACAGATATCTGGCAAAACATTTGGCCCACAAATTACGAAGACTGGTTGTCACACGGTCGCTCACGTGGAAAATTCCAGACATTTCATCCAGCTCATACGGCGACGAAAGGTGCTCCTACAGATACGTGACAGTACAAAACGAGCTGCCCTTCTCTGGACTCTTTCGATGTCCTTCGTCAAACCCACCTGATAAGGATCCCACAATGGGCAGCAATACTCCAAAAAAGGACGGACATGTGTAGTGTATGCAGTTGCTTTAGTAGTTCTGTTGCATCTTTTGAGGGTTCTTCCAAAAAAACGCAGTCTGTGGTTCGCCTTTCTCACGACATTATCTGCGTGTTCTTTCCATTTTAAGTCTGAAGTAATAGTAATTCCTAGGTATTTTGTGGAGTTTACGGCCTTCACATTTGATTTATCTTGTAAACAAAGTTTAACGGATTTCTTTTCGTACTCATGTGGACGACTTCACACTTCTCATTGTTTAGAGTCAATTGCCAATTTTTGCACAATAGTGATATCTTGAAACTTCCTGGCATATTAAAATTGTGTGCCGGAACCGAGACTCGAACTTGGGACCTTCGCCTTTCGCGGGCAAGCGCACTACCGACTGTGCTATCCCGACACGACTCACGATGCCGCCTCACAACTTTACTTCCGCCAGTACCTCGCCTCCTACTCTCCAAACTTGACAGAAGCTCTCCTGCGAACCATGCAAGACTAGCACTCCTGGAAGAAAAGATATGGTGGAGACATGGCTTAGCCACAGCCTAAGGGATGTTTCCAGAATGAAACTTTTACTCTGCCGTTTCCGGCACACAATTTTAATCTGCCAGGAAGTTTCATATCAGCACACACTCCGCTGCAGAGTGAAAGTTTCATTCTAGTGATATCTTATTTAGATCGTTTTGCGGTATGTTTTGATCTTCAGATGATTTTAGCAGACGGTAAATAACGGCGTCATCTGCAAACAACCTAAGAGAGCTGCTTCTGGAGTAATTTAAGCGATAGTATTAACTCTCATCCGATATTGTATACAGAAATGTATCTAGCGAGCCGCTTGGAGCACTGCTGTCGTGCCGTATCAGTCAGGGTGTCGTGACTGTATATGTTAGACTGTGATAAGAACTCACCCCCCCCCCCCCCACCGACCTAAAGACGTGAGGCAGTTGTTGGCTGGTGGGTGGCCCGTGCAGTGAGCAAAAATAAATCTTCCGGGCCAGATTGTATACCAACTAGATTCCTCTCAGGGTATGCTGATGCAATAGCTCCGTACTTAGCTATAATTTACAACCGATCAATCAGCGAAAGATCCGTACCCAAAGACTGGAAGGTTGCCCAAGTTACTCCAATATTCAAGAAAGGCAATAGGAGTGATTCCCAAAATTACAGGCCAATCTCATTGATTTCGATTTGCAGTAGGATTTTGGAACATATACTTTGTTCGAATATTATGAACTACCTCGAAGAGAACGACCTATTAACCAATAGTCAGCACGGATTCAGAAAGTATCGCTCTTCCGAAACACAGCTTGCCCTTTATTCACATGAAGTATTAAGTGACATCGACAAGGGATCTCAAATCGATTCCATATATCTGGATTTCCGGAAGGCTTTTGACACTGTCTTCTAATGAAATTGCGTGCTTATGGAATATCTCCCCAATTGTGCAATTGGATTCACGATTTCGTATCAGAAAGGACACAGTTCGTTGTGATTGACGGTAAGTCATCGAGTAAAACAGAAGTGGTATCTGGCGTTCCACAGGGAAGCGTTATAGGTCCCCTACTCTTCCTCGTGTTTATAAACGATTTAGGAGACAATCTGAATAGCTCCCTTAGACTGTTCGCGGATGATGTTGTCGTTTATCGGTTAGTGAAGCCAACAGAGGATCAAAAGCAACTGCAAAGCGATTTGGACAAAATTTCTACTTGGTGCGAAAATTGGCAATTGACACTAAATAAAGAAAAGTGTGAAGTAATTACACGATAAATCAGTCAAACCTTAAGGTCGTAAATTCTACCAAATACTTAGGAGTTACAATTACGAACAACTTTGACTGGAGAGAACACATAGAAAATATTGTGGGGAAGGCGAATCAAAGGTTACGTTTCATTGGCAGAACGCTTCGAAGATGCACCAGCTCCACCAAAGAGACTGGCTACATCACACTTGTGCGTTCTCTCCTGGAGTACTGTTGCCCCTTGTGGGACCCTGACCAGGTGGGATTGACGGAGGACATTGAGAAGGTTCAGAGAAGGGCAGCTCGTTTTGTTCTATCACGTTACCGGGGGGGGGGGGAGAAGCGTCACTAAAATGTTGCACGAATTGGGATGGAAATCATTAAAAGAAAGACGTTATTCATTGCGGCGTGATCTGTTTGCGAAGTTTCAATCGCCGACTTTAAGTTCTGAATATGAAAATATTTTGCTAGCACCCACCTACTTAGGGAGACATGATCATCCCAATAAAATAAGAGAAATCAGATCGAAAACGGAACGATGTAGGTGTTCTTTCTTTCCGCGCGCCCTTAGAGAATGGAACGGTAGAGAAAAGTTATGAAAGTGGTTAATGAACCGTCTGCCAGGCACTTGAATGTGATTTGCAGAGTATCTATGTGGATGTAGATGTACCTGGCGGCGAGCGGCGGGCTCTCGACGGCCTGCCTGAGCGGCAGCCTCCTGGAGCCGTAGGGCGGCATCTGCAGCTGCAGGCGCGCGGACACGGCGGAGCGGCGCAGCCACACGCTCTGGCCCGGCGGCGCCTCCACCGAGTCCCGCACGAACGACGGCTCGTCCGGTGGAGGCACGTGCAGCCCCGCGGCGGCGGCCGCCGTCGCCAGCACCAGCACCAGACACACCCACATCGCCTGCAACACCGACACACAACACGCTCAGCCTCAGGGGCACTCCAGCCACATCAGCACATCACATAAACACAGCCACCACTCCTGCCTCCTGTTCTGCCGGTAACTCATGCACCAATACTTCACCACATTCATTAAGCTTCGTCATCATCATCATCATCATCATTAGAGACTGATTATGCCTCTCAACGTTCAGTCTAGAGCAGGGGTAGGCAACCGCAAAGCTGTGGCGATCTACTATGTCCTGCTTTCACACTGTCCGTGTTATCGCAATTATTCGACTTTATACTATACATTTATTAGGGAAAATTCATTTGGAATAGAAACAGTTTTCTTCCTTCTTTTACATAATTCGCGTAATTTTTTCGTAAATTCTAAAAGATCCAAGTTTTGGATTCAGCTCTGGTGGGATGTGGATGTTATTATTATAAACGCATATTTCGCTTGTTAAATAATATTTATTTACAATTGCTTTACGTTACATTTCAGTAGCATTACATTACGATATATGACGCGAGGCGGAACTGCTACAGCAGTCCACCGGCTGGGCGGCACAGGCAGCACTCGACTGCTGCAGCAGTCCACCGCCTGTGGAGCACATTCGCTCCCGACTTCTGCACAAGTTCACCGTAGCGAAAGGGTTAATATTTAAGTACAGCAAAACAACTATATTCCACAATAAACTTTTACATTATCACTATTTGTTCTAACATAAAAAATCATTCCTTAATATTTTACAAATATTATTTTCCATTTAATCTGAAACTTGCGTAGATGTTTAGTTAACATTGCCCTTGATATGTGGTGTTACACTTACTCAAATACAGTAGTCAAGGTGTTCGTCAGTCAAACATGTCTGCGTTCATTTTGAATAAAATTCATATTTGAAAAAAAGTACAACATAGTAAGAAGAAGCGAACTAGGCCTTTATCCTAAGTGCAACATTAATTAATTCAGAGTATTTCTCCTGAAGAATTAGAGCCTAACAGTTTTCGGGTTCTACAATACTTTTGTGAAACAAATAATTTTTGATGATGTTATTTCAAGCTATTGGTACAGGAAACCTTTTGAATACCTTAGTCGCAAGATACACCCTCCACACACTATAAAATGCGGAAGTTGGTAGTTTATTGCACAACATAAGTTAATATTCTAATCTTCTTGAATGGCACGAGTTATGAAACTCGACCCCTTCTCCAAACAGTACCTAACAAATACTACATATTGCATAAGATCAATCAATTAGTGTACCAACGAATGGCGCGCAGGTAACGGCCGATTGAATCAAAGCGAGAAAAGACAGTTATAAAGGTTCAAGGTAGATGTTGATAATAGTTCTACGCGATTGTTAATAAGTAAAATAAACTTGTTTGTCAAACAACCACATATATTCACTGCTGCGAAAAATAATTGTCAATTTTATCCAGCAATTTTTTCTCGCTGCCAGTACTCACACAATCTACCAAATAAGCACTCGCGATCTACAAGTAGATCGCGATCGACGTTTTGTCGACCCCTGGTCTAGAGCATAGCCCCCCTAATAAAATTCCTCCATGATCCCCTATTCAATGCTAACATTGATGCCTCATCTGATGTCAAGCCTTATACTTCAAAACCATTCTTCAGCAATCTAAGTACTTTCTCCTTGGTCTGCCTCGACTCCTCTTACCTTCTACTGCCGAGACCATGAGTACCTAAGGTAACCTTGCTTCTCCCGTGCGTGTAACATGACCCCACCATATCAGCCTGTTCGCTCTAACTGCTTCATCTATGGTGTTCATTCCCAGTTTTTCTTTGATTTCCTTATTATGCCATTATGCCATTATTCGCATCTATTACTACCTGCAATCATTCTTGCGACTTTCATATCTGAAAGCTCGACCTAATGAATAACGTAACCCGTATCCAACCAGCTTTCACTTCTATACAACAAAGTAGGTCGAAAGATAGAGCAGTAGACTGCTTAGTCTTCGTACTGACGTCCTTCTTGCAGAAGAGAGTAGATCTTAACTGAGCAATCAATGCATTACCTTTGCTGCACCTTGATTCAATTCTTTCACTATGTTGCCATCCTATGAGAAGATACATCCTAGGTACTTCGAACTGTCTACCTGTTCTAACCTTGTTCATCTTATTTGGCACTCTGTTTAAATCTGTATCCTATACACATTACTTTGATTTTACACCTCTGAAATGTTATTTTCTAACCTTTCAATCGAATCTAACGTAACAACTGTCATCTGCATATGCGAGACTGCTTGTTTTGTTTTCACCTATTTTAATCTAGCCGTGCCAGTCTGTTTTCAACATGTGATTCACGAATGGTATGAAAAACATACCCTGAACCATGAGCTTAATTTTATCTACTCTAACTGCTGCCTGACAGTCGACGTAAAGTCCTTTAATTGCCTGCAGAAGTTTGCCTCCTATTCCATAATCTTGTAGAACTGACTATAGCTTCCTTCCAGGAACACGGTCTCAAGCCTTTTCTAGATCTATAAGACAGATACAATTCCCCGTTCCGCCCATAGCTCTTCTCCATTATCTGCCGTACTGCGATACTATTTCCATCATCATTCCTATCCAATTCTACCTCAAAATCTGACACATCATTCAAAGTTGTACCTACAATGAGCAATTCTTTAAAATATTCCCTCCATCTGCCCAAGGCATCTACAGGATTCACTAGCAGCTCTCCTGATCTGTCCAAAACACTTGCTACTTCCCTCCCTTTCGAAGACTGCTAATTACGATTCAGAATAATTTTCCCGCGACTTGACCCATAGTTTCTAGCTTATTTCCAAAGTCTTCCCATGGTTTCTGCTTGGATTCTGCAATTATCCGTTTGACTTTGTTTCTTCAACATAACTTTCTCTGTCTGCCTGATTTCCAGTATGGAGACATTTTTAAAATGCCTTCTTTTTCTTTCTACTGGCTGCCTTAACTGTGTCATTCCACTAAGCTGTCTGTTTCTTCCTGCCTTTAGCAATTTTATTATTTTCAAACAACTTACGGGTATGCTACCGGGTGATCTAAATTCAATCCAACCGAATATTCAGTTCACTATGGATATGGAAAATAATGGTTGTCTTCCCTTCCTTGATGTGTTGGTCAGAAAGAAGTTTGGTGATACCTTGGACACGCTGTTTATAGGACGACTACTCACACTGATTTGTATTTGCGAGTTGACAGTTGTCACCATCCAGCTCAGTGTGAAAGAGTACTTCGTACCTTGCTTCATAGGGCTCATGCCATTTCAGACCCTGAAAGTTTGTCAGCTGTATTGTCCCATCTCGAGGTCACCTTTCGTCAGAATGGTTGTAGTGAGAGACAGATAAAACGTGCGTTGCGCTGCCTACTGAGCAAAGCGTGAGAGACGGTAGTAATGAAGTGGCGCCCAAATCTTTGGCTTTTTTTCCCTTACGCAGGAATCATTTCCGACAGGATTGGTCGTATTTTGCGGAAATATGATGTGAAATGTGTTTTTTGACTGCCCTCTAAGTAAGATAAAGGCCCTGTTGGGGTCCGTTAAGGATTTGCGTAAGGCTGGTGTCTATCGTATACCTTGCATTTGCGGCATGTTCATATATTGGTCAGACAATCAGCATTGTGGAAGATCGGTGTATTGAACACAAGCGTCGCATACGCTTACAACGGCTCAACAAATCCGCTGTTGGAGAACATTGTCTTCGCACCGGTCATCCTATGGAATGCAACACAGAGACTGGTATGCGCTACCACCTAGTGGGATAGAATTCTTAAGAAATATGTAGAAATTAAACTAGCAAGCGACCTTATAAATAGAGATGATGGTTCTTGTTCATATTCTGCTTAGCGTGCGTCCCTGTCTCTCGACAAAAAACAGAGGGACAGAATTAATGCTGCATCAACTGTTGATTAATACACTAACGATCTCTCTGAAGTTGGCCATCTTTGGTTGTGTTGACTCTGCGGTTACTTGTACTGTGTGAGTTACCTTTCTTGTTTATCCTTTGATAACCAAGGTACTAAATTCGCTTTCAGATTGCTTCCTTGAGTTCAGCTGAGCCTTGAGAATGGCAGGGTGTCCTCCTGTCGAAATATCGATGGCGGTCGACGACGTCACCCCGCATCATACCCGTAAGTTGTTTGAAAATTTATAACGCCGGGAAAAGTTAAGGTTTCACATTTTATGAACCACTAAATTTTACCCGCGGCTTCGATCGCGTTGATGTCTTTGCATAAGGGGCTATTCCATTTGAATTCGGACGAAAAATGAGAAACCTGACCTCGCATTTTAAAAAATAATAATTTTTACATGTGCCAATTAATGTAAAATAAAATAACTGTCATGAATTTATCCCTTAAATGATTACTATGTGCAGAGTAAAAATTCGATGAAGTTGGCGTTATTTTCCGAACACGATACTTTGTACTGTGTAACTCAAGAACTTCATTCCGCATTTCAGAGAGCCACGGTTCATTTTGAAGCTGAATATCTGAAGATGATGTAGGTATATAACATTAAAATGAAATAATTACTTCATTTTAGTAATACCTTTTTTTATTTATTAAAGTAAGTGCATTTTTCATGATGACAAAACTTACATAGGCATGAACTTTTTATTACACGTTCACTTTCGTTTTCAATATTATGGGGCCTCTTATCGTCAACGCGGAAAATACCGCATAAATACCACATCAATATACACAATAGTGCCTTCATTTTGTAATTTATTTGAAAATTTTACTATGAATAGTTTCCGAGCTATGTCTAATAATCGCGTGATTCTCCTCCGAATGCGAAAGTGTATTGTTGACTCCTACTTACATAGGTAGAAATGACCATCCGAATAAAATACGAGAAATCAGAACTCGAACGGAGAGATTCCGGTGTTGTTCCTTCCCTCGCGCTATTCGAGAATGAAATGGGAAATAAATAGTATAATCATAATATTCTTCTCGGGTTTTCTGCCGGATCAAAACGTCATCTTGACACAATATTTCGGCGGTCCACCTGGCCGCCATCCTCAGGTGACAGTGCTGGTACACCGACTCGCCGAAATATTGTGTCAAGATGACGTTTTGATCCGGCAGAAAACCCGAGAAGAATATTATGAAGCATTACGCCGGGAAAGCCTACGTAGTCACATAAATAGTATAATGGCGGTGTGGTTTCGCACAAGCATGAAGTGCGCTCCACGTAATTACGCCGTGCGCCGCCATGCACGCACGGCGCGGCGTTCTTACGATGTCAGCCACGAGCGCCCTCTGCTACAACTCCGCTCGGAAACGGCGGAAACGACGGAAACGAGACACAAAAGCGGCGACGAGGCTGGGACACAAAAGGTGGTTCGATGAACCCTCTGCCAGGCACTTAGATGTGATTTGCAGAGTATCTTATGTAGATGTAGATTTCATGTTACTTTCGCTCCTAAAAAACAGCTTAAAGCATTTGCGTATTACAACTGCGAATTTTTCGAAGCTATTAACCTAATGTTTTCTTTCTATGACAGAAAAATGATACCCCACCAATAATACAAGGTTTCCTGTTGTCCGATTTTAAATGGAATGGCCAATACGTGTCAAACACCATCTAAAGTACAGAGTTGCGCTCATAAAAACGACCCCTGGGCTAAAACGAATATAAATGAAGAAAATCAACGTCTGTGTTCAAAATGTTCTCCGCCTCATCCAAGCAACCTTGTGCACGTCTAAGCATGTTAAGGAAAACACTTTTCAGTGCTCTTTGAGGAACGTTCGAAATTCTTCACATTCTGGGATTGTTGTGGTAGACTCTAGTCTACAGAAATCCCCCAGAGGTTAAATTACATGATGACAGGTCGAGAGAGCGGGGTGGCCACAAGTCCTTACTAATGGTTCTCTCTTCTGTAAAATCTGCATGTATAAGAGCTAAGGATAAATCCGACGTATGAGAAGTTCCCCCATCTTGCTGCAAATATGCACAACATTTTTCGTTTGGAGTTTACAGAGTCGAAAATTCATTGTAGAGTTGCAAGTAAACATGTGTGTTGACAGTATCGTTGAAGAACAATGGTCCGATAATTCTGTTAGATACAGCACACCATACACCAATTTTTAAATCGTGTAAAGGCTTTTGCAGTATGCCATGGGGATTCTCTTTAGCCCAGTCTTATGGTTTGTGAATTAACGTAACCCGACAGATGAAATCAAGCTTCATCCGTCCAAAAAAGGAGGAACGGATCAAGATAACCCCAGCGACGTTTTCCAGCAACCAATTATATTAATGGGTAAGCTTACCGTTGTACGCTTCTTTTATTTGCTGAAGAACACTCACTCACGCGGTAAGGTTTCATTTTTAAGCCATGAAGGATGCTTTGACATGACCTGCGAGATATTCAACATTTCTGTGATAATCGTCGTGTTGAGTTGTAGGGACTTCTTTCAATTTGTGCCCTCACGTTTCCCACAACTTCGGTTGCCTTATTTCGGTGCCTTATTTCTCTTTGAATTAACAACATTGTATGACGAACGCCACTTTCTCACTAGATCCTGGATCGTTGATTTTGCAGGAATATTACTTTCAGGAAACTTTTCATGAAAAATTTCACGAACAACTTTAATGGCTCCAGACCGCACATATTGTTCAACAATGAACACACTTCTTCACTGGAGTAAAGCATGACAATGAAGTACACGCGTTATAACGACTGCTTTCCGTACGAATTACTCACACGCTACTGCTACTGTAAGGTGGCAAAGTTCGGCCCGTGTTTATCTGTGCCACTGTGTACAATAATTTCGCAGCTTTCAAATCAAATGTTTGTAAATTTATGAGACTTAACTTCTTTGGTTATTAGACCCTAGACTTACAAACTACTTAAACTAACTTATACAAAGGACAACAAATACACCCATGCCCGAGGGAGGACTCGAACGTCCGACGGGGAACAACCGCGCACTCCGCAGCAAAGATCGCAACTTTGTTCTCAAGTTATGATCAGGATCAAAAGCAAAATTTTCTAATTTTCAGTTTAAAATATGAACCATGCGCACAATGACGGTAAAAAAGTCCTTCTTTATCGAGATGAACATTAACAATATGTTTAATACGAAAAAAATTCTGTTTCTTACATGTGGCCGGACATAGCTAACGATTTTATCCCATAAACATTCGATGGGATAGGATTTGTTATACCGACTCTAGGATGGTCCTCGTGAGTCGGCAATCCTTTCAACCGATGAGTGTTCCCGGCAGCCTACACTGAAGGCGAACCACAAGCTACCTACATTCAACTACGAAGCCTAGCAACGATAGCCACTTCCGGACACGCGCAAGGGTGACAAACGAATCTAACGTGCACTACTTCTTGCAGGTGGAGTTAACAACTATCAGAGCGCTGCAGAACAGCAATGCAGGAAGCACCACTACTCCGCGCCGGACTGGACTGGCTATATCGGAGCACGCAGTCGGTCTTAGCGTCAGTTCGCCGTCGATGCGAAGAAGAGGTGACCGAGACGTGTAACCAATGCCACCCCATACCATCACGCTGGGTGATACGCCAGTATGGCGATGACGAATACACGCTTCCAACGAGCGTTCAACGCGATGTCGCCAAACACGGATGCGACCAAAATGATGCTATAAACAGAACCTGGATTCATCCGAAAAAAAAAGAAGTCTTTTTGCCTTTCGTCCACCCAGGTTCGTCGTTGTGTACACCGTAGCAAGCTCTGCTGTCTGTGATGCAGCGTCAAGGGCAACCGCAGCCACGGTCTCCGAGCTGATAGTCCATGCTGCTGCAAATGTCGAACTGTTCGTGCAGATGGTTGTTGTCTTGCGGACATCTGTTGACCCAGGGATCGAGTCGTGGCTGCACGATCCGTTAGAGCCATGCGGATAAGATTCCTGTCATCTCGACTGCTAGTGATTCGAGGCCGTTGGGATCCAGCACGGCGTTCCGTATTGCCCTCCTGAACCGACCGACTGCATATTCTGCTAACTGTCATTGAATCGCGACCGACGCAAGCAGCAATGTCGCGATACGATTAACCGCAGTTGCTGTAAGCTACAATCCGACCTTTATCAAAGTCGTAAACGTGATGGTACACATTTCTCCTCCTTACACGCGGCATCACAACAATGTTTCAAGAGGCAACGCCGGACAACTGCTGTTTGTGTGTGAGAAATCGGTTAGAAACTTTCCTCATGTCAGCACGTTGTAGGTGTCGCCATCGGTGCCAGCCTTGTGAGAATGCTCTGAAAAGCTAATCATTGGCATATCACAGTATCTTCTTTTCGTCGGTTAAATTTTTGCGTCTGTAGCACGTCATCTTCATGGTGTAGCAATTTTAATGGCCAGGAGTGTAATTGGAATAACAGGGATATGTGCATCGTGCGTTTCACATTGATTTCTGCGGCTATTTCGCAAAGTCTTGGTTGTCTTCTAGGACTGACCAGTCGATGCAAACGCTGCTCTGGGTCATTAACTGTAGGCCGTCGGCACTGCGTTATCCGCGCTGAGAGGTAATGCCTGAAATTTGGAATTCTTGGCACACACTTGAGACTGCGGATCGATGAACATTGAATTCTGTTACCGATTTCCGAAGTGTAATATCCCGAGCCCTGAGTACAAGTATTGTTTAGAGCTTTAAACCTGTTAGTTTCCGTCGTGAGACCGTTACCACACCGGAGATCGTTCCACGTAAAGTACCAAACTACGAATGACAGGTCTGCAATGCGCCGCCCTTTAGTTCCTTGACGTCCCATTGATTGATTGATTGATTTTTCCTGGGAAGCCAAAACAGTCTTGGTCCAACCCGCCACTGCCCGCACCGAAACTAAGTTTATTGTGCGGTATCGCTCCCTGTATATCTAGTAAAGCCAACCAATGCCTCTGAACAGTGTAAGGAGTCCCTTTACCAGTTCTTTATTAGACACAATTTCTTCGGGTCTGGTTGTCCCAAATATTCTGTGCCTTTTATTCTCCAATGCAATGCATTCGAAGATTAGATGTGATGCAGTTTCATCAGTGTCATCACAGATCCTACATTTAGGGTCCTCTTCGGTTATTCCCATTTGTACGTAGGTGTTTTTTTTTTTTTTAAATTCCAATGGCCTGTCAGCAATCCAACCATGAGTTGACACCCCATACTACCGTCATCTCTATCTGTGAATATGGGTGTGAAATGACTATTGTCAAGTATCTAATTTTTCTTCTCCTCGTAAATAAAAGAGTGGTGGCAGAGAGTGGTCAGTAGCGTTGTTGTGTAAATAGATACAGAGGACCGTTGTGCTGGCAGGCGGACAGCGGGCCTCGCCCAGCGGCACAGTGGGGCACCGGCGGTGGCCTTGACCGTAGGCCTCGCCTTGGCACCTCCACGCTAGCCTCTCCCGTCGTCCCACGAGGCCACAGTGCCTCCTCCTCATTTCCTCCAGATTTATACTATAATAACTGGAAACCCGGCGTTGCCCAGGTACTTATTTATTCTTTGTCCATTTCTCCCTCTCCCCTTTTTCACCCTCTCCCTCCCTCGGCCCACCTCTGTTCACCCCACCCTCTGCCCCTCTCCTCGTCGTGCCTCAACTCTACCTCCTCAATTCATCTCCTCCACCTCCTCTGGAGGTCAAGTGTACAAAATTTCATCAAGACCTCTGTAAAAATGTAGCTTTTGGTATAGTCGCGTGAGTAAAGTACCCTACACCATGTGCTATACAAAATGTAATACAGGGAGTGAAATTCCTCTCGTTAGTTTAAGTAGAGGCTAAGTCTAGGGACCTCAGCAGTTTGGTACCTTGGTCTCAAACATTTGAATTAACATTTGAATTTTTACAGTTATCCGACGTGTTACGACTGTGGAGTGCGGCCGGCCGCGGTGGCCGAGGGGACTGAGGCGCTCCAGTCACGGTCTGCACGGCCACTACGGTCGGGGGTTCGAATCCCCCCTCGGGCATGGATATTTGTGCTGTCCTTAGTCTTAGCTAGTTCATAAGTAGTTTGTAAGCTTAGGGACTGATGACCCCGTAGTTAAGTCCCATAAGTTCTAAATGTTTCAAAATGTTTGTATAGTTTATGGGACTTAACTACGGGGTCATGAGTCCCTAAACTTATAAACTACTTATGAACTAGCTAATCCTAAGGACGGCACAAATATCCATGCCCGAGGGGGGATTCGAACCCCCGACCGTAGCGGCCGTGCAGACCGTGACTGGAGCGCCTCAGCCCCCTCGGCCTCCGCGGCCGGCCCATAAGTTCTACAAAAATTTGAACATTTTGTGGAGTGCGATCTGTTTATAATATTAATAAAAATGTAAGTTCTTCAGGTTGTTAAGCCAAAATCCCCAATAAAATATACTTAATTCTCTTAAGCGATTTTAATGACTTATCATCTTCAGAAGAGTTTAAACATCTTCGCTTAGGAGAACATGTAAAATAAAGGGTTTGTCGTCGAAATGTTTGTCTTATACTTACGTGAGAAAGTCATATTTAATCTGATATGACGATTCATTTGGTGAAGTATATTTTAACATGGGGACATGCGTTTTTAATCATTTTACATTTCGACGAGAAACCTTTATTTTACGCGTTCTCCTGACTGAAGATGTTTAACCGCTTCTGAAGAAGATATAAATCATTGAAACCGGTTAAGTGAAATAAATATATTTTATTGTCGATGCCTTAACAACCTGAAGAAGATGCATTTTCACTAATATTTGAATTTTTACTTTTGTTTTCTTTTAACGAATTGTCGAATAACTTTTGCGGCACCCTGCAGTATGTACTGACAGCCCTCTAAAACTCCTCGAACTATCTATACATTTTTAATCACTCCGCGTAATGAATTTATCTTATCTCTTGCTTCTCCATTAGGATCTTAGTTACAGTAAAACTTCTTTTCCCTCAGCATATGTGCTGTGCATTTCTAGGATCCCGAAAGCACCTATGACATCTCTTTTCGTCATGAGCAACAGTGCGACCTTTTCAGAACACTGCATCACACACAGGCATACACACAGCGTATATCAACTACAACAAGCATAGACAAGACACCAGAGGAAAGCTTTCTATGCTGCCAGCGCCAAAGAAAAGGAAAACGAACTTCCTTTGAAGGCTTGCTAAAAAGACCGACAGCCATTGCAATATAAGCGAACATAACGAAATGGCGTTTGCTTCTGCGTGCCTCGCCTGTTCATCAGAGAGAGTTCCCGTCACACTTGCACGTTTGCTTGTGTTTGTTTCAGTGTAAAAGGGTGCTTGATATAGTTGATATTGGCAAATAGATGACGTAAGGCACAAACTTAACCGATAATCCATAGCATAAAGTCGACGTTATCCCAACGAAACCCTGCTCAGAAAATGCGACCCTGAGCTTTTCGTTGAGACCCCGCCAGCCTCAGGTCTTAGGAACCATCCTCCCGTCGCTTTCCTGTACTGCCTTTTCGGCAGGTGCCGTCATGCTTCCCAACCATGACGGCCTCGCCTCGTTACGACAGTATTCAATCCATCATGTAACATGTTCTTCGTGCTGTAATCTTCTGACCTTATTTCCATGCTTATTGCTAGCCAGTTCAGAGGTCTTCAGTGTGATCTGAAAAGCGCTCGTTCAAGATTTTGACATTAAAGAAGCTCTGTGGTGTAACTGAGAATCTTTGTCCCATACTAAAAGGTAAGGGGATGAAATTAATTAATTAAGGTATTTAGGAGTGGAGGGGATCGACCCGAATCTTACAAAATCCAACGTGGGAGAGAAGGGCGGGGGGAGGGGAATTCGGCAAATACCACGTAATTTTTCTCCACAAGAAACTGTGTAAAACTGCGAGATAATTGGAAATGTCCAAATTTTTGTTAATCTATCGGACTCAATTGCGTGGTTATTTGTCCGTAGCTAACAAACTACTGTCCTGTGCAAGTCTCTTCTTCTGAGAATACGTTGGCAACGTACATTCTTTTGAATGTGCTTACTATATTCGTCCCTCGGTCTCCCTCTACGATTTTTACCCCACACACTTCTTTCTAATACTAAGTTGACAATTCCTTGATGTCTCAGAATGTGTCCAACCAATCTATCCCATCTCTTAGTCAGGATATGCCAGAAACTCCTTTTCTCCCCGATTCGGTTAAGTACCTCCTCATTACTTACATGATCTACCCATCTAATTTTCATCATTCGTCTGTAGCACCACATTTCAAAAGCTTCTATCATCTTTTTATCTGAACTCCTTATCGTCCATGTTTCACTCCCATACAGTGCTAGACTCTAGACAAATGCTTTCAGAAAGGACTTCCTAACATTTAAATTAATGTTGGATGTTAGCAAGTTTCGCTTGTTTAGAAACGCTTTTCTCCCCATAGCCATTCTGCATTTACTTCGGCCATCAGAAGTTATCTTGCTACCCAAATAACAAAATTCATCTACTACTTTTATTTTCTCATTACCTAATGTAATTCCTTCATCATCGGCTGATTTTCTGACATTATATTCCATTGCCTTTGTTTTACTCTTGTTAAAGTTCATCTTATATCTTTATTTCAAGACACTGTCCATTCCATTCAATTGCTCTTCCAGATCCTTTGCAGTCTCTGACAAAATTACTATGCCATCGGCAAACCGCAAACTTTTCATTTCTTCTCCCTGAACTTTAATTCCCTCTCCAAATTTCTCCTATCATTCCTTCACTGCTTGCTCAATGTACAGATTGAACAACATTGGGGAAAGGCTACAACCCTGTCTTACTCCCTTCCGAACCTCTGCGTCCCTTTCTTGCCCTTCGACTGTAATAACCGCTGGTCTGGTTTTTGTATAGGATGAATATAACTCTTTGCTCCCTATATTTTACCCCTGATACCTTCAGAATTTAACACGAATTATATACAGAAGGATGGGAAAGGTGGTAGAAGCCGACCTCGGGCAAGATCAGTTTGGGTTCAGGAGAAATGTAGGAACACGGGAGGCAATACTCACTTTACGGCTTATCCTAGAAGATAGATTAAGAAAAGGCAAACCTACATTTCTAGCTTTTGTAGATTTGGAGAAGGCTTTTGACAATGTTGATTGGAATGAACTCTTTCAAGTTCTGAGGCAAGCAGGAGTAAAATATAGGGAGCGTAAAGTTATTTACAACTTATACAAAAACCAGACAGCGGTTGTCAGAGTTGAAGGGCATGAAAGGGATGCAGTGGTTGGGAAGGGAGTAAGACAGGGTTGTAGTCTTTCTCCATTGTTATTCAATGTGTACATTGAGCAAGGTATAAAGGAAAGCAAGGAGAAATTTTGAGAAGGAATTAAAGTTCAGGCTGAAGAATTAAAAACATTGCGTTTTGCCGATGACATAGTAATTCTGTCAGATACAGCAAAGGACTTGGAAGAGCAGTTGAACGGACTGGACAGTGTGCTGAAAGGTGCATATAAGATGAAGATTATCAAGAGCAAAACTAGGGTAATGTAGTGCAGTGTAAGAAAATCAGGTGACGCATAAAAATTGGATTGGGAAACGAAGCAATAAAGGAGGTAGATGAGTTTTGTTACTTGGGCAGTAAAATAACAAATGATGGTCGCAGTACAGAGGATATAAAATGCAGAATGGCAATGGGTAGAAAAGCGTTCTCGAAAAAGAGAAATTCGTTCACATCGAATATTGATTTAAGCCTAAGGAAATCCTTTCTGAAGGTATTTGTATGGAGCGTTGCCTTTTATGGGAGTGAGACATGGACAATAAACAGTGCGGACAGGAAGAGGATTGAGGCTTTTGAAATATGGTGCTACAGAAGAATGCTGAAGATTAGGTGGGTGGATCGCGTAACTAATGAGGAGGTATTGAACAGAATGGGAGAGAAAAGAAATTTCTGGCATACCTTGACTAAAAGAAGGGATAGATTGGTAGGACACATTCTTAGACATCAAGGAATTGTGAATTTAGCATTGGAGGGAAGTGTGTGGGGTAAAAATCGCAGAGGAAGACCCAAGAGATAGATACAGTAAGCAGATTCAGACAGATGTAGGTTGCCGTTCTTATGTGGAGATGAAGAGGCTTCCTCAGGATAGGGTATTTTGGAGAGCTGCATCACACCAGTCTCCGGTCTGAAGACCACAACAACAACAACCTCCAGAATTTGGAAGAGTGTATTTTAAATGTATGTTTGTTATTGACAAGTAGTACTTATTTATACACTACCGGTTTGGGGCTTGTGACTGGTAGCTGATTTTATTCTCAACCCTGTGTTAGGAACAGTCACGGAGTTGAAACACACCCATCATGGATGGATCACACGTCCTGATAGTGTATCATATCCCTACATTTCATTTGCTTACAGGTTTACTTTGTACGCTGTATTTACGTAAATGGCAGTGATTCCCGGTGCAGGCCCAGTGTGTGTGCTGGGTCGTCGCTACACTGCCGGCCAGCGGCCACGAGCCTCCGCGAAACACCGGCCGTCAGCTACTGACGCCGCCCACAGCCTGGTTGGGCCGGGCTGGGCTGGGCTGGGCTGGGCGGTGTCGTCGACCCCCGCCTCATTAGCACACCGGCCTGTCCCACCGGTCGCCGCGCCGAGACACCCGAATGTCACGCCGCGACGGACGTCGCTCCAGGCGCGGGTCCCAAGGCGGCAGCCGAGGTCCGGATCACTGTGCTCCGCAACAGCACAAAGCGGCCCGCCAAATACACTGTTGTCCGCAAAGTCTCTACGCAGTGGCCATCTCCGCGTGTCAAGGTTGGCAGCACAGGCAAAGCGCAGCTGCACATGGTCCGTGCACCTACAGTAGTAGTAGGGTGGGGGTAGTGTTGCTTATACAACGACACGAACGTGCTGCCACTCTTACGCGCCCCGCAAGCGCAGCAGAGGGGACACGCGGAACTCGCCGCTGCGGGGACACTTTGCGGACGCACTGTACCGGGTATAAATTTGAAAACTTAATAAATCACGGAATAATGTAGAAAGAGCGGTACAGTAACACAGATGCTTGGAATGACATGGGGTTTTATTAGGAAAAAAATAGGTTCAAAAAATATCCGACCGATGGCGCTTCATCTGATCACAAAAGCTATAATTATCATAACAAATTAAGACAAAGATGATGTTACAGGAAATGCACAATATGTTCACAACCATTCCTCAACAATAGCTGTAGTCGAGGAATAATGTCGTGAACAGCACTGTAAATCATGTCCGGAGTTATGGTGAAGCATTGGCGTCGGTTTTTGTCTTTCAGCATCCCTGGAAATGCGGTCGATCACGATACACTTGCGACTTCAGGTAACCCCAAAGCCAATAATCGCACGTCCTGAGGTCTGGGCAACTAGGATGCCAAGCATGACGAAAGTGGCTGCTGAGCACACGATCATCACCAAACGACGAGCGCAAGAGATCTTTTTTTGAACTTTGTGTTTTTTTTCTTTTGTTCTAATAAAACCCCATGTCATTCCAAAGCATGTGTGTCAATTTTTAGCTCTTTATCTACATTATTCCGTTATGTATTAAGATTTCAAATTTATATTGACTTTTTGATCACCCGGTTTATGAAAATTCAAACTTCTATTCAATTTAACCATTTCGTACCCTCTGGCTACAGTTTTGTATATAACTTTTATTTGTGTCAAACAAGACAACCTTCCGTTCTGGGAAATACAGTTTGGGGTGAGACTTCGCGTCTTAGTAGTATGCCTCAAGTTCGGTGATAGTCCAGTTAACATTAATGTAGCTGAACTATGAACTACAATTACCTTACTGTACTTGTCCTTCGAAACAGACAATTCCCATAACTATGCACCACTGAGCTCTGCGATACATGTCCTGGGAACTTAGTACCAAGTCTTCCTTTGGAATGGTTTCCAAGTGTCTCGTCATCTTTCGTTGGCTGTCGGGAATATCGTCAAATGTCTTTCCTGTCAAAGCGACTTTTTAGTAGAGAGAATAGGAGGAAGTCTGGAGGATTGAGATTCGGCGAGTGCGGTGGATGTTCCAGTTGCGCGACGACGCTCGCCCACACACAGCCAATACCGTCAAACAGTTCCTGGCAAAATGGGTGTGGTGTAAGTTGAACGTTCACCATACTCGCCGGATCTCGATCCTCCAAACTTCTTTCTATTCCCTCTACTGAAAACCCCTTTGAAAGGAATGAGATTTGACGATATTCGTGACGTCCAACTAAAAGTGACGAGGCTTTTGAACACCATCCCAAAGAAAGACTTCGTAAAAGTTTCCAGGACCTGTATCGCAGAGCTCAGCGGTGCATAGTTATGGGAGGAGACTATTTCGAACAACAGTGAGGTGTAACTGTAGTTGATAGTTCATCTACGTTAATGTTACAGGACTATTCACCGAACTTCATTGTCAGAGGCTGTATGTCCTTGTGTTCTGGACACTATAAATATATACAAGAAACCATATCTCGGTTATAAGATAGTGGCCATGCCATGTTCATTGCGTTTTCAGCCACACTATATCCGCAGAGAAGGGTAGAATCGGAGAGGGATGCTTCCCAGCCTCCATAGAAATTTTTTGTTGTCGATTTTGAGCGATGATGGGTCTGAAATATTTTTTCTGAGACACCCAAAAGAAATCTGTGAGATATCACGGACTGTTATGGGGCCTAATAAGAGTTGTTACGGTTCACCCATCCTATGACGCGTCTACAGTGATGTTGAGCAGAATTGTGGTGAACCTCGTAGCTACCGTGATATAATTATCCCACCTAACAGCTCACACGAACTTCTGAGATCGTGTTGCATATTTCGACACATTTCTGATTACTTTTAGGATGACATCGCTCGGCACAGCGCATCTGCACTGTTACACAGAAAGCTCGTAGACGCCTTGGAGCCAAATTTCAAACTTCGCCGCAAAGTGGGGCAAATGCAGGGTTTCGGAAAAGTGATTCTTTACTTTTGCTGAACCAGTGTATAAACTATTGAGTGTTCAAAATTTTACTGAGATGTGTGGTAACAGCGTAATATTCTTCAAAAAAGCATATTGCCAGCCATGAGCTGCTTATTATAATTTTACTAGTTTCGTTTACAAACCATCATCAGAAAAGTAAATTAAACAAACTGATGACTTTGGAACATTGTCACCTTATCCACGCCAATCAATAACAGATACGTAAAATGTCACTTGACATTAGGTCTTCATGATAAAAAAAGGTCTAATGTCAAGTGACATTTTACGTATCTGTTATTGATTGGCGTGGATAAGGTGACAGCAATGTAGTAACGTAATCAGTTTGTTTAATTTACATAACCGAAACAGGTAAAGTTATAAATGTAATAAACAGCTGATGGTTGGCAATATGCAATTTTTCAAGTATTGATAGCTGTTTGGTCAGTGTTGTCTAAAGCTAAAATAAATGACAAAAAATAAATAAATAAATAAAAAAATACTGTCAATCGCGCGGCAGTTGCAGTCTGGTGTGAGATTGGAGGCGGCAGCGCCAAGTCGAGGGGGATTAGCCGTGTGCACTGGGGCGCCGTGCTATGGTGCGCGCGGCCGTCCGCCGTCGGGGGTTCGAGTCCCCCCTCGGGCATCGGTTGTCGTTAGGTTAGTTTACCTTAGTTTAAGTAGTTTGTAATCTGCATCTACATCTACATTGGATACTCTGCAGACGCGGTGGAGTAGCCGAGCGGTCTAAAGCACCTCGCTGCGGTGCGCGCGGTTGCTCGCCGTGGAGGTTCGAGTCCTCCCTGGGGCATGGGTGTGTGTGTTTATCCGTAGTTTAGTTTACCTAGGTTTAAGTAGTTTGTAAGCTACGGACTGATGACCACGCAGTTTGGCCCGATAAATTTACAGACATTTGAACATTTTGAGATCGTTCTGCAGTTGGTTTTGATCTTCAGAGACGGTAAATGACAGCTTCATCTGCAAACAATCTAAGAGAGCTACTTAGATTTTCCCCTAAATCGTACGGACTAATGACCCAGCAGTTGAGTCCGGTAGATTGAACATTTAATTTGGCGGCGGCAGCGTGGTGCGGTGCGACGCGCAGATGGGTAGGAGTACTCTGTGGTAGGGGCGAGGCGTTGCCCCGGCGACCTTGCGTGTTGTTGCGGTCAGCTCGGCCGCCCGGAGCGTTCACCTGTCTGCGTCCGCGGCAAGCCATTAAACAGGCGCCACCGCTTATCTGACAGGCGCCGCCGCCGATCGCGCTACCAGCCACCTATCTCGCGCTCTGCCACAGCTTTCCAGCGGGACGAACTCGACGAGAACGGGACACTAAAGCATTTCAAAATAAGCTATCCGACACCTTTCCACAGCAAGTTCGATTTACTTCAAAGGCCACCATCAACCGTCACTTCTAGCGACAGTTTTACATACACTTGTTGTTGTGGTCTTCAGTCGTAACACTGGTTTGATGCAGCTCTCCACACTCTCCTGTACAAGCCGCTTCATCTCTTAGGACGGCTATCCATATATATCTGAACCTGCTGTATTCCTCTCTTGAGCTTCCTCTGCGATTTGTACCCCAAACACTTCTCTCCAATACTAAATCGACGATTCCTTGAGGTCCCAGAATGTGTTCTAATGGCCTATCCCTTCGTTTAGTCGACGTATACCAGAATTTATTTCACCAATTCTATTCACTACCTCCTCATTACAACCTACCCATCTATTCTTCGTCTGTAGTGCCGCATTTCAAAAGTTTCGATCGTCGTTTTGTCTGAACTCCTTATTATCCACGTTTCACTCGTGTACAATGCTGCGCTCGAAACAAATACTTTAAAAAGGGCTTCCCGATACTTCAATTAATACTGGTTATTAACAAATTTCGTTTCATCGGAAATGCTTTCTTCACATAGCCATTCTGTTGTTGTTGTTGTTGTTGGTTTTTGAGGGGACTAAACAGCTAGGT
This sequence comes from Locusta migratoria, assembly GCA_026315105.1. NCBI lineage: Eukaryota > Metazoa > Arthropoda > Insecta > Orthoptera > Acrididae > Locusta > Locusta migratoria. The sequence goes on from CM048746.1 coordinate 570,297,093, forward strand.
CATCAGTCTCCTTAGCCATTCTGCATATTACACCTTCTTGACCTCGGCCATCAGAAGTTACGTTTCTACCAAATAACAAAACTCATCTGCCTCGTTACCTAATCTAATTCCTTCAGTAACGCCCTATTTTCTTACACTACATTACATTACCCTTGTTTTGCTCCTGAATATGTTCATATTACGCGCCATAGGTTCTGTCATAGTGGATAAACAGGGTCTCCCTGAATCACCTACATTGAGCACTATGCATTTGGATGGATCAGCGACCGGGTCTGCGGATCGCCGTTGGCAAATGGGGTGCACTCGGGCCAATTGAAGGGCCCTACACATGATGCGATTAATTGGACCAATTCGTTGGTCACCCGATAAATTGGGCTGTTTAAGGCGCTGCCCGACCAACTTTCCTTGTCGGCCGGTTGGTTGTGCCTGACCACCCGATCTCCGATTCCCCCACCACTTCGCCGGCCGCGGTGGCCGAGGTGACTGAGGCGCTCCAGTCACGGTCAGCACGGCCACTACGGTCGGGGGTTCGAATCCCCCCTCGGGCATGGATATTTGTGCCGTCCTAGTTCTTAAGTAGTTCATAAGTAGTTTGTAAGTTTAGGGACTGATGACCCCGTAGTTAAGTCCCATAAGCTTTACAAACATCCCCCACCACTTCACCCGACGAATTGTACCGTGTCTAGCGCTTCCCGACCAACTTCCATGCCTGAGGTCGTGTGCACAGCGAACACGTAAAAACAAAAACAGTTCGACGGACAGATACCAGAACAGGGTGGCGCTACGTGCAGTTAGTCGGAACCTGTGTGGGCTGCTACCAATTGGTTGTTTCGTTGGACATCTTGTTGGTCGTACGATAAATCGGAGTGTGTGGGGGCCTTAAAGAGCTACATGGCTGCGATCACGAAAACCGCCGCACCAACCGGGAATGTGGGGCTCCACCGCATGCAATGACACCTTCGGGCAGAGGATAACATGGTGGCCGGTTGGTACCACTTAGTCTGTAGAGGCCTGTAGGACGGAGTTTACAAATATCTCATACCCTTCTTTCAAGACAATGACCTATCAGTACGTAATCCACTTGTGCTGTCGAAAAATTTGTGCACACTATTGAAAAACTCGAGACGTTCTTTCTGCGATGCAAGTCAAGAAGACACGAATGTTGTCGTCGTCCACGTGCTTTACGTGAGGTGTGACGTTTCCGTGTTTGATATATGATGTAATTACGCTACCCTAAATGAAAGAAAAATTAAGCAGACTCACATATACTTCGATTCGGACTTGTGAAATAATTGTCTTTAAAAGTCACGATTTACGCTTGTCCATATAACACGAAGTTTAATAAACAACAGTCCATTAGCGTGAGCGTTGCAACAGTTTCATTCCAAGGAAAAAACAAAATCAAATAAAAATGTACAACTAGTAGTTGTAGAAGTAGTAACTGAGAAAGAAAATGAAGACAAGCGGAATCGTATGCGTTAATAAGAGGATGCATGATTTTGTAAAACTCATTCAGAAACTACGGACGACATAATGTCAAGCATTTCCATGATGGTAAGGACTAGATATTTTAAAGAAGAAAACTGCCAGGAGACCTTTAATTTTATGAATAAACACCTTCAGTTAATGTTATGAAATTTTTCAATTGATGTTTTCGGTAATACAATATTACAATCTTCAGAGTTCAGATCAGAACATAAATTTTGAAGTGTTGAAATTTGGAAACAGGGTGTATAATGGTTAACTAGTGTGTAGATCCACATTTGTTTATCGGTTCTTGCACGACAGCGTGCGGTACCAAAAGTTCCAAAGAAACGCGTGGGAAATTGCAATCCTCGGGGCCCATATCTCGAGCTCCGTTGATCACGGAGGTACAGGGTCGGCTATAGACCTACCGACCATTAGTTTACCTGCTAAAAGACTCGACATCCTGTATGTATTTTACAGTACAGGGTCAAAATTTAAACGTTACACATATCAGCCTAGACCAGATAAATTGAACGAACCGGTTTTAGTGCATTGCATGTAGTGTAGTATGGGATTTAAATGGCTTATGAAAGCACCATTTGATTATAATCGCTTCCTGAGAACCCCCCCCCCCCCCAAAAAAAAAAAAAAAATAACAAAAAATCTGTGTACAAAAGGTACTATCAGTGAGGCTGGCCACTTCTATAATTTCAATTGATAGCTAATTGCCGAAATTTAATCCTGGGGGTTCGTGAAACTTTTTCCATATAATGATACGTTAACGAGACCCATAGTTTCAATGTTACTGTACTTATATATGTAAAATATGCGTGTAATATGCGGTTGGAAGCGTAAAAACGTCCAAATGTTTGTAAATCTATCGGACTCAACTGATTTGTTATTAGTCAGTAGCTTACAAAGTACTTAAACTAAGGTAAACTAACCTTAGGACAACACAAACACCCATGCCCGAGGGGGGACTCGAACTCCCGACGGCGAACGGCCGCGCACACCGCAGCAGTATGCCACAATGCGCACGGCTAATTCGCCACGGCGTTTGAGGCGTAAATGTCGGTTTAAGTGACATAATTGAGCTCATCGCAAGGTTCCGAAGTCACCAAATAATATTTTAATCGCCATTTGTTATTAATAATAATAATAATAATAATAATAATTTCTTGTGGCTCATTGGCCTGGTGCAAGTCTTTCAATAGGGCGCCACTTTGGCGACTTGCGTGTGCCTAGCCGACCCCAGTTGTCGAACCGAGGAAATGGGAACTATAGCGTAACGTGGAATCCGAGCCATCTCTCGTATCTGGCAACTTTTCATATCGTTGAGAGGTGAAGCGTGGGCTAAGACGCAGACTGAAAAAATCGGGGGGCCGACCGGGTTACTAACCCGCGACCCTTCCGTTTGTAGTCGAGCGCTTTACCCCAGACCACCAGGCCCGACTCCTCATTAATAAAACGTTGTGTTATTGTTGCATAACGGGAATTCACAGTTATATAGACTGACGTGCAAATTATTCAATGTTTCAACCTGACAGCGTAATCACCTTACGAAACATTTTATTATACGAAATTCTGTGTACTCGCAAATCAGAATACCGTTACTTTTAGAATACCGTTATTTTTAGTATACTATTGGTACAGCGTAAAATATTGTGAATTTTTATGTAGTGTTAAGTTGATTTGATTGCAGACGACTTCGTACTAACTCTATATCATGCGTACTTGTTTGTGTCTGTTCAAAAATGTTTGTTAAGCTTAAGGGACTTAACTACGGGGTCATCAGTCCCTAAACTTACAAACTACTTATGAACTACCTACAACTAAGGACGGCACAAATATCCATGCCCGAAGGGGGATTCGAACCTCCGACCGTAGTTTTGTGTCTGTCAGAGTATCTACATATGTCGGAGTAAATAAATAAACTAGGAAAGCTGTAATAACCTACAGAATTTCTTGCAACTTTCTGGATTCTAATTGTCATGTGACTTTTCTCTCCGAAAGTTAGCGGTGAATTTTACTAATTGATCTGTGTAAGGAGCAAACACTTCTACGTTTTTATTAAGTTTTTTGGGTGGGTTATGATCTCATATCCCCCTCCCCCACCACACATTACGCCTTTTAACTACTTTTAACTTGTGTTCCACTCTTGTCCGTGCGTTGAAGTCTCCGAGAGGAAACTACACCCCTCTAAGAGTAAGGTTTTATTCCATTGGTTCTAGAACGGTAATATGACTGAATGATAAGAGTTCTTTGTTTGATCTATGTGGGCCTATTTTTACGACATTTCAGAACGTTCTGAGAGTAAGATGTAGGTTTCAAAAATAGAATCTCCAGTTGGACAGACAAACTCGTGCAGGCAGTCAGGTGCCGTGTCAGTGGTGAGTATTAGCACTGGGCGGAGCTGGAACAAAAGGCGCTTTAAGCGGCCCCCTGCATAAACAGGAGGCTCGGCGGAATTGCTCAATTAGGCAGGAGACAAACAATGGGCCGTTCCAGCAGCAGCCGCGAGGCGTGCCAGCAGGGGCGTGCCGTGTCGTGGCGCACGCGCTACCGCAGAACTCGCGTGATTCACGACCTGCCGGCTGTGCGGATGCCTGCTGCCGATTCATGCAAATATTTGTATCTGTCCATTGAGGATTAACTGCTTACAGGACAGCTACTGTGGCAGCAACCAATCACAGAATAAGCTTGGTCACATCTCCTGTTGTATTCACGACTGTGATATTACTCGTATCTCAGACTTCCCCGTATTGCGCTGGCTTGCGGGACAGGGAGGGCTGGTGCACGGGGCAGTGTTGATGTCGTTTATAGGAGACTAGCTAAAACCCGCGGCTCCGCTCGCGTGTTGCTTGATTATGATAGATAAGCTATCTTTCAGTAGTGTGCTATGAGAACGGTTTTGAAGGATCAAATGAAATACAATACCTTCTTTAGAAACAAATATTTTTAATCAACATCAGCAGGAAGGTAAGTAGTGTAGATCAAATCACACCAAAAATGCACTCGTTTCGGAGAATCTGATCACGAAATTCAACAATAACGATTGTAATAATGTCACAGATCGATCACTTGATGTAATGCGTGAAAAACGTCAAATCGATTTTTTTTAAAGAGATGTATTTAAAAAATTCTTTTTTACTGCTTTATTTATTTATTCTTGTATTTCATTATTCGTATTCTTATCCTTACAGAGAAAGAGCTGAAGACTTTGTAGCACGCATAGACCAAAGATATGGTCTGTGGCATCACGTTTCGCTGTATGTAACATCCTTGCTATATAGTCGCAAACGTCATCGCTGGCCTTCAGTCCGAATTTTTTTATAATTTGACAACTTTCAACCACCATATCTTCCACCCCCGTATAGCTATAGCTATACCATGGGACTGCTATGGTGTACAACCGGAGACTTTGGACAACAATTACACACAGACCATTAGCTTGCGTTCTGTAGTTTTCGCTGCAGAGCGAAATATTAACACACACATGTAGAATTTTATATACACGGATAACTTTCCATCCTAATATACTTCACCCTTTAATCATTATCAACCCTTAGACAACAATGCAACCAATAAAACCATTTTCAAAGAGTAAATATAATTTTAAATTGTTCCGTATTTCGCGTTATATTCTTCAAATTACTTAATATCTATCAGATCGCTATAAAACCGTACTCAAACCTTCCTCAGGTATAAATTAGTAACTGTAGAAATATTTAAAACTCTGCGTCTTGTCGTTCGGACATGATACGCGTACACCGAACAGACATTCACATTAAAATATTTATAGGTAAATAGCTAAAACTGTGCCTAAAGACTTCCCCGGGTAGACATTAGTAACTGTACAAATTTTTAGCTATTTATGTCTTGTGGTTCAGACATTTATAGATATAGATTTCCCACGCTCATTTAGACAAATCATGGAATGATTCCTATATTCTTCCTCAGATACAAAGCATGCACGATTCACAGATAGGTGACACTCGAGACTTACTTCTCCTAAGTTACCTTAACGACTATACCGCCGAGTACATCTGACCGCATAGTTATACGGGGTGTTACAAAAAGGTACGGCCAAACTTTCAAGAAACATTCCTCATACACAAAGGAAAAAATATGTTATATGGACATGTGTGCGGAAACGTTAGTTTTCATGTTAGAGCTCATTTTAGTATTTCTCTTTAAATGTAAATTGAAATAATTCGTGCAGACCATTGTCAAAATACCCAATTGTTTCGTTAATATGTACTGTATTTCCTCGATTCACCGCCCGTTGGCCCAATTGAAGGAAGGTAATGTTGACTTCAGTGCTTGTGTTGACATACGCCTCATTGCTCTACAGTAATAGCATCAAGAACATCAGTACGTAGCATCAACTGGTTAATGTTCATCACGAACGTAGTTTTGCAGTCAGTGTAATGTTTACAAATGCGGAGTTGGCAGATGCCCATTTTATGTATGGACTAGCACGGGGCAATAGCCGTGGCGCGGTGACCGATGGATTGGTAGAGGCGGACCAATTCCATGGCCTCCACGATCTCCTGACCTCAACCCTCTTGACTTTCATTTATGGGGGCATTTGAAAGCTCTTGTCTACGCAACCCCGGTACCAAATGTAGAGACTCTTCGTGCTCGTATTGTGGACGGCTGTGATACAATACGCCATTCTCCAGGGCTGCATCAGCGCATCAGGGATTCCATGCGACGGACTGTGGACGCATGTATCCTCGCTAGCGGAGGACATTTTGAACATTTTCTGTAACAAAGTGTTTGAAGTCACGCTGGTACGTTCTGTTACTGTGTGTTTCCATTGCATGATTAATCTGATTTAAAGAGAAATAATCAAATGAGCTCTAACATGGAAATTAAGCGTTTTAGGACACATGTCCACATAACTTATTTTCTTTCTTTGTGTGTGAGGAATGTTTCCTGAAAGTTTGGCCGTACCTTTTTGTAACACCCTGTATAACAAATGAAATTTGTGCAATTTCCTAAAACGTTGGTTACGTATTAGATGGAATAAACATTAGGAAAAGAAGAAAATAAGGACGTTCCTTATCAGTCCAATACGCACAGTAGCAGACGGCAGTACAGCAGTTGCGATTTGGCCTTGTTATCTCCTTCTTTGCTTGGTGCAGTGGTTTTATTTTAGGGAGCAGAATAAGCAAACAAGCACTGGAAAGTGAAGAGGCCATTATGTGCTCGCAAATCGAACTCGGTATTCCTAGTTAAGAGGGAATGTGTGCACAAATTACGTACAGCACTGATCAGCTAGACGAATACAAAAGACATATATCAAATTTTGGAGACAATTTAGGGATATTGTTTCTCGTGTTGCTGTTATTTTATTTTCTAGCTCATCTCAGTGTACATGGACTGGTAACGATAGACTGCCGCTCATCGTCGGAGAGCATTAATAAAAATGTACAAGCATGACTTGTAGAATATTTTCAAAAATGTTTTCAACTAGGCGCAGATTCAGTGACTTATGGGCAAGGTACGATTTGGCAAACACAAAGGCATGCAGTAAACATTCCTGCCGTGTGTGTGAGGGAATTGTATTGCTGAAATGTAAGCCCAGGATAGATTGCCATGGACAGACAACAAAACTAGTCATATAATATCGTCTAGGTTCAGCTGTGCTTGCTTCGATGACAACTAAAGGGATCCAGCAATGAACTGAAATAGGAGAGTCAGGTACATATCGCACGGCTGTTTAGGGCGTCTCCAGACTAGTCTTCGTCGGTCATCAGGTCTGAATTTGAAGCAGAACTCTTCACTCAAGATAGATCTGCCCAGGTCAGTGGAATTGCGGGCCTAATGTGCCCGAAACCATTGCAACTGACTTGTTGTGCTGTGGTCAGTGGTAATCGACGTAACGGCCGCCGTGAGTAAGGCCCCATTCCTCTGAGCCACCTATTAATGGTCGTTGTGGTCATTGGAGCACCAGTTGCACTTAGAATCGGTAATAGTGACTTCGGGCTCCGAGTGCCTGTCAGACAATTGGTCGGTCTATATGCTCATATGGTTCTCTAGTTCCTGACCGCCGAATAGTCGCAACCTCTTATGTAACTATCGAGTGATTAGACGAGTACTTCAACCGGCTTGTTGAACCCCATCACGCATCTAGTGGCAGACTGCGACCGTCGGATTCGAAACCCCGACCGTAGTGGCCGTGCAGACCGTGACTGGAGCGCCTCAGTCCTCTCGGCCACCACGGCCGGCTCGCGTATCGGAACATAGCGCCTTTTATACTCCCCAGCGGCAGAAACTTCTCTATTCTATGTACAGTGCATTATATCTGAAGATGGCACTAGATTGTTGCCGAAATTGCTCGTTTTAAAAATAAAATATCGCGATGTTAGACTATTTAATTACTTTAACTTGTCATAACAGATCGCTGCACTCCCACAACAATGTTTTCTAATATTATTAATGGAAGAGTCAATGAGATAAAAAAAATAGTGGACAGTGTGTGTATGAATAAAAGGACAGGACGAGGAGAGTGCGTCTGCGGCGGCGTGTGTCGGGTAGGGCAGGGCAGGTGCGTGGTGGCGGAATGCCGCGTTGCCGGCATCAGCGGCGGCATCAGCGGGAGCAGCGACCTCGCCAACTGAGGCGTGCAGGCCGGCCTGCCGGACCGGACCGGACCGGGCCGGCCAATTCATCTGCCGCCACCGCCGTGCAAAACGACCAGCCAGGCGAGGCGAGGCGCGCACCAAAAAGAAGGCGGCAGGTCCGCGGCCAACGGCGCCGGGGCCGCGCAGGACGGGGCAGCGGCCGCTGCTCGCTTGTTTACACCACACGGCTGCCGCAGGCGCATCCATCACGCCGCCGCGCGCGGGTGCCTCGTACAACAAATCGTTAACACACCTCACTGCCGCAGCGGCGGGAATGGCGGTAGCACATTCGAATCCGACAACGCCTAAACCTTCAAACCGATTCCTATCTTTATACAATGAAGAGACGAACTGGAACACCCCCCTCCCAGCACGCAGAAATGCCGTATCACGACGTGACATGTCCTCGCCTAATGTCAGTCCTGTGAAGTTGGCACCCCTTTTTAGGAAAATGTAAATTTTTTTCAGAGTTCTAGACAGATATGCAATAGTTCTAGAGTTCTCTGTACAAAATTTAAATAGTTCTGCAGAATTTCGCCGAAAAAATAGTAAAAATTACCACAAACTTGAGTTTTTTTTAGTTTTTTTTAAATAATTATTTGACTATTAGCACAAACATAGTTCTGATCACAGTTCTAAATAGCTCTCAAAGAGTTCTACAGGAAATCCTAATGACATGTAGAACTCTTTGAGAGCTATTTAGAACTGTGATCAGAACTATGTTTGCCCTAATAGTCCAATAATTATTTAAAAAAAAAACTGGAAAAAAACTCAAGTTTGTGGTAATTTTTACTATTTTTTCGGCGAAATTCTACAGAACTATTTAAATTTTGTACAGAGAACTCCAGAACTATTGCATATCTGTCTAGAACTCTGAAAAAAATTTACATTTTTGAAAAAAGGGGTGCCAACTTCACATCTCTCCCACTATTCAGAATTGCGATATTTCACGAAATGCTACACATGTAAAATTCTGAATGTTTTAAGCACGTGAAGATGGGCATAAGTTCGAAACCGATCGTGTCATACATAAACTCCTGGCCATTAAAATTGCTACACCACGAAAATAACGTGCTACAGACGCGAAATTTAACCGACAGGAAGAAGATGCTGTGATATGCAAATGATTAGCTTTTTAGAGCATTCAAACAAGGTTGGCGCCGGTGGCGACACCTACAACGTGATGACATAAAGAAAGTTTCCAACCGATTTCTCATTCAGAAACAGCAATTGACCGGCGTTGTCTGGTAAAACGTTGTTGTGATTTCTCGTGTAAGGAAGAGAAATGCGTACCATCACGTTTCCGACTTTGATAAAGGTCGGATTGTAGCCTATCGCGATTGCGATTCATCGTATAGCAACATTGCTGCTCGCGTTGGTCGCGATCCAATGACTGTTAGCAGAATATGGAATCGGCGGGTACAGAAGGGCATTAAGGAACGCCGTGCTCGATCCCAATGACCTCGTATCACTAGCAGTCGAGATGACAGGCATCTTATCCGCATGGCTGTAACGGATCGTGCAACCACGTCTCGATCTCTGAGTCAACAGATGGGAACGTTTGGAAGACAACAACCATCTGCACGAACAGTTCGACGACGTTTGCAGCAGCATGGACTATCAGCTCGGAGACCATGGCTGAGGTTACCCTTGACGCTGCATCACAGACAGGAGCGCCTGCGGTGGGGTACGCAACGACGAACCTGGTTGCACGAATGGCAAAACGTCATTTTTTTCGGATGAATCCAGGTTCTGTTTACACCATGATGGTCACATCCGTGTTTGGCGACATCGCGGTGAATGCACATTGGAAGCGTGTATTCGTCATCGCCATACTGGCGTACTACCCGGCGTGATGGTATCGGGTGCCATTGGATATACGTCTCGGTCACCTCTTGTTGGCATCGACGGCACTTTGAACGGTGGCCGTAACATCACAGATGTGTTACGACCTGTGGCTCTACTCTTCATTCGATCCCTGCGATACCCTACATTTCAGCAGGATAATGCACGACCGCATGTTGCAGGTCCTGTACGGGCATTTCTGGATACGGAACATGTTCGACTGCTGCTCTGGCCAGCACATTGTCCAGATCTCTCACCAACTGAAAACGTCTGGTCAATGGTGACCGAGCAACTGGCTCGTCACAATACGCCAGTCACTGCTCTTGTTGAATTGTGGTTTCATGTTGAAGCTGCATGGACATCTGTACCTGTACACGCCATCAAGTTCTGTTTGACTCAATTCCCAGGCGTATCAAGTCCGTTATTACGGCCAGAGGTGGTTGTTCTGGATACTGATTTCTCACGATCTATTCACCTAACTTGCGTGAAAATGTAATCACATGTCAATTGTAGAATAATGTATTTGTCGAATGGAACCCGTTTATCATCCGCATTTCTTCTATGTGTAGCAATTTTAATGGCCAGTAGTGTAAATAATACGATCTTCAATGTGACTGACAGCGGTTTTTATTCTCAACCCTATGCTCACGTCTGGGGAGTTTCGTGGCCAACTGAGGTGTTTAAACTCATAATAGTGTTCCTTGAGCTACTTTTTAGCAACACTGGACATTTGCGGTGCTGCATTGTCCTGTTGGAATTGCCTATGTCCGTTGGAATACACAATGGGCATCTTTGGATGCAGATGATCAGCTAGTATGGGTAGTTACGTGTCACCTTTAAGAGTCTTATCTAGACGTATCAGGGGTCCCTTATCACTCCAACCACACACGCCACACACCATTACAGAGCCTCCATCAGCTTGAACAGTCCCTTGCTGACATGCAGGAGGGTCCATGGTTTCATGACTGTCTCTATACCCGTGAACGTCCATTGGATCGATAGAACTGGAAACGTGACTGTTCATACATCAATAGTCCAATCTGGGTGTTGAAGGGTCCAGACGAGGCGTAAAGCTTTGTGTAGTGCACTCAGCAAGGGTACAGACGTCCATGACGTTTCGTTGAATGTCTCGCACGGTGACACTTGCTCGTGGCCCAGCAATGAAATCTGCGGCAATGTTTGGAATGGTTATACTTCCCTTATAGGTACAAATGTGACCCTCAAGTCTTCTGTTGATTGTCACAATTTTTAATATCATTCCTTTATCGTTAGTAACGGCTAAGTTCGCACAGCGTCTAGATGACAGCAGCAATGCAGCACCGGAAACAAACGTTTCCTATAACCTGATACGGTGAATAAGGCGACATGATGAGCTAAATACGGTAGTATTTACTTAACTGGATGGTAGGTGGCATCAAAAGTCAAAACGACCAATCTGTTCAACTATTTGTTAAGCTTAAGGGACTTAACTGCGGGGTCATCAGTCGCTAACCTTACTTAGGAACGACCTTATACTAAAGACGGCACAAATATCCATGCCCGAGGGGGGATTCGAAACCCCGACCGTAGCGGCCGTGCAGACTGTGACTGGCGCGCCGCAGACAGCTCGGCCACCGCGGCCGGCTCGACGACCAATCCAAGGTTAAAGTAACGTTCATCTTCTATAACAGAAGTATCGTGATATCCATCGGGCCTAGGAGATTAAAATCCAATGACTTGACACTCAGAATAGAATACATCCAGTCCCCGAGCGGAAATAGAATACATACTTATCGTAACCTCCAGGCTGTTTCCAAGAACTGACAAAAGATACAGGACGCAGCGTGAGGTAGTTGTCGGCCGATGTTATGGATGTTATGATGCAACCTCTGGCGACAGCATCTGATGATGATGATTCCGTATGGCATTTACGGCCGTTAGACTCCAACTGGGCTCGTGTTCGGCATGCCTGATGTCACATCGTCGCCTTTTGTTGTGACCTCGTCGCCTTTTGTTGTTTACTCGTCCCGGTCTAGTAGTTAGTAAAGGGACTGGTGAAGGAATTGGTGTAATCTGTAACAACTATACAGATTAATAATATAAGTTTTATTGAAAATTTTAGGATACTAAGCGTTAGAACATATGTCTGTTTCTTCTCCCTTTTTTGCTTCTCGCGGCGTCGTTCGTATGATACTTGCTACGCTGTCACCTAGTGACTGCGAAGTTCGTAGCCGCGTTCTTAATACTGTCCTCGTTCTTTCTTCGTAGCTGCCTAGTAACTGTCTGACTTCTGAATAGTAACTGCCGTATTCCCGAATAGTAACTAATCGGCGTCCAGACTTATGTCGGCCTAGACATAGCCGCTTTTAGAGGGCGCGCATCTTCGGTTACTCCCTCCAGGATGCGCGGCGTCTGCTTGTGATTGTCTTTCGGTCGATCGCTGCCTTCTCCACGATCATTTTCTAACGTCTGGCGTGTGCCGCTGACTTTACGCCACAATACCTGATTCAAGTCATTTAAACTGACACCACTTTGGACACTTGCGTGTCAACGATGATGAAATGATGATAAAGACGACTCAATACCCAGTCCTCGAGCGGAGAATATCTCCGATTCGGCCGGGAATCGAACCCGGGCTCAAATTCAAATGTTCAAATGTTTGTAAAGCTTATGGGACTTAACTACAGGGTCATCAGTCCCTAAACTTACAAGCTACTTATGAACTACTTACGAACTAGGACGGCACAAATATCCATGCCCGAGGGGGGATTCGAACCCCCGACCGTAGTGGCCGTACAGACCGTGACTGAAGCGCCTCAGTCTGCTCGCCCACCGCGGCGAACCCGGGCTCCTTGCGGGGCAACCCAACACGGTTTTCGCTAAAGTACGGAGGCGGACAGCGTCGGATGATCGTTGTCAGTGTCACTGTGAGCGCAGTCTTAGGTTTTCCCCATTTTTATCTAGCTTATGAGCTGTGTTTCCTTTTATCGTGGGACTGATGACCTGGCTGTTTAGTCCCCTAAAAACGAACAACAATAACCTTTTATCATCTTCCTCGACCCTACTGGTGAACGGTGACACTGGCTATTGTGCGGAAAGGGCGCCCCGGAGGATAGGTCGTGACGATTGCGGTAATCTATTGCGCTGTGCTGACGCCCTAGGGTCCTCTGGGGGCACCTGTTGCCGCGCCCTTGTTCCGTGGCTCCCGTGCAGTAGTGTAGGATGAGGCCTCGGCAGCAGGCACGCGCCTCCCATTCACAGCTAGTCCTATCTGCAGCCGCGCATCGTCCGCCAGCCTTCCCGCTGTTGGTCAAGGCTGGCGCGCCCGACGTGACCAGCACAGGCCTTTATCGCTGCCTACGGCGCTCACGTGCCGCCTAATATGACCTGTCTGCGAGCAAACCGCCGCACCTGCTACTACGTTTATCTCGCTCCGGCTGTATTAGGCGCTCCTTAAATAAACGTACGAGAACAAAGGTAGTATAGCGGGCGCAGCGGTTAAAGTGCAGCTCTTGTATTAGGGTGGATGTCAGGTCCCAAGGCGCATTCCGCATTTAGGTGTATCCTTAAATCCTTTCGCCTTTGGGGATTGTTCGTTTGAAAAGTACAAGCATGCCGTCAAAAAAGAAAGGAAAAAAAGTTCAGTTTTTAATGTCAAGAGCCGGCCGCAATGGCCGAGTGGTCTACGGCGCGCCAGTCACAGTCTGCACGTCCGCTACGGTCGGGGGTTCGAATCCTCCCTCGGACATAGATCTTTGTGTCGTCTTCACTATAAGGTAGTTCATAAGTAGTTTGTATGTTTAGGGACTGATGACCTCGCAGTTAAGTCCCTTAAGCTTAAGAAACATTTGAACATCTTTTAATATCAAGAGGTACGTCTGATCACAAAACTCGCCTCATTTCAACATAATCTCGATTTAACTAATTTACTACGGCGTTATAAATTTTGTTATCCCTCCCCAATGCGTCACATAGCTATATAAAGGCTACAAAAACACGAAAATAGGTGCGGTGCCCAAAAAGTTGATTCCATTTACGTTCGGAATTTTTTGGTTTCCAATAAAATGAATTGGCATAAACCAGCTTTTTCACCATGTGTATACAAATGTCACATCGGAAAAGTGTATAAAATGTGAATAATGTATCATTCCTAGCCTCGACGACGCCGGGAATCAAAAAATGTTCAAATGTTTGTATAGTCTATGGGACTTAACTATGGGGTCATCAGTCCCTAAACTTACAAACTACATTCGAACTAGTACGGCACAAATATCCATGCCCGAGGGGGGATTCGAACCCCCGACCGTAGTGGCCGTGCAGACCGTGACTGGAGCGCCTTAGTCCCCTCGGCCACCGCGGTCGGCCGCCGGGAATCTGATCCAAATATTGCTTCAGAAAAACAGTCACTTTTTCACCATAGTGTAAAACAAACCAGTGAATAAAAAAAGATGATGAATAAGATACACTTCAAATGAATCCTTACAAAAGTCTACTGCTCAAAACAATTAGGGGATCAGGTGACATATCGTACACGATATACATATTGTATTCTACGAGTGGGACTAGGTAAATAAATTTCCCCTGTCGCCGTGGGCAGACTTGTGTATGAAACGGAAAAAATAGAATGAGACAAAGATAAGAAATATCTTTATTTTTCTACATAATTTCCAAGTGCTACTCACCGTTTTCTGGGACGCCCAAGCAGTTTTGTTCAAAATGTTCCAATGTTTGTTAAGCTTATGGGACTTAACTGCGGAGTCATCAGTCCCTAAACTTATAAACTACTTATAAAATAACTATACTAATAACACCACAAACATACATGCCCGAGGGAGGATTAGAACCCCCGACGGGGAACGGCCTCGCACATAGGAGCACAGCGCCTTAATGCGCTCGGCAACTCCGCCGCGTCGCAGTTTTGTTGCTGGACGTTTTGGAGGATGCAAAAATCCAGATTAAAACGCAGACTTGAAAATCTGGAGTTCGACCAGTATTCGACCCCGCACCCTGTGGGTTTTCAGCTGAATGTTTTACCAATAGATCACTAAACCGGGCACATTGGCTAGAATATTGCATAAAATATCAAAGCAAATTACCCATAACTTCGTCGGTATGAGATTGAATTATACTCTCAGAAGTGTGCAGTACAGTTAGGGATTGACGGGTATTACGCCGAAATGCTGAGCTATAGAACTTCTCATAGAAGATTCCTACAAGACAGCCAATTATAGCAATAAAATGCGTGAGTCAAAAAATCGAGGACGTAATAACGAGATCTGGGGTTTTGATGCTCTAGCGACGACCATCTTTAAGTCTATGATACCTCTTCAACGTCTCACATCATCTTCCCGAAATATTCGCTCAACTGTTCGCTGCTAATTTCAGCAGATCAAAGAGTGTGTCTCCGTTTTTTAAAGGATAGACCAGTATCACCTGCAGGGCTTCCGTTGCACAGCAAATATAAGCCAAGGGAGCAGGCAGGAAAAAATTTTCAAGTTCCGTCACTTCCAAACAATCTGTTCCAGTCAACGTAAATCTGTGGGAAGAGCCACCGCTTCACAGACGGTCGTAGACACTGAAGTGAGTAGTTTTCCTGACATTCACGCCAGCCTTATCTCTGGGTAATGGATCCTATTAACACTTATCATCGAAGCCGAAAATCCCAGAACCAGAAGTTCCTTCCCTGTGGAATAAACCTTTTCCGGTCGTGTATTTATGAGTTTAGTAATTATGAACAGTAGTGATTTTCCATATTTGCAACTAAAATAAAAATGTGATTTTTTATCATCAGACGCGTTTCGTTTTATTGAATGTAAAACATCTTCAGTGGTGGAAATTTTGTCTTCTTTTCGTTTTCTCACTACTTTCACTGTCACTGTTTCACTGTTATAGTTATTTTCGCAAAACAACTATGAACAGTGAAACAGTGACAGTGAAAGTAGTGAGAAAACGACACAGCATGAAGAACCGGCGGTATTGCATTAAACAGACCGGCATTCCATGATGTGAAGCGAAAAGAAGACAAAATTTCCACCAGTGAAGATGTTTTACATTCAATAAAATGAAACGCGTCTGGTGATAAAAAATCGCATTTTTACTGTAGTTGCAAAGACGGACAAACACTGCTATTCATAATTATGAAAGCAACTACGGACATTATGGCCACACAAACGAAGAACGAGTTTAGTAGTTTGAGAGTTGAGGGCCTAGTACGAGCAGCAATGTAAAAGCAGTTGCTTTCACACTAATAGAAATGACTCGTGTCAGTCGTTAACTGTGTACAGTTGATGAAATGAGGTGCCAATATTTCGCGCTTAATTTTCTATTCAATCAACATCCGTAATCTTATTGAGTACTTATACGGAGTTCCCAGGGCCCATCCCTGTCACATTTTTGGTATGTTACGACCCAACATTGTTTTTCATTGATCACTGCGACCGTACATTTTCGGAAGCCGTACATTTTCCAATTAGGAAGGGCTGGTTATAATGCTCTCGCCATGCTACCGTCATTTACGCATTCAGAAGATTTAATCCTTGTTTTCTGTGGTGTCGCACAAGTCTAAAGTGCGCGCCACCTACTTTCGCCGCGCGCCGCCATGCACGCACGGCGCGGCGTTCTTACGACGTCAGCCACGAGCGCCCTCTGCTGCAACTCCGCTCGTGGCCACCACTGAACGACATCGTTCACTTGCGACTGAGATAGGAACCAGTTAACACTTCGGAATCAGATAGGCACTAGTGAAGACTTGGCTATCGGATAGGCACTAGGCAGGCCTCTAGCTCAACTATGTATCAGCATTCTGCAGTACTGAGCTATGTAAAAGTTAAGTATTACTAAGTCTCTAAGAAATATAGATCTCGTTCTAATTTACTCTAGTGCTTCTAGTTTCTGCTGTCCAACTGGCTGGTCACCTCCTACCTGCACAAGCGTGCATCCTTTATTCCTGTGTCGGTCTTTCTACTCTGCCACCGACACCTAAGACGGAAACGAGACACAAAAGCGGCGACGAGGCTGGGACACAAAATTTTCAATGATATAATTTATGTTAATATATTTGCTATTTACACCCTGAAGTGTCGAAAATTATCCTTTTTATTTTATAAAATCAATGAAGTTTTCTAAATATCGTTTGTGCTATAAATCTGTTTTCTCGTTAAGAATTTTGTTTTGATGTGTGGATATACATTTCAAGTTCTTCCAGAATACACATTACGATTCCATTGGGTACACGATGTAGAATTTTTATTGCTTTTCCTATTCGTTCTGCTTTGTGCTTATGGTCATGTAAAAATGTGAAAAATGTTGACTGGTTACTTTTGTAATTTCTTGTGTGTTGCCGGCCGCGGTGGCCGAGGGGACTGAGGCGCTTCAGTCACTGTCTGCACGGCCACTACGGTCGGGGGTTCGAATCCCCCCTCGGGCATGGATATTTGTGCCGTCCTAGTTCGTAAGTAGTTCATAAGTAGTTTGTAAGTTTAGGGACTGATGACCCCGTAGTTAAGTCCCATAAGCTTTACAAACATTTGAACATTTTTTTTGTCTTGTGTGTTCTTTAAATCTAATTGTGAAGTCACTCACAGCGTTGAGGTAATGCCTGAGAATGGATATTCTCGGCACACTCTTGACAGGGACGACCTCGGAATATGGACTTACCTAACCATTTACGGAAAGGAAGTACACGTGCGCATAGGTGCACCTACCATTCCGCGTTGGAAGTGTTAATTCCTGTTGCCTGGCTGTAATCGCGTCGGAAACATTTCACATGAATCGTTGGACTACAAGTAAAAGTTCTGTCACTGCATCTTTTACATTTTGTGGACACGGTACTTCCGTCACGTGAATCTGTGCTTATCGATACCCATGACGTCCGTCACCTCACTGTAAAACGCATGGACCATTGTAGGTTCACCAAAAATTAGTACATCACAGTATGTCAGCAAGTTTGCGGATCTATTACTATACTTTCCTAGATTATAAAATTACATTTTTTCCAACTGGGTATCCCCAAGAGAAATGGCGCTGTGGCGAAGACACTGCAGACTACTAGTTTTCGGTACACGTGAGATGCAAATGCTCGTCCCCGTTTTGAGATTTCAGCGGTTTTCTGAAATCGCTTCAGTCACTTGCTACAAGGGTTTCTTTGAACATGCTGTGGTCAGTATCATTCCATATTCTCAGTCCCTCTTAGCTAAAGACTGTCACTAGTGTATCCAGCGACGAAAGGCCATTAAAATGTAAGCTTCCTTGATTCGTTACTTTGGATGCTCAATTCATAAATAGAGCCAACTTTCTCAAGATCGAGAAAACAAAGGAGAATGCGAGCAACCACCTCGAGGCTTTGAGTTCCAGAACAATACGCCACATTAAGAGTCAACTGTCGAGTGTAAATGGTAATGAGACGAAGTATTCTTGTGTGGCCTCTCGGAAAACTTCGGTGCTTCCGGGTGAGCTACAGCAGTGGAATATCAAATCTGAATCGATTACGAGCTAAGATCCTATCTGGCTATTGACGGAACGCTTAGAATAAACAGTAAAGACTCACATTTAAACTAGAGATACGCGTCTTTAGGCTGTTTCCGCGATCCTGATTGGAATTAATTACTTCAGTGTAAGTCTTTAGATATTTCGTAAACGACCGAATTCCACAGAGAACATCGTGTTCGAAAAGGGACAAGTTACTCTGTAACTTTATAAATTGACCTTAAGATGGAAAGCCGCTCCAAAACCGATCATTTACGAGATATAAGCGATCTAAAGATGACATTTAAGTAATTAATAACAATTATCACAGCATATTTTGATACCGAAGTCCATACTCGACTCCTTGTTAACGAGTGCTACTGTTTAGATGCTTAAAGTTATTGGTGTGTTGTTTCAGTCAAGTTTAGTTTTAAACACGTCTAAGGTTTCAGACGATCATGCCAACATAGTCAGGCTAATTCTGATATATTTATGTGGTTGAATTTATTTCTGACATACACAAGTGTTGTCTGTTGATAATGACATGGCATCTGAATCGTTTATTGGCGTTTAAAACTGAAATAAAAGCAACAGAAGCATTGTAACAATAACTGGTTTTATAGCATTAGATTGCGTAAGGTGTGGTAAAACTAGCAGAAACTATTTCAAATGCCAAGTGAAGTGCTCTACATTCTGAACAGCTATGTTTTCGAAGTTAAATCTGACACGTGTTAATAATAAGCCGTGCAAAAGTTCCAATCTAGTGCAAACTGATCTCGGGGAACATTAGTTTGCAGTCCGGAGAAATGGAGGAATACGTGAGGCAGTACTGACCCTTTGACTTTTCGTAGAAGACTCGTTGGTTAAGGTGACTGGCTCAAGTAATTTATCGCAAGGTCCAACGGGTCACAGCTACTTGGCCTCTCTGCAAGACCTGCTGGTAAAAATGTTGGAAGGTGTACCACCGGATGATCTGGTTCCACCAAGATGAAGCGCCAGAGCACTTTTAACGCAATGTCCCACAACATGTCCACCAGAAATTGGGAAACAAGTGAAAAGGTCGCAGTGGACTCATTTAATAGCTCTAGACCTCTATCTGTAGGGCTACAAAAGAGTGTCGTTTATGACTTATGGTCACATGACAATTTCTTTGCACACACACACACACATACACACATTATACATATATCAGGTACATTTTCCCAACGAAACTCGCGATCGCTATTTCGTGCATATGTTATACTTCACGCAGGTACGATTTGGTTGAAACACGTGCAGTGTGTTCCTTGGAGTTCTTTAAAAAATTGCTAATCTCTTAAACAGACATTTTCGGATATGTGTTAGTTAACAGATTTTCTGAATCACCGTGAATTCTAAATACCTTAAAATGCGCAGTAGTATACGACATTTGCGCCATTCGTATTGTTTTATGTATTTCTCTGTCCATGTATTTAGACTTTTTTTTCTTTTTGTTAATCATGAAAAAGTATTTTAGTTCTCAGCATGAGTTTCGAATAACCGTTCAATGCTTCCACTCCTTAGAACCTGGGTAATACCGAATCCATAGCTTCAACTGAAGAAATATAATAAAGGAATTTGTCAGATTTGTACTAAAGTGTGTTAGCTAGGAGCCGCGGCGGAGTGGCCGAGCGCATTGAGGCGCTATGCTCCGACGCGCGAGACCGTTCCCCGTCGGGGGTTGTAATCCTCCCTCGGGCATGGATGTTTCTGTTGTCTTTAGTATGTTGTTGTTGTTGCGGTCTTCAGTCCGGAGACTGGTTTGATGCAGCTCTCCACAATACCCTATCCTGAGCAAGCCTCTTCATCTCCATATAAGAGCGACAACCTACATCTGTCTGAATCTGCTTACTGTATCCCTCTCTTGGTCTTCCCCTGCGATTTTTTCCCCATACACTTCCCTCCAACGCTAAATTCACAATTCCTTGATGTCTAAGAATGTGTCCTACCAATCTATCCCTTCTTTTAGTCAAGGTATGCCAGGAATTACTTTTCTCCCCAATTCTGTTCAGTACCTCCTCATTAGTTACGCGATCCACCCACCGAATCTTCAGCATTCTTCTGTAGCACCATATTTCAAAAGCCTCAATCCTCTTCCTGTCTGCACTGTTTATCGTCCATGTCTCACTCCCATACAAGGCAACACTCCATACAAATGCCTTCAGAAAGGAATTCCTTAGGTTTAAATCAATATTCAATGTTAAAAAATTTCTCTTTTTCAAGAACGCTTTTCTACCCATTGCCATTCTGCATTTTATATCCTCTGTACTGCGAGCATCATTTGTTATTTTACTGCCCAAGTAACAAAACTCATCTACCTCCTTTATTGCTTCGTTTCCCAATCTAATTCCTTCAGCATCACCTGATTTTCTTACACTGCACTCCATTACCCTAGTTTTAACGAAGTTTATAAGTAGCTTGTAAATTTAGGGACTGATGACTCCGCAGTTAAGTCCCATGAGTTTATCAAATATTTGAACATTTGTTAGTTAGAGTTAACTCTTTCGCTAGGTATGGCCATAAAAGATTTGGTGGTGAAAACAAGGAGCGTATAAGGAAGCACGTAACAAGTTATTTTCTCTTGAATTACATCGAAGCATTAAGAACTTTGAAATCAGTATCATCACTCTATCGTTCTCGTTATTTCCTATGAAACAAATTACGTACATGGCAGCATTGTTATTGGAAATATTCAGCACATTAAATACACCAGCGGGACAGGGTCTTCCATCCAGCGAGCACAGAATAACATAGAGACGCTACACCGCCTACATCAGCGTACAGGCAGTGCAGCTCGGCAGCCGTCTTGGTTGGGTGTACAAACGGAGTTGGGCCGATAAATGCGCTCGCCTTAATTACATTGTCATTTGAACCCATTAGGATAGGAAAAAAAAATTACCGAATTTTTCACGTAGATAGGTGAATACTGAAGGAATGCAACAGTGTTCTTAGCGAGTACAATACGTATTGTGTTTCTATAAAAATAATAATTGAAACTTTTATATGAAATAAAAATTGACATGACAAAGTTAGTCGCCTGCCACTTTTTTGTTTTGTGGTCAGGAAATTTTTGTCAACGAGAAAGTTGTAGATAATGAAATGAACTTTACTTTTTATTTAAACAATTATTTATAGCTCTCCTGATTTTCTCACAAATTTGGATACAATAGAGCGGTGGAACTTTTCAAGTTCTACTCGTTACTTTCAGCGAGCTGGCCCACCAGCGAGCACAGATTCTGTTGCCCTCTCACGGTGTAGTTTGTGACCAACATTGATAAACGTATTTTAATTTAGGATACCATTTTCGGTATCCAATAATTATGACTTAACACTTTTTATTTATTTTAATACTAACTAGCTGAGCCGCTCCGGCTTTGCACGGGTAATTTTTAAACTACTTTAACTCGAGAACTGTAGAACGTATCGTGATGCGGTTTCTTTCCATTCCTTCGGTATAATCCTGTGTTCAACTTAGGCTATATTAAAAAAAAAAAAAAAAAAAAAAAAAAAAAAAAAAAAAAAAAAAAAAAAAACTGTGAGTCATATGACTAACTTTTGCAGATGTCCCACAATACCTGTAGTTTTTTTTAGATGTTTGTGAGTTCTGCAAGTTTATACTATGTACACTGGCCTAGCTCTTATAGTTTAGGCTGCAGAGCTAACTAAAGTGCAGAAGCGATATACGAATCTACGTAATGATTATTATTTTAGTTATTTTCACATATTGCTATTGACATTAAATATAGCGTAAGATAATCCCAGGATTCTAAAGAAGAAATTAAACTGCATGACGATACGTTCGGTACTCCTCGAGTTAAGGGACAGACAGGGGAAAATTTTATTTTATTTTATACAATAGTATGATATGCTATCCCTAGCTGAAATTTGTAATTTTTTTGGGAAAAATAGATTATCAAAAAGGAACGCCTTAAAATATATGAAAAAGGAATTAAGAGACAGTGAACTCAATAAACTACCTTGTGCTCACAGCTGTGGCCGACTGGCGCTTGGCCGCCATGTTGGTTGGGTCATTGTAAGGCCCCTCTACGTTATTCTGTGCTCGCTGCTCCAATCACTGTAGAGATGCCAAACGGAAGTGCTGACAGGGGTGGACACAGGATGTTTTGTCGCGAACTATGGGGCCATCCATAAATTACATTATACTTTAAGAGGGGGGAGGGAGGAGATTCAACAAAGTGTTACACTATGTGAAAAAGTATTCATTTCTGTGGTGTCGCACAAGTACAAAGTGCGCGCCACCTGCTTTCGCCGCGCGCCGCCATGCACGCACGGCGCGGCGTTCTCACGACGACAGCCACGAGCGCCCTCTGCGGCAACCCCGCTCGTGGCCACCACGGAAGACACCGGTCACTTCGGACTGAGATAGCAACGAGTTAGGACCTTCGTAATCCGATAGGCACGAGTGAAGACTTTGCTATTGTACAGGCACTAGGCAGGCCTCTAACAACTATGTATCAACATTCTGCAGTACTATGTAAAAGTTAAGTATTGTTACATTCTGTGCAATATATCTCTTTCTAATTTACTCGAGTGTTTATAGTTTCTGGCTGCTCCCCTCCGTACCTGCACCAGCATGTCGGTCTCATTCCACTCGGCCACCGACACCTACGACGAGGCTGGGACACAAAAGCGGCGACGAAGTTGGGACACAAAAATTTCTTACTGTACTGTGCTTCAGGAAATTCACAGAAGTTTGCGCTACCGTAATGTTTTCGACAGAAATGTGAGTAAAGGAGGGAAACAGGCAGCACAGTTTTTCAGTTTTTGCAGTGTTTGATTATTTTTCTGAATTTTAGTGAATGAATAATACATTCAGATTTAAATTATTTATAGAAGGGTGCGCCTCTAGGAAACTGCCCACTAAAATAAAATATGAACTGCCGCGTGTGTACTTAATCGAACTCACAGGTCGGCTAAATAGCCGTTCCTATGATGCCGCGGCGGAGTGGCCGAGCGTCCCAAGGCGCCTTGCTGCCGAGTGCGCCTCTGCTCGCCGTCGGAGGTTCGAGTCCATCCTCGGGCATGGGCGTATTTGATGTCCTTAGTTCAAGTAGTTTGTAAGCCTAGGGACTGATGACCAGAGTCGTTAAGTCCCATAGATTTACAAACAATTGAACATTTCGTTCCTCTGGTAATACCGCCAAGCCTGAGAGTCATTTTTACTCTGTTTAGTAACTCCTTTCGTCAATCCTCGTAACTGTATCTCTTCCCGTTCCTAAGCGCAACACGCAAAGAATTACACTCAAGACATACACATAATGACATTCGCACGATTGGTGAATAAGTGGCATTAACGATTTTTTCCCCCAGTTTGGATGAAAATTACAGTTTGGTGACAGGTGTGGCATGTGTTAGAGAATAAAAGTGTAAACCCATTTTCATTTATGCCGTAGTCAAAAATAATATGTTTGTAAATCTATGGGACTTAACTTCTGTGGTTATAAGTCCCTAGGCTTACAAACTACTTAAACTAACATAAGAACCTCAGACCGGGAGGAACCGCGCGTTCCGCAGCAAGGCGCCTTAGAACGCTCGGCCATTGCATCGCGGCCCGTAGTCAGAAACTTAAATTACCTTACACCTGGTGCAGTTTTTGTACTGTATTATACACATCAATGTTTGAAGCTTCAGTTGATCACCAGGCAGCCATATAGAGTAAATAGTACAAGAAATGTATTCGCAGTTGGGAATATGAATCAGCTCGAGGTGCACAATTTAGTGCTGATGTACGGAAATTTAAGTCGAAACTGGACTCTAATTTCCCGCTTTTCGTGAGTGTTGGCCTTAACCATGACGCTGTTCGCGCACGCCTGTCGCAGCATCCCAAACTTCCATGTGGCAAACATTGCCTGCTTCCAAAGAGTGCTCGTATTTTACTGTAAGCGACGTTATTACTACTTTCGCAAGTCTTGAAGTGGTTCATTTAAGTACGATGAGCAGTGTCCGGGTTTATCGGTAGGATAAATGCAAATGGTCAAATGGAAGAGATGTATTCGGAATTGGGAATGTGAGTCAGCATTAGCTGAACAGTTTAACAGTGACACAGAGTATGTAGATAACTAAGAGGCTAGTGTGTTGAGTTATTCAGCATAACACGCCAACGTCAAGGACTCAAAGGCGATGTGTGGTATCGTGTACTTCAGTTGTGCCAGTGGATGGGTGAACGTAAATAGATCAATTTGTATTGTAAAAAGTGATCAAATGGAAGAGATGTATTCGCAAATGCGAATGTGAGTCAGCATTAGCTGTACAGTTCAACAGTGACACAGAGTATGTAGATAACTAAGACGCTAGTGTGTTGAAGTATTAATCTAAAAAAAAATATAACGTAAACCGGTTTAGACCTTTCCGATTGTCTGACTACTCTGCTTATGAAGCCATATGTGGAGCGATGTATGCAGAGGTGTTGATAAAGTAAGAGAGAGAGGGGCTAGGAGGGTAGGACAGAGGATCTGACCTCCCGGAACAAGAGCCCAACACTCAGAGACAATTTGTTTTGGTACCTACAATACAATCTGCGTTCAACTTTTAAAGGTTAGAACGGCTTGACCGTTCAGCTGCGGATTGTTTAGATACTGGTATGAACGACCTTCTTCTACTTGAGAACTGACCCCATCCCCACAGACGAGTAAATCACCTACATCTACATCTACATTCATACTCCGCAAGCCACCCGTTGGTGTGTTGCGAAGGGTACCCTGAGTACCACTGTCGGTTATCTCTCCTATTCCATCACGTATTGTTCGCGGAAAGAAAGATTGTCGATGTGTCTCTGTGTGGGCTCCAATCTCTCTGATTTTATCTTCGTGATCTCTTCGCGAGATATCCGTAGAAGGGAGCAATGTACTGCTTGACTCCTCGGTAAAGGTATGTTCTCGAAACTTCGACAAAAGCCCGTACCGAGCGACAGAGCGTCTCTCCTGCAGAGTCTTCCACTGGAGTTTATCGATCATCTCCGTAACGCTTTCACGATTACCAAATGATCCTGTAACTTCCTCTACAACCCCAACTGGTACGGATAACACACCGGTGAGCAGTATTCTAGCTGTGGACGAACAAGTGTACTGTAACCCACTTCCTTTGTTTTCGGACTCATTTCCTTAGGATTCTTCCAATGAATCTAAGTCTGGCATCTGCTTTACCGACGATTCCATTTTAAATCACTCCTAATGCCTACTCCCAGATGATTTATGGAATTAACTGCTTCCAGTTGCTGACCTGCTATTGTGTAGCAAAATGATATAGAATCTTTCTTTCTGTGTAATCGCAGCACATTACACTAGTCTACATTGAGATTAAACTGCCATTCGCTGCACCATGCGTCAATTCGATGCAGATCTTCCTGCATTTCAATACAATCCTCCATTGTTACAACCTCTCTATACATTACAGCATCATCCGCAAAAAAGCCTCACTGAACTTACGATGTTATCCGCAAAGTCATTTATGTATATCGTGAACAGCAACGGACCCACGACACTCCCCTGTGGCCCACCTGACATCACTCTTACTTCTGAAGACTTCTCTCCATTGAGAATGACATGTACGCCTCTGGATCTACGATTGTGGGACATTAGAGGAGCTTGTTGCCAATCCTTCTATTCTTTCATGTCAGCACATGAACAATAATATGTCGTGTACATTCAACCAACTTCTAATTTGACTTCACGAGGCTGAGGGTATTCCGTTCTAGATCGCATTTCGGTAAAGTCCGAGAAGGTACGAGGAACGGAACCCAGGTCCTTCTGCATCAGTGGCGCTAAACATTTAGCTACGGAAGTGCTCAAAAACAGAAATAATTTATAAATAATGAAAACGCCTATAGCTGAGTATATTTCGTATTCCACCATTCACATTAATATTCCTTTTCGTTCTATTCTCAGATAATTCGTGCAAAGATTGAATATGTATAAGCTTTTGTGCTACTGTAAGTGAAATATTCAATTTAATTATAAAATTATATCACATTCTCCAGAAAACAAAGATTTTAGTTAATGGCATATTATTTCCACAGTCTCTACGGAACTGTGTTGTGGGCATAAGAATATCCGGACTTTCTAACCTGCAGCGACGTACTTTGAATTTACTTGTATATCTAACAACAAAGAAAATAAGGTATTAATGTACTCAAAACGGCCAAATGATGCCCAACTACAGTCTTACACTAGTAGTCACATATTAAATGTAGGGCGATTGAACTACAAGGGATGTTAACATTTCGCCGCGGCGGAGCGGCCGAGCGCATTGAGGCGCTATGCTACGATGCGCGAGGCCGTTCCATGTCGGGGGTTCGAATCCTCCCTCGGGCATGGGTGTTTGTGCTGTCTTTAGTACGAGTTAATTTATAAGTTTAGGGACTGATGACCCCGCAGTTAAGTCCCATAAGCTTAACAAACATTTGAACATTTTTGTTAACATTTAATGTATAGTGATAGATCGATAAGAATGTAGAACGCTGTTAAGGAAATAATACACTTACATGTTCTTGGTCACATGAAGAACATTTAATTGCTAATCCGGTTCACACTGTAAATACCGAATCATACGCGAAGTCAGCTACGGTAGTACATTAGAAACGCGCGTTTTGTTTTCTGGAATATTGCTTTCGACAAACAGACATTGTCTTTCAAGCAACAATTTAAAAATAAATCCATGGCTGTCAGGTTACATGATCTAGATGATGAATTTATTTTACATGCCTACCATTATTACTGATGTATAGCTATAAATTAAATATTCGAATTAAGTCAATGTTAATTTGGAATTGCTCTGGTAATTGCGAAAGTATTGAACCTTGACGTATTGGTGGAGATACCG
The DNA here is from genome assembly GCA_026315105.1 of Locusta migratoria. NCBI lineage: Eukaryota > Metazoa > Arthropoda > Insecta > Orthoptera > Acrididae > Locusta > Locusta migratoria. The sequence goes on from CM048746.1 coordinate 570,324,335, forward strand.
TACAAAACGGGGGAAAAAATCAACGAAAAACTACATTCCGCAACACAAAACAAAATACATAAAAGAAAAGTTTCTTTCGCCACAGTTTGCTCTGCCGACCAGTTGCCAGTTACGAATGATCAAAGTTTTAGGTGATTAGTGTTTTTTATTGAAACATGTGGCGACGGTAGGTGGATGGGAGAAAGTAAATTGATCAGTTTCTATTGTAAAAAGTAATGACATATTCATACAAAAGAAAAATCAGCAATATTTTGAGTTATTCAGCATAACACGCCCGACGTCAAGGAGTCAAAGGCGATCGGTGGTATCGTGTACTTCAGTTGTGCCAGTGGATGGGTGAACGTAAATGGAACAATTTGCATTGTAGAAAGTGCCACATTCGCAAGAGAGAAATGATCAGTGTTTCGAGTCATACAACAGAACAAGCCGACATCAGTGGTTAACCCTACGCTGCATGAATTTTTATTTTGGCGCAAAAAATATATATGGTAGAAAATATAGAAAAAAATTATATAACTCATTTAACAATGTGAAAGTCATTATTTACCTGTTGCCATTGTCAACATCATGCATTTAGACACTCTGCAGGAAATACTGGTATCTAATATGTTTTCTACTCCGATTAGACGTCTGTAACATAATTTTTTTTTTTTTTTTTTTTTTTTTTTTTTTTTTTTTTTTTTTTTTTTTTTTTTTTTACTTGACAGAAGTCGTATCAGTTTGTAATTACATTAACGCTCAACAGTGAATAAAATCCGCTGGAGTGCTCTTTGTAGCATTCCTCCTGAATTCAAGAGTGCGCTGCCTTCTATGGAGGAAACGATCAACTAAATGCTTAGAACAGACTCCAATATATACGACATACATGCTGCTGCCATCTGTCAACAAGAAGTATGTCTGAAAAAATAACAAAAATTTGCGAAGACAAACGGCATCACTATGCATTGTAGGGTTAAAGACCACGGGTGGTATCCTGTGCTTCAGTTGAAGCAATATATATATATATATATATATATATATATATATGGTAGAAAATGTTCGCCTATACAGAGGATAAATATTGAAAAAATTGTATAACTCATTTAACAATGTGAAAGTTAGTATTTCCCTTTTGCCATTGTCAACATCATGCATTTAGACATAAGTCAGTCTGCAGGAAGTATTGGTATCTAACATGTTTTCTATTGCGATTAGACGTCTGTAACATAATTTTTTTTTGCTTGAAAGAAGTCGTATCAGTTTGTAATTACATTAACGCTCAACAGTGAATAAAATCCGCTGGAGTGCTCTTTGTTGAATTTCTCCTCAATTCAAGACTGCGCTGTCTTCTATGGAGGAAACAAAATGTTCAAATGTTTGTAAAGCTTATGGGACTTAACTACGGGGTCATCAGTCCCTAAACTTACAAACTACTTATGAACTAGCTAATCCTAAGGACGGCACAAATATCCATGCCCGAGGGGGGATTCGAACCCCCGACCGTAGCGGCCGTGCAGGCCGTGACTGGAGCGCCTCAGTCCCCTCGGCTACCGCGGCCGGCTATGGCGGAAACGATAAACTAAATGCTTAGAAGAGACTCCAATATATACGACATACATGGTGTTGCCATCTGTCAGCAAGAAGCATGTCTCAAAAAGTAACAAAAATTTGCGTTGACAAACGGCAACACTATGCAGTGTAGGGTTAAGGACCACGGGTGGTATCGTGTGCTTCAGTTGAGCGCTATATGTAAAATTCTGCTATTCCCTTTCTGATTCTGGTTATATCCACAACTTTGGTGTAAAGCAGTGAAAAAGAGCGGTACTCACGAGTGGCTGCGCGTGAAACAGCGCGGTGCAGGCGGCGATTGTTGCAGAGAGCTGGGTGTGTTGGCGTCAGTCAGCACTCAGCAGACGGGCTGCGCGGTCATGGCGTGTGCTCGCGCAGAGTCGGATGTGCGTCCTGTGGACGGAGTCGCGAGCGCAGCTTTGCGCCAAGTGAGGCTCGCGCGGCGGCGCGCACCGTTATGGCTGCCGGCTTGTTGACATTCGCCACCACCCCCCAGCCGCGCCGCGACGGAAGCCAAGCGGGGGGCGCCGCGGCCGCAGACCAGCAGAGACCGGACGCGCGACCTTGAGGCTGCCAGGCGGCACTGGCCTCTGCCTCTGCTCTGCCGCCCACTGCCACAACAGCAGGCCCCCTTCTCGCTCCCCTTTAACACACCCACCTACCACCATTGTTACACCTCGCGCGAGAAGTCGTGGCCTGTGCGCAGAAACGCATTCTCGAGTTGTGCGCAGGACGGGGGCATTCCTTTGTTTCTGAGGGGCGCCCGGCTCGTAACGTAGCTGGTAGATAGACACTATGACACTACACAGTACAGCTGCGAGAGTAACGAAAACATGCGTATCCGTATGTGTTTGTTGTGGTTTTCAGTCTGGAGACTGGTTTGATGCAGCTCAGCCGGCCGCGGTGGCTGAGGGGACTGAGGCGCTCCAGACACGGTCTGCACGGCCACTACGGTCGGGGGTTCGAATCCCCCCTCGGACATGGATATTTGTGCCGTCCTTAGTGTTCACTAGTTCATAAGTAGTTTGTAAGTTTAGGGACTAATGACCCCGTAGTATTTTTTATTTTATTTATTTATTTTTTTTTTTTTATTTTTTTTTTAATGCAACTCTCCACAATATGTTTGTTTGATATGTTTGTATAGCTTATGGGACTTAACTAGGGGGTCATCAGTCCCTAAACTTACAAACTACTTATGAACTAGCTACAACTAAAGACAGCACAAATATCCATGCCCGAGTGGGGATTCGAACCCCCGACCGTAGTGGTCGTGCAGACCGTGACTGGAGCGCCTCAGTCCCCTCGGCCACCGCGGCCGGCCTTCTTTGCTTCTGAGCGGCGCCCGGCTCATAAGACAGCTGGCAGATAGACACTAGACTGTTTTCTACGGCATTGTTATCGTATTTCTTAGGCTTCTCGAGTAGGGTTACCAGATCTCCTCTTTTACCCGGACATGTCCTCTTTACAGAATGAATCTTTCACTCTGCAGCGGAGTGTTGCTGATATGAAACTTCCTGGCAGATTAAAATTGTGTGCAGGAACCGGGACGCGAACCTGGGACCTTTGCCTTTCGCGGGCAAACGCGTTACCGATTGTGCTATCCCGACACGACTCACGATGCCGCCTCACAACTTTACTTCTGCCAGTACCTCGCCTCCTACTTTTCAAACTTCACAGAAGCTCTCCTGCGAACCATGCCAGACTATCACTCCTGGAAGAAAGGATATGGTGGAGACATGGCTTATCCACAGCCTAAGGGATGTTTCCAGAATGAATCTTTCACTCTACAGCGGAGTGTGCAGAAGTAAAGTTGTGAGGCGGCATCGTGAGTCGTGTTGGCATAGCACAGTCGGTAGTGCGCTTGCATGCGAAAGCCAAAGGTCCCACGTTCGAGTCCCGGTTCCGGCACACGATTTTAATCTGCCAGGAAGTTTCATGTCATCTTTTATTTAGCCAAGTTCCTCTTTCCATTGACATCGTCTTCAATTCTTCACACGATTTTATCCCCGTACCTTCTCTGATGTTATTAAAATACGATGCTCTTGGCCTGCCTCTTGGTTTCTTCCCTAAAATTTTTCCTTCAAATACAATCTTTAGGAAATTGTTGTGTCTCATTATGTGCGCTATCAGTTTTGGTTTTCTTCTTCCTATGTAATTTACCAGAGTTCTGATCTCATTCACTTCTCTTAAGACCTGCTCATTAGTTTTCCTATCTACCCTGCTTGTTTTTGTCATTCTTCTCCTTATCCACATTTCCATTGCTTCCAGTCTCTTTTTCTCTGCCTTTCTCAGAGGCCACATCCGAATGTTAAGACACTCCAAACAAATGTTCTGGCAGACTTCACAAAACTGTAATAATGTCAATTCCAGAGATCGCAGGTGCAGACAGGTTTGAAAATTACAGAACCAAGGACGGATTTAGGGAGGGGGGGGGGACAGATGGATACATTCTCTCATTCTCAAATAGTTGACGAATGAAATCACGCTATCACACGCTGCAGGATGGGACAGATATCATTGTTTATGACGTGATAACATATGAACTAAGTATCTTATGTGGTTTTTGCAACCACAGAAAATGATTCCTGACCTTAAAGAATATTTGTACCAAATTTGGTTGAAATCGGTCCATTAGTTTAGGAGCAGATGTAGAATATTATCGCATGATGCGGCCGTTTCTCACGACTGTCATTGTTTATGACGTCATATCTCCTTACGTATGCGTCGTAGGTGGATATAACCCCTAAAGCGATTGTTGCCTGATAGTAAGGATCATGTGTACTAAGTTCGCTTGAAATCGGTTTAGTAGTTTAGGAGGAGATGTGGAACATACATACATACACACACACACAAACACACACACACACATACAGCCTGTTTTATAAGATGTAAGATTAAATTAGTTATAAATTGGAAAGGTTGCTATGCTATCTAAAAAAAAAAAAGTATGATTTTTTTTTTCAAAAGAAGGACTAAAGAATATAGGGACTGATAACCCCGTAGATAAGTCCCATAAGCTTAACAAACATTTGAATTTGAATTTGACTAAAGAATTGTTTAAAAATATGTGTACTGTATATATAAAATTGTAATGTAAGAAATATACAACTTCAAAATGGAACATTTGTAATTTCTGTGGCCGAGAATTACGTTGAGCTTTTGAATTGAGCAGTGGTGACATGACCAAGTTTTGGAGGAACAAGATAAAATGGAAACGGGGTCTTCCGTCTGCAGCGCTGGAGAAAGAAGGATCTGTTGTGCGGCTAGCAGACGGTTGAGAACTTCTATATAATTTTTTTTTTTTTTTTTTTTTTTTTTTTTTTTTTTTTTTTTTTTTTTTTTTTAGCAACTTGTGATGCACTAAAGTAGGACTAGATTGTATTTCATTTTGCTCAACCTCCGAATATGTTAGCGGATCGAAATAAGTAAGTATGTATATTGCTAAATTCACTGCTTATATATTGTAAACGCACAAATGGAACCCGATTTAGGTTTTTCAGTTTAATGAAACGCCTCTTAATCAGCCCCTAGACTGTAAAAATGTGCCAATAAACGACAAGTTGTGTGTGTGAACTGCTCCCTTTGAAGGTCGCGTTTAAAAATGATCAATAAACATATCGGCCAGAAACATTAACGTTGCAACCTGACGCAGAACTCGCACTACTGCGTTTTTAGCTTATGTGGGTTTGGAGAAAGGTTTTGACAATGCTAAATGCAATACACTCTTTCAAGTTCTGAAATCACCAGCTATCAAATACAGAGGACGAAAAGTTATTTTCAACTTCTACAAAAATTAGAAGTTATAAGAGCCGAAGGGCATGAAAGGGTCTTAACGGTGGGGAAGGGAGTGAGACAGGGTTGTAGCCTTTCTGCAACGTTGTTCTATCTGTACATTGAGCAATCTGTGAATGAAAGCAAAGAGAAATTTGGAGAAGCAATTACAGTTCAGTGTGAAGAAAGACATGCCTTGTGTTTTACCGATAACATTGTAAATCTGTCAGAGACAGCTAAGGACATGGAAGGTAGGTTGAACGGTTTGGACAGTGTCTTCAAAGAAGGGTATAAGTTCGTCCCCATAAAATATGCAGTAACTGTGATTCTATAAATGTGACAGAAAACGTTATAAAATTAAAATTGCAGAGCATAAAATTTTGTTTTCAGAAAGTATATTTTACATTTCCTGTTATGGCTTGTAATCAAAAAAGGAAATAGTTTGATAATTTAGGAAAGGTGACTTTCCTTTTCAGGTATTTCTTTCAGGTTCTTTGACTTTCTTAAACAGTACTTGTAGCTCTGCAGCTTTTATTTCATATAAATGTTGTATTAAATTGGTCGAGTCACAAATATTACACGCCGCATGAAAAAGAAATGGAGAGTTTGGTATAGCTTTCGATTAGCCAGTGAAAAATGTGTTGTCAATTTCGGCTGCGCTCGGAATCGCTCTGTTACTTTTTCCATAGTTCCAAATTAACATGTCCTATGTCTAAGGTTACCAAACGTCCGAATTTTTCCGGACATTTCTGGCTTTTCGGTTCCTTCAAGTAACGAATTTCAGTGCATCGCAATTGAAAATCCAAACATTTGGCTGCGTAATTTTCACGAGTTTCTCTACCAATGGTGTGAATTCTTTCAGATTAAATGGAAAAGAAACAAAGCACACATTTGTTCTGGCTTGTTCTACGCACCTACGCCACGTATTCTCAGACAGCAGGAAACGTGATTTTATTGCATTTGTTGTCAGTTGCCATCGTTGACGTGCTGGAATGTGAAAAATTCAACATAAGCAAGTGAGAGACATAATTTGCAAGATACACGCCTCCTTCAAGTGCAAAGCACGTATAGACTTGTACCGCAATTGTTGCAACAACACCCTGTTAGAATGCCAGAGCACAGAATTCCCCAAAGATCCTGAAATGCAAGCCTACTGGCAAAAGAGGTATTGGAAGACCACAGAAAAGTTAGGAATGATCGTTTGTGAGTTCGGAACAGGCAACAGCCTAATCTTTGAAAGGAAGATCTTGACGTGCGCGACCTGCCATCGTTCATGGGTTCCATTATATATATGCTTGACAACGCCCCAAACAAAAAACACACTAGATCCTTTGCATAGAAGTATAATTGAAAACAACTTTTCTTACTTGAAGTGCACAATTTAATGTAGAAACTGAACCAAAAATAACTTCGAAACACGCTGACAGCTCCTTTTATTTTATTTTTACATTTCTTCCAGTTGCTATAATGCAGAGTGTATGTATTGGCAGACGGCCGCGAGCGTAAACAAATTACAATTTTAACTGCTCTTCTGTGGAGGTCAAAATCAAAATCAGTGATGGACCTGGCTTAGTCCTATCACTAATTTTAAAATAAGAAAGGAAAACAACGAACAAGGAAATGGTTACTGAGCTACTATTGCTGAAATTTTCATTTAGTATTGTATTGGCTGTGCTGTAAACGTGGAAGTTCCAACCTGACCTCTAGCGGAATTCAATGCAACCTCACTTAAACATACCTGCCACCTTAAGCTGCCACATTAAAAGTTTCCGCATTTTTTGGACTTTTGAATTTTAGGGCCTATTACACTGTACTCTGTTCACCGAAACGGGAGACGTGATGTAAACACACTGAGACCCGTGACCAGGGGTGGACAAAACAGGAACGCTCGCTCAATTTCTCTGCATTTGAACACCTGAAATTTAATTCTAAATTCCAAATATTGAGATGTTTGTAAACTGTTTTGGTCATAATTCTTACTCACTACTTAAAATAACTTAAGCTGAGTACAACACACTCACAACTAACGCCCAAGGGAGGACCCGAACCTCCGGCGGGAGCGGCCCGCGACATGGTGCCTCAAACAGCACGACAATTCTCGCGCAGCTCTGTGTTTGGAATTGAACTAAAAGGCGAGACACCGCGGACGCTGTCTCGACTACGACAAATTGTGCGCTATAGTTACTTACATGAGATTAACGGCAGAGGTCAGTTAGACCAAACTGCAGTGGACTGGCCTCTCCTTGGAGGAACCGCCTTCGTCATCACGGTTTCCTCTGCGCCACCTATGGATGCCTTGGTCCATCGCAATAACGGCCATCTGCAGAGTGTGACAATACTGCTGGCCCTCTCATCTCAATGTTATCGTACGATACCGTCTATGTCGGATCCGGAATCGTGTGGTTCAATAGTGATACAAGTTGCGTGTGAAGTTAGTTAAAAACGATATAGCCAGCCTAGGAATCAGTGTAGGACAGTGCCTCGGTGATACTGTGGTTAAAACAAGTGATTAGATTTCATTAATTAAGAGATTTGTATAAGACGTTTCCAGACAGTTCTATAAACAATACTTTTGTCATTGTAAATTATTTCAATAAATAGACGAAGGGTAAAAACTTTTCTAAAACATAAAGAAATGGAAATAAATAGCATTGTATATATGTCAGGCTCATAAACAAGATGTGTTGATCAGCTAATTGTGTTAATTAATGTAATAGTCGAAATTTCAATGTTGTGATCCTTTGTATATATTGACTGACGTGAGATTTTGAACGTATTTTGAGAATGGCCAAGATATTTGATAGTTCAATTTATGTTAGAAACATGTATGATGTACTCATTAACAAATTAATTGACATTTAACATCGCACTTTGTTGTCAAACAGCAAGATCGGAGATTTCAATTCAAAAAGAAATTTGTGATCTAAAATTATTGTATGTATAGTTTTCATTTTATATTGTGATTATTTTTGTGTACATGAAAAGTTTTCTTTGTGTGTTTGTTAATTGTAAATTAGTATATTCAATTGTTATGAACAATGCATAATGTAAGGTCATTATTGCCGATGTTATATATTTGCCTCATCGCCTTGCGTGGGTGGAGTTGGAGTTTTGGCTTTTCTAAAGTGCACTGGAAGCTATGTCAGTCTGTGTTTTGAAATTGAAGTGCTACCAGCTAAGTTCTGATGCTTTGTATATGTTTTGAAGTTGTAATGTTTTGGTGGAGAAGCAGTTTGATTGAAAATTAAAGAAGAAGTGAAAAATTGTACCTACGAGTATTTATTTCTACCATGACGCCCCAGGAGAATAAATTTGCAGCGAGCAGAACCCCCATACATCGTAATGTTGAAAAGCAGAGTATCTCGTTTGGAAGTGGTAGAATGAACGTAGTTACTTAATAATATAGTAAAACATTACAAGAGAAAAGCGAGGCATCTCTTGGGATGCCGCCCGTTTCTCGACGCAGCTTTACAGTTATCTGAGGTAGATGGTTAACAAACAGACGTCCAAATGTTTGTAAATGTATGGTTACTAAACTACTATTGTCATCAGTTCCTAGGCTACTTTAACTTGAACTAACCTAAGGACAACAAACTCGCCCAATGGAGGACTTGAACCTCGCAGTGGCTGACATGAAGCCCAGAACCTCGGGGCAATGACTAGCCATGTCCTCTTTCTGGCCCTCCTCTATCTGACTCGTGTGCTATTTCACTCCCTCTATTCTGTGGACATTGCGATAATGTTATATGTAATTTGCGTATATTGGGAATAAGGCTGTGTATCTTGTGTGTATCTTGTATGTATGATACGTGAGAGTTTTCCGTTTCGTGCATGTATTAGATTTATGATTGGTTTACTATACGTAGCTTTAAGTTTGGTATGATTTGTCACTTTGTTTATCAATTTGCAGACGTTCGTGGAGCTCTTCATGACGCTCTGAGGCCGAAATCGGAAGAAATAAACGGCTAAACTGAAGAGTCTGTTGCCCACGCGCTGCAAATGTTGGCAACACTGCAGAATATCTATTTATACACCACAGCAGTCAATCATAGAGCAGGAATAGAATAGGCCTATTTTATTTATTTTATTATCTGTTAGAAACAGTGATCGAATGATTATAAACTCCATATTACGAGGGCAATTACTTTTACTTAATTAATTTTCTAATGTGAGGTATAGCCGCGTATAGCCTAGTCTATATCTATAAATGTGAATGTCTGTTCGGTGTACTTTTATCACGTCAGAACCACAAGACATAAAGAGCTACTAATATCTACCCGGGGAAGGCTTTAGGCACGGTTTTATAGCGATAGGATAGCTATATGCGATTGTCTGTTCGGTGTAGGCTTATGACGTCCGAACGACAAGACGCAGAGACTTAAATATTTGTACAGTTACTAATTTATACCTGACGAAGGTTTTAGGCACGGTTTTATAGCGATCTGATAGATATTTAGTAATTTGAATAATATGACGCGAAATGCGGAACAGTAATTACTCTTTGAAAATTATATTTACTCTTTGAAAATGATTTCATTGATTGCATTGTTGCTTCAGGGTTGAAAATGATAAAAAGGTGGAGTATATATTGGGATGGAAAATTATCGGTGTATGTAAAATTCTGTGTGTCTGTGTTTGTGTTAATATTTCGCTCTGCAGCGAAATTACAGAACGCAAATGAATGTCTGTGTGTAATTGTTGTCCGAAGCCTCCCGTTGTACACCACAGCAGTTCCATGCCAATAGCTATAAGGGGGTGGAAGATATGGTGGTTGAAAACCGTCAAATTATAAAAAATTAGGACTGAAGGCCAGCTATGACGTTTGCGGCTCTATAGCAAGGAGGTTACATACAACGAAACGTGATGCCACAGACCATATCTTTGGTCTATGCGTGCTACAATATGTTCAGCTCTTTCTCTATAAGGATAAATATACGAATAATTTTTTTATTTGAATTTCGATTAAAAATGTTTGTTTCTAAAGGAGGTATTGTATTTCATTTCATCCTTGAAAACCAGTCTAAAATAAAATGTTCAAATGTTTGTATAGCTTATGGGACTTAACTACGGAGTCATCAGTCCCTAAACTTACAAACTACTTATGAATTAACTAATACTAAGGACGCCACAAATATCCATGCTCGAGGGGGGATTCGAGCCTCCGACCGTAGTGGCTGTGCAGACCGTGATTGGAGCGCCTCAGTCCCCTCGGCCACCGCGGCCGGCAAAACCAGTCTCATAGCACACTACTGAAAGATAGCTTATCTATCATCAACCAACACGCGAGCGGAGTCGCGGGTTTAAGCTAGTAATAAATAAAAACTGAAAGTGTAACTATTATTATGGATTCTGATCCTTTATTCTTCTGCCATCAGTTATTCTACGTTTATAGTCGCTCGCGGCTAAGTTGCCAACATATGGGCCATGCTAATAAAATGGGCAACAGACTGCAATATCACTGGGATAAAATGCAGTAAAGAAAACAGCCCTGTTGACATGCGCTTCATAAGATATCTTTTCGCACCTTTTCGGTCCCTGTAACATCGATGAGTGTTTGCCCCAGCAAAATGCGGCTCAATTGTCGATCGTCGCCGTCCGTTGCCGAGCGACGGAAGGACCACAGCTCGTTGAGTCAGATACGTCCAAGAGAGCAGCAATGCGGGCCTCCGAGTGCGCAAGAAGTCGGTATGATTTGCGTTATCGAACGTCGAAGCAACAGAAGACACTAAAAGGTAACACTTTCGTTTCGTTTCAACTGACATTTTGAATGTTCCATTAAAGTCAGTCCCTATTTTCATTCAGTAGATGCAGTACACTGAACTGAAAGTATCAGAACAGTTTTACGGTATTTAATAACTAACATGTTATAGCTATTGCAATGTTATGTGTAGTTTTATTTGCGCCAATAATTATGATACGCGCCACGCATTTTGTCTTTGAGGTTGGGCGTGGAGAACATAGATAGAAATCACTGTTTTTCTTTATAGTAAAAGTAGTAGCTGCAGTGCGTGATGAAAGGTTAGCTTCTAGTGAAAATCATGCATCAAAAACGAGCTACCTGAAGTCAATCTAGTTTTGTAATCAGTAGATGTAAGTATTTCCAATGAAACTTTTGCTACGACTTGGAACAATCTGAGATGTTTTACAAGCTCGAATTGTGTGCACTACAGTGAAAACCGTTTGAATATTTTGTCAGTGAGTAGAGAAAAATGATATGAAAAAATGTTAATCGTAATTATAGTCTATTCCATAACAAATGTTATGTTAATGATTAATTTTGCATGAAAATACGGTCCCTACTAACGACACAAACCTCCATCGCGTTTTCTTTTGTGCAGACTTATGTGAGCAATCCAGTTATACATTAAGACTACTACAGTATCAGTTGTTTCGTTTACATAAATTAAAAGAGATCCATATTCATAAAATTTAAGTATTGCATACATTTAAATATGTATGTTACAACAATTTGAAACAATATTGAAGTATTTTATTAAAATTTTCTTTTGTTAGGGCTTTAATAAACTGTTAAACTGTTACATAATGCCAAGTTTTATATGAAGTAGAGAGTTAATAACACAGTTTTCCCTTCATAATTTTTGGGGTTCTAATTGCCCACTTTTTTTATTTTTTATTTTTTTTATCACTGTTTGAGAACTTCATCGTGCTAGATGTGCAGTCCATGACTTGACCTAATCACCAACATTTACGCTGAAGTAACTAAAAAAAAGTGTTTCCCGCAACGTTTTCACTAAAAGTTTACCACTGATGTGTCAGAAATGATTATAATATAGCCTCTTCAAACTATGGCCGTCCGCGGTGGCCGAGGGGACTGAGGCGCTTCAGTCACAGTCTGCACGGTCACTGCGGTCGGGGGTTCGAATCCCCCCTCGGGCATGGATATTTGTGCCGTCCTTAGTCATAGTTAGTTCATAAGTAGTTTGTAAGTTTAGGGACTGATAACCCCGTAGTCCCATAGACTTTACAAACATTTGAACATTTGAATTTGAACTATGAAACTCATAAAACCAGGCACTAGTCGATATAACAACTATTTCATAAGTCTGCTTGGAGAACTAAATACATGACTCAACATTATACATTATACAATTTAAGTCTTATTTTATTTTGTAATTATTCAGCTTTATTCGAATCTTGCAGTGGCTATATATATTTAAACATTGATGATTGCTCTTTACCACTCTAAGGAGAAGAAGCCCTTGGCCATTTGCAGCAATCCTTGCTTACAGTGATCTTCACACACAAGATACGCACCTGAAGACTAAAACTTGGACAATGCCCATTTCATTCTATAGTGGCATACATCTAATAACTATGTAGGAGAACTTTATTCATCTTGATACCCTAATGATGACTGACATTTCCGTGTCGTATGGCCAGTTTCTTTGTCCGAAATTGTAATATATCACATAGAATCTTGTGACATGAAAAAGCAGTTCTGTTTTATGCAAAATCAAAATGTTTGTGAAATGTTGCACTTGTTTTTGGACGATCGTTTACACAATAAATAAAACTATATACCTTACCTTCTCTCTCTCTCTCTGTACGAAGATCTACGAAGCAAGTGGAATTTCAACATGCATCTTAGATCCTGCACTATCCTGGTACATACAGCTTCACTAGTTTTGTTATTACACTGTCATTCACAGACATAGGTCGTATATTCACACACACACACACACACACACACACACACACACACACAGAGAGAGAGAGAGAGAAAGTTCTGAAAGTTCTGAATTTATCTTAACTACTGTGCCTACATTTTCTGCCCAAGTCTCATATATAATACGTCTATGATTTATTATACCACTGGAATACTCACATCTAGGTTAATTATTCCACTTTACAAATCAATAAGAAATCAACTGAGTGCATGTGATTAATAAAAATGGAAATAAAAACAGAAAAAGACACACAGTCACATGAATATAAATTCACTTGTTTTAATGGATCATATCTTAACTGCTTTGATTTTATCTTCATAAAATATTAGTACACATGATGCTACCGAACTCGTTGTGTCTCATTGTCCTCTAACCTTGTTTATGTGCTATATTCCTCAACATATGCGTTTGAAGAGATAAAATAATTATTGCAAAGGCTTTATGTTATGTTTTTCATGTTGATAGAGAGAGATGGAAGGGAGGAGGATGAGAAGATAGTAAAGTGTGTGATGTATTTTTCTAGTATTAGCCATGTTCTTCGCAGTACTTTTAATCAGCGGTTGGTTTTTTATTTTATTTTTTTTTTCAGATTTACTAATTTATATATAAAAATTCATCTATAGTGTAGAAGGAGTTGCCATTCAGAAACTCTTTTAATTTATTTTTAAATGCTAGCTGGCTATTTGTCAGGCTTTTGTTGATGTTTGGTAGGTGACCAAAGACTTTCGTGCCAGCTTAATTCACTCCTTTCTGTGCCTCTTCATTTTATTTTTGTAAGCTAAGAGCCCAGTTCATTCCAGATGAGCAAATTCTGGAGGCATCGTTGGGTGCCGCGAGCGGGCAATGCTCCGGCAGTGACCTTGAACAAGTGAAGTGGCCAGTGGCTAGGGAAGCAGCAGGCCCTCCACAGTGAGGCAGGCCAGCAGGTTTGACCCGCGGAACTCGAGACAAGTTTTCCGCCCCACCTCTGCGACGATCGCGTGTCCGCGCGACGCTCTGGAGAAAGTATTCGGTTTCCGATGGGTCAGTCACCTCGCGCGCATGTCGAAAGTGTTATGGGCGAGGCTTTTAGCGGTTGACAGCCTACACACAGAACTCTTTATGAATATGCATAACTACACATCTTTAATCCACTGGAAGATCAGAGTTCGAAACACAGATGACGCTATCCTGATTGGGAGTTTTAGTGAGTTTAAAAGATGCTGTAAACATAGGGATGAATCCTTCTACTTACATTGATGAGCCAAAGAAACTACTATAGGCATTCGCATGAAGACACAGAGATATCTAAACACTCAGAGGATGGCGCAGAGGTTGGCAACAGGTGTCTGGCGCAGACGTTAGATAGGTTACTACTGCTATAGTGGCAAGGTTATCACGATTTAAGTGAGTCTGAACATGGTGTTATAGTCGGCGCACTAGATATGGGACGCGGTATCTACCAGGCAGTGTTGCCAACACTGAAATGGGGTTTCCCACAATAAAGCTCATTAAAAACCACCAGAAACCACTAAACTTTATTCATGTGTTTAACAAAACCACTATATTGTTATTAAATCAACTTCTTCAAATATTTCTGAAGCTTATGGGACTTAATAGCGGAGCTATCAATCCCTAAACTTACAAACTACTTATGAACTACCTTATAATTAAGACAGCACAAACATACATGCCCGAGGGGGGAACGGCGTCGCGCAAGCGCAGCATAGTGCCTCAATGCGTTCGGCCGCTCTGCCGCGGCTGTTATTATTTGAAGTACTGAGTTTGTTGAGTAATCAAAAGTATGAGACAGTTCATTTTATGCCTTATGTTTAAAGGTAGAACCGTAATGAACAGTTGCAGGTCGAAATTTTATTTCCTCACCTGTTTTGAACAATTACTGCTTTTCCTCAGATGAAACTGTAAAGAAATAATCGTGTGTTGTGAAGTGCATAGTTTGCAATAAATAAAATAAAATTAATGTAGTAAACATTGAAAAAATGCTTAAAGAAGAGCTTATACATACTGTTAATTATCGCATGATAAGCGAAAGTCAATATCACATTTATCTTATCACGGAGTGAGAAAAATACATTATGTATAATCTCTCCTC
This sequence comes from Locusta migratoria, assembly GCA_026315105.1. NCBI lineage: Eukaryota > Metazoa > Arthropoda > Insecta > Orthoptera > Acrididae > Locusta > Locusta migratoria. Next base: position 570,339,434 of record CM048746.1, read on the forward strand.
TTAAATATTTTTTTGAATTTTACACTTTTTAATTTTTTTTTAATTTCTTTTTTTATTTGCAAGCTACGAACTTCACTACCCTGACGACTTGTTCTGTAAAATCTCTTCTGAAGAAGAGCGATAATTGCTCGAAACCGGTAAGAATTCAAATCATGGAACTCGGATGTGGTTTAACATAGTAAATCAAACTAAAATAATCTGGCTTCTTCTGATGCTATTGCAACAACCTGTAAAATCAATGACTTCTTCACACACAAAAATGGGAAAATTAGTTGTATACTTCCTAACAATTTCTGTTACGTTGTTTCTAGGTGCTTTTACATTAATTATAATAATGAAAGATATAATATTATCTTTGGAGGTTGGTCTAGTGTCAGGAGTCTCGTATTTTCATGGGGTAGGCTTATTTAAAATTGCCCCGTAAAGTGTCCACATAATATGAAGTATGCATGCACATGCATATTTATTAGTACTATTTTTGGAATATTTCTTTCTGTATTTTGTTGTCCTCTCTTATATCTTGTAAGTTATAATGTATGTTTATGACACGATTAAATAAAAAAGCGAGCATAACAATATGGGCGCACAAAAATGGGAAACAAAGAAAGAATAACGTATATTATAAATGAGTAGGTGATATAAATTCAGGAACTACGAGACGTTAGAAAATTAAATAGTGCTGTTACTGAATGTTGCCTTCATCAAGTGTTTTTGAAAATAGTTCTTCCATAAAACCACAGAAATATTTTTGAAATCCACCGTAATTCGCACTAGCCACTAGATGCAATATTTGCCCGCTGGACAGGTACTCAAAACCCCCAAATTTAGTGGGAAAACACTATCTTGGCAAACACTGCTACCAGGTAGTGTTGAGGTGGAGATTTTCCCGTACGACCACTTCACGAGTGCATCGTGAATATCGGGAATCCGGCAAAAACATCAAATGTCCGGATAAACATTCTATAAGAATAGGGCGAACTACGACTGGACACATTCGTTCAATATGACAGACGTGCAACCCTTCCGTAAATTGCTGCGGATTTCAAAGCTGGACCATCAGCAAGTGTTAGCGTGTGAACCATTAAAGATCCATCATTGATGTTGCCTTTGAGCACTCGTGTAACCTTGCTCACTATACGACACAAGCTTTCCGCCTCGCCTGGGCCTGTACAAATGTTCAAAAGTTTGTAAATCTATCGAACCAAACTGCGTGGTCATCAATCCGTAGCTTACAAACTACTTAAACTAACGTAAACTAATGAAGGACAACACAAACATCCATGCCCGTGGGGGATTCAAACCCCCGACGGCAGACTGTGCTGTTCCGAAGAGATCTCCATCCCCTTGCATTCTTACGGATGCATGGTGTCCATTTCGTGTAGCACTTCAGATATTAACCGTGTCAATGCCACGTCGCGTTGCGACACTAATGCGTGATCGCGGGTTCCTACAACATGATACACTCCTGGCCATTACAATTGCTCCACCACGACGATGACGTGCTACAGACGCGAAATTTAACCGCCTGGAAGAAGATGCTGTAGTATGCAAATGATTAGCTTTTCAGAGAATTCACACAAGGTTGGCGCCGCTGACGACACCTACAACGTGCTGACATGAGAAAAGTTTCAAACTAATTTCTCATACAAAAACAGCAGTTGACAAGCGTTGCCTGGTGAAACGCTGTTGTGATGCCTCGTATAAGGAGGAGAAATGCTTACCATCACGTTTCCGACTTTGATAAAGGTCGGCTTTTAGCCTATCGCGATTGCGGTTTATCCTATCGCGACATTGCTGCTCGCGTTGGTCGCGATACAATGACTGTTAGCAGAATATTGAATCGGTAGGTTCAGGAGGGCAATACGGAACGCCGTGCTGGATCCCAACGGCCTCGTATCGCTGGCAGTCGGTATGATAGGCATCTAACCCACACGATTGTAACGGATCGTGCAGCCACGTCTCGATCCCTGACTCAACAGATGGGAACGTTTGGAAGACAACAACCATCTGCACGAACAGTTCGACGACGTTTGTAGCAGCATGGACTATCAGCTCGGAGACCGTGGCTTCGGTTACCCTTGACGCCGCATCACAGACAGGAGTGCCTGCGATGGTGTACGCAGTGACGAACCTGGGTGCACGAATGGCAAGACGTCATTTTTTCGGATGAATCCAGGTTCTGTTTACAGCATCATGACGATCGAATCCGTGTTTGGCGACATAACGGTGAAATCACATTGGAAGCGTGTATTCGTCATCGCCATACTGGCGTATCACCCGGCGAGATGTTATCGGGTGCCATTGGTTACACGTCTCGGTCACATCTTGTTCGTATAGACGGCACTTTGAACAGTGGCCGTTACATTTCAGATGTGTTACGATCCGTGGCTTTACCCTCCATTCCATCCCTGTGAAACCCTACATTTCAGCAGGATAATGCACGACCACATGTTGCAGGTCCTGTACGGGCCTTTTTGGTTACGGAGAATATTCGACTGCTGCCCTGGCCAGCACATTCTCCAAATCTCCCACCAATTGAAAACGTCTGGTCAATGGTGGCCGAGCGACTGGCTCGTCACAATACTCCACTCACTACTCTTGATGAACTGTGGTATCGTGTTGAAGCTGCATGGGCATCTGTACCTGTGCACACCATCCAAGCTCAGTGTGACTCATTGCCCAGGCGTATGAAGGCCGTTATTACACCCAGAGGTGGTTGTTCTGGGTACTGATTTCTCACGATCTATGCACACAAATTGAGTGAAAATGTAATCACATGCATTTCTTCTTGGTGTAGCAATTTTAATGGCCAGTAGTGTATTCGGCAGCTGTACCAATTTCATTGGCTCTGTCGCTAGTTAGATTCATAGTGAAGATATCGAAAGCTCAGGATAACAGGAAAGTCTACACAGTAAATTTATGATTTGAACCTGACTATGTATCTGAGTGGACAACTCGGCTGTCTGCCATGTGGACGATATAGGTTCGAGTCTCGGTAGTATCGGGGTTCGTTCGCTTGGTGGGAGGCCTGGTCGGACTGCACTCAACATCGTGAGCTCAGTTGAGGAAACACTTGGACGATTAGTTGCAGATACAACGTCAACAAACTGGACAAAGACTGCAGCGCGTTGGCAACTTCCTCACCACACGGTACCCCGTGTCGCTATAGGCAGAGGACGACACGGCGGACCATTGGTTTCCATTGGTCCGTCTTCGGTTACAACGCGAGAATTTACATTTTCCTCTGTTGTTGGTCGTAGTAGTCGAATACTTTGAGGGGTGGCAGTTCTCATCGAAACAACAAAAATAACTCCAATTAATATGGGTCCGGAAACGCATACTTTTTGAGATAAAGTCGTGTTTATAGGCGGTGTTCCGCGTGACTCCCGCTCATGGCAATGCATGCTTCTGACCTGCGGCGTAAGGAATGACCCACCCTTTGAAGTACAGCCGGTTGTTCTACATCTACATATACTCTCTGCACCCAAAATGCGTGACGGAGGGTACTCAGCACGACTACTAGTTACTTGCTTCCCTGTTCCACTCCCATACAGAACGAGGAAAACGAAAGCTTGTATGCATGCGTACCTAATGTATCTGATATTATCTTTGTGGTATTTACGCGAAATGTAGTTTGGCGGCAGTAGAATCTTTCTGCAGTCCGCCTCAAATTCCCCCCCCCCAAATTTCTTCAACAGTTCTTCTGGAAAAGAACGTCGCCTCCCCTCCAGCGACTCCCATTTGAGTTCTCAAAGCATTTCAGTAACACTCGCGCATTGAACGAAACTACCAGTTACAAATCTAGCCGCTCGCCTCTGAGTCCTACTTTAAACCCGTCTGGTGGGGATCCCAAACACTTGAGCAATACTCTTGACGGGGACGTACAAGCTCTTTATATGCGGTCTCCTTTACAGACGAATCACACCTTCCCAAAATTTTTCCAATAATGCGAAGTCGACATTTGCCTTCCCCACGACTGTCCTTATTTGCCTATTCCATTTCATATCTCTGCGCAGCATTACGCTTACGTATTTAAAGGCTGCGACTCTGTCAAGTAGTACACTACTTCGCTGCCCAGCGTTAGGCCTAGATATTTAAGCGACGCGACCTGTCAAGCAGTTCACTACTGATGCTGTATTCGAACATAACAAGATTGTTTCTGCTACCCATCTGCGTTATCTTACATCTTTTATATTTAGCGCTAGTTTCCATTGCTGACACCACCTGGAAATTTGGTCCAAGTCATCCTGCATCCTACTACAGTCATTCAGTCACGGTCTGCACGGCCATTACGGTCGGGCGTTCGGATCCCCCTCGGGCATGGATATTTGTGCCGTCCTTAGGATAAGCTAGTTGTTAAGTACTTTGTAAGTTTAGGGACTGATGACCCCGTAGTTAAGTCCCATATGCTTAACAAACATTTGAACGACACCCCGCTGTACACCACAGCTTCATCAGCCAACAGCCGCAGATTGCAACTCACTCTGTCCGTCAGATCATTTTTATAGATAGAAAATAATACCGGTCCTATCACACTTACCTGGGGGACTGCTGACGATACCCTAGTCTGTGATGAACACTCGCCATATATGACAACGTACTGCGCTCTATTACATGCCTTCCAGCCACTCACATATTTGGGTTCCTATTCCATAAACTCGTACCATTGGTAGCAGTTTGTAGTGCGGTACCGTGTCAAACGCGTTTCTAAAATCGAGAGATAGGCAGTCTGCTTGTTGCCCTTCATCTATACCACGGAACATGTCATGAGAGAAAAGACGAAGCTGGGTTTCGGATAATCGATGCTTCCTAATGCCGTACTGATGCATTGACGTAAGGTTTTCCGTCTCAAGGAAATTTACTATATTAGAATTGAAAATTTGTTCAAGAATTCTACATCATACTGAAATTAATGATATAGGTTTGTAATTTCGTGGGTCCGTTCTGTTGCCTTTCTTATACACGGGAATTAGCTGTGCCAGCCAATGCCGCCGAGTATTCTTGTAAAACCGGACTGGTACCCCCACCGCCGCAGTGGATTGGCAGAGCGTTCCAAGGCGCGTAGCTACGGCGCAATCCGTGCTCGCTGTCGGATGTTCGAGTCCTCCCTCGGGCATAGGTATATTTGTTGTCCTTAGCAAACGTTATTTTAAGTAATTTGTAAGCCTAGGGACTGGTGACCAGAGTAGTAATTTGAGGCGGACTGCAGAAAGATTCTACTGCCGCCAAACTACATTTCGCGTAAATACCACAAAGATAATATCAGATACATTAGGTACGCATGCATACAAGCTTTCGTTTTCCTCGTTCTGTATGGGAGTGGAACAGGGAAGCAAGTAACTAGTAGTCGTGCTGAGTACCCTCCGTCACGCATTTTGGGTGCAGAGAGTATATGTAGATGTAGAACAACCGGCTGTACTTCAAAGGGTGGGTCATTCCTTACGCCGCAGGTCAGAAGCATGCATTGCCATGAGCGGGAGTCACGCGGAACACCGCCTATAAACACGACTTTATCTCAAAAAGTATGCGTTTCCGGACCCATATTAATTGGAGTTATTTTTGTTGTTTCGATGAGAACTGCCACCCCTCAAAGTATTCGACTACTACGACCAACAACAGAGGAAAATGTAAATTCTCGCGTTGTAACCGAAGACGGACCAATGGAAACCAATGGTCCGCCGTGTCGTCCTCTGCCTATAGCGACACGGGGTACCGTGTGGTGAGGAAGTTGCCAACGCGCTGCAGTCTTTGTCCAGTTTGTTGACGTTGTATCTGCAACTAATCGTCCAAGTGTTTCCTCAACTGAGCTCACGATGTTGAGTGCAGTCCGACCAGGCCTCCCACCAAGCGAACGAACCCCGATACTACCGAGACTCGAACCTATATCGTCCACATGGCAGACAGCCGAGTTGTCCACTCAGATACATAGTCAGGTTCAAATCATAAATTTACTGTGTAGACTTTCCTGTTATCCTGAGCTTTCGATATCTTCACTATGAATCTAACTAGCGACAGAGCCAATGAAACTGGTACAGCTGCCGAATACACTACTGGCCATTAAAATTGCTACACCAAGAAGAAATGCAGATGATAAAAGCATATTCATTGGACAAATATATTACACTGGAACTGACATGTGATTACATTTTCACTCAATAGCGTTACAAACATTTGAACATTTTTTATACTATGCGTACGTGATACTACCATCTGTGTACATCGCAATCCTATGACTTTAGTCATCTCAGCGTAATGTAACAAAAACCGTTAATAAATGAGAATTTGTTTTTGTTGTCTATGTTCTACTAGTAAAAATGTTACCTCTCTATTTCTGTGACTTCATTATTGGGAAAAAAATCTAGTCAAGCTTTGCTAATGCCAGCTATAAGACACACACACTCATACCTCTTTCAGTTGAGTAGTCGATTGACTTCAAGATCATTGTTAATGGAGCACAAAGGGTAAGAAAGTGGCCCGTACCGTTTGGAAGAAATCCTCTTACCTTACGCGATTTACGGAATTCATGGGAAAGCAAAACTGGATAACCGGATGTGGTACTGAACCGTCATTCTGCCGAATGCTTGACCACTGCGTCTCCTCGTTCAGTGTGAGCACAACAAACTTCGAAATGTTCCGTACGATTTAGGGGAAAATCGAAGTAGCTCTCTTAGATTGTTTGCAAATGACGCCATCATTTACCGTCTCTGAAGATCAAAACCAACTGCAGAACGATCTCAAAATGTTCAAATATCTGTAAATCTATCGGACCAAACTGCTTGGTCATCAGTCCGTAGCTTACAAACTACTTAAACCTAGGTAAACTAGCCTAAGGACAACACACACACCCATGCCCCAGGGAGGACTCGAATCTCCACGGCGAGCAACCGCGCGCTCCGCAGCGCGGCGCCTTAGACCGCTTGGCTACTCCACCGCGGCAAACTTCGAAATGTTCAAATGTTTGTAAACCTATGGGGCCAAACCACTGTGGTCATCGGTCCCTACTATTACAAACTACTTAAACTAATTTAACCCTATCCTAACACATACATGGTGGAGGGAGGACTGGAACAACCGGCAGGAGCGAACGCGCAGTCCTACACATGGCGCCTCGAACCACACTGCTATTACCCTGTGGCTAGTACGAATTAATGGCATAGGAGCAGTGCCTTAGTTGGGCCGGTACGGGGCGGTACGGCGTACCGCCTAAAGTTCACGTTCGCTATTGGCGTACCGGCTAAAATTCTTTCTTAAATATGTAAGAAATAGACCGACTGTAAATTGTTGAATGGATTTCGGAAAGAAAAATTGAAAAGTTTTAGGTTCGTTCGAGTTCCGATCAAAACTGTCGAATCGTTGATACTGCACTTTCGCACAATTCCAATGGAATGTTCGAATTAGTCAGTTGAGCTTTCCGACTAGTTTGAACCGAGAAAGAGGAAATGCTGCTTACCGACTCCAAAACGTTTTAGAACCTTGCTTAAAAGAGATAAGCCACTACATATGCAGAGTATTTTGTATGCAATAATGTTGCCTATTCGTTGAAAAAAAAAGCAAGTGAGAAATTCCGGCAATTCTTTTAAAAATTTAAGAAACAGTACGTGGCAACATTTTGACTTAATTTCCAATGATTGAATCATGAAACACTGTACGAGTTACGTACGGATTGTTTTCATGCTTAGCAGGACACGTTTTGAGAAAGACTCACTGTCAAGCTAAAATATTTACCGTAAATATTATGTTTATTAGTGGGTCGTAAATGTTTCAAATGTTTACTGGAGCGCCTCAGTCCCCACGGCCACCGCGGTCGGCAGTGGGTCGTAGCAGTAGTAGGAGCTACAATAGAAGAGAATTCTAATCTCTTTGACTAATGCTTCTTCAACCGGCTGGATATGTACATGTTCAACTGCCGTGCGGGAGTAGCCGAACGGTCTGGAGCGCCACTTTACGGATCGTGCGGCCTCCCACGTCGGAGGTTCGAGTCCTCCCTCGTGCATGGATGTGTGTGTTGTCCTTAGGTTAGATTAACTTAGTTTAAGTAGTTTGTAAGACACGGGACTGATGACCAACGTACTTTGGTCCCATAGCATTACAAACATTTGAACATGTTCAACTGTTGGTAACGCTTCTTACGGCGGTAAACGCTTGCTTCCGTCTTTAAAAGATCCACGCAGGTCCATTGTACGAATTTTGTAATGATTTTCGTTGTGATATACGTCTGCTTTTAATGTTTGGCAGCAATAGGCATTTTTATTGCCTTTTGGAATGCCACTCTTGATTCGTTACGATTAAGATGTCGTCGTCCAAGGGCGATGAGTGGTATCCTCATCTACATTATACACTTGAATACAATAAAAATGAGTTTCAAATCTGTAAATTATAGCTATATTTTGTTAGTGTATTCACATGCCTAAATATTTACTTTTTTGGTTTTTAAAAATGACCATTTGACTCATTTCATGTGCAATGAGCAGAATACCGCCTGAAATTTTTTCCGCCGGGCAGAGTACCGCCAAAAAATTTTTTTCCAACTAAAGCATTGCATAGGAGGAAGATACGGTGAAGAACGAATCGTCCTGCGCTGTTTTAGTCAGTCGATACTACATCAGTTCCTCAACAGGCGCTTTTACCATGAAAGTTGGTAGGTACCGTTTATTGGGAATGCGGGTAAAGTAATGTGTGAATGACATAGTCTGGTTTTAGAACACTGCATTAATTGTGCATCGTATGACCGACTTATACGATTCCTTCGTAGCCTCCTGCGGTTTGACAGCAGTCAGGAGTTTGGATGTGGTCACCAGTTACTCCGCGTCCACACATTGGTACCAACGCTGGCGCCAACATTGGCCAATATTTTTGCGACAGCGTCCACACATTGGAGCCAACATTCAGTTGAATTCGTCGAGAGCCAACGAAAACATATCTGACGCACAATTCGCGGCCGATGCATTAATAGTTTTGAGTGTGAATAATTACATTTTGTCATTGGAAACCGAAAAAGGAAACATATGTAAAAGATGATGGGTTGTGTTTTATTACTTCCTATCGAAAATTAATTACGAAATAAGTAAGCTTTAAACTTCTTACCTCCTTGGTTTTAAAATATGTTACAAGTAAGCGATCCACATGATTAAGACTTAGACCTGCTACTTTAAATTATTGAACTTTGTAACATTTACATGCTGTGTAAGTAATTACAGTTTATTCTACCGATACTCAGCTTTTCAACATTCCGATGTATGGGGGTTCTGCTCGCTGCAACCTTATTCTCCTGGGGTGTCGTGGTAGAAATAAATACTCGATATGTACAATTTTTCACTTCTCCTTTAATTTGAAACCAAACTGCTTCTCCACCAAAACATTACAAATTAAACTTGCGTACAACAACAACAACACAGACTGACATAGATTCCAAAGCACTTTGCGAAAGCCAGAACTCGAACTCCCCCAAGCAAGGCGGTGAGGCAAATATATAACATCGGCAATAATGACCTTACATCATGCATTGTTCATAACAATTGAATATACGAATTTACAATTAACAAACATACAAATAAAACATTTCATGTACACAAGAATAATCAAAATATAAAATGAAAACTATGCATATAATAATTTTATATGGCGCATGTATTTTTAAGACGAAATTTCCGATCTTTCTGTTGACAACAAAGTGCGATGTTAAATGTCAATTAATTTGTTAATGAATACATAATACATGTTCCTAACATATATCGAACTATCAAATGTCATGGCCATTCACAAAATATACTACAAATCTTACGTCAGTGAATATATACAAAGAATAACAATATTCAAGTGTCGACTATTAGATTAATTACCATAATTAGCTGGTCAACACAACTTGTTTATGAGCCTTACCTAAATAGAATGCTATTTATTTTCATGACTTTATGTTTTACATAAGTTTGTACCATTTGTCTGTCTATTTATTAAAATAATGTACAATGACAAAAGTATTGTTTATAGAACTGTCTGGAAACGTCTTATACAAATCTCTTAATTAATGAAATCTATCACTTGTTAACTAGTCACAGTATCACCAAGACACTGTCCTACACTGATTGCTAGACTGGCTATTTCGTTTGTAACTTCACACGCAACATGTATCACTATTGAACCACACGATTCCGAGTCCGACGCAGACGATATCGTACAATAACATTTAGATGAGAAGGCCAGCAGTATCGTCACAACTTAAAATCAAAAAGATACGTTTTGGAGGGATGCTATACCTGGTAAAGTTATTTTGGTATTGATGCTTCGATTTCTTGATACAGGAGACAGTTTTAGAAGCCTACACTTCCTTTTTAGAATAACCATGTAATTGAAATCATTGATAGCGCTTGAAGTTTGCAAAGCATTATGTAAAATTTGGCAGGAAAATTTAAGCAATATTAATTTTTAAATTTGCATTCTGTAATTGAGTGTGTCAAAGGTCTAAAAAGTTTTTAATTTCACTAATCGCGCCTGAGTTTTGACGTGGCATTTCGATTTTTGTGGTTGCTTTTACAAATCAATCACTTTCTGATACAGTTTTAATAATTGCAAAGAGATTTTAAAACTCCAAAAAGAAACGGCGACAAAACACGAATGTAGAGAAACAGTTTGAGAAAAGCAGACGATACAGATAGAATAAAACGTTGGCGCCAATGTGTGGACGACGTACCCATATTGGCCCAACGTTCTTTGATGTTTGGTGAAAACACCGACAAGCAACGGAGCCGTACCAACCTTGGAGCCAACGTTGCTATTTTACCGATCCATACATTGGATGAACACTGTTGGCGGTTAAAAAAAAAAGTCCAAATGTTTGTCAAGCTTAAGGGACTTAAATACGGGGTCATGAGTCCCTAAACTTACAAACTACTTTTGAACTAGCTTACACTAAGGACGGCACAAATATCCATGCCCGAGGGGGGATTCGAACCCCCGACCGTAGTGGCCGTGCAGACCGTGACTAAAGCGCCTCAGTCCCCCCACCTTTTTTTTTTTTTTTTTTTTTTTTCCTATGGGTACTTTTCTTCGTTGCGGACGCTGATTGTTTTTGTTCGTTCTTGTTCGGTGTGATCTCGGCTCAGCTTTTTTTTTATTACAGAGGGCGTTGAGCCCTCTGACCGGGCGCGCTGAGCGAAAAAAAAAAAAAAAAAAGTGTAACGCTTCCCGATTTTGCGTGTCATCTATGCGCAGGGGCCATGCTAATCTTCTCTGTATCGTTCCAATTTTAGTATATGTACTGCCGAAGCAAGTACATCCCCTCGGCCACCGCGGCCGGCCTGTTGGAGGTAACGTTGATTCCAATGTGTGGACCCGGCCTAAAAGACTGCGCCGTCGAGCACTTGTTACTTTCAGCTGCGTGCGTAGCTTGGATACAGTTGACAGTGAGAGGTAGCAAACAGCTGACGAAGGGGGCGGCGGCGGCAGCAGCAGTGTAAAGTGTGCCGCTGGCGTGTCCCAAGGCGCCTCTGGCAATGCCACGGCCTCTGGACAGCCTCGCTTACGCAACGCAGCGAGGCCAGGCGTATACTGACCGCCAGCTGGCTGCTTACCGCTGCTCGCCGCGTGCCGTCTCTAGCCTAGGCGACCGCCCACGGCAGCTGTGTGGGACGCTCGAGGAGACAACGCCACCTTCAAGGGTGCGAGTCATTTGAGACCACGAGTCTGGGGAGACCTTATCCAGCAGCGTCCATGTAACGGCTGATTTAGTTACATATTGCGCGGCCGTATTGAAAAGTTTGATTGAAGCAAAGGAAAGAACACTCCTGGCCATTAAAATTGCTACACCACGAAGATGACGTGCTACAGACGCGAAATTTAACCGACAGGTAGAAGATGCTGAGATATGCAAATCATTAGCTTTTCAGTGCATTCACACAAGGTTGGCGCCGGTGGCGACACCTGAAACGTGCTGACATGAGGAAAGTTTCCAACCGATTTCTCATACACAAATAGCAGTCGGTCGGTGTTGCCTGGTGAAACGTTGTTGTGATGCCTCGTGTAAGGAGGAGAAATGCGTACCATCACATTTCCGACTTTGATAAAGGTCGAATTGTAGATTATCGCGATTGCGGTTTATCGAATCGCGGCATTGCTGCTCGCGTTGGTCGCGATCCAATGACTGTTAGCAGAATATGGAATCGGTGGATTCAGGAGGGCAATACGAAACGTCGTGCTGGATGCCAATGGCCTCGTTTCACTAGCAGTCGACGTGACAGGCATCTTATCTGCTTGGCTGTAACAGATCGTGCAGCCATGTCTCGATCCATGAATCAACAGATGGGGACGTTTCCAAGACAGCAACCATCTGCACGAACAGTTCGACGACGTTTGCAGCAGCATGGACTGTCAGCTCGGAGACCATGTCTGCAGTTACCCTTGACGCTGTATCACAGACAGAAGCGCCTGCGATAGTGTGCGCAACCACGAACCTGGGTGCACGAATGTCAAAACGTCATTTTTTTCGGATGAATCCAGTTTCTGTTGACAGCATAATCATAGTCGCATCCGTGTTTGGCGACATCGCGGTGAACGCACATTGGAAGCATGTATCCGGCATCGCCATACTGGCGTATCACACGGCGCAATGGTATGGGGTGCCATTGGTTAAACGTTTCCGTCACTTCCTGTTGGCATCGACGGCAGTTTGAACAGTGGCCGTCACATTTCAGATGTGTTACGACCCGTGGCTCTACCCTTCATTCGATCACTGCGAAACCCTACATTTCAGCAGGATAATGCACGACCGCATGTTGTAGGTCCTGGATACGGAAAATGTTCGACTGCCAGCACATTCTCCAGATCTCTCATCAACTGAAAACGTCTGATCAATGATGGCCGAGCAACTAGCTCGTCACAATACGCCAGTCACTACTCTTGATGAACTGTGGTAACGTGTTGAAGCTGCATGGGCATCTGTATCTCTACACGCCATCCAAGTTCTGTATGACTCAATGCCCAGGCGTATCAAGACCGTTATTGCGGCCAGAGGTGGTTGTACTGATTTCTCAGAATCTATGGACCCAAATTCGTGAAAATGTAATCACATTTCAGTTCTAGTATAATACATTTGTCCAATGAATACCCGTTTATCATCTGCATTTCTTCTTGGTGTAGCAATTTCATTGGTCAGTAATGTAATACTGTAGAACAGTGTAATACACTAGAACAGTGTGGGTCTCGACATGACGGTCAACTGCTGTTGTGCATGAGAAATCGGTTGGAAACTTTCCTCAAGTCAGCACGTTGTAGGTGTCGCCACCGCCGCCAATCTTGTGTGAATGCTCTGAATCGCCAATCATTTCCATATCACAGCATCTTCTTCCTGTCTGTTAAATTTCGCGTCTGTAGTCCGTCATCTTCGTGGTGTAGCAATTTTAATGGCTACGAGTGTACACATGATATGACTAACGATACAACACATTTGTGAAGAAAACGTAGCTTTCTTCACAAACAAAATTCTGCTTTCCCGAATCGTATCTGTGTAACACAATGCAGTACATGTTTTCTTCTTATACATTTTTTTCTTTTCTTTTCTTGTCAAGTTTGCTTTCGGTATTGGTATGGACGTAGGTTCAACGAAAGTTTCTTATATGGAATGTCGGCTTCCATTCATATGAAAATTTCCTAGTGCGTGCGTTTCCAATGATTCGACATTACGTAAACGGAAGAAATTTGGAGATACTGGTTCTGCGTCAGACAAACGTAAGCAGAGCCTACTGCTTTAACTGAAATTAAGTTGGAAAAAGTAGGAGTGATATTAGAAGAAGTCCAAGAAAGTCATTTCGCCAAGTGAGAAATTACGAAACCGAATTTTTTTTTGTAAAAATCAATGCATTAGTTTCAGTTATAATTACGTTAATTAATGTAGTTAAATCAATTTCACTATTTGTTGAAGTGACCTCTGAAAAAAGTATCTACAAAAAATGTAGCAGTTATCTACGAAAGTTACATTCCATTTAATTGGGGCCGGCCGCGGTGGCCGAGGGGACTAAGGCGCTCCAGTCACGGTCTCCACGGCCACTACGGTCGGGGGTTCGAATCCCCCCTCGGGCATGGATATTTGTGCCGTCCTAGTTCGTAAGTAGTTCATAAGTAGTTCGTAAGTTTAGGGACTGATGATCCCGTAGTTAAGTCCCATAGACTATACAAACATTTGAACATTTTTTTTTATTGGGTTATCATCGTTAGTAAACATTGACATCATTCACCTGTTATGAAAGCATTTTTCAGCAAGAGATATTTCCCCAAAATTGCTTTAGTGCAAAGCATACTTCAATGGTCATCCAAACGTGCTTAAACTTCTTGTATTCCGAAATCCGAAATGTTCATCTAAACGGTTCTTCTCACACAGTTTGAGTCAGATCTGTGAAAATGTAAATTCCGACTCAAACGGTACGCAAACTGGCTGCAGATTAATAATAATTTGCGAGAGAGACTGTTTTCACTCCTAGCGATATTGTGCATCGTCGTCTGCTCTAGAACCAAAATGGCGGCTCCATAAGGAACAATGGTGTCCAGACCTTTCTTCTATAGACCTTGACAACAACCAGCCAGAAGCATGCCTGAATACTAGGGTTCCAAATTGTAAAAACATATACCTAAGAAAAGTGAAATCTATTTTTGAGCATCAGTTCTCAGTTGAATAGCACAGTTATTGTTATATAATAAAACTAGCTGAAAACCCGGCGTTGCCAGGGTATTTATTTATTAATGCTTCGAGTTAGTACTTATCCCTTCTCTCTCTGTCCATCTTTGTTTTTCTAAAAACATGTTATATTTATAGGGACTGATGATCAACGTAGTTTGGTCCCATAAGAATTACAAACATTTGAACATATGTTATATTTATCGCAGAATATATAAGAAATAAGTCTGTCTTGCATTACGTACAAAATTATAAGTTCAGTAGTCAAACAAAGAAAGACGCTAATCAAAATACAAATGACATATAAGATTCGTACCATCTTTCTTTTATTGGGTTAAAGTTGTATAATTTTTCAGATATGTATTCATTTATATAAGTTCCGTATATCTATAAAATCTGTTACTAAGTAATAGTGCGTGATGGGGCGGTTTTCCATGAACGTTACTGTTTATGGGCTCATATCTCATGAACTACATGTCGTACTGTGATACAATTTCGAAGGTAAATTCAGCTATATGTGTGTATACTGTCTGTAAAATTTTCTGCGGCTACAATTTGTACTGTAGAAATTATAAATTGTAACGTCATACCGAATGCCGTAGTTTTAGTCCATGAACAGCGGACTGTGGTTGTCAGCGAGTAAAAATATAATAAAGGTTTGAAATTATCTTTAAAGATTGTTGCAAGTTGATAAGTTCTATCATTCTTTTGCGGTGTATGAATAAATCTTGTCGCATTATGCGGCAGTTTTTTACCATTCCTATCGTTTATGACGTCTATCTCCTGAACATGTGTCCTATGTGATTTTTAACACTGCAGCAACTGTTGTTACCTGACAGTAAGGAATATGTGTATCATATTTGACTGAATTCGGTTCTGTTGTTTAAGAGGAAATGTGCAACATTGTCGCGTAATGTAGCAGTTTTTCTCGCATCTCATTGTTTATGACGTCTTATCTCGTGAACTGTGTTATACGTGATCCTTACACTTACGGCGACCATCCTCATCGATTTAAGCTTACGTATGCCGTATGCCGAATTTCATAATGATTGGAACAAAACTGTAGATTTGTATGCAATATGTACACACACATGTACACTCTGCTTTATATATAAAGATTTCGCGATTCCTTGTTGATCATCAGGTCTCACTTGGACAGGATAAAAATTGTTTTATAATAAATACTCCGGATTAAAAATGAATAAGCGAAATGCCTGAAAATTATTTTAAGGTACCAACCACCGATAGCTAAATTTACCAGCTACAATAAGTAATTTTGAGAAATTAGATTGTTTACAAACTGACGGACTAAAATTTACTCTATAATACACAATTCCTTATTTCTATCTCTCTCTCTCTCTCTCTCACACACACATTCTTTTTTACAAAATAGTTGAATCAACAGATTGTGTTATGGTTCGGGGAAAGTTGGGAGGTCTTCAAAATATTTTTAATTATAAGGGGATTGCGTATTCTAATTGGTTGGGAAACGCTGCACTAGAAGAAGTCTGAGTAGCTTTGAGCGGTAAAGTAGTGAAGTCATTAGAAGACCCTTTGGGTAGAAAGACGAGATCTATCCATGGATAACACAGAACATACTGAAATTATTTCATTTAAGGATAAAATATAAAAATGCTGCACATGAAGTAGGCAAAAGTGAGCACAGAAGGCTAAAAATAAGGTTGAAGGATATTAAAGTTGACTAAGCAAGAGTGGCTACAGAACAAATGCAAGTCCAAGAAGAATGTGTAACTAGGGGAAAGACAGATACCGCCAACAGGAAAATAAAAGCGACGTTTGGAGACAGAAATGAGTTGCACGGATATCAAAAGCTCACATGGAAAACCAGCATTAAACAAAGAAGAAAATGCTGAAAGACGGAAGGAATAATTGTGGGCCTCTACAAGGGAAACGAACTCGAAGGCGTTGTTATACAAACGGAAAGGAAGTAGATAAAGTAGGAGATACGATACTGCGAGATCTCTGAAAGACCTAAGACGAAACAAGGCCTATGAAGTAAATGAAATTCCCTCTAAACTGTTGATATGGTTGGGAGAGCTAGTTATGAAGAAACTGTTTCTCCTTGTGTGCAAAATGTATGTCAGGGGAAATAGCTCCAGTCATCATGAAGAATATATTAATTCGAATTCCAATGAAAACTAATTCAGACAAGGATGAAAATTGCAGAAGTATCAGTTTAACAAGTCATGGTTGCAAAATACCAAGACGAATTATTTTACAGATGAATGCAAAAACTGGTAGAAACTGAGTTTCGATTTAGGACAAATATACGAACGTGTGACGCTGTACCCCCATTACGACTTATCTTAGAACATAGTTTAAGGAAAGGCAAACGTACGTTTCTAATTTTTGTAGATTTAGAGAAAGTTTTGACAATGTATACTGACATACACTCTTTAATATTCTGAAGGTACCAGGGAGACAATACAAGGAAGTAAATGTTACATTCAACTTGTACAAAAACCAGACAGCAGTTGTAAGAATCGAAGGGCATGAAAGGTTTAGGAAGAAAGTAAGACACGGTTGTATTTAATTTGTACATTGGGCAATCTTTGAGGTAGACGAAGGAAAAATTTGGAGGAGGAGTTAAAGGTTAGGGCGAAAAAATAAAAATATTGCGTTTTGCTGATGACACCGTAATTTAGTCGGAGACAGCAAAGAACCTGGAAGAGCAATTGAACGGAATGGACAGTGAGTTGAAAAGAGCGTAAAAGATTAACTTCAAAGACAACATCAACAAAAAAAGGAAATGGAATGTAGTCTAAGAAAATTAGACAATGCTGAATGAATTACATTAAGTATCGATACAAGAAAACTGATAGATGTTTCGCTGCTTTGGTAGCAAAAGAGTTCATGTTGGCTGCAGTAGAGAGGATACGGAGTGACGGAGGGTAGCTTTGTAGGGAGTGAAACGTGGACGATAAGGAGTTCAGACAGATATATGATAGAAGATCTTGAAATTTGGAACTACAGGAGAACGTTGCAGATTAAGCGGGTAGATCGCATATCTAGTGGGTGGGTACTGAACAGAATTTGGAAGAAAATAAATTTCTGGCACACCTTGACTATGATAAGGGATCATTTGCTAGGACACATGCTGAGGCATCAAGGAATCGTCAGATTAGCACTGGACTGTTGGGATAAAAATCGCAGAGGGAGACCCAGAGACGAATACCGTAAGCAGGTTCAAAGACCTATAGGTTGCCTTTCTTACACCAAGATGATGAGGCTCGCACATGATACGGTAGTTTGGAGAGCTGCATCAAATCAGTCTTTGAGCAGAGTTGCAACATATTGAAAAGTTATCAATATTTTCTCGCAATAGCGAATTTCTTTTAGCATCACTGTATAAGGTATAGATGTTCTACCAAATGGTGACATATGAAAATTTATGTCGGGTCGGGACTCGAACCCGGGTTTCCCGCTTTTCGCGAGCGGTCGCCTTAACCGCTAGGCTATCCGAACACGACCCCAGGACCGACCCAAACCTCCATATGCCACACTGACTGCACATATGAGTCAACTGCATTCATCCCTTAGCACTCGCAGCTTAATCTGCATTCCCGCACCAGGGAGGATGAAAACAACGAGGCATTAACCTACGCTGTTATCGTCATTGCCTCGTTAAGGCATCTGTTAAATTACTGTATGGTGACAAATTACAGTGATTTTCATGTCACCATTTGGTAGAACAGCTATAACTTATACAGTGACGCTAAAAGAAATTCGCTATTGTGAGAAAATATTGATAATATTATCATCACTGCAATTCGTCACTCTACAGTAATATATTGAAAAGTAATGTCTCCAAATTTTTTATTTTGTTGGATACGGTTGTTTGGAGAACAGCATCAAATCAGTCTTTGAGCAGAGTTGCAACATATTCCCCCCTCGCAGCAACTTTCTCGGCAGCATTTTTAAAAAATTTTTATGTATTTATTTTGGACTGCTTAGCTAGCGTGCAACCACTGCACTGAGTCTTCATAACTGTGAACTTTAGTTTAATTGTGCGTGGTATAAAAAAAGGTGGCCAGTACAAGGGTCTTTCTACTGAGCCGAAGTTAGCTGACGATGGGGATTCTATCAAGCCCCCCCCCCCCCACCCCAACGCCCTAGCAGGCCGTCTTGGATCCGCCACTGATGTAACTATACTGAAGAGCTGGATGTCCTGGGAAAAAGAATCGATCGTGGTTCCATGGTATTCAGCTGTTCTCAATAACTGTATTGCAACGCCACGTTGCCTGATGTCACAAATGTCGGAGTAGTCAGTCAACCAGACTGTTGCTCCTGCAATTACTCAATAGGCTGCTGCTGCAAATCCTCAGGAACCAAACGTTTATTTGGCCTCCTCGCAGCCTCCCCCCCCCCCCCCCCCCCCTCATTTTAGTTACACCTACGATACGGCTCTCTATATTCGTTTGTTCATGGACTAAACTGGAAAAATGTGTGCATATGAGACATACTTTTATTGGCATACTGTTGACTAGGGACTGGAATTTTGGGACATTTCGTCTAGGTTTGTACCAGTATGAATCAGGAACGCATGAAACAGTTGAACGCCTAAAACAATTCATCGTCTAAAACAATTGAGGTAAGGATGGAGAGGGTTTTAGACCGTGAAAAGCGGATACGGTATATGATCGATGTCAGCAGTAAACCACAGCTGTGGTTAATTTAGCGCAGAATGGTATTTGAATCACCATATTTCTTTTCAAAGGGTAGGTTCACTTAAAAATTATTTCATCCTAGCACGTGACAGATTTTTAATTTTTTGTAATAAATTTTATGCTCTATTAATAGCGATTTTTTCCTCTTGCAGATAGAAAAAAAATATATTTCTCATTGTTGTTGTTGTTATGGTCTTCAGTCCGGAGACTGGTTTGATGCAGCTCTCCACCCTACTCTATCCTGAGCAAGCCTTTTCATCTCCTCGTAAGAACGGCAACCCACATCCACTTGAATCTGCTTACTATACGCGTCTCTTGGTCTCCCTCTGCGATTTTTACCCCACACCTTCCCTCCAATGCTAAATTTACTATTCCCCGATGTCTAAGAATGTGTCCTACCAAGCGATTCCTTCTTTTAGTCAGGGTATGCCAAAAAATTCCTTTTCTCACCAATTCTGTTCAGTACCTGTTCATTAGTTATGCTATCTACCCACCTAATCTTCAGCATTCTCCTGTAGCACCACATTTCAAAAGCCTATATTCTCTTCCTGTCCGCACTGCTTATCGTCCATGTTTCACTCCCGTACAAGACAACACTCCACACAAATGCCTTCGGAAAGGACTTCCTTACCCTTAAATTAATATTCGATGTTAGCAAATTTCTCTTTTTCAAAAATGCTTTTCTTCCCATTGCCATTCTGCATTTTATATCCTCTGTACTGCGACCATCGCATGTTATTTTACTACCCAAGTAACAAAACTCGTCTACCACCTTCATTGTTTCGTTACCTAATCTAATCCCTTCAGCATTGCCTGATTTTCTAAGACCGCATTCCATTATATTTGTTTTGCTCTTGTTAATGTTCACTTTATATGCTCTTTTCAGCACACTGTCCATTCCATTCAACTGCTCTTCGAGGTCCTCTGCTGTCTCTGACAGAATTACAATGTCGTCGGCAAAACGCAATGTTTTTATTTCTTCCCCCTGAACTTTAATCCCTATTCCAAATTTTTCCTTGATTTCCTTCACCGCCTGCTCGATGTACAAATTGAATAACATCGGAGAAAGACTACAACCCTGTCTTACTCCCTTCCCAACTGATGCTTCCCTTTCATGCCCTTCGAGTCTAATAACTGCGGTCTGGCTTTTGTACAAGTTGTAAATAACACTCCTTTCCCTGTATTTTACCCCTGCTGACTTCAGAATTTGAAAGAGTGTGTTGCAGTCAACATTGTCAAATTCTTTCTCCAAATCTAAAAAAGCTAAAAATGTAGGTTTGCCTTTCCTTAATCTATCTTCTAAGATAAGACGTAAAGTGAGTATTGCCTCCCGGGTTCCTAAGTTCCTCCCGAACCCAAACTGATCTTCCCCGAGGTCAGCTTCTACCAGCTTTTCCATTCTCCTGTAGGTAATTCGTGTTAAAATTTTGCAACCATGACTTATCAAACTGATGGTTCTGTAATTTTCACACCTGTCTGCGCCTGATTTCTTTGGAATGGGGATTATTACATTTTTCTTGAAGACTGAGGGCATTTCGCCTGTCTCATACATCCTACACACCAGTTCAAATAGTCTTGTCATGGCTGGCTCTCCCAGAGACTTTAGTAGCTCTGAGGGTATGTCATCTACTTCTGGGGCCTTGTTCCGACCTAGGTCTTTCAAGGCTCTGTCAAATTCATCCCTCAGTATAGTATCTCCTATTTCATCTTGATCTACTTCCTCTTCCCTTCCTACAACGTCGTCTCTAAGTTCATTAACTTTGTAGAGCTGCTGTATGTACTCTTTCCACCTTTCAGCTTTCCCGTCTTTACTGAGAACTGGTTTCCCATATGAGTTCTTGATATTCGTAAAGTTGCTTTTCTTGTCCCCAAATGTCTCTTTTATTTTCCCGTAGGCGTTATCTACTTTTCCCCTTGTTATACATTCTTCTACAGATTTGCATTTGGCTTCTAGCCACTCCTGCTTAGCCATTTTGCACTTCCTGTCAATCTCATTTTTTAGTCGTCTGTACTCCATTTTGCCTGTTTCATTTACTGCATTTTTATATTTTCTCCTTTCATCAATTAAATTTAGTATTTCCTGTGATATCCAAGGATTTTTTGTAGGACTTGCCTTTCTACCTATTTTGTCCTCTGCTTCCTTTACTATTTCATCTCTCAATGCTACCCATTCCTCTTCTACTGTTTTATTTCCCCCCGTTTCTGTCAATTGTTGCCTAAAGCTCCCTCTGAAATTCTCCAGAACATCACTTTCCTTCAATTTATTTAAGTCCCATCTCCTTATTTTCATACCTTTCTGCAGTTTTTTCAGCTTCAGCCAAAGTTCATGACTAACAAGTTATGGTCAGAGTCTATATCTGCCCCTGGGTATGCCCTGCAGTTTATAACCTGGTTCCGGAATCTATGTCTTACCATTATAAAATCTATCTGATACCTTCCGGTGTCTCCCGGTCTCTTCCACGTATACAACCTTCATATGTGATTCTTAAACCACGTGTCTTTTACGATTAAATCATGTTCCGTGCAAAATTCTACCAGGCGACTTCCTCTTTCATTCCTCCTGCCCAGTCCATATTCACCTATTATTTTTCCTTCTCTTCCTTTTCCTACTACCGAATTCCAGTCTCCCATCACAATTAAGTTTTCCTCTCCCTTAACTATCTGAATAATTTCCTTTAGCTCCTCGTATATTTCTTCGATCTCCTCATCATCGGCAGAGCTAATTGGCATATAAACCTGTAGTACTGTTGTCGGTGTTGGCTTCGTATCTCTCTTGACAATGATAATGCGATCACTGTGCTGCTCATAGTAGTTTACCCGCATTCCTATTTTCTTATTCATTATCAGTCCTACTCCTGTGATACTCCCAACTGTTTTTGTATTTATAATCCTGTACTCACCTAACCATAAATCCTGTTCATCCTGCCGATGACAACATCCTCCTGAGCAGTCCCCGCCCGGAGATCCGAATGGGGGACTATTTTACCTCCGGAATATTTTACCCGAGAGGATGCCATCATCAGATTTCCATACAGTAGAGCTGCATGTCCTAGGGAAAAGTAACGGCTTTAGTTTCCCCTCGCTTTCAGCCGTTCGCAGTAGTTGTGTGGCAAAGCCACATTAGCTGATGTTACAAGGCCAGCTCAGTCAATCATCCAGACTGTTGCCCCTGTAACTACTGAAAAGGCTGCTGCCCTTCTTCAGGAACCACACGTTTGTCTGACCTCTCCACGGATACCCCTCCACTGTGGTTGCACGTACGGTACGGCTATTTGCATCGTTGAGGCACGCAAGCCACCCCACCTCGGCAATATCTGTGGTTCATGGGGGTGGTATTTCTCATTAAAGCGCCTAATTTAGCTACCAAACGCTTGTACTTTCGAGAGTATGCGCGATGTCTGCATGTGCTCATTAAAAAATTAGGTTATCGTTCAACCAGTTAAATCATGTGTATCGAAATAAATGGCTAAACAAACGAATTTTGCCATCCGAACTCGCCCTGACCTACTTGGAACCCTTTAGTATCATTTATTTTTTTCGTTCACCTCACGTTAGTAAAAAAAAGGGGGGGAATAAAGTATCATTAAGTGACAATGAAATGCCGGATACATTCTGCAGAATTACTCGTATGGAGTAATTGATTAAAACCAAGGTTGTAGACAATCGGATGATGCGGGCTCTGAGTCGTGGCACAAACAGAAGCTTACAACCCCCCCCCCTCCCTTAACCCACATACACACACATATTTGAGTAGCCTATTATCAAAGACGGACATCTGTGGTTTGCCAGAAACTGAGATAAACGTCATTTTTATTGCGAAACGTAGAGCTAATATATTTATAAGCTGATTTGAGCATTATCAACTTTAATATTCGAGGATTTATACCTGGAAGTGGCTAATATCAATTTGATTACTCAAGCACCTTCAAAATGTGTCTGAAAATACAGATGTCCGTCTTTGAAACCAAAATGTGTAGGTGTCCGCTTTTGATGTGAACACGCTTTCAGATGTCCGTTTTTGATACACAGAGATTCGCTTACTGCTGACGACATTCTTTTACAGTTGTGTAATCTGGGAAATTATGGGAATATCGACATAAAGTGGAAAATATTAAATTCTGAACTCTATTACATATTGGAAAAATGAAAACTACAATAATCATAATAATCTTTTTAATTATATATGCAAAATGAAATGTTACGGCATTGAATCTCTAACATTATTAGCGCAAGGTCTACTGAAACTGTCGCCAGATTTTTCCGTGAACATCCTTACGTCATTTCTGACATCGAACTTCTTTCCAACATGTGATAATTTCGTACAACACACCTTACTATATAACAGTGTAGATTACAAGCTAGTCTTACCTTTCTTTCTTTTCAATGTTTATTTTCCACTTTTCAGGTTGTTTCAACGCTTCCTAGCTTTTCCTTCGGACGCTGGTGATATACTATGTTTCATTTTACTCGCTGTAAGATGGTTATTAGTAATAATACTATAAAAATTACTGAAAAACTTAAATACGGGCCTATACGTCTTAGTACCTGGCGCATACTGTCGCCATGTCTGATTTTCGAGGTCATGTGATAATATACCGTGTTCTCATTGGTGTACACTGCTTCATTCAACAAGTGTCCGAATTTGATATCAAGCTCTTATGTAGGTGTCCGATTTTGATGTGAACAGTCAAATTTAACGTCTCCTTTATCACATTTACGTCAATTTTTGAAAAAAAAAAAAAGAACCGGATTTCACCAATGAAAAGATCGGAGAAACTTCCTTTGGCATCGGCTGCTAACTAAATTTCGACCATCAGGTCAGATGTCCAGGTTTGATATTAGGCTACTCATTTAACTTTTTTAAATTATAGAGTATACTGTCAGTAATATACCATTTACATTACATATCTCTCCAGCGAATAAGCTTAAAACTGTTATATTTACTTTAAGAAGCAGCGACCAAAGTCATGGCATCTCTCACGACCACAGCGGACAATGATCCAATGACAGTTGATAATAGCACCTTAGAAACCTTAAACTGGAACAAACAAAAATCAAATACTTTTACTCTAACAAGAAGTATGACTTTTAATTCAACTGAAGCTACTGAAATTATCCATTTTTAAGGAACTATGGATTTTTGCGCACTAAGTTATGGAAAAAACGGTATCGACACCCGAAGAGTTTGAGTAGGTATTAGGAGGGCGTGAACCTTAACGACATCTGGATTTCGCTGCCGAAGAATATGTGTGTCAGTCTTCCACCACGGGGCAGTTAGCAATAGCGGACAAAGGCAACCGACAACGGCGTTTTGCATCAGATTATCAAAATATGTATCGACAAGCATCTACGCGGGAGCAAGTCAGTCTGAAGCGAGCCAGGGTGTGATGCGAACTTTCAAAGTTACGAATCCCTTGAATGTTTCCTGCCGATCACGGCATAATAGTCTGGAATATTTAGTAATAGTGAATTTGATTTTTTTAAGGGTAAAAGCGGAAGATAATGAAAAATATAGGCCAACATATGGATAGGACTGCAGAATCTTAATAAATAGCTGTGTCAACCAAAGGATCTTAGTAAAGATGATTAAAAAAACAGCCCACACAAGCAGGAAAGTCGATGGCAATATAGTAAGAGAAAAATACAGTAGATGTATTGCATATGAATCTTCTGAACAAAGCTATTTCTTATGTTCCTCTTGCACTTTCGTTATTAATGTCTTTCTTAATTTTCATTCTTTTTTTAATCCGCTACCATTTTCCTCTTAGATATGTGTTTCGTTCAAGTACCGTGTCAAAAGTCACAGTCATAAAAATATAAATGTTTTCGTGAGATCATCAGTTTCTTCAGGTCAAAGTTCGGCATGCGTTTTATTGTTTGTTGCCTTTTTCCATTTAATTAGATGACCTCTACATCGGTAAGATTTGTCCTCCATTGCGGGGCGACGCTGTGTCTTGACCTACATCCAAACCACAGCCCTCTGTTTAGCGACGGCAAACAGAGGGTAGATCGGAAGGGCACACCTCTGGAATGCCCAGAAAAGCACCAGAATTCATTAAGAGGGGCCAAGTGACGGTCGGTGGAAACTGGTTTTCAACTGATTTCTTATAAGAAAGCTTTTGCTTTTCATCCTGAAGATTAAATTTCTGTATGAGCACATGGGTGCGTTGAGGCCATTTCTAATTTACAATGGCTTCGGCGAAGATAGATACTTATTTTAATTTGATGACCGGCATCGATGCTATTAAGTCACCATCCTCTGATCTAGGCAAAAAAAAAAAAAAAAAACCTTATACGAAAGGACTGCTAAAACTACAACATAACGTCGTTACCAACGGAAGCATTGGTTGTAGCCTTTCTCCAAAGTTATTCAATTTATACATTGTGCTAGCTGTGCTGGAAAGCAAGGAACTGTTCGAGATGAAGACATAAAAAGATTAAGTTTTACTGATGACAATGTAATTCTTTCAGAGACAGCAAAGGACCTGGAAGAGCAATTGAATGGAATGAACAGTGTGTTGAAAGAGCGTATAAGATTAACATTAACAAGATCAAAACAAGGTAAATGGAATGCAGTCTTAGAAAATAAGGCGATGCTAAAGGAATGAGATTAGGTAACGAAACAATGAAAGTGGTAGATGAGTATTGTTACTTGGGCAGTAAAATAACATACGGTGATCGCAGTACAGATGATATAAAATGCAGTATGGCAATGGGAAGAAAAGCGTTTTTGAAAAAGAGAAATTTGCTAACATCGAATATTAACATAGAGCCGGCCGCGGTGTCCGAGCATTCTGCGGCGCGTCAGTCACATTCTGCTCGGCCACTACGGCCGGGGGTTCGAATCCCCACTCGGGCATGTATATTTGTGCCGTACTTAATATTAGATAGTTCATAAGTAGTTTGTAAGTTTAGGGACTGATGACCCCGTAGTTAAGTCCCATAAGCTCTACAAACATTTGATTAATATAGAAGTTACGAAGTCTTTTGTGAAGGTATTTGTATGGAGTGTTGCTTTTTACGGGAGTGAAACTTGGACGATAAATAGTTTAGACAGTAAGAGGATAGAGGCTTTTGAAATGTGGTGCTACAGAAGAATGCTACAGATTAGGTGGGTAGATCGCGTAACTAATGAAGAGGTAGTGGGCAGGATTGGCGAGAAAAGGAATTTTTGGTATACCTTGACTATAGGAAGGGATCAATTCGTGGGACATATTCTTAGACATCACGGAATCGTGAATTAAATGTTGAAGGGAAGTGTGTGGGGTAGAAATCACTGAGGGGGATAAGATATGAATACAGTAAACAGATTCAAATAGATGTAGTGTGCCGTTCTTATGAGGGGGCTTGGAGAGGATAGAGTAGGATGAGAGCTGTATCAAACCAATCTCTGGACTGAAGAACACAACTCCACCACCAGAACCACCACCACCAACATCAACAACAGCAACCACCTCCATCATTATTCCTAACAGATATTGTTGAAAGCATATTTCCCGTAGTACAGCACAACTTTTCTATCATAATAACAAATAAGTACACACGCATCAATCCACATAGGTGAATAATACAAAACAATACAATTGCAGCATTCCTCAAAGGCGTGCTGGATAACCACTTCATCTTCTTCTCATATATAGCTCATCTCCATCTCTACAAGTACAAATGTAAACTACACGCAACAGTGTGTTGAAAAGAATGTCAAAGATTGCGTACACTTTGAGTCGAGATACGGCTAAGTCTGTGATCTTTGCGTCACAAAGGAAGTGGTGTATTATTTTGGGGCGCCGTGCTGCGGTGCGCGCGGCCGTTCGCCGTCGGGGGTTCGAGTCCCCCCTCGGGCATTGGTATATGTGTTGTCCTTAGGTTAGTGCACTTTAGTTTAAGTAGTTTGTAAGCTACGGACTAATAACCCAGCAGTTGAGTCCGATAGATTTACAAGCAATTGAAGCATTTTTTGTGTATTATTTACACATTTTGTTGGAGAGATCTGGTATGGTTTTGTTATATGGGTTGCCAAGACCACTCATATGTATTGGTTACTATTGTAAAATAATTTTAATATTGTTCAGAGATGGAGATTTACAAAATTTATTCACATAATGGAGACTTATATATGTAATTATTTGTGCTTTAACTTTTTTTTTAATAAAAAGTCCATGTTTAAAATAAGTAATTATAACACCTCACACGAGGTTTTGTGAAATACAACAAATCACTCTATATTCATTTTACGTCATTACATACAATGGTTGGCAAAGATAACAACTTTCATTAGAATTATATATTATACGTTCCATCAATCCATGTCGTTTGAACTGAAATCAATGCGGTTTTATATTCGTATCATTTCTCCAAGTATATCCCACAATACATTGGTAGAGAAATCAAATGTAAGCTATACTCATCTTCAGTCCAAACATATTTAGCTTCAGGTCACTAACTGTAGATGCAAAAGGGTTAGGTTGTCTTTCTTCATATACTTCCATCAATAATGGGAGAGACATCCATGTCAAAACTGTCCACATTGTGTGCAAGATGTTTGAGACAGGGGACATATCCTCAGACTTCAAGACGAATCGCTGCTCGGGAGTTGTCGAGCGCTCTAAGGCGCCTTGCTGCAGAGTGCGCGTCTGACTGCTCCCCGTCGAAGGTTCGAGTCCTCCCTCGCGCATGTGTGTGTATGTGTGTGTGTGTGTTGTCCTTAGCATAAGTTAGTTTAAATAGTTTGTAAGTTCAGGCACTGATGACCACTGCAATTTAGTCCCATAGCTTTACAAACATTTGAAAATTTTTTGAAAATATAAAATACAGAGCAACAATGTGAAGAAAAGCCTTTCTAAAGAAGACAAACTTGTTAAAATAAAATATTAATTTGGGTGGTGGGAAGTCTTTTTCGAAGGCATATATTTGTAGTATACGGGAGTGATACGAGGATGATAAACAGTTCAGACAAAAAGAGGCTAGAAGGTTTTGAAATCTGGTACTATAAAATAAAGCTGAATATTAGATGGGTAGAACGCGTAATTGACGAAGATGTGCTGAAAAGCAGAAGATAAATTTAGAGCATGTCTTGACTAAAAGAAGGAATCGATTGGTGGGAACATTCTGAGTTGTGAATGTGAATGTATCGTCAATTCAGTATTGGAGAAAAGAGTGAGGATAAAAATCTCGGGGAAAGACAAAGATATGAATACAGCAAGCAGAATCAAACGGCTGTGGACGAAAAGTTTATGTTCAAATGTTTGTAAATCCAAGGAACTTAGCTACTCTGGTTATCAGCCCCTAGAGTTACAAACTACTTAACCTAAGGACAACACACATATACACCCATGTCTGAGGGCAAGGCGCCTTAGAACGCTCGGCTACTCCAGAGTGGCAAACGGATGTGGGTTGTCGTTCTTATGAGGAGATGAAGAGGCTTGCATAGTATGGAGTAGCATAGAGAGCTGCATCAAACCAGTATTCCGACTGAAGAGTAGATCAACAACAATATTATATTAATGGACTAACTATTCTTAAAATGTCGATTAAAAGTGCTCAAAATTAGATAAAAAGGATGGGAGTGATTTAGAGCAAACTTTATTTTGTCTCGTTTTATACACTGGTCAAAACAATTAGGTGGTCACTTGCAATATCTAGGTTCTGAAGTATTACCATCGGCAGAATGAACCAAAATTGCTCGTCTTTTTGTCGGTTCTACGGAGTGGGGACAAAATTACAGCAACCTAGTTAGTAGTGGTAAGAAAATTCTGATGCGGGAGTTGAGATTGACTTGTGTTTACTCTACGAAAAAAATTACACTGGCACTTGGGTTCAGATAGTGTAGTAGGCAGTTAGTGAAATGCAACGACAACGTGACACTCGAAGCTATGGCATGAAGAGCCATAGGAAATCTGGAAGCGGGACAGACACAGAGGGAGGTGGCTGCAGCTAGTGGAGTGTCCGGAAGTGTAATTTCCAGGACCAGCACGCGATTTCAGACAACAGGAACCGTTAAAAGAAGATGAGTAACATCAGGAAGAGATGACCGATATCTCCGGTTAACAGCTAGTGGAGGCAGGAGGCTGAATGCAACTCAGCTGCAACGCACCCATCAGGCAGCAACAGGACGCGCAATAGCAACACAAACAGTGCGAAATCGCCTTCGGGAATGTGGCCTCTACGCATGGAGACCTATGGTGTGTGTCCCATTAAAACCGCGAAGCCGTTTAGCCCGCAGAAACTGGACGTAGGAACATCAGGATTGGAGTCGTAACGAATGGCGCCGGATTTCGTTCACAGATGTGTCAGGATTTTGTGTTCAGCCGGACAATCGTCGTTCCCTCATATCGAGACAACGTCGAACTCACGCTCACGCTTCTCATGATGGACCTCGACCTTGGTCCGATGGATTGCAGTCTAAGCATTGCTGCTATTCCTGCGGTACCTGAAACATAGGAAATAAATATTAGAGACCTGGCTGAATGAAGGGTCTTAGGGTGTTAGGTTAATGACGATGTGTTTTTCTTCACATTTGCTACAAGATTATGTGATTAATCTCGTAGCAGATCAAACCAACGAGTTGTCGGTCTGAAGTGTTGTTGTGTCCCAAGATCCCCCGGATGAGCCGGTTTTGGAACTGCGCCGTCTTCTCGTAGAAGGTCCTGGCGGTGGCGCGGAGCCTCTCCCGGAGTAGCAGAATGCCGACTTCTACGTGAAGTCGGGCGGTGAGATACTGCGTCGGAAGATGCGGGGCAGTCGTCAGGGAGTGGTTCTGGATGCTCTGCAGCGACTGGATGTGATGGTCTTCGGCGTTTCCAAAGACTGGGGACGCGTACTCTAGCACTGGGCGAATCAGTGACAGATACAACGTGATCCCATGTTGCGGCGGCAGCGACGACTGCGGGTTGAGCAGCGGGTAAATTGCGCGTAAGCGCCCAATAGCCCTCTGTCTTACATCACTGACGTGATGTTTCCAGGTGAGAACTTGGAACTCGGAACAATCCTGCTTACGTACAGGAAACATATGCTTATCGTTGTGGTGGACAAATGTTGTGGGCAGGAGTCAGTATTGGCGGACGTACGGACCTCTGTGTCGTTCAGAATGGCGCTTAGACTGCTCAGAGGTATAGAGACGAGATCCTTCGATCTTTTGTTGTGCCCTATGGTGGTGCCATTAATGGGTCCCTTCTGGTGGACCATAACGCTCGTCATCACAGAACTGCACTGACGGACAACATACTTGAACCTGAGGGAATTGAACGAATGGAGTGGCCAGCTTGTTCACCGGACTTGAGCATGTCTGGGATGCACTTGGCAGACGCATTGCAGCCAGACCAACACCTCACACAACGGTTGCAGAGCTGGATATTGCACTAATGGAAGTATGGCCGGATATCCCTCAAGAGCTGATTGATAACCTTATACTGAGCATGCTACGGATGTTGCTACTGTACTGGCCGTCCGAGGTTATCACGCACCATATTAGAGGGCAACAAGAATGACTTTTTCTCTGAAAGCCTCTAACAATTGATGCAGTAAGATTTTCACTTGCTGCCTGGAATTTATCAGTCTGGAATGATTGTTCTTCTTCTACGCGTGAAGATGAGTATTCATTTGCTTGTAATAAGTGTCGCATATTATTAAAGTTGTTGGGTCTTTCTGTTAAAGAATACCTACGTCGTCTTACTAGTACCATACCCTCAACACTGTGTATGGTACATCATTTCTTTCTATCCACCTTATCATCGATATCTAATTCAGGTACTTTGGATAGTGCTTAAGCTCTCCAAAGAGGTTCTGGTCGTACATGAAACAACCAGCGACAAGACTCGGTCAATACCTTTTCTGCGCGACTGAAATGAATATACTCCCGACTATAATGCTACACACCGAGCGAGGTGGCGCAGTGGTAACACACTGGAGTCGCATTCGGAAGGATGGTGCTTCAAATCCACTTCCGGCCTTCCAGATTTTGGTTTTCCGTGATTTCCCTAAATCACTCCAGGCAAATTCCGGGATGGTTCCTTTGAAAGGGCACGGCAGATTTCCTTCCACATCCTTACCCAAAAACCTTCAGAGCGTAAGCTCCGTCTCTAATGACCACGCAGTCGACGGGACGTTAAACTCCAAGCTTCCTTCCTTCCCTCCTTCCTGATAATGCCACAAAACCACAAAACCACAAATACCAGATACAATATTTCCGAAATTTCTTCTGCAATGAACGCAAAGGAAATATTCAAAAATTCGAAATAAGAATAGCTAGTAGGGTGAATAACACAGAAATAGATATTGTAGGTGTTTCAAAGCAACTCAAATGTGTTAAGAAAAGCAAATCTTTTGCTCCAGACCATATAGAAATTTAGGTTCCTTTCAGAATATGCTGATATTATAGCTCCATGCTTAGGAATCGCATTCAACCACTCGCTCAATTAAAGATTCCTGCCTAAAGAGTGGAATATTCCACAGCTCACTATACCCAGTAAAGGAAGTATGGGTAATGCATTGAAGTAAATATCAGTATCACTGACGTCGATCTGGAGACGGATTTTGCAGTATAAACGGTATTCGATCATTCTGAATCGCTCTGCAGAAAACGATCTACTGATACATAACCAACACGGTTCAGAAAACATCATTCTTGTGCAACACAGCTACCTACTTATCCTCTTGTAATAACGAGTGATAATCGGCAGGATATCTCCGATTGATTTCTAGATTCTCAGGCTTTTTTTATATTAATCCTCATAAGCTACTTCGGATAAATTGCGTAACTATGGAGTATCGTTTTGGTTGTGCAACTGGGTCCGTGATTTACTTTCTGAAAGGTCATAGATGGTGGTGATATATGGAAAATCGTCGAGTGAGACAGAAGTGATATCTCGTGATCTCCAAGGAAAAGTTATAGGCCTCTGCTGTTCCTCATCTATATAATCGTTCCAGAAGATACCTTACCAGCAGTCTTAGTGTTTGCAGATAATGCTGTCATTTACCTTCTACCAAAGTCACCAGAAGATCAGGATACATTGCAAAACGATCTAGAGAAGATATGTTTGATGCGGAAAGTGGCAATTGATCCTAAATTGAAGTGTAAGGTCATCCATATGAGGAAAAAAAATCGTAAAATTTCCTTTAAACACTAAATCTCAGGAGTCTCAAGACTACCAATTCAACGAAAAACCTAGAAATTACAATTACGAAATCTTTGGTTAGAAAGATCGTATAGATAGCGTTGTAGGGAATGCGAACCAAAGACTGCGCTTTGGCGGCAGAGTACTTACAAAGTGCAACAAATTCACCAGAGAGACTGTCCTTGTCCTCCATCTGCTAGAGTACTGCTACGTGATATTGGGATCCTTGGCAGATAGGATTAACGATAGAAAATTAATAATCTCCATTAAGTGTAAAAATGTGAGACATTTTCGTGTATGATATAATACTGAAGTAACTCACAAGACAGTAGAGCCTAACTACAGTGCTCAAAACAGTTAGGAGATCAGATGGGTAACGTATTTCATACAGATTTTGGTTACAATTGTAATTTGTATTTGATACGAGACTCATCCGAGCAAATGACATTCTTCCATAGTCCAGGTTTATGGCTCCAGCATCACTACTTGCTGTTGCGTGTATCTGGAGAACTGATAGCTGGTTTTGGGGTTCCAGCTCGCCCTACTATTCTGTGCTTATGGAACTCCCTTGGTGTTGTTTTGGTGGTGGTAGTGTTAGCGAGTTCAACGTTCAATTCTGCACCGGTTTGGGAAGCCAGCGTTTTTTTTATTATTATCATCACAGTTCCCTAGCATGACCATATGTCACGATCACTGATACTTCCGTCCGCGTTGCGACTTAGCGTATTTTTCCGCTTCCATTGTTTGCGGTATAAATCTCCTATTCGGTGCTTCTTGAAGCACACAACACTTCAGTCACTTCGCTTATGGAAGCATCCACCATATGGGCAACAATAATTTGGTCCTGTTCAATATATTTAGTTTAGACATCTACACCTACATCTAAATAAATACTCCGCAATCCACCGTAAGGCGCGTGACGGAGGGTACACTGTACCATTACTAGACATGTACTTTCCTATTCCACTTCCAAATAGAACGAGGAAAAAAAAAAAGATTGCCTATATTCCTCCGTACGAGCCATAATTTCTCTTATCTTGTCTTTGTGATCCCTACGCGAAATGTAAATAGGTGGCAGCAAGATCGTACTACACTAAGCTTCAAATTCCGGCCCTCTAAATTTCCTCAACAGAAATTCACGAAAAGAACGTCGTCTTTCCTCCAGCGATCCCCAGCTGAGTTGTCGGAGCATATCCGTGACACTCGCGCATTGGTCGAACCTACCAGTAACAAACCTAGCTGCTCGCCTCTGAACTGCTTCTACGTCTTCCTTTAAACTGATCTGCTGCGGGTCCCAAATACTTGAGGAATACTCAAGACTTGGTCGTGGTAGTGGTCGTACAAGCGTTTTATACGCGGTCTCCTTTACAGATGAAGTACATATTCCCAAAATTCTCCCAATAAACCGAAGTCGGCTGTCCGCCTTACTCACAACTGTCTTACATGTTCGTTCCATTTCATATCGCTCTGCAATGTTACGCCTAGATATTTGAACGACGCGACTGCATCAAGAAGCTCACTATTATTGCTGTATTCGAACATTATGGGATTGTTTTTCCTACTCATGGGCATCACTTTACATTTTTCTACATTGAGGGCTAGCTGCCAATCTTCGCACCAACTAGAAATTTTGTCTAAGTCATTCTGTATGCTATTACAGTCAGTTAAAGACGACACCCTCCAATACATCACAGCATCACCAGAAAAGAGCCGCAAAATACAAGTTAGTCTGTCCATCAGATCATTTATATAGATAGAAAATAATAGCGGTCCTATCACACTCCCCTGGGAGTGAAACAGTGTTCTGACCTCAACAGAGGTTTGCAATATACTGAGGACATGGCATAGGCGCAATCTGCAACCTTGTCTGGCGTCTGAATTTATGATCAAACTTGCTCTTCTGTCTATGTTTCCATGCATTTATCCACGTCCTATATGTTTAAAGTAGAGACGCACAACAAATATATTCTAATGAAATTGGAAGTTTACAGCGTTTATTTCTTATCTAGTAGGCCGCTGAGTCAGGGAATTTAACACTGTTTAACAAGTGAGACACAAGCAACTCACAGAAGCATTGAAACATAAGAACGTTGACGCAAGAGATTTACTATTAATAGTAAAGCTGTATCTAAAACAAAGTGCGACCGTTGGCGTTCAGTCTGAACAAACGAAAGCAGTGCAAATCAAGAGGGGAGTCAGACAGGGGTGCGTTCTTTCACCATTCCTCTTCAACGTCTACTCAGAGGAAATCTTCACCAACGCCCTCGAAAACGATGCAGGTGGAATATGAGTCAACAGCGTTCGACTGAACAATTTGCGTTATGCGGACGATCCAGTACTTCTAGCTGAAAATATGCAAGACCTACAGCGTATGTTGACTAATGTCATGACAGCTAGTCAAGAATATGGTCTGACACTCAATGTTAAGAAGCCCGAATACATGACTGTCACCAAAACTGAAGTGCCAACTGAACATCTTCATGTGGAAGGCGAAAGGCTGGCAAGAGTCGAGAGGTATGACTACCTACGTACGAGTGTGAACTGCTCTATGGATTATTGTTCAGAAATAAAGATTCGCATTGAGAAGACACATGCATCCTTTATGAAGATCAGGAAGCTGCTCTGTAGTCGCGATTTGAGCCTCGACCTAAGAACTCGGATACTCAAATGTTGTGTGTTCCCAGTGCTATTGTATGGAGTAGAAACTTGGACCCTCAACATATATTGCGAACGGAAAATAGAAGCCTTCGAGATGTGAACCTACCGTAGGATGTTGCGAATATCATGGACAGAACATGTTAGCAATGTGGAGGTTCTGTCAAGAATGGGGAGAGGCGTAGAGATCCTACAGGAAGTGAGAAAAAGAAAACTACAGTATCTCGGCCACATCATGAGAGGTCCAAGGTATGAGACTGTGCAACTCATAATACAAGGGAAGATAGAAGGAAAGAGATCTGTTGGAAGAAGAAGAATGTCTTGGTTTTGGAACCTGCAAAAATGGTTTAATGTCTCAACATCTGACCTATTCAAGGCCGCAGCTTCCAAAACTAAAATAGCTATTATGTTATCCAACCTCCGAAATGGATACGGTACACGAAGAAGAAGAACAAGCCGTCCAACTACGTTAGCCAGGATTATTCACGGCTGACACAGGGGTCCTGACAGAGTCGTAATCTTTCAGATAATGTTTCTTTACTTTCTAGGCCGTTGGCAAGCAACTGAACAGCGAAGGGCGAGAGGAAGACGACCAAAATTCTGTATCAACTGCCTTGCATGGTACTGTTGGCCGCCAGCCCCAGATGCAGTGGCGCTCCGGCTTGGTATTCAGTGAGCACCCTGACCCGCTCCCAGAAGGCTCCAGCGAGGACACTGCTGTCCGCTGAGCGTCCTCTGCCGTGATTTGCCTTCCGAGCGGAACGGCCGTATTCCTGGTCAGAAATGACCTTCACTTATCTGACGCTTCGAAATCCGTTTAACCATAGTCACATTGCAATTTTCAGAGATCACTTCACGCTAAATATAATGTTTGAAAGACGACCGTTTGTCGACTTCAATATATTTTTTATAAAATTGTAATTTATTTGATGTCGCTAGATTAGCATTTTGTTAAAACTAGAACCCCACTCCTTGCGACACATGAGGAATAGCATTTTTAATTCATGTTTTAAAATATTAGTTTCTGAAAACTTAGTTAATATTGCTAAGATTTTCTTATTTTAATAATTTATTATTGTGGTTATGAATGTGGCAATAAGTACGGCTTCTCCGCTACGCGACTGTCCCTGTGAGAATGTGTACTTGTTTTACTTTTTAAGTGGATGTGCGAGAATCTAATGGCTGTCTGAATGTGGGTAGTAATAGCTCGCTTTGCATGGTTCTCTCTGGCTCAGAGTCGATAGTTAGTCCTTGCCAACATCTGCTGCTGGTGCTACAAAAGAAGTTTCTACACCCTTTAGTTACAAGCCAGTCGACGAGCCCTCTCCAGGGCGAGTCTGTCCTCTACCACCTCGATTTTTAATGGGTTTTGCCAGTTTCCGGTAGCTTCGCGCCTCCTGCTTTGTGCCCCCTGACCGCTCGGTCTTCACTTTGTGCTGGGATCGTGGTGAGGTAAGGTTGGTTCTGCTCTTGTGTTCGCAGATATGGTAGCTATTCGTTGTCTAGTATGTTTAACTTAGACTCTTGAACTTAGATTCATTTTTCGGAATAATTTTTCCGATCGTGCGCGGAAATGTGTTATAGTTTTTCAATCCAGTGATTTCCAACAGATAAACGCGGTGTATGTGTTACCAGTTGCAGTTTGATAACTGCCTGGTATATTCAAACCTTTTGCGATTATGTGGCTGTGCACGAACTCTGTGGAAATTCTTTCTAGCTTTGTGGGACCCGGTTTCCAACAGACGATATGTTCATTTTTGTACAGTGCATGTAAAATCTTTCTTATCGTTTCCTTCCGTGAGTGATATGTGTTCCATGTGGTTGGTTCTTATAACAAAGCCTTCAGTTTCCACTCTTGTTTTTTCCGTGTCCATCAGGCAAGTAACTATGCGTGTATCCTCCTGATTTCCACTAACATTTCGCGATCTTCTCTCCCCGCCTATTTTGATTTTGCTGTTTCTTCTCCGAACTTGTAGTATGCACTCAGTCTTTGTCAGTAATTCTCTCCGAGCCTTGTACAACCTGCTTCAATAGCTTGCTTATGAAATTATATGTATTTCTAACGGTTGCATGCCGTACTTTTTACTTTTCCGTCTTTGTAATTATTTCACATTTCTGGTTTTCTGAGACTGGACTTCATCCATCTGTGTAATCGCTCCCTTTCGCGTATTGTTGCTTTTCAGTAGCTTCGTTAAGAAATTCTACGCAGTTCTATGGGTTTACATGCCGTAGTTAATTTTCTTTATTTTCCGGAAATTGAATTTATACATTTTTATCGGTTTTTGGAACCACGTGAGCCCGAACTCCGACTTCAGGGGTTTGCAGCTAGTCACCTGAATTTACGCCACTTCTCATAAAACCAGTGCCTAAATAGTTTACTCTCAGATTGCACCTTAAGAGTCCGCCATGATTTTGTGTAATGAATCCGATCTTTAACCATTCACCTTCAGGGGAGTGCGATCATGTAACGTAGACGTGTATCGCCGTTAGCGTGTTTGATCGCGGTCTAATCTAAAAGCAACTTAACTTTGCTATACTCACGCACCATCTCAAATCAGGCACGACAGACCAGAGCCATTTTCGCAGTGTTATTGTATATCGTGTTGTGTGGTACCTCCGGGTTTGCTGAATTTCGCCCACGACAGCGGCGCCTGCTTCTGCCTCGTTTCAGCACGCTGATTTTGGTGAGTTTCGCTGTTGCATTGCGTGTGTGTGAGCGAGTGAGTGTTG
Organism: Locusta migratoria; assembly: GCA_026315105.1. NCBI lineage: Eukaryota > Metazoa > Arthropoda > Insecta > Orthoptera > Acrididae > Locusta > Locusta migratoria. The sequence continues at coordinate 570,377,281 of CM048746.1, forward strand.
ATTGTAAATCCTCCCCCCACTAGCGATAAGTTCTGTGTAATTTATGTTAAATTCAGTACTGGGCATCGTCAGTATTAGATATTGTAAATGGGATGCATTTTTATTGTATTAACAAAATTGATTCCCCATTTTGCTTGCGTTCGACCTGAATAAACAACTTAAGTTCAGTATAATTTCGACTTGCCTATAAATGGTAGGTTTCGAGCACCTTCCCCCTTTTATTTAATATTGTTTTTCATCAGTGCTGAGAACGAGCTTAGATGCAATTTTTTTATGTTTAAGTTCCGTTGCGCCATAAATGTTTTTCTTTAGCCACCTTTATGAAATAACTTTAATTGTGGTGGCTTGTTTATTAATGCCTAAGTGTAATTTCGTGTGAGCTGCTACGTATATTGGCCACTGTATCGTTAACTTCCCGTTATTAGAGTAATTTGAAACAAGTCAGTTCTCAAATTGGGCAAGGGAACAAGATTTTTGCAGCAGGGAGTAGCTGGTAGTTCACACTGACCTTTTGCTAATTTTACTGTCAAAATTAAGCTTTTTTGTAACAGTAAACTCTTATGGAGGTCCCTCCTACCAGAATTAAGCTTTTATTTCGTACAGTGGCCCACGTTTATGTTTAGTATCGACATCACAAAGTTCTCATTGTAGAATTACACACGCTTTCACAAAAGATGAAGGGAAAATTAAACTTATTTACGAAGGAAATATAATATTAACGATGTCATCATAAAAAGTACTGTTCAAATACACAAATAAAAAAACCGCACCGACGTGTTTTGTGGCTCACTTTAGATCTGCTAGTAGTTTTACGATTTTGTGCAAACATATCGGACAAAAATAATAAAAAATTATGAGCGATATGATTACGACTCTGCTATTGTGGTAATATCTATGCACCCAACACGTAATATTCTTTCTGACCGTATTTCAACAAACAGCAAAAATTATTTGATATTTGAGTTTAGCTTTGACAAACATACTCTTTTTTTAACTTTTACCTCTTTAAACTGTTATTTTAATATCCCCCCTTTATTTTCATTATATTTTTCCATTAAAATATTATCACCTGTCTTGTCTTGGTAGTTTGTTCAAAGTTTATCTTCTTTGCCGATTGTGGTTGCGAGTGACTTTAGCCTGGAAGGAACGTAGCGTACATTTGGCATTCGGACGAGTGACTTTAGCCTGGAAGGAACGTAGCGTACATTTGGCATTCGGACGAGTGACTTTAGCCTGGAAGGAACGTAGCGTACATTTGGCGTTCGGACGAGTGACTTTAGCCTGGAAGGAATGTAGCGTACATTTGGCGTTCGGACGAGTGACTTTAGCCTCGAAGGAACGTAGCGTACATTTGGCGTTCGGACGAGTGACTTTAGCCTGGAAGGAACGTAGTGTACATTTGGCGTTCGGATGAGTGACTTTAGCCTGGAAGGAACGTAGCATACATTTGGCGTTCGGACGAGTGACTTTAGCCTGGATGGAACACAGCGTACATTTGTTGATTTTCTTATTATAATTCGAGCGTTGTTTTCAAAGCAATGGCGCACTAAAAAAATCAAAAACACGTGGTTTTTAGCACAATTAATTATAATCTAATGTCTAAAATTGCCATGTTAGCAGTTACCTCCTGCCACCGAATGTACGAGATTTACGGATTACTATCGCAGCTGTTCGCCGTAGCGTCCTAGTCTCGTACTATTGATGACAGTTTTTAACTGATACTAATATGCCATTTTTGACACTAGATTATCATTTATCGTACGAAGTGCGCCATTACTTTGAAAGAACAATGTGTGAGTTACAATAAGAAAATCATCAAATACGCTACGCAAGATGGAGTATGCCAGAGAGAGTTCTGGGCGTGGTATGTCACGTGAAATGTCCGAACGGCTTGTTTTCGTGTAATCAAGGGAAGGTGTCAAATCGCCGTTATTTTTGCAAATATCTCTGTAACGGTGCAAGTTTCGAAAAAAACATTAGTGAGGAAAGTTGTAGAGCGTTTTCTCCTCTACAAATTCGGTTATTCAATTTTCTTGTCAGATGAACGGTTTGTTTGCGATTATAATTATATTAAAACGAGTTTTTGTAGTATTAATACCGTATTTTTGCCCGAAAACTTTGAAAAAGAGAGGTTCTGGTCCCTGGTGGCCACCAATTATGTCTGTAAAATTTGGTGCCGATCGGTTGAACAGTTCGACCTAAAAAGTGGGAACACGTTACGAACAGACATACAGACATCTTAAAATCGCCGTTATTGGCCCACTTTAGGTTACGGTAGTAACACTAAAAGTGGGCCTTTGCGATCGTCTTTTGACAGCTCGAAATTTAAATGAAAATAACGGCTTAACCATTCATTTGACACGAAAATTGAATAACCGAATTTTTAGAGGAGAAAATTCTCTACAACTTTGCTCTCTTATATTTCTTTTCATATCTCGTATCGTTTCAGAGATATTTGCAAAAATAACGGCGATTTTTGGATGTATGTCTGTCTGTCCGTAACGTGTTCCCTGTTTTTAAGACGAACCGTTCAAACGATCAGCACCAAATTTTACAGACATAATTGTAGGCCCTCAGAGACCAGAACCTCCCTTTTTCAAATTTTTCGGACAAAAAGTACGGTAGTAATACCAAAAAAAAGCCGTTTGTAATATAATTGTAATTGCAAACGAACCGTTCATCTGACACGAAAATTGAATAACCTAATTGGTAAAGGGGAAAATTCTATACAACTTCGCTCTATTATGTTTTTTCATATCTTGCATCGTTTCAGAGATATTTGCAAAAATAACGGCGATTTGACGATGCCTGTCTGGCTGTAACGTGTTCCCACTTTTTAGGTCGAGCCGTTCAACCGATCGGCACCAAATTTTACAGACATAATTGTTGGCTACAGGAGACCAGAACCTCGTGTTTTGAAATATTTCGGACAAGAAATACGTTAGTAGTACCAAAAAACGCCACTTGTAATTTTAATTGCAAATAAACCTTTCATCTGACGCGAAAAATGAATAAACGATTTCTAGAGGAGAAAATTCTTTGCAACTTTGTTCCCTTGTGTTTTTTTCATATCTTGTATTGTTTGAGAGATATTTGCAAAACTAACGGAGTTGAATTAACGAAATCCAGCCGTTCGCAGATGTCACGTGACATTCCTCGCTCAGAACTCTCTCTGGCATACGCCATCTTGCGTAGCGTATTTGAAGATTTTCTTATTGTAACTTACACGTTGTCATTTCAAAGCAATGGCGCAGTGAAGAATTAACAAAAACACGTCGTTCTTCGTACGATAAATGATAATCTAGTGCCTACAAATGTCATTTTAGTGTCAGTTAACAACGGCCATGAATAGTATGAAATTAAAGAACACAACTTGTAACTCTCATCCGTAGCGTGCTGACGATGGGGTCTTGTGGTTAAAGGCGACACGTTCGCATAGTGAACATTTTACCGCGCGCCGTGGCTCAGCGCGCCCGGTCATGGGCCTAAACGCCCTCTGTAATAAAAAAGCTGAGCCAAATATTCAACGAACGAACAAGGACGTTCTGAAACAACGACCGCAAAGCATAGATCTACCCGAAGGGAGAAAAAGGTAGCGTAGTAGGCAATGCGTTGGACTGTGACGCTGAAGGTTAGTGGTTCGAAACCCACCACTAAGTAATTTTTTTTCCTAAAAGGTATTCAGACACTCTTATTAATTAATTTTTTATCATTCAGATTATTATTTTTGTCCAAAATGTTTGCAAAAACTTATAGAACTACAAATCTAAAGTGGGCCGTAAAACACGTTAGTGCGATTTTTTTGCAAATATTTCTGAAACGATGCAAGATATGAAAAAACAAACATAAGAGAGCATGTTATAGATTTTTCTCCTATACAACTTTATTTATTCAGTTTTCGTGTCAGATGTACGGTGAAGCCGATATTTTCATTTATATTTCGAGATGTCAAAATACGATCGCAAAGGCTCACTTTTAGTATTACTACCGTAACCTAAAGTGGGCCAAAAGTGTTGCAGCACCTTGGTTCCAAGGTCTCTTGGGCACTGACATTGAGTACTATATTATTTCCTTAGATTGTCTATACATGTCACGAGGCCGGCCGCGGTGGCCGAGGGGACTGAGGCGCTCCAGTCACGGTCTGGACGGCCACTACGGTCGGGGGTTCGAATCCCCCCTCGGGCATGGATATTTGTGCCGTCCTAGTTCGTAAGTAGTTCATAAGTAGTTTGTAAGTTTAGGGACTAATGACCCCGTAGTTAAGTCCGATAACTATACAAACATTTGAATTTTTGAACATGTCACTCAACTCGCACCAATATGTAAGTAAACAACCACGCCACGAGCAATGCCAATGCGACGGAGTGGGCAGGACTGCCTATCAGTTACACCAGAAGGAAGGACTCTGCTTCGGTTGATCACAGTCCTGCCACGCCTAGAAGGTCAATTATGTAGTTTGATAGTATCCGAATTGTTATCTTATATCAGAAGGGACGTTCGTGAAGTGACGTTTCCAGACGTCTCGCAGTGAACGAAGGCCATGTGTCGTTCGGAAGTGGATAACGTACAGAGATACAGCAGCGGTTGATAATTTGCCTCGTTCTGCCCACCCAAACGCTACAATAGCAGCTGCTGACCGCTGCCTACACGTTTCAACTCGGAGGACTCGCTGAGTAATGATATTCGTGCAGCCACATTACGTCGTCTTTAGACTGAAACTGTACGTAACAGGCTGCACGACATGGTGAGGTCAATCTTTGACACATAGACACCATACAGCGCGGTACAGATGGGCCCAATAGCAAAATCAATGGACTCGTCAGAATTTGCATCAAGTGCTATTCACAGATGAGACTCGCATCTAATTTCAATCAGACATCGTTGCTGAAGGCAGCCTCGTGTGCCTTAACGTCTTAGGTACACCGTCAAGCGAGACCAGCAAGGTTGTGGTCCCCTGATGGTTTGTGGGTAGCATTATAGCATCCGTAAGCCACTTGTGGTTGTAGAAGGCAGTAAAACGGCTATACGGTACAGGAATGACAATGTCCGACATACAGCGCATCCATATCGGCGTGATGTCGGTGAGGGATTCGTCTTAATGGACGACAAAACTCGCGCTCATTTCGCACATTTAGTGAATGCGTTCTTTCATGATAACGACATAGCAAGATTTGAATGGCCAGCATGTTCTCCAGACATGGAACCTGTCAAACATGCCTAGGATACATTAAAAACGGGATTTTTTTTTGCGCGAAATGACCCACCAACCAATGTGAGAGATCTACGCCGAATATCCATCGAGGAGTTGGACAATTTGGACCAACAGTCCCTTGATGGTGTAGTGGACAGAATGCCATGACTAATACAGGCATACATCAGTGCAAGCGAACATGTAACCGGAAGGAAGGAAGCTTAGAGTTTAACGTCCCGTCGACAGCTTGGTCGTTAGAGACGGAGCTAATGCTCGGAGTTTTGGGTGAATATGGGAAAGGAAATCGGCCGTACCCTTTGAAAGGAACCATCCCGGATTTCCCTGGAGTGATCTAGGCAAATCACGTAAAACCTAAATCTGGATGGCCGGAGGTGGATTTGAGCCAACGACCTCCCAAATGCCAGTCGAGTGGCCTTACCACTGCGCCACCTCGCTCGGTCATGTAACCGAGTACACAGGAAACTGGTATATGCTGAAATCTGGAGTACAAATTCAGAATGCCTATGTTATTGTGGTAAAACCTGTCAATTTCTGTTCTTACGAGCAATAAAGACAAGTTAAATGTTGCTTTTTTTACCTCTATTTCTTTTTTATGTAAGGCTGATGAACCTCTAGAATGGTGGCGATGCAACACTTTTTTGATGTGTGTACAAAGTAAATTAGATGAAAAAGGTCGGTCATGATGTTGAGGAAAGACGTCATGCCACGCTACGTTATTTAGAGAGTATTAAGTCTATTCCTAGTTACAAAAACGGATGTCATAGTTGCTTGTATATCTTTCAGTTGTATTGTCGTTGTCCATTAAACTTTTCCGTTCGTAGCGTTTCGTCCACAGGAACGGTCGGCATCCTTATAGGTACTCCTGGCGAAGCTGAGCTCTGACGAGTGATAAGCCGTTCATCGGAGACCGGTATAAATCGAATAGAAAATGGGCGTGGTCACGTTTTCACGCGATCAGCAGAGATAATCCTTGATAAAAATAAAACGTGAATGACATTGTATTGAACAAAAATGACGTTTCCGAGTAGTAATCCGACGTCTTTCAACCAAAGGTCGGGTTTTCTGTTGTTTATTAGCAATTTTTTGTACTTAATAGAAATTGAAAATCTTCATTAAAAAGCCGTAGATTTCAAGAGACTCTTAAATAAACTGTCCTGCAATCTGCCGTTTCGTATCTTCCAATGTTTCTTAGGAAACCTAATAAAAACAATTGTGGAGTCATTTTCTAGTTATTACTGATTTTTGTGGTACGGGGTATCTCCCCTGTCATAAAAAGTGTGTTAAAATGAATTTAAACGATGCTTTTCAGACTCATCCGATATCGTATTCAGAAATGTGGCTTGCCAGCAGCTTGGAGCGCTGCTGTCATGGCGTATAACAAAAATCATTGTGTGTGTGTCGTGACTGTATATGTTAGACTGTGATTTTACCGTGAGTCAGCGTCTTTATTTCCACCGCAAAAGATGTCTCGCTGTTTGACTTTCTTTTATCCCCTCTCTGGAAAAGAAAGAAAGACGTTGAAACATCGTCTGTTAGGTTCGTCCCGTAGTAGGCCTGTTTGGTGGACGTGTGTATTACCACTCCTGTATATTCCACATTTTTTATGTGTGTATACCTCTTTCCGATCTTAATTTGAATAAATTGGAGTTAAAACTACGTTTGAAATGATTCCAAATTTTTTTTCACTCCATCTTAATGTTTGTTTCGTCGGTGATTCGGACGTCATTATGGCGAGATGTATCATGTACAATCTGTTATAACATTTCGCGAGTAGAACCAGCAATTTCCTACTTCTCATTTTACAATACCGGTAGAGTTTGCAATCGTTCCTTTCTGCTACAGTTTAATTTCTTTTCGAAGTGCAGTAGGTATTCGTGTAAAAATATTTTTTGTGATTACCATTGTTACGATCTGATCAAACATTCTACGTGGTCCTATTGTGCATAATACGATATTAATAACTGATCCAAGTCACTGTAGGAAGAAGTTAGGAACAACAAGAAGATAGTTAATTTACAACATAATCGACGGCAGAATGTTGCCTTATATACAAGGTGCTTCAGGAAAATTAGTAAGTATTTTAGGCGGGTCGCAAGGTCTTGCTCGGAGGTCACCGTCACAGCAGTAAGTACTTGCACCATATGATAACCAGCCAGGAGCATGATTGAATACTAGGGTTCCGAATTGCAAAAAGATATGCCTAAAAGAGTGAATCGTATTATACATTAAAATTACGTGATTCCTTGTTGATCATCAGTTCTCAGTTGAATAGAACAAAGATTGTTTTATAATCAATACACCGTGGCCTGCCAAATATTTACAGGTACCAGGCGATAGCTAAATTTGCCAGCTACAGTAATTAATTTTGAGAAATATGTTGTTTACAAATTGAATATACAGTGCTACCTCACTCAACGATCACAATTCACTTTTGAGATTAACCTGCAATGCGAAACCTTAGTTATGCAACATATATTTTTGTCGGATTTTGTCTGAATTTGTTTCATTCAGAAAGATGGATTAAAAATTTATCATATCATTCACAATACTGTATTATTAAGTTTTGTTTTCTTTCAGGAAAGTTGTATCAACAGAAGAAGGTTAAATTTGTTGCCTTTGAAAATACGCACATAGCTTTGTTATGGTTCACGGAGGGGTTGGGGTCGCCAAAATATGTTTCTAGTTCGAAGGGGTTCGCGCATTCAAAAAGTTTGGGAAGCACTGGTATACACGAATTGTAATAAGAAACGTCACGTGAAATGTAACCTTCGGAGGTTCGAGTCCTCCGTCGGGCATTAGTGTGTCTTTTGTCCTTAGGTTAGCTGAAGTAGTTTGTACACCTAGGGATGGAACCTCAGTAGTTAAGTCCCATAGGTTGACAAACATTTGAACGTAGAAGGTAGTCAAACCGGTTCCACTCCATACTGGTGGCTGGTACAGCAACTGGTTATGAATATATCTCAAAAGTCAGTCTCAGTTGCAAAATTTTCTTAATTTCAATGACGCATTTCGCCCTGTTGAGGCATCATCAGAGTATTTACACGGTTTATTTTACGATGATGTCAAATAGCTCACCATATATATACATAATCTGTTGATGCTTCAAAAGGGGGAAACGCATCAGTGAAATTGAAAAAATAAATAAATAAACGGAGTCTGACTTTTGAGATTGGAGTTTCTGCACATATCGGTGTTCAACATAAAAGAGTAAGCGAACATTATGTGTGTACGTGTTATATCCGTATTATTTACAGTTCATTGAACGTCTTCTAGCAGGAGATGAAGATAGACAATTGGAATTTTGCTGTCGGATACTTTTACTCTTCACTGATGTAGCCATTTTCAAACTTATCGCGCCGTAAGGCCCGTATCGTCTAAGGCATCATATTACGGATTGCGCTGTCGCTCCCGTCGGAGGCACGAGTTATCCCTTGGGCATTGGTGTGTGTGTGTTGTTCTTAGCATAAATTAGTTTAAGTAGTTTTTGAGTCTAGGGCCGATCACCTCAGTCACTTAGGATTACAAACATTTCAACATTTGTAATCGCGACGGCATCAAAATAACACTTGTACTTCTCATCACTGGTTGGAAGGAAACTCAGACGCCAATATGAGGACACGTTTTTAGGAACGCTTCTCTGTAACTGTGCGAGGTGGTTTGACAGGTCTTTTGTGTTACTGCATCGTCTGATATGAGCCCGTTATCTACATTTTCTTCAAAATGAGTTTCCAGAGTTATTGGAATAAATTCATTTTTCTACAAGAACGTGTATGTTTTTCGAGCATGATGGAGCTACTGCACGTTCTAGTCATCAGTTGACGCACCACCTACACCTAACACTCCCGTAAGATATAAGAACGTTTCTTGGCCACCAAGGTTTGTGGACCTTTGGATTTTTGCTTTAACGATGATTGAAAAGTGAGTCTACAAAGAAAACGTAAACGCAAGAACGGATTTGATGGTTCAGATTATGAACGTGCATCCCTCACGAAGGATATGCAAAGACGACATCAGATGAATGACACCTTGTGACTTCACGGAAGTAATGTCCGTAGAGTCACGCAAGTAGTATAAGTAATGGTATTGTTCGGAAAGATAAAGAACCGACCGCCAGTGGACGCGGCAAGGGTTGGGTCAGCTGCTACACAGCCCACGTAGTATCGGGTTAAAGCAAGCATCCAGTCGAGGTTTGTCCAAATCGGCAGAAATCCGGGAAAGACCCATGCTTTGTACTTGAAACTAATGAGGACTGTTAGCCGAGCGTTTCTTAAGGGGGTGTCTGGATGACATCTGTGACTTCCACACTTCAGTAAGTAAGAATAAAATAACATTTAAGATATCTAAAATGTCAGAATAATTACCCATATCTCATGATTTTAAAATAATTTCGATGCCTCAAAAATTACAAATGTATATGACTAATAAATTAAAATATAGAAAAATCAAGGTGAAAATAACCAACTGTTGTATGCGTCATGCAATTTTAACAAACTAGTTTAGATGATAGTTTATTGTCTCTAGTTATCATCTTGAAAGCTTCACACTTGTATGTATTTATTTAATTATTGATTTAACTGGTATACATTTATAATGGAATTATAAACAGACCATCATATTCTCCACAGAAACGCTGAAAATATAAGAACGATCATTTACCTCTCGTGTATTCGTGTGCACGGAAAAAGAAACTCCATGTGTTGTCTTAGAAGAACAAGGACCCTTGTGGATGACGGGACTGATTCGATCGGGCAGAGTGTTAAGATTTGCGCAGCTAACGATCGCTTCTCGGAACTCTAAATTGTTCGAGAACAAATGTACTCCAGTGCATCTGATATGTGTTTATGTTTTTACACGAAAACTTACGAGTGTAGAAATAGTGTCCGGGAAACTTTAACTATTGTGAACTATTGACAATTTCATGTTGACTGCTCGCGAAATATACCGAAATTCTGTTTTTGTTAAAGTAATGATTACTTACTTGGGGGAAAGTGCAACAAATTTGTTAACGCATACAATGCAATTGTTTTACCATTTTATGGTATTTATGATTAGAAATTCATCTGACCACTTGCAATAAGGAACCAATTTGACTGAATAAATGTTATTCGACTGAATCTCTGACTATGCAAACATAATTTGCAAACGCTGGAATAAAACTCTTTTTATTAATAAACTAGTTATGCCGCGGCGGAGTGGCCAAGCGCGTTGAGACACTATGCTCCGAAGCGCGAGGACGTTCCCCGTCGGGGGTTCGAATCCCCTCTCGGGTATGGATACTTGTGTCGTCTTTAGCGTAAGGTAGTTCATAGGTAGTTTGTAAGTTTAGGGACTGGTGACCCCGCTGTTAAGTCCCTTAAGCTTGACAAACATTTGAACATTTGATTTGAAACCAGTTATTTTATGTTATATTTCTTATTTGTTTCTTAAACTACAGCTTATGCATAGAGTGTTTTCAACTACAGTATCATAGGGAAAAGATAAATGCAGATAAGGTAGTTACTGGGGCATGAAAGGAGACATGTACGGTTCGACCCTAGGATAACATCAAGCCATGCTTCTAAATCAGAATCGTACATAGCCCAATACGCAGTTTCTTACACCGTTTAGTCTGTTATTGTTGTTGTGGTTTTCAGTCCTGAGACTGGTTTGATGCAGCTCTCCACAATACCCTGTCCTGAGGAAGCCTCCATCTCCACATAAGAACGGCAACCTACATCTGTCTGAATCTGATTACCGTATCCATCTCTTGGTCTTCCCCTGCGGTTTTTACGCCACACACTTCCTTCCAATACTAAATTCACGATTCCTTGATGTCTAAGAATGTATCCTGCCAATCGATCCCTTCTTTTAGTCAAGATATGCCAGAAATTCCTTTCCTCCCCAATTCTGTTCAGTACCTCCTCATTAATTATGCGATCCACCCACCTAATCTTCAGCATTCTTCGGTAGCACCACATTTCGAAAGCCTCTATCCTCTTCTTGTCCGCACTGTTTATCGTCCATGTTTCACTCCCAAACAAGGCAACACTCCACACAAATGCCTTCAGAAAGGACTTCCTTAGGCTTAAATCAATATTCGAGGTTAACAAATTTCTCTTTTTCAAGAACGCTTTTCTACCCATTGCCATTCGGCATTTTATGTCCTCTGTACTGCGACCATCATTTATTATTTTACTGCCCAAGTAACAAAACTCGTTTAGTCACACTTGCTTTCATCTTAGCTGTGATAAATTGCGGTGAAAAGGATACAAAGCCGCAACCTAGTGTAATGAAGCGAAGTAAAAAGTGCATTGAAGATGTTGGTGGACTTTTTGAAAATCAACGTTGAACGTCCTCATTTACATTCGCTTGAAGTTTGCTTGGGTTAGATATTAAGAGCTTTATCTCTGTAACCAGTAAAAATGGGACACACATTATATGGCATATAAAACCTTCCCCCAGGGGGTCAAGGTTGTTACGTGACTACGTGCATGATGAGCACGGGGCCCCGAGGTAATGCAGTCTTTTTAACGTCTTTCCTTCCTGGACTGCACTTCCTTTCTCTTCCCCTGCATTCATATCCTTACTCCTTCCTTTCCCCATCAGACGACTGATCTAGGCATCTTGCACCCCTTATTTTCAACAATTAACAACCCATCCATCATATTACCACCTCCGAAAATATTTATTATTCCTCCTGAGCCACTATTTCCATGTCTTCTGTATATAACCGCAACAGCGCGCCGCAGTGGATACATCGGTTTTCGTTCGATAACTGGAGCTAAGCCCTATCGGACTTGGCTAGTACTTAGATGGGTCACCGTCCGGATCTGCCGAGCGCTGTTGACAAGTGGGCTGCACTCAGTTCTTGTGAGGCCAACTGAAGAGCTACTTGACTGAAGCACAGCGGACCCTGCCACAAACACTCACACGACAGACGGGAAGGCAGGGCACTGACCTCCTCCATGCCACATCTTTGACGCCTTCGGGTGGAGGATGATACGGCAGCCGGTCGCTACCAGGTGGACCTTTCCAGATCTGCTGGACCGGATTTTGTTTAGTTTTATCTCGCGGTGTAACTGTGGATCATAGTTCGTCAATACAGATAAAATTTTAGTTTATGAAACCTTCAATTTATAATTTCATGACTGAAGTGCAGGCTCAGCTACAGCTGATTTTTCAGCTTTCCCAAGTCGATAAAGACGTTTTTACTTTCTTTCTAATTATAGTTCCAACGTAGACGTTTACGGGTAGACGTACCTTTACATGGGCACTGACAGCATTTGATTTATTTGCTCTCTCCCTTGCTGCAGATAGCATAATTTCGGATGCTCCTGTCCAATGGCGTCTATGCAAGAAAAACTGCAGTGTATTTTGTGGTTTCATGAAACACGATTACCTAATACAGTTCAGTGCCAGCGGCTGAGATCATCTATGTGGAAAGATAATGATAGCAGAATTATTGACAAGACAACCATGCGAAAATCAACGCATCAGAGTATCGTGGATGACTGTCGCCAAGATTTTGATCAAACTGCTACGTATACTTGGGTACTAGACGGAACTACAACATGTTTAGCAATCATACCTTAGTTCCGGGAATGGTGATCATTTGCTATTTAAAACTTATCGACTGTACTGAATGTGTTAATATATTAACTGAACCTGTCTGTATTTATATACCACGCTTGTACTTGACTTAGTCAGAAACAAATATACTAATGACTCTGCTTACACATATATATGGAGGCCATTTTCAACATGTTTATCTTCAAAAATGCTTTCGTAACCCAAATACCAACTATTACAGGAAATTCTACAATATACAGTGAAAGTAGCGATATCCCTCTCCCAGAACAACTAAAGGCCAACACAGTGGTAATATTTCATGTTGCAGTGGAGAACCAAGACCAAATATGCCAGTACCTCTGCTTCAGCAGGCTTATGGGTGTTTATGTTTATTATCTAATTCAAGAATCCTAAAACAGCTGCTGTGAGATAACATGAATCTCATTATGGCATTCAACCAAGTCATTATGCATTTAAAAGACATTTACAATGCTCACGTAGCACCCTATATGTCGTTCAATGATTTTTATAAATATTTGTGCAGACTGCTGGAATCATTCACAGTATGGGTTTCTAGTTATAGATACAATACGGAAACTTAATGATGGTTGATACAGTCGAAGCTTTCAAGACTTTTTACATATGTAGCACAATCGTTGAACTTCATGGATCAGTGCAAGTTATGCTAGGGATAAATCTACACGCATGTCGGTCAGCCATCATGATGGGAACAGGCGTCACATCCGCTTGTACGCATCAGTTTTTCGTAGAGAAACGAGAGTATCTTGGATGACTGTCGCCAAGATTTTGAACAAACTGCTACGTATACTTGGATACTAGACGGAACTACAACATGTTTAGCAATCATACCTTAGTTCCGGGAATGGTGATCATGCTAGGAACATGCTGAAATGAATCTATGGTGAGAATGACTACTTTAATGAAATTCGTTTTCTCAATGAAGCGTGTTTTATCATCTCCTGCGTTGCAGGAAAGTCTCCGTGCTCGAATAATCCTCGGGACTGAGAGTTGGTGGAATCCTGACGTTGGAAGCTTAGAAATATTTAGCGAAGACTATGATTATGATGGATATCGCAAAGATAGATTGGGTACTCTCGGTGGTGGGAGCGGGTGGGGGGGGGGGGGGGTTCACTGCGGTCCATGAAAGTATTCCTTCTCCTGAGCTCGGAGTCGAGAATTACTGTGACGTTATCTGGACACGTGTAACAGATACAGGCGAAATCAAGTTAATAGTTCGGTGTTTTTACCGGCCACCCAGTACCACCGTCACAGTGCTAGAGTCATTCAAAGAAAGTTTACGATCAGTAGCGCGAAGTAACTCGGACCATGCTTTATTAGTTGGGACGACTTCAGCGTGCTGAGTGTAGAATGGGACGCCTATGCTTTCACTACAGGGGGTGCAGAAAAGCAGTCTTGTGAACTACTGTTGAGTACGTTCTCCGAACACCGCCTTGAGCAGCTAAATCGCCAGCATATACGCAAAGGAAATATTTTGGACATTATGGTTACAAACAGGCCAGACCTTGTCAACGATGTCACTGTGGAGAAAGGGGTTAGTGATCATGATGTTGTCATAGAGACAATGGCCACAAAAGTTAATAAATCAGTCAAGAAGCCTATGAGAGTGTTTGTGCTAGAAAGAGCAGATTAGCAGTTGTTAGCGTCCCATTTAAGAAATGAATGGATATCGTTTAGTTCCGGTACGGTGGACGTAGATGAATTATCGGCAAAATTTAAATGCATTGTAAATAAAGCGCTGGAGAAATATGTGCCGACAGAGTGGATCAAGGATTGGAAAGACCCATCGTGGGGTAATAGTAATATTCGAAAAATCCTGAGGAAGCAAAGGCAGTTGCACTCTCGGTTCAAAAAAGATCAAGCAAATCAAATCAAACAAAAGTTAGTAGAGATTCGGGCATCTATAAAAACAGCAATGCGCAAAGCATACAATAACTATCACCGTCATACCTTAGCAAAAGATCTTGCCGAGAACCCGAAAAAATTCTGGAGCTATGTTAAATCGGAAAGCGGATCAAAGGACTCTATCCAGTAACTCAATCATTCTAAGGTGATGATAGAAGACAGCAATATGTTGTCCGAAGTTTTAAATTTAGCATTTAAGAAATGATTCACGCAGGAGGACCTTGCATACATACCTTCATCATACCTTCATTTGATGTTTTTACAAACTCTCAAATGGAAGACATAATAGTAGCTGGTGTAGAGAAGCAGCTGAAGAGCTGAAAACAAACAAGACGCCACGTCCAGATGGGCTACCCATTTTTTTTCTTTTAATCACGCTTGGCATTTCTTTCTGCTGGGGTCTCCAAATTTCGGAAGCTATTTTTTTAGTCTGTCCCATGCCTCTCGTCCTACGAGGGACTTCCAATTCTTTTTCCAATAGCCTTAGTCCTCCACTGGGGCTACCAATCATGTTTTACTAAGAGTACTCGGTGTAATTGGCCCCTTACTTAGCTTGCATTTATCGCAAATCTTTGATCCAGCGCAGAGCGGAAAATGTTTTAAAACATTTTGAATTATTCTCCTTGGCCCCTGTTTGCAGGTTAATCCTCGATGATCTGACGTCCACTTTTAACGCAAACATAAGTTTCATTGTATTTTTTACCTGTAAAGGCCACCCCCATGAACCACAGACATTGCCGAGGTGGGGTGGCTTGCGTGCCTCAACGATGCAGATAGCCGTACCGTAGGTGCAACCACAGCGGAGGGGTATCTGTGGAGAGGCCAGACAAACGTGTGGTTCCTGAAGAGGGGCAGCAGCCTTTTCAGTAGTTACAGGGGTAACAGTCTGGATGATTGACTGAGCTGGCCTTGTAACATTAGCTAATGTGGCTTTGCCACACAGCTACTGCGCGCGGCTGAAAGCAAGGGGAAACTACAGCCGTTACTTTTCCCGAGGACATGCAGCTCTACTGTATGGAAATATGATGATGGCATCCTCTCGGGTAAAATATTCAGGAGGTAAAATAGTCCCCCATTCGGATCTCCGAGCGGGGACTACTCAGGAGGATGTTGTCATCAGGAAAGACAATACTGGCATTCTACGGATCGGAGCGTGGAATGTTAGATCCCTTAATCGGGTAGGAAAATTAGAAAATTTAAAAAGGGAAATGGATAGGTTGAAGTTAGATATAGTGGGGATTAGTGAAGTTCGGTGGCAGGATGAACAGGATTTCTGGTCAGGTGAGTACAGGATTATAAATACAAAATCAGTTGGGGGTATCACAGGAGTAGGACTGATAATGAATAAGAAAATAGGAATGCGGGTAAACTACTATCACCAGCACAGTGATCGCATTATCATTGTCAAGATAGATACGAAGCCAACACCGACAACAGTAGTACAGGTTTATATGCCAACTAGCTCTGCCGATGATGAGGAGATCGAAGAAATATATGAGGAGCTAAAGGAAATTATTCAGACAGTTAAGGGAGAGGAAAACTTAATTGTGATGGGAGACTGGAATTCGGTAGTAGGAAAAGGAAGAGAAGGAAAAATAGTAGGTGAATATGGACTGGGCAGGAGGAATGAAAGAGGAAGTCGCCTGGTAGAATTTTGCACGGAACATGATTTAATCGTAACAAACACGTGGTTTAAGAATCACAAAAGAAGGTTGTATACGTGGAAGAGACCAGGAGACACCGGAAGGTATCGGATAGATTTTATAATGGTAAAACATAGATTACGGAACCAGGTGATAAACTGTAAAACATTCCCAGGAGCAGATATAGACTCTGACCATAACTTGTTAGTCATGAACTGTAGGCTGAAACTGAAAAAACTGCAGAAAGGTAGGAAAATAAGAAGATGGGACTTAGATAAATTGAAGGAAAGTGAAGTTCTGGAGAATTTCAGAGGGAGCTTTAGGCAACAATTGACAAAAACAGGGGGAAATAAAACAGTAGAAGAGGAATGGGTAGCATTGAGAGATGAAATAGTGATGGCAGCAGAGGACAAAATAGGTAGAAAGGCAAGACCTACAAAAAATCCTTGGATATCACAGGAAATACTGAATTTAATTGATGAAAGAAGAAAATATAAAAATGCAGTAAATGAAACAGGCAAAATGGAGTACAGACGACTAAAAAATGAGATTGACAGGAAGTGCAAAATGGCTAAGCAGGAGTGGCTAGAAGCCAAATGCAAATCTGTAGAAGAATGTATAAGAAGGGGAAAAGTAGATACCGCCTACAGGAAAATAAAAGAGACATTTGGGGACAAGAAAAGTAACTCTATGAATATCAAGAACTCAGATGGGAAACCAGTTCTTAGCATAGAAGGGAAAGCTGAAAGGTGAAAAGAGTACATAGAGCAGCTCTACAAAGGAAATGAAATTAGAGACGATGCTGTGGGAAGGGAAGAGGATGTAGAACAAGATGAAATAGGAGATACTATACTGAGAGATGAATTTGACAGAGCCCTGAAAGACCTAGGTCGGAACAAGGGCCCAGGAGTAGATGACATACCCTCAGAGCTATTAAAGTCTCTGGGAGAGCCAGCCATGACAAGACTATTTGAACTGGTGTGTAGGATGTATGAGACAGGCGAAATACCTTCAGACTTTAAGAAAAATGTAATAATCCCCTTTCCAAAGAAATCAGGCGCAGACAGGTGTGAAAATTACAGAACCATTAGTTTGATAAGTCATGGTTGCAAAATTTTAACACGAATTATCTACAGGAGAATGGAAAAGCTGGTAGAAACTGACCTCGGGGAAGATCAGTTTGGGTTCAGGAGGAACGTAGGAACCCGGGAGGCAATACTAACTTTACGTCTTATCTTAGAAGGTAGATTAAGGAAAGGCAAACCTACATTTTTAGCTTTTGTAGATTTGGAGAAAGCATTTGACAATGTTGAATGGAATACACTCTTTCAAATTCTGAAGTCAGCAGGAGTAAAATATAGGGAAAGGAGAGTTATTTACAACTTGTACAAAAGCCAGACTGCAGTTATTAGACTAGAAGGGCATGAAAAGGAAGCATCAGTTGGGAAGGGAGTAAGACAGGGTTGTAGCCTTTCTCCGATGTTATTCAATTTGTACATCGAGCAGGCGGTGAAGGAAAGCAAGGAAAAATTTGGAATAGGGATTAAAGTTCAGGGGGAAGAAATAAAAACATTGCATTTTGCTGATGACATTGTAATTCTATCAGAGACAGCACAGGGCCTGGAAGAGCAGTTGAATGGAATGGACAGTGTGTTGAAAAGAGCGTATAAAATGAACATTAACAAGAGCAAAACAAAAATAATGGAATGCGGTCTTAGAAAGTCGGGCGATGCTGAAGGAATTAGATTAGGTAACGAAACAATGAAGGTGGTAGATGAGTTTTGTTACTTGGGTAGTAAAATAACATGCGATGGTCGCAGTACAGAGGATATAAAATGCAGAATGGCAATGGGAAGAAAAGCATTTTTGAAAAAGAGAAATTTGCTAACATCGAATATTAATTTAAGTGTACCGAAGTCTTTTCTGAAGGCGTTCGTGTGGAGTGTTGCCTTGTACGGGAGTGAAACATGGACGATAAGCAGTGCGGACAGGAAGAGAGTGGAGGCTTTTGAAATGTGGTGCTACAGAAGAATGCTGAAGATTAGGTGGGTAGATCACATAACTAATGAAGAGGTACTGAACAGAATTGGTGAGAAAAGGAATTTTTGGCATACCCTGACTAAAAGAAGGGATCGCTTGGTAGGACACATTCTTAGACATAGGGGAATCGTAAATTTAGCATTGGAGGGGAGTGTGTGGGGTAAAAATCGCAGAGGGAGACCAAGAGACGCGTATAGTAAGCAGATTCAAATTGATGTGGGTTGCCATTCTTATGGGGAGATGAAAAGGCTTGCTCAGGATAGAGTAAGGTGGAGAGCTGCATCAAACCAGTCTCTGGACTGAAGACCATAACAACAACAACCTGTAAAGGTTTCAGTTATTGGTTATTTGTTTTTTATCTTGTCAACTATAAAAAGTTCCACACATTTTCATTGATGACGGTATTATCTTAATTGTTAATGTCACATAAAACAGTACAACAGTCCCAATGTTCGCAAATGTAGCGCTACTACTATGATCGAGCACACTGGCATTCGCCACCAAATAGTCTGAATGATGCTGACGTTCCAAGCTCTACGTAAAGTTCGGGAAAATTACTTAAAATGGAGATCGCAGGTGGGTATCGCTTATTTTGATCAATTAGTATGACAATTGTACTTTAATCATAAAGGAAGTGGACTGTACTGATCATTTTCTCAGTAGTATAACTGCCTCAAAAATCAGTCATACAGTATCTACGTGGCAAATTTAAATGTTGAAGTAATATCATCAGAAACTCAATTTTTTGACGGTTTCAAAGACAGTTCAACGGCCGTATTTTTGGTTGGTGTTGATAACGAGAGTAACGAGTAACGATACGTTGGTAACGATTACTGTTTCTCTTAGTAACGGATACATACGAATACTGGTGTATTCGTTACTCTCACAGCTTTAGGCGCCACTGAGAACGTGTGCTGCTGTTACTGAGAGCGGTTTTAATGCTGCCGCGACCAGCTTTGATGCTGCCGCTATTGTTACTGCTATGCTGGCCATATGCGGTGACTGGCTGCTTAGCAGGTCAGCGGCGCCACCGAGTGGAATCTTATGAACAACAATAGTGTTATTTTAGTTCAATTTTGAAACATAGAGTCTCACGTTAATTAAACTGTAAAGACCTTTCTCTTTGGCTAGTAACATAATAGATGCTTGATTATTTTATGAGCTGATTATATACACTCCGTTTCCACCACGTTACTCCTCTTCCTCTTCCAACTACGTCATAGATTAATTAATTCAATGGACTTCATTTTTTTTAAATTAGCTCTCCCCCTCCCCCTCCCCGAACCAAATCCTGGCTGCGCCACTGCACAGGCAACTCCCGTGTATAAGAAAAGCAAGAGAACGGACCCACGAAATTACAGACCTACATCATTACAATCAGTTTCCTGTAGAATTCTTCAACATATGCTCAGTTCTAATAGTATATTTCCTTGAGACGGAAAAGCTTCTAACCACGCATCAGCACGGCATTAGCAAGCATCGATCGTGTGAAACCCAGCTTGACAATTTTCTTTTATGACATCTTGCGTGCTATGGATGGAGGGCAGCATATTTCTCGATATTCGAAATGCTTTTGACACGGTATCGAAGGTACGAGCTTATGGAATAGGTACCCAATTATGTGACCGACTCAAAGACTACTTAAAGCAATAGAATCTAGTACGTTGTCCTCCATGGCGAGTGTTGATCAGAGACTAAGTTAACGTCAGCGGTGCCCCAGGAAAGTGTGATAGGACCGCTAATATTATTTATATAAATGATCTGACGGACAGAATGAGTTGGAATCTGCTGCTGTTTGCTGATGGTGCTGTGGTGTACAACAGTGTGTCATTAATAACAGTAGTAGGATGCAGGATGACTTGGACCAAATTTCTAGGTGGCGTGGTGAATGTAGAAAAATGTAAGGTGATGCACATGAGTAGGAGAAACAATCCCGTAGTGTACGAATGCAGCGTTAGTAGTGTTATGCTTGACAAAGTGGCGTCAATTAAATACCTAGGCGTAACGGTGCACAGCGATATGATAGAACGAGCATATAGGACAGTCGTGGGGAAGGCATATGGTCGACTTCGGTTTAATGGGAGAATTTTGGGAAGGTGTGATTCGTCTGTAAAGGACACCGCATATAAAACATTTATACGTCCTCGACTTGAGTATTGCTTAAGTGTTTGGGATCCATACCAGATTTTTAAGGAGGACTAAAGGCAGTTCAGGGGCGGGCGGCGAGGTTTGTTACTGGTAGGTTCGATGAATGCGCGAGTGTTACCGTGCCAGGGAACTCAATTTGAAGTAGTTGGAGAGGAGGCGACGTTCTTTTCGAGAAGTACTGCTGAAGAAATTTAGAGGGCCGGAATTTGAGGCGGATGGCAGAACGATTCTACTGCTACCAACCTTCATTTCGCGTGAAGACCACAAGGATAAGATTAAAGGGATCAGGGCTCCTAAGGATGCATACAAGTATTCGTTTTTCCCTCGTTATATACGGGAATGGGACAGGAAAGCAAGTAACTAGTAGTGCTACTGACAAGGAAAGTACTTGGGCTCAAACAAACACATATACACCAAAATCGTATGAGAGATAATGTAAAGGTCCCTTATTGCACTAGTGATACTCCCGCATCTGCAAAACTCTGCAGTCGTCCGTTAGAGGCCTCTGCGTGTGCCATGCCGCATTGCACTTTGACCTGTCGGTTCGCCAGTAGGGACGGTGCAGTGTGCCTCCGAAATCGCGTTTTGTGACGTTATTTGTGTGGTGAAGCGGTAGATGGGGCGGCGATTGGCAATCAATCCTGCTAATGTATTGAGATTGGTTGAGACGAAGGTACGAAGAACTCTTCTTCGTGAAGATGGTATTAGTGTAGAAGATGAATCATTCGAATGCTTTCTCGTATCTGTTATGGTACAGAAAAATGAGCATAAGTTAGATTCTGTTGTAACACTAACACATAATGATGATAATAGGGATGATAATCACTAACTACTCATTGCAAGCGGTAGTGCTACGGTAAGTGCGGGAGGAGGCGATGGAAGCAGTGGCAGTGAAGACCAACAGTCTTCCGAGTAGAAGGTTAAAGTTGCAACTATCATCACGGCTTTTGATGACAATACACTAGAGAACATGTACGATGATTATTACATAAGTTATAGTTAAGATATCTGCATTACGTATGACGTCTACAATTACATCTACAGTGCTATCAAGAGCATGATTTACAAAGTTTTGCATAAAATCGACACCCACCAGCACACTGAGGTGTACGCAGAGATCCTGTAAGCAAACGTTCATACAGATATCTTTGTTCGAGCCCAAGTGCTTTCCTTGTGAGTACCCCGCCACGCACCTTTGGGTGTATTGCGCAGTATGTATGTAGCTCTAGAATGTATGGATCTGGCTTTCGGAAAATTCATATATCGTGTTACAGCAGATGAGAAACAGACCGAAAATAAATATGCATCGTCGCCTATCGTACAACGTAACTTTCAGACCGCTAGTTCACACTGAGCCTACCATTGCAATAGTATACCTGGATATGTTGGAACTTCTTCAGTTACAGGCATTTAAATCACAGACAAGATGGCGCTTTATCAGAGAGTGGGTTATTTATTCGCCATTTCTGCGATGAAACGTTTCCGAGCAGATAGATCGATTGAGACGGTGCAATATCACATTCGACAGATCGATAGAGACGGTGCAATATCACATTCGCTAGACGTTCATTTTTGTCGGTTTATATGAATGAGAAGGTGTTGAGTTCACCAGTTTCTGATGAGCAAACTCGTTCGGCACGATTACGAGTTGCTGCAGGGTCGATGACCCAAGAGAAGTTGGCAAAGATGTGGAGATAAATAGAATATCACCTAGACGTTCTACGGGCAAGCACAGAGATATTTTATGCTCCGCCTGTATTCAAAAGCTGTGGTAAGACGTTGCTGGGGTGGACATCTGCTACCTGTCTCATAAATTAAGGCTCATAAATTCAGGCTTAGTCGTAAAAAGAAATTATGCGCATCTTAACTACGTTTCAGAGCGACTTGGGCTCGCACTCAAAACTGCGGCGAATAAACTGCCCGGTGACGCAGCTGCTGGTTTCTCGGCGATTTTCAGAAATCGCTTAAGACGAATGTCGTGACGCTTCGTTTACAAGGGCATGGCCGATTTCTCTTTGCATCCTTCCTCCATATGAGCATCTGATATGTCACTAACGTGCCCGACGGGAAGTAAAACAAGTCAACGGATTTTAGCAAATACAGGAAATAGACCAGTTTGTAGTACATCAGTCTTTTTTTAAATATTTACTTTGAAAATGGCAATTGCTGTTAGATCCAGGTATTAAGTTGTCTCACAGTATCTATTGAAACTCACTTTTATTTGCAGACGATCAAAGAATGATTCACGAAAATGAGAAACAATTACAGAAGTCCACTTTTATATAACTTAAGTAAAGCTTGTATTTTTAAAATCTCAGCTGACGTAAGGAAAGTAATGCCTCTCGAGATAAACGATCCAGTTAGATCAAAGATCGTGGTTGAAAACAACTTTTCAGAACAAGTGCTGAATTTTAGTTATCTTAGATGTGCTGCAAGTTTTTACGAGGGTTATAGAACTTAAAAAGTGGCAACTATTTATTCACAACCGATGCAAAAGCGTTACATGTTTGCACCGCGCTGTATGCGCCCGCGCACTGTCGTGCAAAATGATGGGTGCGTTGTGCAGAAAGTGTTGCCACTTCTTTCGCAACGCTGGTCGCAAGTGATGCTCCAAACACGAACAGTAGTACTGTACATTGACGGCCTGCCGTGGATGTCTGCCACAGTTTGCTGACCTTCGCTGGAGGCTTTTACCCAACGTACCACTGTTCTGTACGGCAATAACGATTCCCCGCACGTCTCTTGAGGACCTTGATGACATTGTCTTGCTGTACGACATCTGGCACATGCAATCTTGATCCATCTCTGCTGTTCCTGTTTCGAAAACATAGTGCCACCGTTACGTCACACCGTTCGCTCACAAGTGACTGTATTTCACTCGATTGTGCACACGCCGGTGACGTGGGACGGGCAAGTCCATTTGCTCGGAGGTGAGGTAGGTATGTCAACAACGTGTGCTGTTGATACTGCTTCTGTTAAAAACCGGTCTGATCTGGAAAACCAATTCAAGTGTAAGAATAAGATATTTCAAGGTAGTAATCATTTTTATTTAGGTGTGCAAATTGCGGGTGACGAGCCCGAGAAGACATATTGTCCAATCAGAAACTAAATATGTAACCAACATTGTTCGTAATCGTGTATATATGACATTCTGTAAAAGGAAAGGGGATGTTACATTCTGAATAAAGGTATTTCTTTGCAGCACATGTCGGCTTTGGATTTGCCACTATTTAAGTTCCAGCCTACGTGTAATGACACGGACGGAAGCAAAAAATTAGCAAATTCAAGCAATATGTGGGATAATTCGAAGAACTTTGAAAATATAGTTAGGAACGTCAAGAAAATTAAATTTTATATGTAAAGGCTTTACTTACAATGCTTTGTGGCAGCGAAATCTCGGTGCCGATTAAAAACTTCTGAGCGAAATTTAGTCGTCATAATGAAAGATTTAAGGAGTGTTAAAGTATGTACTGGAATTGACAGGACACGAATTGAAGATATTATGTTGTTGTTATGGTCTTCAGTCCGGAGACTGGTTTGATGCAGCTCTCCACCCTACTCTATTCTGAGCAAGCCTTTTCATCTCCTCATAAGAACGGCGAAGATATTATAAAATAGTTAAATATAAAATGAGTTTATAAGAAAATAGTAAATAGCAGACAGAGCTGGACCGACCACTTACGATGAATCCAAAACAGCAGACACACATTATAATATATATTCATGAGATAAAATGTGTAAAAATTTCAAGTAAATTATACAAGAAATTTTCGAGATTTTAAGTAACAAGGTTTCCACCCGCCCACCCGCCTACACACACACAAACACGTATATAGTGTGCCTGGCCTAACTCCGTCACCTCAAAAATCTCTGGAACAACAAAAAATATTCAAAACAGTTTTCACCAGCATGAACGAGCGGCAGGGGCTTAGGAAACCACTCACCGAATGATCCGTATTCAAAGACTGGAAAGTTGCACAGGTCACTCCAATATTCAAGAAAGGCAATAGGAGTCATCCGCAAAATCACATGCCCATCTCATTGACATCGATTTGCACTAAGATTTTGGAACATATACTTTGTTCGAACATTATGAACAACATCGAAGAGAACGACCTATTAACCAATAGTCAACAAGGATTCAGAAAGTATCGCTCTTGCGAAAAAAAAAGCTTGCCCTTTTTTCACATGAAGTGATAAGTGCCATCGACAAGGGATCTCAAATCGATTCCATATTTCTGGATTTCCGGAATGCTTTTGACACGACTTCTAATGAAATTGCGTGCTTATGGAATATCGCCCCAATTGTGCGATTGGATTCGCGATTTCCTAACAGTAAGGACACTGTTCGTGGTAATTGACGGAATGTCATCGAGTAAAACAGAAGTGATATCTGGTGTTCCTCAGGGAAGCGTTATAAGTCCCCTACTCTGCCTTGTGTTTATAAACGATTTAGGAGACATCCTTAGACTGTTCGCGGATGATGTCGTTTATCGGTTAGTGAAGTCAACAGAGGATCAGAAGCAACTGCAAAACGATTTAGATAAAATTTCTACATGGTGCTAAAATTGACAATTAACACTAAATAATGAAAAGTGTGAAGTAATACACTTGACCACTAAAAGAAATTAGCTGAACTTCAGTTACACGATAAATCAGTCAAACCTTAAGGTCGTAAATTCTACCAAATACCTAGGAGTTACAATTACGAATATCTTAGACTGGAGACTACATTTAGAAAATATTGTGGGGAAGGCGAACCAAAGGTTACGTTTCATTTGCAGAACGCTTCAAAGATGCACCAGCTCCACCAAAGAGACTGCCTACATCACACTTGTGCGTCCTCTCCTGGAGTACTGTTGCCCATTGTGGGACCCTCACCAGGTGGGACTGACAGAAGACATTGAGAAGCTTCAGAGAAGGGCAGCTCGTTTTCTTTCACCACGTTACAGGGGGAAAGAGTCACGGAAATGTTTCACGAATTGGGATAGAAATCATTAAAAGAACGATTTTATTCGTTGCGGCGAGATCTACTTGCGAAATTTCAATAACCCAAAATATTTTGCTAGCACCCACCTACATAGGGAGACATGACCATCCCAATAAAATAACAGAAATCAGATCGAAAACGGAACAATTTAATTGTTCTCTCTTCCAGCGCGCTATTAGAGGATGGAACGGTAGAGAAAGGTTATGAAAGTGGTTAATGAACCCTCTGTCAGGCACTTACGTAGATGTGACACTGATTGTAGTAATATTGTGTTTTAAAATGAATGTAAGTCACAACAGTTCAATAAAATAGGAAGTGGTTCAGCTTGCTAATTAAAAATATTCGTTATGAAGTTGCATGGTCGACGGCCATAGGTTAATTTTTCATTTTTTCATCCACGTTCATTAATGGTCTGTCTGACATTGTGTGTGTGTTGATGAATGGGGATGCGAGAATGAGGAAGTTTTGATGAAGGTTTTTTGTTGCGTCAGTTAGGTGGAGACTGCCTTAGTTCGATTAATCTAAAACAGACCCCTCTGCAGTTATATTAAATGAGGTTGTTCGGTAGCTTGCAATTTTTTTCTTTTGTGGTCCTGAGTCATCTGGATAGAAACGTCGTATGGAATGTCACAGAACCAGATGTCCTTCCTCAAGTAAATAATGGCGAAGGACATTAATACATAAATAATTTCATGGATTATCCAATGCAGGTTATGTGTGCGGATAGGTTGGCACAACGAAGGAAGGAATCGGGTCTTATCATTGCAGTTAATTTTCTACATGATCACGTAACACCACAACTGTTGCCTGATCCAGCAGAAAATACACTACCCGTCATTAAAATTGCTACATAAAGAAGAAATGCAGATGATAAACGGGTATTCATTGAACAAATATACTAGAACTGACAATTTCGCGCAATTTGGGTGCATCGATCCTGAGAAATCAGTACCCAGAACAACCACCTCTGGTCGTAATAACGGCCTTGATATGCCTGGGCATTGAGTCAAACAGAGCTTGGATGGCATGTACAGGTACAGATGCCCATGCAGCTTCAACACGATACCATAGTTCATCAAGAGTAGTGACTGGCGTATTGTGATGAGCCACTTGCTCGACCACCATTGACCAGACGTTTTCAGTTGGTGAGAGATCTGGAGAATGTGCTGGCCAGGGTAGCAGTCGACCATTTTCCGTATCCAGAAAGGCCCATACAGGACCTGCAACATACGGTCGTGCATTATCCTACTGAAATGTAGGGTTTCATAGGGATCGAATGAAGGATAGAGCCACGGGTCGTAACACATCTGAAATGTAGCGGTCACTGTTCAAAGTGCCGTCGATGCGAACAAGAGGTGACCGAGATGTGTAACCAATGGCACCCCATACCATCACGCCGGGTGAATCGCCAGTATGGCGATGACGAATACACGCTTCCAATTTGCGTTCACCACGATGTCGCCAAACACGGATGGACCATCATGATGCTGTAATGTAACGCCGGTCAACAGCTGTTTGTGTATGAGAAATCGGTTGTAAACTTTTCTCATATGAGCACGTTGTAGGTGTCACCACCGGCGCCAATCTTGTCTGAATGCTCTGAAAAGGTAATGATTTGCATATCACAGCATCTTCTTTCTGTCGATTACATTGCGCGTCTGTAGCATCTCATCTTCGTGGTGTAGCAATTTTAATGGCCAGGAGTGTATATTGAACATTTAATCCTCCGACTTGTTGTTTATTAGGATTAGGAATCCCAGCTATCCCTAGTGATAAGAAATTGCCTAAGATTGAAGCCAAGTGTTTTTGTATCGATAATTGCCTAATTGAAAATAGTGAGGCATATTTAATTTCGTAATGATACGTAAGCCTGGGGAAACACATACAAATTAGCGATATGGCAGTACGTTCAGTCTCACCAGTTGTGGTACTAACATTACACATGAATTAATACCTTCTGTCGCCTCAGCTGCTTGACACAGTGTTGCTGTAAGGAGCTCGTCCACGTCGTCTTCGCCTTCTGTATCCAAAGTGTTGGAGCACAATCCTTCACACTGCTGGCACTGTTTCGTGCAGAACAGTCCTGCTCGCCTACACTCACATCGACCACGCATGGTTCATTTTCCCTGTTGATCTCTTAGACAACTGGTCTGACACTTTGCATCAATGAATATTTTGGCACATTTCAAAAAGGTATTTTTGATCTAAACGCAGTCGGTTAAGAACTTCTGCTCGGATTTAATGAATATTGCTTTTTATCATATGATAATTATTGCAAACTTGGCCATGTACTTGCTAATTCTCTTTCCATTTCACCTTTGAAAGTTTATACAGCTATGTTTTACCATCTTTTTCTTGAAAAACATGTCTAAGAGGAAGCTCATTTGTGTTCAAAAGGAAAATGAGCCATTGTAGTGGTCTGTTCAGACGCAGTTCAATTAACTTTCTAACTACAATTGCCCATCGTCCTGCGTTTACAGGAGTACCATCACACGATATAGCTTTCACTGTTTCGTTGCTACCAGAAACTCAGAAATGTAGTGAGCAGTCCCGATGTCTGGAGTTATGTGAACCATATAAACAAGTCCAGGGTCCCTGCATAGAGTAGGCCAAGGTATAGGAACTAGGAAGTGCAATGGGTAGAGAGCATCGCAAAATCCGGAAATTTTGTAAATATGTTGAGAGAGGTGTTATCACCCCCCCCCCCCCCCCCCCATATTCATTGCAAGTGCGAGCATCGGTCAAGAGATGGCACAATAATGCAGACTTGTACGAGGGTCGCTCCAAAAGAAATGCACACTATTTTTAAAAAAAAATACAGTTTTTATTCTACATGTTTGAAAGTTTACTATGTTTAGGTACATCCTTTAGGCCGTTATTATACTATCAAATTTTCTTTGACAAAGAATCTTTGTCCAATATTCTTTGACAAAGAATCTTGGACGTGGTAAAAATAGGGACATTACACTATCCAATTTTCTTTGACAAAGAATCTGTCAAAGTGCATCGACAATGGCGGATGTCTATTTGTTATTAACCTCACTTTTGGTTACATATATATTATAAATATCTATTTATACACTATGATTGTATGTAGGCCTACAGTAATTGCAACGGCTAGACATTTGGAAGCAAACAAGTACTGTAGCAAACAAAACATTTAAAATATTTATATTTTGTTGAAATATATTTCGGGTAAATAGTATGTCTCTAAAAAACTATATGTATGGAATTAAACAGCTCCAATATATACTTTTGCTTTCTCCATTGCACAAGTGATGCGGAGACCATTAATTTTCTTTTTTACGTCGTCTACCGTGCAATCAGTCCTCACTTGATCGCTAACGAACCCCGCAATTGTCTGCTAGCTTTCTGCTCGATGCAGCTGGTTTTTACAATCATTCTCATACACTGCAGAAATTTTGTTTTTGCAGCGACACACCATACGAATTTCTTGTTCATATTTCCAAACAGTATGTCAAGAACTGCTACTACAATGCTAGCGCTTCAAGCGTTCCCATTTCTCACCGCAGTTAACATAAGACGAACGCCTTCTTTGATCAAATCTACTGTGAGCTGCTAGATTTGATCAAAGAATTTTTGACGAAAGGCAACTTTGACAAAAGTTCCATATTACACTGTCCAATTTTCTTTGACAAAGATTCTTTATCAAAGAAAATTTGATAGTGTAATATCGGCCTTAGGAACAAAGACAAAATATTCATTTCTCCACATAATCCCCATCCCTATCAACTGCCTTACACCATCTTGGAACCAGCGCTTGTATACCCGCTGCGAGGACAATTCTCAATATTGCCGTGCCCGCTTTCATCACGTAACCTGCTTGGCGTACCCACCGATTAATTGTACTGCGAAAGACAGCAGCATCTCCATACACCTTTTTCAACCTCTTGTGGATGTTTCCCACTGTCTTGTTTTCGCAGCACAGGAATTCAATGACAGCACGTTGCTTCTGACGAACGTCAAGTGTAACAGCCATCTTGAAGACATGCTGTGACGGCGCCACTCACGGGAACAGGTTGAACTAAGTTTGAAAACAAGCGGGAAGGATGTGAGTAGCCTAATATCAAACCTGCACATCTGACCTAATGGTCGAAATTTAGTTAGCAGTCGATCCTAATAGACGCTTTTCCGCTCCTTTCATTGGTGAAATCCGTTTTGTCCAAAAATTGACATAAATGTGATAAATCACACGTTAAATTTGACTGTTCACATCAAAAGCGGACACCTACATAAGATCTTGATATCAAATTCGGACACTTGTTGAATGAAGCAGTGTACACCAATTGGAACACTGCATATGGTCACATAACCTCGAAAATCAGACATGGCGACAATATGTGCCAGGAACTAAGATCTATCATCCCGTACTTAGGGTTTTCAGTAACTTTTTATAGTATTATTACTAACAATCATCTTAAAGCGAGTAAAATGGAACATAATATATCACCAGCGTCCGAAGGAAAAGCTAGGGAGAGGTTGAACAACCCGAAAAGTGGAAAATAAACACTGAAAAGAAACAAAGGCAAGATTAGCTTGTAAACTACACTGTTCTATTGTAAGGTGTGTTGCACGAAATTATCACTTGTTGGAAAGAAGTTCGATGTCAGAAATGACGTAAGGATGTTCACGGAAAAATCTGGCGACAGTTTCAGTAGACCTTGCGCTAATAATGTTAGAGATTCAGTGCCGTAACATTTCATTTTGCATATATAATTAAAAATATTATTATGATTATTGTAGTTTTCATTTTTCCAATATGTAATAGAGTTCAGAAATAATATTTGCCACTTTATGTCGATATTACTATAATTTCCCAGATTATACAACTGTAAAAGAATTTCGTCAGCAGTAAGCGACTCTCTGTGTATCACAAACGGAGATCTGAAAGCGTGTTCTCATCAAAAGCGGACACCTACACGTTTTGGTTTCAAAGACGGACATCTGTATTTTCAAACACAATTTGAAGGTGCTTGAGTAATCAAATTGATATTAGCCACTTCGAGGTATAAATCCTCGAGTATTAAAGTTGATAATGCTCAAATCAGCTTATAAATGTATAAGCTCTACGTTTGGCAATAAAAAATGACGTTTATCTCAGTTTCTGGCAAACGACAGATGTCTGTCTTTCATAATAGGCTACTCATGTATCTACACACTTTAAAACTTTCAAACATGCAGAATAAAAACTGTATTTAAAAAAGAATTAGTGTGTATTCCTTTTGGAGTGACCCTTGTAGATATGTCTCCACTACAATGCACGCTATTGCCAATGACTTCCAAATCTCTTGTATAGCGTATAGCCACTGAAAACAAATTCGTCAACTACAGTGAACAAATATAGGGCAATGGTGAATCAAAATGCGATATACCCCTTTATGCTAATGAAAGTGAACACTAATTCGGAGTCAAATAAAACACGGAGAATGAGTCCATTATGCGAAAACGTGCCTGGGTCCCTACTGCGATGAGTTGTGTCCGAAGAACGTTTATTTCCTATCTCGAGAGAACGTCACTCTTCTGTCGTCCTCCCATATGAGTGTATTTAGTACGGTTGTATCATATTTAGTATTTTTTCCTTTATTCCATTTACTAGAAACGCAGTAGAGACAAGTTCCGTTTTAGGATTGTATTGTAAATTTATTCTATACGCCACACTGTTGGTCATGTGAAGTGGCGGAAAGGAAAACTAAGATTTAAAAAAATTAAAAAAAAACATTAAAATACTAAAAAATCCCATTGTGTTCGCTATTTCCAAAAAGAGCAAACAAAAAAGGAAAAAGAGAATTTAAAAAAGCAACAAAAAAAAAAAAAAAAAAAAGAAAAATGTGACGCCATAAGGCCTGCCGTGAGGCCAGTATGGCTTCGACGAATGCACTGAAAGAGACAGTACTTGCCAGGTCTGTATCATACATGCAGAAGAACATCAGTTGGGTTGAGGCAGAACTTGCTTTCATTGCTGAATACCATGGCACATCATTCCATCTCTGACGGCTCATGTCGAATTGTGCACATCAACACTGTGGTGTGAGTTAATTGCGGGCTAGAGGTTTGCGTGCCCATAGTCCCAATGGTAGTAACCGGTTGGCAACAGTTCGTGTTGACACTTCTGGGCTAACAAACCTTCTTATCTATGGTGTGGAAGCTATATGATCTGTCATTACTGCACTTGCCATACGACAATATTGGCAGACGTCAATGCGGAGTGGACGTCCAGACCTATATCTCCCTTAAACCTGTCACAGCGAAGTGTGGGCCCCCTCTCTTACACCCACTGGCCCTAGCTGAGGGACGGCTTGTGGAGAGTCGGCAGGTGACTGAGCTACGCCGGGGTATTTCCGGCGCGCCAAGGCTGGGGCTCCTGACCACCGCAACGCTGACTCACGCCATTGTTCGGCGCCATCACACGAACATCTTTTCGACTAGTCCGGCCACGCAGCACCTGAGCGGCATCCAATGAGTCGCGACACACGCACAGACCTACCGCCCTGGGTTCTCCACGGCACCCGTTTCTCAGAAAGCGATCACAAAAAGACAGCGAGTGTGGTGCGGTAGCTCGGTTCGTCATGCGTGATTGTAGCATGTCTCACGTCTGGGTGTGACCTTTCTCCTGCAGGTGTTTTTCAGACACACATCGTGAATGTTGCCTCTGGCACACGCAGCCTAACTACAGTAGTGGCCATTAAAATTGCTACACCAAGAAGAAATGCAGATGATAAACGGGTATTAACGGGACAAATATATTGTAGTAGCACTGACATGTGATTACATTTTCACGCAATTAGGGTGCAAGAGATCATGAGAAATCAGTACCCAGAACAACCACCTCTGGCCGTAATATCGGTCTTGGTATGCCTGCACATTGACTCAAACAGATCTTGGATGGCGTGTACAGGTATAGATATCCATGCAGCTTCAACACAATACCACAATTCATCAAGAGTAGTAACTGGCGTATTGTGACGAGCCAGTTTCTAGGCCACCACTGACGAGACGATTTCAGTTGGGTGAGAGATCTGGAGAATGTGCTGGCCAGGGCAGCGGTCGAACATCTCCCGTATCCAGAAAGGCCTGTACAGGACCTGAAACTTATGGTCGTGCATTATCCTGCTGAAATGTAGGGTTTCACAGGGATCGAATGAAGGGTAGAGCCACAGGTCGTAACACATGTGAAACGCAGCGTCAATGGTAACTGCAGCCATGGTCTCCAAGCTGATCGTCCATGTTGCTGCAAACGTCGTCGAACTGTTGGTACAGATGGTTGTTGTCTTGCAAACGTTCCCATCTGCTGATTCAGGGATCGAGATGTGGTTGCACGATCTGTTACAGTCATGCGGATAAATGCCTGTCATCTTGACTGCTAGTGATACAAGGCTGTTGGGATACAGCACAGTGTTCCATATTGCCTTCCTGCACCCACTGATTCCATATTCTGCTAACACTCATTGGATCGTGACCAACGCAAGCACCAATGTCGCAATATGATAAACAGCAATCGCGATAGGCTACAATCCGACCTTTATTAAAGTTGTAAACGTGATGGTATGCATTCTCCTCCTTACACGAGGCATCACAGCAACGCTTCACCAGACAAAGTAGATCAACTGGTGTTTGTGTATGAGAAATCGGTTGGAAATTTCCTCATGTCAGCACGTTGTAGGTGTCGCCACCGGCGCCAACCTTATGTGAATGCTCTGAAAAGCTAATCATTTGCATCTCACAGCAACTTCTTCCTGTCGGTTAAATTTCGCATCTGTATCACGTCATCTTCGTGGTGAAGCAATTTTTATGGCCAGGAGTGTAATAAGACACAACAATAATTCTGTTGTCTTTGGAATGCTGTTGGTTCAAAAGCTGATGGGCCGCGACTAGCAAGGATATTGACAAGGTCTCCAACTAAAAGAAGTGATTAGTTCTCAAATGATTTATTGACTGAAGAAATCAATACTTAACTTTGGTGTACTTATGTTGGTACAAACGTCTTGTACTATTACATAGTTGTCTTGTGCAATAGAAAACTTGTTCCAGCTTGTGCCTAGACAGAAGTCTGGCTCTTGTATGGTGAACTTCTGGAACTGCAGTATTTCTAGGGCTGCCTCGTACTGACTGGAACTTCTGTACTCTCTGTACTGACCGTCGTGGCTGTGGTACGCCGGCATATCTAGACGAGCCCCCTTGTTTCTATTGGACGGCGCACTAAGAGGGCAAAGAGGTAACGAGACTACAGGAGCCCCCGGCGGCCAAAGTTCTCTGGAGCGACTTATCACCTCTTCTTGAATTGACGTGGCGACTTGTGCAGACCACCGACATTGTGGTGAATAGCTACACCACAATGCATTCATGTATGTCAAACAGCAACACCTCTCCCTCAACAGTGCTGTGTCATAAGACCATTCCAAACCCAATAGTGCTTCTCTCCAACTAACAGGATGGTCGTTTTGTAGAATGCCTCAGAAGTAGGACATTCTGCATCAGCTGTCCAGAGATGCTGGTCGCAATGGTGACGTCAACATTCTCACACCCCTAAATGAGGTTCTGGATGCCTACTCAGTATTGATGTCCGCCCAGATTGTCATGTGGCATGTGAAGCAGTGGAGGGTCATACAGTTACCACAGCACAGATAAGAAGGTTTGTGAGTACAGAAGTGTCAAATGAGCTGTTGCCAACCAGTTACTACCAGTGGGACTAAGGGCACTCACACCTAGCCCATTATTCATTCACACCACAGAGATCGAATGACGCCTGTGGTCTTCAGCAATGAAAGCACGTTCTTCTTCGAAGCAATTGATGTTCGTTTGCGTGTACACATAGAACTGGCGAGCGCTGCCTCGTTCCGTGCATTCATCCAAGCCACAATGGACCCACGACAAGCCGTATGGTCTTAGCTAAGCCACAACTGTCATTCACCTTTGGTGTTTGTGGGTGGAATACTGACTAGTATTCGATACGTGCATGATGATGTAAGGTCCGTGCTTTTGCCATTCTTGCAACAAGAAGATTACGCATTGTTCTAACATGATAATGCGAGGATTGATCTTAAATAGTGCGCAACACTGCTGTGGAGACACTATGTAATGTAATCTACTATTGTCGCTGATAGCACACATTCTTGATAGACATACCTTATCTCCGAGCAAATGGACTCGCTCGTCCCACGTCACTGGCGTTCGCACAATCGTGGGAAACACAGTCACTTGTGACCGAACAGTCTAACATAACATTATGTCTTCAAAACAGGAACAACGGAGTTCTAACAAAATTGAGTGTGCCAGAGGTCGTACAGCTGGACAATGTCATCATGGACTTCAAGAGGCGTGTGGGGAGCCTCCATTTCAGTGGAAAATTGGATAAAAGCCTTCAACGAAAGTCAGCAAACTGTGTCAGACAAGCATCAGGTAGTGTCTCTGAAGAAGAAGTGCATACTGTTGCCGCGTTAGTGGACAGTGATCTACGCCAGACGATTCGTGAGCTCGCCCACGAAACCGGATTAGCGCATACGACTATGCTCCCCATTCTGAAGGAACTCCTGGGAATGCGAAAAATTGCATTAAAATCGGTTCCGCGCGGATTGACGGAACTACAGAAATGGATGCGTTACGACGCTACTCAGACGCACTTGGAGCGCTATGAGCGCGAAGAAGAGGCTTTCTTATGCCGTATCGTAACACTGGATGAGACATGGGCCACATCGTACACTCCAAAACCGAAACGCCAATCCAATGATTGGTGTCATTGGGAGTCGCCACGAAAGTCGAAAGTGCGTCAGAGCCCCATTATGATAAAAGTTATGGTGATTCTTATGTACGACTGTGATGGTGTT
This sequence comes from Locusta migratoria, assembly GCA_026315105.1. Lineage (NCBI taxonomy): Eukaryota > Metazoa > Arthropoda > Insecta > Orthoptera > Acrididae > Locusta > Locusta migratoria. The sequence continues at coordinate 570,412,648 of CM048746.1, forward strand.
ATCCTGACGCATTGCCTTCCTCCACGACAGACCGTCAATGCACAGTATTACTTTTCATTTTTGGAGTATCACTTGCGATCAGCTTTGCGAAAAAAGCGGCAAAACGTTACGAGAAACCCGCCCATCATTTTGCACGACAATACGCGGGAGCATACAGCGCAAGCTGGGTCTGCTCATTTCGGTCGATAGGACTGGTAAGTACTGTACCATCCTCCATGCTCCCTGGACTTAGGTCCTTATGACATTGATGTGATTCTGAAGATGAAAGAACCACTTCGGGGCATTCGCTTCAGAACTGTTCCAGAGATTAGACAGGCAGTAGACCGCTCCATTCGCACCATCAACAGAACAGGCTCTACTAACGGTATACTACGCCATCCACATCGTTAGCAACGGGTCCTACACAACGCTGGTGACTATTTTGAAGGACAGTAACAGGTGCAAATATGACGCTTTTGTATCTGTTGTGAATAAATAGTGCCTGTATCTAAGTTCTAATCCTTGTACTAGATAACTCAACGTGCTCTAGAAGACGGGCAGCAACTTTCCTGGCCAATACGATCGCTTGACTTGTCTCCAATCGGGCGCTTGTGGCATATGATTGGACGACAAGTGAGATGTGCAACTCGTCAACCAACAAATTTGGCGTGAACTGACCGAGAAGGCGTCGAATATTGTATCGCAAGATAGTATTCGCCAAGGGTAGGACCAAATGCCATAATCAGTGCAAGCACTGCCGCCCGTGGATGCTACAGCACGTACTGAAATGAGTGTTTCAGCATGGATCGACACGAGGTGCCTCAGTATTCCTTGAAGTATATTTCTGTAAATGGACTCCATATGCACTGTCTGAAGAATAAGTCTTGAGTGATCTGATTTTCATTTCCGGCTGTGTACTTACCCACCACACGTACTGCGTTGCTCGAGGTTACTGCATAGAACGTACAGAATGCCATTCGGTTTCTTTATCTATAGGGTACATAGGTTTCAGAGCAGTTGAGAATGAAGTGAAACTGGGTTTAGCCTATCTCATAGGCTCGAAAGTATCCGAATGACCTGAGTTGCGTTCCGCCTGAATCAAAGAGCTTACATTACGTAACTTCCTTGTTGATCCTCTAAACTCATATTTGTACTTTCGTTTGACTATCCAAAATGGTTATCACGAGTAACAACTATTGCAGATGGCTCTCTAACTGAATATCCTGATATTACAAACATATAGGAACACCTCACAGATGAGGCACAATTTAACGCTTTTAATAATTTATTACAAGAAGTGACTTTTAAGAATTTTTTTTGCGCTCATATGTAACTGAGACAAATAACATCCGCAACTTTATCGCAAAAGTCAATCAGCAGGCTACTTCTTACAAATGTTCAGATGTTTATTAAGTTATGGGATCTAAATTCAGTGGTCATCGGTCCCTAAACTTACAAACTACTTTAACTTACCATAAGAAGAACACAAACACCATGCCCGAGGGAGGACTCGAACGTTCGACGTCGAACGGCCGCGCGCACCGATACTCCTTACACAACGAATTTTTTAATGAATATTCCATTTTATACTAATATCTAAACTCCCAAAATTCTATGATTATTCAAAACATTCTTTGCCTCCAATAGGTTTACTAATTCATCGCATCGTTCGCCAGACAAGCAGCGTTAAAGATTCCAGTCAGAAAACTACGATATACAGATTTAAGTGGAAACTTTAGCAAAATAGCGTATCACTATTAATTCTTCAGGGGAAAGTTTTGTGGATAGGCCTTGGCCTAGTGCTCATTTGTATATGTATTAGAAGAATGACAATACTGTTGCTATCACAGTACAGCGTCAAAATTTTCACTGGAGCCCATACTAATTGAGCACATCAGTGCGTTTTGCACATTACGTCTGGTCTATACTGCGCTTTATATGGCATACAAAAGCGCCATTTATGCATGACCAGTTTCTGTGAAAACCATGATGTTTGGGTACCAAAAATACGAATTGTGGGAATGGTCACTTCGAAAGTTGTCTATATCTATACTAATAATAAATTTGTAAATGTAGGCCTGTCGCTGTTCCCTTCAATCTTCAAAACTACTGGACTAAACTTCACGTGGTTTTCACAGGAAACATGATAAACGTTTGGGTCAATATATAGGAATAATTTTATCAAAATCGAATCACAGAAAAAGAAGAGCTCGTAATTTTAAATGTTTTCAGTAACCATCGTGTCTTTTTGTTCAACTATTAAAAACCTCTCATTTCCAAAACTACTTCACAAATTTGCACGGGGGTTTTCACAGGTAACTTGAGTGTAACTCTGGAGGACATATAGACTTCGTTTTATAAAAATCGGATAAAAAAAATCGTAATTTGAAATTTTATATCTGCGACCGTCATGTCTGTCTGTCTCTTTGAACACGTTTATCTCCAAAACTACTTGACGAATTTTATGGGGTTTTCACACGTAACCTGAGCATATCGTGCGTTTACATAAAGGCTTCAATATTTAAAATCGGATCAGAACAAATAAAGATATAATTTAATTATTTGTATAGATTGGGACCTCTCTAGTTACATTTCTGGCGGTACAGACAAGCAGTCTTGCGAGCTACTTTCGGACACATTCTCCGAAAACTGTCTTGAGTAGTTAAACCGGCAACCCACGTGCAATGGAAATATTTTAGACCTTATAGCTACGAACAGGCCTTACCTTATTAACGATGTCTGTGTAGAGACAGGAATTAGTGATCATGATATCGTCATAGCGTCGATGGTGACCAAAGTTCATAAACCAGTTAAGAAGGCTAGGAGCGTGTTTTTTTTGGGAAGAGCCGATAAGCAAATGTTAGGATCGCACTCAGAAAATGAATGGGCATTGTTTAATTCCGGGACTATGGATGTAGAGGAATGGTGGACTAAATTTAAGTGCATTCTAAATAAAGGGTTAGAGAAATATGTGCCAGTAAACACGATTAAGGATGGAAAAGATCCACCGTGGTGTAATAATAATGTTAGAAAGCTGCTGAGAAAGCAAAGACTGTTGCACTCTCGATTCAAAAAATAACACGCAAATGATGACAGGCAAAAGTTAGTAGAGATTCGAGCGTCTATAAAAAGATCGATGCGCGAAGCATACAATAATTACCACAGACATACCTTACCAAAACGTCTTTCTGAGAACCCGAAAAAATTCTGGTCCTGTGTAAAATCGATAAGCGGGTTGTAGTGTTACATGCGCCTCCACATACAAAACAATATTTATTTGCCAATATTTAAATTAATTATGCTTATATTTGTATATTTTTTGCCTTGTAATTTCGTGTCATTTTCATGTGTCACTAAAGTCTTACAGAAGCAATATTCTTTGAAAAACTTAAGTCAGAGACTAACTCTGAACAAATAGCTATTAGAATAAATCTATGTAGTAACTGTTGTTTCTTTTAAAAGAAAGGAGTAGTGACGCCATTTTTTCTTCTGTATTATGCTCTCGTCTAGTAAACTTCTCTTCCATATTACGTTTGTATACGCCCTGATGAATTGTGAAAATGTCTGTACGATATATCTCGATGAGAAAGTTGTAATTGAAATGATGTACTGAATTTATGACATGATCTCGACTGTATGAAGTTAATGAGATTTCACAAAGGTAACTGAACTTAGAATGTGTTGTATTTGTAGACTTGCTTCATTTATGTGAATAATAATTGTTTCGTGAGTTTACCGAGATTTGTAGTGAGATTGGAACCTTATTTTTTCCTTTCACATTTTTCATTTAACTGTGATGCAATTTATTTTTCAGGACAAAAGAATAATGAATTACACTGCTTTTACGAATCTAATTGTCGGAGATGTGTACAATAGGACCCATTTTTATCACGTTCTTTTATTAAATAGTTATTTTAACTGCGACTCTGAGATTACGAATGACGTACCATTTTCAATTACTAACAGATCAACTAGCCGGAAACTTAGTTACAAAATCAGCAATAGTGATAATGTCTCCAACAGTTAGGTTCACTTTACTTATCAGTTTCAGCCACGTTAGAAAAGGACTGTAACTATTTTTTTGGTGTGCAGCTCATTAATTTCTCTAAAAGTACACATCTCCAACAATTAGAATCGTAAATCAGTGTAATTCATTATTCTTTTGTCCTGAAAAATAAATTACATCACAGTTAAATGAAAAATGTGAAAGGAAAAAATAAGAAGAAAGAAATGGCGTCAGTACTCCTTTCTTTTAAAAGAAACAATAGTTAAATCTATGTATTATTCTAATTGCTCTTTGTTCAGAGTTAGTCTTTGACTTGAGTTTTTCAAAGAATATTGCATCTTTAACAATTCAGCGACACATTTAAAATTACACGAAATTACAAGAAAAAATACAAATATAAGCGTAATTCATTTAAATATAGGCAAATAAATATTGATTTGTATGTGGAGGCGCATGTAACACTACAGGGTCAAAGCCCACTATCCAGTCACTCGTTAATAATTACGGGGCAGTAATAGAAGAAAGCAAACGGAAAGCTGAAGTTCTAAATTTAACCTTTAAGAAATCTTTCACGCAGGAGGACTGCACAAATGTACCATCATTTGATCTACGTACTAATTCCGAAATGGAGGACATACTAATAGGTATTTCCGGTGTAGAGAAGCAGTTGAGAGAGCTAAATACGAAAAAGTCTGCTGGTCGGGATGGATACCAGTTCGGTTTTACAAAGAGTATTCTGCGGCGTTGGCCCCCTACTTAGCTTGCATTTATCGCGAATCTTTAATTCAGCGCAAAGTTCCTAGTGACTGGAAAAAAGCGCAGGTGACTCCCGTTTATAAGAAAAAAAAAAAACCACACAATTACAGGCCAATATCGATGACACGAGTTTCCTGTAGAATTTTGGAGCATATTCTCAGTTCGAATATAGTAAATTTCCTTGAAACGGAAAAGCTTCTTTCTGTGAATCAGCACGGATGTAGGAAACATCGTTCATGTGAAACTCAGCTTTACCTTTTCTCACATGACATCTTGCGAGCCATGGATGAAGGGCAAGAGGCGGATTGTGTTTTTCTCGACTTCAAAAAGGCGTTCGACGTGGTGCCACATTGCACACTGCTAACGAAGATACGAGCTTATGGAATAGGTTTGTAACTGGCTGGAAGACTTCCTAAGTAATAGACCGCAGTAGGTTGATCTCAACGGCGAATGCTCATCAGAGACGAGTGTATCGTCAGCCGTGCCCCAGGGGAGTGTGATAGGACCGCTATTATTTTCTATCTATATAAATGATCTGATGGACAGAGTAACATGTAATTTGCGGCTGTTTGCTGATGATGCTGTTGTGTATGGGAGGGTGTTGTCTTTAACTGACTGTAATTGCATACAGGATGACTTAGACAAAATTTTTAGTTGGTGTGAAGAATGGCAGCTAGCTCTCAATGAAGAAAAATGTAACGTGATGCGCATGAGCAGGATAAACATTCCCATAATGTTATTTTTTTTATGGGACTTAACTACGGTGTCATCAGTCCCTAAACTTACAAACTACTTATGAAGTACCTTATACTAAAGACGTCACAAATATCCATGCCCCCGACCGTAGTGGCCGTGCAGACCGTGATTGAAGCGCCTCAGTCTCCTCGGCCACCGCGGCCGGCCCATAATGTCCGAATACAGCATTAGTAGTGAGCTTCTTGATGCTGTCGCGTCGTTCAAATATCTAGGCATAACATTGCAGAGTGTTAGATTACCGCCCAATAGAAATATTGGTAATTAATAGCACTTGTAATTAAACAGTATGAAGTTTACTGCAAACATTGACCATGCCAATGCACTAAAGGTTACACAATTGTAATCTTAATAATTATGGTAGCAATGTATGTACGCAGTTGGGTGACAAAATTTATAGTTAGGCCAAAGGCAAAAATCTCCACGTTGAGATTTGCTGTGTGCTTGTAGCTGACGGGAGGCCAGCGAGTAGGCCGACGTTGGTGGCTTGTTCCAGCTTAGGATTTTACAGGTTCGTTTCTGGTGAGGGAAGAGAGGGCCAATGGCGAGTGCCAGGTGCAGTGCAGTGCACAGCGTGAAATAAAATATTCTAATACTACTTGCATTTGAAGTAATACGATGCAGTTAGGAACCTTTAAGGCCCTCATTACAAAATAGCCTGTTGACAAATAAACAATACATTAGCTGATACAGTCACATCTGACGTAATATGTTTAATTGACAATGAAAAGTAATAAATTACCAATGAATACAAGTCAGTTACACAACTAGCATGACAATGTTTTGTTTATAAAAATAATATATTAACTATTTCTCATTTTATTATTAATTAATCTTGTGTATTTTATCTTGAAATATTCAGTTAAATCACTTATCTGTGATATAAGAAATTGCGCGATTATAATAAATAGTACAAAGGATGTTTATACCAATATAAAAACCTAAGAAGACATTTAATTAATGTGTAGTGTAATTATTTTGATTTTAAGTAAAGTTTTAGAAATGTATTGGCTGAGCGCTGTACGTTGGCAAGTCGGTTAGAACAGCTCACATGGGGAAGTTGATGACGTAGGGAAAAAACCCAGCAGTTGGGCTTTTGGCGCCCGCGCGCGGGGCCAGGAAGTGACGAGTTGGGAGCAAGTGGGGTAGCTGGCCGGGCGGCGTCGCTCTACGGCAGTCGGCATGTGGATCTCCAGGTGAAGACTTTAGATTTTTGTGTGGCAATTGCCAAGTGTGGTTGCTTGTCGTTGACTGCATCAAGTTGTATCGAGTGCTACTGTGTGTTGTGAATATTTAGCCGGTGGAACAAGGTGTGCATCACACTGAATTAAAGTGACTGTGTTTTGTTAGTGTAACACGTGTCGTCGCACTGGCATGAACATAAACGGTGTTTGAGACAGGCACATGGTGTGAAAACAATTTGCGACAAATATTCATTTTGTCTGGGGGCTCACGAGCTATAACTTTATTTGATAAATGTGTCGACTTACAGACATATCAGCCACAGGGTTTTAATATGGTGTAATAAACAACATAAAGTGAACTTCCACGTGTTTTCAAAAATAGTAGTTAGTACACCCTTTTCTCACATGAACTTACTTTATTATGAATTTTTTGTTAATCATATGCAGGGAAGGAAAGCTGCGAACGTGTGATATCATCCCCTAGAAAACGAGTCAAACAGTAGCTATCATAGTTCCAGAGTTTTTGTATGTTTAGAAATTTGGTTCGCAGTTGGTGGTTGTGAGTTTTAAAAAGTAAACTTTCCCTATTTTAAACTCTCACCCCGACCTTCACCCTCGCAAGAGCGATATGAAATGGAACGAACATGTAAGGACAGTTGTGAGTAAGGCGGACAGCCGACTTCGGTTTATTGGGAGAAATTTGGGCAGATGTACTCCATCAGTAAAGGAGACCGCATATAAAACGCTTGTACGACCACGTCTTGAGTATTGCTCATGTGTTTGGGACCCGCAGCAGATCAGTTTAATGGAAGACATAGAAGCAGTTCAGAGGCGAGCAGCTAGGTTTGTTACTGGTAAGTTCAACCAATGCGCGAGTGTCACGGAAATGCTCCTGCAGCTCAATTGGGGATCGCTGGAGGAAAGAGGACGTTCTTTTCGTGAATTTCTGTTGAGGAAATTTAGAGGGCCGGATTTTGAAGCTGATTGTAGTACGATCTTGCTGCCGCCTACTTACATATTGTGTAGTGATCACAAAGACAAGATAAGAGAAATTAGGGCTCGTACGGAGGCATATAGGCATTCTTTTTTTCATCGTTCTATTTGGGAGTGGAATAGAAAAGGAAATGCCTAGTAGTGGTACAGTGTACCCTCCGTCACGAACTTTACGTTGGATTGCGGAGTATGTATGTAGATGTAGATGTAGAAATGCCATTGTGTATATCTATTCGTTGAGGATAAAATCCAAAAGTACTACACGAATTTTCATTGGTCTCCACATGTAAATTGAGAATAGTGTGGAGAGTAACATAGGCTTCATTTAAATACATCGCATCAGAGGAAGGAAAGATATCATAATTTGAAGTTTTATGTGTATACTATGCTTATAAGAATAATCTCCAAGAGCACTAAAAGAACTTTCCCTGGATTTCATAGGTCAACTGAGTACCTTGGGGCAACATATAAGCTTCATTTCATCAAAATCAGATAAGGTGAAGAAAAGGTATCGTAATTTGTAGTTTCTGGTGTAAGCTATGCTTAAATTGCAGTGTAGTGTAGCAAAGATCCGATAGAAGCGCTGTTACTTACATGTTACCAAATACCTAATAGCTCATAACTAAGCTGTAATACGCTGAAACAAGGGCTACGATTTTCCTTGCTGCAGCAGTGTAGTACACTGATGGTGGCAACGACCGTTTAATCCTTTTTGAAAAATCAGTCACGTACAATGAGGGGAATAATTCTTTGTGTTCATAATAAAATGAATAATTAATGTTGTTCCGATCAGTAAATTAATGAACCCCCTAAAGCGAATATTTCGTTGCCAACGTTAACATACTAAACCACTACCACTGCAAGTAAAATTTAACCCAGGTATTTTTTTACTAGCTGTATCCTGCATGCCTTGTAAATGCGATGGAAAGAAGAAAAGTTCTTCTTTTCGTGGGTATCATTTTAATTTCAAACATAACGACGTTCCTTCGCGTCTATCGATATTTTCATTTACTAAGAATTCTTTACAAGGAAACACTAATTATGTAGTTTCCTTTCTAATTTCGGTGTGTACTTATTACATCTTGAGTCCATTCTGTTTAGGAATGCCTAGAAAACGGTGTAGTACAGTACGGAGCAATGAATGTGCAGCCACGTTGCAGTTCTACTGTCAGAGACCAGAGTTATACACCCAGGTTATCTAGAGATCACTGTTAGACAATGTCACTGCCTGTCACCATAGAGAAGAAATATCTATGGAGTGAGCATTGCGTTCTGCGCATCTTCTCAACATTAAGCTGGAATTACCACGTGATACTGAGACAAATCCACTCTCCACACATTTATTTCAGGGTGACCACCGAACCTTGAAACCGGGAAAACCGGGAAAAAGCCTTGAATTTGAAAAAAAAAAACGGGGAAAACCGGGAAAAAACCTTGAATTTCAGCCAGAAACCGGGATTTTTAACCCATGTGATCTCGCGGCATTAAGAGTTAAACGATCGTTCGCGTGTATAGCCAATTTCTCAGATTACACGACCAGTTCGAAATGTATTTAATAAGTTTAAACAAGTAATTCCTGTAGTTTTAGTAAGAAAAAACCTCAAAGTTTAATATTTAAAAGTAACAAAATGCCAGTCGTTTTAAAATTATGGTGACCTAAATGCTGAGATCGCTAGTGCCCGCGGGTTAAATAATATTCATCGCTTCATTTTTGTGTACAAAAACATTTTCAAATATATTTGAGCGGTTTAAAAAGTTTTATAATTATAGGTTACATATTCCGTTATTTATTTCTGTATTTATCTCGAAGTGTTGTTCAACCACGCGACTCAATTCCTCGCGATGTACGTCGAAGAGACGCGATGTTATCGTAAGGCGCGACTACGAAATCGCAGCTAGAATGAAAGGCGGTATTTATTAGTACTACATTTTAGCAATTTTCGTAATTGACCCCTCCCCCAGTGATACTCATCAACACAGATCTCGTTTGTCTGATCCTGTGTTGAAAAATCTCTTCACGGAAGAATTTTGTTGATTTTAACTATAGACTCCGTAAAAGTTGGTATTGTGATGTTTCGTTAGCATAGGCACCGACTACGGCTATGCTCGGTCGCTCAAGCATACCCCAAAATTTGAATGGGTATGCCAGGCATAACCCACTGAAAATTTTGGTATCATTTTTTCTTTACGTTATATTTCTTGACTGTAATTAAAATCGACTCTCATCCCATTGATGGCCGGCTGGCTTTTGTAAGACACCACTCTAAATAGTGACCGTTTTCTAAATAGTCCGAATGTTAATGGAATTCCACTTGTTAAGTCAATATTGTAAACTGAAGGCGACAACCTTTAATTGTATTAAATAACTAGAAATGAAGTGGGTTTGGTACGATACATTAAAAATGGTTACACTACAAATTTAATTCCCGGTATGTTTTGAGACAGCCTTTCGACAACCACATACGTTACCAGTGAGCCGACATACTTGCTGCGAAGACTGCCCTATCCCTTCTAGCTAAAACATTCTGTAAACAGACAGTCCTCATAACAACTTGGGAAGGTCTTTGTGTTTTAATTGTCAGCTCTACAAAATTCTCCAAACACAACAGCTAGTAACAGATTTTTTTCTGAATTTGAATTTTCAGGCTTCAACAATTGAAGGTAGTATTTGGACCTTAGTTTGTGCTCTGTTTGACCTGTGTCACCTGTGCATGGAATTACGTCTTAACTCATTCCCTCCACTCATCTTTATCTGTACGGCTAGCCACAACCATTTGTTCAAAGATTGTAAATAACATTGAAGAGCTTCCAATAATTCATTGTGACCAGATTTTTTACCGTTACCTTGAGAAAACAAAAAGCTTTAGGCTACAATGCATTGTCAAAATATATATCGTTGCTTGATGTCTTAATTGGAGTAAATGCAACAGTACTTTCAAATAATTGTATCAAGGTAAAGGAAACAAAATAATTTAAAAACTTTATTACTAAATAATTGTCCAATGTCTAAATTTGTAGTCAACAGTTTGAAAATGTTATTAGTTACGATAAAGGAAACATATCCTGCACACTACCATCTGTAGTCATCCCAAATTTCCATCCAAAAACTAAAAATAATCAAAAATTCTGTCAAATATACATTAATCCAATAATTATTTATAGATATATGCAAAGAAATATTTTTGTTCATAAATCAATATAATTTGGGGTTAAAAGGGCTAATGTCTTGCGTGTGAAAATCGTTAAAATGGATAAAATACAAAAGGACTTCCACTTATAATCGTGATGGTGACGGTGACATGGAATCGATAGCGTGTATGTTTTGTGCAAGTTTTTGGCTTTGCTTTGTATTTATTTATTTTTCTTTAGAAATACCTGGGCACGCCACTGAACATACCCCAAGATTTTCAAAAGGCGGCGCCTATGTTCGTTAGTAATAATTACAGACGATTTCTGTGAGTGACGTAACATTGGTAATATATAAATAGTAAATACAGTCATCGTGTACGTATTGTTCATGGCTGAACTGTTTTTCATGCCGGCCCGGCTAGCGAAAGTCGGCGCCTATGTTCGTTAGTAATAATTACAGACGATTTCTGTGAGTGACGTAACATTGGTAATATATAAATAGTAAATACAGTCATCGTGTACGTATTGTTCATGGCTGAATTGTTTTTCATGCCGGCCCGGCTAGCGAAAGTCGGCGCCTATGTTCGTTAGTAATAATTACAGACGATTTCTGTGAGTGACGTAACATTGGTAATATATAAATAGTAAATACAGTCATCGTGTACGTATTGTTCATGGCTGAAGTGTTTTTCATGCCGGCCCGGCTAGCGCCAATGAGGAGTCGCGGTAACAATTACGAGGATAATTAATTTACTTAGCGGACAAGGGTACATTCCTGCAACCATAGAGCAGGAACAGCATTAATTATTTATTTTATGGTCAACACAAAAGATTATTTCCCTCGTTATATATTGATGGGTTTCCAAAAAGCATACGTACACGTAACGCCACCTAGTGAGCGCTAGCCGGGCCCATATGAAATACAGTTCTAACATTGTTGATTGCGACTTTTTGACATGCTAATTGTCCTCCGAAAAGATGTAAGTATAACTCTGTAATACGGTACGCGACTTTTGCGAAAAGGCAATTTCTTTCAGTTGTAATTTATTTCTTTAACAGCTGTCTTATATCAATGCATTCAAAATATCGTTAAATATATTTAGAGACTAACGCCATCTACATCTTTCTGAGATGGAACAGAGTGAAACAATCGTTGCAGAGAACAATAGAGTGAATCCGAGTGTGAATCGACCTTACCTGTGCCCGCACAGATGAAGTAATTCAACGTGTTTTATAGTGAAGTGTTTGTCCGTCATGTCAAAACAGAGTATAACTCGATATCAGAGCCTATACGAGACAGTGTATCCGTGGGTTACATGTGATCTCAAATCACAAACGAATGCATTATGTTCTTGGTGCAACGCAAAGATAAATATTTCTTCAATGGAGAAGAGTGCTTTGAACAGCCACGCAAGAAGCAAAAAACATAAACATTCCATAAACAAACGGAAGTCTATTGCTTTCCACTGTCTCTTTAGTACTACGAGAATTTAAAAAATGAAACAAATTCATTAAAACAAAATAATGTTTTTATTAAAATCTGCTGTTGAGTGTTATTTTACCAGATGACACTAGAATGCAAATACCACACAGCTGTTGCTCCAAATATGTTTTTGCACTCTCGATTTCATCTCCTCGAAGTTCAAGACCTCGCCGACAACATTGTACATTATTACGCATGCTGGGTCATTAACATTCATTGATCTTTTAGCTAGAGTTTTCCAGGGCAAAACTTATATGACTGTATGGGCTCTGGAAACTGAAAACCATCATTGCTAACAATCTAAATGAAAACTTGAAAGAGGTGAAAACGTTTTTTATATCCTGAAGGTAAAGTAAATCATATTATATGTATTGAGTTCTCGATCACTAGTTCATGTGATGACTGTATTTTAATGTATCAGGAAGTCTAGTATAAATGAACGAGCTATGTTGCATAAACGAATGCAATTCACATTAAAACGTACAGTATCCTCCAACTACTTGAACTCAACTTGGCCCATTATACAGGGTGTAAACTTTGACAAACCGGAATAACTCGAAAAAACAGTAGATATAAAAAAAATGGTTTTCACCAGAATGTGCGGATAGCAGAGGCTTAGGAAATAATACTCAACCTGAACCGTTTCCACCGTTTGTGGGTGTGGGGAGTGTCAAGTGTAAAATTTTAAATGGGAACATCGATTTTTTATTGCAGTTCGAAGGCCCACATCATGGGTAAAAGTGAAGTTTATGCGGCAGCGGCTATCCGTCGCGCTCGCTTGGTTAGGAACGGCAGAGCAGCCAATCAGGAGTCATGATGCCGTGGCCAAAAAGAAACAGCGTCACAATTGTCCAATGTAAACAAATCGAAGCGGTGTATGCAAAAGTTTTTGACGATCAACAAGTTGCAGTTGCTATCAGTATGGATGCCACTTGATTACGGTTACGAACATATAAAATAAATAAAACATACTATACCTGCTCTGTGCTTGACAGGTTCCTATATGTACCCTTGTCCGGTCAGTAAAAGTAACTGCGGTAATTTCCAAGAATGCTTGCAATCGAGACAGCTCGGACTGAAATGTAAATCGATGGAGTGTTTATGAAACGGAGAATTGGGCGCTACGCGCCCTCACATACTAAATGTAAAAACTTCTCGATTAACCTAACCTAACTTTCACTTAAGATGATCACTGTGTCGTACAGACCATAAAATAAATAAAACATGCTATACCTGTTCTATGGTTGACTGCTATGGTGTATTAATAATAGGTCATTTATGGGGGTAATACCTAAATTATCTAAAAATCACTTATAAATGGAAAATCAATTACAATCATACAAACGCCGCACCGAAATCGTCGAAAAAAACTTTGAAATTGACGCCAAATTTACTCGTAATGAAACACGCAATCTTATTGGCCGGCATAACTCGACTCCTGATTGGCTGCTTTTTACGGTAGCCACCCATACCGCTCCCAAACGGTGGAGACAGTTCAAGTTTTGTATCATTTCCTAAGCCTCTGCTGGCCGTTCATAATGGTGAAAACCGTTGAATTATAATGTTTTTTTAGTTATTCTGGTTTGTGAACTTAAAATGTACACCCTGCACTGTACATTGTGTTAGTGTCGAATCTGTGGCGGGGGGAGGGGGGTCTATGGGGCTGCAGATCCCCCAAAAGCATGAGGAAAACCTCCTAATAAGAGCTGGATCTTTTTAGATCTGTTTGAGATACAATGCCACAATTTTTATGTGCTTTGCCCCTCCCCCCTCCCCAACACAAATCCTAGACTCGCCACTGCTTGGTGTATATTACAATGTGACATGGTTCAACTTGGATGACATATTTTTTTAAAAAATATGTAACTTGTTTCTTTACGGTATAGTTGTTTGCTAACCCCTTTGAGCAAAATTAAGTTTCGTGAAAACCTGGAAAGTAATTATTTTTAACCTGGAAAACCTGGAAAAAACCTTGAATTTGAAAATGAAGATTTGGTGGCCACCCTGTATTTGCTCTTACAATTGGTTTGTACCGCATTGGCTCCACAGAAGCCCCACCTCCTATTCTCCAACAACCACATAACATGAAATAATATCTTAATAAACGTGACATAGAAGCAACAAGAAAATTGACGAATCGTCGCTAAAAGGGCCATTTACACAAAGTCATCCGTCTTAACTGAACAAAATAGGACCAGGATAAAGTAAGCGATAAGTAGATTTTTCCCAATATCACGTGACTTTTCCACCTTCATGTTGAGGACGCAAAATCTGTTCTGCGCATCTGAATACTCACCCCAGAGATATTTCTACTCTGTACCTGCCACTAGAGATAATATACACACGCGAGCGACAAACTCATCAGAAACCTCTTTGCATTCAAAACTGTTCGGTAGAATATTGTGATTAAAATTTGTAATTACTTACTTTTGGTGCGGACTACATTAAGATAGTGAAAGACGTATTTTTTTGCTGCGACAATCGTACCTACTTCTGAATATATAGTTCTATTACACAATGTCGATTTCAACTTTGTGTTTTACGAAGTAATCACTGCAGGACGTGGGGACATGTATTAGCTAAAAGAGTGGCCGATGCTGCTAACACAGTCGAGACAATTCACTGGAAATACTATATTTAATGGGTATTACTATACAGACGATTAGCTGACGCCACTCATTCAACGATTACCCAGACTTACTTTATTGCACATTGACACCACCATGAAGTCTGATTTAAACAGACATGAACTGCTCTGTTGATTGAATTACCAGGCTTTCAGCATTCGTCGAGTGTTTGATCATAGGGAGCATTGCATACAGAATAACTACATTGTCCCCAGTGCAACACTGCAACATACAGGGTGTCTCAGGAAAGACGCCTGCCATGCGACCGCGGATCACGCGGTACGGCTCCCAGCCGCCGCCACCGCATTCGCCGGCCACGGCAGCGCCCGATTCCCGCACTCTGTTGTGCCGCGGGCGCATACATTGAGTTAAAGTCTAAAAAAGCACATTGCCATCTGAGTAACCTAAGCTTACCTTTATTTACAGTAGATGTTCAAAATGATGTCCCTCTAAGGAACGAGCGGCCTGACATCTCTTGAACACATTTGCGAACACTCGACGAATTTCGGTGGCCGAAATCTCGGAAATGACTAGTCAAATCCTGTCTTCCAACTCTTCGAGTTTATGGAGATTGCTTGCATACACCTTGTCTTTTAACATTCCACAAAGATAAAAGTCACGGCGATTTAGATCTGGAGAACGAGGAGGCCAGTCAACTGTCATATCATCAAAAACACTTCGTATGGCTGCCATAGAAGCATTGGCAATGTGTGGTCTTGCATTGTCCTGCATGAAATAACTGTACAGCTTTTCGTTGGGTGAAAGTTTTGAAAAAAATGGATGTAGGATATTATTCACATACCTGTCAGAATGTATTGTTTCGTGAAAAAAGATTGTCCCAATTATTCACCTCGCAGTAATTACACACCACACTACAGTTTTCACGTCATGAAGAGGTTGTTGATGTAACTCATGTGCATTTTCTGAGCCCCAACATCGATTGCTCTGCGAATTACGTAGCCTGACAAATGCTGCCATGCTTCATCAGAAAAATAAAGCATCTCAGAATCAACTTGCCCATCGTGCACAAACTGTAACAACCAGTTACAGTAACGACGTCGAGCAACAGTATCTGAGTTTGTGAGTTGATGCACTACTGTTATTTTGTACGGTTTTAAATTCAGTTTGTGTACTGCTCTGGGAGAAGATGCTCTTGACACACCCGTCTGAAGGGCCAAACGGCGAAGATATTTTCTCAGGCTTTTTTCCAAGGCCTCCCCTATCTAGTCTAATTTAGTTTCGGTTAGTACACTACCTCCTCTAGGCCTTCGTTCGTCTAACACAGATCCAGTTTTTTGAAATTTCTTCACTAATCTGCGTATCGTGGATTCATTGGGAACTTGTACACTGGGAAAATTCCGTGTGAATTCTAGCCGACATTCCACTTACGATTCTGTTTTTCATAGTTCAGCACAAGAAAAACTCGTTGATCCTTCATGTATACCATACTGAAAGGAAACTCGACAGCAAACTCAAAACAAAACACCCGAACACTCTGTCATGCAGTACAGAACACAAGAGCACGGTGTTTCTACCTGACGACAATAGGGCCGGACTCGGCGCTGCTGCCAAGTGTCCCAGAACATGCATAGCGGAGACCGGCAGGCGGAGCGGCAGCAGCCGGCAAACACCCCACGCAACTCGCGTCAGGCGTCTTTCGTGAGACACCCTGTACTAATACTTCAGCATAAACTTACTGTGAGAGATAAACGGTTTAGTACTACACCATAGAACCAATGAATGGCGCTGTTATTATTATTACTATATCGTATCTCTACAATAGCAACGTTTTCAGAAGTTTACACCAAACAGACAATTACACACCGCAATTTTAACTTTACGAACACAACCTAACATTGAATTTACATCATACCTGAGCAAAGATTTAAATTAATTTCACTTTTTGTGTGAAAAACTTTAAGAACATGTATCATTTCCGACAATGACTTCTATTTAAAGTTGACGTCTTGGCTAGGAGAACAGAGTTTATTGACAGAGCGATCCTACAAGTATTCTGTTTTTTCTGACCACCCTCATCGTTTAGGGACTGTCAGGGTGTCGTACTTGACCTCAGTATGTTGCTGGTACTGACAAAATAGCCGAAGGTTGCTTGGATCTTACGTGCAATCAGTTCAAAATGTTCAAATGTTTGTATAGATTATGGGACTTAACTACGGGGTCATCAGTCCCTAAACTTACAAACTACTTATCAATTAGCTTATCCATGACCGAAGGAGGATTCGAACCCCCGACCGTAGTGGTCGTGCATACCGTGACTGGAGCGCCTCAGTCCCCTCGGCCACCGCGGCCGGCCGTGCAATCAGTGTTTGTGGGATGCCATATAAATATTTATGATGTATTTTCACTGTAGTATTTTTTAAAGAAAACGCCTTTTGCTACTGCAAATGAAGGTTTTTATTTTTATTTTTATAATTCACACATGCGCGTTTCGCCTTTTTCATAATGCGTCATCAGTGGGTGTCCTGAAATATTTACATGTTTCTGTTTACACATAAAGGTTAGGATTTTACATGTGTACAAAACATTTTTTTCTGAATCAAAACAGTTGGTTTTTTGCTATAAAATGGTGTACTTAGCACTTGCTGCTCCATATATTCCTCTTTCTGCCAACCAGATCGAAAAGTTCCACTATTTTCCGAAAAAGTTCGCATTTTCATAGTTCGACTGCCATCTACTGCCATAACTGTATCCACTGTAATTTGTTTTGTAAGTGTTTCCCACTTTCTCGGTTATCAGCTTATTTGTAATTCGACTTCGGTGGTGTCGACGTGGTATGTGACAGTATCTCCTGATACATATCCCTTCATAGTCGCAGCATCAAGTCTTTATAGGTCCTGTTGATTTCAAAAGGCAGTCCGTTCGGTCCTGGCGATCCGTTAAGAGTTCCCTTGGCGAGCACATCAGTGACATCAGTTGAAATGTTGTCTAAAAGAGAGTCGATCGCCTGACCGTCTAGGTGGTACCTCTGTCGATGCTACAACGTCAGGATCTTCCTCACGATAGAAGTGACGCTCATGAGCCTATGCAATGTCCGCTAGTGGTACCAGTCCCCGGCCGTCAGGTGAAAGTAAAGTACAAATCGGCGTTGTTGACGGCGTCTGGCATCTGTGACAACGTGATGCAGTGAGGGCGTTTCGGCGTTGATGTAGTCGTGACAGCGCGATCGTAAAACAACACCCTCCAGTCGACACCGAGTAAGGGCCAAAATCTTTGCCTTAACACATTGGCCTTCTATATGACGTTACGAGAAAGGCAGGTGTGCTATAGTGTAGTAAAATTCCGTAGTGCCATTGCATTCGTACCTTGCCATATCGGAGCAGAGCGCGGCGTAGGGCAGGCTTTACACAATATACCGACCACAGAAGGATGGACGAGTATTGTGTGAGGCGTCTTTCGCAGTATTCCCATGTGTCCTTTACCCTTTTTCAACATTTCGGTTCTTGTAAATAGGTGATGTTCAGTTTCTACTGATCCCGACTACGCTATATTGTGTTACGTCGAAAGGTTCATCGGGCACAAAGAAACATTATGATCTGAGAAGGCCGCATGCCAGACTGAGTCGATGTACCAAATGCCGGAGTTCTGGAAAAGTGGTAAAATTTGGTTTTGGTCCTTCTTCCTAGAACACTGTTTAAATCTACATATCGGCGCAGAAAAAAGCCGTAATTTCTTCAGAGTGAAACTGTGATCGTTTACGTCGTTTGAGTCAGGTGGCGCATACATATTTACTAGCCTGATTTCGTGTACCGTTAGTGCCGCCCTCATGCTGACGGCCGGTAAAGCCCGTTTTAAACGATCAACGAACTTGTAATAGATTGATAACAAGTTGCGTTAATGGCGGCAGTCAGTCGTTTGAACGGCTTCACTAGTATGATCGCGCTAGTATCTAAGCGCGATAATTATAGCGATAAAGAAATAGGGCCAGTTCTTAATTCGGTACTAGTGGGTTCACTGCGCATGCGCGAGCTAGTAGTTGTCAGCTGCAGCCACTGCTCCAGTTAGACCGCCATTTTCCTTCGTATTTACGTATATTTTGCGTTATGTCGAAGTTTATGATCAGAACGTATTACAAAATGTATTTCTAATGATGGCATTCACACTGTCCGTCACCAAACCGTCACCTAACGTCAACGTCACGTTAAGCTTCCTCTAGATTGAACGGTCGTCTGCTGACATCGGAAGTTAACCTATTTTCGTCACGCGATTTTCATATCGTAGTCTACAATTACACGGTTTGCACGTAAATTTGTCTTATTAATCTTTAGTTTATTATTATACTTTGGTTTAGCGGTAAATTGCAAATGTTCCATGACGACTTAAATATTTATCTCGATTATTGTCTACCGAAAAGCGAGGTCATACATCTGACACCGAAAAATGGTTTATGTTTTGCAACACCGTAACAGAAAAGATTGAAGCCAATTGTTTATTTGAATAAGATTGTAATTTTGTAATGCAATTTTCATTAAATAGCATTTTAAATGAAAAAGTCAGTCCAAATGAAAGACAAAAATTCAGTTGTGCACGCCGTTATTAACAATGTCAGTGGGCAAATTGTAATAGATAAAGTAAAGAAGGTTTATTTATGCTCTTATAAATATTGCTTGATGAGTTGATAAGTTTATTTTTTTTTCGCTTGAAAATAGTTTTGAATGTTTTGAAATGTTGTTTCACTTCCCAGAACTTTACCACACTAAGTTGACCAAAAACATAGATTGCAAGGTTTTCTTTAGCCGTCGATAACATTTAGCGTTGTTTCCTCAATTTCAGTATTAAACTACGACTTCCTACATAACAAATCGCCTGTTATAACCTCACTTTCAACATCGGGTATTACTGTTCCATCACGTTTATCGTCTAAACACGCTGTCACAAGATCTTACATGAGTTTGTAGTTCAGGGCTAGTACGCAAGGAGCGCTTCAGTAGACTATTATCTATCTTGTTCACGTTCGTTAATCGTTTAAAAAGGGCTTAAGTGATGTCGTCAACAGCATTGCCATCGCGTATGAGAATCGCTGCTCCAGTCTCTCCGTTGGTGGTTGGGGTGACGTATGTGTCATAACCATAAAAATCGGGCCAGGTTTTTTGGAACAGCGCAATGTCAATGTCCGCAGCTCGTAGTGTGTCGTTTAGCAGTTGAAGTTTTGGATAGGAGCGAATCGTATTTAAATTGATGGTGGCAATTCTGTACGCCTTTCGCTGTTCCGCGCGTTCATGTCGGTAGGAACGGAAGTCGTCGGGCGCTGCTTTTTGTATGCCGATTAATGATTCCCGGTTTGCCGGGTCGGCCTGTAGCATTTCTTCATCTGGAGGGGGTTTATATGCCATGTTTCGTCCTACGGAATGGCGCCAGTTCCAGTCACAGAGGATACGTGAGTAGTTGTTGTCATCATTGTATTCATTTTGGCGCCTCGGGAGACATCCCCATCCGGGTCTTCGGATCGTTGCTGTGTACCAGAGGCACTCGATAAATCATCCTGGACGTGTTGAACACCGTCAACTGTCCTAGAGACATCGTCCTGAGAATCATCTCATGGAAACATGACAGATTATCCCGCAAGGGTGACTCCGACTCTGTTAGCGATGTTTTCCTCCTCTTTTTGCGTCGTTTTGGTAACTTCTGTTCTGAATTGGACAACGATATGGAATCGTGACGAACGAAAGTGGCTGAAGGCACGACAATGTGGTCGGTATTTATAGCTACTAGTTTCGTGTCTGTCAACTTCTTCCTCCGTCATCCAAATCTCCGGGCGATCGGTCGGTTCTTGTTGTTGGGCGTCGGCCTCGTCTTTACAGTTTGTGGAAGATATCGTTGGAGATCTTGAGGAAGTTCCTGTACACCGATCTCATGGCCGCTGCGTAGGTTAATGGGAGGATTGTTGTGGACTGGTGAAGTGTGACATCATTGTTTCGAAGTTGTGGAATCCTGCGTTGGGGGCATACGTTTCGCACGTGTCCTTTACCGCATCCTGAACAGGTATTTGTCTTGCCGTCATATGTAACTATGGCCCGGCAGCCGCCAATGTAGACGTAGCTAAATGCTCACTTTCCGCACGTCTAAAAGACTGTGTATACAAACGTTTTTATACACCATCTGATTTATAAATATGTTCCTTTTTCAGTTGAACGTTTTTAAATGCAATGTATGTAACCCAATAATTAGTATAATATGTCAAACAGGTTTCAGAAATCAGAGAGTAAAATCATTCAGTCTTAGTATGAAGGTAAAAGAATTAAATTTGATTTTATAAACAGCCACAAGTCGCTACAATTATTTATTCAATTAACCGGTTTCAGTCTGTACACAATAGCATCGTCAGAATACTGTAAAAATAGATATTGATGTAACAGGTTTTTTACATTAATATTACATCAATTACGAATCACATTTGTAATTTGGAAACTTACGTTTGATCATAATTGATACTTGTCGATTTGTATAATCATATGTCAGTAAATATTTTAAATAGTTGTAGTATGACAGCTCGATTGGATATTTTCAACAGCGGCAAAGATATAATTGTTCAGTATTTGTAACATCCATGGATGGAAGGAAGCTTAGGGTTTAACGTCCCGTCGACAGCTTGGCCATTAGAGACGGAGCTAACGCTCGGAGTTTTTGGGTTAGGATGAGGAAGGAAATCGGCCGTGCCCTTTGAAAGGAACCATCCCGGCATATGCCTGGAGTGATTTAGGGAAATCACGGAAAGCCTAAATCTGGATGGCCGGAGGTGGATTTGAACAACCATTCTCCCAAATGCGAACATGCATGGTATCATTCGTAAACGTTATCTTTGGACGTATAATTTACATTTCGATCGCCGCTTTTATGGTCGTATATACAAAACGTTTTATATAATTTTATTATTATAAATAACCCATTAAAATAAATTCAAACATAAATCCATAAAAGCATCATAAATACATTTACAAAATCGTTCCAATGTATATGCATTCAAAATTATCGTACGATAGGTTACCATCTTATTAGTAATCAGCTTACTGGATTTCGTCAAATAGTTGAAATAAACTATTTAAATGGAATTCATTCTGCGCGTTTAATAAATTCCGAGGGTTTTTCTTTCTCTCTACGAAAATTTCCAAGTGTTCCAAAATATCTAACAAAGGGCCTTTATTTGCAGTGTGGATTACCTTTATACTGTCTTGAATATTACAGAATGTATGCCCAGTCTTTCGCAAAAGCGGAGATCGAAATATAAATTATGTTATACGTCCAAATATAACGTTTAAGGATGATACCATGGATTTACAAATACTAAACAATTATGTCTTTGCCAGCTGTTGAGAACATCCAATTATCCAACTGCCATACTACAACTATTTAAAATTACTGTACTGACATATGATTATAAAAATCGAAGGCTATCAATTATTATCAAACGTAAGACTGCAAATTAAACTGTGATTCGTAATTTATGTAATTTTAATATAAAAATTCTGTTATATCAATATCTATTTTTTACAATATTCTGGCGATGCTCTTTTGTACAGAGTGAACCGGTTAATTGAATAAATAATTGTGCTGACTTGTGGCCTTTTATAAAATCATATTTATACTACTGGCCATTAAAATTGCTACACCTAGTAGAAAGGCATATGATAAACGGGTATTCATTGGACAAATATATTATTCCAGAACTGACATGTGATTACATTTTCACGCAACTTGGGTGCATAGATCCTGAGAAATCAGTACCCAGAACAACCACCTCTGGCCGTAATAACGGCCTCGATACAGCTGGGCATTGAGTCAAACAGAGCTTGGATGGCGTGTACAGGTACAGATGAAGATGCAGCTTCAACACGATACCACAGTTCACCAAGAGTAGTGACTGGCGTATTGTGACGAGCCAGTTGATCGGCCACCATTCGCCAGACGTTTTCAATTGCCGAGAGATCTCGAGAATGTGCTGGCCAGAGCAGCAGTCGAAAACTTCCGTATTCAGAAAGGCCCGTAAAGGACCCTCAACCGGAGGTCGTGCATTATCCTGCTGAAATGTAGGGTTTCATAGGGACCGAATGAAGGGTACATACACTGTTCGTAAGACATCTGAAATGTAACGGCCACTGTTCAAAGTGCCGTCGAAGCGAACAAGAGGTGACCGAGACGTGTAACCAATGGCACCCCATACCATCACGCCGAGTGATATGCCAGTATGGCGATGACGAATACACGCTTCTATTGTGCGTTCACCGCGATGTCGCGAAACACGGATGCGACCATCATGAAGCTGTAAACAGAACTATTCATCCGAAAAAATGACCTTTTCCATTCGTGCACCCAGGTTCGTCATTGCGTACACCATCGCAGGCGCTCCTGTCTGTGATGCAGCGTCAAGGGTAACCGCAGCCATGATCTCCGAGCTGATAGTCCATGCTGCAGCAAATGTCGTCTAATTGTTCGTGCAGACAGTTGTTGTCTTACAAACGTCGACATCTGTTGACTCAGGGATCGAGACGTGGCTGCACGATCCTTTACAGCCATGCGGATAAGATGCCTGTCATCTCTACTACTAGTGCAACGAGGCCGTTAGGATCCAGCACGACGTTCCGTATTGCCTTCCTGAACCCACCGATTCCATATTCTGTTAATAGACATTGGATCACGTCCTTCGCGTGCAGCAATGTCACGATACGATAAACCGAAATCGCGATAGCCTACAATGCGATCTTTATGAAGGTCGGAAACGTGATGGTACGCATTTCTCCTCCTTGCATGAGTTATCACAATAACGTTACACCAGGAAACGCCGGTCAACTGCTGTCTGTGTATGAGAAATCGGTTAGAAACTTTCTTCATGTCAGCACGTTGTAGGTGTAGCCAAAGGCGCCAACCTTGTGTGGATGCTCTGAAAAGCTAATCATTTGCATATCACAGCATCTTCTTCCTGCCGGTTAAATTTCGCGTCTGTAGCACGTCATCTTCGTGGTGTAGCAATTGTAATTGCCTGGAGTGCATTTTCAACAGTCGCTTACCCCTACATACATGCAATTTCTGCTCTTTGTAAAAGAATGTATTTCAAAAGTGTTAGCTACAAAAATTTATACCACCTGCTGAAGTGACAAACCTTGCTAACTTTTACATCTCCTTAGACTATTTTTCTTTGTTAAGTCTACCCCTTCTTCGGCTTGGTTCACCACTGGTTTACTAGATTAAAGCAAAGAAAAACTAATAAACTCCATAATTATTTGGGCAAAGATCTTACCATATATTTCACTTTCACTTGAAACGTAGCCAACATAACATCTAACACATTTTCCGCTATATCACAACGACTGGACTGAGCAGTGAGCACTAGCACTGTGGAGGGTGCCCCCCCCCTCCCCTATACTAGTGCGGTTTTGAGTTGAAGAAGGGACCTATTCCAGGGATATGTTCCTTCTTTAATTCTTTTGTATTTAAATATTGTTAGCAAGCACATTAAAAGTAGAGGAATAAATTCTTTCTCATACATAATGCATGTAGATACGTCCAAGAGAGAAAATGACTATCACCGTTTAATTTGTGATATTTTTGGAATGTGTACTTTTTTTCAACTCACCCATTTAATTAATATCACCATCCCAACACGGATACAAGGTATTACACTTAAGGACAATTTACAGCCTCCAGGGACGATGACCCCATGCTCCCCTTCGTAACGTGAAATTACTCTCAAGGAAAATTGAAATCTCGTAAACAATACGGTACAGTTAAGGGCAACCGCCCCCCTGCCGCGGTGGAGTAGCCGAGCGGTCTAAAGCAGGGGCGCGCAAACACGGAAAACCGCACGCGTGCAAAGCGAAGTGCAGAGACTGCTTGCACAGTGCATCGATTCAACTTGGCATACTTCGCCTCAAATCGGCTTGCTGGGTGAGGCCGTAGCGGTACGCTGCCGAATGCGCTGCCAGACAGCTTAGTCAACATTAGATTAAGTAAGCGGAAGACAATTACTACAATAATGGAACCACCTGCTCAAAAAAAAAAAAAAAAAAAAAAAGTAATAAATAAATAAAAAAAAAAAATAAAAAAAAAATTAATAAAAAATCCTGCAGCCAATTCTCGATGTTTTTGTGAAACCCTTTTCGATGGATATTAAAAGTGCGCCTCCAGATTTACTGACTGATTTGGAAACCGCTGTTCAGCGAAAGGATTTGTTTTAATAAACACAAGGTTTGCTCCAGTTCTACCTGAATTTGTCGAAGGAAGAATTTCCCAAGTTACACAGAGAAGCGGCGAAGGTTATTTCTATGTTTGGCTCCACGTGTGTATGTGAAAGGTTTGTTTTTCTGTTTTGTCTTGTTCGAAAACTAGATTGCGTGCAAGTATTTTTAATAGTAATTTAAAAAATGCTCTCAGAGTTGCTGTCAGCCGATCTCTTTTTCCTGATCCTAGTAGCATAATTGCAAATAAAAAAAAGAGGACATAGAATAGATAAATTTGTGTTGAAACCAAATTTAAAATTGTTATCATTACAATTATTACTATTATTAAATCTCTTTAATAGCGGTAATCGTGTTGCACCAAACTAAGCTTTCCGCCTAGTGTACATAAGTATTTGGCATTGACAATGAAAAAGAAAACAGGGTAAAAGTTTTGAAATGGTCGAGACAGGCGGCGCGAACGACGCAAGCGTAAGGAAAGAGAGAAGCAGCGCAAAGCCGAGGAGTGGGGGGTCTGCACCGTCGTCAACACAGGGTTGCCGTCTTCTGCACTCTGCACTGTGCGATGCGCCGGTGCATGCACCTTGAGCGGCCCTGGTCTAAAGCGTCTCGCTGCGGAGTGCGTGGTTGCTCGCCATGGAGGTTCGAGTCCTCCCTGGGGCATGGCTGTGTGTGTGTTTGTCCTTAGGTTAGCTTACCTATGTTTAAGTAGTGTGTAAGCTACGGACTGATGACCACGCAGTTTGGTCCTTAGATTTACAAACATTTGAACATCTTTTGAACAACCGCCCCCGCCACGACCTGCCACCACCGCCTCTGCCTCCGATCGACGTCATTGCAATGGCATGCAAATAAATACCCTGCCTCCATTTCCGGTGGAAGTTTCGCCTCGGAATACGTAATCACTGATTATGATGCAGCCACAAAAAATGTTCAAATGTTTGTATAGTCTATGGGACTTAACTACGGGGTCATCAGTCCCTAAACTTACAAACTACTTATGAACTACTTACGAACTAGGACGGCACAAATATCCATGCCCGAGGGGGGATTAGAACCCCCGACCGTAGTGGCCGTGCAGACCGTGCCGGAACGCCTTAGTCCCCTCGGCCACCGCGGCCGGCGATGCAGCCACAAACGTGCATGGATTGCGGCAATGCAGGCATTGCAACCGTACAACCATGCATGAATTACCAGTAATGTCAAACATTTCAGGCGAATTATGTTTGCATTAACTCCAACCACCCATATAATGAAACTAATTAAACATCTTTTTCTATGTAAAATTCTCGAAATTACTTCGGCAATCACATCTCTGAGAGGATAGTCCTCACCAACTGATCAAAACAGTCTGATGCATCTATATGCCAGATGCATTATTATTATTCACCGTTCTTATTCTGTGAAAATTACGAAGCCAGCCCATTACATAGAATAAGTATTCTGTGACAGGGTGCGAACGTGTGACAGGGTTTTAGAAACAAATAATTTAACCTTGTATCCACCCTAACTGTGATATTAGGGTAGGTGGTACAATTTCGATAATTTCAGACAAATGTTATTGTAACTGGAAATGTATTGAGAAAAGATGTAATTTTAATTATAGCACTTGTTCTTGGATGTTTAACTAATACGTAACACAAATATTAGACAATTACAAATGTCGGTATAGACACACAAAAAAGTTACAGAATTGAGAAAAATCGATCGAAAATGTACCACACTAGGTACAATTGTGATCTTTTGCTGGTAGAATTTTGACTAAGGTCATCTTCCACATAAAAAGCACTTTTTTCCGTCAGGCACCAACGCATACTATGTGGTACCAAACATTGCATTTTGGTTGGAGAATCTAGTCACCCTTAAATAGAAAATTTATAAGAGCTCGTTAGGCTAAATAGCTTCACTTACCTCCTAACGGGAAAAAATTTATCTCTCATTAGCACAAAGTGGTGTATTCTTAGAAAAGACAGGAGGAGCTATAGAAACCTGCTACGCTACAATGCCACTCAACGAGACACTACGAGACTGACAAATGGCGCGAAAAGTTATGTTGATCAGAATTGTACCTATATCGAATTTGTACCATCTTACCCTACTTATAAAAGTTAAATATGAAGTCACAATCACTCAATCTGTTCCGACAGCTAGTTGAGTGACGACGTAGCCGCTACCAGAGCTCAGTACTGAACGAAGTACAGTTATTGCGTGCGACCCTGTGTACATCCGAGAATTTAATCGCTATGCAAGAACTCATCACCCGCTAAGTGCACTTTGGGGGCACGTCCTACTGATAAAATGTGTCCGCGACTCGAATAGCAATGCATCAGTGTGACTTGAGCAGATGTGGAATTAATCTCACCATCCCAGGTCGGATACAAGACACTGCACTTAACTCTCCCACTTCAGGACAATTCACAGCCTCCGGGGAAAAACACAGGACCACACCAAATGATATGCACTCTAATAGCTCGCCCCCCTTTTCCGGCGGGAATTTCACGTCAGAATACGTAATAACTGATTATGATGCAACCGCAAGTATGCTCCGTTTGTCGCAATGCAGGTCATTTCTTCAAAACAGTTACCAGTAACGTCAAAAATTTCAGTGAAACGTATGTTTGCATTAACTCCATTATTCCGATTCAGCTCTGTGATACATCAGTCAAATTACCACTCTTAGTACTTAACCCTCCATTGCTCCCTCGAATAACACTAGTCATCTGCGTAATTTTCCCGCTGAATTTTGTCTGACTGGGCTGCAGTGAGTTCGTTCCATTTTCAGTACCTTTCCATTAGTTTTTCGTCTATTAGCTTCAGCCATTTCTGACTTTCAGTTACCCAAGTATTTAACAAATACTATATTCCGCGAATATAAATAACTTGGAGGACTCCAGTCATCCGCACGAGTACTGCTGTTACAATGTGAACAGAAGTAAATGTATTAGCCTTCATTGCTTTCCTAGTGTCAGTCAACATTTCATGTGTGCAATTTTGGGCACACTGAAACCAATCACAGATAAACTCCGGTTTACATAATACTCTCTTTACTTTTACATCATGGGAGTGAGGTCAAGGGGAGAAAAACCTCGGACTGAATTTAGAAGAAACCCTCCACGATGTATGACTGGAATCGTTGCATGAAGATCGTTACAATGATACTGCCGATTCAGAGAAAGAAGATTGTGTACTTGAAAGCTCTCATGGATCTAGAGCAGAAAAAAAGTATCATAAATTCGGGAATAAGACTCACAAGCAGAAGAAATTTGGGTAGAAGTTCTTTTTCTTCAATTTTTGTATGGGAAAGATGAAACGACTTAATGGAGGAAAACTGAATTATCTCCCAATTTTAAAACAAGATCTTGTAATATTATTACTCATTACCTGGATCCAGATATGAAGCCCGGTAACAAATACAGAAATAGATATTCGGATTTATACAGGGATAAAAAAAAATGCAGTATCACGAAATGGAGTAATATCTACATCAGTGAAGTTTGTGGTAACTTCCGTGGAAGAGCATGGCATCAAACAACTCGTACATGCTGTACTACATGCAAGAAATGCATGTGTGACACATTTCAAAGATATTTAAATAAACTGTATTGTCAAATAATGTGCTAATTATCTCCATTTTGTCTGCATTTCTCATGTAAATTACTGTACTTAATAATTACCTAGGTCCATGTTACTGAATGAACATTTTTACGTTCTTTACGTAAGTATACAGACCTTAATACTAACTTGCAAATCAGATGTAACTTCGCTATCTGGAAATGTAAATTTATTAAATTCTATTACAAATTACTAGAACACTTTAAATTTTGTAAGTGTATTAAATGTATTACATTTAGATATAATAAATGTCTAAAAAGTGTTCATATACATCGTTCAAAGTATACAAATGGACTGCGATTTTGTGGACGACACTTGTCAGGAAGTATCGCACGAGTGATAGAGGGTTAAACATACATGTTACATCGAAACAAATTGTTCAACCATGACATTCAACTCTCAGCATGGTAGCTGAAACATTATGCATGGTACTTGAAACTTTATGTGTGATATTTAAAACTTTATTTACTGTACTGAATGGGTGAATATATTAACTGAACCTATCTATATTTATATTCCACTTGCATCCTTGTACTTGACTTTGTCAGAAACAAATATTCTAATGACTGCTTACACATGTATGTGGAGTCCATTTTGAACATGTTTATCTTTAAAAATGCTTCCGTAACCCAAATACCAACTATTACAGGAAATTCTACAACATGTAAAAGGTGTTACATACACAATATACAGTGAAAGCAGCGATATTCCTCTCCCAGAACAACTAAAGCCCATCACAGTGTTCATATTTCATGATGTTGCAGTGGAGAACCAAGACCAAATATACCGACATCTCTGCTTTAGCAGGCGTATGGGTGTTGATGTTTATTATCTAATTCAAAACTCCCAAAACAGTTGCAGTGAAATAACAGGAATCTCATTATAGCATTCAACCAAGTCATTCTGAATTATAATACATTTACAGTGCTCATATAGGACCCGATATGTCGTTCAATGATTTTATAAAGATTTTTGCAGACTGTTGGAATCATTCACAGTACGAGTTTATAGCTACAGACAAACCACGGAAACTTAAGAATGGTTGGTACAGACGAAACTTTCAAGACTTCTTACATACGTAGCACAATCATTGGACTTCATGGAGCAGTTCATGTTATGCTATGGACAAATTTACATGCATGTCGGTCAGCCTTCATGATGGGAATAGACGTTACATCCGCTTGTACGTGGAGTTGAAGTAATCGAGACTAAAGTAAAGAACCTAGTTGTGAAAGTACATGCCCTAGAGGAGGAAAAAAGTTGAAGTGAAAGCACTAGTCATTGAGAAGAATAAGAACATATGAATAAAGCCACACAGTTTGCTGAAGGTGTTTAGTATGTGTTGGGATGTCAAACAAGCAGAAAGTCAACCAGGTACAGAAAGTATTCTAGAGAAACAATGATTGTTAAAGTTAGGGCATTTGAATCAAGAGTATGCACTAAGATAAATCTTTAAACCAATTACTGACTCTCTCAAACATATCAATTCGAATTACCACAGAAAAGAAGAAGCTAATCCCATTGTTGGAATTCATTAACGGCCACAGTGATTCTGGAATAGACAAGATATACGGTGTTGGCAGAGTAAATCTATACGCGCTAGGTACCCATCCTACGAGGGTTGGAACTTAAATAGTGGCAACTATTTATTCACAACTGATACAAAAGCGTTACATATTTGCACCTGTTACTGTCCTTTAAAGTAGTCACCATCGTTATGTAGAAGCCGTTGCCAGCGATGTGGAAGGCTTAGTATACCATCAGCAGAGCCTGTTGTGTTGATGGTGCGAATGGAGGGGTCTACTGCCTGTAGAATCATGGAACACTTCTGAAGTGAATGCCACGAAGTGGTTCCTTCATCTTTTGAATCAAATTAAAGTCACAAGGACTTATGTCCGGGGAGTGGTAGATGGTACAGCACTTCCCAGTCTCATAAACCGAACACAGCAGCCACAGCTTGCGCTGTATGCGCCCGCAGACTGTCGTGCAAAAAGATGGGTCGGTTGCGCAGAAAGTGCTGCCGTTTCTTTCGCAAAGCTGGTCACCGGTGATGCTCCAAAAACAAAACAGTAATATTGAAGCGATACTGCAGTATTATTCCATTCGACTTACTTGAATTGATACGTGTTTCATGCGAGCCACAGTGTTGTGTGCACATTACTTTCTAATTTTATTTCTTGTTTGACATTTTGTAGCACCTTAATCATTCATTTCATGGCTAGTGATAGGAGCAGTGGAGACAGTGGGACAGTGGGACAGTGTAATAACAGGCACAATAAGTAAGTCCCGCTCACAAAAGGAGCTTTGCTCCCCAACTTTATTTCTGTATTGGACAGAGAGGTCTCCTGGGGGGGACGTGGTCGACAGGTGTCTGTGATTTGCGATTCCTCCACGATTGGCAAGTTGGCAGGATGGTCCCGTTAGGTGATCGGCCAATTGCAAGACGGCTCCAGCCAAATTGAACGGGAAGGGTTGTTAGGCTAGAGGGCAACCATATTTTTGGGCAGAATGTTTTTTGGGTTGGCTGAGGAGTATGTTGGTCTGCGAGAGTAATGTACTTTGAAGTGCGTGTAATTTGTGACCGTTTTGGAACAGATTAGCAGGGAAATGGTCTAGTAAATGCAGAATGTTAGGAGAAGTCCATTTTCTAAATTTTTGGGAGCTTTTTCACGGAATTAGGACGAGTTCTGTTCTTTGCGGATTAGGCTCAGTTCATGTGGGGATCTCTTGTGTACCAAGTTCGCTTATTTCAATATAGTTAGGGTGGAAGGTGGAACGATGTTCGCTTTGTTGATTAGAGATTCTACTGTGTGCGCGGAGGAAATTTATTAATGAAATCTCGTGTGTCTTCGTTTATCGTTTTGTCGTCCACTTAGATTCACGTGCTGGTGACCATGCGACAGGGTGGGCCAAGATACATAAAGAGAAGTGGACGTAAAACCCTCTTATTCGGATGTAAAGTAACTGCAGCAGTTAGCTAGTGAGTAGTAGGTATCCCGTGACATAAGTTTCTGTGTGATCAATTATTTTGTGGGGATTTTCTTTGTGGCACTTTCAATTTACGTGTGTGTCACCACGTGGGTACTACGATTGTGGGATCCAGCCAGTAGACAATGAGTGTGAAAGCTTTTGGTTCCTTTCTTAATTCCTCCACGAAATATTAATTGTATTCTAAGTGTTTTAACTGAAATCTCCCATAATATTTCTTCCTTAATTGAGTTACGACAAGATCTGTGAATAAATATAAATTTGTTAAAAGGGAAACTGCTTTATTTGTACTAATTCCCCGTCATTGTTTGTCTACATAATATTCAGATAGGAAATCATGTTAGGCACATACCTTGAGGTTAGCTACTGCCACCGCTATCCAATTAGTTACCATAGTTTCCGTGGTAAAGCGAATTCCGTTGCGCATCATTTATTTAATCAGGGCAGTAAGATCTCCTGTAACATCTTTTTATACCCGGAACAGGGTGGCAACTGATAGGAAAGTGAAGGGTGGTAAGCTTACAATATTGTGTAATGACGGTCCTCCGCGGAGGAACGTAATGCTTTAGTGTAACACCATCACAGCCGTACACTAGAATGATCATAGCTTTCACCATACTGGGGCTCTCCCTGCACGCTTCTTGTAGACCTTGATGACACTATCGTGCTATGTGAGCACTGGCACATTTAGTCTTGATCCAATTCCGTTTCTTCCTGTTTCGAAAACTTAGTGACAGTATTACGTTAGACCGCTCGTTCACAAGTGACTGTCTTTCCCTCGACTGCGCGCACGCCGGTGCTACGGGACGGGCGAGTCCATTTGCTCGGGGGTAAGATAGGTATGTTCTATCACCAACAATAGTAGATTCAAAAAATGTTCAAATGTCTGTAAATCTATCGGACCAAACTGCGTGGTCATCAGTCCGTAGCTTACAAACTACTTAAACCTAGGTAAACTAACCCACAGACAAACACACACACCCATGTCCAATATTAGATTCCATTGCATAGCGTTTCCACAGCAGTGTTGCCACTATTTCAGTAACAACTCTCATATAAGAATAACTGAGAACTCAATACAGATTGGCAATAGGGACATTCAAATAACGCCTGGTCTACTAAATCTTATTTTCCTAAAACCACCTGCAAAACCAGAAAAAAATATACGCAATCAGATCTGAAACAATATGGGATTATAGTGCATCTGACTTATGAGCATAATAAGACAAAAACGCAGTACGATATACAGATTCATTATAAAGCCTTTTATGAAGGGTGCAAATAGTAGCAGAGAAGGTATGGACATTCAGCATAATAGTGTGAACACCAGTCAGAATCCTGAGTATATATATTACAATCACCCAATGAGCTAATAGATTGAGTACTACTGCTTATGGCAGTGTTTTTCAACCTCTGTGCCGTGAACTCCAGGGGTTCAGTGATACAAAAACATATGCCTAAGTGAAATTTATTTAATATTATAATTATGGAGTTCATTGTGTAACATTCATTATGAGTGAGTAGATCATACATGTTTTAAAATACAATGTGTAATGATGAATAAGCGCAAAGTCTTAATACTGTTTTCACGAACCAATCGATAGATGAAAGGACATGATACAA
The DNA here is from genome assembly GCA_026315105.1 of Locusta migratoria. Taxonomy (NCBI): domain Eukaryota; kingdom Metazoa; phylum Arthropoda; class Insecta; order Orthoptera; family Acrididae; genus Locusta; species Locusta migratoria. The sequence continues at coordinate 570,445,968 of CM048746.1, forward strand.
TAAGTTATTCAGAAAAAAATAAAAATAAAAAGATTTATTTCTTTACAAATTTTCCATACAGTCGAACCATTCTTCATTAGCATAATTCGCTTCAGAGTCTTGCCTGAAATGCGAAACAGACCTTAAGCAAAATATTGTTTTCTGTCGGAAATGATTTAGAAATGGAATAATGGCTTCCAAATTCAAATCTTCAAATGTTTGTAAATCTATCGGACCAAATTGCGTGGTCATCAGTCCGTAGCTTACAAACTACTTAAACCTAGGTAAACTAACCTAAGGACAAACACACACATCCATGCCCCAGGGAGGACTCGAACCTCCCACCGCGGCTGGTGAGTTCCAATCCCAAAAATACACACAAGACTTCGTGCAACGAATTAAAAGAAAATAGTTTTTTTCGGGGGGGGGGGGGGGGACCTAGTTTTGTTACGGTTCGTGAGGAGGGGGTCATCAGAATATTTTTATTTGGAAAGGGGTCACATATTCGAAAAGGTTGAAAACCATTGGCTTATGGCATCTGCTGCTGCAGGTAATACTGCTCACTCGAATGAGGTTGTTTCTATAATCTCACGGCTTAGACAGCGAGGAATCAAATAAGAAGAAGAAGAATGGAAAGTGTAGTTCGAGAAATCCACAGACCTGCTTGCCAAGTACACCCCCATAAACATGTGATGGTTAAAGGTTTGGTTGATTTATGGCAGTCTGATCTTCTGGATATGAGACTGCATTCACAAGTGAACGATGGGTTCAATTATATTTTAATGATCATTGAATGAAATTATCAAATTTGCTTGGGCATTAACACTGAAAACAAAATCTGGGAAGAACATTGCATGGGTGCTTGAGAAGTTGTTGCAAATTGGAACGTACTGATGCCCAGTCAACTTTCAAACAGATCATGGGTCTGAGTTTTACAATGGTATTTCAAGAATGTAAGGCTAGGTGTACAACATAAACCACTACTCAACATTCATTCATACGAAAACGAGTATCATGGAATGTTTGAACACAACAATAACAACTCAAATGTGGTTGAGTTTTAATCTCTGTGGTTAAAAAAAATGGACTATTTTCTCCGCGGTAATTGTTCAGTATATAGTATATAGTATGATACAAGTGAAACCCATCAACGTTCGAGATAATGAACTTCTAAATACGGTAGCCTCAAATATCATTAGTTGAAAATAAATGTTTGGGACAATTGAAATGTGTTCCACGTGGAGTTTTTTTTTCAGCTGGTCACTTAACACTAGTGATTTTAATTATCTACGATATTCCAAGTTCATTATTAATTTCTGTTTATCTCGAGGAAAAATATGTCTGTATTTCCAGTCACATCGGAGTTAAGTACTGCAACAGGGAGGAAAAAAGTGAAAATTCGAATTTTGTGTAACCAAGTGACCAAAGTGCTAGGGTCGTCGATTTCTAGACTTACAAACTATTTAAACTAAATTGTGCTAAAGATAACACACACGTGGAAGAGGGAGAACTTGATCTTCCAGTGACAGCGGCCGGGCAATCCGTGATATGAAGCTTCAAATCACGCGGCCTCCATCACTCAGAATTAATTATGTGAACACACTAGTAAAGAAATTGGCAGTTTATTTAATTCGTTTGTCGAAAGAATGAAGACATACGGAAAATAATTTACGCAGCGCTTCCGTGATTCAGTGCTAAGGAACTTCAACCGTGAGGTGCTTTCTGCCAAAGATACAAATACAGTTTGGTATGTTATATATTCTCCCTATAGATTGACTGCTTTAAAAAAAATTATTTCGTTTAACATATTAACAATTATTGACGTATTGATTTAGTGTTGATAGGAATTCAGCCAAATACGTTTCTAGAGCTGTGAGAGGAAGGAAAAGATACGTATCGGCCGTGAAAAATTTTAATTGTTAATAGTACTTTAACCATTAAAGTTGCCACGCACACACTTTATACATGCTTTTTGAGGCAATTATACTACAGAGAAAAGGATCAGTATAGTCCATTTCCCTCGTGATTAAAGTACAACTGTCATACTAATTGATCAAAATTAGCGAGACCCACCCTCCACCCACGACCTCCAGTTTAAGTACCGTTCCCGCACTTTACTTAGAGACTTGGAATGTCAGAATCAATAGGAATATTTCGTGACGAATGCCAGTGTGACCGATCATAGTAGCAGCACTACATTTGCGAACAGCGGGACTGTTCTACTGTATTATGTGACATTAACAATTACAATAATACCGTCATGAATGAAGATGCGTAGATTACAACTTTTTAGTGACTTTTACAAAACTTTTTATAGAAGACAAGATCAAAAACAAATAATTAACAAACTGAAAATTTTACAGGCAAAAATTACAATAAAACGTTGTATTAAGAGCGGACGTCAGATCATGGAGGATTAACCCGCATACACGGGCCAAGAAGTATAATCCGAAATGTTTAAAAACAAAAATAATCATATAAAATCGTAGAGCTACGATGTACTTAACGTTCGTCACGTATATGCGTGGAAATTTCTCCACAGCATAATGTCCTCTGATCCATGAAGTTCAGTGATTGGGCTACATATGTAAAAAGTCTATACCAACCATCGTTAAGTTTCCGTGTTATGTATACAACTAGAAACCTGTTCTGTGAATGATACCAACAGTCTGCGCAAATCATTGGTTCCTACATGAGCATTGTAAATGTGTTTTAAATTGAGAATGACTTGGTTGAATGATATAATAAAATTCCTGTCACCTAGCAGCAAATGTTTTGGAATTCTTTAATATGTTTGAATTAGATAATAAAAAATCAACACCAATATGCGTGTTGAAGCAGAGATAGCGGTATATTTGTTCTTGGTTCTCCACTGCAACATCATGAAATATGAACACTGTGTTGAGCTTTAGTCGTTCTGGGAGAGGGATATCGCTGCTTTCACTGCATACTGTGTATGTGACACCTTTTACTCATTGTAATATTTCCTGTAATTGTTGTTATTTGGTTTACGAAAGAATTTTGTAGATAAACATGTTCAAACTGGACTATATACATATGTGTAAGCAGATCATTGGAATACACTTCTGGAAAATGAAAAAAAAAGTGCATCATGATTTCGTCGACCTAGCAGATCGAACTATTATTTACACATTGTTGAGGATATATACAACACAGTAGCATACAGGTAAGTAACGCTTTTGTATCGGTTGTGAATAAATAGCTGCCACTGTTTAAGTTCTAACCCTCATATATGTATTATTCTAGTAAATAGGACAGTTATGAGTTTTTTGTGTTTCTTCTTAGTCAATCCATTCACAATGTTGTTCTATAAGCAGTAAGAAAAAAGGAGAGGAAAATTTGCTTGGTGTTACAGTAGGAGAGACTATTGGGGCAATTTGCCACACCACTCATTAAGCGACATAATCATGTAGTACCTGCGTAAAGTAGCTCTGTGATTATCTTTGATTGGTGTCAGCGGTGTCCTCGGGACTCATATTTCGATCACTCACCTGTGAAACCCTGAACCGGTTCAGGACTTGCAAGACATTTACGTGTTGTGGACCGCATATGATGAAATTTTGTACACGGATAACTCTACATTCAGCAAGCTATGAAGTAAACGAAGCAAAGATTTGGAAAAGAAGTTTGCGGCTGACATCACACAGATAGCAAACGACTTGGGTGATTAGTTGAATGGGTGAATGGCGTCTGTAAATAAAACAAAACATGAAATGTTCAAATGTTTGTAAATGTAAGGGACCAAATTACTAAAATCATCGGTCCCTAGACTTACAAAATGTTCTCTTCTTCAGTGAAATTCTGAATACACGAAAGTCTTGTCTATCTCAATTTAATAATCTTGACTTGTTGGAGCCAGGCCAGTATCCTTTACTACAGAAATTATTCGTCTAACATTAGAAAACAAAATTGAATTCTTCTAACAAAACTAAGGAATGTCTTCTTCAGGTAAACTGTATGTTGAAGGCTGACTACTACTTCTTCAGCTTATCCCAGTTCAGGGGTCGGTATCCTGATTCTTGCCTTCCATTTCCGTCGATCCCACGTGTCCTCCTGGCTCAGTCTCTTCTCTCTCGCGTCTTCATTGATGCAGTCCATCCATCTCTTATTCTCCTGCCCTCCACTTGTAACTCCATTGTTCTCTGCAACAGGTGCCCCATATACCTTCTCATCACGGGCCCATAGCATTGTAGTATTCGTTCCTGGGCTTTCTTCGATGCCTCTACTACACTTGTCTGCTCTCGAACAATATCATTTTTAATTTTGTCCATCATCCACCTCAGCATACGCATCTCAGCCACGTTTAATTTCTTCTCCTACACTTTCTTTAACGGCCAGATCTCACGACCATACAACATAGCTGGTCTCACCACCGATTTCAAAAATTTTTCCTTTTGTCTTTGATTTTATTCTTTTGTCGCAGAGCACATATACCTGACACCTTTTTCTAGTTTATCCATCCAGCCTGGACCCTGTGGCTTACCTCCTTATCTAAATCTCCTTTACTGGTTACATAGGAACTCAGGTACTTGAATTCCCCAACACTCTCCAACTCATCATTTGCCAACATAATTTTTCCATCTCTTCAAATGTTCAAATGTTGTAGAACTTATGGGACTTAACTACGGGGTCATCAGTCCCTAAGCTTACAAACTACGTACGAACTAGCTAAGACTAAAGACGGCACAAATATCCATGCCCGAGGGGGGATTCGAACCCCCGACCGTAATGGCCGTGCAGACCGTGACTGAAGCGCCTCAGTCCCCTCGGCCACCGCGGCCGGCTCCATCTCTTCCATCTCCACCAAACCACAGGTATTCGATCTTCTCCCTGAAAACTCTGAGTCCTCTATTTCCCATTTCCTCCCTCCATATCTTCAAAGTTCAATCTACCTTCTCTTTGCTCTCCTCTACTATCACTAAACGTCAACTGCATACCTACCCGACAATAACGCCAGGTCCTGCACTCCTTCCGTCAACACATCCATTACTATATTGAACAGGCAAGGACTTAAGCACTGACCGTTGACGCAGTCCAACCATGATAGGGAACTTCTTACTTTAGAGCAGGCATCACCATAAATGTCTTTGACCAGTCGAACATACCTTTCAGGCACACCCCTGGCTCTCAGGCTTCTCCACAGTACATTTCTCGCTACTGTATCATACGCCTTCTCCAGCTCTATAAACACTAGGTGTACGTCTCTTTGTCGCCCCCATACTTTTCCATCAGTTGTCTTAGGATAAAGATTGCATCCATCGTTTCTCTGCCTGGCATGAACCTAAACTGCTTATTCGAAATTTCTGATTCTTCCCTGATCCTATTATACATAAATTTCTCCCAGATTTTGATCGTTTAGACGTTAGCTTAATTCCCCTGTAGTTCTTGTACTCTTAAATATCTCCTTTTCCTCTGTATATTGGTACCATTGAACTTTCACTCCATATAGCTGGTACTTTTTCCTCTTCATATATCTTCTTGAGAGGGTGAAGTCCAGTTCTTTGGTAGTTGTCTCCCACTTTTCTTTCCTTTGGCTGTTACGAGATTGGAGTACCTTGATGTATACCTCTGCGTCACCATGGGCTTCGTATTTCTTGCAGACTTCTTCTGTCTCCTTGTTCCAGCAGGGCACATATTCCTTTCTGAAACTGCGAGGTATATTGGGTTTTGCTGCTCCTATAAGGACACCAACAAAACGCGGGTAATTTTCTAATGTCGCTTGGTTCCAGCTTAGTTGTTCATCAACTTCCTTTGCATTAGCTGTTAAATTGGCTTTGTTGAAATTCCAGCTTGAGTTTTGGACGGATCTAATTCCGATGACCATGAGTACCGGTCTGTGTTGGCTGTGGGGGAAACGTGATTACACCTTCTGTGTGTAGGGTATTGGTGTGTATTGTTGGTCAGTTGTTAAAATACAGATATCTGGGTTTGTATCAGGTTTTCAAGTCCTTTGCATCGTATGAGATGTGATGGTGGTGATTTTCGATCCAAGCTGCAAGAGTTTCTCCGTTAGAATCATTTGTTTTTTAACCCGACATTTCATGATAGCTGTTAAAGTCCCCTATATAAATTCCAGGATGAGGCACGTCTGGTAATGGGAGACTTTGCCACGTGTCATTATGTGGTTTGTATACTGCTGTGACTGTAATTCCGGGTAGGTTGGTTATTATAATTTCACTTTTCTCTTCCTGGTATTCTTGTGTGTCTTGTCGAACGTACACAATTAATCAATAGGTATCTAAGGGTATAATACGTAATATTTTATACCCGGTTATTATGGCTCGGTTGTTTATCTAGGTTTCGTCGACGAGGTGAGTTTCCTTCAGGCAGACGATATCTGTTTGCTCAGGTAGTCACATGTATCTCGTGATATTCCTTCTATATTTAGCTGTAAGGCTCGTATACAATATCCTATAGCTTTTGTTGATGTTTGGCACTCAAAAGTGCAGCTGTCGTTTTAGCCATGAGAGATACGAGATCTAGTTCGGCCTCCGTTTGTGTAGACTTTTAGCAGTCCGTTGCCTGGGGTGCACCATCTTGGAGGTTCTCTATGCGTCGCGCCCCACCCAAGTCGCAAAGCACGGTCCCAACTCAGACGACTAGGGGCAGCAACGCAAAAAATCAGCCAGCAATCTAAGATCACCCCTTGGCAGATTGCACAACGCATCAAGGCAAAAGCAGACAATGCCCCCCCCCCTCCCCAGGACAGCAGAAGCATAAAAAGTTTACAAGAAGAGGTGAAAACTATAGATTTCACCCTCGACGGAAGATCATTCTTCAGCTCTCCTTTTACTGACAGCGAAATTGAGAAAGCCATAAGATGCCTAACGCTAACAAAGCAGCAGGTATTCATGGAGTGTTCCCAGAATTTAGTATCCACCTTAGCAAAAATGGAAGGACATGACTACACAGATTCTTTACAGACTGGTTGTGCAAGAGCAGGTACTAGCAGATTTTAAGATAGTAAGAACCCTAGTAATTCTCAAATCAGGAAAGCCGAAAGATGATTCCTCGACTTATCGAGCAATTGCCGTTCTCAGTGTCTGCTACAAACTACTAGAACGGCTCATCTACATTAGGATCTACCAAACAGTTGACAGTAAAGTGCCTTCCTACCAAACAGGCTTCAGGCAAAACCGCAGCTACTGTGAGCACGTATTGGCGCTCACTTCATGTATCGAAGCTGGATTCCAGAAAGAGCTGAAAACGTCAACAGCATTTGTAGACCTGACTGCTGCTTACGGCAGTGTGAGGCTAGATGGACTAATGTTAAAGCTAAAGCGAACTATTACATGCTTAAGACTAAGAACATGCTGTAAAACCGATATTTTTGAATCTGTCTTCATGACAAAACGAGCTAGTCATATAAACTTAAGAACAATCTACCACAAGGATCTGTCCTGTCTCCACTATTGTTGAACCTGTACATAAGTGACATGCCAGAAACTATATCCAGAAAGTTTAGCTACTGCCATTGCATATCAAAGCAAGCATCTAGAGGAAAGAGAAAATGTGCTCACACAAGACCTTAGAGTACTTGGTGATTATCACAGAAATTGGAGCTTGTGTCATAACCCTAAAAAAGTGAAGTGACAGCTTTTCACCTCAACAACCAATTATCAAACCAGCCACTAAATGTCACGTTCTGTAACGAATGAGTGAAAACAACCCTCATCCTAAGTATCCCGTAGTCACATTGGACCGATCGCTAACGTACAGGACTCACCTCACTTCACTACCAGAAAAGTTAAAGACCAGAAGCAACATTATCAGGAAACTAGCTGGAACTTCCTGGGGTGCACAAATTGACACTCTACATACAGAGGCCATGTCTCTTGTATAATCTGCGGCTGAATACTGTGCACCTGTCTGGTACAGGAGTGTACATGCCAGTAAGGTTGATGTTCAGTTCAATGAGACCATGAGATTTGTAACAGGCACACTGAGATCAACCCCACTACCTTAGCTGTCTGCTCTCAATAGACAACAAGAAGCAGCAACCCGCAAATGGGAAAAGATTAAAAACTTGAAGCTTTCACACACGCCTTTCGCCCAGGAAATACTGCTCAATCCACCCTGCATGCATCTCAAATCAAGAAAACCATTCTGGACAGCTCGAGAACCCGAACCATACAAGATTGAAGATGTTTGGAAGGAGACATGGGAAACAATATCAGCATACTTTGCCGTGGCGTCGAAGGCCCTGCATACATATCAGGCTTTCAACTTTCTAGAAGACCCTGGTGTGCACTCAACAGGATCCGTTGTGGACATGGAAGAACTGAGTCCTTCACTTACAAATGGGGACTCTCAGACTCCCTGTTGTGTGACTGTGGAGCAGCAAAACAGACTGTTGAACACATTATTGAGGAACGTACCAATACAAGTTTTAGTGGAGGCTGGAACGACATAATCAAGACCTCACCAACAACAATGAAATGGATAGACTACTTAGATATCAGTTTGTGATATACATAGTTACCAAAACTCTAGTACATTCCTTTTACATAAATATTTATTTTGTTTTCAGTAACTATCGCTGTAAATTGCATGGATATTTCCATACATAAATATTTATTTTGTTTTCAGTAACTATCGCTGTAAATTGCATGGATATTTCCATACGACAAATAGATAAAATATATCTTACTCATCAGGTCCCATGACAGGTCTACTCCGGCTTCTCCCAGTGCCTTCCAAGCCTCTACAGGCACGCTGTCTGGTCCTACCGCCTCTCCATTTTTCATTCCCCCTAATGCTTCAGACATTTCCTCTCTAGTGATATCTGGCGTTAAATTTTCGTTCGGTAGTACCCTCCCTTGATTTTTCCTTGGCTGCTCCTCGTTCAGCAACTTCTGGAAGTAGTCCTGCCATCTTTCTCTTAGACCTGACTCATATTGTTATATACAACAGAAACACGAGATGATCTGTATCTCTTTATGATTCCGAATATATTCTCTGCTTAACGTGCACAGTACAATGAAAAATAATATTTCAATTACCAATAACCCAAAACAAACACAACTTCTTTGGATAGATTAAAATAATTCCCTAGAAGCAAGTCTTCCTGATAATTATTTCTGACTCTTGTACAAAGTAGAGATTCCTCGAAGTTCGTGTCCTCTGCTTCGGGACCTCGGCAGGAAGCGGCAGCGGCAGCGGCAGCGGCAGCGGCAGCGGCAGAGTCCGGCAGTCGGTGTCCAGGCGTAGCGGAGACGTGGCTTCGGCGACGGTCCGGCTACGGCGGTGCTCCCTCGTAGTCCGCGGTGTCAGAAGACGCCGGTCTTAGCCGTGGTGTGGTTACTTAAGGCCGCGGCGGCTAGTGTCCTTGCGCCGCTATTTGCATGTCGCGACCGCTGATGCGCCGCTGAGACAGTCATACAGTCTTCGTGCGAGGTGCGAAGAGGTCCCTCGCGTCTGCGCGGTGAGCGGACCTGGAGACGTGGGGCGGTGCAGTGCCGCCTGCCGGAAGGAGACGGGACTTGGTCGTGGCGCGCGGTTCGAACCGTCCGCCGCTGCCGACTTATCGGTGCGCGGCGTGTGCGTCTCTTGAGCTGGCGCGCGCAGGGCTGCGCTTCGGCGCCACGTCGTGATTCTGCGGGGCGCGCCACGGCACATATGTTGAAGGCTGACTAACCAAGAAAAACGAAGTACTTCTTCTAATGCGGTATACAGACAGTTCGGAAATCTAGAAAGCTGTTTCTTTTGTACACTCCTTGGTTAACGCTACTCCTGCTGGCGGCCTTCCAACGGCATCGTCGCGAGGGGCGGGATACTGCAGTGGCTCTGGGCAGAGACAAATATATACAGACGGGAAACCTCCGTAAGGGCCCGGTCCTACGCTCCTGGGTGCGGGGAGGGAGGGTTTCCAGCAGTTCCGTAAGATGTCCCATGATGGCGCTGCGGTCAGAAGCAGCTCTTTAAACTGGCCAGAGCAGGCGGCAGGTAGCGGCTGTCCCCACCACCACCTCCCCTCAAACGCAAACACGCCGGACACAGACCTGGCCTCGTGGAAGGCGGTACGAGCTCTCTCCTCAGCCTCCCCTCCACGCCACCCTCTGACGTGCGAGAGGCACCCTAAGCCAGCGAACTGCCTGACACCTGCTAGCATCTTACGGAACTACGAGGGGAGCGTAGGACAGTGGTTTAGGGTAGGCTGCTTCTCTGTATATGTTACTCTGTGCTCTGGGCAACACCATTTGAAGAGAAGGCCTGCACGCTGTCGTGCCACATCACGCGGGGTAGGTCGCGATCGCGACGCCTACTGGCTGACTGATGGGGCACAGCCCACCGCCTCGCATCGGCCAGACAGTGAGCTACGACATCGGGACCTACGCCGCGTGATGTGGCACTGCAGCGCGCAGGCCTTCTCTGCAGACAGTGTTGCTCTGGGGCGGTGGCGCAGCGTAGCGGAGAAGAGAGGATGGCTCAGGGTCTCTTGTGGCTGCTGTCGCGGTCGGCGTCTGCTTCATTGTCTGCAGCGGGATTGGGAGATTCCCGCTGCTGCTGCTGCTGCGACCCTTTTCAACATTGTGCGCAGTCATACCAGTACCGTTCTTCACGTGCTGATGGAGCTTCTCCTCGGTTATCCATTGGTCGTTGCTAGGAGACCTCCCCAATTAACTGGTGTGACGGCGCTTACGCGGTATGGAAAGCTCTGCGCTCTAGCAACACCACCTAGAGACAAGACCTTACAACTGGCCGTGCTATGTCACACTGACCAGGCCGCGGCCGCCAGCTTACTGGCTGGCCGCTACGAGGCAGGGGGCGTGCCCCAGCGGACAGCCAATCAGATGGCCTGGTCAGTGTGACGTAGCACGACCTGTTGTAAGGCCTTGTCTCTAGGTGGTGTTGGCTCTAAGCGGGACACAATGTTGATAGCTTTTGCTAGGTTTCCGCCTCGAAGCTGGAAGCGCGGTGTTTGAACGTGCTGCTCTCGTTGCCTGGGCTGTGGTGTGACTTTCCGGTGAGCTGCTTTGTCTGGTTTGCTCGCACCAAGGCACTACTTAAACTAACTTATGTGGGTCGTTTAAAAATTAAGGTGACTTTGCTAATTTCGTGGACAAAGTAAATTGGATTATCGATTTTTGTTGTTGCGTTAGTACACCGTGCGAGATTAGCCGCGTGTCTAAGGCACCATACTATGGACTGGATGCTCGTTCTCGCCGGAGGTTCGAATCCTCCTTGTATGTGTGTGTGTATGTGTGTGTGTGTCTGTGTGTGTGTGTGTGTGTGTGTGTGTGTGTGTGTCTTGTCCTTAGTGTAGGTTTAAGTAGTTTGCAATTCTAGGGACTGATGACCATAGCAGTTTCGTCCAGTGGCTTTACAAACATTTAAGCACGTGTTATGATGGTACATATGTAACGAGTATATGTTCACTGTTTCAGGTGCACAGCATAGTTCGTTTTTTCTGACAGAAAGTGAGGTTAGATGACTTTTAGAGTGCCTGGCGATTTCTATTATTATAAAAAAGCAGCTAATAAATTGTGTTAAATTTTCTGTGAAAAATGGAGTCAAGTCCTCTAAAACACGAGAAATATTGACAGTGGCATACGGTGAATCTGCTGTAAGTAATGAAAGAAATAAACTACAAGTGGTACAAGCTCTTCAGGAATGTCCGAGAAAATGCATTGGTGAACGTCGCTCTAGATGCCTCAGCACAACAACAAAGGATGCTAACGTCGAATTTGTGAAGGAAAGCCGCGGTGGAGTAGCCGAGCGGTCTAAGGCGTCTCGCTGCAGAGCGCGTGGTTGCTCACCGTGGAGGTTCGAGACCTCCCTGGGGCACGGGTGTGTGTGTTGTCCTTAGGTTAGTTTACCTAGGTTTAAGTAGTTTGTAAGCTACGGACTGATGACCACACAGTTTGGTCCGATAGATTTAAAAACATTTGAACATTTGATTTGTGAAGGAAATTGTTTTGAAAAATCGTCGAATTACCGTAACAGAAGTTGCTGAGGATGTTGACATATCGATAGGCTCGCGTCTTGAAATGTTGTCGTCCCATTAGATACATCTCGGAGAGACAAGACCGAAAAAATACGGCAAGTTCCTTCAGTGGCGTATATAAGACCACCTCTCCCGACAAAATGAATATGAAGAAAAAAATAGGTACCGTGTTTTTTTTAACCAGGTTAATGGTGAAATGCCTCTTCTGAAAACCAAGCATGGTTTGGAAAATGCAACAACCTTGTCTTTTTAATCATCAGTTTGAGGTATGATGGCATAAAATTTTTAGTCATAGTGATCCAAGTGCCCTAGGTTTTTGTACAGTCACCATTAATTCATTTGGCACATAACACAATCCTGGGGATATAATTGATAATTGTACAAAACTTATTTTTCGGCCATATTGTACAATTATTTGAGTTTTCAAAAGTCAGACTTATTTAATCTTTTAGGCCAATAATTCGAAAGTCCTGCAAGAAAGATACCAACGACAACTGAAGAGAATCGCTGAACGTGACACAAGTACAACGCCTTCATAAATTGCTACAGATTTATATGTTGGGCAATCAACAAGTATCAGCATGCGAACCATTCAAAGAAACATCATCGATGTGGGCTTTCGGAGCCGAAGGCTCACTCGCGTGCTCTTGCTGACTGCGCACCACAGAGGTTTACGCCTCCCCTGACCCCATCAACACTGACATTATACAACACCTCCTAGAGACAAGGCCTCACAACAACTTCGTGTCACGTCACACCGAGAGGCCGCTATTGCTAGCTGACTGGCTGGCCACTACGAGGCAGAGGGCTGTGCCCCAGATGTCAGCCAGTCAGCTAGAGATAGCGGCCTCTTGGTATGTCGTGACACGGAGTTATTGTGAGGCCTTGTCTGTAAATGGTCTTGCACTATACTGTTGACGACTGAAAACATGTTACCTGGTGTGACGTGTACCACTTCTAATTGTGTCGAGCGGATGGGTGTGTATGGGTATGGAGACACCCTCATGAAGCCATGGACCCTGCAGGTGAGCAGGGGTGTTTTCAAGCTGACGAAGGCTCTGTAACGGTGTCAGGCGTGTGCAGTTGGTGTGATGTAGGACCCCTAATATGTGTGCATACGACTCTGAAAGGTGACACGTACGTAAGCATCTTGCCTGATCACGTCCATCTATTCGTGTCCATTGTGCATTCCGACAGACTTGGGAAATTCCAGCGCGACAATGCGACACAACCCACGACGAGAATTGTTACAGAGTGGCTCCAGCAAGACTCTTCACAGTCACTCTAACATTCAACATAGGCAATAGGAGTGATCCGCAAAATTACAGGCCTATATCATTGACATCGGTTTGCAGCAGGATTTTAGAACATTTACTTTCCTCAAATATTATGAACTACCTCAAAGAGAAGGACCTATTGACTCATAGTCAGCACGGATTCAGGAAGTATCGTTCTTGTGAAAAGTAGCTAGCTCTATACTCACATGATGTGATCAGTGCTATCGACAGGATTCCGTATTTCTAAGATTTCCGGAAGGCTTTTGAAACTGTACCTCACAAGCGTCTTCTAATCAAATTGCCTGTTTATGGAATATCGCCACAGTTGTGCGATTGGATACGTGATTTCCTGTCAGAAAGGACACAGTACGTTGTAACTGACGGTAAGTCATCGAGTTGAACAGAAGTGATATCTGGCGTTCCACGGGGAAGTGTTTTACGGCCCCTACTGTTTCTTATTTTTATAAACGACTAGCTTAAACCCTCGGCTCCGCTCGCGTGTTGGTTGATTATGAGAGATAAGCTATTTTTCAGTAGTGTGCTATGAGACTGTTACTTCTGTAATATGTGTAAACTAACGCAATGCACATTTATCTACGAAGTTTAAATAACAAATTAATGTAATTAATTTCACCCATTTTTTATGAAATATCGCTGATATAGAGGAGCTGAAAAATATTCCTATCGGATTGCAGAAGTCTATGCACTTATCGTTTATCAGAAAAGAAAGTAGTGTAGATCAAATCACACGTAAAAATGCACTCGTTTCGAATAATCCAGTCACGAAATTCAACAATAATTATAGTAATAATATCACAGAACGATCACTTGTAATGCGCGAAACGTCAAATAGATTTTTTTAAAGAGATGTATTAAAAGAAACATCTTTTTTACTGCTTTATTTATTTATTCTTATATTTCCTTATTCGTATGCTTATCCTTAAAGAGAAAGAGCTGAATACACATAGACCAAAGATATGGTCTGTGGAATAATGTTTCGCTGTATGTAACCTCCTTGCTATAGAGTCGCAAACGTCATCTCTGGCCTTCAATCCGAATTTTTTTATAATTTGAAGACTTTCAACTACCATATCTTCCACTCCCTTATAGCTATCGGCATGGAACTGCTATGGTGTACAACGGGACACTTCGGACAACAATTACACACAGACCATTCGTTTGTGTCCTGTAGTTTTCGCAGCAGAGCGAAATATTAACACACACACACACACACACACACACACACACACACACACACACACACACTTAGAATTTTACACACACCGATAACTTTCCATCCCAATATACTCCACCCTTTTATCATTATCATCCCTCAAGCAACAATGCAACCAATAAAACCATTTTCAAAGAGTAATTATTGTTCCGCATTTCGCGTTATAGCTATTCTTCAAATTACTAAATATATATCAGATCGCTATAAAAGCGTGCTTAAAACCTTCCTCAGGTAACTGTACAAATATTTAAGTCTCTGCGTCTTGTCGTTCGGACGTTATAAGCGTACACCGAGCAGACATTCACATTAATATGTATATAGATAAATAGCTATCCGATCGCCATAAAACCGTGCCTAAATCCTTCCCCGGGTAGACATTAGTAACTGTACAAATTTTTAGCTCTTTATGTCTTGTGGTTCAGACGTGATAGACGTACACCGAACGTTGTTGTTGTTATGGTCTTCAGTCCGGAGACTGGTTTGATGCAGATCTCCACCCTACTCTATCCTGAGTAAGCCTTTTCATCTCCTCATAAGAACGACAACCCACATCCTCTTGAATCTGCTTACTATACGCGTCTCTTGGTCTCCCTCTGTGATTTTTACCCCACACACTTCCCTCCAATGCTAAATTTACGATTCCTCGATGTCTAAGAATGTATCCTACCAAGCGATCGCTTCTTTTGGTCAGGGTATGCCAAATATTCCTTTTCTCACCAATTCAGTTCAGTACCTCTTCATTAGCTATGCGATCTATCCACCTAATCTTCAGCATTCTTCTGTAGCACCACATTTCAAAAGCCTCTATTCTCTTCCTGTCCGCACTGCTTATCGTCCATGTTTCACTCCAGTATAAGGCAACACTCCACACAAATGACTTCAGAAAAGACTACCTTACACTTAAATTAATATTCGATGTTAGCAAATTTCACTTTTTCAAAAATGCTTTTCTTCCCATTGCCATTCTGCATTTTATATCCTCTGTACTGCGACCATCACATGTTATTTTACTACCCAAGTAACAAAACTCATCTACCACCTTCATTGTTTCGTTACCTAATCTAAATCCTTCAGCATCGCCTGATTTTCTAAGACCGCATTCCATTATTTTTGTTTTGCTCTTGTTAATATTCATTTTATACGCTCTCTTCAACACACTGTCCATTCCATTCAACTGCTCTTCCAGCTCCTTTGCTGTCTCTGACAGAATTACAATGTCGTCAACAAAACGCAATGTTTTTATTTCTTCATCCTGAACTTTAATTCCTATTCCAAATTTTTCCTTGCTTTCCTTCACCGTCTGGTCGATGTACAAATTGAATAACATTGGAGAAAGGCTACAACCCTGTCTTACTCCCTTCCCAACTGATGCTTCCCTTTCATGCCCCTCGAGTCTAATAACTGCGGTCTGGCTTTTGTACAAGTTGTAAATAACTCTCCTTTCCCTGTATTTTACCCCTGCTGACTTCAGAATTTGAAAGAGTGTATTCCAGTCAACATTGTCAAACACTTTCTCCAAATCTACAAAAGCTAAAAATGTAGGTTTGCCTTTCCTTAATCTATCTTCTAAGATAAGACGTAAAGTGAGTATTGTCTCCCGGGTTCCTAAATTCCTCCTGAACCCAAACTGATCTTCCCCGAGGTCAACTTCTACCAGCTTTTCCATTCTCCTGTAGGTAATTCGTGTTAAAATTTTGCAACCATGACTTATCAAACTGATGGTTCTGTAATTTTCACACCTGTCTGCACCTGATTTCTTTGGAATGGGGATTATTACATTTTTCTTAAAGTCTGAGGGTATTTCGACTGTCTCATACATCCTACACACCATTTCAAATAGTTTTGTCATGGCTGGCTCTCCCAGAGACTTTAGTAGCTCTGAGGGTATGTCATCTACTCCTGGGGCCTTGTTCCGACCTAGGTCTTTCAGGGCTCTGTCAAATTCATCTCTCAGTATAGTATCTCCTATTTCATCTTGATCTACTTCCCTTCCTACAACATCGTCAAAGTTCATTTCCTTTGTAGAACTGCTCTATGTACTCTTTCCACCTTTCAGCTTTCCCTTCTTTGCTGAGAACTGGTTTCCCATCTGAGTTCTTCATATTCGTAGAGATGCTTTTCTTGTCCCCAAATGTCTCTTTTATTTTCCTGTAGGCGGTATCTACTTTTCCCCTTCTTAAACATTCTTCTACAGATTTGCACTTGGCTTCTAGCCACTCCTGCTTAGCCATTTTGCACTTCCTGTCAATCTCATTTCTTAGTCGTCCGTACTCCATTTTTCCTGTTTCATTTACTGCATTTTTATATTTCTCCTTTCATCAATTAAATTTAGTATTTCCTGTGATATCAAAGGATTTTTTGTAGGTCTTGCCTTTCTACCTATTTTGTCCTCTGCTGCCTTCACTATTTCATCTCTCAATGCTACCCATTCCTCTTCTACTGTTTTATTTCCCCCTGTTTCTGTCACTTGTTGCCTAAATCTCCCTCGGGAAATTCTCCAGAAATTCACGTTCCTTCAATTTATCTAGGTCCCATCTCCTTATTTTCCTACCTTTCTGCAGTTTTTTCAGTTTCAGCCTACAGTTCATGACTAACAAGTTATGGTCAGAGTCTATATCTGCCCCTGAGTATGTTTTACAGTTTATAACTTGGTTCCGGAGTCTATGTTTTACCATTATAACATCTATCTGATACCTTCCGGTGTCTCCTGGTCTCTTCCAAGTATACAACCTTCTTTGGTGATTCTTAAACCACGTGTTTGTTACGATTAAATCATGTTCCGTGCAAAATTCTACCAGGCGGGTTCCTCTTTCATTCCTTTTGCCCAGTCCATACTCACCTACTATTTTTCCTTCTCTTCCTTTTCCTACTATCGAATTCCAGTATCCCATCACAATTAAGTTTTCCTCTCCCTTAACTGTCTAAATAATTTCCTTTAGCTCCTCATACATTTCTTCGATCTCCTCATCATCGGCAGAGCTAGTTGGCATATAAACCTGTACTACTGTTGTCGGTGTTGGCTTCGTATCTGTCTTGACAATGATAATGCGATCACTGTGCTGCTCATAGTAGTTTACCCGCATTCATATTTTCTTATTCATTATCAGTCCTACTCCTTTGATCCCCCAACTGATTTTGTATTTATAATCCTGTACTCACCTGACCAGAAATCCTGTTCATCCTGCCACCGAACTTCACTAATCCCCACTATATCTAACTTCAACTTATCCATTTCCCTTTTTAAATTTTTTAATTTTCCTACCCGATTAAGGGATCTAACATTCCACGCTCCGATCCGTAGAATGCCAGTATTGTTTTTCCTGATGACAACATCCTCCTGAGTAGTCCCCGCCCGGAGATCCAAATGGGGGACTATTTTACCTCCGGAATATTTTACCCGAGAGGATGCCATCATCATATTTTCATGCAGTAGAGCTGCATGTCCTCGGGAAAAATAACGGCTGTAGTTTCCCCTTGCTTTCAGCCGTTCGCAGTAACTGTGTGGCAAAGCCACATTAGCTGATGTTACAAGGCCAGCTCAGTCAATCATCCAGACTGTTGCCCCTGTAACTACTGAAAAGGCTGCTGCCCCTCTTCAGGAACCACACGTTTGTCTGACCTCTCCACAGATACCCCTCCGCTGTGCTTGGACCTACGGTACGGCTATCTGCATCGTTGAGGCACGCAAGCCATCCCACCTCGGCAATGTCTGTGGTTCATGGGGGTGGTACACCGAACAGACATTCACATTTATAGATATAGATTTAGGAGACAATCTGAGTATCTGTCTTAGGCTGTTAGCGAATGATGCTGTCATTTATCGTTAAAAAAAAAGTCATCAGAAGACCAACAGCAACTGCAAAATTATTTAGATAAGGTATCTGCAAGGTACAAGAAATGGCAATTGACCCTTAATAATGAGAAGTGTGAAGTCATCCATGTGACCAGTAAAAGAAATCAGTTAAGGCCGTAATTCAACTAAATACCTAGGAGTAACAATTACCAACAATTTAAATTGGAAAGAGCAAACAGAAAATACTGCAGGGAAAGTGAACCAAAGACTACGTTTCGTTGGGAGAACACTTCGAAGACTGAACAGTTCTAGTAAAGAAATTGCCTACACCACACTTGTGCGTCCTAACTTGGAGTATTGGTGCACATTGTGGGATCCATACCAAGTGGTACTGACAGACGATTTAGAGAAGTACAGAGAAGGGCAGCTCGTTTTTTATTATTGCGATATAGGGGAGAGAGTGATACAGAAATGATGCACGAGTTGAGGCGAAAATCCTTAAATCAAAGGCGTTATTTATTGTGGCGAAATCAATTTGCGAAATTTCTTTCACCAGCTTTCTCTCGAGATTGCCAATATCTATTGTTACCACCCACCTGCATAGGGAGACATGATCATCATATTGAAGTAAGGGAATCATATCGAAAATATAAAGATTTAGGTGTTCCTTTTTCCCGCGAGATATTAGAGAATGGAACTGCCATGCACTTCAATGTGACTTGCAGAGTATCTATATAGATGTATCTCCGCTGGCCACGAAACACGCGAAACATGAACGTTATTGAGAATGAAATAAAACTCAATTTGCGATCAGTTATGGCTTCACTGTACTAGGTTTAGATGTAATACCAAAGTGCGGCGAATGAAAATTTGTGCCCGGCCGTGATTCGAACCCGGGATCTCCTGCTTACTAGGCAGATGCGTTGACCACTCCGCCACCGAGGACTGCAGAGGACTCTTCCCTGCACGTCTCCCGCCAAACCCAAATCTCCATTTGCCACGCTGTCTCTGTCCTATACCACAGCGGAATGGTTACCGCGTCTGCCTAGTAAGCAGGAGATTCCGGGCTCGAATCCCGGCAGGGCACAAATTTTCATTCGCCGCACTTTGGTATTCCATCTAAACCTATTAGAGTGAAGCCATAACTGATAGCAAATTGCGATTTATTTCATTCATTGAACGCTGTAACGTCGTCAAAAAATAAATATATAATTGTTACTGAGAATGTCTGGGATGGCTTGCAACGTGCTATTTAGGAGACAACTCAACCCCGCCGTACACTTGCGGATTTAGGGGCAGTCCTACAGGATGCACGGTGTCAGTTCTCTCCAACTGTAATTCATACATTAGTCTGTGTCCTAGCCACGTCATATCTCGTCACTTTTGCGTCCTTGCGGGAGCTCTACACAATTACAGTCCGATAGAAACACGATTTGTGACCGAAACCGTAACCGAAACTTGCGTAATTGAGTTAAAATTTCTGCACATTTACGTTGCACCATAGATCACTAATTTTTCCACATTTCTCAAGATCCCCTCTCTGTAATAAGCCTTCTTCAGTGTGCTAAGCCTAATCAGGAATCCCTACAAGATGACATGGAAGGCGAAAAGGTTTAGACAAATCGACGGTACTTTTATTAAAGTACTTCCAAATTGGATTCTTTTCTCCTAGTTACGACATTTGCTACCTAAAAAAAAAAAAAAAAAAAAAAAAAAAAAAAAAAAAAAAAAAAAAAAACTAAAGGAAGTTAGACAATAAGTAAACTGAACTCGATGTAGTGGAGTGTCGATATTTCGAGTCTCGGAATTACTAGCTTCCTGAATGCGTAGCAGCTTCAATCAGTGCTGCAGAAAGTATTTCGAAAAATAAAGTCACAGTTTCCTCAAACTGAACCGGAAAAGGTGTGTACTATATCATCAGTGTTTCCTAAAACCATATTTGTTATTAGAAAAAAGCTCCTCACTTTAAGAAAACTCAATAACAAAACTTTACAGCATAACAATAAGATAGTCTGTTCCGTTACGTACAATACTGAATAAGTTAAATTCACAACAAAATACCCACAATTTTAGGCGGGAGGAGGGACTGCTAGCAGGTAAACGGCGCCCCGTCAACTGAGCTAAAGCGTTACTGTTGGCTGAAAATGTTCATGTTTCTACAGCTTATGGGACTTAACTACGGGGTCATCAGTCCCTAAACTTACAAACTACGTATGAACTACTTACGAACTAGGACGGCACAAATATCCATGCCCGAGGGGGGATTCGAACCCCCGACCGTAGTGGCCGTGCAGACCGTGACTGAAGCGCCTCAGTCCCCTCGGCCACCGCGGCCGGCACTGTTGGCTGAATCCGTCCACAAAGCGACCAGACAGCGTCATCTACATCTACATAGATACTCTGCAAATCACATTTAAGTGCCTGGTAGAGGGTTCATTAACCACTTCTATAACTTTTCTTTACCGTTCCAGTCTCTAATAGCGCACGGAAAGGAAGAACACCTAAATCGTTTCGTTTTCGATCTGATTTCTCTTATTTTATTGGGATGGTAATGTGTCCCTAAGTAGGTGGGTGCTAGCAAAATATTTTCACATTCAGAAGTAAAAGTCGGTGATTGAAACTTCGCAAACAGATCACGCCGCAATGAATAACGTCTTTCTTTCAATGATTTCCACCCCAATTCGTGCAACATTTCGTGACGCTTTCCCCCCGGTAACGTGATAAAACAAAATGAGCTGTCCTTCACTGAACCTTCTCAATATCTGCCGTCAGTCCCACCTGGTGAAGGTCCCACAATGGGCAACAGTACTCCAGGAGAGAACGCACAAGTGTGATGTAGGCACTCTCTTTGGTGGAGCTGTTGCATCTTCGAAGCATTCTGCCAATGAAACTTACTCTTTGATTCGCGTTCCCCACAATATTTTCTATGTGTTCTCTCCAGTCAAAGTTGTTCGTAATTGTAACTCCTAGGTATTTGGTAGAATTTACGACCTTAAGGTTTGACTGATTTATCGCGTTAGTGAAGTTCAGCGGATTTATTTTTGTGGTCATGTGTATTACTTCACACTTTTCTTTATTTAGTGTCAATTGCCAATTTTCGCACCATATAGAAATTTTGTCTAAATCGCTCTGCAGTTGCTTTTGATCCTCTGTTGACTTCACTAACCGATAAAAGACAGCATCATCCGCGAACAGTCTAAGGGAGCTATTCAAATTGACTCCTAATCTTCTTCTAATATATAAAGCAGTGTGTCCGTATATTTGTACGTGTTGCATACTATAATGTTTTAGTATATATTTTTAAGTAATTACAGTTTATTCTACCGATACTCAGCTTTTCAAGATTTCTGTGTATTGGGGTTCTGCTCGCTGCAACATTATTCTCCTGGGGCGTCGTGGTAGAAATAAATACTCGTAGATACAATTTTTCACTTCTTCTTTAATTTAAATCTAACTTTTCCTCCACCAAACAATACAACTTCCAAAACATATGCAAACAACAGAACTTAGAGCAGACAGTACTTCCACTTTAAAATGCAGACTGACGTAGTTTCCAGAGCACTTGAGAACTGACTAAAACTCGAAATCCTCCACGCAAGGCAGTGAGGCAAATATATAACATCGGCAATAATGACGTTACATTATCCATTGTTCATAACAATTGAATATAGTAATTTACAATTAACGAACATAACAGTAAGACATTTCATGTATGTAAAAATAATCACAATATAAAATGAAAACTATACATACAATAATGTTGGATGGCGTAAATCTTTTTAAGACGAAATCGCGGTACTATTTGTTTCACAACAAAGAATAATGATAAATGGCAATTAATTTGTTAATGAGTACATCACACATGTTCCTAACATATATTGAGCTATCAATTGTCTTGGAAATTCTCAAAATAGGTTCAAAATCTCAAGTGAGTCAATATATACAAAGAAATACAATATTCAAATCCCGAGTACATCATTAATTACGCAATTATCTGGTCAACACAACTTGTTGATGAGCCTAACATATATAAAATGCTATTTATTTTCATTTCTTTATGTTTTACAAAAGTTTTTACCCTTCGTCTGTCTATTTATTTGAAATAATGAACAATGACAAAAGTATTGTTTATAGAACTGTCTGGAAAGAAAATATATGAATCTCTTAACTAATGAAATCTATCACTTGTTTTAATCACAGTATCACTGAGACACTGCCCTACACTGATTCTTAGGCTGGCTATTACCTTTTTACCTTCACACGCAACATTTATCACTACTGAACCACACGATTCCGGATCCGAAGCAGACGGTATCGTAGGATGACATTGAGATGAGAGGACCAGGCAGACGGTATCGTACGATAACACTGAGATGAGGGGGTCAGCAGTATCGTTACAATACCCCCCCCCCATCAGCTCGACGATGCCCTCATAAGTCGAGGTGATATAAGAGTAGAGCACCTACTTTGGATGGCTTGGACCCGCTGGCTAGCTCGGCTGCATCAGTACCTCACTTAGTCCAGTCTGGGGTTGGCACAGCACAGTCCACACGTGCAGCATCACCAGATCCTGAAAGTTCCAAGTGCAGAAAGTAGGTGACAAGGGTATGGCCTCCCAAGAGCAGAGGGCAGAATCGGGAACAGCTGACACTCGAGAATCTGCCACACTGAACTTGTCTGACCTTTTTATGCATCAAAACAAAATCCACAAGAAACATATGACAAAAAAATATCCACATAACTATATTGTAAAATTCTCTTACTTTCTCTTACTTTCTGAACTGAATTTTTTTTTAAACTCTGAGGACATTAAACTTGGTATCTTATTAGACACTAACATTAATTAATTGATCCTATCATGGCTTCTATCAATATCTTACATACTTTAGCTCTTTAATACTATGGCAACAATTTGAATTCAAATTTTAACTGTGACATAAATTAATAACCACAACAAACTATATTGAAAACAATAGTCTCATTAACATAAAAATATTACATACACACATTTCATACCTTAACACTAAAGAAGAAAGATAGAATGATAGATATGAGATAATTTGAACAGGTTACAGAATGAGTTGGAGATGTGGCACCAGAAACCGAAATCAGAAGTATGCTACCACATAGCTGGAAACCCAGTGCTTGCCAACGCACTTAGCACACACAGAATGTGTACTTTACTGAGGTTACAAACGTTAATATCCAACATATTGAAAATACAAGTTCCAAGATATTTCACAAAAGAATAAATATATACAAAAATTATAACTGCAATAAATTTTACAAAAATGGGACCTGTACAAAATCTTATTATTATGCACTACTATCTGTATGGTTTGAGTACTGTTATATTCCTTTTCACAGGCTCCACTGCTATTTTTCAAATTCACCCCCCACTGGCAGATGAGAGAGTGAATCAGCAACAAGGTTGTCCTTGCCCTTAATGAGTTCCACAGCAAATTTACATGTTTCTAGCTTAAGAGACATCCGTTCTGCTCTTAATCTTCTGCACACTTCTTCCAGTAAGCTTAAGTGTTCTTCGTCTAATTTGTTGGCTTCCTCCACTTTGGTATTTACGAGTTCATGATAATTGATATCCTCCATGGATTCTTCAGGCTCTTCATGCATGTCTTCTACATCTCTATTATGATCTAATAAATCTAATTCTAAACTCTGCTTACTCAGGCTATTCCCATTTTTCAATACCATAGCAGTACAATGTAAAACACCAGTCTTTGGGTCCACAAACATAACTTTTCTTCCTCCCCAGTCAAATACAGCATTCAGTTTCATGATCCAGTCAGTTCCTAGCAAGATATCCTCAGACAGATTAGGTATTACTAGACATCTTTGACATAAATTGACATCAATCACACTGAAGTTCAACAAGGCTTGCCGGTTAACTAACTTGCTGTGTCTGCCGGTAGCACCCATGATCTTGACTCCTACTACAGGCATCTCCAGGTAGTCCAGTACATCTTTCACACAATCTCTATATTGTTCAGAAATTTCACTGATTGGACTACCCGTATCAATTAACGCTTCCTTGCCTTTCCCATCAATAAACACGGTAATATATGGGCACCCAGTGACATCAAATTGTACATCTTCCTCTTCTTCATGAGTAATATCTTGAATAATATCTTCATGATTCATAGTACAGGAATTGTCATTAGCTTGCACATGATTCAGGGACACATTACTTTCAACAGGTTGACGAGCCATATATCTATTAGCAACACAATTATCATTGGTAACACACTGCTCTAACTTAGGCACATTATCTTCTAGTTCATGATATTTACACAGTAACTTATATAGAACGTTGGCTTTCTCTTCATTTTCAATGTAGCTTTGTATGACACAATGCAAGATGTCTTTCCCTACCTCTTCTTGTCTGTTTCTGCTTCGACAACTTTCAGTACTGCTCAATTTCACTGGTACGACTTGATTCTCACAAGACTTGATATCATCTACAACACACTCTGTCTCACACTGGCCATCTGACATGATGCAACCTTCCTTGACTTCAACATAAATCATCCCATCAAGTTCCTTATCCAAATCTTCAAACTCCATGACCTCCACATCTTCTTCACTATCTTCAACACTGTCATCCTCTGACTTCTCTGAACTCACGCTAGACAAAACATCAAAATCTTCATGATTCTCAGTCTTCACAGTTTCATGAGCAGTAACATTCAGTCTGTCTTCAGCATCTTCAACCTTATCATTCAGCAAATTACACAGTCCAAACACATCATGTTCTTCACTTATTTTGGGTTCTTCTACGGAAATATCTTCACTTGCATTATACATATTGGCTACAGTATCATCATCTAGTTCAACCTCTTCTGGTTCTATACACTTGTCTTCTTTCCAAGCCTGGTTCTTAATGACTTCCCATAGTTCTTTGTTAAACTTGAGCCGATTTACCCTGTGTGTTACCTTCTGCCCCTGTCTATATTGCTCATTTCCCATTTGTGTCCAAATCGGATCCTATTTGTAGTAGCCTGATTTCTTGTCCTATTTCTCACCCCAACCTGACAGGCTTCCATAGCGGCGATATTTAGTTTTCCTGCCCGTTGCCATTAGATTTGTAATAACCTTGGTTCCTATCATTTCTGTCTTGTCTGTTCCTATAATCCATACTTCCACCTTGCTGTCTACTTCGGTTCTCACGACTATCTTCTTGGTGATTATCTCTTCCATGATGGTCTTCTTGGTACCGGTTTCTATCCCTTTCTCTCTCATAACTTCTGTCTAATCTTCCAACAAATCTTAAGAAGTCCTCAACTGAATCGTCAGGTCCACAATCTAACGCTTGTTGTATTCTTCCTGGTAATCTTCTACGTAGGGTGTCCACCAATGTTATTTCATCTAAAAGTGAGTCAAGATGCACTAATTTTCTGATTTCGGCCTCACAAAAGTCTCTCATACTGCCATAACTTTCCCTGCACTTTCCTCCATGCAAGAAATCACTTTTTACTCTAGCTTTCTTGATTTTCGCCCAGAATTTATTCAAAAAGCACCTCTCAAACTTACTATATGACATGTCCACTGAATCTAACTGATTGATCCAAGTATAAGCTTCATTGTCCAAAAATCTCTTTACAAATTTAATTTTCATTGCATCGGTCATCTCTACAGTGAAGTTGTCAGAGCAATGATGTAAAAAGTCTTTAGGATGGATTTTCCCTTCCCCAGGGTATGTCCACCAATTAATACCACCACAGATCGACGTTTTGCTATTTACTACACTTTCTTGCAATACACTGACCCTTTGACTGAGGTGATACACATCTTTCTTAATAACACTTTCAGAAGTTGACACACTTTCACTAATTTTATTTTCTAATGACACTTTAACTTCCTGAATTTCAGTTTTTCCAATTTTATTTTCCTGATCAAAATTCTTTTCCACAGTAATAATTTTGTTTTCAAGGTCAGACTCAACATTACTGATTTTACTTTCTGCTACAGTCACATGAGTGTCCAGCTGTTCATGTCCTAACTTCATTGCCCTTTCAAGATCACATGATTGTTTCCTGACTTCGTCAACTGCCCTGTTTGCTTCGCTCAACTGAGACTTTAAATCTGCCTAACCGTCATCTATCTTTCTGCTCAGATCGTCCTTAACTGCCGTCACTTCCTTTTTAATTTCATGATTTCCCTTGTCAATAAGTTCAGTTAATTGTTCTGTTAATCGATTTAACAACTCTATAAGACCTGGTGATGCAAGAATTATTTCCTCACTATTTGACACATTGCTACGAGGTGTACTGGCTGTCACATTCAGTTCTGACATGTCTACACTAGATTTCCTATTATCAGTTGACATCGTCTTTTACAGTGCCAAACAACCCAGACTACAAATACAAATGAATAAGCGCTGCTGTACTTATCTTGTTATTCAGTGTAGAGCGAAGCGACGATCCGGGCCCAAGCATCCAATTTCCAGGTTAAGTGCTCCGTTTTTCTTTGCCGTGTACTTCCAGATTCCCGTCCTCCTTGGTTTTTCAAACATCGATTATATGCATCCAAACATACTTCTCCTGCAATACAAACACTCTGTAGACACTGAATATGACTCAATCCCAGCTATGCTCCACCATATATAATGTTTTAGTATATATTTTTGAGTAATTACAGTTTATTCTACCGATACTCAGCTTTTCAAGATTTCGGTGTATGGGGGTTCTGCTCGCTGCAACATTATTCTCCTGGGGCGTCGTGGTAGAAATAAATACTCGTAGATACAATTTTTCACTTCTTCTTTAATTTAAATCAAACTTTTCCTCCACCAAACATTACAACTTCCAAAACATATGCAAACAACAGAACTTAGAGCAGACAGTACTTCCACTTTAAAATGCAGACTGACGTAGCTACCAGAGCACTTGACAACTGACTAAAACTCGAACTCCTCCACGCAAGGCGGTGAGGCAAATATATAACATCGGCAATAATGACGTTACATTATCCATTGTTCATAACAATTGAATATAGTAATTTACAATTAACGAACATAACAGTAAGACATTTCATGTATGCAAAAATAATCACAATATAAAATAAAACTATACATACAATAATGTTGGATGGCGTAAATCTTTTTAAGACGAAATCGCGGTACTATTTGTTTCACAACAAAGAATAATGATAAATGGCAATTAATTTGTTAATGAGTACATCACACATGTTCCTAACATATATTGAGCTATCAATTGTCTTGGAAATTCTCAAAATAGGTTCAAAATCTCAAGTGAGTCAATATAGACAAAGAAATACAATATTCAAATCCCGAGTACATCATTAATTACACAATTAGCTGGTCAACACAACTTGTTGATGAGGCTAACATATATACAATGCTATTTATTTTCATTTCTTTATGTTTTACAAAAGTTTTTACCCTTCGTCTGTCTATTTATTTGAAATAATGAACAATGACAAAAGTATTGTTTATAGAACTGTCTGGAAAGAAAATATATGAATCTCTTAACTAATGAAATCTATCACTTGTTTTAATCACAGTATCACTGAGACACTGCCCTACACTGATTCCTAGGCTGGCTATTACGTTTTTACCTTCACACGCAACATCTATCACTACTGAACCACACGATTCCGGATCCGAAGCAGACGGTATCGTAGGATGACATTGAGATGAGAGGACCAGGCAGACGGTATCGTACGATAACATTGAGATGAGGGGGTCAGCAGTATCGTTACAATACAAATCTACAATTTTGTTCCAATCTTCATGAAATTTTGTACACGTAACCTTCAATCCACGAGGACGGTCGCCGTAAGTGTAAGAATCATGTACGATATATAGTTTACAAGATATGACGTCATAAACAATGAGATACGCGAAAAACTGCTGCATTTAGCGACAATGCAGCTCATTTTTTCCTAAACCATTGGACCGATTTCAACCAAATTTGGTACACATATTCCTTACCGTGAGGTAACAATTGCTGCATGGTTAAGAATCACATACGGCACATGGTTAAAAAGATATTACGTCATAACCAATAGAAATCGCAATAAATGCCATATAATGCGGCGAGATTTTCGAAATACACTGTATGAGAATGACAGTACTTAGCGACTTGCAACGAACTTTAACTATAATTTAAAACCATGATTAACTTTTTCTCGCTGGCAACCACAGTAAAATAATGAAAGGAAAAAAGTTTCTCGCTAACTACTTTTTCGCTGTTTATGGAGTAAAACTACGGCTCTCGGTATGACGTTACAATTTATAATTTGAACATTACAAATTGTAGCGACAGGAGATTTTACAGACAGTATACACATATATAGTTGAATGTAACTTCCAAATTGTATCACATTCCGACGCGTAGTTCATGAGATATGAACACGTAAAGAGTAACGTTCATGGAAAATTGCTCCATCCGGCTGGAAGCGAAAGTAGTTTACTTCCATAGAGCTACGAGGAAAGGAACAGATGAAACAGAGTACACCCAACAATACCCATTATATCCCACAAACCTACCTTCAAGAGACTGCAGTTTCCATTGGAACTTGCATTTTCTATTACGATTAATAAATTACAGGGCAATACTTCGGAATGGATTTGGCATCTTCATGTCAGAGGCGGGCTCGCCAAAGAATTTATTCATATTAGAGTCTGGAAGATATACATGTGTGTGTTCGTGTGTGTGTGTGTGTGTGTGTGTGTGTGTGTGTGTGTGTTATATAGAGGGGGAAAGGTTAATGCATTAGGAAAAAAAGAACTATGGGACTTAACTGCGGGGTCATTAGTCCTTAAACTTATACACAACTAATGAACTACCTTAGGCTATATCAAAGACGGCACAAGTTATTAGAAAGAAGGAGATGGACAGAGAGAGAAGGAATAGAAGTGTTAACTCATGGCTTGAATAAATAAAGAAATACCCGGGCAACGCCGGGTATTCAGCTAGTCGTTTATAAACACATTCAAAAAGGCATTCGACGCAGTGCCACACTGCAGACTGCTAACGAAGATACGAGCTTATGGAATAGGTTCACAGATTAGTGACTGGCTGGAAGACTTCCTAAGTAATAGAACGCAGTACGTTGTTCTCGTCGGCGAGTGTTCATCAGAGACGAGTGTATCGTCAGGCGTGCCTCAGGGAAGTGTGATAGGACCGCTATTATTTTCTATCTATATAAATGATCTGATGGACAGAGTAAGTTGTAATTTGTGGCTGTTTGCTGATGATTCTGTGGTGTATGGGAGGGTGTCGTCTGTAACTGACTGTAATAACATACAGGATGACTTAGACAAAATTTCTAGTTGGTGCGAAGAATGGCAGCTAGCTCTCAATGTAGAAAAATGTAAGGTGGTGCGCATGAGTAGAAAAAACAATCCTATAATGTACGAATACAGCATTAGTAGTGAGCTTCTTGATGCTGTCGCGTCGTTCAAATATCTAGGCGTAACATTGCAGAGCGATATGAAATGGAACGAACATGTAAGGACAGTTGTGAGTAAGGCGGACAGCCGACTTCGGTTTATTGGGAGAATTTTGGGAAGATGTACTTCACCTGTAAAGGAGACCGCTTGTACGACCACGTCTTGAGTATTGCTCAAGTATTTGGGACCCGCAGCAGATCGGTTTGAAGGAAGACATAGAGGCGGTTCAGAGGCGAGCAGCTAGATTTGTTACCGGTAGGTTCGACCAATGCGCGAGTGTCACGTAAATGCTCCGGCAACTCAGTTGGGGATCGCTGGAAGATAGACGACGTTCTTTTCGTGAATTTCTGTTAAGTAAATTTAGAGGGCCGGAATTTGAAGCTGAGTGTAGTGCGATCTTGCTTCCGCCTACTTACAATTCGCGTAAAGATCACAAAGACAAGAGAAGAGAAATTAGGATTCGTACGGAGGCATATAGGCATTCTTTTTTTCCTCGTTCAATTTGGGAGTGGAATAGGAAAGAGAAATGCCTAGTAGTGGTACAGTGTACCCTCCGCCACGCACCTTACGGTGAATTGCGGAGTATGTATGTAGATGTAGAAATACAAGGAAGATTAGGGGGCCTGTAACGCTTCCCTGGGGAACGCCATTTATCACTTCAGTTTTACTCGATGACTTACCGCCAATGACGACCAACTGTGTCTTTTCTGCTAGGAAATCGTGAATCCAATCGCACAATTGGGGAGATATTCCACAAGCACGCAATAAGTTCAAGAAAGGTAATTTCGGCCAAGCCGAAGATTTTACTGATTTCTGGCCGAAATGGAGTATTTTGGCCGAAAATGATCGTAACCGAATCGGAATATCGGGCAGGTGTAGCCGTGTGTTTGGCTCTTGAAGCAGGGTGAAAGTACGCCTGAGGTAGGTTCCGGCTGCATCACGTGGAGACGCCAGCAGGACGAGAGCGCGGCGGCGGCTGTGGCGGCCGTGGCGTTGACCCTGGGCCGGGTTGCGTTCGTCGACCCTGCGCGGTCCATCAGCGCAGATACCGCTAAGCACCAGATAGGGGACCTGCCCCACGAGGCGCGCAGTCACTGCTACCGGGCGCCCGCCACCTGTGACTCAGCGTCATTAACAGCCCGCCGAAGGTCACGTCCAGCCGCCACTTCCTCGTTTTCGGGGCGCCTAGCTGCAATCTGGCGTAGCGGTAAAGCGTGCGCCTGCTAGCCGAAAGGTCGCGGGTTTGAATCCCGCTCTGACCACGGAAAATTTCATTGCATTCTTAATCTTCCTTTCCCGTCTCAACGAGATGAGTATGTAGTGTGTCTTCTGTCTGACATGTCCGAAAGAACACTCGTACACTGCCGGCCGCAGTGGCCGAAAGCCGGGCGCAGTGGCTCAGCGCGCCCGGTCAGAGGGCTCAACGCCCTCTGTAATAAAGAAGCTGAGGCAACAACACGCCGAACATGAACGAACACAAACGATCAGCGTCCGCAACGAAGAGAACTACCCATAGAATAATAATAATAAAAGCGGTCTGCGGCGCCCAGTCATAGTCTGCACGGCCGCTACGGTCGGGTGTTCGAATCCCCCTCGGGCATCGTTTTTTATGTCGTCTTTAGTATAATGTAGTTCATAAGTAGTTTGTAAGTTTAGGGACTGATGACCCCGCAGTTAAGTCCCTTAAGCTTAACAAACATTTGAACTCATACACTGGATATTTCAGGAGGAGAAGCAAATATTTGTGGCGGTGGAAGTAGCCTATAGATGAATTGCAATTATAATGTTCTATAAGATGGGTACAATTTTCATTCAGTACCGAAACACAGCTGAGAGTATGTAACCCAAACCAATATGAAACAAAAAGCAAACGAGAATGTTCACAGTTGATTTTCTAAAGTTCTACCACCGACTTCTCTTGTTAACACAACGTCTAGCTCTTCTGAGGTCGTATTTACATAATTTTTTTCAGGTCTGCAGTAATCATAATCAGAATTATCAAATAGCTTTTAATGCTATTTTTTTTGTGGACTGCGCCTTCACTGATCCCCCGCAGGCAAGAAACCAATAGGAAAAGGTCAGAGGACTCTCGTGGGCAAGAAACGTGTCTACATTTACAGCTACATCTGCAGGAATACACTGAAGTGCATGACACAGGGTTCATCGAACCACTTTCCTGATATTTTTCTATAGCTCATTCTCTAAGTGCTCGCGGGATAAAGAAACATCTAAATATTTCTGTTGTCCATCTGATTTCTCTTATTTTATTATTATGATCATGTCTCCCTATGTAGGCGGGGGCTAACAAAATATGTTCGCATTCTGAATATAAAGTTGGTGAAACAAATTTCACAAATAGATCTCGCCGCAACGAATAACGCCTTTCTTTTAGTGATTACCATCGAAACTCGTGTATCATGTCCGTGACACTCTCTTCCCTATATCTCTAAACTACAAAACAAGCTGCTCTTCTCTGAACATTCTCTAAATCGTTTGTGAGTCCCACCTGGTGTGGATCCCACAATGTGCAGCAATAACTCCAAAATAGGACGCACAAGTGTAGTGTACGCAGTTTCTTTACGATAACAGTTGCGTGGTCTAAACGTTCTGCCAATGAAACGTAGCCTTTGGTTTGCCTTCCCTACAGCAATTTCGATGTGTTCTTTGCAATTTAATTTGTTCTTAATTGTTGTTCCTAGATATTTAGTTGAATTTACAGCCTGTAGAGCTGATTGATTTATCGAGTAAATGAAGTTTAACGAGATTCTTTTTATAGTCATTTGGATGACCTCACACTTATCATTATTAAGGGTTAATTGTCAATTTTGCACCATGCAGATATCTTATCTAAATTATTTTGCAGTTGCTTTTGATTGTCTGCTAAATCGCTTATAAAAACGTGAAACAGTAGGGGTCCTACAATACTTCCCTGGGTAACGACAGATATCACTTCCCTTCTACTCGATGACTTTCCGTCTATTACAACGTACAGTGTCCTTCCTGACAGAAAACACTAATGCAATCGCAGAACTGTGTCGATATTCCATAAGCACGCAATTTGATTACACGAAATCTATTAGACATCCCTTGCCGATAGCACTCATCACATGATGTGAGCCGGCCGCGGTGGCTGAATGGTCTGCGGCGCGACAGTCACGGTCTGCACGGCTACTACGGTCAAGGGTTCGAAACCCCCTCGGGCATGGATATTTGTTCCGTCCTTAGTATTATCTAGTTCCTAAGTAGTTTGTTAGTTTAGGGACTGATGACCCCGTAGTTAAGTTCAAAATGTTCAAATGTTTGTACAGCTTATGGGACTTAACTACTGGGTCATCAGCCCCTAAACTTAGAAACTACTTATAAACTAACTAACACTAAGGACGGCACAAATATCCATGCCCGAGGGGGGATTGGAACCCCCGACCGTAGTGGCCGTGCAGATCGTGACTGGAGCGCCTCAGTCCCCTCGGCCACCGCTGCCGGCGTAGTTACGTCCCATAAGCTCTACAAACATTTGAACATCATGTGAGGAAAGAGCTAGCTGTGTTTCACAAGAACGATACTTTCAGAGTCCGTGTTCACCATGGATCAATATGTCGTTCTCTTCCAGGTAGTTCATATCATTTGAGTAAGGTATAGGTCCTAAAATACTGCTCAAGCCGACGTCAATGATATAGTCCTGTAATTTTTCGTATCACTCCTATTGCCTTTCTTGTATATTGGCGTAACCTGTGCAACTTTCCAGTCTTTGGGTACGGAACGTTCGCTGAGCGGGCGGTTGTATATGATAACTAGGTATGGGGCTATTGCATCAGCGTACTCTGAAAGGAAACTAATTGGTATACAGTCACGACCCGGAGACTTACTTTTTTATTGTTATTAATGATGTATGTGGACTAAAGTTTGTTAGTTTTAGGCGTAAATCATTTTGCACACAATGATTGTTTCTATTATATTTAGAAAAAAAGGTTTAGGTACCACATGCTCGTAGTAGTTGTGAATCTCATTTCTTCATTTGAAGTGGTAGTTGCAAGTACTCGATGCTCTTCCTTTATTTTTTGTTTTACGCTTGAGGCTTTCAAAGAAAGTTTTCAAAGAGGACTCCCATAATACTTCCGTTAAGTGATCTCCCTCAGATCCTGACCATTTGTAGAGAATAACGTTCGAAGTTAAAAACTTTTATGTTGTCGGTAATAATTCACCAAGAATTCTTGGAAAGTAAGTACTAAAACAGGAGAAAATTTCAAGTAATAATCTTGCATTAACAAAAACTTCCAGTTTGCAAAAGCCTTAAACTCAATTCATGAGCCTCGCGGGAATGGCTGCGTGGTCTAAGGCCTGCCGGCGCGGTAGCTTAGCGGGTTCGGTCAGAGGGCTGCCTACCCTCTATAGCAAAAATCTGAATGATGAACATTGAGCAAACACGAAATTATGCCCACACAGGACTGAACTACCCAATAATAGTAATAAAGGTGCCATGCTACGAATTCACAGTCGCTCCCGCCGGATGTTCGAGTTCTCCCTCCTATATGGGTGTGTGTGTGTTGTCCTTAGCGTCAGTCAGTTTAAGTACTTGGTTGTAAATGCAAACGTAGGCTTCCGTTGTCACTATCAATGAAATTCTTCTGGGTTTGAAACCGCGTCGTCATTTTATAAATTCCACCGACGTTTCGGCCACTGTTGCAGACGGCCTTCATCAGGGTCTGTGTCTGCCCTGATGAAGGCCGCCTGCAACAGTGGCCGAAACGTCGGTGGAATTTATAAAATGACGACGCGTCATACCCAGAAGAATTTTATTGATACTTGGTTGTAAGTCTAGGAACGGACGGTCCTGGCAGTTTGGTTCTTTAGATTACAAACATTTGAACGTCAAGACACGAACCTATATTCATCATCATTTTAAATTAGAAAAAAAAGAAGATAAAACGCAATTGTTACTTTTCTTCAGTGGATTAAAACTTTTTATAAAAATAATAGGAGTTGCGAAATACACTGCCGCTTTTTCCTGTCGGTAAAACATTTCACTCAGATATTTTTTAGGGTGTTCGATGACCCAACTGAATAGTTCCAGCGACCCAGAAGTGAACAACATTACACTTCTGACAGTCAATAAATGCGCCTATAGCACCCCACAGCAATCGGTGTTAACACTGGAAATGAAAATACATTGTACTCAGCTGTATAACTGCATTCAGTAAAAACTGAACACATCTTATATGGTATTTTTACTGCAATTAGTCTACAGTACCACCCCTAAAATATTTACTATTCCTCTTCAAACTCCATGTATATAATTATGGCGGAGACGGCCAGTGATGCCTTGGGCGCAGATGTTCACCTTGCTTGAATTCTAACGGGAATTGACGAGTTTAGAAGTTTCGTCTGACGAGAGATGTGGCGACCATTGTGTGCGTGGGATGCCGGCGAGTTGAAATGTTCAAATGTTTGTAAACTCTATGGGACTCAACTACGGGGTCATCAGTCCCTAAACTTACAAACTAATTACAAACTAGCTAATACTAAGGACGGGCCGGCCGCGGTGGCCGAGGGGACTGAGGCGCTCCAGTCACGGTCTGCACGGCCACTACGGTCGGGGGTTCGAATCCCCCCTCGGACATGGATATTTGTGCCGTCCTAGTTCGTAAGTAGTTCATAAGTAGTTTGTAAGCTTAGGGACTGATGACCCCGTAGTTAAGTCCAGTGGCGTAGCTATGCCACCAAGGGCCCCGGGGCAAAAATGACGTTGGGGCCCTCTTTACACTAAACTGTACAGATGCAAAACTACTTCATCATCAGCTCCTTACACCTCACTGGAAGACATAATAAGGCAAACCTAAATACTATTAAGTAAATTATTATGTGTCACACAGCAGATAATATTTAATCGTATTCTCTAACATGTG
The DNA here is from genome assembly GCA_026315105.1 of Locusta migratoria. NCBI lineage: Eukaryota > Metazoa > Arthropoda > Insecta > Orthoptera > Acrididae > Locusta > Locusta migratoria. The sequence continues at coordinate 570,481,556 of CM048746.1, forward strand.
AAAGTTTGTTTGTTTGTTATGCTTTCACGCAAAAATTACTAGCTGATTTGGACGAAATTTTGCAGAGGGATAGAGTTGGACCGGGGTAGGACATACAGATGAAAATGTCCCATGGGATATTTTTCGTCAGCGGTGACAGCAGGCGGACTTTTGTCAGTGCCGACAACTCACTCTCGCTAAACTACTGCGTTGTTAGCTCATTTCGTTGATAGCCCAGTCAAAGAAGGAAAATAGTGAAAACATTCGTGTAGGATGGTTTCATCAAAAGGAAGTTGCCGGATTTTGTTTGATGAAACACTTTGGACTGAGCCGTGCCCCTACCAGGCTTCTTCAAGTATATGTTAGTGTCTGGCCAGGAAAAAGTAATAAGTAAAATAACTAAGTCGATATCTTCGCTTATTATCGTGACAGTGGGGTAGAGGGCAGCGTCCTGATGCACAATTCACTATTGAGACTAAGTAATTATTACATGAAATTTCTGATCCGTGAATGTAATTAAACCTTTAAGTACCTTAAAAGATTGCGTGAAGTGCTGAATTCTCACCATTACTTTAAAACACAGTGAAGTTTTCTGTTTTTCACATAGAAGAACTGAGCGGAATGGGTATAATATTAGTATGAACGTAAACTGAAGAGCAAATAGTTCTTATGGAATGAGAAGGCGCCGTTCCCAGAAAAAGCCACAGAATGCAGAATCCATTTCCCGCCTACCATGCCACGGTAGTGTGTAGAAAGGTATGTAGATTCTGTTCGGTATTCCTTCCAATATTAACGCATTTGTAGAAAATAAACATGCATGTTTCCTGGCGCAACGCATGTTGTAGAAGATTCGCACTCTCCAGGTGTTTCTGCGCAGTACGTCATCTGTGACGTATGAGGTGCACTGTGGAAGGGTCGGTATAACTTTGTAAAACACCTTGTAATTTTCTTTTGCGACGTAATGGGATAGACAGAGTGGAGCTCGCTTTCTCGCTATTAGTTTTGCAGGCGCACAAACAACGGCAATGCCTCACCATTCCAGCGGTCTGCCCTTTCCCGCACCTTCTGCCCTCCAACCCTTCCTGCTGTCACCTGTCACATCCCCACAACAAATCATATGCCCAATACTGTTTTACTGTACTTAAATATGCTGTATACATTTAATATTTTGTCTTAGTCCATTCTGTTTAACAATAACTATATTAACATATTGGCTGCCAAAGGTATACTTGGGTTACCGACCCTCTGGGATCATTTACTTTTTTCCATATTCCATATTAGTATGCTTGAAGTAAGCTATTTGAGTACCTTAGTTCATGTATTTTTGTGTGATTTACATATGACTCACATGGCGCGAGAGTAAAGTTCTAGGTGTGTCATTTGTTATGTCGCTAATAATTTTGGGTTGGTACTCCTGTAAGTCTTTCATTCCATAACATTATTTGCGTACAGTTCCATTATTGTTTTTCTGCATTGTTACTACAGTCTTTATTCAGTGTTGTTTGCTCCGTAACACAGTGATATTGTAGCAGGAAAAAGTGAACAAAGGCACGTACAGAAGTTTTTAGATGAAGTTATGGACATAAGTGAAGAAGATGAAGATACTACTGAAATGGAAAATTAAGAGGAATGTGTTGATGCTGAGTACTGTTCATGGAGAGGAAGAAGCTGAAGTTCAAACCAAGAGGAGCACAAAACAAAAAATCATCAATGATAACTGACTATAATCAATCATTTATAGATCTCTCTCACCAAATGAAGTCCTATACTGTCTATGGTGGGGTGTGAAATGGTACAGGAAGCTTGCAGTTGAACTGTTGATAGGGTCAGCACTGGTAAATGCTCTTGTGATTTACCGATACATCAAAAAGATCATCTCAATCACAGAATTCAAAGAGGAAGTGACTTTGAGACTACTCCATTCAGAAGAGGTCGATGCCCCTGAGAAATCTCGCGCCGTAGCCACCGAGCTGCCTGTAGATACGAATGCTACGAAAAAATGAAGAATGAATTTGGACGAGAGCAAGCTGTCAAGAAATGCAAACTAACTACATGGACATGTAAGAAATTGTGCCTCATATTTTTGCGAAGAGTGGTTCTTCATAAAGCACAGTGCATGCAGGTGTTAGAGATACAAAGTGGAATTACCTAATTTTTCAGTCTGTTGTTGCAATTAGAGTTGGAGAATTTAATTAAAACTGTATAAGTAATATGTAATACCAAATAATAAATTATATAAAAAAAGGAAACTCCAATATGACTAGGCCATGTGAGTTATATATAATTCACGATTTCAAGTGTCAATAACTTGAACTCTTAAAAACTGGAGACTGCGAACATTATTTGTTACTGGGGCCATAACGTACTGTAACACCAAGTCACACTACGCTACTGTAAGCTACAATGCAACACGGAGTTTTAAATGGAAAAATGTCCATGAGTTGTATTTACTTAACTTTGCCCGAAGAGAAGACTTCCTGTGACTTATATTTAACTCACGTGGCAGTCAATGTGTAAAAACATTGTTTTCTAAAAGATGCGAATTTTTCTATTTCTTGTAACACGAATACTATTAGTCCTTGAAAAAATGCATAATCATTTTTCGCGCCTCATTGTGTACGCGAACTTAATGACTGGCGTTTTTCAAGTCGTGGGGATTTCGTTCGTGTTTCCTCACGCACCAAAGTCAGAATGAAAGAAGACCTACTGGAGTAATACAATGCTTAAAACTGTTAGATTGCAGATGTTGGCAAAGATATGATTTCTGATCGGTAATTATCGGTTAGCGTTTTTGTGACTCCAGTACATTATAGTAATAATGTGGGTACACAATTAAAAAGTAGTCAGTTTTATTTTAAAAATTATTTTACAAACTTTTCCTGGCTTTGGTTTTTGCAAAATCATCGATAAGGTCTGTTAAATCAAGACTTGATGCAGCCTTGTTGCTATGAGTGCCAAAATGTCCGTGTCGAGCTTAAGCTATACTGCATCTCAGATGCATTTTGATAATTTTTAATATGCTGAAAGACCTTTCGGCTGCTGCAGAAGGATAAAACTAAATACTTCCGTAACCTCTTATTCTAATAATGTATATTTTGTTATAATTTCCCTACATAATTGGCGAACTGTCCATGTTTCGGTCAATTTCGGCAGGAGAAATTAAAAGTCGAAATTCCTTCATTCAATTAAATTATTATATGCAGTATAACGTCTATTATCCGAAGTAATTTGAGGATATGGGTATTCGGAAAACCCGTTTATTCGGATATCCGAATTGTACACTTCCATTTGCCAATAAGAAGTACTGTACAGTAAATGTATTTATACTGTATTTGGAGGAGCGCGATCCTTCACATTGCACGCCGCAACACTTGGAAGACGCAGAAGTCGCTGTGAGCAACTCTGATGCTGCCGCTACTTCTGCCGACTGAAGTGTGCAGATTGTTGGACACATTGACTGTCAGCAGCGCCACATAGTGGCGTCTCCTGAAGGCCCAATTAGAAGCATTGTTCCGCCAGCCAGAGGCCCAGTGCGGCTACTGTGGGAAACTTGGTTTGAGGGGAAGGGGATATGATGGACGATAGGGTGGGAGAGTAAAAAAAATTAAATAAAAAATTCGATGCTCTACTGTAACTTTTTTCGATCGTCGCTCACGAAGGCCGAGGGGCCCCTGGAGCTCGGGGGCCCCGGGGCACTGCCCCGCCTAGCCCTATGATAGCTACGCCACTGGTTAAGTCCCATAAGCTTAACAAACATTTGAACATTTTTTGAACTAAGGACGGCACAAATATCCATGCCCGAGGGGGGATTCGAACCCCCGAACCCCGAGCGCCTCAGTCCCTTCGGCAACCGCGGCCGGCCCGGCGAGTTGGCTTAACCACGAATAGAACGATGCAGAACAAACACGATACGGCGACCGCAAGGAACAGATCAACCAACTACCTGCTAACCAGGAGAACCGGTTTCGAATCTCAGTCCGGTACAAATTTTCAACTTCAGCTGCCCCTTGGAAGGTTGTGTAGACATATTGGTGTGGGGAGTGGCCATGTGGCTCCTATTCCACGTTTACCTCTATACCCCCACGCAATAGGAAAACGTAAGTATCGACCGTATGGAAGACATCCGTATCCCGTACGGGCACTACTGTTCCATTCGCTGAAATGTTTTTCCCCACATGTTGTAAGAATGCCTGCTGTAGGTTAGAAGTATTAGCTGATATTTTATACACTAGATGTCACAGCAGTCGATGTTTACAATGAATCAGACGTATTAGTGAGGTATTCGCGATAACAGTTCTTGAAGCTCTGACCAAAATTTTAATTATTGTGTACTGTAACTTTGTAAATCTGTGAAAGCGTGTATAAGAAAAATGACGAGAGGCGTCTTCAAGAAATTGTAATTCCGGGCATTTTATTGGTGCCAGTGATGACGACAGTAATTAAGAGCCAGAAAGTAGCTCAAAATGTAAAAATGTTTTATAGAGCTTATGGAACTTAACTGCGCGGTCATCAGTCCCTGAATTTACAAACTACTTATGAACTACCTTATACTAAAGACGACAAAAACATCAATGCCCGAGGGGGGATTCGAACCCCCGACCGTAGCGGCCGTGCAGACTGTCACTGGCGCGCCGCAGACCGCTCAGGCACTGCGGCCGGCCCACAAAGTAGTTCAAGTGAACAATTTCGTAACAATTTCCTCTTTAATTATAGAGTTTTTGTTACAAATGTAAATACAGGATACGCGAAGTAAAGATTTTGTGTTTTTTCTTTGCTTTCTCTAATTTGTGTCTCTCCTCTTTGACTGCATAGGTCAACTGGCAATTTTCTACAAAATTAAAAAAAAAAAAGAAAAAATGTTCCACAATAGTCAACAGTCTTAAAGGCCCATGTTTACTATCTTTTCAGACCCCCTTTTTGACGGATTATTAAATACGCTTTGGTGTATGTAACTGCAATAGAAGTGGTATACTAGCACTCTCAAAACATTACACAATCGTTTTACACAAGTTGCTGCGTGCCATCTGTACTTTATGTAAACCAGGATTAAAGTTATTTGAATTTCCCATTGTTAACCAATTCTGATGGATCTTGTTGCCATAATCAGAACAAAAAAATAAAAGGTAGGACATCAATAAACGCACCTGCATCAATGCCCACGAACACTAAAAATCCTAGTTTATGTGCACTGTCTACGGCGATATTTACATACCTGAAAAAATCCTAGTATGCAGTTTTTATAGGGCAATTAAGAGATTTTGTACGTTTGAAAAACCGAAAATTCGCCGTACAAATACGAGTGATACGGTTTCACGGTCGTTGGCCAATAGTAACTTCGTGCGCATGAGCTCCACAGGTATGTAGACATCGCAGTACACTGTAGTCGTAGACTAGGATTTTTAGTGTTCCTGGGCATTAGCGTGCAGATGTATTTATTGATGTCCTCTTTTGTTTTTTTGTTTTTTTTTTTTTTTAATTTTATTTATTTATTTATTTATTTTATTTTATTTTATTTTTTTTTTATTTTTATTTTTATTATTATTTTTTTAAGTTTCGATTATAGCGAGAAATTCCGTCGTAACCGATTAACAAGAGGCAATTTTAATACGCGATATAGGCTGGATACTAATAGCTTTACGCTACATTAAGAAAGAACAGAGAAAAACACATTTCGTCATGTAAGATGTAACACCGCTTTTATTTCGTGAAGGTTTACATATATCGAAACGCGGTTTTCGGGATTTGCGAGAGCGTTGAACGGCACATATATTTTTGTTTGGTGAACGGTTTTATCCTCGGTATCAACGGAGATATTGAAGCAAGTAGCTTTTTTAATAGCACCGTTTACTTTTTATAATTATACTCGACAGCATTTGAGAAGACAATTACAGTGATATAGTGTTTGCCGCGGCGGAGCGGCCGAGCGCATTGAGGTGCTATACTACGATGCGCGAGGCCGTTCTCCGTCGGGTGTTCGAATCCCCCCTCGGGCATAGATGTTTGTGTCGTATTTAGTATCAGTTAGTTCATAAGTAGTTTGTAAGTTTAGGGATTGATGACCCCGCAGTTGATTCCCATAAGCTTAACAAACATTTGAACATTTGATATAGCGTTTGAAGCCTGCGCGACTACAGTATCGCTTTGTTCCTCCTTGAACCAACTTAAGACATTCGCAGGTTCACCTACGAAAGTTGTATATGGAAATATGACAAAGGCTATAATCTACCGTATCACAAAGGGCTTAAGAAAACTATTTCGCATTTCAGAATGAAACTTCACTCTGCAGCGGAGTGTGCGCTGATATGAAACTTCCTGGCAGATTAAAATTGTGTGCCGGAATCGGGACTCGAACCTGGGACCTTTGCCTTTTGCGGGCAAGCGCACTACCGACTGTGCTATCCCGACACGACTCACGATGCGCCTCAAAACTTTACTTCTGCCAGTACCTCGCCTCCTACTTTCCAAACTTCACAGAAGCTCTCCTGCAAACACGCAAGACTAGCACTCCTGGAAGAAAGGATATGGTGGAGACATGGCTTAGCCACAGCCTAAGGGATGTTTCCAGAATGAAACTTCACTCTGAAGCGGAGTGTGCGCTGATATGAAACTTCCTGGCAGATTAAAATTGTGTGCCGGAACCGGGACTCGAACCTGGGACCTTTGCCTTTCGCGGGCAAGTGCACTACCGACTGTGCTATCCCGACACGACTCACGATGCCGCCTCACAACTTTACTTCTGCCAGTACCTCGCCTCCCAGGTTCGAGTCCCGGTTCCGGCACACAATTTTAATCTGCCAGGAAGTTTTATTTCGCATTTATTCGTGAGTTGGAACACAAAAAGCACTTGCTCATTCTTCGAAAATAAAGAGGTCTCATACGCTGCAAAAAGCAACTACTGTATGAAACATCTAAATTATAGAAGGGATAATTGACCTATCGTTTCCTGTGTGTCTAAGAGGTAAAATACGTGCTGTCGGACAATTGTCTCAACCTGCACTGCCCTAAATTATGAGGGGGAGTTGAAAAATAATTTTCCACTGTCCTCTGCGGGCAGAGTTGTGTATGAAAGGAAAAAATAGAATGAGACATTAAAGAAAAGGCATACTTTTATTTTCCTACATAATTTCCAAGTACATTGAGACATTTGTCATACCGCTTTATGAGCTTCAAAAAGCCCTCCAGGAAAAATTCAGGGCGTTGCATACAGAAGAAGCATTGCATCCCAGAAAACGGTCAGTAGCATTTTACCTGCAGACGAAGTGCTTTTGAACTTCTTTCAGGAAAGTGATGACGGATTTTTTCACTCCATGGATGCGGCCTTCTATTCGGGCGTGTAATGATGGACCCACGTTTCATCCCCCGTCACAATCCTAAACAGAAAGTAAATGCCATATTCATGGTCGACATGTATCCAATGGTGTATCGGTGTTATGTACGTGAGCGTTCACCTTCTGTGTCGACTTTCGCTCATAGCCGTTCAACGCTTCTTCCATATGCAACGCCCGTATTTTTCCCTGGACGGGTTTGTGAAGCTCATAAAGCGATTTGACAAATTACTCAATGTACTTGGAAACTATGTACAAAAATAAAGATATGTCTTATCTTTAATGCCTCATTCAATTTTTTTTCCTTTCTTACACAACTCTGTCCGCAGTCGACAGGGGAAACTTATTTTCCAACTCTCCGTCGTATATCATATTGGACAAACTAAACATTTTATTAAAAATAAATTTCTGACTACCTATACGCCGCAAAATAAATATTCTTCTTAACGAAACATCGTTTCATGCTGAACGTAGGTCCGTTATGACAGTGTTGCCAACTACAATCAGTACACGCTTTGACTTATTTAACATTGCAGTACAATTTCGTACACACGTAACAGTAATAGATAATTTACTAACAATGCAATACTATGGTAACCACCCAGATGATATATACATATTTACAATGATACGTCTGTTCTTAAGGAACAGACGTTGCTGATGGTCCGCAGCTATAAATGTTAAATATACATCCATTATATATACACTAGCTGAGAACCCGGCGTTGCTCGGGTATATATTTCTTTATTCCTGCCCATTTCTCAGGTATATATTCATTTGTGTATGGGCTGTATGTCTGTAAGATCTGTTGGGAATACAGTTAGTAGTAAAGAAGTGATAGATTAAAACTTTGTGCGGGAAGGAGGGGTTTTTCATGAACGTCACTGCTTACGTGCTCATATCTCATGAACTACGAGTCGGAATGTGATACAATTTAAAAGCAACATTCAACTATAAATGTGTATACTGTCTGTAAAATTTCCTGTCGCTACAATTTGTAGTGTTCAAATTATAAATTGTAACGTCATCCGAGAGCCGTAGTTTTACTCCATAAACAGCGGAAAAGTAGTAAGCTAGAAACTTCTTTCCTTTCATCATTTTACCATGGTTGCCAGCGAGAAAAAGTTGAATAATGGTTTGAAATTATGTTTAAAGTTTGTTGCAAGTGGCTAAGTACTGTCATTCTCACACAGTGTATTTCGAAAGTCTCGCCACTGTATATGGCATTATTTGCGATTTCTATTGGTTATGACGTAATATCTTTTGAATAATGTACCGTATGTGATTCTCAATCACGCAGCAATTATTACCTCACAGTAAGGAGTGTGTGTACCAAATTTAGTTGAAATCGGTCCAATGGTTTAGGAGAAAATGAGCAGCATTGTCGCAAAATGCAGCAGTTTTTCGCGCATCTCTTTGTTTGTGACGTCATATCTCGTGAACTATATATCGTATGTGATTCTTACACTTACGGCGACCGTCCACATGGATTGAAGCTTACGTGTACAAAATTTCAAAAAGATTGAAACAAAACTGTAGATTTGTATGCACACGTACAAACATACGTACACTCTGCTTTATATATTAGATGTGGCGTCTGTTCCGAAATAACAGACGTCACTTCTGATCCTGCAGTTGTTATTATTTAATATTCACAGAATATATGACATCAACTGCGATTGGGCAAAGCTGAAAATGTGTACCCAGCCGGGATTCGAACCCGGGTTTCCTGCTCAGGGGTCAGCGCAACTGTCTAGAAAGCAGGAGACGCGGGTTCGAATCGCGGCTGGGTAAACATTTTCAGCTTTGCCCAATCGCAGTTGATGTCATATATTTTGTGAATATTATACATCCATTACTTCGCAATTTGCGAGAATTCCCGACTTTAGCTGCTCTTCTTCAGTTGGTCAACCATTTTGGAACATATGAAAATTTGTGCCGTACCGGGACTCGAACCCGGGTCTCCCGCTTTTCGCGAGCGGTCGCCTTAACCACTCGGCCACCCGGTCACTCTTCCCAGCCAAACCCAAACTTCCATATGTTACAGTTGTCTACTTTCCTCAGTGCTCGCACGCATTTAGCAGTGATTGCCGCGACGGGGAGAGACATACTACACCATCTTTAGCCCGTCTTGGCTGTCATATTTACCATGATACGTCTGTTCTTAAGGATGTTACAAAATGATAGACCAACTGAAGAAGAGCGACTAAAGTCGGGAATTCTCGCAAATTGCGAAGTAATGGAGTATATACACAGTTTATCACTCCGAGGAGTTCAAAAATGTTCAAATGTTTGTTAAGCTTATGGGACTTAACTACGGGGTCATCAGTCCCTAAACTTACAAACTACTCTTCAACTACCTTATACTAAGGACGGCACAAATATCCATGCTCGAGGGGGGATTCGAACCCCCGACCGTAGTGGCAGTGCAGACGGTGACTGGAGCGCCTCAGTCCCCTCGGCCACCGCGGCCGGTATTCCGAGGAGTAAAATAAAATAAAAGACATAACAGTAGCGAGAACCTAACTCGTTCTGGCAAGTTCCCAGAATGCTCCTGATTTCATTTCCGTTGCTAAAACATCCCTCACACCCTACTCTGAAATCCTTAGGAGGATTCTTTTTTTCCGAATGGTCTACTCAGGTGAGATGTTGTAGGGTCCTGCAAAGGTCATCTACCTCGCACCCTCGCAGTTTGGACCCCGTCCCACGGCCCCGCCTTGTGATACACAACTCCCAGGTTAACAACCCCAGGCGATTGTCATCAGATATCTTTCTGCTGTCATATTATTTCGTGCGACGTAGCACCTTGACGCCAGCTAATAAGAGATGCGATTCTGTCTACTCAACGAAATAATGTGGCAAGGTGCCAAGAATATATTTTGCTGTATGAGAGATCTGGAAACCGGCCAGATGGACTGGCGCATCAATTCAGCACCTGTTTTGCATATGCTAAGTGCTTTCCTGCTATTCGCAGCGTCGTGGATCTTAGATTACGAGAGGGGAACCAGTGTGACTGGTAAGCATCCGTGTACCACATTAGCAGTGTTAACGGCGACATTTTTATGTTTTGTAGCTTGTAAGAAATGACTAGCGATGCGTGTTTTCTTACTTCTCGTTTTGCTGTGGTCATATTGTGAAATTTATAGGTTTTGGTCTAAAATATCAGTAACTGTAAACTTAACCCATTTCTTCCCAAATATAGAAATTGTGAAAAAGTGTTATATTTAGTGATCAGGTTCTCTTTAAAATAATTGAAATAACATTACAAATATTACAAACTAGCAGTATGTGTTGTAATTTGCACCACCCATAATGTTGCGCTCTTTCATAGTAAAAAAATAGAAAAATTTAGTTTTTGTGATCACATTCTTCTATTTGTTCAAACTGTGCAATATTGTCTATTATATGACAACTCTGACTTACATTAATGGTATCACTCATGAAATATTGAGAAACACTCTGTGTGAAGCTGAACTGGACATTTCTTGTGTATGTAGATCGTCTGTCGTTTGTACATCTTGCACCTTTTTACGAAGTGTTAAGGTAATTGTGAAACTTTAACACATGTACAGAGAGAGCAGTGAAGGCCTTTTAACACATGTGTGGTGAGGTTTGTATAGTAAGTCCATTTCGACTGCATTTTGTAAGGCTAAATTTTGTGTTGTGTGTACGCAACACTGGGAAGAAATGAGTTGATTTGATATAAGAGTCTGGTTAGAAACTGTTGCTACAATGCACTTCAAAATAAATGTCTTGAGCATACTTAAAAATTTACTGATGCCTTACGCATTTCGACCGTCGTCATTTTCGTAGGCAAACTTTGTTAAAAATAATTCCCCATTCAAAACAATTTGTAACACTGACATGCGTGTTTAAAGAAATGTATAAAATACATATCCCCAAAGACTCTCCTTCCTACAAAGGCAAGTCTTTCGATTGTATAAAAGAGATGGTCTGGGGATATGTATTTTAGAGGTCTGTTTAAAGACGTATCTCAGTGACACCAGTTGTTTTAAAGAAGTTTTGTCTTCGAAAATAACAAGAGACGAAACGCGTTAGGCCAGAAAGAAGTTATTATGTGTGATCAAGGAGGAAGGAAGCTTAGGGTTTAACGTCTCCTCGACAGCTTGGTCATTAGAGACGGAGCTAACGCTCGAACTTTTGTGTAAGGATGAGGAAGGAAATCGGTCGTGCCCTTTGAAAGGAAACATCCCAGAATTTGCCTTGAGTTATTTAGGGAAATCACGGAAAACCTAAATCTGAATGGCCGGAGGTGGATTCGAACCACCGTCCTCCTGAATGCGAGTCCAGTGTGTGATCTAGACATTTATCTTATTTCCAGTGCACTACTTGTCACCGGCGTCAACAGCAGATAGATAGTATTTTTGCTATAATATTTGAGTGATGTTACCAAAGGAAGTCCCACGTTTTCAAAAACTTAAAATTTTTATAGCAACTCTGGTGAAGACTGTTGGTTCAGTGGTACTGGGATAAATTTCAAACTACAGGATACTCCACAAAAAAGATGATATTTCTTTAGATTCTGTAATATGAGTTGGACACAGATAAAATTTATATATTACTAGCGATCCCAACAATGCTTCGCAATTGCCAAATATGCATAGGAATTGTATTTACAACCTACACTCCTTCCCCTTGCCTCTCCGCCTCACTTTATTCATCTCTATGCCTAGTTATTAGCTTCCTCTTTTTCTTCTTGGTGGCGATTCTTGGGTGTTTATTTATTTCAGTATTCAGTTAGCCGACGTACACTTCCCTTCTCTCTTTCTCTCTGTCCATCTCCCCCTCCTTCGTGTCTACCTATTCCGCGTCTCCATCTCTTCCTGCTGCACCCCCCTCCCTCCTTTTCCCTTCCAACCACCGATTCATCTTCCTGAATGTGTCAATATCTGTCCCGATCTCCGTAAATCTGTCCCTGTTCCCTTTACAATTCATGTCCTCTCTCCCCATATCTGAAAAACTACATATACCTCTCAGGTTTCACAGTTATGGGTCAAATGGTGTCGAATCTTGAGTAAGGTACCCTCTCCCGTGTAACATGGGCAATATTAAGTAGAAAGTGACCTTCATCTTGTATTCAACGTCTGGTACTCAAAATTTCATCAAGATCGGGATAAACCTGTAGATTGATGTAGGCGCCTGTTGCAAAGTTCCCACCGACAAGCATCGAGCTATTGTTAGGTAGACAATCCTGCCCTCCTTGTTTTGAAGATATTTTCATTTGTTCCTTCGGATTTTCCTATTTCTTTCTCTCTCTCCCTCAGAACAAAACAAACACTTTCACATCGGTCAAGCCATTTATGAATATTGTACGAATGGCTCACACGAATTCATTTTTTATACGTATAGATGTAGATGTTTCTCATCTCAGATCACCAAAAGTTCTTGCCCAAATGCTTTGAAATTTCGACACATCGTTTCAATAGAATGCGCACTTGGTTTTCGTCATCTATTTCTTTTTTAAATATCATACTAGGTCATGCCTGATGCGACAGTTTTACGGCATCTACAGCGAAACTGTTGTGAGCGGTACACTTCTTTTCGTTTCAACATTTTGTGTGTGTGGGGGGGGGGGGGAGGGGGGCAGTTATAAAACGCTTCATAAAGTCCGAAATTACATGCAAACTTCGTTGCAGGTCCCTAACTACTCCCATTTTTCAATAAATCTGGGTATTCTCAAGCGGTGGCCTCTCATTATTTATGACGTCATATCTCCTGAGCTATGTGTCGAGCTCTTTTGTTTTTGGGCCAGGAACCTACGTGAGTGTACGTACGGTGAATAGTTCACCAAAGTTTCATTGCAGTCGAATGAATGGTTTATGAACACATAGAAGACATACAGACAAACATTCCTTTATATATATATCTCCTGAGCTATGTGTCGAGCTCTTTTGTTTTTGGGCCAGGAACCTACGTGAGTGTACGTACGGTGAATAGTTCACCAAAGTTTCATTGCAGTCGAATGAATGGTTTATGAACACATAGAAGACATACAGACAAACATTCCTTTATATATATATATATATATATATATATATATATATATATATATATATATATATATATATATACGTATTACATATATGTTTTACAAATTAGTAATATTAATATTATATTAATTTTATATTTTATTGACACTGTCACTCGAATGTTCATAATCAGTGCAAGTGCTTAAAATGATTCCCTTTGGTTTCCACACAGTGTTGTAGACCTTGTAACCAATTTCCGGTGGCATTCGGATACTTTGAAGTGTAACGATCTACCAGGAGTCTGTTTGTACAGCTTTCGGGCCATCAATGTTTATGATGCCTCTGCTGTGTGCTTCAACCTTCTGTAGCAGAATATCCCTATGCAATAATACATCACGTTTAGGTCTGGGCTTTTAGACGGCTAGCCGTTAGGTTGGATGAAGTCAGGAGTATTAATTCTTATCCATGTTACAGTATCCATTGCTGTATGGGACTTCGCACCGTCTTGTTGCCATATCCATTCGTGATCACCCACAATCCTGTTAATGTACTGGAACATCTGGGTGCATATCTCGTCTCTGTGCATCACATGGTTCACTACTTCCTTCTTCTCCTGTATCTTAATACATGTCCTTTACCTGGTGAACCGTAATTCTGTTTTGCCATGCCAAGAGATCGCAACGTAGCACATGCCTGATGGCTGTTGCTTATCATATTCCAGCACTAGGTCTTTCTCGGATATGTTTGTTTTGACTTGAACAGCACAGTAAATTCGTTCATTTCACCTGTTTAGCGGAACATTGAGAGAAAAACATGATTCATCAAAAAACCACACTTGTTTCCACTTATCGTATTCGTGGAAACATTGTATCAGAGACGTATATTTCACTTCTGGAGATGCCTGGTGTGCTTCAGTAAGAGCATTGCACTTTATTCTTCCGTAGCACTTCAACGCAGATGCTTGAATAATGCGAAACACTGAACCATTAGATATGTATAGTTCACGGGCAATCTTACGTTGGATGCTGTGTCTTCTGTTTTTCTTACAGGTGTCGCAGCATGCACCAACACTTTCCGTTTTGTAGCCGTCGCGATTTGACATATCACGCCAGACCCTCGCTTACGCACTTTTGCAGCACTTGACCCTTCCCTGTTTAGTACTGGCACAACATCGGAAAATTGATTTTTACTGATTGCACTGAAGAACTGTGCCAAAATGTCCCTGCATTTTTTTTTCAGACGCCACGTTGGATGTTCTTGCTTGAAAAGGACAATCACCCCGTGTTGTAAATTCGTTAGTTGGGACATCCTGAAAAGAAACAATTAACTTTGTCTGGATTACATACGTAATATACACAGTGGAACAGTACAAAACTATAGAACTGCACATAACACACATTACTGCACATACAATCGCTCATATTGTAGAAAACCCAAATTTCCTGCTTTTTTTGTGGGGTACCCTGTACATTACAGCAGCGAATGAACTTCGTGAATACTTCACAAATCAGAAGCTTTTAGCCTAAGTGAATCGAAAATATCTTCACACAATCATTAACCCAAGTTTTAGAAATGAAACACTTTGTCTTTTTTCGTACTAGTCGCTTATGGTTCACAAGAGAAACACTGTCGGTACGTCTCGGTGTTGGCTCTAATCTCTCTTATTTTATTCTCAGTTGTTTTCTCGAAATATTCGCGGTGTGCGTAAAAAGATCGATGAATGGTGACATGTGTGAACGACAACTTGGCAGATGTGTGTGTGTGTGTGTGACTGGCAATGTAAACAAACTGCGAACAGTTGAACGTAGTCCGTTGGAGAGGAAGTGTCACAACGCAATGGGGTAACATGTAATAATCTGTTTACGAACGGTTTGAACGCTACCATAAAGGAAAAGAAGCAACTGAGAATAAGTCACGCTAACGTTGGCCATCTACATCTACTTGGGGTACTCTACAAATCACATTTAAGTGCCTGGCAGAGGGTTCATCGAACAACAATTATACTATTTATCTCCCATTCCATTCTCGAATAGCGCTCGGGAAGAAAGAATACCTGAATACGTTCAAGCTCTGATTTCTCGTATTTTATTCTGATGATCATTTCTACCTATGTAAATGGGAATCAACAATATATTTTCGCATTTGGAGGAGAATGTTGGCGATTGGAGTTTCGTAAGTAGTGCACGCCGCAGCGATAAGCGCCGTTGTTGTAATGATTCCTATCGCAGATCCTGTATCATTTCCGTAACGCTGTCTCCCCTGTATTGTGACAATACAAAACTAGCTGCCCTTATCTGGACTCTTTCGATGTCCTCCGTCAAACCCATCTGATAAGGATCCCACATTGGGCAGCAATACCCCAAAAAATAACGGACGAGCGTAGCCTATGCAACCTGTTTACTAGTTCTGTTGTATCTTTTTAGGGTTCTGCCCATAAACCGGAGTCTTTTGTTCGCCTTTCTCGCGACATTATTTACGTGTTTTTTCCAGTTTAAGACTGAAGTAATAGTAATTCCTAGGTTTTTTGTGAAGTTTACGGCCTTCAATTTTGATTGATTTATCTTGTAAACAAAGTTTAACGGATTTATTTTCGTACTCATGTGGACGACTTCACACTTCTCATTATTTAGAGTGAATTGCCAATTTTTACAACATAGTGATACCTTATTCAGATCGTTCTGCAGTTAGTTTTGATCTTCAGATGATTTTACTAGATGGTAAATGATGGCGTCATCTCCAAACAACCTAAGAGAGCTACTTAGATTTTCCCTTAAATAGTTTATGTAAATAAGGAACAGCAGAGGCCCAATAACACTAACCTGTGGAACGCCCGATATCACCTCTGTTTTAGTCGATGCCTTACCATCGATTACTACGACCTGTATCCTCTCTGACAGGAAATCCCCTATCCAGTGGCAAATTTGGGGCGATATACCATAAGCACGCGATTTGATTAAAAGCCGTTTGTGAGGTACGGTGTCAAAACCCTTCTTGAAATCAAGAAATACGGAATAGATTTGCGAACCCTTGTCGATAGCACCCATCACTTCGTGTGAGTAAAGGGCTAGTGGTGTTTCGCATGAACTATATTTTCTAAATCCGTGTTGACCTTGGGTCAATAGATCAGTCTGTTCGACATAATTTATAATATTTGAATACAGGATACGTTCCAAAACTCTGCTGCAAATTGACGTCAATGAAATAGGCCTGTAGTTTAGTGTGTTACTCCTACTTCCTTTCCTGAATCTAGGTGTGGCCTTTGCAACTTTCCAATCTTTTGGTACAGATTCTTCTTTGAGAGAGCGGTTGTATATGGCTGTTAAAAAAGGAGCTATCGCTTCAGCATAGTCAGATAGAAATCTAAAGGGTATACAGTCCGGACCAGAAGACAGGCAGAATTCCAGACATGATCGAGATCTGCAACGGACTCTCAGATTGACTGCGGAGGGATTGCGCATGAGCAAGGACACGGCGCTCATCATCGTCTGCGATGATGTGGTTAAGAGGAAGAATTGATCCAGATTTGTGCCGCACGAGCACACAGACGAGCAGTAAGTAAAGCGGATGGAAACTTCTGGTGATTTTATTTCTATGTGTGACCAGGATCCGTTGCTTCTAAACACCATCGTCACGGGAGATCAGACCTGGATCGTCAACACCTGCTTATCTGACAATATTTAGAAAAGCCCTGTACAATGGAAGACTTATGGGAGGCTAACGACAAAGCCACATCGGCTGCTAATTTTTAGAAGTTAGAAGTCTAGTTCCGGACACGGAAAGTAAGTAAATATCAGACCTGGAGCTACCAGTTCGATCCGGAATCTAAACGACAACCGATGTAATGGTGTTCACCGTCTTCCCCACGACCAAAAAAATCTTTTTTTTTAACTCAATGTGGAAACATTGTTGATCGTCTTCTTTGACAAACAACAACGGTATCATCCACAAGGAATTGGTTCCTGCAGGTCATTCCATCAATATCGCATTTTACCAGTCCTGTCTGAACTGATTGTTACAGCGTATCCGACGGCTTCGGTCAGACTTACTCAGGAGTGGGAAGTGGATGCTGCTGCTTGACAATGCCCCTACACACTGCGCGATCGGTGTGCGCCAATATCTCGAGCAGAAGATGGCAACTGTTCTTGAACACTCTCCGTACTCCCCTCATCTGGCTTCTGTGGACTTCTTTCTGTTTCCCCGGTTCAAAGCGATCATGAAATGTTATCGTTTTGCTCACGTGAATGCCGTCAAAGATTGAGTGGCAGCCGTTCTGGGATAGATTCCACAGGAGACCTTTGCTGATACTTTCCAGAAGGTGTACGGCCATCGTCGAAAGTGTGTTGTAGCGTACGGCGATTATTTTGAAGAGCAATATAGGACATTTGTTTGTATCTTATGTTGTTCGCCGAATTCTTATACACACCACGTATATAGGAGGAAGCAAGGGAGAAGCAGCAGGCTTCAAGATAAATGTTCGCGAAACAAAAGAAATGTGGATAAACTCGACCATCACGACTAGGCTGGCTATTAATGGGGAGGATGTAGAACAGGTCCCATCCTTCCTCTATCTCGAAAGTATGGTCACGACTACAGGAGGCATTGAGAAGGACATCCGTAGTAGCATGCGCAAAGCAAATGGTGCGTTTGTACAGCTGCACCAAGTTTGGAGAAATAGGGACATCTCAAAGTTGCTATACAATAGCAACGTGAAGACAGTTCTGATGTATGGTTGCGAAACTTGGAAAGTGACTAACCACATAAAAAATCAGCTCCAAGTTTTTATTAACCGTTGTCTCCGGCGTATTTGAAACGTGAGATGGTCAAATATAAGGACAAATGAAGATCTTTGTAGAGAGACAAATCACCAACCAATCAATATACAAATCAATGAAAGAAAATGGAAATGGATTGGGCATACACTGAGAAAGCGTGATGGAGCTGTTGAAAAGGTGGCGTAGGACTGGAACCCTCAAGGAGTTAGGAAACGCGGTCGTTCCAAACACACCTCGAAAAGAACGATCGAGAGAGAAACTGCACGGCATCCCGCGTCGGAGGTTCGAATCCTTCCTCGGTCATGGGTGTTTGTGTCGTCTTTAGTATAAGTAAGTTCATAAGCAGTTGGTAAGTTTAGGGACTGTTGACCCCGCAGTTAAGTCCCATAAGGTTTACAAACATTTGAACATTTTTATAGAAACTGCAGAGGATGAGAAAACCTGGAGTGAAGAGACTGCTAGAAATCATATCAGGTGGAGAAATTTCGTTTCGGCCCTATGTTCCAGAGGGACCGACAGGAACTAAGTCAAGTTAGGTCAAATGTTCAAATGTTTGTATAGTTTATGGGACTTAGCTACGGGGTCATCAGTCCCTAAACGTACAAACTACCTATGAACTACTTACGAACTAGGACGGCACAAATATCCATGCCTGAGGGGGGAGGGATTCGAACCCCCGACCGTAGTGGCCGTGCAGACCGTGACTGGAGCGCCTAAGTCCCCTCGGCCACCGCGGCCGGCAAGTTAGGTCAATTTTATGGTTGATCCTTCAAGGAACGCGCGCTCATGGAACTATAACACTAACCAATACCGTGATATAGAAAGTCGCAATTGTTAAACGATCCTGTGACGAAGCCTTCTTCTATTCTTTATATTTTGCCCGTCTATCAATCCTATCTGGTACGTATCTCACAATGCTGACCAGTATTCAAAGAATTGTTACAATAAGACCCCTGGAGTGGATGACATTTCCTCAGAGTTACTGAAGTCTCTGGGAGAACCAGCCATGACAAAACTGTTTCACCTGGTGTGTAAGATGTATGAGACAGGCTAAGTAACCTCAGACTTAAAGAAAAATGTTATAAACCCCATTCCAAAGAAAGCAGGCGCAGATAGGTCTGAAAACTACAGAACCTTCAGTTTAATAAGTCATGGTTGCAAAATATTAAGACGAATTATTTACAGAAGGATGGAAAAGCTGGTAGAAGCCGACCTCGGGGAAGATCAGTTTGGGTTCAGGAGAAATGTAAGAACACGGGAGGCAATACTAACTTTACGGCTTATCCTAGAAGATCGATTAAGAAAAGGCAGACCTACATACCCAGATTTTGTAGATTTGGAGAAGCTTTTGACAATGTTGACTGGAATAAACTTTTTCAAGTTCTGAAGCAAGCAGGAGTAAAATATAGGGAGCGTAAGGTTATTTACAACTTGTACGAAAACCAGACAGCAGTTGTCAGAGATGAAGGGCATGAAAGGAATGTAGTGGTTGGGAAGGGAGTAAGACAGGTTTGTACCCCTTCTCCAGTGTTATTCAATTTGTACATTGAACAAGCTATAAAGGAAAGCAAGGAGAAATTTGGAGAAGGAAGTAAAGTTCAGGGTGAAGAATTAAAAACATTGCGTTTTGCCGATGACATAGTAATATTGTCATAGACTGCAAAGGACCTGGAAGAGCAGTTGAACGGAATGAACAATGTGCTGTAAGGTGCATGTAAGATGAACATTAACAAGAGCAAAACAAGGGTAATGGAGTGCAGTCTAAGAAAATCAGGTGATGCTGAAGGAATTAGATTAGGCAACGAAACAATAAAGGAGGTAGATGAGTTTTGTTACTTGGGCAGCAAAATAACAAATGGTGATCGCAGTGCAGAGGATATAAAATGCAGAATGGCAATGGGTAGAAAAGCGTTCTTGAAAAAGAGAAATTTGTTAACACCGAATATTGATTTGAGCCTAAGGAAGTCCTTTCTGAAGGCATTTGTGTGGAGTGTTGCCTTGTATGGGAATGAAACATGGACGATAAACAGTGCGGACAGGAAGAGGATAGAGGCTTTTGAAATGTGGTGCTACAGAAGAATGCTGAAGATTATGTAGGTGGATCGCGTAACTAATGAGGTACTGGAGAGAATTGGGGAGAAAACGAATTTTTGGCATACCTTGACTAAAAGAAGGTATCGATTGGTAGGAAACATTCTGAGACATCAAGGAATTGTGAAGTTAGCGTTGGAGGGAAGTGTGTGGGGTAAAAACCGCAGAGGAAGACCAAGAGATGGATACAGTAAGCAGATTCAGACAGGTGTAGGTTGCCGTTCTTATGTGGCGTTGAAGAGGCTTGCTCAGGATAGAATATTGTCGAGAGCTGCATTATACCAGACCACAACAAAAAGTGTTTTGTGAGCTATTCACTTTGTTAACGGACTATACTTCTTAAGTATTCTTCCACTGAATCTTAATATGGCATCTGCCTTACCTACGATTAATTTTGTGTTGTCGTTTCACTTCAAACCGCACCGTATCCATAGTCTACTGTAACTCGCTATTGTCTAACTGCTCCATCAAGCTCCTAGCTTTGTTACTGGTAAATGCGATGAATGCACGAGTCTTACAGAAATGCTTCGAAAATTCACATGTAATTCGCTGGACGGGAGGCTACACAGTTTTCGAGAAACACTGTAGTGATTATTTAGAGAGCCTCAATATGTAACTGCCTGTAGAAGGATTCTACTGCCGCTAACCTACATTTCGCGTAAAGATCACAAATATAAGAGAAATTATAGGTCGTACAGAGGCATACTAGTGGTACGAGGTACCCTCTGCAACGAACCTTGCGGTGGTTTGTAGAGTACGTATGTTTATATAGATACTGTTATAGCGCAAAATTGTGACAGA
Organism: Locusta migratoria; assembly: GCA_026315105.1. NCBI lineage: Eukaryota > Metazoa > Arthropoda > Insecta > Orthoptera > Acrididae > Locusta > Locusta migratoria. The sequence goes on from CM048746.1 coordinate 570,502,514, forward strand.
GAAACTTGTTAAAATCTTAGATTGCTCAAGCGATCGCCAGCCAAGATAGGCGGCAGCAGGTCATAGCCTCTGTCGTAAAAGCGACGCCAGTCGTTCGTGACGACAGCAGACGCTGCGTCGGCGAGTTGAAAACCTACCGTCAGCAGACTGTTGACTGAGAAAGACGACCAGCAGAGAGAGAAGGTATATTCATCAGCTTGTAAACATTTCATAACTACGCGTAACTCTGGCAGAAGGTTGAATAAGACCAACGATACGTCAGCGGTTAAAGGGCTCAATGAGTGAACGCTGCACTCACAACTAGAAGACATTCGGTCATTACGAACCGTACTATACGGCATAGCTTCAGCGAATTCTGTGTATAAACTCCCACTTTTAGAAGTGTAGTCACTTGGTGTTTAGAATCAAAGACGCTCAGGAGAGGCGCGGCGGAGTGGCCAAGCGTATTGAGGCGCTACGTTCTGATGCGCGAAGGCGCTCCCCGTCGGGGATTCGAATCCCCCACGGGTATGGATGTTTGTGTCGTCTTTAGTATAAGTTAGTTCGTAGCTAGTTTGTAAGTTTAGGGAGTGATGACGCCGCAGTTAAGTCCCTTAAGCTTAACAAACGTTTGAACATTTGATGTTCAGGAGAGTAGTCATCGATCCAATGATCTAATTTTTAATGTCTCAGATAAAGCAGTACAGACTAGTACCCACTAGTCGCAACTAGGAGATGGAGTCCGGAGACAACTACAACGTTTCGAACTGTCCATCATCTGGGGATAGGGTCTACCGTCTTCATAGCGCTGAATATGGCTGTTGCTTGGAGCCAGTTCAATCTTCATTGGTTGGTTTCCTAAAGGCCAATGATCGTGCCAGCGGTATCAAGGGGTCAACTGTCATCCGACTCCAGTTGCTCCGAGCATAGACCCACAAGCAGCTGTGTAGATAGGAGGTAAAGAGTACTCCACCTGGCAGTCTCTGCTTCGAACCCCAAGCGTCGCTGCGCGGGCACCTCCGTCCGAACGGTACAACAGCTGGTTTATAGAAGCGGCGAGACGGCGTGGCTGAAGGAGACGTCACCTTCTGATCTAGTTCTTGCCGAGCTAGCGCCTATTCAGTCCAATAAACTTGTGAAGTCTAATACTGTTTTAAGAACGTCGTCTGGCGCTTCACTAGGTTTCACGCCTCATCCTGACTCTAATCTGGGAACCCACCGCTCGGCCCCAGCAACACTGACAATGTAGAAAGGTAAGGTAGCGTGGACCAACGAAACTGTACGGAAAGAGAGGCTTTCGGCGAGGGCGCAGTTTGAGTGACGGTGGCAACACATTCCCTGTTGGTCAACGATTGGCGTAAATCAGCAGTGGGCCAGGATCTGGTTATAAACCCAGGATCGAAACTATTGGGCCGGGAGTGCCGCGGTACTTGAAGCATCTCGAAATATGTGGCCAGGAAGGCCACGTAGCCCCATCAAGTGAATGACCAGCACACAATTTCCTGGAGCAGGTCAACGGCAGGAGTGGTTAATGATCGGCAATCTGTCGGCTGAGCGTAGATGTGGGACAGATTCGGTGAAGGCGCCGATTGCGGAGTTCTGGGAAGGCGGCGTGCCGTGGGCCAGTGTAGCAGGTGAAGAGCGTGCGGGGGCGGGGTTCCAGCCAGCCATCACTCAGCAGAGCTGGCAGGGCGGGGCCCGCCTCGGCGGACAACGCGACTCACGGCTGGGGTCTGGCCGCGCAGACGCGCCGACGCTTTGCCCCAATGTGCAGTTCGCTCACACAAGGGTTACCAACACGCGCTTTCATTTGCTGCAACTTACTGCACTACCGAAACTCAGTATTCCGGCTTATTCTGTTATCTCTGTCGTCAGTTTTCACGATATGCCTATTTTTGGCCCACTTTAGTTACGGTAGTAACACTAAACGTGGGCTTTGCGATCGTCTTTTGACAGCTCCAAAATTTAAATAAAAATAACGGCTTAACCATTCATGTGGTGTCGCACAAGTCTAAAGTGCGCGCCACCTACTTTCGCCGCGCGCCGCCATGCACGCACGGCGCGGCGTTCTTACGACGTCAGCCACGAGAGCCCTCTGCTGCTATCCCGCTCGTAGCCACCACTGAGCGACATCGTTCACTTTAGACTGAGATAGGAACCAGTTAACACTTCGGAATCAGATAGGCACCAGTGAAGACTTGGCTATCGGATAGGCACTAGGCAGGCCTCTAGCTCAACTATGTATCAGCATTCTGCAGTACTGAGCAATGTAAAAGTTAAGTATTACTCTCTAAGAAATATATATCTCGTTCTAATTTACTCTAGTGTTTCTAGTTTCTGCTGTCCCACTGGCTGCTCACCTCCGAACCTGCACAAGTGTGCATCCCTAATTCCTGCGTCTTTAAAGTCTACTCGGCCACCGACACCTACGAAGGAAGCGAGACACAAAAGCGGCGACGAGGCTGGGACACAAAAATTCAGCTGACACGAAAATTTAATAACCGAATTTGTAGAGGAGAAAATTCTATACAACTTTGCTCTCTTATGTTTTTTTCATATCTTGTATCGTTTCAGAGATATCTGCAAAAATAACGGCGATTTTGGGAAGTATGTCTGTCTGTCCCTAACGTGTTCCCCGTCTTTAAGACGAACAATTCAACCGATCAACACCAAATTTTACAGACATAATTGTAGGCCAACAGAGACCAGAACTTCCCTTTTTCAAATTTTTCGGACAAAAAATACGGTAGTATACCAAAAAAGGCCGTTTGTAATATAATTGTAATTGCAAACGAACCGTTCATCTGACACGAAAATTGAATAACCTAATTGGTAGAGGGGAAAATTCTCTACAACTTCGCTCTATTATGTTGTTTTTTTTTCATATCTTGCATCGTTGCAGAGATATTTGCAAAAATAACGGTGATTTAACGATGTCTGTCTGGCTGTAACGTGTTCCCACATTTTAGGTCGAACCGTTCAACCGATCGGCAACAAATTTTACAGACATTATTGTTGGCTACCAGAACCTCGCCTTTTCAAATATTTCTGACAACAAATAAGTTAGTAATCAAAAAATCCGTTTGTAATGTAAATTTTATTGTATATAAACCGTTCATCTGACGCTAAAATTGAGTAACCGAATTTGTAGAGGAGAAGATTCTCTACAGCTTTGTTCCTTTATATTTTTTTCATATCTCGTATCGTTTGAGAGATATTTGCAAAAATAAAAGAGTTTTGACACCCTCCACTGAATTAACGAAAACCAGCCGTTCGCAGATGTCACGTGACATTTCTTGCCCAGAACTCTCTCTGGCATAAGCCATCTTGTGTTGCGTATTTGATGATTTTTCTTATTTTAACTTACACGTTGTCATTTCAAAGCAATGGCGCACTGAAGAATTAATAAAAACACGTCGTTCTTCGTACGATAAATGATAATCTAGTGTCTACAAATGCCATGTTAGCATCTGTTAACAACTGCCATCAATAGTATGAGATTTAAGAATGCAAATTTTTAAGTGGTGGCTGTAGCGTATAGAGCATCTTTGCCTAGCAACATAACAGGCATCGAAATTTTAATCTTACAAAGTAAAATAGTGAAAAACACAGAAAATAGAGAGACAGAGACGTTATAAATTGTGCTCGGACCCAAAAAACGTAAATATATAGCAGAAAAGAGTGTTTTGCGGCAGCGACTCAGAATACGTGTGCATTGCGACTGTCTGCGCTGTGCAGCGCAGTGGCGGAACGCGGCTGCATCGCTGTTGCTGACGCAGGCCGAAAGCTGGAACTTGTGAGTACTGATTTCATATTCACACCATGAATACAAAGTATAGGAAGTCTTGTTTAAAGTTCTCGTTTCCGTATGGGTATGAACGTCCAAAAGTGTATGAAATTGTCGACTGGTTTTACGATCACCTTGGGTTGAAAGATGAAGAAGTTGTTGGTTACACTTACGATTTTCTTGGTAATGCTGTGTATGCAAAGTTGATAGACGATGAAACTTGTGTTAGAATTGTAACGCAGACTGGAGGTAACGCAAAATTTCAAAATTGTAAAGGTGAAGTTGTCAATGTTGCAATTTCCTACGCAGGTTTAGGTCTACGATCAGTTCGAGTTTTCAATCTTCCATTTGAAATGGAATTCGAATGTATTCGAGAAGCCCTTTCACCGTATGGGAAGGTTATTCAAATTACGGCTGAAAAATGGCAAGGCCACAAACACTACAATGTTGACAATGGAGTCAGAAACGTAAAAATTGATCTGACAAAACATGTGCCTTCTTTTATTACGATACAAGGATTTAAAGCACTGGTGGTATATGATGGTCAGCCACGAACTTGTGTTATATGTGGAGCTACAGGACACCTTAAAAGTGAATGCCCGCGTACCAAATTACAGCGTTTAGACCGGCTTAGTCAAATAGGAAATGTAACATATGCACAGAAGTTAGCAGACACGCCGACTCAGAGCGTGGTGCTGCCGGTGCCGAGTACAGTGGAGCAGGCAGCGGCAAATAACACAGTGAGAGGCCGCGAGGCAGCCGCCTCCAGCGAAAATACGAGTGGCCGGAGGCAGGGAGCCAACGGAATGCACGATACAGCAGACAGGCGTGTAATACAATACACGCCGCCATCTGAACAGACAGAAGTGGATCGCACTCGTACCCAAAGTAACTCTCAAATAGTGAGTGTTAATCGTGTAACGGAGACAGCAGTCCTATCAAGTACTGCTGGCACTCCAGCAGAGGGTGACAAAGAGACAAGAAAAGACAACATTTCAACAGAAAATTTGACTGCTGTCAAAGAGAATAATAAACAGCAGACTGCAAAACCCAAACGGACACGGAAACAGGAGCTTGATGTAAAGCAGGAATTAACAAAAAAACTGGAAAGGACAAAGAAAATACTGAAAACAGAAAGCATAGCAGTGGAAAGTAATGAGAAGAGACTTATACACGTTGATAATGAAGATGTCAAAATGAATTTAGAAGGTGAGATATTGGAACCCATGGACACAATAGATAATAATCTTATAGACAAGTCGACTCTGTGGTCTGACGATACCGGTCAAGAATAGTTGCCTCAAATTCATGCAAGCATATAAAATAGCTTCCATTAATATCAATAGAATTGAATCCGATGTCAAAATTAAATGTCTACAAGATTATTTATATGCAGCTGATGTGGACGTAGCTATGATTCAAGAAGTGGTTACACATAAAATTGTTAATATTTTTGGTTATGATGTTATTTTAAATATTGGTCAGGATTGTGGGACAGCATTAATGTACAAAATGGGAATACCATGCCAAGCACAATCTATACTTGAAAGTGGACGTGGAATAGCGGCAAAAATACAAGATTTGTTATTAGTAAATATATATGCACCTACTGGCTCCAAGGGCAAACGAGGAAGAGGTAATTTGTTTCGTGATGAAATAGTGCATCTGTTAACAGACACTCGACATATTATTCTGGGAGGAGATTTTAATTGTGTTTTGCGTCCAGAAGATCAAGACCCTAATTTTAATTTCTGTGAGGAGCTGAGTGTTTTAACAACTGGATTAGACTTAATAGATACATGGATTCATCTCCGCCCACACTCTATAGGCTATACATACGTTAGTAGTACCTCTAAAAGTAGATTAGACAGAATTTACGTATCTAAAACATTTACACAAAATGTGGTTGAATGCGAGATATGGCCAGTAAGTTTTTCAGATCATTGTGCCTATCACATAACGGCTAACTACATAAAACAACAATGTTTTCTGGGAAGAGGGGTATGGCAACTAAATTTGTCGCTTCTGGATGACAAGGAATTACAAAAAGAAATTATCGAGACATGGACGAGATGCCTTCAAAGTTTAGCAAGACACCCAAAGCGTATTACCTGGTGGCTTCAAGTTGTAAAGCCGCAAATAAGAAGATGCATTATTCGGTTTTCACGAGCAAAGAACTACTGGCGGAGAAGGACACTGGAATATTATTTCCTAAGTCTACGTGACTTGTACAACGAGCCAACGAATCTAACAGCTAATGTTCTTAGAATAAAACATATCAAAGCAAAAATTACTGCTTTGATACGCCAGTCTTTGCAAGGGAAAAAAGTGCGAGCGCGTTCCACAACTGATATCTATCAAGAAAACACTTCGATATACCATATGATAAGGGAAGCAAAAAGAGGCAAACAGAAGATAATCAGCCACCTCCAAGATGAGCAAGGAAACAACTATGACAATCAGAATGCTATTAAGCAACATATTGTACAGTACTATTCGGATCTTTATTCTGAATCTGTGACAGACTTGGTTGTACAGGAAGATTTTTTGTCTAATATACAACCAATAGTTAACCTCAACGAAAATGAAGAGCTTATAGAAACCATATTGGAAGATGAAATACAGAAAACAATCACGGAATCTCCACGAAACAAAGCTGCCGGAATAGATGGCATACCAGTAGAGTTTTATATACGATTTTGGAATGTTATTGGAAGTGAATTAACATTAATGTACAATGAATTGTTGGTAGATAACAGCTTTCCACTAGAATTCACTGAAGGCATGGTTGTGCTTATCCCAAAAAAGTCACGGAGTATTAAAATAGAGGACTTCAGACCAATTACTCTACTCAATTCCGACTTCAAAATTTTTACTCGTCTCATAAATAATAGAATGAAACCACTTCTTGGTAAGATACTTGGGCCATACCAAACAGCAGCTGGTACAGGTAGATCAATGGTGAACATTCTTTCTGAATATAGAGATATTTTATATTTAACATGGTTATGTAATTGTCAAACTGCTATGATTTTCCTAGATTTTAACAAAGCATTCGATAGGATTAACCACTGTTTTCTGCTAAAAGTGTTGAGTAAAATAGGATTTAATGCTCCTTTTTGTCACCTGATACGAAATTGCATAGTTGGAACACATTCCAGAATAAAGATCAATGGGCAGTTAACTAACCAAGTGCCAATCAATCAGTCTGTTAGACAAGGATGTCCTTTATCCATGACGTTGTATAGTATCGCTGTGGAACCATTACTTTTATATTTGCACTTCCGTCTGAAAGGATTAAAACTTTTCAACACCAAAACGGTCTGTCATGCATATGCGGATGACATAAGTATTCTTGTCAACACGAAACAAGAGATTGAAAATGTTCGAGAAATTGTTATGTCTTTTTCCACTGCAAGTGGAGCAAAGCTCAACGAGCATAAGTCGAAGATTTTGGCCATTGGACCCAACAGTGATCATATGCAAACTTCCTGGTTGCAAAGAACAGACAAGGTAAACTGTTTAGGAATGTTCTTAACACCAAACCCACATGAAATGATAAAGGTAAATTGGGAGCATAAGCTGAATACTATAAGAGCCACACTCAAAGAACACACAACCCGATCATTAAATCGTCTGCAAAGGGTGCTGTTTATAAACACTTATATTATCAGCAAGACACATTATATAGGTGCCGTTTTACCAATTTCTTCTGATATAGCACACAAAATTTTAACTGCCATATACTGGTACGTATGGAGAGGCAACATTTTCAAAGTCTCCCTCCAAACAATGACTTTGCCTCGCATTGATGGAGGTTTGGCAGTTAAGGATGTTCAATCACAGTGCACTGCATTGTTTATTAAGCAAACAACAAAAATATTACAGAGTGTCCAACTCGGTATTACCAAATACCTTTTTACTACCTTGGCCCCGAAAGATCAGAGGGCGCCAGTAAATGTGGGACACATTAATGCTCAACTGGCCTATGCCTGTAAATATTATACAGAATTAAGTTATTTACAGGAAGCTGCTCACAGATATACTACTTCGAAGTTGTACACTTCACTGATTAGGGGACACCCACGAAACCCTATAGAGCTAAAATATTCAAACAAAAAGTGGGAAAATATCTGGAAAAACATAAATAATAAGATCCTTACGACTGACGAGCAATCTGTGTGGTATGACATTGTTAATGAAAAAGTTCCAACAGGAGAAAAACTGTATAAAATTAAAATGAAGCCTGACCCATATTGTGACCATTGCCAATTGGTAGACACACTAGCACATACCTTTGTTTGCAGAGACCGAAATACCATCTGGAAGTGGACGCGAAAAAAGCTAGCAATTATCAACAGGACGTCAGAAAATGCAATAAAGGTAGAGGATATAATATATCCAGACTGGAATTTATACCCTAGTATGAAACACAACAGCTATCTTTGGTTACTTGGAAATTTATAAACTACATCATTAAAAACAAAACCACAACATTAGAAGAATTTGTGATGTATATTAAAGAAGAACACAACCAATTACAGAAGCTACCAAAATATAAACAACAATTTCAAAATTTCCTCTTTCATACCCTGAAATAAGGACGTAAGGAAGTATCACAAGATGTGCAACAATGATTTCTGAAGCTACAACAAACCAACAGAAGATGAACAACATAATGAAAATATAAAATCAATTTCAGAAGCAATAGTAGATAATTTGTTTTCACATTTTATGTATAAATGCTTTGTATAATAATAATAAAGGTTAAAAAAAAAAAAAAAAAAAAAGTAGCGTAGTGGGCAATGCGTTAAACTGTGGCGCTGAAGGTCAGTGATTCAAAACCCGCCACTACCTAAAAATTTTCTTTCCCTAAAAGGGTTTCAAACACTCTTATTAATTAATGTTTAATTGTTTACATTATTATTTTGGTCCAAAATGTTTGCAAAAACTTATGAAACTATAAATCTAAAGTGGGCCGTAAAAGACGTCAGTGCGATTTTTTTGGTATCATTTCATCTTATTGACTCTACTTGTGTTTGAATGTTCTTTTCAATCTTCATGAAATTCTGTCCACATGACCTTTACAATAAGAGTTCTACACATTGGCGCAGCCAGGATTTGGTTCTAGGAGAAGGGGGCGGGCAAATTTTTCAACAATAAAGCTCACTGAATTCATTAATCTGTTACTTATTTTTACACTTTTTATAATTTAACCAATTATACTACGAAAACAACTGCAGAAGAAATAAAATGAGTTATTGTTGTTGTTATGGTCTTCAGTCCGCAGACTGGTTTGATGCAAGCCACCCCACCTCGGCAATGTCTGTCGTTCATGGGGGTGGGGTCTCCCCTACACACTGAAAATGACAGCAGCTACGTTGCATAGTGACGTACTACTTCCTTGCCAACTCTATGGACGGTGCAGGAAAGTAAATAAACCAAAGTTTTCGGGTATGAGAAGACCAAGGTTTCACACTGTGATGTGAATTCATTTAACCTTTTAAATTCTTACAATGATGGATTATTCTGCAGCTATCAAGAAATGTTGCGTGGATTTGGAATCTTTTGTTAGTCAAAAATTATTACATACCATTAATATCAAGTCCGTTGTACATAAATGATTAAACTTTCTTTATAATCAACGTAAAATTAACTGTATGCTTCGATAAAAACTTTTTGGTTTACAGAAGAACGGAAAAACTGCTACAAGCTGACCTCGGGGGAAATTAATTTGGATTTAGGAGAAATTCACGAGAGACAATAATCACTTTACGAGTTATGTTAGAAGACAGATTAAGGAAAAGCAAACTTCATTTCTAGCTTTTGTAGATTTTTAGACTGCTTTTGACTATGTTGATTGGAAAACTCTCTTTCAAATTCTGAAATCGACACTGGTAAAATAAAGGGAACGAAAGGTTAATTCAACTTGTTCAACAACCAGACAGCAGTTATAAGATTCGAAGGTTGCGAAAAGAAAGCATTGCTTGAGAAAGGAGTAACCCAGGGTTGAAGCCTTTCCCCAATGCTATTCAATCTGTACATTGAACAGATTATGAAGGAAGGCAAAGAGAAACTTGAGATGGAATTAAAGTTCAGCTTAAGAAATAAAAACTGTGCACTTTGCTGATGACATAGTACACTCCTAGCCATTAAAATTGCTACACCACGAAGATGATGTGCTACGGACGCGAAATTTAAACGACAGGAAGAAGATGCTGTGATATGCAAATGATTATCTTTCAGAACATTCATACAAGGTGGGCGCCGATAGCGACACCTACAGCGTGCTGAAATGAGGAAAGTTTCCAACCGATTTCTCATACACAAAGAGCAGTTGACCGCCGTTGCCTGGTGAAACGTTGTTGTAATGCCTCGTGTAAGGAGGAGAAATGCGTACCATCACGTTTCCGACTTTGATAAAGGACGGACTATAGCCTATCGCGATTGCAGTTTATCGTATCGCGACATTGTTGCTCGCGTTGGTCGCGATCCAATGACTGTTAGCATTATATGGAATCGGTGGGTTCAGGAGAGCAATACGGAATGCCATGCTGGATTCCAACGGCCTCGTATCACTAGCAGTCGAGATGACAGGCATCTTATTCGCATGGGTGTAACGCATCGCGCATCTCCTTTACCCCGCGTCCACACATTGGTACCAACGCTGGTGCCAACATTGGCCAATATGTTTGAGACAGCGTCCACACATTGGAGCCAATATTCAGTTGAATTCGTCGAGAGCCAACGAAAACATATCTGACGTACAAATCGCGGCTAATTCATTAACGCTTTTGAGTGTGAATAATTACATTTTGTCATTGTAAATCATAGGGGGAAACATACGTAAAAGATGATTGGGTGTTGTATCACTTCCTACCGAACGTTAATTACGGTACGAAATCATTAATTTTTTAAATATGCTACAAGTAAACGATACACATTATAAAAACTTAGACTTGCTACTTTAAATGATTGAAAATAAAAATAAAAAGAAAGAGATGTTTTGGAGGATGCTGTTCTTTTTGTATTAAGCTTCGATTTGTTGCTAAAGGAGACAATATTAGAAGCCGACACTTCCCTTTTTAAATAACCATGTAATTGATATCACTAGTAGTGCTTGAAGTTTGCAAAACGATATTTAAAACTTGACATGAAATATTAAGTACTGTACTGTTAATTTTAAAAATTAAATTCAGTAATGGAGTGTGCCGAAAGTCTAGAAAGTTTTAATTTCACAGTTCGCGCCTAAGTTTTGCCATGGCATTTCGTTTTTTTAGATTTCTTTCACAAATGAATCACTTTCCGATGTAGTTCTAATATTTACAAACAGATTTCGAAACTTTAAAACGGCGACGAAGAACGAACGAAGAAAGAAACAGTTTCGAGATGAGCAGACGACAAAGACAGAATGAAACGTTGGCGCCAATGTATGCACGACGTACCCACATTGGCCCAACGTCCTTTGATGTTTGGTCGAAATAACGGCAAGCAACGGATGCGTACCAACGTTGGCGCCAACGTTGGTTCCAACGCTGTTTCACCAATCCACACATTGGACGAACACTGTAGGCGCCAAAGTTGGGTCCAAAGAGCAGTTGACAGGCGTTGCCTGGTGAAACGATGTTGTGATGCCTCGTGTAAGGAGGAGAAATGCGTACCATTACGTTTCCGACTTTCATAAAGGTCGGATTGTACCCTATCGGGATTGCGGTTTATCGTATCGCGACATTGCTGGTCGCGTTGGTCGCGATCCAATGACTGTTAGCAGAATGTGGAATCGGTAGGTTCAGGAGGGCAATACAGAACGCCATGCTGGATCCCAACGGCCTGGTATCACTAACAGTCGAGATGACAGGCATCTTATGAGCATGGCTGTAACGGATCGTGCAGACACGTCTCGATACCTGAGTCAACAGTTAGGGACGTTTGCTAGACAACAACCATCTGCACGAACAGTTCGACGATGTTTGCAGCAGCATGGACTGTCAGCTCGGAGCCCATGGTTGCTGTTACCCTTGACGCTGCATCACAGACAGGAGCGCCTGCGATGGTGTACACAACGACGAACCTGGATGCACGAATGGCAAAACGTCATGTTTTCGGATGAATTCAGGTTCTGTTTACAGCATCATTATTGTCGGATCCGTGTTTGGCGACATGTCGATGAACGCATATTGGAAGCGTGTATTTGTCATCGCCACACTGGCGTATCACTTGGCGAGATGATATGGGGTGTCATTGGTTACACATTCCGGCACCTCTTGTTCGCATCAACGGCACTTTGAACAGTGGCCGTTACATTTCAGATGTGTTACGACCCTTGGCTCTACCCTTCATTCGATCCCTGCGAGCCGGCCGCGGTGGCCGAGGGGACTGAGGCGCTCCAGTCACGGTCTGCACGGCAACTACGGTCGGGGGTTCGAATCCCCCCTCGGGAATGGATATTTGTGCCGTCCTTAGTCTTAGCTGGTTCATAAGTAGTTTGTAAGCTTAGGGACTGATGACCCCGTAGTTAAGTCCCATAAGTTCTACAAACATTTGGACATTTGAACCAATGTGTGGATCCGGCCTTATACAAGAATATGTCAATAATTTTGTTTTGTTTAATGTTTTTGAAGCTACCAATTATGACGGGAATCTGTTTCTGCTCTCTAACGTTTTGACTTTGACCAGCGCGTATTCGCCTTTTGTTGTACTGTAAAAACAGCAGTTTTCATTGTGGTTGAAATGTTAACGGCGTTTCGTGACACCCTGTGCAAAACTTGTGCGAATAAAAGGCTGCGGTTTACAAACAGAGCGACACCGCGACGAAAGGCGGTAACGGCACCGGCGAGCGGTGGGTGAAGAGCGCGCATTGGTATGCGGCAGCGCGCTGTGACAGCTGCAGGTAAACACGGCAGTCGCGCCGCGTGGGAGGAGAGCGAGCTACTGGGCCACTCCCGCCTCTACCGTGTACCACCTAGGCGCGGCGTCCCAGCGTGCGTGCTCCAGAGGCTCTCCCAAAGTGGCAATGAACTATACGACTGGCTATCAAAAGTGCTACACCAAGAAGAAATACAGATGATAAACGGGTATTCAGTGGACAAATATATATCTACTAGCTGAACCCCCGCTGCTTCGCATGCGTAGGCTGGTTGGTCTGCACCAGCGGTTTCTTTTTAATCCTGATGAAGAATCAATATCTTAAGTTTCGTAGCTACCTTTGAAATTTCAGTTAACAGCACCATATTTTTGAAAATCAATTTTTACATATCGTATTTCACCCCCTTATTGGTCGAATTTCCAAAAATACCGAAACACGTGTCCTTTTAATTTTGAACCCCGACTCCAAATACGAAAATTTGTAGCTCTAACTTCAAAATTGCCTAAATGGCAACAGATTATCGAAAAACATCCCCTCTCCAGTTTAACCCCCTTGATGGTAGAATTTCCAAAAATACCGAAACACGTATTTTTAACGTCTAACCAACTATACAAATATCAATTTTTGTAGCTCTAGCTTCAAAATTGTATCAATAACAACGTGTTTTCAAAAAGAATTTTTGATCCTCTATTTAACCCTCTTACTTGTTGAATTTCCAAAAATACTAAAAATCATGGATTTTTAATCCTGATAAACATACCATATCCGAAGTTTCGTAGTTGTACCTTAAAATTTGAGTTAACAGCTACATATTTTGAAGATAAATTTTTTGTGTCACCTAATTTGTCCCCTTATTTGTCGAATTTAAAAAAATGCCGAAACACGTGTCTTTTAAATTCGAACACTGAATTAAAATCTGAAATTTTGTAGTTCTAGCTTCAAAATTGCCTAAATAGGTACGTAATTTCAAAAACGTTTCATCCCCTATTTCACCCCCTTGCGGACGGAATATCGAAAAATCGCTTCTTAAATGACGCCTACAGAGTACGATCAACACCCTCCACAAATTTCAAGTTTCTATCTTCAGTGGTTTGGGCTGGGCGATGATGAGTCAGTCAGTCAGTCAGTCAATCGGGACACTTTCTTTCATATATATAGAGATAAATGTGAATGTCTGTTCGGTGTACGTTGATCACGTCTGAACCACAAGACATAAAGAGCTAAAAAAAATTGTACAGTTACTAATGTCGACCCGGGGAAGGCTTTAGGCGTGCTTTAATGGCGATCGGATAGCTGTTTATCTATATATATTAATGTGAATGTCTGTTCGTGTACGCTTATCACGTCCGAACGACAAGGCGAAGAGACTTAAATATTTGTACAGAAACTAATTTATACCTGAGGAAGGTTTTAGGCACGGTTTTATAGCGATCTGATAGATATTCAGTAATCTGCAGAATATAACGCGAAATGCGGAACAATAATTACTCTTTGAAAATTATATTTACTCTTTGTAAATGGTTTTATTGGTTGCATTGTTGCTTGAGGGTTGATAATGATAAAAGGGTGGAATGTATTGGGATGGAAAGTAATCGGTGTATATAAAATTCTACGTGTGTGTTAATATTTTGCTCTGCAGCGGAAACTACAGAACGCAAACGAATGGTCTGTGAGTAATTGTTGTCTGAAGTCTCCCGTTGTACACCATAGCAGTTCCATGCCGATAGCTATAAGGGGGTGGAAGATGTGGTGGTTGAAAGTCGTCAAATAATAAAAATATTCGGACTGAAGGCCAGCGATGACGTTTGCGACTCTATAGCAAGGAGGTTACATACAGCGAAACGTGATGCCACAGACCATATCTTTGGTCTATGCGTGCTACAATGTCTTCAGTTCTTTCTCTGTAAGGATAAGCATACGAATAAGGAAATATAAGAATAAATAAATAGCACACTGCTGAGAGATAGCTTATCTACCACAATCAACCAACACGCGAGCGGAGCTGCGGGTTTAAGCTAGTATATTATACTAGAACTGACATGTGATTACATTTTCACGCAGTTTGGGTGCATAGGTCCTGAGAAATCAGTACCCAGAACAACCAACTCTGGCCGTAAAAACGGCCTTGATACGCCTGGGCATTCAGTCAAACAGAGCTTGGATGGCGTGTACAGGTACACGCCCTTGCAGCTTCAACACGATACCACAGTTCATCAAGAGTAGTGACTGGCGTATTGTGACCTGCCAGTTCCTCGGCCACCATTGACCAGACGTTTTCAATTGGTGAGAAATCTGTAGAATGTGCTGGCAAGGGCAGTAGTCGAACATTTTCCGTATCCAGAAACGCCCGTACACGACAGTCGGTACTACGGTGCCGATATACATCGTCTTCTAATAAATGTGACATTTTCAGTATGTAGTCTTCATATTTCAGGACCACAATGGCTTATCATTTAGCGGTTTGGAAGACAACCAAGTGCATACTTGCATAGTAAGACATGCTGTTCCTATCGTCTTTTTCAACTCTTACTTGATATGATGCTGCATGTAGACAGTTTTAATTGCGGTCTTCACTCAGGACACTGGTTTCATGCAGTTCTCCACCCTACTCTACCCTGAACTAACTTCATCTTTTCATAAGAACGTAACCCACATCTACACTACTGGGCAGTAAAACAGCTACACCAAAAATAAATGCAGATGATAAGGGATATTAATTGGAGAAAAATATATTATGCTAGAACTGACGTGTGATTACATTTTCATGCAATTTGGGTTCATAGATCCTGAGAAATCAGTACCCAGAACAACCACCTCTGGCCGTTATAACGGCCTTGATACGCCTGGGCGTTGAGAAAAATAGAGTTTGGATAGCGTGTACACGTACACATGCAGCTTCAACTCGATACCACAGTTCATCAAGATTAGTGACCGGTGTATTGTGACGAGCCAGTTACTCGGCCACTATTGACCAGACTTTTCAATTCGTAGGAGATCTGGAGAATGTGCTGCCCAGGGCAGCAATAGAACATTTTCCGTATCCAGAAAGTCCCGTACAGTACCTGCAACATGCGGTCGTGCATTATCCTGAAATGTAGGGTTTCGCAGGGATCGAATGAAGGGAAGAGCCACTGGTCGTAACACATCTGAAATGTAACGACCACTGTTCAAAGTGTCGTCGATCCGAACAAGAGGTGACTGAGACATGTACCCAATGGCACCCCATATCATGATACCGGGTGATACGCCAGTATAGCGATGACGAATACATGCTTCCAATGTGCGTTCACCGTGATGTCGCCAAACACAGATGCGACCATCATGATGTTGTAAACAAACCTGGATTCATCCGAAGAAATGACGTTTTGCCATTCGTGCACCCAAGTTCCTTCTTGCGTACACCATCGCAGGCGCTCCTGTCTGTGATGCAGCGTCAAGGATAACCGCAGCCATGTTCTATGAGCTGATAGTCCATGCTGCTGCAGACGTTGTCGAACTGTTCGTGCAGATGGTTATTGTCTTGCAAGCGTCCCCATCTATTGACTCAGGGATTGAGACGCTGCACGATCCGTGGATAAGATGCCTGTCATATCGACTGCTAGTGATATGAGGCCGTTTGGATCCAGCACGGCGTTCCGTATTGCCTTCCTGGACGCACCAATTCCATATTCTGCTAACAATCATTGGATTGCGACCAACGCGAGCAACAATGTCGCGATACGATAAACCGCAATCTCGATAGGCTACAATCCGACCTTTATCAAAGTCGGAAATGTGATGGTACGCATTTCTCCTCCTTACACGAGGCATCATCGCTACGTTTCACCAGGCAACGCCGGTCAACTGCTGTTTGTGTATGAGAAATCGGTTGGAAACTTTCCGCATGTCAGCACTCTGTAGATGTCGCCACCGGCCCCAACCTTGTGTGAGTGCTCTGAAAAGCTAATCATTTGCATATCACAGCATCTTCTTGCCGTGATTTAAATTAATTTCGCGTCTGTAGCATCTTCGTGATGTAGCACTTTTAATGGCCAGGAGTGTATTTGAATCTCGTACTGTATTCGTATCTCTATCTCTATCTCTATCTCTCTCTCTCTCTCTCTGCGATTTTTACCCCCCCCCCCCCACACACACACATCACTGCAACCCTAACTTGACGATTCCTCGATGTTTCAGAATGTAGTCTACTAATTGATCCCTTCTTTTAGTCAAGTTATGCTAGAAAATCCTTTTTTTCTCAGTTGTGTGCAGCACCTCATTAGTTACGCTATCCACCCACCTAATCTTCACCATACCTCTGTAGCTTCTATGTTCTTCTTGTCTGAACAATTTGTTTTCGATGTTTCACAACCGTTCAAGGCAACACGCCACACAAATGCCTTCAGAAAAGACTTCCTAACACTTAAATTTTTTTATTACAGAATTTGGCCAATTATAGACCGCTTAGAACTTAAGACTATGGTACAATATTTTTCTTCTTATCTTCCCAGAACTTCTTCATGCGTTGGCTGATGGCCTGCCTCTGTTCAATGGACATCACCCTCCTAGGTTGTTGTTTTTGTTGTTGGATGGGAAATTTTGCAGAATCGATCTGTAGCCTGAAATTTCCCCTGTCTTGTATTAAGTCTTCTGTGATGTTAAGTTTTCTCAAATCCCTTTTTGTCTCTTCCAGCCATCCTGTAGTGTTCTTCAATTTGGAAATGAAATTAAAAATTTTCTTTGTCAGCCTACTGTCTTTCATTCTGTAAATGTGTCCATAAAACTTTAATCTCCTCTTCCTTATTGAGTCTGTAATGGTTTCTATGTTTCTGTATAAATCTTCATTTCTTCTCTTCGTCCAATTGTTATCCTTGTTTTTTTGTGGTCCTAAAATTTTTCCGAGTATTTTCCTTTCTTTCTTTTCTAGTTCTTCTTGTTCCCCTTTTTTATTCAGAGTTAGGCATTCAGATCCATATAGTGCTTCCGGTTTAATTACTGTTGCGTAGTGTTTAATTCTTGCCTTAAACGATACTGATCTTTTGTTATATAGGTTTTGGGTGAGTTTGTATGCTAATTCCATTTTCCTTGATCTTTCCTTACTTGTGATGTTATCCAATCCATTTGATTGTATCCATTCTCCCAAATACTTAAACTTCTCAACTCTTTTAATTTTCCCTTGTTGTGTTTGTAGATATTTCTCTCTGTTGTGTTTATGTTCAATGTATTCCGTTTTCTCATATGATATTTGTAAACCGGTTTTGGCTGCAGTTCTGTGAAGTGTTTCTATCATTATTTTTGCATCTGTTTTGTCTTTAGAAATAATTGCAATATCGTCAGCAAAAGCGAGACATTTCACTTCGAATCTTCCTCTCCCTTTTCCTAGATAAATTCCTTCAATGTTTTTCCCTTTTAGTTCTTTTTCCCATTCTCTCACTACTTTGTCTAAGACCAGATTGAAGAGAATTGGTGAGAGTCCATCGCCCTGGCGAACTCCTGTGTTAATTCTGAAGGGTTGAGAAACTTCTCCAAGAAATTTAACTTTAGAAGTTGTGTCTGTGAGTGTCTGTTCAACTAACTTTCTGGTGGTTCTATCGATTCCTGCTTCTTGCAATGTTAGGAATACTGTTTGTCTGTCTACGGAATCATAGGCTTTTTTGAAATCAACGAATGTAACGACTGAGTTAAGGTTCCGCATTGTTCTGATCCTGAGAATTGTTTTCAAGTTAAATATTTGCTCTGGGCACGATCTACTTTTTCTGAAACCTGCTTGGTACTCACCAATTGTGTGTTCTGCTTGTGCTTCTATGTTATTCAGCAGAGCTTTGGATATAATTTTATATGTGACTGGAAGTAGAGATATGCCTCTGTAGTTGTTCGTATCTGCCCTGTCTCCCTTCTTGTGTAATGGGTGAATTATGGCTTGTTTCCAGTCATCCGGTATTCTTTCTTTTTCCCAGCAATCTTTAATAACGTCATAAATGGTTTCAGCAGCCCGCTTCCCTCCCAGTTTCCACATCTCGGCCACTATCCCGTCTTCACCTGGTGCTCTGTTGTTCTTCAACTGGCTAATGTATTTCTCAATTTGATGCAGTGACAGTGGTTCTGAAGGAGGATTTTCTTTTTGAGGTTTACAGAAAGTTAGTCGTTGTGTTGGTTCATCGCAGTTTAGAAGGTTCTTGAAGTATGCAGCAAGTAACTCACTGTTGTCTTTGTTGTTGGTGATCAGTTTGCCTGTCCAGTCTCTGAAGTGGAGGCTCATCGGTTTGTACCCTGTTATTTCTTCTTTAAAAACTTTGTAGAAATCCCTAGTATTGTTCTGTCTGAAATTTTTATCTATGTCCTCTAATCGTTTTTTGTCATAATTTCGTTTCTCTGCTCGAATAATTTTTGATGTTTGTTTTCTGATCTCAGTGAATGTGTTCCAGTCGCTTTCCTTTTTGCAATCGTTCCATTTTTTCCAGGCTGTTATTCTATTCTCTATTGCTTCATCACATGTCTTATTCCACCATCTATGTTTCCTTCTTCTTGGTGGTTGTTCTAGTTCTTTTACCGTTTCTATCATTGCTTCTCTGATCTCGCTCCAGTTTCCCATCGTCTTTGTCTCAAGCTTTTTAACGAATTTGTCCCTATTGTCTGACAGAAATTTTGTGTCAATTCTAGGGACTTTTTTTATTTTGGGATTTGGTTTCTTTGGTTGAAATTTGGTTTTAATTTCCGTTAAAAAGTGGTCAGAATCTATTCCTAGTCCTCTTCGGACCCGTACATTCATAATTTCTCTATGGTTATGTTTGGTTATTGCCACATGATCCAGCTGATATGAGCCTAAATGTGTATTAGGGGAACACCAGGTCTTCTTTCTCCTTGGCAATTTTCTGAAGAAAGTTGACATTAGTTTCAGGTCGAATTGTCTGCAGAAGTTGATGAGCCTTTCTCCGTTCTTATTGGTTCGTTTGTGTGCAGGAAAATTTCCTACTATTGCCTTGTATTTCTCTTCCCTGCCGACCTGTGCATTGAAATCCCCTACGAGTATTTTTATGTGATGCTTTGGTATTTTAGATGTTTCGTCCTCTAGTGTTTCCCAAAATTGATCCACTTTTTCTGGATTTTTCCTATTGTCCTTGTTGGTAGGTGCATGTGCATTTACGATGGTATAGCCTTTGTTTGCTGATCTGAATGAGAGAAGTGATATTCTCTCAGACGGGGATGTAAAATTTGTTATAGATTCTGTCAGGTTGCGTTTTACCATGAAAGCTGTTCCAAGAATACTGGCATTTTGTTTATTCTTTATGGCTGGTTTCCCTTTATAAATCCTGTAGCCCTCTGATTCAAATACATTCTCATCTCTGTATCTGGTTTCCTGAAGTGCTAGTATGAGTATGTTGCGTCTGTTTAATATGTCCGTCAGTTGTTTCAGTTTTCCAGTTTTTAATAAAGTATTGATATTTAATGTTCCAAGAAGATATTTTATTCCAGGCCTTATGCGAGAAGTTCTAGGAAGCTCCGACTCTTCCTCACATGATGTTCTAGGCTCTCCAGAATCCAATGGCCTAGTTGCATCACTGTTTCCAGTGATGGAGGATTGTTTACCTCCTGGAGTAGTTTTCCTATGAGTGTTTACCATCATGTCTTGGTTAAAAGTAAATTAGGAAGGGGTGTTAACCCCTTCGTGGGATGTTACATCTGTGATCGTATCGCCAGATGGGTTTTAACAGGCCGCCCAATATGGGAACAGACGCCCTTTGTAGCCGACCACTTTGGTAACAGACGCTACTGTGAATGACTCATCCGCCTTCTTTGCCGTTGAGATTAGTATCTTCATCCGCCTCTGAAGCCGTTGATCTTCTTCACCTGATGTGTGTCAGTGGCTCTTCCGCACTCTCTGCCGTTGGGAAGTGAAGTTCCTCTTCCGCCGTCGAGACCGTTTGCCAGTCTTCACCTATAACCCCAGGCGGGGGCCCTAACTGGGTGCTACCATCCGGAGCCAGATGGACCCAGGTTTTTTAACGAGGTTGTTACTCCTCCCCCTCCTCCTTCCCCAACACTTGTGAGATGGGTCCCTGGGCTTGGGACCGGCAGTGGCGGAGTTAACACTTAAATTAATATTCGATGTCAACATATTTCGCTGCTTCAGAAATGCTTATCTTCCCGTAGCCATACTGCATTTTTTACATCGTCTTTACTTCGGCCATCAGAAGTATTTTCTACAGAAATAAGAAAACTCATTAACTATTTTTATTGTATCATTACCTAATGAAATTCCT
Source organism: Locusta migratoria (assembly GCA_026315105.1). NCBI lineage: Eukaryota > Metazoa > Arthropoda > Insecta > Orthoptera > Acrididae > Locusta > Locusta migratoria. Next base: position 570,523,386 of record CM048746.1, read on the forward strand.
TCAGAATCGCCAGTCGTTCCTAGACTTCATTACATAACCCTTGTTTTCCTGTTGTCAATATTCATGTTACAACCTCCTTTCAACCAACTGTCCATTCCGTTCAATTGCTCTTGCAGGTCCTTTGATGTCTCTGAAAGAAGGACAATGTCATCAGCAAAGCGCAAAGATTTTATTTCTTCTCCTGAACTTTAATTCCATCCCCAAATTTCTCTTTGCTTTCCTTCATAATCTGTCCAATGTACAGATTGAATAACATTGAGGAGAGGCTACAACCCTGGCTTACTCCCTTCTCAAACAATGCTTTCCTTTCGCATCCTTCGAATCTTATAACTGCTGCCTGGTTGTTGAACAAGGTGAATTAACCTTTCGTTCTATTAACTGCTGTCTGGTTCATAAACAAGTTGTATATAACCTTTCGTTCCCTATTATTTTACTCCTGCCGACTTCAGAATTTTAAGGAGAGTGTTCCAATCAACAATATCAAAAGCATTCTCAAAATTTACAAAAGATAGAAATGTAGGTTTGCTTTTCCTTAATCTGTCTTCTTAGGTAACTCGTAAACTGAGTATTACCTCGCGTGTTCCTGAATTTCTCCTAAATCCCAACTAATCTCCCCCGAGGTCGGCTTCTAGCAGTTTTTCCATTCTTCTGTAAACCAAGAAGTTTTTATCGAAGCTTACAGTCAATTTTACGTTCATTACAAAGAAAGTTTAATTATTTATGTACAACGGACTTGATATTAATGGTATGTAATAATTTTTGACTAACAAAAGATTCCAAATCCACGCAACATTTCTTGATATCTGCAGAGTAATCCACCATGGTAAGAATTTAGAAGGGTCAATGAATTCACATCACAGTGTGAAACCTTGGTATTCTCATACCCAAAAACTTGGGTTTATTTACTTTCCTGCACCGTCCATAGAGTTGGCGCATAAGTAGTACCTCACTATGCAACGTAGCTGCTGTCATTTTCAGTGTGTAGGGGAGACCCCACCCCCATCAACCACAGACATTGCCGAGGTGGGGTGGCTTGCGTGCCTCAACGATACAGATAGCCGTACCATAGGTGCAACCACAGTGGAGGGGTATCTGTGGAGAGACCAGACAAACGTGTGGTTTCTGAAGAAGGGCAGCAGCCTTTTCGGTAGTTACAGAGCCAACAGTCTGGATGATTGACTGAGCTGGCCTTGTAACATAAGCTAACATGGCTTTGCCATGCAATTACTGCGAACGGCTGAAAGCAAGGGGAAAATACAGTCGTTACTTTTCCCGATGACATGCAGCTCTACTGTATGAATTTATGATGATGGCGTATTCCGGAGGTAAAATAGTCCCCCATTCGGATCTCCGGGCGAGGAATACTCAGGAGGATGTCGTCACCAAGAAAAACAAAACAGACATTCTACGGATCGGAGCGTGGAATGTTCTAACCCTTAATCGCGTAGGTATGTTAAAAAATTTGAAAAGAGAACTGTATAGGTTAAAGTTAGATATGGTAGGGATTAGTTAAGTTCGGTGGCTGGATGAACAGGATTTCTGGCCAGATGAGTAGAGGGTTATAAACACGAAATCAGTTGGTGGTAACGCAGGAGTAGGTCTGATAATGAATAAGAAAATAGGAATGCGGGTAAATTACTATGAACAGCGTAGTGAACGTATTATCGTAGCAAAGATAGACAAAATCAACACCGACCACAGTAGTACAACTTTATATGCCAACTAGCTCTGCCGATGATGAGGTCATCGAAGAAATGTATGATGAGATAAAAGAAATTATTCAGAAAATTAAGGGAGACGAAAACTTTATTGTGATGAGGGACTGGAACTAGGTAGTAGGAAAAGGAAGAGAAGGAAATGTCGTCGGTGAATATGGACTACGGAAAAGAAATGTAAGAGGAGATCGCTTGGTCGAATTTTGTGCAGAGCACAATTGAATAATCAGCAATACATGGTTTAAACATTATGGAAGAAGTCTGTATATGTGGAAGAGACCAGGATACACTAGACGGTGCCAGATTGACTTCATAATAGTCAGGAATAGATTTAGGAAACAAGTTTTTAACTGTAAGACATACACATGGACAGATATAGACTCTAACTTGTTGGTTATGAACTGAAGATTAAAACTTAAGAGACTGCAGAAAGGTACAGAAGTTGGGACATGGAACCTGGACAAACTGAAGGAACCACAGGTGGGTGGGGGTTTCAGAGGAAGCATTAGGCAAGGATTGGCTGAAACAGGGGAAAATAATACAGTAGAAGAAGAATGGGCAGCTCTGAGAGATAGAGTAGAGAAAGCGCAGAGGATCATATGGGCAGAAGGACAAGGCCTAATAGAAATCCCTGGATAACACAGGATATACTGGACTTAATTGATGAGAGGAGAAAATATTAAAATGTATCAAGTACAGCAGGCAAAATGGACTACAAACGTCTGAAAAATGAGATTGACAGGAAGTGCAGACTGGATAAGCAGGAGTGGCTAGAGGACACATGCAGAACCATAGAAGAATGTATAACCAGGGGGAAAATAGATACCGCCTACAGGAAAATAAAAGAGATATTTGGAGACAATAAAAGCAGCTGTATGAATATCAAGAACTCAGACGGAAAATCAGTACCATGAAAAGAGGGGAAAACTGAAATGTGGAAGGAGTATATAGAGGGCCTATACGAAGGAAAAAAAAAAAAAAAAAAACAAGGTAGTATTCTAGAAATCGAAGACGAAGTGGAGGAAGAGGAGATAGGAGATACGATACTGCGAGAACAATTTGACGAAGCGCAGAAAGATTTGAGTCGAAACAAGGCTCCTGGAATGGATGATATTCCGTCAGAACTGCTGATATCGTAAACGGAGACCCAGTCATGAAGAAATTGTTCCACCTGGTATGTAAGATGTATGAGACAGACAGAAGAATATAGTAATTCCAATTCCAAAGAAAGCAAGTGCAGGTAAGTGTGAAAATTACAGAACTATCAGTTTAATAAGTCAGAGTTGCAAAATAATAACACGAATTATTTATGGACGAATGGAAAAAACTTGTGAAATCCAACCTTGGGAAAGATCAGTTTGGATTTAGGAGAAATCTATAAACACGGGAGGGAATACTCATATTAGAAGATAAGCTAAGGAAAGGCAGCCAACGTTTTTAGCATTTGTAGATTTGGAGAAAACTTTTGACAATGTCGACTGGAAAAACTGTTTCAAATTCGAAAGGTAGCAGGAGTAAAACATAGGGAGCGAAGAGTTATACTCAACTTACACAAAAACCAGACAGCGGTTCTTAGAGTCGAAGGGCATGAAAGGGAAGCAGAGGTTGGGAACGGAGTAAGACAGGGTTGTATCCTTTCCCCAATGTTGTTTAATCTATACATTGAGCAAGCAGTGAAGGAATGCAAGGATAAATTTAGAGAGGGAATAAAGTTCAGGTTCAAAAATGTTCAAATGTTTGTATAGCTTATGGAACTTAAGTACGGGGTCATCAGTCCCTAAACTTACAAACTACCTATAAACTACCTTATACTAAAGACGGCACAAATATCCATGCCCGAGGGGGTTTTCGAACCCCCGACCGTAGTGGCCGTGCAGATCGTGACTGGAGCGCCTCAATTCCCTCGGCCACCGCGGCCGGCTAAAGTTCAGGGAGAAGAACTAAAAACTTTGCGGTTTGCCGATGACATAGTAATTTTGTCAGAGACCACAAAGGATCTGGAAAAGCAATTGAATGGAATGGACACTGTCTTGAAAAGAGGGTATAAGATAAACATCAACAAGAGTAAAACAAGGATAATGTAATGTAGCGTAAGAAAGTCAGGCAATGCTGAAGGAGTTATATTAGGTAATGAGAAAAGAAAAGTAGGGATGAGTTTTGTTATTTGGATAGGAAGATAACCTCTAATGGCCGCAGTAAAGAAGATATAAAATTTAGATTGGCTGTGGGAAGAAAAGCGTTTCTGAAGAAGAGAAATTTGTTGATATCCAATATTAATTTAAATGTTAGGAAGTCCATTCTGAAAGCATTTGTCTGGAGTGTAGGATTGTATGGGATTGAAACGTGGACGATAAGGAGTTCAGATAAAAAGATGATGGAAGCTTTTGAAATGTGGTTCTACAGACGAATGATGAAAATTAGATGGGTAGATTACGTAACTAATGAGGAAGTACTTAACCGAACTGAGGATAAAATAATTTTCTGGCAGATCCTGACAAAGTGATAGGATAGATTGGTGGGACACATTCTGAGACATCAAGGAATTGTCAACTTAACATTAGAAGGAAGTGTCTGGGGTAAAAATCGTAAAGGGAGACCGAGTTACGAATATAGTAAGCAGATTCAAGAGGATGTAGGTTGTCGAACGTATTCTCAGATGAAGAGAGTAGCACGGGACAGGGTAGCGTGGAGAGCTGCATCAAACCATTCTGCTAGATTCATTGCCACAAAGTAAAAAACCTGACCATCAAATATCCCGCAGTATTGAAACGACTTCGTTAAGAGTCGCATCATTATGTGCAGCTGCTGTGTGTAATTTCAGTTGTTTCCGTCGAGCCGACCGCGGTGGCCGAGGGGACTGAGGCGCTCCAGTCACGGTCTGCACGCCCACTACGGTCGGAGGTTGGAATCCCCCCTCGGGCATGGATATTTGTGCCGCCCTTAGTATAAGGTAGTTGATAAGTAGGTTGTAAGTTTAGGGACTGATGACCCCGTAGTTAAGTCCCATAAGCTTAACAAACATTTGAACATTTGACTTTGTTTCCGTCGAGTGACAGAAGCAATCCATATTTATCTGATGAGTAAAATTTAAAGCATTATTACCGTTAGATTTAACAACAGAACAGTTTGCTGTACTAAAAATCGTATTCTACTGTCGCTTAGCGTGTAATCCAATATATTAAGTGCGTTATTACTAATTACTAAATCGTTATGAAACACACAATCCTGGATACTACCTAAAGTTTTCAAAATGGTATTTAGGGGTTGATTGTCACGCGTGCCAGCCAACCCCACTAAAGCATTTCCGTGTCAGATCTGATGCCATCTTATCTTTTACTTTATTATTATTTTTTTAAGAACTGTGTGAAAACAGTAAGTGCAAATGATTGTTAAAGGAAGGGAAGGAAGAAGGATAGGAAAGGAAATATTGACAGTGGCTGCATTTGGACACTGATATTAAGCAATGGCGACAAGTGAAAATGTGAGCCGGACCGGGAATCGAACCCGGGTCTCCCGCTTCGGGCCAGCGGGAGACTCGGGTTCGATTCCCGGTCCAGCTCACATTTTCACTTGTCGCCATTGCTTAATATCAGTGCCCTAATGCAGCCACTGTCAAAATTTCCTTTCCTATCCTTCTTCCTTCCCTTCCTTTAACAATCATTTGCAAATGCTATTTGGCTGCGAAGCAGGTGTAGTGTCTGTTCTTTCGGACGTCCGAACCAATACAATAAATACTGTAAGTGATTCGTGGATGTTAAATCACCCAGGTTCCACGATGACAGTATATGACATTCCAGACATCTTCATTTAAAGAGGATTCAAGGCTTGTCGCTTCAATATAGACTTTTTGGCGATTATGAATTTGCTCTTTATTTCCTAATCCTCATACGCCTACTGTTCTAAGTGCCGACACGGTAACCGAAAGAGACAAAGTTCAAATATTGGACGTCTGCACGAACCAAATTAATGACACGGGATAACTAGCTGAGTCTCAGCCTTCTTGCAGTGGCTTGGAGAATGTGCAATGTAGGCCTAATATTGTTTCCGCGAAACACATCATACCTTTCCCTAAAGCGCCGGCCGCGGTGGCCGAGGGGACTGAGGCGCTCCAGTCACGGTCTGAACGGCTACTACGGTCGGGGGTTCGAATCCCCCCTCGGGCATGGATTTTTGTGCCGTCCTTAGTGTTAGCTAGTTTGTAAGTAGTTTGTAACCTTAGGGACTGATGACCCCGTAGTTAAGTCCCATAAGTTCTACAAACATTTGAACATTTGATTTTTTCCCTAAAGCCGGAGAAAGAAAACAACGGCGAAACAGCAACAACCGAAAGAGATGTTCGGGTGTCTTCACGAACAGTCTTGTGAAACAGGAACTCGAAAGAAAAAAGAAACGAAGTTGCCAAGATTTCAACTAGGGTTTCTTGTAGCTTTAAGATAAAAAGTAAAAAGCAGAAGCAAAAAGAAGGGAAAAAAGACTAATTTGGAAGAGTACTAACATTTTTTTTTAATTTTAGGCCTGTTATCAATGGACATTTTTCACTGTGGGTTTTGTTAAAGACCTGTTAGATATTATTTTTTGTTCTGTGTGTTGAATTACTGAACTTTATGTGTAGAAACATGTGAATTATTTTATTTGTGTTTATGTTATTAGTGCGAAATTATAGAATTACATTTTAATGCTGAATGCTTCTTCGATATAAACTAATTTAAGCTAATACAACACAGAATTTGTTTCTTCCAACACCTGCATTTTTTCACGTAATAATACGTGTCAACCAACCCCGATCCATGTGACAACCACCCAGTCTAGGTGTCGGTAGTCGCAAACATCGCATAATAGAAAAGGCGATGCTAATTTTATCCCAATAATTATGAAGCATAAATTATTTTAGTAAACATACTTTTCTTTTAAGTATAGACTACAAGTTAGATAAAAGTGCGAATATTTATGATACGTATCACGTAAAAAAATTAAGAAGAAAAATGTCTACCATATCCGAACTCTCATAATCCACATAAAAGTCTATGGGCGTTTCCAATAGTGCAGTTTACTCAAATTCAACACTGGGAAATTGCTGATAAAGAAGAAAAGTCGGCGAAACTGAGAGTGATGGTCAGTTATTCCAGGACGAAATCATCTTACATTATTCGAGGCAGCGACTGTTTCAAATTCGGACTGCATCAGCATGACAGTCACCGGCAGAACCGATGATGCAGCAGCCTGCACTAATCGGGAGGCCGTTCTTACGTATGCTGTCGACATCGCCATGCGCCCTCTGCTGAACTCGTGCGTGTAACAGACAAGAGTGACGTCATGCTCCCTAGTCATCAGTCACCGCACAGTTTAATATTCAGTTCGATCCAAGGTCGGGATGAGTCGTGTGATACGTGCAGAGTAACAGATTGCTTTAATCGTCCAAAATGGCATGGCATAGCATACTGTCTACGTTGAATCTCGAAATTAATGCAAGACGGACTATCATAACACGAAGACTTGAACCAAAGATTCGATTTCAAAGGCTACAAGCTCATAAGAATAATTCATAGTGATGAAATTAATCACGATTTTAAAAATAGTGTTCATTTCCAACACGCTGTCGCACAGACTAAGGCTGAAGCTGTTTGGTACACACATCAGGTGTCCATCTGCAGTGAGGGATTACAGTGGGATGACGTTTGTATTGGGATCTAAACAACTGAGGCGATACTAATTTTTCTACTGAAAAAATAGGAAGCTCTCTGTCCATTATTATAATCGGCTAGCCTTTTGCCTGTGATTTCGACCCCTTACGCACATGTCTTATACCCTCGTATTTCATACACGACTCAACTTTGACATATTATCAGATATTTCATTTCTTCACATTGCTCCTCTGTATTGGTAGTGGATTACTCTTGTTCATTTTCATCTGTATCCTGAGATAACTTGGAAATCTGTAAAGAGATATGGCGGAAGGTGTGGTCAATCATTCGAGTTTTTAGATGTAAAATGGAATAAATTATTGTATTCATCATCATATCCCACGTCATTCCATCTTATTCGATGCCGGCCGCGGTGGCCGAGGGGACTGAGGCGCTTCAGTCACGGTCTGCACGGCCACTACGGTCGGTGTTCGAATCCCCCCTCGGGCATGGATATTTGTGCCGTCCTTAGGATAAGCTAGTTGATAAGTGGATTGGGACTGATAACCCCGCAAGTAAGTCCCATAAGCTTAAAAAACATTTGACTTTCTAGTTTTATGACTTGAGCGTCATTACGGATTTCCACGTTCCGAACTTTATCTCTACGTGTCTTTTCGACCACACTACGAACGAATCTCATTTCCGCTGCTTTGATTATGTTGACATCCTTCGTTCTCGTGGTCCATGATTCGCAACTACATGACAAAATAGGTATTAATATGTTTCTTAGATGATTCTCTTGCATTTTCGTGATATGTTTGTGTTCCGTGTTAGATCTGAGACTATTCTGTGGAACTTGATAGGTTTTTGAATTCTGTGTATGATTTCTTCATCTATAGAACCATTATTGGAGATAACACTACCAAGGTAATTGAACTGCTAAGTCATCCGTAGTTGTTTCCCTTCCAGTTCTAGGTTGTCCAGATCTTTTCATGACCATAACCTCGCAAACACGGACAAAATATGCGAACAAAAGCTATAACGATAGAAAAAACAATTTTCGTCAATTGAATGTATACATTAAATGCTTACAGAAATAATTTTACCGACTAAAAATCTAAACAGTGTTGTTTATCTTGATATATATTCAGCAAGAGGTGAAATATATTAATTTACTATTTAAAAAATAATTTATTAGTTCGATATAATAATATCAGAAAACCACACCTATGATATAGCCTGTAAAGTATTACATTCCACAAAGAAACGTTGAACGAGTATTCTGCAGCCGCGTGAGAGAACCGTGCGCTCTAAGGCGCCTTGCTGCACAATGCGCAGCTGTTCCCCAACGGAGGTTCGAGTTCTCTCTCTGACATGGATGTGTGTGCTGTCCTTAGCATAAGTTGATTTAAGAAATTTGTTAAGTCTAGGGACCGATTACCACTGTATCTTGCACTGATGACTACACTTTTTGTTTTTGCTGTTTTTATTTTCATATTCCACACAAGCATCATTCGGACCTTTCAGCATGTTGTTCGCTCTCCGCTCTCTTTCTGCCACTGATACCATGCCATCAGCAAATCTTATACAATCTATTCTTTTTCCATTAATACGTATTCCTTTTTTGCCTTCTAGGCCTCTCGCAATATCTATTCAAGTTATCCGTTAAAGAACAATGGGGAACGGCAACAACCTTGCCTAACACCTCGCCCAATGCTGCTTCTTTCTGATATTTAATTTCCAATCCTAATCCTCACTTTATGGTGTAAATATAGATTCTGAATAAGTCGTCTCTCTTTCCAGTCTACTCCTTTCCTCTTCACAACATCCATCACCTTCTTCCACTGAACTCTGTCAAAATCCTTTTCTAAATCTATAAAAACAGCAACGATTTCTCTACGTTTTTCCATATATCTTTCCCATATAGTTCTTAACAGGCCAATAGCATATCTTGTTCTTGTCTTCTGCTAAATCCGAACTGCTCATCTGCAATCCCTCTATCCATCTTGCCATACTGCCTTCTATTCAACACTCTCAGCAACCCTTTATTCAACAATATATTTTCGCATTCGGAGGAGAATGTTGGCGATTTGTGTTTCGTAAGTAGACCACGCCGCAGCGATAAGCACCGTTGTTGTAATGCTTCCCATCCCAGGTGCTGTATCGTTTCCGTAACGCTGTCTCCCCTGTATCGTGACAATACGAAACGAGCTGCCCTTCTTTGGACTCGTCGAACCCACCTGATAAGGATCCCATACTGGGCAGCAATACGCCAAAAGTGGACGGACAAGCGTAGTGTACGCAGTTTCTTTTGTAGTTCTGTTGCATCTTTTAAGGGTTCTGCCAATAATACGCAGTCTCTGGTTCGCCTTTCCCACGACATTATCTACGTGTTCTTTCCAATAAAAGTCTGAAGTAAGAGTAATTCCTAGGTATTTTGTGGAGTTTACGGCCTTCACATTTGATTGATTTATCTTGTAAACAAAGTTTAACGGATTTCTTTTCGTACTCATGTTGATGACTTCACACTTCTCATTATTTAGAGTCAATTGCCAATTTTTACACCATACTGATATCGTATTCAGATCGTTCTGCAGTTGGCTTTGATCTTCATATGATCTTATTAGACGGTAAATGACGGCGTCATCTGCAAACAACCTAAGAGAGCTACTTAGATTTTCCCCTAAATCGTTTATGTAAATAAGGAACAGCAGAGGAACAATAACACTACCCTGTGGAACGCCCGATATCACCTCTGTTTTAGTCGATGCCTTACCATCGATTACTACGAACTGTGTCCTCTCTGACAGGAAATCCCCTATCCAATCGCAAATTTGGGGCGATATACCAGAACCACGCAATTTGTTTAAAAGCCGTTTGTGAGGTACGGTGTCAAAAGCCTTCTGGAAATCAAGAAATACGGAATCGATTTGCGAACCCTTGTCGATAGCACCCATCACTTCGTGTGAATAAAGAGCTAGTTGTGTTTCGCATGAACGATATTTTCTAAATCCGTGTTGACCTTGGGTCAATAGATCACTCTGTTCGAGGTAATTCATAATATTTGAATACATGATACGTTTCAAAACCCTGATGCAAATTGACGTCAATGAAATAGGCCTGTAGTTTAGTGGGTTACTCCTACTGCCTTGAAAATAGGTGTGACCTGTGCAACTTTCCAATCTTTTGGTACAGGTCCTTCTATGAGAGAGCGGTTGTATATGGCTGTTAAGTAAGGAGCTATCGCTTCAGCATAATCAGATAGAAATCTAATGTGTATACAATCCGGACCAGAAGACTTGTTCTTGTTAAGTGATTTTAGTTGCTGCACTATTCCGATGATATCTACTTCTACGTTACTCATTACGGCCTCTGTTCGTAATTCGAAATCTGGAATATTGGTTTCGTCTTCTTTGGTGAATAAGTTTCTAAAAGCTATGTTTAGTAACTCTGCTTTAGTAGCGCTGTCATCGGCAGGATCGCCATTACTATCACGTAGTGAGGGTATTGTTTGTGTTTTGCCCCTAGTATATTTAACATATGACCAAAATTTCTTTGGGTTTTCAGTCAAATTTCGAGAAAAGGTTTCGTTGTGATAAGTATTGTAGGCATTTCGCATTGAAATCCTCGCTAAATTTCGAGCTTCTGTGTAGGATCGCCAATCCTGGAGATTTTGTGTTCGTTTAAATTTAGTAAGCCTTTTCCTTTGCTTTTTCATCAGTGTCCTGACCTGTTTTGTGTACCAAGGGGGATCGCCTCCTTCTTTTATTAATTTATTTGGTATAAAACTGTCAATTGCTATCGATACCACTTCTTTGAATTTGAGCCACATCTGGTCTACACCTACGTTTAGTGTTAGAAACGAGTGGACTCTGTCTTTCAAGAAGCAATGTATTGTATTTCTATCTGCTTTCCTGAACAAATATACTTTTCGTTTATTTTTGGTAATTTTGGGACTTTCGATATTCACTCTCGCTACGACAGCTCTGTGTTCATCCGTTTTGATGCTCGTTATGAGCTCAGGATTATTTATTGCTAAGAGATCAAGTGTGTATTCACACCCATTTGCAATTCTAGTTGTCTCATGAACTAATTGTTCGAAGTAATTCTGAGAGAATGCGTTGATTACAATTTCGCACAATGTTTTATGCGTAGCTCCTGATTTGAAAATATAATTTCGCCAACAGATCGAGGGTAAATTAAAGTCACCGCCTACTATTATCGTGTGACTCAGGTTTTCTTTGAACCTTTCTGCTACCGTATCGTCAGAGTCGGGAGGCCAGTAAAAGGAACCAATTATTAACTTCTTACGATTTTCAGGTACAACCTCTACCCATAATAGTTCATAGGAACTATCAACTTCAACTTCGCTACACGAAATACTACTTTTGACGGCGACAAACACGTCTCCACCTATTTTGTTTAATCTATCCTTTCTGAACACAGTTAGATCTTTTGCAAATACTTCTGCTGAACTTATTTCCGGCTTTAGCCAACTTTTACTTTCTACAATGATGTGTGATTCGGTGCTTTCTATTAACGCTTGGAGTTCTGGTACTTTTCCGACACAGCTAAGACAATTTACAACTGTTATACCGATAGTTCCCAGATCTACATTTCTCCTCTGATCCACCGGCACCCTTTGAGATTGCCCATTTTTTGTTTCTCCGAAGCCCTTTATCCTAAAATACCGCCCAGTCCACGCCACACAGTCCCCACTACCCGTGTAGCCGCTTCCTGCGTATAGTGGACTCCTGACCTATTCAGCGGAACCCGGAAACCCACCACCCGATGGCGCAAGTCAAGGAATCTGCAGTCTACACGGTCGCAGAACCGTCTGAGCCTCTGATTTAGACCCTCCACTCGGCTCTGTAGCAGAGGTCCACAGTCGGTCCCGTCAACTATGCAGCAGATGATGAGCTCTGCTTTCATCTTCAAAAATGTTCAAATGTTTGTATAGTCTATGGGACTTAACTACGGGGTCATCAGTCCCTAAACTTACAAACTACTTACGAACTAGGACGGCACAAATATCCATACCCGAGGGGGGATTCGAACCCCCGACCATAGTGGCCGTGCAGACCGTGACTGGAGCGCCTTAGTCCCCTCGGCAACCGCGGCCGGCGCTTTCATCTTGCAAGCAAGGCTGGCAGTCTTTAGCACGTCAGATAGCCACTCAAAACCTGAGAGGATCTCTCCAGATCCGAAGCGACACACATCATTGGTACCGACGTGAGCCACCACCTGCAGTTGGCTGCACCCTGTACCCTTCATGGCATCCGGCAGGACTCGTTCCACATCTGGAATGACTCCACCCAGTATGCATACGGAGTGCACGTTGGCCTTCTTCCCCTCCTTGGCAGCCATCTCTCTAAGGGGCTCCATCACCCGCCCAACTTTGGAGCTCCCAACTACAAGCAAACCCATCCTCTGTGAAAACCCGGATCGTGCAGGCTGGGTGATGATCTCAGGATGAGAGACACCATCCGACTCAGGAACGTTGTCCTGAACAGAAAGCGCCTCAAACCTGTTCGCAAGACGAACCGGGGAGGCCTCACGATCGGTTCCCCGGAATGTCTTGCGCCTCCGGCCACGCACTGGAGCAACCTCCAACGCAACCACGGGTAGGGTGTCCGCCTCAGTGCTAGCAGTATCAGGGCATGTCGCTGCCGCAGGCCGATCGGTGGAGACGACGGGAGTCCGTTCGGTTCCCACTGCCGGCCAGCAACAACGACGTCCCTCGATCGCAGCTTCCAACTGTGCAACCGAGGTTATCACAGCTTGAAGCTGGGACCGAAGTGTCACCAGCTCAGACTGCATCCGCACACAGCAGTCACAGTCCCTATTCTTGATTACAGTGCCGAAACAACAAAAACTACAGTCGCGATGCGTTCAAAGGAAAACTACACTGTTTGTTAAAACGCGGATTTGAATCTAATATGCACGAGAACACAGCATAAATTTACAAACTGAAACGAGAATGCGCAGACGAAAAACCAAAATACTATATGTCGCTTCTAATCAGAAAATAAAGACAGACGACTGTCGCGACGCGATTCACACGGCAGAATAATACACTAACCAGATATTTACCGTGAATATGAATCAAATAAAAACGCAAGCACACAATAACTTTAATGAACTGAAGGAAAAGCGCACTGAAAAGTAAAAATATGTAGCTTCTAGAGAGAAGCCGGTTTCACTTACAACTGAAAATGTACTCACACTGGAGAGGTGCGTACTGGTCGACGTATAGCTATCACTCCTGACAAACAGAAATTAACTGATGAAATTGCAAATGATGTCTGTTTTGTCGACGATCCAAATCATTTTGTGCGTAAGCTGCTACTGAGCGAGTCAAACTCGACTGTAGCCGTTGTTCCAGTCATAACGGATCGCGCCTGAGAATTTCTTCCTCGATTTACCTCCAAGCACTGTGTCTCATTGACTACGATGACGTTGTAGGATTGCGTTGCGTGCACCCCGACCGATATTACGACGCCGCAGTGGAATCATTGCTCTAAAAAAAGAAATAAACCACGATCTGTACTCAATTTGTCTCTAACACTAAAAAATGCCACTAACTGACATCAATTCTATCTTTGCAACGCTCCAAAGATATGATTACCACCGACAACACCATGGAGGATTGATCTCTATACCACAGTCTAACATATACAGTCACGACACTCACTGCTGTAAAAGTTGTTACCAACTGACTGTTGCTGCGACACTAGCGCTCCTAGCGGTGGGCAAACCGCCGAAGTAGTGATGTTTGTTTATAATCGCTTTCGTACGTAATTAACGAAATACTTACTATAAATTTTGCGGTACAAGCATTATTAAAATATCGAGAGACAAACATAATACGGAAATTAAAATAAAAACAGCGTAATTTAAACGATTCAATGGTATAAAGAAGAACTCTGTCTTGAACAAATACTTACGAATATGTGTATATTTGCAGCTTATTCCGCTGAAAGTAAGTTGCATATAAACATAATGGTATAATAAATTTCGATTATGGTCCGTTCTTACTATGACAGCCAGTTTTTGACGTGTATCAATTCGGTATGGAGTCTAATGATTCTCACATTTTTACACGTCACTTGTCTTTCTTATACGTGCGTATTCTTTTTAAGTGTAATTAATTTAGCTTTAAAAAACTAATGTTTTGATGATTCTTGACGTTTGTGGTTCAGATGTAGCAACAATTGTGGAATTGGGTTCTTCTTTATTGGAAAACAGTTTGGTTGCTTTTATAGTTATATTGCCACGTCTGTGACGTTCTTCCTTCAGCTGCAGCTGTGATCGTTGATTTGGTACGTCAAATACCGTATTTATTGCATTCTATATACGTTTCCTATGTTCCACCCTCACCGATTTTACTGAAATTGTAATGAAGGATACCTAACGTTCCTGCGTCGAAATTGACGTCTCTCTGCTAAAGGGCATATCTCCTGGTGTTTCTTAGGCATTCTTATTTTTAATAGAAAATGAAATTTCTCATTTAAAGCGTGTATGTTACAAGATAATTGTAAATTAACTGTCCTCTAATGTATCGTTTCGTACCTTGTCAGGGATCTTAACTAAACCTAAGAAAGATATGTGGGGAGCTATTTTAAAATTATTACCTATTTATAAGGCACTACATACGTTCCCTAATGTAAAACGTATACTGAAGTCAATCTAAACGATACTATTCGCTCTCATCAACTATCGTATTCAGAAACGTAGCTTGCCAGCCGCTTGGAGCGCTGCTATCGCAGCGTATAACAAATATATGTGGGAGCGTCGTGACTGTATATGTTAGACTGTGGTATTACAAGAAAACAAAAAGAAAATATGTTTCATTTCCGCTCCCAATTTAACCTATTACATAGATAATTGACATAGTTTCAAATGAAGAAGTAAGCAAAAAATTCTTTGTCACGTAATAACTGTTGGAAATTGGTTTGCCAAATTTAAACATGGCGGAGAATGCGAAAACGCGTGGAAAACATTTGAATGTGCATGCACGTTGCAGTACTATGCTCAGACACCAGAGTTAAACATCCAGTTTGTGTAGAGATTAATGCCATGGAGGCAAGAATAACACGGAGGTTCTAAAGAAACAACGTTTCATGTTAAATCTGCCTGGCTGTTTTAACTTTGTGGGCGTAATGTCATCTCCCTTTATTCAAACCTCCTTTGGGTATTTGTTCGCTCCGTTACAACGTATTTGGTCGTTAGGCGAGTAGCGAATGAAGAAGCTGATAGTTGGAGAATCTGGAAAATGATCCGAGCTGGAAGCGTACATTCCGTTTTTCTCAAGTTCTAGTTTTCGATAGATTTATCAAAAATATTCTTTCATACAAACCTTGTCCTGACAATTACAAACACAACAAAGAAAAGATCATCCAAATTGGTGAAACCATTCTCAAGTGATGCGCTTACATACATGTAGCAATTCATTTATATTAATATAGATTGGTTACAATTGTAATCTATGCGTGATACAGAACACTATTTTGTTTTCTCACCTCTTTATTTTAGGTTTACATGGTGTTTACTTAGAGCAAGGCACCATGGCTCTACCATAATAGTAAAAACCCATTCTTGTTTACCTCTAATATGTTGTGTGATCACCTCAGAAGACCAGTACAGTTAGACATCTACATCTACATACTCCGCAATTCACCGTAAGGTGCGTGGCGGAGGGTACACTGTACCACTACTAGGCATTTCCTTTCCTATTCCACTCCCAAATTGAACGAGGAAAAAAAGAATGCCTATATGCCTCCGTACGAGCCCTAATTTCTCTTATCTTGTCTTTGTGATCTTTACGCGAAATGTAAGTAGGCGGCAGCAAGATCGTACTACACTCAGCTTTAAATTCCGGCCCTCTAAATGTAATTAACAAAAATTCACGAAAAGAACGTCGTCTTTCTTCCAGCGATCCCCAATTGAGTTGCCGGAGCATTTCCGTGACACTCGCGCATTGGTCGAACCTACCGGTAACAAATCTAGCTGCTCGCCTCTGAACCGCCTCTATGTCTTTCTTTAAACTGATCTACTGCGGGTCCCAAACACTTGAGTAATACTCAAGACGTGGTCGTACAAGCGTTTTATACGCGGTCTCCTTTACAGGTGAAGTACACCTTCCCAAAATTCTCCCAATAAACCGAAGTCGGCTGTCTGCCTTACTCACAACTGTCCTTACATGCTCGTTCCATTTCATATCGCTCTGCAATGTTACGCCTAGATATTTGAACGACGCGACAGCATCACGAAGCTCACTACTAATGCTGTATCCGAACATTATAGGATTGTTTTTTCTACTCATGCGCATTACCTTACATTTTTCTACATTGAGAGCTAGCTGCCATTCTTCGCACCAACTAGAAATTTTGTCTAAGTCAACCTGTATGCTATTACAGTCAGTTAAAAACGACACCCTCCCATACACCACAGCATCATCAGCAAACAGCCGCAAATTACAACTTACCCTGTCCATCAGATCATTTATATAGATAGAAAATAATAGCGGTCCTATCACACTCCCCTGGGGCACGCCTGACGATAGACTCGTCTCTGATGAACACTCGCAGTCGAGAACAAAGTACTGCGTTCTATTACTTAGGAAGTCTACCAGCCAGTCAGAAATCTGTGAACCTATTCCATAAGCTCGTATCTTCGTTAGCAGTCTGCAGTGTGGCACCGCGTCGAACGCCTTTTTGAAGTCGAGAAAAACACAATCCGTCTGTTGCCCTTCGTCCATGGCTCGCAAGATGTCATGTGAGAAAAGGGCAAGCTGAGTTTCACATGAAAGATGTTTCCTAAACCCGTGCTGATTCATGGAAAGAAGCTTTTCCGTGTCAAGGAAATTTACTATATTCGAACTGATAATATGCTCCAAAATTCTACATGAAACTGATGTCAACGATATTGGCCTGTAATTGTATTTCTTATACACGGGAGTCACCTGCGCTTTTTTCCAATCACTAGGAACTTTGCGCTGAATTAAAGATTCGCTATAAATGCAAGCTAAGTAGGGGGCCAACACCGCAGAATAGTCTTTGTAAAACCGAAATGGTATTCCATCCGGACCAGCAGACTTTTTCGTATTTAGCTCTCTCAGCAGCTTCTCTACACCGGAAATACCTATTGCTATGTCCCCCATTTCGGAATTAGTACGTTGATCAAATAATGGTATGTGATTCTTCAGTTTCTCCCGGCGTATTTGATGATCAAAATATCCACGGGTGTACTGCCGGTCTATAGTGTCCAACGGGCACAATATTTCGGCGATCATACATGTCGCCATCATCAGGTGAACTGACGGACTGAGCTCCTGGAAACGCGCCGGCACGGACCTCCGCACGCTACGGCTGCTCGAAGGGAACTGGGTTCTAGCCCGGTAGCGGGCCATTTAAATACCCTCGGCCCGCGGAGCGACCCCTCCGCGGTCCGCGCCCCGCGCCGCGGCCGCGCAGTGGAACCGATTGCGCCGGCGTCTGAGATAACGTCAGTGTGAGGGCTCTGTCCGCCGTGGTCGTCACTTCGTTACGTTTGCTCGATTTACTCTTAATTAACCCAATCGCTGGTTCCCAAGCTTTGCTAAGATTATAGCCAGAGTCACGGTTTATGAGGTCGTCATTTGTGCGAATTTCAATGGCCTCTCTAACGACGCAGTCCCAGTATCTCGACGTCTGTACCAGAATCCTAGTGTGTCCATACTCCATGGCGTGATTCTCCGACAAACAATGTTCAGCGACCGCCGACTTACTCGGATACATCAATCGTGTGTGCCTCTGGTGTTCAACGCATCGATCCTCGACGGTACGAATCGTCTGTCCAATATATGACTTTCCACACTGACACGGAATCTGGTACACGCCCGCCTTCCTCAAACCGAGATCATCTTTAGCGCTCCCCACTAGTGCACGAATTTTATTCGGCGGACAAAAAACAGTTCCGACCTGGTGTTTTTTCAAAATGCGGGCGATCTTCCCTGAGAGTGCGCCGGTATATGGAACGAAAGCAGTGCCTACATCCTCCCTTGTGTTGTCATCCGTTTCCACAGGTTGTGTTGTAGTGGTTGGGCGGAGAGCCCGCTGAATCTGCCACTCTGAGTACCCATTTTTTCGAAATACAGTTATCAGGTGTTCCAATTCCTGGGGTAGACTCTCTGCGTCGGAGATAGTACGCGCCCTATGTACTAGAGTTTTAAGTACCCCATTCCTCTGTGAAGGGTGGTGACAGCTGTCTGCGTGTAAATACAGATCAGTGTGCGTTGTCTTCCGATATACACTATGACCCAGGGTGCCATCAGCTCTTCTCTTGACCAAGACGTCAAGGAACGGCAATTTACCCTCCGTTTCAGTCTCCATAGTGAATTTGATGTTGGGGTGTATGGAGTTCAGATGTGTAAGGAAGTCAAGGAGTTTATCCATACCATGTGGCCAGATGACGAAAGTGTCGTCCACGTAACGGAAAAAGCAAGTGGGTTTATATTCCGATGATGCCAGCGCTTCCTCCTCGAAATTCTCCATGTACAAATTGGCGACCACAGGGGAGAGTGGGCTACCCATGGCGACTCCCTCCGTTTGTTCGTAGTATTCGCCATTGAGAAGAAAATACGTGGAGGTCAATACATGCCTAAAAAGTTCGGTGGTATTCTCGTCAAATTTCTGACCAATCAAATCTAGTGACTCTCGAAGGGGCACCCTCGTAAACAACGAAACGACGTCAAAACTCACCATGATATCTGACTCATCCAGCCTGAAGTTGTTAAGGCGTTTCACAAAATCCACGGAATTACGAATGTGATGAGGGCATTTACCCACATAAGGACTTAATATTCCCGTCAAGTATTTGGCCAACAAATATGTAGGTGCTCTGATGTTATTGACAATGGGACGTAACGGCACCCCAACTTTGTGAACCTTATGGAGTCCATAAAGTCTTGGTACCGTCGATGATCGATGCGTTGAACACCAGAGGCACACACGATTGATGTATCCGAGTAAGTCGGCGGCCGCTGAACATTGTTTGTCGGAGAATCACGCCATGGAGTATGGACACACTAGGATTCTGGTACAGACGTCGAGATACTGGGACTGCGTCGTTAGAGAGGCCATTGAAATTCGCACAAATGACGACCTCATAAACCGTGACTCTGGCTATAATCTTAGCAAAGCTTGGGAACCAGCGATTGGGTTAATTAAGAGTAAATCGAACAAACGTAACGAAGTGACGACCACGGCGGACAGAGCCTTACACTGACGTCATCTCAGACGCCGGCGCAATCGGTTCCACTGCGCGGCCGCGGCGCGGGGCGCGGACCGCGAAGGGGTCGCTCCGCGGGCCGAGGGTATTTAAATGGCCCGCTACCGGGCTAGAACCCAGTTCCGGGCCAGGGCCATTCCGAGTCGGTCGTTCATTGTGTGCGGACGTTGGTCTGCTGGCGCTCCACTCCTTTGTCTGCCCGACCTGGAAACTTCCGTTGCGCGCTGCTCTAGCACGTGTGCTTGGATCTCCGCCTTTGTGCGCTCGCTTGCGGGCGCTCGGCTAAAGCAAAATTGTCGTTCACTCTGGCTGTTCATGATGCTTTTTGCGACTCCAGGCTAGCTGGATTCTAGGGCCGCTAGTTAGGGAATTTGTGAGCCAGGGCCCCCTTCACGTGGGACCAGCCCGCGGTCACAGAGGCCAAGGCACAGATTAATCACGCATCATTCACTCCCTCCCACAATCTCAGGACCATCGTTTCACCCATCCCAGCCCGCCGCGGTGCCACTAGTGGCTCCCATGGCCGCTACCATTCACAACCCAGCCAATACAGAGCATACAGAACACCTTACAGACTGTACATACACACAGGATGTAAATATGGGGGACGAACAACAAACAAATAAGAAACAAAAGCGTAAAAACGCTACGCAACAGGAAGAGGGATCATCCGATCGTAAAAGAAAGACGGATGACACCCGCGATTATAGTGACTCTGACACTTCAGACGAAGACGACCTCTTCATCGACGATAATGCAATGGAACACCAAACCATTGAACCCCAGATTCCGACAAACAACAGATTTGCTGTCCTCATGGACAATGACGCGGGAGACATTCATACCCCCGCCACCAAACCCGAAAAACGTCCGCGTGTTCCACCAATCGTGGTTCACGATACGAAAAATTACCTAAATATTCTGCAAGCACTGAAACCTAAACTAGAAGGTTCGCTAAAGACCCACTCAAAAGGTGACAGAATCACATACCAGCTTGCCCTACCACAGGACCACCATAAACTGATTACCATCCTAAGATCGGAAAATATTCAGTACTACACACACGAGATGACACCCAACAAGCCGCTCAAAGTTGTCATAAAAGACCTGCTGACTTCCATGACTCCTGAACTAGTGGAACAGGCTCTGTTAGAAATGCACTACCCAGTACAGAAAGTAGCGCAGATGTCGAAACTAGGCAACGAGACCACAGCAAAGAGACCCCTACCTAACTTCCAAGTCCATCTCGATAACACAGATGAGGGAAAGAAGATCTACCAATTGAAGTACCTCCTACATCTAAAGGTCAGAGTAGAGTCATACAGGACACCAAAAGGCCCTACACAGTGTCACAACTGCCAAGGCTTCCACCATGGAGCCAGGAACTGCAACTTACGACCTAAGTGCGTAAAGTGCGGCAAAGATCACCACACAAAGACCTGTACCAAGGAACCCCAGGTTACCCCCAAATGTGCAAACTGTGGCGGCCCTCATACTGCAAGTTTCAAAAAGTGTCCCACGAGACTAAAAATTATACAGGCCAGACAGGAGAGGCAGGAAAAGGCTAACAGGAACAAGCCACCGCCCCCTTCAGCTCCATCGAACGATCAGGCTAACTTCCCAAACTTCAGAAATCGTAACCCAAGACACCCACTTTCAAACCCTTGGGCCGTCCCTAACAACTCATCTTCAACCTCTTCTGCCCACACAACGGCGACACCCGACCAAACACCGAGTGACGCTGTACCCTCCGTATCATCAGGACTAGGAGCAGACTTGAAGGACATCTTTAGCCTTATTTCACAATACAATATCCCACGCATACTTCAAACAATTCATACCACTGCAGCTCAGCTCAGGCAGGCTCCAGACACCTTCACAAAAGTCAGCATCATATTCTCAGCTGTGATGTCCATTCTCAGCCCTTAATAAGGAAACCATTATCATGAACTGGAACGCTGATGGCGTCCTAGATCAAAGATTCACCCTAGAGGAGTTCCTAGACTCGTATGGGGTAGACATTGCCCTCATCACAGAAACGAAGCTAGAACCTGAAGACACCTTCAAACTTCGTAATTACTCCGTCGTTCGTACAGACAGACCTGACAGACCTGGAGGGGGGACGGCAGTGCTAGTTAAAAACAGAATTGCCTACCGCCACATCCCGCTACCAAGGCTACGCAGAGCAGAGGCCACAGCCATTGAAGTTAACCTGGGGGGTAAACTGATGCAACTTGCAGCAGTTTACAATCCTCCACACAAACCTAATCTCCAACCAAGGGACTTAGACACCCTAATCAATATAGGGAACACAGTGCTACTGGGAGGGGACTTTAACTCGAAACATGGCGACTGGAACTGCAGAGCCACCAACACCAACGGCAGGATCCTACGTCCCTACCTAAACGCCCACAGGGACATAAACGTGATAGCACCAGACGTTCCGACCCATTATCCCTATAATCATAGACATAGGCCAGACATCTTAGATATATACTTAACAAAGAACTACCGTGCCCAGACCTCAATATCAGTTATAAACGACCTGAACTCGGACCACAACCCAGTACTTTTAAACATTGATGGCAACCCAATACGTCAACTGGAAACAAGGACCATCAAAACTTCACACACAAACTGGGAAAAATACACCGAAATGATAGAACAGAGAACACCCGCTATAGCGCCTCTCCAATCAAAAAGGGCAATAAACAGGGCCATCGAGGAATTTACAGATATAATAACCGAGTGCGGAAACGAGGCCACAATTACCGTCACTCACACCACCTCCAGGAGCCAGCTACCCCAACACATACAAAACTTATTAGCTGAAAAAAAGTATCATAGATACAGGTGGCAATACTACAGGGACCCTGCAGACAGAGCCACGATGTATAGGTTAGCCAGAGAAATCAAGAGGGAACTCCAAATTCACCGTAGTAACCGCTGGGAAAACCTCCTATCTGAAATGAACGACACCCCAGACAAATTCTGGGGAGTCATCAAGTCCAGGAAAAGAGGAAACTCTTCAATCCAACCTTTACACGGGGGAAACGGGATTGTTTACGAACCACAGGACAGGGCGGAAGCCATGGCTGACTCCCTGGAGCTTCAATTTAGAACCCACAACATTGACGACCAGGATAGTGACGACCATGAGGAAATGGTGATAAGCAACCTGAACAGAATCCTCAGAACCCCTTGTACAACCACATTCAGGGAAGTCGGGGCAGATGAAATACGATCAATAATCAAAGCCATAGGCAACAAAAAATCACCTGGTCCAGATAAGATCACTCCGCTGCACCTCAAACACCTTGCTCCAAATGCAGTACAATACACTACAGCAGTAATTAACGCCTGCTTAGCCCAGCAGTACTTCCCTCTCCCGTGGAAAAAGGCGAAAGTAATCACGCTACCAAAGCCACAAAAGGACCACCTCTTTCCCCAGAACTACAGGCCAATATCACTACTGTGCTTCCTGGGGAAAGTACTAGAAAGAGTTATCCTCAAAGAGCTGAACAAGTTCCTGCAGGAAAACCAGATTATCATCCCTGAACAGTTTGGTTTCAGGCACGAACACAGCACCATCCATCAGGCTATGAGACTAACTGAGTTCATCTGTAACGCCAAAAACATCAGGCACAGCACAGGTGCCGTGTTTTTAGACATTGAAAAAGCCTTCGACCGTGTTTGGCACCAGGGATTGATCTACAAGCTTCACGGTCAAGGTTGCCCCAGACATCTACTAAACATTATCTACTCCTTCCTAAGGAGCAGATCATTCTACGTTCATGTCCCTGGAGCAGACAGCTCAGAAAAGGAAATAGAGGCTGGAGTGCCACAAGGCTCCGTCATGGGCCCAGTTCTCTATTCAATATACACCAATGACATACCACAAATACCAGGTGGCCAGCTGTCCCTATTTGCAGACGACACAGCCCTCTATAGAAGTGGACCAAACCTACCCTTCCTAGCAAAGAAACTCCAACAGCACTTAGAATCGGTTCAACACTGGGCAAACCTGTGGAAAATCAAGATCAATAGTAATAAAACACAGGCTATCATGTTTACCCACAGGAGAATGAGCCCAAACATAAAAATCACCTTCAACGACGTAGACTTAGTCTGGCAAGATAGTATTAAGTACCTAGGAATTATATTTGACAAACGACTAACCTTCAGGCAACATATTAACGATGTTTGTAACAAAGGTTCGCAACTAATATGCCAACTATATCCCCTGCTGAAAGGGACTGGCCTCACAGTCAGGGCAAAACTAAAGATGTTCAAAACGGTAGTCCAACCTAGGTTAATGTATGGGTCGGAACTCTGGTCTCTGGCCTGTGACACAAATCTCAGGAAAGTCAGAACAGTACAAAACAGATTCCTCCGACTAGCAACAAATGCGCCCCGATTTACATCCAACAGAGACTTACTCACACTTGCTAACTTCCCATCCATTACAACCACCATCAAAAAGAAATCAGCTTCATTCTTCTCAAAAACCCAACGCTCACAATACCAACTAATCCGTAACATAGGCATCATCCCCGAATTCACCACCACCAAATTCCCGAAAATGACGATCACTCGTCAATTCAACTTGTAAGTGCACTCCCCAAATCATACAAAACACACACAAAACTACATTCATGACACACTCAAACCCATCAGTTCCGATACCCACACCTCAGACAGAAGGCATAAGCAGATTACTGACTTGGTCCTTCGAAACCACATGGGGTTTCAAACCCATCAGACATACAGCTAGAACCCAGTTCCCTTCGAGCAGCCGTAGCGTGCGGAGGTCCGTGCCGGCGCGTTTCCAGGAGCTCAGTCCGTCAGTTCACCTGATGATGGCGACATGTATGATCGCCGAAATATTGTGCCCGTTGGACACTATAGACCGGCAGTACACCCGTGGATATTTTGATCAATTAATGGTATATTTGTGCGGTCCTCCTGCGTGAAAGATTTCCTAAAGGTTAAATTTAGAACTTCAGCTTTCCGTTTGCTTTCTTCTATTACTGGCCCGGAATGATCAACTAGTGACTGGATAGTGGGCTTTGATCCGCTTATCGATTTTACATAGGACCAGAATTTTTTCGGGTTCTCGGAAAGATCTTTTGCTAAGGTATGGCTGTGATAATTATTGTATGCTTCACGCATCGATCTTTTTATAGACGCACGAATCTCTACTAACTTTTGCCTGTCATCATTTGCGTGTTCTTTTTTGAATCGAGAGTGCAACAGCCTTTGCTTTCTCAGCAGCTTTCTAACATGGATCTTTTCCATCCTTAATCGTCTTTACTGGCACATATTTCTCTAACCCTTTATTAACAATGCACTTAAATTTAGTCCACAATTCCTGTACATCCATAGTCTCGGAATTAAACGATGCCCATTCATTTTCTAAGTGCGATCGTAACATTTGCTTGTCGGCTCTTCCCAACAAAAACACGCTCCTAGCCTTCTTGATTGGTTTATGAACTTTAGTCACCATCGACGCTATGACGATATCATGATCACTAATTCCTGTCTCTACACAGACATCGTTAATAAGGTCAGGCCTGTTTGTGGGTATAAGGTCTAGAATATTTCCATTGCGCGTGGGTTGCCGGTTTAACTGCTCAAGACAATCTGTGTGGCATGGACAATGCCAGGTTTTCAATCAGTTTTTAAGGGACATTTGGCCATTCTTCCACAGGGCAATATCCAGCTCTGCAACTGTTGTGGGAGGTGCTGGTCTGGCTGCATTTCGTCCGCCAACTGCATTCCTGACATACTCAATCGGTTGTAAGTCTGGTGAAGAAGCTGGCCTCTCGTCCATTCGTTTAATTCTCTCATCTTTAAGCAGGTTGTCCACCATTGCAGCTCTGTGGGGATGAGATGTATCGTCCATAATAAGGAACCCATCTCCTATAGCACCAGCGTAGGGCATGTTAAATGGTCGAAGGATCACGTCTGAGCTGTCAAAGCGCCATTCTGCATGGTATAGACCTACCGATACTGACTCCTGCCCACACCATTCGTCCACCACCATGGTATGGTGATGTTTCCTACACATAAGCAGGATTGTTCCGAGTTCCAAGTTCTCTCCAGATGAGAGAATGACGATTGTCCGGCTGAACATAATATCTCGACTCATCTGCGAACAGAACCTGGAGCCTTTCGTTACGAGTACAATCCTGACGCCTCCGCCTGTTTCTGCAGGTTAAACGGTGTAGTGGTTTCAATGGCACACACACCATAAGCCTTGGTGCGTGATAGCCACATTCCCGAAGGCTTCTTAGGACTGTTTGTTGTGACATTGCGCGTGGTATCGCTGCCGGGAGGGTGCATTACAGCTGAGTTGCATTCAGCCTCCTGCCTCGACGGGCTGTTAACCGGAGGTAACGGTCATCTCTGGCTCATGTTACCTGTGGACAATCTTAGCCTTGCCTTCTTTTAACAGTTCCTGTTGTCTGAAATTGCACCCAGGTCCTGGAAATTAACTTTGATTAACTTTGTGACACTTCAATAGCTGCAGCCATCCCCTTCTGTATCTGATCCGCTTCCAACCTTCCTATGGCATCAATGTCACAGTTTCGGATGTCACGTTGTTGTTGCTGTGCACTACCTGCTCACTACACTATCTGAACCCAACTGCTTGTGTAATTCGTGTGGTAAACACAAGTCAACATCCATCTGGCAAGACTGGCAATCTTTTATAGAAATTCGCAACCTAGCGCGGACTTCAACGCGAGAAGCCTGTAGCAATTACCACAACGAAATCCTGTCTCGTAATCTTGTAGAAAATCCAAAGAAATTCTGGCCATGTGTGAAGTACACTAGCGGCAAAACACAAACAATACCTTCACTACGCGATAGCAATGGTAATACTACCGATGACAGTACTGCTAAGGCAGAACTACTAAACACAGCTTTCCGAAATTCTTTCACCAAAGAAGACGAAGTGAACACTCCAGAATTCAATCAGAGGACAGCTGCCAGCATGCGAAACTTATAAGTAGATGTTCCTGGAGTAGTAAAACAACTTAAGTTACTAAACAAAAACAAATCTTCCGGGCCAGATTGTATACCAACTAGATTCCTCTCAGAGTATGGTGATGCAATAGCTTCTAACTTAGCTATCATTTACAACCGATCACTCAGCAAAAGATTCCTACCCAAAGACTGGAAAGTTGCCCAAGTTAGTCCAATGTTCAAGAAAGGCAATAGGAGTGATCCCCAAAATAACAGGCCAATCTCATTGACGTCGATTTGCAGTAGGATTTTGGAACATATACTTTGTTTGAACATTATGAACTACCTCGAAGAGAACGACCTATTAACCAATAGTCAACACGGATTCAGAAAGTATCGCTCTTGCGAAACACAGCTTGCCCTTTATTCACTTGAAGTGATAAGTGCCATCGACAAATGATCTCAAATCGATTCCATATTTCTGGATTTCCGGAAGGCTTTTGACACTGTATCCCACAAGCGGCTTCTAATGAAATTGCGTGCTTATGGAATATCTCCCCAAATGTGCGATTGGATTCACGATTTCCTATCAGAAAGGACACAGTTTGTTGTAATTGACGGTAAGTCATCGAGTAAAGCAGAAGTGATATCTGGAGTTCCCCACGGAAGCGTTATAGGTCCCCTACTCTTCCTTGTGTTTATAAACGATTTAGGAGACAATTTGAATAGCTCCCTTAGACTATTCGCGGATGATGCTATCGTTTATCGGTTAGTGAAGTCAACAGAGGATCAAAAGCAACTGCAAAGCGACTTAGACAAAATTTCTACATGGTGCGAAAATGGCAATTGACACTAAATAAAGAAAAGTATGAAGTAATACACATGACCACTAAAAGAAATCCGCTGAACTTCAAGCGATAAATCAGTCAAACCTTAAGGTCGTAAATTCTACCAAATACATAGGAGTTACAATTACGAACAACTTAGACTGGAGTGAACACATAGATAATATTCTGGAGAAGGCGAACCAAAGGTTACGTTTCATTGGCAGAATGCTTCGACAATGCACCAGCTCCACCAAAGAGACTGCCTACATCACACTTATGCGTCCTCTCCTGAAATACTGTTACCCATTGTGGGACCCTCACCAGGTGGGACTGACGGAAGATATTGAGACGGTTCAGAAAAGGGCAGCTCGTTTTATTTTATCACGTTACGGAGGGGGGGGGGGGGGGAGCGTCACGGAAATGTTGCACGAATTGGGGTGGAAATCATTAAAAGAAAGACGTCACTCATTGCGGCGTAGTCTGTTTGCAAAGTTTCAATCACTGACTTTTACTTCTGAATGTGAAAATATTTTGCTAGCACCCACTTACTTAGGGAGACTTGACCGTCCCAATAAAATAAGAGAAATCAGATCGAAAACGGAACGATTTAGGTGTTCTTTCTTGCCGCGCGCTATTAGAGAATGGAAAGGTAGAGAAAAGTTATGAAAGGGGTTAATGAACCCTCCGCCAGACACTTAAATGTGATTTGCATAGTATTTATGTAGATGTAGATCTCCTCTGCAGCAACTTTCTGTTATTATCACTATCTCGGTTGTGTAATTTTCCTGCCTCCAATCCGTAGAACCGTCGGGAACGCGTCGAACCATTGTAGAGCATTTTCCCTATGACAATACACCGGAACCTAGATATCTCAACTGAACCCTAATTGTTTTGAGCAGTGCGGTAGTCACTGCAACCGTTGTGGACTGTGACCGACAGTTCCTGCTCCGCAACCGCTCCCGGGCCCGGACTGACTAGGAGAACCTAAGTGAGCGCCGAATTTTCGTTCGTTGCATGTAGTTCCTCGGTTCCATTCAAACAGCTCCACCTGTAGTTTGCAGCCCCACGATGTACTCCGTCTCGTGATGTGAGGTGGCTTACAGAATACAGATGTAGATGGAGACGCCTGTATAGCGGGGCTACATCGTCCAGGAGGTGTCAGCAGAGCCCTACGTTGTCAGGAAGCGTGTCTGCTGCTCGTCGCTCTTCAGAATATTATTTTCGACGGAGAAATGCGTGAAAAATAACACGTCAGTACTTCTGACACTTTTGACAAACTTAATTTGAGAGAGAAAAATGGGAATTGCGTCTGGTCATTTAATACTGTGCCATATGTTTGTTAATTTGCAGTATTTCCAGCCGGATCCTCAAACAGTGCCAAAATTTTTGCAAAACCATATTGGAAGCAGAAATAGAAAAGGCACTGAAGGAGATGAAGAATAGGAAGGCATGTGGAGTTGATGACACAGCAGTATAACTGCTGAAGAAACTGGACAATAAGGCTAGAAAATAACTAGTCTACCTCTGTAATGAGATGTATAACAAAGTGGAATGGCCTGAGGACTTCCTTGCAATAGTTATGATACCAACAGAGAAAAAGAGAAACACTAAAAAATGTGAAGAGCACAGGATCATCAGTCTAAATTCTCATGCGGCGAAAGTGTTGCTGAGATTGTTGAATAGAAGGCTATATGGCAAGATGGGTGGAGGGATTACAGAGGAACAGTTCGCATTTAGAAGAGGAAAAGAACAAGAGATGCTGTTGGCCTTTTAAGAACTATATGGGAAGGACATATCGAAAAACGTAGAGAAATCGTTGCTGTTTTTATAGATTTAGAAAAGGATTTTGACAGAGTTCAGGGGAAGAGGCTTGATGGTTATTTTGAAGAGGAAAGGAGTAGACTGAAGAGAGAGATTACTTATATAGAATCTATATTTACACCATAAAGTGAGGATATGGATTGGAAATGAAATATCAGAAAGAACCAACATTGGGCCAGGTGTTAGGCAAGGTTGTTGCCGTTCCCCACTGTTGTTTAACGGATACCTGGAACAGATTATTGCGAAAGGCTTAATGGGAAAAAAGGAATACGTTTTGGTGGAAAGAGAATAGAAATTATGCGATTTCCTGATGACATGATATTAGTGGCAGAAAGAGAGCGAACAGCGAACAACGTGCTGAAAGGTGAATGACGCTTTTGTAGAATATGGGATGAAAATAAAAACAGCAAAAACAAAGAGTATAGTCATCAGTACAAGACGCAGACTGGCCAATATTAAAACAGGACAAACTTCCATTAGCCAAGTAAGTGCATTTAAATGTCTTGGAAGCACAATAACTGAAACTTGAGATGCCACCAGGTGATGAAAACTCGAATTGCCATAGCGAAGGAGGCATTCAACAGAAAGGGGAGACTGTTATTTGGCCAATTAGATAGGGGTTTAAGGAAATGGCTTGGCAAATGTTTTATCTGGAGTGTTTCAGTATATGGGGCAGAAACATGGACACTGAGTCGAGAGGATGAAATAACGTTAGAAGCATTTGAGATGTGGATGTGGAGGAGATTGGAGAGTTTAAGCTGGATGGAAAGAGTGAATAATGAAAGATTGTTGGAAATGGTTGGGGAGAGAAGATGTCTGCTGTAGATTATAAGAAAAAGGAAGGAGAACTGGTTGGGACATTCGTTGAAGAGGAAATGCATACTAGCAAATGCCTTGGAAGGACTGGTTTGTGGGGGAAAACAGAGGAAGAAGGCGATACAAGATAATAGATGACATAAAGGGAAGAGAAAATTATGTAGACCAGAAGAGAATGGGAGAAGACGGGACAAGATGGAGAACTGCCATATGAAAACTTTCCGCCGGCCGCGGTGGCCGAGGGGACTGAGGCGCTTCAGTCACGGTCTGCACGGCCACTACGGTCGGGGGATCGAATCCCCCCTCGGGCATGGATATTTGTGCCGTCCTTAGTTGTAGCTAGTTCATATGTAGTTTGTAAGTTTAGGGACTGATGACCCCGTAGTCAAGTCCCTTAAGCTTAACAAACATTTGAACATTTTTGAACATGAAAACTTTCCTTTTGGCATAATACTGATGATGATAATGATGGAGAAATACGAAGCTTTGATTAGTTGAACATTGCTGTAGTCAAATATGTACGACACTTACAATGGAGGGAAGTATTCCAAAAAACTGTCTTGAGCAGTTGAACCGGCAACCCATGGAAATATTTTAGACCTTGTAGCTATTAACAGGTCTGACCTTATTAACGATGTCTGTGTAGAGGCTGGAGTTAGTGATCATGATATCATCATAGTGTCGATGGTAACCAAAGTTCATAAACCAATCAAGAAGGCTAGGAGCGTATTTTTGTTCGGAAGAGCCGATAAGCAAGTGTTAGGATCGCAAATGAATGGACATCGTTTACTTCCGGTACTATGGATGTAGAGGAATTGTGCACTAAATTTAAATGCATTGTAAATCAAGGGTTAGAGAAATATGTGCCTGTAAAGTCGATTAAGGATGGAAAAAATCCCCCGTGTTGACTCGCGGTTCAAAAAAAGAACACACAAATGATGACAGGCAAAAGTTAGTAGAGATTCGTGGGTCTAAAAAAAGATCGATGCGCGAAGCATACAATAATTACCGCAGCCGTACCTTAGCAAAAGATGTTTCCGAGAACCCGAAAAAATTCTGGTCATATGTAAAATCGAGAAGCAGGTCAAAGCCCACTATCCAGTCACTCGCTGATCATTCTGGGGCAGTAATAGAAGAAAGCAAACGGAAAGCTGAAGTTCTAAATTTAACCTTTAAGAAATCTTTCACGCAGGAGGACCGCACAAAGGTACCATCATTTGAACAACGTACTAATTCCAAAATGGAGGACATAGTAATATAGGTATTTCCGGTGTAGAGAAGCAGCTGAGAGAGCTAAATACGAAAAAGTATCCTGGTCCGGATGGAAAACCAGTTCGGTTTTACGAAGAGTATTCTGCGGCATTGGCCCCTTACTTAGCTTGCATCTTTCGGGAATCTTTAATTAAGCGCAAAGTTCTTAGTAATTGGAAAAAAGCGCAGGTGACTTCCGTTTATAAGAAAGGAAAGAGAACTGACCCACACAATTACAGGCCAATATCGTTTACATCAGTTTCCTATAGAATTTTGGAGCATATTGTCAGTTAGAATATAGTAAATTTCCTTGAGACGGAAAAGCTTCTTTCTGTGAATCATGACGGGTTTAGGAAACATCGTTCATGTGAAACTCAGCTTGCTCTTTTCTCACATGACATATTGCAAGCCATGGATGAAGGGCAACAGGCGGATTGCGTTTTTCTCCACTTCAAAAAGGCGTTTGAAGCGGTGCCACACTGCAGACTGCTAACGAAGATACGAGCTTATGGAATAGGTTCACAGATTTGTGACTGGCTGGAAGACTTCCTAAGTAACAGAACGCAGTACGTTGTTCTCGACGGAGAGTGTTCATCGGAGACGAGTGTATCGTCAGGCGTGCCAAGGGAAGTGTGATAGGACCGCAATTTTTCTATCTATATATATAATCTGTTGAACAGAGTAACTTGTAATTTGCGGCTGTTTGCTGATGATGCTGTGGTGTATCGGAGGGTGTCGTCTTTGATTGACTGTAATAACATACAGGATGACTTAAACAAAATTTATAGTTGGTGCGTAGAATAGCAGCTAGCCCTTAATACAGAAAAATTTAAGGTGATGCGCATGAGTAGGAAAAACAATCCCATAATGTTGGAATACAGCATTAGTAGTGAGCTTCTTGATGCAGTCGCGTCGTTCAAATATCTAGGCGTAACAAAGCAGAGCGATATGAAATGGAACGCACATCTAAGGACAGTTGTGAGTAAGGCGGACAGCCGACTTCGGTTTATTGACTTCCGTTTATAAGAAAGGAAAGAGAACTGACCCACACAATTACAGGCCAATATCGTTTACATCAGTTTCCTATAGAATTTTGGAGCATATTGTCAGTTCGAATATAGTAAATTTCCTTGAGACGGAAAAGCTTCTTTCTGTGAATCATGACGGGTTTAGGAAACATCGTTCATGTGAAACTCAGCTTGCTCTTTTCTCACATGACATATTGCAAGCCATGGATGAAGGGCAACAGGCGGATTGCGATTTTCTCCACTTCAAAAAGGCGTTTGAAGCGGTGCCACACTGCAGACTGCTAACTAAGATACGAGCTTATGGAATAGGTTCACAGATTTGTGACTGGCTGGAAGACTTCCTAAGTAACAGAACGCAGTACGTTGTTCTCGACGGAGAGTGTTCATCGGAGACGAGTGTATCGTCAGGCGTGCCCAGGGAAGTGTGATAGGACCGCTATTTTTCTATCTATATATATAATCTGTTGAACAGAGTAACTTGTAATTTGCGGCTGTTTGCTGATGATGCTGTGGTGTATCGGAGGGTGTCGTCTTTGATTGACTGTAATAACATACAGGATGACTTAAACAAAATTTATAGTTGGTGCGTAGAATAGCAGCTAGCTCTTAATACAGAAAAATTTAAGGTGATGCGCATGAGTAGGAAAAACAATCCCATAATGTTGGAATACAGCATTAGTAGTGAGCTTCTTGATGCAGTCGCGTCGTTCAAATATCTAGGCGTAACAATGCAGAGCGATATGAAATGGAACGCACATCTAAGGACAGTTGTGAGTAAGGCGGACAGCCGACTTCGGTTTATTGGGATAATTTTGAGAAAACGTACGTCATCCGTAAAGGAGGCAGCGTATAAATCGATTGTAGGACCACGTCTTGAGTATTGCTCAAGTGTTTGGGACCCGTAGCAAGTGTTTGGGACTCGCAGCAAGGAGCCTTAGAGCGCTCGACCATTCCACCGCGGCATTTAGCTATTCCCACGCGGCATCAAGACGACAACGAGCGTCTCTCACCAATACTAAAAGAGACACTACAAAAATAAGGCATGCACCAAACAAACACAAATTGTACCCCCACATAATAAAATACACTTAGTGGCTGAAAAGGGCAAGATCCCCCCTACAACCCGAGGTGGGATGAAAGTAAAGAAAATGAAAAAAATGCAGGCGCTCCTTCTGGGATCCATTTCCGAAACGCTTTCGATAGTGTATCTCACAAGTGTCTTCTAATCATATTACGTGTTTATGGAATATCGCCACAGTTGTGCGATTGGATACGTGATTTCCTGTCACAAAGCACACAGTACGTTCTAATCGACGGAAAGTCTTTTAGCGAAACCGAAGTGATATCTGGCGTTCCCCAAGTAAGTGTTATAGGGCCCCTACTGTTCCTTGTTTTTATAAACGATTTAGGAGACAATCTGAGAAGCTCTCTTAGACTGTTCGCGGATGATGTTGTCATTTATAGGTTAGTAAAGTCACCAGAAAATCAAAAGCAACTGAGGCATTAATCAGTCCATCTTGGAGGTTGCCGTCTGTACGTGGCTGAGAGTGTGAGCGTGAGTGTGGTTCCTTTTATTTTATTCCAGCAGTGAATTGTCTTGTCTTTGGTGCTGTGGCGAAGATTATGCTAGCATTATTGACCTGCAATGTTATCTATCGACAAAATAACGTTCAAGTAATAAAATACCTCGATACAAACGTCTGTGTTGTGCAAGAAATACATGACAAAAAATAAGTAGTTCGACCAAAAATTTTAAAACACATATTTTAATAAGAATAAAAGTTTCACTCCGCAGCCGACTGTGCGCTGATATGAAACTTCCTGGAAGATTAAAATTGTGTACCAGAACCGGGACTCGAACCTGGGACCTTTGCCTTTCGCGGGCAAGCGCTCTACCGACTGAGCTATCCCGACACGATTCACGATGCCACCTCACAACTTTACTTCCGGCACACAATTTTAATCTGCCAGGAAGTTTCACATATTTTAATGTTTACCGCACTGTATTAATACAGAAACCACTGAAGTTTAATTTTTCCAGAGCTGATTTTATAATGTGGAACTGAAACGGTTAAACGACTTGGGTTTCTGTAATAATGTTGATTAGGCAATAATAATGTTACAAGACAGCAACAGCACCAAGATGCAATATGGATGTGAGTAGCAAGATATAATTAATTTAAATCGTTATCAGTTATAATTTTGCAGCCGCGCGGAATGGCCGCGTGGTCTAAGGCGTCATGCTACGGACTGGGCGGCTGTTCCCACCGCAGGTTAAAGTCCTCTATTGGGCATGGATGTGTGTCTTGTCTTTAGTGTAAGTTTGGTCCAGTAGGTTTACAAACATTTATAATTTTGCAACTTATTTGCCTGCATATAGCCTGCTGTTGGGCGTTCTCCTGAAATAAGCCTATTGTTACTATACAATCTACAGCAATAAACTCATCGGTTATAGCAGCGTTCTGGTTTAGTACTATTACTACAATGTCATTACATACTCCACGGTAAGGGTCAATGAGAAATTAAACAATTGCAAGTAGAAATATTTACACCGTGAAGTACCTTCTGCTTATTTATCAAAGTCTGTAATTATTTTCTGCATTAAATTAGAATAACACGATACTTTATGACGAAGAAGCTGTTTATTTTCAGTAATCTATCGATCCCGCCAATATTGTGTTGACTGCTCATCGTGATTTTGAAGGGTTATTTTGTCAAAACTCGACGGGTGTTGAGTTAGAATAGCTTAGAGTCTTTCGTTATACCAATCAAATGTTCATAAGTTTTATACCTATTAGGCCAATCTGCTATCGCCGTCAGTCCCTAGACTTACAAACTACTTAAACTAACTTACACCAAGGGCAACACACACGTCCACGCCCGAGGGAGGACTCGACCAGAAGTCCGTAGAATGATGCCTTAGACCACGCGTCTACTCCCACGGGACATACCAATCACGACACAGATAAGTTTACGAAGCTAGCTACCTGCGAGCACTGACAAAGTTGAAAATGTGTTACCAGCCAGTATTGGAACTCCCGTTTATTAGGCAGTGTCACTGAGGTCTGCTCCACCGCGGCCGCTCGGTCTATTCATGCACGCCTCCCGTTACATGCGATTTCGTAACCTGTCTAGACACTACTGACATTTTGTCCCCTGCTCATTATCACTTCAAATGTTTGTCAAGCTTATGGGACTTAACAGCGGGATCATCAGTCCCTAAACTTACAAACTACTTATGAACTAACTAAGACTAAGGACGGCACAAATATCAATGCCCGAGGGGGGATTCGAACCCCCGACCGTAGTGGCCGTGCAGACCGTGACAGAAGCGCCTCAGTCCCCTCGGCCACCGTGGCCGGCCCTCAGACCTCAGTCCGTGCGATTATTGGCTTTGGGGTTACCTGAAGTCGCAAGTGTATCATGATCGACTGACATCTCTAGGGATGCTGAGAGACAACATCCGACGACAATGCCTCACCGTAACTCCGGACTTGCTTTACAGTGCTGTTCACAACATTATTCCTCGACTACAGCTATTGTTGCGGAATGATTGTGAACATATTGAGCATTTCCTGTAAAGAACATCATCTTCGCTTTGTCTTAACTTGTTATGCTAATTATTGCTTTTCTGATCAGATGAGGCGCCATCTGTCGGACATTTTTTGAACTACTTTTTTTCCCCTAATAAATCTCCATGTCATTCCAAGCATTGTGTCAATTTTTACCACTCTAGCTACATTATTCCTTGATTTATTAAGTTTTCAAATTTATACTGACTTTTTGATCACCCGCTATAATTGCAATTATTACAACGTATATTACAATATTAAGAGTAATCTAACATCATACTGCCTTACAATAAATTTAGAAAAATCATATTTATAAGATAAGATGAGATATAAAACAATACATATTTAACAGCACTATTGACAGACGTAATACAACGGAAATGCAAACGGCACAAAACGAAATGAGAGTTAAGGTCAAAATATGAAATACAAAATTAATCCTCCAATTTCAATCTGTGCACGTTTAAGGTAAACAGGGGAGCTACACCAGCTCTTAGATTAGAGCTGGATGCCGCTGACTTTATGTAGTGCTTGAGTAAACTTTACTTAAAGCCGCCCATTATCATAACTCATAGCATTAGGCCGATTCCCGTAAGATTTCGAACATGATGTGCATACGCACTGAAGACAGCACCTCTGGCCGACTTGGCCATATAGCAGGTGGTGCACGCACGCAGTTCTCTGCTGACGTCACTAGCTACCGGGTGTCGCAGACGCGGAAGGCTTTGTCTGAGCAGGACGCTAGAGGGGACATCGTAAACATAAGGTCGGCACTCGAATGCAAACACATTACAGCTCTAACTGGTCCTATAGCTTGCCAGTAGAAAACTTGCGTGCTGTAGGAAGGGTGCCGTATTCGGTTCCTGGGCTCGAGAAAGGTTTTTGTGCAAAACAATAATTCTCACTGACAAGGAGACCACATGGGGACCGGATTATAGAATTTTTTTATATTTATGGTTCGTGAAGTTCAAAACTTAAATAACAACCAGCCAAAGCCACTCGGCGCAACTCTCAATAATTTTCGAGATAATCGATTTTAAAATTTCGCAAAGTGCACGTACGGACTAAGTACCAAGGCGCGTCTGTTCGTGTAGCTCAGGTGGTAGCGTCCTGGCCTTCCAACCCTTGGGTCCCTGGTTCGAATGATTTTTTTCTGTTCATTAATTTACATTTAAAACGAAATGGTAATTTTTACGGAAAGTGCACGTGTTTTTGTTTATTCGTAACTTTCTATATTTTATGGAAGATTTTTAATCATGATAGTCAATCAAAGTCATCTCCCTAGCTACTAATGGCTTTCCAAGAAGCTACCTCACTCAACCATCGTTTTACGTGACAAAGGATTTCAACTGACACAACAAGTGGATTTAGAGATCCTAAAATGTTTTATATTACTCAATGGGAAAACGAATATATATACAGGGTGTTACATACAGTAACATAGAAGCTGCTTAATTATTTTACGAGCTGATTATACAGGTTTTTACAAAAAGATACGGCCAAACTTTCAGGAAACATTCCTCACACACAAAGAAAGAAAACATGTTATGTGGACATGTGTCCGGAAACGCTTAATTTCCATGTTAGAGCTCATTTTATTACTTCTCTTCAAATCACATTAATCATGGAATGGAAACGCACAGCAACAGAACGTCTCAGCGTGACTTCAAACACTTTGTTACAGGAAATGTTCAAAATGTTCTCCGTTAGCGAGGATACATGCATCCACCCTCCGTCGCATGGAATCCCTGATGCGCTGATACAGCCCTGGAGAATGGCGTATTGTATCACAGCTGTCCACAATACGAGTACGAAGAGTCTCTACATTTGGTACTGGGGTTGCGTATTCAAGAGCTTTCAAATGCCCCCATAAATGAAAGTCAACAGGGTTGAGGTCAGGAGAGCGTGGAGGCCATGGAATTGGTCCGCCTCAACCAATCCATCGGTCACCGAATCTGTTGTTGAGAAGTGTACGAACGCGTCGACTGAAATGTATAGGAGCTCCATTGTGCATGAACCACATCTTGTGTCGTACTTGTAAAGGCACATGTTCTAGTAGCACAGGTAGAGTATCCCATATGAAATCATGATAATGTGCTCCAGTGAGCGTAGGTGGAAGAACATGAGGCCCAATCAAGATACCACCAACAATTCCTGACAAACGTTCACAGACATTTTGAACATTTCCTGTAACAAAGTGTTTGAAGTTATGCTGGTACGTTCTGTTGCTGTGTGTTTCCATTCCATGATTAATGTGATTTAAAGATAAATACTAAAATGAGCTCTAACATGGAAATAAGCTTTTCCGGACACATGTCCACATAAAATATCTTTTGTGAAGAATGTTACCTGAAAGTTTGGTCGTACCTTTTTGTAACACCATATATATATGGTACGCTAGCCAGTACGCTAGCACTTCAGCTAAACCGACAGACGCTGTAATCGTTTTAACTATTGGTGCACTTCGCAAAATTTCAAAGTCGATTTTCTCAAGAATTTTTGAGAGTTGCGTCGAATGGCTTTGGCTGATTGTTATTGAAGTTATGAATTTCACGTACCATAAATATAAAGAAATTCAAATCCGACAGCCATGTGGTCTCCTTGTGAGTAAAACATTACGCAGAAAGGCCAAAGCATATCAATTACTTGTTAAAGATCGATATATGACAACTAACTTATGAACAACAGATAATGCAACAATTCGTGCTTCACAATTGGCAATTTTAAATAAATGCTATTATACGTTTATTTACAATAAGGTGTATAAAATAAGAAGTCTCTTTATGTTATATATTTACAGATTTTTCTTTACTGCACATAACACCTGGAAGGAAGTACACTGCTTGTGTTGTTCAAATTCAAATGTTTGTAAATGCATGGGACCAAACTAGTGTGGTCATCA
This sequence comes from Locusta migratoria, assembly GCA_026315105.1. Classification (NCBI taxonomy): domain Eukaryota; kingdom Metazoa; phylum Arthropoda; class Insecta; order Orthoptera; family Acrididae; genus Locusta; species Locusta migratoria. The sequence continues at coordinate 570,562,178 of CM048746.1, forward strand.
GTCCCTGGACTTACAAACTAGTTAAAAGTTTTGTGTCCCAGTCTCGTCGCCGCTTTTGTGTCTCGTTTCCGTCGTAGGTGTCGGTGGCCGAGTGGAATGAGACCGACACAGGAATAAAGATAGCACGCTGGTGCAGGTACGGAAGGGAGCAGCCAGAAACTAGAAACACTAGAGTAAATTAGAACGAGATATATATTACACAGAATTCATACAATACTTAACTTTTACATAGTACTGCAGAATGTTGATACATAGTTGAGCTAGAGTCCTGCCTAGTGCCTAACTGATAGCCAAGTCTTCACTGGTGCCTATCTGATTACGAAGGTCCTAACTGGTTGCTATCTCAGTCCCAAGAGAACGATGTCGTTCACTGGTGGCCACGAGCGGAGTTGCCGCAGAGGGCGCTCGTGGCTGTCGTCGTAAGAACGCCGCGCCGTGCGTGCATGGTGGCGCGCGGCGAAAGTAGGTGGCGCGCACTTTGGACTTGTGGGACACCACACCCCTCCCCCCCAAACCGCCGCGCCGTCGTGGCGTAGGGCTGAGAGCCACGGCGACGGCACTGGGAGGAGGGCCTGGGCGGGGGCGTTACTGGTGGGACGGGCGTCGTAGCTGAGGCTGGGATCGAGACGCCGTCCGCGCCCCGGCATCCGCCTTGCGATCCTCCAGGAAACCCGGCGAAACCTGAGGAAGGGCGCACACCCCCGCCCAGAGGGAGCAGGTCATCTTCTGAGGTGCGTGGCCCAAGCTGGGGGGGCCCGCACGGTCCCGGAGTCCCTCTCGGTGACGCTGTCATCTGCGGCGGCGACGGAGGCGGAGGGGCCGACTGCGTAGAAGGCGCGTCGACATCCATCGGGAGCTCGTAGCCCGGGGAAGCTGGGCCCGGCGGCGAGCGATGTGGCTGTGCTCCCTGGCGGTGAACTGGGTCTGGAATCAAGAAACCGGAGACAGGATCGCGCGGCCTGTGCAAGCGCAATTGGTTTGCGTGGCGCCGCAGCTCCGACCCTGTGGAAGAACGTACAACATATATATTGCGACCGAGCACGCGCTGAATGGTGCCTGGCAACCATGTCTTCTTCATACCAGCAAACACCCTGTACAGCACCGGCGTAGAAACCTGAAAATGCGTAGCGCCATACGAACCGACTCGGTGCGTGGGAGGCTGCAGCAGGTGAAGGAGAGTGCGGTGACGGCGGCTGTGTAGCAGCTCGGCAGGAGACGGGCCGTCACGTGGCATGCATCGATACGTAGACAGAAAAATTTGAAGAGCTTGCTGCCTGGAGTGCTGACCTTTCATCTTCTCCATGTGAGACTTGAATGTTCGAACGAAACGTTCTGCTTCACCATTGGACTGAGGGTGAAAAGGTGCAGTGGTAATATGCTGAATGCCATTCACACGACAAAACTGTTGAAATTACGCACTAACAAACTGAGGTCCATTGTCACTGACGATAGTTTCAGGCAAGCCTTCGATGCAAAACACTGATGTTAAGGCACTGATTGTACTAGAAGCTGTCGTTGAGTTCATGGCAATCACAAAAGAAAACTTGCTGAAAGCGTCTACAACAATTAACCAGCGCGTATTCCAGAAAGGTCCGGCAAAGTCAATATGTAAACGTTGCCATGGTCCCTTGGGGCGTGGCCAGTCTGAGAAACGCTGTGGAGGAGCCGCCTGATGCTCCGCACAAACAGTACACTTTGACGTCATGTTCTCTATCTGAGCGTCCATTCCAACCCAGGTACAATGACGTCTGGCCAGTTGCTTTGTCCTAACAATGCCCCAATGTCCTTGATGCAGGAGGCGTAACACTTCTCGTTGCAGGGAACGAGGAACAATCACTCTTGCTTGGTCGTTGTCGGTATGCAACAACAGTACACCCTGACTTAAAGATAATGCATGACGTTGTGCAAAATAACGTCGAACCAGAGGCCGATCAATGTCTTTGGCTCTGGCAGGCCACCCTGAGCGAACAAAACGTGCTACCACACTTAGGTCTGCATCCGCAGCTGTTTCCTGTGCAACCCGACGAGAGTTCAAAAGAAAGTCTGCGACAGCGGAAGCATCTCTGGAGTCTATCTGACAACATGCCATTTCTGAAGAATCAAATGATACATCCTGGCCAACCGGAAGTCGGGAAAGTGTGTCCGCGTTGGCATGTTTAGTGGGAGGTCGGTACAAAATCTCATACTGATAATTTGACAATATCAAGGACCATCTCTGAAGCTTTTGTGCCGTTCGTGGCGGAATTGGCTTTGTGGGTGAGAACAACGACGTGAGAGGCTTGTGGTCTGTCAACAAATAGAATTTTCTGCCATAGAGATAATGATGAAACTTTGTGACACCGTAAATGATTTCTAAGGCCTCCTTTTCTATCTGACTGTAATGCTGTTGCGTCGGCGTCAGTAGCTTGGATGCAAAGGCAATAGGACGATCGTGACATCCAATACGATGTGACAAAACTGCACCCACACCGTACGACGAGGCATCAACTGCTAGCACTACAGGCTTCTGTGGGTCAAAGGGAATCAAACATGCATCACTGATTAGTGCAGACTTTAAGTTGTCAAAGGCAACCTGGCAATCTTTGGACCAAACAAAAGGAACATTCTTCCTACGTAAGTGATGCAGTGGAGCTGCAATCTGAGAGGCATTGAGAATAGACCTGAAATAATAGTTCAGCTTTCCCATTACTGCTTGCAATTCGTGCACATTCTTAGGAGGAGGCAAGTCTTTGATTGCTCGAAGATGTGACTGTAAGGGATGTATTCCTTGGGCATTAATCACATGGCCTAGGTACTCTATTTCAGTTTGAAAAAACGAACACTTTGCTTCATTGCAACGTAGACCTGCTGCAGTCAAAATTTTGAAAAGGCACTCCAGGTTTGCTAAATGTTCTTCAACTGTACGTCCGGATACCACAATATCATCTAAATAGTTCGAACAACACGGTACAGAAACTGTCAGCTGTTCCAAAAAACGCTGAAAAATAGCGGGGGCGGAAGAACTGCCAAAGGGTAGGCGTTGAAATTGAAAAAGGCCCATGAGTATTAATGACAAAAAACTTTTTTGACTCGTCATCAAGTGGAATCTGTAAGTATGCCTCTCCTAAATCAATCTTAGAAAAGAAACGAGACTGTCCTAATTTGTCCATTATTTCGTCAGGTCAGGGCAGGGGATATGTGTCTACAATTGTTTGACTGTTCACTGTTGATTTGAAGTCCGCACAGAGACGAAGTTTTCCTGACGGCTTGGGTATAATTACTATAGGCAAGGGCCACTGACTCGCAGAAACAGGAGAAATCACCCCACTATCTTGCCAACGTTTAAGTTCTTCGGCAACTGTATCACGCAAGGCGATAGGCAATGGTCTAGCTTTACAAAATTTTGGAACTGCAGATTCTTTTAAAGTTACATGTGCCACGAAGTCTTTTGCACAACCTAGTTCCGGCGAAAACAAGTCACTATATTTGTCACACAATGCATTGATTTTATCCTGAGGCGCTATTGACGAAATTTGAAGCACATCTCTTTGAATTGATAAACCAAACAAGTCAAAAGCATCTAGTCCAAAAATGTTCTGTGTCGATTTGGCCTGAAGAACTACAAAAGCAACTGTTTTTGTTACACCTTGAAAAGAGGCGGGCAGGCTACACGTTTCTAGCACGGGAATATTTTGACCTGTATAAGCTGTTAACACTTGCTGTGACGGCGACAATTTTGGCGAACCCAGAAGTTCATAAGTATCTTTATTTGTTAATGTGACAGCGGAACCAGTATCAAGCTGAAATTGCACCGTATTATTTTCTATGAAGAGAGTCACAAACAGTTTTTGCTTGCGGCGCTCGACAGGTGCGCGAATGTGGGCAACGTCTGCTACGGTTTGTTTACTGCGCTTGCGCGGGCCGCGTAGTGAAGTAAGCGGCGCAGACTCGGCACGCAGCGGATTAACAACACTGTCACTAGATGGCACTACCGCCGGATCGGCGTCCGTGCAAGCATGCGAAGCTACTCCAGATGTACTAACTACTGCACTACACTTTTGAGTAGCTACTTGATGTCTACTGTCACTAGCTACACAGTACTGGGCACTATTACAAGGAGCAGTTGCAGAAGGCACTATTTTCACTACAGGAATGCACTGTTCATAGTCATTTTGCTTGTCCCGAACCCTTTTCCGTTGCACTGTTTTACGCGCTCGTCGGCACTTGCTACGTGGTGCACTATATAGTTTTGCCATAGGCGCAGAACTACTTTCTTGCAATTGAGATCCAAGGAAAGCACTGTTCAATTCCACAGCCCGTATAACATTTACAGAATGAACTGTTCTCGCACTCTGCGAAGCACTGTTTCTAACGGTACCGTTCTTTGAGTTTTTAATTTGCATACACACAGACTGTACATGTCCTGATTTGCCACATTGATAACAGGTTGCGTTGCGACTTGGGCACTGTGCACGTTTGTGGCGAGATACACACTGGGGGCAAGACTTACGAACATTTTTCTGAAATCGGCGTTGGCGCCCGTTATTCAAATTACTGTTTCTAACACGACGGTGCGACCTTTGTGTCGCACTTTTACACTGGCTACTGTTCACTGACTGGTCAGCACGGCCGGTAGAATTTAAAGAATCACTAGTGCTACACTGAGAACGACGGCTAGGAAAGCGTCCGTTACGGCACACTGAATTTACACTGTGGCTTTGCATTTCTACATCAGCTAAGTCAAAAGTATCATGCGCTTCAATAAGCTGCAGTACACTGTCTAATGAAGGGTCAGATTGTTTTAGAATTGCTGCCCTAATTCTGGGGTCCTTAATGTTCTGCGTAATCGCATCTCTCAACATCACGTCACTATACGAAAGTCCACAAGAGCAAGTAAATTTACATTGGCGGGTTAAGCCCTTCAATTCCGTAATCCACTCTTGGTGTGACTGCTGCGGTAATTTTTTAAGTCTGAAAAATCGGTACGCGCCGCAGCTACGAGAACTTTTCTGTCATAATGAGCATTTAGTGCCTCTACTATTTGTTCAAAGTCTACATCACGAGGAGATACTTGCGGGAATAGTTTCTGCAGCAATACGAAGGTTTTGGGGCCCACCACGGACAATAAAAGATGCTTAACAGTCTGACCTGTAAGTTGATGAGCCGCGACGAGTTCTTGAAACTGTGCGAAGTAGTCGCTCCATTCTTCCTCACGTTCGTTGTACTGGCGAAACGTAGGAAGCATTGCGGCGGCAGGTGTGGGCTGCTGAAGCGGCGGCTGTTGTTGTTGGTTAGCTGCTTGCGCTGTGAGCTGGGCCACAGCCTACAGGAGTTGTGTTATTTGCGCCGTCTGTAACTGAATAATTTCCATTAAGTTTGGGTTCGGGGTAGTGGCCATGCTGACCGATTAGGCGCTGCGCATACAAGTAAATTATAACAAAACACAAATGCAATATGAAAGAGGACGCGCTGCAACAAAAAAGTCCACAAAACACGTAACAAAATATCTTCCCCCAAAATTCTTATAATAAGGGTGGGTGGGCGGGAGCAATTTCTGTGTGCTCCGACTACTACTGCTGTCTGGCTGCTGCAAGCAGGCTGGTCCACAGTTCTTCTATCACTCGTCGTCGCCACTTTTGTATCCCATCCTCGTCGCCACTTTTGTGTCCCAGCCTCGTCGCCGCTTTTGTGTCTCGTTTCCGTCGTAGGTGTCGGTGGCCGAGTGGAATGAGACCGACACAGGAATAAAGATAGCACGCTGGTGCAGGTACGGAAGGGAGCAGCCAGAAACTAGAAACACTAGAGTAAATTAGAACGAGATATATATTACACAGAATTCATACAATACTTAACTTTTACATAGTACTGCAGAATGTTGATACATAGTTGAGCTAGAGTCCTGCCTAGTGCCTAACTGATAGCCAAGTCTTCACTGGTGCCTATCTGATTACGAAGGTCCTAACTGGTTGCTATCTCAGTCCCAAGAGAACGATGTCGTTCACTGGTGGCCACGAGCGGAGTTGCCGCAGAGGGCGCTCGTGGCTGTCGTCGTAAGAACGCCGCGCCGTGCGTGCATGGTGGCGCGCGGCGAAAGTAGGTGGCGCGCACTTTGGACTTGTGGGACACCACACCCCTCCCCCCCAAACCGCCGCGCCGTCGTGGCGTAGGGCTGAGAGCCACGGCGACGGCACTGGGAGGAGGGCCTGGGCGGGGGCGTTACTGGTGGGACGGGCGTCGTAGCTGAGGCTGGGATCGAGACGCCGTCCGCGCCCCGGCATCCGCCTTGCGATCCTCCAGGAAACCCGGCGAAACCTGAGGAAGGGCGCACACCCCCGCCCAGAGGGAGCAGGTCATCTTCTGAGGTGCGTGGCCCCAGCTGGGGGGGCCCGCGCGGTCCCGGAGTCCCTCTCGGTAACGCTGTCATCTGCGGCGGCGACGGAGGCGGAGGGGCCGACTGCGTAGAAGGCGCGTCGACATCCATCGGGAGCTCGTAGCCCGGGGAAGCTGGGCCCGGCGGCGAGCGATGTGGCTGTGCTCCCTGGCGGTGAACTGGGTCTGGAATCAAGAAACCGGAGACAGGATCGCGCGGCCCGTGCAAGCGCAATTGGTTTGCGTGGCGCCGCAGCTCCGACTCTGTGGAAGAACGTACAACATATATATTGCGACCGAGCACGCGCTGAATGGTGCCTGGCAACCATGTCTTCTTCATACCAGCAAACACCCTGTACAGCACCGGCGTAGAAACCTGAAAACGCGTAGCGCCATACGAACCGACTCGGTGTGTGGGAGGCTGCAGCAGGTGAAGGAGAGTGCGGTGACGGCGGCTGTGTAGCAGCTCGGCAGGAGACGGGCCGTCACGTGGCATGCATCGATACGTAGACAGGAAAATTTGAAGAGCTTGCTGCCTGGAGTGCTAACCTTTCATCTTCTCCATGTGAGACTTGAATGTTCGAACGAAACGTTCTGCTTCACCATTGGACTGAGGGTGAAAAGGTGCAGTGGTAATATGCTGAATGCCATTCACACGACAAAACTTTGGACTTGTGCGACACCACAAAAAGAAAGTAAACTAACCTAAGGGGGAAAAACACACACACACACCTATGCCCGAGGGAGTACTCGAACTTCCGGCGGTAACATCCTCGCAGTCCCTAGAAAGGCGCCTTGAACCGCTGGGCTACTCCCGCGCGGCTGATTGTCTTGGCTGTAGTTTTGTCATGTCTAGAAGGTAAGGTTTGATCGTACCGGCATTATTACTCTCTGTCAGGAGGGAAGTTTCCAGACCTCTCTGAGTGTTCAAAATGATGTTATTGAGACGTGGAGCAGGTACAGAGATACAGGAACCGTTGATAGCTTGCCTCGCTCTGGCCGTGCAGTTGCTACCACACCAGCTGACGGCCGCTACTTGGGTATTTCAACTAGAAGAATCTTGAGAGGAGTGCCACCATGCTGAACAATTATTTTCGTGCAGCCACAGCACGTCATGTTTCTACTCAAACGACGCGTAATCAGGCGCATGACATGCAAATTCATTCCTCACTTCCATAGCGAGGTCCAGTTTTGAGGCACACACACCTTGCAGCACGGTACACATTGCTCGGGACTGATGATCTAGACGTTTAGTCCCCTCAAAACAACAAGACACATCGGTCGAACTGCATGCTGAATGGACTCGTCAGAATTAGTATCAAGTGCTTTTGAAAGATGAGACTCGCATCTGACTTCAATCAGACAATCGACAGAGACGTTTCTCGAGGCGGCCTGGTCATCGTACACGCCTGACAAACCGCCCAGCTAGTGAAGCTAAGTGGTGGTTACCTGATAGTTTGCTGCGGCATTATGTGGGCCCGCCGTACGCCACTAGTGGTCGAAGAAGGCAACTGAACAGCTATACGTTATGGGTATTGGCAGCATTCCTGTGAAAGATTCGTCTTAATGGACGACAATTCTCGCGCTCATCACGCACATCTTGTGAATGAGTTCCTTCAAGATTACAATGAGCAGCATGTTCTCCAGACATGAACCCTGTCGGACATAACTGAGAATTTTGTGTCCCAGCCTCGTCGCCACTTTTGTGTCTCGTATCCGACGGTGGTAGGTGTCGGTGGCCACTTTTGTGTCTCGTATCCGACGGTGGTAGGTGTCGGTGGCCGAGTAGAAAGAGACCGACACAGGAATAAAGGATGCACACTTGTGCGGTATGGAGGTGACCAGCCAGTGGGACAGCAGGAACTAGAAACACTAGAGTAAATTAGAATGAGATATATATCTCATAGAGACTTAGTAATACTTAACTTTTACATAGCTCAATACTGCAGAATGCTGATACATATTTGAGCAAGAGGCCTGCCTAGTGCCTATCCGATAGCCAAGTCTTCACTGGTTCCTATCTCAGTTCCAAGTGTTAACTGGTTCCTATCTCACTCCCAAGTGAACGATGCTGTTCAGTGGTGGCCACGAGCGGAGTTGCAGCAGAGGGCGCTCGTGGCTGACGTCGTAAGAACGCCGCGCCGTGCGTGCATGGCGACGCGCGGCGAAAGTAGGTGGCGCGCACTTTAGACTTGTGCGACACCACAGAGAACAGTTAAAACAGCTGTGTTTGGACTAGACGACCCACCGAATCGCCGTTGAGGAGTGGAACAACCTGGACCAACAACGCCTTGATTATGTAGTGTAGAGTGTTCCACGACGAATACAGGCATGCATCAGTGCCAGAGGACGTATTACCGTTTATTAGGGATACTGGTCCATGCTGCAATCTGGAACACTAATTCAGAATGCCTAGCTTATTGTGGTACAACTTGTCAAATTGTGTCTGTAGACCAATAAAGAAAACTGAAATATTGTTTTTATACAGGGGGGAGAAATATTACGTCACGAAATCGTAATCATGTACAGCGATGCCAGTAGGAACCAAAATTATTGGTGTTATGTAGGTCTACAACGCACCACGTGTAAACTACGGAAACTTGGCGCCACGCGCTCCGATTGGCCGCGAGATTGCCCTGCTGCCGTTGATCGGTTGACCGGAAGCGCTACGATGCGCGAGGCCGTTCCCCGTCGGGGGTTCGAATCCCCCTCCAACATGCATGTTTGTGTCGTCTTTAGTATAAGGTAGTTCATGGTCGGAAGAAGGCCCCAGGAGTAGATGACATACCCTCAGAGCTACTAAAGTCTCTGGGAGAGCCAGCCATGACAAGACTATTTGAACTGGTGTGTAGGATGTATGAGACAGGCGAAATGCCCTCAGACTTTAAGAAAAATGTAATAATCCCCATTCCAAAGAAATCAGGTGCAGACAGGTGTGATAATTACAGAACAATCAGTTTGATAAGTCATGGTTGCAAAATTTTAACACGAATTATCTACAGGAGAATGGAAAAGCTGGTAGAAGCTGACCTCGGAGAAGATCAGTTTGGATTCAGGAGGAACATGGGAACCCGGGAGGCAATACTCACTTTACGTCTTATCTTAGAAGATAGATTAAGGAAAGGCAAACCTACATTTTTAGCTTTTGTAGATTTGGAGAAAGCATTTGATAATGTTGACTGGAATACACTCTTTCAAATTCTGAACTCAGCAGGGGTAAAATACAGGGAAAGGAGAGTTATTTACAACTTGTACAAAAGCCAGACCGCAGTTATTAGACTCGAAGGACATGAAAGGGAAGCATCAGTTGGGAAGGGAGTAAGACAGGGTTGTAGCCTTTCTACAATGTTGTTCAATTTGTACATCGAGCAGGCGGTGAAGGAAAGCAAGGAAAAATTTGGAATAGGGATTAAAGTTCAGGTGGAAGAAATAAAAACATTGCGTTTTGCTGATGACATTGTAATTCTGTCAGAGACAGCAAAGGACCTGGAAGAGCAGTTGAATGGAATGGACAGCGTGTTGAAGAGAACATATAAAATGAACATTAACAAGAGCAAACAAAAATAATGGAATGCGGTCTTAGAAAATCAGGCAATGCTGAAGGGATTAGATTAGGTAACGAAACATTGAAGGTGGTAGATGAGTTTTGTTACTTGGATAGTAAAATAACATGCAATGGTCGCAGTACAGAGGATATAAAATGCAGAATGGCAATGGGAAGAAAAGCATTTTTGAAAAAGAGAAATTTGCTAACATCGAATATTAATTTAAGTGTAAGGAAGTCTTTTCTGAAGGCATTTGTGTGGAGTGTTGCCTTGTACGGGAGTGAAACATGGACGATAAGCAGTGCGGACAGGAAGAGAATAGAGGCTTTTGAAATGTGGTGCTACAGAAGAAAGCTGAAGATTAGGTGGGTAGATCGCGTAACTAATGAGGTGGTACTGAACAGAATTGGTGAGAAAAGGAATTTTTGGCATACCCTGACTAAAAGAAGGGATCGCTTGGTAGGACACATTCTTAGACATCGGGGAATCGTAAATTTAGCATTGGAGGGAAGTGTGTGGGGTAAAAATCGCAGAGGGAGACCAAGAGACACGTATAGTAAGCAGATTCAAGTGGATGTGGGTTGCCGTTCTTATGAGGAGATGAAAAGGCTTGCTCAGTATAGAGTAGGGTGGAGAGCTGCATCAAACCAGTCTCCGGACTGAAGACCATAACAATAACAACAACAAGTAATTTCTAAGTTTAGAGACTGATGAACCCACAGTTAAGTCCCTTAAGCTTAACAAACATTTGAACAATGAACTTCCCCAACGTGGTACGCATATGTGGCGAAGCGATCTTGCTGTTTGTCTCCACGTCAGGTCAGTGGCGTTCACACTTAACCCTTTCAGTCTCACATTATGAAATCAGCTTTGGAAAAATAAAAATTCAATGTCCTCTGTATTAATACAGTGCAGTAAACATCAAAATATGTATAAGTAGAAGACATTGAATTAAAATTTGTACTGTGGCCGGGATTCGAACCCGGGACCTCCTACTTACTAGGTAAGCGCTTTAGACCACGTTATTTTTTTATTTTTTATTTATTTATTTTTTTCATCTGGAAGATTTATGGTTCGCGGTCGTTCGTTCAGTTCGTTCGTGGTTGTTCGTTGAATGGTTGGCTCAGCTTTTTTTATTACAGAGGGCGTTTAGCCCCCTGACCGGGCGCGCTGAGCCACGGTGCCCGGCTTGTTTTTGTTCATCTGGTAGATCTACGGTTCGCGGTCGTTCGTTTAGTTCGTTCGTGGTTGTTGGTTGAACGATTGGTTCTGCTGTTTTATTACAGGGGGCGTTTAGCCTCTTACCGGGCGCGCTGAGGCATGGCGCCCGGACCAATCAGCTAACACAACGCTGCAGCCAAATCGACTACACGGACTGTCTTAAAGCACGTCTCCCTCCACACCACATACTTTAATTCTGCCTCAATGTTCCCTGTGAAATGCGTATCAAATTTTAATTCGATGCCTCTCCTTATATTTAATACCTTTGGTATAACGAGACAATGTTGTCTCAAGGAAATGTATTATTTGTTGATCAAAATATGTGTTTTAAATTTTTTGGTCGAACTATTGATTTTTTATGTCATGTATTTCATGCACGGCGCAGACGTTTCTATAGAGGTATTTTATAACTTGGACGTTATTTTGTCGATAGTTGACATTGCCAGATCAATAATGCTAGCATAATCTTCGCCACAGCACCAAAGACAAGACAATTCACTGCTGGAATAAAATTAAAGGAACCACACTCACGCTCACACTCTCAGCCAAGTACAGACGGCAACGAAACACAACCTTCAAGATGGACAGATTAAGACCTATAAGTGGCTACCTGCCCTACCAAACGGCAAAATGTAGTAGAAGCATGTTGTTCATCAATAAAAATGCAACTTTCAGGATTGATGCACAAAATACGGTATAAATCAACTTTTAATATGGTTTTGTCCAGGAACAACACTGGGAATGAAAGGGTTAAACTTCCCCGTTCGGAACGCCCGGCGACAAGTTTCCGTAGTTTAAAGGTCGGTCGGGGGTTCGAATCCCCCCTCGGGCATGGATATTTGTGCCGTCCTTAGTGTTAGCTAGTTCATAAGTAGTTTGTAAATTTAGGGACTGATGACCCCGTAGTTAAGTCCCATAGACTCTACAAACATTAAAAGTGGTGCATTTGCGACCAACATAACATTAGTAATTTTGGTTCCTACTGGCATCAGCTATCCACGGTTAAAATTTCGTGACACAGTTCTTCTCCAACCTGTATATCTGTATTCACTTTTTACGTAAAGTGTCATGACTCTCTAGAGTCGGGCTGGTGGTCGTTTATATGAGTAATAGTGGGCAGGATCAGTATGTCATCGGTGTGTGGATAAGTTGAAAAAACTGTCCAAATGTTTGTAAATCTTCGGACTCTACTGCTTGGTTATCAGTGCGTACCTTACAAACTACTTAATGTAAGGTAAACTAACCCAAGGACAACACAAATACCCATGTCCGACGGGGGACTCGAACCCCAGAAGGCGAACGGCCGCGCGCACCGCAGCACGACGCCTCAATGCGCACGGATAATCCGCCGCGGCTGATAAGCTGAGACTTTGCGCCTGATGGGGCCATGCTCGGGCAGTCCGCGCAATGGTGGTGATTGCCGTGTCACATCGGCACAGCAGTCAGAACGCCTGCCTATTAAGCAGGAGAACCCCACATCGAGTCGCGGTTGGACACATATTTGCAACTTTCTTCCATTGGTGTAATTCAGTGCCCGCTGGCAGCTGACGTAAATTTAAAACGAACTCGCCTTTAGTGAGAAAATTGTGTTTTATTGGTACATAATGAATTTCGAGCCCTAAGGGGTCATCGTCAGTTGCCTCTAAGATTTTTTATACATGTTTAAAGGCCTGGACTTGTAAAAAGTGGTGCACAAATGTTCAAATGTTTGTTAAGCTTATGGGGTCATCAGTCCCTATGTGCACAATCAAGTCGGGTGCAGTATGGTAATTGTCTGCCCAGGAGCACATTTGTAGGTATATATAATCATGAAAGTTTTGACAATGTTGATTTGAATACACTCTTTCAAATTCTGAACTCAGCAGGGGTAAAATACAAGGAAAGGAGAGTCATTTACAACTTGTACAAAAGCCAGACCACAGTTATTAGACTCGAGGGGCATAAAAGGGAAGCATTAGTTGGGAAGGTTGTAGTCTTTCTCCGATGTTATTCAATTTCTTTTCAGTACCTCCTCATTAGTTACGCGATCCACCCACCTAATCTTCAGCATTCTTCTGTAGCACCACATTTCAAATGCCTCTATCCTCTTCCTGTCCGCACTGTTTATCGTCCAAGTTTCACTCCCACACAAGGCAACACTCCACACAAATGACTTCAGGCGGCGAAGGAAAGCAAGGAAAAATTTGGAATAGGGATTAAAGTTCAGGGTGAAGAAATAAAAACATTGCGGTTTGGTGATGGCATTGTAATTCTGTCAGAGACAGCAAATGACCTGAAAGAGCAGTTGAATGGAATGGACAATGTGTTGAAGCAAGCGTATAAAATGAAAATTAACAAGAGCATAACAAAGATAATGGATTGCAGTCTTTGAAAATCAGGCGATGCTGAAGGAATTAGATTAGGTAACTAAACAATGAAGGTGTTAGATGAGTTTTGTTAATTGGGAAGTAAAATAACATATGATGGTCCCATTACAGAGGATACAAAATGCAGAATGGCAATAGGAAGACAAGCGTTTTTGAAAAAGAGAAATTTGATAACATCGAATATTAATTTAAGTGTAAGGAAGTCTTTTCTGAAGGCATTTGTGTGGAGTGTTGCCTTGTACGGGAGTAAAACATGGACGATAAACAGTGCGGACACGAAGAGAATAGAGGCTTTTGAAATGTGGTGCTAGAGAAGAATGCTAAAGATTACGTGGGTAGATCGCATAACTAATGAAGAGGTACTGAACATAATTGGTGAGAAAAGGAAGTTTTGGCATACTATTAGAAGCGATCGCTCGGTAGGACACATTCTTAGAAATCGAGGAATCGTAAATTTAGCATTGGAGGGAAGTGTGTGGGGTAAAAATCGTAGAGGGGCACCAAGAGATGCATTTAGTAAGCAGATTCAAATGGATGAGGGTTGCTGTTGTTATGAGGAGATGAAAAGGCTTGCTCAGGATAGAGTAGGGTGGAGAGCTGCATCAAACCAGTCTCCGGACTGAAGACCATAACAACAACAACAAATAATCATGAACACAAACACTCACCATCTTGAAGCATATAGTGGCTGCTGGCTGAGTTGTTGTTATTCAACAATGTGCTTCAAGGCGGGAAGTGTTTGTGTTGATGATTATTTATACTTACAAATGTGCTCCTAGGCAGACAATTACCATTCTACACCATACTTGTTTGTGCACCACTTTTTATACGTCCAGGCGTTTAAACATGTGTAAAAAGTCGCAGAGGCACCTGAAGATGAGCCCTCAGGGCTCGAAATGCATTGTTGTTGTTGTGGTCTTCAGTCCGGAGACTGTTTTGATGCAGCTCTCCAAACTACTCTATCCTGAGCAATCCTCTTCATCTCCTCATAAGAACGGTAACCTACATCAATTTGAATTTTCTCACTATATTCATCTCTTGGTCTCTCTCTGCGATTTTTACCCCACACACTTCCCTCCAACGCTAAGTTCACAATTCCTTGATGTCTAAGAATGTGTCCTACCAATCGATTCCTTCTTTTAGTCAAGGTATGCAAAAAAATTCCTTTTCTCCCGAATTCTATTCAGTACCTCCTCATTAGTTACGCGATCCACCCACCTAATCTTCAGCATTGTTCTGTAGCACCACATTTCAAATGCCTATATCCTCTTCCTGCCCGCACTGTTTATCGTCCAAGTTTCACTCCCATACAAGGCAACACTCATAACAAATGCCTTCAGAAGGACTTCCTTAGGCTTAAATCAATATTCGATGTTAACAAATTTCTCTTTTTCAGTAACGCTTTCCTACCCATTGCCATTCTGCATTTTATATCCTCTGTACTGCGGCCATCATTTGTTATTTTACTGCCCAAGTAACAAAACCCATCTACCTCCGATATTGCTTCGTTACCCAATCTAATTCCTTCAGCATCACCTGATTTTCGTACACTGCACTCCATTACCCTTGATTTGCTCTTGTTAATATTCATCTTATATGCTCCTTTCAACGCATTGTCCATCCCATTCAATTGCTCCTCCAGGTCCAGGTCCTTTGCTGTCTCTGACAGAATTAGAATGTCATCAGCAAAACGCAAGGTTTTTATGTCTTCACCCTGAACTTTAATTCCTTCTCCATATTTCTACTTGTTATCCTTTATAGCTTGCTCAATGTACAAATGTCCCAACCTCTGCATCCCTTTCATACCCTTCAACTCTGATAATCGCTGTCTGGTTTCTAAATTACTAAAAATTTCCGGGCTGTTATGCTGGCTCGCTCAGTCAGTAGCGAGCCAGGGTGTGAATCGGACATCCAAAAGTGCCACGATCCCCCTTGAGAATGTCCTCCGCAGTCGGGGACGAAACGTTGGGTTTTAATAATAAATCCACTACACCATGGCATAGCAGCCCGGAAATTTTTAGTAATTTTGACCATTCCGGCCGTGAAAGTTTGCATTTTACAATGTCTAGTTTCTGTACCGAAATGCATTATGCACCAATAAAATGCAATTTTGTGACTGGAAGCGGTTTCGTTTCATTTTGCTGAAGTAAAACAGTCACGGAAGTATTACTACCAACAATGGACAAAATTAAGTAACGTAAATTTCTTCGTAGCCTTTGTTGTGTGAGACCTTCCCCTTGTCAGTAAACAGCAGCGTCACAGGAGCAGTCCCACACACGCTGACCGACGCGCAACACTTAACCTGGACGAGACCAAAAAGGACAATTGGGAGAGCATGACAGATATGGAGATTGGCGAGGTGGCTGGCCAGTAAAGAGAAGCAGACGCCGGAGTGGCTGTTGGTGGTGGCGCCTGCGTGGTGGGGGCGGCGATCGGACCGGACCAGGCAGGGCAGAGGCCGCAAGCCAACTGCGCGTGCGCAGCTGAAGGCCGCGGGGTCGCTGCCCGCCGCTTCATGTCTCCGCCGCCACGCCCAGCTGCCGAGAGCGAGCGGGCACAGTCTACCTACCTGCTGCAGATTGCCTCCCCTGTAATACTCGCGCAACCTGTGTTCACTGTTATACGGCTGCTCTTTGATGGGCGTGGAGAAACATCCTAAGACTATAGAGACATGTCTGAAATTAGACGTAGTTACGTTAGTTTGAAAGCAAGGGGAAACTACAGCCGTTACTTTTCCCGAGGACATGTAGCTCTACTGCATGAACATATGATGATGGCATCCTCTCGGGTAAAATATTCCGGAGGTAAAATAGTCCCCCATTCGGATCTCCGGGCGGGGACTACTCAGGAGGATGTGATCATCAGGAAAGACAATACTGGCATTCTACGGATCGGAGCATGGAATGTTAGATCCCTTAATCGGGTAGGAAAGTTAGAAAATTTAAAAAGAGAAATGGATAGGTTAAAGTTAGATATAGTGGGGATTAGTGAAGTTCGATGGAAAGAGGAACAGGATTTCTGGTCAGGCGAGTACAGGATTATAAATACAAAATCAGTTGGGGGTATTACAGGAGTAGGTCTGATAGTGAATAAGAAAATAGGAATGCGGGTAAACTACTATGAGCAATGCAGTGATCGCATTATCGTAGTCAAGACAGATACAAAGCCAACACCGACCACAGTAGTACAGGTTTATATGCCAACTAGCTCTGCAGATGATGAAGAGATCGAAGAAATATATGAGGAGCTAAAGGAAATTATTCGGACAATTAAGGGAGAGGAAAACTTAATTGTTATGGGAGACTGGAATTCGGTAGTAGGAAAGGGAAGGGAAGATAGTAGGTGAATATGGTCTGGGCAAAAGGAATGAAAGAGGAAGTCGACTGGTAGAATTTTGCACAGAACATAATTTAGTTATAACAAACACCTGGTTTAAGAATCACGAAAGAAGGTTGTATACGTGGAAGAGACCAGGAGACACCAGGAGATACCAGATATATTTTATAATGGTAAGACATAGATTTCAGAACCAGGTTTTAAAGTGTAAAACATACCCAGGGGCAGATATAGACTCTGACCATAACTTGTTGGTTATGAACTGTAGGATGAAACTGAAGAAACTACAGTAAGCAGATTCAGACAGATGTAGGTTGACGTTCTTATGTGGAGATGAAGAGACTTGCTCAGGATAGGGTAATGTGGAGAGCTGCTTCAAACCAGTCTCCGGACTGAAAACCACAGCAACAACAACATTAGGTTGAACCAGAACGCCGGCCGCGGTGGCCGAGCGTTCTGCGGCGCGCCAATCACGGTCTGCACGGCCACTACGGTCGAGGGTTCGAATCCCCCTCGGGCATAGATATTTGTGCCGTCCTCAGTATTAGCTAGTTCTTAAATAGTTTGTAAGTTTAGGGACTGATGACCCCGTAGTTCCCCTTGTTCCCAGGGGAGTGTGATAGGACCGCTATTATTTTCTATCTATATAAATGATCTGATGGACAGACTAACTTGTAATATGCGGCTGTTTGCTGATGATGCTGTGGTGTATGGGACGGTGTCGTGATACGCTTGGGCATTGACTCAAACATAGCTTGGATGGCGTGTACAGGTACAGATGCCCATGTAGCTTCAACACGATACCACAGTCCATAAAGAGTAGTGACTGGCGTATTGTGACGAGCCAGTTGCTCGACCACCATTGAGCAGACGTTTTCAGTTGGTGAGAGATCTGGAGAATGTGCTGGCAAGGGCAGCAGTCGAACATTTTCCGTATCCAGAAAGGCCCGTACAGGACGTGCAACAAGCGGTCGTGCACCGGTCCCCTACTTAGCTTGCATTTATCGCAAATCTTTAATTCAGCGCTAAGTTCCTAGTGACTGGAAAAATGCGCAGGTGACTACCGTTTATAAGAAAGAAAAGAGAACTGACCCTCACAATTACAGGCCAATATCATTGACATCAGTTTCATGTAGAATTTTGGAGCATATTATCAGTTCGAATATAGTAAATTTCCTTGAAACGGAAAAGCTTCTTTCCATGAATCAGCACGGGTTTAGGAAACATCGTTCATGTGAAACTCAGCTTGCCCTTTTCTCACATGACATCTTGCGAGCCATGGATTAAGGGCAACAGGCGGATTGTGTTTTTCTCGACTTCAAAAAGGCGTTCGACGCGGTGCCACACTGCAGACTGCTAACGAAGATACTAGCTTATGGAATAGGTTCACAGATTTCTGACTGGCTGGAAGACTTCCTAAGTAATAGAACGCAGTACTTTGTTCTCGACTGCGAGTGTTCATCAGAGACGAGTGTATCGTCAGGCGTGCCCCAGAGAAGTGTGATAGGACCGCTATTATTTTCTATCTATATAAATGATCTGATGGACAGGGTAAGTTGTAATTTGCGGCTATTTGCTGATGATGCTGTGGAGTATGGGAGAGTGTCGACTTTAACTGACTGTAACAGCATACAGGATGACTTAGACAAAATTTTTAGTTGGTGCGAAGAATGGCAGCTAGCTCTGAATGTAGAAAAATGTAAGGTGATGCGCATGAGTAGGAAAAACAATCCCATAATGTTCGAATACAGCATTAGTAGTGAACATCTTGATACTGTGGCGTCGTTCAAATATCTAGGCGTAATATTGCAGAGCGATATGAAAAGGAACGAACATGTAAGGACGGTTGTGAGTAAGGCGGACAGCCGACTTCGGTTTATTGGGAGAATTTTGGGAAGATGTACTTCACCTGTAAAGGAGACCCCGCATAAAACGCTTGTACGACCACGTCTTGAGTATTGCTCAAGTGTTTGGGACCCGCAGCAGATCAGTTTAAAGGAAGACATAGATGCGGTTCAGAGGCGAGCAGCTAGGTTTGTTACTGGTAGGTTCGACCAATGCGCGAGTGTCACGGAAATGCTTCGGCAACTCAATAGGGGATCGCTGGAAGAAATACGACATCCTTTTCGTGAATTTCTGTTGAGTAAATTTAGAGGGCCGGAATTTGAAGCTGAGTGTATTACGATCTTACTGCCGCCTACTTACATTTCGCGTAAAGATCACAAAGACAAGATAAGAGAAATTAGGGCTCGTACGGAGGCATATAGGCATTCTTTTTTTCCTCGTTCCATTTGGGAGTGGAATAGGAAAGGAAATGCCTAGTAGTGGTAAAGTGTACCCTCCGCCACGCACCTTACGGTGAATTGCGGAGTATGTATGTAGATGTAGTTAAGTCCCATAAGCTGTACAAACATTTGAACATTTGAACCAGAATAATTAAGTATATTTTAATATTTGTATCTTCATTACAATAATCTTTCGGCAAAATAGGCGTCGTCAGGTGTTGTGACAGCATAAACGGCGATCGTGTATTAATGAGTTGGGTTGTTTGATTGGGATAGGGCGACTTAACTGCTAAGGTTATCAGTCACCCGGTGGGAAGGGGAAGGAGTGAGAATAGGAAAGGAGGGGAGGGGGAAGGAAATGCAATCCGGGAAGTAGAGAAGGTAGGGAGACTGCATTAACTCGAAGCCCCGCGCTCGCCACACACATACTCACGAAAGAACCGTGAGCCCCCAGGGGGGAATGTATTCATATTGTTATTTTTCATCAAAATGTACGAATTTGTTGCACATAGATTTTTTCCCACAATATAATGTATGTGAGGTAATTAAATTTGCTACACCAAGAAGAAATGCAGATGATAAACGGGTATTCACTGGACAAATATATTATACTAGAACTGACATGTGATTACATTTTCACGCAATTTGGGTTCATAGAACCTGAGAAATCAGTACCCAGAACACCCACGTCTGGCCCGTAATAACGGCCTTGATACGCCTGGGCATTGACTCAAATAGAGCTTGGGTGGCGTGTACAGGTACAGATGCCCATGCAGCTTAACACGATACTACAGTTCATCAAGAGTAGTGACTGGCGTATTGTAACGAGCCAGTTGCTCGGCCACCGTTGACCAGACGTTTTCAGTTGGTGAGAGATCTGGACAATGTACTGGCCAGGGCAGCAGTCGAACATTTTCCGTATACAGAAAGGCCCGTACTGGACCTGCGACATGCGAACGTGCATTATCCTGCTGAAATGTAAGGTTTCGCAGGGATCGAAAGAAGGATAGAGCCTCGGGTCGTAACACATCTGAAATATAACGGCCACTGTTCAAAGTGCCGTTGATGTGAACAAGAGGTGACCGAAATATGTAACCAATGACACCCCATATCATCTCGCAAGGTGATACGCCAGTGTGGCGATGACGAATACACGCTTCCAATGTGCGTTCACCGCGATGTCGCCAAACCAGGATGCGACCAACATGATGCTGTAAACAGAACCTGGATTCATCCGAAAAAATGTTTTACCATTCGTGCACCCAGGTTCGTCGTTTCGTACACCATCGCAGGCGCTCCTGTCTGTGATGAAGCGTCAAGGGTAACCGCAGTCATGGTCTCCGAGCTGATAGTCCATGCTGCTGCAAACGTCGTCGAACTGTTCGTGTAGATGATTGTTGTCTTGCAAACGTCCCCATCTGCTGATTCAGGGATCGAGATGTGGTTGCACGATCTGTTACAGTCATGCGGATAAATGCCTGTCATCTTGACTGCTAGTGATACAAGGCTGTTGGGATACAGCACAGTGTTCCATATTGCCTTCCTGCACCCACTGATTCCATATTCTGCTAACAGTCATTGGATCGCGACCAACGCAAGCACCAATGTCGCAATATGATAAACAGCAATCGCGATAGGCTACAATCCGACCTTTATTAAAGTTGTAAACGTGATGGTATGCATTCTCCTCCTTACACGAGGCATCACAGCAACGCTTCACCAGACAAAGTAGATCAACTGGTGTTTGTGTATGAGAAATCGGTTGGAAATTTCCTCATGTCAGCACGTTGTAGGTGTCGCCACCGGCGCCAACCTTATGTGAATGCTCTGAAAAGCTAATCATTTGCATCTCACAGCAACTTCTTCCTGTCGGTTAAATTTCGCATCTGTATCACGTCATCTTCGTGGTGTAGCAATTTTTATGGCCAGGAGTGTAATAAGACACAACAATAATTCTGTTGTTGTCTTGACTCAGGGATCGAGACGTGGCTGCACGATCCGTTACAGCCATGCTAATAAGATGCATGTCATCTCGACTGCTAGTGATACGAGGCCGTTGGGATCCAGCATGGCGTTCCGTATTGCCCTCCTGAATCCACCGATTCCATATTCTGCTATCAGTCATTGGATCATGACAAACGCGAGCAGCACTGTCGCGATACGATAAACAGCAAACGTGATAGACTACAATCCGACCTTTATCAAAGTCGGAAACGCGATGGCACGCATTTCTCCTCCTTACACGAGGCATCACAACAACGTTTCACCAGGCAACGCGGGTAAACTGCTGTTGGGAAACTTTCCTCATGGCAGCACGTTGTAGGTGTCCCCATCGGCGCCAACCTTGTGTGAATGCTCTGAAAAGCTAATCATTTGCATATCACAGATCTTCTTCCTGTCGATTAGATTTCGCGTCTGTAGCACGTCATTTTCGTGGTGTAGCAATTTTAATGGCCAAGAGCGTATATAGAGAAGTCTTTATACCCATAGTATCTTTGAGCATTTCTGTATTTCTGTTGATGTATTTTAAAAAGTGTACTTTAATCTTATGTGTATTTTAATGAAAATAATGTTGTGATTACTTTATTACAATAGCTTTATAGAGTATCTGGCTTAGGGATTTTATAAATATTAGTTTAATGTAAAAGCCTACGGAAAAAACTGAAAAGCGGAAAGAGCTTGTCTGATTGGAAAAGGTGGGAAAGTGCGCCAAAACAGGGCTGTTGCGCCCTACGAGAATTCTAGTAGAACAAAGGCCAATATTGCAAAAATTTACGAAAATGTCCTCGGATAACGAACGCTGCATATTGTGGGCAATGGTGCAAATATTGGTTGCTTAATTGTTTTAAATTTCCGACGCCAAGAAGATTGCAAAAGCCACAGCACTGTAAGGTCCGCATTTGTACGATTGCACAAAGGAAAATCAGGTACATGCTCGGCTCTGCGAACACAGGCAACGCAACCTATATTACTTTTGTAAGTACAGCCACAGACTCACATTTGTGTGGTTTACGAATAACAATCTAATTTGATTTTAACCGTGTTCCACCTGTCATTTTCCTAAGTCACTGACCTATCTAGGGTCTCAAAATTATTAGTGCATAAGACCACACGAGTGTCCTAAAATTTTGGTAATTCACTGGAGTTCAAAGAAACTCATGTTTATTCTCCATAATTGTGTTCTAAACGAAACAAAAAACGCGTGAAGTTTCTTAGACAGTCTACATATAAGTTAACCTAAACAATTTTTGATTCGAGGTACAAAATCAGGTGATAGCTAGTACTGCAGACTTATTCATAATAATCTTGCCATATAAGGTATTCACAGACAGTGTTAAATTTGTGAGCCTTCAGCAACTTAGTTTGTACAGTGTGATTCAGAAGATAGTTCAATCAGTTCAGACTATTTAAAACAGAAAGGGAACAACAGAATAATTTTTTGTACTGCATGCTCTGTTCAGATTTTTTACATAAGCGTAAACTCTTTTGCGTTTCAAATTAATTATTCTGCAGTCATTTGAGTTTACTGAAGAGTAACCATAAGAATAGTTAAAGATATCTACGGTCTTACACTGGAACAAACTATTTAGCTTGGAAATCATTTTATTTGAATAAAATTAAAAGGTTTGTTCCATATAAGTACATTATTAATTAAAGGAAAGTGATTTATTACACAGCCTATATCAAAATATACCATTATCATACCGTTGATACGAACAAGTTTGCTAATGTTTATGCAAGCAGTCAATTTAGGCCTAGAAGGTATAAGATTTATTGTTCCTTATCAACTGGTTTGATTTATAGTCAAACACTTGACACAACATCTTAGGAGCAGTGTATCTTACTCTGGGATACAGTTTTCACTTTCTGATTACAAAATTTGCAATACAAAGTAATTATTTTCGAACTTACTGTCATAATAGAGTGTATACTTGGGTACTGAAAGACGTTGGTCTTTTCTATGTCTATTCCAAAGTTGCAAAACTATTCACATACTTGATTCTACTGCTTATTAATTATTTGAAACATTAATTTGAATGTATAGTCTAACGACTGTAATTATTACTAAATTTCTTGGTACTGTATTACAAGTAAGCATTAGTTTTCACACCAGTATTGCATTTGTTATAAAGTTTCCCCAAGTGCAAAGTCTTCGAGAGACGGAACATAAGATTTGATGCCAATAACCATTAGTAAGAACACGGTAATAATCCTCGTGGGCTCGTTACTGTTCAGAAACTTCGTGTAATTTTGGAAACAGTGCAATAGGTGCAACTTTAACAGCGTAAACGTATTGCACATAACTTGCCGTTTTCCATAGTTTATTTCAGAGTATCCCAGATAGCAGGAGCGTTGCAGTGTCTTACTACAAAAACATATTTTCGTTAATAATACGTTGCCAAGTCCTACATAGATAAAATTTACAAAATTTTAATTATATGTGGTGTAGTACATTCGGTATTCAGAGTCTGTATTTGCTTTAACTGACTCTTATTTTATTTTATGTTATATTATGGTATCCCATATATTCTTTTAATTTTATTTTTCCAGCTACGAATTGCAATCATTTACTTCCTAGCACCACACTATAATGTATGTTTACAAACTTTAGTCTCAAAGAGAATATATAAAAGTTAATAGAGTCGGCATAACTTTATTTTTTATTTTTGTGTGTTTTTGCTGTTACCTAGGAATTTCGGATTAAAGCTTTATATTAGAAATTTTGAGTGAATGTACATAAGATAAATATAAGTTTGACAGGAATTTTCTTGCATAGTCATTGGTTGAATTTAGCATTTACTAGTCTTTTTATCAGTTGTGAGCTATCTTAATCTTTTCCAAGCGTTAAAGCATTAATAAAATTATCTATAAAATTTTATGTTTAAAATGGATTTGATCATTTAATAAATTCTTTGGGTGATAGTTGCGTGGATCCGTAGAAGAAATTTAAGTATATAATCGTGTCAATCTACGACATTTGTAACACTGTGGGCCCAAGATATAAAATGTTTTTGACATAAATTTCTGAAATTTATTACAATTAACACTTTAACTGCCAATCCCGTCAATTGACGGGATAGAAAAATTTCCGTAGACTGCCGATCCCGTCAGTTGACGGAATTCGATTTTTCATGTTTGTAAATACGAAATCCCGTCCATTGATGGTCTCAGCATCTCTTCATTGTGCCGCAAGGGGTAGGTAGAATGTTAGAAAAGGAGGAGACAGGTCTTGTTCGAACTGTAATGAAAAACCGGAAGGGAATGCCTTAGGCTTTGAAATCACCCAACATACAAAGAAGGGAACAGATATTCCGGAGGAGTGGAACTCTTTTGGCTGTGTGCTGGAAAGACAAAAGATATGTATATATGCTAAGTACAAGACACAGGGCAGAAATGATATAATTATGAAGACAGAAGATGTAAACATAAAACAAAATCCTGCTTGTGTTGTGGAGTACAACAAAAAGAAGGTCGGAGTTGATCTGTCCGATCAAAGGATGTCATACAGGGCTTTCGAACATAGAACAGTGAAATGGTGGAAGAAACTTGCATTTCACTGTCTCCTTATGGTGCCTGGTATATGCATGTATTCTCCATAACAAAATAAAAGCTGAGGAGATGCCTCTATCTAAGTTCATAAAGGTGTTGTGTGCAGTATTGCCAATGTGTGAAGACGATACTCCCAAACCAACTTCCGATAGAGGCCACCTGAGTAGGTTATCTACAGGAAAGCATTTTCTAGAAAAAATTCCACCTCCTACAGGTAAAAGTAGAATTCAAAGGATGTGCAAAGTATGCTCAACCAGAGGAAAAAAGCAAACTGGAAAGGCAGTAAGAAAAGACACATCATACCAGTGCAGTGAGTGCAAAATCGCAATGTGCAAAGAACCATGTTTTACATTGTATTATAAGTGTTTTTATCTGTGTTTTATAATTGAAAGTGGAATAAAAGCTTTTCTACTACGACAAGCATGATGTTAAAACTTTATGATTTCCGTAAACTTTTTTCTTTTTCCCAACAAATGACATTGTTTGAAAATATGTGGAAAAGGAAGTAAACATTCAAAGAAACTGAAAGTAGGTAATCAGGAAGAAGAAGTCCAAGGCTTTCAGAAAAGGTTATTACCACATTTAAACGTTGTCTAGTTTTTCTAATACTAAATACTAAATATTGCTAAAAACACCTGGCATTCTTAGAAATGGCAAAGTTTACAGGTCCGGCAGTCAAAGTGTTAAAGAATTGTAAACTTGGCATTGTAGAAGTACAACGATAACTCGTGAATTTGAAGTCCAGACTTCGACAGTTAAACTCCAAGGCTCTTCTTGCTGTTCGTAATATTTTCCAGGTTTTCTGAACTTCTATCATTAGTTATTAATTATACCAGTGTGTCCCAAAGTGTTTGTGTAGGTTGCCGGAGAACTCTTGAAATATTCAAATAATAAAAACAAGATATGGAAGTGTATTTCGTAAGTAATATTATTTTCATGACATAATATTTTACTAATAAGGAAAAGTAAAAATTTTCACCACTTCTTTATATAAAATGATAACGATTACGGCTTCATGAATAGAGTTTAAAGGTTTTCAAAGAAACTTGTTTGCCGGCCGCGGTGGCCGAGGAGGCTGAGGCGCTTCAGTCACGGTCTGCACGGCCACTACGGTCGGGGGTTCGAATGTCCCCCTCGGGCATGGATATTTGTGCCGTCTTTAGGATAAGGTAGTTGATAAGTAGTTTGTAAGTTTAGGGACTGATGACCCAGTAGTTAAGACCGCCCCCCACCCAAAAAAAAAAAAAAAAAAAAAAAAAAAAAAAAAAAAACCTTGTTTGTTTCTGCAGCAGTACTACTAAAAATTGGTTCTTGCTTTAGGAGTTACTTTACAAAAATACTGATGAATTATTATTGACTAGAAATCCGTTTGGAGAAGACAACCTTGTAAGCTAAAACTGTCAGTATTCGAGGAAGAATGCCTAATGGAAGCACCATGCGAGTCTTTCCTCTAAAGCCTCGAACGTAATTCCACATTGGAGGACAATAGAGTGTCGAGCACATGGAAGTAATTTTCAATGAACTAATGGGATTGGCAACTACTCAACTACTTGCTTATACGAGCATAGAATTTGTTATTAATAAACACAGAAGCAAACTTTGCGTCAAATTTGATTTTTATGTGAAACTAATAAATTTCAGTCCAGATATAAAAAAGTATCATTGACACCAAGACTAAACAATGTCACAAACCTCAGTGAGTTTACCTTTTAATTTTTATAAAGTAAATTGTTACTGGAGGAAATATTGTTTCTTGTCATTAATAACGTTCCCTTCATCATTTCCAAATTCTTGTTTATCGAAGCTTTTGCACGTATAATAGCTTCAGTTTCATACGTAAGTAATTTTATATTATTTGCTGTGCAGTCTCTGCAGTGGGTTGCGAACATATGTCCACAAAAAAGTGAATTCCATGGCAAAAAGATTGGGAACCACTCCTTTATACAATAAATAAAATTATTATTAATTAACTGTTTATTTATAAAGTAGAATGTCCTTGTGTATGAACTGCATACAGATTCATAGTTTGTCCCAATCTTGGTAAAGTCAGTCAATGCTACAGGCAGTAAATTCAACTAAATAACTAGGAGTAACAATTAAAAGAACTTAAATGGGAAAGAACACAGAAAATATAGAAGGGAAGTCGAACCAAAGAGTACGTTCCATTGGAAGAACATTTAGAAGATGCAACAGTTCTACTACAGAAACTGCCTACACTACACTTGTGCGTCGTATTTTAGAGTATTGCTGCGCATTGTGGGATTGTCACCCAGTGGGACTGACGGACAATTTAGAGAAAGTTCAGAGGAGGGCAGCTCGTTTTGTATTATCGCGATATACGGGGGAGAATGTCACGGAAATGATGCACGATTTGGAATGGAAATCATTAAATGAAAGGTGTACTCGTTACGACAAGATCTATTTGCGAAATTTCTTTATGGGTGTGTGTGTTGTCCTTAGGTTAGTTTAGCTTAGTTTAAGTAGTTTGTAAGCTACAGACTGATGACCACGCAGTTTGGTCCGATAGATTTACAGACATTTGAACATTTTTTGAAATTTCTTTTACCAACTTTCTCTGCCGAATGCGATCATATTTTGTTAGCACCCATCCAAATAAAATAAGAGTAATCAGATCGAAAAACGAAAAGATTTAGGTGTTCCTTTTTTCCCCGCGAGCTATTAGAGAATAGAATGTAGAGAAATATCATAAAATCGGTTCGATGAACCCTCTGCCAGGCACTTCAGTGTGACTTACAGGGTATTTATGTAGATGTAAATTTTTCAGACATAACCTTCTAACCAAGAGGACGGTCAGCGTGGGTGTGATGATCAGGTACAACACATTGTTCAGGAGAAATAACGTAGTAAACAATGAGATGCGCGGGAAATTACTGCATCACGCGACAATGCTACGCATCTCCTACTAAAGCACAAGACCGATTTCAACCAAATTTGATGCACATATTCCTTACCGTGAGGCACATGGTTCAGGAGAAATTGTGCTTGTCGGATAATACTCTACTTAGTTACTGATCTAGACAAAATCTACAGATTTGTTTGAAACTTTGTACAGTTATACTCCAAAGCCAGACAAAGGTTATTGTGTGTATAACATTTTAAGCGGTACATGTCGGAGGATACTTTACATATGGACTTAGACAAAATTCGCCGTTTTGCTCCGATTTTGATAAAAATTTTGCTCATTTTACTTTCAAACCAAAATAACGACCTTTTTGGGTATATACGATACAACACACAGTTCAGAAGAAATGAAGTCATACATAATGGAGTGTGCTATTGCTGTATCGCACGACGATGTTGCACTTCTCCTATTCCACCGGCATAGGCGCAACTAGCTATGGGCCCACCGGGCCCTGGCCCACCCCGAAATGTCATGGTGTTTTTCTTTTTGTTACAGTAAAAGTCCGATAGTTCGGCACGTTCGGGACCGAACCGGTGCCGAATTATAGAAAATGCCGGTCGTCGGACTCTCGGACGATACCTTTTAGTATGCTTTAAGCTAACGTATACAGCGAAAACGGTTGTAACATGATGTTTTGTACTTAAATATTGATTGGTAGAATCATTAGATTAATAAAATCAGCTCAAAATTACGACAGCAGGTACCAATTTTTTATTCAGTACATTTACTTTGGGTAGGCTATGTGTATTGTACAATATTTTAGATACCGGTAACTAAAAAACCTCGAGTTTGTTTTTATTTCCGAAATTTGTTGTCATTTGTAGTAAAAGATTTTTCTAATGCTACGTCAATCAGGAAGTCCTGTCCTGGCTTACAGCTTGAGGAAGATTTCGGTTTCGAGATCATGATCGCTGCTTAAATTTAAATGAAATTTCCACAGGTCACTACGATATTAAGCTCACTACTCTTACGATTGCTAAGGATGCTGGCAATCAAGCAATGTGAAACCTGTGCATAATGACAGCCGAGATCTGCCAAATAATAGGCCTATACGAACGCTTCCTGTTCCAACAATGCTGTCTAAGTCTTTGACAATCACAGTCGAAACAATCTGTCTGGCAGCATATGAACTCCTGACTAATGGACGACGTTCTAAAGGAAGTCTACTCTGTTGTAATTTAGTACTTTTCTCTATTGACCGAGTTAAATTTAAAGTGTAACCACACGCAAAACGAAGTAGTTCATTGCTATAGTACAAGTTCAATACCTACTAATCAAGTACGCAAGGAATTTCTCAGTAAGTTATATATCATGTAGAAGTGGGTTAAAAATTATACAGAGCACACATTCATTGCAACCACTAACTACGGAACTAAAAGTTTCGGTGTTGGTGAACTGATAGTTTATATTCATTTTGTTCTTTTCTTTTGTTGATGTTTCAGATGGGATTGTTGTTTGTTTCAGTGTTTGCGTAATACGTTGCGGCAAGCGATATAAAATGATTCCTTCTAAAAAGAGGAAATAATCATCTATTTCGGATTTTTTCATTAAAAAGCGTGTGGTTTCGGAAGATGACAGTGACAGTGGTAAAAGCAATGTAGTTAGGCCTAATATTAAACAGGAGACAGCTGTGCCTTCAACACATTCAAGTTTGAGTGAACGAAGAAATGACATTGGTAAGAAAGTGTGCTCACAGTTTATTTCAGATGAAGAGAGATACGAATATTTAACAAACTGCTGAGTACCGGATCAGCGTTACACGTTTCCAGAAGATAATGAGTCCAAAAAGAAACGTACTTTCCAGCCTCATTGGTTATCCCAATATAAATGGCTAGCTTATAGCGAAAAACTTAAAGGGGCGGTGTGTAAATTGTGCGTTGTTTTTCCTCCAGTTACAGTCGGGAAAGTCAGTCTTCAGAAACCTACGAAACTTGTCACAGAACTACTGCAGAAATAGAAACATGCTCTAGAATATTTTAGCAAACACAGTTGCAATGAATACCACAAAGCTGCTGTAGAAAAATCATCTCTTTTCAACCAATCTTATATCAAGAAGGAGAATATTCGTGATAAACTGAACTCTGTGAGATTACAGCAAAAAAGCCAAAATAGAGAGAGGTAGGTAAGTATTACTTAGCTCAATTATAAGCAGTGATTTGCTTTTATTGTAATTTCATAGACACTATGGGCTGTGGCATTTGTTTCAGGCTACTTCCTATCATTAAAACTATTGAGTTTTGTGGACGTAATGAATTACCTCTCCGTGGACGCTATGATAGTGGGCCATTAACTGATGCGAAACCTGCTCTTAAAGATGGAAAATTTCGTGCATTACTACGCTTCAGGATGGATGCAGGTGATGAAGTTCTCACAAATCATTTACAAACAGCTGCACTAAATGCCACATATGTGAGTTGGAAGATCCAAAATGAAATTATTGAAGAATTTGGAAATTTCGTGAGCTAATTTATCACAGAATAAATTGGGTAACCTAAGTATTTTAGTGTTTTAGCTGATGAAACTTCTGATATATCAAAGACAGACCAGTTTGCTATTACTCTCAGGTACGTACATGATGAAAATATCAATGAAACATTTTTAACGTTCGTTGATGTGACTGACCGTACAGGAAAAGGTTTCGCCAATGTGATTTTAACTACTCTTATAAATTTCGGTCTTGATGTGAAATACCTCCGGGGGCAGGGATATGATGGCTGTAATACTATGAATGGATCGTTCAAGGGCGTTCAAGCTGTGATAAAGGAGAGTTGCCCCACAGCTGTTTACTCGTGATGCTCGAGTCATATTTTGAATTTAGCTGTTAACCATGCTTCAAGTGTGCCTGACATCAGGAATACTATCGGTGTCATCACCAATATTTGTGATTTCATGACCTCCTCTCCAGCCAGAGTACGTTTATTATCCGATTTCGTTGAATCAGAATGTCCTGAAAAAGCACATAGATTGAAACCACACTGTGCAACTAGATTCGTTGAGAATCATGAAGGTATATGTATTTTTCTACAACTAATTCTGCCAATTAGCAAGACCTTGGAATATCTTCAGAAAATTCCAATGACTCTTCAGCCGCTACAGCTACATCATATTTAAGAGCTATTAAGAACGAATTTGCTTCATTATTTTTAACTCTTTCTAGGCAGCTGCAGTCTCCAAAACTTGATTTGGGGAAAGCAGCTGAATTTGTGGACAATATAAAATCTATTTTAAGAAAAAAGCGTTTAGAAGCGAATAAAAGTTTTGAATCTATCTTTCAGCAAGCTACCACAGTTCGTGAAAACTTCGGTGTGTCTGTTGACATTCAACGAAAGGTTGGGAAACAAACTATGAAAAATAATGTTGCATCAAACAGTCCTGAAGAATATTATTTACGATCTGTGTAGAATTCACTTCTCTTTTTGAAACTCAGAATCGAGATTTTTTTTACTTCTTCAAAAGTTGATTCCTTCATTCATTACGGAAGTTGAATTTAACGATCTGGGCTCTGTTCTGAAGTTCTATGAAGAAGATTTATACGCAGAAGACATACCTTCGATAAAAAATGAATTTGAAATGTGTAAAAATTTGTGGTTGTACAGGAAGTCAATGAGTGATGTTCCATCTGACGTAACACAAGCTCTTGCAGAGTGCTCTAAAGATTCCTACCCAAACATTTACACACTGTTACAAATATTTGCTACTATTCCTGTTACAACGTGTTCGGCTGAACGAGCATTCAGCTGCTTAAAACGCCTTAAAACTTACCTGCGTTCAACTATGGGACAGGACCGTTTAAATGGTATTGCTCATTTGTCAATTAATAGGGAGTACGACATTGATTACGACAAGGAAATTGATGGGCTGCAGGAATACTTCGCAGACTGGATTTTGTTCTGTAATAATTTTTTTTATAATTATTATCGGCATTTTTGTGTTTAGTGCAATCGATTTGGGTAATAAGGAGAACTTTGCAAAACAAAAAACTTTTTGTTTCACATTTTAAAAAACTGCCATATAGTTCTTATAATTTTTCATGTAAACTTTCATGGAAAATTAACGATGGGTAAAACTGTTTTTCTGTAGGAAAAGCGAAAATATTACTTGTTTAGATAAATTTATTTTGCTATATTGTTTAAATGTATGTGCTATATATTCTGCATATGTTCGCTTCAAAAGTTTTTATCGAATTGCTACCAAATAATAGATTACCAAAACACATAAGGGAAATAGCTTTGGTTCAGTTTGAAATATAGCCTAAAAATTCTGGCGACAATATATATAAAGAAGAGAATAACTAAATAACAACAGTGTATAATCTTATACTACTCTAAGGGTTATGATATATCATTTTACATTTTTTCTCGATATTAAATAGTATTTATTCTTTCCAATAGTTTATATTAATTTTTTGTCATTTAATATGTATTATTTTGTTTGAACTTTGTAAATTATTGTACTGTTTGTTTACCTAATCTAACTTTGTATTTATTGTTCCTATGTTGAACCAATGGCTGGAACATTTCTTCAATAAATAAATGAAAATTAATAAAATACAAAATTGCACATTTCTACTTCTGAAACATATAGCATTTATATTCCATAAACGAATTTCACGTTGGTTAATATAACAGGCTACACAGTTAATTGTATGTGTATGTATATGTAAGTATGCATGCATGTATGTATGTATGTAATGTGTGTGCCTCAGCACTCAATATCAAAATATATCATTATATGCGAGTGGGCCCCCCAGAAAAAAAAATCCTGGTTGCGCCACTGTCCACCGGTACCAAATCTGGTGTACATTTTCCTTACCGTGAGGTAATAATTGCTGTAGTTGTAAGAACCATCTACGACACATTGTTCAGGATATATGACGTCATAAACAATGAGAGGCAGGATAAACTGCACACTCACGCAAAATGTCTTAATATCCTACGTCTTCACTTCTAACTCTACTCGCGAATAATATTTCCCTTGCAGTTTTCTAAAATTCCACTCTACGTCCGTAGAAAATAACATCATTCTATGCCACATAGTTCAGGAGAAATGACGTCACAAGGATTGAGCTATGCGGAAACGAAACTACAGTTTGAATACAGATACTGGTGAAACGGACAAAGGGGGCAGCAGGCGATGAACAGAGAGGTAAGAACGGGATGAACTGACATAAGAATGGGATACATACACATCTGGGCAACGTCCATATAAGAACTCAAATTAATTCCACTATGACTTTTTAGAACAGAGGCTAACAAACCTTAGACAGTAAATTACTTGAAACTGTTTTCCGTTAAGTATGTGCGATCCAGAGGTCTTTGTCTTTTTCGAGAGTGGCCCACATAAGCTGAAAGACACTCTCTACAAAACAACTGTTACGTTGTGACAATTTCCGAAGCGACTGCGGCAGCGGCCCAGGTTAATGGCGCCAAATCGCGAATTAAAAGCATTTCGCGGTTGGAATCCGACCCTTCCCTGAATTATGTATTCGGTGGAATCTGGTTCCGCAACTTCGCGAAACGTGTCTGGACTGGTTCAAGTTCAGCGACCTTCTGCTGCATCAGCGAAGCCGCAGGCAGTTATGTAATAACCCACCGTCTTCTTCATTACCATATCACGTCAATATTCATCAATCATCTTTATAAACACTTCTGTGTGTTACGCGGCTGATACAATTTAAAAGTTTAATATTTTCTCCCCACCCCCATGAACCACAGATATTGCCGAGGTGGGGTGGCTTGCGTGCCTCAACGATGCTGATAGCCGTACCATAGGTGCAACCACAGCGGAGGGGTATCTGTGGAGAGGCCAGACAAACGTGTGGTTCCTGAAGAGGGGCAGCAGCCTTTTCAATAGTTACAGGGGCAACAGTCTGGATGATTGACTGAGCCTTATAACATCAGCTAACGTGGCTTTGCCATGAAGTTACTGCGAACGACTGAAAGCAAGGGGAAACTACAGTCGTTACTTCTCCCGAGGACATGCAGTTCTACTGTATGACTATACGATGATGGCGTCTTCTTGGGTAAAATATTCCGGAGGTAAAATAGTCCCCCATTCGGATCTCCGGGCGGGGACTATTCAGGAGGATGTCGTCATCAAGAAAAACAAAACAGGCATTCTACAGGACGGAACGTGGAATGTTCTAACACTTAATCGCGTAGGTAAGCTACAAAATTAAAAAAAAAAATAATAATAATAAAAAATAAAAAAAAAAAAAATAAAAAAAAATGGATAGCTTAAAGTTAGATATGGTAGGGATTAGAGAAGTTCGGTGGCAAGATGAAAAGGATTTATGGTCAGGTGAGTACAGAGTTATCAATACAAAATCAGTTGGTGGTAACGCAGGAGTAGGTCTGATAATGAATAAGAAAAGAGGAATGCGCGTAAGTTACTATGAACAGCATAGTGAACGCATTATCGTAGTAAAGATAGACACGAAGCCAACACCGACCACAGTAGAGCAAGTTTATATGCCAACTAACACGGCCGATGATCAGGATATCGAAAAAATGTCTGAGTAGATAAAAGAAATCATTCAGAAAGTTAAGGGAGACGAAAACTTGATTGTGATGGGGGACTGGAACTCGGTAGTAGAAAAGGGAAGAGAAGGAAATGTAGTAGGTGAATATAGACTGGGAAAAAGGAATGAAAGAGGAGATCGCTAGGTAGAATTTTGCGCAGAGCACAATTTAACGATCACCAACACTTGGTTCAAACATCATGAAAGAAGGCTGTATACGTGGAAGAGACCAGGAGACACTGGAAGGTACCAGATTGACTTTATAATGGTAAGGAATAGATTTAGGAACCAGGTTCTAAACTGTAAGACATATCCAGGGGCAGATATAGACTCTAACCATAACTTGTTGGTTATGAACTGCAGATTAAAACTTAAGAGATTGCAGAAAGGTTACGAGATGGAACCTGGACAAAATGAAGGAACCAAAGGTGGCTGAAAGTTTCAGAGGGAGCATTAGGCAAGAATTGGCTGAAACGGGAGAAAGTAATACAGTAGAACAAGAATGGGTAGCTCTGAGAGATAGGGTAGTGAAGGCAGCAGAGGACCATATAGACAGAAGGACAAGGCCTAATAGAAATCTCTGGATGAGAGGAGAAAATATAAAAATTCAGCAAGTGAAACAGGAAAAAGGGGGAACAAACGTCTGAAAAATGAGATTGACAGGAAGTGCAGACTGGCTAAGAAGGAGTGGCTAGAGGACAAATGCAGAACCGTAGAAGAATGCATAACTAGGGGAAAGGTAGATACCGCCTACAGGAAAATAAAAGAGATATTTGGAGACAAGAAAAGCAGCTGTATGAATATCAAGAACTCAGACGGAAAACCAGTACTAAGCAAAGAGGGGAAGGCTGAACTGTGGAAGGAATATGTAGAGGGCCTATACAAAGGAAATAAACTTGAAAGCAGTATTCTAGAAATGGAAGACGAAGTGGGGGAAGATGAGATAGGAAATATGATACTTCGAGAAGAATTTGACAGAGCGGTGAAGGACTTGAGTCGAAACAAGGCCCCTGGAGTAGATGATATTCCGTCTGAACTGCTGATGTCGTTAGGAGAGCCAGTCACGAAAAAATTTTATCACCTGGTATGCAAGATGTATGAGATAGGGGAAATGCCCTCCGACTTCAAGAAGAATATTGTAATTGCAATTCCAAAAAAAGCAAGTGCAGTCAAGTGTGAAAATTACAGAACTATCAGTTTAATAAGTCATGGGTGCAAAATACTAACACGAATTATTTACAGACGAATGGAAAAACCTGTGGAATCTAACCTCGAGGAAGATCAGTTTTGATTTAGAAGAAATGTAGGAACTCAAGAGGCAATACTCACGCTACGACTTATTTTAGAAGATAGTCTAAGGAAAGGGAAACGGTTTTAGCGTTTGTCGATTTGGAGGAAGCTTATGACAATGTCGACTGGAATACACTCTTCCAAATTCTGAAGGTATCAGGGGTAAAATATAGGGAGCGAAGAGCTATATTCAACCTATACAAAAACCAGACAGCAGTTATTAGAGTCGAAGGGCAAGAAAGGGACGCAGAGGTTGCGAAGGGAGTAAGACAGGGTTGTAGCCTTTCCCCAACGTTGTTCAATCTGTAAATTGAGCAGGCAATGAATGAATGGAAGGAGAAATTTGGGGAGGCCATTAAAGTTCATGGAGAAGAAATAAAGATATTGCGGTTTGGCGATGACATAGTAATTCTGTCAGAGACCGCAAAAGATCTGGAAGAGCAGCTGAATGCGATGGACAGTGTCTTGGAAGGAAGATATAAGATGATCATTAACAAATCTAAAACGAAGGTAATGGAATACAGTGTCAGAAAATCAGATGTTGCCGAAAGAATTAGATTAGGTAATGAAAAAATAAAAGTAGTAGATTAATTTTGTTATTTGGGTAGCAAGATAACTTCTGACGGCCGAAGTAAAGAAGATATAAAATGCAGAATGGCTATGGGAAGAAAAGCGTTTCTACAGAAGCGAAACTTGTTAACATCCAATATTAATTTAAATGTCAGGAAGTCCTTTCTGAATGCATTTGTCTGGAGTGTAGCATTGTATGGGAGTGAAACGTGGACGATAAGGAGATAAGGTAAAAAGATGATAGAAGCTTTTGAAATGTGGTGCTGCAGACAAATGATGAAAATTAGATGGGTAGATCATGTAACTAATGAGGAGGTGCTTAAACTAATTGGGGAGAAAAGGAGTTTCTGGCATATCCTGACTAAGAGAAGGGATAGATTGGTTGGACACATTCTGAGACATAACGAATTGTCAACTTAGCATTAGAAGGAAGCGTGTGGGGTAAAAATCGTAGAGGGAGACCGAGGGACGAATATAGTAAGCAGATTCAAAAGGATGTAGGTTGCCGAATGTATTCTCAGATGAAGAGACTTGCACAGGACAGGGTAGCGTGGAGAGCTGCATCAAACCAGTCTGCGGACTGAAGACCACAACAACACCACAATATTTTCTCAAAATGGAATCATTTACATGCTTCGAAGATTTTCACAAGGGAAACTCTTCCCCCTCCCCCGCACACACACACACACACACACACACACCATCATACTTACAAGAAAAGTACTTGGGCTCGAACAAACACATATACACCAAAATCGTATGAGAGATAATGTAAAGGTCCCTTATTACACTAGTGATACTTCCGTATCTGCAAAACTCTGCAGTCGTCCGTTAGAGGCCCCCGCGTTTTGTGATGTTATTTGTGTGGTGAAGCGTCAGATGGGGCGGCGATTGGTAATCAGTCCTGCTAATGTATTGCGATTGGTTGAGATGAAGTTACGAAGAACTATTCTTCGTGAAGATGGTATTAGTGTAGAAGATAAATCATTTACATGCTTTCTCGTATCTATTATGGTACAGAAATATGAGCATAAGTTAGATACTGTTGTTACAAACTCATAATAATGATAATAGGGATAATAATGACGAATAACTTATTGCAAGCGGTAGTGCTACGGCAAGTGCGGGAAGAGGCGATGGAAGCAGTAGCAGTGAATACCAACATTCTTTCGTGAAGAAGGTTAAAGTTACAACTATCATCATGGCTTTTGATGACAATTCGCTAGAGAACATGTACAATGATTATTACATAAGTTATAGTTAAGATATCTGCATTACGTATGACGTCTACAATTACATCTACAGTGCTATTTAGAGCATGATTTGCAAAGTTTTGCATAAAATCGACACCCACCAGCACACTGAGGTGTACGTAGAGATCCTGTAACCAAACGTTCATACAGATATGTTTGTTCGAGCCCACGTACTTTCCTTGTTAGTGGCACGTTGGCGAGTGTGTAGCCCGACAAAACTGAATACAGATCAAGCAAGGAAACAGGAAGGAGTTGTAAGGAACTGTCAAAAATATAGCAAAATGGGCTGTTCAAGAGGATCGTGTGGACCATTGAGGATGCGTCAGAAGCCATGTTGTCTTGGTTATGAGGTCATGGTGTTGGACTATAAGGCCATATTCAATGCTCCGTCGTGCTGCACATTTTTTTTTTTTTTTTTTTTTTTTTTTTTTTTTTTTTTTTTTTTTTTTTTTTTTTTTTTTTTTTTTTTACAAATTATCAACTGTCCGTTCGTTCTGTGAAATGTCTGTTCATTGTATTCAGTTTCGTTTCTGTGTTGTGATGTAGATTCCGTACCGAACAAGTGTTCTATTAACAGATTAACAGTCTAAATATGAATGGGAGCCGCAAACGTTTAATGATGACAGCCGAATCCTACACTGGAAAACACGTCTTATCATGCACAACATTGGCAACAACATGTGCACCATAGGATAGGAATCGCTTATCGACTCACTTAAGTTGTACGCCTGGTGAGTGAGTGAGACATGCCTCCCAGTCCAATTTATACATACGAGTGAATGTGATCACTCCCAAAGAAATGATGAAAGCCTAACTGTTTGTCACATAAGTGCAACAGATCAACGCAACACTTTCTTAATCACACATTTTTCTCTGTGAGCTGCCAATATATAAGTTTTAACATTTTAAAGTGAATTCGGCATATATCCAAGGTAATCAGAACCAGTTCTGGAATTTCGGCGTGCGAAGTTGATTATGTTTATTAACTGTTGCTTTCATTTCTGCGAGAGGTCTCGGTTCCTCTCACTATCGTTACGTTTACTTGCGACGGTAATATACACTTAGCACATGACTTAGGTATAACATGACAATTTCTAAGCCTACAAAAAGAGAACGTAGATGATGATGATGATTCCGTGTGTCTCGGCCGTTGGGATCATGTTCGGCTATCTAGTGCAAGTCTTTCGCTAACGCCCTTAGGCCACTTGCGCGTCGATAATCATGAAATGATGATGACGCAAACAAAACACACAGTCCCCGAGTGGAGAGAATCTGCAACTTGAGCGGAAATCGAACCCGGACCCACAACGTGGCAAGCCACCACGCTGTCTACTGGCCTACGAAGGCAGGAAGAACATAGATATCCATAACCGAACAGACAGTTATAAATCTTGTGAAAAACAAATTCTAAAAAATACATGGAGAGAAGGAGAGTTGAACACGAACCTTCAGCATCGCAGTCCATCACCATCAGCACAGAACTACGACGCCACGGCTCTACCGCTCTGCGCGGTGTTGCATGTACAGTACTTCGACCATAATTTGTTTCTGTTTTCTTTTTTTATTTCACAATCCAATACAACTTTTTCCTGTTTTAGTGCTTGATCTATGTTTACTTTTTGGTGGGAATCTGCTGAGGAGGGTGCAATAGGAAATTTTCCACGTCAGCTCTGACACTGGTCAAAACAATTCGGGGATTAGTTCAAACACGTAGGTTCTGGAGTGTTGTCATTGGCAGAATGAACTAAAATGTTTCGACGTCTCCCTGTCGGTTCTACAGAGTGGAGACAACAACGTTACAGCAACCGAGATAGTGGCAATAACAGAAAGTTGCTGCAGAGGTCGTTGCTATTGACTTGTGATTACCAAACGAAATAAACAAGCAGCTGAGTTCAGATAGTGTAGTGAGAAGGTAGGGCAATGCAACAACAACATGACATACCCG
Source organism: Locusta migratoria (assembly GCA_026315105.1). Classification (NCBI taxonomy): domain Eukaryota; kingdom Metazoa; phylum Arthropoda; class Insecta; order Orthoptera; family Acrididae; genus Locusta; species Locusta migratoria. The sequence goes on from CM048746.1 coordinate 570,601,330, forward strand.
AAAGCCGGCCGCGGTCGCCGAGGGGACTGAGGCGCTCCAGTCACGGCCTGCAGGGTCATTACGGTCGGAGGTTCGAATCCCCCCTCGGGCATGGATATTTGTGCCGTCCTTAGAATTAGTTAGTTCATAAGTAGTTTGTAAGTTTAGGGACTGATGACCCCGTAGTTAAGTCCCATAAGCTATGCAAACACTTCAAACATACCCGAAACTATGGCATCGAAATTTATAGGAAGGTTGGAGGTGGGACAGACACAGAGGGAAATGGCTACAGTTATTGGAGTTTGACAAAGAGTAATTTCCAGGGTCTGGGAGCGATTTCCGTCTACAGGAAACGTTAAGAGAAGGCAAGGTCAAGGTCGTCCACGAGTAACATCATCGAGACATGACCGTTATCTCCGGTTAACAGCCCGTCGAGACAGGAGGCTGAATGCAACTCAGCTGCAACGCACCATCCAGGCAGCAATAGGACACGCAGTATGAACACAAAAAGTCCGAATTAGATACATCACAACACTATGACCGTATAACGAAGACAATATGGCTTTTGACGCATCCTCAATATTCCACACGATCTTCTTGAACAGCTGAGTGTTGTCAGGCGTGCCCCAGGGGAGTGTGATAGGACCGCTATTACTTTTTATCTATATAAATGATCTGATGGACAGAGTAACTTGTAATTTGCGGCCGTTTGCTGATAATGCTGTGGTGTATGGGAGGGTGTTGTCTTTAATTGACTGTAATACCATACAAGATGACTTAAACAAAATTTCTAGTTGGTGCAAAGAATGGCAGCTAGCTCTCAATGTAGAAAGATGTAAGGTGATGCGCATAAGTAGGGAAAACAATCCCATAATGTTCGAATACACCATTAGTAGTGAGCTTCTTGATGCTGTCGAGTCGTTCAAATATCTAGACGTAACACTGCAGAGCGATATGAAATGGAACGAACATATAAGAACAATTGTGAGTAAGGCGGACAGCCGACTTCGGTTTATTGGGAGAATTTTGAGAATATGTACTTCATATGTAAAGGAAACCGTGTATAAAACGCTTCTATGACCACGTCTTGAGTATTGTTCAAGTGTTTGGGATCCGCAGCAGATCAGTTTAAAGAAAGACATAGAAGCAGTTCAGAGGCGAGCAGCTAGATTCGTTACTGGTAGGTTCGACCAACACGCGAGTGTCGCGGAAATGGTCTGGGAAGTCGAATGGGGATGGCTGGAGGAAAGACGACGTTCTTTTCGTGAATTTCTGTTGAGGAAATTTAGAGCGCGGAATTTGAAGCTGAGTGTAGTACGATCTTGCTGCCGCCTACTTACATTTCGCGTAATGATCACAGCCGCGGTGAAGCGGCCGAGCGCTTTGAGGCGCTATTCCAAAATGCTCGAGGTCGTTCCCCGGGGGGGGGGGGTTCGAATCCCCCCTCGGGCATGGATGTTTTTGATGTCTTTAGTATAAGTTATTTCATAGGTAGTTTGTAAGTTTAGGGACTGATGATCCCGCAGTTAAATCCCATAAGCTTAAACAAACATTTGAATCGTAATGATCACAAAGACAAGAGAAATTAGAGCTTGTACAGAGGCATATGACATTCTTTTTTCCCTCTTTTTATTTTGCAGAGGTATAGCAAAGGAAATAGGCAGTAGTGTTACAGTACACCCTCCGCCACGCACCTTATGGTGGATTGCGGAGTATATATGTAGATGTAGACACGCGAAATTTCCCACACTCCTAGACGAGACATTGAGCGTCTATGCAACACAGACATCCGTCAAGATCGTCGTACTGTAAGGGCTGAGTGGCAGATCATACATCCACCACAGCAGGGATAAGAGGCTCTGTTAGCCCAGAAGTGTGAACACGTTCGGTTGCCAACCGGTCACTAGCAGTGTGACTACTGGCTGTAAGCTCGTCTTCCTCTCACGCCACAGGTTGATGTGAAGGGCTCAACTGGTGCCGTCAGAGGAGCACTTGGAAGATGCAATGGCGGACCATGGTGTTCTTCAATGAAAGCAGAGTCTGCATGCACGCGTTTGATGTAGACCAGGTGAGTGCTGTCTCATAGAGTGGATTCATTAAGACACACTAGCCCCAACCATTGTTTTATGGTCCGGGGTGCGATGACCTACAACTCTCCTTCCACTTGGATGTTTGCGGAGGGAATACTGACCAGTGTTTGGTATGTGTCGAATCTTGTAAAACGCTTTGTTTGGCCATTCTTGCAACAGATAAGTAATGTGTCGTTCCAACAGGATAATGGTCGCCCACACAATGTGCGAGTAACTCAACATGTTCTGGAAGGCAATCAGGAACTATCATGGCCATAACGATCTATGGACCTGTCACCAATAGTCAAGTGGGACATGAGTGGATGACGACAAGCACATGTGACTGATCAACCGACAACTTGTGCATAAGTGTGTAAACAGGCTATGATTTTTAAATATGTGAATATAAATTTGATTGCAAGGCCTAACTGAAGTTCAGAAATGTAGAGATCAAATAATGAATAATCGCTTACCGTGACAGATTCGGATCTCTTGGTAATAACCAGACAGATTTGGTATCTTTGGGAGGCGCTACTACGAACTGTAGGTTCGGAAGGTGGCCTGTGACTAGCAAGGATTGTGGACAAGGTCTGCAACTGAAGGAAGTGATTAGTTGAGATATACTTTTGTTACAATTGTTGGTAACACTGAACATTAGGTGTGGTTGTTGATGCAACGTCCTATCTAAAACATAGTACATAGTCCTGCAGTGATTCGCCCATCAGTCAGTAGTAGTGTTCCGAGTTGTGCTAAGGTAGACGGCTGGTTCGTTGTACTTGCTCCATACTCTTCCGTTGACTCGTTGACCGGTAGACTGAACTGTCCTCCGCTATACTGCAGACGTGGCTGTCGGTGCGCCGGCATATCTTGGCGAGCCCTCGTCTTCTCATTGGCCGGCGCGCGGCAGAGAGGTACGAGACTTGAGGCGTCCCCGGCGAATTATCGCATCTGCATGAAGTGGCGTGGTGACTATTCGGACCGCCAGAGTTGTAGCCACAACAATAGTAATGAGAGCATTTGATATCGTCATTTAATAAATCAGTTGTTGAAGTAGAAATTTGAGATGCCTGCACAATGAGTTGTTACGAGTCAAAAGCTATCGAGTTCCTTACATTCCTTTTCACTTACAGAAACATCATATATGCACTGTTATGAGCAGTTTAATACTCCACATGTGATATTCGTTATTCGTGATGGTAATTAAAAACAGTAGTTAGTGCACTCGCAAAAATCAAAGCGTTTAATACGCTGCATGTATTTAGACGTTGCCGCAAGACAGACATTTTAAACTGCATGGCGTGGCATGGAAGCCGTGTTTGTTTTGAGGGAGGAGCTGTTTTCTGCCTGGCGGGAAGGCCCCAGAATGCACAGCAGGCGATCGACGGAGCAATGACTCTTAGCGGACAATAAGGGTGGCTAACTAAAACATGTGCAGTGCATTAAAGGATGCAGATGAATGCTTTCTCAAACATTCCATGAAATTACAACGTTCGCCACAGCTAATGTGCCTGTAAATAACTTCCTTTGTGCCTTGGCGTGCCTAATCTCCCCAACTGATCCAAGCTCTGAGGAGATGACTGTGTTTGTACAATCCACTGCTGATTGCTTCTCTTGGAGAAGAAGCCTCTGTGCATCGCCCTTTGAAGGTCTCTATTAATCGCCTGTAGGGAAAGAAACGTTTCTTTACTGATCTCCAGGTTAACTCTCGCTTGTGATCCTCACAGCTGTCTGTGCATCATTGAGGCGGTTCTACAAAATTCCCAGCAAAGGTATGCCTGCTAAAGAAAACAACGTACTTCCTAATTAGCAACAGTTTTGCAGTATTAAGCTATAGAAGTAAACAGCTCTACACAATTTTGTTTCATGACGCCTCTCTGCAGCTGAGTTTTTTCACCAGCCAATGCACTGGGTTTCACGTTTGTATTTTCTGGTAACTCCTCTCCTCTGCTACATGATAACTGTTAAGCAAGAAGTAGTTCATTTGCAAACATTCATCAAGAAACATTTGTCCCATGTGGAGGAGCAGGCCTAATTCGTGAACAAAACGACATTCTCGTTCCTCGCGGTATAACAATGTGACGGTCCTCTCTATTCAGAGAAAGAGTTTCTACTGTGAAAACGAAGTTGTTACGCCATTGGTTACATAGGTGGCCCCGGCTTTAAAAAATTGGTTGACTCAAACTCAAGTGTTCGTTTGCTATGTTACCTGATGTTGTTAAGGCTCGTATTACACGGTCAAGTTTTTGACCAAATCTTTGACATAAAAAAAATCATCAAAAATTCGTGATATTTGTTTATGTAAATCTTTGACGTGACGCTAAAAAGGGGTATTACCCAAGGAGGTTAGAATAAAGGGAGCACATACGTCAGTTGAAGCCTCTCCGCCATCTTGGTCAGATTTGGAATGTTATTTCTCTGTTAAAACTATGCATTAAGTCGACCCTCTTACTGCTAATGCATTGAACTGACAGTCACTGCAAAGTATGTACTTTCAAACAATATACCTTCTTGAATAAATAGTAATATATACTCATCTTGAAAACTTAATTTTAATGACTATTTTGCACTCTTTTAACTCGTTGTTCGTAAAGGCAAAACCGTCGGATGTTTTATTCCTGTTTTAAGTGATGTAAAACATCAGTTCTACTATACGAACACTTCTCCAAAACTTAGCAATATGGCGGAGGCAGGCTTCACTTTTTCAGCGTCTCCCTGTATTCTAACCTCCTTGGTATTACCAATGTATTGCACTGTCGTAATATCTTTGATCATATTTCAAGATGGCGGACAGTAAACAGATGTTATCATGCACTGCTACTGCAACTGAATTTTGAAGAAAAAAGAGAGGCTTAATTAAGTGAAACTGAGGAAATCATACGTGTTGCGGGAGCTGAAAGTGAAGGACGCCAAGTCATATAACTTACTGCAGAAGGGATTATACAATGTATCCTTATTTACTCAGTAAAGTAGCTCGACACATTAAAAATCAGTACACGCACGTGAAAAGAATATATCGGCAGAAGACAGGTTTAAAGTGACACGGCAATGTCTTGCTACTGGAATTAAATTTTACTTAAGGCGCAGCTGCGTAACGTGCTCATGTTAGCAACGAAATGTTCGCTATACGAGAAGGATTAACTTACTGGCCGGACATGAGCGCATACAAGAACCTGTTAACAACAGAACAGGAACAGCATCGGTTATTATTAGGCTGAGAAGAGTGGAGAGCTTATAAAAATCTGCTTCATATATTTCTATTAATTTTTTGGTTGATGCAACACAAGAGGGCATTAATCTTCTTCTTAATGTCCTCAGCTGTACACCCAAGCCGAATTTCTCTGTTGAGTACCTCCACCATTCTCTCGTAACTTTCGAGTCTACTTAATCTGTTCTTATATTCAGGGTGTCTAGCATTATACAGTGCTTCGTCTGCTTCATAAAATTCGATTAATTATGTCGTAGACGGCACATACCAACTAAACTTAGAAGTCATGTTTTCAAAAAAGGCGGTTTGTTTTTAAATAAGCGCTGTCCAAGAGCTACAGAGATGCTAGCGCTCTGAGCGACAACATTTCGCATTGCAGTGAGCGGAAGACAAACGACTTTTATGATCAAATGTACTGCGAGGCACTAGATATGATCACATTTTTGACGAAAGTAGAGATATGTTAAAGTTCCCTATTACACTATCAAATTTTTATGATGTAAATTTTTGACTATGAAATATGACCGTGTAATGCCGGAATATGAGGGCGTGAAGACAAAATACAATGCCAAATGCACTTCATGAAGCACTATGTCATCAGTAGCAGGTAAAGCTTAAGGTCCACCGCACACTACGTCCCACTACCTGTTTCCTAAATTCAGACTGGACAAAATCCTACTTTCAACGTTTTATGTATAGAGAGGAGAGATGTTAACTGACATCCAAATATACATGATGTTTCTAAAGAACACTGACATACTTCTAGAGTACGTAGAGGGGACTCAGTAAATCAAGTTTTACATAGGAACCCGGGTACAGATGTGTCAATGACGCTGGTAGACTGCTTGTGTATGTCCTGGTGCAATTCTGATCGACAGATTTAGGTGGACTCCACCCCTTACTAGAGATGGGAAAAACCGACCAGTTAAAACCGATACCGGTATTTTAGTTTTGAATAACCGGTTTTTTCGGTATTTATTTGGTGTCGGTTTAACCGGTTTTTTTAGTTATTGCTAAGAACCGGGTAAAAAAATTGGCACGACTACTTCCTGTAGTAGTGGTTCAAAATGTGTTTTTTGTAAATAATCAAAAAAAAATTAAAACTAGTAGACCCTAACATTTAGGGCTATTCCTAAAATTTCCACTGCTGTGAAATATTAGGTCATCGCAGATCAACTAAGAAAAGCGATCACTGATAATTTAAGAACAACCCCGGCAGTCAGAAACGCGCAACAAACACGTAGCATAAGAACTTAAGAACTGGTGCAGCTACTGAGGCATCGATGCACCTGTTGCCGTGTGGCGTGGCCTATTAGACAACGCTCGTGCACCGGCAGTGTACAAGACTTGCCTCCATCTGGTCATGCGGCAGTTCCTTGCTGTCGTCGCCAGACATCGGTTGTGTCTTAAATGGCACCATCCCGAGTGTGTAAGTACTTCACGAAGTACGGGAGCAGTGAGGTACAATGCTCCATTTGCTTTAAAAACCTGAAAATGGGTGGAGGTACTACAAAGATGCTGTGTCATTTAAGGAGAAAGCATCCAAAATGTTTCTTGGAAGAGAAGGTAAATTCGATTCATATACCTATTATGTAAGTGATGTACAATAAGGTTGGAATAAGAACTTTTAATGTATTATCATATTGTTATGCTAACAAGTTTTATTAATGTGATTCCTTGAAAGCGAGGGGCTTTTTAATAACCAATATGGGTTTAGGTAACATTGATCATGTGGTGCCTCACGAGATAGCCGTGCGGTCTGAGGCTCCATGTTAAGAACTGCGCGGCTGCTCCAGTAGGAGGTTCGATTCCTCCCTCCTCCCTCGGTCATGGGTGTGTATATTGTCCTTAGCGTAAGTTAGATTAAGTAGTTTTTAAGTCTAGGGACCGATGCCCTAAGCAGTTAGGTCTCATAAGAACTCACGCCCATTTGAACATTCTTTGATCATGTGGTACACAGCTTTCCTAGTTCAATTTGCGTAAATTTATACAGACAACAATCATACTGTTAGTCGGAACTGTGACTTTATTTTTCGAAATACTTCTGCAGCACTGATTGGAGTTCATTTACTGACTGTATATATCGAGATATTGGTATGCGCTGGCTCACAACATACGAAGTGGTTGGCTCAATATTCGCAACTGCCGGTTGGAAATACTAGGCCATGAAATCTATATGCTTCGTATATCATCTTCTACGGACTCCTAGCTAGGCTTACACACACTCAAGAAGGCGTAGTATTGGGAGGGGATCTTGCAAAATATGGAAAGACTAGTGATTTGTCGTATAACGTAAATTTACCTAAATTTTAACTAAATTTCGTAAGTTTCGGTTTCGGCAGAAACTAGCAAAATCGAAAATTCGTTTATGGTTTATGTTTCGGCCGCAAAATATGTTTCCGTCGAACTCTACTGGAAATAATAGCAATAAAAAACCGAAAACCGGTTATTTAAAAAGCGGGTTATCTTGAGCAATTTTTACAGTGTGGTTAAACTGGAAATGAAAAGAACCGGTATAACCGAAAACCGGTTGTTTCAGCTATAACCGCCGTCCTTACCCCTTACCTCTTACGTGCTACTAGCAAGAATCTGTACCTAGGAGAGAGAGCGACACCACTTTTTGATTGACAGTTCCACTACAGGGCTCCCCCTCCTGTCTTCCCATCACCTTCCTTCCGACACACACACACATACACACACACACACACACACACACACACACACACACATTGGTGGATGATACACTTCCGTTTGAAAACTGGAAGGTTACCTCCACAGGCGCTAGAATCCCAACCCTGCTGCGCCGGCCGCGGTGGCCGAGGGGACTGAGGCGCTCCAGTCACGGTCTGCACGGCCACTACGGTCGGGGTTCGAATCCCCCCTCGGGCATGGATATTTGTGCCGTCCTTAGTATAAGGTAGTTGATAAGTAGTTTGTAAGCTTAGGGACTGATGACCCCGTAGTTAAGTCCCATAAGCTATACAAACAATTGAATTGAATTCTGCTGCCTGGAGATTCTACATTGGTGGACTTTTGGCTATCTAGTTTTGGCTACCTTCCAGTGTCATCCAACTGCCTACTTCCAGCACCAATAAACGCAAACAGATCACCATAAATAGAGAACATCTTGAGATTTTTGGTGAGTCAGCAGACCAAAACTTAATATGTTTTTTTCCTGTAAATTAATTTTTATGGCATTAACAATTATATCTATTCCTGACTGTAATACTTTCGGTCTAGAACATTACGGATTTTATCTATTATTTCCTGCATAATAAATGTTCAAATGTTTGTAGAACTTATGGGACTTAACTACGGGGTCATCAGTCCCTAAGCTTACAAACTACTTATGAACTAGCTAAGACTAAGGACGGCACAAATATCCATGCCCGAGGGAGGATTCAAACCCCCGACCGTAGTGGCCGTGCAGACCGTGACTGGAGCGCCTTAGTCCCCTCGGCCACCGCGGCCGGCTCCTGCATAATACAACTATTAAAACGTCCCAAATCTTCTTATGAGTACAGCAACAGATCTTTTACTACATACGCCTGCATAATTTCTGTATAGAATTTTACATTTATAACTTTTACAAACGAGTGGGTACTCTAAACATTACACATTACACATAGATCAATGTAAATAGGGGAGTACTTACGATTCTTGATAGATATGCATATAAGCAGACACATATCAGCATACAAGTGCTTTTATTAATTTTTATGTACACATTTAGATACAGAAAACAACTCTTATTGCATACATCTAGATACAGAAAACAACTCTTTATTTATAATTGTTACCTGTAGTTTTAACAACATCCATTTACTTTTTAACATACAATTAAAATCCACATTCTGATTTTCTTATCCCTTCTCTGGCCAGCAATTCGACAAGTACAAAGAAGGTATGTTCTTGAATCCCAAATTTCCTCTAATCTACCTCGTTTACAGGAAGCCCATTAGTTCCAGTTAAAGCCAGTTTGTTTATGGAGTACTCTGAGGACACGGCTCATGCAAAGCCTAGCTGTTTTTACCGATACGTTGACGACACATTCGTTGACTGGCCTCATGGACCTGAAAAACAGGGTGAATTCTTGGACAACATCCAAGACAAAATCAAATATATGATAGAGGTGGAGACAAATGGCACTTCACCGTTCCATGACGTACTTGTTAGGCGAAAAGTAAATGATTGCCCCTACCCACACAGACCGGTACTTGCACCCAGCGAGCCACCAGTACCCATCGCAGAAACGATCTGTTCTGAGGACGTTGGTGCAGCGAGTGGAAGTGACCTCAGACACTGAACATCTAAAGAAGAAATTGAGTCACTTACGGAAAGTGTTTAGGTCAAATGTTTGTTAATCTTAAGGGACTTAACTGCGGGGTCATCAGTCCCTAAAGTTACAAACTGTGACTGGCGCGCCGCAAACCGCTCGGCCACTGCGGCCGGCTAAATTCTTTAGGAAAATTTGCTACACAACAGCCAGATTTCACAAGCCATAAGCCATAAGACACGCAAGCAGTAGACGGTCGAGGAGGAGACAAAGAAGCTTGCATGTTTGCCGTTTTTTTTTTTTTTTTTTTTTTTTTTTTTTTTTTTTTTTTTTTGGCTCGGTAACGGCAAAGATTTGCCGGCTCCTTAAGAGACCCACATGGACTCAGTCTTCAGGCCTCCTACAAAATTACGACCGCTGATGAGACCTGAGAGAAATGATCCACGTCTTTGAACGCCTGGTGTGTACAAGATACTTTGTGAGTGTGGACAGTTTTACATCGGGCCGACGTGCGTACTATTGAACAGCGCTGTGTTGAACACAAAACATGTTTCTCTTTACGTTATCCCAAGATATCAGCAATTGCGGAGCATGGTCTGGAAAACAAACGTAGGATTGCCTTCGATGCGACATCAGTCATTACCAGAACAAATACTGGACAGCTCGTTTTGTATTATTGCGATATAGCCAGAGAGGGTCACGTAAAATATGCACGACTTGGGGTGGAAATCATTAAAGGAAAGGCGTTATTCATTGCGTCGAGATGTATTTGCAAAATTGCTTTCACCGACTTTTTCTTCCGAATTCGAACATATGTAGAGACGATATCGTTCGATCTTTCTTTTGTGAAGCACAGCTAGCTCTTTACTCACATGATGTGATGAGTGTTATGGACAAGGGATGTCAAATAGATTCCGTATTTCTAGATTTACGAGTGGCTTTCGACACTGTACCTCACAAGCGTCTTCTAATCAAACTGCGTGCTTATGAAATAGGTCACAATTCTGCAACTGATTTCGTGATTTCCTTCCAAACAAGACAAAGTACGTTCTAATTGACGGAAAGTCATCGAGTAGAACTGAAGTGACTTCCGGCGCTCCCCAGGAAAGTGTTAAGGGTCCCTAGTGTTCCTTATTTTTATAAACGATTTAGGAGACAATCAGAGTACCTCTCTTAGGTTGTTCGCGGATGATGCTGTCACTTACCGGTTTGTAAAGTCACCAGAACATAAAAAGCAATTGAAAAATAATTTAGATAAGATATCTGCAAGGCGCAAAAAATAGCAATTGACCCTTAATAATGAGAAGTGTGAAGTCATCCATATGACCACTAAAAGAAGCCCGTTTAACTTCATTTACACGATAAATCAGTTACTACTACATAAATTCAACTAAATACATCTACATCTACATGGGATTCTCTGAAAATCACATTTAAGTGCCTCGCAGAGGGTTCATCGAACCACAATTATACTATTTATCTCCTATTCCATTCTCGAATAGCGCGCGGGAAGAAAGAACACCTGAATCTCTCTGTTCGAGCTCTGATTTCTCTTATTTTATTCTGATGATCATTTCTACCTATATAAGTGGGAGTCAACAATATATTTTCGCATTCGGAGGAGAATGTTGGCGATTGGAGTTTCGCAAGTAACTCACGCCTCAGCGATAAGCGCCGTTGTTGTAATGATTCCCATCCCAGATCCTGTATTTCCGTAACGCTGTCTCCCCTGTATCGCGACAATAGGAAACGAGCTGCCCTTCTTTGGACTCTTTCGATGTCCTCCGTCAAACCCACCTGATAAGGATCCCACACTGGGCTGCAATACTCCAAAAATGGACGGACAAGCGCAGTGTATGCAGTTTCTTTAGTAGTTCTGTTGCATCTTTTAAGGGTTCTGCCAATAAAACGCAGTCTCTGGTTCGCCTTTCCCACGATATTATCTACGTGTTCTTTCCAGTTTAAGTCTGAAGTAATAGTGATTCCTAGGTATTTTGTGGAGTTTACGGCCTTCACATTTGATTGATTTATCTTGTAAACAAAGTTTAACGGATTTCTTTTCGTACTCATGTCGACGACTTCACACTTCTCATTATTTAGAGTCAATTGCCAATTTTTACACCATACTGATATCTTATTCAGATCGTTCTGCAGTTGGTTTTGATCTTCAGATGATTTTACTAGACGGTAAATGACGGCGTCATCTGCAAACAACCTAAGAGAGCTACTTAGATTTTCCCCTAAATCGTTTATGTAAATAAGGAATAGCAGAGGACCAATAACACTACCCTGTGGAACGCCCGATATCACCTCTGTTTTAGTCGATGCCTTACCATCGATTACTACGAACTGTGTCCTCTCTGACAAGAAATCCCCTATCCAATTGCAAATTTGGGGCGATATACCATAACCCCGCAATTTGATTAAAAGCCATTTGTGAGGTACGGTGTCAAAAGCTTTCTGGAAATCAAGAAATACGGAATCGATTTGCGAACCTTTGTCGATAGCACCCATCACTTCGTGTGAATATAGAGCTAGTTGTGTTTCGCATGAACGATATTTTCTAAATCCGTGTTGACCTTGGGTCAATAGATCGTTCTGTTCGAGATAATTCATAATATTTGAATACAGGATATGTTCCAAAACCCTGCTGCAAATTGACGTCAATGAAATAGGCCTGTAGTTTAGTGGGTTACTCCTACTGCCTTTCTTGAATATAGGTGTGACTTGTGCAACTTTCCAATCTTTTGGTACAGATCCTTCTATGAGAGAGCGGTTGTATATGACTGTTAAGTAAGGAGCTATCGCTTCAGCATAATCAGATAGAAATCTAATGGGTATACAATCCTGACCAGAAGACTTGTTCTTATTAAGTGATTTTAGTTGCTGCACTACTCCGATGATATCTACTTCTATGTTACTCATTACGGCATCTGTTAGTAATTCGAAATCTGGAATATTGGTTTCGTCTTCTTTGGTGAACGAGTTTCTAAAAGCTAAGTTTAGTAACTCTGCTTTAGTAGCGCTGTCATTGGCAGGATCGCCATTACTATCGTGTAGTGAAGGTATTGTTTGTGACGTTCCCCGAGTATATTTAACATATGACCAAAATCTCTTTGGGTTTTCAGTCAAATTACGAGAAAGAGTTTCGTTGTGATAAATGTTGTAGGCATCTCGCATTGAAATCCTCGCTAAATTTCGAGCTTCTGAGTACAATCGCAAATCCTGGGGATTTCGTGTTCGTTTAAATTTAGTATGCCTTTTCCTTTGCTTTTGCAACAGTGTCCTAACCTGTTTTGTGTACCAAGGGGGATCGCCTCCTTCTTTTATTAATTTATTGGGTATAAAACTTTCAATTGCTGTCGATACCACTTCTTTGAATTTGAGCCACATCTGGTCTACACCTACGTTTAGTGTTAGAAACGAGTGGAAGCTGTCTTTCAAGAAGAAATGTATTTTGTTTCTATCTGCTTTCCTGAACAAATATACTTTGCGTTTATTTTTGGTAACTTTGGGACTTTCGATATTCAATTTCGCTACTACAGCTCTGTGTTCACTAATATCTGTATCCGTTTTGATGCTCGTTATGAGCTCAGGATTATTTGTTGCTAAGAGATCAAGTGTGTTTTCACATCCATTTACAATTCTAGTTGGCTCATGAACTAATTGTTCGAAGTAATTCTTAGAGAAAATATTGTAGGGAAGGCGAACCAAAGGTTACGTTTCATTGGCAGAACATGTACAAGATGCAACAGTTCCGCTAAAGAAACTGCCTGCACTACACTTGTGCATCCTATTTTAGAGTATTGCTACGCATTATGGGATTCATACCAGGTGAGACTGACGGCCGATTTAGAGAAAGTTCAGAGAAGCCCAGCTCGTTTTGTACTATCGCGATATAGGGGAGAGAGTGTCACGGAAATGATGCACGAGTTGGGGTGGAAATCATTAAAAGAAAGGCTTCTTTGTTGCGACGAGATCTATTACCGAAATTTCTTTCACCAACTTTCTCTTCCGAATACGAGCATATTTTATTAGCACCCACCTACATAGAGAGACATGATGATGAAAGTAAAATAACAGAAATCAGATCAAGAACGGACAGATTTAGGTGTTCCATTGCCTACGAGGTATTAGAGCATGGGACTATAGATAAACATTATAAAAGCGGTTCCATGAATCCTCTGTCATGCTTAAAATTTTGATCATAGTTGCTATTGTCAGCGACCGTTACAACGTCAAAGGATAAAAATGCAGCCCTCGGTCGCAGGCGTGCAGCCCATAGTAGCTAGCTCTTTCTAAAACAATTTTTTTTTTTAATTTTGTGACATAAGCCCTACAGCTGAGTTGTAACTTTTATTATGTGACCTGTTTTAATTCATAATTTCTGCTGAAGGCAATCATAGTTATTGCCGAAACCAGATTATAGAATTTTATTTTTTCGACCGACGGCTGCATTTTCATCCTTTGCCTCAGCCATGCACTTCAAAATGGCTTGCAGAGTATTTATGTAGATATAGATGTAGATGTGCCCTACGCTGATGCCATAGGAGATGGGTTCCTTCTTGTGGCTGATGACGCTCGTTCCCATGGAGGTGCACTGATGGACAACATGCTTGAAGCTGAAGGAATTCAACGAATAGAGTGGCCAGCTTGTTCACCGGACTTCAACCCGATTGAGCATGTCTGGGCTGCACTTCGCAGATGCATTCCAACCAGACCAGCACCTCCCACGACGGTTGCAGAGCTGGATATTGCACTCATGAAAGAATGGTCAAATATCTCTCAAGAGCTGATTGATAACGTCACACTGTCCATGCCACGCAGATATTGCAACTGTACTGGCCAGTCGAGGTGATCACACACTATATTAGAGGGTAATGATAATGACTTTTTCACTATTACGGTAGCCTCATGGTTCCTCGCTCTAAGTTAACGCCATATACACTTCAGGTAAAGAGTTGAGACAGCGAAATATGCTAATATATCAGACACAAATTACAATTGTAACCAATATCTGAATGAGTACCATAATACGTATATTGTGTACTAGCTTATATGCCCGTGCTTCGAAACGGTTTTTAAAGAGGGACCTGTGTATATAATTGTTTTTTAGGGTTCTGGACCTAGGACAGCAAAAACGGATTCCTCGTTGGATCGCTCTGCCAATAAACTCAGTTCTCCTAGCCAAGATATCAAATGTAAGTAGAAGTCATTGTCGTAAACGATAAATGTTCATAAAGTTTTTGATACAAAAAGTGATATTAATTTAAGTCCGTACTCCGGAACGATGTAAATTCAATGTTAGGTTGGGTTCATAAAGTTAAGACTGCGGTGTGCAATTGTTTGTTTGGCGTAAACTTCTGAAAACACTTCTATCGTTGAGATAAAGAATAGTAGTAATAATAACAGCGCCAGGTATTGGTTCTATTGTGTAGTAATAAACTGTTTAGCTCTCACAGTAAGTGCATACTGAATTATTAGTATGATGCACTGGGGACAATGTAGTTATTCTGTATGCAGTGTTCCCTATTATCGAAAACTCGACGAATGTTGAAAGTCTGATAATTAAATCAACAGAGCAGTTCACGTCTGTTTAAATAAGACGCCATGGTGGTGTCAATGTGCGATAAAGTAAGTCTGGGTAATCGTTAAAGGAAGGGCGTCAGCTGATAGTCTATATAGAACTTTCCATTAAATATAGTATTCCAGGGAATTGTCTTAACTGATTTAGTAGCATCGGCCACTCTTTCAGCTAATACATGTCCCCACGAAGTTGAAATCGACCTTGTGTAATAGAACTATATATTCAGAAGCCGGTTTATAAATCTAAGTACATTTGTCTTTGCAAAAGAAGACGTCTTTATCTTAATGTAGTCCATACCAAAAGTAAGTAATTAAAATTTTTAATCAGAATATTGTACCGAAGTTATTAAAGCAGAGAGGTTTCTGATGAGTTTGTGACTCCCGTGTGTATATTATCTCTAGTGGCAGGCACAAAGCAGAAATATCTCTGGAATGAACATTGAGATGCTCAGAACAGATTTTGTGTCCTCAACAATAAGATCGAAATGTCTTGTGATATTGGGAAAAATCTACTAATCGCTGACTTTATCTTGGTCATTTTTGTATTCGGTTAAGACGGATGACTGTGTGTAAATGTCCCTTTTAGCGACGCTTCCTCAACTTTCTTGTTGCTTCTGAGAAACATTTATTTAGATGTCATTTCATTTTATGTGGCTGCTCTGCGAAAAGGAGGCGGGGAGTCTTTGCAGCCAATGCGGTACAAACCAATCGCAAGAGCAAATAAATGCGTGGGAAGAGTGGATTTCTCGCAATATCACGTGGTAATTCCATCTTAATGTTGAGAAGATGCACAGAACGCAATGCTCTCTCCATAGATATTTCTACTCTATTTACAATTTAGTGGTTATACCTTCGACCATAGATACTGGTAGACTGGGCACGGCCATTGATCTCTATACACTCTGGATGTTGAACTTCAGCTGTATTAGCGTGCCAGCCATAGATATTCATATTTAGTTTCTTGCCAAATTCAAACATGGCTGCTAAGAAGCATTTCAAGAAAAAGGGAAGAAAATATGTTTCGATTCCGCTCCCATATCAGCCTATAACATCGAATATTGAATTAAATTCCAAATGAAGGGGTAAGCAAGCAATTCTTTGTCACATAATAACTGATGAAAACTCGTTTGCCCAATTTAAACATGGCGGACAATGCGAAATCGCGGACAAACATATGAATGTACAGGCACGCTGAGTTTTATTCTCAGACACCAGAGTTATACATCCAGTTTGTATAGAGATCACTGGGCACGGCATCGTATTCATGGCACCAACATCTCTGCAGTTAAACCATTATTTTGCCAACAGTCACGTGGAAATATACAGATGTGATACAGCTTTGCCTAGGATTATACAGAGCTTTTTGAGAAGGCAAGTAACATTAAATTCCAAGTGAAAGTATTATTAGTTTAAAATAATGATATTTCTTGAAAACTGTCGTGCTGTTTATTATATCCGGATAATATTTGCCAACAGTCACGTGGTCATATGTTTGAACCACGTCATATGTATAACTGCTCTGGTGTTTGGCCGGTCTGTTAGGATCTATGGTCGAAGGGTTATACCCGTAGAAAGATGCTCTTCTTTTCTTTCCATGATATTGCAATGCATATGGGATACAGCTAGGAAGCAAAAAAAATTTTTTGTCCTACCTGGGATAAATTTTACTTGCAGTGGCAGCGGTTTAGTTTGCTGTCGTTGGCAACGAACAATTCGCTTTAGGAGGAATGATTAATTTACTGACCAGAACAGCATAAGTTATTTACTTCATCGTGAACATAAATAATTATTCACTTCATTCTACGTGACTGATTTTTGAAAAAGCATTCAACGGCCGTTGCCAACATCAACATATAAGGCCGGCGCCGTAAGTAAAATTGTACCCCTCATTGTAGTGTATTACACCATAGTTATGAGAATGAAAAAAAAAAAAAAACGCAGGAACGCCTTAATTAGTTATTTGGTGTACTATTTAACTAACGTCGCCTCAATTTGTCCTTTCCTGTACTATGGGTTTTCGAGTATTCAACAGAACACACTAAAAATGTAATGAGGATACACCGAAATCAGAAAGGGAACTACATAAAGTCCATTTTCCTTGCAAAGAATTCTTAGTAAATTAAAACAGCTTTTTTCTTTCCATGGCATTGCAAGGCATGTGGGATACAGATAGTAAAAAATTATTTTTTGTGTCGTACCTGGGTTAAATTTTACTTTGCGGTTTAGTATGTTTACGTTGGCAACGAAATATTCGCTTTAGGAGGATCATTAATTTTAGAGCGGAACAACATTAATTATTTATTTCATTATCAACATAAAGAATTATTTCCCTCATTGTACGTGACTGATTTTTCAAAAAGGATTCTAACGCAGCATCGCCATCTATTAATTATTTGGTATGCTACGTGACAGCGCCTCTATCGGATCTTCGCTATACTACGCTGCAATTCAAGCGTAGCGTACACCAGAAACTAAAAATTACGATATCTTTTCTTCTACTGATCCGATTTTGATGAAATGAAGCTTATATGTTGCCCCAAAATACTCTCAGTTGACCTATGAATCCCCATGAATGTTCGTGTAGTACTCCTGGAGATTTTCTGTACTACTCCATACTTATAAGCATAGTATACACGTAAAACTTCAAATTACGATATCTTTCCTTCCTCTGATCCGATTTTGATGAAATAACACCTATGTTACTCTCCAAACTATTGTAAATTTACCTGTGGAAAGCCATGAAAGTTCGTGTAGTACTTTTGGAGATTACCCTCAACAAATAGACATACACGATGACTTTTAAACAAATGGTTACATTATGATATATGTATTTTCTCTGATCCGATTTTAATTATTGAAGCCTTTATGTAATGGCACGCTATGCTCACGTTACGTGTGAAAACCCCATGAAAATTCGTCAAATAGTTTAGGAGATAAACGTGTTCAAAGGGACAGACAACCATGAAGATAGTTGATAAAATATTTCAAATTACGATATTCGTTTTTTCCGTGATCCGATTTTTATGAAACGAAGTCTATATGTTGTCCAGAGTTACGCTCAAGTTAGCTGTGAAATCCTATGCTAATTCGTGAAGTAGTTTTGGAGATAAGTGATTTTTAATAATTGAAGAAACAGACACGACGGTTACTGAAAACACTTAAAATTACGATATCTTTTGTTTCCGTAATCCGATTTTGATAGAATTATGCCTACATGTTGACCCAAACTTTTCTCTTGTTTCCCGTGAAAACCGCATGAAGATTCGTCCATTAGTTTTGAAGACTGAAGTGAACAGCGAGAGGCCTACTTTTACAGATTTATTATTATTATAGATGACAACTCATCTGATTCCCAAATTGTTCTGAGCAGTGTATTTCCACTCCCGCCGTAAAGTCATTTGAAACTCGTTGTAACGCAGCGGCCCAACAATGGCCTCGCCGTTGAGTTGCCGCTGCTTTGCCTATACAGGGTATGTTAGACTGTGGTTTTACTCTCGGCAGACGGGTAGGGCACTCTTCACACAACTGTTTGTAATCGTGACGTCACTACCATGCTTTCGACCATCGACTTTGGCGAATGCGAGTGATCAACCCTATCGAGAACTACATTTGGAACAGCCATGTTGGCTTTCTTTTCCGTATTGCAACTTATGTATAATGAAAAAGTGTCATTGCAATGCAACAGTGGTCAGTACATTGCATTTTATCAGTAATACATAACTGTAAGCACGATTTAACGTAGTAACGTGTAAATAAAAAAAAATTAACTGTGATTATACTCAGTACTAGAGAAACCTGGTACACTCGTTCTGGTAGTCTTTGGTACGGTGCTTGATTCTGGAATAGAATGAAGAAGGTTCGCGGCTCGGCGGACGCCAATATTTTGTATTTCATATCCTCATTTATGACAGATTCTTGATCTTTCTTTTTTTGTATATTGTGGAATATTGGATATTATTTAAACGTAACAGCGAAGTCTGGGGAATATAATTTTGTTATTATTGTCAAAAATTAGCAAATGCGTAAAGCTCAGAAATGCGAGTAATTATTCAAAACACATTCATCATGATGTGAAACAAACTACCACTCAGAATAGAAATACAGAAAACTGGCATATTAGAAGCAATTTAAAAAACTTAACTTAGTCGCCTGTAAAGTAAAAAGAAAATTTTCGAGTTAGTTCTTTTAGGACACTTCTTATCCAAATCAAAATTCTTCATTATATGTACGACATCAATTATAAATTCTGTTAAATGTAATGATCACCCTGTGCTGTATATTCATTTAAATTCTGTCAATGTTTTGAATTTGATTTCTTTGAACCAGGAACATTGTTACTACTCAGCAAGTAAAAGTTTTGAGGGAATGCTTATTCTACATCTACATATTACTCCGCAATCTAACCTGAGGTGCGTGGCGGAGGGTACAGTGTGGCATTACAAGGCATTTCATAGGCCTATTACACTAACAGACATGCTTGTTAAAATATTATGCTGTTTCCCATGAAAATAACTATTTTATAAGTATATGCTTAGTCAGGAACCTAACAGCACAGTTGTAATTGGTCAAGCTAGCGATGTTTTCATTCTTCATTCTCGAAAACATTTTGCTGTTCTCTAGGAACATGACACAGTTCTCCGGTGTATGGTTTACACTGTCCTGACCCTCTCACATAGTGTTGCCAACTCATGATAATCTTTTCCGTCAAACCAACGCCCAAAAATTCATCAAAATCCGTCAGAATAAGATATCTCTGTATTTTCCTGCAAAGTAAAGAAAAAAAATACATGGTTTATGCGACAGCAAAGTATTTAAAAATACGTCAAAATTAGATATTCCCAGTTTTCTTGTAGAAATGCAGATAAAATTAAAATTTGTACCAAACATAATATTCGATACTTTGTTTATGAGTCGGAGAAGCATTTAAAAATCCGTCAAACTCAGCCAATGTACTGCGCTCACTATCCAGAATTGCCCGAACTAACTCGTAAAGCAAAGCACATCATTTTTAGCGTGCTGCCGCTGCTACTGAGGCACGAACAGGGTTGCCAACGAGGTCATGATAAAAACCACCGAAGTGACAGTAAAAACCCACCAAAAACCACCGAACTTTCCGTCGTTCCCATGCAAAAAACCACTGTCTATTCGTTTGTTCTTGACCAATTGATTTGAAATTTGGACGCAACTATGCATTTTAAAGGAGGAGTTTTTATGTATCTGACTTATCTGTATACACACTAGACAAAAAAAATATATATAAGCACTTCGTAAACATGTTATATATAAAAACAAACAATAATTACTTTGAGCCATTGCAATGCTTCTCGGGTACAGACAGCAAATTATGAAATATTTGAACTTGAAAACAGAAAGTAATCCAGTCTGGAAGGAGGTCAGCGTCAGTCATTCTATTGTCTTTATTTTATGTCAGAAGATCTAGATTTCAGATGTAATTACATCTGAGAAAAATGAAAGTTAACAGTGAAAGTAGTGAAAGTACAGTCACATATTAAGTGTCTGCAATGTTCAGTCATTTTCACAACAAGAAAAATCTGATAAAGTGCTGTAGCAACAAATACATACCATTAACACAATGTCAGTGTGTGATACAAGTACAACACTTCCTCTCCATGGAGATTGGAGAAGTCAACACAGAACTAACAGCCTACAACAATGAGCAATGAGTCATACCATTGTTAATATCTAAGAACTCTTAAGAATGTTACATTTTGTCCAATAATGTGATACATTTCCTAGTCATTTATCTGTCCATATTCGCCACATTCGTTAATAATTTCAAATTAGCAGTATATTACTTCTGCAACTTTTTTTTTTTTTTATTAGAAAACGATTTCATTAAAATCCACCAACTTTCCCACCTCCCACTGACTCAAATTTTTTCCCACCGTTGGCTTTAAAAAACCACCAGATTCAGTGGTAAACCACTGACGTTGGCAACCCTGGGTACGAATCCTATCTTGACATCCACACAGCGGTGCCCGCCCGGGAGGGGGGGGGGGGGCTCATGACGCAACCAGCTTCATCGAAAGCAGGAAAGCAGGAGGGGGGGGGTGAAAATGAGTACTTTCGGCCAGCCTGGAGGGGGCCTTATAAAACAATTTACAAAACGTTAAGTAAAAGATATTTAATTTCAATATCAAATGTGTGTGGGGGGTTCGTAATTTGGGGGGAAGGGGTGAGTCATTGGCCAAGGGTGGGGGGGGCACCTCTGCATCCAGACAAATTAATGCCACAAGCCACCGTAATGTTTATTTCACTTAGTTATCCAGTCATGTGAGATGTTTATTATTGGATTTTAGCGCAACAACTCGTTAATATGCTATGCTATAGTCTTGCAGACCCAGAAAAATTCACATCGGTAATAGCTTTTTCAAACATAATGCTATATACGAGGCGCGTCCAGAAAGTAAGTTCCGTTTCAATTTATCTCCGCTGCAGCGCTGCGATTGCAGTTCCACACATGCGCTGTACGCGATGTGTATCAAGGAGAAATACGTGCGCCATTTGGAGATCGCTGTCAGTTACGTACAGTTTGTTGTGCTTGTTTGAAATGTCGGCGTTGATTGAAAATCCCGCCGCCTGTAAAATCAGGTCGGTGATTCGGTTTCTGGATGCGAGGAAAGTGAAACCAAGTGAAATTTATCGGCAAATTTACCATGTTTACGGACCAAATGCGATGAGTGATTCGATGGTGAGAAGATGGGTCCGACAGTTCAATGGCGGGTGTAGTGATGTGCACGATGGAGAACGATGTGGACGTCCACCTTTGGTAACAGAAGAACTGGTTCACGCGATTGATGATCCATGAAAACCGTAGGTTTACAATTAGTACTCTCGCTATGGACTTCCCCCAAATTTCACGATCACTGATGCATGAAATTGTTATCAAACAGGCGGCAGATTTCTATGAAGAAGGTATACAAAACATGGTGCCACGCTATGACAAATGCCTGCAAAATTTCGGCAGTTATGTGGAAAAGTAGTTTAAGAGTTGTAGAATTTTGTGCAATAAATTTTTTTTTCTGTATCTGTGTACAATTTCATTTTATTACCAAACGGAACTTACTTTCTGGACGCGCCTCATTAAAATTATATTAAACCAGCAAAAGTCAAAAGTAAATTTCTAAATAATATGCGTTGAAAAAATCCGCCAACCGTCAAAGCTAAATTTTATCCGCCATACAACTTGAAATTCCGTTTAATTTGACGGGGAATCCACGAAGTTGGCAAGGCTGTTTGCACATTTATTATCAGATCGGCGCTGTAGCGATCGAGAAATCGATAGTGTCATTCCAGGTCGATTTTAGAGCGCAGTACGTCACGATTAAGTCAGTTGCTGCAAAAAGCTGCGTGAGAAGTGTCGTAGCTGGGTAGGCAGACAGGTGCGGTCCCGCTTCCCGCAGGTGGCGGTGTCAGCGCGTGCGGCTGACAAGTGCTGCCGCCTGGCTGCGTTTTGCGTCACCAGCGGCCGCCGTGTCAGCAGCAGGCGGTGGGCCTAGCCTTATTCCAGCAGGTCTCTTCTCCTGACAACATGCCACCTCGCGTCGCCTTCAAGAATTCCGCCTAGCGAGTTACGTGTACTGCCCGTCCTCTTAGACACAAGCTGCCACACGCATCGGTTGATACGTCTTCTGCGGTGCCACACGCATCTTACATAAGCTCGACGCACAAAAAAAAAGTTTCATTTAATAAAAAATCATGGGAAGACTTTGGAAATAAGCTAGAAACTCTGGGTCAAGCAGCGGGAAAACCATTTTGGAGCGTAATTAGCAATCTTCGAAAGGGAGGGAAGAAGGAATTAACAAGTGTTTTAGACAGGTCAGCACTTCCAGCAGGGAAGTGCTCTATCACCACTCTTGTTTATTATTGTAATGGACAGAATGCTAAAATCTATTAAGGAAACTGCAAATGAGTCGAGATCCCTGGTATTTGCAGATGATGTTGTAATATGGGGAGAAACAGAAACAGAAGTGCAGAAGAGCCTGACTGTCTGGAACAATAAATTTAATGAATTTAACCTGAAAATCAGCAAGACCAAGACGGTTGAGATGACCATAAGCAGAAAGGGAACAAGTTCAAACATCTACTTGGAAGTATTTTCTCCAAGGACAACACCATCCGGCAAGAAATCCTCAACAGAACACAAAAAGCATCAAATTTCTACATGCAAGTTCGGAATCTACACTGGGACAAAAAAGTACCCCAGGCAGCAAAGTTAACTTTGTATAACACTTACTTCACTCCAATCCTTATATATGGCATGGAAACATGTACATTATTAAAAAAGGATTACAGCAGAATCCAAGCAACAGAAATGAGGTTTATCAGCACTATGAATCAAAGTACCAGAAGAGATAAGATCAGAAATGAGGTACACAGGGAAACAGCTGGTATCAGGGTCCCTATTGCGAACATCTTGGGGAAACGAATACTGCAGTGGTATGGCCTTGTAATGAGAATGGATAGCACACGAACAGCTAAAAAATACTTCAGAATGGAAGTGGAAGGAAGAAGACCAAGAGGAAGGCCAAGGAGACGACGGATAGAGGCAGTTAAATCAGACATAGAGAAGAACAGTTTTAACTGGGATGATGTCCAAGACCAAATGTTATATCAAGATCGGATGAGATGGAGAGCGCTTGTTAGCCACACCCGGGAAACTAGAGATGGAAAATGATGATGATGATTAGACAGGCCAGGAAAGCTCCTAGTCAATCCCGTGGATGCGTTGAGCAGATGGATGGAATATTTTCAAGAATTGCTCAATGTAGGTGAAACGTTCAATGATGTGTCAGATTTTCAGGTAGAATGGGATAGGAACGACGATGGAAACAGGAGCTCATTTGAGGAAGTGGAGAAAATGGTCAGTAGATTACAGTGCAATGAAGCGGCTGGGGTGGATGAAATTAAGCCGGAACTCGTCAAATACAGTGGAATATCAGGTCTCAAATGGTTACACAGGGTTATTGTGAAGGCGTGGGAATCGGGGCAAGTTCCGTCTGACTGGACGAAAGCGGTAACAACGCCAATTATCAAACATGGAAACAGAAAAGATTGTAACAACTATCGAGGTATCTCTTTAATTAGCGTTATAGGCAAAATATTCTCAGGTATTGTTGAAAGGAAAGTGCGAGTATTAATTCAGGACAAGTTAGATGAAAATCAGTGTCGGTTTAGGCCTCTTAGAGGCTGTCAGGACCAGATCTTAGGCTTACGGCAGGTAATGGAAAAGTGCTAAGAGTGGAACAGGGAATTGTATCTATGTTTCATAGATCTAGAAAAGGCTTATGACCGTGTCCCTAGGAGGAAGCTACCGTCAGTTCCACAAGATTATGGTATAGGAGGCAAACTTCTGCAGGCAATTAAAGGGCTTTACGTAGACTGTCTGGCAGCAGTTAGAGTAGATGGCAAATTAAGCTCATGGTTCAGGGTAGTTTCAGGGGTTAGACAAGGCTGTAACCTGTCACCACTGTTGTTCATACTATTAATGGATCATATGTTGAAAACAGTAGACTGGCAGGGCGAGATTAAAATAGGCGAAAACAATATAAGCAGTCTCGCATATGCGGATGACTTAGTTGTAATGGCCGATTCGATTGAAAGGTTGCAAACTAATATTTCAGAGCTCGATCAGAGGTGCAAGGTATATGATATGAAGATCAGCATCTCCAAAACGAAAGTAATGTCAGTGGGAAAGAGATTTAAACAGATTGTGTGCCAAATAGGAGGAACAAAGTTAGAACAGGTAGACAGTTTCAAGTACCTGTGATGTATTTTCTCACAGGTTTGCAACATAGTGAAAGAACTGGAATCGAGGTGCAGCAAAGCTAATGCAGTGAGTGCTCAGCTAAGATCTACTCTCTTCTGCAAGAAGGAAGTAAGTACCAAGACTAAGTTAGCAGTGCACCGCTCTATCTTTCGACCAACTTTGTTGTATGGGAGTGAAAGTTGGGTGGATACAGGTTACCTTATTCATAAGGTAGAGGTTACAGATATGAAAGTAGCAAGAATGATTGCAGGTACTAATAAATGGGAACAATGGCAGGAGGGTGTCCATAATGAGGAAATCAAAGAAAAACTGGGAATGAACACCATAGATGAAGCAGTTAGAGCGAACAGACTGAGATGGTGGGGTCATGTTACACGCATGGGAGAAGCAAGGTTACCTAAGAGACTCATGAGCTCGGCAGCGGAGGGTAAGAGGAGTCGAGGTAGACCAAAAAGAAAGTACTTATATTCGGTGCAGAATGATTTTGAAGTAAAAGGCATAACATCAAACGAGGCATCAAAGTTGGCATTGAATTGGGTATCAAGGAGGAATTTTATTAGAGGTACTATGCTCCAGACTGAACGCTGAAAGGCATAATCAGTCTCTAATGATGATGATAATAAACTTTAAAAACTGTACGCGTGTTTTGGAATGTTGAACCTTTCGTTAAATCAGACAATAAATTGTTCATTAACTCAGCTATTTGGTTTAATTATGGCCCTGATATTAATGTACAAGAAACAGTGCATTAAATTGATTTTGTGCGCAACGGATCTTTTAAGTAAACAACTGTGACATGTAACCTTTTGAAACAGACACTGACTATACTCAAAAATTTTGACTGCGAGAAAGATATAAGAAAAACCACAAATCACTTTCCTAATGCTTGACTGTGAGAATTAATGTCGATCAGTTATTATTGAAATCCAAATCAACTATTATCTTACTATCGCACCAATAATGAAATATGTTCAATAATGTTATTCAAATCAACACCCCACTAAATCAAGTAATTATCAAATGAAGGAAGTGGGTTAATTTTCTAACTACGTAAATGAAATATGAAACAGGGTTAAGTTACTTATTATTGATAAACAGCATCACATTACCTACATAATACAACTTCTGACTTGCTGGCAAAGCAGCCTCTGCTCTACATCGGAGCCATACACACAACCCAACCGCTCTCTAAGCGAGCTGAACCACAAGTGCTACTCTCTCTCTCAGTGCGAGCTACAATGCTATGCAATACATGATCTTTGCCAGAGATGAAACTTTACACATATCGATACATACAGTAGAAGCGATATTATACATTTTCTTGCAAGCAAGTTACTCGATACAAAACAGGAGGCACAATATTAGACATTTTCTTATAAAAATAATTTTTTATGGACACGTTTCAACTTCTCTTTGTTCTACTCACTTTAATATACGCTACCACAAATAAATATTAGTCCACCTTCTTACAGTTTTACAATCCACTCAAGATTTATAGCAAGGGCACTAATTGAATATGGTGTACATGAAATAATTTTACAGTTCAAGTAGTACTGAGGTACTAATTGTCGACCCATTCTGAAAAATACATACGAGGTTTGTCCACAAAGTAAAGCCCTTTCTACACGGGAAGTGAGAACTTACGAGATTACCCAGCCGGCCGCGGTGGCCGAGGGGACTGAGGCGCTTCAGTTACGGTCTGCACGGCCACTACGGTCGGGGGTTCGAATCCCCCCTCGGGCATGGATATTTGTGCCGTCCTTAGTTGTAGGTAGTTCAGAAGTAGTTTGTAAGTTTAGGGACTGATGACCCCGTAGTTAAGTCCCTTAAGCTTAACAAACATTTTGATATTACCCATGATGCACCGGACACGCCGTCCGCGTACAGTGTAGACGAGTCCACTTGCACAAGATGCACGCATACGATCGCTAGTAGACGGAATAGGATGGATCCTATTCTCACGCGTATGGAAGTGCTTCGCGCATGCGCAGACTACCGAATGGGGAACCCAGCTGACAAACGAAAAGTCGGGAATTTGTTTGATAATGTGTACTTGTCTCCTGCTCACAGGAACGTAGTTTTTCGACTCAGTCGTTAGTATTTTAGGAGGTGATACTATAGAGGAATTGCATTAAGAATTTAATATAACCTGTGTACACTTTTTATAGAATACAGAGATATAGCTGTTATTATGAAATCCAAACAAACGTAGAGCAAATGTAAATCAAGATTTATCCGTCGGTTCTTGATAGTACAACATCACACTTACTTAAAAGTAGTATTTTGTGTATGTTCTACACGTTCATTTCCACTTAGTTACCCGGTTTTCGGCTTACTAGGACATTTTCAGACTTTAAACTACGTCGAAAACCGGTTATGTAAATAAAAGTCAATATGGTGATCTACCAAGAACCGGCGAAAGAATCAGTCAAAATACCCAAATCAGTTTGCTTTACATTCCAAGAGCTGTAACTCTGTACCCAATAAAAATTGGACACACGTTATATGAAATTTTAACTGCAAATCGTCTTTATTACCATCTTCTAAAATATTTGCTATTTTTCTTGAAACATGCTGTAGTTAACAGATGAAATATTTGTTTTTGGTGAGCATTATTTGAAGCTTAATCAAAGTGAAAGGTCTAACTTAAGTGTAGACACTTGAGCTTGTAAATCACACACATAGGCGCCTCAAACCGCAGGGGCTGGAAGTATGTAATCGCATTTTATAATAAGAACGTTAACGCAAGTGAGCGACGTAGTTACGCAAGAACTGCACGAAAACAATTAAATACAGTTTCACAGTGGCAGTCTAAAAAAACACAAATAAATGTTTTAATCATGACATCATACAGTTTCGAAAAGTGTTGTTAACGCAGCGATTCATTTGCTGTAGGTGGACAACAAACGAAGTAGACGCTGAAGCAGACCGAGCGAGGTGGCGCAGTGGTAACGCACTGGACTCGTATTCGGGAGGATGGTGGTTCAAATCCACCTCCGGTCATCCAAATTTAGGTTTTCCGTGATTTCCCTAAATTACTCCAGGCAAATGCCGGGATGGTTCCTTTCAAAGGGCACGGCCGATTTCCTTCCCCATCCTTACCCAAAACTCCGAGCGTTAGCTCCGTCTCTAATGACCAAGCTGTCGACGGGACAGCTAAGCTTCCTTCCGCTGAAGCAGATGACTCAGCAAATACGTACCGTTTGAACGCTTCTTTGTAGTTTGACGGTCTATCGCAAGGGGCGCTGCAGCTGACGACGACTTCCTTGTGCGTGTTGCACGTCTCGTATAGAAAGGGCTTAAGTTCCTTTTGGTTATGTAAAACAAACTTGTACAGATGCAGAAAAAAATATTTATTGCACAAAAACCTACAACTGAGAAAAATACTTTTCTACATAGCTTCCGAAATTTTGTAGGCAATTCTCATAGCGCTGCAGTAGTTTTTGTATGCCTTCTTCATAGAAGGTTACCGCCTGTGTATTCAACCATGAGGTAACATGTTCTTTCAGTTCGTCATCATCGTTGAAGTGTTGACCACCAAGAACAGGTTTTAGTTGTAAAAAGAGATGAATTCGCTTGGAGCGTGGTCTGGACTGTACGGAGACGATCAAACACGTCCCAGTGAAATTCTCGTAAGAGTTGTTTGGTCACATTCGCTGCGTGAAGTCGAGCATTATCGTCGAAAAACAACACCTTTTGAAAGTAATCCTCGGCGCTTGTTCTGTATTGCGCTGCACAATTTCTTTATGGTCTCGCAAAAACCATGTGCATTGATTGTTTAGTCTTTTTTTCTGTCCCAAAAAACGGTGCAAATGACTTTTCGACGTGTCAAGATTTGCTTAGGCTTAACCTTCGCTGGGTACAAAGAGTGACTCCATTCCATTGATTGCCGTTTAGTGTGAGGGTTGTCGAACGATACCCAAGTATTATCCCCCGTGACTATTCGAGAAAGAAAATAATTTCCTTCTTCATTGTAGCGTGTCAATAACTGAAGTGCACTGCCAATCCGTTGTTTTTTGTGTAGTGCAGTAAGAATTTTCGGTACCTAAAGTGAGCAATATTTTTGAAATTTCAGTTTTTCAGGAAAGTAGCCGTCAATCCAATTATCAGAACACTGCCTTCAGCATACGTCTCTGACAAAGCAGTACAGGCAAGTAACCATTATTCGCAGCTAGGAGATGGCGTCAGAGAACTACTACGCTTTGAACTGATCATCATCCAGGGAAGATGGTGAAGTGAGTTACTACCGTCTTCACATCGCTGATTATCATTGCTGCCTCAGGCCAATGATCCTATCGACTAACTAACCCTCTGATGGTAACCCTCCTAGCCGCTATCAAGAGTTCACCTGTCACCACGGCATCTGACTCCAGTGGTTCCAGGTATGGACCTACAAGCAGTTGCATACGCCAAAGGTGGGACCGAGTACACCTTCTCTAACGGTCTCTTCTTCAACTTGCAGACGCAACAGCGCTGGTACCGCCCGTACGGATGGCTCACGGCAGCCGGCAGATAGGAGATGCAGCGAGATGGAGGATTCGCGCGGCCAAAGTCGCCATCATCATCTGCTCTCTAGCTCCTGCCGAGCTAGCGCCTACACCACGAAAACTTATAACAGCTGAATAAACTTGTAAACACCGTTTTACTAGCGTCCTCTGGCGCTCTACTAGGTATCTTCGCCTATTCTTGACATAAAGCTGGGAGTCTACCACTCGGCCCCAGCAATACAAATGGCCAGTACTGTCTTGCGACCCATTATTCCATGCCTGCTCGACCTGTTCGTGTAGTTCTACAACAGTTGTGGTTTGATAAGTCGCACAAGTTAGTTTTCGTCCCCATCACATCCCAGACGTGCTCAATTCGAGACACGTCGGGAGATCGTGCTGGCGAGAGAAGTTGCTGCATCTCTTGTAGAGCACGTCGAATTTCACGCGCAGTGTAGGGGCGAGCAGTATCCTGTTGGGACAACACATCACCCTCCTCCTGAAAGAATTGCAGATCAATGGGTCTTACAACAGTCTGCACGTAACAAGTGCTGGGCAACGTTCCCTCTACAAACAAAAACAGAGAAGGAGAGTTGTAGTAGATTATCTCAACCCAGGCCATAAGGCGTAGCTTGGGGCCATTGCGTCTTGGACAAATGCACGCTACGAGACAACAGTTGCCAGATCTACGTAGTATGCGAAAACGTCCATCATTTGCGTGCAGCCAGAATCTGATTTCATCACGGAAGATCATTGCTCTAAATTCCAGCTTCCTAGTGATCCTCGGAGAGAAGTTTATCCCGCAACAAGCAGGCTTTCGTGCTGGCAAATCATGCTCTAGTTTGATCTTGAATCTAACAGCACATTGAGGACGGTTTTGAGCATGGTGGGATTTCCGGAGTCGCTTTTGTTGTTCTAACAGCTGCATACGACAGAGTGAACCACAGGAAACTGTTGACGAAAGTGTATGACCTTACTAAGGGCTACCAATTAACTTCCGTTATTAGCACATTCCTCCAGAACAGAAGATTCCAAGTTTCATTAAAGGGTAAAAGAAGCAGATGGCGAACGCCGAAGAATGGTTTCCCCCAAGGCAGTGTGCTTGCCCCAGCACAGTAGCAACATCTACACAAATGAGCAGCCAATACCAGCAAACACTAGGCTCTTCATTTATGCCGATGACACAGCAGTAGCTGTTCAGTGACCAACCTTTAAAGAAGTAGAGAAGAAACTGTCTCTAGTAATGGACGAACTCTCCAAGTATTATGATGCCAAGCACTTGAAGCCCAATCTCAGTAAAACTCAAGTGAGCGCCTTCCACTTACGAAACACAGAAACGGAGCACAAACTGGACATCACATGGCGAGGAGAACAACTGAAACATTGCCCAACACCAGTCTACCTAGATGTCAATCTGGCCAGGGCTCTAACGTATAGGCAGCAATGTCTGTACGTGATACAAAAAGTCAGTGCTCGTAATGGAATACTTAAGAAGCTGGTTGGCAGCAGCTGGGGAGCCAACCCGCACCTCCTAAGGACTTCTGCATTTGCGCTTTTTATATCAGCCGCTGAATATGCTGCTCCTGTGTGGGACGCTTCAGCACACGCTGAGCAAGTTGATATTGCTGTCAATGATACAGCAGCCGGCCGCGGTGGCCGAGCGTACTGCGGCGCGTCAGTCACAGTCTGCACGGCCACTACGGTCGGGGATTCGAATCCCCCGTCGGGCATGGATATTTGTGCCGTCCTTAGTAGTAGCTCGTTCATAAGTAGTTTGTAAGTTTAGGGACTAATAACCCCGTAGTTAGGTCTCATAAGATCTACAAACATTTTAACATTTGAATGATACAGCAAGGATCATTTCAGGATGCTTGAAGCCAACACCAGTGCAGAAATTGTATCCAATTGTTGGAATAGCCCCACCCAATATCCGCAGGGCAATTGCTGCAGACTATGAAAGAACAAAGCAAGAGACTGACCACAGACATCGTCTGAATGGTCACCAGACAGCAAGACACCGCCGTAATCCCACAAGAGTTTCATTGCTAGGACTGCGCCACTAGAGGGAGCACCAGAGGCAAATCGTCTCGCAACATGGAAGACCTCACTGCCCGCAGAAGTATCGCCGAAAGAAGAAATAGCTCCTGGCGCAAACTTACAATACCCTGTGTGGAGGTCCCTCAACCGCCTAAGAGTGGGCGTACCCCGATGCAAGATCAACCTGAAGAAATGGGGAATCCTTCCAGCGAGCGCAGACACCTCTTGCAGCTGTGGGGCTGATGCAAGCCACCTACTTGTATGCACCCTCCTGGACAACACATGTACAGCACAAGATGTTCACGAAGGAAATGACGAAGCTATCGCAGCTGCTATTTTTTGGAAATGCTGGCCGACCGGACACGAAAATGAAAATGAATGAGTGAGCCTCTGACGGCACCAGTCAAGTCACTCACATCGTGTCGTTTTGGCGTGATTGGAAGAGGGGCTAGAGGTGTTCGTGTCCGTGGTGCCACTGCCAGTAGCCGGCAGGCAGTAGTGCGTGTTGACACTTCTGCGCTCTTATCTCTGCTTTGGTAGCTGCATGATCTGCCAGTGCTGCTCTTACAATACGACGTCTGTGCTGTGTAGACGTCCAGAGCCTCGTCTGAGGGTGAGATCATGTTTACGTGCCCATTCCAACCAGTATCGTTGCAGAACTGACGTAACACGTCCAACTTGTGTGGCAGTTCTCCGAAAGGACAATCCCGACACTCAGAAGTCATAATTTTAAAACTCAGCTGGCTGTAGGAAGCACGAGTACGTCTCCATGGTATATGCCATATTTGCTTCACACGTTGATGACACACTGACAAGCAGAGGGTCTGGCAAGTGGGTCACCGATTTCCATCAAATTTTGAATGGTCGATCCATATTGAATATAAAGAGACATTTATTCCGTTTTTTTTTTGTTTTTTTTTTTTTTTATTTATTTATTTTTTTTTTTTTTTTTTTCTGGACACTCTGCAGTTTTTCAAAAAATCGAGATCAAAGTTGATTATGGATAACCGCGTTTTCAATGTTATACATCGAAAGATATATGGGTTCAAAAGTTAATGACGTTCGAGTAATTAACGTGTACGTGTATTCATGCTGTAGCTTCGGTCTCGCCGTCGCCGGTCGAGTAGTTTCCGCGCGTGGTGGCCCAGCGCACTCGGTCAGAGTGTTTAACGCCTTCTGTAATAAAAAAAACTGACCCAAATACTCAACAAATACATCTTTCCAGGGCGTGGACTGTCCGGTTTGTACCTCCATCATGGTAATTTTCTAAGTATATTATTACGTAATTCGCCATTGCCAAGGTGGGGTGGCTTGCGTGCCCCAACGATACAAATAGCCGGATTGTAGGTGCAACCACAGTGAAGGGGTGTCTGGAGAGGCCAGACAAACGTGTGGTTCCTGAAGAGGGGCACTTCAGTTGCTGCAGGGGTAACAGTCTGGATTATTATTGACTGAGCTGGCCTCGTAATATCAGCTAATGTGGCGTTGCCACACAGCTACTGCGAACGGCTGAAAGCAAGGGGAAACTTTTCCCGAGGACATTCAGCTCTACTGTATGAACATATGATGATGGCATCCTCTCGGATAAAATATTCCGCAGATAAAATAGTCCCCCATTCGGATCTCCAGGCAGGGACTACTCAGGAGGATGTGGTTGTCAGGAAAGACAACACTGGCATTCTACGGATCGGAGCATAGAATGTTAGATCCCTAATCGGGTAGGGAGGTTAAAAAATTTAAAAAGGGAAATAGATGGGTTGGAGTTAGATATAGTGGGGATTAGTGAAGTTCGTTAAAAGATGAACAGGTTCTCTAGTCACGTGAGTACAGGGTGTTACAAATACAAAATCATTTGGGGTTATCAAAGGTGTAGGTCTAATAATGAATAAGAAAATACGAATGTGGGTAAACTATTACGAGCAACGCAGTAATAGCATTATAGTAGTCAAGATAGATATGAAGCTAACGCCGACCACAGTAGTACATGTTTATAAGCCAACTAGCTCTGACGATGATGATCAGATCGAAGAACTGTATGAAATTATTCGGTTAGTTAAGGTAGAGGAAACTTAATTGTGGTGGGGGACTGAATTCGGCAGTAGGAAAAGGAAGGAAAGAAAAAAATTGTAGATGAAGAGAAATGAAAGAGGAAGTCACCCGATAGAATTATGCACTGAACATAATTTAAGTTTAACAAACACTTGGTTTAAGAATCAGGAAAGACGATTGTATACGTGGAAGAGGCCAGGAGACATTGGCAAGTGGTACCAGATAGATTTATAATACTAAGACATATATTTTGGAACTAGGTTTTATACTGTAATAAATATCTAGGGGCAGATAGAGTCTGGGCATATGAACTGTCTGGTCATGAACTGTAGACTGAAACTGAAAAAACTGCAGAAAGATAGGAAAATAAGGAGTTTTGATCTGGATATGTTGAAGGAACCCTAGGTTCTTGAAGGTTTCAGAGGGAGCTTTAGACAACAATTGACAGAAACGAGGGGAAATAATACGGTAGAAGATGAATGGGCAGCTTTGAGGAATGAAATAGTGACTGCAGCAGAGCTCAAAGTAGGTAGAAAGGCAAGACCTATAAAATTCCTTAGATATTACATGAAATATTGAATTTAATTTATGAACAGAGAAGATAAAAAAATGTAGTAAATGAAGCAAGTAAAATGAAGTACATACTACTAAGAAATAAGATTGACAAGAAGGGCAAAATGACTGAGCAGGAGCTGCTAGAGGTCAAATACAAGTTTGTGGAAGACTGTATAATAGATGAAAAATAGACACCGAGAACAGGAAAATTAAAAGGATATTTTATTAGGATGATCATGTCTCCCTATGTAGGTGGATGCTAATAAAATATGTTCGCGTTCGGAGGACAAAATTGGTGAAAGAAAATTCGCAAATAGATCTCGCCGCAGTGGATAACGCCTTTCTTTTACAGATTTCCACACCAACTCGAGCATCATTTCGCCGATAAACTCTCCCCTGTATCACGACAATACAAATGAGCTGCCCTTCTCTGAACATTCTCTGTAGCCTTCATCAGTCCCACTTGGTGGAGATCCTGGAATGCGCAGCAATATTCCAAACAGGACGCAGAACTGGAGTGTATGCAATTTCCTTAGCAGAACTGTTGCATCTTCTAAGTGTTCTACTAATGAAAGTAGCCCTTGGTTCGCCTTTCGTTTCCAGTTGAATCTGTTCGTAATTGGAATTCTTAGACATTTAGTTGAGTTTACGGCTTGTAGATTTGACTGATTTAACAAGTAAATGAAGTTTAACGGATTTCTTTTTGGCCTTATATGGATGACTTCGCACTTTTAATAATTTGGCCTGAATTGCCAATTTTAGCATGATGCATATATCTTATTTAAATCTTTTTGGAGTTGTTTTTTATCTTCTGGTGACTTTACTAACCAATAAACGACAGAATCATCAGCGGACAGTCTAAGATAGCTGCTTAGATTGTCTTCTAAATCGTTTATGAAGACAAGGAAGGGTCGTATAACACTTCCCTGGGGAACGGCAGATACCACTTCTTTTTTACACTATGACTTTCCACCAATTACTACTTATTATGCCATTTATGACAGAAGATCACGAATCCAATCACTCGACTGTGGCAATATTCCATAAGTACGCAGTTTGATTAGAAGACGCTTGTGAAGTACAGTTTCAGAAGCCTTCCGGAAATCTAGAAATATGGAATCGATTTGAGATCACAGAAGAACGATACTTTCTGAGTCCGTGTTGATTATGGGTTAATAGGTCGATTTCTTCAAGGTTGTTCATGATGTTATGGGAAAGTATATGTTCTAAAATCACGCTGGAAACCTACGTGGATGTGAACTGTGCAACTTTCCATTCTTTGGTATGGGTATTTGAGCGAGCGGTTGTATGTCATAACTCGGTATGGTGCTATTACATCAGCATACTCCGAAATGATGCTGATTGGTGTACAATCTGAACCGGGAGACTTGCTTTTGTTAAGTGATTCCACTTGCTTCAATAATTCAAGGATATCGACTTCTAAATTATGCATGCTGGTAGCTGTTCTTGATTCGAATTCTGGAGTAGTTTCTTCGTCTTCCATGGTGAATAAATTTAGGAACGCTGTGAATAGCAATTCTAGTGCCATCAGTATCATCGCCATTGATATCTCGTAGAGAATGTATTTATTGTGTTTTGGTGCTAGTGTACTTCACGTATGACGACAATTTCTTTGGATTTTCTGCCAAATTACAAGACATAGTTTCGTTTAGCAAATTGTTATAAGTTCTAGGATTGTAATTGGCATTAAATTTCGAGTTTCTGTAAAATATTACCAGTGTTGGGGATTTTGTGTCTGTTCAAAATTTTCATGATTTTTCGTTTCCTTTGCAATGATATAATCTGTTTTGTGTGTCACGGGGAACGGACCCCTCTTTTGTTAATTTGTGTGGTATAGATCTGTCAATAGCTGTCCACATTTTTTCTTTGAATGTGAGTCACATCTTTCATACACTAACAATGTTAATCTCGAAACATTGGGGACTCTAACTCAGGAAAACGTAAATGAATTTTTATCTGATTTTTGAACAGATGTATTTTTCAATTATTTCAGGTGGATTTAGGAATTTCTATATTCAGTCTCACTACGACAACTGCGTCCACTATGCTCAATATCTGTTTTGATTCTCTTTATCAGGTTAGGATTATTTGTTGTTAGGATTTCAAGTGTTTTATTACTGAGAGGGTTCATGAACTAATTACTGACAACAGTTTTCAGAGAATGCGTTCAGTACAACTTCAGTCAAAGTCTTATGCTTGCCTCCGATTTCGAACATGTGTTTTTGTCAACATATCACAGAAACGTTAAAACCAATTATAATTTTATGCTTCGGCTACGTTTTTGAATTTTGATTCAAGCTTTCTTTACAAAAATTAAAGCAACTGTGTCGTCTGAGTCAGGTGCTCAGTAAAATAAACTAATTATTAATTTATTCCGGATGTCACGTATAACCTCTACCCATACGAAATCATAGGAACTATCGACTTCAATTTATCTACAGGATTAACGGTCTGTATGGCAATAAACAGTGCACCAATTATTTTATTCAATCCATCCTTTCTGAGCACCAACGGGCCCTTTGTAAAAATTTCGGCTGAA
The DNA here is from genome assembly GCA_026315105.1 of Locusta migratoria. Classification (NCBI taxonomy): domain Eukaryota; kingdom Metazoa; phylum Arthropoda; class Insecta; order Orthoptera; family Acrididae; genus Locusta; species Locusta migratoria. The sequence goes on from CM048746.1 coordinate 570,637,920, forward strand.
CTTATCACCGACTTTAGCCAACTTTCGCTACATATAATTATTTGTGGTTCAATACTTCTTATTAGCGCTTGGAGCTAAGCTACTTTCCCTGCACAGCTACCATAATTTAGAACTGTTAGACGAATGGTTCCCAGAATATCGTTCGTCTAATGTGTGACCTGCAACCTTTGAGACTTAACCCCTTTTGTGTGTTACCGAGACCTTTTAACCTACATTACATTTAAAGCTACCTGCCATTCATCTCATAACTTGAAATATTCTCTACGACATCTTGTATTCTACTACAGTTATTCAATGACGGCTGCTTCCCTTACAGCACGACAAACATCCGCAGATTGCTACTCAGACTGCACGTCGTATCATTTATGTATATATAAGAGAATCTGACACTTTCCTGTGGCACTGCTGACGATACTCTTAACGAACACTCGCCGTCGAGGGCAACGTGCTGTGGTTTTATTACTCAAGATGACTCTGAGTCACTCAGTATGTGGGTACCTATTATGTATACCCGTACCTTCGTTACCAGTCTGAAGTGTGTGCCTTATCTTTTGATAGCATTGACTTATAAACTCATATTTTCTACACCTCCTAAGGACTGTAGATTTTAATATGTGAAGTATATTTCAACTCAATACCTATACATCTAGCGTTGGGACATAGCAATCGAACGTCTCTATCAATTACACTAAATTGTCATGAAATAACGGTTGAAGTTTGTTACTAAATAATGACACATGTAGCGAAATAAGATAAGACACACATAAAAAAAAATACAATATCTCACTATCGCCGCTCGAAGAGCGTGTTTAGACATGGACGTATAGTGAGCTTCAATGTACGCCAGCTGAAGAAGCATTTAGTAAAAACCGATTTTTAGTTAGAATGCGTTCTTACCTTTTAAAACTAACTGATACTGAAGGCCATTGTTACAACTAGAATTTACTGCCGGTGAATAACGAATGTCAATTAAAACTGATTTTAAGTATGCAAAATGCGTCTTAATGAAGAGCTTCAGTTAAAACTGTGTACAAATGTCATTTAAAGCTGGTCTCAACTAGACTAAACGCGTTTTGACAAAATGACCCAGTTAAAACTGTTTCGCCGAAGGTAAAGCTTCATGTCACAAGCGATGCATTAGAACGATTCTGACTAGTCGAACTCACCGAAATTATTGAAGCAGCTCATGTGGTCGTTGGTCATGGAGGTCGAGACAGATTAAAAGTTGAAAGTTCAAGAAAATATGCGAACATAATAATAGAGATGAAACAGTTTTAACTGAGGCGTTTCGTCCAAACCCATCCAAATTCGGCGTGTCCAAAGAGAGATTCTTGCTACTAGAAGACGTGCCAGTGACTAACGTATCATTACCAACTGTTCCCAGGACGGCAGACTTAGGGTCGGGACTAGGATTCATTCACTTTTGTGTTAGAACGCGTTTATGTCTAAAATGTGCTTTCGTAAGAAATTAGGCAACCTTTTTAACTCGGAATGTCATGACATTTTGCCTTGCAATAACAAGCAATTCAATTTTAATTGTTCCCTTTTTGTGGAATGTTAGTCTTTTCTTTTTAAGACGGTGGTACTTTCGTTAAATGTATGAGTACTTATTAATAATCTTACACCCTGATTGTTTTGTTTTCACTTTACTAATTAATATGGCTCTGTAATATTTCTTAATATGTTCGTTCACTGTATGATTATTTCTGTGCTACTTTAATTAATATTAATGACCTAGCTGTATGATAAATATTCTCAATAAATATTGTATTAAACAAAACAAATGTTTTTCAATTCCATTCAGAATGTAAATATTTTCCATTTTATCATTATAACTAAAATAAATGTCTCTAATGTGAAACCAGTTTTTCGTAAGGGCGCGTTCTTACTAGTTAAAATTACTTGATACTGATTGCCTTTGGTACAAAAGTTGGTCAAAAGTTAATGTCATTTAAAATAGTATCAACTAGTTTTAACTAGTAAGAATACGTTTTAACTAGTAAGAATACGTTCTAACTGAAAATCGGTTTCCACTGTAACACATACCTAAATAGTGGAATTCATCATACCAGTGAATGGTTTCATACGTGAAATATGGCTACACTGAACGAAGAGAAGAATTTAATACATAAACAATCCCTGAGACGGATTTTTGTCTCGAATATGTCAAAGACATTATTGATAAATCTGAAGCATTGAATTAAAATTTGTGGTGTGGGAATCGAACCCGGATCTCCATGCTTACTAACGGTAAGACGTCTGCCTAGTAAGCATGGAGGTCCGGGTTGGATTCCCGGCCGCACCACGGATTTTAATTCATTGCTTCACATTTATCAATAATGGAAGAGAAGAATGTTTTGCATGATTTGATCACACGTTTTCCATCCGTTTTAATTCGTAACCAGCTTCAGTGCCCGCCGTTGCGTCAGTCGGATATTTGGTTATTGCATTACTCTGTTAGCGCATGTCCTCATTCCTCCTCTCATTACCCGTCTCCTCCTATCTTTGTCGCCGGCCGCTGTGGCCGAGGGGACTAAGGCGCTCCAGTCACGGTCTGCACGGCCACTACGGTCGGGGGTTCGAATCCCCCCTCGGGCATGGATATTTGTGCCGTCCTAGTTCGTAAGTAGTTCATAAGTAGTTTGTAAGTTTAGGGACTGATGAACACGTAGTTAAGTCCCGTAGACTTTACAAACATTTGAACATTATTCCTATCTTTGTCCGTCCCCTCCTTTCACACACACACACACTCTCTCTCTCTCTCTCTCACACACACACTCTCTGTCTCATCACGTTCTTCGCCTCCCTCAGTTCACGCCCTCCTTCCCTGTATATGGCAGACTGGTCATTTTTATTCATACAGTGTAATTTGCTACCTACAGTTCAGTACAGAAGGTGCTCAAAATGACTACCACGAGCTGTAATGCAGGCGTCTATTCGCCGTATCTGCATCTACCTACATACTCCGCAATCCACCCAAAGCAGCGTGCCGAAGGGTACTCAGTCCATTACTAGTTGCTTGCTTTCCTGTTCTACTCCCATGTAAAACGAAGGGGGGAAAATATACTGGTATACATCCGTATGAGCCCTAATCGTATCCTTGTAGTCTTAACGCGAAATATAGGTTGGCGGCAGTACAATCAGCAGTCCGCCTATAATTCCGACCCTCTAAATTTCTTCAACAGTGCTTTTCGAAAAGAATGTAGCCTCCCCTCCAGCGATCCCAGCTGAGTTCCCGAAGCATTTCGGTAACACTCTCGCACTGATCGAACCTACCAGTTACAAACCTCGCCGCCCGCCTCTGAACTGCCTCTATGTCCTCTTTAAACCGATCTGGTAGGGATCCCAAACAATACTCAAGTAGGGTCGCGCAAGAATTTTATATGTGGTCCCCTTTACAGACGAATCACACCTTCCCAAAATTCTCCCAGTAAACTGAAGTCGAGAATTTGCCTTCCCCACGACTGTCTTATATGGTTGTTTCGTTTCATATCGCTGTGCAGCGTTACGTCTAAGTATTTAATTGACGCGACTCTGTCAAGCTGCACACTACTAATGCTGCATTCGTACATTACGGGATTGTTGCTCCTACTCATGTACATCACCTTACATTTTTCCACATTTACCGCCAGTTGCCATGCCCCACACCAACCAGAAATTAGATCCAAGTAATCCTGCACCCTACTATAGTCATTCAATGACACTCTGTTGTACACCAAGAGTTATCTATCAGCAAACAGCCGCAGATTGGAACTTACTCTGTCCGTCAGATCATTTATATAGATAGTAAATAATACCGGCCCTGCCGGCCGCGGTGGCCTAGGGGACCGTGGCGCTCCAGTCACGGTCTGCACGGCCACTACGGTCGGGGGTTCGAATCCCCCGCTCGGGCATGGATATTTGTGCCGTCCTTAGTGTTAGCTAGTTCGTAAGTAGTTTGTAAGTTTAGGGACTGATAACCCAGTAGTTAAGTCCCATAAGCTATACAAACATTTAAACATTTTTTAATAGCGGCCCTATCACACTTCCCTTGGGTACCCCTGACGATACCCTAGCCTCTAATGAATACTCGCCATTGAGGACAACGTACTGGGTTCTATTACTTAAATAATCTTCAAGCCACCCACATATTGGAGTACCTATTCCATAAGCTCGTTAGCAGTCTGTAATGCGGTACCGTGTCAAACGCGTTTCGGAAATAGACAAATTTGCAGTCTTCCTGTTGCCCTTCATCCATAGCATGCAATACGTCATTAGAGAAAAGGGCAAGTTGGTTTTCCCACGATCGATGCTTCCTAAAGCCGTGCTGCTGTATGGGCAGAAGCTTTTCCGTCTCAAGGAAATTTACTGTATTAGAACTAAGCAGATGTTCAAGAATTCTACAGCAAACTGATGTCGATGATATAGGTCTGTAATTTCGTGGGTCCCTTCTTTTGCTTTTCTTATACACGGGAGTTACCTGTACCTTTTTCCCATAAATCCTATCAAATCTTCATAAACCTATGGGTCCAAACAACTGTGATCCCCAGTTGCTAGACTTGCAAACTTCTGAAAACAAACATGAACAAGTCCTAAGGACAATGCACGCCCACATGCCCGAGCAAGGACTCGGACCACAGCGAGCAATCGCTGACCTGGCGCACAGAACCGCTCGGCCATTCCCGCGCGGCACGTTTCCATATGCCAGGCATGTGTCGTGCCTCCTGAGACCCTCGCTTCATGTGCTAACGCAGCATTTCCACGTTACGAATAGCTGTGGCATACACAAGAGAGGGGGGGGGTCGCAAAAATGATTTTGTAAAAGTGCCTTCTTTGTAATTTCTTTTTAAGTTAGTTGAAATATTCAAAATAAACTAGCCTTAGTTTTTTATACTTTATGCATTGCTGAAATAAGCTAAATAAATTAAAATCAGGGTAATAATATACTTTCCGTGCGTAAACTGTTTTAGAAGAAACATAAATTGAGCAATATTTTGCAATTTTCGCGGTATAACTCTTGGCGTGTTTTAGCACAACATAACATTCAACCACACTTGAAGTTGATTGATTTGGTTTGAAGCAAATCTAATGACAAGAGATTGCGCAGGAATGTGAAAGAAGAACATTATTCTCTTACTAGCTGAAAACCCGGCGTAGCCCGGGTATTTATTTATTTATTCGTGCAATTTTTCGGGTATATATTCATTTGTATAAGGGCTATAAGTCTGTAAAATCACTTAGGAATACATTTAGTAGTAAAGAAGTAATAGATTAAAATTTAGTGCGTGATGGGGCGGTTTTGCATGAACATTACTGTTTATGTGCTTATATCTCATAAACTACGTGTCGGACTGTGATACAATTTAGAAGCTACATTCAACTATACATGTGTATACTGTCTGTAAAATTTCCTTTCACTACAATTTGTAGTGTTCAAATTATAAATTGTAACGTCATACCGAGAGCCGTAGTTTTACTCCATAAACAGCGGAAAAGTAGTAAGCGAGAAACTTTTTTTCCTTTCATCATTTTACTATCGTTTCCAGCGAGAAAAAGTTTAATAAAGGTTTGAAATTGTGTTTAAAGTTTGTTGCAAGTCGCTAAGTACTGTCATTCTCATACAGTGTATGTCGAAAGTCTCGCCGCATTATATGGCATTTTTTGCGATTTCTATTGTTACTTCACGGTAAGGAATGTGTGTACCAAATTTGGTTGAAATCGTTCCAGTGGTTTAGGAGAAAATGAGCAGCATTGTCTTAAATGCAACAGTTTCTCGCGCATCTCATTGTTTATGACGTCATATCTCGTGAACTATATATCGTATGTGATTCTTACACTTACGGCGACCGTCCTCATGGATTGAAACTTACGTGTAGAAAATTTCATAAAGATTGGAACAAAACTGTAAATTTGTAGCAACACGTACACACATACGGACACTATGCTTTATATATTAGATCAAATCGCGCTACTGCATGAGAACTCTTATTTAACGAAATTAGTAAAAATCAAACAAATAATGTAAAACAAAAATATTGCTCGTACTGCTGATCACTGAAGATGCTTTCAAATAAAGCGAAACGCATCTGGTCTAAAGTAGACTAATTTACAGTTGCAAGAGTCGGTAACCTAACCAATAAAAACTGCATTATTTCTCTTTTGTCTGAACAATCAATGTCACTAGAAAAATTAGAAGTAGTAGGGTGTGATCGCACTGCAACCAAGACTGGATGGAAAATCATGTAGGACGCATACTACAGGGAAGTATGTGCCTCTTGCATTTTATTGAGTTTCCTTTCCGCCATATTTTTCAACAAATTGACACTCAAACTGCAGGACCCGAATTTTGTAGTGGACCAATCAGCAGCAGCTCAATTGCTGTAAAAACTCCCTGTCGTACATTATGAACCCACAGCTGGTCCGATTCCTGATGTAGGCAGAAATTTGTTTAGTAAAGACCAATAGTATCTTCACAACATTTCAAATGCAATAATAGCCTTGGGACTTTGTACCGATGACTTTGCAAATCGGGATTCTGGTCCATTGTCCCATTCCAGGTGGTTAATTACAGTCAGTCGCGTCCTTCGGTTGTATATAAGTTAATCAGATCCGTCCGAAAACTTAAAAGAACTAGTTCGCTTCTTTTTAAAAGCATATATGTCTTTGTGTTTGCCATAAAAAAATAAAAATTAAAAAAAAAAAAATGTAACTGACGGACCGAAACATTTCTTTCGAGCAATTCAAACATCGCGGTTTTTATCCGATGAATTACTTCAGGTAGTTGAGTGAATAATACAACGAAATGCGTTCTTTGCTCACCCTGAAAACGTCTTGCTGGCAAAGATTTAACTGAAGGTGATCTTAAATCATTAATTAGTTGTGACACAAAGCACATCAGAGAAACGCTAAAGTTTCCCTGTCACACTGAAGCTGTGGAGAAGTGTGTCAAACTGATGGCAGAGGCTTCGTTCTAAGCATGTGGACAGGAAGGTAGAGATGGCTAATCTAGATCGGTTGAGATTGAGGACCTGCACAGGTCAATTTTTTGCAAAATAGGGTGCCTGTGCTAATTTGAGGAACAGGTCATCTGCATGTGACAGAGGGTTTTCTTCAACCTGAAATTAAGGGTTTAACCCTACACTGCATGGTGTTGCCTTTCGGCAACGAAAATTTTTGTTACAATTTCAGGCGTACTTCTTGTTACATATGCATATTGCATATTCTATACACTGGAGTTTGTTCTAAGCATTTAGTTGATCGTTTCCTCCATAGATTGCAGCGCAGTCATGAACAGAGGGGAAATGCAACAAAGAGCGTTCCTGTGGATTTTACTGACTATTGAGCATTATATTGTAACTACAAACTGATACAACTTCTGTCAAGTCAAAAAATTTTATCGTTTTACACACATCTCATAGGAGTAGAAAACATGTTAGGCAGCAATATTGTCGTTGAAAGAAAGTTTCTGTGTATGACGTTGCCAATTGGCAACAGGTAATAAATAATGACTTTCCCATTGTTCAATGAGTTATAGAAGTTTTACAATATTTTCCCCTGCATTGATGAACATTTTATACCATACACATTTTTTATGCTAAAATAAAAATTCATGCAGTGTAGGGTTAAGGTGGTTTGAAAAGCCCCACTTAACCTGATTCTGCGTCCTGGTGTCAGGATGATGACGAAGGGTGTGGCCCACAGGCTGATAATTCCTTGCAGCAAGCGGTGCAGTTCTTCTTGAAGTGGCTGCTGGAGAGCCACCGGCACCTGCCTTGCACGGCAGTAACGAGAGCGCAGTGTCACAACACCACCCACAAGGCTAGGCCTCACAACTGGCCGTGCCTACGTCACAACAAGATGTCGCGAACGCTAGCTGCATGGTCGGCCGCTACGAGGCGGTGGGCTGTGCTCTTGCAGCCAGCCAGTCAGCTGGCGTCCACGGCATCTTACAAGGGGAGGCCGCCAATTGTGAAATTCAGATTCGATTCTTACTGCGCATAATGAAAGCTCATGGCCAGAGGTGTAATTTGGCAAAGCACCAAGATGCACTTCTCAGCCGTTGTCGAGAAAATTGACAATCTCTACGATCTCTACGATTAGTAATATTGTACAGAGGCGTGGCGTAGCGGTAAGCACTCGGGTTCGTAATCCGAAGGTCGCCGGATCGAATATCGCGACATGCAACTTGTTTTTATTATTATTATTATATCGCACGAACCAGAGTGATAGTTATCATAGAAATATGGAAAGCAGAAAACAGAACGACATCGAGCACATCTGATAAACTATGCGTTTTTACAGGAACAATTTTTTTTTTATTTTCTTAATTATCTGTTGAAAACACACCTGATTGACATTCTGAAAAATTGTTCTGTCGTTCGTCAGGTTTGACTTACACTACAAACTGCGTGGTCATCAGTCTGTAGCTTACAAACTATGTAAACCTAGGTAAACTAACCTAAGGACAAAGACACACTCCCATGCCCCAGGGAGGACTCGAACCTCCGCAGCGAGACGCTTTAGACCGCTCGGCTACTCCACCGCGGCCATCCGTTAACTATACGTGGTATACATTATGAAGACAATTAATAACATTTGTGAAACACAGCTCTGTTTGCGGAAAACAATGATGTTCGAAGTCACCAGTTGCATATAATAAGTTGTTTGAAAGTCGTTTGTCGTGGAAAAACTGGTGTCTTCGAACATCAAATGTTATTGTCTTTATATATATATATATATATATATATATATATATATATATATATATATATATATATATATATATATATATATACATTTGAATTACAAAAAACAAAAAATTAAAAAAAGTTGCATGCCGCGAGATTCGATCCGGCGACCTTTGAATTACGAGCCCGAACCCGACCGCTTACCGCTACGCCAGGCCTCTCTACAATATTACTAATCGTGGAGAGAATTTCACCGCAACGGCTTTTTTAATTGTCGATTTTCTCGACAACGGCTAAGAAGTGCATCTTGGTGCTTTGCCAAATTACGCCTCTGGCCATGAGCTTTCATTGTGCGCAGTATGAATCGAATCTGAATTTCACAATAGGCGACCTCCCCTTCTTAGTGTGAAGCAGGCACGGCCAGTTGTGAGGCTTTGGCTTCTAAACGGTATTGGGGGACAGAAATAAGTGAAGCGATGCAATGAAGTCCCTAGCGTATCCAATGCCTCACGCGAAGAGGTCCTGCTATTCGTAGTAGAGCGCCTCCACTTCTAGAAACGGCATCTGTAGTGATAGGAGATTCAAGTAATCGTCATTGCCAAACCCTGACAGGCGGAAAGCAGTTTCCAAGTTGTTTACGATTAAAAATGGCACCACACGGCTTACTGATTTGTAGCACACCGTGGTGGTGAATTGTCCCAGCAGAGCAATTTCTTGTTTGTTATATGTTAGAAGGCGTTTGGAGATCCGACTACAGGGACGGGCTGCGTAAGATGAATAACTGATGAGGAGACAGCTGCTCCTGTGTCTATTTGCATCCTGAAAGGCTTCCCAGTGATTGAAACAATAAAGAGATTGGACGCAGCCGAGACGTCTACCTGACTGATGTTGGCTGGTGCGGCGTGGGGAATGGCGAGATGCTCAGCCAGCAAACGGATGCGAGATGACCATCCTTTCCACAGAGACAGCATTTAGACCATCGATCAGGGCAATCGACCCTTTCATGTGAGGAATACCGGATGGAACAGGTCGGCAGACGAAGAAGACTCTAGCGACGGCGCTGCGGAGGCGAAGGCTGCTGTCGGAAGCCCTGTGGGGAATGGACTGTCTCCCCTTCCTTAGGTGCCTGGGTCGTTCGGGCTTTTCGTCGGCCATTGCGCTGCGACGATCCATATACGGCGGCGACTTCCCCCTGGTCCACAGAGGCCGCTGCTTTGATGGCGGCAACATCCGCCCGCGAATCCAATAAACGCTCTGCTGCAGATGATATTTCGAACTTGAAGGCCAATTCTATTATGTGTTCACGAGATGGATCTTCTAGTTGAGTGCGTTATGACGGAAGGCTACGCCTGGAGCTGCTTGAATGAGATGGTCTCCCACCACATAATTTGCGTGTGATTTCTTCGAGACGTGGGTGGTGAATTTGCACTTTCGAGCGAGGCCCTGGAGCTCTGCCGCTCACTGTCTGTTGGTTTGATCGGTTTTTGTGCGGCGTTGGTGGAATTGCACCCGCAATGCGTGGACTTGATAACGTCTTCAGTAGTAGCACAGAGTAACTACAATAGTAGGCATTTAAGGTTTCACAGATCTGCATGAACGATAAAGAGTCTGGACCTCGAGGTTGAAGGTCCGTAAGTAGGAAAAAGATATTTGAATCATTTCATGAAAGGAAATAGGCTCTCTGATATTCTTCCTGATTGTCTTTTCTCATATGTCTCCCAGTCTTTCATTTCTTCATTGAAGGCCGGAAACGGCAGTGGCGGAACTGGGCTGTGGATGTTGCTCACTTCAGCAATCAGCTGATGTTGCAGCTATGCAAACTGTTGATGAGGCCATTCAGTATTTACTGAACAGACAATTGTGGTTGTGGTTGGTCCATCATCTTCGCTCGTCGACACTGGAATGAACTCAGTGGTTTCTTCTACATTAGTTAATTGAAGAGCTTTTAACTACAAAAAATTACAGTGATAGTGCTGCACAGAGATCTTGGTGCAGATTTTGTCTGTGGTGAGTCAGCATCCAAGGTCCAGACTGGCTGATCTTAGTATCTTCTGCTCAGCGGTCGACTTCTTCTTCGACAATTCTTCGGACCATGACACAGACTGTAGTGGCTCGGAGTGATCTTCCTGAAGGGAGGTCTGACCGACGTTATGTAGGCAGTGCCAGCCAATCCTGGGACGACGTAGTGATATTGAGTTCCCGAGCTGTTGCCCGTGACCGCTGAAAGAATAGGTTCTAAGTTGAGTCGGGAACACTCCGTTTGTTTTCCTCTAAGGTCTGTTTTCCACATGGTGCGTCTGTCGAGTAGTGTTAAGCTTTCTGGCGCACACGGCTGCTTGTTGGGTTGCCAGCTTGCAAGTGATTCCCTTATGGCTGGCAGTACAACATACTCGTATTAGCCTATGTACGGCTCTGTTAAGAAAATATGGATCGATGTAGTCTTAGGATTAAACAATACATGTCTGCTTTCATGTCGAGAATCTACAATAGCAGGTAATAATACCTTGTACCTGTGATCCGACAGTCAAACATTCTACGCATAGGCTAACATTTGCAAAGTAATAATGAAATATAAAATAAAGATAGTTGATTAATTAATAATAGATGTTTATTCTAAAGTTTGCAAATAGTACAGGCGACACCAGATAACTTAGTTGAGTAATGTTTATTTTAACACATGTTTTAATCTATTGGAAGTGGTCCTACGCACACAATAGCAATAAGTAGAAAATAACCCTTTAACACCAGCGTTAACTGCGTTATGAGAATGATAGCAAAAATCCCCAATGAAGGAATCATTGACGATGCTCAGATACCACGTCAATTTCGCGATCACACAACATAAAATAATCGTCAGCTGAAAGTATTTTAAATCTTATTCCAAGGAATAACATATCAACACTCGTAAATTTCTCGACTAGAATCACATACACTGTTTGGTTAAAAATCGGAAATGAAATCGGAAAAGTTCTTATTAACCCTTGCCGACAAAGCGGCTGTTTGCCGCGCAGATTCTAACACCGTCGCAAACGAATCACCTCAGCTAAGCATGCAGGACCTCCTTCTTCCAAGACAAGACATAAAGTGTTCCTATAAGCACAGGGAGCTCTCCTCAACAACAGTCTAAGTATTTTACTGAACCACAGACACTCTCTCGTTGGCAGACCGCCATCCCTCCAAAAGAGGCAGAGTTCTTAACAGAAAGGACTTAATTTGGACCCCATCTACACTAACTTAATATTTCGACAATATTAAATAGAAAAATTATGAACATTCGGTCACCTTGCGACTGTTTATCAACAGTACAAATAAGGTATGAAATAAATGCATAAATAGGCCATGGAAATATTTACGTAAATTTAATGGCAAAATAGACAAATATTCGTTAAGTAGTTCTACAAACATGATGACAAGAGGTACAGATCGTGCTGCAAGCAATTACTGTGGAGGAGAAGATGATCTCACTATATTTCCATTATAAACGAGTGTAATAAATTCTTAAAAGAATTGATAAAAGTAGGTTACTTTCAAGATGATTGCTTGAGGTAATAAGCCGTAATCTTAGAGATAGTTTGTTGAAATCGTAAGTCGCATTCAAAAGGTGAGAATTTTAATTTTGCTGTATTCAGATACTATGAACACTAACTTTTGTAGTTTCAAGATATTAAAACTATCGTTGGTTCATGAGATGCGCCTATTTTTTCTAACATCGTAGAAGCCTTCAGAATTTATGGGAAAAAGACACTGTGCTTTATTATTTGTTTCTAAGTTAGGAGAGCGTCCAAGTTATAAAAATCTGCCAGAACGTCCATTAAGAGGTTTCCCTGTCGCCTCAGCTCGCCTATAAAACCACGGGATTACCCATTTGTGGCAGATGGGCATTGTCCAGCAGTGTCTCAGTGGTCTTACGCAGTTTGCTGGAGCGAAACCCGGGTGCCTGGTCGCTCGCCTTGCCCTCCTAAACGGAAGCTGCACGCCTCGCCCTGCCTTCCACACAATTCCAGAATTACAATAATTACGTGACATACGGTGTCCGTATCCGTAAAGTCAGAAGATGGAGCAAAATCGCGATTGCGTGATTATTGGAGATGATAGTTCAAAAACCACCGCAAATTGTAAAATTAACTCTAGCTGAGAGGAGACAGTTAAAAGCTTACTTTAACCATATAACTCTGGCGTAAGACCAGCTAAAGGATTCGCGTGAACTACTGACTACTTCCTGCAACAGAATTTTGTTCTCTGGCCCAGAATTTAGAACTGACTCAACTTTACTTTAGCAGCAGGAAGACAAAGACACGGTGGCCAGCATACGTCGTGGATCACGAGAATTACACACAATTATTAATATACACGCAACAGCGAACTAAACAATTTCATGAAGGTGACTGAGAGAACATTTATGGCGCAACGGAATTAAAGTATGATAATTTGCATCTGAATTTGTTCTCAGCACTAGTGAAAAACAACATTAAATAAAAAAGGGAAGGTATTCGTTATCTAATATTCATGTAAAGTTTCACTGATAATAAATTATTAATTCACTTCAAACATGAGCAAATGGGGGAACCAATTTTGTTAAACAATAAAATGCATCTCATTGAATTACTAACTTAAAGTAATCTGAAATGAACATCGTCGGAGGAGGGATTTACAATCAACAAGCATTCAACCACTCACACGCGCGAAGCAAAGCGAAACTCACCCAACTCAGCGTGCTGATACGAAGCAGAATCAGGCGCCGTTATCGTAGGCGAAATTCAACGAACCAGGATGTACCACACAACACAAGGAAAATAAACTTCGTAGGTCGCTCTGCTCTGTCTTTCTTTACTTGAGATGGTACGCGATAATAGCAAGATTAATTTCCATTCAAATCAAACCGTGAGCATGCTGAATTATTGAGACACACGGCACGTGTCTGCTACATTACATATTCGCACCCCACTGAAGGCGAAGTGCTTAAAGATTGTATTCATTTCAACAAAAACCAACGGAATCACAGAGTACGATGCAAGAATACACAATAGGAAGACACTGAAGTGTGATCAGTGGCGAGAACTCAAGTGACTAGCTATAAACCCTTGAAGTCGGAGTTCAGAGCCACGTGGTTCCGAAAACCAGTGAAAAATACAAATATTCAATTTCCGAAAAATAAAGAAAAATAGCTACGGCATGCAACCCTTAGAAATGCGTAGGATATGATAAGGAAGCTAAAGAAATACAACCAGACTCGATTGGAAGCATTTACGCGGATGGACGAAGTCCAATCTTCAAAAATCAGAAAAATGGAATCAACTGAAAGTCGGAGTAAATCAACTAAGACATACTGCATGCAGCCCCTAGAAATACGTAGTATTTCATAAGCAAGCTAATAAAGGGGTCGTACGAGGCTAGAAGAGAATTTACTGAGGGAGTCTGAAAGCAAAGTACAAGTTGGGAAATGAAACAGCAATTTAAAATAGGCGGAGAGGAGATCGCAATGTACTAAAGGATATCAGAAGGATACATGCAGATTTTTTTTGTCTGAAGGGCATAGAAACTGACACAGGGGTAGCTGAAGGCTTTGTTCAAGAGCACACCACGTGGAGTACATATCACTTGCGGAAGGAGAAAACGGAAAAGAATATTTCACATGCAGTACACGGAATAAAAATATCGCCGCATTTTATTCGCATTCCACAAAGCTAGAAAGAAATTAAACAGAGTTCATACATCGCCAGCTAATCTTACACAGGTTACCGATTCCCAGCCGTTATCAAACCGAATGAGTTGCATATTCACCGAGTTTACCTATGCAAAATCACCAAAATGAAATTGAATACATTTCCATACATGATTGGAGAAACTTATCCCAAAAAATGAACCTAAGATCTGAAATCTAACAAACCAGACAACGAATTGGTACTATCTCAAGGGAGAAAAGAAAATCAGAACGTCTTACCAGGTCGAAGCACAGCCACAGAGTGTCCAACTCGGTCAGCGGAAATCGGTAAAACCGACGAAAAACGAGGTGGTGGGGAGAGCTTAAACTCGCACGTCTTGCCAAGACTCGCTAACTGGGCGTTGCCAACCCAACTTGAAACCAAGGGGTGGAGGAACCTCTTTGGTAGCATCAAAAGCAGAGGTTGGTAACGACTACCTATCGACACGAAGCCAGAGATGCAAAGCGCGCAGCCAACAGCCGACGACGAAAATTCTCATACATACACTCAGACTGCCATGCTAAAAGATGCTCATACATGCACATACAGAATAAAGCAAGTACACATTCTCACAGGGACAGTGGCGTCACGGAGAAACCGTTCATCTTGCCACATTCATAGACACAATGATAAATTATTAGCATAATAAAATCCCAGCAATATTAACACAGTATTACAGAAACTAACATTTAAAAACATGAAATGAAATGCTAGTCCTCATGCCTCCGAACGAGAGGGGTTCTCGTTCAGCAAAAAAGGCCGTCTAGTGAACTTAGATAATTTACAAAGTTAAAAACGTAGGGAAGACGTCTTTCACAGTGAACGACTCTTAATTTTTAGAATGCGGCTACTTCAGTTAATTCCTCTGCTAAATGAATATGAGAGGACGATCATAGATTTCAGTGCTTCGCTATCGTTTCCAATGACAAAGTTTTCGATCACTACATTATCCAATAATTCACCTTGGCCCTCGCAATCGCAGCGTAAATGTATACCTCAAACGTGAAAAACATTGACAAAATGTTGTTAATACTGAAAAAATATGACCAAAGACTGAAGAAAAATCAGTAACAGTATTAAAGTCAATTCATTGGTTTCTACAATGAATTGAATATTACAAAGTGCGTCCCGTTTTCACAACAGAAGTGAGTGCACTGGGCCTCTAGCTGAGAAGTTTTAAAATGTTTCCTTCGCTTTTGATAATATAAAGTGGATTCCGAATCACGCTGCAACTCGGCATTTTTCACATCAACAATCATTTCCAGAGGTGAAAGAAGTGAAAATTGACGGTTAAAAATTCTAGGCCTGAACGGGGAACGAACCCGTGACCGTTGGATTCAAAGCCTGCCAAACTACCACTTTTTCTTTCTTCGCTTACTGGTAGGTCGGTTCGATCGCGTTTACTCTAGTTTGCTCTTTCCTCAATTTTTTCTTGTTGGTATTCCAGAGGGCGTCAAGACCTCTGACAGAGCGCGCTGAGCTCTCAAGCCGACTATCCTTTCAACAGCCACTACACATTTTCTGCAGGTCAGCCAAATGAAACAAATCGGTAGGTTTTTGCACAGTACGTGTGGTCTAGGATGGTCTTTATGTGGCTTACAAAAGCACCATTTATTCATGGCTCATTGCTGAGAAAAAGCATGATGTTTGCGTACCTAAAATGTCAATTACACTGAGAGACGGAGTTCAAGCCGCTATGAAACTCACCATCCGATTTCAAGAAACGGACTTGGCATTAAATATTGATCTTTACACATCTTACAGTTTGTTGTCTTCGACTGATAAAGGGCGGATTTTATTTTAGTTATTCGTTACAGTTTCCGTGTCAATTTTATAGCAACAAATTTAGAGAGTTTGCAGAGCTAAAAAAACGTTGCGTAGCCCTAGCGTACAGTTGATTGTAGGTCATACATAGCAGCATATGAAATTTATAGGAAAGATCAAAATTTTATTTAAAATTGAGAGCACATGAATATCTCATTACGTTCTCGAGATATTGGTTTCAAATCTGGCGGGCGAACCCGCGTGAAATACTCATCTTTCCATTTGAAGAAAACTATTATGTGGAAAAAAAAATTGCCACGGTGGAGTAGCCGAGTGGTCTAAGGCGCTTCGCTGCGGATCGCGCGGTTGCTCGCCGTCGGAGGTTCGAGTCCTCCCTGGGGCATGGGTGTGTGTGTGTGTGTGTGTGTGTTGTCCTTAAGTTAGTTTACGTTAGTAGGACTGATGACCACGCAGATTGGTCCGATAGATTTACAAACGTTTGAACATTTTTTGAAAAAAATTGATTTTGGATGTCGTACAGGCTTACGTATTTACTTGATAAATGACAATTTAATTTGGTTATTCTTCATACCCTGGACACAAATATGTCGAAGCATATAATGAAGCAAATCTTTACAGATCTACGAGGGTTAGTACAAAACGATACATTTCTAATTTTCAACATAATCCCTTTGAGCATTTGTGCACTTGTTACAGCGGGCTGCAAGGAATTCTTTTTTCTTGGTGTTTCAACCAATTTCTCACAAACTTTTTCCAGTTTTCGTTGTCCTGGAACCTCTTTCTGCATAACGCCTCCTTCGGTGCAACAAACTAATGGAAATCACTAGGTGCTAAATCACAACTGTAAGGGACATGAGGCAGTACTTCCCAAGCCATCTTATCGATGGTTTCACCGGTTAGTCGAGCAATATGAGGATGTGCGTTGTCTTGCTGGAGAATCACACATCTCCTTTGAGTTCCAACCGCTTCTGTCACGTAACCGGCTTTACCTTGTTTACAATCGAAACCGAGTAGTATTGGCTGTTCATTGTATGCTATTCTCCGAGATAATCACAAAAAACTAGACTTTCAGCATCCCAAAACACTGTCAACATGACTTTTCCAGCTGATGCTTAGGTTTTGAATTAAGAAAAAAAAAAAAAAAAAAAAAAAAAATGACACGTAACTTGGTGTGCTTCTACTCCATGCTTTGCCTTTTTAATTCTGGCTCATATTAGTGAACCTACGTTTCATCACAAGTTAAAATTTTGTTGAGGAATTGCTCACCTTCCCTTTCATAACGTTCCTTTAGCTCTGTGCACCCTCTCAACCTAGTTTCCTTGTGTAACCGCGTAACTCCTTAGCAACCCATCTTGCACATGTTTTAAGGTACTTCAGCTTTTTACAGTGCTATGAACTGTACCAGTACTAACGTCAACCTTATCAATTATCATCCCTACAGTCACACCGCGGTAGACACGAATAATGTCATCAATTCGACTGCAACTGGTTGCCCAGAACGGTGTTCGCCAGTTGCGATCTCTTTTGAACTGCCTACCTACTTTTAAAAATTTGCATGATTCATACAACTTTCACCATAAACTTTACACATTCGAAATTATATATTCACTGGTTTCTCGCCTTCAGCAAGTAAAAATCGAACAGAACATTGTTCAAGTACTGTGGAACTTTCAAGCGAACTCGCCATCTTGAAATATATTTTTGAGGTTAGAAGCAAAGCAGTGTTGATACATCAACTGATCAGGGCTCATCTCAGTGATGCCAACTTAAAGCCATTAAAGTACCAAACTTGCCCTACTTACAGTTTTTCCAGTTTGTCTCTTTAATTATTGAATGACCCTCGCATAATAGACTCACCTTTATGAGGATTTCCTAAATACGTTAAATCGTAACAGGCGAATTTTGGAATGCTTCCTTTCAAACGACCTGTAGATTTCCTTCCCCAAATGTGTAAAAACTTCAAGTTTTTTCTACGTCTATATTGACCACGATGTCGTTCTTCTTTTACTTCTTTCTAGAAGTAAAGTATACTGAAAATGAACCCCACCAAAACCAAATACATGATCGTTGGAAGAGCCCTACACCCAGGAATCCAGGAATTAACTGTGGAGAATAACACCTACAAAATAGTAAAGGATTTTAAATGTCTTGGAAGCATAATTTCAGAAAATTCACCGTCTGAAATGGAAATAAAGGCAAGAATTCAAGCGGGTAGTAGATGCTTGTACTCACTACACAACATTTTGACTGAAAACGGGAATTAAATAGGCTCGCAGTTTTCGAAAGGAGATGCTTGAGGAAAAGACAACATAACAGGAGAATGGAGGAGAAGGCACAATATAGAATTAGAACAATTCATTAATGAACCGAAGATTGTGGGCTTGATGAGAAGTAGAAGATTACAATGGACAGGGCATGTGGTACGTATGAGTGAGGAGTGATGGCCTAGGATGGCCATGGAGATGATACCAACAGGCAAAAGACCACTGGGATGACCAAGGAAGAGATAGATGGACGGGATAAGAGAAGACCTGCGAAAACTTGAGGCCTGGAAGAACTGGAAACAGACAGTGAAGAATCGCAATGAATAGAGAACCTTGATTATATTAACGCGAAGTCCACTGGGCCTGATCGCGTAAAGAAGCAAACGAACCTCCCACATATTCGTATTTGGATAAAAAAGTTATTTTCCTGAAACTTCATTGTCACTACAAGATAGCTTTATTCATTAAAATTCTGTGGTAATGTTCGCATCTCGTGTCTTTCACTCATAAAAACGTTAATTAAAATCATACAAAATATATTGTTAGTAAATCACATTTTAGTGTGTTCAGAATTTTTTACTGTAAATTTCTACATTATGTTTATATGTAAATTATGTACACTTAAGGATGCTTACGATTTCAGCTGTAAAATTATTTATTTCATAAATTTTTATTGTAACTTGTAATACGAAACATTTACGTTATTGCCGGCCGCGGTGGCCGAGGAGACTAGGCGCTCCAGTCACGGTCTGCACGGCCACTACGGTTGGGGGTTCGAATCCCCCCTCGAGCATGGCTATTTGTGCCGTCCTTAGTTGTAAGTAGTTCATAAGTAGTTTGTAAGTTTAGGGACTGATGACCCCGTAGTTAAGTCCCTTAAGCTTAACAAACATTTGAACATTTTTGATTTACGTTATTATTACCACAGGCGATCATTGTATGGAAAGATATAAATACTAAGATAGCAATGTTGTGCTTTGGACCAATAAATGTCAGACGGAATCTGAAACGAGGAGTATTTATTTTAACAAATCTTCCAGTTATTTATTTATAAAATCCGTAAAATTTTCTGCAGCAATACCAGGATACTAGTTACACCTACGAAGCGTATAAAAATAAGTATCAGTATCTACAGGGTGGTCCATTGATAGTGACCGTGCCAAATATCTCACGAAATAAGCATCAAACGAAAAAACCACAAACAACAAAACTGTTCTAGCTTGAAGGAGGGAAACAGATGGCGCTATGGTTGGCCAACTAGATGGCGCTGCCATAGGTCAAACGGATACCAACTGCATTTTTAAAAAATATGTACCCCCATTTTTATTACATATTCGTCTAATACATAAATAAATGTGAATGTTTTATTTGGAACACTTTTGTTGCTTTGTGATAGATGGCGCTGTAATAGTCACAAACATATTGCTCACAATTTTAGACGAACAGTGGGTAAGAGGTAGTTTTTTAAAATTAAAACACAGGACGCAGGGACGTTTGAACTTTATTTCGGTTGTTCCAGTGTGACATATGTACTTTTGTGAAATTATCTTACATTATGAGAACTGCGTGATTAACCTGTAATTACCTCATGAGTTTAATAAATGCTCAAAATGATGTCCTTCAATGTCAGTGCATTTGGCAATAGGCGTAACGAAATTCCTCTTAACAGCGAGTAGTTCGCCTTCATGTTCTCACATGCATTGCCTATGCGCTGACGCATGTTTTCAGGCCTTGTCGGTGAATCACGGTAACAAATATCCTTCAAGTTTCCCTACAAACAGAAATCGTGGGATGTATGATTCGGTGAAAGTTAAGACAGACGGTCGTCTTTCAAAGTGCGGGGCCGGCCGCGGTGGCCGAGGGGACTGAGGCGCTCCAGTCACGGTCTGCACGGCCACTACGGTCGCGGGTTCGAATCTCCCCTCGGGCATGGATATTTGTGCCGTCCTTAATATAAGGTAGTTGATAAGTAGTTTGTAAGTTTAGGGACTGATGACCCCTTAGTTAAGTCCCATAAGCTTAACAAACATTTGAACATCAAAGTGCGGGCCATGCTATGTTGCTTCTACGACCATTCCACCAGTCATTAAATATTTCATTTAAGACCGCTTCAACTGCACGCGAGCCATGTGCTCGACATCCATCATGTTGAAAGTAAATCGCCATTCTATCATGAAGTGAAACATCTTGTAGTAAAATCGGTAGAACATTACGTAAGAAATCAGCATTCAATGCGCCATTTAGATTGCCATCGATAAAATAGGGGCCAATTATCCTTCCTCCCATAATGCCATACCATACATTAACCCGCCAATGTCGCTGATGTTCCACTTGTCGCACCATCATGGATCTTCCGTTGCCCAATAGTGCATATTATGCCGGTTTACGTTACCTCTTATTGTGAATGACGCTTCGTCACTAAACAGTATGTTAAAAAATCTGTTATCGTCCTGCAATTTATTTTGTGCCCAATGGCAAAACTGTACATGACGTTCAAAGTCTTCGCCACGCAAATCCGGTGCATATAAATATGGTACGGGTGAAATTTATGTTGATGTAGATTTCTAAACACCGACGTTTTTTAGATTCCAGATTCTCGCTCTATTTGTCTGCTACTGATGTGCGGATTAGCCGCAACCGCAGCTAAAACACTTACTTGGGCATCATCATTTCTTGCAGGTCGTGGTTGACGTTTCACTTGAGGCTGAACACTTCCTGTCTCTTTAAATAACGTAATTATCCGACGAAAGGTCCGGACATTTGGATGATGCCTTCCAGGATAACAATCAACATACGTAGCACAGGTCCGTTGGTCATTTTGATCACAACAGCCATACATAAATACCATATCGACCTTTTCTGCAATTGGTAAACGGCCCATTTTAACACACGTAATGTACCGTCCGCACTGGCGAAATGTTACGCGATACCACGTACTTAAATGTTCAAATGCTTGTAGAACTTATGGGACTTAACTACGGGGTCATCAGTCCGTAAGCTTACAAACTACTTATGAACTAGCTAAGACTAAGGACGGCACAGATATCCATGCCAGAGGG
This sequence comes from Locusta migratoria, assembly GCA_026315105.1. Lineage (NCBI taxonomy): Eukaryota > Metazoa > Arthropoda > Insecta > Orthoptera > Acrididae > Locusta > Locusta migratoria. The sequence continues at coordinate 570,659,396 of CM048746.1, forward strand.
GGCATTCGAACCCCCGACTGTAGTGGCCGTGCAGACCGTGACTGGAGCGCCTCAGTCCCATCGGCCACCGCGGCTGGCCCACGTACTTATACGTTTGTGATTGTTACAGCACCATCTATCACAAAGCGAAAAAAGTTTTCCAAATTAAACATTCATATGTATTTACGTACTAGGCGAATATGTTATAAAAATGGGGTACCTATTTAAAAAAATGCAGTTGATATCCGTTTGACCTATGGCAGCGCCATCTAGCGGGCCAACCATAGCGCCATTTGTTTTCCCCCTTCAAGCTAGAAAAGTTTTGTTGGTTGTAGTTTTTTCGTTTGATGCTAATTTCGTGAGATATTTGGCCCGGTCACTATCAATGGACAACCCTGTATATATAGCTAACGTTACCTACCACAAATTTAGAAAATTAAATGACTCAAAATTGTCAGAAGGTAGTCAATGAATTGTTAATTTTATATATACGGTCATTAGTAGTGTGTATTTATAGAACTTAGATGAGGCGGACATATTGCATCATCGGCATAACAGAGGATGAGGTGGCACAGGGATTTGTGCTTATGAAGGACAGTGGAGGGGTGGAACCCAGGTTCGGCCTGTTATTAGTTTTTGTCTATTGTAAGTTTTCTGTTGAGGATTCCAAGTCAGCTGCCGTAGAAGGTTATTTCAAGTTATTTTAGGGTGTTAGTCAGTTGGATAGGACGGTCATAAATTCAGATCTGGAACTTCCTCCTCTTCACCAATTGGAAGTTCCGAAGTACTGGAACATGTGAAACGATTTCAAGTCATAATAATGTTCAAATGTTTGCAAATATAAGCGACGTAAGTACTTTGCTCATCAGGCCCTAGACTTACAAACTATAAGCCCCTTAAGCTTAACAAACTTTCAAACTACTTAAACTAACTTCTGTTAAGGACAACACAAACACCCATGCCCAAGGGAGGACTGGAACCCCCGACAGCGAGCAAACGCGCGCTCCGCAGCAAGGTGCCTTAGAACCGTCGGCCACTCCACCACGGCGATTTCAAGTCACACTGGTTTATATCTAACTAGAACCCGGCAGTGTTTTACAATTGCTAAATACGCAAGGAAATTGAATACACATACTTCTCTTAATCCCTCTGCCCATCACTTCCCTTATCTCTAGACTGTTTCTTTCATCTGTGTCCTCTTCAGCTTCTCACTGTATTAGCTACCTGAAAAACCGGTGTTGCTCGTGTGTTGATTTATTTCGTTATTCAGTTTGTCCATGCAATCCTCCCTCCTCTCTGTGTCCATTTCCACCTCCCTTCTGTCTGTTAACCTACCTCTGCCTCGTCTTCCTTTTCCTCCTATTCCCCTCTAATCCATCTATCCATCCTCCTAACTCTCTGCTTATATCCTCGTATCCCCTCACTCTGTTCATCCCCCCTCTTATATATGACAAATTACAATATCTGCCAAATTCTTGGTGGTCGGTCTTCGAAGACTTCCGCCATGCACCGTACGTAATTTTATGTAGACAGTGATGTTTCTCATGTTTTGAAGGCCTAGTGCGCAAAATTTAATCAATATAGGATTAAAACTGTAGATTCATATCGAAGTCTGTTGTAAAGTACCTTCCGCCATGTATCGTTGCAGTTATTATGTAGACAGTGCGCTTTGAAGCACAAACTTGTAAAATTTTATCGTAATCGGATGAACAGTATGGCAGAGCATACAATAGAATTTAATCTGAAGTAGTGATTCCCACGTTATAAAATTACCAATTTCGATTTTTCAGCTGCTCCGTTAGCTTTTTCCTATTTCTTTTCTAACTCACCCCTGTATTAAAGTGAACAAAACAAAAATATACATATTATTCAGATCTATGAAGCCATTTCTCAGTTTTAGCGAGATTAACTCACAGCAATTGATTTTCATATACAGTTATCATGTGGTATAATTAGAATAAAATAAAATACACGAAAAATTTGAAATGCATGTTCATCTAATACAAGTTCATGCCTGATGCGACAGTTTTACGGCAGCTACAGCGAAACTGTTGTGAGCGGTAGACTTCTTTTCGTTTCATCATTTTGTGTGTGTGTGTGTGTGTGTGTGTGTGTGTGTGCATGGCGGGGGGGGGGGTCAGTTACAAAACGCTGCATAAACGTCCGAAATTACATGCAAGCTTTGTTGCAGGTCCCTAACTACTCCCATTTTCCAATAATTGACGCAGAAATCCGAGTATTCTCACGCGGTGGCCTCTCATTATTTATGACGTCATATCTCCTGAGCTATGTGTCGTGCTGCTTTATTTCTTTTTCCGGTCCGAAACCTTCGTAGGCGTACGGTGCACAGTTCACCAAAATTTCATTGTAATCGAATGAATGGTTTATAAACACATAGAGGACATACAGACAAACATTGATTTATATATCGCCGAGCCGGCCGCGGTGGCCGAGGGGACTGAGGCGCTCCAGTCACGGTCTGCACGGCCACTACGGTCGGGGGTTCTAATCCCCCCTCGGGCATGGATATTTGTGCCGTCCTTAGTTGTAGCTAGTTCCTAAGTAGTTTGTAAGTTTAGGGACTGATGACCCCGTAGTTAAGTCCCATAGGCTGTACAAACATTATATCGCCGTCCCTAGAAGGTTTCCTCAAGACATGGATCGAAAGTTAGAGCAGTACAAAAGACATCCAGTGTCTTGACTGCACGGAATAATGGAACTCAATATGTCGATACCTTAATTAGTACATGTTGTATGGTTCCACTGAACTATGTTTTGTATGATATTAGTACAAGTATTTTATGTCTTTTACCATGTGAGTTTACCACTCTCGCGACATTCTTGATACTATTACTGGACACCTTGGGGTGTGGCTCACTCGTTTGGAAACCTTTGGTCTATGAACTGCCTGTGTGACGATGAGGTGCACACGTGTCCCTTACAGAACATACCTGGAAGTAGCACGGGTGTCCATACTAGTATCTAGGATAGTAAAGAACAGTTAGGCAGAAAAGGTGACGCCTGTTGCCTCAGCAGAGGATACAATGACTTTATAGCATAGACCCCAACATAATTAGTGCTTGCAGGCCAGATATGTTCAAATGTTTGTAAATCTAAGGGACTTAACTACGGTGGCCATTAGTCCCTAAGCTTAAAAACTGTTTACACTAACTTAAAGTAACTTATGCTAAGGACAACATAAACATCCATGCCTGAAGGAGGACTCGAACCTCCGACGGCGAACGGCCGCGTGGACCTCATCTGGGCGCACTGCTATGCTGCCGCGGCATAGTTTGCAACGTCGTACTGATAATAGAGATGACATTGAGACATTATTTGTAAATGTGGCTCGATTTTGTAATCAGAGCAATAACATGATATACGCTCATTTCGTTTCTTCGTTACATCTTAGTGCTCAAAATTTTTGTCAAGCACCTATATTTAAGTTGGGAAGTAAGTACCCTTAGAGTCAATTTCTACATGGTAATCACTGCTGGATAAAAATTTGTTCACCAATAAGAATGACGTCGATTCTGATCCGATGAAGGCAGAAGCCTTCCGGGGGATAGTAGCTCTAGTGATAATGTTTTCAATGTCGTCCATCAATAGATAGCACAGATTTTGAAGACGGCGTAGTGACATAGCTCCCATAGTACCGGGTATATGTATCATGTAATGTGTAATTTTTAGAGCGATAAGGTTGAGAGTGATACAAACAGAGGCCAAGCCACGGAACGCACACGTGGTTCCGACAGGCTAGTGAGCGACTTTGAAAGAGATCAAATTGAGGCCTTCAGAGTGGCGGGATGGTTCTTTCGCCACCCAAGTTGGACGTGCTACTTCAGCTCTGCAACGATAGTGGTTGCCATGGTCACGTGAACATTCTCACACCTGTAGACGAGGGTCTGGACGTGCACACAGCACAGACGTCCGCCAAGATTGTCGTGTTGTAAGGGAGGCAGAGCGCCTTCTGTTTGTACCCTCCGATAGGGAATCCTGTCGTCTAGTAAGGGCAGCAGTGGCAGATCGTTCAGTTACCAGATCACAGATAAGAGGATCTGTTAGTCAGAACTGTCACCACGTACTGCTGCCAATCGGTTACTAGCAATGGGACGATGAGCACGCACTCGTCCAGCGCGTCTTGCACTGGTGCCGTCAGAGGATCACTTGCAACATGGAATAGTGGGTCGTGAACTTGAGAGGTGAAAGCAAATCCCTCCTACACGGAAGTGATGGTGAGCGTGTGACATAGAATTGCCAAGCGCTGTCTCATAAGAGTGCACGTGTGCAGGTTAAATTAGAAGTACTTTTCGTTTCACTTGATCCAGATTGAGGAGACCTTTTTGAATGTAGGACATCTCAGAACACAAGATATACAATAAATACTTACACAATTAGATCAGATGTGTTAATGTACCTTTCACAGTTGCCAAATGTAATTGCCCTTATGGATGCGGAACCGGTCAGTAAAAACAAACTCTTAAGAATTAAAATTAAAATTCTTCTGAGTTATTTGACGCGTCGTGATGATAAAATATTTCCAACGTTTCGGATCCGTTACCGGACCCTTCCTCAGGGAATACTGACTTGTTTCTTCCTGTGCTTGTCTTATAAATTCAATTCTGTCCCCGCGGATTGATTCTGATTGGTTGAAATTTGGTTGCAGCAAGGGGACGAATAACTTTATTGGTGCTTGCATTAGTGTTTCTGATAGGTGGAAATACGAGAGGAAGATGCGCTTATTGGTGTTAGCATCGGTGGTTCTGATTGGTGGAAAACAGGAAGGTGTACGCTTGTTAGTGTTTGCATGTAACTGGCCAGCAACGGCGTTAAAACCGAAGTTTCCTCGTGGGCCTATTTGTAAGGAATAACGTTGCTGCCACGCTGTCAGGAACGCCCATCTTTGACACAAGAGCCCGATCTACCGCTTGTCGCGAAGCGTCGCCACGCTGCCAAAACCGGCATCCAAGACTATGAAAGTTTGTATCCTTCTTCTCTGTACATATCGCAGAGGTGTTTACTAATCTCAATTGCTTCACGAATTCTTCTCTTGGTTTTAAATGGCTGGTTTGAGAGCTTGTACATCCTTGAAGTTTATGTTGTGGTCAGACTCTTCCTCGTGTTCTGCAACCGCTGATTTGCTATGCTGCTTTAAAGGTATGTACATTTCATGTTCCGCCATCCGTACATGAACAGGCCTCCTGTTTCTCCTATGTGTACAGTCCCACATCCGCAGTTTATTTTATACACGCCAGCAGTATTCAGCTTTCGTATGGGCTCCTTAGTTGATGAGAGGGCATCTTTAATTTTGTTATTGCTGGTTAAAAACAGGTTTGATGCCAGTTCGTCGAAAGTCGAAAGCCTATGTTAAGAATGTTTACATTAAGTCAGACATTTACATGCAAGTCAGACTGGTCCCACTCCGATCCTTATAGTCTGGAGGGCGATAAGCTTCAGCTCTGGTTCGCCTTTAGTTGGGATCAGTGACAAGCTATCGATACGTGCAGAATGTTGTGAGACCCATTCTTTTGTCATTATTGCAACAGAATGGTGATGTGATTTCCAGCAAGACAATGCTCGCCGACACACTGCGCGTGACACTCAGTATACTCTGCAGCTTCCGAGGCCAACACGAACTCCAGACTTGTCTCCAGTCGAGCACGTGTGCTGTATGATGGGACGACAACTGACAGGGCGACTCGTCAACCCACGACTCTTTCAGAACTGCGTGAACAGTTCGAGCCTGCGTGGAGTAATGTATCCCAAGACACATCTAATGGACATCAGAATCAACGCCTGTGTTACCACCAATGGAGGTTGGTGCTACGAGGGCGGCTTCAAATGGAAAGGTGTGAAACGATGCTCTCTGGGTATAAATGAAGACTTGATTCAGAAGTAATCACCAGATCTCAGAGCACAACTATCACACTGTTTAACGAGCTTCCTCTGGCCTTCATTTCGCACTTGTGGGCGCGCGTATCATGGAACGGAATCACTCCCTCCGTCAGCAGCCGATACCGTTTGCTCTCGCAAACTTGCGCAGCCTACGGGGTGTCTCACTTTACCACCACTCTTAAGGGTACGCGGAAATGACTGAAAAATCGAAAAAAAAATGCCTCCATCTGAGAGACAAATTTCTCCAGGTTCCAAAAAGGTATGGTTTATTTACTTTTAAATAGATACTATAGTCTTAAACGACCGAGCGAGGTGGCGCAGTGGTAACATTCTGAACGCGCATTCGGAAGGAAGGTGGTTCAAATCCACCTCCGGCCATCCAGCTTTAGGTTTTCTGTGATTTCCCTAAATCACTCTAAGCAAATGCCGGGATGGTTTCTTTCAAAGGGCACGACCGATTTCCTTCCCCATCCTTAGCCAAACAATCCAAGTAAGCTCCGCCTCTAATGACCACGCTATCGACGGGACGTTAAACACTACTCTTCCTTCCTTCCTATAGTCTTAAACGCTCTTTGAACGAATGTCTGTATATTGGCCATGCTGATGCTTCAGGCTAGGAATTTCACCATAAACATCCCATGTCTGCCACAGTCATGGAAACATTAAAGCTATATATAGGGACCTTGCAGATAAAAAAAATTACTTAGCACATTTCTACATGGCCGTACACAAAATCCTAATGAGAGTTTCAACAGCTGCGTGTGCTAACGAGTACCGAATACTGTGTTTTTTGGATTGCCAGCCCTCAAAATAGACGTGATGGATGCTGTTATCTGTTCAATGATGGTGTAATTAGTAGGACAGAAGTAATGGACAAATTAGGCATCCTTCCAGGAAATAATATCATAGCTGCTCTGACAGCCATAGATCGTCAGCGACTAATTGATGTTAAAAGACGCTGCGTAAGCCACCACTAAAGAGTCCAGAGTAAGAAAAAGACTCCTGAAAAAGTCTGCAGAAGATAAAGAAGCAGCTGGCCAGAAAGATCATGCCGCTGGAATGTTCTGAAAGAGGCATACCATGAGTTAAAAACACTGTGAATATTCTTGTCTCATTTCCTCGAAAGTACATTTTCAGAACTTCACAATGGTTTTAGTTATGGTCACCTAATTTCTACCAATTGAAGAATGGGACAGTACATTTGTATTGTGCGTAATACATTGCAGAAATGATCTATGATTGTCATTTTGTATATAATTTTAACGGTAATTGTAGACAAAATAGTAATGAAGTGTAGTAAGGGTTTTTCTATTTACTCAGAGAGACTCCAAAGTAATAAACAAAAGGCGCAATGCGTTCCTACGAATGTTGAAGCAGCCTCCAGAGTCTAAATGCTATTAGACTGACGATGCACCAGAAAATGGTTCCAGATTGCGAACGTGTATTATAAAAACATATATTAGGCAAAATATTGTAATTCTTAAGCTATAAAAAATATTTAAATAAATTTCCTATTACAGCTTGAATGAATGTCATTCAGTGTTGGCAAAAAATCGCAACTTCCTCCTTATTGGAGATCAAGAGTAATGTGCACCGAGAGTAAGGCATGAAAAAGCAGTCAGTTCACGTCCAGGTCCCCTTAATGGTTTATCCGTGCTCGAAGAATTCAATGAGTATCGGACCTCACACGTCGGAAAAAAAAAAAAAAAAAAAAAAAAAAAAAAAAAAAATACGATCAGCATCATCTTTTCTGTTGAGAGCACAGCCTTGAATTTTTTGAGAGAGATGACGATGCATGCTGCGTTTCTAGGTATCGCACTACGTTAACCCAAGGCGGTATATTGACATTTCAACTGGTTTGTTTGTTCAGACGTATCGTGTCTTTTCAGTTGAACACCGTCGGGCCCGGAGGTCTTGGGGTAAAGCGCTCGACTGGAAACAGAAGGGTGGCGGGTTCGAAACTCGGTCGGCCTCGGATTTTTCAGTCTGCAGTTGAAGCCATCCTTGCCGCGGCGGATTAGCCGCGCGTACTGGAGCGTCGTGTTGCGGTGCGCGCGGCCCCCCTCGGGCATGGATGTTTGTGTCGTCTTTAGTATAAGGTAGTTCATAAGTAGTTTGTAGGTTTAGGGACTGATGATCCCTGAACGTTTTTTAACACATCCTTCACCTCTCAACGATGTGAGGAGTCGCCAGAAACGACACGTGGTTCGGATTTCACGTTAAGGCCGGATCCACACATTGGAGCCAACGTTGGCGCCAACAGTGTTCGTCCAATGTGTGGATCGGTGAAATAGCGTTGGAACCAACGTTGGCGCCAACGTTGGTACGGCTCCGTTGCTTGTCGGTATTTTGACCAAACATCAAAGGACATTGGGCCAATATGGGTACGTCGTACACACATTGGCGCCAACGTTTCATTGATTCATTCTGTCTTTGTCGTCTGCTCATCTCGTAACTGTTTCTTTCTTCGTTCGTTCTTCGTCGCCGTTTTAAAGTTTCGAAATGACTTTGTAAATATTAGAACTGTATCAAAAAGTGATTCATTTGTGAAAGAAACCTCAAAAAACGAAATGCCACAGCAAAAATTAGGCGCGAACTGTGAAATTAAAAACTTTTCTGACTTTCGACACACTCCATTACTGAACTTAATTTTTAAAATTAACAGTACTGTGCGTAATATTTCCTGTCAAATTTTAAATATTGTTTTGCAAACTTCAAGCACTACCAGTGATATCAATTACATGGTTATTTTATAACGGAAGTGTAGGCTTATAAAACTGTCTCCTTTAAGAAGAAATCGACCCGCGGTGGAGTAGCCGAGTGGTCTAAAGCGTCTCGCTGCGGAGCGCGCGGTTGCTCGCCGTGGAGGTTCGAGTCCTCCCTGGGGCATGGGTGTGTGTGTGTTTGTCCTGAGGTTAGTTTACCTAGGTTTAATTGGTTTGTAAGCTACGGACTGATGACAACGCAGTTTGGTCCGATAGATTTACAAACATTTGAACATTTTTTTGAAGAAATCGAAGCATAATACCAAAAGAATAGCATCCCTCCAAAACATCTCTTTCTTTTTTATTTTAATTTCAATTATTTAAAGTAGCAAATCTAAGTTTTAATAATGTGGATCTTTTACTGGTAGCATATTTTAAAAATTAATGATGTCGTACGTCATTAATGTCCGGTAGGAAGTGATACAACACCCCATCATCTTTTACGTATGTTTCACATTTTGGTTTAAAATAACAAAATGTAATTATTCACACTCAGGAGCGTTAACGCACTGGCCGCGATTTGTGCGTCAGATATGTTTACGTTGTCTCTCGACGAATTCAACTGAATGTTGGCTCCAATGTGTGGATGCTGTCTCAAAAATATTGGCCAATGTTGGCGCCAGCGTTGGTACCAATGTGTGGATGCGGGGTAAGCTGTAGGTCCCTTTTCCCCGCTTGGATAACTGGGCTAGGCTAGCAACACGCAAGTCGCCGAAGTGGTGTCCAAATGAAAGACTTGCACCAGACCAATGAGCCACACGAAATTATTACTATTATTAGTTGAACACCCCTCGTAATATGGGTGTCTCAGTGTGGACCGACACCTGGGACCTCATTACCGCAAGAGCTATCCGTCTGTAAAGCTAATTGTTTCATTTCCTCCATCTACATCTACATACATACTCCGCAATTCACCGTAAGGTGCGTGGCGGAGGGTACACTGTACCACTACTAGGCATTTCCTTTCCTATTCCACTCCCAAATTGAACGAGGAAAGAAAGAATGCCTATATGCCTCCGTACGAGCCCTAATTTCTCTTATCTTGTCTTTGTGATCTTTACGCGGGCAAGATCGTACTACACTCAGCTTCAAATTCCGACCCTCTAAATTTACTTAACAGAAATTCACGAAAAGCACGTCGTCTTTCTTCCAGCGATCCCCAATTCAGTTGCCGGAGCATTTCCGTGACACGCGCGCATTGGTCGAACCTACCGGTAACAAATCTAGCTGCTCGCCTCTGAACCGCCTCTAAGTCTTCCTTCAAACCGATCTGCTGCAGGTCCCAAATACTTGAGCAATACTCAAGACGTGGTCGTACAAGCGTTCTATACGCGGTCTCCTTTACAGGTGAAGTACATCTTCCCAAAATTCTCCCAATTAACCGAAGTCGGCTGTCTGCCTTACTCACAACTGTCCTTACATGCTCGTTCCATTTCATATCGCTCTGCAATGTTACGCCTAGATATTTGAACGACGCGACAGCATGGAAGCTCACTACTAATGCTGTATTCGAACATTATATGATTGTTTTTTCTACTCATGCGCATCACCTTACATTTTTCTACATTGAGAGCTAGCTGCCATTCTTCGCACCAACTAGAAATTTTGTCTAAGTCAACCTGTATGCTATTACAGTCAGTTGCACTGTTTCAACAATTAATATTGACTGAATTGAAAAACTCTAACAACCATAATTTTTATTTCGTTCACTTTAGTAGCCAAAGCCACGAATTCAACAATGACCTGTAGAGTACAGAAATAGGTGCAAAGGAAGCTCAAAAAAATCTTACCGCCTGCAAGTTTGTCTGGAAGAAGATTACGGGGGGTATAAAATAATGTTGCGTAAGGCGGGTGGGTGTCATTGATTTGCTGTCGGCGGCATGCTGGGGCGGCTGGCCCCCGCTGCGTCTGCACAGACCTCCACCTCCTCCTCCTCCTCCTCCTCCTCCGCCACCCTCGCGGGCCCGGAGGACTACTTAAGGGCGAGGCGCCGGCCGAGGGACGCACTCCGCCCAACGGCCGCTCCAGCTCACCTTCCAGCAGCCTCCAGCTCCAGCAGGTAACAGCAGCGGCAGCGGCGGCGCCAACACAACACCCTCCGCCACACACTTCCCGGTCCCGGCTCAGCCGAGCGCTGTGTCCGCGGGTTCGCCAAACACTTGCCTCCCACTCCCGACACTTTGCTTCACTCTCCCGCTCCCAGATTATACCCTCACTGTGTAGCCCCCACGACTTCCGTCACCTATCGTGGTCCTCTCGGATCAGCCGTTCTAAATTATTATTCTCCGTTTCAGTACTACACAGCACGTACCTCCATTTACATCTACATATGTACTCCGCAATCCACCGTAAGGTGCCTTGCGGACAAGACACTGTACCGCTACTAAGCATTTCCTTTCCTACTTCACTCACAACGAGGGAAAAAAGAATGTCTATATGTCTCCGTACGAGCCCCACTTTCTCTTCTCTCGTCTTTCTGATGTTCACGTGAAATGTAAGTAGGCGGCAGCAAGATAGCTCTGCAGTCAGCTTCAAATTCCGTCCCTCTAAATTTCATCAGCAGAATTTCTCGATCAGAACGTCGTCTCTCCTCCAGCGATTCCCATTTCAGTTGCCGGAACATTTCCGTGACACTTGCGCATTGGTCGAGCATACCAGTAACGAACCTAGCTGCTCGCCTCTGAACTGCTTCTATGTCTTCCTTTCTACATCTACATCTACATACATACTCCACAATTCACCGTAAGGTGCGTGGTGGAGGGTACACTGTACCACTACTAGGCGTTTCCTTTCCTATTCCACTCCCAAACAGAACGAGGGAAACAAGAATGTCTATACGCCTATGTACGAGCCCCAATTTCTCTTATCTTGTCTTTCTTATCTTCACGCGAAATGTAAGTAGGCGGCAGCAAGATCATTCTGCAGTCAGCTTCAAATTCCGTCCCTCTAAATTTCATCAACATAATTTCCCGATAAGAACGTCGTCTTTCCTCCAGCGATCCCCATTCGAGTTCCCGGATCATTTCTGTGACACTTGCGCATTGGTCTAACATACCAGTAACGAAGCTGGCTGCTCACCTCAGAATTACTTTCATGTCTTCCTTTAAACTGATCGACTGCGGGTCCCAAACACTTGAGCAATGCTCAAGACGTGGTCATACAAGCGTTTTACACGCGATCTCCCTTTTCACTTGAGCAATACTCAAGACGTGATCGGCCGACCGCGGTGGCCGAGGGGACTGAGGCGCTCCAGTCACGGTCTGCACGGTCGGGGTTTCGAATCCCCCCTCGGGCATGGATATTTGTGCCGTCCTTAGTGTTAGCTAGTTCATAAGTCGTTTGTAAGTTTAGGGACTGATGACCCCGTAGTCAAGTCCCATAAGCTCTACAAACATTTGAACAAGACGTGATCATACAAGCGTTTTACACGCGATTTACCTTTTATTTATTTATTTATTTGGCTCATGCTCTTGTTTCCCCAACCAACAAAATCTTTCCGGTCACAGACTCTCACTGTTGCTCTAAGACGAAGAGCTAAAACCTGTATACAACTGCAACCGAAATTTCAGTTGTGCTCTCAGGTTCCTGAGTAACCGCAACTTCGGAAACACGACATCTTCGGAAATACAACCAAATATTTGTGACGAGCAAGGCACATAAATGACGTTGCTGGTCGTTCAAAAAGCAGTAGCATAAGCTACACTCTTTGATTTATGCCTACCATACCCTCGGAAATAAAGTGACAGCCAAGAACGGGAGTTCCATAGTTGGTCGTTTCGCCTGCAGCAATTTCATCCTTCGTTTCCGACTCCGAAGTCACAACATCGATTTTACTCATTTCTCGCAGAAAACGCTCTTATAAGTAACATCGCATAACTTGCGATGTTATATTATTGTAAAAGGTATTTCCATTACATGGATAAAAAAGTTTCAGCATAACGGAGGACTCGATACTTCCTACTTCGGTCCCACAAGCTACGAGGTTACTCATTATCCTTCGACTTACCATTCAAAATTCTTTTCCATTATTGCTCTGCCCTCACTTTTAACGTTCATGGATCATTATAGACATGTAATCATAAGAAATCGAATCGAGTCGAGCTTCTGCGATAATCATTCAATCTGTGTTTGTCTAGAAACGGCACGCTGTAACTTATGTACCAAAAAGTAAAGATTACGACAAATCAGTTTGCCGTCTTTCGCATGGGCTCAGTAAATGAACGCTAGCCCAAAACCCCTTACAGTGCATAACTACGCAGTGGGCGCCTGAAACAGCACATGCCGAAACTGTCGTTTAAGAGTAGAACATTTTCATTTCCCTCCCTTTAACATCAGCTTTACGAACTTATTTCTTTTTTCAGTCGTTATTGTCGGACTACCATGTATTCTGTGGAAGAATTATGACAGCGATCTAGCGAAACCTTGAGGGATAAATTTAGAGGACTTATATTTGAGTAAGATTGGGGTCAATCTGTAGACGCTGTCGTGTATCGCGCATTAGGGTAACGAGAATACAACCAGGGAAATTAGGGCACTGAGATAAGAATACAAAAAGCTTTTTTTCCCCTCGATCAGTACTAGAAAACAACAGGGCAGAACCTAAGAATTATTGTTACTGCAAACTGTTTTAGGAAGTATGTAAGCAAACATAAGGAAAGTCGTCATTCTAAATAGGGAGACACAGTCAGGTATAAAACCAGTGTACTGTGAAATTTAGTTACTTCAATCGCGGATTAGTCGTTTCACGTCACATCATAACAAATGCGTCAGGTACATTTCAAGCCTTTTAAGATTGTCTAAGCCGAATGTTGGAGATGTGATTGTGAAATAGAAACGTGGAAGAAAATGAGAAAATGCTAGGTTAAACCGAAGCCAGGCAGACGTATAGTTACGGACAAGTATGGGGAACCTGAAACATCACTGGTCGTCATGTATTGGAAAATGGACTTATACCCCGAAACCTATGTAGTAGTGCGATAATAAATGTTGTTAAACAAGGCTTAGAAGTGTTTCGTTTAGCCAATGACACTCACAACGTTTCTCCACGACCCTACAGTTGGCTGAATTAAAACCGCTCATGAGTTCCAAAGTGCTACCAGACGACGACTGTCTGTAGAATGTTCAAAATAATGGGGTACAATAAGAGGAAAATCCAGGGGAAGGGCTGTGGGGGTTGCAGTCCACCAGAACTGCAAATATTTTCTCTGAATTTCGGAAGAAAAAGAGAGAGAAACCGCATTCAAATTTAACAGCCACATAAGTCAAATTTGGTATTGCAGCAGATTAAGAAAACTCATTCGTTTACTCAAGAAAATTTTGGAGTCTGCACGGTGACTCATATGAGTCCAGCTTACCATGCCAAAAATCCTTGATTCGCCCAGACTACAACGGTCAAGCAGTTGCTCATAAGCCAAGCATTTCTGTAATCAATGCTAAGCAACACTTCAGGTTGTGTATAAAGCGACGCCACTTTCAGTGGGTGACTGGAAACACCTGATGTCGAGTCGTGGGTCACGATGTACACTGTGGAAATACAATGGAAGAGTTTGAACCCACAGAAATTTAACTTGTATACTTCCAGCATAGAATCACGAAGGAGGCAGTGCTAATGTATGTGTCTGTGTTGTTAGTATTTTTTGGTCAGTTTAGTGGTCCCCTTGTTCCGCTGAACAAAACGCTTAATGTGGGACGATGTAAGCACATTTCACAGCACTGTGTACGGCGTCCACTAGAGGGACATTTCGGAGATAATCGTTGTATAACATAACTCACCCTCTCACAAAGCAGTATCTGTAAGGTAGTGTTTTTTGGACAAGAACGCTGCTGAAACGGCCTTGCCTGTCCAGGGTCCCGTACTGAACCGAAAGGAAGACCTTTGGGATGAGTTAGGACGTAGACTCCTCTCCACTGCCCAGCGTCCGACAGCAGTGTCTGATCTGGTTTCGGCTGTCGAGGAAAAACGGACTGGCATTTCTCCAGAGACGTTCAGATGTCTCAATGAAAGTAACTCCCAACAGAATAATAGGATCGACGCGCCCAATATTAATGTTCACTAATAGGTCTCAAGAGACTTTTGGTAGGTTAGAAAAGATTAAATTTCTGTAGATGTTCAAAAGCTCCGTAGGATTTTTCTGGATGATTTGTAGCATATAGTTGCAACTTTAGCGGATTCAGGAAGACGTACTGAGCGTCGGAAGCCGGTACGAAGTTGGGAGTTCATCTTTACTATACGGGAAACGTATTGCTGATAAACAGGACAGACCTTTTATTATTCGTTACATGACTGGCCGATATTTAATGGAAGAATACAAGGTAAATTTAAATAAAACATAAATGAGGTAGTTTTAGAACCCACGTTAAAGCGATTCTTGTGTATTATTCGCCAGTGTGGAACCCCTACCACGTAGGAACAATAAAGGAAGTAGAGAAGATCCAGGGAAGAGTTGCCCGTTTCCTGATCAAACACCAGTGATAACCGCTACACAAGAGAGGCATTGTGCGTCACAGAGTACGTTCCTTTTAAAATTCTCCAAGAAAAGTCAGGCAACATCCATCAACAAAATAAAAAAAAAAATTGTGAACCTATTGAACCACACTGCTGTGGTCATCAGTCCCGAGATTTACAACTTACTTAAACTACCTTACTACCTTACTCTACGCCCATGCCTGAGGCACGACTCGAACCTCCGGCGGGAGCGCACGCCCAGTCCGTAGCACTACTCCCGCGCGGCCTTACGAAATTCTTACGACAGCAAAATCAGAAATACTGGAGCTCATAAGAAAACCTACTTCAACCACACAATGTAAGGATGCGTGCGGAGTGTAGGTGTAAATACAAAAACTCTCGAAATTGGCAGCCAGACAATAAATTGCTTTCAAATTGGGGGAAAGTGAAAGTAAATCAGATCTCAGGCCTGATGTAGTCCAACTCACATTGATTCTAATTATATCTCTAAGTTTCCTTTAGTTGGCAATGCTTTACTTGCACTTCTTGTATCTTTCCCCGAAATTGTATTATTTTCATCTTACCCACAGGAAGAAAACAATTGTTCTGAATTCAAGTGTAATGTTATTACTCATTACTTATACTCCAGACCAATCTGTTCCGTTGTGTCATATCGATTCCCTGTATTTCTCGTTCTAATCGTAACGTATTAAACCTGATTGTCATTATGTGTGTAACAATATTAATACGATCATAATACAGGCTACTGAGTGGAACACTAAGATACTGGACGTCAATTCATGTTAAGTCACAACAATTCCAGCGGCAACATATGGTTTAGCTCTTAGTCATGTAATCACTAAGCATTGTTTTTGTTATCCATACGAAAAACTAGCGGAAATACGAAATTTATTTGGTCTTTCTGTAAATATATGAGATGTAGTTCCAGTTTCCAATACCAGAGATTTGTGTTTCAATGGTAAAATACCTTATACTAAATAAACTTTAAAACTTTTTCCCTACAGATATCATGAGCATAATGGCTGTCTCTGGGAAGCTGATAACCGTATTTGTACTCAGCATCTATGTCCTTGGTCTGGCACTAACCATTCATGCAACTCAGTATGAAGAGGAAAAATACCAAGAAAATGAGGTAGGTTACACAATACGTACACATAAGTAATAATTGGAAGCAAAATAATAAACTAATTCCCTTCTTCACTGATTTAGGGAATTCCTTGCTAACATTTCGCATCGTTCGTGATTATGAATTAACCAAGCACATGCGCTTATAAAATTGTTGTTATGAATTCTTAAAAAGATATGTTGGTCATTTTAATAAATAAAAGCTATTTACATATATTCTAATGCTTGGAAAATTTTGACTGTCAAAATATTGTTTCTCTTCTAACTCAAAAAGTACAACACTAACTTCTACTTGAAGGTACTTGTGTGAAAAATGAAATTCCAGTTGTTATCTGAGCTTTACCCATTTTTCAAAGATAACCTACAGAAAACCTCACATCCAAACGATTTGTTGCTCACACTGTTGTTTAGAAGTTGCGCTTATGGCAGACTAACAATGATTTCACCTTACAAGCCAAGACAGTTGAACACGGAAATTAACAATGCTTGGAGTCATAGTAAAATGATCTATTTTACAACAGAGAAGGTAATTACAATATTGGGGATAAGGTGTCACGTAGCCCTTTAAACTGAAACAGATTAGTACTGGAATTTCAAGTTTCCACCATAAATACTTTTGTGTGAATCCATAGATGAAGACTGCTAGAGCTACAAACGATGTCTGTCTTTGCTTTTAATAGGTGAGGTACGGAAGAGAACTTGCTACATTGCTCGCTCAGCTTGCACACAGAAATGAACCTGCAATCTGTGCACACAAGCGCAACTCTGAAATCATCAACTCACTTCTTGGACTTCCCAAACTACTTAATGATGCTGGTCGCAAGTAATTTGAATGACAACACACTAATTGGAAAAATCATACGGTAAGGGTATATTAGAAACCTATTATCTCACGTCTAACAAAACTGTGTTAAACGTAAAAATTTCATTAGTTCAAACTGTACAGAAATTCTTTACTTGTCAACGATTTATCATTTAGAAGTCAAAGATTATTATATCTTAGACTTATGAGAACATATGTACTACATTTCATTCTATTTGGGAGGAAAAGTCTATACAATAATAATGATAAACTGGTCATTCAGATATACACATTTTTCAAATCTTCAGAATTCTAGTGTCCCTAGAGAACAGGAAACCTACAGTAAAATATTTGTCTTGAATCCAGTAGATTTTCACTATCAAAACTGTATGTGTAAACATCTTGTTCAGATATTCAGGATCTAATAAGTGTGATTTCTGTTTTCAGGTGTGCTGAATGCTGACATGCCCATTAAGAAGTTTTCTTAATGTGTCAAAACATGAGTGAAGAATGTTTCGTACATTGTCTGTTGTCAGACATTTTTTTACTTATGTTTCATAGGCACAGTTTGAAATGTAAATGTAAATTATGTTGAAATAAACATTGTTAACACCAAAAGGTTTCTTTTTATTGAACTTCTCACTTGGCTATTTCCTCATACCTAATTTGAAAATTCTGATACTCTTTTGTTGTTTGTTAGAAGATAATATTTATCCTGTGTCAAACACAAATGTTCATCTATGTCGGCAAGCAAATAATTTCTACTGACTGAAAAAAATCTTATTGCTAACATTCATCAAGAAGACCAATAGTCTAGATTCAAAACCGACCTTGATACTTTACACAATTTTTCCCATAATAGTGGCATAAGGGACCAATGAAATTACTGTAATTAACAAGTATAAGTCTGTATATTATTCAAAGAAAGGCCAGTAAGAGATATTGGAAGAAACCAAGCATCTGTTGGTCTATAGTTTATATATACCGGGTGAGTCACCTAACTTTACCACTGGGAATATCTCGTAAACCACAACAAATATTTAATAACTAATTCTGCAGACCAAAAGTGAAGAGATGGGCTGGTTAATTGCTTAATACAAACCATTAAAAATGCTCGGAAGTATGTTTTTTAACACAAACATACGTTTTTTGTAATGGAAAGCTATTATTAATTTTAGCACAACCCAGAATAGGAAAACATACTTAAACAATGCCGTTTGTTACATTGTAAAATGTTAATTGCATCCACAGTTACAGTGACCTAAAGTTGACGCTTGAGTAACTCTTCAGCAATTCAGTCGTTTGTATTAGACAGAACCGAATTAATTAGGGATACAAAAAGAACAGTGATGTATGTACAGAAGACACTAGTACAGCACATTACGTCCACATGCTAACATTTTTATTAGTCTTTTCTCTGAAGAATACTGTACTGCACTGACTTGTTACAAGAAAATGTACATAACATGAGAATTTAGTTAAACTTACAAATTAGTTTTTTTTGTTTTCCATTAAAAAGGTAAAGCAGTCAACAATCCGAAGATTGGTCCTGTTTGGAGGTGGTATGCCGTTGCCTTCCTCCGACCTTCGAACTGACTTACCCAGCCAGTTAATGTGGATTCCGAACCACGGTTGTTTTCAATTACAGAATGTGAAAGAGTGTGCCCTGAAATTTCAGTCCAATACATGTTCAAAGTGATGCCCATCATTTGCTTCACATGTTTGCAATCTACCGCGCGATGCATGTCTTACATGACACAGTTCATCTGGTGTAATGTTGCCACAGGCTGCATGAATACGACGTTTCGTATCTTCTGCGGTTGTAGGCACCTCACAGCATACGTTCTCCTTTAACTTACCTGACAGAAAGAAGTCTAAAGGTGTAAGATCAGGGAAACGGGCTGGCCAATTTATGGGTCCGGCACATCCTATGAAACGCCCGTCGACCATTCTATCAAAGGTCAGCCTAGTGCAAATTGAACAATGAGCAGGAGCACCATCATGTTGATACCACATACGCCTACGCGATTCCAGCGGGACATTTTATAGCAAAGTTAGCAGATCATTTTGTAGAAACTCTACGTATTTTGCCTTCAATGAAGTGAGGACCAATGAGGTGGTCGCCAAGTACTCCACACCATACATTTACAGTCCATGGTCGCTATTGTTCTACCGGACGAAAATTGTTCACAGACCAGTAATGCATGTTTCATAAATTCACTGTTCCGTGGTTTGTAAAACCTGGTTCATCGGTAAACAGATAGAACTGCAACGCATTCTCTCTTAATGCTCATTGACAGAAATTCACTCGATTAATAAAGTCGTCTCGATGTCTAATGACTGATGTAGCGACACATGATACGGGTGAAATTTGTGACGATGCAGTATGCGCATTACACTACTTCGACTCACTGCACTGCCTCTAGAAATGTCACATTAACTCGTGTGTGGGTTCGCGGCAACAGCAGCTAACACCACAACTGCACCTGCTTCTCCTGTGATGGGTCTGTTACGCACCCGTTTGCGTGCTCCGACCATACCTGTTGCACACAATTGTTTGTAGATGTTTTCAAATATGCGGCGCGTCGGATGGTTTCTCTCTGGGTACCGTTATGCATATAATCTGCAGGTTTCAGCTGCATTTTTTCTACACTTGCCATAGATATCATTTCTGCCTTTTCAGAGTTAGAGTAAATTATTTTCACAGTTCTTGTAACACTGAACACACTGTTGTACTTCCGGCCTGCTTAAAATAATTTAGCTTCCCGCTTTGCTACTGTGCGTACTTCTGTTCTTACTTGTACTGTACAGTATACTACCACAGACGTCTGATAACACAGCGTACAACACTTATTCTAAGTACAACGACTAATTCATAATAACTGTAACAGAATGTGCTGCATGCAGACACTGAGGCAACTAGGACAAACCAAAACATTGCATTACAGCCAAACTCGTAAACACTGTAGTCTTCGTAAACATACCCCTACGTATGCTGATCGCTGATCATGAATCTTGTTTGTTACACCACACGGCTGAACTGCTGACGAGTTACTCAAGCGTAAACTTTAGGCTACAATAACTCTGGATGTAATAAACATTTTACAATGTAAGAAACGGCATTACTTAAGTATGTTTTCCTATTTTCATTTGTGCTAAAAATAATAATAGGTTTCCATTAAAAACATATGTTTGTGTTAAAAAAACATACTTCCGTGCATTTTTAATGGTTTGTATTAACTAATTACACCAGCCCCACTCCTCACTTCCGGTCTGCAGAATAAGTTATTAAATATTTGTTGTGGTTTACAAGATATTACCAGTGGTAAAATTAAGTGACTCACAAAAATTTCAGTGACTCATCCAAACAAATGCTTTGTATAAATCCAACACAACTAAGAATTTCTAAATATCGTATAACATTTAAAATGGATCTACAAACTAATCCTTGCGAACCTAAATCGTGACTGATTCATAATAAAATTCTTCACCAGTTGGATGACAACCATTGGGAAATGTTCCATTCTAAAAAGTTCAAAAAATGATATAGGAAGTAAAATGAATTGTGAATTATTCACACTGTAAACCAAGTGATCTTTCAAAAAAGCTTACTGCTATTATTTTATATACTATGTATTTACTTCATGTTCTGGTAATCCATGTTGTGATATGTTACGGATATGAAACATGTCGACTTTACAAATGTTTGCGGTTGCATTCTAGAGTATTACGTAACGGCACTATCAGTGTTCAATGATACTCTACGTCCACTCACTGGTTCCAACGCTAGGGCTACAATTGACCAATATTTTCGGGACAGCACCCACACATTGGAGCCAATATTTAGCTGAAGTTGTCGAGAGCGAAAGTAAACACATCTGAGCAGAGACCACGGCCGATACAACAGCGGTTCTGAGAGTGAATAATTATATTTTGTAATTGCAAAACAAAAATGCTAACCACATAAAAATATAACGGGCTGTATTGTATTACTGGAAAGAACACGAAGATAATGTCGTGGGAAAGGCGAACCAGAGACTGCGTTTTATTGGCAGAACCCTTAAAAGATGCAACAGAACTACAAAAGAAACTGTTGGAGTATTACTGCCCAGTGTGGGAACCTTATCAGGTGGGTTTGACGGAGGACATCGAAAGAGTCCAAAGAATGGCAGCTCGTTTCGTATTATCACGATACAGGGGAGACAGCGTTACGGAAAACATACAGGATCTGGGATGGGAATCATTAAAACAATGACGCTTATCGCTACGGCGTGGGATACTTACGAAACTCCAATCGCCAACATTCTCCTCCGAATGCGAAAATATATTGTTAAATCCCACTTACATAGGTAGAAATGATCATCAGAATAAAATACGAGAAATCAGAGCTCGAACGGAGAGATTCAGGTGTTCTTTCTTCCCGCACGCTATTCGAGAATGGAATGGCAGATAAATAGTATAACGGTGGTTCGATGAACCCTCTGCCAGGCACTTAAATGTGATTTGCAGAGTATCCGATGTAGATGAAGATGTAGATATAGATTGCTTCATAACGTACATATCTGAATCAGTAAGTTAAAAAAAAATTACAAGTATTCGATACGCATTATTAAAATTTCATACTGACAGCTCCTCCTTCAAATGACTTAAGTCAAAATAAGAAGGAAAAGATACGTTTTCGAGGGAACCTACACTGCTAAATTTCTTTTGGCAGTGATGCTTCGATTACTTGCTAGAGCATACAGTTGCAAAAGCTTGACTGTCAAAAGCACCATAAAGTTTGAAAAACATTAACATTATATTAAAAAAACTACTTCAGTGTTGTCATTGATCGTGCCTAAATTTGCAGTTGAAGTTTATTTCACAAATGAATCTCTTTCTGATACGGATCTATAGTTCACAAAGACATTTCGAAACGTTAAAATGAATGAACAAAGAAACACACGTTTCGAAATGAGCAGACGACAAAGCTAGAACGAAACAACGTTGGCGCTAGTGTGTGGGCGGTGAATCGATATTGGCCTAACGTCCTTTGATGTTTGGTCAAAATACGACGAGCAACGGAGTCTTAGCAACATGGACTCATTAGTTCTAATTCTATTTCACTGGACGAACACTGTTTGCGCCAACGCTGGTTCCAATGTGAGGACGCGGCCTAGCACGACGTCACGGAAGCGACTAGCTCTGCGAGCGAGCGAACGAGAGTCTATTTCCACCCAAACAAATCAAGGAAGTGACGTCAAAATGACGTAACGGCCGCTCCGGTCAAACATTCCCAGGATTGTTCGGGTGCAAACTCTATCCTGCAGAGACGCCATCTTCCCTTTCGTATTTTCATGATTTTTCTCCTTATAACTCCCGTGATGATATTTCAAAGTAACGGCAGATTGAAGAAGTACCAAAAACACGTCGTTCTTAGTACGATTAATTTTTAACTAGAGTCGAGAAATTCCATACTGGCGGGTAACACCTGATATTGTTGGTAACGAGAAAAGAGACGCTTTGGATATGTACTCCATGTAGTGCATTGGGTTAACGCGTCTAGATGAGCAGCAAATATATGTGGGCGGTGGTTCACTTCCTGTTCCCGACGACGTTTTGGCAGAATATAGAAAACTGTTGCTTTTCTCAACCGATTTATACTTGTGATCCAGAGTTGGTAAACCGTCTGATATTTGTCAATACACAGACTTTACAATAAAATATGAATTTTTGAGGAATCATCGATTTCCAACTTTTCTTTCGCAGAACATAGTCACTGGAAAGCAAAACGAAATATTCATTTGACTGATGAACAGTAGGGTGGGTCAAAAAAATTAGTTTTATTTTTACGGAACACTTTAGTGTGAAAAAATTGCCTATTAGAAGAAATAAGAGACAAAAAATCGATTAATATCTTCCGTTTGCGCATCATACTTGAAGATAACTGAAAATTGAAAAAATTGCCTCATCATCATTGTCATCATTAGAGACTGATTATGCCTTTCAGCGTTCAGTCTGGAGCATAGTGCCTCTAATAAAATTCATCCATGATCCCCTATTCAATGGTAACATTGATGCCTCGTCTGATGTTAAGCCTTTTTTTTTTTTTTTTTTTTTTTTTTTTTTTTTTTTTTTTTTTTTTTTTTTTTTTTCAAAATCATTCTTCACCGAATCTAAGTACTTTCTTCTTGGTCTACTTCGACTCCTCTTACCCTCCGTTGCCGAGCTCATGAGTCTCTTAGGTAACCTCGCTTCTCCCATGCGTGTAACATGACCCCACCATCTGAGCCTGTTCGCTCTAACTACTTCATCTGTGGTGTACATTCCCAATTTTCATTTATTTCCTCATTATGGACACCCTCTTTGCCATTGTTCCCATCTATTAGTATCTGCGATTATTCTTGCTACTTTCATATCTGTAACCTCTACCTTATGAATAAGGTAACCTGTACCCACCTAACTTTCACTCCCACACATCAAAGTTGGTCGAAAGATAGAGCCATGTAGTGGTAACTTAGTCTTGGTACTTACTTCCTTCTTGCAGAAGAGAGTAGATCTTAGCTGAGCACTCACTACATTAGCTTTGCTACACCTCGATTCCAGTTCTTTCACTATGTTGCCATCATGTGAGAAAATACATCCTACGTACTTGAAACTATCTACCTGTTGTTCTAACTTTGTTCCTCCAATTTGGCACTCAGTCTGATTAAATCTCTTTCCCACAGACATTACTTTTGTTTTGGTGATGCTGATCTTCATCTCATAACCCTTACACCTCTGATCGAGCTCTGAAATATTAGTTTGCAACCTTTCAATGGAATCTGCCATTACTACTAAGTCATCCGCAAATGCGAGACTGCTTATTGTGTTTTCACCTGTTTTAATCCAGCCTTGCCAGTCTACTGTTTTCAACATATGATCCATGAATAGTATGAACAACAGTGGCGACAGGTTACAGCCTTGTCTTACGCCTGAAACTACCCTGAACCATGAACTTAATTTGCCGTCTACTCTAACTACTACCTGACAGTCTGCGTAAAGACCTTTAATTTCCTGCAGAAGTTTGCCTGTATTCTGGCAATAGCTTCCTCCTAGGAACACGGTCATAAGCCTTTTCTAGATCTATAAAACATAGATACAATTCCTGCTCAACTCATAGCATTTCTCCATTATCTGCCGTAAGCTAAATATCTGGTCCTGACAGCCTAAATGTTCAAATGTTTGTAAAGGTTATGGGACTTAACTACGGGGTCATTAGTCCCTAAACATATAAACTACTTATGAACTACTTACGAACTAGGACGGCACAAATATCCATGCCCGAGGGGGGATTCGTACCCCCGACCGTAGTGGTCGTGCAGACCGTGACTGAAGCGCCTCAGTCCCCTCGGCCACCACGGCCGGTCTGACAGCCTCTAAGAGGCCAAAACCCATATTGATTTTCATCTAACTTGTCCTCAACTAATACTCGCACTGTCCTTTCAACAATACCAGAATATATTTTGCCTACAACGCTAATTAAAGAGATACATCGATAATTGTTACAATTTTTCTGTTTCCATGTTTAAAAAAAGGCGTGATTACCGCTTTCGTTCAATCGCGATTCGCATGCCTTCTTAATTATTTGAGACCTGACATTCCACTGTATTTGACGAGTTCCGGTTTAATTTCATCCACCCCAGCCGCTTTATTGCACTGTAATCTACTGACCATTTTCTCCACTTCCTCAAATGAGATCCTGTTTCCATCGTCGTTCCTATCCCATTCTACCTGAAAATCTGAAACATCATTGATCGTTTCACCTACATTGAGCTATTCTTCAAAATATTTCCTCCATCTTCTCAAGGCATTCCTAGGATTGACTAGCAGCTTTCCTGACCTGTCCAAAACAATTGTTAATTACTTCTTCCCTCCCTTTCAAAGACTGCTAATTACGCTCCAGAATGGTTTTCCCACGGCTTGACCCAGAGATTCTAGCTTGTTTCCAGAGTCTTCCCATGATTTCTACTTGGATTCTGCAATTATCCGTTTGGCTTTGTTTCTTTCTTCAACATGACTTTCTCTGTCTGCCTGATTTCTAGCATGGAGCAATTTTTGAAATGCCTTCTTTTTCTTTTTACAGGCTGCCTTGACTGTGTCATTCCACCAAACTATCTGCTTCTTCCTGCCTTTGCATACAACTGTTCCAAAACATTCTCTAACTACTTCCAGTAGTGTGGCCCTGTACCTGGCCCATTCCTCATCCAGTGACTGTAAATGACTACATTCAACTAACTGGTCCTTTCTGAGATCATTGTTATGTGTTTGTGCCTAATTTCCTTGTCTTGAAGCTTCTCCAATCTTATCCTACTACATATGGACCTGACTTTCTGCTCTTTTCGCCTCACAAAACCAATTTCATTGAAGATTAAATAATGATCAGTAAAATAAAAGAACCCCCTGAAAATATGTGTGTCCCTAACTGTCTCCCTGGTCTGTTATTATATAGTCAATGACAGATCTGGTTCCCCTTCCCTCTCAAGTATACCGGTGAATGTCCTTATTCTTAAAAAAGGAGTTCGTGATATCTAAGCCCATACTGGAACAGAAATCCAAGAGAAGTTTTCCATTCCTGTTGGCCTCCATATCCTCTCCAAACTTACCCATAACCTTTTCATGCACTTCTGTTCGATTTCCTATCCTGGCGTTGAATCACCCATGAGCAAAACACTATCCTTGTACTTCACTTTAACAACTTCACTAAGTGCGTTGTAAAATCTGTTCATCTCATCTTTCACAAGGCGAATACACTGACACAATCCTAATTTTCTTTCTGGAGATGGCCAAATCTATCCACATCAGTCGTTCACTTACATACCTTATTGCAGTTATGCTGGGTTCGATTGCTTTCCTGATGTAAAATTCTACACCTCACTGTGCTCTTCCTACTTTGACTCCTGACAGGTAGACCTTGTATTCTCCGACTTCGTCCTCTTTCTCCCCCCTTACTCTGACATCACTAACAGCTAAAAGATCTAACCCAATCTTACTTGAAGCCTCCGCCAGCTCTACCTTCTTCCCAGTGTAATCCCCATTGATGTTAATAGCTCCCCGTCTCATTCCAGATCGTCTGCCAAGTCGTATCTGAGGGGTCCCTGGCCTGTCAATTAGAGGTGGACTCCGTCATCTCCAAAGGTCCGAGGCATTTTGCTCTGATTGTTGCCAGCATCATACTGAAGAACCTGAAAAGCAGGTTGCTAGCCTTACTTGCCCAGGGCGCCACTGGGTTTTACCCCTAACGGTTGAGGGACTAACCCGTGGATTTGGTAGTCTTTTCCGTCTGAGCACAAAGGTAGCCACGACTCAGAATATGTCCGAGATGCCTAACCTTATTCCAGAGTAACTGGTATCCCAACTGTCAGGACCACTCACTTGGCCACTCATACATTGCCCGTGGTTCATGAACTAGGATATGACTAGAAGAACCCACACCATGACCCACCAAAAGTGCCTTCTTTGGAATTTTTAAAAGTTAAACTTTCAAAATAAACTTTCCTTAGTTTTTTATGCTGTATGAATTCTTGCAATAAACTAAATAATTAAAATCAGGATAATGATACAATATTTTCCGTACTTGCGCTGCCTTAGAAAAAAAATAAAACAGAAATTTAGCTATGTGAATTACTTCATGTAATTCATCGGATAAATATCGTGATGTTTGAATTGCTTGAAAGAAATATTTCGGTCCATCAGTTAAATATTTGCTCTTTTTGTGGTAAACCATAAGGGCAGGTATAATTTCTTTCAAGCAATTCAAACAATTATCGGAGTACCGAAGATAAACTTTCAAGCTTTTGATTACTTTGAAGTTATTGATTGGAGTTCTTATGTGGTGTATCCTCCCTCAATGTTGCGAGATCATAATCACTTGTGACATGAAGCTTGGCAGGGAATGCTTAAGTTTCCCTGTCACACTCAAGCTACGGTCAGGTGCGCGAAACTGGTGACAGAGGCTACATTCGAAGTATGTGGACAGGAAGCTAGAGATGACTATATCATCCGAGCAACACTTAACTCTAAATCTTTTATACCTTACTTCTCAAAAAAATAACGCCGGCCGCGATGGCCGAGGGGACTGAGGCGCTCCAGGCACGGTCTGCACGGCCACTACGGTCGGGGGTTCGAAACCCCCTCGGGCATGGATATTTGTGTCATCCTTAGAATTAGTTAGTTCATAAGTAGTTTGTAAGTTTAGGGACTGATGACCCCGTAGTTAAGTCCCATAAGCTATACAAACATTTCATTTCAAAAATAAGTAAATAGATAAATAAAATAAAAATAAATTCTAAGTATGATGTAAATAGCACAGCTAACAATTGGATGGTCAGAGAATGGGGTGTTAGTGGAACTGTACTGTATGTGCAACCACTTCAACGTGATAAGTTTTGGGTCGTTCTGCTCTAGCAAAACAAACGAAGAGTTGCACAGTGAAGCTTGGAAAATATTGCTAAATTTCTGTTTTATGTAAGACATTGCACGCATGGAAAATATTATATTACTAGCTTATACGCCCGTGCTTCGCAACGGTTGTTTATAGATGCACCTGTGTATATCATTGTTTTTTAGGGTTCCAGACCTAGGTCAGCAAAAACAGAATCCTTGTTGGATCGCTCTGTCAATAAACTCAGTTCTCCTAGCCAAGATGTCAAATTTAAGTAGAAGTCACTGTCGAAATAGATGAAAGTTGACAAAGTTTTTCATTAAAAAATGTGAAATTAATTTTTGGCCGTATTCCGGAACGATGTAAATTCATTGTTAGTTTTTGTTCATAAAGTTAAGACTGAGGTGTGTAATAGTCTGACTGACATAAACTTCTGAAAACACTTCTATCGTTGAGATGAGAAATAGTAATAAAAATAACAGCGCCATGTAGTGGTTCTATGACGTACTTCTAAACATTTTATCTCTCACAGTAAGTGTACGCTGAAGTATTAGAACGTTGCAGTGTTGCACTGGGGAGAATGTCGTTATTATATATGCAGTGCTCCATAATATACTGAAAGTCTGGTGATTTAATCAACAGAGAAGTTCATGTCTGTTTAAATAAGACGTTATGATGGTGTTAATGTGCGATAAAGTAAGTCTGAGTTTTCGTTGAAGGAATGGCATCAGCTAATTGTCTGTATAGAACTTTCCATTAAATATAGTAGTATTTCCAGCGAATTGTCTTGACTGTGTTAGCAGCATCGGCCACTCGGTCGGCTAATACACATGCACATCCTGCAGTGATTACTTCATAAAGCATGAAGTTGAAATCGATTTTGTGTAATAGAACTATTTATTCAAAATTCGGATTATAACTCTAAGTACAATTGTCTCTGCAAAAGAAGACGTCTTTATCTTAATGTAGTCCGCACCAAAAGAAAGTAATTACAAATTTGAATCACAATATTGTACCGAACAATTATGAAAGTAGGGAGGTTTCTGATGAGTTTGTCGCTCACGTGTGTATATCTGTAGTGGCAGGCACAGAGGACAAATATCTCTGGAGTGAGCATTCAGATGTGCAGAACAGATTTTCTGTCCTCAACATTAAGGTGGAAATATCACATGATATTGGGAGAAATCTACTAATCGATGACTTCACCTTGGTCCTTTTTTGTTCGATTAAGACGGATGACTATGTGCAAATGTCCCTTTTAGCGACGCTTCCTCAACTTTCTTGTTGCTTCTGTGACACATTTATTTAGATATTATTTCATGTTATGTGGTTGCTCTGCGAAAAAGAGGTGGGGCTTCTTTGCAGCCAGTGTGGTACAAACCAATCCTAACAGCAACTAAATGTGTGGAAAGAGTGGATTTGTCTCAGTATCTCTTGGTAATTCCAGTATAATGTTGAGAAGATGCACAGAAACATATGCTCGCTCAATACATATGTCTACTCTATGTATAATTTAGTGGTTATACCCGTCGAAAGAAGACTTATTTCTTTCCATGACATTGAAGAGCATATGGGTTACAGCTAGGAAGAAAAAAATATTGTTCTACCTGGGCTAAACTTTACTTGAGTGGCAGCGGTTTAGTTTGCTATCATTGGCAACGAACTATTGGCTTTAGGAGGAGGATGAATTTACTGAACAGAACATCATAAATTATTTATTTCATCGTGAACATAAAGATTTATTCCCCTTATTCTACGTGACTGATTTTTGAAAAAGCAGTCAACGACTGTTACCAACATCAGTGCACAATGTCACCGCCGTATGTAAAATTGTACCCCTTCTTGTAGTGTATTACACCATAGTTATGAGAATGAAAAAACCGCAGCAACGGCATAATTAGTTATTTGGTGTACTGTGTAACTAAAGTCGCCTCACTTTGTCATTTCCTGTACTTTGGCGTTTTCGAGGCTTTCCTAAACAGAACGCACTGAAAATGTAATGAGGATACACCGAAAGCAGTAAGGGAACTACCTAAATTCCATTTTCCTTGTAAAGAATTCTTATGTAAATTAGACAATCGGATAGACGCGAAGGAATATAGTTATGTTTGAAATTCAAATGACAGCCGCGGAAATAAGCACTTTTTTTTCTTTCCATTGCCTTGCAAAGCATGCAGGATACAGCTAGTAAAAGAAATATTTTTTTTGCCGTACATGGGTTAAATTTTACTTGCAGTGGCAGTGGTTTAGCATGTTAACGTAGCCAACGGAATATTCTCTTTATAGGGATCATTAATTAACTGATCGAAACAACATTAATTATTTATTTCATTATCAACACTAAGAATTATTCCCCTCATTGTAAGTGATTTTCCAAAAAGAATTCAATGGCCTTTACCGACATCGATACACTACATCGCTGCCATAAAGAAAATTATAGCCCTTGTTTCAGTGTATTATACTTCATACAACCAATGCAGCAGCGTTATTTGTTATCTTATGTCAGTAACAGCGCCACTATCGGATATTTGCTATACTACGCTGCAATTCAAGCATATCATACACCAGAAACTGCAAACTACGATATTTTTTCTTCTCCTTATCCGATTTTAATTAAATAAAGCTTATATGTTGCTCCAAGGTACTCTTAGTTGTCCTATGAAACTCTATGAAAGTTCGTGTAGTACTCTTGGAGATTTACTGTACTACACCATACTTATAAGCATAGTATACACAAAAACTTCAAATTACGATATCTTTCCTTCCTCTGATCCGATTTTGATGAAACTAAACCTATGTTACTCTCCAAACTATTTTCAATTTACCTGTGGAAACCCATGAAATTTGGTGTAGTACTTTTGGAGTTTACCTTCAACAAAAAGACATACATGATGGCTTTTAAGCAAATGATTAAATTGTGATATCATTATTTTCTGTGCTCTGATTTTAATTATTGAAGCCTTTATGTAACCGCACGATGTTCTAGAGTTACGTGTGAAAACCCATGCAAATTCGTCAAGTAGTTTTGGAGATATACGTGTTCAAAGAAACAGACAGATATAACGGACATAGATAAACAAACCGAAATGACGATATTCTTTTTTTACATGATTCAACTTTTATGAAACGAAGTCTATATATTGTTCAGTTACGCTCAAGTTACCTGTAAAAACCCCATGCAAATTCGTGAAGTAGTTTTGGAGATAAGAGGTTTTTAACAGTTGAAAAAAACAGAGACGACGGTTACTGAAAACACTTAAAATTGCGATATCTTTTGTTTTCATGATTCAATTTTGATAAACCTATGCCTATATGATGACCCAAACTTTTCTCATGTTTCCTGTGAAAACCGCATGAAGATTCGTCCATTATTTTTGAAGATTGAAGGGAACAGCGACAGGCCTACATTTACAGATTTATTATTAGTATAGATTACCCTGATTTTAATTTATTTAGCTTATTTTCATCATTCATAAAGCATAAAAAACTAAGGCGAGTATATGTTGAAAGTTTTGGACTAACTTTAATTGCAAAGAAGGCACTTTTTTCAATTTTCCATCATTTTTAAGTACGATGCGCGATCGAAAGATATTAACCTATCTTAATTTTTTGTCTCTTATCTCTTTCAATGACAATAGACAACTTTTCCGCAATAAAGCGTTTCCTAAAATAAAAATTCATTTTTTCGATCCACCCTAATGTACAGGGTGAGGCAGCAGGAACTAGGAAACCTGAATATTCCACTAACGTATGGCTGAGGTAGTCCATATTTTACGGCAGTGTTTTCCATCCTTTTTGAACTTGTGACCCCCTCAAAACTGAAAATATTTTGGCGGCACCCCACCCCCTCTACGAACCAGAAAACATCTGTGTGTGTAATTTAAAAGGCAACGAATTTAATTTTCTTCTGTTAATACAACTTTCTTGCAAAAAAAAAAAAAAAAAAAAAAAAAAAAAAAAAAAAAAAAAAAAAAAAAAAAACAGAGTATTGTACATTATAAGATAAACGTTTAGTCTTTCTTTCTGAATGGAACTCATCCTATTATTACATGAATTCCGACAGAAAAATATATGTTGCGTAACGAGGTTTCGCATTGCAGGTAAAGCTCAGAAGCGAATTATGTCCGTTGAGGACATTGGAATTTCTCAAAATTACTTATTTAATCTGGTGAATTATATATAGCCTCTTACGAGAAAATACTATCATGCCTTTCCTTTATTCATTGTTAACACGGTGTATTTATTATACATCAATCATTGTTTTAAACGTATTATCCATTGCAACAACTGTTCTAGAGGTAGGGAAAGTCAACAGCCACCAGTTGCAGGGTTGCAGACTTATTCACAACCGGTTTCGAGCAATTATTGCTCTTCTTCAGGTATATCAATTGTGCCCTATAGATTTACACAGAGCATTTTGTAATCGCACTGAACATCAAGTGCGATAACAAAATGCTCTGTCTAAACATATAGGGCACAATTTATTTACCTGAAGAAGGGCAATAATTGATCAAACCGGTAGTAAATAAGTCTGCATCCCTGCAACTGGTGGCTGTTTACTTTTCCAACCTAACCATTGTTCTATTTAACTAAGAACTGATGCTCAACAAGAAATTGCGTATTTTAAAAAAAATACATTTAACTTTTCTTAGGCATGCGTTTTCACATTACTCAACCGCTAGTATTCAGTCATAGACTGGTCGTTTTGTGGTGCGACTACTGTACTTCTGCGGCGGCGACCCTCCGAGCAAGACCTTGCGACTCCCTGGAGGTCGAGACCCATAGGTATGTACCGAACATGGTCGCCTTCTTGAAATCGAAAATCTTGAATCTAAGTAATTTTTTAAATGGAAAGGGAGTTTGTTAGGCGATGAGGCAAACACTTTTGTCAGACACTGGAGTGAACAGAATCTACACTGGATGTAACCTTCAAAGGAAAATGGTCACGTAAAGGTTGTGGTGTGATGTGGAATATGGAATACACATGTAATTGGACCCATTTTCATTGACTAGAACCCGAATGCTCAAAGCTATCTGGAAACGCTG
This sequence comes from Locusta migratoria, assembly GCA_026315105.1. NCBI lineage: Eukaryota > Metazoa > Arthropoda > Insecta > Orthoptera > Acrididae > Locusta > Locusta migratoria. Next base: position 570,691,876 of record CM048746.1, read on the forward strand.
CAGGAATCCGTGTTTCCCTTAGTTATTAATAAAGATGGCAGCTCTCCCTTACGAGGTGACTGAGGCGCTCCAGTCACGGTCAGCACGGCCACTACGGTCGGGGGTTCGAATCCCCCCTCGGGCATGGATATTTGTGCCGTCCTAGTTCGTAAGTAGTTCATAAGTAGTTTGTAAGTTTAGGGACTGATGACCCCGTAGTTAAGTCCCATAAGCTTTACCAACATTTGAACATTTTTTGAGCTCTCCCTTATACTTTCAACAGAATGGGACTCCATCACACTACGGAGCAACTGTTCGTCATTGGTTAGATGGTCAATATTCTGGTCACTGGATTGACCGATGTGGTTCTGTGGAAAACCACCCACATCACCTGATCTCACACCACTTGACTTTTATCTGTGGTGTCATTTAATGCAAATCGTATATGCAGAGAAAATAAGGAACAGTCACATTTAGAACAACGCCGGTTTCAAGAAGGTGCCCATGTTCAGTACATACCGTAAAAGATAGACCACCTCACCCATTACTTACTTGAATATTCAGGTATCCGAGTTCATGCATAGGTTTTGAAATAAAAGAGTGTACTGAGACTTATGACTCACCCCGTATTTTCTCGGTGTCTACGTTCGCAAGAATTCTTCCGTTTACTTTTCCGTTCATTTCATATCAGACTGATACATAACAAAGCATGGGTGAATTTAGCTATTAGCTATTATAACTTTACAAGAACACAGTTTCAGTATGTAGATTATGAATCTGTATGGGTATAAAAGAAAGTAAATTGCCAGACTGAAAATCCAGAGGTCAGCGATTGAATGCCCAGTTAGTCTACAATTTTCGCTTCTTTCATCTCTGACAATGTTCGTTGATGTGAACAATGCTCAGTTGCACCATGAATCGAAATCCACGTTTAACTGTGCCCCCCCCCCCCTCTCCACCTATAACCGCATGTGTAAGTCAACTTAAAGGTTGGAGGAAGGTAGTAACATACCACTTCAAATAGGACTACATCTAGTAAAACACTGCGGTTTTCAAACAAGTTTCGGATTGGCGACTTCTTTTCTTTTTTTACGTTTTAATTCGTTTCAAAAAGTTTTACATTAAAATGCTTCATATTTCTTTTCTGCATTCCATTATTGTGTGTGTGAAATGTTTCGATTGACTTCGCACATTTTGATGAGATTAAAACAGACATTTGGTAACTATCAGTTTTGTTTCAGTTTCTCTTCACCAGCATCAACTAATATATTGCTTCTTCCTGCATACTCTCACAGGGTGACGCGAAATTCGCGCACTCGGGCTTGGCAGCGTGATTCCTCGCATGCCAGCAAAAAATAAATAAATACATAAATAAAATAAAGAAAGGTAGACGTCGAAACCTGATGTGTGTGTGTGATCCATACGTCAGTGTTTTTCAGAATTACACGTTGTCTTTAGGAAGAGAATGAGCATAGAAATCAATGCCTGGAAACGCGATTCAGCGACGCTACGGCGAGTCCAAGTTACAGGCACCGGCGACTGCCGCTAGACATCTCCTCCAGCAACTTCGACGCAGGGTTGCCAGGTTTTTCCAATACTCTGTCGCCAAATTTTAAACAAAAAATAGCCAAAATATCGCCATATTTTACCGATAAAATGTCAAAGTTTAGCCATCTTTTGATCAGTAAAAATAGCCAAATAACGCAATTTTTTATCAGTTAAATATATTGTGTTATGGTAACTATGTCTTATGACTACAATAATAATCCTGAAATTCTGGTTGTAAGTTGGTTACTGAGTAAAAAAGCAATACTGCGCCACTCTGTCCCACACCAGACTGGACATTCCAAGGAACCTCGCACCACCAACTGATCAATGAGGCCAGTCAAAATAACCATATTGTAAAGGTAAAAGAGACACTCGTGAGATACTGTGGATACTAAATTTAAACAAAGCTACAGTTAACAATTACATTTATTAATTTCAGAACTAATAAAAATTATAGCATAAATCTGTTCAAGAATCATTCTACCAAACTTACACAAGGGATGCTCACGTGCATAGGTTCGATTACCAATCACTTTCATCTTCTTCAAAACTGTTATTTGCAGATGTTATTCAATCTCTCAATTTCTTTAGTACACACAAAATAATTACAAATTTTGTCGTTAGGTGCACTGTAATTCATAATAATGCACGAATAATTATATACTAGGGGTGAAATGGACTCGAATTCCTAATAATGCGTCATGAAACACTGAAAAATCAGCCATGACAATGACAGGAAAATGCGTGTTCAACATCGACATTTATACTCTGCAAACCATTGTTAACCAATGTGATGTGCATAGCAAAGGCTTCGTCTCACAGTAACAGTAAGCAATTTCTGTTGTGTTGACGTATGGAGAGCGCGGAAAAAATTACTTTTTAAATCCCTCTGTGCGTGCTGTAATTAATATAATCTTCAAGATCTCTACAAGAGCCATACATATGGGGCTGTAGTATATTTCGGGAGTCACCGTGTGCCGGCCGCGGTGGCCGAGGAGACTGAGGCGCTCCAGTCACGGTCTGCACGGCCACTACGGTCGGGGGTTCGAATCCCCCCTCGGGCATGGATATTTGTGCCGTCCTAGTTCGTAAGTAGTTCATAAGTAGTTTGTAAGTTTAGGGACTGATGACCCGTAGTTAAGTCCCATAAGCTCAACAAACATTTGAACATTTTTTGAGTCACCGTGTAAAGCCTGTTCTTGAACTATTGTAGGTTCCTTGAGGTAGTTTATCTCCATTTTGAAGAGCCTGCAAATTCAATTTCTTTGTATCACGGAGACATTCTCCCACAGATCAAAGATACCAGCAGATATTTGTGTTAACTTCTGTAGGTTGATTACATTTCCCCGTAATTTTGCCGATATTTAGTGGGTGTCATTATCCAATATCTCAAGAGTGATTACATTCGTTTTATCTGAAGTAAAATAAAATAGCCATTAAGTCGCCAACTAATTCTTTTACTAGCCAAATGTATCGCCAGTCGCCAGAAAGCTAGAATGGCTACTTTTCTAAGAAAATTATAGCCAAGGCTGCTAAAAATCACACATGGCAACCCTGCTTCGATGCCCTGTAGCGCCGTTGGATGACGTTTCCGGCCACTTAATTCTCTCATTTTGTTCCTCAAGACGCCTTTTACATTCCCTAGAAGTTTGTTGATGTAATTGGGTAACTTTCAAACACTCTGACATATGGAACACACATCCCAATCTTCGACGTCCATGTAATGCCGGAAATATGTACAGTACGAAATTTGATGAAGGACATTTTTTTTTTATAGCTGACATGCGAGGAATCGCGCTGCCAAGCCCGACTGGGTGAATTTCGCTTCACCCTGTATATGGTGCAAGGAAGACCGTGGAGTTAAAAATTAATTCGAACTCTGACGGAGACTTTGCAGCAATCTGTCTTATAACGAAATATTCACAACTGACCAGGAAAATTGGGATCTAAGAGTGGTACACAAAAAACCTTCCGCCACCTACCCGACGAGAAAGCAAGTTAATGTTACATTGTTATACAGTTCCACGAAACTAGTTTATCGCGAACTTAGATTAAAATCAATTGTAAAATTTGTACCGTACCAACGGAGAGACAAGAAAACGAAGTTTCCTCCGCCACACAAAAACGAATTAATATTGCATGTCAACCAGTTCTAAGCTTTGTTGCAAGTTTCAAGACTGTCGCTCATGGGGAACTTAGGTTCAATACCATTTGAAAAAATTGTACCAATCAGACAAAAAAATCGTTGAAATTAGTTTCTGACAGACAAACAAGGGAAATGCATGAAATCAACCTGTAAAGCATTGAAAATCATTTATAGAATGTATTATTTCTTAAAACATATAAACGAAAAAATTGTAATTTCTAGAGATCATATCCATAGACTTGTCGAACGTTATCCGTGCGATCGTAGGCAAAAGCACACGTGCACATTGAGACTTCGTAGAAGAATGTGTAATTTGAAGTATGCTGATTTTCCGCGGTTAAGAGATTTATAAATTTCCGGCTTTGCTGCACAAACTGGTTCAAACAGTCCGTGATAAACAAATGACTTGTTAACAAACTCATATTACTCTGAGTGAAGCCGCTAGTGTGGAAGATCTTCGAATCTGTTACATTTAATACGCCTTTTACAATTTACATTATCCGATCACTGAAAGGTGTAAGTATTTGACACGCGTATTTTGGCCGTCACTTAAATTACAGAACACGACGTTTGTTGAAACTTACCTTGTGACTGTCGCCGTTCCTGCGCCCTTCTACTTCATCTGACGCTTTTACCTTACGCCAAGATCCCTAAAACAAACTTAGCTAATTGCCGAGCAACGGCATATCCTGTCGCAGAGACCCTTGTATTGTTGACAACTGCGCCACAACGTGATTTGCTTGTTAACTCGTAATTTCCAAGAATGATGGTCAATCGAAAGCGTGTGCGGCAAAATATATACATGAAATGTGCGACTTTATATCGACCACGAGATCTGCTGGCGCGGGTTTTTAGTAGATCGACGGCAAATGACGAATTTTTCGTAAGTTACAATTAATAGTAATTTTAGGTACTTCACTCTTCAGCCTCGTCTTCTTCATGCACTGCCCTTCGCGTCATATAAGCCACCGGTAGAAATCCTTTCTTCCCATAACCTGAGTACACTCTGTATTTCATTCAGAACTACTGGGACAGATTCGCGAGGGTCAGTTTCTCCACATAGCCCCGAGTTGTATAAATACAGGAATTGGAAACACTATAGTTCGCCCTGTCTCTCTCAACGAAAATTTCACAAAGTTCCACAAACGTTTTTTTTTTACGTTGAAACGGCTTTGCATGGCAGTTGTAGATATTTTTGATACTGCTCTGAATGAACTTAAGAAGTGACCCCGCTCCAGAAGAATAAATTAGCTGATATCTTTAAACGAACGAAGCTGATTCGGAAACGGTTCTAACTTTTCAAAGAAATTTTGTATTCACACTGTTTGTTTGTTTTTTGTTTTTTTTTATTCTTTTTTTTAAGTTCACCAACATAGTTGTGTTCTTCGTAAAAAAAGCAATTTTCCAAAATTATATATATATATATGTATATCAAGAAATTAATTTCGTGTTTTTCGGGATGAAATTTTGTATTTACACTGGTTTTTATCTTTTGAAGTTCACCCACGTAGTTGAATTTTCCAAAAAACGCGATTTTCCAAAATTATATATACATATATAATTTCGTGTTTTTCGTATCACAGAAGATAATTATGTTAGTCTTGAAAACGCGATCAGTTGCACCGTCGCCACTGAGGACCACAATAAATGTTAAATACGCTTTTCCTGGGCTACACTAACGAACTGAAACAGTTTCTGCATTTGCAGCCAACCTGTGCACTTCGAAATATCTAGGAAATTTTGAACAAAAATATTTACTGCAACACTGAACTAGGTACATTTATGGTTATTTTCGTTGAACGGTAGGTAGAGTTGCAAAATATTTATATAACCGTACCATTCTATATAACAGAAGAAAAAAATCCCGAGCAACGATCGCTCACCGGATATTAATATTAATAACAGAATACAACGCAAAACTGCGAAGCAAGTGGTGTCACGATCATAAAACCTGGGCACTAGATGACCGGAAGTATGTGGTATGCTCCGATGAAACAGCGTTTACATTTCTTCCTACAAAGAAAACGTTTGTGTCTCTAAAACCCCAAAAGAAGTTTACTTTACGGCTTGCCTGCTTCCTACAGTCAAGGATTGGGTTGGTTCTGTTATCATTTGGGACACCTGTAGCGTGATATTAATTACCCTAACTGCTTGAATAACTGTGAATTAATGTTGCACCATACTCGACAAGAAACTGCTTTCTATGAATTACTGCTAACAAACACTGCCACGTTCCAATATGATAATGCGACCACAATCAGCAGTCATGAAGGTTTAGGCGTATATGTACAGCATCAGAAAATTGTCTCGGCATAAGTGAACAGTTATGATGAGTTTTAGAACAGGGATGACCAAAATTACAGGTACAACATCGTTGAAGTCATCGGCGGATGTTTTAGCACAGAACTGTCTTACAGTCTATTGGAAACTATAAGTCACATTACGAATCTATTCTTCGAAGAGTTTCGGCTTTTCTCAAGAGCATTGGTGTGCCAACGACTTAGTAATAAATAAGTACTGTATCTATGCTTTGTGTTCACGTTATGTGGTTCGCGCTCTGTACACTAGGTACAATCCAAAATGTAACACCCAGAACAACGAAGATTTAGTAGTCAAATTTAAATGGGAGATAGTACCACATCACACGAAGATCACATTACTGAAAATAAGCACCATGTGAAAAAAAGTTGATGATGACATAAGTATTGACTGTTGCCGTCATTGCTGGATATTCCGCTGCTGCACGTTTTGACATTGAATCAAAGAGGCTGAGGATGTGCTGTCTGGGTATAGTACTCTGCTTGGTAATATCTGCTTTATCTGGTGTAGCGGTGGGTTGTATACCTTAACCCATTCGTTCCACAATCGTCAACCAGACGTTTTTTATATCCGAGTTATCGGGAGAAGAAGTATACCCAGGTAGCAATGTAATCGGACGGATGATGAAGCCTTGAACATTGTGTTCCACGTGCGGTCGCAAATTATCGTGTTGCACTGTGGCCTAGGGAAGGTATGCGAGGACAACAGGTACAGCACTTCAGAGATGTACCGCTAGCTGGTTAGCATACTGACAATGCATGCAATGGAGGTACCGTTTTGGAATCCAATACTACCCCGAACCATAATAAGCCAACAATTCAGCTGTCTACCACCACAATGTCTCCAGACTCTAATCGAATGGGCCGGCCAATCATCGTGTTAGTGCAGGCAGATAACGGATTGGAACAACATTATTTGTACCGATGCAGGGGAAGGATGTTGGTGGGGTAGGGTGGAAACACCAGTGCTGCCCACTGAAGGGTGCAGGGGTTAGAAGGGTGGATAAGGATCCAGCTGCTGCTTTGGGATGCAGTGAATGAAGGTCAAGGAAGAGGATCTGAGAAGACAATGAGGTGAGAAAAAGTGATAGGATGAAGGGGATGGAAAATGATGGGTGAAGGGTGTAGGAAGAGGTTTCTATTCGTTGACTAGACAATACGTTTTAAGGATAACTCCCCTCTGCACAGTTCAGATCGATGGTGGTGGAGGGGAGATTCTAGATGATCTGGATTGTGAATCAACCATTGAAATCATAGATGTTATACTCACCTGCATATTGTGCCACAGGGTTGTCCACTTTGCCCTTTGCCACAGTTTGACAGTGCCATGACCAAGGAATATCAAATCGAGTCCATATTTGTGGACTTCCGGAAGGCTTTTGAGACTGAACCTCAAAGGCATCTTCTAATCAAATTGCGTGCTTATGAAATATCGCCACCCACATTTGTGCGATTAGATTCACGATTTCCTGTCAGAAAGGACACAGTTCGTTGTAATTTACGGGAAGTGATCGAGTAAACAGAAGTGATAGCTGGCTTACACCCAGTGACGTGTTCCTTATCTTTATAAATGATTTAGGAGACAGTGTTCGCCGTTGTTCTGACATTTATCTCTTAGTAAAGTCACCAGAAGATCAAAAGCAAGTAACTGCAAAATTATTTACATTCCTGCGTGGTACAAAAATTAGCAGCCGAATCGAATTAATGAAAATATGTGAAGTCATCCATATGAACTCAAAAGAAGACCGTTAAACCTAATTTACACGATACATGAGTCAAATCTACAGACTCGACTAAATACCTAAGAGTAACAATTACGAACAACATAAAAATTAAAATACACAATCAAAGACTCTTTGACTGGACTTCAGTAAATGTCTGATGATTACCTAATAAGCCGAAAGTCGATTAACAAAATAAACAAACCTGTAGAACAAACACAAAATTGTGTATTTTAATTTTCATAATGAATTTGTTCTACCAAGAATATGTACAGTTCTACTACACAAACTGTCTACATTACAGTTGTGTGTCTTGTTTTGGAGTATTGCGCATTGTCGCATCCCCATCAAGTGGGATTGACGGAGAATATAGAGAAAGTTCAGAGAAGGCAGCTCGTTTTGTATAATCGCGATGTAGGGGAGAGAGTGTGTCACGGAAATGATGCACGAGTTGAGGTGGAAATCATTATAAGAAAGACATTCAAAGCGGTAAGATATATTTGTGGAATTTCTTTCACCATCGTTCTCTTCCAAATGAGAACATATTTTTACCACCCACCTACGTAGGGAGATGTGATCATCATAATGAAATAAATCAGATCAAAAACATAAAGAGTTATGTGTTCTTTTTTCCGCGTGCTATTAGAGAATGGAACGGTAGAGAAATATCATAAAATCTGTTCGATAAACCCTCTGCTATGCACTTCAATGCGGTTTGCAGAGTATTATTGTATACGTCGGTGCAAGACCCCAGCACACAATGAAAGAGTGGCCATGTGTGAAAGCAGTTGCGATCAGCTCTGTTGCGATCACAACATCATAAATTATCAATTTCAAACGTTGGCCAAGAGCAAAGTGGACAACCCTGTGACACAACATGCAACTGAGCATAGATGTTCGATTACAATGGCCATATTGATTCCCCCTTCGCCACAACCTTTTCCGAACTGCACAAATGGAAGTTACGTCCAGTTTCGAAACTATCCTGGTCTCAATCTATGGTAACCATCTGTAAACATACTCAACAGTTTCCTCCCTTTTATCCCGTCACCGTCTCCCAATTTATGACTCTTTACCTTCATTGTTCGCTTTTATTTTACTGTCCAGTTTCGAAACTATCCTGGTCTCAATCTATGGTAACCAACTGTTCCCACATTCAACAGTTTCCTCCCCTTTATCCCATCACCGTCTCCCAATTTATGACTCTTTACCTTCATTGTTTGCTTCTATTTTAATGTTTTCTGATTCCCCCACCCGCAATCTCTGTTCACTCGCGCCTCTCCTCTCACCCCCCCCCCCCCCCAATCATTGCATTCCAAAGCTGCATCACCTCAGATCCTTTTCCACCTATCTAGTCCTTTCACATTCCGTCAACCAGTGCTTAAATCTCTACCTCCACCCTTGCCCTGGACTCTTTCTCTCTCACTTCCCTCCCAACTCCAGATTGCACTCAAAGTTGACACAATACTTTAGGTGTGGCGACTGGAGATGGCGGACGTATGTGCGTTTATCATTTGTATGCTGATGAGGGCTGTGGGCAGTAGCTTCTGATTCTGCCTGATTGTTTTATGTAAATGTCTCTAGATCAGCAATCGCCTTACGATGAGTTTCAGTCTATCCCATAATATGGTTGAGGACCGTTATTCAGTTGTCAGGGCACCTCAGTAGCTCCGTGGCACTGCTTGGTACCTGCCATCTGACCTCGCATCGTCCATTGAAAGAGTGGTTTTGAGCCAAACAGTGTAGAGGTGGTTTCAGCAGAATGACCTTGACTGTTTGAGGCCTACTGTATTGGAACCACTGACGTGTCTTCTCAGAAGGGTGCCTCTTGCATGGATTCGTTAACATACCACCTGGATAGTTGAACAATGGGCCAATGTTCTTTCCACATTTAAGACCTGACTTGGTCTGGTGAGTTATTCTTGACGGATTCGCATCTGGAAGCAACGGCGTATAAACTGGGGGTAGGAGGGGCAGTCGCCCCCGCCCCATTATTGCAAACTCGAAGGGGGGGGGGGGGGGGTCGAGAGACGGTTTCTGCCCCCCCCCCCCTATATTCACTTGTTTTTATTTGATCTTTAGGTAGAGACAGTGAATAAACTATGCCGCCATCTCTAATTATGTTATCAGTATTTTTGTTGACAGCCATTTTTGCCTTTATGTAAAGCATCTTGTGACACTTACTACACTCTGTCCTGTCCTTTCGTCGCATGCAGTGGCGTAACGTGGGGGGGGGGGGGTTGCCGGGGGGACCATGGCTCCGGGCGACACATATTTGGGAGCGGCAAGGCTAGGTCTCACTCAGCGATATCAAGTATACTTTCTATAAAGGAGACTTCAAAGACACTTACAGATTTGTCAGGAAATTACAACGTGTGTTTATAATGTTGCATTCGAACATTTTAAACTCCTCTAACATTTTTGTGATATGAAAAATAGTTATTAAATAATTCGCACTCTCTGTTGCTATATTCTTTATTATATCCAATAACGCATTTCGCGTTGTCAGCGCATCATCAGATTGGAAACAGACAAATGTTTTTAGGGACTAATGACCCCGCAGTTAAGTCCCTTAAGCTTTACAAACATTTGACAAATGTTTTATTACAGTCCGTGTACCTGGCGGGCAGCGAATCTAATATGGCTAAGGTCACCTCACGCTAGCTACAAGACCACAGCGTGCCCACATTGACTGTCTCAACGTTGCATGTATTGCGAATGGACCGTTCAGTTTTTATATCTTGCTTATTGTTTCATAGTTCTACACAACTTATTCGATTGATCTGTGTTCAGTTTTTCAGGGCGCCAACTTATAACTAAATCAGAGGGGGATGCGATGGGAAGGTTCCCGTGTTAGTAATTCAGCGGAGCCACCGAGTGGAATCTTATGAAGGCCGCCAAAAACTACGAACAACAATAGTGTTATTTTAGTTCAATTCTTACACAGTCTAATGTTAATTAAACAGTTATAACATCGGCGAGCTTTTTATATTTATGATAGCGAATGATAATAACCCTTTACCATTAATAAATTCAGTAGGTCAGAGGTGCCCTTGGAGGTGGGGTTGGGGTAGGGGGTTATGACGCAAAATGCGTCATTGAAATTTCTGGGGGGAGGGGGGGGGGACTTTCGGCCAGCCGGGGAAGGCTTTATAAAATAATTTACAAAACGTGAAATAAAAGATATTTAATTTTAATATTAAATGGCAAAACCATTTTTATTAGGTAATAAACTAGGAATCCAGGACCTGATATCTCGGCCTCTTGGGGGAAGGGGTGGGGGGGAAGTTGGTCGCAGTTTGGGGGGGGGATGAATCATTGGCCAAGCGTGCAAGGGGGGTGCATCTCTGCAGTAGGCTTGATTTTTAAAAAATGAGCGCCCCCCCAGATCCAATCCTGGCTGCACCACTGGTTGCAACTGTTGTAATTTATAGTTATCACTCTTCTGTATTACACGTTTAGAAGGCTTCAAGTACTTGTCGATGTAAAATTGGAATAAATGTACATTTTATAATTTAGGCTTGATTAAGACACCGCAAAAGACAGAAATATAGTTTTTGGCACTTAAAAACTACTACATTCTGCAAATTCGCATTTCACAATTTTGCCTAAATTCTCCACCATGGCGCCATTGCCCCAGTTGCAAAATATAACTACTTTTTAACATTTTTCATGTGGTTTGTGCTGTATTTAGCAACGCCCAACCCCATCCTTTGGCCCTCCCACGCCTCCCTTGTCGGAAGCCCTATCCCATTAGTATTTTTAATGTACTTAAAAGTGCTGTCTTATATATTTTTATAAGACTTAACACGTTTTGTATTTTTAATGAACTTAAAAGTGGTGTCTTATATATTTTTATAAGACTTAACACGTTTTGTATTTTTAATGAACTTAAAAGTGGTGTCTTATATATTTTTATAAGACTTAACACATTTTGTAGGAATATTTTTTCACAGTTACTATGACTGCACACAGTACAGAGTGCCGAAAATGATATATGTATAGTTTTATTCAAGTAACTTTTAATGTTAACCCTGCGCCATCTGGTGGCGAGTGGGCCTAGTTTACCTGTTACGGTGTTTCCCCCTCTCACCACAGTTGGGCATGTGAGTCTACTTCAACACCGTCATTAGACGTCCACGATGGTGTTTTAAGTTTTAATCAAGCAACTATACTAAGATGGTTGTAATTTCCATCGTTTTTTTTTATTTATTTATTTATTTATTTTATTATTTTTTTTTTTATTTAAGTATATATGTGTTAATGTGGTTTTTACTCCTTGTAGATATTGTAATTACGTGCTTTAAACATCTAAAATGTAATTTTCTTCTTTTGTACCACAGATCTGATGATGATGTTTTCGAAACGCGTCATGTGAAATAAAGCTAATTGAGACCGAGACTTTTCAAAAAAATTTTTCATGCATACCAACGTATGGTCGCTTGTCTACATAATGGAATGTTTCATGAACCAATTGATAAATAACTAAGACCGTCAGTTTAAAGGCTAAGATAATTTTCGGGCTCGGTGGTCTTGGGGTAAAGCGCTCAAATGGAAACCGAAAGTGGCTCGAAACCAGGTCAGACCACGGGTTTCTTCAGTCTGCGTTTTCGCCCACCCTTCAACTCTCAACGATGTGAGGAGTCGCCAGAAACGACACGTTGTTTGGATTCCACGTTAAGCAGTAGGCCCCCTTTCCCCGGTTGGATGACTGTGCTGGGCTAGGGACACGCAAGTCGCCGAAGTGGAGTCCAATTAAAAGACTTGCACCAGGCCAATGAGCCGCACGAAATTATTATATGCGAAACAATTAGATTAGAGACATGAAATCGAAGCTAAATATCTACAGATTACGTTAATATGAGTATTAAAAAGCACTGACAGCCTATAGAGGTTCATAATTCAATAAAATACAGGTTCGAAACTAACAATTGCCTTAGGCATGTGCAAACGGTGCAATCGTTCAGGACCCCGCACTAAACATTATCACGTGATTTGAAAACAGTCATCTGTAATTTGGTTTCTGAAACTACTTTTGATGCAGTGTAACTGAAGAGTAGGCCGATTGTGACAGGACTATGGCTATAGTACATGGGCGTAGATATGGAAGGGGGGGATTCACACCCATCCCCAGAACTTTTTATTATATATTTATTTATTTTTTTTTTTTTTGTTCACCCATGGTAAAATTAAAAAATTACAATAATTTGTGTAATGAATATGAGAGTTAGACCGAAAACTTTGTTTACAACGAGAGGTACCAGTGTGTCTGTAAGTTGTAATTCGTGCTTAGTTGAGCTTTGTCTTCTTACTTGTTGTCGGGACACTTTGTCTCGAATGTCTTACGGGTGGCCTTCGTGAGACCTGTCAACAATCACGGACGGCGAGCACAGGATTAGTAATGCGGTAGGTAACAGATGGAACTCAGGCAAGTGACAAGCGTTCTCGTGCTGCCAACCTTTCACAATAAAACTGGGGTGGGACGGTTACTCAGGGTGGCGCACAAGGTGACTACATAGCATGGCGCCGTTACCCTGGTCTCCCCTACTTTCCAGCACCTGCACATCGGCCTTTGGAAACTTACAAGTTCGCCGCCCTACTGTAGTAATCAAGTTAGTAGATCACTGAAGTTGGAGACAGTAGTAAACGTAAGACACGGTGGCCTTCATTACACGCTAGGCAACCCTCGCACGGTGCTTTAAATAGTCTGTGGAGCGTGTTTCTGGCTGGAATTCAACAATAGTTGTTCATTGTTACTGATGGTTATGTGGTGGTTACCTGAACAATATTTTTTTAACTTTTTTAATTGGCAAGACTTACTATGGTGAAAGTTGTGCGCAATACTTGCCTATATCTCAGGAAGGCCACCCATAAGACATTCGAAACAAAGTGTCCCGACAAGAAGTAAGAAGCCAAAGCTCAACTAAGCATGAATTACAATTTACAGACACGCTGGTACCTCTCATTGTAGGCAAAGTTTTCAGTCTAACTCTCATATTCATTAAGCAAATTATTGTCATTTTTTTTTAATTTTAGCACGGGTGAACAAATAGAGAAAAAAAAAGTTTTGTGGGGGTCTGAACCCCATGCCCCCCTCCCCCCCCCCCTGTATCTAAGCCCCTGCACTCGAGTAGCCATACAGTAGTCCTGTCACAATCAGCCTACACTTCAGTTACACTGCATCAAAAGCAGTTTCAGAAACCATATTACAGATGACTCTCTTTAAATCACGTGATAATGTCTAGACTATAAAAAAAAAAAAAAAAAAAAAAAAAAAAAAAAAAAAAAAAAAAAAAAAAATCCACACTTCCCCCATTCAAATTAAGCCATAGAACATAGTTAATGGGTAACACTGCCTCATCCATTTGTTAACATAATCGCTACATTCAGAATAAAATACATTCATTTTATTCTGAACGCACTAAAGAGCTTGTCATCACCATAGTCAAGAGAACGCGTCTTAATTTTATAGGAACGAAGTTATTTTTAGTCCTCTCATGCAAACTGGGCGTTGACAGAATACACTTCCACCGTAGTCTGTTTTACGCCTTTACACACAACTTGATATGTAAATTCAAAATTCGGGGGTTTCTTATCTTTCATGAATTTACAACCGGAGGTTGAAATAGAGCAATGAAACCCCAGTGGAACCCGGATAAACCGCTTGATTTGGTAACCCTAGATCCACATTCGTATAAAGATTATCATTAACGGTAGCTACAGTATTTAGTCGATTTTGTTTACTACCAAATAAACAATTCTGATCTTTTTAAGAGGTCACGTTAACAACTGAAACGATCACATTTAGTTTGATCTTTCGTCTCTGGGCCCCACCAGCGAAACTTAGCACGATGCGCTAATACCCAACAGTAACTATGAAAATGAAACCGAGTACCACAATTGGAGAAAGGAAGCGCAAACTTACAACAGCGATTTTCTGAACCACATGCCTATCAAGTAGGAACATTCAGGTAGGAAACGCAGGAAATGAAATTTATCTGAATGGGAATCAGAATGCCAAGTCAAGGAAGACATGAAATCAACAATTGAAATCCTGACAACAAATACAATTTGGAACTCTGGGAAGTGCTGAGGCCAACTGAGACCAGGACAAATCTGAATACAGGTTATCGGCATTAGAATTTTTTTTTAATTGTCAGTGTGTTGCTAAATTCAATTACAGAATGATTTTAAAAGTTTAATTATAGTGCTTTACGCTACAGATACGTGGTACGGTACCTTAAGAAATTTGCGTGTTTGTTGCAACAATGCAGATCTGTAAAGGCTAACTTAGTTTATAACGTACGTATGCACTAATTTTATTTATGTATCGTAATTGATAAGTTTAGATCACTTCAACGGTATCAAAAGATAAATTGGCCTATATAAAATGTCAAATTCGTACGATTGTGTTCAAGCTTATGCAGTGATTTTTAACTGATCTGGCGTTCAATTCTGCAGCACTACCGTATCCTGAACGTTATCTTTGTATTGATTAATCAAACTATTTAGTCCAAAGAGACAGCGCATTAACCTCATACCGGTATTTTATAAATAATTTTTATTTACACCTTCGAATATACACGATATAGTTCGGCAGTATTATGATTGTTACCGTTGTTATTAGGTTGTTAAAATCTTATTGACATTTAAAATGCTGTACAGTAGAAATTTATGAAGTAGTTACGTACAGTACTGTACTGTTAAGTTCAGAACAAGGCTCAGAACTGCCTTGTTTGTTCACCTACACTGAAGTAGAATGCGTAGCCTACAAAACAATTGAGTACATGTGAATCCTGAGTGAATATTTTTTCGTTCCTGTTTGTATATATTTCCATGTTAGTCTGTTTTGTAGAAGTGTCCCGAATTACCACAACGGATAGTTGTAGTGCTTATTCAGAGATGAGGCTTCTACAGAATAGATTAACATGGAAATCCATATGAACCTGCAAAAGCCTATTTAGCACCACTACCACCAACACCATCCCATACGCACACACTTTGCATAATAAGTTTATGACAACCTTCCTAAAGAAGACTTTGTTAACAGAAATTGGCAGTTTGTTCATTTTAACATTATATATCCATATTGTACCATAAAAGTTCAGCAGTGACTTTTTGCCAAGCCCATGGTAATCGGGATGTTGATTACAGATTTCCTGTATTGGCAATATGATCAGTGCTCAGTTGGAAAAGATGCAGATTCTTTTTCATGCATGTAACTGCCCAAGGAATATAAACATAAGGAAATGCATGGGAAATATAAACATAAGGGACAGGTAAAACATTTGCTGATCTTAATGTTAGTTTTGTAGTAATGTTGGGTGATATTTGATAATTATCTTTTAACATTATTTTTATTCACCACAATTATTCTTGATGTGATGATCATGAATATGGGTACCGTAAAATATAATTGAATGTATAGAGCAAAATAAATTGACCTAACAGTCATTATGTTTGTGCATGATTCCTCTCTAGAGATCAGTTTGTCTGTAGTCCAGGATATTTGATTTGAGTTACCTTATCAGAATATTGTAATAAAGAGATCTGGCTGTTTCTTCAGGAGTATTTCACTTTGTTAACTACATCAATTCTCAATACATTGATTATATGGAAGTGTTATGCTGGAGCAGGTTGGTATCATCAATTGGAGGCTTCAGTGACATAAATTTTATAGATAGGGCACACATCAGAATGATGCTGGAAAGTGATTGGCACATGACAGAGCACAAAGCCTGCATCTTGCTTGCAAGTTCTTGTGAATTTATGTAGCAACAGGGGCGGATCCAGGGCAGCCTGCTGGGAGGGGGGACTAGTGGCGGACTAAGGTTGTTGGAGGCCCGGGGCGGCGGCGGAACGAAATGAGCCCCGCCCCCCCCCCCTCCGTCCGCTATGTATTAGTATAAAAAAGAATTGGAGGCCCCCCAGGACGAGAGGCACGGGACAGTCTGAAAAAATAGCTTTCTAGTTTTGGAGGCCCCAGCAGACAAGATGCCAAATGCCAAGCATTCCACTGGGGGGGGGGGGGGGATGCTCTTGGATCCTCCCTATGTGTGGCAGTGCTTACTGGACTGCTGTGGTATGACTCATATAGCATGCCACATTACTGCCAAATAAATACAGTGTACTCTATTATTTATTCATCCATCTTTAAACATTTGCATCCAATGGACTGTAGGCCTACCAGTATACATAGTGAACAAGAACCAGTATGAATCATGGTGAAACACAGATAACTAATGTAGCCTACTTTTACCATTCACTACACCTGTATTAGTGACATTTTGTGAACTTTTTTGTGTAGGTTGTGTAATAATCTCCACACTCAGAAAAAATTGGAACATTCATGAGTTCCAAATAATCTTGGGCTTATGGAGAAATATTCATTTTTACAATCACCACAATGCTGATTACAGTAGCAGGAACCATCAGTATAAAATCTGGGTAAGAATTACAACTACAAGATCATAGACAGGTAGGTTATAGTACTTTAAATTAAATATTTTTATTTATGGAAGAGAAATAAAACAGAACTAAATAGAAATATGTATAGCAGTTGGCTCCACAAATCTTTTTAGGTCTACTGATTTGCTGGATCTAATATAATATGAAAAACTTTAAGTATACAGCTACATAAGTGCTTTCTTGTAAATAGGCAGTATTCCACTTGGGTTTAAAAAAGAAGGTATACTTGGTGTGTGTTTATGGGGAGGGAGGTGGATTAAGGGATTAAACAACAGGATCATCAGTCTGAAAATGGTGTATCCACAACTAAAGATTGGTATCTGAAAGAAGTGAACTGGTAAATATCAAAGCATCAGTTCTAATCCTGAACCCCGGGGAGCATATAAAGTCACGAAACAATTATCATTTTATTCCTGTCATAATTTATTGAAGTATCTAATACCCTTATCTTTGAGATCAGCATGGCAAAAGAACTTTCTACAGAGCCTACCTGTATAATCAGTAATGAAATAGTGAGGATAGTTTAACAGATTACACAGAAGACATATGTCGAGTTGTGATGGGCACATAAAATGACACTCATGCACATAAAACTCAGTCTTTTGGTCATCAGCCTTCATCAGAAAAGACATCTCTCACATACTCCAAATCAGAGTGCAATGGCTGGAGATGAAGGTTGTGTGTCTGTGATATGGTTTTGTGTGAGTGATGTTGTTTTTGACAAAGGCTAATGGCCAAAAGCTTGGGTTCTGTGTGTATGAGTGCCTTTTTTATGTGCCTGTCACAGCCTGATATGTATTTGTGGTGAATTGGAAACTATCCTCATTATTGTTAAATTACAACCTAGATTTTCCACTGTAATGAAATAGGCAACTTTTCCTTTTAAAAGGAAAGCAAGTTACACACTCAGACAAATGAAGATCCCCAATTGTAGTTAACAATTACAAGTGAGTGCAGGATGCAGTTCTATTTTGGAGGGAGGCCTGTAAGATTCTAACGTCATCAGTTCTGTTGAGTATGTGATTTCTAGTTCTGTAACAGTCTTGACTGTTTTCTCCCTGCTAACTAGGCAGTCAATGATAATTCCAGGTGGTAATCTTGTTTTCCATTGATTTCAACTTTCCAAATTTATCTTAATTAGATTTTCAGCTATTCCAGTATAATTGCTGTAGAATGTATTTGATGTTTCATTTGGGTCTGTATCTTTTCAGCAATGCAATTTTTGCAGTGTCCATTTCCTCTTTTATGTTTACTTTGAGCATTCTATTGGTAATTCCAGAACTGACCATCTGCAATTAAAATGAAAATAATATTTTAAAAAGCTTTATGCTGAGTTATTCTCTTCCTATGACTAAATTACTGAGTGTCAAATCAGACCCTGTTGTTATTATTATGGTCTTCAGTCCGGAGACTGGTTTGGTGCAACTCTCCACCCTACTCTATCCTGAGCAAGTCTTTTCATCTCATCATAAGAACGGGAACCTATATCCATTTGAATCTGCTTACTATATGCATCTCTTGGTCTCCCTCTGTGATTTTTACTCCACACACTTCCCTCCAATGCTAAATTTACGATTCCTCGATGTCTAAGAATGTGTCCCACCAAGCGATCCCTTCTTTTAGTCAAGGTTTGCAAAAATTCCTTTTCTCACCAATTCTGTTCAGTACCTCTTCATTACTTATGCGATCTACCCACCTAATCTTCAGCATTCTTCTGTAACACCACATTTCAAAAGCATCTATTCTATTTCTGTCCGCACTGTTTATCATCCATGTTTCACTCCCGTACAAGGTAACACTCCACAAAAATGCCTTCAGAAAAGCCTTCCTTACACTTAAATTAATATTCGATGTTAGCAAATTTCTCTTTCTCAAAAATGCTTTTCTTCCCATTGTCATTCTGCATTTTATATCCTCTGTACTGCAACCGTCATACGTTATTTTACTACCAACTAATGCTTCCCTTTCATGCCCTTCAAGTCTAATAACTGCGGTCTGGCTTTTGTACAAGTTGTAAATAACTCTCCTTTTCCTGTATTTTACCCCTGCTGACTTCAGAATTTGAAAGAGTTTATTCCAATCAACATTGTCAAAAGCCTTCTCCAAATCTATAAAAGCTAGATATGTAGGTTTGCCTTTTCTTAATCTATCTTCTAGGATAAGCCGTAAAGTGAGTAATGCCTCTCGTGTTCCTCCATTACTCCTGAACCCAAAATGATCTTCCCTGAGGTATGCTTCTACCAGCTTTTTCATCCTTATGTAAATAATTCGTGTTAAAATTTTGCAACCGTGACTTATCAAACTGATGGTTCTGTAATTTTCACACCTGTCTGCGCCTGATTTATTTGGAAAGGGGGTATTACATGTTTCTTAAAGTCTGAGGGTTTTTCGCCTGTCTCATACATCTTACACACCAAGTGAAACAGTTTTGTCATGGCTGACTCTCCCAGAGACTTTAGTAGCTCTGAGGGAATGTCATCTACTCCCGGGGCCTTGTTCTGACCTAAGTCTTTCAGGACTCTGTCAAATTCATCTCTCAGTATAGTATATCCTATTTCATCTTCATCTATTTCTTCACACCTTATTACAATATTGTCTGTAAGTTCATTTCCTTTGTAGAGTCCTTCTATATACTCTCTCCACCTTTCAGCTTTTCCTTCTTTGCTAGAAGTGGTTTTCCATCTGAGTTCTTGATATTCATAGAGCTGTTTTTCTTGTCCCTAGTCTCTTTTATGTTCTCGTAGGCAGTATCTACTTTCCCCCTTGTCATACTTTATTCTACAGATTTGCATTTGGCTTCTAGCCACTCCTGCTTAGCCATTATGCACTTCCTGTCAATCTCATTTCTTCATCATCTGTGCTCCCTTTTGCCTGTTTCATTTACTGCATTTTTATAATTTCTCATTTCATCGATTAAATTTAGTATTTCCTGTGATATCCAAGGATTTTTTGTAGGCCTTGCCTTTCTACCTATTTTGTCCTCTGCTGCCTTCACTATTTCATCTCTTAATGCTACCCATTCCTCTTCTACTGTTTCTGTCAATTGTTGCCTAAAGCTCCCTCTGAAATTCTTAATAACCTCAGGTTCCCTCAATTTATTCAAGTTCCATCTCCGTATTTTCCTACCTTTGTGCAGTTTTTTCAGTTTCAGCCTACAGTTCATGACCAATAAGTTATGGTCAGAGTCTATATCTGCCTCTGAGTAAGTGTTACAGTTTAAAACTTGGTTCCGAAATCTATGTTTTACCATTATAAAATCTATCTGATACCTTCCAGTGTCTCCTGGTTCAGTAGGGAAATATCGATAGTTCAATGTTTTCATACCATCAATGTGCCACAGACATATATTAACCATAAGTCTATCATGGTCTATGAAATGTATGACTGTGGATCAGCCTTGGTGTCTCATTAAAGATTCCGTTGAAATAAACTTTAGTGTCTTGACTACTAATTTCAATTTATTGAGGCCTTACGCGTTTCGACGTTCCGTCATTATCAAAGGCATATTTTTTAAAACTTATTGAAAAGTGCATACTTGACCATCTTACAGGGATGTTTGGGGGGAATTTTAAATTTATTTTATGTTTGACATATGTCTTTGACAGTGATTCTTTTAAAAGGAATGTTTAGTTGCACTTTTTAATAAGTTTTAAAAGATATGCCTTCGATAATGACAGAACATCGAAACGCGTAAGGCCTCAATAAGTTAAAATTAGTGGTCAAGACTCTAAAGTTTATTTCAGCTGCATCAAAATGGCCATGTCTTACAAATGTCTCATAGAGACAGCAAGGATTAAAGACTCCTTATCAAAGATATTAGGCGAATGTGTCAAGAAGATTAGTGTAATATTGGTGTTAGTGCAAGTGCCAATTCAATTTCAGCCTACTATTCACGACCAATAAGTTATGGTCATAGTTTATATCTGCCCCTGGGTACATCTTACTGTTTAAAACCTGGTTCCTAAATCTATGTCTTACAATTATAAAATCTATCTGCTATCTCCCGGTGTCTCTCGGTCTCTTCCATGTATAGGCCTACAACCTTCTTTCGTGATTCTTAAACCAGGTGTTTGTTATGATTAAATCATGTTCCGTGCAAAATTCTACCAGGCGACTTCCTCTTTCATTCCTTTTGCTCAGTCCATATTCACCTACTATTTTTCCTTCTCTTCCTTTTCCTACTATCGAATTCCAATGTCCCATCACAATTAAGTTTTCCTTTCCCTTAAGTGTCTGAATAATTTTCTTTAACACCTCATACATTTCTTCAATCTCCTCATCATGAGCAGAGCTAGTTGGTATATAAACCTGTACTACTGTTGTCGGTGATGGTTTCATATCTATCTTGACAACGATAATGTGATCACTGTGCTGCTCATAGTAGTTTACTCACTTTCCTATTTTCTTATTCATTATCAGTCCTACTCCTGTGATACCCCCAACTGATTTTGTATTTATAATCCTGTACTCACCTGGCCAGAAATCCTGTTCATCCTGCCACTGAACTTCACTAATCCCCACTATATCTAACTTCAACCTATCCATCTCCCTTTTTACATTTTCTAATTTTCCTTCTCGATTAAGGGATCTAACAGTCCACCCTTCAGTCGATAGAATTCCAGTATTGTCTTTCCTGATGACAACATCCTCCTGAGTAGTCTCCGCCCGGAGATCCAAATGGGGGACTATTTCACCTCCAGAATATTTTACCCAAGAGGGTGCCATCATCATATTTTCATACAGTAGAGCTGCATATCCTCGAGAAAAGTAATGGCTGTAGTTTTCCCTTGCTTTCAGCTGTTCGCAGTGTACATTAGCTGATGTTACAAGGCCAGCTCAGTCAATCATCTAGACTGTTGCCCCTGTAACTACTGAAAAGGCTGCTGCCCCTCTTCAGGAACCACATATTTGTCTGGCCTCTCCACAGATACCCCTCCGTTCTGGCTGTACCTATGGTACAGCTATCTGTATCGTTGAGGCACGCAAGCCACCCCACCACGGCAATTTCTGTGATTCATGAGGGTGGGAGAGGTAGGAAGTATATTTTAGCTTATTTTCAGAACAAGCCATTTCTCAATGATGTTAATTCCAACATCGACTATATGTTAATTTCCTAAGCTTACTACATGGATTGGAATATTAGTCCTACTACCAATGACGGCAGTCAAGGGCAAGTTGCTAGATGTCCTTATTGGATATTATTGTTGTCTATTCATCTGGGTACACTGTCTATAGTTTATGATTGGAAATCAGTGGCTGAAAATGTTACAAAACCAGCAGTACAATGGCATTTTAAGTTCACTCTGTTAAAATGGCTTTCACTTCAATGAGATAAAAATAATGTTATAGTGACAGGGAACTGCCTCACAAGTCATTTGTGTGTGTGTGTGTGTGTGTGTGTGTGTGTGTGTGTGTGTGTGTGTGTGTGTCCTCAGAAGTGTTACTAGCAGCGGAAGGAGTGTACAAAATGTATCATCAGCTGTTCTTGTTGCTGGTGGTATTACTGCCACCCACTGAAACTTAAATTTTTCTGCACATATGTTATGCAACTGTGTGGCAATGAAGATGCTGAATGTAGTGCCAAAATATTTTGTATTTAATATGGAAAGCCCAGGCAGTGTATTGGAATTTAATCTCCTTTTTTTTCCAAGCAAATGTAGTGACAACTGTATGTATACTTCACCATTATTTCTTTTTTATTTGGGAGAAACACCTATAACATTGGTTATTTTTAGGTTGAAAACTGGAAAACTCTCCCATTATTAGTTCCAAAATTGGCCATGTTTCAGTTTTAAATGTAAGTAACTCAAGATGGAATTATGTACGATTATTAATCACAATGTCTATGAAAAGCATTACTTTTGGTACTATTTTTAGTGGGTGACTTATATTCTTGTCTTGCATAACATAATTGGAAATAGTTTTTTGGCTCTACTGAAAAATTTTACAATATGCAGATGGCCGATTTTGGAACTAGAGGACTCATTTGGATAATTTTTATATAGAGGTGAGACAGGAAAATGGGAACATTTCCACAATCCATTAAAACTAGAAGTGATGAAGGAAAGAAATTTAATTCATTGTAACTGAAGACTTAGAACTATGCCATTCACAAAACATTGATGTCATTTATAACTTTTTTTTAATAAAAGAAAAAATTATGCTGTCCTTTAGATGGCAGTGTTCTCCACAAATGTACTCGTGAAATCTGCTGTGGAGATTCCTCATTGACTGCTGCAGCATCTCAACTGGGGTACTGCAAATTTCATCTTGAATTCCCTGTTTTAACTCAGCTAGAGATCGTGTTCGAGTTGTGCAGACTTTTCTTGAGGTAGCCCCACTAGAAAAATATTACAAACGGATAAATTTGGTGATCTCGGGGATCAGGGAATGTTACTGAATCCACAACTTAATTAAAAAATCATTGTAATTGTTTATTTTTGTTATAATATGTTAACAAAATTCTGATTGTGACCAGTAATTATTGTCCTTCAATTGTTGCACCATATGTAGTTTGTATGGATGAAATTTTAAATCAAGATGAAGAATTCTGTAATCACTCTGCCAGCACATTCCAACCACTGCTGCTTGCTTACAGATTGAACATTGTGTGCTCTGTAAGACAGACTCGCATACAACCTTAATGTTCGCTGCAAACACTCTCCCAGGACATTCCAACCACTGCTGCTACACAAATTGAATGCCAGGGGCTCCGTAAGACAGACTTGTGTACAATGTTCAATGGAGAATGTACACTTCTTAGTTGCCCTGTTGGTTTCCTATTGAGGACATACCCGGTCTCTTTAAAGACCATCATTTTATCTCATGTTTCGATGGAGTGGCATCTTGATGTCCTAAATTATAAAAACATCAAAACTTCCTCTGCTCTGCTACTAAACTATTATTGTTTTTATAAAACATCTTGATGGCTAACGTACACTGTTGTGTGTTCCACTGATCCATGATTACTAAAATGGCTGACTGTTTCAAAGTACTGTACCTGGTTTTCTAGATGTATGTCATTGATATGTGGAAGTCATGAAAGGGAAATTTCAAAACTAGCATAGAGTTTTTTAGGTGAAAGTTACTACTTATCTGGTTTTTTTAAGCCGAATGCAGGGCTTAATGCTGTCTCCCATCATCAAGCACTTTGGGCAAAAGATAAAAATCTTGGAATAACAACAGTAGGTAACTTTTCTGAAATGTAGTCTTAATTGTGCAGTTGAGACAATTACTAAGAATACTCCTCACATTACTGTTATGAAGATTGTGTCATTCTTTGAACGGTACTACAAACTATGGTTGAATCAGTTTGTGCAGTGCAGCAGAGATTAGAGTCACTTGGGAGATGATTTCCAATTGTGATTGGCTTAATGTAGTACCATTACCCAGCTCTGATAAAAAGATGAAAGAATACTCCTGTAGTACTTTTGAATCTTAGGTGTATTATAACAAACTGAAAAATCCTCAAGACAGGTGGCAAGTATGTTTCTGTGTAAAAGCCGCTGACAGAAAAGTAGGGAACCATCTACCCCAGTCTGATGTGATGGCTATTGTGGATTGTAACAGCAACTGGCACACTAAAAAGGCTGCAGACATAGAAGCAAAGCCAGAACAGTGATACACATTACCGTAATAGTACAATTGTACTGGGCACACAAAAGGAAATAGTTAACCCCTTTAGACTTGAAGTTAACTTTCACAGTTATAATGTTAACGTAATGAAATGTTACTGGTTCTTCTTACTGCTGCTGACTGTGGAGACCAACGGACTCGGTGCGACCAGCACATGCGGCTGGTTATGTCACCATTATAGGGGGCACTGCTGTCTGTATTGGTGTGGCCACACAACTTTTCACAACTAATTCTCAATTTCGCGGTGCTGAGCTTGTCGATATGCAGTTGATATACGAGGTATGTCCACAAAGTAAGTTCCGCTTGGTTACATAAAAGAAACGTGTACAGATACAGAAAAAATATTTATTGTACAAAAATCTACAACTGTTAAACTACTTTTCTACATAGCTTTCGAAATTTTGTAGGCGCTTATCATAACGTGGCACTAGTTTTTGTATACCTTCTTCATAGAAGGTTGCCGCCTGTGCATTCAACCATGTGGTAACATGTTCTTCCAGCTTGTCATCATCGTTGAAGTGTTGACCACCAAGGGCAGATTTTAGGTGTAAGAACAGATGAAAATCACTAGGAGCGAGGTCCGGACTGTACGGAGGATGATCAAACCCGTCCCAGTGAAATTCCTGTAAGAGTTGTTTGGTCACATTTGCCGTGTGAGGTCAGGCATTATCGTGACCCACCTTTTAGCCACTGAATCACTCATAGTATTTTGTCCACAAACCTTGTAGATTTGCCGATGAGTTTCCTTTGGTTTAACTTTCTTTGCATTTAGAAAACGAATCACGGATTTGATTTCATAAGCGGCGCTACTTTGAATTACGGCTGACATTATAAAGAAGCACTACAAAGCACACGTCGGCAGTAGCGATCTGAAAATGGCGTACATAGCTTCTCCTTGAGTCAGAGTAACTGCCGTACATGCTCGGAACTGCGATCGTGCCACTGCCGCAGATAGAAATAGAAACGGAACTTACTTTGTGGATGTCCCTAGTATTAGGACTGTACACACCTCCCTCCCCCCATTTCCTGCCCAAAATGCCACAACATTGTCATGTAGGGAGTATTCTTACGACAACAGGCAGGAAAGCAAGAAGCTGGTCATTTTCAGGAGCCGGGAGCCACAACCAGGACTGTCACTGAACCCCTGCGGCATTCCGACATCCGTCCTCAGCTCCAAGTAAGACATTGGCCTGAAAACCCAAGGAAAAATGTATCTCCCCTTCCTGAGTTGGATTCACAGACCGACGTCACTGAAGATGGTACTGGCACCTGCGAGGGGGGCAGGATTGGTGGCATTGGAGATGGTGATGCATCAATCTCTATTGGTTCCACAGGCGGTGCTGAGGTGACACCTGTGGGTTGCCGGTAGGCTGCCAGGCATCCGTGAGATGAGAATCTGAGAACAGAAATTCTGCTGATCTCACAGTCAATTCAGGTGACAGTGCAGCAACCCGAATGGACCTTGAATGAGAAACATACAAGCACCCAAATGTTGAATAAAAGTACAGCATTCTCAGCACCTGAGGTGGTCAAAAACTCTGAAATCAACAGGGTCATTAGGTGCATAGTGATAGTTATGTGTTGTATAAGGTGCTGTGTGATGCAGTAGGTGCAGCAACTGGAGCAGAATTCAGTGGTGTCAGCTGTGTACCAATGGATAGTTGGGGGTTGAGAGCGGTACACCAACAGGAACAGCAGCAGAATCTGCTCCCTGTGTATGGGAGGCATGCAAGACTGACATATGTTGTTAAATATTTGTACTAAATGGTCTGCTGCTCCATTGGATTGTATATGAAATAGTGCACTAGTGAGACGAGTTAAGCCATTTACGGCCCAAAACTGTTTAAAGTCCCTAGTGGTCCATTGTTAGAAACCAATGCTTCAGACAAGCCTTCAAAGCAAAAATGGATTGAAAAGCCTGATTGGTGCTATTGGGCATAGTTGATGACTTGGGGAAAACAAATGGATAGTTGCTGAAAGCGTCTACCACAATAAGCCAACAAGTGTTCCAAAATGGTCCCACAAAATTAACATATACTCGCTGAGAAACTAAGACGTCAGTCAAACTGAATTTTTTTTGTGGTGGCAAGGACTGATTATCAACAAAAGCGTGACTCTGTGATGTTATCTGTTCAATGTAGGCATCCATGCCTGACCAAATGCAGTGTCAATGTGCTAACTGTTTAGCACACACTATACACTATTCCCCAAGGGCAGAGTGCACATCCCAACAATTTTGTGGAGAGACACACAAGCATAACCCTGGCATCGTGGTGTGGAGAGCTGTCGGATATGCATTCAGGTCACCTCTAGACGTTCTATGGCAGCATAGTGATACATTACAGACATTCTGCTTCTGTATCTCCTACTCTTGATGGCACTGCACCATAAGACAGTGTTTCAACAAAATTATGCACACCCACATCCATCACATATGTCTATGGATGGCTGATAGCATGTTGAGGTCCTCCCATGGATAGAACGATACCTGATTCTCTCCATCAGTGAGTGTGTGGAACGACCTTGGAAGGGGCTTCTGTACCAGTACCAGCCAGTGGGTTCGGGAGGGGCAGCTGTAGATTACTTCTTGTAGAAACTTATTTCTTTTCTTTCTAATTGAAATAAATTAATTATAGAACATTTTTCTATGCAAAACTTGAATATTTTTTGGATCAGATATTTGAGCCTTATATGGTCTCTGTAAGTTGGCCTTTGTCACCATTCTTTTCACACTGCCTCCAATACCATCACAAGGTGATTTCCAATGGCTTTTTGCAACAAAAGACCATATAGCAGTGATTCCTCAATCAAGCTCTTTATGACATAAACTAAAAAACTTTTGCAATTTTTGTATTGAGCAATGCAGTCATCTGTAAAATATTCTGTTCTATTGACACTGGGGCAGTGACATGTAATTGACTCTACAATTTTTGATTGAATTTAATAGTCAAAGTGACATCATAATTTAAATTGTCAGAAATGTAACATAATGATAAATGGCATAGATCTTCAGTATCATGAATTTTGGTATATAACAACATGATTTATAGTGCATGGCATGTGAGCCCAATGATAACTTGTGTTGCATCTTGGAGCACAAAACCATAATTTTCTGCAAAATCCATTAATACTAATGCCTCATTTTCATTTATGTTATTCTTCCTCGCTTTAAAATATGCAGATTGACTTTTTGCTATATACTGATGTTGAAGTAAAGTTTCTAGTTTAGTTAATAACAATCCAGCAAATTCATTAAATGGTGGTGTCATCTCAATAAGCTGAATTCCATCAACTGATACCCATTGCTGGAAATTTACTTCATCATCACAACTCACCACAAAGACATGGCGATGAGCAGTGACAGGAACATAAAAAAGACATATACATACACCACTTTCAGAAAATAGAACATTTATACAAGCACTCAACCATCATCTCCAGCTGCCACACTTGAAATAACACTCTGTGGTGTGGAAATAGGGGAGTGGAGGGGGAATAGAATGGTTGCATCATGATGGTGGGGATGGATATAGCATGACATTGCAGAGCATGTACATATTAGATGGGAGGAATGAGATGCAGCTGAGGAATGGAGTAGGGAGGTGCGTGAGGGGATGAAAATAAAATAAAACACGCATATGCACACACACACACACACACACACACACACACACACACACACACACACACAAACACCACTCAAAATAGGAGAGGTTTAGGATAGAGAGGTAGGAACTGTTGGATACGGAAAAAAGGAAGTTATCATCATTGAGGCCTCAATAATTTTGGGATCGGAGAATGTTCTGTAGGGATAAATCCCATCTGAGCAGTTCAGAAAAGCTGGTGGTGGGTGGGAGGATACAGATGGCCCAGGTTATGAAGTAGCCATTGAAATCAAGCATATGGTCCACTGAATGCTTTTCCACAATGTGGTTCATCTTGTTTTTGGCCACAATTTGGTGGTGGCCATTCATACTAATGGACAGCTGGTTCATGGTCATGCCAATATAGAAAGTAGTGCAGTGATTCCAGTACAGTTGGTAAATTACATGGCTGCTTTCACAGTTGGCCTGGCCTCTGATAGGGTAGGATAAGCCTGTGAGACGATTGCAATAGGAAGTGCTGAGTGGGTGTATTGGACAGCTCTTGCAATGGGGTCGTCCACAGGGGTATGATCCCTGTGGCAGTGAGCTGGGTTTTGGGGGTGGCATAGGGATGGACTAGGATGTTATGGAGGTTGGAAGGGCAACAGAACACCACTTTAGGAGGGGTGAGAAGGATCTTGGGCAAGACGTCTCTCAGTTCTGGGCATGAGGACAGAAAATCGGAACCTTGGCGAAGGGTGCAGTTTAGTTGTTTGAGTCCAGGCTAGTACTGGATGACTTGTAAGCAGAGCACTCTTTTATGCGCATCCTGCCCAAGATCATTTACCACCCCTCCTTGAGTGGTGTTCTGTTGGCCTCCCAACCTCCAAAATATCCTAATATTTCACTGCTCTGTCAAATTCTTCTCACAGTATCATATCTCCTATCTCATCTTCCATTTCTAGAATACTGACTTCAAGATTATTTTCTTTGTATAGGCCCAATATATATTCCTCCCACCTTCCAGTTTTCCCTTCTTTGGTTAATACTTGTTTTCCATCTGAGTTCTTGATATTCATACAGCTGCCTTTTGTGTCTCCAAATGTCTCTTTTATTTTCCTGTAGGCAGCATCTATCTTTTCTCTGGGTATACATTCTACTAGGGTCTTGCTTTTGTCCTCTTTCATCATTTAATTTCAGTATCTCTTTTGTTATCCAATGATTTCTATTAGTCCTTGTCCTTCTGCCTATGTGATCCTCTGCAGCCTTCACTACTCGATCTCTAAGAGCTACCCATTCTTCTTCTACTGTATTGCTTTCCCCCATTTCAGACAGTCCTTGCCTAATACTCCTTCTGAAACTCAAAACCACCTCTAGTTCCTTTAATTTGTACAGGTTCCGTGTCTTTAATTTTCTACCTTTTTCCAGTATCTTAAGATTTAATCTAGAGTTCATAACCAATAAGTTTTTGTCAGAGTCTACATCTGCCTCTGGATATGTCTTACCTGGTTTCTAAATCTATGCCTTACAACTATAAAGTGAATCTGGTACCTTCCAGTCTCTCCTGGTCTCTTCCACATATAAAGCCTCTTATCATGATGATTAAACCGAATGTTTGTGATGATTAAATTGTGCTCTGCAGAAAATTATACCAGGCAATCGCCTTTTTCATTCCTTTTCCCCAGTTTATATTCACCTTCTACAGTTTCCTCTCTTCTCTTTCCTACTACCAAGTTCCAATTCTTCATTACAATTAAGATTTCCTCATCCTTAACTATCTGAATGATTTTTATCTCTTCATATGTTGCTTCTATCTCCTCATCATCAGCAGAGCTAGCTGGCATATAAACTTGTACTACAGTGGTCGGTGTTGGCTTCATGTCTATCTTTGCTACAATAATACGTTCACTTTGTTGTTCATAGTAACTTACCCTCATTCATATATTCTTTTCATTACTGAACTTAACTACCAAATGATTCTATATTTATAACCCTGTACTCCCCTGACCAGCAATTATGTTCATTCTGCTATCGAACTTCACTAATCCTCACCATATCTAACTTAAACCTATCCATTTCTTTTGTCAGATTTTCTATCTTACCTACCTGATTAAGGGATGCGTGTTTTGTTTTCTCGATGACGGTATCCTTCTGAGTAGTCCCTACCTGGAGATACAAATGGGGAACTATTTTACCTCCAGAATATTCTACCCAAAAAGATGCTATCACCATATATTAATACAATAGAACTGTATGTCCTCGGGAAAAGTAATGATTGTATTTTCCCCTTGCTTTCAGCCATTCGCAGTAACTGAATGGCAAAGCCACTTTAGCTGAAGTTACAAGGCCAGCTCAGTCAGTCATACAGACTGTTGCTTCTGTAAATACTGAAAAGGTTCTGTGGTTCAAGAGGGTTGACATTTTACTTGGCTGAAAAGCAAGGGTCTTTGAGTTTTCAAATGGCTGAAGACAGAGGTCTGAAATTTTAAACCAGTCATTTGATATGTAAACAAACCATATATACCAAATCTCATGAAAATTCCAGTTGGTGGGTTACGTGCTGGGGGGTCAGTTGATATGGAATAATAAAATTATTATTATTATTACAAAAAATTTGATTATTCTTCTGGATAAGGAATACAAAAATCTTGGAGAAACTGCAATTAAGATAACGCAAGAAATAAGAAATTAAAATAATAATAATAATAATAATAATAATAATAATAATAATAATAATCAGATTAGCTACTACTACTACTATATACTGTCAGATTCTTTGTGCTGGACATGAAGCCTCATGTTAACAGCTCTATAAATAACATTATTCCTAGTAACAGCTTCTGTTGTAACAGCACGTATTTGATAAATAATAGTGTAATCATGGAAATTAAGCCAGTAATTATTATATAAACTACACCTGTGTAGTATGAGATTTATAATTAATTGCGTACACCCCTTCTCCCTAAGGGGAAAATGTAGTAGATCTCTTGATTTTTTTCTGCCTTGATTTGTACTTACACAGTCACAAATACCTAGTATATAGCAGTAGGTTAGTGAGAAGCAGTTGTTGTACTGTATGTTTTCATACTCTGTACAGGAGTGAAATATGTGCATTGTACCTCATTGGAAAGGTATATTGTTATAGTGAATTTCTGCACTATAAATAGTATGTATTTTTCAAGGTGCGCCAGGAATTGCTTCATCACTCTTTCTAACATAAATAGCCCAAACACAGCACACTGAATTAAATACACACTGCATGTTCATAGTGATTGATCACAAAATAATAGTTCATAACTGTCCAGGTGCCAAGATAAAATTTTCATCCAGTTCATAATGAATTTTAACAGTTTTCTGCCTGTGTTATTATGTACATTGCCTTGTTAACAATATTTTAAAATTTTCTTTCTTGACTGGATGTGCAAACCACAAAGAATGGCAAAGATAAAGAGAAAAAGAATGCTATTTTATTGAGACTGCCATTTTGAGCCCATGGTTGAGTATAAAATACTGGATGATTCTTACATCTACATTCTTGTCATCTTCATTTACTAAAAAAACTGATACTTTGGCATTTAGTACAGTAGAGTTGTTATATGAATAGAAGCAGGTGGACACATTAGATTAGATGTGAAATGCAGGACAGAGGGTACCATAGTTTAAGGTTTCTTCCTCTTTGATTTGCAAGGAGCAAGGGAAGAGGTTAAATGCCTCTTATGTCTGCTGTCAGTGCCACTGCCCCTGCCCCACCTCAGAATGATGGATATAAAGAACACAATCAAGCACGGTATACTTTATTATTATTATTATTATTTATTTTTCCTAATCTTGTCTTGTTTGTAGTTGCTGCGGGAGTGAGACATGCTGGTCAATCCAATTGAAGTGATAGAAATGATCCACTAATAATTAAGTTGGTTGCTTGACCATTTTAAGTATTTTTATATATATATTTGATTACTCTATAATTGAGAAGTTCAAGACATGTTTATAAACAATTACCTTGCACAATTACTGAGTGGTGGCCATTTTTATTTGTAACTGCATGACGGTTTTCTTGTTGGAGACATTAGTCTTAGTAATTTGAATATCTCTGCAGCTGGTAAGTTAAAACAGTCCAGATAACAATCACTTTTAGAAAAGCTCCTCTACAACATTGTTTATTAGTCAGTATACCCTAAATTAAAAATAACCATTCATTATGACCTCCAAAGTTTGTTATTGAAGTTTTAGACCCAAAAATAACAACCAAGGAGTGATTTTTTTCTACATCTACATCTACATAGATACTCTGCAAATCACATTCAAGTGCCTGGCAGAGGGTTCATTAACCACTTTCATAACTTTTCTCTACCGTTCCATTCTCTAATATTACACGGGAAGAAAGAACACCTAAATCGTTCCATTTTCCATCTGATTTCTCTTATTTTTATTGGGATGATCATGTTTCCCTAAGTAGGTGGGTGCTAGCAAAATGTTTTCACATTCAGAACTAAAAGTCGGTGATTGAAACTTCACAAACAGATCACGCCACAATGAATAACGTCTTTGTTTTAATGATTTCCACCCCAATTCGTGCAACATTTCCGTGACGCTTTTCCCCCCGTAACGTGATAAAACAAAACAAGCTGCCCTTCTCTGAACCTTCTCAATGTCTTCCGTCAGTCCCACCTGCTGAGGGTCCCACAAGGGGCAACAGTACTCCAGGAGAGGACGCACAAGTGTGATGTAGGCAGTCTCTTTGGTGGAGCTGGTGCATCTTCGAAGCGTTCTGCTGATGAAACGTAACCTTTGGTTCGCCTTCCCCACAATATTTTCTATGTGTTGTCTCCAGTGAAAGTTGTTCGTAATTTTAACTCCTAGGTATTTGGTAGAATCTACAACCTTAATGTTTGACTGATTTATCGCGTAATTGAAGTTCAGTGGATTTCTTTTAGTGGTCATGTGTATTACTGCACACTTTTCTTTATTTAGTGTCAATTGCCAATTTTCGCGCCATGGTGAAATTTTATCTAAATCGCTTTGCAGTTGCTTTTGATCCTCTGTTGACTTCCCTAACCGATAAACAACAGCATCATCCATGAACAGTCCAAGGGAGCTATTCAGATTGTCTCCTAAATCGTTTATAAACATGAGGAAGAGTAGGGGACCTATAACGCTTCCCTGTGGAACGCCAGATATCACTTCTGTTTTACTCGATGACTTACCGTCAATTACAACGAACTGTGTTCTTTTTGATAGGAAATCGTGAATCCAACTGCACAATTGGGGAGATATTCCATAAGCACGCAATTTCATAAGAAGCCGCTTGTGGGGTACAGTGTCAAAAGACTTCCTGAAATCCAGAAATATGGAATTGATTTGAGATCCCTTGTCGATGGCACTTAACACTTCATGTGAATAAAGGGCAAGCTGTGTTTTGCAAGAGTGATACTTTCTGAATCCGTGTTGACTACTGGTTAATAGGTCGTTCTCTTCAAGGTAGTTCATAATATTCGAACAAAGTATATGTCCCAAAATCCTACTGCAAGTCGACGTCAATGAGATAGGCCTGTAATATTGGGGATCACTCCTATTGCCTTTCTTGAATATTGGAGTAACTTGAGCAACTTTCCAATCTTTGGGTACGGATCTTTCGCTGAGTGATCGGTTGTAAATTATAGCTAAGTTTGGAGCTATTGCATCAGCATATTCTAAGAGGAATCTAGTTGGTATACAATCTGGCCCGGAAGATTTATTTTCGTTTAGTGACTTAAGTTGTTTTACTACTCCAGGAACATCTACTTCTAAGTTTCGCATGCTGGCAGCTGTTCTTGGATTGAATACTGGAGTGTTCACTTCGTCTTCTTTGGTGAACGAATTTCGGAAAGCTGTGTATAGTAATTCTGCCTTAGCAGTGCTGTCATCAGTACTATTACCATTGCTATCGCGTAGTGAAGGTATTGTTTGTGTTTTGCCGCTAGTGTACTTCACATATGACCAAAATTTCTTTAGATTTTCTGCAAGATTACGAGACAGGATTTCTTTGTGGTAACTACTATAGGCTTCTAGCATTGAAGTCCGCGATAGGTTGCAAGTTTCTGTAAAAGATTGCCAGTCTTGTGGATTCTGTGTCCTTTTAAATTTTGCATGCATTTTTCTTTGTTTCTGTAACAGTGATCTGAGGTGTTTTGTGTACCACGGGGGGGGGGGGGGGGTCAGCCCCCTCTTTTATTAATTTATTTGGTATAAATCTCTCAATTGCTACTGATATTATGTCTTCGAAAGTAAGCCACAACTGATCTACACTCGCATTTTTAGTTTTTAAAGACTAGAGACTATCACTCAGGAAAGTGTGAAGCGAATTTTTATGTGCTTTATTGAATAGATATATTTTTAGTCTATTGTTGATGCATTTGGCCATTTCGACATTCAGTCTCGCTAGTACAACTCGATGTTCACTAATCCCTGTATCTGTTTTGATGCTCTTTACTAGCTCAGAATTATTTGTTGCTAGAAGATTAAGGGTATTTTCGCAACCACTTACTATTCTAGTGGGTTCATGAACTAACTGTTCGAAGTAGTTTTCAAAAAAAGCATTCAGAACTAGTTCGGACGATGTTTTATATTTGTCGCCCGTTTTGAATACGTAATTATGCCAACATATCGAGGGTAAATTAAAGTCGCCACCGATTATAACAGTATGCTTCGGATACCTATTTGAAATATGATTCAAGCTTTCTTTGAACATTTCGGCAACCGCATCGTCTGAGTCAGGGGACCGATAAAAAGATCCAATTATTAATTTATTCCGGTTGTCAGGTATAACCTCTACCCAGACCAACTCACAGGAAGTATATGTCTCAATTTCGCTGCAGGATAAATCGTTAGTAATAGCAATAAACACGCCACCCCCTTTTTTATTTATTGTATCCTTTCTGAAGACCATTTGGCCCTTTAAAAAAATTTTGGCCGAACTTATCTCAGGCGTAAGCCAGCTTTCAGAACCTATAACAATTTGTGCCTCAGTACTTTCTATCAGCGCTTGGAGCTCTGGAACTTTCCCAATTCAGCTACGACAATTTACAACTGTTATACCAATGGTTTCTAGATTTGCTTTTTTCCTGTGTCTGACATGCCCCCTTTGAGACTGAAACCCATTTTGGAATAAATAATATAGTGAGGACAGTTACAACTCACCGCAAAGACGTGGCGACGAGATGCGACAGGCACATACAAAAGACACACACATACAACACATTCAGCTATCGGCCATGGCCTTCTTCAGAAATAGAGCACTCACGCAATCACACAGGCACACAACACAGTCATACAACCATCACCTCCGACTGCCACACTTCGAATCACGCTCTGCAGCGAATCGGGGACGGGAGGGGAGGGGAGGGGGAGGGGATAGAAAGGTTACGTCACGGTGGTGGGGATGGGTTAGATGGGAATAACGAGATGCAGCTTAGGAATGGAGTGGGGAGGCGGGTGAGGGGAGAAAATAAAATAAAATAAAGTAAAATAAAATAATATATATATAGAAAATTCATGCACACTGCAAGTGCACAAGACCACATACACACACATACGCACGCACGCACGCACACACACACACACACATACATACATACATATACACACACACGATCACACATTCACACACCACTCAAATCAGGTGAGGTTTGGGATACAGAGGTAGGAACTGTAAGGTATGGAAAAATATATATATAGGGAAATTATCGTAGGTTGAGGCCTGGTTGATTTCGGGATCGGAGAATGTATTGTAGGGATAACTCCCATCTGTGCAGTTCAGAAAAGCTGGTGGTGGATGGGAGGATCCAGATGGCCCGGGTTGTGAAGCAGCCATTGAAATCAAGCATGTGCTCCGCTGCATGCTGTGCCACAGGGTGGTCCACCTTGTTTTTGGCCACAGTTTGGCGGTGGCCATTCATCCTAATGGACAGCTGGTTGGTGGTCATGCCAATATAGAAAGCTGTACAGTGCTTGCAGCACAGTTGGTAAATTACATGGCTGCTTTCACAAGTGGCCCGGCCTCTGATAGGGTAGGATAAGCCTGTGACAGGACTGGAATAGGAAGTGCTGGGTGGGTGGATTGGACAGGTCTTGCAGCGGGGTCTTCCACAAGGATATGATCCCTGTGGCAGTGAGCTGGGTTTCGGGGTGGCATAAGGATGAACTAGGATGTTGTGAAGGTTGGGAGGGCGACGGAACACCACTTTAGGAGGGGTGGGAAGGATCTTGGGCAGGATGTCTCTCATTTCAGGGCATGAGGATAGAAAATCAAAACCTTGGCGAAGGATGGAAGTTAGTTGTTCGAGACCAGGGTAGTACTGGGTGACAAGGGGAGCGCTCTTTTGTGGATGGTTACTAGTGTTAGGAAGAGGATTTGGGGTGTGTGAGGATATGGCACGGGAGATTTGTTTGCGGACTAGGTCTGTGGGGTAGTTTCTGTTTGTGAAGGCCTTTGTGAGACCTTCAGCATATTCAGAAAGGGAATTCTTGTCACTGCAGATATGCCGTCCACGGGTGGCCAGGCTGTAAGGGAGGGATTTTTTGACGTGGAAGGGATGGCAACTGTCAAAATGTAGGTACTGTTGGTGGTTGGTAGGTTTAATATGGACGGAAGTGTGGATGGAGCCATCAGTGAGGTGGAGGTTGACATCCAGGAATGTGGCATGGTTGGTTGAGGAAGACCAGGTGAAGTGGATGGGAGAGAAGGAATTGAGGTTCTGAAGAAAGGAGGATAGGGTGTCCTGGCCGTGAGTCCAGATCATGAAAATATCATCAATGAACCGGAACCAGGCCAGAGGCTTGAGGTTTTGGGATGCTAGGAAGGATTCCTCCAGACGGCCCATGAACAGGTTGGCATAGGAGGGTGCCATGCGGGTGCCCATGGCTGTGCCTTGGATTTGATGGTAAACTTTCCCCTCAAAGGAAAAGTAGTTGTTAAGTAGGATGAAATTGGTAAGGGTTATGAGGAATGAGGTATCAGGCTTGCGTTCAGAGGGACGTTGGGAGAGGTAGTGTTCCAGAGCGGCAAGGCCATGGGCATGTGGGATGTTGGTGTATAGGGAGGTGGCATCCACTGTGACAAGTAAAGATCCAGGAGGCAAAGGGGTGGGAATGGTGGAGAGTCGGTGAAGGAAGTGGTTGGTATCCTTGATGTGGGAAGGTAGATTTTGGACAATAGGTTGGAGGTGTTGGTCAACTAGGGCTGAAATTCGTTCGGTAGGCGCACAGTAACCAGCCACAATAGGGCGTCCAGGATTATTAGGTTTGTGGATTTTGGGGAGCATGTAAAAGGCGGGTGTGCGGGGTGCTGCTGGGGTGAGGAGGGAGATGGATTCAGGGGAGAGTTTCTGGGAGGGGCCATAGGATTTTAGTAGGGATTGGAGATCTTGTTGGACTTTGGGGATGGGGTCAATCTGGCACAACTTGTAGGTGGAGGAGTCAGATAGTTGGCGGAGCCCTTCTGCCAGGTAGTCACTGTGATCCATAACTACAGTGGTGGAACCTTTATCAGCAGGGAGGATGATTATGTCAGGATTAGTTTTAAGGTTTTGGATGGCTCTTCTTTCTTCTGCTGAAAGGTTTGAGTTCTTGGGAAGGGACTTGGGAAAGGATGGTGAGGACAAGTTGGAGGTGAGAAACTCTTGGAGGGTAACCAGAGGGTGGTTAGGTGGGAGTGCAGGGGGATCTTTGTTGGATGGTGGTATGAATTGGGACAGGCAGGGTTCAATATTGGGATTAGGTAGATTGCGGTCAGAGGGATTGGTGGCAAAGTAGTGTTTCCATCGTAGGGATCGGGAAAAGGAGAGTAGGTCTTTGACAAGAGCAACATGATTAAACTGGGGTGTAGGACTAAAGGTAAGACCTTTGGATAGAACGGAAACTTCAGTGGGGTTTAGGTTTTTTGTGGATAGGTTGACCACAGTGTTCTGGGGTTGTTTTGGTATTGGATGTTGTGGAGTGGTGGTAGGGAGTTTGGAGGGATGAGGTAGGTTCAAGAGGTCAGCTAAACATGGTCTGGGACCTATGAGGGGCTCACGAGGAGGAACACTGTGGTTCGGATAGGGATTGGATATGGGTGCTCCAAGGCGGCAATATGATGTCAGCAGGCTGGATAGTTTGTGGAGGTGGTGTTTGGAATGCTCCTCCAGTTGCTGGAGAGCAAAGGATTCGATCTGGGAGATGGGATGTAGGTAGTTTTGGTTACACAATAGTAATATCTTACGGAGGGAGAGAAGGTAGCTAAGGGATTTATGAGCCATGGAGAGGTGATTTTGTAGGACTAGGTTCGTGAGGGATAAGGATTGGTGGAATCTGAAAAGGTGCAGGTCATTGTGGAAGGAGGGGTGGGATCCAGACAATGGAATTTTTAATGTTAGACCGTTGGGAGGGATACCATGACTTAGACAGCATTTTAGGAATAGGATGTGGGATTGGGTTTTGGCCAGGGAAAGGGATACTTTCCTGAACTGGTACAGATAGAAGGAGCAGGGGTCCATTGGGACAGGGATGGTGCCGGGAAAGTGGAAAGTGAGGAATGATGGGAGAGACAGTGGATTATGATGAACCTGGGAAGAGGTTCCTCAACAAGCAAAATACGCACCAGACAGGCAAAAGTTCGTAAATTCGCGCACACAACTACACAGATACACACCCAAGCACGCAGATTCACGCCCAAGCGCACTAAATGACGGAAAAAATGCAAAATCACGAATAAAATCATGCACCAGAACGCAATATCACGCACTAAAACGGGAGATCTCACACAGGAGCAAGCAGCCCACCGCAAAAATGCGTATAAAAACCCAAACACGGAAAATCGTGGAAGAAAGACTGTAATGGAGCTTCTAGAACAGAAAACTCAAGACACAGGAACGTAAATTTACGTAATTCTAATATATAGTGCCAGAGGAGAAGAATATACGTGGCTGGGGATAAAAGATTACATGTACATATCTGTGGGCGGGCCTGTTAGTTCAAACGAAAGTGGTTCTGGCATAGTTGGGTCGTAATAAATAACTAAGGTGATAAAAAATATAAAATAAATGTATATACAGTTGACCAAAACTACGAGAAAATACACGAGGGAAAGTAAGGAAAAGTGTATTAGAATAACTGGAAGGAGGAAGAATAAGCTGCATCAACAATCGGCGTGGTTATAAAGCTCTCTGTTGAAAGCTGGCGGGATTGTTGGCTGGGAAGTCGGAATGTGAAAGTTACAAAGGATTGAGAAGAAGGAAAATAGGAAAATACAAGAGTGAAGGAAATATTGATAGAGGGATGTTATAGAAAGTAGTAACAAAGGAAAAGGTTATGGGATGGAAGGAGGACCGTTAGGCAAAATATAATAATGGAAAGTCCAGGTTGGAATAAATAATATAGTGAGGACAGTTACAACTCACCGCAAAGACGTGGCGACGAGATGCGACAGGCACATACAAAAGACACACACATACAACACATTCAGCTATCGGCCATGGCCTTCTTCAGAAATAGAGCACTCACGCAATCACACAGGCACACAACACAGTCATACAACCATCACCTCCGACTGCCACACTTCGAATCACGCTCTGCAGCGAATCGGGGACGGGAGGGGAGGGGAGGGGGAGGGGATAGAAAGGTTACGTCACGGTGGTGGGGATGGGTTAGATGGGAATAACGAGATGCAGCTTAGGAATGGAGTGGGGAGGCGGGTGAGGGGAGAAAATAAAATAAAATAAAGTAAAATAAAATAATATATATATAGAAAATTCATGCACACTGCAAGTGCACAAGACCACATACACACACATACGCACGCACGCACGCACACACACACACACACATACATACATACATATACACACACACGATCACACATTCACACACCACTCAAATCAGGTGAGGTTTGGGATACAGAGGTAGGAACTGTAAGGTATGGAAAAATATATATATAGGGAAATTATCGTAGGTTGAGGCCTGGTTGATTTCGGGATCGGAGAATGTATTGTAGGGATAACTCCCATCTGTGCAGTTCAGAAAAGCTGGTGGTGGATGGGAGGATCCAGATGGCCCGGGTTGTGAAGCAGCCATTGAAATCAAGCATGTGCTCCGCTGCATGCTGTGCCACAGGGTGGTCCACCTTGTTTTTGGCCACAGTTTGGCGGTGGCCATTCATCCTAATGGACAGCTGGTTGGTGGTCATGCCAATATAGAAAGCTGTACAGTGCTTGCAGCACAGTTGGTAAATTACATGGCTGCTTTCACAAGTGGCCCGGCCTCTGATAGGGTAGGATAAGCCTGTGACAGGACTGGAATAGGAAGTGCTGGGTGGGTGGATTGGACAGGTCTTGCAGCGGGGTCTTCCACAAGGATATGATCCCTGTGGCAGTGAGCTGGGTTTCGGGGTGGCATAAGGATGAACTAGGATGTTGTGAAGGTTGGGAGGGCGACGGAACACCACTTTAGGAGGGGTGGGAAGGATCTTGGGCAGGATGTCTCTCATTTCAGGGCATGAGGATAGAAAATCAAAACCTTGGCGAAGGATGGAAGTTAGTTGTTCGAGACCAGGGTAGTACTGGGTGACAAGGGGAGCGCTCTTTTGTGGATGGTTACTAGTGTTAGGAAGAGGATTTGGGGTGTGTGAGGATATGGCACGGGAGATTTGTTTGCGGACTAGGTCTGTGGGGTAGTTTCTGTTTGTGAAGGCCTTTGTGAGACCTTCAGCATATTCAGAAAGGGAATTCTTGTCACTGCAGATATGCCGTCCACGGGTGGCCAGGCTGTAAGGGAGGGATTTTTTGACGTGGAAGGGATGGCAACTGTCAAAATGTAGGTACTGTTGGTGGTTGGTAGGTTTAATATGGACGGAAGTGTGGATGGAGCCATCAGTGAGGTGGGGGTTGACATCCAGGAATGTGGCATGGTTGGTTGAGGAAGACCAGGTGAAGTGGATGGGAGAGAAGGAATTGAGGTTCTGAAGAAAGGAGGATAGGGTGTCCTGGCCGTGAGTCCAGATCATGAAAATATCATCAATGAACCGGAACCAGGCCAGAGGCTTGAGGTTTTGGGATGCTAGGAAGGATTCCTCCAGACGGCCCATGAACAGGTTGGCATAGGAGGGTGCCATGCGGGTGCCCATGGCTGTGCCTTGGATTTGATGGTAAACTTTCCCCTCAAAGGAAAAGTAGTTGTTAAGTAGGATGAAATTGGTAAGGGTTATGAGGAATGAGGTATCAGGCTTGCGTTCAGAGGGACGTTGGGAGAGGTAGTGTTCCAGAGCGGCAAGGCCATGGGCATGTGGGATGTTGGTGTATAGGGAGGTGGCATCCACTGTGACAAGTAAAGATCCAGGAGGCAAAGGGGTGGGAATGGTGGAGAGTCGGTGAAGGAAGTGGTTGGTATCCTTGATGTGGGAAGGTAGATTTTGGACAATAGGTTGGAGGTGTTGGTCAACTAGGGCTGAAATTCGTTCGGTAGGCGCACAGTAACCAGCCACAATAGGGCGTCCAGGATTA
Organism: Locusta migratoria; assembly: GCA_026315105.1. Lineage (NCBI taxonomy): Eukaryota > Metazoa > Arthropoda > Insecta > Orthoptera > Acrididae > Locusta > Locusta migratoria. The sequence goes on from CM048746.1 coordinate 570,733,786, forward strand.
TTAGGTTTGTGGATTTTGGGGAGCATGTAAAAGGCGGGTGTGCGGGGTGCTGCTGGGGTGAGGAGGGAGATGGATTCAGGGGAGAGTTTCTGGGAGGGGCCATAGGATTTTAGTAGGGATTGGAGATCTTGTTGGACTTTGGGGATGGGGTCAATCTGGCACAACTTGTAGGTGGAGGAGTCAGATAGTTGGCGGAGCCCTTCTGCCAGGTAGTCACTGTGATCCATAACTACAGTGGTGGAACCTTTATCAGCAGGGAGGATGATTATGTCAGGATTAGTTTTAAGGTTTTGGATGGCTCTTCTTTCTTCTGCTGAAAGGTTTGAGTTCTTGGGAAGGGACTTGGGAAAGGATGGTGAGGACAAGTTGGAGGTGAGAAACTCTTGGAGGGTAACCAGAGGGTGGTTAGGTGGGAGTGCAGGGGGATCTTTGTTGGATGGTGGTATGAATTGGGACAGGCAGGGTTCAATATTGGGATTAGGTAGATTGCGGTCAGAGGGATTGGTGGCAAAGTAGTGTTTCCATCGTAGGGATCGGGAAAAGGAGAGTAGGTCTTTGACAAGAGCAACATGATTAAACTGGGGTGTAGGACTAAAGGTAAGACCTTTGGATAGAACGGAAACTTCAGTGGGGTTTAGGTTTTTTGTGGATAGGTTGACCACAGTGTTCTGGGGTTGTTTTGGTATTGGATGTTGTGGAGTGGTGGTAGGGAGTTTGGAGGGATGAGGTAGGTTCAAGAGGTCAGCTAAACATGGTCTGGGACCTATGAGGGGCTCACGAGGAGGAACACTGTGGTTCGGATAGGGATTGGATATGGGTGCTCCAAGGCGGCAATATGATGTCAGCAGGCTGGATAGTTTGTGGAGGTGGTGTTTGGAATGCTCCTCCAGTTGCTGGAGAGCAAAGGATTCGATCTGGGAGATGGGATGTAGGTAGTTTTGGTTACACAATAGTAATATCTTACGGAGGGAGAGAAGGTAGCTAAGGGATTTATGAGCCATGGAGAGGTGATTTTGTAGGACTAGGTTCGTGAGGGATAAGGATTGGTGGAATCTGAAAAGGTGCAGGTCATTGTGGAAGGAGGGGTGGGATCCAGACAATGGAATTTTTAATGTTAGACCGTTGGGAGGGATACCATGACTTAGACAGCATTTTAGGAATAGGATGTGGGATTGGGTTTTGGCCAGGGAAAGGGATACTTTCCTGAACTGGTACAGATAGAAGGAGCAGGGGTCCATTGGGACAGGGATGGTGCCGGGAAAGTGGAAAGTGAGGAATGATGGGAGAGACAGTGGATTATGATGAACCTGGGAAGAGGTTCCTCAACAAGCAAAATACGCACCAGACAGGCAAAAGTTCGTAAATTCGCGCACACAACTACACAGATACACACCCAAGCACGCAGATTCACGCCCAAGCGCACTAAATGACGGAAAAAATGCAAAATCACGAATAAAATCATGCACCAGAACGCAATATCACGCACTAAAACGGGAGATCTCACACAGGAGCAAGCAGCCCACCGCAAAAATGCGTATAAAAACCCAAACACGGAAATTCGTGGAAGAAAGACTGTAATGGAGCTTCTAGAACAGAAAACTCAAGACACAGGAACGTAAATTTACGTAATTCTAATATATAGTGCCAGAGGAGAAGAATATACGTGGCTGGGGATAAAAGATTACATGTACATATCTGTGGGCGGGCCTGTTAGTTCAAACGAAAGTGGTTCTGGCATAGTTGGGTCGTAATAAATAACTAAGGTGATAAAAAATATAAAATAAATGTATATACAGTTGACCAAAACTACGAGAAAATACACGAGGGAAAGTAAGGAAAAGTGTATTAGAATAACTGGAAGGAGGAAGAATAAGCTGCATCAACAATCGGCGTGGTTATAAAGCTCTCTGTTGAAAGCTGGCGGGATTGTTGGCTGGGAAGTCGGAATGTGAAAGTTACAAAGGATTGAGAAGAAGGAAAATAGGAAAATACAAGAGTGAAGGAAATATTGATAGAGGGATGTTATAGAAAGTAGTAACAAAGGAAAAGGTTATGGGATGGAAGGAGGACCGTTAGGCAAAATATAATAATGGAAAGTCCAGGTTGGAATAAATAATATAGTGAGGACAGTTACAACTCACCGCAAAGACGTGGCGACGAGATGCGACAGGCACATACAAAAGACACACACATACAACACATTCAGCTATCGGCCATGGCCTTCTTCAGAAATAGAGCACTCACGCAATCACACAGGCACACAACACAGTCATACAACCATCACCTCCGACTGCCACACTTCGAATCACGCTCTGCAGCGAATCGGGGACGGGAGGGGAGGGGAGGGGGAGGGGATAGAAAGGTTACGTCACGGTGGTGGGGATGGGTTAGATGGGAATAACGAGATGCAGCTTAGGAATGGAGTGGGGAGGCGGGTGAGGGGAGAAAATAAAATAAAATAAAGTAAAATAAAATAATATATATATAGAAAATTCATGCACACTGCAAGTGCACAAGACCACATACACACACATACGCACGCACGCACGCACACACACACACACACATACATACATACATATACACACACACGATCACACATTCACACACCACTCAAATCAGGTGAGGTTTGGGATACAGAGGTAGGAACTGTAAGGTATGGAAAAATATATATATAGGGAAATTATCGTAGGTTGAGGCCTGGTTGATTTCGGGATCGGAGAATGTATTGTAGGGATAACTCCCATCTGTGCAGTTCAGAAAAGCTGGTGGTGGATGGGAGGATCCAGATGGCCCGGGTTGTGAAGCAGCCATTGAAATCAAGCATGTGCTCCGCTGCATGCTGTGCCACAGGGTGGTCCACCTTGTTTTTGGCCACAGTTTGGCGGTGGCCATTCATCCTAATGGACAGCTGGTTGGTGGTCATGCCAATATAGAAAGCTGTACAGTGCTTGCAGCACAGTTGGTAAATTACATGGCTGCTTTCACAAGTGGCCCGGCCTCTGATAGGGTAGGATAAGCCTGTGACAGGACTGGAATAGGAAGTGCTGGGTGGGTGGATTGGACAGGTCTTGCAGCGGGGTCTTCCACAAGGATATGATCCCTGTGGCAGTGAGCTGGGTTTCGGGGTGGCATAAGGATGAACTAGGATGTTGTGAAGGTTGGGAGGGCGACGGAACACCACTTTAGGAGGGGTGGGAAGGATCTTGGGCAGGATGTCTCTCATTTCAGGGCATGAGGATAGAAAATCAAAACCTTGGCGAAGGATGGAAGTTAGTTGTTCGAGACCAGGGTAGTACTGGGTGACAAGGGGAGCGCTCTTTTGTGGATGGTTACTAGTGTTAGGAAGAGGATTTGGGGTGTGTGAGGATATGGCACGGGAGATTTGTTTGCGGACTAGGTCTGTGGGGTAGTTTCTGTTTGTGAAGGCCTTTGTGAGACCTTCAGCATATTCAGAAAGGGAATTCTTGTCACTGCAGATATGCCGTCCACGGGTGGCCAGGCTGTAAGGGAGGGATTTTTTGACGTGGAAGGGATGGCAACTGTCAAAATGTAGGTACTGTTGGTGGTTGGTAGGTTTAATATGGACGGAAGTGTGGATGGAGCCATCAGTGAGGTGGAGGTTGACATCCAGGAATGTGGCATGGTTGGTTGAGGAAGACCAGGTGAAGTGGATGGGAGAGAAGGAATTGAGGTTCTGAAGAAAGGAGGATAGGGTGTCCTGGCCGTGAGTCCAGATCATGAAAATATCATCAATGAACCGGAACCAGGCCAGAGGCTTGAGGTTTTGGGATGCTAGGAAGGATTCCTCCAGACGGCCCATGAACAGGTTGGCATAGGAGGGTGCCATGCGGGTGCCCATGGCTGTGCCTTGGATTTGATGGTAAACTTTCCCCTCAAAGGAAAAGTAGTTGTTAAGTAGGATGAAATTGGTAAGGGTTATGAGGAATGAGGTATCAGGCTTGCGTTCAGAGGGACGTTGGGAGAGGTAGTGTTCCAGAGCGGCAAGGCCATGGGCATGTGGGATGTTGGTGTATAGGGAGGTGGCATCCACTGTGACAAGTAAAGATCCAGGAGGCAAAGGGGTGGGAATGGTGGAGAGTCGGTGAAGGAAGTGGTTGGTATCCTTGATGTGGGAAGGTAGATTTTGGACAATAGGTTGGAGGTGTTGGTCAACTAGGGCTGAAATTCGTTCGGTAGGCGCACAGTAACCAGCCACAATAGGGCGTCCAGGATTATTAGGTTTGTGGATTTTGGGGAGCATGTAAAAGGCGGGTGTGCGGGGTGCTGCTGGGGTGAGGAGGGAGATGGATTCAGGGGAGAGTTTCTGGGAGGGGCCATAGGATTTTAGTAGGGATTGGAGATCTTGTTGGACTTTGGGGATGGGGTCAATCTGGCACAACTTGTAGGTGGAGGAGTCAGATAGTTGGCGGAGCCCTTCTGCCAGGTAGTCACTGTGATCCATAACTACAGTGGTGGAACCTTTATCAGCAGGGAGGATGATTATGTCAGGATTAGTTTTAAGGTTTTGGATGGCTCTTCTTTCTTCTGCTGAAAGGTTTGAGTTCTTGGGAAGGGACTTGGGAAAGGATGGTGAGGACAAGTTGGAGGTGAGAAACTCTTGGAGGGTAACCAGAGGGTGGTTAGGTGGGAGTGCAGGGGGATCTTTGTTGGATGGTGGTATGAATTGGGACAGGCAGGGTTCAATATTGGGATTAGGTAGATTGCGGTCAGAGGGATTGGTGGCAAAGTAGTGTTTCCATCGTAGGGATCGGGAAAAGGAGAGTAGGTCTTTGACAAGAGCAACATGATTAAACTGGGGTGTAGGACTAAAGGTAAGACCTTTGGATAGAACGGAAACTTCAGTGGGGTTTAGGTTTTTTGTGGATAGAAGAAGAAAGAAGAAGAAGAATCCTTCAGAAGAAAGAAGAGCCATCCAAAACCTTAAAACTAATCCTGACATAATCATCCTCCCTGCTGATAAAGGTTCCACCACTGTAGTTATGGATCACAGTGACTACCTGGCAGAAGGGCTCCGCCAACTATCTGACTCCTCCACCTACAAGTTGTGCCAGATTGACCCCATCCCCAAAGTCCAACAAGATCTCCAATCCCTACTAAAATCCTATGGCCCCTCCCAGAAACTCTCCCCTGAATCCATCTCCCTCCTCACCCCAGCAGCACCCCGCACACCCGCCTTTTACATGCTCCCCAAAATCCACAAACCTAATAATCCTGGACGCCCTATTGTGGCTGGTTACTGTGCGCCTACCGAACGAATTTCAGCCCTAGTTGACCAACACCTCCAACCTATTGTCCAAAATCTACCTTCCCACATCAAGGATACCAACCACTTCCTTCACCGACTCTCCACCATTCCCACCCCTTTGCCTCCTGGATCTTTACTTGTCACAGTGGATGCCACCTCCCTATACACCAACATCCCACATGCCCATGGCCTTGCCGCTCTGGAACACTACCTCTCCCAACGTCCCTCTGAACGCAAGCCTGATACCTCATTCCTCATAACCCTTACCAATTTCATCCTACTTAACAACTACTTTTCCTTTGAGGGGAAAGTTTACCATCAAATCCAAGGCACAGCCATGGGCACCCGCATGGCACCCTCCTATGCCAACCTGTTCATGGGCCGTCTGGAGGAATCCTTCCTAGCATCCCAAAACCTCAAGCCTCTGGCCTGGTTCCGGTTCATTGATGATATTTTCATGATCTGGACTCACGGCCAGGACACCCTATCCTCCTTTCTTCAGAACCTCAATTCCTTCTCTCCCATCCACTTCACCTGGTCTTCCTCAACCAACCATGCCACATTCCTGGATGTCAACCTCCACCTCACTGATGGCTCCATCCACACTTCCGTCCATATTAAACCTACCAACCACCAACAGTACCTACATTTTGACAGTTGCCATCCCTTCCACGTCAAAAAATCCCTCCCTTACAGCCTGGCCACCCGTGGACGGCATATCTGCAGTGACAAGAATTCCCTTTCTGAATATGCTGAAGGTCTCACAAAGGCCTTCACAAACAGAAACTACCCCACAGACCTAGTCCGCAAACAAATCTCCCGTGCCATATCCTCACACACCCCAAATCCTCTTCCTAACACTAGTAACCATCCACAAAAGAGCGCTCCCCTTGTCACCCAGTACTACCCTGGTCTCGAACAACTAACTTCCATCCTTCGCCAAGGTTTTGATTTTCTATCCTCATGCCCTGAAATGAGAGACATCCTGCCCAAGATCCTTCCCACCCCTCCTAAAGTGGTGTTCCGTCGCCCTCCCAACCTTCACAACATCCTAGTTCATCCTTATGCCACCCCGAAACCCAGCTCACTGCCACAGGGATCATATCCTTGTGGAAGACCCCGCTGCAAGACCTGTCCAATCCACCCACCCAGCACTTCCTATTCCAGTCCTGTCACAGGCTTATCCTACCCTATCAGAGGCCGGGCCACTTGTGAAAGCAGCCATGTAATTTACCAACTGTGCTGCAAGCACTGTACAGCTTTCTATATTGGCATGACCACCAACCAGCTGTCCATTAGGATGAATGGCCACCGCCAAACTGTGGCCAAAAACAAGGTGGACCACCCTGTGGCACAGCATGCAGCGGAGCACATGCTTGATTTCAATGGCTGCTTCACAACCCGGGCCATCTGGATCCTCCCATCCACCACCAGCTTTTCTGAACTGCACAGATGGGAGTTATTCCTACAATACATTCTCCGATCCCGAAATCAACCAGGCCTCAACCTACGATAATTTCCCTATATATATATTTTTCCATACCTTACAGTTCCTACCTCTGTATCCCAAACCTCACCTGATTTGAGTGGTGTGTGAATGTGTGATCGTGTGTGTGTATATGTATGTATGTATGTGTGTGTGTGTGTGTGCGTGCGTGCGTGCGTATGTGTGTGTATGTGGTCTTGTGCACTTGCAGTGTGCATGAATTTTCTATATATATATTATTTTATTTTACTTTATTTTATTTTATTTTCTCCCCTCACCCGCCTCCCCACTCCATTCCTAAGCTGCATCTCGTTATTCCCATCTAACCCATCCCCACCACCGTGACGTAACCTTTCTATCCCCTCCCCCTCCCCTCCCCTCCCGTCCCCGATTCGCTGCAGAGCGTGATTCGAAGTGTGGCAGTCGGAGGTGATGGTTGTATGACTGTGTTGTGTGCCTGTGTGATTGCGTGAGTGCTCTATTTCTGAAGAAGGCCATGGCCGATAGCTGAATGTGTTGTATGTGTGTGTCTTTTGTATGTGCCTGTCGCATCTCGTCGCCACGTCTTTGCGGTGAGTTGTAACTGTCCTCACTATATTATTTATTCCAACCTGGACTTTCCATTATTATATGAAACCCATTTTGTGTATTCCCGAGGCTCTCTAACCTAAACAACTTCCCAGTCCAGGCCACACAGCGCCCGCTACCCATGTAGCCACTTCCTGAGTATAGTGGACTGCTGACCTATTTAGCGGAACCCGAAAAACCACCAACATTTGACGCAAGTCGAGGAATCTGCAGCCCACATGGTCGCAGAACCGTCTGAGCCTCTGATTCAGACCCTCCACTCGGCTCTGAACCAAAGGTTCACAGTCAGTCCTGTTGACAATGCTGCAGTTGGTGAGCTCCGCTTTCATCTTGCAAGCAAGGCTGGCAGTCTTTGCCACTTCTGATAGCCGCTCAAAACCAGAGAGGATCTCTTCCGATCCAAAGCGACATACATCATTGGTCCCGACATGAGCCACCACCTGCAGATGGCATCCGGAAGGACCCGTTCCACATCTGGAATGACTCCCCCTGCTATGCACACGGAGTGCACATTGGATTTCTTCCCCTCCCTAGCAGCCATTTTCCTAAGGGGCTCCATCACCCACCTAATGTTGGAGCTCCCAACTACTAACAAACCCACCCTCTGTGAGTGCCCGGATCTTGAAGGCAGGGGGGCGAGTACAGGACCAGTGACACCATCTGCATCAGGAACATCCTCTGCCACAGATAGCGCCTCGAATCTGTTGGCAAGATTAACCGGGGAGGCCTACACTTTGGTCCCCCGGGAAGTCTTACACCGCCTGCCATGCGCTGAGGAGACCTCCCAATCCACCACGGATTGGGGGGCTACCTCCTCGTGGGCAGTGAGCGGGTTGGCCACAGCCGCAGGCCGATGGAGGGCACAACAGATGCACAGGGCGTCTGTTGCATCCCCGCAAGCGACCCACAACAGCGGCACCAACCCACCGCAGTCTCAAGCGTTGCCAGCGAAGTCAACGCCGTCTGAAGCTGCGAGCGAAGAGTCACCAACTCTGCCTCCAACCGTTCGCAGGAGTCACGGTTCCTAGCCATTCTAAAAACCTTTGTTTTCTTCCAAGTAAGTACGTCTGAGGACACAGAAGTTTGATAAACAGTGAGCTTCGAAAAATATGGATCTAACACTAAACTGTTTATTAACGGCGAATCTGAAAAATATATACGTGAGCTAATAAATCAAAATAACAACTGAACTGACAACGAAACACGATTCTTAGTAAATAAACACGCGAGCACGCTAAAGATTTAAGAAGTGGAAAAGAAAGCACACACGAAATGAAAATAAGTCGCTTCTATTAAGAAGCCGGTTATCTTACAATGTAGAGCTGCTGCTGCTGTCGCGTGTGCCCTGGCTGGCGTTTACTGAGCAACTCTGGTTATAGAACGTAACTACTACTATTCTTCATTGGCAATCATTCACAAGCAAATATGACAGTCTTCCTTGACCTATTGATAGGTCTTCAAATGACTGATCAGTCCAATCTGTGTGTTGCATGCCCTGCCTCAGTGATGGCAGATGTATGTTGAGGCACCTCCTGGTAAATGTTCATTTCTTGTCTTAATCTCTCTTCATTTTCCTCTCATGCGTCTTTCCTCAGCACTACGTAGTCTATGGTCTTTGTAGGGTGCTATACCATTATGGACGGTGTTTCTCCAGGTCGCGCTATCCAAAGTGCGTATTTCCCAGTTTACTGTGCTAATGCTAAATTTCATGATGGTGTCTTTAATGTAGTATTTATATCATTTTCTAGACCTCCATAATAACGATTACCTTCACTTACTTCAGAGCCGCGGCGGACTGGCTGAGCGCATTGAGGCACTATGCAATGATGTGCGAGGCCGTTCCCCGTCGGTGTTTCTAATCCTCCCTCGGGCATGGATGCTTGTGCCGTCTTTAGTATAAGCTAGCTCATAAGTGGCTTGTGAGTTTAGGGACTGATGATCCTGCAGTTAAGTCCCATAAGCTTTACAAACATTACTTACTTCACAACACAGCATTTGTTTGGGAATGCGATGGTCTGGCATCGGAATCACATGTCTGATCCAGCATAGCTGATGTTTAGCTAGCATTGGCTCATTGTTTGTAGTTTCGGCCTTATCCAGAATGCTAATATTCATGCACTGATTCCTCCAGGTTATTTTCAGGATATATCTGAGGCATCTTTGATGGAATTTTTCAAGTATTTTGACATGTCACCTGTATATTGTCCATGTCTCACATGCATAGAAGAGTGTTGGTATGACCACCGACATGTATACCAGTAGTTTGGTGTAGCAGCTGATGTCATGGTTGTTGAATATTCTCACTCCCAGTCTTCCAAATGAAGTCCCTGTACATTTCACATGGTATTTAATTTTTGCATGAAGGTCAACATTGAGGAAGGTGGCTTGAGTTTTAAAGGAGGACCAGGTGAGTTTTAGGTTGGAGAAGGAGTTAAGGTCATGAAGAAAGTTCAGAAGGGTTTCTTCACCATGAGTCCAGACCACAAAGATATCAACTATGAATCTATACCAAACCAGAGGGTGCAACTACTGCATCTTAAGGAATGCCTCTTCCATATGGCTCAGGAAGAGGTTGGCATAGAAAGGGGTCATTCTGGTCATTCATAGATGTTCCCCTGATTTGTTTGTAAGTCTGGCCATAGAAGGTCAAGTATTTATGGGTGAAGATGGAATTAACAAGACAAGAAAAAAATCTTTTAGACAACCCCCCCTCCTCACCCCCCCCCCCCCCACCAGTATCATTCAGTTCACTTTTCACTTATCTTTACTGCTTGATCTATCCTCTTTGGTTATGTATATACTCTTTGGCATGGCTCAATACTAATATACAGTATCTCTGACTTCCACAATCCTCAAACATCATCCTCATGACCTAGGTAGTGTATTACCTTCCCTTCTGTTCCCATTCCTTTTTTTCTTCCCTTCTCTCCTAACTGACAAAGGAACCTTGTTCTGAAAGCTTGTCCTATTTTTTTGTCCTTTTTCTTTCTTTGTGTGACTATTGGCGGCACATCACGAAGTACTGGCCACCCAGTCTAGCTCTTTTGTTGAGTAATGTATCATATCTTTGGAGAATTTCCATAATTAATTAACTAAGTATTTGTTGTTACTAAATTTTTATTAAAAGGAAACGATAAACCATTTAAATAGACAACTTTAAGGCCACTTGCAGCATAAGGGGCATTACAATTCCATATATATTCAGAAATACATATCTTTGCACACACTCTAATCTTGATATTGAAATTTTACAGTACTTTACCATGATATAGGTGTATAAAACATGCAAACATAAAAATTTGCTATCCAACTCCTCCAGAAATAACTAGCTGTAATATTTCTCAAAAAAAAAGTTTATAAAAAGTTAAGGAAACATTTATCAGTTTTATAGTATTTTATAATATGTAAGTAGAGAAAAAAATACACTCTAATAAATCTCTACTTGGTTGTTACTTTTGGGTCTAAAAAGATCTAAATTTTCAGTACCAAACTCTTAAGGCAATTTTGATTAGTTATTTTTGAATTTAGGGCAGTAAACAATGTGTTACAAAGGAAGACTTAAAAAAAATGTATGTCCATGTGCAGATACACTACTGGCCATTAAAATTGCTACACCACAGAGATGACGTGCTACAGATGCGAAATTTAACCGACAGGAAGAAGATGCTGTGATATGCAAAGGATTAGCTTTTCAGAGCATTCATGTGTGTACAAGGTTGGCACCAGTGGCGACACCTACAACATGCTGACATGAGGAAAGTTTCCAACCAATTTCTCATACACAAACAGCAATTGACCAGCGTTCCCTGGTGAGCATTGTTGTGATGCCTCGTGTGAGGCGAAGAAATGCGTACCATCACGTTTCCAACTTTGATAAAGGTTGGATAAAGGTTGCGATTGCGGTTTATCATATCACAATACTGCTACTCGCGTTGGTCGCTATCCAATGACTGTTAGCAGAATATGGAATTGGTGGGTTCAGGAGAGCTATACGGAACGCTGTTCTGGATCCCAATGGCCTCATATCACTAGCAGTCGAGATGACAGGCATCTTATCTGCTTGGTTGTAATGGATTATGCAGCCACATCTGGATCCTGGAGTCAACAGATGCGGACATTTGCAAGACAACAACCATCTGCATGAACAGTTCGACAATGTTTGCAGCAGCATGGCTTATCAGCTCGGAGACCACGGCTGTGGTTACCCTTGACGCTGCATCACAGACAGGAGTGCCTGCGATGGTGTACGCAATGATGAACCTGGGTGCACGAATGGCAAAACGTCATTTTTTCAGATGAATCCAGGTTTGTTTACAGCATCGTAATGGTTGCATCTGTGTTTGGCGACTTAGCGGTGAACGCACATTGGCAGCATGTATTTGTCATCACCATACTGGCGTATCACCCGGCGTGATGGTATGCGGTGCCATTGGTTACTAGTCTCGGTCAACCCTTGTTTGCATCCATGTCACTTTGAACAATGGCCGTTACATTTCAGATGTATTATGACCCGTGGCTCTAACCTTCATTTGATCCCTGCAAAATCCTACATTTCAGCAGGATAATGCATGATCGCACGTTGCAGGTCCTGTACGGACCTTTCTGGATACAGAAAATGTGTGACTGCTGCCCTGGCCAGCACATTCTCTAGATCTCTTACCAATTGAAAACATCCGGTCAATGGTGGCCGAGGAACTGGCTCGTCACAATAAGCCAGTCACTACTCTTGATGAACTGTGGTATCGTGTTGAAGCTGCATGGGCATCTGTACCTGTACACGCCATCCAAGCTCTGTTTGACTCAATGCCCAGACGTATCAAGGCTGTTATTACGGCCAGAGGTGGTTGTTCTGGGTACTAATTTCTCAGGATCTATGCACCCAAATTGTGTGAAAATGTAATCACATGTCAGTTCTAGTATAATATATTTGTCCAATGAATACCCGTTTATCATCTGCATTTCTTCTTGGTGTAGCATTTTTAATGGCTGGTAGTGTACATTCGTATTACCGGTAATGGCCTTGTCTACAACTGAAAAACTGTTACACGCTTATGAATGAAAGTGCCTGCCATTCAGTAATGGTGCAAGGTAATTTTTTTTAACTGTTCTGAACCTCTCAGTTATATGGTAGGTAATCACATATTAAAAATATCTTAATATTATAAGATGGTCAAGCAAACTGTTATATATATATCAGTGCATGGCAAAACAAATTCTGTGCCGCCGCCTGCGAGCACACTGCCAGATGAAAGACTAGCGACACTTGTGTTGGGCGGCCCGTCACCTAGCAGCCACCAGCATCCGAAGCCGACAAACTATGACACGCGTGAGTGTTATAGTGTGTCCCATTCAGTGTGTACGCTTTCTAGAAGTGTGAATTTGAGTGCTAGTTAAAACCTGATTGAGAAGTTACTTCATTGGCGACAAGTAGGGTCGAACTTGTGTGTGTTGTTTGCCCTGCTTATCTGCAATGGAGCAACAGCATACCGCCATTGTGGACATTCCTATTCCACCTTAGTGCCAAGTTCTTCATAATGACTGACACGCTCAAGTGGACTCTCTTCGGCAGCTAATTGCTGTTACGATGGCACAGATGAGCCATATGGACAGTTTTTTGTCTGTGGTTACAACCTTAGCTTCGACCCCTGCGGCAGTGTTGACTAATTTTGACTGTTCAGGTTCTGTTTCTATTCCGCCTCCATTCTCTGGGTTTGATGGTAGTCTTGGGGACTGGGATTCCTACAAAAAACACTTGTGACAGCACTTCCTTGCTTTTGGCGTGTCTGACTCGGATTTGTGTAAAGCCTTATTTTTCTTGTGGATTTCCCCATGTATCTACCATTGTTGTGCCAGTTAGTTCCCCTGCAGTGGCATTTCCTTGTGATGAGATGTGCCACTTGTCTTCCTATTGTCGGCCCTGCACTCATGTTATTGCGGACCAGGTTGAGTTCTGTAAGGCATCTAAGAATCCTAACCAGTCCTATCACATTTGGGCAGCCGAACTTCATGGCCTTAGCCGTTGTATGTTCATCACAGCTACTCATCAGAAATCCTACGCTGATGATATGGTCCGCAATGCCATTCTTCGCTTAGCTCTGTACCAGGAAGTGTGCCAGTGGGCTTTGCAATTAGACATTCCTGCACTAACTGATGTGCTTCATATCGCTCAATCTTTCAAGATTTCTCGTGCATGTTGGGATGTTGCTGTCATTTCTCCTAATGACATTTGCAATTCCGTTTCTGATGTAGCCAATGTTGCGGTGGTGCACGACCGCCCTAATCACCATACACACGGCCACCATCAACAACCGAGTAAATGACGCCAATGGTCTGCACTGCATGGACGCTTCAATACTCAGCAACCTCTACCGTCCTGCCAGTTCTGTTTTGTTGATCATGACAGGGTATCTTGGCCTAAATGCTGGGTGAGTTGTAATAAGTGTCACAAGAAGGGTCACATGGCTTTAGTATGTCATTCTCAACCAGTTACAGCGGATGTAGACATGGAAATCAATTTGGTTCAGTACTTGCAACCATGTCCTAAGAAACCATTTGTGAAAGTGCAAGTTTTTGACAAACTGGTAACTTTACTAGTCAATACAGTAGCCACAGTTTCCCTGCTAAACTATCACACCTATGTGTGGCTAGGCTCCCCCCAATTATTCCCAATGGAGTGCTCTTTGCACAACTATAGTCATCAACGCATTCCCGTGTTGGGACAATTTACAGCTTCAACTGCGTACAAATCTGTGGTGTGTCAATCACATTCCTCATGGTTAATGATATAGCCACATTGAACATATTCAGCCTTGATGCCTTCACAGCCTTTGGATTTTCAATCTCTGATTCGGTTAACTTAGTTTTGGACTCTGTGCCTTTCTATGATCTCGAGTCACTCAAGAATTTTCTTCTTTATTTTCTGGTGAGTTGGGTTGTTCTGACTTTTTGGCACATATTACTATGAAATCGACAGTGCGACCAAAATTTTTTCGCACCCACCAGGTACTAGTCGCCTTGTGCGATCAGCTGAAGGCAGAACTAGTTCATTTCCAAGCCTTGCAGGTTCTTCACCTGGTTACTTCCAGTGAATGGGCTACCCTACTTGTCATTGTTTGTAAACTGTTGGGTGCCTTATGTATTTGTGGTGACTTCGAGGTCACGATTAACGCGCAGTCAGTCGTAGACTCATACCCACTGCCACACACTGATGACTTGCTGGCTTTACTTTCAGGGTCACTTTTTCTCTCTCTCTCAAGCAGATTTGGCGAAGGCTTATCTCCAATGAAGAATCCAGGATTCTGCTGGTGTTTAACACACCTTTTGGCCTCTATCAGTACCAATGTTTGCCATTCGTCTTTGCCAGAACGCCAGATATTTTTCAACGCTTCCTGGAACAACTGTTGTGCCCCATTCCAGGTTTTGTAAATTATCTTGACCACATTGTGGTTCAGTGCCTGCACCTTCATAATTTGCGGGCACTCTTTCAAGTTCTCAGGTCTGTCGGTCTCTGTTGCAATCTCTCCAAGTCTCATTTTTTTCAACCATCGATTCCCTATCATGGGTTTCAAATTTCATTGGAAGGACTACGCCTCCTGTGTAGCCACAGTTGCCTCTCTTCTGCGACCAGCATCCTTCAAAGACTGTAGTATTTTTTGGGCAGAGTGACATACTGCCATCACTTTCTGCTCCTTTCCGATACTGTCGTGCAGCCCCTCCACTTCCTCCTCCACAAGGATGTGCCCTTTGCTTGGTCAAAGGGCTGTGACCGTGCTTTCTGCACTCTCAACAATCTTCTCATGTCGGCCCCTTGCCTTGTCATGTTCACTCCGGGTCAGCACCTGGTCCAAGCTACAGATGCCTCTCAGTAAGATGTCGTGGCAATGATGATGGGTCTGATGGCCCTATTGCTTATGCCTCTAAAACTTTGACCTCAGCGCAGCAACAATATTCTCAGATCGAAAAGAAGCATGGTCACTGTTTATACCTTAAAAAATTCCATTTGTACTTGTACAGTGTCAAGTTCCACCTTCTTACAGACCACAAACCATTTGTTTCCCTACCACCTCGCTACTGGATAAGGCTGCACACCAGCTTCAGCGCTGGGCTCTCTTTCTATCGCACTACAATTATGAAATTCACTACTGGCCTACAACCCAATGCTAATGCTGCCTTATTGGACCTGATCCCGAATTTGATCATGAAGAATGTCTCTGATTTTATCTGGATGAGGAAGCAAAGGTTGCTGTGGATAGTTTTCCTGTTACATTTTCATTCCTGTCTGACCCAGTGTTATGTCTGGTCTTGCATTATATTTGAACAATTTGGCTGGATAGTCCATCATGCTGCACCACCGACCCATTGCGAAATTATTTTTTTTCTGGCTGTGTCTGAATGTCATGGGGTTATCCTACTGGGCTACTGTTAGCCTGCTGTCTCAGCTGGTTGTGCTGGATCTTTACATTCACGTGTGTTGACATTGCTACATGAGGATCACTTGGGGGGGGGGGGAGGGGGGCTATTGCACTAGAACCCTCGTCCGGCGGCTTGTGTTTAGACCCGGTATAGACAACAACATTGTGCACCTGCTGGCCTCCTGCTCACAATGTGCTTTGCACCAGGCAGCGGCGCATGCATTGCTTTCACCTTGCCCTCAGCCTCGACAGCCCTGGGAGAACATACACGTGGATAATGGTGGCCCCTTTTTAAATTCCTATTGGTTTTTGGTCGTGGATACCTACTCTAACCTCCCTTATGTCACGTGCTGCCCTACCATGTCTGCAGCCATGACTATACAATCTCTTTCTAAGGTCTTTGCCATTGAAGGCCTCCTTCACACCTTGTTTTTGACAACGGCCCTCAATTAACCTCTGCTTTTCAGGATTTTTGTGCCCACTTGGGGGTCCACCATGTCCCTACTCCACTTTTCCACCCCTAATCTAATGGTGAGGCAGAGAGACTAGTGGACATTTTAAAGGTCCAGATGCGCAAGTATGTAGTGTCTTCTTCTGTGGACAATGCTGTACTTCTTATCTTCCTATCGCTTTACACCAATGGGGGATCGTAGTCCCACTGAACTACTCCACCACCGCCAACCGCGAATGCTGCTCCACCTGTTCATGCCACAGCACGGCCTGCCACCACACCGCTACTCTTCTGGCTCAGCCGTCTAGGCGTGGGGTTTCAGATGCGGTCCCCGCTGGCTGCCAGGCGTCGACTTGGACTGCCGGATGTCATTACGGACTGCTCTGTGTGCATGCCAGGAGGCATGGTGCACCACCACTGGGACTAGTTACACCCTCGGGCTTCCACTTGGTCATACCAATGGACGTCAGCTGTGTCCAATCGGTGACGGTTGATATTTCTCCCTGAGTGGGGAGGAGTGTTATATGTATCGTGGCTTGCAGCAAAACAAACTCTGCACCATCACCACTTGTGTTTCCTGGCCACCACCTAGCAGTCGCCGGCACCCGAAGCTGATGAACTATGACATGTGCCAGTGTTATAGTGTGCCCCATTCAGTGCATACACTCTCTAGAAGTGTGAATTTGAGTGCTAGTTACAACCTGATTAAGAAGTTACTTCACAAACCCATAGAAAACTGTAGTGTAGTCGTAATTTCCTCACTTTATGCTTGTTTCAGGAACATTGTAAATAGATTTTTGCAAGGTGATGGAAACTCATCTCTAAGTGTGTCAGATATTTCTTTCTTTCTTTCTTTTCTGCATTTATGTGAGACCCATTCCTTTACATATTTGATAGAACCAATGACTGAAAGATAATTTAAACCAGTAGCAAAAATCCATGGAAATGAAGTCTGATGTTTACTTGAAAGAACTTGCCCTTTTAGTCTAACTGTGGGATTATCAGTTGTTTAGGGGAATGTGCATTGCTGTGTTGAAAACCTCTCTCATAGAGACCAAGAAGTACATCTGATCAACAGTGGTAGACTCCAATGAACACATATCTGCAACATCCTGTAACGAATAGTACTTCACTTTAACAAAAAATGTTCAAATGTTTGTAAAGCTTATGGGACTTAACCGCGGGGTTATCAGTCCCTAAACTTACAAACTACTTATTAACTACCTGCCCGAGGGGGGATTCGAACCCCCGATGGGGAACGACCTCACCCATCGTAGCATAGCACCTCAATGCGCTAGGCCGCTCCACCGCCACTCACTTTAACAACTAATCATATTATAAACAATAGTGAACTCTGCTGAGGTTGTGTATTGTCTCAAGGTGTTTATGATAGATTAAGCAGCTCTATTTATAAGTAACAAAAATGATCTTTCTGTGGTGTTTTGCATTATAGACTTTCTACAGCTAAAAGTCTTTCAAAAATTAAATGTAGACTCGATGTGTATCTTCAGTCTTTCTGGTGCAAACTTGAAACAAGCAGCCAATAACTATGTTCTCTTAGCCACTTCCATTCAACTGGAGCCAAATGCTACAAGTGAGAGAACAATTTTTGTGTGACTGCACATTTTGTTTGAGCCTCCCCTTTGTAGTTTCAGGATGATGATGATTTTGTTGTTGTTGTTGTTGTTAGTGGTGGTTGAAGGTGAACTCTATGCTGGCAAAAAGCTTATTCAGATTTTTGTTAATGTAAGAGACCAATTTTCTGAGGTCATCGGTCTCTAGACTTAAAAACTACTTAAACTAACTTATGCTAAGAACAACATACACTTCCTTGCTCCAACAGGGTGCATCCACACAGTCGGTTGCAAGGCACCTTAGACCGTAAAGCCAGTCCTATGCAGTGACGAACTTATTCCTTTCAAATATCATCATGAAGGGTACTAAGATAATCATGTAGTACACAGATCACTTACAAGAGTGACACAACTCGTGAAGACAGTTGAAATTTAGTTTCTTACTTGTGTTTGCAATCTAGTTACCAGGAATTTTATGCCTTTTTTTCCCCTCTCTCTCCTCTCTGTAGCATTAGTAAATGCTAAAATACTAAAAAGAGCGATCACTATTTGAAAATGAACTATTACAATTAAACTTTATTTGATCAATGCATATGCACATAATACATACAAGAACATGAATGAAGACCATGGAACATACACATCATAAAGTAAAAAATAGAGTAATAAATGTACATGGAATCTGTATACAAAATGAATGGCATAGATTCTAATTTCTAACACTCCCACTAGAATCAATGCCCAAAAATATCATATTGTCAGTCCACAATCTTTTATCATTGATTGAAGTCTTGTTCTGGCAAGTGACTTGATTTACATGTCAGCAAGCATTTGCTCTGTCGGAGCTGAGTCAATCTTTTCTCTAATGTCTGATGTCAATATTTTTTGTTCTTCCACTGTAACCACTTGTTTTTGATAAATCTGCTGTACCTTTGTAGTCACAATAAATTTTAATAGTGTCACTTGCAGGGTTTGGAGAGACTTCCTTCTTTAACTTTTGTAGCCATAATGCCTCTTGACAAGCTGAAGCCAAAGCCACATATTCAGCTTCAGCTACTGTTGGTTGTTTCTTGCTGCTCCAGGAAATAACACCTCCTTGTGATTTAAACAGGAAACCTGTAACTGACTTTCTGTCCTCTTTGTCTCCTGCCCAGTCTGCATCACTATGTCCTGTGATGTCTTGATTATTTTCCCTAGAAAACTGGAGCGTCAAATCCTTAGTCCCTTTCAGGTATCTCATGATTCTCTTGATTGCCTGCCAGTGAGGTATGCCAGATCATTGCTGAAGCGACTTAAAACTGAGATTGGATTTGCAAGATCAGGCCTAGTTCCCAGTTGTGCATACATCAAACTACCTATAGCTTCTCTGTAGGGACTGTTTTTCATAGCTTTCCTGTCTTCCTCTCTCTTAGGGCTCAAATGATGTGTAAGTATTTGATTGGTGTCCAAAGGTGTTGACATTGGATTACAGTCCATCATGTTGTATTTATTTAATAAATTTTCTATGTAATGAGATTGATCCATTCGTAATAGTCCTCTTTTGCGGTCTCTTGTTATTCTAATGTCCAAACAATTTGACACTTCTCCAAGTTCTTTTGAGTTTCTTTTTGAAGTTTTCCTTATCTTGAGGGTTATTACTAAAAATTGACATGTCATCAACATAAACTGCAACAGTCAGTATGTTCTTCCCATTATTTTTCTGATAAACACATGGATCAGCTGTACTTCTTGTGAAGTTCAAGTCTATGAGTGCTTCATTTAGCTTAATATTCCAGTTGCAACTACCTTGCTTCAATCCATAAACTGCTTTCTTAAGTTTCACAATACACTTTTCCTTAACAGTTTTAGTGCTGAAATCAATCTCTGGGTTTCTGACATATATTTCCTCTTTCAAACTTCCTTGCAGTAATGCTGTAACAACATCTAAGTGATCTTCATCTAGGTCATGTTTAGCAGCTAAACCAAACAGATATCTATCTCAGTGAATTATAACAGATCACTGGAGCATATGTCTCTTCATAGTTTACACCCTTTGTTTGCGCACATCCTTTAACTACAAGCCGATCCTTGTATCTAAAAATTTGTCGTTGGAGATTCTTTTTTGCTTTGAATATCCATTTGGTACCTATTGGCTTTGTATTTGGAGGTAAATTAGTCTTTTCCCATGTCTGATTTTCTTCAAGTGGTTGCAGTTCTTCTTTAATTGCTTGAAGCCAACTGTGTGATTCTTTGCTTTGCAAAGCTTCTTCTAATGACAATGGCTCTGAATTTTCTATTTCCATGTAGTAGTCCTGAGTTACATAATCATTCATTTTAATTAGTTTCGGAATTCTAGACGATCTTCTGAGTGTTTGACTCTCGTATAGGGATGCAGAATTTTCATTTGCTTCTGACAAATCTGAATCTTCTGAGCTGCTCTGGTCTGACAAAGTACGTACTGAGTCTTCAATGTTTGTATCTGAATTTGGCTCAGATTCAGATATGTCTGTTCCATCTTGCCTAATTTCTGGAATAATAACTGGCTCCTGAGACTTCTCAACCATGTCATCAGTATTCTGATCGGTATTTTCTTTAAATATCACATCTCATGCTATTATTAGGTTTTATTGTACAGGTTGAAATAGTTGATAAGCTTTGCTCTGTTCACAAAATCCCACAAGTATGCATTCAGTGCTCTTTTTATCCCATTTACATCTGCTTGCTTTAGGTACATGCATAAGGCCTTGCTACCAAATATTCTTAAATGCCTAAAATTTTATTTTGTTCCAGTAAATGCTTCTTCTGGTTTCATGTCTTTTAAAGATTTCGTAGCTGATCTGTTAATTAGGTATGCGGCTGTAGAGCCTTCTTCTCCTCAATATTCTTTTGGTAGTCCTGCATCAAATAATAAGCATCTGGCCTTTTCTACTAATGTTCTATTATACCTTTCTGCTACTCCATTTTGTTGTGGTGTGTACTGTATAGTTGTCTGATGAATTATTCCTTCATGCTGTAAGAAGTTTGCTAGTTCATGATTCACATATTTCTTCCCATTGTCTGTTCGCAAGACACGAATTTTACAACCTGTTTGTTTCTCCAGTAGCTTCTTAAAATTCTACATAGTTCCTGCTACTTGACTTTTGTCACTTAGTGTGTACACAAATATTTTTCCTGAATAATAATCAATTAAAGTCAAAAAATATCTTGCATCTCCAATTGATCTAGTATCCATTGGACCACAAACATCTGAATAAATAATTTCAAGAATAGCTTGTACTCTTGAATCAGAATGTTGGAATGGCAATCTTGCTTGTTGCTTCCAAGCATGTAACACATGGAGAATCAACCGTACCTTTATAACTCAATTCCATTCACCATGCTCCTCTGCGAATCTTTCATTTTGTCTAGGCTTAAATATCCTAGTCTCCTGTGCAACAAATTTGCATCATTTAACAGTGAAACTGACTTTTCTTTGGCAAAAAAATTATCTGGTTGGTCTAATTTGTACATACCATTATCAAGAGTTGCTGTTGCAAATAGGTTATTCTGTGCATCATAAATGTGGCATCCTTATCTATCAGTTGATACAATGTCCCTTTTCAACTATCTTGCTAACAGAAACTAAATTTGTACTTAGCTTTGGTACATAAAGAACACCTGTTACTTTAATTTTTGTCCTTTTTGTACCAACATGTGCATCAATATGCATGTCACCATTTCCTTCAATTGGCAAGTTCTCATTGTTTGCCACAACTACTTGTGAAGTTAACATTGGTTTATATGAATTAATTTCACACGGGAGTTTGGACATGTGTGCTGAAGCACCAGAATCAGTATACCAGTCATTAGTTATAGTTTTGCCTGCTGTAGTGAAGAAGATATTATAACTTGAAACCCCTACTGATGGCTTGCAGCTTCCCTTGGTTTTACAGCGATAGTTACTTGCAATATGTCCATATTTATTACAATTAAAGCATCTCGGCCCCTTGGAGGAATTGTGCACTAAATTTCTGTTATCTTTCTTCTTCACTTGAAGAGCTGCATCACTATTCACAAGGTGGCTATGTTTTTCATCCTTCACTTCCTGCAGTAACTTAGTTTTAATTGAGTCTGCATTTATTGATATGTTGGAATTCTCTAGACTCATAATCATTGGTTTGTAGTCATCTGGTAATCCGGCTAACAAAATGCACGCTACCCACTCATCTTTCACTTCAAAATTTAAGGCGTTTAACTTATTAGAAGTGGCTCTTTCATCACGAACTTTTGAATCGCCCTTTATGTCACCTGAGATGCATTCCCATAACTTCTCATGTTGGAGATATGTTTTCATAGCAAACTGCCATGTACTGTAGTTCTCCCTTCCTTTCAGTTTCTCAATAAGAGGTAGCGAATTAAATGCCATAATTCCTACTTTAAATAGATCGCTTAACTCTGCTTTCTTTTTTTCCTCTTAATTTCTAATTAACTGCATTTACTCTGAGAAATGGGTATACTGGGCCCATAACCTTTTTATTTTTATTTTTTATTTTTATTTATTTTTTTTCCCCGGCATTAGTAAATACTAAAATACTAAAAAGAGTGATCACGGTTTGAAAATGAACTATTAAAATTAAACTTTATTTGAACAATGCAGACGCACATAGTACACACAAGAACATGAATGAAGACCGCGGAATATACACATTATAAAGAAAAAATAAATAAAAGAAAAAATAAAATGAAATTAAAAAAAAAAAAAAAAAAAAAAAAATAGAGTAATAAACGTACATGGAATCTATATACAATAGGCATGGCATAGATTCTAATTTCTAACAATGCCATTACCTCTCCACAGCTTGTTGCCAAGTACTGGCTGCAACATGTGACAGTGTTCCAGCGATTGTATGGGAGAATCTTTGTGCATTTGTATTTCCAGCGAAAATGTCTCTCTTTGATCTGATTATAATTGACCAGTATTATTATTCAGTTTTATCCAAATAATGGAAAATGGCTATTTGAATACAATTTTTTGCTTGTTCTATATTGCATTAGCAGAACAAGTTAACTACATTTCATATTCACATAAAAATAAAACAGTTTATTTTGACATATTATTGTATACAAAAATATTTTTGGTTAAAAAAAGAAAAGTAGCTTTCTGTAGGTATTTGTAGTGCTTAGCATAATGTGACTAGTTGTACACTGACCCTATAATGTCCAGTTATTGCAAACTGTCAATCGAAAAGTAATTTTGATCACTGTATTACTGTCTAAAATGTGCAAATTAGTTGCATGGAAGAAACAACTTTTTTCCCGTTTGGAAAAGTAATTTGTTGATAGCTAAGAAACTAAGTATAAATGAACACAACTCATGAAACTTAGAGGGAACATCAGAATTCGAACTATTGTTGCCAGTGATAAATAGAAGGAACCTATCATGTCCTTTTGAAATGAGCAATCTGTGGCATATTTGTCTTTAAATGTTTTAGGGAAATGACATCAAATGTAAATCAGGTTATTCAGATATAAAACAGATAAGCAGTGACACATGAAGACTGAAATTAAGTTATAATTAGCTCTGTGATTTTTATGCAGATTAGTAAGATGGTACAGGAGGAGTATTGTGAAGATATTTTTGTACAACAGCATTTCAGTGTGTCAGAAGGTAACTTTTATTGTCTTGCTGAAAATAGTGAAGTTGTACTGATTACCAATACAAAAGTCATAACAAACATGGCTGTTGGATAAACTTAATTCTGCACAGCCCAATCCATCGGACATTGCAAATAGAGTCATTGCTACCAAAGTCGAAAGTCATAACAAACATGGCTGTTGGATAAAATTAATTCTGCATAGACCAATCCATCGGACATTGCAAATAGGGTCATTGCTCTATCAAAACCCCAATGCCAAACAACTAATAGAATGATATTATATAAGCTAAAGCAACTCAAGAGATGCCAGCAGGTGCCATTGGAGGTTTCGAGCCGTTCTGCACAGAGAAACTGGATGAGGCTATCGTTGCAGAGGGATCACTACTGAAAGATTTTAAAAGATCCAAGCCAGGTAAGCCATCAGATCATGCAGATGGCTTCCGTCCAATTGCACTCATGAGTATAACTTATAAGCTGTTCAAAAGACTCATCTACAACCATACTGCCCCCATTCTTAACATGAGTATATTATCCGGCAAACTGGTGTGCTCATGTGACAGAACCTGATGTGCAACTAAACAGAGCAATGAGGGTGATCAGTGGCACCCTAATGGTCATACCCCTCCAGTGGCTCCCAGTACTTGTATGTGTCTCTTGTCACGGAAATGGAACCACATAATATTGTGCAATGGTATTCAGTTTCTTTTTGTGTTAAATTGGGTGAAAATGCGATGCCAACTTCTGGTAAGCTTCAGAAGGCTTTTGGAGAGGAGGTTATCTCAAGTTTTTCATTGGCATAAAATGGTTAGTGAAGGCAGAACAAAAAGCTCACATGTCAAAGTCAAAAGTGAAATGCATGCTTGTGTGCTTCTTTGATTCCAAGGGAATTGTTCATAAGGAATAGGTGCCTCCTGGACAAACAGTTAACCAATATTAGTACAAAGAAATTTTAGAAAGACTTCGTAAAAAGAGTTCTTTGTGTCCGTGCCAACATTGCTGATAATTAGATTCTTCATCACAATAATGCACCATCCCATACTGCTCTATCAGTACAGTAATTTTTAACCTCAAAGCAAATTTCAGTACTAGCACAGCCACCTTATTCACCAGATATCACTCCGTGTGACTTTTTTCTATTTTCAAGAGTCAAAACAACAGTCGAGGGTTACCATTTTCAAATAACACAAGATGTCCAAAAAGTTGTGATGAGGATCTTGGAGTATATTACAGTAGATGAGTTCCAGAAATGTAACTATTAATGGCAGAAGCAGGAACTACTTTGAAGGAGACAACACTAAGCTTGACTAAAACAGTAAGCAACATTTTCTTTTCACATCAGTCTCATTACTTTATTATTGCACCTCGTATATCAGCCTCTTGAAGTCCTTCAAACCACCTCTGTAAACAGCCTTCCAGCTGCGTGATAATGTCTTCTCTCAGACGTCCAGTTGGATGAGAGTTTGGGATGAATACAGTGAGAAAAACCGCAACCTCATAGATGACCCTATGAAGGAGCTACAATGGAATGAGTCTTTCCAAGAGGCTTTGCTAAACTGAAATTTCGGTGGGGACAAGAAAATGATCACTCCTGTGACTGTAGGGCGGATATTCAAACAATGAACCACATCCTATCTGAGTGTCCACAGCACCATTGTCCAGGTGGTATGTCTGAGCTAAATTTAATAAGTGAGAGAGACTTCAGTGTTTAAAGGAGATGGATCTGTCTCTGTGACAGAGATGTAATTATTCTAACACATACATGCTAGCATTATTATTATTATTATTATTATTATTATTACTACTAAAGCACTCTTTTTACAGATAACAAAGAATTTTCTTTTATTATTATGCAGATGACATCACCTTCTATACTAATAATAAATCTGTAAATGTAGGCCTCTCGCTGTTCACTTCAATCTTCAAAACTAATGGACGAATCTTCATGCGGTTTTCACAGGAAAACAAGAGAAAATTTTGGATCAACATATAGGCATAATTTTATAAAAATCGGATCACGGAAATAAAAGATATCGTAATTTTAAGTGTTTTCAGTAACCGTCGTGACTGTTTCTTCAACTATTAAAAACTACTTATCTCCAAAAGTACTTCACGAATTTGCATGGGGTTTTCACAGGTAACTTGAGCGTAACTCTGGACAACATATAGACTTTGTTTCATAAAAATCGGATCACAGGGGGAAGGGGGGGGGAATATATCGTAATCTGAAATATTTTATCAACTACCGTCATGTCTGTCTGTCTCTTTGAACACCTTTATCTCCTAAACTATTTGATGAATTTTCATGGGGGTTTTCACATGTAATTTGAGCATATCATGCAGTTACATAAAGGTTTCAATAATTAAAAAAAAAGTTATCATTATGTAATTATTTGTTTAAAAGACATCGTGTATGTCTATTTGTTGAAGGTAATCTCCAGAAGTACTACAGGAACTTTCATGGCTTTCCACAGGTAAATTTGCAATAGTATGGAGAGTAACATAGGCTTCATTTCATCAAAATCGGATCAGAGGAAGGAAAGATATCATAATTTTACGTTTTATGTGTATACTATGCTTGTAAGTACAGTAGAACCTCGTTTTTATGCTTTTCAGGGGACTGCAGTGAAATGGTGTAAAATGCAGGAAATAATGTTTTAAATGGTAAAATATGCTTACTGGATCAGCCTTGCATTTTCGTAGATTATGTGTGATATATGTACATAATAGACATCTAAATACTCGCCAAGGAGTTGATTATACAATAAAGGTTATCCAATTTTTTACTATTTGAAGCGCCAGGCAAAACTGGTAGTTTTATGGGAAGTAGAAATTTTTGACGTAGTTTCATTCATTATAATCGAGGAAGCCACTATTTTAAGCGCCAGGCAGAACTGGTAATTTTATGGGAAGTAGAAATTTTGGACGTCATTTCATTCATTATAATCGAGAACACTGCTATTTTAAGCGTCAGGCAGAACTGGTAATTTTATGGGAAGTGGAAATTTTTGACGTAATTTCATGGATTATAATCGAGGATGCCACTGCTGGGCTATAACACATCTTCAAAATTACCTGAAGCGATTCGATAGATATTGTTTGGACTCCGCTGTCAGGCTATGTAACACATCTTCAAAATTACTGCCTTTTACCGGAATTAATTATTTACATAGTAAAACTCCTACAGTTCTGTTCTTTTTGTATTTTTCGATGTTTCACATGACAATATTAGAGAATTTATTCGCGATCTCGAGTACAAACGTATGCATAAGTATTTTTGTAACGTTTGCATAGGATCGGCATCTCTCACTATTATTGCTTTTTTGAGGTTGTGGGTATTACGATACCCAACGTTGACAGATAAAGTTCTTTATTAATCAGAAATATGTATCACAAAAATAACGCAACTATTTATTCTCACTTCAACAAAGCAACTGGTTCCGATTGAGTACACGCCAGCCGCTCTGGGAAAGAAGCTAGCGGAAAGACGAACTACACCGCCACAAAATCAGCGTTATTCTCTCGTTAACAAACCGTTCTGTTTGTCTGAGTACATGCCAGGCGCTCTGCCAAAGAAGCTGGTGAAAAGAAGAGCTACATTGCCACAAATCGGCGCGACTTTAAGTCAACAACGAAACGCAAAATATATGTTTGAATAAACGCAAAGTGTCAAGAAACTCGAATGCGAATAATTTTTAAGCGCTATACTTTAAGGGGAAAGCCATGCTAGTGTCAATTTATGTACATTACATCATTTTTCTTCACAAACTTGCTTTCAAAAAGTGTAAAACGCGGGAAAAGCGTAAATATGTTAATGCAAAAACGAGGGCAAATTAACATTTTAAACATAGGAAATTTTACAGGACTGACAAAAAATGGTGTAAATGGTAGGAAAACGTAAAAACCGAGAATGTAAAAACGAGGTTTTACTGTATGTTGTAGTTCAGTAATTCTCCAACAGTACTATACGTACTTTCATAGGTCAACTGAGAGTGCCAAGCAAAAAGAATTGACCATACTGCAATACATTGCACAACAATATGAATACGACCCCAACATTATTATAAAACTTTATAACAACAAAATGAGTCCTAAACCACCAACAACAAGTACAGAAATTACATTACAGAGGGCAACTTCAAAGATAAATAAACCTATATAAATCAGTACACCATACCTAGATAAAATATCCAATAAAGTGAAGCAAATTTTTAGAGAAAGTAACACCACTTTTGCGTTTCATAACAGACACGCCCTTAAATACAAATTCGTCACACATACCGTAAAACCTTCAAAATTTCTTAACTGCAGAATTTATAAAATCTCTTGTAATTCTTGTAATAAGTATTATTTAGGACAGTAAGGAATTCCTGGAAGGTTTGAATAATCCTACTCCTAATGATCCAGCTCCCCAAGGCATCATTCAAATCAAACCCTGCCTGGAACAGTTCCGTCCTCCGTCACGGCAAGACCCACCTGCTCTTCCTCCCTCCTCTTCAAACCTTCCAGGAATTCCTTACTTCCAACCTTGCCTCCCAGTCTTTCCTGAGAAACTTTAATCCTACTCCCAACATTACTGCAGCTGAATCCCGAGCTATCCGTGATCTAAAGGCTGACCATTCCATCATCATTCTCCCTGCCGACAAGGGCTCCACGACCGTGGTACTTGATCGGCGGGAGTATGTGGCAGAGGGACTGCGTCAGCTTTCAGATAATACCACATATAAAGTTTTTCATGGCGATCCCATTCCTGATGTCCAGGCAGAGCTTCAAGGAATCCTCAAAACCTTAGGCCCCCTACAAAACCTTTCACCTGACCATTAACCTCATGACCCCACCGACACCCCGCACCCCCACCTTCTACCTACTTTTGAAGATTCACAAACCCAATCATGCCGGCCGCCCCATTGTGACCGGTTACCAAGCCCCAACAGAACGAATCTCTGCCTACATAGACCAAAACCTTCAACCCATCATGTGCAGTCTCCCATACTTCATCAAGACACCAACTACTTTCCTCGATCGCCTGAAATCCTTACCCAGCCTGTTACCTCCAGAAACCATCCTTGTAACCATTGATGCCACTTCCTTATACACAAATATCCCACATGCCCAGAGCCTCGCTGTGATGGAATATTTACTTTCACGCCGACCATCCACTTCCCTACCTAAAACCTCTTTCCTTAGTACCCTACCCAGCTTCATCCTAACCTACAACTTCTTCACTTTTGAGGGCCAGACATAACAACTAAAGGGAACAGCAATGGGGACCAGGATGGCCCCCTCGTACGCAAACTTATTTATGGGACACTTAGAGGACGCCTCCCTGGACACCCAAGCCTGTCAACCCAAAGTTTGGTATAGATTCATTGATGATATCTTCATGATCTGGACTCACAGTGAAGAAGAACTCCAGAATTTCCTCTCCAACCTCAACTCCTTTGGTCCCATCAAATTCACCTGGTCCTATTCCAAATCCCATGCCACTTTCCTCGATGTCGACCTCCATCTATCCAACGGCCAACTATCCACATCCGTCCACATCAAACCTACCAATAAACAACTACCTGCATTATGACAGCTGCCATCCATTCCACATCAAACGTTCCCTTCCCTACAGCTTAGGTCTTCGTGGCAAACGAGTCTGCTCCAGTCCTGAATCCCTGAACCAATACACCAATAACCTGATAACAGCTTTCACATCCCGCAGCTATCTTCCTGATCTGGTACAGAAGCAAATTGCCAGAGCCACTTCCTCATCCCCCCAAATTCACAACCTTCAACAGAACCCCAGAAGTGCCCCTCTTGTCACCGGATACTTTCTGGGACTGGAGCGTACTCTGAATGTGGCTCTCCAGCAAGGATACGACTTCCTTAAATCCTGCCCCGAAATGAGATCCATCCTTCATGACATCCTCTCTACTCCACCGAGAGTATCTTTCCCCCGCCCACCTAACATCCGTAACCTCCTAGTCCATCCCTATGAAATCCCCAAGCCACCTTCCCTACCCTCTGGCTCCTACCCTTGTAACCACCCCCGTTGTAAAACCTGCCCTATGCAGCCTTCCACCACCACTTACTCCAGTCCCGTAACCCGGAGGATGTACACGATCAAGGGCAGAGCCATTTGCGACAGCACCCACGTGATTTACCAACTGACATGCCTGCACTGTGAAGCGTTCTATGTGGGAATGACCAGCAACAAACTGTCCATTCGCATGAACGGTCACAGGCAGACAGTGTTTGTTGGTAATGAGGATCACCCTGTGACTAAACACGCCTTGGGGCACGGCCAGCACATCTTGGCACAGTGTTACACCGTCCGGGTTATCTGGATACTTCCCACCTACACCAATCCTTCAGAACTCCGGAGATGGGAACTAGCCCTTCAGCACATTCTCTCTTCCCGTTGCCCACCTGGTCTCAACCTCCGTTAAATTCGAATTCCCACCCACCATCTTAACATCTTTGCCTCAGTTCTCTGGACAGAGCCTCTGCCTCAAGTGGTATCTCTGTCTAACTTCTTTGCTTTCTACAGTATGCCTGCCTAGGTGTACTTGCATCTGTATAAATGTGTGGGTGTGTGCGTATTTATTTACACTTCTTTTTTTCCCCCAAGGTGTCTTTCCTGTCCCGGGATTGGAATGACTCCTTACCCACTCCCTCAAAACCCTCATCATTTCCTTTCCCCTTCCGCCTGACGAAGCAGCTAGGCTGCGAAAGCTAGCGTGTGTGTGTGTGTGTGTGTGTGTGTGTGTGTGTGTGTGTGTGTGTGTGTGTTTATTTGTTACTATCACTGCCTGTGCTCCTTCGCCTGGTAAGAAGACTTCATCCTTTTTTTTTTTTTTTTTTTTTCATATATTTTTCCTGTTAGGAATTTTTTCCTCTATAATATTAATATGAACAGTGAATATACAGTGTTGAAATTATATAATTCTTATTATTATATAAGCTTCATTTCATCAAAATCGGATCAGTGGAAGAAAACATATAATTTGTAGTTTCTGGGGTATGCTATGTTTGAATTGCAGCACAGTATAGCAAAGATGCAATAGAGGCACTATTACATATCATACCAAATAATTAGATATCGATGCTGTGTTAGAATCCTTTTTGAAAAATCAGTCACGTACAATGAGGGGAATAATTCTTTCTGTTGATAATGAAATAAATGATTAATATTGTTCTGATCAATAAATTAATAATCCCCCTAAAGCGAATATTTCGTTGCCAGCGTAAACATACAAAACCGCTGCCACTGCAAGTAAAATTTAACCCAGGTATGACACAAACAATTTTTTACTAGCTGTATCCCCCATGCCTTGCAATGTCATGGAAAGAAAAAAAAGTGCTTCTTTCAGTGGGTGTCATTTGAATTTAAAACATAATGACGTTCCTTCGGGTCTGTCGACGTTTTAATTTACTAAGAATTCTTTGCAAGGAAAATCCAATTGATATAGTTCCCTTTCTGATTTCGGTGTATCCTCATTACATTTTGAGTGCGTTCTGTTGAGAAATACTCAAAAACGCCATAGTACAGAAAAGGACAAAGAGAGTACACCAAATAACTAATTATGGCCTTCCTGCATTTTTTTCATTCTCATAACTATGCTGTAATGCACCATTAGAAGGGATACAATTTTACTTATGGCATCGGCATTGTATGCTGATGTTGGCAACCGCCATTGAATTTTTTTATTTTTTCCAAAAATCAGTCACGTAGAATGAGGTGAATAATTGTTTATGTTCATGATGAAATAAATAATTTATGCTGATCTGGTCACTACATTAATCATCCTTCTTAAGCGAATAGTTTGTTGCCAATGATAACAAACTAAACTGCTGCCACTGTAACTAAAATTTAATCCAGGTTTTTCTTCCTAGCTGTATCCCATACGCTTTGCAATATCATGGAAGGAAAAAAAGTGTATCTTTCAACGGCTATAAACACTAAATTGTAGATAAAGTAGAAATATCTGTGGATTTAGCATAGCATTCTGTACATCTTCTCAACATTAAGATGGAATTACCATGTGATATTGATACAAACCCACTCTTCCTGCACATTTATTTGCTCTTGCGATTGGTTAGTACCGAATTGGCTGCAAAGATGCCCCACCTCCTTTTTGCAGAGCAACCACATAAAATGAAATAACATCTAAATAAATGTGTCACAGAAGCAACAAGAGGAAGCGTTGCTAAAAGGGCCATTTATAAATAGTCATCATAGTAGATTTTTCCCAATACCACAAGACATTTCCATCTTATTGCTGAGGACACAAAATCTGTTCTGCGCATCTGAATGCTCAATCCAGAGATATTTCTGCTCTCTGCCTGCCACTAGAGATAATATACACACGCGAGCCACAAACTCATCAGAAACCCCTCTGCTTTCATAACTGTTCGGTGCAATATTCTGATTAAAAATTGTAATTACAGTACTTACTTTTGGTATGGACTACATTAAGATAGAGAAAGACGTCTTCTTTTGCAGAGACAATTGTACTTGGAGTTATAATCCGGCTTCTAAATATATAGTTCTATTACACAAGGTTGATTTCTACTTTATGCTTTAAAACATGAGGACATGTATTAGCTGAGTGGCCGATGCTACTAACACAGTCAAGACAATTCCCTGGCAATACAGATGATCAGCTTCAGTGATTACCCAGACTTACTTTATCGCACATTGACACCACCATAACGTCTTATTTAAACAGACATGAACTGCACTGTTGATTCAATTACCAGACTTTCAGCATTCGCCGAGTTGTCGATAATGGGGAGCCCTGCATGCAGAATAGCTACATTGTCCTCAATGCAACATACTAATAATTCAGCATGCACTTACTGTGAGAGATAAACAGTTTATTACTACACCATAGAACCAATACATGGCACTGTTGTTATTATTATTACTATTTCTCATCTCAACGATAGAAGTGTTTTCAGAAGTTTACACCAAACAGACAATTACACATCACAGTCCTGACTTTATGAACGCAACCTAACATTGAATTTACATCGTCCCGGAGTACAGACTTTAATTAATTTCACTTTTTGTACGAAAAACTTTATAAACATTTGTTGTTTACGACAATGACTTCACTTACATTTCACACCTTGGGTAGGAGAACTGAATTAACAGAGCGATCCAAGAAGTAATCTGTTTTTGCTGACCTAGGTCTGGAACCCTAAAAAACAATGATATACACAGGTCCCTCTCTAACAACTGTTGTGAAGCACAGTCATATAAGCTAGTACCATATGTTGAAAAGTAATATTTATTAACATAAGTTATTAAGTGTAATCCTTAATTTTGTCCATTGTTGTCAGTGATTATTGTGTGACTGCATAATTCATCACACAACTTTATTCTTAGTAGGTGCTAAGACTGCACATGTTTGCAGCAGAAAGCTTACTGTTACAAATACAAATACATTTATTTTTCAGCCAACAGGGAATGTTTTCTCCCTAAATGATCACCATGGAGCTCCCCCTCCATCCATTGTGGTTATCGGAATAGTAAAATAGCTTCCATTGTGTCTGGCTTCATCTTGAAATGCCAGTTGATACTAAAACATAAATATTCAATGGCAGACTCATATTGATCAACTACATATATGCATAAATGTTTTTTCAGTTCAGTCTCTGCTGAATTAAATGTGAGAGGAAGAAGGTGAAGAAAGTATGAGAAAAGGTAAGTATAAACTAGAACTTTATTTACAATAGATACAAATCTTGATAATATATCACAAATAATATTTTTTCACAACATTTTGTAACAACACACAATGAGTTCAGCATTTACTACAAATCTGTTTGTACTCTTCACAATTTATCTCTATAGTATGACACATTATATAGCAATTTTTACAATGACACACAACAGATTATGTATGTACCTGAAAGAGCAGAAACAAGAAGCACAGGAAATTCTGTGATAGGAACTATATTTCTCTCACTCCATATTTCCTCCTTAAGAACACAATGTTACATTATTTCTGTTATGTCAATTATCAGCAATAAATTTCACAGCAAGATCTTTTTAAGGGAACAAAGTGTAACTTGCCAATATTGCCACTTTATTAGAGTTATCATTTTCAAAGCAAAATATTTTCAGAGTTGAAAGTAATGAAACAGTCAGTCAATGTGTAATGTATAGAACATAAGATAAATCTGGAAACACCACATACAACTATATATCACCACAAACTGAAAAGCTATTGTTAAGGTGTGTCTCCTGCAATCAGCCATTACAATTATCAGTAACTTCCAAATTAATATTTTGCTGTGCTGATATATACCTGATAATTTATGTAACTAGGCTTCAGAAGACCTTGATTATGGAACTAAGTCAACATATAAAATATAATTAGAATACGGAATGCAATACTTTGCCTCATTCTAGAACTAATTAATTTTTTTTTCATTATTGAAGAATAATACCACTTAGCAAAGAAACTCATAGAATTATTTTCAACTAGGCTGAATAATTGAAGTGACTCAACAGTGTTTCACATTCTGAGAAACATAATTAACCCAGCCAATGAGTCACTGGGACAGATATTTGTGTAACTGAAAACTAGTATTTTTACATTATTTTCAATGAAGGTCTACTACATTCTCCAAACATATCTCTCACATCTTACAAATGTGTCTTTTTTACATTTACATCTTACTTTCTTTAACTGGTTTTAATTATTTCATATGATAACAAAAAGGTTTTTTTCCTTCCTTTTTTGTCTCTTTTTCATTTCAAAATGTAATTTCATTTGTCTGAAACACTTTTGACACAACATATCATAATTTCACAACATGAAATATACATCTTGAGAATTAAAGCATTTTTTTCAACATTTGAATGTGAGGCAAGGAAACATCTCTACTGAGCTCTCAGGATTTTATACAGAATTCAGCAAAAATTTCTAGATATCAACAGCAGAGAGACATATCCAGTATTATTTCTTCTCTGTCAACGATATAAATAGTTTTAACAGTGAGATATGTAAATCACATGTTATCACAAGTCCAGAAAAGGATGGAGTCTTATTTGTGAAAGTCACAAAAGTATACCAGAAAAACAAAGAAGTGATATAATTTTTTTACCATATGTCATTATATATAAAACAGACATGTCTTAAATTTGTAAAAATTATACAAAGAATAGTAATGCTTAGAACAAAGAGCTGAAAGGCAGGCAAGCCTTGCAACCAAAGGTCTCAGGAAGCAGTGTGATGTTGAGAACCTTCTGCTGTATTTGGAATAACAATATCCAATATGTATCTTGATACCAGGGCAAATGTAACAAGATTCAAACATTTAGAGGCAAAATTTTTGCATTAAATTGATCACGTTGATCAGAAGGTACATAACTGGGATAAAACATTGAGTTTTATTGATAATTTAACACTTACAGGGTGCTAATTTGCCAACCCTGTTCTAAAATTGCACTGTCCTTATGTGTCATAGCTATTTGAGAATAAATTTATTCTTACATTACAGAAAGTTAAATAGCCTTGCAATGTCATGAGTACTTAAATATAGCAGTAAACACATATGCTTTCAAGTTTCAAGTGCTAAGCTGGCACATAATATTCACCATGAATTTAGTTGGAATGTAAATAAATAACTTTAAAAAGCAGGCAAGGCTATTTGTATAGGCACATACATTTAAAGTAAATTACAAATAACATGAAAAGTGTGGATAAGTTTTTCTAATAATTCCCCTGTGTAAAACATTCATTCTGCTCACTTGTCACACACAGGCAGCCCAACACTTAAAAACTGAGTAAGTTTCTGACGAGTATAAACATGTGTCCTCATTTTTCTACAAAAAGACATTTTTCATTCTCAACAATGTCATATTGGTTTTAAGACAAATTACTACCAACTTTCTTTTCTGTTGTTGCCGATTCAGATTTGAGTTCCATTAGTTTTTTCCCCAAATTTATGAATGATCTTCTGTCAACATGTCTAATCAGACTGTTTCATTATGAAGTGTTAGAACAAAATGACTACCCAAGATATGTTCAAAAATTTGTTGAAGTGTTGACATTTGAGTAAATGATTTGCTTTATTGTAACTATCATACTGAAAATTTAAATGTTTTGTTACCAAAATAAATTGAATCGCTTTTGTAAAACGTGAGAAATAGCAAAGATTCTCATACTTTAAGTAATAAATGTAAGCAAAATGTTACAACAGAAGTAAATGTTTCATGCTAAATTAGTAAGAAAATTTATGAAACATTATTTTTAATAATGCCACACACAAATCAATATAATACAACAGTGAGGTCTAGACATAAAAAATAAGATGTAACACCTTCACTCAGACACGAAAAATTTAACCAATGAAAGTACTTTTTTTCCATTAAGAGAGGAGGAAAAAAGGCTCTGATATTAAAAACCAAGAAAACAGCAGTTTGTATGGGCACACAATTGCATGGTAAAAAATTATAAAAAACTGTTTACTGAATTACCTACATTCACTTTTTTTGCATACATTCCACTTATATGCCACCACACTACACTTATTTCACTACACTGTTAACCTTTATAAATGACACAAAGAATTAAATAACCTTCACTAAAACACAAAGGTAAATTCCATGTTTAAAGGAAATTCAAAATTTCAGGCTGAAACCAGCTCCAACTGCAACACGTCCTTTCTCTACAACACCCATATGAAACCCACCAGCAGGCACTTCTTCATCGTCTCCCTGAAACAATTGAATTATAACCTTAATCAATAGGCAAAAATACAGTTTTTTTAGACACACACTTTAAACAAATTGTATCTAATAGAAAAAATATTAGTTTATGGAACAAGTTTTAATACTGGGAGGAATTCAAGGCAAGAAGGAAACAGAAACCTGCACAATGCGGTCTGAGGGTGGGTAAAAGTAACTTAGAGAAAGAAACAATGACAGAATCGTGGGGTAAATGGAAACAATAACAGAAGATTGAACTTGAACTGTGATTCTAGACAGCATTAATGCAAGAAGAATAAATGATAACAGTTAATAAGTAATAACAATTGAAGAAATGGAAAATGGGTATATGTGAACATTGCTAAATTTTATTGTGTACTATTGAATTTATTGGATTTGTTAACTATACCTATCTGGCAGAAACATTTAGGAAAGTGTAATAAAATGCTAAATATATCCTCTAACCAATATAAATTATTAGAATCTTAACTTTACAGGTACACAATTGTCAGTTTTATTAGGGAACTACATTTTGCATTGTGCAAGTTGTGGGCTGTTATTAACCCAAAATAAGCATCATTGCAGACCCAGAAGTGGGCCTCCATCACAGGACGGATTTAAAAAATAAATAAAAATGAAAAATAAACGAAATTAATGAAATTGCATTTAACATTATGTTAAATGGAATATTTTCTATTCGTAACTTTCACCATGTGATGCAATTATCTCCTGAATTCTAAATAACTTTAACATGCATTAATAATATTTGCTCCTATTAATGATGAAGAGTTTTTGTTATTTGACAGTATATGAAAATGTTTAATTTAAGTTGTAGTGGAAGTAACTTGCTGTGCCAGCAGAATACAGAAGATGATAGCTCGAAATAGTTTCATACATTTTAATTACATGGGTCAACTATAGGTTACAGCTTATAATGTTCATTGGCTATGTTAACTACTTTTTAATTATATATCATGTAAAATTACACTTCAACTGATTATCTGGCACTAATAACTTCAGGAGAGAATTTACACATAAATGATACAAATGTCTCATTGGTGTCAGTCCATTCAGCTGTGCACAAACCACACAATAAGTAAGGAACAATTTCTAATCTAAAAGTAACAAAAATGAATAAAAAACAATGAAATTACTTGGACTGATCATAGAACTCTCATGGAACACCAGAAAGATATCATGCACCCCCCCCCCTTTTTTTAATCAAATAAATAAAAAACAGTGTGACAGCAAAAATTTGTTACTCATACTTTGCTTCTTTTCATTACCGCCTGCAATACTGAATATTGCTGGAGGGTAATTCCCCAGCAGCCACATGTATTTTCAGAGGTGTGTACTGAAGGTACATCGAGTTACAGAGCACACAGTCAGAAGTGTTTTAGTCCTGTAGTAATATCGCTAAAATTTTTGTATTCTTCATGTTTTCATAATTAATCAATTGTTCAATTATTCATTATTCTTATTCTCATGTTTAATGAACACACCTGTACATATTTTAAATGCTATACTGAACTGCAACAGATAGTATATTCCAATTAGCTTCCAGACCTGTACATACAGGGTGGTCGGAAATTCCCATTACAAACTTCTAGGACTTGTAAAGGGTAGTGAGTACATAACATTTTGAACAGGAACCCCATGTCTGGAAATGTATTGTTTTCGTTCTACGACAGTTTCAATTCAGATGATTATCCCATCCACTACTACTTGAGGAATGTGATTAGGTATGACCCAGCACAGTTGTTGGAATCAATTTGATGGAGATAGTGTACCAGAACATGCTTCAGAGGTACAATGTGTGCAACGATGTTGGTGGTTGCCACATCGAGCTGCTGTTGTAATGCAACCGTATGCTGCGGCTGGCGCAGTAGGTGGTGGGTTCTTGTTGTTGTCGACTAATGTAAACCATAAAGTGTAAAGGGTAATGAAATTGCGTAAGTAATAACTGAATGATTCAGTATTATTTTCGAATTGACTGCAGCTATTGTACTGTAGGAGTGGATGAGATAATCATCTGAACTGAAGATGTCGTAGAATGGAAACAATGCATTACCAAACATGGGTTCCTATTCAAAATGTTATGTACTCGCTACCCTCTACAAATCCTTGAAGTTTGTAACAGGAATTTCCGACCACCCTGTATTTAAAAATGCTACACTAAACTGTAAAGATATGTATATTACAATTAGCATTCAGAGAGTCCTCTAGAAAGTGCTTTACATATATTGGTAAAATGACATTATGGTACCTAACCTTAACAAACGTAACTATCTAGTATATACGAGTGAAAATGAGGAAAATTCAACAGAAAATGAGATGTGCATGCACACAATACCAAAAAATCACTTGTTGAATCTACCTTCCAAAAGACATGGTACAGTCTATAATAACTACAAACACTTGGCATAAAATTTTTCAGTACGTTTCAATGTACAGCTCATACAGTAGTATGAAAAATGTAAGAGCATATTGCAAACTTTGCTAAAATAAAATGAATTCTATTCAATAGAAAAATTAATATGAAATTATTGTCATAATTTACGATTTCCGTAAGTATTAAGGTAAAGCTTTCAGCATAGTGTAAAAATAGACTCCACTGTAAACTCTTGACGGAGTATGAGAAAGTATTGATAGGTAAATAAGGATTCTATTCTAATAGTAGTGGTAGTAATACAATTTACATTATTTGCTTATGTGAAATTCTTATGTTCCAAACTGTAAATTAAACAGGGTCTGGCTCTACACACTGTATTAATACACAAATGTTTTATAATATAAACAAAGTTTTA
The DNA here is from genome assembly GCA_026315105.1 of Locusta migratoria. Lineage (NCBI taxonomy): Eukaryota > Metazoa > Arthropoda > Insecta > Orthoptera > Acrididae > Locusta > Locusta migratoria. The sequence continues at coordinate 570,772,699 of CM048746.1, forward strand.
TATAAAAAAGTATATGCAACTAAGACAAGTGAGAAGTAGAAAAATTGCAAACACTTCTTTTTGTGTACCTGCACCTCAAGTAAGCAACATATGTCATCAAAAATCCAATTCTTAGTAATGACCAAAGTTGGAGATAGCAAAATGACATGCTTGCACATTCACAAATTCATGCAAATACAGCAAGTTGATTCCTGAAATTTACCCATCAGGCACACTGTAATTTGATTCAAATTTAAAGGAAATGAATTTCAGGCACTAAGGTTTTAAATATATAAAAAAAGAGCTCTTTGTTGCATAATTACTTTTAAAACTTGGGAAAGAGAATGTAGGTCTTAGTAAAAAAAAATAACAATATTTAATACCTGGGAGACAATACTGATAGCAATGAAATACTCCACACAACCACCACACGGTGAATGGCAGAAAGTACCTAGTATCATTGCCAATTATTCTACTTGCAGATGGATTTATAGAAAAACTGTCTATACCACATGAACCCTAGTTTCCCTTGCGTCTTGAGAATCCTTAAGCAAAATACATATTGGCAGTAATAGAATGGCTCTGCAGTCATTTATGCAAATAATGGTTCTCTTTATCTGCGTTTTACCCAAAGAGCATGTTGTCTTCCCTCAAGATATTTCAGTTCACGAATATTCTTTACCTACACACTGATTGAAACTACTGCTAACAAAGCAGGAATCTCAGAATTCCTTTCATGTCTTCCTTCAGTCTTCCCAAATACTCTATAACAGAACTCAAGAACAGCTTTCACAAGTGTTCCTTGATCTCTTCAATAGATAAGCCACACTTTCTTAAATTTTCCTAACAAACAGAAGTTGACAATTTGCCTTCCCTGCTATTGACATTGTGTTCTCATTTCATCTCTTATCAGGAAGGAAGGAGTCCTATTGACACCATGGTCATTAGAGATGGAACACAAGCTCTGACAGTTCTTGTCAGGGATAGGGAAGGAAATCAGCCCTGCCCTTTACAAGGAACCATCCCAGCATTTGCTTGGAATGATTTACGAAAATTACAGACAAGCTACATCAGGCTGCTATCCTCCCAAATGAGAGTCCACTGTGTTACCACTGTGCCACCTTGCTTTCATCTCTTATCACTTTGCAGTGTAATGTCGAGATACTTAATACACATGATTGTGTCAAGCAATACAACATTAATAGTGTATTCAAACAAAGCTTTGTTTTCCCACTCATCTGCATTTTTCTCCATTTAGAGAAAACTACCATATAAAAACTAAGTCATCCTACATCCTCTTACAGTTACTCAATGAAGACCTGTTTCCAACGCACTTTACGTATACAGACATCAAGTGTGGTACTATCATACTACTACTGTTGTAGATAACCCTGGTATCTAAAGAACACCATCTGGGATGATGATTTGCATTTTATTCCTGAAGTATTACATTCACATACAACATTGGAAACTATTCCTCGTGGACCTTCGTTAACAGTCTGCAGTGGAGCACGTTTCAAATGCTGTCTGGAAAAGTAGGAAGGCAGAATCTGCCTGCTGCTCTTTATCTATATCAGTGCCCTCTCTCCCTATTTAACTTGGGACTTTGTACTGGGCAAAATATTCACAATAAATGCAAGCTATGAAAGGGGTCAATTCCAATGAATGCTCTCTCAGACAACCGAAGAGGCTATCTTGATGGTGTAGTTAGTAGGAGCATCTGTGACTAAAACAGCTGCATTGCTTAACGTTTCACCAGCAACAGCATCCTCGGTAATGATGTCATACACAAAACAAGGTAAAACATCATTGGTGAAAACAAATAAGTGGGCAAAACCCAAAGTTAACTGACAACTACCCACAAGTATTAAGACGTTGTGGCCAGACAACATAAAAACTACCACAGCTAAAGCAACTGCAAAACTCAACACTCATTTGAGTAATACTAAAGGCTGGACCTTAACATTCACGGAAGGGCTGCAGTTCCTGAACCCTTCAATAATGGGAAGGAATGCAAAAGAGAAGTACCATGATCATGAAACCTGGACATACGATGAATGGAAGTACTTGTATGTCGTGCAGTCCAATGAATCATTGCTGACATTGCTACCTACAAACACCCAGCTTTTCGTTTCAAAAACACCAAAAGAACCTTGTGAAACAGCATGCATGCTTCCTATAGTCAAGCATGGGGGTGGTGTTGTCATGATTTTGGCAACTATATTGTGGTATTCAACGGTTTCTATCACTATCCCTCTGGTTGGATAACTGAACAAGTATTTCACCATCCTCCACAACAAATGCTTACTATAACTAACATATTGCTCACACACAGCTGTACAGCAACAGAAAATTTTCAAACACCTCAAACAGCAAATCACCATATCTCAACATTAATTATCTGTTATGGGGAGCTTTAGATCAGAGAGTAACTGGTGGATGTTTTGGTACAAGAATGGGTAACATTCTGTTATAAACTATTAAGACGCATTACAAATCTGTTACTCTAAGATTTGAAGCTACTCTCAGAGTCCACAGTCGGCCAGCTCACTAATTACAAAAAAAAAAAAAAAAAGGCTCTATGTTAGGTGTTCATATTATTCTGTCTAGCAGTTGTATGTTTGTACAATCCTAATTTGTGCCTGATTTTTATACAGGGTGTCTCACGAAAGGCGCCTGGGAGAGGTCCGAGAGTTGCGCGTTGCGTTTGCTGGCTGCTGCTGCTCTGCCTGCCAGTCGCCGCTATGCGTTTTCTGGGACACTTGGCAACAGCTGAGTCTGGTCCTATTGTCGTCAGATAGAAACACGTTGCTCTTGTGTTCTGTACTGCGTGACAGAGTGTTCAGGTGTTATGTTTTGAGTTTGATGCAGAGTTTCCTTTCAGTATGGTATACACGAAGGATAACGAGTGTTTCTTGTGCTGAACTATGCAAAAACAATCGTATGTGGAATATTGGCTAGAATTTATACGGAAATAACCCGGTGTGCGTGTTCCCAATGAATCCAAGATACGCAGATTAGTGAAAAAATTTCAAAAGACTGGATCTGTGTTAGACGAACAAAGGCCTAGAGGCTGTTCTAATCGAAAATAAATTAGACGAGATAGGGGAGACCTTGGAAAAAAGCCTGAGAAAATCTCTTTGCCGTTTGGCACTTCAGACGGGTGTGTCAAGAGCATCTGCTCACAGAGCAGTATACAAACTGAATTTGAAGCCATACAAAATAATGGTAGTGCATCAACTCACGACCTCAGATACTGTTGCTTGTCGTTACTGTAACTAGCTGTTACAGTCTGTGCATGATGGGGAAGTTGATCCTGAGATGCTTTATTTTTCTGATGAAGCATGGCTGCATTTGTCAGGCTATCGACTTTGGAGTTCAGAAAATCCACACGAGTTACATCAACAACCACTGGAGTGTGATGTAAAATTTGTGCGAGGCGAATAATTGGGCCAATCTTTTTTCACGAAACAATAAATTCTGACAGGTAAGTGAACAATATCCTGCATCTATTTTTTCAAGAACTTTCGCCAAACAAAGAAAAGCTGTACGGTTATTAAATGCATTGCCAATGCTTCTACGGCAGCAATACGAAGTGTTTTTGATTATAAGATAGTTGACTGGCCTCCTCGCTCTCCAGATCTAAATCCCTGTGACTTTTATCTTTGGGGAATGTTAAAAAACAAGGTGTATGCAAGCAATCCCCATACACTCGAAGAGTTGGAAGACAGGATTCGACTAGTCATTTCCGAGATTTCGAGAGCCGAAATTCATTGAGTGTTCGCAAATGTGTTCGAGAGATGTCAGGCTGCTCTTTCCATAGAGGGGCATCATTTTGAACATCTACTGTAAATAAAGGTAAGCTTAGGTTAGTCAGATGGCGATGTTTTTCAGACTTTAACTCAGCGTATGTGCCTGCAGCACAATAGAGTCTGAGAATCGGGCGCTGCCGTGGCCGGCATATGCAGTGGTGGCAGCTGGGAGCCGTACCGCGCGATCCACGGCCGCCTTCGTGAGACACTGTTAAAAATGTCCAAAATTCCTCTGTCCATAATTTGGGAAGTAACTGGTGTCCATTTTTTTAAATGAGTATGTGTGCAGTGGCCAGAGATGACGGCTGTGTGTCTGTGAAGTGTGCTGTGGGATTGATGTCTTTTATGACGATGGTTAATAATCAAACCTTCAGTTCTGTGTGTATGGATATCTTTTTCATGTACCCGTTGTAGCTCAACATAAGTTTTTGGTGCGAGTTGTAAACTATCCTCGTTATATTGTTGAATTCCAACGTGGACATTCAAATGTGCAGTGCTAACCATCTGGATTTCTTGATGAATTAATTAACTTCATGACAGTTGTCCCTGTTATGACACCATGATCACTAGTTGATTTCTTTACAATGACACACACACACGAGTGCGAGAGTTATAGGATAGAGGGGCAGGATCTGTTGGACGTGGACGAAAAGAGGTTTTTGTAGGTTGTGGCCTGTATATTTTCGGGATCTGAGGATGTACTGTAAGGATAACTTCCATCTGTGAAACTGTAACAACTTCTTTTCCCCACACCCAACAGTTCCTGCCCTCTCTATCCCTTCGCTCCCCACTCCATTTCTCAGCTGCTTCTCTCTCCACCTATCTAACACCTACATGCTCTGTAAAACTGTTCTGTATTCAGTCCCATCACTGCCTTGCAACCTTCCTGGTCGCACTCCCGTCTCATCCCCTCATCGCAGAGCATCACTAGGAATGCAGCCGCTGTAGATGGCAGTTGGTTATCTGTGCTGTATTATTGTATGCATGGAAGTGTTGTCTTTTTCTGAAGGCTGCAGCTGAAAATTTTTGTATTGTGTTTGAACGAGTCTGTTGCAGCTCGTCAAACACCTTTGCGGTGAGTTGCTTATTTTTCCATTTCGATGAATATGCCCCTTTCTATAACATATATACTATCGAATCTGTATTTTCGGTGTATGTTCCATGCTCCATTAATATTTTGGAGCTTTTTAGTTCAGCTTTTATCCAGTTCTCACTTAGGAGAATAATTTGAGTAGGAAAGCTTTGCAAAGGTGGCAAACTCTGGAACTTTATTATGAACAATTCAGCAATTTACTGCTAGCATTTTTGTCATTTGAAGTTTCTTTATTTTGTATGTGATCTTATTTACACTATTATTGACTGGTGAGCATCAGTCAGATGACTTCCAACTATTACCTAGCCTAAAAAAGAAGTGCACACCAGAAGTAATCTGATACCTAAGTAATTGCCCCCTCTCTGATGTTCATCTTCTGACTTATCAATCAGAGTGAACACTTCTGTAGGCAAAATTTTCTCACTATCGATATAGCACCCTGTGGGACAAGTCTTCAGTACTACAGCCAGCTATATGCACAGACTGAAGATTGCCTCTGAGTCCAAGTGACAGGTGGAACAAATGTGTGAGGTCATTCACCACACTGATTCTCTGCCACAAGAAACATAAACATGTTTTAACACACTCTCTTTCTTCCCCCCCCCCCCCCCCCCAAGTTAAAGAACATTTAATACACTGGAAGGTGCCTTGGCATCAAAGAACATTTGTAAAACAAATGACATACAGGGCCCAGGCAATATGGTGGTTTGTACCACTACAAACTCTGAAGCACCATTCTGACAGAGACCAACAGCGCCTTCAGTTGTTTCCCAACTGCAGTCAATCCTGCAACTACATAATCATAAAAATGATCCCTCACTGTTTACAAAATGGTTACTGTGCTACATTTAGTCTATCCAACTGTGGTGCTCCAGGCAGTTGAAATTACCCTATTAAAACTAAAATGTATAAACAAGAAGACTAAAATTAGCTCCATTTTTTTAAGAGAGAGCTGCATGCAATACCCATATTCCATGTTACATAATGAAAACCACAAGGTGTGTACTAAACTCAAATGCACAACACACTGACAGCCAAGAAGTAAGTTATCACCCATAAATGATTTAACTTTTAAAGAATGGAAATTCCAGAAAGAATTCAACAATATTTTTGAGAAGGATAGGTTACTCACTCACCACAGATACATCCTATGAGCTGCAGAGGAGCACAAATAACAGATAACAACATTATAGCTTTTGGTCGTTTAGGCCTTTGTCAGTTAGAAACAAACATACATACACACTTTCAGACACAGACGTGATCGCCATCTCCAGCCACTGTGGCCAATCTCAGATCGACCACAGCAGCTGGAGACAGCGATCGTGGCTGTGAGAGAGAGAGAGAGAGAGAGAGAGAGAGAGAGAGAGAGAGAGAGAGAGTGTGTGTGTGTGTGTGTGTGTGTGTGTGTGTGTGTGTTTGTTTCTAACTAACAAAGGCCGAAAGCTGTAATGTTGTTATCTGTTAGTTGTGCCCTTCTATGGCTCATCGGACGTCTTTGTGGTAAGTAAGCAACATATCCTTATAAAAAATGTTGATTTAACTTTTAACGAGATAGCATTTTTAATAACTGTCTGGACAACAATAGCATTTTCATATATGTGTTTCCTAAAAATTATTTGATTGTTGATGGAAATACTCCAAACAGATAAATTAGTCTTCAAAAGAAATAGATTGGCTGGCCAGTACTTACTTTAGTGCTTACTGCTGATAGTCACACACACAAGAAAAAGGACGAAGAAATAGTACTAGCTTTCAGAACAGGGTTCCTCCATCAGGTATGAGAGAAGGGAAGTAAAGAGGAATAGGGAACAGAAGGGGAAGGTTATTCAATCCTGAATCATAATCCTTGTGGCCTAGGTCATGAATAACCTTCCCCCTCTGTTCCCTTTCTTTCTTCACTTCTATCCTACCTAATGAAGGAACCCTGTTCGGAAAGCTAGCACTATCTTTTTGTCCTTTTTCTTCTTTGTGTGACTATCGGTAGTAAAGCACTAAGGTAAGTACTGGACAGCCAATCAATCTCTTTTGAATAATATTTTTTTTCTAAAAATCGTTAACTTATGCACTGTTAATTTATTTTCTTCTGTCAATAACTGCTTCGGCATTTTAAATGCTACGTACAGTAGCTTATTTATTTCACTGCCTGAAAATGTTAATAAATAAATTGTGCTAGGTACTGTATTTCATGAACTAATTATGGACATACTCTTACTGTACTGATGCAGTAAAACCCTGTTTTTATGTTACGGGATTTTACATTTTCCCTGCCAGTTACACCATTTTTTGTCGGTCCCATCAAATTTCCTATGTTTACAACGTTAATTCGCCCCTGTTTTTGTGTTAACATATTTACACTGTCTGCACAGCGAACACGCAAAACCAAAACAGTTTGACAAACGAACACCAGAGAACAGTGAGGCGCTGCAATTGCTGCGTACAGTTGGTTGTAACACATAGATCAAAGATCTTATCTTTGGTCTATGGTTGTAACGTGTGTAGATTGGTGTGTAGACTGCTACACATTTGGTTGGTTGGACGATAAATCGGTATGTGTGTAGAGGCCTTCAGCCACTGCACAGATTGTCAGCTTCGCTTTGTTTATGCAACTGGTAATTTTTCATGCCTTGCACGACACGTTTTGAGAATTTATTATTGTTGTGAAATAAAAATATTTATCTACGTATTTTTTGTGACTTTTATAAGCGATGGATTGCTGGTGTATGTTTTTCTGCACATTGAAGGGGGCTACAGTAAATTACAACCTCAAAAAAGTGTTAATAGTGAGAGATGACGACACACTGCAAATTTCACAAAAATACTTATGCATATATTTGCATTTGAGAACGCGAATAAATTCTCCAATATCATCATGCAAAACATCGAAAAATACAAAAAGAAAGGAACTTGTGCAATTTTACTACATAAATAATTAATGCCAGTTAAGGGCTGGCTGATTAATCAATTATGAAGAATGAAATTAGGTTAAAATCTCTACTTCCCATAAAATTACCAGTTTGCTGGCGCTTAAAATACTAAGAATTTGGATAACCTTTATTATATAATAAACTTCCTGGTGAGTATTTTGATGCCTATTATGTACATATGTCACAAACTATGAAAATGCAAGAATGATCAAGTAAGCATATTTTACCGTTCAAAACATTATTTCCATTTTACGTTTTCCTGCATTTTACACTGCACTGTCCCTTGAAAAGTATAAAAAGGGGTTCTATTGTAGTTAGATTCAAAGTATCCAGGGAAGCTTTTCTAAGGAAAGAGATGACTAACAAACTAATAAAAGTGAAATGAAGGCTTTTTTGGGATTATTGTACTATTCTGGTGGAAAGAGCGCCCATTAACTAAGTTGTGGCACAGGAGTTGAAATATTTCATTTCACAATGGGCATAAACAGATTTCGTTTTCTCCTTTGGTGCCTCGGCTTTGACAATAAACAAACAAAATTTGAAAGACACAAAACACATCAGTTGGCGGTGATAAGACAATTACAAGTTCAACATGTTGGGCAACAGCCTGAAGGCTCACACAGGCAGGACAACAGACCAATTGAACTTGTTCACTGACTTTGCCGACATATCCTGAATACAGGTTGCAACATAATGTGTGACAATTGTTTTACGAGTTATGAGCTTGTCATTGCACTGACCATCATCGGTACCCTGAGGAAGAGTAAGAGACAAGTCCTAAAGAAATTTACTAACACTAATAATCATCGAGAAGAGTCATCTATGGTCAGGTTTCAGGAAAATTGCATCTTAGTCTCTTATGTGCTGGAAAGAAGTAGTGTTGTGTTACTTCCTCTGTATATGATGCATCCTGATGGAAATGCTGAAGAATATACTATGTGTGTAAACAACAGAAATTACGAAATTTTATAATCTTAGTAAGGGTGGAGTAGACAAGACAAAATAAGTGGAACATAGAATGTAGCTAGAAACATGAGCTGTCCATTGGCTGTTTTTTATAGCGTCATGAACACTGCTGCAATAAATGCCGTTATTATTTTCACTTCAGATCAGAAACATCAAGTGAGAACAAGAGAATTTTTGAGGCAGCTTTCTTTTGTCCTTTGAATAATCATCTTCAGCAAAGAGCAATGTAAAATAATAATAATAATAATAATAATATATTGCCAACAAAGTTGTCAGAGAACTGAAGAGCTTTGCAGAGTGAAGATTTTTGAAGTGGAATTATTTATGACTTCATGAGAATGTATGGACTCCATAAGCAAGAATGGAAAAAGCAGACACTTTTGTAAAACCTGGAAGAAATACATTTGTCTTGAACATTCTTTTACTGTGTGTCAAGATTGTATTGACAAAATTTCTCATTGAGTACTGTATTTATTGATTATAAGACGAGATAAAAATAAATAAATTCAGATTCAACATTCAGAAAATACAAGGTCATCTTATATTTGCAGACTAGATAAAGTCGAAATTTTTATGACATTTAATCTACTAAGTAAAGCTTCAATGTACCAAATTTGCACTTCCTTCCAGTGCAGTACAATAAATCATAGAAAGAGACTTTCCTGGTGGGAAGTCTGTCTAGGTGTGTTTGCGTTTGGATGTGTGTGAGAGTGTGTGTGTGTGTGTGTGTGTATATTTGTTTACCTTCCTTTTTTTTTCCCAAGGTAAGTCCTTCCACTCCTGGGATTGGAACGACTCCTTTTCCACTTCCTTAAAACCCATATCCTTCCCTTTTCCTCTCCTTTCTTCCTCTTTTCCTGACGAAGCAACAAACAGTTGCGAAAGCTTGAATGTTTATGTGTTTTTATTTGTGTTTTATGTTTCTATCGGCGAGCCTGTACTTTCGGTAAGTCAAACAATATATATAATGTTTAATGTGGTGTATCATTTGAACTGCCTTAATTTTGTAATAATGCAAGATTAAATACTGTGTGCAGAATTGTTAGCTTCAGAACGAAAGAAATCAATATGCCATGCACACACTGAACTGAGTGTACTTTCTTTGTGCTTCTCTTTTACTCGGGGAGTACTATACTTTCAGCGATAGCGTTTTCATTTGCTATTGTATCAATTATTCTTTGTTGTCAATACTACAAAACACCTGTAATGGATTCAGTCGAGAAACACTCATCTTTGCTTTCACAGTTTCCAACTGGTCCACTGAGATAGTAAGACTCCAATTTCAAATTAATAGAGGTTAGTGATACGAAGGTGACAAACAACAGTGAAGACGAAAATTTGGTGTTAACCAAAGTGAATGTCCATTGGTGGTGTCAAATGAAGGACAAAGTAAAGAACACAAATTCTTTGCGCCTACCATTCTGAGGACCAAGCCAAAGAAGACAGAATGATTTGGAACAACAGGTTGTTGAGTACTTTTGTGAGAAACGCAATGAAGGATTTCCCTATCACCTCAGAATAAAGGCACTCGAATTAAAAGTTCTCTGAACGTGTTGGAATTCAATGCAAGTACTACCGGGAAATGGAAAAACAAAAATTACAGTAATGTTGGGTGCACTAGCTGATGGAAGCTGCCCCCATATGTGGTTCTGTGGAGAAAAACACTGCCCAAGGCAAAAATGCCTGATGGACTTATTGTCCGATGCCAAGAAAAGGGTTGGCTGACAAACTATTTGATTCTGGATTGGATGGAATAGGACACTAGGCTCCTTACTAAATAAAAGGAAAATGTTGGTGCTGGATTTGTCCAGAGGTCATCTGACAGGATGATCAGCTGACTAAGTACAACACAGACCTAGTAATTATTCCCGGTGCTATGGTAACATCACAGCTGAGGGTTATGGATGTTGTAGTGAACAAACCTCATCTGTACAGTGAGTGGCTTGTTGAAGGAGAATATCCACTCACTCCAAGGGGGGGGGGGGGGGGGGGAGGAGGTTAGACGGAGGAGATTTAAAAAAAAACAAAAAAAAAACACACCTATCTCTGTGCTGGGCCAATGGATACTCAGTGCTTAGAGCAGAATTTCGACCAAATCAATCCAAAAAGGATTCAAAATGTGATGTGTATCCAATGCTATTGATGGACTGGAAGATGATGTACTGTGGTAGGAATTTCAGGAAGAAAAAAATTCCAAAAATGAAGTTCGTGAATTGAGTAGTGGTGCTGATTGAAATACTGATGTTTTACAAACAATTAACTCAGTGATTACTGTGATATTAAAGACTAATTGTTGTGCTGCGACAGCAACAAAAGTATTTTGAGAAAAAATGAAATAAAAAAATTAAGTTAATTACTCAAGGTAAACCATCTCCTTTGGTGAAACTTTAATTCTATCCTGGCATTCTATAATGATTTTGTTGGCAACTTCAAAGCTTTTCCAATATGTTACTATAATTAGAAATCTGAACTACATTGAATGACTTGATTAGTGTTTCGAACAGATCATGGAGTTAATAAGTAATGCTGTTCCTGCTCTATGGTTGGGAAGTTCTTTTATGTACCCTTGACTGTTCAGTAGAAGTAATTACCCTAGGAAAATGAAGATTTCATAATAAAAGATTTGCATTGTCACGCCCGGCATTCAGCATCTGCTGCCAACATTAGTATGTGAGGCCACTGGTTGTGGTAAAGCGTGTTGTGTTAAAATCTAATATTTGAAACTAAAACATCACTATTAGCTACAAAAATCAGCTGTTCCACCATCTTCCCAGCAACACTTTCGGCAAGTGTTACCAACATAACACTAAGAGTGCGGATAGCACTTGTAAAGTTTTACAGAGTTTTTATTATTATTATTTATTTTTATTTTTGGGGTGGGGGACATAAACAAAGTATGTCTTAAAAATACGGGGGGGGGGGGGGGGGGGGGGGGGGTCCTGTAATCGAGGTCATTTTATACTTGTACCGTACATATGAATGGAAAATAAAAGTACATGTTTGTCTAGAGACCAAATGTAAAAAGAGGTCACAAAACATGTTATGAGTTAGATCTCTTCACCCATTACGAAACATGTCATGGCATCAGAAATTTACACTAACTAGTATCTTTCCAATGCATTTATCATGTAACTGACTTCAGAGTGGTACACAAATGCCTCTATAAGTATTGATCTGTAAAAATGAGGATTTGCTATACTTTTGAACTACCCATATTGCAAAGTAAATTTAGTCTTTTTATACAAATATTAGAATTTGATTATCTTAATATACACTGCAAGGCATGTATGTCCTGTTGCTACTGTTTGCAAAAAATAAAAATTCAACACTTAATTATGAATACATTACCAATGGCATTCTTTCCTATCTTTTATTACAAATGTTATAAAAGCTAACTCTGAACTATCTTTGAAAAACAACATTTACAAAATTTGCTCTTAGTTGCATATTTAAATGCATATAAGATACTTTCTATTGATCTAGGTATCATCTCAGTTTAATATAACGTACTAGTTGCTTGTATTCATGACCACCAGGTGGTGGCTTAGGAGAAGCAGCAGCTGCTTTGCGATGTCCAAGTTCACTCTTTGCTGGCCACGTTGGAAACATAGCAGGGTCAATAGGTAAAGGTGCTTCCTTAAAATAATCATGGTTTAAGGCTGCTTCTGCAGTGACGCGTTGTGCTGGATCATATGTTAAGAACCTGTAACAAAACCATTGTGTTATTCATATTTCAGTGTTTCAAATAGGTTCTTTGACTATGAGAGCTACTGAACTTAAAATGGAAGCTACAACAAAGGAATTAAAATATCATACCACGTCACATGGGTAACAAGAGACATGATCTCTGTTCAAGAAAGGCAACAGATACATAATAAAGGTCTCTGCTGATGTATAAAACCGACAGACAGGTACACCATAAATGAGTCAAGATTATAGGGAACAAAACTTTTTGGAATTTCATATTATCTACTTAAAAAACTACTACAAAAATTATAGAGCCTATGGTATAAATATGGAATTGGGAGGGTGGGAGGAAGAAAATCTGTGGTTCTGAGTGTTAATAACAAAGAAGTATTTTCTATTAGAGATCTAAATTGGTGTCATTGGGTTGAATGTTTTAGAAGTCTTGACTACAAACAGAGTTAGAAGGCCAAAGGAAAATTTTTGAAGTCACATACAGGTATTTTGAGACAAACACCCAAAATTCATACCAGAAACAATCTGATAATGGAAACTCCAGGTTGGAAATGAACAATATAATGACAGTTTACAACTCGTTGCAAAGACATAATGACGAGACGCAACAGGAACACACAACCTCCCCCCCCCCCCCCCCCCAAGACAGCTATTGGCCACTGGCCTCCTTCAGAATAAAAAGCATTCACACAGGCACACTCAACAGTCATCTCCAGCTGCTGTACTTTATAAAGAATTCTAAATATCAAAAAGGAAGCTTTTTGCAAATGATAGCTTCCAAAGAGCCTTTATTTTGTGTGAAGAATACTTTTAAATTATTTACTGACTAAGATATGGAAGTAAGTCATCCGCAGAAGTGTGAGAATAGCTACAATTGGGCATGTAAACCAATTCTAATCAACAGATGGAAGGAGCAAATGTGTGTGGAATTGCATCCAGAGCAGTTGTGGACGACATTAGTAGTGGCACTTTAGCACATTGTGGAACACACATGAGCCAGACTCGTTCAGCGGTAGTTAGGCAGATGGGCGACGCCCGAGTCTGACTTGTGCAATGCAAAAAATTTATATTGGCCATTTTGCAACCTGTCCTCTGTTGGTAACCACGTAAAATGAAGTAGAAAGATTCTTTGCACTGTGCTGCCACACAGTGAGTGCAATTTTTACTATTTGTACACTACAAAAGGTTTTTGTATTTCTCAATCTCTATTGAGTCCTGAATTGCTTTTGTGTGCTACCTGCATTGCTTGCACTCTGCAGATTATCAATATTGTGAATTGACATGAGAGAGATGTTTTCAGTGCCCTGGAAGAGGAAATAGATGATTCTGATTCAGAAGGAAAAGATCATTATCTGTAAGAATCCTATGTACAAGGTTCTTTGGGAAATAAAAACAAGATTTATTAAAAATTTTATCTGCTGTTTTTAACATTTATTTATTTATTGGATAGATAAATGAGGTTAAATTGGTTAGAATGAGACAACCAACTCAATTATTGTATTCATAGTTAGAAAGCTGTAAGTTTAACTTTTTAAAAACAGCAGTCCAGCTGCCCCATCCAGGGTCACTTATGCCAGTCTTGAATATGTTAAGATGTCTAGAGCGGTAAAGGGTTGTTATACCAACAGAGAAGATAAAGAAACCTACTAAAAATACACAGCTTATTACAGCCAAGAAAATTGCAGCAAACAAGAATGATAATATATACAATGACAAACAATGGATACCAACATGTAAAGACACTCATAAAAACGCAACTTAGCTTTTGGCCATTAGCCTTCTTCAGAGAAAAGAAACATACTATCATTCACATAATCACAAAGCAGATTTCACAAACCCACAGACAGCTCACCAGTTGCTGCGAGGGCAAACGGCGCGCGCGTGTCCACGACAGAAAATTTGTGGATGAATAGGATGGTTTGGGCACACGATAACTAGGCTTTTAGTGCCCTTGCAAATTCAATATGCGATGAGCGTGAACATGTAGGCAGCTAAAGGAAAGCACAAAAACCTTCTCGCATATTGGCAATATAAGGTTGCCTAGTTGAGGAGACATTTGAATAAGTAGTTAAAATATAATAACAGAGTACCTTGGCTGGCTGATGACCAAAATAAAAAATCAGCCAGCCACTCTGCAACACAGTAAAACCTTAGGCCAGAGCCAGGCAATTCACAAAATTTGGATCACAGTAACCTCATCACCAGCTAAGACAAAGAGCAAAGCACCACCAAGATTGGCCACTGCTCTCTCAGCATGATATAACAAACACTCGGTTAAAATGTGATATACAGACATCACAAAATGGGGGATCTTCTCAATGGATGAAAAAGCTGTGAGTCAATGGGCTCTTTTAACCAACTGCAGCTTATTACCTATCACTGCCAGCCACGTCTCCTCCCACAACTTAAGGGATGTCTGCCGCACCGAGGATGACCTGTAGAGGAATGACACCACTATGTATCATAGTCTCTGCAGGCCTCCTTGACAAACCAATCAGCCATTTCATTGCCCAAATTCCCACATATCCTGGTACCCAGTAGAATAACACTTGCTTTCCCCACTGCTGGAGGGAGTACAGTGAATCATACATGAGTTGCGTCGTCTTCTCATCTCGATACAGGGTTTGTATGGATTGAAATATGTTAAGAGAATTGGAGCAAAAAAGAAACTGTGCCCCCAAAGAACAGGCCCAACGACAGACACAAATAAAATCACAAGCAAAAACACATACAAGCTTTCACCACCACTGGTAGCTTCTTCAGGAAAAGAGGAAGAAAGGAAGGACGAAAGGGAAGGATATGAGTTTTAAGGAAGTGGAAAAGGAGTCATTCCAAATGTCTACCTTGTTGTGCTCGTGTGTCTTTGTGAGTGCGGGTGTGTGTGCGCGCACACTTGTTTGCCTTTCCTTTTATCCCCTTAAGTTAAGTCCTTCCACTCCTGGGATTGGAACGACTCCTTTTCCACTTCCTTCAAACATGTATACTTCCCTTTTCCCCCTCCTTCCTTCCTCTTTTCCACCAGTGATGGCGAAAGCTTATGTGCGTTTCTGTGTGATTTTATTTGTGTCTGTTGACGGGCCTGTGCTTTGGGTAAGTCATCTGTTTTCTATTTTCAATATTAACTTATCCCACCAGGAAAGTTTCCTAATATATCAGGCGAAGGAGCACAGGTAGTGATAGCAACATAAAAAAAAAAAACATGCACACACACACACACACACACACACACACACACACACACACACACAGACACAAACGCAAGCTTTCACAATCCAGTTGCTTCTTCAGGCAGAAGGGAAGGAGAGGGAAAAGGAAATGATGGGGTTTTAAGGGAGTGGGTAAGGAGCCATTCCAATTCTGGGAGAGGAAAGACGTACCTTGGGGGGGGGGGGGGGGGAAGGTAAACAAATACACGCACACACATATATATACACAAATGCAAACACACCTAGGCAGACATACTGTTGAAAGCAAAGAAGTTGGACAGAGATACTGCTTGAGGCAGAGGCTATGTCCAGAGAACCAAGGCAAAGATGTTAAAGAATGGTGGGTGGGAATTTGAATTTAGCGGAGGTTGGGACCAGATGGGCAACGGGAAGAGAGAATATGCTGAAGGGCAAGTTCCCATGTTCGGAGTTCTGAAAGATTGGTGTCAGTGGGAAGTATCCAGGTAAACCGTACGGTGTAACACTGTGCCAAGATGTGCTGGCCGTGCACCAAGGCATGTTTAGCCACAGGGTGATCCTCATTACCAACAAACACTGTCTGCCTGTGACCGTTCATGTGAATGGGCAGTTTGTTGCGGGTCATTCCCACATAGAACACTTCACAGTGCAGGCATGTCAGTTGGTAAATCACGTGGGTACTATCGCAAGTAGCTCTGTCCTTGATCGTGTACACCTTCCAGGTTGTGGGACTGGAGTAAGTGGTGGTGGAAGGGTGCATAGGGCAGGCTTTACAACGGGGGCAGTTACAAGGGTAGGAGCCGACTTTCTTAAATCCTGCCCCGAAATGAGATCCATTCTTCATGACATCCTTCCTACTCCATTGAGAATGTCTTTCTGCTGCCCACCTAACCTCCGTAACCTCGTAGTCCATCCCAATGAAATCGCCAAACCACCTTCGCTACCTTCTGGCTCCTACCCTTGTAACCGCCCCCATTGTAAAACCTACCCTATGCACCCTTCTACCACCATTTACTCCAGTCCCGTAACCCAGAAGGTGTACACGATCAAGGGCAGAGCCACTTGCGATAGTACCCACGTGATTTACCAACTGACATGCCTGCACTGTGAAGCGTTCTATGTGGGAAAGACCAGCAACAAACTGTCCATTCGCATGAATGGACACAGGCAAACAGTGTTTGTTGGTAATGAGGATCACCCTGTGGCTAAACATGCCTTGGTGCACGGCCATAACATCTTGGCACAGTGTTACACTGTCCGGGTTATATGGATGCTTCCCGCTGAAACCAACCTTTTAGAACTCTGGAAATGGTAACTTGCCCTTCAACATATTCTCTCTTCCTGTTGCCCACCTGGTCTCAACCTTCGTTAGTTTTAAATTCCCGACCACTATTCTACAATATCTTGACAGAGCCTCTGGCACCTCTGTCGAACTTCTTTGCATTTTGAATATGTCTGCCTTGTGTGTGCGCGTGTATATGTGTGAGGGTTTGTTTACCTATCCTTTTTTCTCCAAAGGTAAGCTTTCCTCCCCCAGGATTGGAATGACTCCTCACCCGCTCCTTTAAACCCACATCCTTTCATTTTCAAAATGTCTACCTTGTGTGTGTGTGTGTGTGTGTGTGTGTGTGTGTGTGTGTGAGTGCACTTGTTTACCTTTCCTTTTTTTTCCCTTAAGGTAAGTCCTTCCACTCCTGGGATTGGAATGACTGTTTTTCTTAAAACCCGTATCCTTTGCTTTCTCCCATCCTTCCTGCCTCTTTTCCTGAAGAAGCAACCAATGGTTGCGAAAGCTTGTATGTTTGTGTTTTTATTTGTATCTGTCAACGAGCCTGGTGGGAAAAATATGTATGAAAATAAAGACTGTTTGACTTACCCAAAGCACAGGCTTGCCGATAGACACAAATAACACAAATGAAAACACATACAAACAAACATTCAAGCTTACGCAACCATTGGTTGCTTCGTCAGGAAAAGAGGAAGGAAGGAGGGGAAAAAGGACAGAATGCGGGTTTTAAGGGAGTGGATGAGGCGTCATTCCAATCCCAGGAGTGGAAGGACTTACCTTAGGGGAAAAAAAGGAACGTAAACAAATACACACATGCCCACACATATACACAGGCAAACAGACCTAGGCAGACATTTGAAGAATGTCACTTGTGGACTGAAGGTCCAAATTGCACCTCTCTGCAGCCATTCTGTGCCACTGAAAAGATGGGTTGTAACTGGTGGTGGGAGTAACTATGAAAATAGTGGTTGCCAGAGTCTGGGCAATGTCCTTCAAGCTGGTATGGAGAGTACCATTCCCCATTACAGAAGCCACTGACACCTCCCTCTTTCCCAAATATCCTCCTGATGGTCTCCCATTCTTTTGAACTTTTCATGGAATGATTAATAGAGTCCAGGAACTGCTGCCACAACCTCTTTTGGCTCTCACAAATAATCTGTCGAAATTTTGCCCTCTTTAACTGCAAGATTGGTTAGTTGGTTTATGGGAGGAAGGAACCAGACAGCTAGGTGATCAGTCCCTTTAGCTCTGAATGGGAAGCAAGCAAAGATGCTGTATTGTTAAGGACATTGCAATAGTAAAATGGGGGAAACTAAAATGGAATTTAAATCAATTATACCAAAAGGACTAAAACAAACAAAATACGGAATTCTGATAAGTGCATCGCTAGAGCTCTATAACTCCCATTCATTAATGACGAGCATGTACTTGTGAACAGTTCCTGTCCCTAAAGCAGGAGCCTAAGAAAGAAACATTGTTAAAAACCAGGTAAAAAGAAGAAATGGATGTCTTGGGGGCAGAGGGGAGGGTTGCTCCAAACTCCACTGCTTGTGTTGTGAAGAGCCATAAATCCACCCATCCTGTCCAAGCATCAGAGATAAAATCTTAATAGCCAAGAATAAAAACCACATTCATGGAGAAACCCAAGGACCCGGTTGGCCATTCATGAATCATCCACTAAAACTA
Source organism: Locusta migratoria (assembly GCA_026315105.1). Lineage (NCBI taxonomy): Eukaryota > Metazoa > Arthropoda > Insecta > Orthoptera > Acrididae > Locusta > Locusta migratoria. The sequence continues at coordinate 570,791,331 of CM048746.1, forward strand.
TAGGCAATGAGTGTGGAACTCCGTATTCAGAACACAGTGCCAAGAGAAGCAGACATTCCCCTAAGATACGAGCCACAGATAGTAGGGCTCCACAACCACGTTGTGGAAGAGGCTCATTGCGCAAAATGACACCATGGGTCAGCCTGGAATGTCCAATATAAAGACAGCAAAGGACAGTGGATTCCCTCCGAGAAGGGCTTAAAAAAGAACTCCAAGCTCCAGTGTCCAACTTGATGGGGTGGAGTTTATTAGATAAGACAATAGCCTGCCAGTTGCTGTTCCAGTTTTGTATGAGCAGAGATCTTATTTGCACCCGCAAATCCATAGCCAGGATTGCCAAGGGGAATGGGTAGTAAGTAATGGCTGCTCTAGCCAACTGGTCAGTTCGTTCATTCCCTAGTATACCCACATGACTGGGGACCCAAAGAAAAGCAGGGAGCATGAAGAAGATCAGCGAGAAGATCATCAGTACAAGTGACCACAGGATGGGAAGAGAAGCATGGGTCTATGGCCTGCAGGCTGCTTATTGAGTGTGTACAGATTAAAATTCAGCCCAGGATGGACTGTTTAATAAAATTAAGAGCTCTACTAATGGCCATAAGTTTTGCCATAAACACACTACAAGATTCTGGCAGAGAATGGCATTCCATACTAATGGGAGATGTAAAAGCACATCCTCTATGACTTGCAGCTTTCAAGCCCTCATTGTCGAAGATCGTGACATCCTGATGCTCCGAAAGTACTAGGTGCAACAAATGCTAGAAGATTATGAAGGAGACTGAGGCTTTGGGACCTTGGAAGAGAATGAACTGGATTTGTGGCCGAGACACCATGCATGGGTGTGTGCACAGTACAGGACAGTGCATACAGTCAAGGAAAGGGAAATGGAAGTCCCTGCAAAGCAAAACGAGCCACAATTCGACAGGTAATCCCACTCGAGGGAGAGTATCAGGAGGTTGAAAACCATTACCTGCAAAAAGAACCTGATATGTGGGGGTGAGCAGGGAATTGTCAACTGCAATGGCATAGGACACCAGAAGCTGATAGCTCCTAATTTGAAGAGGCAGGCTTCCCGTAACCAAGCAGACACTACAATGGTGAATTGTGTTTAACAGTTTTAGGACAGAAGGAGCTGCCGAGCCATAAACCTGGCACCCATAATCTAATCAGGACTGAATCAGAGCCCGATAGCTATGAAGGAGTGTTGCATGATATACACACAAATATGAGTGGGCTAGAAAATAAGAGGGCATTTAAGCTTCCGCATACAGCTAATCTTCAGGTGGCGAATATGGGACAGCTGAGTGAATTTTTTTTTATCAAGAAGGAAATATAAGAAACGGTGCTGTGTCAGCTTCCAGCCACTGAGTACCCAAGAATAGTTCTGGATTTGGGTGGACTAAAGTACGACGATAAAAATGAATTAGCCTAGTTTTAGAAATGGAGAACTGATAAACATGGGAGAGGGCCTATGTGGAAGCCCACAAATGGCATCTTCATTGACGTACAGTGCAGGACTGGCCAGTGACTCAACAGAACTCACCAGCCCATTGATGGTGATTTGGAAGAGTATAACACTTAACACAGAACCCTGTGGAACTCCATTCTCATAGATCCATGGGAAGCTGAAGAAAGAGCCGACCCTAACCCAGAACATGCAGTGGGATAAAAACTGACTGATAAAAATCAGTAGGGAGCCTCATAGGCCCCAGTCATGAAGGTTATTTGAAATATGACGACACCAAATGGTATCATATAGCTTACGTATATTGAAGAAAATTGCAACAAGATGTTCTGAAGGCCTGTCTGATTGCTGTTTCCAGTCGAAGTAGATGGTCTACAGTAGACTGTCCTTCCCAAAACCCTCACTGATAAGTTGACAGAAGTCCACGTGATTCGAGTACTCGGCATAACCTGCAGCCACCATTCTTTCAAGCAATTTACATGGTATATCTGTCAGGCTAGTAACTGTCCAGGGATCATTGATTCTTGCCTGGATTAAGAACAGGAACTACTACACTGTCCCTTCACTGCCAGGGGAAAAACCCTTGGAGCCAAACATGGTTAAATAACTGGAGGAGATATTGCCATTATGGAGGATTGAGGTATTGGGGAAGTTGATTATGGATAGCAACAGAGCCAGGTGTGGTATCATGGGAAGAGGAAAGGGCCAGAAGTAGTTTCCATTCGGTAAAGGGTTTGTTATAAGGTACCTCCGGGTGAGTGGTTAAATACAAGGCTTTGGCCTGTTGTTTCTTGTGAAGAAAGGCCGCTGGGTAGGAAGCAATCGATGATGCCTGCGCAAAGTGAGTTGCAAGGTGCTCTGCACGAAGAGTCAGATCAGTACAGATCCCATGGGGTACAGCAAGGCCAGGGATTGAAGATGACCACTAGCAACCTTGGATGGAGTGGAGGGTACACTGTGTGTGTGTGTGTGTGTGTGTGTGTGTGTGTGTGTGTCCCACTGCATTTCTAAGGTGCATCTCTTTCCATCTGCATTCCTAAGCCACCCATCTAGTACCTAAATGCTCCATAGGGTTGCACTGTACTCATACCCACCACCGCCTTGAATCTGATATGTTCCCCTTATCCTTCCATCACTGCAGACCGTTACTTGGAATGTGGCAGTTAGAGATAATGGTTGTGTATGTGACATGTGCCTTTGTGTTTGTATAAATGACAGCATGTCTCTTTTCTGATTAAGGATAATAGCTAAGTTGCGTGTGTGTATTTTATGTACCTGTCCCAGCTTGATGCATGTCTTTAGAGTGAGTATCTAAAATGTGACATACTTCTGCATTTGTCTTAGTTCTACCACATTAAAACTTCATTCCTAATGTGGCTACCTTGAGCACCTATTACATCGGCTACCATCATGGCAGGACCGTAACGCGAACTCCGGACCAAGTAGGGGTTCACTGGCCCGGTCTGCCAGGTAATCAGTCACACATCGACTTCCACCCGGCGGCAGCTCCGGCGCCAACAGCGGTCGCTGCACACAGGGAGCTATTGTGCCTCCACAAGCCACTTGACAAGCTTTGTCTCAAAAAGGATGGTGCCGCGGCCAGATGGCAGTTACTGCTGACCCATCTCTGGCATTCCTGCAACACCGGACCGTTGTCAGCCTTCTGCCATCTCACTGCCCGGAACCACCATGTCCACCTCGCCCACCGAGGCTAAGGAAGTACAGCGTCCCGCCACTGACAGCTCCAGTGCGCAATTGGTGACAGAACTGTGTTTGGCTTTTATCTCTGGTGAAGCCCAGGACTTAGTTTTGTTGTTGTTACCTATGAGACATTGGATTGGCTTTGTGTTTAACAGAAGTAAATTCAACAGAAGTGTGTTTAAGTTTCTTCTGAAATCGGTAGATACAATAATTTCGAACCTATGTCAATGGTAAGGCAAGTATCTATTGGACACAAACAAAGCCGAATATGAAATTCCTGCTTTTGCACTGTCTCTCTCTCTCTCTCTCTCTCTCTCTCTCTCTATTTTCCCCAGTTTTAAAAGTATGCCTACATTTTGCTGAGCGTTTGGCCTTTTAAAATCAGATGCTTTACTAGTTGCAGTTCATTTGAACTTGATGAAAAATTGCTTAAAGTTGCCACTGCAAGACAACAGGAACGCAGAGAACTGCCTTTCACTGGTTATAGAATACCAACACAACCATATGATGTCTGAAAGGGTGCCATAGAGTGTCACCATGAAAAGTTTGAGGAATATCCTATGTACAATTTTTTTGACAGTACATACAGAGACGCCAAGTTTCAAATCAATCTATTCATAATGGGGACAAGAGAATAGGGAAGAGGGTACGAGAAGCCTATAGCAAACTTTTTTATTGAGAATTAAATCTCAGTTTGAAGCGTAATTGTCTCTCTTGAAATAAATCATGAAGACACAAGAAATATGGCTAATAATAAAACAACACTAGTAGAATATTCCTGACTTTACAGCAATTATATTGAAACATTACATTCCTTTCACATTCGGCAGAAAGAGAATAAATACAAGTGGGACAGTTAATTAAATGGTGCTCAATAATTGATTTACACTCAACAGTAATGTAACAATGTGAGCACCAGTATACCTGATCGTAGTATAACTACAACTTTACTTATCCACAGCAGTGAAATTGGCATAGCATTGCTGTAGTAAACAACTTTGGTGTATTATAGTCTGTGCTAAGCAGATCATAAAATGGTATAGCACTATTTCTAAAATAATACTCGTTCAGAAAGTATTGCAACGAAAAATATGACGACGCCAAACTACTAATAAAGAAATCCGTAATTTCATAGATGACTTCCGTAAGACCAAAACTACTAAAAATAAATCCATAATTTCAGCAAGCACTTCCGTAAGACCGTAATTGTGGACTAGAAATTGCAATAATTACAGAAAGATCTTAATACTTGGCTTGTCTGTATATACAGTGTGTCCCACTCAAACCTTTTATTGCAAATATCTATGTAAACAAATATTATCAATGCACACTTACATTTTTTAACTGATATTCTATTTCTTAGGCAATCGGTGGCATGAAAAATCGCAAAAAGAATAGCATTGGTAACATCGCAATGTGTCAATTACATCGAGAAATTTTGGAACAAAGTTGACACTTGTGTGAAGGTGAGAAATATTTTATTTCTTGATTAAGCGGCTACCCATAAGCCACACATCACACAGGTCAATGGCAAAGGATGCCTCGCTTGGTGAAAGAAGTGTAAATATTGGATGATTGAACAATGAAAAAACATTGTGTGAAGTGACAAATCATGGTACACAAAGTGGTGATCCGATGGCTGGCTATGTGTATGGTGAATGACTGGTGAACATCATTTGCCAGCGTGTGTAGTGCCAACAGTAAAATTCGGAGGCAGTGCTGTTATAGTGAGGTCATGCTTTTATAGAGGGGTTCTTGCACCCTTGTTGTGTGTGGAACTATCACAGCACAGGTCTACTTTGATGTTTTAAGCACCTTGCTTCCCACAATTGAAGAGCTATTCAGGAATGGCGACTACATCTTTCAGCATGATCTATCACCTGTACATAATACAGTGGTGGAGTAGTTACACAACAATACCATCTCTGTAATGGACTGAACTGCACAGAGTCCTGACTTGAATGCTATAGAACACCTTTGGGATGTTTTGGAATGCAAGTTTTGTGCCAAGCCTCACCAACCTTCATTGATACCTCTCCTCAGTGCAGCACTCCGTGAAGAATAGGTTGCCATTCCCCAAGAAACCTTCCAACACCTGATTGAACATATGCCTGTGAGGGTGAAAGCTGTCGATGCTATGGGTGGGCCAACACCATATTAATTCTAGCGTTAGGGCGCCATGAACTTTTAAGTATTTTTCAGCCATGTGACCGGATACTTTTCATTACATAGTGTATTAATGAAATAATAAACTGTGAGGCATGAAAGATGAAATTAAATGGATAGCGTGAACGATAAGATTAACATAAATATCTGGAACAATAATTTTGGGTAACTGAAAAGAATGATTAGAAAATTTTTATACTGTGAATATAGCAAGAAATGGATAGTTGCAAAACTTGGAAGGCGAAGGGATGTAAGTGAGCAAACAATAATGCGTGAAACAAATTACTTATTCCAATATTTTTGGTATCACTGACAATTTAATAAAAGTCTACTGACTAACAAAATAATTATCAACACTGTATATTTTGAGTAAATGCACCATGCATGTGAGACACCTGATTATTTTGACATGGAAAACAGTAGATAGTAAAAGCGACATGAAAAATCTGTAAAGTAATAGGGTTAACATGGACAGGCTCAAGAGAATGGTCTCCACTAAACAACAAAATTCATAGATTTTAAGATGGATTTATGTGGCGGGAAAGTTCATTTTAAAATTTGCAGTAGCAAGAATAAAAGAAGCACAAGGTGGCTCATATACTGTTGTTAAAACAGGGAAAAAATGGAACACCTCATTACACAATGTATTTGATGTAAGTTTTCTAAATTTATACTTTTCAAATTTTTACAGTTCTCAATAGCAAAAATCCTGAGTTTGAGAAATTGCAACTCAACAATCATTTTAATGAGTACAAATGGCATCCAATAAAAAGCATCAACAATATTGCTATGTAAATTAACAATATCAGAAAATGAGGAGAAAACTGCATATAAGAACACACCTGTTCATAAGGTCCATACCCACATCAGTAATCATGGCACCAAACCTATTGCGCAACTGATTTACAGGATATTCAGCAAAAGTCATCTTCTGAACAGCAGGGAGCTTACTATATCCAGGCCAGATTTTCTCATTTGGGGTGCCCAAATCCTAGAAAGGAAAATCAGTACTATTGTTATCAGAGTGTAAAACAGTAATCTTATCAGTAAAGAAGACAAGTGATTAATAATAGTAGTGCAGTTGCAAAATATGTGCAATAGGGAAGTATAGACTTTCTTAAATAAAAATATACAAAAACATCTTAATGCACTTGTTGGGATTTTTAAAGCACTGCCTCTCATTATTTCCTGTAGTTATCAAAACACAAGCCAACATTTTCTTTTGATTTTCATAAACGAAAAATGCACCTTCAGCTTAGATGGGGGGGGGGGGGGGGGGGAATCCTTAAATGTTTCAAAAATGCCACTAGAAAAAATTACAATTAGTTATTTTGTTACAGACACCACTGAGCCACATGATAAAACAGTAAAAGTTTTGACTGTGTTCAAGTATGCAATGGATCAACTCTCGCCTATGACATCACTGTTCGCAACCCACCTGCATGTAGTTTCAAATTACAGCTGACCATATTCTAGGCGCCTTTGCCCCAACCTTTCTGTTTTAATTGACATTAAACTCACATAATGCGAGAAACGCAAAAATCATGTTCAAAATATAATAATGGAAAGTCCAGGTTAGAATTAATAAGTGCATAGGTGCACTATGTCATTATAATAAAACATAATTATCACAGTGAGTGACAATAGCAAACTCTGCTATTGCTATTGTTACTCACTGTGATAATTATGTTTTATAATAATGACATAGTGCACCTATGCACTGTAAATTGTTATATAACAACTGATTGACATTACAAGATTATGGCCTTGTAAAATATTTTATTTGACCAGATGATGCCGACATAGTTCAGCGAAACCGGTCGTCATAAATAAAAATTGATGATAAGTGATCTTGGCTTTTTTATATCGTTTTACAAAACTCATTAACCTGCGAAAACTCTGTCGCATGTATAGCATTTTGCCGACACTCAAAGAACAGTTTGGAATGTACTTAATATATCTAAATAAGTAATTCTAGTTGATGAAACGAAAATTATAGAGGGAAACTTTCCCGGTGGGATAAATAAAACTAAAAATAGAAAAGAGATGACTTACCAAAAGGACCGGCTCGTCGAGAGAAACAAATAAAATCACACACAAACACACATACAAGCTTTCGCCACCACTGGCAGCTTCTTCAGGAAAAAGAGGAAAAAAGGGGAGGAAAAGGGAAGGATATGGGTTTTAAGGAAGTGGAAAAGGAGTCATTCCAATCCCAGGAGTGGAAGGACTTACCTTAGGGGGAAAAAAGGAAGGTAAACAAATACACACACACTCAGACATATCGAAACGCAAACACACCTTTCGTTTCGATATGTCTGAGTGTGTGTGTATTTGTTTACCTTCCTTTTTTCCCCCTAAGGTAAGTCCTTCCACTCCTGGGATTGGAATGACTCCTTTTCCACTTCCTTAAAACCCATATCCTTCCCTTTTCCTCCCCTTTTTTCCTCTTTTTCCTGAAGAAGCTGCCAGTGGTGGCGAAAGCTTGTATGTGTGTTTGTGTGTGATTTTATTTGTTTCTCTCGACGAGCCGGTCCTTTTGGTAAGTCATCTCTTTTCTATTTTTAGTTTTAAGTAATTCTAGTTGCGTTTATAAGAAAACATGCATATTTGACTATTTAAAATTGATGAAATGCCAATTGTTTTAAAATTACTGTGAGTAAAATACTCAAAGCGCGAATACTAGCGGGTTGAAAATTTCTCAAACTGCTCGCTGTAAATTCTCAAAGCTATGGATTCTTCATTGAAATCAATGTCAGGCTCAGTCACCTGAATAGACTGCAAGTTTCAACATAATGACTATAGAGGCTCAATGTCAAGACTGCTATTGAACAAATGAATGGAAACTGTTACAGTCTTTTCCACTGTCGACATTCTGCAGCTGTTAAGTGATAACTGAATGAATAGTTCTGATGCAACTGTATCATTATTTTGCCCATTAATAGTTTCATTTTCTAATGACAAACTTTAGGTTACAACAATGACGTTAGTTATAAACCAAGTGAAATAGTGTAACATGTTTGATGCAATTTACAGTGTAAATATATTTTTCCTAATGAGATTACTGATCATGTCATATTGTTTACATTTTTCCTTGCTACTTACAGTTAAATTTAATAATATTATTATAAATTAAAAGTGAAGTTTGTTGCATACATGTGAAAGGTATATATTCTACAATGCAATTAAAGAGATCAGTTTCCATAGGCTGAGAGACTGGATAACACATAAAATATTTGCCGCACCAACAGTCCAGAGCAACAGAAAAAGATTCAACAGGAAAATAGTGAATTTAGCTTACAAATAACCCAGTAATTATACCCATTACAATAATCGCACGCCCCGTGAAAATGTGTAGAAATTGCTGAATACGCCCCAAAAACTGTTACCTACCTACTTTATATTGTGAGAAGACAAATTTATAGGGAATACATATTTAATAAGAAAGGATTCAGATGAGTGGAACACAAAAACATTTCTGCAAATATTTATTTCAGGAATGTTTCCAGTTTTTGTTTATAATTCAGTATCTTAACTTCAATAATAACTGATTACGTCCAGCCAATATCAAATAAAAAATGTTCAAGTGTTTGTTAAGCTTATGGGACTTAACTACGGGGTCATCAGTCCCTAAATTTACAAACTACTTATGAACTACTTACTAACTAGGACGGCACAAATATCCATGCACGACCGTAGTGGCCGTGCTGACCGTGACTGGAGCGCCTCAGTCACCTCGGCCACCGCGGCCGGCCAGCCAATATCACACATGAATTAGGCAACAACCATAAGATCAGTTGTAGTGTAATATGAATTTTCATCATTTTCAAAAATTCATATCTTTGTTCACAGTCAAATATCAATGTTGAAATGTTTACAGTACTTTGCTATCATACAGGTGTACAAACTGTGCAAATATCACATTTTTATATTCAGTCCCACCAAACTTAACGAAAAATGAACGATTTTAAACTTCAAAAATTCATAAAAAATTAAGAATACATTTGTAAGTGTTCTTGCTCTACGTAAAGTTAGTGGTTTATGATATCTAACTAGAAACTTTGGTTTCTATAGTATGTCTGCCTAGGTGTGTTTGCGTCTGTGTAAATGTATGGGTGGGTGTATATTTGTTCACTTCCCCCAAGGTAAGTCTATCCTGTCCCGGGATTGGAATGGCTCCTTACCCCCTTCCTTAAAACCCTCATCATTTCCTTTTGCCTCTCCTTCCCTTCTGCCTGACGAAGCAGCTAGGCTGCGAAAGCTAGCGTTTGTTTGTGTGTGTGTGTGTGTGTGTGTGTGTGTGTGTTCTATTTATTTGTGCTGCTGTCACACCTGTGCTCCTTCGCCTGGTGAGTAATCTTCGTCTATTTTTTATATATAATTTTTCCTGCGAGGAATTTTTCGTCTATAATATATATAAAACGGATGACTTACCCAAAGGACCGGCTCGTCGATAGACACAAATAAAATCACACACATACGTGTTTGGGTATGTGTGAGTGTGTGTGTATTTGTTTACCTTCCCTTTTTCCCCTAAGATAAGTCCTTCCACTCCTGGGATTGGAATGACTTCTTTTACAATTCCTTAAAACCCATATCTTCCCTTTCTCCTCCCCTCTTTTTCCTGAAGAAGCGACCAACAGTTGCGAAAGCTTGTAGGTGTGTGATTTTATTTGTGTCTATCAACGAGCCGGTCCTTTGGGTAAGTCATCTGTTTTCTATTTTTTATATTTGTTTATCCCACCAGAAAAGTTCCCTATATAATGTGTATTCATTGGACAAATATATTACACTGGAGGTGACATTTGATTACATTTTCATGCAATTTGGGTGCATAGATCCTGAGAAATCAGTGCCCAGAACAGCTAACTCTGTCGTATAATAATGGCCTTGATACGCCTGGGCATTGAGTCAAACGGAGCTTAGATGGTGTGTACAGGTACAACTGCCCATGCAGTTTCAACACGATACCACAGTTCATCAAGAGAAATGACTGGTGTATTGTGACGAGCCAGTTGCTCGGCCACCATTGACCAGACGTTTTTAATTGGTGAGAGATCTGGAGAATGTGCTGGCCAGGACAGCAGTCTAACATCTTCCGTATGCAGAAAGACCCGTACAGGACCTGCAACGTGCAGTCGTCCATTATCCTGCTGAAATGTAGGGTTTCGTAGGGATTGAATCAAAGGTAGAGCCACAGGTCTTAACATATCTGAAATGTAACGGCCATTGTTCAAAGTGTCGTCGATGTGAACAAGAGGTGACTGAGACATGTAACTAATGGTACCCCATACCATCACGCCGAGAGATATGCCAGTATGGCGATGACGAATACACGCTTCCAATGTGGGTTCACCGTGATGTCGCCAAACACGGATGCTTCGTGGTGTAGTAAGTTTAATGCTAGAACATTACAACAATAGGGTATTTGACTGTTTTTTGAAAATTGTATTAAACAGTGAATGATGTAATCTTATGCTCATAATGCAAGTGTGTATGTGTGTGTGTGTGTGTGTGTGCACGCGTGTGTGCGCGCGCGCGTGCACATGCGCCTGTGATGTTTATCTACTTCTGCTGTCATAAAGTTCACTAACAGTGATATTATATTGTTTAGGCATTCATGGTCTGCAAATATTGCATTGTTTTGCATTGTGATAAAATATCTATAAAAACTGCAGAAAACTTGTTTTTGCAAGTTTAAAGCAATGATAAGATGCCTAAAATGTGGTTGAAACTTGCAAGTAGGGATCCAAATGTAATAGTAGTCACTTCTTCAAAAGAGATAAACTGACTGGACAATATTTATCTTAATTATGTACTGCTGAAAGCCACACAAAAATGTAAATGGAAACGGAAACGAAGGAGCACCAGTTCCACAGAGCTATGGAGATGGTAACTTGTCCTCCAACACATCATCTCCTCTCGCCATCATCCTGGTCTAAACCTACACTGATCTGTCATCCTCCTCCATTTTCAACTCTCTTATTCATTACTCATTTCTCACTCTCTTCCCTGCCTTCATCTCATTCTATATTTCTTTGTGTGTGTGTTTTTTAATTACTTTTCCTTCTAATTAATTAAAAACCTTTTAGTAAAACTCCCTTCCTGTCCCCCACTCAGCATTACCAAGTTCACTTCTCTTTATTGGTTGATCTATCCTCTTGGGTTATCTACCCTCCTTGGTTTGCTATTGGCATGGCTCAGTACTTATCACACAGTATTATCACACAGTATTATTGACCTTCACACATCATCTGCCGTCACCTCCTGGCCTAGGTTGTGAATAACCTCTCTCTTCTTTTCCATGTTCCCCTTTTGCTTCCCTCTCGTACCTGATAAAGGAACACAGTTCCAAAAAGTTGTCCCCTCTATTATATTATTCTCCATTTGAGATTTTTGTGAGGCTATCAGCAGTACAGAACTAAGGTAAGCGCTGGCCAACTAATCTATCTTTTTTGAAGAATATTTTAGCATCTCAGTGGAAAAGTTCCATCATTAATCAAATAGTGGCCACTACATGAATTTATTTCTTGGAGGATAATTTTGATTAACTCAACACTCTATTTGATAATTATTAGTTCGCTGTGAAGCATCATGCTTTGCAACTGCAAAGGTGTAAAGTCTTATGAACAAATTAGACAGATTAGTCAGTGTATGTTTATATTTGTGAAACACCTGTTCACAAAATGACATTCCAAATTTTTATATTGAAAGTTTCTGTCCTCTGTAAGTGGTGAAAGTACAAATTTCAAGTTCGTTGTTAGTTTTAATATTTACATCAGTGTTGCAGTATATCAATATGATAAATTACCTATTTATCTTAAAACTACCTCTTGAGAGTAGTTAGTAACTGCAACTATTTTTAGTAAAATTTTAATCGTTTACTTATTTTGTTCATAAATATATTCTATACCACAGTATCAGAGAGAGAGAGAGAGAGAGAGAGAGAGAGAGAGAGAGAGAGAGAGAGAGAGAGAGAGTAGAAATAACAGACATAGGGTTGGTTTCGAACAAGTGATATGAGCAGATAAAGCTACTTCAACAGTTATTTTTCTTGGAAAATATTTAATGTTGCCTTGAAAGACAAAATATTTGTCCTCTTATTTTCACCATCTTTTAACCTCTTAAGTTTCCAATTAAACTGAAAAGTTTCTTGGTAACAACAAGGCGAGAAAACATGAATAAGTTTTGTAGAAAGTGACAACTGCGCAAGATTAATTAACATGTACACACCAAACTGTGGCTACCTAATCATTTTTTTTATGTTGGTGTTCTTCTTTCTGCCATGCTTACTTAAATAAATTGTGCGAGTATTCCACTATATGCAAGACAAGAAAAGAAAAATAAATTGTCTTATTACTTACAAACAGTATAATTTTTATCCAAAAATTGAACAAGAAATATAAATGGTTTGTTTTATCTTGCAGATGAGAAAGTGTACTAAACCATTACACCAAACATTAATAAGTATTATATTCAGTGTAAAACTATTTATTTCTAGGCCTAATTTCAATAAAACCAAAGACAGATTAAGTGAACTGCACAGTTAAAAAACTTGTAAAAACAATTAAATGTATCTCAAAATGACATTTGTACAGTACTACTATAATTTTTACAATCACAATAAAGAAATCCCCACTGATATCAGAACAAATGTGTCAAAACATGTATTGCAAAAGTAATAAGAAGTTAAGTGTCTTGCATATGGTAGGATATCCTCATCATTGTAACTACATAAGTGTGCACTTACTACAGTGAAACCTCTATATAACGTTCCTCCATATAATGTTTTCCTCTTTATTATGTCTATTTCTTCCGGTCCCGACCAAAATCCCATATGCACAATGCTAAATTTTCTTCTATACTACGTTTCTTCTACACAACGATTTCCTTGATGTAACGCTCGTATTTTTGGGACCCTAATCAATTATTTCCCTCTTTATAACGTTTAAGCCATTGGATGTAAATGCTTTATTTTCTGTTCTGTGAACGTGAGTCACACCTCAGTTACATGTCAGCACCCGAGTCACGTGAGACACGATGCACATCGTGGTGTAATCGAACGCTAACGAAAGTCAATAGCAGTTCCGTCGGTCATCGATAACTGTGTGTGATGCCGACTACGGGAGACGTGACCAAATCTTGGTGTAATCGAGCACTAATGAAAGTCGATAGCAGTTTCAGTGATCTTCGATAACCGTGTGACGTCGACCACATTTGCACGAGGTGCTTGTGAATCGAATTTAATGTTATACAGTCCCACATTGTGCTTGCCGTATTTGTGTGTGTCTTTGATGCCATTTTGTTTTTACTGTGAGCAAAGTGTGAACACTAGTTAAAAACCGAAAGGATATATAGATTTGTGCAGTGAATTACAGAAAAGTGTACGTCGGCCACTAGTCACTGTGACTTTTTTGGATTTTCTTTGAACAACGGACATGGCTGAGAATTGCAAGAAGATTTCGATCGCGAAAAAAATTTCTATAATCAAAGAAATAGAGGCCAATCCTGGTATGAGTCGGGTGGAGCTGGCTAAGAATTTTAAACTGGCCCCTTCGACTCTAAATACGATTTGGAAAAATAAATCGTCCGTACTGGAAGCCGCTGAGAAGTGTGGGAATTCGAAGCGTATGCGGATGAAACCTTCAACCTACGACGATATGGAACAAGTGTTAATAACTTGGTTTCAACAAGCACATGCCGCAAATATCCCCATAAATGGAACAATTTTGAAAGAAAAGGTGCTCCAAATAGGTTTGCAGTTAGGGGTTGAAAATTTCAAAGCTTCAAATGGTTGGATTGACAAATTTCGACAACGGCATGGTGTTGTGTACAAAGCAGAATGTGGGGAGAGTGGAAGTGTAGACGAACACACTGTTGAACAATGGTTAAAGATTCTCCCTACTCTTACAGCCGGCTATGAACTACGGGACATTTTTAATGCCGGGGAAACTGGCGTGTTTTTTAATTTAATGCCGGACAAGACATTTACTTTTCGTGGGGAAAATTGCCACGGTGGTAAAAAAAGCAAGGAGCGCCTTACAGTTTTGCTGTATACAAACGCCGATGGCAGCGAGAAAATAAAACCATTGATCATCAGAAAGCCAAGAAATGCAAGGTGCTTTAAACATATTTCTACGTTTCCGTGTAAGTACACAAGTAATACAAAGGCCTGGATGACAAGTGAAATATTTTTAAATTTCCTTAGAGAATTTGATGCCAAAATGGGGAGTGCGGCTAGAAAAGTGTTGCTGTTTATAGATAGATGTGCGGCACATCCCCCAGATACCTCATTTCTGAGAAATGTGAAAGTTGTTTTTCTGCCACCCAATTGCACCAGTCGTCTGCAACCTTTGGACTTGGGCATAATACATGCCCTGAAGCTGAAATACAGGACATCTCTGGTAAGGAAAGCTTTGAATGCCATAGACCAAACAAAGCCAAGAAGCCAGAATAACTCAAAGCTCAAATTAAATATCTTGCAAGCTATGAATTTGATCATGCATTCGTGGAAGGAAGTTAGTGCGGAAACAATAAAAAACTGTTTCAAGAAAGCTGGGTTCCACGAGATAGAGATGGTTGCACCAGTGGAAGAAGTTGATACCAGTAATGAATTGCAAGAGTTTCATGATTTAGTGGGAAATAGTTCTGTCAGTTTTGAGGACTTTGTAAGAATAGATGATGATGTGGCAACCACGGGAGTGCTGAGTGTTGAAGAACTGACTGCTGAGAGAGCAGTGGAAAGTGAAAATGAAAGTGATAGTGAGGCAGATGATGGCCCTTTGCCCTCATATGCTAAGGCAGCTGAAGGTTTCGAAACAGTCAAGAGGTTCATGATGGCCCATAAACTTGAGGACACAACATTATCAAAACTCTCTGATGTTGAGCATGAAATGGTTCTGATCCAGTCCAGACTGAATAGAAAGCAAACATCCTTGCTTGACTATTTTAAAAAATTGTAGTTGTGTCAATCCACAAATTTTTGTAAACATTTTCTTAAAGTTCTATTTATAATTGTTAAAATAATTTTCTTTAATGTGTAACATTTACTGTGTGTTTCGGGATACTGTATACTCTCAGCAGGCATTCCAGCTTAAAGTGGACCTAAGGGGTGAATTGTTTTTAAATTGACCTACATAATAAAATTACTGTTCATAGAAAGCTTAAACATTGTATTTCTTCCAAATAAGCCTTTTAAAAATACTGCATGTAGTACTTTAAGTTCTAGAAATATTTAGTTTTGGTTGCGTTTCAACAGAATACATAACAGTAAATTTCTCATCACAATGTTGTCTTCCTTCTACTGAAAATAGCTGCAAAAATTATTATTTAACTGCAACAGGAAGTTAGAGAAGACTATTACAGATATTCTGAGGGTAAGGCAATAAAGGATTGAAAGGTAATTATAATCTTCTACAAGCCTCATGTGACCAACTAGCATTACAAAAAATGAGAAAAGTGTCTATAAATACCTAATTTAAAATAGCAGGATATCGCATTTTTAGGAAAGATGACTAAACATGTGGCATTTTAGAAACTACAACATAATTAGAAAAATATTTCAGAATTATCCAATGATTTGCTGTAATGGTGTTGCATATTTTTTGTACTGGGTGTTAAATGATTTGGTGTTGAGAATGACATGGCATCTATGTGTGGTTTCCAGGTGAAATATTACAAAAACTTAAAAAAAAAAAAAAAATACACTGAATTACATAAATATAATAATTTAAGTGCCATGGCTTGGAATTTTATTTAAATTTTTGTAATTGAATACCTTAAATGTGATAATTTTGAGCTTGTTATGCTTGCAAATGTAACAGCCATTACAATGGAATGCCTGTCGGTAAAATTTGACTAGATTTGGAAGTCTTCCTCTTTATAGTGTTTTCCTCTATACAGTGTTCACAATTCATGGTCCCTTAAAAACGTTATATAGAGGTTTCACTGTATTTAACTTTTACAGTGGCCACTAAAAACAATTTTCGTTTAAAAGAGAAGTGCATTTGGTAAAGAAATGAAAACTGAATCCAAGATACAATCCTTATTTACACATGTTTGAAATGTTCAAATGTTTGTAAGGCTTATGGGACTTAACTGCGGGGTCATCAGTCCCTAAACTTACAAACTACTTATGAACTAGCTTATACTAAAGACGGCACAAACATACATGCTTGAGGGGGGGATTCGAACCCCCGACAGGGAACGGCCTTGGGCATCGTAGCATAGCGCCTCAATGCGCTTGGCCGCTCTGCCGCGGCTACACATGTTTATTGTGTAAACAAATTTGTATATTTAGAGCCAGTCTGTTGACACAAACAAGCAACAGGAAGCTTTAAATGTAGGTATTTTTACTTTAAATAAATTTCCCACACAAAAATGTCAGTAATAAATAAATAAAGATACTTAAAAGATGCCCAACTTTCAGAAGGTTTCCATAATCAGTATGCACAAAATTCTTTTCCATTCTTACATAAAATGTATAAATGAATTTTCCATCACAAAAAATTAAGCTTTACGAAGGTAAGTCCTGCTAACATGACTATAACAGAAATATAGTTTCATCTTCCTCTTTCAGTGTATCACAAGAGCTTTCAGAAATGACAGAGCATTATCAGTCACATAAAAATATCAGATGTCTTGTAAGAACAATGACCAAAATTATATCTGAAAATCATCAATAATACATTTCCTTGAGACAATACTGTCTCTTTATACCAAAGGTATTAACCAAATACCTCTCAGTATGTTATATCTGGATGTTATTCAGTATAACAGCAATTTGAACCATATTTTTACCATAGGAAAATAATAGCCTATTACCTGTAGGATAAAAAAAAGTCAGAAATATTTAAAAAATAATCACCTTGAATATCCTATTTAGTTGATCTACTTCAGTCTTTCCAGGGAAAAGTGCTTCCATTGACAAGAATTCACCAAATATGCAGCCCACTGACCACATATCAACAGGAGTGGAATATTCCTAAACAAATTAAAAAGAAATTTCTTTATTTTACAAATAGTTGATACTGCACTTCACATAATAACAGCAGCAGCAACAACACTTTATAGATATTAAGTATCTAAATACAGTACATTACTGGTATCACTTTTCAGGAAAACAGAAAGCAGTTTAAAAAACACACAAACATTCATATACTCAAACTCACAAAGATGGGAGGCCTAAAAGCTAAATCATTTTCATTATTTTGCATATGTCTGCCTTTGTGTGTGTGCCCGTGTCTGTCTGTTTACCTATTCTTGTTCCCCAAAGGTAAGTCCTTCCTTTCCCAGGATTGGAATGACTCCTCACCTGCTCCTTTAAACCCACATCCTTTTGTTTTCAAAATGTCTATCTTGTTGTATTTGTATGTGTGTGGGTGCACTTGTTTACCTTTCCTTTTTTCCCTTAAGGTAAGTCCTTCCACTCCTGGGATTGGAATGACTGCTTTTCCACTTCCTTAAAACCCGTATCCTTTGCTTTCTCCCATCCTTCCTGCCTCTTTTCCTGAAGAAGCGACCAACAGTTGCGAAAGCTTATATGTGTGTGTTTTTATTTGTATCTGTCGCCGAGCCTGGTGGGAAAAATATGTATAAAAATAAAGACTGTTTGACTTACTCAAAGCACAG
This sequence comes from Locusta migratoria, assembly GCA_026315105.1. NCBI lineage: Eukaryota > Metazoa > Arthropoda > Insecta > Orthoptera > Acrididae > Locusta > Locusta migratoria. The sequence goes on from CM048746.1 coordinate 570,809,293, forward strand.
GCTCGCCGATAGACACAAATAATACAAATGAAAACACATACAAACAAACATTCAAGCTTTCGCAACCGTTGGTTGCTTCCTCAGGAAAAGAGGAAGGAAGGTGGGGAAAAGGACAGGATGCAGGTTTTAAGGGAGTGGATGAGGCGTCATTCCAATCCCAGGAGTGAAAGCACTTACCTTACAGGAAAAAAAGGAATGTAAACAAATACACACTTGCCCACACATATTCACACACAAACAAACCTAGGCAGACATTTGTAGAACGCCACTTGTGGACTGAAGGTCCAAATTGCACCTCTCTGCAGCAATTCTGTGCCACTGAAAAGCTGGATTGTGACTGGTGGTGGGAGTAACTGAGAAAATAGTGGTTCCCTCTCCTCCCCTGCTCTTTGACTGAGGAAGCAACTAGTGGTTGCAAAAGCTTGCTTTTGTGTATGTTTGTGTTTTATTTATGTTGCTGTCACATACCTGTGCTCCTTCGCCTGGTAAGTAAACTTCATCTACTTTTTATATATATTTTTCCTCTATAATCTTTATATATAAACAAAAATAAAAATAGAAAAGAGATGACTTACCAAAAGGACCGGCTCGTCGAGAGAAACAAATAAAATCACACACAAACACACATACAAGCTTTCGCCACCACTGGCAACTTCTTCAGGAAAAAGAGGAAAAAGGGGAGGAAAAAGGGAAGGATATGGGTTTTAAGGAAGTGGAAAAGGAGTCATTCCAATCCCAGGAGTGGAAGGACTTACCTTAGGGGAAAAAAAAGGAAGGTTGTTTACCTTCCTTTTTTTCCTCCCTTTTTTCCCCTAAGGTAAGTCCTTCCACTCCTGGGATTGGAATGACTCCTTTTCCACTTCCTTAAAACCCATATCCTTCCCTTTTCCTCCCCTTTTTTCCTCTTTTTCCTGAAGAAGCTGCCAGTGGTGGCGAAAGCTTGTATGTTTGTTTGTGTGTGATTTTATTTGTTTCTCTCGACGAGCCGGTCCTTTTGGTAAGTCATCTCTTTTCTATTTTTATATATAAGAGATGACTTACCAAAAGGACCGGCTCGTCGAGAGAAACAAATAAAATCACACACAAACACACATACAAGCTTTCGCCACCACTGGCAGCTTCTTCAGGAAAAAGAGAAAAAAGGGGAGGAAAAGGGAAGGATATGGGTTTTAAGGAAGTGGAAAAGGAGTCATTCCAATCCCAGGAGTGGAAGGACTTACCTTAGGGGAAAAAAAGGAAGGTAAACAAATACACACACACTCAGACATATCGAAACACAAACACACCTAGACAGACATTTGTGAAAAGCAAAGAAGTTGGACAGAGATACCAATTGAGGCAGAGGCTCTGTCCACAGAACCAAGGCAAAGATGCTAAAGATAGTGGGCGGGAATTTGAGTTAGCGGAGATTGAGACCAGGTGGGCAACGGGAGGAGAGAATAAGCCGAAGGGCAAGTTCCCATCTCCGGAGTTCTGAAAGGTTGGTGTCGGTGGGAAGTATCCAGATAACCCGGACGGTGTAACACTGCACCAAGATGTGCTGGCCGTGCACCAAGGCATGTTTAGCCAAAGGGTGATCCTCATTACCAACAAACACTGTCTGCCTGTGACCGTTCACGCAAATGGACAGTTTGTTGCTGGTCATTCCCATATAGAACGCTTCACAGTGCAGGCATGTTAGTTGGTAAATCACGTGGGTGCTATCGCAAGTGGCTCTGCCCTTGATCGTGTACACCTTCCGGGTTACTGGACTGGAGTAAGTGGTGGTGGAAGGGTGCATAGGGCAGGTTTTACAACGGGGGCGGTTGCATGGATAGGAGCCAGAGGGTAGGTGTAAATGTGTGGGTGTGTGTGTATTTGTTTACCCTCCTTTTTTCCCCCCAAGGTAAGTCTTTCCTGTCCCGCGATTGGAATGACTCCTTATCCACTCCCTTAAAACCCTCATCATTTCCTTTTCCCTCTCCTTCCCTTCTGCCTGACGAAGCAGCTAGGCTGCGAAAGCTTGTATGTGTGTTTGTGTGTAATTTTATTTTATTTTATTTGTTTCTATCGACGAGCCGGTCCTTTTGGTAAGTCATCTCTTTTCTATTTTTTTATTTTTGTTTATCCCACCGGGAAAGTTTCCCTATATATATATATATATATATATATATATATATATATATATATATATATATATATATATATATACGTAAAAAATAGATGAAGTACACTTACCAGGCGAAGGGGCACAGGCAGTAATAGCAACAAATAAACACACACACACACACACACACACACACACACAAATGCTAGCTTTCGCAGCCTAGCTGCTTCATCAGGCAGAAGGGAGGAGAGGGAAAAGGAAATGATGAGAGTTTTAAGGAAGGGGGTAAGGAGCCATTCCAATCCCGGGACAGGAAAGACTTACATTGGGGGGAAGAATGGAGGGTAAATAAATGCACACACACCCACACATTTACACAGACACAAGTACACTTAGGCAGACATACTGTAGAGTTCTACATCCAAACACACTTAGGCAGACATTTGTAGAAACCAGAGGGAGGAGAGGTTTCTACAAATGTCTGCCTAAGTGTGTTTGGATGTGGATATATGTGAGTGTGTGTGTATTTGTTTACCTTCCTTTTTGTCCCCTAAGGTAAGTCCTTCCACTCCTGGGATTGGAATGGCTCCTTTTCCACTTCCTTAAAACCCGTATCCTTCCCTTTCTCCTCTCCTTCCTCCCTCTTTTTCCCGAAGAAGCCACCACTGGTGGCGAAAGCTCGAATGGTTGTGTGTTTTTGTGTGTGTTTAGTGTTCCTATCGACCAGCCTGTACTTTAGGTAAGTCAAAAATCTTTATTTTATACCATTTTCCTACCTGGAAGGTCTCCTTCTATAATATTATATATTATATATATATATATATTATATATTATTTGCTTTCTACAGTTCTACAGTATGTCTGCCTAAGTGTACTTGTGTCTGTGTAAATGTGTGGGTGTATGTGCATTTATATACCTTCCATTTTTTCCCCCAAGGTAAGTCTTTCCTGTCCCGGGATTGGAATGGCTCCTTACCCCCTTCCTTAAAACCCTCATCATTTCCTTTTCCCTCTCCTTCCCTTCTGCCTGATGAAGCAGCTAGGCTGCGAAAGCTAGCATTTTTGTGTGTGTGTGTGTCTGTGTGTTTATTTGTTGCTATTACTGCCTGTGCCCTTTCGCGTGGTAAGTGTACAATCTATTTTTTACGTATATTTTTCCTTTTAGGAATTTTTCCTCTATAATATATATATATACAGTTCTACAGTATGTCTGCCTAAGTGTACTTGTGTCTGTGTAAATGTGTGGGTGTATGTGCATTTATTTACCTTCCATTTTTTCCCCCAAGGTAAGTCTTTCCTGTCCCGGGATTGGAATGGCTCCTTACCCCCTTCCTTAAATCCCTCATCATTTCCTTTTCCCTCTCCTTCCCTTCTGCCTGATGAAGCAGCTAGGCTGCGAAAGCTAGCATTTTTGAGTGTGTGTGTGTCTGTGTGTTTATTTGTTGCTATTACTGCCTGTGCCCCTTCGCCTGGTAAGTGTTCTTCATCTATTTTTTACGTGTATATATATATATATATATATATATATATATATATATATATATATATATATATATATATATATAAAAATAGAAAACAGATGACTTACCAAAAGGACCGGCTCGTCGATAGAAACAAATAAAATAAATAAAATCACACACATACAAGCTTTCGCAGCCTAGCTGCTTCGTCAGGCAGAAGGGAAGGAGAGGGAAAAGGAAATGATGAGGGTTTCAAGGGAGTGGATAAGGAGTCATTCCAATCCCGGGACAGGAAAGACTTACCTTGGGGGGAAAAAAAGGGGGGTAAACAAAAACACACACACCCACACATTTACACAGACGCAAGTACACTTAGGCAGACACACTGTAGAACTGTAGAAAGCAAAGAAGTTAGAAGTCTAACTCCTTATCCACTCCCTTGAAACCCTCATCATTTCCTTTTCCCTCTCCTTCCCTTCTGCCTGACGAAGCAGCTAGGCTGCGAAAGCTTGTATGTGTGTTTGTGTGTGATTTTATTTATTTTATTTGTTTCTATCGACAAGCCGGTCCTTTTGGTAAGTCATCTGTTTTCTATTTTTATTTTTGTTTATCCCACCGGGAAAGTTTCCCTCTATATATATATATATATATATATATATATATATATATATATATATATATATATATATAATGGAAAGCGGATGACTTACCCAAAAGGACCGGATCGTCAATAGACACAAATAAAAATAAAAATCACACTCAAACACACATACAAGCTTTCGCCACCATTGGCAGCTTCTTCAGGAAAAAGAGGAAAAGGGGGGAGGAGAAAGGGAAGGATATAGGTTTTAAAGAAGTGGAAAAGGAGTCATTCCAATCCCAGGAGTGGAAGGACTTACCTTAGGGGACAAAAAGGAAGGTAGACAAACACACACACACTCACACATATCCAAACGTTTGGGTGTTTGCGTGTGTGATTTTTATTTTTATTTGTGTCTATCGATGAACCGGTCCTTTTGGGTAAGTCATCCGCTTTCTATTTTTTATATTTGTTTATCCCACCAGGATAGTTTCCTTCTATACTACTTCTAACTTCTTTGGTTTCTATAGTATGTCCGCCTAGGTGTGTTTGCGTCTGTGTGAATTTATGGGTGTGTGTGTATTTGTTCACCTTCCTTTTCTTCCCCCAAGGTAAGTCTTTCCTGTCCCGGGATTGGAATGACTCCTTATCCACTTCCTTAAAACCCTCATCATTTCCTTTTCCCTCTCCTTGCCTTCTGCCTGACGAAGCAGCTAGGCTGTGAAAGCTTGCGTTTGTGTGTGTGTGTGTGTGTGTGTGTGTGTGTGTGTGTGTGTGTGTGTGTGTGTGTCTGTGTGTTTATTTGTTGCTATCACTGCCTGTGCCCCTTCGCCTGGTAAGTGTACTTCATCTATTTTTTACATGTATTTTGCCTATTAGGAATTTTTCCTCTATAAAACGGATGACTTACCCAAAAGCACTGGCTCGTCGATAGACACAAATAAAAATAAAAATCACACTCAAAACACACTTACTAGCTTTTGCCACCACTGGCAGCTTCTTCAGGAAAAAGAGGAAAAAAAGGGGAGGAGAAAGGGAAGGATACGGGTTTTAAGGAAGTGGAAAAGGAGCCATTCCAATCCCAGGAGTGGAAGGACTTACCTTAGGGGACAAAAAGGAAGGTAAACGAATACACACACACACACACTCACACATATCCACATGCAAACACACCTAGGCAGACATTTGTAGAAACCCTTTGGAGACAAGGAAAGTAACTGCATGAATATCAAGAACTCACATGGAAAACCAGTACTAACCAAAAAAGGAAAAACTGGAAGGTGGAAGGAATACATAGAGCGTCTAAAGAAAGAAAATAAACTTTAAGTCAGTATTCCAGAAATGGAAGACAAAGTAAAGGAAGACAAGACAGGAGATACAATACTGCGAGAAGAATTTTACAGGAACTAAAAGATTTTTGTAGAAACAAGGCCTCTGGAGTAGATGATGTACTGTCTAAACTGCTATTATCATTAGGAGAGCGAATCATGAAAAAATTGTTCCACCTACTATGCAAGATGTACGCGACAGGGGAAATAGCCTCTGACTTCAAGAAGAATATTGATGGTGTTGAACAGCAACCTCATATGTCAAAAACATTCAGTTTTACAGGAGAGTGAAATAAGCATTATTATTATTTTACAATTATCTCGAAAGCAAATAAATAAAAAAACAATTATTATCACTATAAATTACTTCATTAATAAAATATACCATGAAAACATACTGGAAAATAATTTCCAAGCCATAAATTAAATAAAAATTGTCAATGATTTCTTAGATGAACAAACTGACATATGAGGTTGCAGTTCAACACCATTGATATAGTGATTTCAATTCCGAAGAAAGCAAGGACAGCCAAAAGTGAAAATAACAGATTCATCAGTTTAATAAGTCATCGTTGCAAAATACTAACACGAATTATTTACAGATGAATGGAAAAGCTTGTGGAATCTGACCTTGGGGAATATCAATTTGGATTTAGGAGAAATGTAGGAACACGCGAGGCAAGGAAAGGAGGAAAGGAAAACCTATGTTTTTAGCATTTGTGGATTTGAGGAAGCTTTTCACAATGTTTATTGGAGTACACTTTATTTATTTGGTATTCTGTTCCATAGGACCCAATTGAGGAGTGAGACTCCATGGTCATGGAACAAGTCAATACACGAATTTTTACACAAGAATGGCAATAGAAAATTTTTAAGCAGTCCTATGCACATGATAATCTTAAGACAAAGTGAAAAGAATCAATAAAGAAAAAAATGAATTAGCTTAATTGTTTAACTTTTCTAGGAGTTCCTCGACAGAATAAAAGGAGTGAGCCATGAGGTAACTCTTCAATTTAGATTTGAAGGTGTGCGGGTTAGTGCTAAGATTCTTTAGTTCTTGTGGCAGATTATTGAAAATGGATGCTGCAGAATACTGTACACCTTTCTGCACAAGAGTCAAGGTGGTGTGATGCAAATGTAGATTCGACTTCTGTCTAGTATTCACCAAGTGAAAGCTACTAATTTCTTGGAAATAAGCTGATATTATTTACAACAAACGACATTAAAGAAAAAACGTATTGTGATACCAGTGTCAAAATTCCCAGACTACTGAAATGGGGTCGACATGACGTTCGTGAACTTACACCACTTGCATCGCCCGTTTCTGAGCCAGAAATATCCTTTTTGCATCAACATCCTTCACTACCAAGCTGGTATCATCAGCAAACAAAAATACTTTACAGTCACCTGTTATACTCGAAGGCATATCATTTCATTTCAGATTCCAAAGGTAGCATGGGTAAAATATAGGGAGTGAAGATTTATATTCAACTTGTACAAAAAACCAAACAGCAATTATTAGAGTCGAAAGGCATGAAAGGGTTGCAGTGGTTGGGATGGGAGTAAGACAGGTTTGTAGCCTTTCCCCAATGTTGTTCAATCTGTGCATTGAGCAAGCTTTGAAGGAATGCAAGGAGAAATTTGGAGACGGAATTAGAATCCAGGGAGAGGGAATAAAAACCTTGCAGTTTACTGATGACATTGTAATTCTGTCAGAGACAGTAATGGTCCTAGAAGAACAATTAAACGAAATAGACAGTATCTTGAAAGGAAGATATAAGATGAACATTAACAAGAGTAAAACGAGGCCAAGGGAATGTAGTGTCAGAAAATCAAGTGATGCTGCAGAAATTAGATTAGGTAATAGGATAATAAAATTAGTAGAGAGGTTTGTTATTTAGGTAGCAAGATGACTTCTGATGGGCGAAGTAAAGAAGATATAAAATGCAGAATGGCTATCGGAAGAAAAGCATTTCTGTAGAAGTGAAATCTGTTGACATCCAATACTAGTTTAAATGTTAGGAAGTCCTTTCTGAAAGCATTTGTCTGGAGTGTAACATTGTATGGAAGTGAAATGTGGACAATAAGGAATTCAGACAAAAAGATGATAGAAGCTTTCAAAATGTGGTGCTACGAACGAGTGATGAAGATTAGATGGATAGATCACATAACTAATGAGGAGGCGCTCAACAGAATTGGGGAGAATAGGAGTTTATGGCATATCCTGACTAAGAGGAGGAGTAGGTTGGTGGGAAAGAGGGAGACCGAGGGACAAATACAGTAAGCAGATTCAAAAGTATGTAGGTTGCCGTACATATACTCAGATGAAGAGGCTTGTACAAGACAGGGTAGCCTGGAGAGTTGCATCAAAGCAGTCTGCAGACCAAAGAGCAACACAACAACAACAACCCACTTGGTCTACATTCCTAGCATTTTATTTTCCAATATTTCCCTGTCAATACTTGCACCCTATTGAGTCACTCTTCAGACCAAAGTACTGGATTTTTTTTATTTTTTTTTTACTCTATGACCACGATCAGTTCATAATTATGAGTACAATCTAACACGCTGGCAATATGCAATATGTATAAGTCACTATGAATGTGTACTAACCTTTGTACACAGTAGTAGCTCTGGTGCTCGATACCAAAGTGTTACAACTACTGGAGTATATGGTTTCAACGGAGAACCATATTCACGGGCCAAGCCAAAATCGCCAACCTTCAGTATACCTTTATGGCTTAGTAGTAAATTAGATGTCTTCAGATCACGGTGTAATATCCAATTGTCATGTAAATGTGCCACTGCACGAAGTAGTTGCTGCATAAGGCACTTCACTTCCCCTGAAACAATGTTAAAAATTAGATTTTTTTAAACATGTCAAAGTATGTAAAAGTTAAACCATAATTATGCTAATAACTCAAAGAGCAAAATCTCTCAGTTCTAATTTGACTGAAGAAAGTCAGTCAGTTGTGAGGAAGGTGTGTGTGCATGTAAAAGAGAAGGGGGGATGATTAATTAAACAGGGAACAGGAATGTGGGTATAGATGGTCTAAATATATGAATGAGAAATAAGTGAATCAAGACACAAAGGATCATATGACATTAGCCAGTGGGCACCAAATTAAATCAGTGGATGAAGTTGAATATTTGTGCCAGGCTGGGATTAGAACTGGATCTCCTGTTTAGTAAACAGTTGTGCTGACCACCACACTAACTAGATGCAGTGATCACCATGACTGCATTGGACTACTTTAGTACACCTCCCCCACTAGACACCAATTTTCAACTTACAAATGCACTGCTGACTTAGTGTCCCAGCCCATTTTCTCATTACTTGTGGAATTTCACAAATTTCTGTAATGGTTTGAGCCTGGTGTGCATCTATAATAAAGAGTAGCTCGTTGGTCATCTTTGCCTAAATTTTTGTCTGTTGTTTCAGGGCAAGGGCATTACATCAGTAGTGGGTGATAAGTTCAAAATTTAGGACTGGCAGGAGGCATGCTGAAGTAGTCCCTGCAGTAATAATGTCCAGGTGGCATACTTGTCAGCATAACTGCCTAGTAAGCAGGGAACCCAGGTTCCAGTCCTGGCCTGACACAAATTTTCAACTTTTTCCATCAATGGAAGGTCCAGTAAGGAATGTTAATAATAATATGTAGATAGGGAACAACTCACTGTAAAGATGAATGTTGAGAGCTGCCGACAGATACAAATAAGACACACAATTCTAAATTTTCAGCCACGGCTTGCCTCAGAAAGAGAACATTCATCCACACAATCACTCAGGCACACTCATTCACACATGTCAGCCATCTCTGGCCACCCAACACAGGCTGACTATGGCAAGCTTGCACTAATGAAGTAAGTAAACAAATAAAAAAAAAAAACTTTGGCAGGTATTAGTTATTTCTTGTGTGCAACTGATGAACATTTCAAATGCAACTGTATCATGTTATGTTCACTGGTATTACTGATTAGACACTATGCACCTCAATAACAATACTGCATTTTCCTAAGATGAATCCAATAGAGAAAGTATATAAGAAGGTATCATAATCACCCCAGAAATCCAATTACACCCCAATGGTTCTTCTAAATGCTGTGGAGTCATGTCAGGAAAATTAAGTACTCACAAAATTACAGAACAATAAACAGTTCATTAAGTAACATTAAATGAAAAACTCTAGAAAAGAAACATGCAGTTGCAAATCCTGTATAGGTTTGCAGGTTTGTGCTATCCAAATGAAACTTTTCCCTCTTTCTTGAGCTTTCTACAGAAGTAGAAAAGTAGTGGTCCGTTTAGGTAATTTGAAGTGCTGAAAGTAGCTGAGTGGTACTAACATGTAACGAAAAGTCTTGAAGTGTGTGTGTCCGATTAAAAGTAGAACCTTGTTTTTACACTTTTCAAGGTACTTAATGAAAATGGTGTAAAATGTGGGAAATGTTTTAAATGGTGAAATATGCTTAATGGGTAACCCTTGCATTTTCATAGTTCATTTGTGATATATGTACATAATAGGCATGAAAATATTTGCAAGGAAGTTTATTTATTATGTAATAAAGGTTATCTGAATTTTGTACTATTTTAAGCACCATGTGGAACTGGAACTGGTAGAAATTTTTGACAATTTCTTTCATCATAATCGACTTTGTCAGCAAGCATTTACTGGAATTCATTATTTACGCAAAAAACTGCACAAGTTCCATACTTTATGTATTCTTTTTTGTTTCACAGAACAATATATGAGAATTTATTCATGTTTTTGAGTGCAAATATATGCATAAGTATTTTTGAGACATCTGCACAGGGTTGCCATCTCACACTATATCCTATTTTTGAGATTTAATATACCGTCCCCCCTTCAATGTGCAGAAAAATGTGCATAAGCAAACCATCAGTCTCACTGTTTATAAAACTTCAAAACAAAAACAAAAAAAAACAAAAAAAAAAAAACTTTGAAAAATAGTTGCATTTCACAATAAGAATAAATTCTTGAAACGTGTCACGCAAGTCATGAAAAACTACCAGTTGCATAAACAAAGCTGAGCTGACAATCGGAGTGTTGGCTGATGGGAATGTCGTGAGAACTAGGCGCAAACTACAAAGAAACACAAAATATACCTTTGAATAAACACAAAGTGTCAAGGAATTTGACTGCGTAATGCTTATACTATACATGAAAGCGAAAGCCATGCCATCATTTATTAATGTCAATTACATAATTGTTTTTCCTTCAGGAAAGTGATTTCACAAACATAAAATGTGGGAAAAGTGTCAATACGTTAACACAAAAACGGAGGTGAATTAACATTGTGAACATAGGAAATTTTACAGTACCAACAAAAAATGCTGTAAATGGCAGGAAAACGTAAAATCCGGGAATGTAAAAGCGAGGTTTTTACTGTGCTTTCTAGTTGATGTTTTTCATGTGGCATTACTGTGGTGCCACATAGCTGTTACCTGAAAATATCCTTAGCATGTGCTGCTGTATTATAAACTAATCAGCAGACCTGTTCAGCAGTTAATTATAGGTTTTTAAAGACATAAGCAGATTCCAATTAAAATAATAATAATAATAATAATAATGACCATGACATAAAAAACAAGACTGAATAAGTGAATTCAATATTATAGGAAGGAAAATAAAAAAGTAACAAGGCATTAGAACTTCAAAAACTCAAACAGGTTAATTTCATAAAACTGACAAACTAATTTTGCTTTTTGGGTGTGTATGTGGATTTGGGGGGGGGGGGGGGGGGGGTGTTTGATCTGTTGCAAATGTTTGTTAGTTTTTGTTTGTGGTTCACAGCAGATTTCTTAGCCAAGTTTTATTATTAGATACAACATGCAGCCCTCCCACTGAGCCACCGGGACGGCTCTGCTGAACTATGCAACCACATAGTTTGGAGGGTTTGAATGATGGTACACACCTTGTAAAAATGCTGAATTACAATTTACAGAGATCTCAATTCCATGCAAATCACATGAAGCTCTTCTAATGTAAGCTGATATCTGTGGTATAATAATTGTATATGTGAAGTTAAATTGCAGCTTACACAAAAGCATGTGCTTAGTACTGTGTGGGAGTACGTATTTTATTAGCCGCATTGTCTCGTTTTCTGTATGCTTATTATTAATTGATAAAATGTGAAATAAAACGTGAGGCTCCATAAGTCGGCAACAAAATAAATCAAGGATGAGAGCCAGACAAGGAAATGGAACTGAAGTTTCAACCATACAGCACAATGAACAAAGATTTACATTAAATGCACCAGAGATCACTGCACTATTTTCAACAGAGCTGATGATTGATATTGTTGTTGAATACAGTGGAAATATGTGTAAAAATATGAGACTAAATTATAAGTGGCACGAGTAAAGGTGGTGGTTGGGCTCCCTTGACACGTACTGCCTCAGTTCGGAACACTTTGTGTTGAACATCCTATTTTTTCATTGATGTCATGACCTAGCAGTCTTTGTATCATAATTGCACAGTGAAGCTACACCTTTCAAGTTGTGCTGACAACTCTGAATGCGTATTATCTACCACCACAATCAATGTAAACAGTTGTCTTTATTGTCACTTATAAAGCATTCAGTGACATCAAATGCATATAGGAAGTAAACAGGATAAAGTCAATCACATTACCAAGTAAGAGCACAGAATAAGCTAAACCTTGCCAGAAATAAATGTAAAATTGGGAAATTTTCAGCATTGATCTTATGAGTTCTTCACAGGGGCTATGATTTTACAGCATAGAATCCAAATAAAAATAAAGGAAATCAGAAAGCAAAAATCGAATTTCCACTGTAATAATCTCTGTGATACATTGAGTGAACTTGTGAAACTCTTAAAAGGTCTTGAAAGTGACAACTCTAATGCCAATAACCACATTAGAATCAAAACTTGTTTTCCATCACTGAAACACATCAAAACCTTTTTACAGGATTCTATGAACCAAGACAATTACTGTATTTGCTGGCACATAAGACACAATGGCATAAAAGATGCACCCCACTTTTTAAGACTTTTTCCAAGAAAAATAAAATTCACACTCAATACATCTACTGCAATAAAATTATAATACATATGTTCATCAAATATCTAGGCAATGCCTTCAAGTAGTGTTCATAAAAACATTATGCAGTCAAGTGTCTTGACAGTTTGCATTTCGTTGTTTACAGTACACGATGACTAATGGAGCAATGGCTGATAGGAACATCAGAGTGGCACTGCTTACGATCGTTGTCATCAGCCACCATGCCAAGTACCAGTTTGCAGCTTTGAGACTAATAGCAGGTTTTCATGTTTAAAATACCATATTTTGATGATTTATTGTGAAGTGCAAATATTTATTTAAGGATTTTTGTGACTTTTATAAACAGTGAGCATGATGGATGGTGTGTGTGTGTGTGTGTGTGTGTGTGTGTGTGTGTGTTTTGCTTGGCACACTATATTTGCACTTGAAAATGCGAATAAATTCTCAAATAACATCAGTGAGACAAAGAAAAATTTGCAACTCGAGTGTTTCATTATTCAAATAATGAATGACACAGTTATAGGATTGCTGAAAACATCAATTATGATGAATGAAATTACATTGAAATTTCTACTTGCCATTAATTTACATGTGCCAGTTACTGCTTGGCACTAAAAGTAGTATCAAATTCAGATAATTACGTAATAAAGCTCTTTATGAGTATTTAGGTGAATATTATGTGCATACATGAAATATAAACTACGAAAAATGTTATTTCCCACATTTCACACAATTTTTTAAAAACACACTGAAAATTGTAAGTGGTGGAGAGAACTTTGTGAGCTATCATCACTAGCTCCTCCTACTCCAGTCTCATACAGTTCATGGAATGAACAATTGCCAGCATGCCTACATGTGAACTCTAACCCTATTAATTTTATCCTCATGAACTTTTTGGTGATATATTGCTTGCACGCTCATGAAATGATGCTCTCGCAACTTTGTCAGAAGCCCATACCATGTAGAAGAAATCTCTCTTGCAGCATCCGCCACTGTGTTTACTGATCACCTCTGTAACATTTTTGCACTTACTAAATGAACCTGTAATGAAGCTTGCTGCTCTCTGTTGCATTTTTATCTCTCTCTTCAATCAACCCTATCAGGTACTGATCCCACACTGGTGAGCAACATCCAATCATCGACTGAATGCACATTTTGTAGCCTACCTCCGTTGTGGACTAGTAAGTGCGGCATTCAAGTTGCACATGCCAGCATCGTACATCTACGACTCTTGTCGACCAGGCCATGATGGTATACGAACCGGCCACCAGAGGTCACTGCAGTAGCCGACAAATCAGGCAAGCGCCATCTGCATGTGGCGCACTGATAAATAGCCAGCACACGCAAATAAAGTGCTTACTCCAGGTGCGGCATTGTTTACTACAGTAGCGATGAGGATATTAGTCACGTGTTTCTTCCTGTCCAGCACCATGACCAAGCAACTTAGCGCCTTGCTGTCTAAACTTCAGTTGTTGCCGAAGATTTTGGCTCAACAAAATGCCTCCCTCACTGGGCTATGTCACAACAAGACAAGTTGTGGTCTCCGGTGCCCGTTCCAACATTCCCACCTTTTGATGAAAATGCCAAGGATTGATCCGACTACGGTTAGCAGCTGTGCCAACATTTTGCGGCTTTCCAGATGACTGATGATGGTAAGCAAAAAGCTTATTTCCTTTCGCAGCTTTTGTCTTCTCTTTTCTGTTTGCTAAGTGATTTGGTGCCTTCAGGTGCAGGTATCTTATTTCTTTTTGGATATCTGTTTCCTCTTTGCTACCTACTTAGCTGCCACTCGCATATCATTTTACAGCTTGCGTAAACAGCTGGGCAATCTAACCATATTTGGGCAACAAAACTTCAAGGGCTGGCCCATCATTGTCAATTTCGGTCAGAAACACATGGAGATTTGTATGGAGACACTATGGTCCCCGACATTTTGCTCCCAACCTGGAAGTTCAAAAGCGGGCCCTTCAGTCCTCAGACCCTCCTGTGTCAGAGGTCTAGAGTATAGCATGTGAATTTGATGTTACTGAGGTATTGGGTGGTCAGCTGTGTCCTTTGTCAATGATTCGGCCTGGTTATCCACTGAGCCTGTTCCTTCGGTGGCAGTATTTGTATCTCCCCCCCCCCCCCCCCCCCCCATGCTACCTTCTGCAGTCTCTGCAGCCCCCAGTGTCTCACATGGAGAGGGGAAAGCGCCGTGTGTGTCCCACTTCACAGATTAGAGTGGCACCCATGTCCTCCTTGTGGGACATCGCACTCTCGGAATTTGTGACTGCACAGTCGGGCTATATATCATTGCCGTGGGAAATTCGGGCATATTGCCTGGGTGTTGCCGCTCCTCCATTTGGGGCCACAATAAGTACTCAAAGCATCACAGTTTCAGAGATTCTCCTCTGGATATTAACAGGGTTTTTCCACTAGGCTTACAAACGATGAAATTATTTATTGACCTTTGTATTCTTCAGAAGCATCTATTTTAAACTGGGCGACTTATCAATAATTGGGCTCCCCCATGTTGGGTCCGGCATCTCGCCCATTGGTTGGCTACGGAGGCCACGTATACGAATGTTCACCATTCAGTGCCATTTGTGGTCGTTAACAGTGCGGCAGCTATGAATATTTTTGCCTCGGTGCATTCCATGCCTTAGGCTTTACTATTACTGCCTATTTGCTTGGTTTCCAACCTCTCAGCAGAATGCAGAATTTGCAACTTTATTTGAGCTGGGTCTTGGGTGTGCTCATAACTTTCGGGCCTCCATTACGTTCAAACCCACTGCTAGCTCCATCTTTTGTCGGGCTCGCCCGATTCCTATCAACCTCAGAGGGACTGTTAAAGCAAAATTAGATTGCCTGACATCTGGTGGTCTCCTGCTTTTGAGCTTTTCAGTCACTTCTTGTGGCTGATTGCCTCGCTTCAAACACCCCAGGGAATCTGTTCGTCGTGGTGGGAGACACCTCCCAGTATGGCGTGGGGGTGATACTTGCACATCATTTCCTGGACGAGTCCGAACGACCTTTGAGTTTAAAACACTTTGAAGGTTCAATGCCGATATTCCAAGGTGGAAAAAAGGCATTGTTTCTGCTCTCAAGATATTTTGTGTGTATATGTACAAGTCTAAGATCACTCTATATATGGACAATTACCTGCTAATGTCTTTGTTTCACCCGATGGCAACAAGTCCTGATAAAGCAACCTGTCAATGTCACATCTTTGTTTCACCCGATGGCAGCAAGTCCTGATAAAGCAGCCTGTCAATGCCACTGCTGAGCTTTATACCTTTCATGTTTTCATTATTAGATTCAACATAGGTTTAAGGCTCATCATGCCAATGCACTCTCTCGCCTCCTGGTGGGCTCCGACCTAGTCTTTGATATGGAAGCACTTTTAGACAATTCCGCCGTGCAAGTGGTTGTGGATTTTCCTATAACTAGCTTGCGGGTAGTGGAGGCCACTGCTGCTGACCCTGTCCTAAGGGTTGTTGTCCACGGGTGCAGCAGGGCTGGTCTGAGTGTCCTCTGGAGTGGGCCTCCGACTCCACAATTATTTTGCAATTTGCCACCACCTTAGCAACTTCGAGGTTATTCTACTGCTGTCTACAGAAGATCGCCCCCAC
Organism: Locusta migratoria; assembly: GCA_026315105.1. NCBI lineage: Eukaryota > Metazoa > Arthropoda > Insecta > Orthoptera > Acrididae > Locusta > Locusta migratoria. Next base: position 570,825,404 of record CM048746.1, read on the forward strand.
CAAGTAGTGGTTCCAGCCTTACTGCACCACAAGATTCTTGAACTTTACATCGAGACCACTGGGCGTGTCCCACACTATGATGCTCCCCCGTTGACATGTATATTAGCCTGGCATTGACGGAGACATAACTCATCTAACAACAGGATACTCATCTTGTACTTCTCAACAAGTAGCTCCTCCCTCTTCTCTTTCCCCATGGCCAAATCCATCCACACTGTGGAAAAGAGACTGCATACCCATTTTTTAGGGCCTTTCTCGGACAGCTATTGACCTTTGGTCCTTGATGCAGTATAACTTTCCTTTTATTGTTCACCTGGCCTCCACATCTGTGGACGTTGTTACCCACTCCCTGTTAAAGATCTTTTCTATTGAAGGGCAGCCAGCTGCATTGGTGACCGATAACGGCTCCAAATCATTTCACAACATTTATGGGACTTCTGTTCTATCCATGGGATCTGCCATGTGGTCACACTTTCACTCACAGTCTAATGGGGAGACGCGAAAGATTAGTAAGCACTTTCAAGGCACAAATGCGTAAGTACGTGTTATGCGGAACTTCTTCACAGCTGCCCTTTATCAGATAATAATAACCGAGATGACACGCTGTCTCCTATTTCTTCTTGTTTTCCCTAAGGTTCAGCTGTCCTAGCCCGGGGCTATGGCCGCCATCCGCACTGCATTACCACCATGGTCCTTGCTTGGGACTTCGCTCGGGGAGGGTGGGGGTGCGCAAATTGGTTCTGACTGTATGTGATGGTTCCAGCTCTAGGGAGCTGGTGGAGCTGCAAGAACAGATGGAGGTGGATCCTTCCACCATCCTAAATTCTTCACCATAGTTCTGGGTTCCTTAACCTCACCCCTAAGGAGAGGGATGTCGTGGACTAGCAATGTAGCATTCAAGTTGCGTGTGCCATTATCTTGCGTCTAGGACTCATGCTTACTAACCGATCATAGATCACGGCTCAGCCACCAGAGGTCACGGCAGTAGGTGACAGTCAACAAACTAACCACGCACCATATGCCTATTGTGTGCTGATAAATAGCCACTGCATGCTGGCTTCGCTCACTGTTGTGTTTTACTAGTGAATGCAAATAAAGAGCTTACTCCAAGCACAGAGTAGTTTAACTTCCTTTGTTTATGGACTACACTTCCTGAGGATTCTTCCAATTTATCTCAGTCTGGCATATGCCTTACAATTGAGTTTTCGTGGTTGTTCCATTTTAAATTGCTGCTTATACCTAGTTCCAAACATTTTATGGAAGTAGTTGCTTCCAGTATTTGTCCTGTTATTGTGTAGTTATGTAATAAGTGGTATTTCTTTATATATATTCAGAGTTCTTTACATTTGTTTATGTTGAGAGTCAATTGCCATTCCCTGCCCCATTTGTCAATATGTTTAAGTCCTCCTGCAGTTGTCCAGTTCTCCAGAGTCGTGACTTCTCAATAAACTACAGCAGCATCTGAAAAAAGTCTCAATGAACTTGTGTGTTGTCTGCAAGGTCATTTATATATATCGTGTAAAGCAACAGACCTCTAACAGTTCTTTACGGCACACCAGAAATCATTTTCTCATAGTAAGACTTATCTCCATTGAGAATGACATGGTGCGAGGACTGTGTATGAAGTCAAGTATCAGTGTAATGATAGACATCATTAATGATGGCGAAAACCTATCGCCATTCACAGCTTGTAGGGCAAAACATTTCTATGATAATTGAACTAAAAGATGTTTACAAAGAGCAAGTTATAGTTGAAATCAAAATGTTTGGATTAATCTAACAATATTGGAATTTAATAATGGAAAGTCTAGGTTGGAATTAATAATATAGTGAGGACAGTTTACAACTCACCGCAAAGACGTGGCGACGAGCTGCGACAGGCACATACAAAAGACACACACATACAACACATTCAGCTATCGGCCATGGCCTTCTTCAGAAAATAGAACACTCACGCAATCACAGAGTCATACAACCACCACGTCCGACTGCCACACTTCGAATCACGCTCTGCAGCGAATCGGGGACGGGAGGGGAGGGGAGGGGGAGTGGATAGGAAGGTTACGTCATGGTGGAGGGGATGGGTTAGATGGCAATAATGAGATGCAGCTTAGGAATGGAGTGGGGAGGCAGGTGAGGGGAGAAAATAAAATAAAATAAAGTAAAATAAGTATATATAGAAAATGCATGCACACTCCAAGTACACAAGACAGCATACACACACACACACACACACACACACACACACACACACACACACGATCGCACATTCACACACCACTCAAAATAGGCAAAGGTTTGGGATAGAGATGTAGGAACTGTAAGGTATGGAGGAAAAATATATAGGGAAATTATCGTAGGTTGAGGCCTGGTTGATTTCGGGATCGGAGAATGTATTGTAGGGGTGCAGTTCAGAAAAGCTGGTGGTGGATGGGAGGACCCAGTTGGCCCGGGTTGTGAAGCAGCCATTGAAATCAAGCATGTGCTCCGCTGCATGCTGTGCCACAGGCTTGTCCACCTTGTTTTTGGCCACAGTTTGGCGGTGGCCATTCATCCTAATGGACAGCTGGTTGGTGGTCATACCAATATAGAAAGCTGTATAGTGTTTGCAGCACAGTTGGTAAATTACGTGGCTGCTTTCACAAGTGGCCTGGCCTCTGATAGCGTAGGATAAGCCTGTGACAGGACTGGAATAGGAAGTGCTGGGTGGGTGGATTGGACAGGTCTTGCAGCGGGGTCTTCCACAAGGATATGATCCCTGTGGCAGTGAGCTGGGTTTTGGGGTGGCATAAGGATGAACTAGGATGTTGTGAAGGTTGGGAGGGCGACAGAACACCACTTTAGGAGGGGTGGGAAGGATCTTGGGCAGGATGTCTCTCATTTCTGGGCACAAGGATAGAAAATCAAAACCTTGGTGAAGGATGGAATTTAGTTGTTCGAGACCAGGGTAGTACTGGGTGACAAGGGGAGCGCTCTTTTGTGGATGGTTACTGGTGTTAGGAAGAGGATTTGGGGTGTGTGTGGATATGGCACGGGAGATTTGTTTGCGGACTAGGTCTGTGGGGTAGTTTCTGTTTGTGAAGGCCTTTGTGAGACCTTCAGCATATTCAGAAAGGGAATTCTTGTCACTGCAGATATGCCGTCCACGGGTGGCCAGGCTGTAAGGGAGGGATTTTTTAACGTGGAAGGGATGGCAACTGTCAAAATGTAGGTACTGTTGGTGGTTGGTAGGTTTAATATGGACGGAAGTGTGGATGGAAACATCAGTGAGGTGGAGCTTGAGATCCAGGAATGTGGCATGGTTGGTTGAGGAAGACCAGGTGAAGTGGATGGGAGAGAAGGAATTGACGTTCTGAAGAAAGGAGAATAGGGTGTCCTGGCCCTGAGTCCAGAGCATGAAAATATCATCAATGAACCTGAACCAGGCCAGAGGTTTGAGGTTTTGGGATGCTAGGAAGGATTCCTCCAGACGGCCCATGAACAGGTTGGCATAGGAGGGTGCCATGCGGGTGCCCATGGCTGTGCCCTGGATTTGATGGTAAACTTTCCCCTCAAAGGAAAAGTAGTTGTTAAGTAGGATGAAATTGGTAAGGGTTATGAGGAATGAGGTATCAGGCTTGCTACCAACACAGCACACAGAATTGAAGCAAATGTTAAATTAAAACCACCAACTTGTTAATCACATTATGAAGAAAGTATGGAAGTAGCCGAAGTAGTGAATGCAAGCTTGACAGAGATCTGTGTCTGTCCCCTAAAGTTTCAGAAAGTTAGCAGCAGAGATTCACATGGCTATGCAAAGCAAAAGATCATTGAAGCACAGGCTCTCGTCAGTAAAAAAAAATTGCATATGCTGGCGGTTTTGCTCTAGATAAAGTGATACAACCAAGAACAAACCATGAATGCAAAAGCTGTAGCGATTTTCACTGTATGTTAGGTGTACTGAAAGAAAAGTTGCATGCATAAAATCAACACGAGCAGCTCCAAATTTTGACACTAGAATCTCAAAGCAGGAGAAGGGGAAAAAAAACAGCATCCACATTGAATGCAGAGATGCCAAGGTTGAAAAGAAGCTATCCGTAATGGGGTGACGATTGGCAGGAGGGGGGAGGGAGGTGTACGAGGGGCCTAACATGGAATTTATTTCAAAAATTGAGGCAATACTCACTTTACGGCTTATCCTAGAAGATAGATTAAGAAAAGGCAAACCTATATTTCTAGCTTTTGTGGATTTGGAGAAGGCTTTTGACAATGTTGATTGGAATAAACTCTTTCAAATTCTGAAGAAAGCAGGAGTAAAATATAGGGAGCGTAAGGTTATTTACAATTTGTACAAAAACCAGACAGCGGTTGTCAGAGTTGAAGGGCATGAAAGGGATGTAGTGGTTGGAAAGGGAGTAAGACAGGGTTATAGCCTTTCTCCAATGTTATTCAATTTGGACATTGAGCAAGCTATAAAGGAAAGCAAGGAGAAATTTGGAGAAGGAATTAAAGTTCAGGGGGAAGAATTAAAAAAAAAATTGTGTTTTTCCGACAACATAGTAATTCTGTCAGATACAGCAAAGGACCTGGAAGAGCAATTGAACGGAATGGACAGTGTGCTGAAAGATGCATATAAGATGAACATTAACAAGAGCAAAATTAGGGTAATGGAGTGAAGTCTAAGAAAAACAGGTGATGCTGAAGGAATTAAGATTAGGTAACGAAGCAATAAAGGAGGTAGATGAGTTTTGTTACTTGGGCAGTAAAATAACGAATAATGGTCGCAGTACAGAGGATATAAAATGCAGAATGGCAATGGGTAGAAAAGCGTTCTTGAAAAAGAGAAAGAGAAATTTGTTAACATCGAATATTGATTTAAGCCTAAGGAAGTCCTTTCTGAAGGCATTTGTATGGAGTGTTGCCTTGTATGGGAGTGAGGCATGGACGATAAACAGTGCGGACAGGAAGAGGATTGAGCTTTTGAAATATGGTGCTACAGAAGAATGCTGAAGATTAGGTGGGTGGATCGCGTAACTAATGAGGAGGTACTGAACAGAATTGGGGAGAAAAGAAATTTCTGGCATACCTTGACTAAAAGAAGGGATCGATTGGTAGGACACATTCTTAGACATCAAGGAATTGTGAATTTAGCACTGGAGGGAAGTGTGTGGGGTAAAAAACGCAGAGGAAGACCAAGAGATGGATACAGTAAGCAGATTCAGACAGATGTAGGTTGCCGTTCTTATGTGGAGATGAAGAGGCTTGCTCAGGATATGGTATTGTGGAGAGCTGCATCAAACCAGTCTCCGGACTGAAGACCACAACAACAACAACAACAACAACAGCTTAATCGTATAAGCTGTCTAAGGTCTAAGATCAATGTTCTTAATAACCAAATAAAATATTGTGATGTAAAAATGTTGTAGACTGGGGATATCAATGGTTGAAAATGGGGTGGCGCACTTGCTGGGCAATTTTTGTGCTCACTTTGACTAGCAATTGTGGAAAAAGTGCTTCCCCAATGACTTTTTCCACCTTATATTTGAACTTAGCACTAAAAGTTGAATGGAAATACCAATTTGTAAATTTCTCACAACAATAGTCTGTGAATAAAGAGCTGTCAAACATGACAATTATTTCACGAAATTATGCTCATAGACCTCTGACAAACCTCTAAGCTGATGGCCCTACAGAGAAAAGTACAGCATGTCTATAGCTAAAACTTGCCAAATCTTCCTTTGACATGTACCCGCAGCTATGGTAAAAGTTTTAACAAAATTGGAAACGGTCAGGTGGGGACCATTTCTAAAATTGGCTGTTTTGACGTGGAATGACCCAGTAGTAAATGGATGAAATAATAATTTAAAAAATGACTTTTTATTGTATTCACCCCATGTTACAAGACTCAGATCGACATCTACTGTTTAATTCAAACAGCTATTGTAAACTAAAGAACAATAAAGTTAGTGGTGAATACTCCATTGCAGCTCAACTCATAAAATTGATCTTGAAAACATATTTGAGCAAACCTGAAAAATACAAAGTATCCCAGAAGAATGGAATGTGGCTCTTACACATCCTTTGTGATATTAAACATAACAAACAAGATGCCAACAACTATAGAGGAATGTCCCTTTTGCAAGTGGCAAACACAATATCATATTACGAAAAAGGGTAGAAGTAATGCTTGGCAGCCATTTAGGTGATGATACTATGTGAACTTACATGGACGGCATTAACTTCATTTAACATCCCAGCTCATAAGCCATGGTTGAATTTCATCTTCTGCTACAGAAGACATATTCAGAGTCTGCCACTTTACCTCTGAGCATGTCTTCCGCAACCGAAGATGAAACGTTAGGGGACAGTTTTACAATTCGCCGACACTCTATGAGCTCGGAAATTTTAAATGAAGTCATTTAAGTGAATACCAGAGTGGTTTTAGAAAGGGCACTTACTCTTCAGAACAGATATTTAACAGTACAACAGACTAAGGAATTGCAACTGGGTATAAACTGGTACTTCTAATACATGCAAGACTCACAGACACCATATCAAAGAAAAAACAATCTTCAGGGTGAAATATCTAGGCCATTGAAGATAAATACAAGTGTGAGACAAAGCAAAAGTTTATCTCAACTTCTCTTCCACTGTGTCCTGAACAAAATAGTTATAATTTTGAAAACATAAACTGAAAGAAAAGTAAATATAAACGATATCATTCAGAAGAAAGAACAGAGTTGTCAAACTGTTTAGCATTTGCAGATGATTTATGCTGTAATTTTTGTAACTTTGATAGATCCAATAATATACGCCATCACTCTCTTGGAAGAGAAAGCCAACAAAAGCAAAACAGGTTTAAGAATTTCAGAGAGAAAAAACCATACTTTTGAGTAACATTAAAAAGTTCTTGAAATACTACTAGTAACAGAAATAGGCCAACTAAAGAGGATAAAGTTCAAGGATTTGGGGAAAATCATTCAAGAAAATGGTTTAAAAAAAATTGTGTTTAAGAAATGAGAAACAAGATGGAAACAAACTATGGGTAAACTATGAACAACAAACACTGTTCATCTAGAAACCTCAAAACGCAACACAAGACCATATTTAAAGTGGAATATCTGTATGCAAATGAATTACAAGGTGAATAAATCAGAAGAACCAGTAAGAAAAAATTACATGTAAAATACTTGGTCCCCTAAGAATCTCTGAATTCTGAAGATTAAGAAGTAATGTGAAGTATAGTGCATCATAGAAAATGTAACTGAAATGACGTAGAAGAGAATAAATCTCTTTTGCATAGATGGCAAGATGCTAACCAAACGTATTTTCAAATAACTTTATAACAAAAAATTCACAACAATTTAGATTCAAGGGGTTAAGAGAGATATGGAGAGAAACAAGACATGAAGAAGCAAGAGAGACTGATTTTGAATAAGAAAGTGTTCTTTGTGAAACACTTCCACAGCAGGAAGGACATAAAAACCAGCTCAAATAGTCCAAGGTGATAAAATGAAGGAGTACTGGAGGAATAAGAAGTAACAACATAGCATGAAGAATTGAAATTAACTTCATAGATGTGACAAAGAAGCAGTATGTATGAGTCTTTTGTATGTGCCTGTCGCAGCTCGTCGCCACGTCTTTGCGGTGAGCTTTAAACTGTCCTTATTACTATATTATTAAAGAAAGAAGAAAAGAAGACTTGATTTGTTATTCCTTTGGCACAGATTTGTGATAAATATTTCTCCAGAAAGTATTATAGTTCTAACAGTAACAAGAAAAAATATGCACATAAAACATCATATCAAATTAGATTCACTAAAAATAAAGTAATGGCCTAATGACATCAGCAAAAACTGACCAACCAGAAATAGAATGGAATGAATACTTGAATAAAAATTATCTGTATTGGCAGTTTTCTACTGGCAAAGACATATTCCTTATGAAATGGTCATAATTTACCTAATTGTGAATAATTACCTGGAATAAACACCTGCTTCTTTTGTTTCATGGTCTCCATTAGTGACTTCAAATCATGTTCCACATAGTCCATAACAATAAAAATCTTATCCATATTACTGCCCACAACTATTTCACGTACTGTCACTATATTTGGATGCTGGGCCTAAATACAAAACAACTAAGATTAACCAGAAATATTAATGAAACTTAACATTTTAAATGCCATTACTTATAAATCAGGAAAACAAATTGGAATGTTCTGGTTGTAATAGAAGGGTGGAGTTGGAGTCCCACTACTATATATTAATACATTCTGAAAATGCCCACAAAATTTTAAAAAGAAAATGGCAAATTAAAGACAAAAGCTACATCAAAGATCAATGAAAACAGACAGCAAACAGAATTTAAGGATAATTATAGGCAAACTACAGCAAAGGGTTAAATTACAAGATGAAAGTCATCTTTATTTAAACAAAATCAATGTTTCTGACTTGCAAACTAATCCTGTTTTATCTTTGTCTATTTCTCACTCCATCTTTATTTCCCTTTGGAATCTCCAAGTCCACCCCCATGAACTACAGACATTGCAGAGATGGGTTGGATTCCATTCCAATGTTACAGATAGCCTTACTGTAGGTGCAACCATTGCGGAGGGGTATCTGTCAAGAGACCAAACAAACATGTGGTTCCTGAAGGGGTCCAGCAGTCTTTTCAGTAGTTACAGGGGCAACAGGCTGGATGATTAAGTAAGATGGCCTTGTAACATCAGCTAATGTGGCTTTGCATTGAAATTACAACAGTTGAAATCAAGGGGAAACTACAGTCATTACTTTTCCTTTAAAAAGTTGTGGAGGTAAAATTGTCACCCCTTTCAGATATCCGGGCGAGGACTACTCAGGAGGATGTCGTCATCAAGAAAAACAAAACAGGCATTTTACGAATCAGAGCATGGAATGTTCTATCACTTAATCAGTTAGGTAAGTTAAAAAATTTGAAGAGAGAAAAGGATAGGTTAAAGTTAGATACGGTGGGGATTAGTGAAATTTTGTGGTAACACAGGAGTACGTCTGATAATGAATAAGAAAATAGAAATGCGTGTAAGTTACTGTAAACAACATAGTGAACACATTATTGTAGCAAAGACAGACATGAATTCAACAGTGACCACAGTAGCACAAGTTCAGATGCCAACTAGCTCTGCTGCTGATGAGGAGATCGAAGAAATGTATGAGAAGATAAAAGAAATTACTCAGACAGTTAAGGGAGACGAAAATTTGAATGTGGTGGGGGATTGGAACTCTGAAGTAGGAAAGAGAGGAGAAGGAAATGTAGTAGGTGAATGTGGATTGAGAAAAAGGAATGAAAGAGATCACCTGATGGAATTTATTCAAAACAAAATTTATCACCACGTACACTTGGTTCAATCATCGTGAAAGCAGGTTGTATACATGGAAGAGACCAAGAGTCACTGGAAGGTACCAGATTGACTTCATAATGGTAAGACATAGGTTTAGAAACCACGTTTTAAACTATGAGACATATCCACAGGCAGATACAGACTCTGACTATAACTTATTGGTTATGAACTGTAGATTAAATCTTTAGAAACTGCAAAAAAGTAGAAAATTAAGGACATGGAACTTAGACAAATTGAAGGAACCAGAGAGGTTAGCAGTTTTAGACGGAGCATTAGGCAAGGATTGACCAAAGCACAGGAAAGTAAAACAGTAGAAGAAGAAAGAGTAGCTCTGAGAGATAGAGTAGTAAGGGCCAAAGAGGATCATATAGGCAGAAGGACAAGGCGTAACATAAATCCCTGGTTTACAAAGGAGATGCATCATTTTAGTTCAGTAAGTGAAGCAAGCAAAAGGAAGTAAAGACAACTGGAAGTACAAACTGGCTAAGAAAAAGTGGCCAGAGGTCAAATGCAAAATCGTAGAAGAATGTAGAACTAGGGGGAAGATAGATACCATCTGCAGGAAAATAAAATAAAAATTTGGGGACAATAAAAGCAGCCGCATGAATATCAAGTGTGCATATGCAAAACCAGTTCTAAGCAAAGAAAGGAATACTGAAAGGTGGAAGGAATATGTAGAGGGCCTATACAAAGTAAATGTATTCTAGAAATGGAAGAGAAAGTAGATACAATATGGCAAGAATAATTTGACATAGCACTGAAAGATTTGAGCCGTAACAAGGGCCCTGGAGTAGATGATATTCCATCTGAACAGCTGATATCATTAGGAGAGCCAGCCATAAAGAAATTGCTCCACCTGGTATGCAAGATAAATGAGACGGGAAATACCCTTCAATTATAAGAATATAATAATTCCAAGAAAGCAAGTGCACCCAAATGTGAAAATTTTGTTGCAAAATACAAACATTAATTATTTACAGACAAATGGATAAACTAGTTGAATCTGACCATGAGGAAGATCACTTTGGATTTAAGAGAAAATTAGGAATATGGGAGGCTATACTCACATTATAACTTATCTTAGAAGATAAGTTAAAGAAAGGGTAACCTATGTAGATCAGAAGAAAGTTTTTGACAATGTTGACTGGAATACAATCTCTCAAATTTGGAAGATATCATGGGTAAAATATAGGGAGTGAAGAGCTATATTCAACTTGTACAAAACCCAGACAGCAGTTATTAGAGTCGAAGGGCAGGAAAAGCATTCAGTAGTTGGGAACGGAGCAATATAGGATTGTAGCAATTCCCACTGTTCTTCAATCTTTACGTTGAGCAGGCTGTGATGGAATCCAAGGAGAAATTTGGAGAAGGAATTAAAAGTTCAGGGAGAAGAAATGAGAACTTTGTTATTTGCTGATGACACAGTAATTCTGTCAGAGACAGCAAAGGATCTGCAAGAACAATTGAATGGAATGGACAGTGTCTTGAAAGAAGAGTATAAGATTAACATTTAAGAGTCAAACAAGGGTAGTGGAACATACTGTCAGAAAATCAGGCGATGGTGAAGGAATTAGATTAGGCAATGAGAGAAGTAATTGATGTGTTTTGTTATGTGAATAGCAAAATAACTTCTAATGGCCAAAATAAAGTAGATGTAAAATTCAAAATGGCTAAGGGAAGAAAAGTGCTTCTGAAGAAGTAAAATTTGTTGACATCCAATATTAATTTAAATGTCAGGAAATACTTTCTGAAAGTATTAGTCTGGAGTGTATGGGAGTGAAACATGAGTGATAAGGAGTTCAGACAAAAAGTTGATAGAAAATTTTGAAATGTGGTGCTACACACAAATGATAATTAGATGGGCAGATGGTGTAATCAATGAAGAAGTGCTCAACGGAATTGGGGAGGAGTTTTTGGTATATCCTGACTATGAGAAGCGATACATTGGTGGGACACATTGTGCGAGATCAAGGTACTGTATTGTCGACTTAGTATTAGAAGGAAGTGTGTTGGGTAAAAATTGTAGAGGGAGACAGAGACGAATACAGTAAACATCTTCAAAAGGGTGTAGGTTGTCATTCTTATTCAGAGATGATGAGGCCTGCACAGGACAGGGTAGCGTGGAGAGCTGCAAGTCATTCTGCGGACTGAAGAGCACAACAATGTCATTTCCATGTAATTTTAATCTCTTTTTTCTATTTTCCTCCATTTTCTCCTTCTCTAAGATAAAGCATTAACTGACTCTGGTTTCAATGAAAACTTTTTGATTTCTGTTTAAATGCATCTTGTCACTCTTAGCAGCCTTGCCTACTCATATCTTGCACAAGTGACTGCATTCGCTTTAATCTCAAAAAGCAACTAAACAAAGTTTTGCAGTCCAGCTTGCCTTTACAATAAGTCAGTCTCATAAGTAACGTCCCATTAATTGGCTCAATAGTTATTTGCTTGTTTTATGTAAGAGCTCTGAAATCTTGCCTTCACAATTTATTTTCATTGTTCTACACTGGCACAAAAGAAACAAGACTGTTCAAAATATTAAGTAGTGTTTGGCATGGCACATTAAAGCAAGATTGTTCCTGGACCTTAAACATTGTTCTTCCTCTGTGATACATCATTAAAATATACTAAATCAGTTCCAACATGCTCGGGTAGTTGCACAATTTAAGCACCATTTTTGGGATTCAGAGAGGTGCAGCAGCCTTGGTTCAAATCCACCAAGTGGATTAATGTCTTCTGTCAGTGTGGCTGCCAGTCTGGATGGAGTGTTTAATTGGTTTCACACATTCTGCTACATGAATACTGGGCTGGTACCCACGCCCTGCCTCAGTTACACGGTTCAAAAATGTTTAGAAAATGTTTGCATGCTTTCACAAGAATAACACTTCACTCAGATAGATATAGTACATGAATTCCCCCCCCCCCCCCAGAGAGTAAAAGGAAGTGATGATAGGAAGGGCATCTAGTAAGCCTATATTTCTAACAATGCCAAATCTAATGCCGCCACAATCCATGCACAAAAAAAAGGAAAGGAAGATATTAATTCAATGGGCAAGAAATTTATTACTGCAATTACCTCTCAAGCAAGAGGGTAAAACAATGGAAACAATACAACTGGCTGTTAATACTCATTCTTACTGTACTTAATATTTAACTTATTTTAGTGCACAACAACTGCATTAACTAACCTTCAAAAGTGTATTAATTTCTCGTAGTGATGTAATTGGAAAACCTTCTTTCTCTTTCTCCATTTTTAACCTTTTCAAAGCTACAACTTCATTGGTTCGTTTATCACGAGCACGATACACTACACCATATGTCCCTTCTTCAATCCTACAAGAAAAAAAATGAATATCAGATCTTTAAATTCAGCAACATAAACTACAAAAATACAAATAACTGAAATTTTTGATTTTGTGCATTACTGTGTAATGAATTTATGATATTTTGTCACAATAATCATGCCATTTTTATTCACATTGTTCCGCATATCGATGTGGTCCATACTGCACTACGATTACCACAACTTTTACAATTCCATTTGCATCTTACAATATGGTGTCTTACCAGGTGGCCCAATCAGAGGCTGCAAAGGCAGCCTGCTACATATTCAGTGATATAACTGATAGAGTATGCAGTGTGGGGTTTGTGCCTGCCTACTTCGCCTTAAAACCGGCACTGAATGTTAAACATACCATTATTTTGTTGCCTTAAATTACTTTGGGTCCTGTCAGTAAGTACCTCTTCACCATATGTCAGCTTCTGTTTCTGCACTACTTCTCCTCTGGTCTGAAAGTGTTGAAAAAGACTATTATTCCCCACATCTCTCTACAGGAATAATGCACCTCCTAACACACTATATTGCCTATTTAGAAGACTTCCAGTACTGATTCCTGGATCACTAAATCATGAAAAGGAGTTTGGAAATAACTGCTTGTAAGACTGTACAATACAATATTACTTTATAACAACTGATTTGTTTCCTCTGATGTGGTATTCTATGTAGCCGTGCAACTCCAATAAGATATCCCTTTCTGGGGGTGCCAATATCCCGGGGCTGGGAGGTAACAGCCTGCTCGGCCAGCTGATCCACACGCTCATTGCCCAGAATGCAAACATGGCCCGGGGTCCAAACAAAGGCTACTGAACAGCCAGACCTCCCAGTGTAAAGACGGAGTTGTGATTAGATTGCGCCAAAGGATGGGAACAACAACACTGGTCAAGGGTTTGTAGGCCACTCAGGAAGTCGCTACAAATGACATACAATTTCCTGCAGCAAACACAGAGGTGTTTGAGAGTATGAAATATTGCAATGAGCTCTGTCGTGAAAATGCTACAGCCAGGAGTAAGTGTTGTTCAAGGTGACTGCCATGAACATACACATACCCAACTCTGCCATCTACCAAGGAGCCATCAATATAGACCACTTCTGCACCACTGAACATGTCAAGGATGGACAGAAACTAGCAACAGAGTGTTAATGGTGAAACTGATGCCATTAAATCGAAGGACAACTCCAGGTGGAGCTGCAAGCGGAGGATGGACCAAGGAGGGATACAAGATTGGCAGGAGAAAGTGGGAGAGAGGAAAGGAGAGTATGGACCTGGATCACGATAAGAAGACCAGACCAGAACCGATATGGTTGGGAGGGAAAGGCAGTAGCAGGAAAAAGAAGCCTGTCATTTGGGAGATGGAGCATGGCACGCACACAGGCAAAATATGAACCTTAAAGGTGTTGCTCACAAAACTGTGAAGGAAGAATCCCAGCTTCAGCAAGGAGGTTTGGCACAAGCCTTGGGCAGTAAGCCTCCCACTGTGATCAAGGATCCAGAATGCTGAAGCTACTTCAGATTTGTAAACCAGGCTCCTGTACTCAAGCCGTGATTAAATCAGCTGCAGGAGGGTGGAAAAAACAGTTCCCCAAACAGTGTGGCTGATGCAGCGAAGAATATTTAGATGTTGACAGCATTTTTGTCTCAGCTGATGAATGTGTGGCACCCAAATGACCCGGGCATCAAAGAGCATGCCTAAAAAGTGATGTCTCCTTGACATGAAGAAGTTCATCAGCTAGATATAGCTCTGGGTCCAGGTGAACTACCTAACAGTGACTGAAGTGCATTACATGGTTTTCTGCACTGGAAACTGAAAACCATGGGCAGAGGCCTAAGATTGGGCCTCTCGGATGGCTTGCTGCAGTCGGCTTACAGCGACACTGATGCTAACCAAGCCAAAATACAAACAAAAGTCATCAGCAAATGAGGAGGAAGGAACCAGTGACCCCACAGCTGCAGCTAGACTGTTAATGGTGACTACAAATAGAGGCACGCTAAGAACGGATCCCTGTGAGACACCGTTCTTGGTTATGAGGTGAGCTAAGAGAGGCACCAAACCTAAATCGAAAAGAGTGGATTGAGAGGAAGTTTTGTATGAACTACACTTTTGTATTGATGGGATAGATTCCTCTAACCCAATTGACATATGCCTCTCTGTATATCATGTGACCATTGGTACAGATATGTTAAACATTTCAGGATTTAATATAGCTTCCTACTTCTGTAGAGTAGATATGGAGGGAATTGAAGTTGTCTCATTTATTAAAAACTGCTATAAATTTAAGAACTAATAATGGGAAGTCCAGGTTGGAATTAAATAATTTATTGACAGTTTACAACTCACTGCAAAGATGTAATGAAGAGCTGTGACAAGCACATAAAAAAGGCACACACATACAACACTTAACCTATTGGCCATGACCTTCTGCAGAAAACAGAACATTCATACAGTCACACAGGCACAATCACAGTCACATAACCGTCATCTCCATATGCCGCACTCCAAATCACGCTCTCAATTTATGATCTAACTCATACTGTAAACTTTCCAACTAGGATACTAAATCATCTAAGACAGCCACCACCTTGACGAAGCACTGTCTGTGCGGGTGGAGAGGCTTGCGTATCCGCGTGAAGCAGAGGGCTATACCGAAGGTAGAGAACCTACTGCCGGAAAGGCCTTAGCTGATGGATCAGACTAAGAGTGTCCCACAATGTCCCGTCTTCCTTATCCTCTCCCAGTCCTTTCCAAATTCCTTTCCCAACCCAAGGTGTGATGCGATCCGTGCCGAGGGGTGCGTGGCACATGGGTGGATGTGTCTCGAACGGAGCCTCAGGGATACCGGGCGACCTCCCTGAGTAAGTAGCCTTGCACCACGCGGGGTTATCGTGGTGTGGACCATATAAATCCCCAAATCTCGTGGGACTAAGATGAACACGGAGAAAGAAAGTATTTTAAAAGAATCTGAGGGGCAATCTGAGACCTCAGATACTCAGACATCGGGATCAGGACCGATGGAGTGCACTCCTACTTCTGAATCAGGGGGTCTAGACCTGAGCAAGAAGTGGGAACCGTAACAGAGAAGTTGGACCAGATTAGGATTAAGGCCTTGTCTGGAGCTCAGAGGAGGAAACTTCAAGGAACAGAAGCAAAAGGAAGGAAAAGAATGGCTTCCTAAGCATAAGTGGAGGGAATCAAAAGGGCTTGAGCCCAAGACCTCCAAAAAGAAACTGCCTGAGGTCGAAGGGGATACACAGACCCCCTCGACGTCAAAGACAGGTGGCAAGAGGGTTAGGGAGGAATCTAAGACTCCCTCCTCTCTGGACAAACATGATCCTAAAAGGTTGAGGCAGGAAATAGGGAAACAGACCTATAGTACTGCAGACTTGGTCTTTAGAATGGCGGTTGTCCAAGAAGGATACCCACTGGTGAGCATCACCTCGCAGCAGGAGCAGCTCGTGCAAATGGCCCTCTTTGAAGAGATTGGGGGAGATGCTGGTCCAGGACCCAAATTCAGGAGGGTCTATCTAGATTGTGGTGCCCTCATTTTTGTCTGCGAGGGGGAGCACTCAGCAGAATGGCTTAAGGAAAAGGTGCCCATGATATCCCCGTGGGAGGACGCGAAGCTGCTGGTCAAGACAGCAACCGAACTCCTGAAGACCGCAAAGGTATCAATATAGGTACCAAAGATCCTTAAGGATGTCCCTCCAAAGACTCTGTTCGAGAAAATAAGGGTCCAGAACCCAAAAGTCTCGACAGAGGATTGGAGGGTAATTAACCAAAAGGTTGTTCCAGAAGGACGAACCCTGGTGGTGGAGGTCGGAGAGAAGTCCCTGAAGGCAATGCGAGAGCAAGGCCTGAAACTGTTTTTAGGGTTCTCGCAGGTCGCCATCAGGGTAATCAAAGAGGGTCAATCCATATGAAGTGGTACAGGGATGGTTGCTTGACCATTTTTAAATATTTTAATTTTTTCATATGTGATTACCCTATATTTGAGAAGTTCAAAACAGTTTTTTAAAGTAATTTATCTGCCACCTTTACTGAATGGCGGCAATTTTTATTTGTAGGCGTGCGCCGATTTTTCAGTCTGGAGACATTAGAGAAAATTTGAATATCTCTGCACTGGGGTAAGTTACAACATTGCAATTGACATGATTGTTTTTAGAAAAGTTTCCTCTACAACATTGTTCATTACACAAACTACCCTAAATTCAAAAGTAACCAGTCAAAATGACCCCCAAAGTTTGGTATCCAAATTTTTTAAAATCCACTTTTTAGGCCCAAAAATGACAAACAAGGAGTGACTTAAGAGAGTCTATTTTTTTCCTGTAGTTAGATATCATACACTACTAGCCTCATATAGAGCAAGAACACTTACAAATGTTTCCTTAATTTTTTATGAATTTTTGAAATTTGAAAATTTTCATTTTTTGTAAAGTTTGAGGTTAGTTATCTCGGATGGGACTGAATATAAAAATATGATTTTTGCACAGTTTGTACACCTGTATGATAGCAACATACTGTAAAAATTTCAACATTGATATCTGAGTGTGCACAAAGTTATGAATTTTTGAAAATGAGGAAATAATACATATGACACTACAACAGTTATTATGACTGTTGCCTATTTAAATGGTTTATTGTTTCATTGTAATAAAATTTAATTGTGGCAGTGTTAACTAAATATATCACACAATATTCATTTAGTTTATTTATTTTTAATAATACAATAATAAAGAACTGGAGCTTTCAGTTGTGTTCTATGGTAATAAAATGCCCATTTACGTTTAGGTTTATTGTCAATAAAGAATTACATTATTGCTGGGTGTGGCATTGTAGCAGTACATTACTAATGGGTGTGGCATTGTTGTAGTCAGTCTGTTCTGAAACCTCTGTTAGAGTGGATGTACATACTTCACTGAGAGTGTAGAATGTGTTATGTGCTTTGTGTTGTGTGTAATTTGTAATTAATTTTGAAAGATTAACTGGAATGCAATAACATGGATGAACAGTGCTCAGTTGGACAGATAACAAGTGAAGTGTGTCACAAAACGGTTTATGGTTCAGTTTCAAAAAACTTGAAAAATGTTATATAACATCAGAAACGGAAATTTATGAGGATCATTGTGTCAGTAAAATTACATCTCTCTCTTTAACATTGAATGACATAGTAGCATGTGTGTATGATGGACAGTGGTAGCTTGCCGAGGTTGAAACAATAAGTTTGGAAAACAATGACATTTTTGTGCATTTTTACCACCCTGCTGGTCCAAGAACATCATTCAAGAATTCTAATAGTGACAAAATTTGGATACCAATGAAAACTGTTTTAAGGAAATTTTCAGTGCTTGAACTTACCACAGCAACTGGGAGGTCTTATTCTACATCACAGAAGCTGTCAGAAGAAGTGTTCCTAACATTCACCATCAGGTTCAGGAATAGTCGCATCTCTAAGGATGTTAATTGAGAATATTTATTTTAAATACCGTATGTCAAAATAACAAATGTTAATTTCAGTGAGGTTTCCACTTTTTGTATATAATTCAGTACCTTGCTTCAATAATAACTGATTATATTCCACCAATATCACACCTGAATAGGTAACAGCCATAAGATCATTTGTATAGTAATGTGAATTATTTCCTCATTTTCAAAAATTCATATCTTTGTTCACACTCAGATATCAATGTTGAAATTTTTACAGCATGTTGCTATCATATAGGTGTACAAACTGTGCAAAAATCATATTTTTATATTGAGTCCCATCTGATATAACTAGCCTCAAACTTTACAAAAAATGAAAATTTTCAAATTTCAAAAAATCCTAAAAAATTAAGGAAACATTTGTAAGTGTTCTTGCTCAATATGAGGCTAGTAGTGTATGATATCTAACTACAGGAAAAAAATTAGACTCTCATAAGTCACTCCGTGTATGTTATTATTGGGCCTGAAAAGTGGATTTTTGAAAATTTGGATACCAAATTTTGGAGGTAATTTTGACTGGTTATTTTTGAATCTAGGGTATTTTGTGTAATAGACAATGTTGTAGAGGACACTTTTCTAAAAACAATCATGTCAATTGCAATGTTGTAACTTACCCCAGTGCAGAGATATTCAAATTTTCTCTAATGTCTCCAGACTGAAAAATCGGCACGCCGACAAATAAAAATGGTCGCCATTCAGTAAAGATGCAAGATAAATTACTTTCAAAAACTGTTTTGAACTTCTCAAATATAGGGAAATCACATATAAAAAAAAAAAAATATTTAAAAATGGTAAAGCAACCAACTTAATTTTTATTGTTTCACTTCATTTGGATTGACCCAAGACCTTAATGGCAGCAAGATGGGGACTGGAAGTGCTGCAGATAAACCTGCAGCACAGTAAAGGGGCCACTGCTGCCCTGAGCTGTCGCCTGGGGAGACAGGAGGTGGACGTGGCCCTGATACAAGAACCCTATTTATACAAAGGGGGTGTATCGGGCCTCGGTGGTACTGGAGGTAAGCTGATTTATGCTAGAAATCTAAAAAACTCCAGGACATGCATTTATGTTAGAAATGGAATACCTTTCATACCAATGATGGATTTTTGTTCCAGGGACTTGGTGACCATCAGGATGCAGCAACGTGAGGAAGGCATCAAGAAGGAAATTGTTTTGGCCTCGGCATACCTTCCTTATGAAGACAGCTCTCCTCCTCCTTTGGAAGTGAGGAGACTGACGGAAGCCTGCCACCGGCAAGGTGACAAACTGTTGGTGGGATGTGATGCCAATGCCCACAATCTATCGTGGGGCAGCAAGGACACCAACAGTAGAGGTGAGCACCTTCTTGAATTTCTCCTATCTAACAACTTGGAGATCCTGAATAGGGGTGATGAACCTACATTCAGGAATAGTAGAAGGGAAGAAGTAATTGACATAACTTTTGGTTCCATGATGATGGAAAGTTACGTCAAACAGTAGCATGTGGTCCTGGAGCCATCCTCATCAGATCACATGTATATTAAATTCAAGGTTGAAATGGGAACCAGACAGACCATGGCCTATAGGAATCCCAGGAAAACGGACTGGGAGACATATAGGAGAGACCTTGACTTCAGCCTATCGAAAATTAAAACTTCGATAAGGAATCCAGCAGAGTTTGAGGAAGTAGCAGAGGCCGTAACCTCTGCTATAGTGACCTCATACCAGGACAACTGCTCAATCACTAAGAAGTGCACAAACAGGAGTGTGCCTTGGTGGAATAATAACCTGGAAATGCAAAGGAAACAGGTACGAAGACTGTTTAACCTTGCGAGGTGCAAAGGACAATGGGCAAAGTATCATGAGGCCCTTGTCAATTACAACCTTGCCATCAGACGGGCAAAGGAGGCATCCTGGAAGGTATTCTGTGAGGAAGTGGAGGGCATGGCTGCTCAAGCGAGACTTCATAAAATCCTCACTAGAGTACCAACTAATCCAAGAGGAACATTGAGGAAGGAGGATGGGGAGTATACAAAGACAGCACATGAAACGCTGGAACTGCTCCTCAAGACTCACTTTCCTCAATATACTCTGGGGGATAACTCGGACCAGAATGTGATTCCTGAGAGACAACGGTTCTCAGGTATTCGCAAAGAGGACTGGGATCTGGCCAAGGAGTGTGTCAATTTCAGTAAGGTCCGATGGGCGGTGGGAACATTTCAACTGTTCAAGTCACCTGGCCCTGATGGAATCTTTCCAGCTCTCCTGCAACAAGCGGGAGAAAATCTTATAGATTCCTATGCAGGTTATTCAGGGTTAGCCTAGCAGCAGGAATCATTCCCAATGCCTGGAGGGCAGTGAAGGTTGTCTTCATTCCAAAGCCAGGGAGAATTGATCATACCAAGGCCAAGGATATGAGACCAATCAGCCTATCCTCCTTCATTCTTAAGACATTGAAAAAGCTGGTTAATGTGCATGTTGGAGAAATGAGGTTAAGTAGGGTTCCTCTACATTCAAACCAACATGCATATCAACCAGGTAAATCATGTGAGACAGCTCTCCACCAACTTGTTGGGAAGGTGGAGAAAGCACCCTGGGGGGATGCGAGGTTCCTCATCTTCAGAAGCAGAATACTTAGTACGATGTAGTTTTGGACCCATTGAAGGTTCTTTTTCAAAGGCTGGGAGGGCTTCTTTGAGGTGGGTTCATGACCAGGTGACAACTGAGAAGCCCTTACACCAGCAGTTTTCGGATCCTGCAGCCACTGGTTGGGATCCTCCTTGCACTTGTTGAAGCCTCAGAAGGGAGTGTCCAAAGGGACTCCTTCCTTGCAAGAGAAGCCAGAGAAGATTTGCTTCTCCATGTGGGGTCTGGGGACTGGTGTCCTCAATGGTGGGGGAGGTGCTCCCCCAGGTTTTGGGGGGATCAACATAAGAATGGGAACCCCCAACCATCAAGAGGGCAGCTTGGTTTGATGGCCCACAGGGGGAGGGGATACTTTTGGTGTTGTCATTTCCATAGAGAGCAATGACGACGTGACAGCAACAAATGATGGTAACATACATATGGGATGATGCCACTCATATATACTGTATTCATTAGTTGGTCCAGGGTTTTGAACACCATAATCTTCTAGTCCTTGTGGAGTATAGTACAGTACAGAAAACAAGGTGGATGGGACTCCAACAATCCACACACACAGGAGGGGTGTGTACACAGCGTCCAGATGTGATGGCCGCCCACGCTGCATGCATGTGGAGCTGGAAGTGCATTGGAAGGACATGTGCCTGAACTTCCAGCACTTGAAACACCTCGTAGGAGGAAGGAAATATGGTTTGACAACACACTGGTATATTATTACCTTGAAGGTCAGGATGAAAGCACCCTGGCCAAAGTGAATACCACGTCTCTATAAGTTGGAGTGTAACTCATCATCAGACCGTGACAGGAGATCTCGGTGATAAATTGATTAAACCCTGAGCATCTTGTGTGGTGTGGTGCTGATGGGAACATCATTCAGATTGTCACAGGTAAGTAATGCGTTCGACTGGGCAGGGGATGCTGTTTGTATCAGGACAGACCCACTTCTCATTTATGAAAATGATGCCACCTTACCAAACTTCTCTTCGATGGTCTTGACAAAGACCTTGTCATGCATAGAGATGACGTTCTGGTGTCCACCAGTGTTATTCTTTGCTCATTTCCTCTTGTTCCCACAAGCAGCCATGGAAGTAGATGCCCACCCAGGCAGATTCCCACATACCTGGGTAAGTCTAATACAACTGAGGTGCAGCAGGTTCCCCAGAGGTTGCTTGATAGCAACTGTTCAACCTCAACAGCCATGCATCTCCTCAGCAGGTGGCACACCTTGAAACTGAGGGTTGTTTATTTAAACAGAGGTTATGACCATCCTCACGACCTGGGCACTTAAGCCACTATCCCTGGGCTCTGTAGAATACAACATTCCACTGTCACACAATAGGGTGGTTGCTGAAGCATCCACAAAGCTTATGTTACGAAGGACTGTTGGCGCGACGCAGTCCTCAGCTCAGGGACCCCAAATTCGCCAAGCATGTACCCAGGAAATTAATGCTGAGCCCCCTGAGGAGAAAAGGTAGGTGTAGAGGTGTGCGGGGAGCGAGAGGGGGGTGGGGTTTGAAAAAAAAAATAATAATAAATAAACAAAGAAAAGAAAAAAATTTATATATAAAATAAATAAATAAAAAGCAATTAAAGGGATATTGTAATGGGTGATACACAATTGGAAGGAAGACATGAACTGGAGGGATACAGGACAATGAGTGGGGACTGGAGGGGGTGGGAGGGGAAATGTTAAGTACAGGATGTTGGGGTGACAAGTTATCTTGGGCTGAGGCCAGGGTGGTTGTGGAACTGTACAATATGTTGAAGGAGCAACTCCCATCTGCACATGTTCAGAAGATTTGGTGGTGGAGGGAAGGATGGAGATGGCACAGGTAGTAAAACTGCCATTAAAATCAAGAATTGTGTTCAGCTGCATGCTGTACCAAAGGGTGGCCCCATCTTGCTTTTTGCCATAATTTTACGGTGACCATTCATCCTACCCAAGGTCTGGTGTTCTGTCACCCACCCAACCTCCACAACAGCATAGTCCATCCCTATGCCATTCCCAGTCCCTACCCCTTACAATACAAATCATTTTCCTGTAGGACACCCTGGTTTAAAATCTGCCCAATCCATCAACTCAGCATTTCTTATTCCAGTTCTGTCACAGGCTTATCCAACCTCATCAGATATCGAGCCACCTGTGAAGGCAACCCTATGATTTACCAACTCTGCTGCAATCATTGCGCAGCATTTTATTTTGGTATGACAATGAACCAGCTGTCCATAAGGATGAATAGCCACAATCAAACTGCGGCAAAAAGCAAGATGGACCACCCAATGGAAGCATGCGGCTGAACACAAGACAGTTGATTTCAATGGCTGCTTTACTACCTGTGCCATCTGGATCCTTCCCTCCACCACCAGCATCTCTGAACTGCACAGACGGTTGTCCCTTCAACACATTCTATGGTCCCACAACCACCCTGACCTCAAACTGAGATAACTTGCTATCCCTACATCCTATGGCTAGCATTCCCCTTGCAATTAATCACTCATTATCCTGTATCCCTCCAATTCATGCCTTTCTTTCCTTTAATTAATTTTTTACTTTATTTTTATTTATTTATTTTTTTTTTTTTTTATCATTTCAAATCCCCTCCTCCTTTGCCACACTCCTTCCTTTTATTCTCTCAAGCCCCTTCCCTTCACAGCATTCAATGTAGCGTCTCACATTCCTGTTCTATCAGAACACTGCAGAACTTACCATCCCTTATCCTTACGCAGCATCCTTCCTCCTCCACTCCCCAGAGTGTATATGGGTTTCAAATGATAGCAGGTAAATTGACTGCCATACAAAAGGCGTTAAAATGTCATTCACATTCTTGTCAACAAAGTGCTGTAAATCAGTACAATATAAGAGTCTGGTATTTACTTAATGAATTATGATTATAATTAACTGTACTGTATATATTACTTTGGGGTATAAAAATTCTCAGCTCTGCAGCAGATTTTGCTGTAGTGTGGTCAGCTAACAAACTACTGGCTGCCCCTCTGATGATACGGCACCACCTTCACAGTAAATTGCAGCCAAAAAACACACGCATCAGAGTGGAAACATCCACTAGCTGCATTACAAACCAGTTTAAATATCTGTGCCACTTTTTGTGGAAGAAAAAATAGGTATTTTTCACAATACAAAACTGAATGTGAGAATTGCTAACTTCACTATATGATCCCATCTTTATTACACAAATCCTGTTTCAACAATATAATGAGGGCAGTTTATAACTCACCTCAAAAACATAAAAATCAGCTGTGACACGCACATAAAAAAAAAAACACACACACACAAACAACACTTACTTATCAGCCATGGCCTCCTTCAGAATAGAAAACATTCAGACAATCACACTTCATAGTCACACAAACGTCATCTCTGGCTGCTGTACTCGGAATTGAAGTGTGGCAGCCGGAGATGACAATTGTGTAACTGCGAATCGTGATTGTTATGTGCGTGTCTTTTTTATGTCACAGATTGTAGTTACGTCTTTGTGGTGAGTTGTAAACTGTCCTCATTATATTATTGAATTCCAACCTGGAGTTTCCATTATTACAAATGTTGTTTCTTAAGACACTATCTATATGTTCTGAAGAGAGACAATGGCAGAAAATAAAATAAAAGAATATGTAGTAGTTCACATATTGCAAAATAACTCAATTTTTTTTCTGCATTTACAATACTCACCTATTCAAACACTGAAACTCTTCTACATTACGACATCCTTGGATGGCAGGGAGGTATGGAGGTAGTTCTTCCTTCAATGCAGTATCTGACTTTGGTGAATCACTGATGAATGGTATGCCATTCTCATCTGTTTTCGTAGGTTTTTTGTCATTTACTCCGACAACTGCTGCAGGAGGGCTCTCTCTCTCAGGACTATCCCGCTCCCGCTTCACGGATCCAGGACTACCTTCATATTCTTCATTGTCAGTGCGGCGCCCACGAGAGTCATCAGTATCAGCAGCTGTTGGTAAAAGTATTATGTTAAATAGTTCATAATCAAATTATGAACCATGTCTATTGTAAAATAGGATTTGAATGTATATCTTAAATTTCAACAAGTATAAGACATATGGATAAGATTCATGCATACAGCGTTGTTCTAATAAAAGGACCATAAAATCTTGGAAATTCAGTTTGGTATGAGACTTCAGAGGTTAGCAGTACAGCTCCAGGTGTCCACCCACACAAGTTGTAAAGTGCCAGAAGATTCTAAGAAAATAGTCTCAAAGTAATATGCAGAATGATTTTCTTCTTAAATTCATATTTTATGTCAAAGTCACAGAAAGAGCATTATAAAAACATTGAAACCCAATAATTTTAATGTCTTGCACACATTATTAAGGACAACTTGTTGGTAAAAACAATGTTGTTCCAATTGCAAATCTGTATGCACCTCCACTATGTCAGATTAGAGTCTGCACACACCGTAGTAAGATGCTTCGCCATGCTGGTCCTGCACCCGTTATTACATGGTTTGGGGTGGTATTGGGTTCCCTTCTCACACCTATTTAGTATGCATTGCTGGTACATAAATGTGCAACCACATATGGCCTATTAACTTAAATTGTTGACTTGGCCTCCCTGTTCTTGCCTAACAAAAACGCCTGATCAGTGATTGCAGAATGACTAGCCCGGAATACATTATCTGCTGATGCATCAGATCAACTTTAGCAATATGTGGAAGTAGCATTAACTGTAAAAACCCTCAACACCATATCCATAGCCTCTTTGAATCAATGCCGAGGCATGTAGCAGCAGTTATTTTGGATCACCAGCAGTGTATAATCAAGATAATTACAAAATCGTTACATTATATATGCCGCTACTTGGTGCTTTTACTCTAATTTATGCATTTTGGTTTGTTGTGAGCTATGTTCTTCATATAAAATTGTGTTATACGTTCATTTTGGCAAAAAATCGTCAAATCACATGCATATTATTGTGATAACTTCCCATCCCTGCACCCCATGCCTAACATCGCCCCCCCCCCCCCCCGCCTTTCCTTCCCCACCCATTATCCTGTATCATTGTCTTCCTTACAACTGTGTATTACCATTTACAATATCCCCTTAATTTAGTACTTTTATTTTTACTTATTTTTATTATTCTATCCTATCTTTCCTAACTTTATTTTTTCCTTTCCCCCCCCCCCCCCCAACTTTATTTTTCCTATATTTTCCTAATTTTTTTCCCTTATTATTCTTATCATTTCAAATC
Organism: Locusta migratoria; assembly: GCA_026315105.1. Taxonomy (NCBI): domain Eukaryota; kingdom Metazoa; phylum Arthropoda; class Insecta; order Orthoptera; family Acrididae; genus Locusta; species Locusta migratoria. The sequence goes on from CM048746.1 coordinate 570,851,420, forward strand.
CCCTCACTACCTCCCCACACTCCTCTACACCTCCCTTTTATCCTTTCCCGCCCTTCCCTGTATTCATTGCCACAATTCAAATTCTCGCCTTTAAAATCCATCATGCAATTCGGAACTTTCCATCTCCACCTTTACCCAGCATCCTTCCCCTCCACTCCCCATCTCACTCACAGTCTAGCGTGTGTTGCTGGAGTGGCCAGACATGATAGCTGTGTATGTGTGTGTGTGTGTGTGTGTGTGTGTGTGTGTGTGTGTGTGTGTAGTTGTCTGAACGATTGTGTGAATGTATGTGTTTCTTTTTCTGACAAAGGCCATGGCTGAAAATTTAAGTTGTGTGGATGTGATTATCTATTTTCGTGTCTGTAAGCAGCTCAGCGAGCCTCTTTACATTGAGTTGTTACCTATCCTCCATTATTGATATTCCTATCGGATTTTCCATTGTTAAAATTATTGTGTTGTTATTTTTATTTGCAAAATACATTGCTCAGTTCTATAGCATGAAGTTTTCTGCTCTTTTTCATGTGTATTTTATTTGTGAGTTATACAAACCTGCTCCTTCATCATCTGACCCAGAACTAGTCTCACTATCTTCCTCCTCATCATCATCATCTTCTTCTCCATCACTCGAAGCTTCCTCGCCTCCACTCGACACTTCTTCTACTACTATCTCTCCTTCTCCTGCAGAAACATTTGCACCTGAGTTTGCATCCATTCTTTCTTCTGGTGAACCATCTGAATCATCTGACAGAGTAACCACCATAAGTTCATCTTTACCAAGTACATCTGCGAAATGAAAACTAATGAAGGAAAATATCTAAAATATTTTAATATAATGTTAAACAAAAAACACTGAGAAGAGGCCAACATGTTTCAAAACACATTGCCTAAGGTATAAACCTTAAAAGGGGGTAGAATGGTTTACTGACATATTTTATAATAAATCAGATACTGAGATACAAATCATCCACTGTAATTTGTCATTCAGTAATCAATATTATTTGCAACAAAAGAACAGTTTGCTTTAGACATAACGTACATTAGTTAACAGTTGTTTCCACCCTTTCCAAAATCATTATTCTTCAGTGTAATAACAAATATTGGGTAGTACCCTAACCCTCCACCCTTCCTTAACAACATTAGCTACAAACCTTCAGAAAGAAAATTTCTCCAATTAAATTTAAATTTATGGAAGGTAAATGATATTTAGTTTTTGTAGGTGTTCCATTAATCTCAAACAAGATAGTTGCACTGCTTGTTCCAACACTGTTGCCTAACTATTTAGAATGTTGTTACCTGCAGCTCTTTCTCAGGAAAGGAGTTTTAACTATACATACTGTGGGTAGACACTTATCAAAAAACATCACTTCTGCAGCACTACTCTCCCTAGTGACACTTGCTTCATCTGCATCCCACACCCCATTTAAAAGCAACCAAGTTAAAAGTTGCACATTAAACATAAAGAGTTTGTAGAACACTACTTCTCAAATGGCACAAACTGGAGACAACAGGCTACCAATTCTTTGGGTCTGATGACTGTGAATCACTGACAATAATAATGCAGAAGAAAATTCCATGAGATAATTTAGAATATGTAAAGCCAGTGTCTCAATTTTAGTGCCACAGATGCAAGGTGCGTATTTGGTGGATGAGCTATGTGAGAAAGATGTTGATCATACACTTATTTCACAAGCCATTAACCTCCACTAAATTGTTACACATGTTAATGCTAATATTTGAGAAAAATGTAACTATTGGTAAAGTATGTAACTACTATTGCAGCCTAATGAAACAATGATTATAGTAAAACATTTTAAAAATAATTCAATCTCATGGCCAAAATACAACAGAACCCCAATTTGAACCCCTCAAAAATTGAGTTTTTTCTTTCTGAGGATAATAAACCCAGTTTGGGAAAACTTTGTTAAGTCATGCTATTATACAGAGCCATTCCTATAGTTACTTGATGCAATACAATGCTGTCTTTGTAATCAGTCAGATAATAGGAAACATTTTACTACTTTTCCCTTTGCCTATGTAAGAATGTACTCGATTAATCACAAGTAGAGTAACACAGCATTTGCCACTGAATAAGAATACAAAAAAAAGGTGGAGGTGGAAGAAGAAGAAGAAGAAGGAGGAGGAAAAAAAAAAAGAGTAGGAGGAAGAGGAGGAACAGGTGGGGAAATGTCGTAGTGCAAACATTTCTTTGGAATCTAATTTGATCTTTTCATTAAAATTTAAATGCAACATAAATTTACAATGATTGAAAAGTTTCTTTGTAAATACATTTGACAATTTGTGGCAATTTTTTGATGAATGAACAGCTTTTATAGGACTTTAAGGTGACTTATAGAAGTTACTGTACCACTGCCACTGCTGTGAACTGCAATTAAGCTACCTCTCTCTCTCTCTCTCTCTCTCTCTCTCTCTCTCTCTCTCCTTTTTTTTTTTTTTTTTTTTTTTTTTTTTGTGGGGGGGGGGGGGGTATCGCTGGAGAGGACAACTGACAAAGGAAGTAGTGCTTCTTCACAACAACCTCAACCCCATGTCACTGTTAAAACACAGGAGCTTTTGAAGCAGCCTGGGTGGTCTGTTATGCCCATCCCCTGTACAGCGAGAACTCAGCCCCTAGCGATTATCACCTCTTCCCCAAGCTAAAGGAACCCTTAGTTGGCAAATGCCTATAGAAGCAATTAAGAGGCGAGGAGCTTGGTTTGTTACTGGTAGGTTCGACCAATACATGAGTGTCACATAAATGCTCCGGGAACTCAATTGGGGATCGCTGGAGGAAAACGACGTTAATTTCGTGAATTTCTGTTGAGAAAATTTAGAGTGCAAGAATTTGAAGTACGATCTTCCTACCGCCTACTAACATTTTGCATAGTGATCAGAAAGACAAGATAAGAGAAATTACAGCTTGTACAGAGGCATATAGGCATTCTTATTTTCCTTGTTCTATGTGGGAGTAGAATAGGAAAGGAAATGCCTAGTAGTGGTACAGTGTACCCTCCACCATGCACCTTACGGTGGATTGCGGAGTATGTACATAGATGTAGAATGACGAAGTCCGAACAGAGGTCACAATGGGTTGACAGGAGACTTTGTCGACTTAGGAAAATACAAAAGCTGGATCACTTTCTTCAAAAGTGTGATGAAAAATAGAGAAAAGTGTAAACTTTTCAACAATGTATAAATTAATATAAATAAACAATGTTTTACATTTGTAAAAAACTACATTTTGTATATACCTTGTACTAACAAGTCCTAAATTTTTAAAATATAATACAATAATTCACAATCACTTGTCCTATACAACACCACAACTTATTTCAAAACAAATCACAAACTGTAAGTAATAATTCACAAAATAGCAATCATGTTGCAAATTGAATTTGCTATGAGCCCCACCTCATATCTTCTATAAATAATAATAATATTCCAATCATACTTTACAAATACATACACTAATCTTAAATATCTCAGTAAAGTAGCACAGAAAAAGATGAACATAAGAAAAATGTAAAACAATAAAGACAAAAAGAAGAAGAAACACATTTTGGAAAAATTTCTTTTTAAAACTTCAATGCACTTATTCAGTGTTCATCTAGCTTCACATCCCCTCTGAACATTTCTGTCACTTCTTACAGTAACACACTAACTAAATTAATTTAGCATATTATTGCCAGACATTTTTTACATTGAATTATTTATACAACTTGGAAAACTTTTAATGAAATTAAACTGGAGGAAAAAGTAGTTGGACATGCACATTCATATTCCTGAAAATTGAGCACTCCTAGAGTACTGAAAGTTCTAATATTTTATGGAAATGTAGCCAGGTATCATCATTAGCTGTTAATATTTTAACATCCCCATCATTTTCAAAGTGCAAATGTAATGATAAGATCACTTTGCCACAGCATTTTAAGACATGGATGGGCTTAGCCGCTCTAACACACAAACTCCCAGTGCAAGACAACAAAAGAGGAGCAATACCAGACTAACTGGTAGTGGAATGTTAACCAAGAGCCTCCATTAATATTTTCTGTTGATGACATTGCCCACCTTGCATTACCGCAAGTTAGTCTAACATTCGATAAATGCCAGAAGCTTGAACTTTGTATGGTTTACCTCTGCAGGAAGAAAAGAAAGTTACTTGCAGAAGTCGCATACACCTCTTCTCTCTCTCTCTCTCTCTCTCTCTCTCTCTCCTCTTTTTTTTTGGCTGTTTTAACACCATAATGCTGTTCCAACATTTACCAAACTACTAAATAACATGAATCTTCATGTGACTAAGCAAATCAAGGAACAGGTCAGTTTAGTTCTTGTTCTTGAGATGATTATTATACTTACTTGGAGATGGATTTATATTCTAAAGAACTGCTTCAAATTCATTTGGCATTGGTACCAGTAAGTATATTTATTTTCATTGACTTATAAATGTTTCCTAGGCTGACAAGAGTTTGTACATTTACATGGCTTGTAGTGTGATGCTATTACATCTCAAGATTCAGACAGCAATCTCAAGCAAAAAGCTTTGGACAATTTAGCTACCGTATATACTCGAGTATGAGGATGCCACCCGTCGGCTTTGAACAAGCATGTGAGGGCAGCCATCTTGGGATGTCAAGTCTGTTAAATTTCAAAAGACACGTAAATATCAAAACAATTGATGACACACACACACACACACACACACACACACACACACACACACACACACACACAGAGAGAGAGAGAGAGAGAGAGAGAGAGAGAGAGAGAGAGAGAGAGAGAGAGAGAGAGAGAGAGAGGGGAGGGGGGGGGGGGGGGGGGGGGGGGGGGGGGGTGCAGGGTTGTCATAACCGGAGCGTGCGAATCTCGTACCGACCCCATGAAATTCTTGTATTTTACCTACTAAATGTTTTCATACAAATTGAAAAAATATTTCATTCTTAAGTTTTACTGTGAAAACATACTCACAGTAACACACACTGAAATGAATGCTTATAGAATCTGAATAGTTACTAAATAAATGGAACTGAGACTGGTATTAAACGCTCATAATCTTTATCAAAGTCGATATGTTATGTATTTACATCAAAGATATAGGGAACTTTGAAATAGCATCAAATGTAGTGCCTCGCTGTATATTTGATTATAAAAGTTGCTTGTCTTCTGTTTGCTGCAATGCAAAATGTAACCGCTCTGAGTACTAGCATCAGTGTTGCTAATCGACTTGTGCGTGTGTTTGAACATAGCTGCAATGCCGTGCCTTAATTAACGTTTAACCCCTGCAGCAAGTAATCACTGTAACCCTGTCTTCTCCAGATATAGCCTTTGTCAAGTGCCAATACCGGTCTGGGTAATAAGGTGGTACTGAACTGAATAATACCCAACTTACATAGATAATGTACTTTATTACTCAGAGAGATGGTACAGTAGAGTCCTGAAAACTCGTTCTAATGTGAAATGAAGGTTGGCTAAGTTTGAGAAAATGCTGGGTTATCGGGGACGGTATTAACAAAAAATACATCAGATTTTTTGTTATATAATACTTTCTGTTGTTACTTTAGAATACAAAACAAATGATGGAATACAGTAAAACAAAATAAATGTAAGGCGATATCTAACAAATCAAATTCATTACTTACACTCACATGGACTTCACAAAATGCGGTTAAGTCAAAGGCTGTAGGCAGAGCGGCAGATTGCGCGCGGCCCAGTCACACGTGTGTCATTACTTTCTGCAGTAAACAAGTTCATTATTGTCCATCACGCCTAAGATGATTTTAAACAACACCGTGGAAAAATGCACTGTTGTAGTCTGGATCAAGACTGCTTTTAGTATGGAAAAAAAAAAAAAAAAAAAAAAATCTACATGCTGCATTAATGACACTCAAAGGATTCTTAAATAGAATGTAGTTTACACAAGAAATGACTTTTGGGCGCATACAAAGTCTGTAACTGCTACACACTACCATTTCAGTTCTCTCCTGCATTATGCTAACATGGAATAATTCCAGGGAGTGTGCTGGGGTGTAGCCGGGTTGCAGAGTGCTGAGTTTTCGGGACTCTACTGTATCACAAACAAATGCAACAAGTCATTCTTACATCAACAAAGCAACTGTTCGTACGTACCAGCCGCGCTGGCACAGATACTGGTGGAAAGAGACACTACTCCGCCACACCGGTTTTTGATGTGAGGAGACTCTTTACAGTGAAATTACTGATACGTTGTGTCACCGTCATTGTTAAGTATAGTGCCGAAGGCAGAGCACAATAAAAAGTTATTATTATCCGTTATCTTGAATTATAATGACTGTAATACCCCTTTTTAACACCATGATGAAGATTTATGTCTAAGAAATATTATGAATATTTGATAATATATACGGTGTATTTGATATTATTATAGAAGGAAATCACCAGAGCCACTTCCTCATCCCCACAAATCCAGAACCTTCCACAGAAGAACCCCAGAAGAACAATTTGCTTCTATAGCAGATCAGGAGAATAGCTGTGGGATGTGAAAGCTGTTATTAGGTTATTGGTGTATTGGTTCAGGGATTCGGGACTGGAGCAGACTCATTTGCCACTCCTACTCATGTAACCGCCCCCATTGTAAAACCTGCCCTATGCACTCTTCCACCACCACATACTCCAATCCCGTAACCCGGAATGTGTACACGATCAAGGGCAGAGCCACTTGCGATAGCACCCACGTGATTTACCAACTGACATGCCTGCACAGTGAAGTGTTCTATGTGGGAATGACCCGCAACAAACTGCCCATTCACATGAACGGTCACAGGCAGACAGTGTTAGTTGGTAATGAGGATCATCCTGTGGCTAAACATGCCTTGGTGCACGGCCAGCACATCTTGGCACAGTGTTACACCTTCCAGGATATCTGGGTACTTCCCACCGACACCAATTTTTCAGAACTCCAGAGATGGGAACTACCCCTTCAGCATATTCTCTCTTCCCGTTGCCCAATTCATCTCAACCTCTGCTAAATTCAAATTCCCACCCACCATTCTTTAACATCTTTGTCTCGGTTCTCTGGACAGAGCCTCTGCCTCGACTGGCATTTCTGTCCAACTTCTTTGCTTTCTACAAATGTCTACCTTGGTGTGTTTGCATGTGTTTGTATGTGGGTGTTTGTACGCTTGTTTACCTTTCCTTTTTTCCCCTTACGGTAAGTTCTTCAACTCCCGGGATTGGAATGACTCCTCTTCCACTCCATTAAAACCCGCATCCTTCCCTTTTATATATATGACGTACACTTACCAGGCGAAGGGGCACAGGCAGTGATAGCAACAAATAAACACACAGACACACAGACACACACACACACACACACACACACACACACACACAAACGCTAGTTTTCGCAGCCTAGCTGCTTCGTCAGGCAGAAGGCAAGGAGAGGGAAAAGGAAATGATGAGGGTTTTAAGGGAGTGGATAAGGAGTCATTCCAATCGCGGGACAGGAAAGACTTACCTTGGGGGGAAAAAAGGAGGGTAAACAAATACACACACACCCACACATTTACACCTACCCTCTGGCTCCTATCCATGCAACCGCCCCCGTTGTAAAACCTGCCCTATGCACCCTTCCACCACCACTTACTCCAGTCCAGTAACCCGGAAGGTGTACACGATCAAGGGCAGAGCCACTTGCGATAGCACCCACGTGATTTACCAACTAACATGCCTGCACTGTGAAGCGTTCTATATGGGAATGACCAGCAACAAACTGTCCATTTGCGTGAACGGTCACAGGCAGACAGTGTTTGTTGGTAATGAGGATCACCCTTTGGCTAAACATGCCTTGGTGCACGGCCAGCACATCTTGGTGCAGTGTTACACCGTCCGGGTTATCTGGATACTTCCCACCGACACCAACCTTTCAGAACTCCGGAGATGGGAACTTGCCCTTCGGCTTATTCTCTCCTCCCGTTGCCCACCTGGTCTCAATCTCCGCTAACTCAAATTCCCGCCCACTATCTTTAGCATCTTTGCCTTGGTTCTGTGGACAGAGCCTCTGCCTCAATTGGTATCTCTGTCCAACTTCTTTGCTTTTCACAAATGTCTGTCTAGGTGTGTTTGTGTTTCGATATGTCTGAGTGTGTGTGTATTTGTTTACCTTCCTTTTTTTCCCCTAAGGTAAGTCCTTCCACTCCTGGGATTGGAATGACTCCTTTTCCACTTCCTTAAAACCCATATCCTTCCCTTTTCCTCCCCTTTTTTCTCTTTTTCCTGAAGAAGCTGCCAGTGGTGGCGAAAGCTTGTATGTGTGTTTGTGTGTGATTTTATTTGTTTCTCTCGACGAGCCGGTCCTTTTGGTAAGTCATCTCTTATATATAAAAATAGAAAAGAGATGACTTACCAAAAGGACCGGCTCGTCGAGAGAAACAAATAAAATCACACACAAACAAACATACAAGCTTTCGCCACCACTGGCAGCTTCTTCAGGAAAAAGAGGAAAAAAGGGGAGGAAAAGGGAAGGATATGGGTTTTAAGGAAGTGGAAAAGGAGTCATTCCAATCCCAGGAGTGGAAGGACTTACCTTAGGGGAAAAAAGGGAGGAAAAAAAGGAAGGTAAACAACCTTCCTTTTTTTTCCCCTAAGGTAAGTCCTTCCACTCCTGGGATTGGAATGACTCCTTTTCCACTTCCTTAAAACCCATATCCTTCCCTTTTTCCTCCCCTTTTTCCTCTTTTTCCTGAAGAAGTTGCCAGTGGTGGCGAAAGCTTGTATGTGTGTTTGTGTGTGATTTTATTTGTTTCTCTCGACGAGCCGGTCCTTTTGGTAAGTCATCTCTTTTCTATTTTTATTTTTGTTTATATATAAAGATTATAGAGGAAAAATATATATAAAAAGTAGATGAAGTTTACTTACCAGGCGAAGGAGCACAGGTATGTGACAGCAACATAAATAAAACACAAACATACACAAAAGCAAGCTTTTGCAACCACTAGTTGCTTCCTCAGTCAAAGAGCAGGGGAGGAGAGGGAACCACTATTTTCTCAGTTACTCCCACCACCAGTCACAATCCAGCTTTTCAGTGGCACAGAATTGCTGCAGAGAGGTGCAATTTGGACCTTCAGTCCACAAGTGGCGTTCTACAAATGTCTGCCTAGGTTTGTTTGTGTGTGAATATGTGTGGGCAAGTGTGTATTTGTTTACATTCCTTTTTTTCCTGTAAGGTAAGTGCTTTCACTCCTGGGATTGGAATGACGCCTCATCCACTCCCTTAAAACCTGCATCCTGTCCTTTTCCCCACCTTCCTTCCTCTTTTCCTGAGGAAGCAACCAACGGTTGCGAAAGCTTGAATGTTTGTTTGTATGTGTTTTCATTTGTATTATTTGTGTCTATCGGCGAGCCTGTGCTTTGAGTAAGTCAAACAGTCTTTATTTTTATACATATTTTTCCCACCAGGCTCGGCGACAGATACAAATAAAAACACACACATATAAGCTTTCGCAACTGTTGGTCGCTTCTTCAGGAAAAGAGGCAGGAAGGATGGGAGAAAGCAAAGGATACGGGTTTTAAGGAAGTGGAAAAGCAGTCATTCCAATCCCAGGAGTGGAAGGACTTACCTTAAGGGAAAAAAGGAAAGGTAAACAAGTGCACCCACACACATACAAATACAACAAGATAGACATTTTGAAAACAAAAGGATGTGGGTTTAAAGGAGCAGGTGAGGAGTCATTCCAATCCTGGGAAAGGAAGGACTTACCTTTGGGGAACAAGAATAGGTAAACAGACAGACACGGGCACACACACAAAGGCAGACATATGCAAAATAATGAAAATGATTTAGCTTTTAGGCCTCCCATCTTTGTGAGTTTGAGTATATGAATGTTTGTGTGTTTTTTAAACTGCTTTCTGTTTTCCTGAAAAGTGATACCAGTAATGTACTGTATTTAGATACTTAATATCTATAAAGTGTTGTTGCTGCTGCTGTTATTATGTGAAGTGCAGTATCAACTATTTGTAAAATAAAGAAATTTCTTTTTAATTTGTTTAGGAATATTCCACTCCTGTTGATATGTGGTCAGTGGGCTGCATATTTGGTGAATTCTTGTCAATGGAAGCACTTTTCCCTGGAAAGACTGAAGTAGATCAACTAAATAGGATATTCAAGGTGATTATTTTTTAAATATTTCTGACTTTTTTTTATCCTACAGGTAATGGGCTATTATTTTCCTATGGTAAAAATATGGTTCAAATTGCTGTTATACTGAATAACATCCAGATATAACATACTGAGAGGTATTTGGTTAATACCTTTGGTATAAAGAGACAGTATTGTCTCAAGGAAATGTATTATTGATGATTTTCAGATATAATTTTGGTCATTGTTCTTACAAGACATCTGATATTTTTATGTGACTGATAATGCTCTGTCATTTCTGAAAGCTCTTGTGATACACTGAAAGAGGAAGATGAAACTATATTTCTGTTATAGTCATGTTAGCAGGACTTACCTTCGTAAAGCTTAATTTTTTGTGATGGAAAATTCATTTATACATTTTATGTAAGAATGGAAAAGAATTTTGTGCATACTGATTATGGAAACCTTCTGAAAGTTGGGCATCTTTTAAGTATCTTTATTTATTTATTACTGACATTTTTGTGTGGGAAATTTATTTAAAGTAAAAATACCTACATTTAAAGCTTCCTGTTGCTTGTTTGTGTCAACAGACTGGCTCTAAATATACAAATTTGTTTACACAATAAACATGTGTAGCCGCGGCAGAGCGGCCAAGCGCATTGAGGCGCTATGCTACGATGCCCAAGGCCGTTCCCTGTCGGGGGTTCGAATCCCCCCCTCAAGCATGTATGTTTGTGCCGTCTTTAGTATAAGCTAGTTCATAAGTAGTTTGTAAGTTTAGGGACTGATGACCCCGCAGTTAAGTCCCATAAGCCTTACAAACATTTGAACATTTCAAACATGTGTAAATAAGGATTGTATCTTGGATTCAGTTTTCATTTCTTTACCAAATGCACTTCTCTTTTAAACGAAAATTGTTTTTAGTGGCCACTGTAAAAGTTAAATACAGTGAAACCTCTATATAACGTTTTTAAGGGACCATGAATTGTGAACACTGTATAGAGGAAAACACTATAAAGAGGAAGACTTCCAAATCTAGTCAAATTTTACCGACAGGCATTCCATTGTAATGGCTGTTACATTTGCAAGCATAACAAGCTCAAAATTATCACATTTAAGGTATTCAATTACAAAAATTTAAATAAAATTCCAAGCCATGGCACTTAAATTATTATATTTATGTAATTCAGTGTATTTTTTTTTTTTTTTTAAGTTTTTGTAATATTTCACCTGGAAACCACACATAGATGCCATGTCATTCTCAACACCAAATCATTTAACACCCAGTACAAAAAATATGCAACACCATTACAGCAAATCATTGGATAATTCTGAAATATTTTTCTAATTATGTTGTAGTTTCTAAAATGCCACATGTTTAGTCATCTTTCCTAAAAATGCGATATCCTGCTATTTTAAATTAGGTATTTATAGACACTTTTCTCATTTTTTGTAATGCTAGTTGGTCACATGAGGCTTGTAGAAGATTATAATTACCTTTCAATCCTTTATTGCCTTACCCTCAGAATATCTGTAATAGTCTTCTCTAACTTCCTGTTGCAGTTAAATAATAATTTTTGCAGCTATTTTCAGTAGAAGGAAGACAACATTGTGATGAGAAATTTACTGTTATGTATTCTGTTGAAACGCAACCAAAACTAAATATTTCTAGAACTTAAAGTACTACATGCAGTATTTTTAAAAGGCTTATTTGGAAGAAATACAATGTTTAAGCTTTCTATGAACAGTAATTTTATTATGTAGGTCAATTTAAAAACAATTCACCCCTTAGGTCCACTTTAAGCTGGAATGCCTGCTGAGAGTATACAGTATCCCGAAACACACAGTAAATGTTACACATTAAAGAAAATTATTTTAACAATTATAAATAGAACTTTAAGAAAATGTTTACAAAAATTTGTGGATTGACACAACTACAATTTTTTAAAATAGTCAAGCAAGGATGTTTGCTTTCTATTCAGTCTGGACTGGATCAGAACCATTTCATGCTCAACATCAGAGAGTTTTGATAATGTTGTGTCCTCAAGTTTATGGGCCATCATGAACCTCTTGACTGTTTCGAAACCTTCAGCTGCCTTAGCATATGAGGGCAAAGGGCCATCATCTGCCTCACTATCACTTTCATTTTCACTTTCCACTGCTCTCTCAGCAGTCAGTTCTTCAACACTCAGCACTCCCGTGGTTGCCACATCATCATCTATTCTTACAAAGTCCTCAAAACTGACAGAACTATTTCCCACTAAATCATGAAACTCTTGCAATTCATTACTGGTATCAACTTCTTCCACTGGTGCAACCATCTCTATCTCGTGGAACCCAGCTTTCTTGAAACAGTTTTTTATTGTTTCCGCACTAACTTCCTTCCACGAATGCATGATCAAATTCATAGCTTGCAAGATATTTAATTTGAGCTTTGAGTTATTCTGGCTTCTTGGCTTTGTTTGGTCTATGGCATTCAAAGCTTTCCTTACCAGAGATGTCCTGTATTTCAGCTTCAGGGCATGTATTATGCCCAAGTCCAAAGGTTGCAGACGACTGGTGCAATTGGGTGGCAGAAAAACAACTTTCACATTTCTCAGAAATGAGGTATCTGGGGGATGTGCCGCACATCTATCTATAAACAGCAACACTTTTCTAGCCGCACTCCCCATTTTGGCATCAAATTCTCTAAGGAAATTTAAAAATATTTCACTTGTCATCCAGGCCTTTGTATTACTTGTGTACTTACACGGAAACGTAGAAATATGTTTAAAGCACCTTGCATTTCTTGGCTTTCTGATGATCAATGGTTTTATTTTCTCGCTGCCATCGGCGTTTGTATACAGCAAAACTGTAAGGCGCTCCTTGCTTTTTTTACCACCGTGGCAATTTTCCCCACGAAAAGTAAATGTCTTGTCCGGCATTAAATTAAAAAACACGCCAGTTTCCCCGGCATTAAAAATGTCCCGTAGTTCATAGCCGGCTGTAAGAGTAGGGAGAATCTTTAACCATTGTTCAACAGTGTGTTCGTCTACACTTCCACTCTCCCCACATTCTGCTTTGTACACAACACCATGCCGTTGTCGAAATTTGTCAATCCAACCATTTGAAGCTTTGAAATTTTCAACCCCTAACTGCAAACCTATTTGGAGCACCTTTTCTTTCAAAATTGTTCCATTTATGGGGATATTTGCGGCATGTGCTTGTTGAAACCAAGTTATTAACACTTGTTCCATATCGTCGTAGGTTGAAGGTTTCATCCGCATACGCTTCGAATTCCCACACTTCTCAGCGGCTTCCAGTACGGACGATTTATTTTTCCAAATCGTATTTAGAGTCGAAGGGGCCAGTTTAAAATTCTTAGCCAGCTCCACCCGACTCATACCAGGATTGGCCTCTATTTCTTTGATTATAGAAATTTTTTTCGCGATCGAAATCTTCTTGCAATTCTCAGCCATGTCCGTTGTTCAAAGAAAATCCAAAAAAGTCACAGTGACTAGTGGCCGACGTACACTTTTCTGTAATTCACTGCACAAATCTATATATCCTTTCGGTTTTTAACTAGTGTTCACACTTTGCTCACAGTAAAAACAAAATGGCATCAAAGACACACACAAATACGGCAAGCACAATGTGGGACTGTATAACATTAAATTCGATTCACAAGCACCTCGTGCAAATGTGGTCGACGTCACACGGTTATCGAAGATCACTGAAACTGCTATCGACTTTCATTAGTGCTCGATTACACCAAGATTTGGTCACGTCTCCCGTAGTCGGCATCACACACAGTTATCGATGACCGACGGAACTGCTATTGACTTTCGTTAGCGTTCGATTACACCACGATGTGCATCGTGTCTCACGTGACTCGGGTGCTGACATGTAACTGAGGTGTGACTCACGTTCACAGAACAGAAAATAAAGCATTTACATCCAATGGCTTAAACGTTATAAAGAGGGAAATAATTGATTAGGGTCCCAAAAATACGAGCGTTACATCAAGGAAATCGTTGTGTAGAAGAAACGTAGTATAGAAGAAAATTTAGCATTGTGCATATGGGATTTTGGTCGGGACCGGAAGAAATAGACATAATAAAGAGGAAAACATTATATGGAGGAACGTTATATAGAGGTTTCACTGTAGTAAGTGCACACTTATGTAGTTACAATGATGAGGATATCCTACCATATGCAAGACACTTAACTTCTTATTACTTTTGCAATACATGTTTTGACACATTTGTTCTGATATCAGTGGGGATTTCTTTATTGTGATTGTAAAAATTATAGTAGTACTGTACAAATGTCATTTTGAGATACATTTAATTGTTTTTACAAGTTTTTTAACTGTGCAGTTCACTTAATCTGTCTTTGGTTTTATTGAAATTAGGCCTAGAAATAAATAGTTTTACACTGAATATAATACTTATTAATGTTTGGTGTAATGGTTTAGTACACTTTCTCATCTGCAAGATAAAACAAACCATTTATATTTCTTGTTCAATTTTTGGATAAAAATTATACTGTTTGTAAGTAATAAGACAATTTATTTTTCTTTTCTTGTCTTGCATATAGTGGAATACTCGCACAATTTATTTAAGTAAGCATGGCAGAAAGAAGAACACCAACATAAAAAAAATGATTAGGTAGCCACAGTTTGGTGTGTACATGTTAATTAATCTTGCGCAGTTGTCACTTTCTACAAAACTTATTCATGTTTTCTCGCCTTGTTGTTACCAAGAAACTTTTCAGTTTAATTGGAAACTTAAGAGGTTAAAAGATGGTGAAAATAAGAGGACAAATATTTTGTCTTTCAAGGCAACATTAAATATTTTCCAAGAAAAATAACTGTTGAAGTAGCTTTATCTGCTCATATCACTTGTTCGAAACCAACCCTATGTCTGTTATTTCTACTCTCTCTCTCTCTCTCTCTCTCTCTCTCTCTCTCTCTCTCTCTCTCTCTGATACTGTGGTATAGAATATATTTATGAACAAAATAAGTAAACGATTAAAATTTTACTAAAAATAGTTGCAGTTACTAACTACTCTCAAGAGGTAGTTTTAAGATAAATAGGTAATTTATCATATTGATATACTGCAACACTGATGTAAATATTAAAACTAACAACGAACTTGAAATTTGTACTTTCACCACTTACAGAGGACAGAAACTTTCAATATAAAAATTTGGAATGTCATTTTGTGAACAGGTGTTTCACAAATATAAACATACACTGACTAATCTGTCTAATTTGTTCATAAGACTTTACACCTTTGCAGTTGCAAAGCATGATGCTTCACAGCGAACTAATAATTATCAAATAGAGTGTTGAGTTAATCAAAATTATCCTCCAAGAAATAAATTCATGTAGTGGCCACTATTTGATTAATGATGGAACTTTTCCACTGAGATGCTAAAATATTCTTCAAAAAAGATAGATTAGTTGGCCAGCGCTTACCTTAGTTCTGTACTGCTGATAGCCTCACAAAAATCTCAAATGGAGAATAATATAATAGAGGGGACAACTTTTTGGAACTGTGTTCCTTTATCAGGTACGAGAGGGAAGCAAAAGGGGAACATGGAAAAGAAGAGAGAGGTTATTCACAACCTAGGCCAGGAGGTGACGGCAGATGATGTGTGAAGGTCAATAATACTGTGTGATAATACTGTGTGATAAGTACTGAGCCATGCCAATAGCAAACCAAGGAGGGTAGATAACCCAAGAGGATAGATCAACCAATAAAGAGAAGTGAACTTGGTAATGCTGAGTGGGGGACAGGAAGGGAGTTTTACTAAAAGGTTTTTAATTAATTAGAAGGAAAAGTAATTAAAAAACACACACACAAAGAAATATAGAATGAGATGAAGGCAGGGAAGAGAGTGAGAAATGAGTAATGAATAAGAGAGTTGAAAATGGAGGAGGATGACAGATCAGTGTAGGTTTAGACCAGGATGATGGCGAGAGGAGATGATGTGTTGGAGGACAAGTTACCATCTCCATAGCTCTGTGGAACTGGTGCTCCTTCGTTTCCGTTTCCATTTACATTTTTGTGTGGCTTTCAGCAGTACATAATTAAGATAAATATTGTCCAGTCAGTTTATCTCTTTTGAAGAAGTGACTACTATTACATTTGGATCCCTACTTGCAAGTTTCAACCACATTTTAGGCATCTTATCATTGCTTTAAACTTGCAAAAACAAGTTTTCTGCAGTTTTTATAGATATTTTATCACAATGCAAAACAATGCAATATTTGCAGACCATGAATGCCTAAACAATATAATATCACTGTTAGTGAACTTTATGACAGCAGAAGTAGATAAACATCACAGGCGCATGTGCACGCGCGCGCGCACACACGCGTGCACACACACACACACACACACACATACACACTTGCATTATGAGCATAAGATTACATCATTCACTGTTTAATACAATTTTCAAAAAACAGTCAAATACCCTATTGTTGTAATGTTCTAGCATTAAACTTACTACACCACGAAGCATCCGTGTTTGGCGACATCACGGTGAACCCACATTGGAAGCGTGTATTCGTCATCGCCATACTGGCATATCTCTCGGCGTGATGGTATGGGGTACCATTAGTTACATGTCTCAGTCACCTCTTGTTCACATCGACGACACTTTGAACAATGGCCGTTACATTTCAGATATGTTAAGACCTGTGGCTCTACCTTTGATTCAATCCCTACGAAACCCTACATTTCAGCAGGATAATGGACGACTGCACGTTGCAGGTCCTGTACGGGTCTTTCTGCATACGGAAGATGTTAGACTGCTGTCCTGGCCAGCACATTCTCCAGATCTCTCACCAATTAAAAACGTCTGGTCAATGGTGGCCGAGCAACTGGCTCGTCACAATACACCAGTCATTTCTCTTGATGAACTGTGGTATCGTGTTGAAACTGCATGGGCAGTTGTACCTGTACACACCATCTAAGCTCCGTTTGACTCAATGCCCAGGCGTATCAAGGCCATTATTATACGACAGAGTTAGCTGTTCTGGGCACTGATTTCTCAGGATCTATGCACCCAAATTGCATGAAAATGTAATCAAATGTCACCTCCAGTGTAATATATTTGTCCAATGAATACACATTATATAGGGAACTTTTCTGGTGGGATAAACAAATATAAAAAATAGAAAACAGATGACTTACCCAAAGGACCGGCTCGTTGATAGACACAAATAAAATCACACACCTACAAGCTTTCGCAACTGTTGGTCGCTTCTTCAGGAAAAAGAGGGGAGGAGAAAGGGAAGATATGGGTTTTAAGGAATTGTAAAAGAAGTCATTCCAATCCCAGGAGTGGAAGGACTTATCTTAGGGGAAAAAGGGAAGGTAAACAAATACACACACACTCACACATACCCAAACACGTATGTGTGTGATTTTATTTGTGTCTATCGACGAGCCGGTCCTTTGGGTAAGTCATCCGTTTTATATATATTATAGACGAAAAATTCCTCGCAGGAAAAATTATATATAAAAAATAGACGAAGATTACTCACCAGGCGAAGGAGCACAGGTGTGACAGCAGCACAAATAAATAGAACACACACACACACACACACACACAAACAAACGCTAGCTTTCGCAGCCTAGCTGCTTCGTCAGGCAGAAGGGAAGGAGAGGCAAAAGGAAATGATGAGGGTTTTAAGGAAGGGGGTAAGGAGCCATTCCAATCCCGGGACAGGAAAGACTTACCATGGGGGGAAAAAATGGAGGGTAAACAAATGCACACACACCCACACATTTACACAGACACAAGTAGTGCATTTATTTACCCTCCATTTTTTCCCCCAAGGTAAGTCTTTCTACAGTTCTACAGTATGTCTGCCTAAGTGTACTTGTGTCTGTGTAAATGTGTGGGTGTATGTGCATTTATTTACCTTCCATTTTTTCCCCCAAGGTAAGTCTTTCCTGTCCCGGGATTGGAATGGCTCCTTACCCCCTTCCTTAAAACCCTCATCATTTCCTTTTCCCTCTCCTTCCCTTCTGCCTGATGAAGCAGCTAGGCTGCGAAAGCTAGCATTTTTGTGTGTGTGTGTGTCTATGTGTTTATTTGTTGCTATTACTGCCTGTGCCCCTTCGCCTGGTAAGTGTACTTCATCTATTTTTTACGTATATATTATAGAGGAAAAATTCCTAAAAGGAAAAATATACGTAAAAAATAGATGAAGTACACTTACCAGGCGAAAGGGCATAGGCAGTAATAGCAACAAATAAACACATAGACACACACACACACAAAAATGCTAGCTTTCGCAGCCTAGCTGCTTCATCAGGCAGAAGGGAATGAGAGGGAAAAGGAAATGATGAGGGTTTTAAGGAAGGGGGTAAGGAGCCATTCCAATCCCGGGACAGGAAAGACTTACCTTGGGGGAAAAAATGGAAGGTAAATAAATGCACATACACCCACACATTTACACAGACACAAGTACACTTAGGCAGACATACACATACACGCTTTCGCCACCACTAGCAGCTTCTTCAGGAAAAAGAGGTAAAAAGGGGAGGAAAAAGGAAAGGATATGGGTTTTAAGGAAGTGGAAAAGGAGTCATTCCAATCCCAGGAGTGGAAGGACTTACCTTCCTTTCCCCCCCCCCCCCCCCCCTAGGGTAAGTCCTTCCACTCCTGGGTTGGAATGACTCCTTTTCCACTTCCTTAAAACCCATATCCTTCCCTTTTTCCTCCCCTTTTTACCTCTTTTTCCTGAAGAAGCTGCCAGTGGAGCCAAAGCTTGTATGTGTGTTTGTGTGTGAGTTTATTTGTTTCTATCGACGAGCCGGTCCTTTTGGTAAGTCATCTCTTTCCTATTTTTTATTTTTGTTTATCCCACGGGGAAAGTTTCCCTCTATAATATATATATATATATATATATATATATATATATATATATATATATATATATATATATAATAATGAAAAGTCCAGGTTGGAATAAATAATATAGTGAGGACAGTTTACTACTCACCGCAAAGACGTAGCGACGAGCTGCGACAGGCACATACAAAAGACACACACATACAACACATTCAGCTATCGGCCACGGCCTTCTTCGGAAATAGAGCACTCACGCAATCACACAGGCACACAACACAGTCATACAACCACGAAGTGTGGCAGTCGGAGGTGATGGTTGTATGACTGTGTTGTGTGCCTGTGTGATTGCGTGAGTGCTCTATTTCCGAAGAAGGCCATGGCCGATAGCTGAATGTGTTGTATGTGTGTGTCTTTTGTATGTGCCTGTCGCAGCTCGTCGCCACGTCTATATATATTATAGAAGGAGACCTTCTAGGTGGGAAAATGGTATAAAATAAAGATTTTTGACTTACCTAAAGTACAGGCTTGTCGATAGAAACACGAAACACACAAAAACACACAACCATTCGAGCTTTCGCCACCAGTGGTGGCTTCTTCGGGAAAAAGAGGGAGGAAGGAGAGGAGAAAGGGAAGGATACAGGTTTTAAGGAAGTGGAAAAGGAGCCATTCCAATCCCAGGAGTGGAAGGACTTACCTTAGGGGACAAAAAGGAAGGTAAACAAATACACACACACTCACATATATCCACATCCAAACACACCTAGGCAGACATTGGCGAAAGCTCGAATGGTTGTGTGTTTTTGTGTGTTTCGTGTTTCTATCGACAAGCCTATATATATATATATATACATTTGTGATGCTGTCACACCTGTGCTCCTTCGCCTGGTGAGTAATCTTCGTCTATTTTTTATATTTTATTTTTCCTGCTAGGAATTTTTCGTCTTAATAATCGTATATATATATATATATATATATATATATATATATATATATATATATATATATATATATATTATTAATTCTAGTGGGAATGGACCCCAGATGGAGCACCAAGAACTGATCATGGATGTGGGAGACATTAAGTAATAGACCACCAGTTCCACTTCATTAGCAGCTTTAGGTAGGAACTGATGAAGACAATGGGTCATGCTGAAATATTGTGCACTGAAGATACTAAAATCCAGTAGAACATCTAACATATCAAGACCTCAACAACTCTCTGGGAAAGCCTGGAGAATTAAACTGTAACTGATTTTCAAATCCCCTTGCCAGCTCTGTTCTCTGTCCCATCCCTTTTCACTCACCAGAGTACATACTGAATTGAATAAATAAAAATGAAGAAACTTTTTTTTCTGATAGTTTAACAGAGTGCTATAGTAAGGTCAAAAATGAAATGAAAATGCAAAAAGGGTGGTAACTTCATTACAGTGTCACTAAAATAAAATTCAACAGTATCAACTTAATAGAAATAGATTTTTTTTTCTTTTTTAAATCTACCTACAATATCCTTCAATGCATGTCTGCTTGATCTTTCGAATGCATATTTTTCTCATTAAAGCTGTTAAAATAAGTACGTCGTATTCCATAGACCCCTCTGTACTTTCTATCATAAAATAACACACAAAAGTAATCCCAAATGTATAAATTTTAATGAAATTTATAATGAATTGTGAAGAAGAAAAAGTTGTAATAATTAAAAAATAAATTATTTACAAAGCCACATTATAGATAAAAAAACAAATCTAACATATTTTAAGCTGGTCACTTTTTCCTTGATGTGACTGTCTAATGCTTGACTTCTTATTTCTCTTCATGAGCCTTTTAACTTAGTGCTTCTTCCACCATCGCTACACCAACGTCCTTTATGCATTTCTTACACTTTCCTTTGTGAATGTGTCTCAATGGCAACAGCCATTTTGTTTATATTCTTCTTATGGCAGCCACAGTTGGCTAGACACATATTTTCCAGGCATTGTTATAACAATTTTAAACATACACCTGTTCTGCAGTTTTTCCACCAAATGTGTATTACACCGATACTTTGCCACAGACGAGTTTACATATTAAAGAAAACAGTGTCAATTGATGGTACTGCAAATAATCACACCCCCACTCCATGTTGCATGACAATGCTTGCTCTCTCACAGCCAATATCGTAAAACAGTTCCAGGCAAAAAAGGGCGTGTGTGGGGCGGGGGGGGGGTGCAACTTGAACATCCACCACACTCACCAGATCTCAATAAATCAATACTTCTCCCTATTCCCTCAAATCAAACTCACTTTGAAAGGAAAGACATTTGATGATATTCCTGACAGCCAATGAAATATGTCCATTCCAAAGAAGACTTCATTGAACATTTCCAGGACATGTATCGAAGAACTCAGCAGTACACGGTTATGGAAGGAGGTGACTCTTTCGAACGATAGTAAGGTAACTGTAGTTCATAACTCATCTACGTTAATGTTACAGGAGTATTTACTAAACTTTATAGTCAGAGCTTGTAGTCTGAAATAACTTTTGATTACTGATATTGCACTTAACCTGGCAAAGTTAATTTGGGAAGATATGTGTGTAAAAACGAGTTTTCAAATTAAAAAAGCTCAAACACAGTGACATACCAGTGTGCACTATTCTCTAGTTCCACACAAATTGTAGGTTTGTACAAAATGCTTGATGTGTAATGTACTCGGCAATAAAACAAAGAAATTCTTATCTTTGTCTGCAATCCTAATTCAAAATTCCATGTCATTAGAGCAAAGTTGCAAATATATGATTTTTATTCATTATCTCATTTTGGCCTGGTCAGAACCCATCTTCAAGTCATCTATCAGGTGTACAATATTCTCCTAAAAGAGAAAGATATTTCTTCTACGACCTACTGTCATCCACTCCAGGCTTCAACTTAACAATGTTGTGTGTCTGATGGATGACTTATAGATGGACTCTGGCCAGCCTATAAACTAGTTGTCAATGAATAAAAAAAAACTAAATTTGTAACTGTTACAATATCTGGAATTCCATTATGAATTTGTGGTGGCTGCATCAAAAGACCGCAAGAGATCAAGCCGGAAATTCCTCATTTGCAGCCCGGTGAACACAATGCCATCACTAGCAAGCAATTATGCAGGAACCAATCCCTTGGGTATTATTATTATATTTTGAAATGAATGGAAGGACTAAGTTGAGTACACCGCAGATTTTGATTATAACTCTCTAAAAAGCAGAAAGGATCAGTGGTCCCGTGCATGTGCAAGTTTTATTTAGGCAAAACACAGGTGTAGGCTTTGCATAGTCTGAGGAAAGCAGAGCAATTTCCCCACAACACCTTTCATATTCCTTCTGGAGATAAAAATTGTCGAATGTTACAAGCTCATGGCTTTCTGCCCATATAACATCCTCAGTGTGTACCACTTGAGCTGAAAACAAAACCTATCAGTGTATTCTGAAGACGCCAAAATTCACTCCTGTCCAACTTAAGTTATTTTCAGTTCAAATTCCAAACCCAGTACTTCCAAGAGTGTGAATACACTAACTTTCAGTTCTAAATCAATATGGGTAGTACAAATATTAATACCAGAGAAGGTCATGGCTTGAGATTCTGTAGCCACCAAACTGAATGGGGAAAAGATAAATGAAGTCCAGAACACCTTAGATTAGAGATGCATTCTGTTCACCAGTAGGAAAATGTTTCTCAACAGAACTATTATTTGCTGAAAGCTTAAATACAGTCACAAGAAGAAAACCACTATGATTGTGAAGTAATATTGTTGCAAAAGAAAACATTCAAGTTGCAATGTTTTCCAATGAAAACTTTTCAACAGTCAATTTTGAAATACTAAGGTCATTTGTATTTACACAAGTACAGATAGTCTGTGAATCTATTAAATTTCCATGTCTAATCATTAAAAGTAAGTAAAATAGATGTGAATTTTGTCAAAAATAGCCGAAAATTTCCTAAAAATAAATGAGAAATTTACAATAAATAAATTAATACCTAGTCAAGCAAATCACTTGGACCATTGCATAGAGGATGAATATTACACATTCTCACAACAGCTAGGCAACTCTGTGACAACTAGACCCTCACTCAGTACCTGACACCCAATTTAACACAAATTCTGGCAGTTACTAGGGTAGTGTTATTGAGTAAGCTGTTCAGATTGAAAAGGCACACATACAGTAGAATACCGTTTTTACACTTTTCAAGGAACTTCATGAAAATGATGTAAAATGTGGGAAATAATGTTTAAAATGGTAAAATATGCTTACTGGATCATCCTTGCATTTTTGTAGTTTATTTGTGATATATGTATGTAGTAGGCATCAAAATACTCACAAGGAAGTTTATTTATTATGTAATAAAGGTTATTTGAATTTTGTACTATTTTAATTGACAGACAGAACTGGAACTAGTAACTTTATAGGAAGTAGAAATTTTTGACAAAATTTCATTCATCATAATCGACTGTCAGCAAGCCTTTAACTGGAATTCATTATTTACATTGTGAAACTACACAAGTTCTATATTTTATATATTTTTTTTTATGTTTCGCAGAATGATATTCGAGAATTTATTCATGTTTTTGAGTGCAAATATGTGCATAAGTATTTTTAAGACATCTGCACACTATATCACATTTTGAGGTTTAATATACCGCCCCCCCCCCCTCCCCCCCTTCAATGTGCAGTAAAACATACATAAGCAAACCATCAGTCTCACTGTTTATAAAACTTCACAAAAAATACTTAGATAAATATTTGCATTCCATAATAAGAATAAATTCTCAAAATGCATCACACAAGTCATGAAAAACTACCAGTTGCAAAAACAAAGCTAAGCAGACGAATGGAGCAGTGGCTGATGAGAGTGTTGAGAGAACTAAGCACATCCTGCAAACAACGAAACACTAAATATACCTTTGAATAAACGTAAAGTGTCAAGAAACTTGACTGCATAACATTTATACTATCATGGAGGAAAAGGCATGCCAATGTCCATTAATGACAATTACGTCATTTTTTTTTTCTTCATGAAACTGGTTTCATAAACATAAAATGTGAGAAAAATGTGTAAGAATGTTAAAGCAAAAACAGGGACGAATTAACATTGTGAACATAGGAAATTTGATGAGACTGACAAAAAATGGTGTAAATGGCAGGAAAACATAAAATTTGCCAACGTAAAAGCGAGGTTTTACTGTATGTTATTCTGCCTAAATTCTGATTTAAATCCTACTCTAACCCTGTTAAAACAATCGAGGACAGAATGTGTGTAACTTGTTCAGCGATTGTCAATTAATGTTTCACAACTGATTATGTCAGATCTGCATAGACCATTTTCGGATTCACCTGTCAGTACAGCCCACCAAGAATTTAAATTGCCATGCAGAAATCTCTCATTTTATTTGTGCCTTGAAAATGACAAAAATAATAGTGATTGTCAAGATCACCACCATGCTACATTCCCATAAATTATTTTGACATGTTTGCTAGGACACAACAGCTGTAAGGATCTTATCCAAATTTTGACAATAGAGTACATTTAGTCAGCAGCATGCAAGAGAATTTTTCAGTTCATATAATTCCTTGGAGTAGTTGTCATCAACATCTAACAGATTACAAGGCCCTCTCTTATATATATGGTCTTATACCGAAGCAGGCCTCTGATCAGTGAGCATTTCTAGACTTTCAATTGCTACACCTCCTGCAGAAAACCATTCATTCAAGCCACCTAGTCTGCTTTGCCACTGGTGAGCAACTCTTGGAAGGCCAGACACAGCATGTTATTCTGAACAGAGCCCTTCACAGACCAGAAATAAAATAGATGTGTGATAAGAAAGTGTGACAGTGCTATTAACATAAACGTAGTTGGTTCGTTAATGGGGGTAGGGGACCAAACAACTAGGTCATCAGTCCCTTTAACTGTGAAAGAGGCATTCAGATGGTGACAGGGCAATTAAAAATGTGGTCCAGCGAAGAATATTCTGCTAGAAAAAGGTGGGGGGGGGGGGGCAAACTAAAAAACAATTAAAATCAATAATATCGCAAGACTAAAATAACTGTAGTTGCAAATTATAAACATTTTGCAGATGAAGCAGTTATTTGTTATATGTTTATCATATTAAACCATCATAACACCCGTTCAGAAGTTGACAAAATGTCAACAGTACAGAATGACATTTAGCTCTTAAGGTACAGAAAGATGCACCCATGTAAAAAAAAAAAGATATACAGTTAATGACCAGAGCTGAGCTGTTGAAAAACTAGAGGCAGTGTTTGGCTTATTGGTAGGATGCAAAAGTTGATCTATGGAAGCGACTTCTTATAAAACATTGGGTTATTATGAATACTTCATACAGGATAGATGTAGGATTAAGCTAATGAGGAACATAAGGGTATACAAAGAAACGTGTGAATTGATTTTTGGATCACAAGAGCATTTCAAAGGAATGCAGAAATATCCCAACTAACATAAACATGTAGTAACATGACTATTATCCAGTAAAAAGTCCTACTTGGAATACAGCAAAATGAAAAATGTGAACATTTCATTGACTCTCACAGAGTCGATGAAGATTACTTTGTCCTATAAAAACTTCATAGAGGTATCTAACTCCTCACCCATGAATGAAATAAAGAATGTAACTAATATATGGTACACTGAAAAGCACCTCCTGGACTACACTTTACAGTGATTCATAAGAACAGCTGTAGATGTTTAACTGTAGGACTTCCCCATTCACAAAACATCACTTATTGGTATATTGTTTGTCTCAAATGTACACAATGTAGTTGTCTAAAGCTAATGGGGAAGCCAAGTGTCAACATATTTAAAAGCAGATGTTCTTAGCAAACCCCAAGAAGTGAAATTCCAGTATTGCCAACAGAAACATATAAAAGTATAAAGAACTACCATACATTCTGAAACTATTAGAACTTTTGACACCCCTCATCCTCGCAGTAGATTGTCCTCTCTCATTCTGAAGGAAGGGAGGAAGGGAGATTAAGAGTTTAATGCCCCGTCAACAGCACGGTCATTTGAGGTGGAGCTTATGCTTGGATTGTTTGGGTAAGAACAGGGAATTAAACTGACCGTGCCCTTTGAAAGGAACCTACCCGGCATGTGACTGGGGTGATTTAGGGAAATTATGTAAAACCTAAATTTGGATGGCCAGAGGTGGATTTGAACCACTTTCCTCCCGAATGCGTGTCCAGTGTGTTATCACTGCACCATCTCGCTCGGTCTTCTCATACTGAGAGCTGACAGACACCTTCTTTCTTCTTTCTAACTTCCACAACATATCTTCCTGTAATCCTTGAGGATGGAACTAACAGCACTGAAAGCTATGTTAGTGTTCTTTTTGGTATGTATCAACAATGCTCGAATGTCACCTCCAGTAGTTTTAAGTACTGGATGTCCATTCTGCCTCCTAGTCACATCTGAACAGAATTTTCCATTTGATGTAAATGGTATGTTTGCATACCATACCCCCCCCCCTCCAAAAAAAAAAAAAAAAAAAAAAAAAAAAAAAAAAAAAAAATTACAAAAATGGATAAAGGGATCAGATTCTTATGAGCAACCTATCAGATGTTCTGCAGCTGTCAGCTGTCACTGCTAAATAAAATGTGGGTAATAGTTTATGGGTACAATTATTTTATTTCAATTTGTCATATAATTCTGATATTTTGACAATAGCAAATTCATTTTCAAACTGAAGGAGTTTCAAAATGTTCAAATGTTTGTAAATCTATGGGACGTAACCACTCTGGTCATCAGTTCCTAGGCTTACAAATAATTTAAACTAAGGACAACAATACACCCATGCCTGAAGGAGGACTCTAACCTCCGATGGCGAGTAGCGGCGGCCTCAGCAGCTAGGCACCTCAGAATGCTCGGTCATTCCACCATGGTGAAGGAGTTTTACTCCATTTATCAGTCATAAGCTGGACCTGGTATATATTACAGAAACCCAGTAACACACCTGACATCCTTTCTATGATAGAAATATGACAGAGAGAAACCCAAACAACGAAAATTTAATTTGTCAATTAATGATGAAAATTCTCCTCAGAGATGATAACATTGTTGAAACGAGATAGAATGGCTGGCCAGTACTTACCTTTGTGATGTACTGCCGATAGTAACACAAATCAAGAAACAGAAAAAAAGGGGACAAAAAGGACAAGCTTTTGGAACACAGTTCCTTCATCAGGTGGGAGAGAAGGGAAGAAGAAAGGATGGGAAGGGAAGAGAAAGGTAATTCACGACCTAGGTCATGAAGGTGGTGTTTCGGGAGTGTGGACGTCAGATATACTGCATGTATGTACTGAGCCAAGCCAGAGAGGATATATGTAACCAAAGAGGAAAGATCAAGTAGTAAAGAGAAGAGAAGATGAGTGAACTGAATGATGCTGAGAGGTGTAGGAGGGGACACACACACACACACACACACACACACACACACACACACACACACACATACACACACACACACACACAGAGAGAGAGAGAGAGAGAGAGAGAGAGAGAGAGAGAGAGAGAGAGAGAGAGAGAGAGAGAGAGCGGGAGGGAGAGGGAGAGAGAAAGAGGTAAGGAAGGGATAATGAATAGGTGAGCTGAGGATGGAGGAAGGGGAGGGGTTAGCGTAGATTTAGGCCAGGGAGGTGGCAGGAGGAGAGGATATGTTGGAGGGCAAGGAGGTGGGAACTTGCCCTCCAACATATCCTCTCCTCCTGCCACCTCCCTGGCCTAAATCTACACTAACCCCTCCCCTTCCTCCATCCTCAGCTCACCTATTCATTATCCCTTCCTTACCTCTATCTCCCCCCCCCCCCCGTGAGTGTGTGTGTGTGTGTGTGTGTGTGTGTGTGTGTGTGTGTGTGTGTGTGTCCATCCATCTTTCCCTGTTAATGAAAAATGTTTTAGACAACCCCCCGCCCCTCCTACACCTCTCAGCATCATTCAGTTCACTCATCTTCTCTTCTCTTTACTACTTGATCTTTCCTCTTTGGTTATATATATCCTCTCTGGCTTGGCTCAGTGCATACATGCAGTATCTCTGACGTTCACACTCCCGAAACACAACCTTCATGACCTAGGTCGTGAATTACCTTTCCCTTCCATTCCCATCCTTTCTTCTTCCCTTCTCTCCCACCTGATGAAGGAACTGTGTTCCGAAAGCTTGTCCTTTTTGTCCCCCTTTTTTCTGTTTCTTGATTTGTGTTACTATTGGCGGTACAGCACAAAGGTAAGTACTGACCAGCCATTCTATCTCGTTTCAACAAAACTTTAATTTGTGAAAAAAGCATCCTGCCATTCTTTTAACCGAAGAAAAAGACAGTGGCAAAGCGAGGTATCAGACAACTACCCTTCACTTATAAGAATTATAGGCTTTAATTCAGGGCTAGTTAATAAGCATCAGCTTACAGAATGTTTCCAATAAATTCTGTACCTTCACCATCAGATTCACTTTGTTGTTCACCACTTTCCAGCTTTCGCCTCTTTCGTTCATGGCTCTCACTTCGCTCTCCCTTACCACTCACTTCATGTAAGGAACGTTCTTTTTCTTTCTCTAAGTGGCGTCGTTCTCGTCTGGCTTCTAGTTCTCTCCTGTATACCTCTTTCTGGCGAACCATTTCCCGGTCTGTAAACACATAACACAGTGTAATCTTTAGCCTCACCCGAAAAGTACGGTAATTCAATTTAAAACACCCAAGCCATTCAATTGAGGAAAAATATAAGCAAATAAAAAAGAAAATGAAATGAAACTGATGTGGTAGACGCCATTTCTTTGATGATAAAATACAAAAATTAAAAAAACCATCATGTAACAAACACTGAGAGAAAGAAAATTTCAGAACACTTCAAACAACCCCAGGAGAAAGTTTGGTTTACCAAGGTAAAATATGAACTAAGTCTCTTCTTTCTTTAAGAATATTTAACTACCAATTCAATTTTAATACTGATGCAGAAATGTCCTGTCCGTCATCCTGATGAAACATCCAGTTTGCCATTTCCCATGATCGATTACGAAAAACCATAAACATGCTAATAAGGATTGCCAAACTAAGATTTTATGCTGGTCTTTGTTTCATGTGTTCCAGCTTCTGATTGCCATATCACACTATACTTTTACAATATTCAGTATATCTGGAAATCTAATCAATAAAGTCATTCATTAAGTTTATGGTACGAATGATGCCCAACACTTTCACCATCCACTCTAGGTTTTTCAGTCACCTTCATTATCATTAAAACATTACCTGCTTCCAAAAGCCGTTCTTTTCTTAACTCTTTCTCGAGCCTCTCTGCTTTTTCCCGTGCTGTCTCATGTCTAACAGGTGGTGGTGGTTGCTGCTGCTGCTGTAGCTGCTGTTGATGTTGCTGCATCATCATCTCCTGTTGTTGCTGTGAGCGTCGACTTCGTTGATCCATCTTAATTCTTCGGTCAGAGCTTTCCTGGGCTCTTCTTTTATCCAAAAGTCGTTCTCTCAGATCCTCCAACATTCGGTCTCCCCTCTCCTGCTGCTGCTGTTTACTACTACTGCTACTACCGCCACCTCTTCCATCACCGGAACGCTTTGACTCACCACGACTGCTTGGCATCTGATCTCGTCTTTCTCTGTAAGCATGAATAAAGCAATATTAGTTTTCTCTCCGAGAACTAACAACAAATATCATTAACAACTACTGTTCACTTTTGTACATATCCTCTTCACAACAAAAACAAACTAAATAAATCATAAATACTTTGAGAACAGTTGTATGTAAGAATAATAATGAAATACTAAAATTTAGTTACCACATATGAAGAGCAGCATATAAGAAAATGTTCAAATGTTTGTAAATCTTTCAGACTCAACTGCTTGGTTATTAGCTTACAAACTACTTAAAGGTAAACTAACCTAAGGACAACATAAACACCCATGCCCGAAAGGGGACTTGAACCCCCGATGGTGAATGGCCATGTGCACCACAGCATGCTGCCCCAGTGCCGCGGCCAGCATATAAAAGCCATAATGTTCAGTAACTGACGAATCAAATGTTTGTAGAGCTTATGGGACTTAACTGCGGGGTCATCAGTCCCTAAACTTACAAACTACTTAAGAACTAACTTATACTAAAGACAACCCAAACATCCATGCCCGAGGGAGGATTCGCAACATGGCACCTCCAGACCGCTCAGCTACTCCTGTGTGGCCAGCAACTGACAAAGTCTAAGCTTTCTGTCTTGGGTAATTTCCATGAACTCTATTATTTTTTCATATACAGACTCACCATAAATCAAAAGCTCAGTCACCACTTCCAAAGCTAATATTGTATGTAAGGACACATCTGTCCAGTTTCAACAATTCTAATGTATTGAGTCAAAAGGAAAACAGCAAGGCTCACTGTTACCATTGAATTATTACTGAGATAATATCAACCATTCTTACTGAGAATTACTCTAGTTGTACCCAGGCACATGGTAGGACTGCCTTACACAAGCTCAGTGTATTTTCTCAGTCAACACACCCATAAATTCCCATCCCAATTTTGGCAATTCAACATTAACCCATGTTTGAATCAACAGTGATTTACACTTAGTTCAATATTAGTTTGTCACCTAAAACGTAAAATGTCTGCTCCTATAGGTCTAGTATAATTTTGCTTTGTGCATCAACATATGTAAAGTAGAGGCTTACTGTTGTTGTTGATGCTGATTGTGACACTTCAGCATAGTCTTCTTTGATTCTATTAAAATACAGAGTCTGACAGAAAAAGTATACACACTTTAAGGAATGAAAAGCATTACTTATCTGTGTATTTTACATTTAATAATTGATCACACATGTTGTACAACCTTCAGTTTAGCAGATGGTTACTTTAAATGTTCAAAATGTTGGCCATAGTGGAAAGACAAGCAGTTGCTACAACTACAAGAGTCAATGTTTCATTGGAGATAGCTGTACACTTCGCTGTAATCTCCCGGTGAAGTTCCTCCAGCATGCATGGCTTACATTGATACACATTATCTTTCAAAGTTCCCCACAAGTAAAAGTTGATAGGTGCTAGATCTGGTGAATGTGAAGGGGTCTCAATAGGTACTCTTCATCCAATCCAATGTCCCAGAAAAATGTCACCCAGGGAAACTCGTACGGCTAGGTGGTAGTGTAGTGGTGCCCCATTCTGTTGGTAGAATACCTCTTCATCATCTCCATAAATGCACATATACTTGGCAAAACTGATGTGCAAAAGATTTTACCAGTAACTGTAGCATTAAAAAAAATGGTACTACAAAACACCTAGTTGATAGTCCACACCACACATGAACTCCTGGAAAAGTGACCACCTTATCCACATAAACATGCCAATTTTCCAGTGCCTAGTATACACTGGTATGTGGATTCACAATTCCATTAAGTTTAAATAGTGACTTGTCACTCCAGACTATCTTTGTTACAAATTGTTCGTCATCAGTTATCATTTGCCGATAGCTTTCGCAACATTGCATTCAGCAATCAGGATTGCCATAATTAATTGTGTGTAGTAATCATGGAATGTTAACTTTCCATTTCGCAGCTTTCAGAATTCCTCGTACGCTTGTACTGCTAACTCCCACTGCATGTGCACTTTGTTACTTCTCCACAGACGTCTGCTATGCAAATGTTTTCAAACAAGCTAATGAAGCTTGTAGTTGTACATTGACACTCTAATCTTCCTTTATAAATATCACAAATTGTTCCATGAAATTAAAACTGTCAATAATGAGTTTAAATGTTAGACGGGTTGGCAGTTCTGTTTGAAACTCCCATGTCCACTTACGTTGCACTTCAATGACATTACCAAACTTGAAAAACCACTTCACAATATATTTTCATCGCTCAAATGTCAAGTGTGCTCCAGCCATAATGTTTTCTCAATACCAAGATCAAAGTACTAACATCTGTTGAGCCAAAGACCAAACTACAACACACTTGTAACTCAAATCAAATGACAATATTGATATCTCGAAAGAACCTAACAGAGTGTATACATTTTTCTGGTGGAATCTGTATATAGGGATGAGAGTGGAGAAAACTGGTAAAATGGGGGGGGGGGGGGGGGGAGTTAAAATGCTATAATGTTTTCTCTCTTTCCTTGTACTTGACTGAGTAGCGCAATTCAACATATTAGGAAGAATAAAAAGTCTGTTAAATACAACAGGTGTGTGTGCATCAACCTTGCGAGAATATAAAAAAAATATCTTGAAAACATAAGGCCTGATTAAACATGATTGCCATAAACATTACAAACATAGGGGCTTACCATAGGAAAAGATGTTACTTGTAAGGGGACTATGTACTTTACACAGATTGGTAGGTTTGACTCAGTCTCTAGTTTTTAACTGAAAGGAAGGATGTGTCATAGTAATTTTGTTTTTATAGTAAACAGGAAAGACGAATACATGAGATGAACTGCTCAGGCACTGCTGCCCTCATTATGGAAAGTGCAGATACACTCAGACAAACAATACATCATTGTCTCCCAAGAGTGTACACACACACACACACACACACACACACACACACACTTACGCCAACTGTAGGACAACATTTATTGTGAACAGTAAAACAGCTGGAATGTGATACGTGCAATAAAAAATGGAAATATTAAATAATAAATTATTGTACAGGAAGATATTTTGTCTCAATATATATATGAGAGAGATTAAACTGGCAACATACTGCGTAATACAGAAAACAGCAATGCACATTGAGTGTGTTCAATCCTGGAAACCACTCAGAATAGGGCATATGTTTATGTGAAGTCCCCCACCACCACCACCACCACCACCACTTCTTCTTCTTCTTCTTCAAATGATAGTACCTGTTGTAGCTCTGAATACTTAGCAGTCTGGAAAGAAACATGTAATATACTACTAGGGGGAAAAAAAAAACACTGGAAAGAATAAGCCAATTTCAATACCACGACATCACATGCCATCTAAGAGATCATAGATGTATTGGTAATAGTTTTAATGTCCTCTGACAACAGACAGCATAGTGACACAGATGCGAGAGCTCCATCTGTATGTACCCTTTGTTAGGGGATTTCATTTACAACCATAAGACCGACATTGAGAAACAAAAGCGCAACTCTTACTGAAGCTGTCAAAATAAGGAATTTGTTTCAATGTTACTGTAATGAAGAAAATGTTATCTGATGAAATAAACAATATGAAAATGCAATTTGTGTGTTCCACACATTGTTACAACTACTTTACATAATTTGTCCAGTACAAATTGGTTGTGATGTTCTACATACTTATGACCGCAGATGACTTTTCATTGAAAACCAGATGCAGTAAGCGTCTATTTAAAATCATCACTCGTAGTTATCATTAAACTGTCTTCACAGCTTGCAACAAACAATACTTTGACATGTATCTCCAAGAAACAGCATGCAGCAAGCTGGCATTGCTAACGTGACCTTGAAGCAGTCAATCACAGCTCAAATTTCAGGACATATGGCGATGGTCACAGTGTGAAACACAAACCAGCTTGATATCAACTCCTGGTGGAGATCGTAGCAAGCAGCATGGCGAGGAGCTGCGACGGTGCACATCACACATGCCGGTAAGATGCTGTGAGTTTGATTGTGGCAAGCAGTGAGGTGACAGTGTAAATCCACCTTAAGGGCAGCAAAGTGCATATCTACCACAGTACAGATAATATCTGATAATGGAAAGTCCAGCTCGGAACTCAACAATATAATGAAGATAGTTTACAACTCACCGCAAAGAAATGTGACGAGCTGCCACAGGCACATAAAAAAGACATGTACATACATATATACAAAACTTAAGCTAACAGCTATGGCTTTCTTCAGAATAAAGAGCATCCACGCGATCATAGGGGCACACTTTGTAATAACACAACCATCTCATCTGGCTGCCGGCTGTGTGCACACACTTGTGTTTGTTTTGTTTTGATTTGAGTTTCTTCCCTCCCCCTACCTCCTAAGTTGCATCTCATGCCACCCATGTAACATGTACATGCTTTGTAATACCACGCTGTATCCATCACAATGACATAACCTTCCTGCTCCCCTTCCCTCCCTTCTCCTACCCCCTCATTGCAGAGCATGATTCAAAGTGCAGTAGGTGGAGATGATGGTTGTGTGGCTGTGAAGAGTGTGTGTGTGTGTGTGTGTGTGTGTGTGTGTGTGTGCCCTTTATTCTGAAGAAGGTCATGGCTGATGGCATAAGTGTTGTACATGTGTGTCTTTTTTATGTGCCTGTCACTGCTTGTCATTATGTCTTTGCGATGAGTTGTATACTGTAGTTATATTGTTGATAAAATATCAATAAATATATAAGAAGACGCCTGTACTGATATGAAATGTGCTATTCCCATCCACAAGACCCTTATTTGAAAACACAAGTTCCATATCCACACCCAAAGATAATTTGAAGAAGCCATGACAAAATAAGCTCCCGAATCTTGTCAGCAAAGTCACTTCACCCTTCTGAGTTGCTTGTGGAAATGTACTTGAGACAACATAGATCCTTATTGATGTGGTGACTAAGTAAAGTGTAATGAGTATCACAGAGTAGTACCTCTCCATAACACTCACAGCAGCATCAGTTCAATGTGGGCAGTAAGAAGACAATGGTCAAAAATCATCTACATAATTACTCTGCAAGTCGCACTGATGTGCATGGCAGAGTGTTCATTGAACTGCTTTTATGATATTTCTCTACAGTTCCATTCTCTAATAGCTTGCAGAAAAAAAGGAACACCTAAACCTCCTTGTTTTTGATCTGATTTCTCGCATTTTATTATAATGATCATATCTCCCTATGTATGTGGATGCTAACAAAGTATGTTCGCACTCAGAAGAAAAAGTTACTGAAAGAAATTTCACAGATAGATCTCGCGGCAATGAATAACGCCTGTGAAACTTCCTGGCAGATTAAAATTGTGTGCCAGAACCGGGACTCAAACCTGGGACCTTTGCCTTTCGTGGGCAAGTGCTCTACTGACTGAGCTATGCCGACACGACTCACGATGCCGCCTCACAACTTTACTTCCGCCAGTACCTTGCCTCCTACTTTCCAAACTTTACAGAAGCTCTCCTGTGAAACATGCACTCCTGGAAGAAAGGATATGGTGGAGACATGGCATAGCCACAGCCTAAGGGATGTTTCCAGAATGAAACTCCACTGCAGAGTGAAAAGATGACTGACAGTGGCGTACTGCACTTACATGACGATGTTTGCAGCAGTAGCTATGCACCTCAAATTTTCCCAAAAGTCAATTTAAACCAGAATGTGAACTCTCTTACTTTTTTGTTCGTTGCGACGATAAAGCCAAATGTCTAAACTGCGGTACACTAATTATGTGTGTCAGAAAATCGTATATTGAAAGACACTACAGCAAATTGCATTCAGAAAAGTATACTGATATCACAGGGGATGCCAGAGAGGAAGAATTGCGGAAGGTGAATACTCTTGCAGAAGAGAATTCTGTATCTACAAACGAGATTTACATTTCGAACTGATTGATTTGCAAACTGATATTCACCGAAAGGATTTGTTTTACAACACAAAACGTTTGCTCCAGTTCTACCAGAATTTGTCGAAGGAAGAATTTCCCAAAAGTTACACAGAGAAGCAGCGAAGATTATTTCTATGTTTGGCTCCACATGTGTATGTGAAAGGTTTTTTTACTGTTTTGTCTTGTACGGAAAACTAGATTGCATGCAAGTATTTCTAATAGTAATTTCAAAACTGCTGTCAGACGATCTCTTGTTCCAGATCTTAGTAGCATTATTGAGAAAAAAGAGAGAGAGAGAGAGAGAGAGAGAGAGAGAGAGAGAGAGAGAGAGAGAGAGAGAGAGAGAACATAGAAGAGATAAATTTGTGTTGAAACCAAATTTAAAATTGTTATCATTACAGTTATTAATATTATTTAAATCTATTTTATACCGGTAATCGTGTTCCACCAAAATAAGCTCTCCGCCTAGTGTACATAAGTATTTGGCAATGAAGAAGAAAACAGGGTAAAAGTTTTGAAAAGGTCGAGACAGGTGGCGTAATGAAAGAGACAAGTGGCGCAAAGCCGAGGAGTGGGGGGTTTGCACCATCATCAACACAACGCAGCCGTCTTCTGCACTCTGCGATGCGCTGGTGCATGCACCTTGAGCGGCCCTGCTTTATGACCACAAAATGAGTCCATTATTAAAACTGATCTACTATCACCTCGGATGATTTTATTAACCAGCTCTGCTTGTCACTGCTGTAAATGTTCCTTGTTCACTTTTCAAGAAGATGAGGCGACTATGGTAATACTGTCCGCGTGAAACAAGTTTTGTCTGATTTTCGGTCCAAACAATCCTATCAGCTTTATAAAACAATGAACAGAGTTGAATGCAAATGACCATCTGCAGATATTGTTGGCATTATCTGTAGCTATGAGTCATATTACTGAAGGACTGCACGACTGTGACAACATCTTTTGACCCCTTTCTTGCATCAGATCAACCTGACATCATTTCTAAATTAAATCCACTTTGATTGATATTGTAAACATAGTTTATATACCCATGCTTTGCAACAGTTGTTAAAGATGGACCTGTGTATATAATTTTTTTTAGGTTTTTGGACCTAGGTTAGCAAAAACAGAATCCTTGTTGGATCGCTCTGTCAATAAACTCAGTTCTCCTAGCCAAGATGTCAAATTTAAGTAGAAGTCATTGTTAAAACGATGAATGATCATAAAGTTTTCCATATGAAAAATGAAATTAAGTCCGTACTCTGGAATGATGCAATTAGAATGTTAGGTTGTGTTCATAAAGTAACGACTGCGGTGTGAAATTATCTCTTTGGCAAAAAAAATTCTGAAAACAATGCTGAAAGTCTGGTAATTCAATCAACAGAGCAGTTCATGTCTGTTTAAATAAGACGTCATGGTGGCGTCAATGTGTAATAAAGTAAGTCTGGGTAAACATTGAAGAAATGGCGCAAGCTGATTGTCTGTATAGTGTTTTCCATTAAATATAGCATTTCCAATGAATTGTCTTGAGTGTGTTAGTAGAATCGACCACTCTTTCAGCTAATATATGTCTCCCACATACTGCAGTGATTACTTTGTAAAGTACAAAGTTGAAATCGATCTTGTGTAATAGAACTATATATTCAGAAGTCGGATTATAACTCTAAGTACAATTGTCCCTAGTTTAATGTAGTCCAGACCAAAACTAAGTAATTACAAATTTTAATCACAATATTATACCAAACAATTATGAAAGCAGAGAGGTTTCTGATGAGAATGTCACTTGCTTGTGCATTATCTCTAGTGGCAGGCACAGAGCAGATAAGACACTGATTGCTTTTAGACAAATGTTTAAATTATATCTTTATTTTCTCCGATCAAATTTTCATGAAATGAAGTGTGTATCCAACCACACGATATGGTCAAGTTACAGCTGAAAATCCAAAGAAAATTCGTCAAGTATTTTTGGGGCTAAACAAGTTCAAAGAGACAGACAGACATGATGGTCATAGATACAAAACTTTAAATTAAGATATATATTTTTTTCCCCTGTGGTACCAACTTCATGAAACTAATTGCCCCACATAAATCCGTGAAGTAGTTTAGAGATCTGTAATAGATGGATATTAAAGAAAGGATACCATCACTTGTTGTAGAGAACTCCATAATAGTTATGAGCATGAAAAAAAGCAGCAGTGCCTTCTATTAGATATTTGATATACTATGTAACTAACAGGACCCCTATTTGTTCTTTACTGTACTAAACCATTTTCTAGGCATTTCTAAACAGAAGGGACTCAAGATATAATAAGTACACACCGAAATCAGAAAGAAAACTACATAAATTCGTGTTTCCTTGCAAACAAAATTTGTAGTAAATCAAAACATCTTTTTTATTTCAATGGCATTGCAAGGCATTTAGGATACAGTAGTTAAAAATAAATATTTTTTTGTGTCGTACCTAGGTTAAATTTTACTTGCAGTGGCAGCTGTTTAGTATGTTAACATTGGCAACAAAATATTCCCTTTAGGGGGGTCATTAATTTACTGATGGAACAACATTAATTATTTATTTTATTATCAATACAAGAAATTATTCCCCTCATTGTATGTGACTGATTTTTGAAAAAGGATTCAACAGCCATTGCCAGCATCAATACACTACACCGCTGCCGTAAGGAAAATCGTGTCCCTTATTTTAGTAAATTACACCTTAGTTCTGAGTATAAAAACAGAGTATCACCATCTAGTAGTTATTTGGTATACTATGTAAGTAATAGCACCTCTATCGGATCTATACTACACTGGAATTCAAGCATCATACATCAGAAACTACAAATTGCAGTATCTTTTCTCATCCCCTGATCTAATTTGGATGAAATGAAGCTTATATGTTGCCCCAGGGTACTCTCAGTTGACATGGAACCCCACAAAAGTTTGTATAGCATTCTTGGTGAATTGCTGTACTACACCATACTTATAAGCATAGTATACAGATAAAACTTCAAATTACGATATCTTTCCCTCCTCTGATCCGATTTTGATGAAATGAAGCCGATGTTACTCTCCAAACTATTCTCAATTTACCTGTGGAAACCCATGAAAGTTTGTATAGTACTTTTGGATATTATCCCCAATGAATAGACATACACAATGGCTTTTAAACAAATGATTAAATTATGATATCTTTATTTTCCCTGATCCAATTTTAATTATTGAAGTCTTTATGTAGCCACATATATGCTCAAGTAATGTGTGAAAACTCCATGAAAATTTGTCAAGTAGTTTTGGGGATAAACATGTTCAAAGAGAGACAGATGCGATGGGCGTAGATGAAAAATTTCAAATTACATTATTCTTTTTTTACCATGATCCGATTTTTGTGAAACAAAGTCTGTATGTTGTCCAGAGTTACACTTAAGATACCTGTGAAAACTTTATGCAAATTCGTGAAGTAGTTTTGGAGGTAAGAGGTTTTTAATAGTTGAACATTTTAATTAGTTTTAGGGCGCAAAACTACTGTGGTCATAAGTGCCCAACTCAGTATGTATCAATAACCTGCACTACAAAGAGCAAAGGAAAACGCTAAATCAAATGAGAACACTGAAAAAACAATAATTCCCTGGGTCAGATTTCCTCTTGACAACAGATACAGCTATAGTCCCCTGAGGGCGGGGGGGGGGGGGGGGAGTTAAGTTTCCCTCATTATATTTGTGCGACAGATGAAAAGTAAGACATGATCAGCTAAACATTTGTTATCTGCTAAAATGTCAGACAAGTCCGATGGAAAACACAAACTTTGACGTAGATGGTTAAAATGTGGACATTGTGCCAGAAAGTAGTGAACAGTCAGGGATTGTGAACAGTGACCACAAAGAGGGGCTGTGTCGCCACACAGTAAGTGACAGTGGGTGAAAAGGCAGTGTCCTATGCACAGCCGGGCGAGAATGACTTCTTTTCAGCGGGAGGGCCAAGAAGAGGTCAACCAGGCAGTAGGGGAAGTCTTAATATCCTGGAGTTTGTTCCCTTGGAGGGAGGACCAATGTGCCAATGTGCATGCCAGAGTGATACCACACGCCGCGAGACTTCAGCCTGAAGGCCACCTAGAGGAATGGATTAGGCAGAGAGCCGGGGTAGAGAAGCTGAGAAGCTGCTTCCTTGGCAGCAGTATCTGCACTCTCATTCCCTGATATTCCGACATTCCCAGGAACCCACTGGAAAGCCACAGCGGCTCCCCTGACACTAAGTGAGTGGAGGCATTCCTCATGGGGTGGACTGGGTATAGCTCACAGAGGCTCTGAAGAGCACTCTGGGAGTCCAATCAGATGACACTATTAGGGAGCGAGTGTCACTTGATGTACTGGGTGGCCTGAAAAAAATCAAATAGCTCCACAGTAAAGATTGAACACTGGTCGGGAAGATGATATCGGGAGGAACTGCCACCAAGGACAAAGGTGCAAGTGGCTCCATGGTTAGTTTTTGAGCCATCAGTGTAGATGAAGATGCTGTCCCCAAACTGGGTGCATAGAGCAAGAAACTCGTTGTGGTGAACGATGTCAGGGGTAGTGTCTTTGGCGAGTGAATGGAGATGAAAGTTAATCTGGACCTTGGGATGAAGCCATGGTGGTGAAGTACTCTCTCCCAAATCGTGACAGGGAGCGTAAAGCCAAGCTGCTGGAGCAGCAAACAGAAGCGGACTCCGAGAGGTAGGAGATAAGATGTACGAACCGCGAATTGATGGTCAAGAGATGCGTTAAGAAAGGGAGCATAGGTTGGGTGGCTGCACATAGCTGACAAACGGCTCCCATGACTGAGGAGGACGTGTCTCTGGTGGGAACAGCGGCAGTTTGGCAGCTTCAGTGCAAAGACACTCTACTAGACTAGTATAGAAAGCTCCTGTAGCTAGACGGATTCCTTTATGGTGGATCGTGTTAAGGCAATGTAAAATAGATGATCATGCAGATGAGTATACTATACATCTGTAGTCCAGTTATTAGTGCTGCAAAATTAGAGACAGTCTAGGGACCACTGAAGAAGTCGCTGAAGTAGACACAACCTGTAAGAGCTACAGTAGATGGCAAAGTCATCTACGAAAAAGGACACCAAAATACCTGGTGGAAGACAGTCCATAACAGGGTTGATGGCTATTGCAAAGAGGGCAACACTGAGCATTGAGCCTTGTGGCACATCGTTCTCCTGTATAAAAGTGTTCGACAGGGTCGAATCCACACACACTTTAAAGACACGGTATTTCAAAAATTATTGAATAAAAATAGGCAGACGACCCCAGATGCCTCAAGTACGTAAAGTCTGGAGGATTCCTGTCCTCCAACAGGTGTCATATGCCTTCTCCAGGTCAAAGAACATAGTTAATGTTCAGTGTTTCCATAAAAAATTGTTCCTCATGTGATAGGATAAGGCAACAAGATGATCCATAGCAGAGCGGTGCTTACAAAAACCACATTGGGCAGGTGTGAGCAAATTCCAAGACTCTAACCACATACCAGACGACTATTAATCACATGTTCCAGTACCTTGCAAACACTGCTGGTGACGGAGGTTGGACGGTAACTGGAAGGAAGATATTTGTCCTTACCCAGTTTTGGTACAGGGGAAAGGTGTTGTAGCAGCTCAACGTGAATGCCTTCTGGTCCAGAGGAGGATGACCGTGACAAAGAGAGTGCCCGATGAAGCTCCCTCAAAGAAAATTCGATGTTGTAGCACTCACGGTTCTGAGAGGAGAAGGATAGCGGCTTTGCTTCTGCTGCTCGATTTCTAGTAAGGAAAGCAGGATGGTAGTGCTCGGAGCTCAAAATATCAGCAAAATAGTGGCCCAAGGTGTTGGAGATGTCAACGGGATCCACAACGTTTCCAACTGTGACACCAGGGAACAGGGAATGAGCCGAGGTCCCAGATAGTCGACAGAGGTTACCCCAGATGACGGAAGAGGGAGTAAAACTGTTAAAGGAGCTACTGAAAGACAACCAGCTAGTTCGTTTACTATCATGAATAATGCAACAGCATTGGCCACGCAACTGTTTATAGCTGATGCAGTTCTCCAATGTGGAATGATGTTTGAAGACACGAAATACACATCTCCGGGCTCTGACTGCATCGTAGCATGCCTCATTTAACCAAGGGACAGAAGTGTGTCACGGTGTGGAAGAGGAACGAGGGATGGAATGTTATGCAGCTGAGAGATTGTGCTTGTGAGGTAGTCTACCCTGACATCAATATTGAAAAAATAATGTTTGGAGAAGGTGGCTAAGGAAGAGTAGAGCTGCCAGTCAGCTTTAAGAGAGTTGCCAGGAGGGTGGATGTACAGATGTAGTCAGCAGGCGAATCACACATGGAAAGTGGTCACTGGAGTGTGTATCCGAAAGAGCAGATCACTCAAGCCGACGGGCAAGTTGGGTAGTACAGATGGAAAGGTCCAAATGGAAAGGGTATGGGTGGAATCAGGAAGGAATGTAGGTTCACCAGCATAAGGCAGATGAGGTTTAGATGGTTAAAAATAAAAGAGAGCCTCTCTGAAAGGGGCGAGGAGAGCCCCGAAGAAGATGATGGGCACTGAAATTGCTGACAAGCAGAAATGGAGGAGCTGATCTATAAGGTGTAAAAGACCAGCCCTGGTGACGGTTGAAGAAGAGGGTGTGTAGACAGCGCACAGTGAGAAGGAAAAACAAGGAAGTGTAAGCCGGGTGTTTAGAGGGATCATGTGACTGTAGATGGTGTCCCATATGAGCAGCATGACACCCCCATGAGCCGGTATTCCAGCTACAGTGGGGAGGTCAAAACAAATGGAATTGAAATGTAGAAGATGAAAGTGATCATGGGGGTTGAGTTTTGTGTCTTGTAAACACAGGACCACCGAGGAATCTGTTCGCAGAAGAAGCTGCAATTCTGACCTGGAGACATTATTTCACTGCATCTGTGGTCGTCGCCTCTTGAGAGGGAGTGACATCCATGAGTTCCATAGGGGGCTCGGATGGGGCAAGTGAGGGCAAAGCTCCCTGGGAGGTCATGGTGGCTTCTACCTGCGACTTACGCCGCTTCTTTTTCTTCTTCTCGTCCTTATCTGTGCGAGAAGAGGAATCCTTGGAAGTGCTAGGCTCAGGTATATCTAGGTCCGAGAGGGACTTCGTAGATTTTGGGCCCATAGAGCGCGGATCCCGTGACCAACCTGCAGTAGTCATAGTTTCGAGAGATTGCTGGGGAGAAGGGTTCTGGTATGGAGTCTTGTCCCCAGCGGGTGCTAAAGAAGAGGGTTTCTTCTCCAGC
This sequence comes from Locusta migratoria, assembly GCA_026315105.1. NCBI lineage: Eukaryota > Metazoa > Arthropoda > Insecta > Orthoptera > Acrididae > Locusta > Locusta migratoria. The sequence continues at coordinate 570,894,182 of CM048746.1, forward strand.
CAAGGAGAAGGGGAGGTGGAAGGGAGAGGGGGAAGCGGTGGAGGGAAAGGAGGGAGGAGGAGAGGGAGGAGCAGAGGAGGGAGAAGGGAGTGGAGGAGTAGGGACAGGGCAGGAGTCTGGGCGGTACCGGGAGAAGGAACGGTGGTAACTGCCAGGGAGGAGGAAAGAGGGGGGAGTGATGCAATGGAGGCAAAAGTGGATGTTATTGGCACTGGATGGAGACAGTCGAATTTTTTAGGTGCCTCAGAATAAGAAAGATGGTCGAGGGTCTTAAGTTCCTGAATTTTCTTTTCCTTTCAGAAAACTGGACAATCAGGCAAATGAGGCGAATGCGGACCATGGGAATTCACGTGGCCAGTTACCACAGACAGGGTCAATGGTGCACCTGGAGGACATGTGGCTGAAACGGAAGCAAGGGAAGCAGCGCATAGGAGGTGGAATATACGCCTTCACACCACATTGATATACCATTACCTTTACTTTTTCAGGTAAAGTTTCCCCTTCAAATGCCAAAATGAAGGCACCAGTGTCGACCCAATATCTTTGGGGCCTCTATGGACACGGCAAACGAAATGAATGCCATGCCATTCCAGGTTTGTCCTGAGTTCCAAATCTGTTTGCAGCAATATGTTCCTACGGAAAATAACTCCTTGGGTCATACTGAGAGACTGATGAGGTGTGATGGTCACAGGATATCACCTAATTGCTGATAAGCTTGTAGAGCAGCCGACTGACTGGCAGAAGAAGCGCGAATGAGGACAGAGCCTGATTGCATTTTAATTATTGCCTCGACTTCACCAAATTTATCTTCTATGTTTTCCACAAAGAAAAGAGGCATGGTAGCAGTGAATGTCTTCCCGTCTCTCCTCGAACAGCCAAGTATCTTGAAAATGGTTTTGCATCTAATCGATGGGCCTCGCCCTCATTTCATTGAGTAGCCAAGGATGGGAAGGCCGTGGAAGACAAAACAGGAACCGAACAACTATTTCTCTCTCTAGAGACTTTGGCCGGCGGAAAGTGGCCACACACTCACTGGCATTTCATGTGCAAAAATTCCGCCCCAATACCACTCACTTCAAACAGAAGGTCTTCCCATGAGTGCCAGCCAGCCACAGCAATGCCCACCTGGCTTGATGGATGTAGCAGGAAGTCCTGATACCCCAGGAGGATAGGTATCTACTCCTAGGCCTGCATGGGGTGACAGCTCAAGTATCAGCAGTGTGATCCTTGTGTGTTCGGGGGCTCAGCCAAAGGGTACATAACAGCCCCACCACCCGGACTGGCTACTTGTGCTGGTGACCTAGCCAGAAGGGTGCTACAGCGAGGGAAGAAAGGGGGAGACGAAGGTAGGGGAACCCGCACCATAGGGGCTAGGTTAGGAGTTCTTCCCCAATTGACTTACACTACAATGGAAAATTTGGTGAGGGAGATCAAACCCTGAAGGGGACTGGACTGGGCTGAAAATTGGGAATATGGAAAGGAAGCCAAAGCACGAAACCATCAAAGCTGTGGGAATAGCCAAGACATTGTAGAGAGAAGCACCTAGGGAGGGGGAGTGAGTGGGGTGTGGGGACGGGGAAAGGAAAAGCAGCATGGGAGAATAAGATGAAATTTTCTTTTACTATGTATAGTACGTCTAATAACTGCAAATGATTATGCTTACCGGTGACAACTTTAACATTTAATCATTGCAGATTAATCATCATTCCACACTGCTCCTGCAGGTGTTGCACAACAGCCTGTGGGTTAATTGACATCGTGAATACAAACCTCTTACTAGACTAGACTCTACTCCTATATTAAATTTGGCAAATTTGACCAACGAAAATGTTTGTTCAAGTCTTACTGTAAACTGTTCAACACTGCCATTCTTAAATTTGACTTCACTGACTCATCATCTGCTTATAGATCAATTATTTCCATTTGCAAAACTGCAGAAACATCTTCCACTTCATAAGAGAAGGGGTTGTGTAAAATTCATATTTCCTTCGGGTATGCTTCTAAATTGGAAAACCTGCAAGCAAATTCTTTCTTAAGATCACCAAGAAATCCCGACGTAAAATAGTGTGGAAACCTTGAACCACGTTCAATGATTAGCAATTGGTAAAATTCAAAACAATTTTCTGTTCAATATTACTTTTAAAAGTATTAGCTTCTGTCAGAAAACTTTAATGTGCATGTAAAGATCACAAATAATATTATCCTCTCATTAAAGTACTTTGTTCAATTTGTTTAAATGGAGAGGAACAGCAACCAAGAAAGCTAATTTCTATAGCTATCTTAGTCCAATAGATCTTCAAAGTTTTATTTAATTATATATTTTTTGTTTAGAAATATTTCTCTTTCTATTCTCAAGCAAACAAAGCTGACAAAATTTTATCACACATTAATCACCTTACTGCCATGTGGCGTGTGGTATGGAAACAAATGTGGTGGCTTCAAATAAATTTCACAATAGAAATTACAGGTCTCATTACACAAGACATATCCACAGATTTTGCACGAAGTTCTCCCTAATGAACACACTGCCCATCAATGGTTTGGGAGTACCTTTGGCTTTATAGTCTGCATTTATTCTGCCAACGAAACCTGCAAATTTGCCACACACATTTCTCCCTTCATTGGGAAAGATACATTTCAGCCGAGAAAGAGGAAGGTAATACTTTATGGCTGAAGCTAACTCTACCTCTTTAAATATGTCATCACCCGTTGTTGTGCCGTATAGGGAAATCAGTTCTGCTAGTTTCACATTTATTTCAAAGTTTGAGCTAACTCCTCTAAAGAACAACAGAACTTGGGCAGTATTAGTGATGTCAATAGATACGTCCAGAGCTATAGAATAGCAAGCTGTAGAATAGCAAGCAAGTTATCTGTTAAATCGGAAGCAATGTCTTTTACTCCACGCGCCACAGTAATTGCTGATAAAGAAAAAACTTTACATTGTTCCGTTTTGCCAATGAACAATTCTTCACCTGTAATCAGCATGCAGTTCTTTATCTATTCACAATCCGTGAATGGTTTTTGTCGTCTGGCAATTTCGTGGGCAATTCTTAAGCTTACATTCATATTGGCTTCACTTTCATGAACACATTTCCTAAATATGTTTTGTTCCAAAGAATCTACAATTTAACATATTGAATTTGTGCTCACGTACATTGTCTTTGAATGCATCGAACTGTGCACCATATGCTTTGTTTCACAATGACAATGGATATGAAAGTCCTTGAGCACAGCTATATGTTCACTTCAGATAATACACATGGCGTTGTTGCTTTTCTTTATGATAAAGTATTTCCCACCCTATGTTTTACTGAATAGTCGACACTATACCTGGCGTCACATAAGAAGGTGCTTCCGCGCATAGATGCAGAGCAATAGGGGAGGGGAGGAGCTAAGGCCGAGCACCAACTGTTGTGCCTGCGGGAGAAACATTGCGTAACTCGTGGCCAGCCACGCAGCTACAGATTTAATATTATTGGCTGTCACTGTGGTAATGGAGGGGAATGCGCAGAACGGTTGAAAACTGGGCTGCCTTCATTGGTGGCGCTGACTCTAGGCATAGACTTTTTCTCTTTTTCATTTCAAGCAACATATTGCAAAGTGTACAGTTATTCAGCACAAAAATTGTATAGCTTTTACAAACAAAGAAAACCTTATGTAACAAGGGACTTGCTACAATGAACGAATGAAACAAACAACACAAAATCAGAAAAGCATAACACAGCCACGACCCTATTTGAAACTGGTGTGCGAGCCGGGTTCCGGCCCATGGACTGTATTTTGGACACACCTGATCTAGCCTGTTTTGTGAACCACAGAGGGTCAGCACCCTTATTTATTAATTTATTCGTTATAAATATCTCAACAGCCATTCAGATTATTACTACACTCAAATTGTTAGTTTTGATAAAACTGGAAATTCTCATGCAGTGAAGTATAATGGAAATTTTTATCTACTTTTCTGAATAAATATATATTTTTTCTCCTTTAAATGTGGTGGATTTAGGAATATTGATATTCAGTCTCGCTACAACTACTCCATGTTCATATCAAATAATAAATCAATGTTTAGAGAAATATTTTGTCTTGGTGTACATCAATGACACAGAAATGAAAGAGAGGCAATGAATTAAAATTTGTGTCTCCTGCAATATAACCACTAAGCTACTGTGACCTAATGGATACAGTGATTTCACGGACTGTCTTGAAGCATCTCCCTACACAAGACAAACTCCAATTCTGCCTCATTTCCCCAAACTCTGGCTTTAGCCAGCTTTCACTACCTGTGTATAGCTATATTTGAACTTCAGTACTTGCTATCATTGCTTGGATATCAGGTACTTTCACCACACAGCTACAAGAATTTACAACAGTTAGACTAATGGTTTTTAGATCTGTGTTTGTCCTATCTATGGGCTGTACCCTTTGTGACAAACCTTTCTTCTGTGTTCTCATGCGCTCTAATTGCCCAGTCCATACCACACAGCCCCCACTACCTGTGTAGCCACTATCTGTGTGTAGTGGATGCCTGATCTATTCAGGTGAACCTGAAACCTCACCACAAGATGGTGGAAGTCAAGGAATCTGCAACCTACATGGTCACAGAACCACCTGAGGCTTTAGACCCTCCACTTGGCTCTGTACCAGAAATCCACAGTTAGTCCTGTCACCTATGTTGTTGAAAAACAAGGTACTACATCTTTAATGTCTCATTGTCATAAAACACATTAGCAAAATCCTTCTAAATTCATAATATATATCAAGCATTTTGCAATACGTGAAATCATTCTGTTTAGTCTTACATGAAATTATGTCCATATTATTAAAGCACTCTGATGTTTACTCAAACTCATTTGTTAGGTGATCACTCAATCAGTATAAACCATTTGTTAAGAAAAGGAAACAGACAATTATTTACATGGAGCCTGTTCTTTTTGGACATGTCCGAAAGAACAGACACCATTTGTTGACATTAATGGCTGTAATTTTACGAATTTGAAATATTTCAACATTTTGACGATTTCAGGGCATTGAAATAAAAACATTGGCAAAGATGAAAATTTGTGCTGGACCAGGATTCAACCCGGATTTTCTGATTTGGGCCAGTGGCCGCCTTAATCAGTTAGGCTATCCACGTATGCTCCCCTTCCAACCCGAATATAAAACATTTCTACCATTTCAGGGCACTGAAATAAATCCAACGGCCATCAATGTAAACAAATGGTATCCGTTTTTTTTTTTTTTTTTTTGTTTTTTTTTAAATTTCCAAAAATAACAGACTCCATATAAATAATTGTAAATCTACCCCAATAGGCAACTGACAATTTCAGTACAGGCACATTAATATGCTCAATCCCTTGCGGGAATCCAGTATATGTTGCAAGCAAGTGGAATCCAATGAGCAGGGGGGCTCTATAATCATAGTGTGCTAAAAGGTGAGAATTCGGGTTCGAATCCCAGTCCAGCACAAATTTTCATCTTTGCCATTGGATTTATATCAATGCCCTGAAGTGTTCAAAATGTTGAAATATTCTAACTTAAAAAACAGACAATTTGTACCTATCAGGTAGCCAGGGACCAGATTGTCATCCACAATAAGCTTTGCAGGCTAAACAAATGCTAAGCTTGTGGTAATGCTTAGTCACTTAGGATAGTTCACTTGGTTGTAGCTGAAATGGTGAAAGACAGTAGAGGTAAGCATGGCAACAGATTTTCGATCTACCTGGGCCCCTAGACTAAGTTTTCAGCTAACATTCCAACAGACAATGCAATACCAATTCATGCAATTCTGATCAATTACCAAAGGTAATACAATTTTATGGGGAACATGTAGCCTAATTAGATTGACATTATCTTCAATTTTTAGCTACCAAGCAATTATTATTGCAGATACTCTCTGAATATCTCTGACTGAGCGAACTTTCATCTGGAGGGTAACTATTACTAGGGACATAGAACAAACCAAGTTTTTGATGTCTTTGGACTAGATGCAAAAACCTCAAATAAACACACGAATGTTTTTCTATTATGAAGTAACATTCCATTTTCATGGGAACTGAAAATCAACTTGAGATATCATCACATCTGGATATAACAGAGTAACAACTTCTACGACAAAAGTAGCAACACATAAATATTTATGTTATTCTTATGGAAAGATTAAATGTACCGGTGATGATGTTTCTCTCTCATTCGTTCTTCTCTACGCTCTCTGTGCTCTCTGGATCTGTGATGTGTTTTTCTCCTTGATGACATATCAGACTTGGGATGAACCTTAAACAAATTAAATGTCAGCCATTAAAAATTCAGAAAGGTATACAACTTTACATGCAACTGCTTAGTAAACTGAAGTATGTAAAATTTGTAGTGTTGAAGTCTTATAGACTAGGAGGGCAGCAGTATGTACCAACACCAACCCCAAACTCTGTTTTCTAAAAAATAAAGATAGAGAGAAAGAGAGAGGGGGGGGGAGAGGGAGAGCTGGGGAGTGGGGAGGCAAAGTGGTCTCTCTTAAAGTATACACAACCCATCACCCAGTTAAAAATAGCCGTTATAAGTAGCTTTTACTGCCAAACAGCATTTTTTGCCACTTGTAAAGACGTGAGAATGAGAAGATTTAGTGAAGAAGCCATATTTTCAAACATAACCAACAACAAACACACAACTGAGATTTTAAGGCAAGGCAAGTGCCACATTAGTTGATTATCTAATTACATATATTCATTTATTATAACACAGTCTATCATCTATTTCTGATCACTCATAAAATGACATGATGGTGAAAGATTTGTTCCAATGTATTCAGCATGCATAATACAATATTCAATGTTCAGACAATTAAGAGAGAGAAAAACTTAATTGTTATGGGAGACTGGAATTCGGTAGTAGGACAAGGAAGGGAAGGGAAGATAGATAGGTGAATATGGTCTGTGCAAAAGGAATGAAAGAGGAAGCTGCCTGGTAGAATTTTGCACAGAACATAATTTAGTTATAACAAACACCTGGTTCAAGAATCACAAAAGAAGGTTGTATACGTGGAAGAGACCAGGAGACACTGGGAGATACCAGATAGATTTTATAATGGTAAGACATAAGATTTCGGAACCAGGTTTTACAGTGTAAGACATACCCAGGGGCAGATATAGACTCTGACCATAACTTGCTGGTTATGAACTGTAGGCTGAAACTGAAGAAACTACAAAAACGTATGAAAATAAGGAGATGGGACCTGGATAAATTGAAGGAACCAGATGTTCTTAAGAATTTCAGAGGGAGCTTTAGGCAACAATTGACAGAAACAGGGGAAAATAAAACAGTAGAGGAGGAATGGGTAAAATTGAGAGATGAAATAGTGAAAGTAGCAGAGGACAAAATAGGTAGGAAGGCAAGACCTACAAAAAAAAAAAAAAAAATCCTTGGATATCACAGGAGATACTAAATTTAATCGATGAAAGGAGAAAATATAAAAATGCAGTAAATGAAACAGGCAAAATGGAGTACAGACAACTAAGAAATGAGATTGACAGGAAGTGCAAAATGGCTAAGCAGGAGTGGCTAGAAGACAAATGCAAGGATGTAGAACAATGTATAAGTAGGGGAAAAATAGATACAACCTACAGGAAAATAAAAGAAACATTTGGAGCCAAAAGTCAACACAGTTTCAGCCGACCAGTTGCATAAAATGGTTTACATCTATAAACCTGTACCTAGGTTTCGGCAAAATTAATTTTGCCTTCTTCAGAAGTATACAATAAAGCTCACATTAAAAAAGTTGTTAAAATGTGGCTGACTCCATGTCAATAGATTAAAAATTAAAATTTAAAAACAATGTAACATTATAAAATTTTGGAGCACGTCCACACACAGGTCGAGTGAGCACTGCGTACTGCAAATTTTAAACATTTGGAGATAAAAAAAACAGCTCTATGAATATCAAGGACACTGGTGGAAAACCAGTTCTCAGCAAAGAAGGGAAAGCTGAAAGGTGGAAAGGGTATATAGAGGGGGTCTACAAAGGAAATGAACTACGAGACAATATTGTAGGATGGGAAGAGGATGTAGATGAAATAGGAGATACTGTACTGAGAATTTGACAGAGTCCTGAAAGACCTAAATCGAAACAAGGCCCCTGGAGTAGATGATATTCCCTCAGAGTTACTGAAGTCTCTGGGAGAACCAGCCATGACAAACCTGTTTCACCTGGTGTGTAAGATGTATGAGACAGGCGAAGTACCCTCAGACTTTAAGAAAAATGTAATAATCCCCATTCCAAAGAAAGCAGGCGCAGACAGGTGTGAAAATTACAGAATCATCAGTTTAATAAGTCATGGTTGCAAAATATTAACACGAATTATATACAGAAGGATGAAAAGCTGTTAGAAGCCGACCTCGGGGAAGATCAGTTTGGGTTCAGGAGAAATGTAGGAACAGGGGAGGCAATACTAACTTTACGGCTTATCCTAGAATATAGATTAAGAAAAGGCAAACCTACATTTCTAGCTTTTGTAGATTTGGAGAAGGCTTTTGACAATGTTGATTGGAATAAACTCTTTCAAGTTCTGAAGCAAGCAGGAGTAAAATATAGGGAGCGTAAGGTTACTTACAACCAACAACAACAACTCAATATGTCCTTGTATACAACACACCACCACTTCCGTGTTAGTGTCTATGAAGGGTTGCATTTGTTGTATTGCTTATGTGACTTTAACAGAATTAGAACAGATGTGGAAATTTGCCTCAAAGTAATCTCTCAATTAGTCTAAAATTTTCAGCTAACTTTCAGATCTTTGCTAAACTCAGTAAATATATGTTGTACATAAGCCTTGTTGGAAGTTTAGATAAACAGCCCTATTGTATAAGATATATTGTCTACCATATCTAATTCTATATGAAGTCAGTGTATTATCCAAAAACTTTAAACTTTTTTGAAGTTAGAAAGGATTTCCAAAATGAAAACTATAAACAGCCTTACAGGCAATAACTAAAACTTTCAATATAAAACAGAAATGAGATTCAAGAGATGTATTGGACACTAGCCATGCAAGAGAAATGGACAAAGGCACAGTGAAATGAAAATGCTGGATAATGTCTGGAAGATGAGAGAGAGAGAGAGAGAGAGAGAGAGAGAGAGAGAGAGAGAGAGAAGGAAATACATACACCTACTGACTTTGATTAAGTGCTTGTAATATGTTAGAGATACATGGGTTGCATGACTGAATAGGAGAATAGGCCACAAAAGTTAGCAATGCTCACCATTTAGGGAAAAATGGCATAAATAGCGAATGGATGTGCAGACACAAATGAGAAGAACACATGTGGTGGTAGGAGCTAATGATTTAATGAAAAGTTGTTACACAGAAGAGATAAATGAGAATAATGTCAGGTGATTATAATGCAGTGTTTGGAATAGAGAAAAAATACAAGGAAATAGTAAATAGTATGGAAGAACCTGACCACAGGAGGAAAAACAAAAATGGGGGAGGTTATGTGGCCAGTACTGAGAACACAGACTTAAACCGATGATTACACACTTGCAAAAAATTGTATAGCCATTGGGAAGATGAATCCTGATTATATGGAACAGACAATGGAGTCCCTTGTTGGGCATCGTCAGCATACGCCACTTTACAACTGTGATGCTTACCTAAAATGTAAAAAACACAGACATACAAAATCTGAGGTTTAATCTTTTCTAAAAAATTGTCAAGTCTATAATAAGTCTGGGGCTCTGGAGGAACTAAAAGGTGGAAATCTGCTTCAACATTGTCCACCTCCATAGCTCAGATGATAGCATCGCTCCCTAACGTGAAAGGGGCACGGTCATGTGTTGCCTCATTTTCACCATTTCATCATTATTGTCACGCAAGTCACCCACTAGGCGTCAAGTAAAACAGAATTCCACTAGGTGGCCGAACAATTCCATACTGGATCTCCCAGGCAAAAGTGTCCTAAGATCATTTCCATTCAACATTAATAAAAAATATTAAAGCCAACCACACTATATGTAAAAGGCAATCCTTCATGCAAATTCCGTAGGCCCTTGTCCACACATTATGGATTACAAAAAAGCCTTTCCATTGTAGGCTGAGCAACGGTATGATATGCAGGTGTGTATTGGCAGAAAAAGTGTTTTATACGCCTGGAAAATCATAGTACACTTTGCATGATGTGAAGTGGTGGCTCAAAAGTCTCACTGCAGGGGCACAGTATAGGGCTTATTCTAATTGCCCCTGTACGTACCCAAATCCCTTTATGTGCACCACATCCGATATCTTTAAATAAAAGTATATCCCATACGCCGTACACCCATAACCATGCCAGGATCACATGAAGGCTCTATAAAACTGAAGTAGTCAAGTCCTGTCTGCTGGCTAAGAGATTTTAAAATATTCAGGGCTCTGAGGCATTGTCTTTTAAGGTCCTTACAGTGATGCAGTCATGTTAGTCTTGAGTCAAATATGAGGCCCAGAAACCTTAAAGATTCTTAAAATTAAGAACAGTAATTCTTCATCTTCAGATAAGCTTAAAACTGTATAAAATAGGTAAAAAAGAAAAGCTTATCAGATGGATATTTAAAACCACTCTCGCAACCCATTCAAGAAAACCGTCATAAAGAGCTAGGTGCAACTGACATGTCGTTATTGTAAGGCTTGAAAAAGAACATGACAGAAGTAATCCACATACAAAGAATATTGGACAGGATTATTAAACTACTGATGATTACTATTAATTGCTGTACAATACACCCACACTTAAAACACTACCTTGAGGGATGCTATTCTCCTGCTCAAAGCGAACAGAGAAGACAACACCAACTCAATAACCATGAGAGTGTCAAAAAGGAAGTAGTGAATAAAAATTTGTGGAGCTGCCTAAGGCTAAGTCTCTCAGTACTATTGCAAGCCTTCTCAATGAAAAAATTAACTAAATAAATAAATAAAATAAAAATTACTCAGAAGGTAATGCCAGCAAAGGAAAGTCTAGCATTAAGCTGTCTCCAGAAAGGCCGGGTTGTGTCAAATGGAGCAATATCTCCTGGACCCACTATGAAAGTAACTATGGAGTTGTCTTGATTAAAAGATCCAGAAAGGTGGCAGTTTTAACAGATGAATTAAAATTGCTACTAAACATGAGTCGGGATAGTGACCTGATGCAATAATATTCAAGAAGGAATTCTTTGTTGAAGTGCTGTAGCACGTGGTACTGATTCCTATTGTAAGCTACAGATAACGCAGAATCCAATTCTCACAGTGAGAAGGAACTGTTGTAATCTTCATCAGTGGTGGAGTGGAAATCCACACTGTCCCTCTCACCTGCTATGAGGAGCCAGAAAGCAGGCTTCTGTTGGCTTATGATATCCAATGTATACCCAAATGCAGCCCAGACTGTGGCTCAATTGCATTGCTTGCACCAGAACATGTGACTTTTGTATGGACAGAACAGTTCGTGGATGCATGTCAGAAAGTGAAATGTGCTTTGATGAGTGATGTATGCCTTGTTCATTTTGACCCCACTAAGCCAGTAGTTTTGGCTGTAGATGCTTCTTCTTACAGGTACATAGCTGTGCTCTCACACATAATTGGTTCACAGAACAAGCCAATTGCTTTTGCCTCCAAGTTTCTGACAAAGACTTACATAATTACCCTCATATTGAGAAGAAAGCTCTTGTTATTGTTTATGGCATGAGTAAGTTTCACTAGTATCTCTTTGGGTGAAAGTTTTACCTGGTGACTGATCATAAGCCGCTTCAATCATTATTTCATCCATCCAGACATGTTCCGACATGCACTGCTCAGAAATTGTAACGTTGGGGCCTTGTTCTTATCACAATATCAGTACAACATATTGTACTGGTCCATATCAAAGCATGAATATACTGATGCACTTTCAGACCTTCCTGTTGGCCCCAATTCAAAATTTGACCCCACCAGAGCATTGTGTTGTCACACTGATGTGGAGGACAGTAAAGTTTTACAGTCTTTTTCTCTCAACTTTCGGAAGATTGTAAAGGCCACAGTAGCAGACGCTGATTTGAAACTGTTATTGCATTACATCTGGAATGTTTGGCCTCATTTCCTTAAACACATTCCAAATTATTTTGTGTGTTGTTATTTTGTTCAACAGCATAGCCTCCCTAGTGTGATTTTATTGCAAAATGACAGTGGCCAGTCATGTGTGCTTATTCCAAAAGTGTTGCAAAAAGATGTGTTGCGATTTTTCACCAAGGACATTGGGAAACACTGTGCACAAAACAATTAGCAGTGTGTGGGAAAAGCACATCAAAGGTGTTCAAATTGGAAAAGGAGAAACAATAAAAGAGTTTCTGTGAAATGCTTGGCCATTTTAAATGATTTGTTAATAACAAAGCTGTATACAAACTAGCACTAGACAACATGAAATCTCCCATAAAACCAGACTCCAAATTTCCTACAAAAAAGGATGCTGTATGTGGCCACCAAATCAACAGGGTAATTCTGTGTCAAGTCAACACACTTTCAATTAAAAATTTTCCTTAACGTATCAGAAAGTTATAAAATTTGGTACACTCAAAGTAGAGGTTGACAGCAGGAAAAATACCAAATTTCAAATGTTTATCTCAAATGGTTCTGAATATATGGCGATGTGAAGTTCTCAAAAATGGTCAAATTCACACTATGGCAAAAGATTACAACAGTCATAACTCCTATTTACATTAGAAACATGAGAAATGTGTCATTTTGTATCAGTTTTAATGATATATAACACATTATACATTATGATAAAAAAATTCTTTTCAAAGCCGAAATTAAATATTGAAATTTAAATATTTTTAAGAACAATTTTTTTTTAGTTTCAAAAAAAAAAAAAAATAATAAAAAAAATTATAACATTTGTCATATCATCACTAATTTGTATACCAAGTTTGGTTATGGGATTGCAATGGGCTCATAGTCAAAATAATTTAAAACCGAAGGGTGGTTTTGGACTAAATTGCTATTTTCGTACAAATGTATCAAACACATTGTTTCATCAAAATACATTGTTGTATTTTGATGAAACAATACATAACAACGATAAAACTAGTAACAATGTATTCTGAACACTGCAAGACATATTCACTGTTGCCACAAATTCGTCAGCAGGTTTAAAACTGTCACTTGGGTCTACTGACAATTCAGTATCTTGGTTGCTTCTCATACTCGTGTTAATCACGCAATAACACTTTGCACAAAGAGATTTGCCAGGCGTAAGATTAATGTTACCAGAAAGCTACCTACTCAACTCTGTAGAAATAACTGATTGTTTTATTCCAGTCTTGGGACAAGAGAATGGGTCACAACATACACGGCCAAAAATGTGTGTGAAATTGTCCAAATATACCTTCTCATGATAGTAACACGCAGTTTTCTCATCACAATTTGTAATCCTGTACTAGTATTCAATAGATGCCTTGTCTCATCACCACAGTAATAAATATGTTTGAGTTCAGACAGCTGGCAGTAAGATAGTTTATTACACTCCTGTTTTAATGCTGTTTCAACAAAACATTTCTCCGTGTCACAAATGGAACAGACATTGGAACATTGTAGACATGAAATCTGATGCAAAAGAATTTGTAATGCTTACAAGTTGTCATTTTTTCGAGGCTTAGGCTAATAGAGTGTCTGAGCTACTGAAACAAGCTTAACAATGAACTGTTCTGCTGCCAAAAACAAGTTCAACAATGAAATGTTTGTTAACAATGGTAGGAAATCACTGTCAACTTGACAACTTAGTTTCTACTACTACCATCCACAAATGCAACTTCTCTGAAATGATAGTGATAAAAGAAAGAGGGGGAGGGGGGAGAAGTTGCAGAATGTTTCTACCTTCTGTGTGTAATTTCTGCAGATTCTAATATCGCTGAAGTTATTCACAACATGACTTTTAGATTTTTAAATTTGAATCACATGCTTCTTCACTCGTGGAGTGCCAGGAATAATGTGTAGTGTATTCATAGTACAACAATGTTACACGACTTTCAACATTTGGGACTAACAGAAAGATATTTTTGGTGTAATTAGACTTAGATAAAAGCTACACAAAGAGGCTGTTTGCAGCACACTGAGACTTAGCACACATTGCGTTTTGAGGGGTCAAGAATAGTGATTTTTGACAATTTCGGAATTTTCCAAGTCCAAAAAGTCAGCGTGTGCATGCAAGTAACACAATTTTTTTTCAGTGAACTGAGCCTCGTGATCTCTCTATACACACCAAATATCATTTCAGTACTCATTCACACACCAGACAAAAAATATTGCACACTCGCAAAAATGTGATAATATATATAGCAGTTTGTGTGTGCATTACTTGTAACCTATGAATCACTTCATTTCATTGTTGGTTTCTCCTGAAAGGACAGGTGTCAGCTTTCAAATGAGACCAATATTTTGGCTCTATCTGTTTTAGTATAGGTGCTATAAGATCAAACATGGTGGCATGTTTTTTGGAAAAAATAGTCAGTGACCCAGCAGCATCTCATAATGCTAAACTATGAAACTACAACACTATTGTCGTATCAGAAGGCTTTTATGTGGCAGAAACCACAGTAATTAAAGGGGTGGCCAAACTTCACAACATTCTTTTCTTTCAAATCTGCAGCACAGCCACAGTAGGGATGGGCAATTAATTGCAATTAATTGATTAATCGTGTTTATTTTGGTAAACAATTATGGAATAATCGATATTTCTTTTACATCAATTAATTTTAAGAAATCGATTATTCTTTTGATTTACTACTTCATTACCTTTGAAATCGCAATGTATGCAACTGCCGCACCAGTTCAACTTGCACACACCGATCAACAATGATTGAGCGTGACGTCACTTCCTTTGGCCATTCGGCTGGAAACAATGTATCCCTCTAAAAAGCCTTATTGTTGTGTCCATTTTCCGATCCATCTTGTGGAGACACAGGCTAAGTTAAAACCATGGCACCAAAGAAACCAAGTGTAGTGTGGAAGTATTTTTAGAAAGTGCATAATTCTTGATCCTCGTTTAAAAGACTACATTAAATTAGTGTTTCTTATTTCACTTCCTGAAACATTTTGGTACTTGTAAACATATTTTCTGCAGCTAATGTGTGTAAAGGAATGGTATAATTAGGCTTCCAAATAATTGCAAAATAGGTATGTAGTTCTGACAGAAATAAAAACTGGCAATTCTGCATTTCATAAAACTGAGCAACTGTAGTTAATTATTTGTAATTATTTAAATATAATATGTGTGATAGATGAGTAAGCTGTGAAGGGAAAGCAAGGAGATATGTATTTGGAGAAGGTTTGCAATTCTGTCAGACAGCGAAGGACCCGGGAAAGCAACTGAAAGGAATGGACAGTGTCTCAAAGTAGCATGTAAGATGAACATTAACAAGAGCTAAATAAGGGTAATGGAATATAGTTTAAGAAAATCAGGTGATACTGAAGGAATTAGCATAGGAAATGAGACATTAAAAATGACAGCTGAGTTTTGTTAATTTGGCAGTAAAATAACATAGCCTACAATGGCCGATGTACAGAAGATATAACTAATATAAAAAATAGAAAACGGATGACTTACCCAACAGGACCGGCTCGTCGATAGACATAAATGAAAATAAAAATCACACTCAAACACACATACAAGCTTTTGCCACCACTGGCAGGTTCTTCAGGAAAAAGAGGAAAAAAGGGGAGGAGACAGGGAAGGATATGGGTTTTAAGGAAGTGGAAAAGGAGTCATTCCAATCCCAGGAGTGGAAGGACTTACCTTCCTTCTATACTTTTCGAAGATATAACTAATATAGACTGGCAATGAAAAGTGACTCTGATGAAGAGAAATTTGTAACATCGGACATTAAGTGTTAGGAAGTCTTTTCTGAAAGAACTTGTCTGACACACTGTACAGGAGAGAAACATAGATAATATATCATTCAGATAAGAAGGAGAAAAGCTTTTGAAATGTGATTTTACAGACAAATGCTGATGATTAGGTGAGTAGATTGAGTAGCTAATGAGGTACTCAACAGAATTGTGGAGATAAATTTCTGGCATTCCTTGTTTAAAAGAAGGGATTGATTGGTATGACACATTCTTAAGACATCAAGGAATTGTCAAATTAGCATTGGAAGGAAGTGTCTGGGGTAAAACGTGCAGAGGGAGACCAAAAATGAATACAGTAGGAAGGTTCAAATGGATGTGAGTTGCCGTTCTTATTCAGAAGTGGTGAGGCTTGCACAAGATGGAGTACCTTCTGTTGAAGAGCTGCATCAAACAAGTCTCCAGACTGAAGATGATAACAACAACAACAACAACAACAACAACGGTAGAGTGTGCAAGTGTACTGTGTGCTAGTGTTACAAGCAAATTTGAAGGAAAAAAAATTTCACTGGCAAGGAGGTTGCTGCTAAGATTAGGCGTCATTACCGAGTTTTTGGGACGAGTTCAGAAGCTTAAGAATTGACCCTGAATTCAACTTGCATTCCATCACTGCTGATATTGATTTGAACGGTACCTGAGAATGCAATATGAATTTATTGATATGCAGGTGGATAACACTGTGAAAGAAATGTTTAATTTTGGAAAACATTATTCCAGCACGTAGAAGCGGTTGAGGTATAACAACTACATGTGGGTAGATTTAATATAACGAACCGCTTCTTAAATATGTTTTGTTGGCTGTGTTGATAGTCTGGGTTTACAAACAAAAGGTGTGAGTTCAAGCACCACTGGCCCTTTTTTGTTTTTTAAGACGTGTGCAGGTAATTTTTTTAACATCAATTCGCTATGAATTGGGCAATTATAGGCTTTTCTAAATTCCACATTCTTCAACATATTCCATTTTGTAATAGCCTAATTTTTAAACAACTAGACAAATGATAGCCATAGAAAAATGTTGAAAATGGATGCTTGTATTTGTAATGTGTTAAGCTAAGATAAATGCATCAGCAGATATGCATAAAATTCAAAGTCTTTAGCCGTGATTTACACGAGTGAGTGGCTGTGGCTTCCATTATCTGTTGCTTCCAGTTTAATGTTCTTTCTTCAATTCTGGTTGGACTATTTGACCATTTTGTTAATGAGAAAGGATAGGTAGCTCACTGATAAGACTGTCAGCCTCCTTTGTTAAGTGGTGTGCATCGGATTGGATGCCACCAAAGCCTTTTTATTTCTTTTTTTGTAATAGTATAGTAAGGACAGTTTACAACTCACCGCAAAGACGTGGCGATGAGCTGCGACAGACTGCTGCAGCCGGAGGTGATGGTTGTATGACTGTGTTGTGTGCCTGTGCGATTGCGTGAGTGTTCTATTTTCTGAAGAAGGCCATGGATGATAGCTGAAAGTGTTGCTTGTGTGTGTCTTTTGTATGTGCCTGTCACAGCACATCGCCACGTCTTTGCGGTGAGTTGTAAACTGTCCTTACTATATTGTTAATTCCAAACCTGGACTTTCCATTATTATTTCTTTTTTTATTGCAGTACAAATGTTTCTTGTTTTAGTTACTTTTTGTTATTGAATTATAATGGTCTTACTTTTTTGCCTTTCTCTTTAGTAAATAAATAATTACACTTTGTGAATTTGATACATAAAAATAGTCTTCCTTGGAAGGGAATATTTATTTGACAATCCATAACAAAAAAATAAACATCCTTGGAGGGCAATATTCATTTGGCCTTTCATAAAAATAAAAATAATCTTCCTCGAAGATTGATATTGGCATTACCTACCATTAAAATAAAAATATAATGTAGGTTACGTATATCTTCGGTATTTTGTCCACACGCCAACGGCATCAAGAACGGACCGGATCCTTCAAGGCACAGTATCTACAAGTCTGCAGAACAAGGCCTCATCCATGGCAATTCTCAGCCACAAGGCATCCACAGTTCTTGGAGGAGGGTCTGGCCAATTATCCCACATACTCTTCTTGAGTTTAGTCCACACGTTCTCTATGGGTTTGAGATCAGGTGACTTTGGAAGCCATGGTAGGCAATGAACAAGTTCTGAAGCCTAATACTGGTGTGTGATGGATAATTATCATGTTGGTAAATGAAATGTCCTTCGGGGTACAAAGTTGAGCTCCAGGAATGATTACATTTTCAAGGAAGTGTTCATATCATGCTGAATTGAACTGGTATTGGATTTGTTCTAAGGTTCCTGCAGCCATGTATGAGTCCCAGCCCATACATTTCACACTTATGCGCCTGCTTCTAGCATGTGTAGCCACAAAGCAGGTGTCATTTTGTTGCCTATCTGTGTGGTAGAACTCTATTGCACACTCATCAGGAGAAAATGACTTTCCTCCAACCGAAATTTTCCCAGAAACTCACAATAGTCCAACTGTCCACAGCTTGATTGTCAGATAATGGTTCTTCAATGGGGACATAAGAGAACCTGATTCCATAGTGATTTAATCATCTGAGAACAGTTTTTGACAAGCCCAGAAAATCTGAAGCTTTCCCTAGTTCCCAAATGTTTGAGAAAAGGGCAGTCAGGGCTGCTCTGACTAATTCATCATCTTCTCTTCGAGTAGGCTCACAATCTTCCAGGTATTGGACATCTGCTTACCTTGAGGTAATGCTGAGCAGCATTATCTCTGAATCAACTGATTCACCTCCTTGCTGTGGATTCATCAACACCATATGACGTTCTGACTCAGATGCATTAACACTGCTTTCACAGAGAGCAATTATGCGCTGGCAAATGTTCACATCAGCCATTTTGAAGTAGACCTATAATGTATGTTAATCAGCTGATACGTTTCTCTTAACTGAAAACTACAGATACACCATGTCATGCTCGATGTAATTACTAACAAAATACATTCATTTTCAGTATTATTACTATGAACATATTATTAATATTTAAAATATTACCTGCAAGAGGTCTAAAAACATAACTGACTCCAGTGGGATTCGAACGCGCGCCCATTTTGTTCTACATCTATATACATACTCCGCAATCCACTGTAAGTTGCGTGAAGGAAAAATAATGCCTATATGCCTCCGTACGAGCCCTAATTTCCATTACCTTGTCTTTGTGATCATTACGCGGAATGATGGTGTTCATAAACCATCAGTCTATCTACTCACCCAATGTAACATATGCAAGAAGTGGTTCATTGTAAATGTACCCACATGGAATTCTTATACCTGAGCCATTTTTACATGCTCAAATAAAGTTTGCAAAATACATGATACAGAAGTTAAAGTGCATTGCATCTGGACATGTAGTGTATCTTAACTATTATATCGTTGGCAATGTAAACAGCAAGTTGAAGCGGCACAGACTGTTGTAGTTGGTAACACTCGCAATTATGAGCTTGGGCATGCGCAATGCTCTGTTCTTGGACTTCAAATTATTCGGGCCGGGTAATCTTTTTGTCCCCCATTGTACCGATATGTGACAGGATACATGTCTAATTAAATATGCTTGTAAAGGTTGCTGTTATAAAATAAATCAACTGATAAATATACCACTATTTTATTCATATATGCTTTTATAATGCAATTTAAACATTTTTGGAGGTGTAAAACTACTGAAAGGAAATATTTCAAAAAGTGAAGCTCTCACTAACTTCTGCTTCTACACAGTTATTAAAAGCACTGCCAACTGTCACGGCTCTACTTTCAATATAAAGAGTAAATATACTTACATGATCTCGGCGTCCACTTTCAGAGTGCTTGTCACGCTTGCTGCTTCCACCACTGCGGGAACCCGATTTGTGATGATGATGATGCAGAATTGCTGCTTGTGGTGGCTTAATATCTAACGAATCTGCAGTATCATCTGCCTCATCTTCTGACATCCTGAAACAATAAATGGTGGCATCATTTCAGCAATTACTTATTTGATATGCTTCAAAAATAATGCAAATATGAGAAAAATATATTTTTTGAAACACAAAGTACTAAGAAACATAAACAACTGAATATTTCTGAGATTTTTCCCTAATTTATTTAAGATAGACAAGCTCATGTATAAACGAACAAGTTTACATAGAAATCAGTCCTTTTCACATTGGACAGATGAGCCACTGTTCTGGTAACTTTTTGAAATGGATAGCTCCATATCAAGTTGTCTTATGGAATATGCTCTGCCATTATTGTTTAATTTTGGTATGCAGATTTGCTTGATGAACAATGGAAGTTAATCTTCAACCTCTTTTCCCTTTGTCAAAGCTTGGATTGTCTGGTGCACCACTTCTCCATTATTTGTTCAGGATTTGCTGACATTTTAGAGTTGTCAGATGTACATTTCTTGCGTGTTTTTTGCCTTCATCAGGCGCTACCTGGAAAGAACATTGGATGAAGTGTGTTTAATTTGTACCTATTGCCTCCCCCTTCCAGTGATTCTCTCCTGCTGGTGCTAACCAAGAGGAAGTAAATGGTAGCAGACAACAGATGGATCAGAAAGGCAGAAGGTAAAAATTATGGACAGGTTCCATGTGATGATCAGTCTCAGGTAGTACCTAATGATATTACAAGTCCCATCACTGAAATATATGATGAAGACTATATGGTATTAGGTAGTATGGTCAAAAAAATATTTACAAATTCCTAGATCTAAAATTTTAATACTTTGTGAGCAGGGGGGCTCGCGAACAAGAAACAAAAAAGTTGTGGTGACTTAATCATGTGATGTAAATCAGTAGATAATTGTAATAAAAATATAAAACTTGTCAAAATAGTTTACAGTTTCCATTCTATATATATTGTCTATTTAATATCATCTAGCTAATTATTTTTGCTACATGGTTTACAACCAATTTCTCAGCTTCCATATTGTTAGGATATACAGTGCATTACTGGTTTCGCCAAAAGATCATAGAAAAGTTTTTAACTGCAGTATCTAACCTGTTTTCAATTAGGAAGGTGCTACTGCAAAAATGTATGTAGCATTAACTGTATTCTCAAATGCATTTTTCGTCATTCTACTTCCCCAAATGTAACGTTCCATTTGCAACAGAAAACTAGGACTATTTTCAAACGATTTTGTTTATTCTGTAAGTATTCAATTTTTATAGAACAAATTTCACAAGAAAGCAATAAACAAATTTAAAAATTGAACCAGACTTTATTTTCATAGGTGATGTAACACTATTATTGAATTGAATATCTGCTAGATCCAGGAAGTTAATAACACATGCAAAAGTGTCCTTTTGTTAATTTTCATAGGCTGAAGTATAATCTCAGCAAACAATTGTTTACTGTTGAAGTTATTTCTCCTGAATAAAAGTACCCACTGAATATTTTGGCCTAAGGTTCATAGCTGAACATAAAATTAGTTTTTATCATAAAGCACTTTGCTGAGAAAATCTGAAACAGATGGATTAATGTAACTCTGGTAAATCAGCTGAAAACTTTCTGTAAGTATGGCTGTATTATGGAAAAATATGTTCTTCAGTTGCTGTGTGAACACTACAACAGATAGGTTACTATTACAGTCTCAGCTTTATCTGATGAAGATGTGCAGATGGAAGCATGTGATAAGTTTAATGGCAGTTTCCGTTCTCTTGGCAAATCCCCTCTTAAAATAAAGGGGATCAGTTAAACATGATTTATAAGACTAAGTCAGATGTAAATATAAGAGGAACAGAAACACATTCTTTAAAAAAGGCCATTATAATAAATTTAGTAAAACAGTATGCCAGTTGAAAAACAATGTCGAACACAACATGCAAATATGTTCTTGTTTAAAAGACTCTGACAGAAAATTGGAGAACCATTTGCTGCAGACCCCATCCTGCTTTCTGCACCAAAAAATTGGGCATGTGGACATATTTGTGATCTTTAACACACGACAAGCTAAATCCTTTTATCCATTATCTCACTGTAATGTAATTTTCATACATGGCATCCCTTTCTCTGCCACTGCCTTCATAGGTCTCTCCCACACTGTCTTGTATTTCTCTCAATGCACTTTCTCCTGTCTCTTCCACCATCACTATATTCATTCCTCTCTATCTTCCTTCCTACTATCTTTGCCACTTTCACTGTCTCCCTCTGACACTGTCTACAAACCATAGTTTTTCTCTCGCAATGCCACTCTCTTTCTCACAGTCTGCTATCTGTTTCTTCAGTCACACTGATATACCTTAGACTGAGAAACTAACATATCTCCTCTGTCTTTCACTCCCATAGCAACTATCTACGTCCATTCATCTCTTTTACCACAACTGTCTCTCTTGCACCGTGACTGGAGTCTCCTCTCCAACTGTCACTGACTGATCTCTCTTCCACCACCACTTTTTGTTATTCTCTTTCAGCACAAAAAGTCTGCATATGACCAACACCAAATTTTTGGTGCAAGGAAGGCAGATGAGGACTTAGGCAGCTCATTCCACACTTTTCTGTCGGTGTCTTTTAAACCTGAACTACTTTTTTGGTAGTCTACCAGGAGTATATGTCAACGGTTCCCTTATTTTCCTTGCAACAATAGGGTGTTCATCTCATAAAAAACAAATTCCATATACATGTAAAGAAGGAAAGAAATGGAGGAAGATTAATAATAATAATAAAAAAGAGAACATTCATTCACACAATAACTCAGGCACACTCATGCACACAAGCCAGACATCTCTGGCTGCACAATAGTCTGACTCATGGCAAGCGGAAGGGATGGGAAGAGGGAGGGGAAAGGAGTGGAGGAGGGGGGGGGGGAATTGGAGAGGGAAGATAAGGGTGGGGATACAACAAGCAGAGGCGATGTCAGGTGAAAAATGAGAAGCAGTATGAAAAAGGGTGTGTGTCTATAAGAAATGTGTCTGAGTCATTGTCTGAATGAGTGTTCTCTTTCTGAGGAAGGCTGCGGCCAAAAATTTAGTATTGTGTGTGTGTGTTTGCGTGTCTTTTATTTGTGTCTGTCGGTGGCTCAACGTTCGTCTTTATGGCGAGATGTTCCCTATCTACATATTATTATTAGCATTACTTACTGGACCTTCCATTGTTGTATATATATATATATATATATATATATATATATATATATATATATATATATATATATATATATATATATATATATAACGATTATTAAGACGAAAAATTCCTAGCAGGAAAAATAAAATATAAAAAATAGACGAAGATTACTCACCAGGCGAAGGAGCACAGGTGTGACAGCATCACAAATAAATAAATGAATACACACACACACACAATCGCAAGCTTTCGCAACCCAGTTGCGTCTTCAGGCAGTAGGGAAGGAGAGGGAAAAGGAAATGATGAGGGTTTTAAGGAAGGGGGTAAGGAGCCATTCCAATCCCGGGAGAGGAAAGACTTACCTTGGGGGAAAAAATGGAGGGTAAACAAATGCACACATGCCCACACATTCACACAGACACAAGTACACCTAGGCAGACATACTGTAGAAAGCAAAGAAGTTAAGTTAACTTCTTTGCTTTCTACAGTATGTCTGCCTAGGTGTACTTGTGTCTGTGTGAATGTGTGGGCATGTGTGCATTTGTTTACCCTCCATTTTTTCCCCCAAGGTAAGTCTTTCCTCTCCCGGGATTGGAATGGCTCCTTACCCCCTTCCTTAAAACCCTCATCATTTCCTTTTCCCTCTCCTTCCCTACTGCCTGAAGACGCAACTGGGTTGCGAAAGCTTGCGATTGTGTGTGTGTGTGTGTATTCATTTATTTATTTGTGATGCTGTCACACCTGTGCTCCTTCGCCTGGTGAGTAATCTTCGTCTATTTTTTATATTTTATATATATATATATATGTGTGTGTGTGTGTGTGTGTGTGTGTGTGTGTGTGTGTGTGTGTGTGTGTGTGTATATATATATATATATATATATATATATATATATATATATATATATATACAACAAGACAAATAACAAAAATAGTCATTTATCCAGAGAGAATATAAGCTGGTATGATGACCAAAATCAATTTTTTTTTTTCACACAATAGTTTTCTTGGAATGGAATAATGATTACTTGCCCACTTTAGGTTACGGTAGTAACAGTTTGAAATTTAAATGAAAATAACGGCTTAACCATTCATCTGACATGAAAATTGAATAACCGAATTTGTAGAGGAGAAAATTCTCTACAACTTTGCTCTCTAATGTTTTTTTTTCTCCATATCTCTTATCGTTTCAGAGATATTTGCAAAAATAATGGCGATTTTGGGATATCTATCTGTTCGTAATGTGTTCCCTGTTTTTAAGACGAACTGTTCAATCAATCAGCACCAAATTTTACAGACATAATTTTAGGCCGCCAGAGACCAGAACCTCCCTTTTTCAAATTTTTCAGACAAAAAATACGGTAGTAATACCAAAAATAGCCATTTGTAATATAATTGTAATTGCAAACGAACCGTTCATCTGACACAAAAATTGAATAACTTAACAGGTAGAGGGGAAAATTAATCTACAACTTCGCTCTATTATTTTTTTTTTTTGTTTTTTTTTCCATATCTTGCATTGTTGCAGAGAAATTTGCAAAAATAACAGTGATTTGACAATGTCTGTTTAGCTGTAACATGTTCCCACTTTTTAGGTCGAACTGTTCAACCGATAGGCACCAAATTTTACAGACATAATTATTGGCTACCACAGACCAGAACATCGCTTTTTGAAATAGTTCGGACAAGAAATACATTAGTAATAAAAAAAAAAAAACATTTGTAATGTAATTTTAATTGTAAATAAACCGTTCATCTGACGCGAAAATTGAACAAATGAATTTGTAGAGGAGAAAATTCTCAACAACTCTGTTCCCGACCGACCCACCTAAGAAATGTTTTGTGTGGGCAAAAGCAGATTCACCCTGGAAACGAGTGCATATTGACTATGCTGGTCCCTTCTGGAACACTAAGTGGCTTATTGTGGTTGATGCTTTTAGTGGTTACCCATTTGCAGTGCCAATGTCTTCTACGACTTCTAGTAACACAATTAGGGCATTGTCATCAACTTTATGTCTGGAAGTCTCCCTGATCTGATAGTCTATGACAATGGCCCTCAGTTCACATCGCAAGAATTTCACTCCTTTTGTGAATGCAATGGAATTAAGCATCTCACAAGTGAACCGTTTCACCCCTCAGTCAAACGGCGCAGCAGAATGCTTCGTCTGAACATTTAAACAACAGATGTCCAAACTCCATTCGGGGCACTCATGGGAGGAAGCTCTGCAACAGTTCCTCACCTCCTATCACTCGCATCCACGAGAAGTATTGTCGCCGGGCCGAACTTCTGCATGGCCGCCGCCACCGCATACTGCTCCACCAACCATGCTGCCTGGAGCAGCAGCCACTGACACACAAGTATCGCTTCACACTGTGTAACCCGGTCTTTTTCAGAAATTTTGGCGGTTGCATACAATGGGAGCGGGCCGAGATCATCAAATGTTGTGGTACTCACATGTTTGAAATTTCAGGTCCCGATGGCATCGTACGCAGGCACCGCAATCAAATTTGCCCTTGTTGTGTACCCTATGATCCTTGTGCCTTTCTCTCAGCAGATTCACGCAACACGCGGCCTTCGCCGCCCACGTGACCTTGCCGGCCGCCCTCGCAGTAGATCTCCACGGCACCGCGGGCCGACTCCAAGGAGACGGAGCCCTTGCCGCCTCTGCCTCCCCTGGACATTACCATCTACGTCAGCACTTGGGCCACAAGTCGTGGACATGGACGCTTCGGAGGTTTTCACAAAGGATGTTCCCTCGTGAGCTGAGGCTTGATGGTGGGGCCCGGCCAGTAGTCTGACGTCCTCTGCAGCTACAGACTCCGGTCCATCAGTACGTCCACGAGCCTACCTCCCTGTGTAGGGAGCTCGACAACGGTCCGGCACTTTGGAGGGTGGGGAGGGATGTTGTGGCGTGAAGTCAGCGCCACACACCAGATGCAAGAGAACGGTCATATTGAAGGCAGCAGATGACCGAAAGCCAATCGCACACTGGCACCACTCATCCTGGACGAAGTAACCAAAGATGCGCCCCCTCTACAAGTGGCTATATCTAGGCCAACATGCGTCTGGATGGCCCGTCGGAACTCCGCAGTAACTACGTCTCAGCGCAGATAGCATCATACAGAAGACGATGCCGCGAGAAGAGCGAAGAAAAGATAGAAGTTGAGTATTGTATTCTTCAGTCAATAAAACTTGTGTTATTAATCCGAATAGTTGTTCTAGATGTCTACGAATCCTGCACCGTACCTTTCCTGAAAGACAGGCTGACCAGGGACGAAAACTCAACAAATGGCATCGAGGATGATTCAACGCTTTTGTTACTCCCAAACATGATTTTTCATGTTCTCATAACAAAGATTTTCGAAAATGGGAAAATGTTTTTTTCTATATGACTATGGAATATATTAATGCAATTTGAGCTATTAGCTGTGATTAGTTATCTAGATAAATGTGTTACATGGTGTCATAATGGCTAAAAAAAGATTTTTGTAATGAACCTTTGGATATTGGTAATGCAAATTATATAACAAAAATTAAAAAGTAGTTTTGGAATATAATCTTAAGAACATATGGTAAAATGTGTGACTATTTTCAATGAATAGTAAGTATGGAAGTGGCCATCCCCACAATTTGAATTTTTTTTTTTTTTTTTTTTTTTTTTTTTGTGGTGTTCTTAGGAACAACTCATGAACAAATGGTGATTTTTACAAATCATATGAAGACTACACCAAACATACTTACTGTGCAAAAACCAACCCATTTGCTCATTTTGGCTGGGCAACAGGAAGTGTGTAATATTTAAATTTTGTAGCTGTTCTGTAGGATGTTCCTTACAACTTTCACTATTTGTCTGCACAGTCTATGACCCATTCTTTTTCTCTCATACTACTACTGCTGCTGTCGCTTTATTGCTCACATTCTGCTGTCTGTCCATTCAGACATTTTCCCCCTCTCTAAAGTGTCTTTGCAGATGGTCCATCTTGTAAATCCTAGATTAAGAAACTTTAACATTTAGGTATAGAAGGTGGAGGAATGTGTCCAAAATTTTTCTTGTTTAAGTTCACTGGCCTTGGTATCCAAACCGAAAAGCTTATTTATGTTGTTGTTGTTGTTGTTGTTGTTGTGATATTCCGTCTGCAGACTAGTTTGATGCAGATCTCCATGCCACCCTGTCCTGTGCAAGCCTCTTCATCTGAGAATAAGAAAGACAACCTACATCCTTTTGAATCTGCTTACTGTACTCATCCCTTGGTCTCCCTCTAAGATTTTTACCCCACACCCTTTCTTCTAATACCAAGATGATGATTCCTTGATGTCTCAGAATGTGTCATACCCTTCTCTTATTCAGGATACAGCATCGCCTTCAATCATTTCTCTATCTCTTTCCACTGGCTCCTCTGTCTTTTGCACTCAATGCTACTACCTCCACATATTTATCTCTTTTACTGCCACCATGACTCTGCACTCCATGCCCCCCCCCCCCTCCCTCACTGGCACTGTATGATCTCTCTTACACCACCACTTTCTGCTATTCTTTTTCAACACAATAAAGCACTAATAGGTTCACAAGGTAAAATTTTTGCCAAAGAGGGTGGAACAAAAACTGAGACAACTGATTCCCCAGTTTTCTGTTGGAGTCTTTTAGACGGGAAAATGTCTGCTCTTTTGTACTCTGACAGGAGTTTCCTTCTTTTCTTTGCTAGAACAAGATGTGCTGCTACAAATCACAAATAGTATAGATCTGTAAAGATGAAAAGGACTGAAGGGAGATTAGACTACATCCCATCAGCACATGGTCATTACAGATGGATCTGAACTACAATTCTGTCATTCATCGAGAGAATATACAATCCTGTATTAAGTTGAAAATAAAATTTCTTCCCAGAATAGGTTTCTTAAAATGGAATGGTATTTCCTAATGGTTGCCATGTTCACCTGGACAGAAGGGAATAAACCATGTGGGTTTGTCCAGTGGATATGAAATCAATATCTCAAAACTGCAATGAGATATTGATGTGCTTTCAATATTAAATAAAATGTTGATACCTCCTGTGGATTTCATAAGCTGCTATTTATGTCCTAAAATCAACCAAAGTCTGTGCAATGTGTTCATACCTCTGCAAACTCTAAAATATGTTGCAAATCTCACATAATTTGATGCTACACAGAAACTATAACAAATAATGAAAATAAAAAACAGGAAATGTAGTTTTCGGATAAATGTTACAGAATATATTACTAAAATTTGACCCATTTTTATGTTTCTGATTATGAAAATTTACATTTTCAGTTGTATTATTCCCTAATCTCTGGAACCACTCTGAATAGAGAAATTACATTTTCAAGTAGTCCAACATAGACACACAGAGCTTACTGAACTAAATCAAAACATGATATTAAATATAATCAATATTATTTAGAATAATGTAGAAAAACGTATATAAACAAGTGAAATGGTATGGTTTTTAGTTCAGTATACCAGCACCATAACATTTAATGTCCTGTAATAATTCCACATACACTGCTACAGTGGTTTTTAGAAATAATGAAAGCCAAACAAAAACAGGTATCAAACCAGGCTTGGCCTAAAGCAATTAATTCATTAAAATTTTGCCAGCCAGCCATCACATTGTCAGAGTTGGGAAGAACTGAGAAAATATACTTTTGATGGAATACCAGAGTGAGCCATGGAAAACAAAAGAGCATCAAAGGGTGTGGAGGATATTGGGAATTGAACTTGGCTATAAATAGTATTATAAATCCAATAACAGCTATGGTGTCAAGGCATCCTGTGCACGTAATAGCAAACTAGCAGGATCTGAAGAAAACAGGTCGTCAAGAAATGGAAATGACAATCAAACAGAACACCCAAAACCTAACTATTAAACAACTACACAAAGAAAACCTTAGAGAAGACATTCAATAAAACTGAATTCGTTTCTAATGGGAAGGTCCCACCTGAATCAGCTTCTCCAGAAGTAAGTTTTTTTTAACTTAGACCGTTGATAGAACAAGTGAATAATACCAGTTTATCCCAAAGTAATAGGAAACAATTCATTTGAAAAATATTGTTAGGGGACTTTTAGTTATAAGATGCCTAAATCTCAAAACCAACCAATGATGTTCCAGAATATATGGTTTCAACATTGCAACAGGGCGGACAGTATGTTGCATGCATGTACCATAGCAGCTAGTGGGTTGATACCATTTGTGAGATGCCCTTGAAAAACTTGAAAATCCCCCACCCCACAAACAACTAAATATCGATTTACATGAGAAATTCACTTTTGACAAAATCTGTTTCTTGGTACCTTTATTTTTTTCAATCTCAAAAACTATGAGCCCAAAAAGGATAAAAATTACAGTCTTTATAACTTTACTATAGCCGAGATAGAGTAAGAAAATCCCTGATAGTTCACAATGCTGTTGCAGCTTTCAACACCAAAGAACAAATAGGTTCAGGCAAAAACAATACAGTCACCTATAGATCTTTAGATTTGTGACAACACTGGAGCTTTGACATGGAGACATCTACAATACCACAATGGCTAAGGGAGGTGTGCAAAACAGCTCACCCAGTCCCCTGTAACTGTCTGGGATCTGTTTATGCCAAATCAGGTATAGGCAATTAACATCCAAAAGTGGAGGTATTTCTAAACCAACTATGTCAGGTCATCTAACTGCTTCAAACAAGGATAAATTTTATCATATTACTGACAACATTAAGCAAATGATATAAATCTTAAAGAATATGCACAACACAAAACGTTCCACTATAATTCCAACTTTAGTAGGTAATCACATTTATTAACTAATGAATCACAGCACATACAATATGACTAACATTTTTTAAAATTTTGTCCAGACAGTTGCACATCCTTTACTTAACTCTCAATGTGTGGCCTATTAAAAATTTGACACTACAGATTTGTTGTTTAGCACAGGTGAATATACAAGATGGGCGTGCAGGGACCATATTTAGACAAGACCACTTTACATGTGATCGCCTAATGCACTACACGAACATAAGTAAATGAGTCAGTAAGTTTGTGTGTGTGTGGGGGGGGGGGGGGGGGGGGGATCAGAAGGAAGGGGGGACAACACTCTTCTATAGCAGAGCTATTTATGAAGCATAGGAACAATTCCGCTAACAAATGTTTGTTAAGCTTAAGGGACTTAACTGCGGGGCCATCAGTCCCTAAGCTTACAAACTACTTATGAACTACCTTATACTAAAGACGACACAGACCCACGCTCAATGGCGAATTCGAACCCCCGACCGCAGCGGCCGTGCAGACTGTGACTGGCTCGCCACAGACCACTCGGCCACTGCAGCCGAATTCCGCTAATTTCTGCTAATAGAAAACAGATCACTAGCTTTGAAGTGTTAGCTCTTTTCATATCATAATTACACATTCCATGGAGATGTGATGATTGCTTTATACCCTGCAGTGTAGGAGTCAGTGCAATTGTCTAGACAGCAGGAGACCTGGGTTCGAATCCCAGATGAGTACTTATTTTCAACTTTACCCATTCCCAATTTATGTCCCAGGCCTACATTCCGTGAATATTTTCAATTTATTTTAACCACCCACAGATTACAGACACACCAACCACAGACGAAAATAACCAAAACCATAGTAATTTTAAACATACATGTAATGCCTTTGGCCAACTGTCAAAACAAGAAACTGAAAAACATGCAACGTGACATTGGCCAAGTATGTCATATGGACGCAAGCAAAATATTTTTAGGGGCCTATATTGACAAACAGGCCTAATGTTGAAAGTATATGTACATGAAAACAAAATGGTGAATATTGTATAAAAGTTTTGGTAATCTGGAAGAACCGTTGCACCTCACATTGATGGTCTACTATCGATAGTGGCTTTCTATTGATAATGCAGAAGGAAGATTAGTGTTTAACGTCCCGTCGACAACGTGGTCATTAGAGATGTAGCTTACGCTCCGAGTGTTTGGGTAAGGATATGGAAGGAAATCGACTGTACCCTTCCAAAGGAACCATCCCAGCATTTGCCTGGAGTGATCTAGGGAAATCACAGAAAACCTAAATCTGGATGGCCGGAGGTGGATTTGAACCACTATCCTCCCGAATGCGAATCCGGTACATTACCTCTGCGCCATCTTGCTCGGTTATTGATAATGGCCTGCTCGAACATATGAAAATCCTAATGGTATCGTAGCTTGTGTACTTGCAATAATTTAAGATGTACCCTTAGGTTTCATCGATCTCAGGTCTCAGCCCAAGAATTCGCACCTTTGGCACTCGTTTGTGGGGGGGATTCTCTCTGTTAACAGTTGTAATTTTAGTAACATGGTGACTATTCCTTGAGAATGTACATCTAAGACATGTAGAGTATTCTTAAATGTTATTGCTCTTCTTTTGTCTTTAGTCAGCTTTATGTGTAAATGGTTATGTATTGTTATTGAATACAAGTTTTACAACATTATAATCTTTTCTAGTGAACTGTTTTTAGACAAACGAACAGGTTATGGGCCCAGTACGGAACCCAGGACAAAAGTTACAATATAAACACATTTAGTAAAACTGACTAGACAGAAATTTGTATTTGGATAACAGAATCATATTATTTTAAAATAGGGTTTGCGTTTCATGATTCTAATTGGTGTTTGATCTTTCATTTTGGAAGAAATTGTTTAAGTGATTTTGTTACTATGAAACTGTATTTCCAAAATGACTTCAAATGTAAGTTTAATGAAAACCACTACTCCAGTGGTAGACAAACTAACAGGCAAGGATGATTTTAATACATGGAAGTTTGGAATGAAACTAATTCTAATGCATGAGAAATTATGGGACTATCTACATCTACATACATACTCCGCAATTCACCGTAAGGTGCGTGGCGGAGGGTACACTGTATCACTACTAGGCATTTCCTTTCCTATTCCACTCCCCACATCTTCCACGAGGAAGAAAAGAATGCCTATAAGCCTCCGTACGAGCCCTAATTTCTCTTATCTTGCCTTTGTGATCTTTACGCGAAATGTAAGTAGGCAGCAGCAAGAATGCACTACACTCAGCTTCAAATTCCGGCCCTCTAAATTTACTTAACAGAAATTCACGAAAAGAACGTCGTCTTTCTTCCAGCGATCCCCAATTGAGTTGCCGGAGCATTTCCATGACACTCGCACATTGGTCAAACCTACCGGTAACAAATCTAGCTGCTCGCCTCTGAACCGCCTCTATGTCTTCCTTCACACCGATCTGCTGCGGGTCCCAAATACTTGAGCAATACTCAAGACGTGGTCGTACAAGCGTTTTATACGCGGTCTCCTTTACAGGTGAAGTACATCTTCCCAAAATTCTCCCAATAAACCGAAGTCGGCTGTCTGCCTTACTAACAACTGTCCTTACATGCTCGTTCCATTTCATATCGCTCTGCAATATTACGCCTAGATATTTGAACGACGCGACCGCATCAAGAAGCTCACTACTGATGCTGTATTCGAACATTATAGGATTGTTTTTTCTACTCATGCGCATCACCTTACATTTTTCTACATTGAGAGCTAGCTGCCATTCTTCGCACCAACTAGAAATTTTGTCTAAGTCAACCTGTATGCTATTACAGTCAGTTACAGACGACACCCTCCCATACACCACAGCATCATCAGCAAACAGCCGCAAATTACAACTTACTCTGTCCATCAGATCATTTATATAGATAGAAAATAATAGCGGTCCTATCACACTCCCCTGGGGCACGCCTGACGATACACTCGTCTCTATGAACACTCGCCGTCGAGAACAACGTACTGCGTTCTATTACTTAGGAAGTCTTCCAGCCAGTCAGAAATCTGTGAACCTATTCCATAAGCTCGTATCTTCGTTAGCAGTCTGCAGTCATAGGTGCAAATACTGCTACAAATACAGAGAAGGATACAAATGCATGGACACATATACTTTTGCATGTGGACAAATCTCTGTATGCACACATTGAAAATACGACAAAATAAGCTTGGGATACTCTAGAAAACCTACTTGCTGGTAAAACTAAAATAAGGTGGATGAATCTCTGGGATGATTTGTTGGACACTAAATTATTAAAATTTGATGGAAATGTTCAGAACTATTTAACTTATATTCTGGATGTAGCTAACAAATTACAGAGCATGGGCAAACCAGTTGATGATGGACTAATTGCACTCATTATGCTGATAGGTTTACCAAAAGTTTGTCTGCCTTACCGGATGGGTATAGAATCTAGTACCACAGATGAAAATTTCACTTCAGACTACATTAAAGAAAAATTGTTAAATGGAAGTGTGGAAGAATACCTTAGGTTAGATAGATGTGATGCTGATAGTGCTTTAATAACAAAACATTGTAAGATGTCACAGCAGAGTTTTTCCAAGGATAAACAAGAAAAGAAAAGAATAAAGTGTTTCAATTGCTGGAAGTATGGTCACTTCAAGTCAGTGCCCCCAAAGACAACAATCTACCAAAAAGAACTTAAAGGGAACAGATAAATCATTGTTTTGGGCACTCGGTGTATCTGATTTCAATCAGAATGAGTGGATTATTGATTCTGGGACATCATCACATATGACTTCAAGAAAGGAACGGCTTCAAGATATTATACCAGAAAAGTGTGGACAAAAGTGTGCTGATAATGTTGAATTAGTAAGTGAAGGGAGAGGAAATGTTATTGTCAATTCACCAGACATAACTTCAATTAGGAATGTTCTCTTTGTCCCTGGATTAGCTGCTAATTTGTTGTCAATATTGGCATTGGTTAAGAATGGTATAAATGTTTTTGACAAAGATGAATGTAAGTTGTTCAAAAAAGGAAAGTTATTTTGTTCCAGATCAGTTCAATGGCCTTTATACACTGAAAAATGTTGTACCTGTGTTGTCAGATGAATGTGCTCTAGCTGTTAGAAAAGTAGTAATATTGTAGACTTGGTCATGTTAGAGTTGACACTGGAATTAAGTTGTGTTTACAGAAGAGAGGCATAAACTTGGAGTGTTGTGACTCTGAATCAATGGCCAATTGTAAATCCTGTGTGCTAGGCAAGATGTCTTAAATTTCCATCTCCTAAAGCTGGGGGACAACGGGTATCTAAGGTGCTTAGCTTAATTCATATGGATTTATGTGGTCCGATGGAGGAAATGTCACATGGAATGGCTAAGTACATGTATTTACTAGCGGATGATTATAGCAGGAGGATATTCTGTCATTTCATGGCATGGTGCATGTTATTTGACTCAGGTCTACCTAAACAATATTAACAATATTGGACAGAGGCATGCAATAGAGCTGTTTATATTAAGAATCATGTTCCTCACAGAATACTTAATGGTAAGACCCCGACAGGGACTATGGAAGGGAAAAGTATCTTCTTTGAACCATTTGAAAGTGTTTGGTTGTCAAGCCCTTATCCACATTCGAGATAACCTCAGAACAAAATGGGATGTGAAGGCAAAGGAACTTATTTTTGTGGGATGTGATGAACTGACTAAAGGTTACAGATTAACTGGACCCACAGAATCCCAAGAAAATTGTAAAAGGCAGAAGTGTCATTTTTCTCGAGAATGAGTTCTGGACAGACAAAACAAGACCACAAGCTGAAAGTGAAGATTACTATATGTTCTGTCCAAGAAATCAGAATACTGAAGAGGTTGAAGTAAAGGAAATAGTGGAAGTAAGTAGTGATGAGACTGACAGTGCAGACACTAGAATGAAACTTTCACTCTGCAGCGGAGTGTGCGCTGATATGAAACTTCCTGGCAGATTAAAATTGTGTGCCGGAACCGGGACTCGAACCTGGGACCTTTGCCTTTCGCGGGCAAGCGCTCTACCGACTGAGCTACCCCGACACGACTCACGATGCCGCCTCACAACTTTACTTCCGCCAGTACCTTGCCTCCTACTTTCCAAACTTCACAGAAGCTCTCTTGCAAACACGCAAGACTAGCACTCCTGGAAGAAAGGATATGGTGGAGACATGGCTTAGCCACAGCCTAAGGGATGTTTCCAGAATGAAACTTTCACTCTGCAGCGGAGTGTGCGCTGATATGAAACTTCCTGGCAGATTAAAATTGTGTGCCGGAACCGGGACTTGAACCTGGGACCTTTGCCTTTCGCGGGCAAGCGCTCTACCGACTGAGCTACCCCGACACGACTCACGATGCCGCCTCACAACTTTACTTCCGCCAGTACCTCGCCTCCTACTTTCCAAACTTCACAGAAGCTCTCTTGCAAACACGCAAGACTAGCACTCCTGGAAGAAAGGATATGATGGAGACATGGCGGCATCGTTGTGAGGCGGCATCGTGAGTCGTGTCGGGGTAGCTCAGTCGGTAGAGCGCTTGCCCGCGAAAGGCAAAGGTCCCAGGTTCGAGTCCCGGTTCCGGCACACAATTTTAATCTGCCAGGAAGTTTCATATCAGCGCACACTCCGCTGCAGAGTGAAAGTTTCATTCTGGAAACATCCCTTAGGCTGTGGCTAAGCCATGTCTCCACCATATCCTTTCTTCCAGGAGTGCTAGTCTTGCGTGTTTGCAAGAGAGCTTCTGTGAAGTTTGGAAAGTAGGAGGCGAGGTACTGGCGGAAGTAAAGTTGTGAGGCGGCATCGTGAGTCGTGTCGGGGTAGCTCAGTCGGTAGAGCGCTTGCCCGCGAAAGGCAAAGGTCCCAGGTTCGAGTCCCGGTTCCGGCACACAACTTTAATCTGCCAGGAAGTTTCAGTGCAGACACTGATCAAAACTCTGACTACATTCTGGACTCTCAATCACTGGTAGACTTGGAAGAGACTGCTCAGTCAGTGGTAGACACGGAAGAAACTGATAGTCTAGGAGGTGATAAACCAGTCAGAAGGTCAGCTCATGCACCCAAACCCAAGGAATAACTGGACTTTATAACATATTTTCTAAATGATTTTTCCAGTTTGGGAGAAGATCCTATGAATTTGGAGGATGCTATGTCAAGAGGTGGCAGAGAAAACTGGATTTAGGTTATGAAAGAAGAAATAATGAGCTTCCAGAAAAATGGTGTTTGGGAACAAGTTAATTCATCATTTAGATCTACAAATAACTTTTGTAACTTAGCTATGTTTGTGCTTGACGTTTCGTCTCGTTTGACTTGGACAAAAAGTTTCAATTAACGTCTTTAAACATTGTGTGCTGCTACGTTCAAATCCCATATATCTTTAGCATTGCAACACGTCAGCACAAGTTCAGAAACTGATTTACTTAGCGCACTTGCGATGAGACTTGCTGCTTTCACGTCATCTTTCTTCCATTCTGCATACGCTAATTTTTGTGCACTTGTCGGATCCTGTGGCAATACAACGCGCTCGCGCTTACCGCTAATAATGTCTTCAAGTTCATACAAACGGAGCACCATACAAATATGCCATTTCCACTTTGCCGAATCATCAGTCCCTTAAAGTTTATCAATACTTTACTTTATAATCGGCATTTGTAGCCATGTTCTTTTGGACATTTCCCGTGCTTTACGACTTGCACAAATATTCTTCTATGAATACTTAATGAATTTACTCAACTTTCCTCTGAAACTGTGATTAATAGTACTTTAACGTGGTCTGGGCCCATAACCTGTTAATAATATAATAAAGCTTAACCAACACAGTTTCAATTCCGTATATATATATATAAGACTAATACTTTTCTTGAGACATAACTAACTACAAAAAAGGTTTATAATAGGCACAGATGTTTCATAAAACTACCATGGAACAACACATTAAGCTAATATATAGTATATACAGAAAGCATTTTTCTTTTTTTCAATAACACTTCCATATTGTGACAGGCCAGTAGTCAAATCTACAAAATTTGAGTCAACAAAATCAGTTACATGCATATCTTCAACATCATCTTTGTTGAACACAAGGCCATAGTTCATTGTACCTTTAAGATAACTAAGGACTCTCTTTGCTGCCTTCCAATGTACACTAGTAAATTTGCTATTATACTGACTTAAAATACTAGCTGCATAACATATATCAGGTCTTGTATTAATACTAATATACAACAAACAGCCCACTAGTTATTGATATGGCACATTAATCTTGTCTCCCTGCACCTCCCAAAGCTTTAATCCGGCTTCCATAGGAGTTCCCACAGGAGTACAGTCAAGCATATTAAATCGTTTTCGAACATCTGCAATGTAACCCTTCTGGTCAAGTTTTAAATTACCTTTCTTTCAGTTTCTGGTTATACATATTCCCAGACATGACTTTGCCTCTCCTAGATCTTTCACTTCAAAATGTTCAGATAATCCCTGATATAACTTGTTTTTCATCTCCTTAATTTTAGAAAAAATAAAAAGTCTTCCTCATACAAAGGAACAATTGCAACATCTTTACCTGACTTTTTAATGAACACACATTCTTTGTCAGTATTAATAGCAACATAACCTAGGTCTAAAAGGACACTTTTTGCCCTTTGATACCACTGCCTAGCAGACTGTTTTAAACCATAAATGGCCTTACGTAGTTTGTAGACTTTATCTTCATTACCTTTTGATGAAAAACCATCTGGTTGCTTCATGTAAATGGTTTCCTTCGGATCTCCAAACAAAAAGGCATCAAAATGATAAATCGGAAGAGCAAATTTACAGCTAAACTGATGAGTACACTAAGAGTACTACGTCTTACTACTGGTGAAAATGTTTCTTCATAATCTATACCAAACATTTGGGTAAATCCTTTAGCAACAAGTCTAGCCTGATAGAGTGCTGCACCATCTGCACTTCTTTTTAACTTGAATACCCGTTTTAACAAAACATGAAGAGAATACATTGTCTGAAAGAATATTAAATGGGAGAATTTTATCTATGCTGGGAAAAAAGAGTATGATAATTTTAAAGATCTGGGACACAATACCATTGAAAAACCAGAGTTTGAATTTACTTATCGAAGAACTCTGCGCTATCGAAATGCGTGAACAAAGTACTACAGAAACAACTGCACTTATTTTCACGCGCAAAAGACAACAAAACAGCCATATGAAGATGTCAAAAGAACAAGCAAAACAAAAATTTCCATGTAACATATGTAAACAGCTTGGTCACTGGGCAACTGAGTGTCCACAGAAGATTCGTAACTGCAATCACATGTGTGAAAAGGAGAAGGTGAGTGGAAATTCTGTATTCACTTCATGTGTCTTGGGTGCGCCTATTGCTAACTACATTGCTACAAATAAATGTTACTGTGATAGTGGCGCTACAAAGCATATCACTCCAAATAAACTGCATTTTGTTTCATATAGTGAATTTAATGCTCCTGAAATGATTTCATTGGGTAAGCAAGGTACTAATATGTTCGCATTTGGTGAAGGAACAGTTTATACCGAAATTAGGCGAAACGATAAATGGTACAGTTCTAGAATGGAAAATGTTTTGTATGTGCCTGATGCAAGTGCTAATTTGTTCTCAGCTGCATGTAATGGATACAACATAATATTTGATTATAATAGTGTTGTGATTCAGGAAAAAACCAGTGGCGACGTTGTCATGACAGGTCATGTTGAAAATGGGCTCTATGTATTAAATATACATGTTGTCAGGCCAGATAGGAGCAATCAAATGATCTTAATCACACCCGTTCAAACACTGCAAGTGTACCACGAGAGATTCGGTCACCAAAATAAACAACACGTCAAGAATATCTTGAAGAAGCTTGACATTAATGTAGCAGACAGCAAGGATGAATTTTGTGATGATTGTGCATTAGGTAAGATGCATAGACTACCATTTAAATAACGAGTACAGCACTCTACAGTTACAGGCAATTTAATTCATGCCGATGTGAATGGACCAATGAGTACACAGTCCTTTGGAGGTGCATTGTATTATGTATATTTTACAGATGACTTCAGCAAATTTCGCCGAATTTTCTTTATGAAACACAAAAATGAAGTGTGTGAGACGCTCAAACAATTTTTAAGTGAAGCTCAAACCAATGGACATGTAGTTAAACAATTTAGATGTGATGGAGGCACAGGAAGGTTGAGGAACTGCTCATAGAGAAGGGAATAGATTTATTGATTCCTCCACCCTATACCCCTCAACAAAATGGTGTAGCCGAACGTGGAAACAGAACAATTGTTGAAGCTGCACGTTCAATGCTGAATGTAAGTAACCTACCAAGAGGATTATGGGCAGAAGCTTGCAATATGGCAGTTTATATCTTAAATCATACAGGAAAATCTTCAGTGCCAGACAAAGCCCCATATGAGCTGTGGTACAAGAGGCCAACAGGAAACCTTGACCACCTCAGAATCTTTGGCACAGGTTGCTATGTTCATATAAATAAATGTTTTCGTTCAAAGTTTGATGACAAGGCTGTTTTTGGACAGCTTATTGGTTACATCAATTGACAAAGATGGATTTAGAATTTGGATTCCCTCAAAACGAAAAGTGATCATGAGTCATGATGTAAAATTTAAGCCAGAAGTAGTTTGTAATTTCCGTGGTGATTATGTTGAATTTGATATTTCTCGTCAAGAATTTCCAGGTCTTAAACAGTTAGACAAGGTGCCTGAAGCACAAGAAGGCAAATCAGCTTCCAGAGGAAGTCAAAGTGAAGAAAAGCTTGACATTCTTGAATCTGGAGGAAGTCGAATATCATGTGATGATCACAAGGAATCAACAGAATTCCTGAAAGCAAAAAGTACTGAATTTTCTCCTGAAGAAAAATTGGAGAACAGAAGACAACAAAGAAAACCAGGCTGGATGGAAAGTTCTTGATGGAGTTCTTGATGTTAACTAAAGTTGGTACTGAAGAACATCGAGATCCAAACTGTTTCTCTGAAGTATTGCAGTCTAATGAGAAGGATAAATGACTGCAAGCTATTAATGAGGAAATTGAATCACTCAAATAAAATGACACATGGGTGTTAGTTGGACGCCCCACAAATGTCAAAGTAGTACAGAATGGTACTGAAGAACATCGAGATCCAAACTGTTTCTCTGAAGTATTGCAGTCTAATGAGAAGGATAAATGACTGCAAGCTATTAATGAGGAAATTGAATCACTCAAATAAAATGACACATGGGTGTTAGTTGGACGCCCCACAAATGTCAAAGTAGTACAGAATCGCTGGGTTCTGCGTCGAAAAGTTGCAGCTGATGGAAGTACTCACTTCAAAGCCAGATTAGTTGCTAAAGGGTATATTCAGCAAGCAGGAATTGATTATGAAGATACATTTAGTCCGGTTGCACGTTAGACACCATTCGGATTTTGCTAGCACTAGCTTCTTCAAAGAAGATGCTGATAAAACAATTTGATGTAAAAAATGCCTTTTTGAATGGAATACTTGAAGATGAAGTATATATGGAACAACCAGAAGGTTTTGAAGACAACACAGATTGGGTATGTCTTTTGAAACAAAGCCTTTATGGACTCAAGCAAGCACCACGCTGCTGGAACAAACGCTTTGTGGAAGTCATGAAGAAAGCAAATTTCCAAAACAGTGCCGCAGATCCTTGTCTGTTTTATCGCAAACACAATGGGAATAGCCTTTATGTGGCAATTTATGTTGATGATGGCATTATTTTTGGCAGTGATAAGGAAGAAATTACAGTTTTCCTGAATACTTTACAACATGAGTTTGATATAATAATAGGTACCCTTGACAGTTTCCTCGGTATAAAAATAAAACAAAATGAAGATGGGGCAATTATGATAAGTCAAGAAAAATACACAAAACAAATATCAGAAAGATTTAGAATGGCAGAATCCAATATGATTGCAACTCCCATCGGACGTGAAGAAAATAATGACCAAAATGAAGCAATTTCATCGTCTGTCCCATATCGTGAGGCAGACGGGGGTCTCATGTATCTTTCAACAGCAACTCGACCTGACATAACTTTCGCTACTTGAATAAAGTTGCTTGAGCTATGGAAAAGCCAACAACTGATGACTGGAACAGAGTAAAACGTATATTCCGTTACTTGAAAGGCACATTGCATTATGGTATTATTTATGAGAGAGAAGATGATTTGAAAATTTATAGTGATGCTGATTTCGCAGGTGACAAGAGAACAAGGCGTTCAACAACTGGAATTGTAGCAAAATATGATGGTGGGGAAATATCATGGACAAGTCGTTTACAAAAAGTAGTGGCCACATCTACAACTGAAACAGAAATAATTTCTGCAAGTGAAGGTGCCAAAGAATTAATTTGGTTGTATCGCTTACTAAGTGAATTAGTTGAAATGCCAGAACAACCTTCAACACTTTATATTGACAATGCCAGTGCTTTAAAATTAGCAAAAAATCTTGAGTATCATAGACTGTCAAAACATATAGAAGTCCGATATTTTTATGTTCGTGAAAGATTTCTGAATGGTGAAATTCTTTTGGAACATGTAGATGGGAAGAGCCAATTGGCTGATCTTTTGACAAAGCCACTTGAACGCACTAGATTTAATTTGCTACGTGCAGAAATTGGGATGTTAGAAGTCAAACAGTAACTGTTTATTTTCCTGATTTTTCTTTTTGGAGGAAGTGTTATTGAAAAAAAAAAAGTTTTATGTATATATTATATATTAGCTTAATGTGTTGTTCCATGGTAGTTTTATGAAACATCTGTGCCTATTATAAAAACTTTTTTGTAGTTAGTTATGTCTCAAGAAAAGTATTAGTCTAAAATATATATATATAGCTTACAAAATTGAAACTGTGTTGAACGAACTTTATTATATTATTAAGAGGAAGTGCTTTTCTCTTAGAGAGAAACTTGGTTTCATGAGAGAGCAAGAAGCTAAAGGATGTTGCAACTTCTACTACTGAAGCTGAATATGCTGCTTTGAATTCTGCAGGCAAAGAAGCAGTGTACTTGAGACAGCTGATAGGGAGTTTGCCACATAAGAAGCTAGATCCTGTAACAATATTCCAAGACAACCAGAGTTCAATTAAACTGTCAGAAAATCCTGTGCTGCATTCTAGGCTGAAACATGTTTGTACTAAATGGCATTTTATTCGACAGTGTGTCAAAAGAAATGAGGTGGTTCTTAAATATTTGCAGTCAAAGGAAATGCCCGGTGATGTTCTAACAAAGCCACTTGCTAGAGGGCAGCACATGTATCTAATTGAGAAATCGAAATTGTCAGCAGATTAAGTGGTAGTGTTGTAATGTTAGTAATCTGGTAACTATTCCTTGAGAATTTACATCTAAGACACGTACCGGTAGATTATTCTTGGATGTTATTGTTCTTCTTTTGTCTTTAGTCAGCTCTATATGTAAATGGCTATGTACTGTTACTGAATAGAAGTTTTCTGTAGCTTCACTCTGATAGTGAGGTATAGGTTACCAGAGAGGGTTTACTGGTAAAAGTATCAATCAGCGGCTTGGCCTAATGTATTTACGTGACGTGAAGCGGCAGTGTTGGCAAGGGTCGCTGTGGATGCTGGTATGAATGGCGGCACCCAATGTTTACAAGATTTGAAAAATTTAAGTGTTAACATCACGTTTGAATGATTTTATTTTTGAAATGAATCAAAGCGTTCGAATGTAGAAGATTGCACACTACAAAACTACGTTTCTCCACATTCACTGTCTTTCTGTTCATATGTAACACTTTGTTGTTATGTAAACCGAAATACGTGTGTGTCTGTATCTCAAATGATATTAATTACAATATTTTTTCCAATGTTGATAATTTGGTAAAACGCTTGCTACAATTTAATCTGTAATCTTCCGAACCTGCCAAACTACATCCTTTAAAAATCATGGCATATTTGTAAAAATGATAACATTTGCCGACAGCAAAGGAAGCTGTACTCTTCGGTTCCTGCCTAACCACTTCCCTTAATATCACGACCTATTCGTAAAAATCATAACATTCACTCACAACAATTTAAACTGTACTCTTAGGTTCCTGCCTAACTACAACCCTTAAAAATCATGACATATTTGTAAAAATTATAATATCCGTCAATGTACCCTTGTACAGTCAGTAACTGAATTATCGTACATCCCATACGCTACTCGAGATCATCCATTCCATAGTGACGGGTGTGACATTTGGAAGATTTTAATGAATTATTATGTATTTTCCTTTAGTAATTTGCTAATTTAAATTATTGCCTATTAACTGACAAGGTTTACAATCTTTATTTGTGCAGTTATTTTTTCCTAAAATTTACAAATCAAGAGAAAAATAATGATTAAATGTTTGTGACGGGTGTGACCTGGGTTTGACATCTTATATCATGTAGTTTCTGTTTTCACTAAAAACCTGTGAATCTATTAAAGTAACTATTTCACTTTTATTTTTAAAAGTTAAGTAAGAAATCAATACACAAGAAAATACAACATTTTAAAAATGTGCAATTTTTTTATTTTTTAAACACAATTTAATCCTGTGACGGGTGTGACATTAAACGTGACGGGTGTGACAACATCCAACTATCTGAACTTATCTGAAATTAAGCAAAGGTTCCTTCTAAAGAATTACAAGTAAAGAATATAAAATGCTTTAAAACAAATCAAATAATACATTTTGATGACAAATAAGGTTTAAAAAATGATATTAGTAACTAAAACTACCACAATTCTTTCATTATAATAATCACCAGAATTGGTGCACATCAGGAAGTATTTTTCTGACTACAGAAGTGATATCACACTGACTTATAACATTAGTTTTATGAAGCTATTTGAATTGAAACTGTCCCTTTTTGTTCACTGGAACTGGAGGAGAAACTTTTCGTAGAACAACAGAAATATTTTCCGTTGAAATGTCAATTTTTTCTTTCTCTGGCCAAATCCAGAATTTACTACCACTGCGACGCATGTAATTCAGTTGCACTTGACTTCTTTCTGCATCAATACCAATTACCTCTGCGTAATAAAGAATTGTTTTATTTGCTTGATCTTTGCTGCGTTTTTTTGTTTCAATTTTTAGAGTAACTTGTACAAAATCGTTCAGTGCAATGTCCTGGATGGAGATATTTCCCTCAGAACATAACAGAAAATCTTGAGTTTCAGGTACATATTTATCAAACACCTTAATAGGTTCCAATGCAGACTTGACTGTTCTTACGACTAAAAGATGATTCCCATCCTTGACTTGAAAATGATGCTTTGACTGTAGCATGGGTATTGGATTACTGTCTTTCCACCTGTCTTCCAACGCGGATCTGTGTGAATCTA
This sequence comes from Locusta migratoria, assembly GCA_026315105.1. NCBI lineage: Eukaryota > Metazoa > Arthropoda > Insecta > Orthoptera > Acrididae > Locusta > Locusta migratoria. Next base: position 570,938,272 of record CM048746.1, read on the forward strand.
TTTTCTCTGTTGGGACATACAGGGCTTTTATCTCAGATTCATGTTGTGAAATACAATTATAGAAGTCAAGTGCAGAATTGATAATAGTTTTTCTTGCCTTTACTTGAATCAAAGCTTTACACTTAATAGTACCACCTATACTATCCAAGCCCCTTTGCCATGTGAGGTGGCAAAAAAATTCCACTCTCCTGTCATGCCAAAATCTTCTTTCATGAAGCACAGATTCAATAGTGTATATCTGTTTTTGAATTGCGCAGCACATCCATCAGAAAACACGAATACTTTTTGTAAGTGAGGGAACTCTATTTTCAGTTCATTGAGTACAGATTTCAGAAAAACCCAAACAGCTACTTTATCATGAGAAAGATTGTCACTTATTACTACAATAGGTCGCTTTGCACCTTTAAGCCAAGCATAGCTTGTAAATACTGTTGATTGTAAATGAGACCAATGTGCACTAGATATTTCATCCTGATAACAACCTTCATAGTTCTCGGCAAAGTCAATTTGAAGAACACATTCATTTTCCTCTATGACATGCTTTTTGTCCTCAAAATATTCAGATTGGACACTTTTAACATAGCAGTGAATTTTCATGTATGGGATTTTACTGTTGTTTTCATTTATGGCATCTAATAATGAGCCATCAACAACTACAAGCCTAGGAAACCCTTCCACGTCATCCCATTTTTTCCAAGATAAAAAACAGTCAAAGTCCACTCCATCATGTAATAAATAATGAGCAGAAGTTTTACATTCAAGACAAAAACCGGTCATACACTTTTCATCATCAGTGTTACAACATAACATATTTAAAACCTTCTTACACATTTCTGGAAACTCGGGATCTATGGATCTCACTGCTTTTATAAGGAAATCGAAATCAGCGTGATACTTGCAAACGCAAACTTTCTGAGGAGTCTCACTGACAGGAATAACAAACTGAGGGCGAAGATCATAAAATTTTGATTTTTTTATGCTGAAGGAACTATTTGAATTCATGGTTTCCTTATGTTCCTTTTTAAACAGCTCATACGCTTCCCTAATAGTCATACACATATGTCTGTTTTGTATCCTGTCACGCTTCCCAGTCTCTCTGTCCTTCACTGATTTGAAATCCCTTTTTCCTGGGGCTTGAATGCTAATGTCATCCCTACAGAAGAAGTCTATAACTTTATCTTTTAGCTCCTGTGCTATCTCATTATTTGCTGATAGTCTTTGTTTTCTCATTATTTTTCTGCCTATTTCTGGCAGTACATCCATTACCAGTTTTTTAACGACAGCAGTTTTCTTGCGTGGACTTTTAGGAAGCGATTTTTTGCATCGTGACACAGCTTTTCCAAGCGATTGCGCACACTTGTAGGATCCAATTGGTGATAAGGTTGTTGACTGTTCAACAGATTCAGTGACTGATAAATGTTTCTTTAATCGACATCGCTTCTGTCTTTTCCTATCATTTAGTCTTTTCAACTTAAGCTTCTGTTTGTTTCTACTTAGTTCTTTATTATTATTTTCACGTCTTATTTGATCTCGCTGACGTTCTTGCTGTAGATGTTCTTTCCATTTCTCTTCATTTTTCTTCAGCTTTTCACGGGACAATCGTTTCCTCTCTGCAGCTGATTTAGCCATTACCTGAAGTATATGGAGAATAAATGTAACAGTGTCTATAAATATTTGTACTGTCATTATTTCAAAGGGAAAATTCCATAGGTGTTTGTAATTTTGTGAGATATGCTTTAAAATTACTTATTTCAGTCATTCATGCTAAGAGGACACACAAATTCACTCACAAAATGCAACTTTTAATAAGTGTCACACCCGTCACACAAAAGCTGTCACACCCGTCACATGAAAATTCAGACAAGTGCATAACAATTTCAAAGTGATATTATAGACATAGGTTCAGTATCAACATAACCCAACTTTCACAAACTTTCATCATTATTCACAAAATATATTCCTTATAAATGAAATAAATTCACTTTTTTTGTGACGGGTGTGACCGTAGTGCCTTTAAAATGGTTATTGTGGTAAATCCATTGGTGCTTACCTTGAATGAAGGTTTTATGCTAACAAGGTCTTCAATAGAATGTTATTTTCCCTCCAAAACAAAAGAAAGCTAGAAACAACTGTATTTAGTGGTTATAACAACAGAGTAGCCAACTATCAAAATCATGACTTCCCATCATTGTAAGCATCATGCATTTTCAATAGGTACTACTGTACAAAAAACAAAATGAATTATAATTTTATTATCATTTCCATATTCTTCAATGTTTTATCTTTCATTTGATATATTATAAGTGTGCATTGAAGCAAAATACTGATTCACTATAAATGTCCTTTTTTGTATGGAATGGATGAGATGTTCTACGTTGCCAACCTAACACTGCTACAGACGCACTGCAACGCTACTCATGCCACCGATCGAGACTTTAGCCAGGTTTACTTTTATTTATTTTTCCCCCGCAATTGGAACAAGACCTGCTATCGATGTAACCTAAGAGTACAGCTTACATTATAGCAAGTACACAAGCTACGATGACATTTGGATTTTCACATTTGTATTAATTATAGTATTAATTATAATACACCAATATTTTATTTAATACACATAATTTTTAAACGTAAACATTGCTTGAACAAAGCGAAAATGGCTCCGTATCTAGGCTACTTGACATATTTCAAATACTAGTCTAATTTTAAAGATCAACAAATAATATAAAGTCATAACTTTATAATTTGTTTTTACAGCTTCAGAAAAACACACAGCATCAGCTAGTACATTATTTGCATCCAACATCATACCACAGTAATGCAGGATTTATCAATGTATTATAAGGCTTACTGAATGCTTAAGCCTACATCAGAAATATTAAGAACTAGGAAGGCCTAAAGTAAGTCTGTTACTAATAATATAAATTAACAGATGCAGGTTTAAACTGAAGAAAATGTTGACAGCGTCAAGGGTACGAATTAGGACCTACTTCTGATTCCTCTGATTAACAATTGTAAAAATTTGACACATATATCTACAATAAAACAAGGGCGGTATACATATTAACTTTTAATTAATAAACAGAAACTTGACGTAAAAAAATTAATGGAAGTCTTCAAGTAAAAATACACCACATCAATTAAATGGTATTGAAGGCCCTAGTTACGGTACAAAAATCAGAAGAATCCACTTGAAACTAGGTTTAGAGTAACTTTGGTAAAAAAAGCATCTGGTAAGCGAATCATTTTGAAGATGCTATTCGCACTGTATCGTATAAGTTACGCTACGCGACTACAAGAATGTTTTGCAAGGATTTAGTTTTCTACATGAGTCCGTGCATGTAAAAGACTACGAGTACATCATCTATATAATATTTAATTACGCTTAATGATACTGTGTAATCACCTGTGAATACTAATGCGCAAACCCTTTGATACCCTGACCGTAAGGAAAAACAAGCAACTTACGTGAAAGCCGTGTCGTCCATTTCTTTCGACAACGGTATCGGAGAGGGTTTCAATGGACTTCTCAGTATCTCACCATCCTCTATCTGATCCTCAGATTCCATATCCAATGCACCATCATCAGACATCTGATGATGTAGTCTGATGTAAACAAAGCTCGTGTAAAATTTACTTCGCGATGTACACAATCAGATATCAAGCACTTCTTCTACAATACACAAGTCAAAGATCCTGAGTAACAGATAGCAACGATTGTCGCCCAACAAAGAAAAACCGGGAGTAGTTTTCATGCCTGATTTTTGTTACATGCCACGATATCAGCGCTCCAGGCGGCTGGCAATGTCTGTTTCTGAATATGACTAGGATGAATGTGAATAGTTTCGCTTAAATCGATGTGTAGCATACTTTTTACAATAATGGAAAATATGTGGTGCCATAGACATCGGTAATAACTTGAAAATAACTCCACATTCGTTTTCATTAGGTTTCGTAAGAACTATTGAAAGGTAGGACACAGTTCATTGCAGGACAATTTATTTTAGATTCTCTTGAAATCTACTACTTTTTAATAGAGAATTTCATTCTATATTAAGAGAAAAAAATGGTTAATTAACAAAAGAAAACACGATTTTTGCAGAAAGACGTCGGTTTCTTACTTTCTTACGTGAAGGTGTCGTCAGTACAATTCCAGTCAAATCAATAATTGTTGCAAGAAAAAAATTTATACGGAATGCAATATAATTGAACTATGACATCAGGACGAGCAGTGACCCTGCACCGGTTTTTTATACTGGGGGAAGGTGAGGAGGCATACTTGTAGTGATCGTGGCACAGTTCGCGTCGCGCGTTTCACTACAGTCCAAAAACATAGAGTCGTGTGTGCTTCCTTCAGTGCTTCATTAGTGACGATGAATAACAATAGATCCTCCGTAGTCGGAGGAGAGGGATTATGTTTAGCATACACACACCCATGAAACATGAAAGCGATTTGAACCATCCAGTTATTAATTTGAAAAGTGTTCATTCGCGATTGGTGCAGCTACAGGTGTCTCAGTAAGTAGTTTGAAACCCATTCTCAGTGACGGTATTAAGGCTGACCAGCAATCAGGGATATTTACGTCGTTCGAATAAGGCAAAAGGTGAAATCTCCAATGAGTGATTTCGACAAATGCATAGTCAATGAACAAATTATAATTTTCGTAAAACAAACGAAGAACGACTAACAGTGAGAACATTGCTTCCAGTCTTAAGGGAAATGGTAAATTTTTCAGGCAATAGCTGGGCGCTACATAAAATAATCACTGATTTAGGATCTAGATGGAAGAAAACAGCAAATAAGTGGAAATTATTAACTGACAAGAAAGACTTTCGTGAAAAGCGTTTATAGTATTTACGGAAACCACAGACATTGTCGAGGTGGGGTGGCTTGCGTGCCTCAATGATACAGATAGGCGTACCGTAAGTACAACCACAGTGGAGGGGTATCTGTGGAGAGGCCAGACAAACGTGTGGTTTCTAAAGAGGGGCAGCAGCCTTTTCAGTAGTTACAGGGCCAACAGTCAGGATGATTGACTGAGCTGGTCTTGTAACATCAGCTAATGTGGCTTTGCCACACAGCTACTGTACTACGAATGGCTGAAAGCAAGGGGAAACTACAGCCATTACCTTTCCGAAGGACATGCAGCTCTACTGTATGAACATATGATAATGACATCCTCTGACGTAAAATATTCTGGAGGTAAAATAGTCCCCCATTCGGATCTCCGGGCGGGGACTACTTAGGAGGACGTGATCATCAGGAAAGACAGCACTGGCATTCTACGGATCGGAGCATGGAATGTTAGATCCTTTAATTGGGTAGGGAAGCTAGAAAATTTAAAAAGAGAAATGCATAGGTTGAAGTTAGATATAGTGGGGATTAGTGAAGTTCGGTGGGAAGAGGAACAGGACTTCTGGTCAGGCGAGTACAGGATTATAAATACAAAATCAGTTGGGGGTATTACAAAAGTAGGTCTGATAATGAATAAGATAATAGGAATGCGGGCAAACTACTATGAGCAACACAGTGATCACATTATTGTAGTCAAGGTTGATATGAAGCCAACACTGACCACAGTAGTACAGGTTTATATGCCAACTAGCTTTGTCGATGATGAAGAGATTGAAGAAATATATGAGGAGCTAATGGAAATTATTCAGACAATTAAGGGAGAGGAAAACTTAATTGTTATGGGAGACCTGAATTCAGTAGTAGGACAAAAAAGGGAAGGGAAGATAGTAGGTGAATATGGTCTGGGCCAAAGGAATGAAAGAGGAAGCTGTCTGGTAGAATTTTGCACGGAACATAATTTAGTTATAACAAACACCTTGTTTAAGAAAGATGAAAGAAAGTTGTATATGTGGAAGAGACCAGGAGACACCGTGAGATACCAGATAGATTATACAATGCTAAGACATAGTTTTCGGAACTAGGTTTTAAACTGTAAGACATACCCAGGGGCATATATAAACTCTGACCATAACTTATTGGTCATGAATTGTAGGCTGGCACTGAAAAAATTGCAGAAAGGTAGGAAAATAAGGAGATGGGACCTGGATAAACTGAAGGAACCTGAAGTTCGTGACAATTTCAGAGGGAGCTTTAGGCAGCAATTGACAGAAACGGAGGAAAATAAAACAGTAGAGGAAGAATGGGTAACATTGAGAGATGAAATAGTGAAGGCAGCAGATGACAAAATAGGTAGGAAGGCAAGACGTACAATAAACCCTTGGATATCACAGGATATACTAAATTTAATCGATGAAAGGAGAAAATATACAAATGCAGTAAATGAAACAGGCAAAATGGAGTACAGACGACTAAGAAATGAGATTGACAGGGAGTGCAAAACGGCTAAGCAGGAGTGGTTAGAAGGCAAATGCAAGGCTGTAGAATAATGTATAAATAGGGGAAAAATAGATACTGCCTACAGGAAAATAGAAGAGATATTTGGAGATAAGAAAAACAGTTCTATGAATATCAAGAACACAGATGAAAAGCCAGTTCTCAGCAAAGAAGGGAAAGCTGAAAGTGGGAAAGAGTATATACAGGGGCTCTACAAAGGAAATGAACTTCGAGGCAATATTGTAGGACGGGGAGAAGAAGTAGATGAGGGTGAAATAGGAGATACTATACTGAGAGATGAATCTGACAGATCACTGAAGGACCTAAGTCGAAACAAGCCCCCTGGAGTAGATGGCATTCCCTCAGAGCTACTGAAGTCTCTGGGAGAACCAGCAATAAGAAAACTGTTTCACCTGGTGTGTAAGATGTATGAGACAGGCGAAGTACCCTCAGACTTTAAGAAAAATGTTACAATCCCCATTCCAAAGAAATCGGGCGCAGGCAGGTGTGAAAACTACAGAACCATCCGTTTAATAAGTCATGGTTGCAAAATATTAACACGAATTATTTAGAGAAGGATGGAAAAGGTGGTAGAAGCCGGGGAAGATCAGTTTGGGTTCAGGAGAAATGTAGGAACAGGGAAGGCAATATTCACTTTACGGCTTATCCTCGAAGATAGATTAAGAAAAGGCAAACCTACATATCTAGCTTTTGTAGATTTGGAGAAGGCTTTTGACAATGTTGATTGGAATAATCTCTTTCAAGTTCTGAAGCAAGCAGGAGTAAAATATAGGGAGCTTAAGGTTATTTACAACTTGTACAAAAACCAGACAGCGGTTGTCAGAGTTGAAGGGCATTAAAGAAAGGCAGAGGTTGGGAAGGGAGTAAGACAGGGTTGTAGCCTTTCTCCAATGTTATTCAATTTATACATTGAGCAAGCTATAAAGGAAAGCTAGGAGAAATTTGGAGAAGGCATTAAAGTTCAGGGGGAAGAATTAAAAACATTGCCTTTTGGCAATGACATAGTAATTCTATCAGAGACAGCAAAGGACCTGGAAGAGCAGTTGAACGGAATGGACAGTGTCCTGAAAGGTGCATATAAGATGAAGATAATCAAGAGCAAAATTAGGGTAATGGAGTGCAGTGTAAGAAAATCAGGTGATGCTGAAGGAATTAGATTAGGTAACGAAACAATAAAGGAGGTAGATGAGTTTTGTTACTTGGGCAGTATAATAACAAATGATGGTCGCAGTACAAAGGAAATACGATGCATAATGGCAGTGGGAAGAAAAGGGTTTTTGAAAGAGAGAAATTTGTGAACATCGAATATTGATTTAAGCCTAAGGAAGTCGTTTCTGAAGGCATTTGTGTGGAGTGTTGCCTTGTATGGGAGTGAAACATGGACGATAAACAGTACGGATAGGAAGAAGATATAACTAATGAGAAGGTACTGAACAGAACTGGGGAGAAAAGGAATTTTTGGCATACCTCGACTAAAAGAAGGGATCGATTGGTAGGACACATTCTTAGACATCAATGAATTGTGAATTTAGCGTTGGATGGAAGGTGTGTGGGGTAAAAACCGCAGACGAAGACCAAGAGATGGATACAGTAAGCAGATTCAAACAGATGTAGGTTACCATTCTTATGTGGAGTTGAAGAGGTTTCCTCAGGATAGGGTATTGTGGAGAACTGCATCAAACCAGTCTCCGGACTGAAGACCACAACAGCAACAACAAAATTACCATACTAATTTAAGACTTATTATTTAAGTTGATGACACTTATGTGCATTCGTCACAAACCATTTATCATTGTTGCAGTGACAATAAAAACTTGCGGCAATTTCTAATCGAAAGTGAGCTATCATTGTGCATGCCGGTGGCGATGATGGATTCATATGGAATGCATTAACTTACTAATTTTTAAGTCAGGAAGAAAAGCATCTGATAAGCACAATTATATGAACTTTGAAAATTTCGAAAATATCTGATCTCCAGCCGAATTCAGTGTTAGTCATTGATAATGTTTCTTATCATAATATTAAAATTAATCCCTTTCCAACTTCTTCTTCTCGGAAAGAAGAAATGTTTAACTGGCTTTTGCAAGGGATGAAGGGATGTACAAAGCAGAACTGTACCTTATTATTAAATGCAACAAAGAAAGGTTTCAAATGTTCAAAGTTAATGCTGTACTCGACAAACATGGCCATTTAGTGATTAAGACTACCGCCTTACCGCTCAGATTTAAACACAATTGAATTCATATGGGCTATAGGAAAATAACATTTACGAAAGAAGGATGTTAGTTCACTCTAGATGATGCAATTAAAATTGTACAAGAAAAGTTTCAGACAATGGGTAAAGACGATTGGGCTTCACATTGCAGTGACATGTGTAAATGTGAAGAGGAGTATGTTATAATAGGAAAAACGTCTTGACACAATGACAGAAGAATTGGTAATTAATTTACAATAGAACAGTAGCAACAACAGTAACAACGGTAGGAACTACAATGAATGAAGTGGTGCAGAAGGCACCAACACAGAGGCCAGCAGTTGCAACGACACCGAATGAGTGGAATCCAGCCCCTTTGCTCGTACGTTACAGGAATGTGTCATTTGATGATCTATTACAGGGCTGGCACAAGCCTAACTGCCGCCCCTTGTTGAGTTGCAAAAAACGGTGAACAGCATATTGAACATGTTTTCGGACAGTCACACAGAAATTAAAAATCCTATTTCATTTTTATCTTTAACTAGCTTATATGCCTGTGCTTCGCAACGGTTGTTAAACAGGGACCTGTGTATATCATGGTTTTTTAGGGTTCTGGAGCAAAGCCAGCAAAAACAATATCCTTGTGGGATCGCTCTGTCAATAAACTCAGTTCGTCTAGCCAAGATGTCAAATTTCAGTAGTAGTGATTGTCAAAAACAATGAATGTTCATTACAGTTTTCATACAAAAAATTAAATTAATTAAAGTCTGTTCTCCAGAACGATGTTAATCAATGTTAGGTTATGTTCATAAAGTTAAGACTGTGGTGTGTGTAATTGTCTGTTTGGCGTAAAGTTCTGAAAACACTTCTATCATTCAGATAATAAATAGTAATAATAATAACAGCGCCATGTATTGGTTCTATGGTGTAGTACTAAACTGTTTATCTCTCACAGTAAGTATATGCTGAAGTATTAGAATGTTGCAGTGTTGCACTGGGGACAATGTAGTTATTCTGTATGCATTGCTCCATATTATCGAAAATTCGACGAAAACTGAAAGAGTTCATGTCTGTTTAAATAAGATGTCATGGTGTTGTCAATGAGCGATAAAGTAAGTCCGGGTAATCGTTGAAGGAATGGTGTCAGCTGATCGTCTGTATAAAACTTTCCACTATAATAAATATGGTATTCCAGTGAATTGTCTTGACTATGTTAGCAGACTCGACTACTCTTTCAGCTAATACATGTCCCCACGTCCTGCAGTGATTACTTCGTAAAGGACGAAGTTGAAAGCGATCTCATGTAATAGAACTATATATTCAAAAGTCGTATTATAACTCAAAGTACAATTGTCTCTGCAAAAAAGACGTCTTTTTCTATCTGATTGTAGTCCACACCAAAAGTAGGTAACTACAAATTTTAATCACAATATTGTACCAAATAATTATGAAATCAGGGAGGTTCTGATGAGTTTGTCGCTTGTGTGTGTATATAATCTCTAGTGGCAGGCACAGAGCAGAAATGTGGAATCGCTGGTTAGCAACCAAATAAATAGTATCGTGAGTGATTATTTTTCAAGGTTTTTTTTTTACAATAAAAATAATTAAAAAGGGGCTGACTTTAAAAAGCAATACTAAACCATTATATCGTCAAGACAATAAATATGGATATTGGCCTGTTTGGGGAGGGAGACGGTCTCCCCCCGAGGTGCACTCATGCGATCGCGATTTACAAGGGTCAGAAGCTCTTTTAAAAATGAGCATGGATATTGATCAAGCGACTAGTTAGACGGCAAAAAGGACGACGGCACGGAATGAAGAATTAAGGGAGAAGAGGCAAGCTATCATCACCCAACAACAGCAACAACAAGTACAGGAGGTAACGAATTCGACAACTCTCAGCTCAGGTATGTTTGACAATTTTTCTTTCACTGAAGGACCCATTATTCTGTCTAACAAGAGGACACTGATGACCCCACTGGTTGATACAGTAAGCAATCAACAGCATGTACATGAAACACAAAGGATACAAATGGAAAGTATTACACAAACGAATGTGAAGGTAATGTATGAGCAACACAAAGCCAACAGGAACAATAGTGATGCAGTAGGCCCATTTACGTATTTGTTGAAGGTCTTAATGGAAATGTTGGTAAATACCATCCCATGGCATTGGGGAAGGTAATTTTTACTTCGCATTGCCAGTATAAGAATAATATATCAAATCTCAAGGTGGCCAGGAAAAACAGAATCCGAATTGATTTTACAACCAAGGAGACAGGAGACAAGTTTGAAGAGGACAACCCATTTATGCATAATCAGATGGTGGCCTATATACCTCATCACAGAACACATTGACAGGGAGTTATAAGAAAAGTAGACACAGAATTGATGGAACCAGAGTTGATAGAAGCTATACAGTGTGCAATTCCAGTTACCCACATACGTAGAATGGCCAAGAGCGTAACCGACGCTGGTGCAACAAAACACATAACCTGACAAACATGTGTGATAACATTTGCATCACAATTCCTACCGGAATATGTGACAATCTATGGCATGAAGTGTGATGTTAGACCCTACACACCACTAATGAGACAGTGCTTCCGATGTCTTAGATATGGACATCTTAGCCATTAAAGGCTCATTGCAACACATGTGGAGGGAATCATGAAGCAGCACAATGCAGAAGTCAAACAAAATGCTGTGTACACTGTCAAGGGAGTCATCCATCACGTGATAAGTCTTGTCCAGTATACATCAAACAGCAAGAAATTAAGAAAGCAACACTAAACCTCTCATTAAAGGAAGCTGGAGAATACATCCAACGAAGACCATATGCTTCTGTGATAGGAAGCCTTAGCAGGAACCAGTCGGAGTGGGATAAGGAACTTCCTCCCCCCCCCCAAAAAAATATACAACACCATTACACAGCAACTGTATACCAAAGTAGACCAAAAACAGTTAGGACTACACCAACTTCAAACCCTATATTTGCTAATGTAAACCTACCAAATGACTCCCATTAAAGAGAACCCAATACACCGTGACCACATTGTCTTCAGTCTCAAAAGATGAATACATCAGGAGGGGAGCATAACAATACAGTTATGACTGAACAGTTGGTGACTGGCATAACAAATCAATTCACACAGTTTACCTCGTCAAATATGGACAGTGTGGATCAGACAGATATAAACAACATGGTTACCTCAATAATATCGAAAAATAAATATGGATCAGGATAAAAATAACCTTTCTCTACTACCTGCATGCAAGAATAAATTAATGGAAGTAAAAATTCTTCAGCCGAATGCGCGATCCTTGTATGACAATAGAGAATCATTCATGCACGAACTATACTCCAATGAGTATGACATTGCTGCAATAAGTGAGACCTGGATTAAACCAAATATGACTTTTAGATGTCGGGGCTACCATGTGCTTAAATTAGATTGGGAGTATGGTAAAGGTGGAGTAGTCATACTGATTAGCACGAAACTCCTCTATAAGCCAATTTCAATACCACTGCCTAACCTTGATTTTCAAGCAATAGCTGCAGAAGTAGCTACTAACAATTACCAATTCTATATCGCATCTGTATACCGGCCCCCTAAATGTCGAAATTTTGAGCCATACATGCACACACTGTTGCAACAAATGCCAAAAAAATTCCTAATTTATGGAGACTTCAATGCACACCACACAGCATAAGGGTGCCCCAATAATAATAAAGCAGGCGAGTACATCTTTTCTTGTATTGATGACTATAATATGATTATATGCAACGATGGGTCTCCAACTTTAAATCAAGGACCATGGATGAGGCCAACCACAGTGGATTTAACACTGGCATCTTCTTGTATGAATCAGGTCACAACATGGTATGTCCTACAAGATACCCAGGGTTCAAATCATTTTCCTATAACTATGTGTGTTCAATGTGGGAAAAATAAACAAATAGAAGTTCTCATAAAGTCAACTTGGAACATGGAAAAAGCGGATTGGTGTAAATATAGACGAATCCTTGAAAAAGAGGTTAATTTAATACAAAAAGACCAACCGCCCCACAGAGCCTACACAGAACTGCGGAACAGTATGTATTTAGCAGCAAACAAATAAATTCCAAAGAGACAGTTAACATCAAAACCAAGAAGAATAGACAATCCATGGTGGAATAATGAATGTACTAAAGCAACAGATCACAGACGGAAGGCACTAAGAGAATATATTAAATATCCTAACATGAATAATTTCTTCATTTACAAACAAACATCAGCTAGAACCAAGAAGATATTAAAATCGGCTAAGAGGAGCAGCTGGATAAAATATTGTAGCAATCTTACACGAAATGCTAACCCATCAGATTTATGGCACAAGGTTAACAGATTCAGGAATATTGGCCTGACATCTACTCACATACCGGTAGAGTCATATGAATGGCTGACCTGTGACCTTATTCCCCCACCAAGTGTCCGCAACAAACCACTCAAGAGACAAAGGGACCTAATAACAACTCATAATGTTCTAACTGCTCCTTTCTACAACGAAATATGGATGCAACAAGAATTAGTGCATGAGTGGAAGACACAGGTCATAGTCCCTATATAAAAAAAGAAAGGACCCATTGCTAGCCACCTCCTATAGACCGATAGCATTATCATCAAGTATAGCAAAAACATTGGAAAAACTCATAAAAAGTCGGTTGGAATGATGGTTAGAATCTTCATAATTATTTGATGACTCTCAGTTTGAATTTGGTAGAGGTAAAAGTTATATAAACAACATCTCTATATTAATCATCTCAGTGTTAGCTGGATTTGGTGAGGGCAAAAGTACAGCAGCCCTATTTTTGGATATTTCAAAGGTTTATGATAATGTCCAGATAAGCATACTATTGAAGTAATTACTACAATTAGATGCACCATGCCAGTTTGTAAGAGGAATGTCAATTCTGATCAGTGAATGAATAGTATATACTAGAAAAGATAATGATCTCATAGGCCCACTTACAGTGGACAAAGACATACCACAAGGATCAGTAGTCAGTCCACTCCTATTTGCAATATATACCTATGACATTGGAAGTGTATTAACTAACTCAGTAAATATTATTCAATTTGCAGATGATATATGTGTGATTACTTCTCATGCAGTTCTGCAGGAGGCGATAACCAAACTTACATCATCTATCAAAAACTTAAGTCACTGGCTCTGTGAAAATGGCACCAGATAAATCCTGTGTAGTCATATTTACTAGAAAACATGACGTACCACGAGAGTGTTACATACATGTAGATGGCAAAAGAATACAGATGAAGGCGAACATTCGTGTTTTGGGAATGATATTAGACAGTAAGATAACTTGGGCAGCACATATCAACACCGTAATTGAAAATACCGAGCAAATGCTAAAGATCATCAGATCACTGACATCTACATGGTGGGGGGCGCATCCTTCAGTGCTATTGCTTCTGTACCGCTCCCTCATTCGCTTTAGACTCGATTATGGATGTATATTCTATAGCCACACGACCACCAAGCTGTTAGAAAAAATAGATATTTTCCAATACCTCTGCATACTTGTATGCTTAGGAGCGATGAAGTCTACACAAATGCACTACTGGTGGAAGCACACGAGATGCCCCTTCATATAAGAAGGAATATGATGTTACAACGATTTATTGTAGAGCAGTTATCTTTTTTCACAACATCCAATACATCAGATTCTACGAACCTGCTGTGCCCCTTCAGGCATCTGGATAAAAAGCTATATGGATTTGTCTTGATATACAAAAATGTTGGAGATAGGTACAGTGACACTGCCTCGAGCATACAGTTACCTGTCTACAGTTACAACTACCTCCTCCTCAGGAATCACATTCCGTTTCAAACAATAGAGGGCCAGAAAGAACTCATGGAGAAAATCATAACATTGCAAAATCAAAGAATGGAAACAGGAAATTGCGTAATCCAGATATACACAGATGGATCAAAAAGGTCATGTTAGATTTCACAATGGAAAAGTTGAGGTTGATAGCAGATAATGAATTAGTATGGATCAGTATAAAGAAGAGTGATAATAATATTGTAAATGGTACAAAGATTAGTAGTTGGCATGTTAAAATAGATCAAAGGAATTTTTCTGTGGGTAACCTGGATGACTGTCAACAGCAAATAATTGAGCAAGATCAGGAGTGGAAAACAAAAATAGCAAGGAAGTGTAGTGAGGCTACTGGGTTGAGTGAAGATGAAAGGGATGAATTAATCAGGTTTTAACGAAGCATGGGGATAATTTCAACAATAAGCCAGAAATTATTGAGGGATATGAATGTAAGCTAAATATTAAACAGCATACTCCATTCTTCAAGTCACCTTATCCTATTGCACTCAGTGTGAAGAAAGACATGAGGAAGGAAATAAAAAAAAAGTGTGAGTGGGGAATAATCTAGAGATCAGATAGTTCCTACAATAATCCTATTGATGCAATGATTAAATCTAATGGAGAAATAAGATTTTTGTTAGATGCAAGAACTGTAAACAAAATTATAGAAATAGAAAGAGACAGACCAATGTCCACAGATCAAATACTCACTAGATTTTCTAATGCCAAGTATATGAGCACTGTAGATACGACATCAGGTTATTGGCAAATCAGGTTAGCTAAGGAATCACGTTAGTATACTACTTTCCTCTTTGAAGGCAAATGTTATCATTTTAAAGTACTTCCATTCAGATTGAACATATCAGTATCCGAATTTATCAGGGCTTTTGACACAGCCATAGGGGACGATCTTTTAGAAAAGGTATTTGTGGATGTGGATGATATAAACAGGGAATGGTCAGAACATTTAAAATTGCTAGATCAGCTGTTTATAAGATTAACTATGAAGAGGGTTACAATGAAGTTTAACAAAGCACTTTTGGGCTGTAGTGAGGTGACGTTTTTGGGATACATCATTAATCAACAGAACATTAAGCCAAAACCAGAAACGTTAAGAGCCATCAATGAGGTTTCCTACTCCCAAGAACAAAAAACAACTTAGGTCAGCCCTTGGAATAATCAGTTTTTATAGATGTTATGTACCAAGCACAGTAATGAATTGTGTACATTTAAATAATTTATTGAAATTAAAGTCAATGTGGGTATGGACAAAAGAATGTCAAGCAGAGTGGAAAGCCATAAAGAAAGTCTTAAGCAGTCCTCAAATATTAGGTCATACGAATGTAGATAAGGAGTTCTGTCTAGCTGTAGATGCTTTGGGTTATGGAATTGGATGCCAGGTTTTCCAGGAATACTTTGAACAGGAAGACCATGAGATAGTAACTTTAGCCTTTGCTAGTAGACTGTTGAGTCCATGTGAGAAAAATTATGCAACCAATGAAAAGGAAACTTTAGCCATAGTGTGGGCTGTTAAGAAGTTTAGGTATTTATTGTACAGGAGAAAAATTATTGTGTATTCAGATCATCAAGCTTTGTCTTTCCTAATGAGTAGCAAGCTAATGTATAGGAGATTGATTACATGGGCATTGTTATTACAAGAATTTGATATAGAAAGTAGATATGTGAAAAGTTCTGAAAATGTAGTACCCAACGCATTATCCAGATTGCCTAGAGGAATGGAGGAGTACCAGGGGTATCTAGTGTTGGATCAAAACTTTAGAGTCTATTCAACACAGGCCATTGATCATTTAAAAGAATTGAGGAAAATGTTGAGGAATATTTAGGTAGAACAGAGGGAAGATCCTTGGGTAAGGAACGTTTTGGATAGGATCACAAACCCTAATTATGTGAGAAATAATTGGAGGAAACAGTGGTTACTTTCAACGATGTTTTGTTTAATAAAGCTAAACATGCTGTGTATACCACAAACATATGCATCAAAGCTTGTGTGATATGTGCATCACATCTCTGGACATTTTGGGCTAGGAAGTGTCTGGCACATATTAACATTTTTTATTATTGTAAACAAATGTCTCAAGTTATTAGACAGGAGTGGAGTAACTGTCAGATATATCAGCCGAATAAACCTATCAATTATGAAGTGAAGTTACCTTTATATCCAATAATTCCAAGAGGGTTGTGGGACATATGTGCTATTGACATATGGGGTCGACTTCCTCGGGGGTCCGGAGGCCTTTGTTTTCTTGTAGTTATCTTGGAAATGTGGTCAAGTTTGTAAAATTGTATCCAATTAAATCTGCTAACAATAGTAGCATTATTAAAATTTTGAATCATGATTACTTGCAAAAAGTAGGTCAGCCAAAAAAATTAATTTCTGATAATGGAGTATAGTTCATATCAAACAAGTTCAAAGAATTTCTTATCGAGTATAACATACAACAGCTCCTTCTTGCCTATTATCATCCTCAAGCCAACCCATCAGAAGGAGTTATAAGAAAGTTAGGTAGACTGAGAAGAACTTATTGCCAGAAGAGACATTCGTCATGTCCAAAATTTATAACTGACTGTCGCAACTAGTGACATATCCCCCTAAGGGCTTAGATTTTCAGAATAATTTGTTACAGTTTGTGGATAGAAATTTGAAGAAGAGAGCACTAGAAAGAGTGATAAAACATATACAAGCCGGAATGGTAGTAAAATTTAAAGAGGGAGATAAAGTAGTCGTCAGAAACCATTAAAAAAACAGCGAGGAAAGGAAACGAATAAAGAAATTATTTCATTTATTTGTAGGACCCTATGTTGTGAAGGAAGTCAATTATCCAACAACTGTCACGATCAAGCAAATGGATTCTGACAGGGTGTTAGGCAAATATCAGGTTAAAGATATAAAAAGATATGTGGTAGCTAATGTTAACTTGAATTATGAGGACAACAACAGTGTACACAGTTTCAGCATGAATAACTTGGAGCAGGAAGATTTATTTAATCATCACAGAGAACCTGATACTGTGAAGAGGAATAAAGATACCTTGAAACAGAATGAGGAAGTGAGAAATCGGGGAAACTTCATAATGGAAGAGTTGAGGAACGACAGGGTAGTAGCTGCTATGAATCTTTGTGTGAATTGTTATGAAGAAAATAAACATAATAGGAAGAATACTAGTTAATAAGAATATTATTATTACTTTCAACAAGTAAAGTAGTAGTGGAAGGTCAAAGTTACCTGAAGGTCGTAGTGATAAAAATATTACAATTATGTTTGCCTACTAGAGTCAGCATCATATGAAACGAATATTATGACTTTTATATATTTTGTAGTTAGATGTAAGTGTATATGTCTACCGTAAGAGTATTTGTTGCTATACCAGCTCAATGTTTAGAATGTAAGAAATGAGTTTAATTTGATTATGTCATTATGCCATGAGTAGACTGATAATTGGTAGTATTAAAATGAGGGAGTGAAGTCATTGATGATTGTTGAGGTAGTTGACACTGACAGTTGGTTAGTGGGTACAATAAATTAAATGTGAATGTCAGAACCAATCCTTGTCAATTATCAGGCATTTAACAAGTTACAGCTTATCATTCATTCATTGAAAACTTCGTGATAGCAAGGGAGATTTTCAGTTTGCTCTAAGTATGTAATAAATATGTTGGTTCATAGGATTAAGTTTTGTACAGTAGGTCAAAGAACAGTAAAAGCTACACCTTTAGTAATTTGTCAGGTCAAGCTATGACTTCATAATAAGTTGAAGTGAGGAGGGGGCGATGTAACAGAACGAAATTTTTGGACTACCCGTTACTGGATCCCACAGATAATTGCTTCAACTTATTATGAACAGGTAGTTTCTAATGGAGATATATGTTTGATGTAAAATGATAATTATATCTGAAAACTAAAATGCATTGGTAATTGTATGTTGTAGATTTTTTGTATTACAACGCGAGTGAGAGAACAGTGGACCAGAGAGGTACACACTGATGCCTGTGGTACAGCAGAGATAATGCTAGAATCATGGAACAAGCTGGCCGCTAGTTAAAGCATTCATGACAGCCAATTTATATTGTTTAGGGAAAATTGACGATAGAATGTGGGTCTTACTTGGTTTCCGGTAAAACACGAAAGAATTATTAATAGAGTAATGCTTTTTTTATTGATGGAGTAAAGTCAAGTTATAAGTTGTCACCATCTAGGAAAGAAAATGGTTTCCAGCACATTATCAGAATATCTGATGTTGAACATATTGTTTTGAGAGAAATGGGAAAGTGAGTATTAATTTCCAAGAAGTATTTTAGTGCACTGTAGCACGTGAAGTGCTGTAGTATAAGTTTCAAAGATTAGTTTTGATGGGATGATCAGTTTTGTCTAGATTTTTTTTTATACTGCAGAAGGAGTGAGAGAGCAGAAATATTTATTTGTTGATAGTGGCAAATATTTTTGGTAACATAGTGCTGAGTGACTGGCATGTGGATAGTTTTATTAATGAAACTAAATTTCGAACCTGCAGGGTATTAAAGTATCATCCGAGAGCAGAGCAGTCTGTTGTGGAAATGTTGGATGTAGTCAAATCCTTTGGAGAGTTTGATGCATCGTAATAGTGAGGCTGTGACCCACTAATTTTATTGGTATAGACTGCCTGTATCCTCGAGGTGATTAACAATAATTTTGCTCTAAGTCACTCGATACGTTAATTTGTTAATGGAAAATCTCCTTCTGTTAGTTTACTACTTGAGAAACAAAAAATAATTTTTCCGCATGCTCAACGTATTGTTGAATGATTATAAATGGAAAAACACTTAGGGTATTGGAACCAAGTAAGATAGTATTTGATTGAATCAGTTAGCCCAATGTTTACCAGTTTTGAAATGGGAAGTCTCTTAGGGACATTTGTTTTGTGGGAAGTGATAATTGAGTCGGCCTTGCTTCGTAAAGTCGGTTATACATGAAGTGGGCTCCAGTATTAAATGCATTTATTTTGTACTGGTTATTTTGCTGTGCAATGGGAATTTGGTAATTGATGGAGTCGCTGTAGGGCTTTTATTCTAATTTTTTCCTGCCATCTGAATCAGTTACAAATATAGTTAAAAGCGAATATTTTCGTTTAAAGAGACTAGACATGACATTGTAACATCACAGGGTGTAAAGTTATTTGATTTTCTAAGTTAAATAAAACGCAATAAACCAATAGGCGTTACACAAAAATATTGAGTAGTCTTATTTTTTTTCTGTTATTTATTAAGTCGATTCTGGAAGGTCATATATCGATTATGAGTTAATCGATATATGATTTTCTGTGACAAACTAGTTGCTATTGACAAAAATAGATCGATTATTGATATTCAACACACTCAAGAAAAGAAAAAAATAACTAGTCTTGTAAACAATACTCTTTATTAAATGATAAGACTGACATTAAAAACACAAAGGTACGTGAAATGCAGAGAATCATAGAAATGTGTAGGCGTATAGGATCTTTGGAACATAAAACAATCGGATAAAGTCGGGTGTCTGATACCAGTTGTCAGCTTTGAACTAGGGAACCTGGACTTAGATGGGGATACACATCAATTTCTGCTATAGCGGCAGCTCCCTCCACCATTTTGAGCTTGCGAAAGGCGGAGTTTTTCTGCTGTTATTGCTTTCAAACGTCGCTTGTTTCATTCCTAATACACATACCAAAAAGAAAATATATATTGAGTTTGCTGGTCTTCCATCGGGCACCTCCCCAGGTGGCGGATAGGGGAATGCTCACCAGACATGGTGGGTACCGGGGAAATAAAATACCCGGGGTGGACCAAAACCAGCAACTGCTGCCTTGTAGTATGATATTGGCTTATCAAAGGCTAAAGGAAGAAAACCTTGAATAGAAATTACCTGGTCCTCCAGGTTGGGGGTTGTGCAGTGGGCCAGCTCCTCACTCACATAAAAATATAAAATGCTAAAAAACCTAATAATATGCCTCGGAAAAATTGGAACTGTGGACGACGAACTGGCGATGAAAAACGGAAAATGATGTTTGGATGCTGGAATGTGCAAGGTATTTCCACTAAAATAGATTTACTACCTGCAGAACTTGACATGTTCAACATCGATGTTGTTGTACTTTCTGAAACAAAGAGAAAAGGCAAAGGAGAAGAAGAACTTGACAATTATGTACATATCTGGAGTGGTGTATCGAAAGCTGTAAGAGCCAAAGCAGGAGTCTCCATTATGATACAGAAAAAATGGAAAAAAAAGAATCACAAATTGGACATTTATCAATGAACGTATTATTACTGTTGAAATGACATTATTTGCCAGGGAAGTTGTGATTATTGGAGTATATGCACCCACGAACGATACAAAAGATAAGGAGAAAGATGCATTCTGGGACACCCTCAGAGAGACTATTGAAAAAATCCCAAGGAGAAAAGAACTGATTATCATGGGAGACATGAACGGAAGAGTAGGAATTAGAGAGTCGTGTAAAATAGTAGGAAAACATGGGGAGGCAGAATATAATGATAATGGAGAAAGACTGATTGATATTTGTGCACAATTTGATCTAAAAATTACCAACACATTTTTCAAGCACAAGGACATTCATAAATATACTTGGCAACAGAACACTAAGGAACTTCGTTCTATAATAGATTATATTATCATTAGACAAACAAGTAGTTTCAAGGCAGCAGATGTCAGATCTTATAGAGGAGCCCAATGTGGATCAGACCATTATCTAGTAAAAATGAAATCTTTCTGGCCATGGAAGAATGCAACGAACGACACAAGTAACATAAATAAAATGAACTGTAGTGAGAAAGTTCAAAATGTACATTTTAATATTGACAGCCTACAAGACGAAAGTATAAGAACATTCTTTAAGGCCAGAATGGAAAGGACACTAGATGAGTCATTTGAAGGAAGCACAGAAGAAATATACGAATACATAAAAACTAAAGTGAAAAACGTAGCATCAGAGGTGCTGGGCATAAAAGAAAACAACCCCAAACGTGCAGCAGAGTGGTGGTCAGAGGAAATAGAAACATCAGTTAAAGAAAAACGAAATGCATTCGTTCAGTGGTTGAATGATAAATCTGAAGGAACAAGATCTAAATACAAGGAAAAAAAGAATGAAGTGGAAAAGAAAATAAGGTTAGCAAAGAATGAAGCATGGGAAAGAACATGTGCCAACGTTAATAGTAAACTGGGTTTTGGGAGAGCGAAAGAAGCATGGTCAGTATTAAAAGCGCTTCGACAAGATACAAAAGGCAAATCCAATCTTCAACTGGTAACACAAAAGGAGTGGGAAGAATATTTCAAAAAATTATTGAATGAGGACAGAGACGAATATCTAGAGGAAGGAACAGTGGAAGAAAATGAACATCATGATGATGAGATCCAAATTTCAGAAAGTGAAGTACTTCAGGTCTTAAGGACAGGAAAGAATGGTAAATCACCTGGACCAGGGAATATCAATATGGAGTTTCTGAAGTACGGTGGTGACAAAATTGTAAAACTGATTTTGCAGTTATTCAATAAAATGATACATGGAGATTCTGTACCTAAGGAGATGAAACTGGGTTATATTAGTACCATATTTAAGAAAGGGGATCGCAAAATTTGCTCGAACTATCGAGGAATTTGTGTTACAAACACACTAATGAGGATTTTTGGGAAAATAATTAAAAATAAACTGGAAAAAAATTTTAGAACCCAACAAGAACAATGCGGTTTCACAGCTGGTAGATCATGTGTAGACCATATTTTCACATTACGACAGATTTTGGAGAAACATAGAGAAAAATCGAAAAATGTTGGACTTATTTTTATAGATCTAGAAAAAGCATATGATACTGTTCCAAGGAAACTACTCTGGAGAGCACTACATATGGCAAACATAAATACTTCTTTAATTAAAATAATAGAACAGATGTATAAAGATAATATTTGCCAAGTGAAAATTGGTAATACACTTTCACAGAAATTTAGAACAAGCAAAGGTCTGTTGCAAGGCTGTCCCATGTCACCAACATTATTCAAAATCTATATAGATATTTGTCTGAGAAAATGGTCACAAAAATGTAATAGTATGGGACTAGAAATCAGAGATGGAGTTTATCTACATCATTTATTATTTGCTGACGATCAAGTCGTCATAGCACAAGACGGGGAAGATGCAAACTACATGTGTAATCAACTAGCAATAGCATACAAAAATTGGGGTCTGAAGATTAATTATCAAAAAACAGAATACTTGACGAATGATCCACATGAACTACGCATAGAGGGAAAGAAAATAAAAAAAGTTAACACTTTCTGTTATTTGGGGTCCATTTTAGAAACTGAGGGAAAATCCGACTCAGAGATTAATAAAAGAATTAGCAGCGGAAGAAAGGTAATTGGAATGCTCAACTCAGTCCTATGGAGCAGAAACGTGATGAACAGAACAAAAAAAATCATATATAAATCTATATTTGAGAGTGCAGTTCTGTACGGAGCGGAAACCTGGACCATAAACCAGAAGCACAGTAAGAAACTACAAGCCGTAGAGATGGATTTCTGGAGAAGATCGGCCAGAATTTCCAGGAAAGAAAAAAGAAGAAACACCGAAATAATAAAGAGGATGGGAATAATAGAAAGAATAGATGAGGTGATGGACAGGAAGAAATTACGGTGGTACGGACATGTACGAAGAATGGAGGACAGCAGAATACCGAAGCTGGTACTGGAGTGGCAACCTGAGGGGAGAAGAAGAAGAGGACGACCTGTGACCACCTGGATCAAAAATGTACAGCTCACAATGAATAGACTGGGCGCAGAAGAAGAGGACACACAAGATAGACACACGTGGAGAAATATAGTGAATAATTAGTGTAAAACCTTACGTACTATGTGTATTCATTTCTGGGCGTATTAGTATGTTGGAGGGAAACCTCTGTAATGAGGACAATCTCAAAAAAAAAAAAAAAAAAAAAAAATCAAAAATTAATCTCGTTGTAATAAGTTATTGTAATATGGTTTGACAAATCGTTACATATGTTTTCTGGTATTTGTCCACCTGGGTGTGTATTGTGAACAACTCTTTGGCATTCGACAGCTCACTTTTATGGGATACCACATGCACTACCAAAGTTTCGCTAACATGCAAGAAATCTCCATTTTCTAATGCCATAAATTTGATCCAGAATAGGCCTACACGCTCAGGTTGCCACCTTTTTATGACATATTTTTCAGAATTCATATAAAATACTTTTCCAATCCACAAAATATATCACCATGCTAAACTAGGATACAGAAAAAGATTTATATATATGAGATATTTTAATTTCTCATTTAAAAATTTACTTTCTCATTGGTCAATTTTACTTTCGGTCTCGGCGGTGCAGTGTACTGATGTTGGCAACGACCTTTGAATGCTTTTGAAGACTCGAACAGGTAGAATGAGAGAAAATAATTTTTCATGTTTACCATCTTCTTGTATGTACACTTGTCCGGTCAGTAAATTACATATCCTCCTAAAGCGAACATTCTCTTGCCAACATTACGTGGAAATCATACCTATCGTATCTCATATGCGGGGCGACCACAGGGCTATATCGTTAGCGTGCTGTTATTGGTTATAGCCTAATTTAGGCGGATCACCTCTGGTTTTGAACCAATAACAGGACAGACACTTAAAGTAAAATTTCATGGCACATTTTTGGACGAACAATATGTGTTGCTGTTAGTAACCGAGTAGTTTCACCTTCCTGTGGTGAAATGTCTTGTGTAACTAACACTATCACTTCGGTACACCAATGCACACATATGTTTAACACCCTAATTTATGCATTGTTGCATGATTCATTTGTGGTCGACCACTGTCATACCGCACAGAGTAGTGCAGGGTTTTAATATGTTCATAAACGCCACATGCGAATTTACGATTCTTCAGGGGCCCATATCTTGGATTCTATTGATCACAGAGTTAAGGGGTGAATTTTTCTGGATAATGCTTGGTCTAGTAATCATTTTGCGACGTCTGCAGAGTGTGCATTTCTGTATTATGAACTGTTTTACTTACTGTTCTAATGTATAATTGTGATGTGTTCTCTTTCCTGTCATAAGTTAAGTTTTGTCAAATGGTTTATTGTGTTTCATTTTGTTGCCTTGCAACTGTTATAACCTCATACACAATTGGTTAATTTTTAAGCATTGCCTTAGCTGTTAAAGTATTTTTAAAAATTTTGAGTACTTCTAGGTTCTAATCGAGTTTGGCATTAAAGTCTGTGTACTTGATTAATTCTTCTAAAGGATGGGCTTAACCCATTCTTTAAGGGAATTTTGAATTTTCTCAAGATTCTTAAATTTACCTTACTTGAATTGTCAACTTCACATCATCAAATTTGTTAAAAGTGCAATTGTTTTAATAACTCCACACCAGTCATTCCACTCCGTCTCGTTTGTTTAAATATAAATTCGAGATCTCAACTGCTAGCAGAGTGTGGTTTCGATCGAGAAAAACCGCGCCATCTGCTAAAATCATTTGCTACTTTGTTGTGTTTAGATATGTTGCTTATATATTGTGCTTGGTACTGCTGTATTTGTTTTTTGTTATATGCTATGGTATGGAACCCTGACGGTGTCCTGGGATTGAGAACCTGCACAAGCAATTCTTCATTTACAAACTTGAGATTAGAGGAAAAATGCCCGGTGGCAGTGTGCCTGAATTGAGAGACCAGTTGCGAGGAGTCCTGGATCAAAGTATAACCGTGTCTCACAATACTGCAGGTTGTGGTAGTGGAAGTTCTTAGGCACGTAAGTATCTCAAAGACTTGCAGAGCTCCCTTTGCTTCGTAGATGATAGCCAACCTAGTGTTTGACAGAGTTCAGGCACACATCTCATGGCTCAGCTAATAGCAGTTCTTGGATAGTTGTTGACAGGGTGTTGCAGATCTGGTGTTGTAACATCATAGGGCTCTCAGCTACTACAAACTGGGTTGAAGCTATCAGTATGTACAGGCGGTTCGAGCTATCCATGCATGTTAGAGGTTCCAATTATCATGTGAATGTGGGTGGTTTAACCATTGGTTGGTAGCAGTAATGAGGACAAATGTAGTTACAGCTATTGATGTGTGTGTGTGTGTGTGTGTGTATTCGCAATGAGGCCCAGTGTAGTTATGGCTATTAGTGCGTCTTTTGTGGGTAGTTTAGGCCATCGCTGGTTGGGTGGTTTGGCTCTCGGTCTGTGTTGGAGCGGACACCAGGTGTTCATGGCCTCCTGTTTTAGATTTGAGAGGAGGGGCTTGTTCTGGTGCCTTCTAGAGTATGTTGCCCTTTCCATTTTGTTTTTTGCTTTTGGTTATTGACATGCCTTTGAATTTAAGATTTTTTTTATTTAATACTCTCTTGTTGTAGTTTAGGTCATCACCTTTGCTGAGTTGTTTAGTTGGAGGCGAGGAGGTTGATCCATATACACTCGCTTTTGTGTTTTTTAATTTCCGATAGCGAAATTTTATATATTTTAAAGCTCCTTTGGTGTGAGGTGAGCCGCTTCGGATCATTCTAGTGCCTAACATGGTCTTCAATACAAAGATCAAGTAGTTTTATATCCCTTTGTTCAGATTTGAGGCGAGGAGGTTGAGCCATGGTCACACTTTGTTTTGATCCAGGGCATCCGTACTGTTCGACTTTGCCCTGTCGCTAGCGAGAGATAATCTGCGTTGTTATTTGTTAATAAAACTTTCGTTTAAAAGTACCGTATCTTTCCCTCCTTATTTTGTTTCCTTTAGTTGCTACATTTACTTCCAATTGGGTTGCATTATTCATGAGCGCATCAGTATGTACTTTTTACAACGACAGTGCCTTCTATGGTTAACGTTTACACATGTAAAGTTTCATGACTTGTTAGGATCGACTGCAGTTTTGCTTACTGTCACCGAGGGCATTGTTATATTATCGATGCTGGACTGTTCATGCGTTTGCGCCTATAAGATCCCGTATCGTTCCGTGCAGTGGGTTAGTCAGTCAGACGTGCAGAGTGGAGCAACGTGTGAGAAGTGTCTGCAGGCGTCGTTGGGCTATGTGGCTGCTGAGATGTTATGTTCATTTATGTGTAATCCTTGGGGCAGGTGTTCTCGGGGCATTCTCGAACTTTAAATGTCGTTTGCACTGTGTGATTTTCTGTATTGTGAACTGATTTTATCCTACTTATAATATTTAATTGTGCCATGTTCTCTTTCTTGTGGCTTCTCATGAAAAAAACTGTTGGGCGTGCTGTACTCTTGATCACTAAACTAGCCAGCGTGGGTAGCAGTGGGGCACAAAAGCACAGCTATGTTCCAATGTGCTAGACTGTTCCCTGTTGTGGGCTTCGAATCCTCCCTTGGGCATGGATGTTTGTGTTGTCTTTAATATAAAGTAGTTTGAAAGTTTAGTGACTGATGACCCCGCAGTTAAGTCCAATAAGCTTAACAAACAACAAACATACGAAAAGCACAAACTTCTATTGCAAGTGCTGAGAGGGGTACTGACAGACTGTGTTTGATGACTGTCATTTGCTAATCACTTCAAAAACCATCTTCTAACCTAGATGAGCCTCTTCGGCTTCTATTAATGGACCACTGGTCATGCTCTGCTGTGACCTACTGCCTCTCTGGCAGTGCCATATTCAGCAGCACTCGTCATGAGGGACCTCGCGCCCATGGCACCCGCATTCGGTTGCGGGCCCTGGACCCAGAATCAGAGATGGCCCTCCCCCGTCTCTTTTTTTTATTGTTGTGTGCTGTAGTTTGTAATTGCAAGTTTATATCTTAATCATACTGTTTAGAATGTACCTTACCTTGGTAAGGTACATTTGATATGGTAAGCTTCATTTATAAAAATATTTTACTTAAAACTGGGATTTTCCTTTAATGGTCACAGCAGCCCCATAGTGAGAATTTGCTTTTGGGAGGAGGGGGGATCAGCCAAATTTTGAAGCTTTACAACACAAGTTGAACTAAAGGCGCAGATGTATTTCAATAAAGAAAATATTAAATTTTATTCAATACAAATCTCAGATGAGAAAATTCATCATAGATTTGAATTACTTTATCAGGAATTGAATAGCAAGGCTTTTCGGAAGGGGGTATTGATCCCCTTCATCCCCCCCCCCGGCTATGGCTCTGGGCCACAGTAAGCCGTAGTTTAGCTTAACAGAACACTCGTTCGTACTTCTGGCAGACGCTGCGCCAGGTAAGGCGGAATTACTGTACACAACAGAAAATCTCATCTTCGCAGGAAGTTAGCGAAAAGCAAAAAAAATCTGTCACTATATTGCCATGCCAGAAGTAACGTCAAACTGCTGCGCCAACGGCATGACTTGGGAACGAATCCCTAAGCAGTATGACAGCCAGAGTAAAATGGGCAAAAGAACTAATTATATTTTTATAGCTGCTATCTAGTTTACTTGGCATTTAGAATTAGATGGATCGCTTGCAAGCTACTACGTATAAGAACCTATCAAGCCAAATTGGCCCTATGCAGTTTTACTGCTTAAGCGGCCAAATTGTGAAAGATAATTCAGTGTAACCATCATATGTACTTTTATTGATTTTTAACAATGGAAGTTCCAGATTGGAATGTTGTTAATATGAGGATATCTAACAACTCACCATAAGGCCGAGCTGCCAACAAACTCATATTCACATTAATACAACTTGCAAATTATTGGCCATGACCATCGTGAGAAAGGATCACTCACTCACACAATAAATCACTCAGGCATAACCCATCCATACATGATCGCCATCTCCAGCTGCCCTACTGCAATCAGTGCTGGAATGTATGGTATTGCTGTCACATATTGAAACAACGAGGAGATAATAGTGTGTTTTATTTCATACAAAGTATTAAAGGAAACATGCCGAAAATACAGAAAAACGCTATGAGGAGTCAAATTGGTCCTGCGGTCCTTAATTTCGTATCACCTCCGTTTATCTTTCTACTCCATTTAATGACGACAATACTATTGCCCGTATAGTTCACCAGTTGGCTTTGCCTAGTGAAATGTATGTGTTAAAATATGCACAAAAGGCGGAAAATTTAAGTTAAAACAAGGAAAATATTCAACAAAATATACCATTATCAGCATGAAAACAACGAACTTGTACCTAAAACTAACACAACATAAAAGAGGAGAAATAGGAATGTAACAATGTATTAGGTCTTTTTAATATTACAGTGACACTAAAACTATTCTATATTTATTTTAGTTATGGCTTTATAGTAAACTGCTGAATATTTTTCCAAATTTTTAAGAAGGTCCTTCCTAACATCTGGTATAATATTTTTCGCATATTTCTGGAGTCCCCTCTGGCTGACGAAATAGAAATTCATTGTTGCAATATCCAGTATCGTAATGTCTGACATTAGTGCTTCTATAACCTTATAATAATTTAATGGCAAATATGAATATGCAGACTTTTTCAACGAATAAGAAAAGTTTAACTACAAATTATTCCCAAAAACGGATGGAACTGCAGATTACTGCATATGTTGAACTGGCAGAGGGCAGCCTCTGCAGACACTACCCACTGTTGTGGGCCTAAATCGCCGCGTTGTACGCAAAGAGGCGAACTGAGCCTGTCGGCGATATGAAACATTTCTGGTATTTCGACTCAAATCGGCGGCCGACTGGGCGAAAAAATCGAAATGTGTATTGTCACTGGTTCACATGTAGTAAGACTGCCGTGGTATTTAACACTACTGTCCTGTTAAAAGAGAAGTAGAGACAACAATAAAGGTGCTCTCGATG
Organism: Locusta migratoria; assembly: GCA_026315105.1. NCBI lineage: Eukaryota > Metazoa > Arthropoda > Insecta > Orthoptera > Acrididae > Locusta > Locusta migratoria. The sequence goes on from CM048746.1 coordinate 570,967,497, forward strand.
GTGGGATTAGTGTTAATGCGTCATGTTAATATACTAAATTCGATGTTTTTTTTTCCTTTTACTAGGAAAAAAGACTCTTCGTTAAATAGTGATAAATTTTGAAGGCGATCGTGGCGGGGCCCCCTCTAGTTTGGGACCACAGTACTTGTGATTGCCTTAATTCGGCCCTAAATCGAACAAAAATATCTAATTGTTCTACTCAGTACCAAATAATTGCTTGAAACTTTTCTCATAAACATGTTGAGAACCTTCATTGGATCCTTTTATGATTGATAGTCTGCAGACCCACTGAAAATGGTCTACATGGATAGAATTTCAAAGAAGCTGCCAGCTTCTGGTAAGCCTGAAGGATACTTTGAGATGGGATTAGTACTTTTAACTTTCAGTTCATTACTTTCTAGGCCCACAAAAGACAAAAACTGGTGAAAATAGATGAAAAAATTGTTCATAGCTGATAAATATTGTTGACAAATCTTGCATTACAAAATGAAAAACAGGAAAGACAGAAAAATATCTTAATTAATTTGATGCTTACAGCTGAAGTTGTTCAGTTGTCCTTTCATTTGCATCAGGTTTCCTATTGATAATCTCTGATGAAATGTCAAATGCCTCAGAAAGTACTTTTTCTTGATTCAAAGTGATGTCATAAAGTCTTTAAATTAATCAATGGCATCGCTATTTTGAGGGAAAATCCTTTGTTCTGTATAACAACATTTTTGTGATCAATAGAGGTCAAGATACAGCTCCAAAATGATAAGTACTTCTTGAGGTACAAACAATTCTTTTTCTAATGGAGTTAATACATGTAAAACTTTGAAATCGAAGGATGTTACTTCAAAATTTGGTGGAGTATTTGTACTTACCCTTTGACTGCAACAAGACTTAGACAAAGGAACAACTTAGACAAAGGAACAACTCCTTTCTTCCAGCAGTGCTAGTCTTGCAAGTTTCGCAGGAGAACTTCTGTGAAGTTTGGAAAGTAGGAGGCGAGGTACTGGCGGATGTAAAGTTGTGAGGCAGCATCGTGAGTCGTGTCGGGATAGCATAGTCGGTAGTGCGCTTGCCCGGGAAAGGCAAAGGTCCCAGGTTCGAGTCCCGGTTCTGGCACACAATTTTAATCTGCCAGGAAGTTTCAAGTTTCAAAGGAACAAGCTGTTTCAATAATTGCCAATGACCAGCCCTAATAGAAATGAAAGAACAAAAACTCTCAACATTTATGAAAAGATTCACATTATAATTCTGTTCAGCAGCATAAGCACCGTCTCTGTTCATTGAGGGTACTCCACAAGGAGAAAACATTGCATACTGTGTTAATACTAGATTGACCATATTTTCTAGATTCTAATTTGGGACATAACCACATTATATTAGAAGAAGATTTCAGTGAAAGTAAAAATTACAGAATATCAGTTTAAGTTGTTACAAAAAGTACATTAATTTACAATTTGTTAGTACTTTATATAATGAAGGAATGCGATCTGAACAATGGTATTTAACAGTGCAATGAATTTTCTTCAGCAAGTCTATCTTTTTCAACAACACGTGAAAAAATTCTACACAAGATTCATAATAATTTACTCTAGTTACTAATATTGATTCCACAGTTTCTACGGCAAGCTGCGTTTTGCCACTAGTCCATATATTATTCATGTGGGGAAAATACCCTTTCAGTAACAGCATTATTTCCGGCAAGATAGAAGAGAAACTACACTAGCTTAAGCACATTTCAGAATGCCACGTGATTCTGTCTGAAATGAGGAATAATATCAATCCATCTTTGACCTGGAAAAGTGGTGTTAGCAATCCATTCTCTGATTTTCTTACTGGTATAGTTGTGCTCAATGGAAAGTTTAAAACTGTTTCGACAGTGATAAATACCAAGTCTAACGAATCTTTTGTCAAATAGTTTTCCATCATAATTAAAATTAATGATAAAATAGACTGATACAGGTGAAATACATTTCGAAATCGGAACCTAATTGTTAAATCAGCAATAAATAGGTGTACCTTTGAAAAAAAAAAATTCCGGACAGACACGCAAAAATCGTGACTATTCAGAAAACATCGGTGTGGTTAGTCACTTTAGTTAATACAAACATAAAATACCAACCAATGGCCATAACTAAGAGCATCAGGCGAAGTAATCGTTTAAGATAAGCTGTTTATAACAAATCTATAGTTGCCTGTAGAATCTTCTAAAATTTCGTTGGATGAAAAATATTCAACATGTTTTATCTAGTTTGTTTTTAATTTCAGCAATCATTTAGGGCTGGGCTTGGGCCCCCTTCAGCACCGGGTCGTGGACCCAGGGGTGCACCCAGCCCCACCCTTGTGGGGGCAATGCTCGCACCTCAATTTATCATTGTCTCTAGTACTGCCACTGCGGGTGCGGCCTCTGCAACCACGTAATGTTACAGCATCTCTTCAGCGGTGACTGTTAATTTGTTGCCTTGCTATGATTGTGTATGAATTCCAATTGTATTTTGCACATTAGTAAAGTTGACAAAAATATTTTAAGAAAGCTAGTGTCTTCTGTAATTTATTACTCAAATTGCATTATTTCACTTTTGTAGCAAACTTCAATTATAAAAAGAAGAGAGGCAAACACATTTCTCATTTATGCATATTTTAAAAATGATTACAAACTATTGACATTACAGTACAAAGATCGTACAATTTCTGAGGTATTAACAAATTGTAAATACGACTTTTATTGAAACTATAGACGAATACTGAAAAAAACTACAATCTTAGGCATATCTTATTTTGACAACCTTTGGCCAGCCTTACTTGTACCTTTTAAAATCATTGAATGTGTCAGGAAATTATTTTTATTTTTTAAAGAAAGAGTGGAGCTCCTCCACGCCTGCACTAGCAGGGTTCTACTGTCATCTCAGCATTTGTTAGTCATTCAGTTGAGACCACAGGATGCTTGTCTGTGATTGTCATACATGTGGGCAGGATAGATAGTGGACGATAAGCTAACGATGGGTATCGTTTTCAAGGGCAGACGGAAAAATGTACCAACGCAAATGCCAAGGGGGAAAGAAAACATCTGTGACAGTCTAGCCGGGAAGGCAGTAGCGGTTGCTTGCTATCTGCGACAGGCATGCAAGGATAACGTTCTGTTAGTATCAAGAACCGTGCAAGATCGGTACCAGTTGACTTTGCAGTGTTCATCATGAGAGTATCAGTCCGAGTCGGTGAGAGGTGCAGCTGTGGCCAGGCGCTGACGACGTCTCTGGCTGCTATAGTAATACTGTGTAGATGCTCACAAGCAGCAGCTGAAATTTGAATTAATAATCCCACCACTTAGGAAGCCACACTTACTGTAGAATGATGCTCAGTTTGTAAATAATAACATCGATTTTTTAAATACTCTCAACAGAAATGATATTTTTCAGTTTCCTTTTGGAAATAGAATTGATTTTAAAGGAAATTATAAATATATTTACTTACAAAATGTCACTTGTACAACAGTTCAATTCGTCTATCCTGGGACAAGAACAAGAACTGCTCTATGACGTTGTGGAAAAGGGACTTGCTCTTCAGAATGGCAAGAGTTTGCTCCTCTACGGTAAGTAGACTTAGGTTGCTCAGTCTTTCCTGGGATTGTGTGTTTGGTAGATACGAGTTGATTCTTTTAAGAGCCGAAAAAGATCTTTCCACTGAAGATGTACTACATGGAATTATCAGTGTCAAAGTTGATAATTTATACACTTCACTGAACTCTGAAATCAAGCAATGCTCGTTCATAAATGAAACTACCGCATACACATTTTTGAAGAGAACTCAAGTGAACTGTACAGTACAATGAGTTCATTTTTAAGGCAACATAGTTTATGAGTGGTCCATAAATTACGGACAGTTTATGTAATAAATGGTCAGGAAATTTTGGATTATAATTTTCGTAGTTTTGAGTGTAAAGGAGGTGAAAAAATTCCAGCTTATCGAAAGAAGAGAACCTTTGTTCTATTTTGCTCAGAAGGTGGTCAACTATTTCAAAATACAAACTACGAAAAATGTCCATTGCCGTTTCATGTGAATGGTTGTCTGTTTACAATATGTATCACAGTTTTGAGCCAAAGACGATTTTCAGAAAACTGTTCCCTGTCAAATTGGAGCTGTTCTGAAACCTCCTTAATCTTCTTGCTACAATTAACTACATCATAGTTTTTCGTTGGGAGTGGGTTATACAATACATCTGTGTAACAGAACAGCTTAGAAAATATTTCCAACAAGAAAATTGACTGAACATTGTTCAGAAAAGCCAGAAAACCCTGAGATTTTACCACTGAATTGCTGTCCCAATTATCAGTGTTATTCAGAACACTGTCAAAGAATTGTCACAATTCTACTCTGTATTCTGTAACTGTGTGGACCAATCTGGATTGGAAAATCCACCTAGTGGGTGCAACTGATTGCACCTTTCTTTGAACAAATTCCTGTAATGCACAAGTTCTTTTAGAAGACTGGGAAAAATGAAGAAAGAGCACTTAGAATTTGAAAAAATATTTTGCATGCTTTTATATTGGAGATACTTTGTTGCAAAACCAGATTTAATACATGGGCATAGCAGTGAGTGAAAAGGGCCATGGGATATCGTGACAAAACATACTTTGCAGCCCATTAATATGACCACTCATTAATAACTGATGCTCCATCGTATGTCTGGCCAACCAACTTTTCCTCAAGGGCAAAGTCACCAACTACGTGTTCAATGTGAGCAAACAAACCATTCGCTGTTGTCAAGTATAATGGCTACGAAGACTGCTGATTTTATTTCCTGTTTAAGTGATTTCTTGACTATTTCAGAAACTGCTTTAATAAGGTGATTTTGTATAGTTGTGGAAGTCCCTTGAAACACAGTGGATGTATTCAAGTGTGCCTCTAACTATGGATCATAGTTTTTCAATGCACTTAGCAATTCCAGGTAATTTCCTTTTTAGTAGAAGTATCTGACTCATTATATCCTAGAAATGGGAGCTCTTGTTTAGCTAAAAACCACACAGTGTCAATTAGTCTTTTCAAAATTTCCCTGTTCTTTGTAACTTGTTCGTTGTGCTGGCTAAAATAACCTCGGCGCTACTCGCTTAATAAGGTATCAGCTCTAGTCTTCCCAAACATTTTAATTGTAAAAGTGATTGAATGTGACTGTGATTTTGAATGTCTTTGTTGCCCAGACTGATAGGTGATTTAAGTCTGGAAAAACCGTGTTTATTCCATGACGATTTTTCTGTGGAAAACAGCAAATATGACCAACAGAAAAGTTTATTTGAATCAGGGCAGCCTGTCAACCACTCAACACTTTCATATTGGGAAACAGAAAAGTGTCTAATATAACAGTCTTTTTTGCCCTTATGCTCTGATACTAGATAAGATAATGCTGGCTTCGGCCCACCTTTCCTCAGAACTTCCAATTTTTCTTGCAGAGTTCTCATCAAAAACGTTTTTTGAAGCAAGTTTTTTTACTGGTGTATTTACTTCCATTGTAAGTTTTGAAATGGAAGAAATGTTATTAAAAATTAAAACACTTTCAGAAAAAAAACGGTACACTGTATTTTAAATGGTAGCTAACACCTACAATTTAGAACAAAAACGGAAACCAGCTTGGTAAACCAAACGTGTCTAGAATGCGCAGCACCCAGGTGCAAAAGCCCATCCAGCGAATTGGCTACTAACGAGTCGTGCGACGCGTTCACCGCACGCCTCACGGCCGACTACGATGGCCCCGCGCACGCCTATAGTGACGTCAAACCGTAGCCCTCTTCTGAGAACTGCGTCTGTGCATATCCTCCCGCCCTACCCCACACTAGGGATGGGAAAAACCGAACGGTTAAAACCGATACCGGTATTTTAGTTTTGAATAATCGGTTTTTTCGGTATTTATTTGGTGTCGGTTGTAACCGGTTTATTTTAGTTATTACCAAGAACCGGGTAGAGAAAACGGTACGACTACTTTCTGTAGTACTGGTTCTAAATGTGTTTTTTGTAAATAATTAAAAAAAACTAAAACTAGTAGACCCTAATATTTAGGGCTATTCCTAAAATTTCCACCGCTGTTAAATATTAGGTCATCGCAGAAACTAAGAAAAGCGATCAGTGATAATTTAAGAACAATCCCGGCAGTCAGAAACGCGCAACACACGCGTGGCATAAGAACTTAAGGACTGGTGTAGCTATTGAGGCATCGATGCATTTAAGGAGAAAGCATCCAAAATGTTCCTTGGAAGAGAAGGTAAATTTGATTCATATACCTATTATGTAAGTGATGTACTCTAAGCTTGGAATACTAACTTTTAATGTATTATCATATTGTTATTAATGTGATTCCTTGAAAGGGAGGGGCTTTTTTAATAACCAATATGGGTTTAGGTAACATTGATCATGTGGTGCCTCGTGAGGTAGCCGTGCGGTCTGAGGCTCCATGTTACGGACTGCGCGGCTGCTCTAGTCGGAGGTTCGAGTCCTCCCTCCTCCCTCGGTCATGGGTGTGTATGTTGTCCTTAGCGTAAGTTAGTTAAGTAGTTTGTAAGTCTAGGGACCGATGACCTAAGCAGTTAGGTCTCATAAGAACTCACACCCATTTGAACATTCTTTGATCATGTGGTACAGAGCTTTCGTAGTTCAATTTGCGTAAATTTACACTGACAACAATCATACTGTTAGTCGAAACTGTGACTTTATTCTTCGAAATACTTCTGTAGCACTGACTGAACTTTATTTACTGACTGTAACTTATATATGTTGTGTGTTTAACGAGATATTCGTATGCGCTGGCTCACAAGTCCAACTTACAGAGTGGTTGGCTCAATATTCACAACTGTCTGATGGAAATACTAGGCCAGTAAATCTGTATGCTTCGTATATCGTCTTCTACGGTCTCCTGGCTAGGCTTACACACACTCAAGAAGGTGTAATATTGGGAGAGGATCTTGCAAAATATGGAAAGACTAGTGGTTTGTCGTATAATGTAAATTTAGCTATATTTTAACTAAATTTCGTAAGTTTCGGTTTCGGCCGAATCTAGAAGAACCGACGATTACGGTTTCTGTTTCGGCCGCAAAATATGTTTCGTTCGAACTCTACTGAAAATAATAGCAATAAAACCGAAAACCGGTTATTTAAAAAACCGGTTATTTTGAGCAATTTTCACGGTGCGGTTAAACTGGAGATGAAAAGAACCGATGTAACCGAAAACCGGTTGTTTCAGCGATAACCGCCATCCCTACCCCACACCCACAGTTTCTCAGCCTTGCCAAAGAACGCTTCCCCCTCCACAAGGCCCACGTGCGAAATCCCGTTAACTAGCGATGTGTGCGCTAGCTTGGCCGCATGCCTAGTGACGTCAAACGTCAGCGCTCTCCCAAGAATTGCGTAAGCGCGCCTGAGCCCTCGCGGCCACATTTCCTCAGCGCTGTGTGCGGCCGCGCCACAGCACGCTTCCCCCTCCACAAGGCTCAGCTCAGCTGCTAGCCGGCAACGCCCCAGTCTCTTTCAAGTCATGTTACGAGGCTTCTTATGTTTTATTTTGATGCCTTGCAACTGTTGTAACCTTATGTACAGTTGCGTATCTTTAAGAGTGGCTTTAGCCATAAAAAATCCAGTTTAATTTGCTATTAAATTCTGTGTATTAGAGAGTGACTGTGAAATTATCTGGGCATGTATAATAGGTCCAAGATAAGTAAAGTTAGTAGTTGGTTCGAACATATGACAGCCAGTCAGATTCCAATGGAATTATGCGAAGTGCAATTTGAACGCTTCGATGGCTACGAGCCGGCCGCGGTGGCCGAGGTGACTGAGGCGCTCCAGTCACGGTCAGCACGACCACTACGGTCGGGGTTTCGAATCCCCCCTCGGGCATGGATATTTGTGCCGTCCTAGTTCGTAAGTAGTTCATAAGTAGTTTGTAAGTTTAGGGACTGATGACCCCGTAGTTAAGTCCCATAAGCTTCACAAACATTTGAACATTTTTTTGATGGCTACGATAGCAACTCGAACGAATCTAAAACTTACCCATTTTTCTTTCCGAAATACATTCGACAAGTTACACTTGTGCTATTTTTTACAGATTTAAGAAAGAATTTTAGCTGGTACGCTACTAACGAGTTTGAATTTTAGGCGATACGCTGTAGCACCCCGTACTGGTCCAATTAAAACACTGGAAAAATGTATGGAGATGCACATGAGTATGAAAAACAATCCCATAGTGATCGAATACAGCATTATTAGTGAGCTTCTTGATGCAGTCGCTTCATTCAAATATCTAGGCGTAACATTGCAGAGCAACATGAAATGGAACAAACATGTGAGGACATCTGCGAGTAAGGAAGACAGCCAACTTTGGTTTATTGGGAGAATTTTGGGAATATGAACTTCATCTGTAAAGGAGACCGCATATAAAACGCTTGTACGACCACATCTTGAGTATTGCTCAAGTGTTTGAGACCTGCAGCAGGTCAGTTTAAAGGAAGACATGGAAGCAGTTCAGAGGCGATCAGCAAGGTTCATTACTGGTATGTTCGACCAATGCATGAGTGTCACAGAAGTGCTCTGGGAACTCAAATGGGAATAGCTGGAGGAAAGATGACATTCGTTTCGAAAAATTCTGTTGAAGTTTAGAGAGCCGGAATTTGAAGCTGATTGCATAACAATCTTACTGCCATCTACTTAAATTTCACGTAGAGGTCACAAAGACAAGAGAACAGAATTATGGCCTCGTTCTAGTTGGGAGTGAAATAGGAAAGGAAATGTCTAGTAGTGGTACAGTGTACACTCCGCCCACACCTTACGGTGGATAGCAGAGTATATATGTGGATGTAGATTGTTTTTAAGAATGGGCTTAATCTATTTTTTATTTAAATGAATTTAGAAGTTTCTCAAGACGCTTAAATCAACCTTACTTGAAGTGTCAAGTTCAGATCGTCACATTTGATAATAAATTGATAAAGAAAAAAAATTGAGCACTTTCTAGCATCCAGGAAGTTTGCTATTAAATTGTGTGTACTTGGTTAATTGTTTTAAGGCATGGGCTTAACCATTTTTACTTAGAAAAAAGAATTTTGAATTTTCTGAAGATACCTAATTAAACTTTACTTGGCTGTCAACTTCAGATCTTCAAATTTGTTAAACCATTTGTTAAAGTAGCAATTGTTCTTATAACCCCCATCCCAGCCATTCCACTTTCTCTTGTTTGTTTAAATATAACTTTGAGGTCTCACATTTGTATACATATTAGAAGAAAGGGAATATTGTACCTATCCTACAGTACAGTGGAAACACTTGCTGGAGCCCATGCAAATTGAGGAAATTGGTTGGTCTTTGATGGGCTTTATACGGTTGACAAAAGCACCATTCATTTGTGGGCGGTTTCTGTGAAAATTACGAAAAAAACCATGATTTTTGGGTACCAAAAACACGAATCGAGGGATGGTCACTTACACACTCTCTATTCATTGCAAATCATGAAAATTTTTACCATATGTTCTTTTTCCCTTATCGATAATCCAATAAAACATCAAATGTCTAACATCGTTGGGGCCAGGAAAATATCCTGCAAGAAGAGAACCAACGATCTACTGAAGAGTTGTTCAACATGACAGAAATGCAGACCTTCCACAATTTGCTGCGGATTTCTCTGCTAGCCATCAACAAGCATCAGTGTGAAATGCCGTGAGTACTGAGTGATAATGACTAGGGGTACTACATCACTAGTGTGTCAATGCAATGAAAATTTGGATCTGACAGGAGATGTTCTTGGGTAGCAGTGCAGATGTCACGATTGTATGCAGATGGCGTAGTTGTCGGCATGACTGTCTAGTTAGCCTAAGACTTGGGTTCAAAATCCATCATACCACAAATTATGTTTCCCCATTTATTTAATTCAAAGCCCAGTCACTGGTAAAGCATGAAATTCATTTGTGTGTTACTTTAATGAAGGTGTTCATAATTACATTGAAATTTGATGCAAACTGAATTTTACATCTCTTCTGAATACTATTATAGGATCCAAATACAAAGTATGAATGCAAATGGAGAAATTAAATCTGCAATTGGTGTTAAGACTTTGTTGGAAGTTGATTTGAAAAGTAAAAGGAAACTTTTTTTTTATAAATTTATTTCTCCCTGCCAAAAATTTACGAAATGTGTACAACCTGAAATTTTTTTAAACATATATTGCTCTTTGAATATGGCAAGTTTAATTATACTGTACATACTAAGTCTTCCCTTTTTCATCAATATAAACTGTAGTGTGTCACTGCGATCTAGAACAAATTGTGATGCACTTCTTTTTCCAAATTTAGGATAAGTATTGAAATTGCGTCTGATTGGTCTTGACTCGATTGGCCAATTGCCAATACGAATTGTGTATTTTTCCATTCTACAGAACGCAACAATGACTTGTATAGTTGTTCTAAAAATAAAGGCAAGAATTGAAAAAATAGCTTTCATAGTCAGCGACCATAAACACCACAAAGGCTACTCGCAAAACAAAGAACTGAGTTGTCACGAAATTTACGTCAGGTTCCCTCCCTCGCCTTTTCTGACAGGGACTGGCATACCTGGATACAAAATTTTAATGTTGTACACAAAGCTCTGCCTGCTTACTACATATTACATATATTATCGAGAGTATTGTAACTACTCTACACAAATTTCTGTGTATATGTTATATGTATTACCTATAGTATAATACCAATCTCTAAAGTACCATCAAAATTGTAAGTGGACATTGTATTCATTAACTGTATTTTTATCCGGCAAACAATGTTTTAGTTATCTTGTAAACAACAATGTATTTTGTGCTAATTGTAAACAAATTTCTGCCTAAATAAGATGTTTTGTGGGTATTATCTATAGCAACATAACAATCCCTAAACTACCGTCCAAATTGTAAGTGGACATTGTTTTCTTTAATTATATGTTCAAATGTTTGTTAAGCTTATGGGACTTAACTACGGGGTCATCAGTCCCTAAACTTACAAACTACTTATGAACTACCTTACACTAAAGACGGCACAAATATCCATGCCCGAGGGGGGATTCGAATCCCCGACCGTAGTGGCCGTGCAGACCGTGACTGAAGCGCCTCAGTCTCCTCGGCCACCGTGGCCGGCAGATAAAGAATCAATCAATCCATTAATGTACCAGATCAGGCTGTATCTGAAGGAAAATCCTAACAAATGTGACAAAAAACATCAAAAGGAAATAAAAGGTTTCGCATCACAGCACAAACCAATCTACAATTGTTGTTACATCTGAACCACAAACGGAAAGAATCTTCATGACATTCGTTTTGTAAGTAAAGGTAATTACATTCAAAAGTGTATTTGCTTAAACAAAGAATGAGTGAAGTGAAAAAACGTTTGAATCATTAGAATCCATAGCAAATTGTTACATGTCAAAGAAAGTGCCTGTCATTTAAGAACATACCGTGACAGGAATTTATGTTGTTGAATGTTTATACTGGAATAAGCTGCAGATACACACATTTTTGTAAATATTGGCTCATTAATAACTGGTTGTTTAAATCAGTGAATTAGTAAAATTCAGCTGTTTTTACGTTTATTTCGGTATTATCTATGTTTCTTGATATTTTATTAATGCTTGTAATGCAAAAATTATGGAAACTATTTGGTTAATTGCATAGAAAAGTAATTATAAACCATCCAACATTACTCTTATGGCATCTTGTCCACCACTAGAAGCGCTACTCTCATTGCAACAGTCAGTTGATAACATTACATCGGTGAGCGTTGGGACTGTTTATGACAGACTGATTTCATGTATGTTATGGGTGACTTTTGAGCAAAGACTTTCACATACAGTAATTAAACATTAATTAAACACTATAATATTACCAAAAGAAGTCAACTGTCGAGACTATAAATGAGCTAATAAATCATATATAAAGTGAAGCAATGACTAGTGATAGTGTTGTTTCTTGGTGTAATTGACACCTTTCTATCACTTAATAATGATTTTGCAGCCAAGATCGCATTTTTCATTTATTAAGTTACCGGTTTCAGAGTGCTCGACGCCATCTTCAGACCTGTCGTAATTTACATAACTTCGACATTTTTTATATACTAAAAGAGTACATCCAGGTTGAGGCATCATCAAACATACAATTACTAGTCACTAATAAAATATATACATCCATCTTCTAATGGTTCTGAAGTGACTAGTAATTTTAGGTTTGGTGATGCCTCGACCTGGATGTACGCTATTAGTATATAAAAAATGTCGGGAAGTTATGTAAATTACGACAGGTCTGAAGATGGCGTCGAGCACGCCGAAACCGGTAACTTAATAAATGAAAAATGCGATCTTGGCTGCAAAAGCATTATTAAACAATTATAGATCGCCCCATCGAACTATGAGTTCCTTGTATAACACTATCACTTACCTGAAAGTTTCTTGTCTTTAAGCACAAATAAAAGTTATTGTATCATTGATCTACGACTTCTTTGCGCTTACATTCTCAAACATAACGATTCTAAATTAGGCGATCTCTGTGTTCACTGGAGAGGCAAAAAAGATGAGAAGTTCCTGTTGACCCATGACATATGTGACATTCACAATCACATACGACTGTGTGGTGTATTTCACCTGGCTAGGCTATGGAGGTGAAAGTGTCACTATAGATATGGTACATAAATGTAACGAATCCTATAATGGTTTTCTTGGAAATTGGGAAAGTTTCAGACTGCAAAACGCTCGAGCACAGGTCAGTCCGAGGATTTAAAAAAAATCTAATATCAGTTATTTTCCCTCTGGCAACGTTTGTTTGATGTGAAGCATGCCGAGTAGGATTGTGGTTGGGGAACCTCTAGGACCCCTATAACTGGCTGGGTAGGTCAGTCAGAAAATCGAATGAAAGCAAAGGCATACGGCCTCTATATGGACTACCCCTTGTAAATCATTATGTTGTTCAAATGAGTCTTCTGAATAGTGACTGATTTTTACTTTAGGAACTGGTAAGAAAACACTTCCAGGTACAATATTGACGATAACCACGCAGATTACACACTGATGGCAGGCGCTTGACCGTGGTCTGTTGAATTTACGGTAGGAAGTAAATACCGGTTATCTTAATTATCTCAAATGCAAGGGTACACCGTTAATGTCGAATAAGGCGATCACAAGAGAAAGTCAAAGCTATAAATACTTTCCACTGGCTTACAACAGTCAAGTAATTACGTTCATTTCTTGGAGTTACTAAATTTTATCGTCTTTTCGACCACAATCATGTCATCCTTGCTGCACCTTTACATGAGTTCTTGCGTCTTTTAACAAAGCTGAAGGACAAACTGTAGTAGAATAGGAAAGTCAAGCTGGCATTCACGTAAGTGAAGACTATCATTCTAGAAGCTGCAATGTTTGCTCACCCAGTTCCACAGGCGCCTCCCATATTAATGGTCGATGTGTATGCCATAGATATCGGTGCTGGACTGCAACAGCAAGTAGGCGAATTCTGGCACCCAATGGCTGTATCAGTCAAACGTTGCCATTGCAACATATCTGGTCCATGTATGACCGTGAACTGTACACTGCAGATGCTTCTATGAAGTTACTCCATATGTTAGATAAAACGTCACCCTTGTTACATAATCTGCTGCATATTTATTCCACCAGCGTCCACATAGCATCATGTTAGCTGCGCCATATGGACTATATTGATCAGTTGACAACACACACAGACCACGTCAAGGGAGTCCTGAATGTGCCAGCAGACACAATCTCCCTAATAGTGTGTTTTCTTGTGGTGTCCCATACGCAGTTTAATGGTACAGTAATATGGGTGGTATCATTTTGTTCTTTATAAGGGAGGGATTGAGAAAAATGATGGTGGTCATATCAGACCCGCGACTGGGAAGGGGGAGGGGGGTGGGGAAGGATGGGTAGTCATCGCGCTCTTAATCCCTTTTAACTTCGCTCCTAATCATTCGATTTTAATTTTTTTTTAAAGAATGGTCTAACTGCATACTACACATGTTATTAGCAGTTTTTACGTAAATGTAGCCAGTTTGGCTAAGATTTAAAAAAAAAAAAAAAAAAAAAAAAAAAAAAAAAAAAAAAAAAAAAAAAAAAAAGAGGAAAAAAAGAAAAATTCTTCCAAAGAAACAAGTGTTACATTTGACAAAATCATTTAATGTTGATTGTTTATACCAGATAGGTAAATATAAAAGGAGCATGAAATAAAACAGTTTTTATTTAAAAATAGTTTTTATGTAACACTTAAGGAAAGAAACAGTATACAAATATAAAATTGCATTCAAGAGAAACAATCAGCATAATTTCTGTAGATGTTCATTATTTTAGAAAGATTTTAACTGTCACGGAATACTTAGACCAGTATTGTGCTTTATTATTATACTCACTTGCTGAAAAATAAAAAGATACTCTTCGTCTGGAGTGAATCGACAAATTAGTCTCCATGGCGGTTCCATAACCTGAGTTCTCCTTACTTTATTCTTCATATTTCACAACTATAACTGAAGTTCATCGCCATCATTAACATCAGAATCATTACAGAAGTATGCACGTACTTCAGGATTGTCAATATGTGATTTCCGCCATATTAGGGCTTGAACATGTGCTCTTTTTATGGCCGGACACAGTATCTTGAGTTGGAGGTATTCTTAATCCAGTGACTAGGTCTTTTGGTAGAAAACCACCATCGCAGTCTTTTCAGGAATATCATCTTCGGGTTTATTAAGTATACAGAGCATTTAAAACTTCCTGAATTCGGATCCTTTTATCATTAAAATCTTCCTTTCACATTGATGACAAAGCGTCAAGAACTGTTTCTTCAGCTTCCATAAATGTATTAAAGAAATTTTGTTTTACCATGACCCAGAGGTATCAGTCCCAGAGAGCAATCCAATTAAAAAATCAGATCGCTTGTGACCTAATGCTTGAAATGTCAAACGAACAGAAATCTTACGTGTCCTACCTCCTAAGACAACAAACCATGTATCCTTTGGGAGTTGAGGGTAGAAATTCGTCGCTAGCACTAGGATATCAGTATCAGAAAAAAATGGTTTTAGAGTTTCTGCTCCACTCACCTGCGAAGAATATGTAGTATTACTTTTGTATGGGCCTCTTCTTGTGTTACTAGAGCTTTGACACATCGATTGGTAGCAAGAGCCTGATTGCGATAGGCTACTACAATGTTTTTCTCAGTATCCATGCTGCTTTCCACTAGAGCAGTACTGAAGACATCAATTAGTCTATCCTTGTATTTAGCATGAGAAAGTTTATTCAAAGGAATATTTTTAATATTTGTGTTGGATTCTACCTTGTACATGACACTAACACTTCCTTATCTTCGATCTCTTATTGCATTGTGGTGTCGCACAAGTACAAAGTGCGCGCCACCTACTTTCGCCGCGCGCCGCCATGCACGCACGGCGCGGCGTTCTTACGACGACAGCTACGAGCGCCCTCTGCTACAGCTCCGCTCGTGGCCACCACTGAACGACATCATTCACTTGGGACTGAGATAGGAACCAGTAAAGACTTCGGAATCAGATAGGTACCAGTGAAGACTTGGCTATAGTATAGGCACTAGGCAGGCCTCTAGCTCAACTATGTATCAGCATTCTGCAGTACTGATCTCTGTAAAAGTTAAGTATTGCATAAATTCTGTGCAATATATATCTCGTTCTAATTTACTCTAGTGTTTCTAGTTTCTGGCTGCTCCCCTCCGTACCTGCACCAGCGTGCCATCTTTATTCCTGTGTCGGTCTCATTCCACTCGGCCACCGACAACTACGACGGAAACGACACACACAAGCGGCGACGAGGCTGTGAAGCAAAAGTTAGCAACGAGGAGTGATTGAAGAACCGTGGACCAGCCCTCTTGCAGCAGCCAGACAGCAGCAGTCGGAGCACGCAGAAATTGCTCCCGCCCACCACCCTTATTATAAGATTTTTGGGGGAACGTTTTCAGTTACGTGTTTTGTGGACTTTTTTGTTGCAGAGCGTCCTCATTTATCTTGCATTTGTGTTTTGTTATAAGTTACTTGTATGCGCGGCGCCTAATCGTTCAGCATGGCCACTACCCCGAACCCAAACTTAATGGAAATTATTCAGTTACAGACGGCGCAAATAACTTCTCCAGGCAGTGGCGCAGTTGACAACAACAGCCGTCGCATCAGCAGCCCACACCTGCCTTCGCAAAGCTTCCTACGTTTCGCCAGTACAACGAACGTGAGGAAGAATGGAGCGACTATTTCGCACAGTTTCAAGAACTCGTCGCGGCTCATCAAATTACAGGTCAGAGAGTGAAGAACCTTTTCTTATCGATTGTGGGCCCCAGACCGTATTACTGCAGGAACTATTCCCCCACGCATCTCCTCGTGATGTAGACTTTGAACAAATAGTAGATGCACTGAATGCTCATTATGAGAGAAAAGTTCTCGTAGCTGCGGCACGGTACCGATTTTTCAGACTTAAAAAATTACCGCAGCAGTCACACCAAGAGTGGATTACGGAATTGAAGGGCTTAACCCGCAAATGTAAATTTACTTGCTCTTGTGGACTCTTATAGTGACGTGATGTTGAGAGATGCGATCACGCAGAACATTCAGGACCCCAGAATTAGGGCAGCAATTCTGAAACAGTCTGACCCCTCATTAGACAGTGTACTGCAGCTTATAGAAGCACATGATACCTTTGACTTAGCAGATATAGAAATGCAAAGCCACAATGTTAATTCAGTGCGCCGCAACGGACGCTTTCCTAGCCGTAGTTCTCGGGGTAGCACTAGTGATTCTTACAATTGTACAGGCCGTGCTGACCATACAGTGAACAGTAGCCAGTGTAAAAGTGCGACACAAAGGTCGCACCGTCGTGTTAAAAACAGTAATTTGAATAACGGGCGCCAACGCTCATTTCAGGAAAATGTTCGTAAGTCTTGCCCCCAGTGTGTATCTCGCCACAAACGTGCACAATGCCCTAATCGCAACGCGACATGTTATCAATGTGGCAAATCGGGACATGTGCAGTCTGTGTGTGTATGCAAATTAAAAACTCAACGAACGGTACCGTTAGAAACAGTGCCTGAACAGTTCATGCTATCAATGTCGTGCACGCTGTGGACTTGAGCAGTGCTTTGCTTGGTTCTCAATTGCAAGAAAGCTCTTCTGCGCCTACTGCAAAACTATGTAGTGAGCCACGTCGCAAGCGCCGACGAGCGCGTAAAACAGTGCAACGGAAAAGGGTTCGGGACAAGCAAAATGACTATGTACAGTGCAATCCTGTAGTGAACCTAGTGCCTTCTGCAACTTCTTATTGTAAAAGTGCCCAGTACTGTGTAGCTAGTGACAGTAGACATCAAGTAGCTGCTCAAGAGTGTAGTGCAGTAGTTAGTGACTCTGTAGTAGCCTCGCATTGCGCGGACGCCGATCCGGCGGTAGTGCCATCTAGTGACAGTGTTATTAATCTATGTGCCGATCCTGCGCCGCTTCCTACCGCACGCTGCCCGCGCATGCGCAAGTGCAGCCAACAAATCGTAGCAGATGTTGGCCACATTCGCGCACCTGTCGAGCGCCACAAGCAAAAACTTTTTGTGACTCTCTCCATTGAAAATAAGACTGTGCAATTTCAGCTTGACACTGGTTCCGCTGTTACCTTAATAAATAAAGATACTTATGAATTTCTGGGCTCGCCAAAATTGTCGCCGTCTAAACAAGTGCTCACAGCGTATACAGGACAAAATATTCCCGTGCTAGGAACGTGTAGCCTGCCCGCCTCTTTTCAACGTGTAACAAAAACAGTTGCTTTTGTAGTTCAGGCCAAATCTACACAGAACATTTTTGGACTAGATGCATTTGACTTATTTGGTTTATCTATTCAAAGAGATGTGCTTCAAATTTCGTCAATGGTGCCTCAGGACAAAATCAATGCATTGTGTGACAAATATAGTGACTTGTTTTCGCCGGAACTCGGTTGTGCAAAAGACTTCGTGGCACATGTAACTTTGAAAGAATCTGCGGTACCAAAATTTCGTAAAGCTAGACCAGTGCCTATCGCAATTCGTGATAAAGTTGCAGACGAACTTAAACGTTGGCAAGATAGTGGGGTGATTTCTCCTGTTTCTGCGAGTCAGTGGGCCTCGCCTATAGTAATTATACCCAAGCCGTCAGGAAAACTTCGTCTTTGTGCGGACTTCAAATCAACAGTGAACAGTCAAACAATTGTAGACATCCCCTGCCCAGACCAGAGGAACTGATGGACAAATTAGGACAGTCTCGCTTCTTTTCTAAGATTGATTTAGCAGAGGCATACTTGCAAATTCCACTTGATGACGAGTCAAAAAAAGTTTTTCGTCATTAATACTCACATGGGCCTTTTTCAATTTCAACGCCTACCCTTTCGCAGTTCTTCCGCCCCGCTATTTTTCAGCGCTTTTTGGAACAGCTGACAGTTTCTCTACCGTGCTGTTCGAACTATTTAGATATTGTGGTATCCGGACGTACAGTTGAACATTTAGCAAACCTGGAGTGTCTTTTCAAAGTTTTGACTGCAGCAGGTCTACGTTGTAATAAAGCAAAGTTCGTTTTTTTTTTCAGACTGAAATAGAGTACCTAGGCCATGTGATTAATGCCCAAGGAATCCATCCCTTACAGTCACATCTTAGAGCAATCAAAGATTTGCCTCCTCCTAAGAATGTCCACGAATTGCAAGCAGTAATGGGAAAGCTTAACTATTATTTCAGATTTATTCCCAATGCCTCTCAGATTGCAGCTCCACTGCATCACTTACGTAGGAAGAATGTTCCTTTTGTATGGTCTAAAGATTGTCAGGTTGCCTTTGACAAACTAAAGTCTGCACTACTCAGTGATGCATGTTTGATTCCCTTTGACCCACAGAAGCCTGTAGTGCTAGCAGTTGATGCCTCGTACGGTGTGGGTGCAGTATTGTCGCATCGTATTGGATGTCACGATCGTCCTATTGCCTTTGCATCCAAGCTACTGACGCCAATTCAACAGAATTAGTCAGATAGAAAAGGAGGCCTTAGCAACAATTTACTTTTTTTTTGTGGTTTTAGGGCGCACAACTTCTATGGTCATTAGCGCCCAGTCAAAAACAGATTCGCTATGGCCTCAAAAAAAATGGGGACTGTCAGAACATCCAGAAGAGGCTAAAAACGAAAGATAAAAGACAAAAGGGTTAAATATCCTTGGATAAGTTGGCCAAGTTGATAAAACGCAAAACTCTAGCAGCTGCTCGTGTGTCATCAGCTAAAATTTCCTCCAGAGTAGACGGAAAGTGAACGGCTACACGGAGATGATTAAAATTAACACAAGTCAGTAAAACATGTCGCACGGTCAGCAGTTCACCGCAGGAGCACAGCGGTGCAGGGTCGGCGGACAGCAAGTGACGGTGGCTAAAACGGCAGTGACCGATCCGCAACCGGGCCAGGATGACCTCCTCCCGCCGAGAGGGGCGTGAGGAGGTCCTCCAAGCGGTCGGGATCGGTTTTACAGTTCGCAATTTGTTGTTGGACATTGAAAACCACGCACTGTGCCATTGCGACACGATACTCCGGCGGAGAGCCCGTTGAACATCGTCAGATGGGACGCAAAAGGTAGCCACGCGAGGTAAAAGAGCTGCGGCCTTGGCCGCTATGTCGGCCGTCTCATTCCCGGGCACACCTACGTGGCCAGGGACCCACAGGAAAGAAACGTGACAGCTGTCATCTGCTAGCAACTGGAGGGAGCGTTGGATCCGATACACGAGAGGATTGTGCGACAAAGGGTCCTTAAGACTCTGCAGGGCACTAAGGGAGTCCGAACAGATGGCATAGAAAGGTTGGCGGTTGCGGCAGGTGTACAAAACGGCCTGGTGGAGGGCAAAAAGCTCAGACGTGAAGTTCGAGCACCGGTCAGGGAGCTTGTATTGGAAACGGTTGTCCTCTACAACGAAGGCAGATCCGACACCGGCAGTGCTCTTGGAACCATCAGTGTAAATAAATATGGCATTATCCAACCGCGAACGGAGTTCGACAAGCCTCGAACGGTATACCAAATCCGGAGTGCTCTCCTTGGGGAGCGAACTAAGTTCGAGGTGAGTGTGAACCGGGGCCTTATGCCACGGTGGCAATGGGCTTTCGCTCAACCGAAAGGTGGAAGGAAGGGTAAAATCGAGCCGCTGTAGTAGGCGGCGAAACCGAACTCCAGGTGGAAGCAAGGCAATCGCAGACAACTGATATTGGCGATCGAGTGAGTCGTCAAAAAATAATCGGTAAGATGGATGGTTGGGCATCGACCGCAGGCGGCATGCGTACCGAGACAAAAGTATGTCACGCCGAGTGGTCAAGGGTAATACAGCAGCCTCGGCATACAGACTTTCAACAGGGCTAGTATAAAATGCACCGGTCGCCAGACGTAATCCCCGATGGTGGATAGAGTTGAGACGGCGGAGAATCGACGGCCGCGCTGAGGAGTATACAAGGCTTCCGTAGTCGAGCTTCGACTGAACAATGGCCTGGTAAAGGTGAAGCAGGACGGTACGGTCCGCTCCCCATGACGTGCCACTGAGGACACGAAGGACGTTAAGGGATCGGGCACAACGGGCAGCCAGGTAGGACATGTGCGTGGACCAGCAAAGTTTACGATCCAACATGAGTCCCAAGAATTTCGTAGTCTCCACGAAAGGGAGAGCAACAGGGCCGAGATGTAGAGAGGGTGGAAGAAATTCCTTGTATCTCCAGAAGTTTATACACACAGTTTTCTCAGTGGAGAATCGCAAGCCGTTTGCGATGCTCCAGGAATATAGACGGTCAAGACAGCGTTGAAGAGAACGCTCCAAAAGGCACGTCCGCTGGGCGCTACAATAGATTGCGAAATCGTCAACAAAAAGAGATCCGGAAACGTCGGCTGAAAGGCAATCCACGATCGGATTGATTGCAATGGCAAAGAGTGCCACACTCAAGACGGAGCCCTGTGGTACCCCATTCTCCTGGCAATAGGTATCTGACAAAACAGAGCCCACCCGTACCCGGAACTTGCGATCCGCCAAAAACGCTTGAATGAAAAGAGGAAGGCGGCCCCGAAGGCCCCATGTGTGCAATGTGCGGAGAATGCCCGCTCTCCAACAGGTATCGTATGCCTTCTCCAAGTCGAAGAACACTGCTACTGTTGACGCTTCCTTAGAAAGTTGTTCATAATGAAGTCGACAACGTAACGAGGTGATCAGCAGCAGAGCGGTGTCGACGAAAACCGCATTGGATATTAGTCAGGAGGCGGCGAGATTCGAGGAGCCAGACCAACCGAGCGTTAACCATGCGTTCCATCACCTTACAGACAGCTCGTCAGAGAAATAGGACGATAGCTGGAAGGAAGATGTTTGTCCTTCCCTGGTTTGGGGATGGGGTCAACAGTGGCTTCACGCCAACTTGTGGGAACATGACCTTCAGTCCATATGCGATTATAGGTACTGAGAAGAAAGCACTTGCCCGCAGGAGAGAGGTTCTTCAGCATTTCAATGTGAATGGAATCGGGCCCGGAAGCAGAAGATCGGGACAGGGCGAGAGCACGGTCTAGCTCCTGCATGGTGAAGGCGACGTTATAATTTTCACGATTAGAAGAGTGGAAAGAAGGCGGCCGGGCCTCCTCTACCTGTTTGCAAGGGAGAAAGGCAGGGTGGTAATGGGCAGAGCCCGAAACCTCCGCAAAGAAACGACCCAATGCGTTTGAAACATCAGCGGGGTCCACGAGGACTGTGTTCTCCACGGTCAGGCCAGGAATCGGGAGTGGACCTTAATGCCGGATAGACGGTGTAGGCCACGCCAAACAAACGTGGAGGGAGTAAAACGGTTAAAAGAACTAGTAAAAGCAGTCCAGCAAGCTTTCTTGCTGTCGTTCATGATACGACGACATTGCGCTCTCATACGTTTATAATGTATGCAATTCTCCAAAGTCGGGTGGCGGCGGAAGGTGCGTAAAGCACGGCGCCGGGCTCTAAGCGCGTCGCGGCAGGCTGCAGTCCACCAAGGGACCTGGACACGACATGGAGAAGAGGAAGTACGAGGTATGGAACGTTCGGCAGCTGTGAGAATAACCTCTGTGAGGTAGTCGACCTGACTGTCACAGGTGGGAAAATCCCGATCGTGAAAAACAGCCATGGTAGAATAAAGCCCCCAGTCGGCTTTAGAAATGTTCCAACTGGTGGGACGAGGAGATGGGGAATGATGCAGAATGTGGATGATACAGGGGAAATGGTCACTCGAGTACGTGTCAGAAAGTGCATACCACTCAAACCGACCGGCAAGCTGAGGAGTGCATATTGCGAGGTCTATATGGGAGTAAGTGTGTGTTGTGTCAGAAAGGAAGGTTGGTGCACCGGTGTTGATGCAGACAAGATCGAGGTGTTGGAGAAGGTCCACCAAAAGGGAGCTTCTCGGACAAGGTGCCGGAGAGCCTCATAAGGGGTGGTGGGCATTAAAGTCGCCTATCAACACGAAGGGTGAAGAGAGCTGATCAACAAGGTGTAGTACATCTGCCCTAGTAAGGGCAGATAACGATGGCGAATAAATATTACAGAGGGAGAAGGTAAATGTGGATAGGGTGATGCGGACGGCAACTGCCTGTAGGTGAGTATGCAATGAAATGGGATGGAAATAGACATCGTCTCGAAGGAGCATCAGAACCCCTCCATGGGCTGGGACACCTTCCACGGTTGGCAGGTCGAACCGCACAGAGGTGTAGTGTGGAAAGTCTGCACGATCACGTGGACGCAACTTAGTTTCCTGGAGGCAGACTAGAAGCGTGCAGTGCAATCGAAGGAGTAGTTTTAACTCCTCCCGATTAGAACGAATGCCGCGAATATTTCATTGAAGGAGCGCCATGATAAAAATGAGAGAAGAAATAAGGATAAAAACCAACTAGCGAGCGGGGTCACCTCGACGGCCGCTGAGGACCCGATTTCGAGGGAGCACTGCTATCGCTATCCAGGGGCAAAGTGTCGTGGTCCATAGGTTCGACCGACGCGCCTGCCACCTCCCTGAGTTGATCAGGAGGGGCAGTTTCCGCCGCCGGTAGAGGACCGGGTGCCCGGCAGACGGAGCGACCCGGTGAAACAGAAGACGGCCGAGGCCGGCAACTGTTGGACGGCGTGACGGATGGGTCACGCCTCGGCGGGGAAGGAGAGGAACTCTTTCTTGTCAGCTCTTCTGGAAGAGTGACGGCGGGAAGAGGCAGTTGACGGTTGGGAAGCCTGAGAACGCAGAAAATCCTCACGGACGGGTTCCTTTTTCAAGGTCCGGGCATCTTGTTTAGGTGCTCGCGGTTTACTAGAGTTTGACGAAGACTGTACCCTAGAAGCAGCAGGAGGAAGCGGGGACGTGGAACGGGCAATCTTCGGGCTGGCGGATCGGACAACTGTGTCAGCGAAAGTCAAGTCACATGTCTGGGTACTGGAATCCTTGGTAGGTCGAGTTGAGGTGAGTACCTTACTGTATGTACCCGCTGGGAGGACAGTGGGCTTTCGACTCGCCAACAACTTTCGAGCGGCAGATGTTGATACCTTCTCCGTAACCCGAATTTGATGGATTACCTTCTCATCCTTGTATACAGGGCAGTCGCGAGAGGAAGCCGCATGGTCACCGTTGCAGTTTAGGCAGTGAGGGGACGGAGGTGGGCAATCCCCCTCATGGGCGTCCCTACCACAAGTGACACACTTTGCTGCATTTGGGCAATGTTCACGGGTATGGTTGTACCTGTGGCACTGAAAACAGCGCGTTGGGTTAGGTACATAAGGGCGGACGGAGATGACTTCATACCCTGCTTTGACCTTTGACGGGAGGTCAACTCTGTCGAACGTCAAAAACACAGTACCTTTTTCATGACCCTGTGGACGGCTGTCACACCCTGATCGGACATATACGATTGGATGTCTTCATCAGACAACCCGTCAAGGGATCTCGTAAAAACTACCCCCCCGTGACGAATTGAGTGTGCGGTGCGCTTCTACCTTAACTGGAAACGTGTGCAACAACGTAGTACGTATCAGTTTTTGGGCTTGGAAGGCACTTTCCACTTCCAGCAACAATGTGCCATTGCGCTGACGTGAACAGGTTTTAACAGGGCCAGCAATTGCATCTACACCTTTCTGTATAACGAAAGGATTGACAGAATTGAAATCCTTTCCGTCGGTGCGAGAGAGAACCAGAAATTTAGGTACATTAGGCAGAGTCTTTTTAGGCTGAGGCGAGTCTAACTTACGTTTGTGGGTCAACGTCACGAAAGAAGATAAGGAAGTCATCGCGGAAGTGTCCCCCGTGATTACCGGCGTCTCCGATGGCGCGCTCCTTCCTAGTGGGGGCCCTCTCCGAGGGCTTACCCGCCTTAGGTGATTGTTCACACCTCAGGTCACACCTCCCGAGAACTGACGGAGGGACCAATCGGCACGTTCGGAAGGTACCAGCTCGGGTAATCACCCCTCCCTGGGCCTGGCCTTTACCAGGGGGTACGTACGTGCCCTACTTGTCTACCCGGGGCGGGGAATTACGCGTTACCCCGTCACCTGCTACGCGCGATAATGCGTGGGTCGGCCTTCAGACACGCACAGGGAGGAAAAGAAGAAGAGGATAGGAAATGAAGAGAAAGAAGGAAGAAGTGTCTCAAACGCCGAAGCGGAGACTAATGAGGAGAAGAAGGCTAGGAGAGTACAAGGAGAGAAAGACAGAAAACAAAGGGTAAGAAAGGAAGGAACGAAGGAAGAAAAACCACAACAAGAACCACCGTAGCTCACGAAATATGCCCGTCTCCGGGGGAAGGCATAAACCGGGAGGGACAGTGAAGCAGCCTGGGGCAGAAGAAAAGCTGCTCCGGCTCGGGGCCCCGTGCGCGCCACACACGTACCCACAAAAGAACTGTGGGGCCCCTGGGGGGAGCAATAATTTACGGCGTCACAAAGTTTCATCATTATCTCTATGGCAGAAAATTCTATTTGTTGACTGACCACAAGCCTCTCACGTCGTTGTTCTCACCCACAAAGCCAATTCCGGCACGAACGGCACAAAAGCTTCAGCGATGGTCCTTAATACTGTCTAATTATCAGTATGAGAGTTTGTACCGACCTACCACTAAACACGCCAACGCGGACACACTTTCCCGACTTCCGGTGGGCCAGGATGTGTCGTTTGATTCTTCGGAAATGGCATGTTGTCAGATAGACTCCAGAGACGCTACCTCTGTCGCAGATTTCCCTTTGAACTCTCGTCGGGTTGCACAGGAAACAGCTGCGGATGCAGACCTAAGTGTGGTAGCACGTTTTGTTCGCTCAGGGTGGCCTGCCAGAGCCAAAGACATTGATCGGCCTCTGGTTCGACGTTATTTTGCACAACGTCATGCACTATCTTTAAGTCAGGGTGTATTGTTGTTGCATACCGACAACAACCAAGCAAGAGTGATTGTTCCTCGCTCCCTGCAACGAGAAGTGTTACGCCTCCTGCATCAAGGACATTGGGGTATTGTTAGGACAAAGCAATTTGCCAGACATTGTACCTGGGTTGGTATGGACGCTCAGATAGAGAACATGAAGTCACAGTGTACTGTTTGTG
Organism: Locusta migratoria; assembly: GCA_026315105.1. Classification (NCBI taxonomy): domain Eukaryota; kingdom Metazoa; phylum Arthropoda; class Insecta; order Orthoptera; family Acrididae; genus Locusta; species Locusta migratoria. Next base: position 570,993,073 of record CM048746.1, read on the forward strand.
CGGAGCATCAGGCGGCTCCTTCGCAACGTTTCTCAGACTGGCCACGCCCCAAGGGACCATGGCAGCGTTTACACATTGACTTTGCCGGACCTTTCTGGAATACGCGCTGGTTAATTGTTGTAGACGCTTTCAGCAAGTTTCCTTTTGTAATTGCCATGAACTCAACGACAGCGTATAGTACGATCAGTGCCTTAACATCAGTGTTTTGCATCGAAGGTTAGCCTGAAACTATCGTCAGTGACAATGGACCTCAGTTTGTTAGTGCGGAATTTCAACAGTTTTGTCGTGTGAATGGCATTCAACATATTACCACTGCACCTTTTCACCCTCAGTCCAATGGTGAAGCAGAACGTTTCGTTCGAACATTCAAGTCTCACATGAACAAGAAAGGTCAGCACTCCAGGCAGCAAGCTCTTAAAATTTTCCTGTCTACGTATCGGTGCATGCCACGTGACGGCCCGTCTCTTGCCGAGCTGCTACACGGCCGCCGTCACGGCACTCTCCTTCACCTGCTGCAGCCTCCCACGCACCGAGTCGGTTCGTATGGCGCTACGCGTTTTCGGGTTTCTACGCCGGTGCTGTACAGGGTGTTTGCTGGAAACAAGACAAGATGGACGCCGGGCACCATTCAGAGCGTGCTCGGCCGCAATATGTATGTTGTACGTTCTTCCACAGGGTCGGAGCTGCGGCGCCACGCAAACCAATTGCGCCTGCACAGGCCGCGCGATCCTGTCTCCGGTTTCTTGAATCCAGACCCAGTTCACCGCCAGGGAGCACAGCCACATCGTCCCCGGACTACGAGATCCCTATGGACGTCTACGCACCTCCGACGCAGTCGCCGCCGCCGCCGCCGCAGATGACAGCGTCACCGAGAGGGACTCCGGGACCGTGCTGCCCCCCCCCCCCCCCCAGAAGATGACCTGCTCCCTCTGGGCGGGGGTGTGCGCCCTTCCCCAGGTTTCGGTGGGTTTCCTGGAGGATCGCAAGGCGGATGCCGGGGCGCGGACGGCGTCTCGATCCCAGCCTCAGCTACGACGCCCGTCCCACCAGTAACGCCCCCGCCCAGGCCCTCCTCCCAGTGCCGTCGCCGTGGCCCTCAGCCCTACGCCACGACGGCGCGGCGGTTTGGGGGGGGGGGAGGGAGGGGGAGGGGTGTGGTGTCGCACAAGTACAAAGTGCGCGCCACCTACTTTCGCCGCGCGCCGCCATGCACGGACGGCGCGGCGTTCTTACGACGACAGCCACGAGCGCCCTCTGCTACAGCTCCGCTCGTGGCCGCCACTGAACGACATCATTCACTTGGGACAGATAGGAACCAGTAAAGACTTCGGAATCAGATAGGCACCAGTGAAGACTTGGCTATAGGATAGGCACTAGGCAGGCCTCTAGCTCAACTATGTATCAGCATTCTGCAGTACTGATCTCTGTAAAAGTTAAGTATTGTATAAATTCTGTGCAATATATATCCCCTTTCTAATTTACTCTAGTGTTTCTAGTTTCTGGCTGCTCCCCTCCGTACCTGCACCAGCGTGCCATCTTTATTCCTGTGTCGGTCTCATTCCACTCGGCCACCGACAACTACGACGGAAACGAGACAAAAGCGGCGACGAGGCTGGGACACAAAATGCATATTTCAGAGAACTGTGTAGATATGTCAAATACAACACGAATTCCAGAAAACTCGCCATTCCTTGAAAAATAGTTAAATCAAAAATAGTTTCGTCTACTCTGCTACTTTCAAATTGTGGACCTCTGCCATTCCATCAACAACTGATTGAATATTTATTTCCATCAACTTTAGCCATAGTTTTAATTTCTTCTGGCTGATTCAGAATTTTTTTTTTTTATAATCCAAGGTTTTCTAAATGGTGCATTAGCTTACTTTTAACTTGCATGTAGTACATTGTTCCATCAGCTGCGAATATAGAAAGTGGGATAGCCGATAGTTCATACATTCCAATGCATTCCTTTAAGTTAATTTCCGGATGTGATTGACAAAACTGAGGCGGTTGAAGGATTTTTGTCTTTTTGTTCTACTACACCACGTTCAGTTTTATTTTCTTGCCCCTCCCCTGCTCCGAAAAGCTTCAATTTGTTTTGTGGAAGAGGTTCTCAAATATTAACAGTTCCATTAACAATTCTTTCACGTACAAAGTGCTGTTTCTCCAGACCTAATACTGGCATTATACAAACATCACGTACTTCAGAGGGAGCAGTAGTCATTGTCAGAATATTAAACGAGTCATTACTTGTGCAAATGGATTGATGAAAATTTGGAAACACTTGATAGCCAGAACATTCTTTTCATAACAATTTGCTCATGTCTCTGATACATCACGATGGATCGAAAGTTTCACTAGTTGTTTACTACGACTACAAATCTTTGCCAGGTCAGGAAGAACAATTTATTTAGAGCTTGTGCAATCTGAGATTCCTACGATAGGCCTACCCCGCAAACTTTCATTTTACTGTTTTTCTGCTCAAGTGCTTCATCTCTTCGTAAGGAGCAGAATGGGACATCACTTTCTTTGGAGCCCAGTCATTTTCCAATTGTAACCACATTTCATTATCAGTTTCATGCAATCTTTCCATTTTGGCTATGTGTCTTGCACACGTTGTTGCGAAGGTCCATTGCAAAAACATAGTGAACTCATTCAGTGCACCCAGCCTTAGTTCCCAGTTGCCACTACGTACTCCTAATAATCGAAAGAAGACTAAATACCAACTCCATGTAATTCAGAAACATCTTCAGGGTAGGATTGTCTTTGTTCTTGTCATATCAAAAATCTTAATTGTTTCTACAGTTCAAGTTCTTTTATATCTACTATATCATGATTTGTTATTCAAATGAGTTCTGAGCATATAGTTTTCCACACATCTACCATCTTCCCTTTAATTACTTTAATATTTTTCTTGAAACGTGGGATTTCTCTCTTCGAACTCATTTACAAGAAGAATGAACAGAGCATGAAGTGTAGTGACATTGGCTCTGAAGGATCAGTGAACAGGTTTTTCCCCTCTAATAAGTGGCGTACTGTACATTCGCCAAAAATTCCATTTTCAGTCCATATGTCAGTGATGCCAGATGATACAATATACTTTCCAACGGAAATACCATGTGAGAAGACTATATAAGGTAATATGAGGATTTATAATTTAATAAACCTACTGATGTACTGACAGCGACACTGACAGGGTTTTTTCGAAATTTCAACCGAAACGGCTACATTACCGACAGCAGGGTATCATCAAGACCTTATTTCAAAGAATTACAAATAACAGTCCCTTCCCTGCCTACTGTACATAAAAGAAAATGTAAACAGCTACAACCTTAGGAAATAAATTCACAATTTTAACACTCGGCAAACATACGAGATAAACATACCTTTAACACGACTTAAACACAAGACAGTTATCAATAAGTAGGAATAAAAGTTTGACACTTTACCTGTATAGACACACTGCCTCTCTTAATACCTTTAAAACCAACAAACACACACACACACACACACACACACAAACACACACACACACACAAACACACACACACACACAAACACACACACACACACAAACACACACACACACACAAACACACACACAAACACACACACAAACACACACACAAACACACACACAAACACACACACAAACACACACACAAACACACACACAAACACACACACAAACACACACACAAACACACACACAAACACACACACAAACACACACACAAACACACACACAAACACACACACAAACACACACACAAACACACACACAAACACACACACAAACACACACACAAACACACACACAAACACACACACAAACACACACACAAACACACACACAAACACACACACAAACACACACACAAACACACACACAAACACACACACAAACACACACACAAACACACACACAAACACACACACAAACACACACACACACAAACACACACACACAAACACACACACACAAACACACACACACACAAACACACACACACAAACACACACACACACAAACACACACACACACAAACACACACACAAACACACACACACACAAACACACACACAAACACACACACACACACAAACACACACACAAACACACACACAAACACACACACACACAACAATGATGCAAGAAAAAGCTTTTTATGGTGTAAGAATTTGAAAACTGTTCTAAAGATGACCTTACTAGATAACTTTTTCATATTATAATTTTGTAACTTCTGTGTCGTACTTGTATGTAACTTTGTAAGCAATTAATATATAGTTCCTTCAATTTATTATGTAAATCTGTGTAGCTAATTTGTATACAATGTACCAAAGAGTGATTTTTGTTTAATGTCAATCTTACTATATAAAATTTTTTGTACACAACACACATCAATTGCATGAAAATGCTATAAGATGGATTAATAAAAAAATGAATAAGAATTTAAATAGAAGGAAATGAGGAGGTTGTACTGAAAATGTCGCTGTTGGTTGTGCAATAATGTCTGACTCAGAAAAACCTAGTAGTCATATCTGTAAGTAGGTTGGCAGTCATCTCTATACTACATGTTACACAACCTGGATGTTGAACTGTGAGTGCACCAGCCATAGATATTCATATTTCATGTCTCAGATTTAAGTATAACTTCTATGAAATGTTACTATAATATGTTAAAGAAGTCTCGATTCGGCTCACATACCGGCCTATTACTTTGCATAATGACATCAAGCTTTACGTAAGAGGGTCATCAGCTAAAATGTCAGACATTTCAAATGGTAAATACAGATCATGACGGAGACGATTAAAAAACGGACATTGCTCTAAAAGATGGTTCACAGTAAAAGGTTCATCACAGTGCTCACACAAGGGAGCAGGACCACCACGTAGTAAATACTGGTGGCTATAACGACAGTGGCCAATACGAAGCCGGGCCAGAACGATCTCCTCTCGGCGGGAGGGTCGAGATGACGTTGACCAGAGATCAGGCACATGTTTAATGGTTCGCAATTTCTTCCCTGACAGGGATGACCAATGTAAATACAAACAGGAGATAATACGCTGGGAGACACCAGCGCGAAGGTCATCAGAGATAGTAGAAAGGTAGATAGCCGAGGAAGATGAACCTGCCTCCTTGGTAGCCGTATCCGCAGACTCATTCCCAACACTCCCACGTGGCCAGGGACCCACAGAAATGTCATGGTAGTTCCGCTCGTTGAAAGAGAGGTAAGGCAATTGCGGATGCTTTGTACCAGGGGATGGGCAGGATACAGCGTGCGAAGGCTCAACAGAGCACTCAGAGTCCGAGCAAATGACAGTCTTATTGGGCGAGTTTCGCCGGACGTATTGGGTGGCTTGATATAATGCATACAGCTCAGCTGTAAAAATGGAACTCTACTCAGGAAGACGATATTTAAGAGACGTTGCCAAGTACAAAGGCACACCCAACACCCTGGTCTGTCTGAACTATAAGTGTAAATGAACAAATTGTCATCAAATTTGAACCGAAGTGCGAGAAATTATCTCTGGTAGACGAAACTAGGTGTGGAGTCCTTTGGGAGAGGATGTACTATGGGGACCAGACGGAGGGACGGGGGAAGGAACTACTTCCGACGCCAGAAGTTCATGCAGACTGTCTTGTCAGCTGAGAATCGAAAGCCAGTGTCCATACTCCACATGTGGAGAGTGTCTAGGCACCACACCGCTGAAAGCGCCGCTCCAGGAGACCCGTTTTCTCAGAGCTGCTATAGATCGCGAAGGAGTCAACAAAGAGGGACGCTGACACTCCCGGTGGAAGGTGATCGGCTATAGAATTGATTGCCACTGCAAATAAACCAACGCTCAGTACCGAGCCCTGGGGGACTCCGTTCTCCTGAATAAAAGTGCTCAATAAAACCGAACCAACATGCACTTTAAAAACACGGTCTGTTAAAAATTCGCGGATAAAAATTGGCAGGCGACCCCGAAAACCCCATGTATGCAGAGTGCGGAGGATGCCCATCCTCCAGCAGGTGTCGTATGCCTTTTCCAGATCAAAGAACACCGCTACTGTCTGGCGCTTCCGTAAAAACTTCTAGCCATATGCGGTTGTAGGTGGCCAGTAGGAACTGCAAGCTCGTTGGTGAAAGGTGTTGCAGCATCGCCACGTGAATGCCATCTGGTCCTGGAGCAGAGGACCGCGAAGACGAGAGTGCGTGGTGGAGCTCTCTTACAGTAAACTCGGTATTGTAGCATTCACAGTTCTGAGAGGTAAAGGGCAATGGAGTGGGCAATGGAGTCGCCTCCACCGTCCGTTTCCTAGCAAGGAAAGCGTCAGTGTAATGTGAAGAGCTAGAGACCTCTGCAAAATGTCGACCCAGTGCGTTGGCTATTTGTGGAGGATCGATGACGGTGTCAGTTGCGACACACAGACCGGGAATCGGGGAATGAGCCATAGTGCCTGAAATTTTTCTGAGGTTACCCCAAATGATGGAGGAAGGGGGGTAGACCTATTAAAAGAGCTCGTGAATGAGCGCCAACTGGCGCGTTTACAGTCGTGAAAGAGGCGACGACAATAGGCCCGCAGCCGTTTGTATCTGATGCAGTTGTCGAGCGTGGGCCGTTGTTTGAAGATTCTAAGGGCACATCGCCGTGCTCTTAGAGCATCACGGCATTCCGCGGTCCACCACGGGACAAGGGGACGACGTGTGTGGGAAGTCTTGCAGGCGATGGAACATTCCACGGCTGTCAGAATAACTGTGGTGTGTTCCACTTGGTCGTCTATACTAGGCTAATGATAAGTACCAAAATCCGCCAGTGACGAGTAAAGCTCCAGTTTGCTTTGGTTATCTGCCAGCGGTGTGGATGCTCAAGGGTGTCAGGCATCATTAGGTGAATTACACACGGAAAATGAACGCTCGAATGTGTGTCAGAGCAGACCATTCAAGAAGCCGTGCCAGCTGAGCAGTGCAGATAGCGAGATCTATATGGCTGAAAGTGTTTGTGGAGTCCGAAAGATAAGTTGGTTCACCAGTGTTAAGGCAGATGAGCTGAAGGTGGTTCAGTATATCTGCCAGGAGGGAGCCCCGTGGACAAGGTCGTGGGGAGCCCCAAAGGGGTTGGTGGGCATTGAAATCTCCCAACAACAAAAACGGACGCAGAAGCTGGTCAATAAGATCTAGAAGATCGGATCTAGTGACGGGAGAGGAGGAAGGAGCGTAAATATTGCACAGTGTGAAGATAAATCCAGGAAGGTATATCCTGACAGCAACAGCTTGTATTTGAGTACACAAAGGGACCGGTGTATTGCGTATGTCATCCCGAATAAGCAACATTACGCCCCCTTGGGCTGGAATTCCTGCCACTGGAGGAAGGTCAAAGTGAACGGTAGTGTAGCGTGGGAAAGTAATTCGAGTATCAGGGAGCAATTTTGTCTCCTGTAGAGAGAAGATAATTGGGTGATATGTTCGCGTTAGAAGCTGCAGTTCTGTCCAATTCCAGCGGATACCACGAATGTTCCATTGAAGAATATCCATAGTAGGATAAAATGAGATGAAGGTGGACATCAGCCCGACGAAGGCGGCGGGCCACAGTGCGAATGTTCGTAACTGGTGGTGTCTAAGACGGGAGGGTCTTGCTCCATATTCTCAGAGGTGACCACAGCAGCTGCGTGAGTGTGGTTGGCAGCCCCATCTTTGGCTGATGCACCTGGAGAGACTATAGGCTTCCAGGGGATGCCATCGTCACATTGTGAGGTAGAAGGGGGGAGAGTTTTCCCCCTATTTGACTTCTTGGAGGCCTGGTGAAGCTCCTTAGTTGGCTTATATTTTCGAAGGGGGGTGCAGAGGAAATCCTTGCACGAATGCTCCTTCTTAGACTTACGAGTCTATCTGTGGTTTCACAGCTGAAGATGAAGATTTGGAAGAGGTACTCACTTTTCGTTGAACGTCACGCCGTTGTCGATGTAGACTGTTTGACAACTACTGTAGTAAACTGTAGGTCACAAGTCTGTGTGGCCATATACCGTGTTGTTGGAGGCGTTGCAACTACAGTACTGTAATTACCACGTGGTGGAGTCTTAGGCTTACGACTGGCGTACATCTTACGTGCAACTTGTATTGGAACCTTTTCCTTCACATGGATTTCCTGGATGGCCCGTTCATCGGCAAACACGGAACATTCCCGGGAGGAGGCAACATGATTCCCATTACAATTGATGCAATGGGGGGACGGTGGACAAATCCCCTCGTGGGCCTCTTTACCACAGGTGACATGTGACCGGGTTCTTGCAAGACTGGCTTGTGTGGTTGAAGCGATGGCACTGATAACACCGAGTAGGGTTAGGGATATAAGGTTGTACTGTGACTACCTCATACCCTGCCTTGATCTTCGGCGGCAGAGCCACTCCGTCGAAGGTCAGAAACACTGTGCGAGTGGGGACTAAAACATTGTTCTCTTTTTTGTCACTGTGTGTACTGTGACGACGCCTTGCGCTGCCAGATATTCTTTCAGTTCATCCTCAGTCAGACCGTCCAAACTGGCCGAGAAGACTACCCCTCGGGAATAATTGAGGGTTGGATGGAGCTCTACACAAACCGGGTAGCTATGGAGCAGAGTAGCCTTAAGCAGCCGCTGTGCCTGGAAGCCACTTTCTGTTTCTAACAGTAGTGTTCCATTACGCAGGCGGGTTCAGGTCTTAACTGGGCCGGCAATGGCATCAACCCCTATTTGAATAATAAATGGGTTCACCGACGAAAAGGCTTGTCCTTCCTCAGTACGGGTCACCACAAGGAACTTTGATGTCTGTAAATTTTTCTGTTCAGAGACACTATTTTCCAGTACGTCAATTTCTAGAGACTCTTTACATTTTCTGTTTTTTTTTTTTAGAACCATTGCGGATGTATCCCCCACGATTGCTAGTGTCTCCGATGGCACGCTCCTTCCTGCTGGGGGCCCCAAACGGAAGCACACCCGCCTTGGGTGATTGTTCCCACCCCAGGTCACACCTCCCGATCTACAGACGGAGGGACCAATCGGCGAATCGGGAAGGTATCAGCGCAGGCAATCGCCCCTCCCCTGGCCTGGCCTTAACCAGAGGGGTACGCACGCACCCTACATGCCAGCCCGGGGCTGGGACTTGCGCATTACCCAGTCACCCATATGGGTGGCCTTCAAGTGCATACAGGGAGGAGGAAGAGAGAAATAGGAGGAGAAGCCTCAAACACAGACGCGGAGGCAAATAAAGAAGTGAGAGAAGAGCTTAAGCCTAAAGGGTCAGAACTTCGGTTCCCCAAAGGATGCAAGAGAGGGGGAAAAGGACAGTAGAAGAATCGTCGTGTAGCACGGAAAGGAAAGAGTGCTACAAAGGCTGGGGCCCCGTGCTCGCCACGCACGTACTCACCACAGAGAGGTGAGCCCCTGGGGGGGGGGGGGGGGGGAATTGTAAAACTGCCTGCAGAATTTCAGTCAAAACAGACAGGAAGGTTTTGGTTCAAACTAATAACAAGGAGACTAATTTCACCATTTAGAACAGTTCTCATCCATAAGTTAGGTTAATTATCTTGTCACCAGATGAAACTATCTGGAATCTTTCCTATCAGGATCATTGAAGTTACTTTCACTCCACAGGCGAAATTTGACTAAAGTGTGCTTCTTAAACGAACCATTTAATCATTTTTGTAGGTAGACGATTAACTCATTCATGGTGGGAAATGTAGATATAAACAAATGCATGAACCTTACATTAACAACGCTTTCATAGAATTGCAGAAGTTTATTTGAACATTCCACAATGTCTTAAAAATATGAATATTCAGTGACAAGTATGTACATAAAATAAAAAATTAAAAAGTTTCCAAGCTTGCTAGCTTAACATTGAAAAATATATTATGCTTGGGAGAGCATATAACCAATTACAATCTTTAGTTTTTTGCAGAAAAATAACATTTTTGAAAATTTAAGTCCTTTGAGGATTTATGTTTTGTACACTGAAATTCCATGTCATTTTGCAAATTTTGTACCAAAACTAGTCTCCTAAGGCTTTTTTGCATGGTTTAGGTACAAATTTCTTCCAGGTTGGTTTCTTCGGTTGTGTCTTTGTGACAGCTTTTAGTTCCAGTAGTGGAGGAGATGCCTTCCCCTTCTCACTTTTCCTAAAAATAAAGTGAAATTTAGGCGAGGTATTTCAATTTAAGAAACACACACACACACACACACACACACACACACACACACACACACACACACACACACACACGAGATATGCAAAAAAACAAGTCACATTAAGATTTTTCTTCCACTATTGACGATTCCAGGGAGGCAGGCAGGCGCTATGGGGCTGCAGACTGAGGAAACCTAATGTAATACAAGCTTGATTTTCAACCTTTTCTCATTTTGTTGAACATCTATTTGAAGTATGATGCAACAATTTCTGTGAAATGTCCCCACCAGACAAAAATCCTGGATTTGCCACTGAATTTTGCACACGATTTTAAACCTTCACAAACTTTCATAACAACCAAGGAAATGAGAGTATCACTTTAACTGCTCCTGAAACAGAAGTACAGCATTCGTCACGACGTTACGATTTATTATTTCTACCCAAGTAAGTGTATTCAATAGACATTTTACTGACAGTATGCATATTTTCCACCAAATGTACCTTAGAAATTATATTTTAGTTTAGAGACGGACGTCATAATGAGATGCATGAAAGAACTAAAGATGGAACAATAGAGTGGATTAACAAAATGGAATAATACATATCTAGTAAACGCCAGGTACTAGCGCTAGTAAATAAGAACGATTTATTGACATTTTAAGTAATATGACGAAACCTAGGATTGCAGTTAAATGAGTTAGTTGCTTATAGCGTTAATTTTATATGTTTAAGCTACTAGAAATTTAACTCAGTAGACTAAGCTGCACACTCAAAGTCTGTAAATCAAATTTATTCCCTGATTAAACTGTTGTCAATAGATAATTGGAAAATATTTGCTATTAGAATATTACATCACAACTTGCTTAAGTTTCTATAACAACTTTCGAGTCATAAAATATTAAAAATGTGTTCCCAGTTTTAAAAGTCACTAAGTCACCTTGCCAAATTACTCAAACAGCAGCTCACTGACGTCTACGAGTTTTAATTCACATAAGACAGGAGTGAAAGTTGTTTTGGAATATTGTCTGAAACAACAGACACCATATCCAGGTGATGATGGCTGATGGTCCTTTCTTCAGTGCAGATGCACACTAGGCCATAACTTATGGGAATCGGCTGCAAGCAGAGGATGAGTGCTTTGGGTACAAGCATTACATCAGCAGTGTGCAGAAAAAAGTATTTGCAGGAGGCGAACTGGGATAGCCTACACTGCCACAGTGGTTCATATGTACACAGTGGCATGGTAGTCACTGTCTGCTAGTAAGGATGAGGACCCAGATTAAAATCCGAGGTAGAGCGTAAATGTTCATCCATTTATTTAAATGCCCACTCACAATTAATTTCTTAAATTCCTTGTGTTTAGGCAAATTTTCTAATTTAACAATAAATTCTAGAAAATTGCTATAAGAACAGAAGAAAAGGCTACAGTAGCCAGGAATGTGTGTTTGGACTAGTGTTTACAAAACTCTCAGATTTGCTTGAAGGATCAGCAGTGTGTAAAACCAGTTTTGCTATTAGGCAGAGAAGTACAAACTTCTAACGTTGTTCAGGAAATAAACCATTAATGCAGGTTGGTAATATTTAGTAGATAGCGGAAAGGAACGATGTTTTACATCAGGTTGGAGTTGTGACAGTAACAGCTCATGAAAACTAAATGGTTTGTGAACAGTTGGAAATTTAGCAAATTTCTATACTTAAACATGTGAAAATTTACTGTGTAGTGAAAGGTGTTAACTACGATGGTGTGATTGCAAGAAACTGGGTTTGTTCAGTTTTCTATGAAGCTGTCCCATTTTTACTTTCAAATTTATTATTACAATCTTTATTCCTTTATGCCTATGTTTCCGATAAACCAATTCCTATTTGAACTTGTGGCGGCGGTCGACCTAAATCGACCTCACCAGCATGTGTTCTATCTTTATGGTTGTCACGATATTTCGTATGTTACAACGGCTATGTTCGGATCGCCTGGAGCAGCAGCATGTATACATCTAGAGCAAATAAAGTACAGTGAATATAAGGAATCTCCTGGTGTTTTTTTCTGACCCATTCACTAACTTCAAACAGGTACAAATTTTCTCCCATGTAGACTTCATACTGATCAAGTAACCCATATTTCTGTCTTCAAAATTATTCTGTAACACCACGTTTAACAGCTATTATTCTATTTGGCACTGTGTGGTCCACTTTATGTTATCACAGAAGCTACCATTTAGAAAATGCCTTCTCAAAAGAACATTTAAGTTTTCAGTGAATTATCTGAGAATGGCATTAGTAAAACAATCTGCATTTTACATTTTCTTTGTTCATTATTTTGTGTCTAACTTGCAAAACTGGCGTCTTTTCCAATTCCCTCAGAATTCCTGATTTAGCTCTATTACATACCAGTGGCGTTTTATCACTTGTTGATGTACATTTTCTATTATAGTATCTTCAGCATGCAAGCCATTCCACTAAATTACTGATTCTCTTGCCTTCAAAGAATTACAGTGTTTAACCTCAACGTTTGGCTTTCTTCTGCTTTAAATCCCCTCTCGAGATTTATCCATTTTGCCTTCACAGCTCGTTATACATGCAGATTTAATAATCCAGAAGATTGACAAACTATCTTTTTTTCCTTCAACAATATTTTTCTTTCATGTTAGAGTTTACAATAGAATATTTTCTGTACAATTAGTAAAGAACTTTAGTGTCCTGAAGGTTGCTCTTACTATGTTCATAATTACTTATAATATTTTCCAGTAAGCACTCTGAAGTTCGCAAACGCTACAACTTTTATGAAAGTAGGTTTTCCTTTATCCAGTTTATATTCTAACAAGTCGTAGGGTTAAGCATTTCCACTCTTACATTGCCTCCAGATTCCAAACTGATCTTTGTCTGGCCAATTTTGCCAGTTTTCTGTTCTGTAAATAAATCCTGCCATTATTTTACACGTTTAAGTTATGAAACTCAAGGTTCAGTAGCATTGACATCCATCAGAAGCTGCCTTTCAAAACAAAATTATTGAAACACTATTTTGGCTGGCTCTCATCTTTCAGATCTGTTATGCCTTCAATCCTGGGGCACTGGTCCAGGGGTCCATTGTTTTCATTAGTCCAATGCTCTGTCAAAATCTTGCAGTACATATCTATAACATTCTATTTACTTATTTACGTTTCATTTCCATGGTAGGGGGCATTCTATGTATTCCTTCACTTTCTACACTCTTTGGTCAACATTGACTTGGTACCTGACACTTAAAATTCGAGAAAGTGGTTCTCTATTGAGAAAGTCATCTCGCTACAGGAGCCGTTTGTCATCTTTATTATTAAGCATGTTGCTTCAGCTCCATGTGTCTGCTTAGCCATTTTGCACAGTCTCCATTTGTAGGCGTTTGTACTATCTGCTTCATTATATTTTTAGCTTCACCCTTTGTCAAATTCAATCAACTTTTGTAATCCAAGGACTGTAAAAAAACCTTTTTCCTGGATTTAATCTATTTCTTGTGAATCTACAACTTTGAGGTATACAATTCACAAATTATGACCAGAATCCTTGTGACTTACAAATTCCTGACAGTTTAAGATTGCTTTAGTGCATGTCTTACCATTACGTAATCTACAACATTCCAGGTATACAAACATCTTTCCTCATTTCTGAAAGAATTTTATTAACAATAAAGTGTATTGTGTTTTAGCTTCCCCTTTTTCACCAGTTTATGTGGGAGAACAGACCATGAAACAATTGTCAGGAGCCCAGCCTCGGCTTGTATACAATTATATATATATATTTTGACTAATTACTCTCCCTGATGCAGGAGTACAGTATTGTGGCTGCGAGCATTATAGAATAAATAGGCTGTGGTATAGGAAAGAGACAACGTGGCGAATGGAGATTTGTGTGTGGAGGGAGACGTGCAGGGAAGCATCCTCTGCAGTCGGGCTGGTCACTGTGTCCTCGGTGGAGGAGTGGTCGACGCGTCTGCCTAGTAAGCAGGAGATCCCGGGTTCGAATCCCGGCCGGGCACAAATTTTCATTCGCCACAGTCTGGTATTCCATCTAAACCTAATACACTGAAGCCATAATATCGCAAATTGCTATTTATTTTATTCATTTGAACGCTGTAATTCGTCAAAAATTTATATATAATTAGAGAAAGGGAATAGCAATAAATGACAGAACAATGTATTCATTGCAATTTGCAGATGACCAACTGATTATAGACCAAGACTATTAGGACATAGAATACATGACCAGGAAGCTGATTCAGGAATATAAAAAAGCAGGTCTAAATGCCAACATGAATAAAACGAAAAACATGGTAATTGGTGGAATAAATGAAGACTTAATATTAGAAGAAGGGATGGGAACAATAACTACAGAAGAATATAAATATTTAGGAGTGAAAATTACAAATGATGGGAAACAGGAAAAGAAATTAGATCAAGAATAAATGCGAGAAAGACGACAGTTTCTTTGTTGAACACGTAACTACAGATAAAATTAGGATATATAAAACAATAGTTCCGAGCATTATTACATATGGTTCAGAAGTGTGGACAACAAAATGGAAACTAAAATAAAAATTATTAGCTACAGAAATGGATTTCTGGAGACGTTCATCAAGAATATCAAGAAAAGAAAGAACAAGAAATGAAGTAATCAGAGGAAAAATGAAATGTAAAAATACAATTATTGAAATCATACAAACATCTAAAATGGTATGGACACGTCAGAAGAATGGGGACAAGAAAGGCTTCCAAAATGCATACTCGACTGGACACCGAATGGAAGAAGAAAGGGACGACCACCTACCACATGGATGCAGGAAGTCCAGTCAGCAATGAGCAAGAACAACATTCCTGAGGACTTATGGGAGGACAGAAGAGTGGAGAACAATAATTCGTAACAATGTAATCTAATATAGGTACTGGAAAAATGTACTTACATTGTAAAACCAGAATAATAGTAAAAAAATAAATAGAAAGGTTTAATAAAATCCGCGTTTTGGTTGAACCAAAGCCCGCAGTGAAAGCTGCCGTCTAGTGGTTTACCTGGCTGGAACGTCCTTGGGGGCACGAGCGCTAGTGCTCGTCCTCGCCGCGACCTTGGCCGGCGTGGGCGGGGAAGGCTGCTTGGGCGCGGCGGCCTGCTTCGTCTGCGGCTGCGGCCTGGCGGGTGGCTTGGGCTGGCGGCCCTGGGGCGGCGTCTTCTGCTTGGGCGGCAGCGGCGGCGACGTGCGCGGCCTGGCGTGCGCCTTGGGCGGCAGCGGCTGCGGTGGCGGCGACGTGCGCGGCTTGGCCTGTGCCCTGGGCGGCGGTGGCGGCGGCACGTCGGCTGCGGCCTGCGGCTGCGGCGCTGGCGGCGGCTCGGCGGCCAGCCGCTCGGCGCTGAGCCGCTTCTCGTCCTCGAGGCGCTCGAGCCCCTTGCGGCAGCCGTCGAGCGCGCGCCGCAGGCTGGCGCCCGCCACGTCCAGCCGCCGCAGCAGCCGCTTGCACAGCTCGCCGGCGCGCTGCATCTGCTGCCGGCACCGCTGCTCGCGCTCCATGCCGCTCTCCGCCGTCACGCACTCTGCCACACAGACAACTCCATTACACGCCTGTTTCCACAATCTTGCACTATTTTACATATGGAAACTACGAGAATACTATAACCTTATTTTGGAAAGTTTATCATGTCTAGGATAAAGTTTCGCTAGTGCACATGCGCAGACGTGACGTCAGGCTTGGCGACTCATGTATGCTGAGACCGACTGCAGCACTGGATCAATATTTCTCTTCGCGCTGCGTGTAACGGCTGCGGAAGAATAGTATATGACGAATATTGCGGCATACAGAGTCAAATAGCGCGCTGGCTCAGGCGTCTTGCACGGTGTCTCTCAAACCTACCTGTGTGAGGCTCGTATTGAAATACCTCTGAGTCTAAATTTTTAATTTCTGTAAATGAAATTAATATTTTTTAAACGTTATATTTACTACCTACAGTGATATATGCTGTTGGCAGCGCTGCTATAGATTCGCCTGAATGTCTTACTGTCACTACAGTATTAATTGATATTTAATTAAAGGCAATCATACAAAGGTTGACTTATTTTAGTATATTTTTTCCTGTTTATTTTTGTAATATTGTAGCACACTGGTCAAATTTTGTACGAACCGCCACTGCTTAAATGGCTTTCGCCATATTTGCACGGTGTATAAAAAGTAAAACTTAGCAGAATGCGGATCATCAGCTAAAATATCAGACATTTCGAATGGTAAACATAGATCATGACGGAGACTATTAAAAAACTGACATTGTACAAAAAGATAGTACACAGTAAAAGTTTCATCACAGTGCTCACATAAGGGAGCAGGATCACCACGAAGTAATTACTGGTGGCTATAATGACAGTGGCAATACGAAGCTAGGCGAGATGACGTTGACCAAAGATCAGGCACAGATTTAATGGCTCGCAATTTGTTTCCTGACAGGGATGACCATTGTAGATACCAACGGGAGATAATATGCTGGGAGACACCAGCGCGAAGGTCATCAGAGCTAGCAGAAAAGGTAGATAGCCGAGGAAGGAGAACTGCCACCTTGGCAGCCGTATCCGTAGACTCATCCCCGCCGGCCGCTGTGGCCGAGGGAACTGAGGCGCTCCAGTCACGGTCTGCACGGCCACTACGGTCGGGGGTTCGAATCCCCACCTCAGGCATGGATATTTGTGCCGTTCTAAGTATAAGGTAGATAAGTAGTTTGTAAGTTTAGGGACTGATGACCCCGTAGTTAAGTCCCATAAGCTTAAACATTTGAACATTTAGAATCATTCCCCAACACTCCCACGTGACCAGGGACCCACAGAAATGTCACGGTAGTTCCGCTCGTTGAAAGAGAGCTAAGGCAATAGCGGATGTTTTGTACCAGGGAATGGGCAGGATATAGCGTGCGAAGGCTCATAAGAGCACTCAGAGTCCGAGCAAATGACAGTCTTATTGAGCGAGTTTCGTCGGTCGTATTGGGTGGCTCAGCTGTAAAAATGGAACTCCACTCAGGAAGACTATATTTAAAAGAGACGTTGCCAAGTACAAAGGCACACCCAACACCCTGGTCTGCCTGAGTCATCAGTGCAGATGAACAAATTGTCGTCAAATTTGAACCAGAGTGCGAGAAATTCTCCCTGGTAAACGAAACTAGGTGTGGAGTCCTTAGGAAGAGAATGAAGGTCAAAGTTAACACAGACTTCGGGGCATTGTAACACCGAGCTGGCCAAGCAACGAACGCAAGCGTACTCCCGGTGGTAGCAGAGCAGACGGGCGCATGGGGAAGAGTCTTAAGTGAGTCATTAAAGAAAACTGCGTACGTTGGGTGTCCTCGCATGGACGACAAACGGCTAGAGTAACGGTTAAGTAGGATAAAAATGTTCAAATGTTTGTAAATCTATGGGACTCAACAGCTTGGTTATTAGCCCCTAGCTTACAAACTACTTAACCTAAGGTAAACTAAACTAAGGACAGCACAAACACCCATGCCCGAGAGGGGAATCTAACCCCGACGGCGGACGGCCGCGCGCACCGCAACACGGCGCTCCAGTACGCGCGGCGCGGTTAAGTAGAAGATCCCGACGGTAAGAAAGGGGTAGTTCAGCGGCCTCGGCATAGAGGCTCTCAACAGGGCTAGTGTAAAACGCTAGCGTCGCCAGACGGATACCTTGGTGGAGGATTGTGTTAAGGCGGCGCAGTATGGACGGTCGAGCCGAAGAATAAACGATGCTCCCATAGTCCAGTTTGGACTTCCTGTGTCTTCACCCCGGAAAGAAACCCGTGAAAAAACTAAATAAATGTTTTAATCTATCATTCTTCGTTTAGTTCTTCTAGGGTAAAGTTACCTAATTTGGTATTAGAACTAAATTCTGTAAATAATCGGCTCATTAGCCATAAATTTCCGCGAAAAATGCTTAGGAAACTTACGTTTATATCTGATTTAATAATACTGATTTCATAGCATTAGCATTTGTTTTGGTCGACTTTAGGTTATTTAAATCAGACCTAAGAGTGGTACCTAACTTTGTGATAAGGTTAGCTGATACATTATTATAAGTTCCAAATACTATGAATTTATTGATATTTCTTAAAACCTATTTTTACACTGTCACTGTCACATATTTAACCAAAAAAATTTGCAGAAATCCAGATCAGTTCAAATAAATTACTCTAATTATGGAGAAATAACTAAATGACACTAATTCAGAAACATTAAAGACTAGTTCACTGTTAATGTCTAAACTATTTGGTGAGTCTACAGAGATCACACAAATATGTCCCACTGCACATTCACTTTGGCACAGTTCATGGTAGGGAATGAGGCAGAATGAGCACTGCACCCCATTCTGTTTTGCAGCTTTGTGTATGCTAATATGGTTTTCCTTAACCATTCTTGCCGCTTCTAGCATTGCACTAGAGTTATAGAGACGATATAGTCTCTCTGATGCCACATTTTTACGTGTACCTTTCAGCGTGAAGTAAAAGATAAAAATAGTGATACTTAAGTTGGTGATACCACCTAAATTGATGATAGGCTGTATGAAAATATTTTTACTAAAAATATTAGTTCCATGCATCCACTAACAGATAAGAGCATTGAAAACTAGTTATAACACTTAACACCAGTTATGATTTTTTTGATTTGATGCCAGTGCGACCAAGTCATAAAAAAGCTTGAGAAACCTTTTTTCACGAAAATGCTGAGCCGATGCAAAGAGTAACCATAAAGTAAGCAAAAATATACATTTAACTTAATGTTTCTGCAAGGTTTTGTGAGTGAGATACACTTGACCTATTCTCTTTACATCTATATATACTTAGGAAATTTAAGTATGGTATTAGTCACAAAGAAATGAAAATTACTGTTCAAATACGGGGTACTGTCACGTTTTTACAATACGCCAACAATGCCAAAACGGCGTTGAAGCACGAGCAGTGCAAAGAAGACACACTGCGACATCTGAGCGGTCTGTAACTACATGAGTCATACTTACAGTCGTGAGAGAAAAAATAAAATATATCACCAACTTAGGTGTATCACCAAATTAAGTTTCCTTACCCTATCAGATCACTTTATATGCACATTTATGTTTATTCCATCACAAACGTTTTACTTCACAGACAATGTCTACCACTCTTAGCACGGCCTCTTAATATAGGCACAGTGGCCACAGCGTTGTTATGTGCATGCGTGGCTGAGATTCATATTCTCTTCTGAACCCTCTGGAGGCAGCATATAGGCGCTCCCGTTGCATGGAGGGGCGAGGGGAAACACGGCATTCAACGTTGGCGTTGGAGCTGGTCGAGACGCCAGCTCCTGGCTACTTGAGTTCTGGCAGTTACGCACGAATGGTCCCAAATGAAGACAATAGAGCTACTGCAGACCTCACCGTGCGCATGCGCAAATCTTCCATGAAGGCAACATCCTCTGTATTTGCTTTTGGCGCATTGCAGATTCATCAAAAACACCCCATAAACGGTAAAATATCTTATAACTTTCAATTAAAGACACCGACTTTAAAAGCCTTCAGAATATCCGATCATGAATAATAATGAAGTCAGTACTCTCCACCTAGCAATAATAGCCGTGTTAGCGGCATCACGCTGCGCCGTCTAAGCTAGTGGGTTCGAGACCAGCTGAAAGCAACTGTTTTTAACATGTACGGGAACCACACTGACTTTTGTATTGTTACTTCCCACATATTTGGACATTTTAGCTAATGTGTCGCGATTTTGAGGGTAAATGACATTTATACTCTTCGTTGTAGCTAATATTTAACTATCTGAAAAGATGTGCAGGAGAGCAGACTTTCTGCATGTGTAAGGTTAGAAGGAGGTGCTGCTTACAGTGTCACGCGATCCGAAGGTAGCTGTTCATCATAACATTCACTTTGTTACAGTCATTTAACAGCGTAATCAGTTACTCTGTTTTAGTCTTCATATACGTATTCATATGTTCTTTGTGTTTTTTTATAAAAGAATAATGAACGTTCAGTATCTTTTAGAAGGAAATTTTTCAGCTTTAAGCTTTGAAGTGAAGTGTCAAAGAAGCTTGGTAGACCGACGCCTCAGCTTAATTTGAAGTAAGCGCAAACAAGCCGAGGTAAGACATTCTGCAGATCTTGTAACGAAAATATATCTGGGTGGGAGAGGGGGAGGGGAAAAACGAGGCGCTTTCCTCCAGCGCCAATCGCAGAGATGCGCCAAATTGTCTATGGCCGAAAGGGGGAGGGGGGCGCTACTATCGAGCTCTGGCACGCGAAGTGAACCCCCAGTCATCTGTGGCACCAGCTGCCACTAAGTTTTCAAACAAACGACATTTGGCGTAATTCAAGTGCTGCGCAATGCCACTCTTCAGCTCTGTCCTTGATATTGAGTAAGACTCACGGCAGTGTAAGGTGACCTACTACATAACTCATCAAAAACTGGACACATTAAACCTGAAAACAGGGTACTGAACTGTGAAAAATTAAACTCAAATATTAATGAAACTAAAGATGTCCAACATCCGAAAACTATATTGAGCAATTAGTTCATGCTCCTATCAAAATCTTTGTGAAAACATACTAGCCATAAATAAACCAGAGCTAATAAAGAGCATCAAAACATTACAGTTTTATCAAGACCGCACATCTAAATTCCCAAATCCACCAAAATAAAACGAAAAATTATACAAAAAGGCGAATAAAATTCGCTTAACGCTTTGAGTGAATATCTAATCTTTCAAAACTGAGTTTATATCAGATATTATTCAAAGAAATATTGAAAGCTATTGCGAGATTTATACCAAATTAAAAGAGGCGGCTGCCATGCCACAGTATACAAAATAGATTAGACCAGTCTCGCGAAAGCAACGAAAAACAAAACCAGAGTCAAAAAGGCATCCCCAAGAGTGGAAGTCTTTTACAGAAACATTTAGCGTGAACGGCAATGAAGGAACAATATGGTAGAAAATCCAAAGAAATTATAGTTATTTCTAAATTATACTAGCAGTAAAACTAACTATACCTTGATACTTCCTGGCAGATTAAAATTGTGTGCCGGAACCGGGACTCGAACCTGGGACCTTTGCCTTTCGCGGGCAAGCGCTCTACCACTGAGCTACCCCGACACGACTCACGATGCCGCCTCACAACTTTACTTCCGCCAGTACCTCGCCTCCTACTTTTCAAACTTCACAGAAGCTCTCCTGCGAAACTTGCAAGAGCGGAAGAAAGGATATGGTGGAGACATGGCTTAGCCACAGCCTAGGGGATGTTTCGAGTACCGGTTCCAGCACACAATTTTAATCTGCTAGGAAGTTTCATATCAGCGCACACTCCGCTGCAGAGTGAAAAGTTTCATTCTGGTAACTTAATAGCAATGGAGAAGCCACTGGTTGATTGATGGGTTAATGGGACCAAAAAGCTAGGTCATCAGTCCCATGACCTCAGTATGGAGTGCAGGCCAGAGAGTGGTCGGCTAAGACCGTGACGACAGTAAAATAGAGGACTAAAAGAGGGGTCAAAATCAAGTAGAACAGGACTAAAACCAATAGCAAAAGTGGGATTCTGAAAGGAAAATCGCGATAAATCGATAATCCCGTTAGTTAATGACAAACATACAGGAGAACAGTGTATGCTCCTAAATGAGAGGCCTAAATATGTAAAAAGGGGAACAACGTGAATTAAAACCAAGTTAAAAGGAGAAATGGAAGACGTCAGGGGGAGGGGAGAACTCCAAACCCTGCTGCTCGCAGGGAGGGCCACAAACTCATCCTGTCCAAGCATCAGCAATAAAGTCTTATAGCCGAGAGTAAAAACCGCTTTCACGGATAAATGCAGGAACTGTCAGCTATCCGTGAATTATTCGCCAAAACCGAGGGCAATGAGTGCGGAATT
Organism: Locusta migratoria; assembly: GCA_026315105.1. Taxonomy (NCBI): domain Eukaryota; kingdom Metazoa; phylum Arthropoda; class Insecta; order Orthoptera; family Acrididae; genus Locusta; species Locusta migratoria. The sequence continues at coordinate 571,015,101 of CM048746.1, forward strand.
CCGTATTTGGCACGGAGCGCCAAGAGGAGCGGATATTCCACTAAGATATGAGCCACAGATTGTAGGGCCCCCACAACCACAATGTGGGGGAGGCTTATTACGCAAAAGAAAACCATGGGTCAGCCTGGAGTGACCGATGCGGAGATGGCAAAGGACAGTAGATTCCCTTCGAGAAAGGCGTCAGGAAGAACTCCAAGCTGCAGTGGTCGATTTTATGGAGCTTAGTTTATTAGAGCAGTAGCCTGCAAGTTGGTGTTCTCGTCCTGTATGAGTAGCTATCTCATCTGCACCTTCAAATCTGCGCCCGGAATAACCCAGGGGAAGGGGGCAGGGACTTACAGCTGTCTAGCCAACTGGTCAGCCTGTTCATTTACTAGGATACCCACATGACTTTTGTGGTTTTAGGGTGCACAACTTCTACGGTCATTAGCGCCCAGACAAGAACAGGGATTCGCTAGATCTAAAAAAAAAAATTGGTAACTGCCAGTTAGAACATGAAGAAGAGGCTAAAAATGAAAGATAAAAGACAGTTAAAAGGGTTAAATATCCTTGGATAAGTTGGCCAAGTTGATAAAACGCAAAACTCCAGCAGCTGCTCATGAGTCATCAGCTAAAATTTCCTCCAGAGTAGACAGCAAGTGGAGGGCTACACAGAGATGATTAAAATTAACACAAGTCAGTAAAACATGTCGCACTGTCAGCAGTTCACCGCAGGAGCACAGCGGTGCAGGGTCGGCGGAGAGCAAGTGACGGTGGCTGAAATGGCAGTGACCGATCCGCAACCGGGCCAGGATGACCACCTCTCGCCGAGAGGGGCGTGAGGAGGTCCTCCAAGCGGTCGGGATCGGTTTTACAGTTCTCAATTTATTGTTGTACATTGAAAACCACGCACTGTGCCATTGCGACACGATACTCCGGCGAAGAGCCCGTTGAACATCGTCTGATGGGATGCGGCCTCATTCCCGGGCACACCCACGTGGCCAGGGACCCACACGAAAGAAACGTGACAGCCGTCATCTGCTAGCAACTGGAGGGAGCGTTGGATCCGATACACGAGAGGATGGTTCGGGAAAGGGTCCTTAAGACCCTGCAGGGCGCTGAGGGAGTCCGAACATATGGCATAGAAAGGTTGGCGGTGGCGGCAGGTGTACAAAACGGCCTGGTGGAGGGCAAAAAGCTCAGCCGTGAAATTCGAGCACCGGTCAGGGAGCTTGTATTGGAAACGGTTGTACCCGACGACGAAGGCAGATCCGACACCGGCAGTGCTCTTGGAACCATCAGTGTAAATAAATATGGCATTATCGAACCGCGAACGGAGTTCGACAAGCCTCCAGTGGTATACCAAATCCGGAGTGCTCTCTTTGGGGAGCGAACTACGTTCAAGATGAGTGCGAACCTGGGCCTGATGCCACAGTGGCAATGGGCTTTCGCTCAACCGAAAGATGGAAGGAAGGGTAAAATCGAGCCACTGTATCAGGCGGCGAAACCGAACTCCAGGTGGAAGCAAGGCAATCGCAGACACCTGATATTGGCGATCGAGTGAGTCGTCAAAAAATAATCGGTAAGATGGATTGTTGGGCATCGACCGCAGGCGGCATGCGTACTGACACAAGAGTATGTCACGCCGAGTGGTCAAGGGTAATAGAGCAGCCTCGGCATACAGACTTTCAACAGGGCTGGTATAAAATGCACCGGTCGCAAGACGTAGACCCCGATGGTGAATAGAGTTGAGACGGCGGAGAATCGACGGCCGTGCAGAAGAGTATACAAGGCTTCCGTAGTCGAGCTTCGACTGAACAGTGGCCTGGTAAAGGTGAAGCAGGACGGTACGATCCTCTCCCCATGACGTGCCACTGAGGACACGAAGAACATTAAGGGATCGGGCACAACGGGCAGCCAGGTAGGACACGTGTGTGGACCAGCAAACTTTGATCCAACATGAGTGCCAAGAATTTCGTAGTCTCCACGAAAGGGAGAGCAACAGGGCCGAGATGTAGAGAAGGTGGAAGAAATTCCTTGTATCTCCAGAAGTTTATACACACCGTTTTCTAAGTAGAGAATCGGAAGCCGTTTGCGATGCTCCAGGAATATAGACGGTCAAGACAGCGTTGAAGAGAACGCTCCAAGAGACACGTCAACAAAGAGAGATCCAGAGACGTCGGCTGAAAGGCAATCTACGATCGGATTGATTGCAATGGAAAAGAGCGCCACACTAAAGACGGAGCCCTGTGGTACCCCATTCTCCTGGCACAAGGTATCTGACAAAAGAGAGCCCACCCGTACCCGGAACTTGCGATACGCCAAAAACGCTTGAATGAAAAGAGGAAGGCGGCCCCGGATGCCCCATGTGTGCAATGTGCGGAGAATGCCCGCCCTCCAACAGGTATCGTATGCCTTCTCCAAGTCGAAGAACACTGCTACTGTTTGACGCTTCTTTAGAAAGTTGTTCATAATGAAGGTCGACAACGTAACGAGGTGATCAGCAGCAGAGCGGTGTCGACGAAAACCGCATTGGATATTAGTCAGGAGGCGGCGAGATTCGAGGAGCCAGACCAACCGACGTTAACCATGCGTTCCGTCACCTTACAGACGCAGCTCGTTTGGGGATGAGGACAAGACTCAACAGGGCTGGTAATAAATGCACCGGTTGCCAGGCGTAATCCCTGATGGGAATGGAGTTGAGACAACGGAGAAGGGATGGCTGTGCAGAAGAGTATACAAAGCTTCCGTAGTCCAGCTTCGACTGAACAATGGCCCAGTAAACGTGAAGCAGGACGGTACGATCCACTCCCCATGATGTGCCACTAAGGACACGAAGAACATTAAGGGATTGGACTAATGGGCAGCCAGGTAGGACACATGTGACGACTAGCAAAGTTTCCGATCCGACATTAGCCCCAAGAATTTTGTTGTCTCCACGAATGGGAGGGCAATGGGGCCGAGACGTAGAGATGGAAGAAATGTCTTATCTCCAGAGGTTTATACACACCGTTTTCTCAGTGGAGAAGCGGAAGCCGTTAGCAATGCTCCAGGAATATAGGCGGTCAAGACAGCGTTGAAGACAACGCCCAAAGACATGTTCGCTGGGCGCTGCAATAAATTGCAAAAATCGTCTACAAAAAGGGACCCAGAAATGTCTGCTGAAAGGCAATCCACGATCGGATTGATTGCAATGTAAAAGAAAGCGACACTCAAGACAGATCCCTGTGGCACCCCATTCTCCTGGCGAAAGGTATCTGCCAAAATAGAGCCCACCCATACCCGGATCTTGCGATCCGCCAAAAACGCTTGACTAAAGAGAGGGGTGGCCACGAAGGCCCCATGTGTGCAAAGTGCGGAGAATGCCCGCCCTCCAACAGGTATCTTAAGTCTTCTCCAAGTCTAAGAACACTGCTACCATTTGACGCTTCCTTAGAAACTTATGAATAATGGTCGACAACATAACGAGGTGATCAGCGGCAGAGCTGTGTCTACGAAAACCACATTGAACATTAATCAGGAGGCGTCGAGATTCGAGGAGCCAGACCAATCGAACGTTAACCATGCGTTCCATCACCTAACAGAGGCAGCTCGTCAGAGAAATGAGGCGATAACTGGAAGGAAGATGTTTGTCCTTCCCTGGGGGATGGGGGACAACAATGGCTTCATGCCAACTTGTGGGAACCTGACCTTCAGCCCATATGCTATTATAGGTGCTAAGAAGGAAACACTTGCCCGCAGGAGAAAGGTTCTTCAGCATCTCAATATGGATGGAATCGGGCCCAGGAGCAGAAGAACGGGACAGGGCGAGAGCACGGTCTAGCTCCTACATGGTGAAGGAGACCTAACTTTCACGATTAAAAGAGTGGAAAGAAGGCGGCCGTGCCGCCTCTGCCTGTTTGCGAGGGAGGAAGGCAGGGTGGTAATGGGCAGAGCTCTAAGCCTCCTCAAATGAGCGGCCAAAGCGTTGGAAACATCAGTGGGGTCCACAAGAACTGCGTTCTCGACTGTCAGGCCAGAAATATGGGAGTGGACCTTGATGCCGTTTAAACGGCGTAGGCCACCCCAGACAGCCAAGGGAGTAAATCGGTTAAAAAAACTAGTAAAACCAGTCCAGCAAGCTTTTTTGCTGTATTTTGTAACACGACGACATTGTGCTCGCAGTCTTTTATAATTGATCCAATTCTCCAACGTCGGGTGGCGGTGGAAGGTACGTAAAACACGTCGCCGGGCTTTAAAAGCGTCGCGGCAAGCTGCAGTCCACAAAGGGAAGAAGAAGATGTACGAGGTATGGAATGTTCGGCAGCTATGAGAATAACCTCAGAGGTATTCAACCCGAGTGTCACAGCTGGAAAAATTCTGATCATGAAAACAGCCATGGAAGAATAAAGCCCCCAGTGGCTTTGTAGATGTTCCAACTGGTGGAACGATGGGATGGGGAGATGGGGTATGTTGCAGGAGGTGAATTACACAAGGGAAATTATCAGTCGAGTACATGTCAAAGTGCATACCACTCGAACCGATGCGCAAGTTGAGGAGTGCATATCACAGGGCTTAAGTGGGAGTATGTGTTGTGTCGGAAAGGAAGGTCGGTGCACCGGTGTAGAGGCAGACAAGATTGAGGTGGTGGAGAAGGTCCACTCAAAGGGAGCTCCCTGGACAAGGTGCTAGAGAGCCCCATAGTGGGTGGTGGGCATTGAAGTCGCCCAGCAACACGAAAGGTGAAGGGAGCTAGTCAACGAGGTGCAGCACATCTGCCCTAGTAAGGGCAGATGATGGCGAATAGATATTACAGAGGGAAAAGGTAAATGTGGATAGAGTGATGCGGACGGCAACTGCCTGTAGGTGAGTATGCAATAAAATGCGATGGTAATAAACGTCATCCCAAATGAACATCAGAACCCCTCCATGGGCTGGAGTACCTTCCATAGGAGGCAGGTCGAAACGCACAGAGGTGTAGTGGGGGAAGTTTGCATGATCGCATTGACGTAACAGTTTCTTGGAGACAAACTAGGAGCGGGTAGTGCAATCTAAGGAGTAGTTTTAATTCCTCCCAATTGGAACGAATGCTGCGAATATTCCATTGAAGGAACGCCACGATAAAAATTAGAGAAGAAAAGAAGGAACAAGGAAGTGGGGTCACCTCGACGGCCGCTGAGGAACGGACTTCTAGGGAGCACTGCTGTCGCTATCTGGGGGCATAGGATTGAGTTCCATAGGTTCGACCGACACGTCTGCCACCTCCCCGAGTTGATCAGGAGGTTTGATTTTTTTTTGTGGTTTTAGGGCGCACAACTTCTATGGTCATTAGCGCCCAGCCAAGAACATAGATTCGCTATGATCTCAAAAAAATGGTGACTGTCAGAACATCAACAAGAGGCTAAAAACGAAAGATAAAAGACAATTAAAAGGGTTAAATATCCTTGGATAGGTTGGCCAAGTTCATAAAACGCAAAACCCGAGCAGCTGCTCGTGTGTCATCAGCTAAAATTTCCTCCAGAGTAGACGGAAAGTGAAGGGCTACACGGAGATGATTAAAATTAACACAAGTCAGTAAAACATGTCGCACTGTCAACAGTTCACCGCAGGAGCACAGCGGTGCAGGTTCGGCGGATAGCAAGTGACGGTGGCTGAAACGGCAATGACCGATCCGCAACCGAGCCAGGATGACCTCCTCCCGCCGAGAGGGGCGTGAGGATGTCCTCCAAGCGGTCGGGATCGGTTTGACAGTTCGAAATTTATTGTTGTACAGTGAAAGCCACACACTGTGCCATTGCGACACGATACTCCGGCGAAGAGCCCGTTGAACATCGTCCGATGGGACGCAAAAGGTAGCCATGCGAGGCAAAAGAGCTGCTGCCTTGGCTGCTGTGTCGGCGGCCTCATTCCCGGGCACACCCACATGGCCAGGGACCCACAGGAAAGAAACGTGACAGCTGTCATCCGCCAGCAACTGGAGGGAGCGTTGGATCCGATACACGAGAGGATGGTTCGAGAAAGGGTCCTTAAGACTCTGCAGGGCACTAAGGGAGTCAGAACATATGGCATAGAAAGGTTGGCGGTGGCGGCAGGTATACAAAACGGCCTGGTGGAGGGCGAAAAGCTCAGCCGTGAAGGTCGAGCACCGGTCAGGGAGCTTGTATTGGAACCGGTTGTCCCCGACGACGAAGGCAGATCCGACACCGGCAGTGCTCTTGGAACCATCAGTGTAAATAAATACGGCATTATCGAACCGCGAACGGAGTTCGACAAGCCTCGCGCGGAATACCAAATCCGGAGTGCTCTCCTTGGGGAGCGAACTAAGTTCGAGGTGTGTGTGAACCTGGGCCTGATGCCACGGTGGCAATGGGCTTTCGCTCAACCGAAGGGTGGAAGGAAGGGTAAAATCGAGCCGTTGTAGCAGGCGGCGAAACCGAACTCCCGGTGGAAGCAAGGCAATCGCAGACAACTAATATCGGCGATCGAGTGAGTCGTCAAAAAATAATCTGTAAGATGGATGATTGGGCATCGACCGTAGGCGGCATGCATACCGACACAAGAGTATGTCACGCCGAGTGGTCAAGGGTAATAGAGCAGCCTCGGCATACAGACTCTCAACAGGGCTGGTATAAAATGCACCGGTCGCCAGACGTAATCCACGATGGTGGATATAGTTGAGACGGCGGAGAATCGACGGCCGTGCTGAAGAGTACACAAGGCTTCCATAGTCGAGCTTCGACTGAACAATGGCCTGGTAGAGGTGAAGCAGGACGGTACGATCCGCTCCCCATGACGTGCCACTGAGGACACGAAGAACGTTAAGGGATCGGGCACAACGGGCAGCCAGGTAGGACACGTGTGTGGACCAGCAAAGTTTCCGATCCAACATGAGTCCCAAGAATTTCGTAGTCTCCACGAAAGGGAGAGCAACAGGGCCGAGACGTAGAGAAGGTGGAAGAAATTCCTTGTATCTCTAAAAATTGATACACAGTTTTCTCAGTGGAGAATCGGAAGCCGTTTGCGATGCTCCAGGAATATAGACGGTCAAGACAACGTTGGAGAGAACGCTCCAAGAGACACGTCCGCTGGGCGCTACAATAAATTGCGAAATCGTCAACAAAGAGAGATCCGGAGACGTCGGCTGAAAGGCAATCCACGATCGCATTGATTGCAATGGCAAAGAGCGCCACACTCAAGACGGAGCCCTGTGGTACCCCATTCTCCTGGCAAAAGGTATCTGACAAAACAGAGCCCACCCGTACCCGGAACTTGCGATCCGCCAAAAACGTTTGAATGAAAAGAGGAAGGCGGCCCTGAAGGCCCCATGTGTGCAATGTGCGGAGAATGCCCGCTCTCCAACAGGTATCGTATGCCTTCAAGTCGAAGAACACGGCTACTGTTTGACGCTTCTTTAGAAAGTTATTCATAATGAAGGTCGACAACGTAACGAGGTGGTCAGCAGCAGAGCGGCGTCGACGAAAACCGCATTGGATATTAGTCAGGAGGCGGCGAGATTCGAGGAGCCAGACCAACCGAGCGTTAACCATGCGTTCCATCACCTTACAGACGCAGCTCGTCAGAGAAATGGGGCGATAACTGGAAGGAAGGTGTTTGTCCTTCCCTGGTTTGGGGATGGGGACAACAATGGCTTCACGCCAACTTGTGGGAACATGACCTTCAGTCCATATGCGATTGTAGGTACGAAAAAGAAAGCACTTGCCCGCAGGAGAGAGGTTCTTCAGCATCTCAATATGAATGGAATCGGGCCCGGGAGCAGAAGACCGGGACAGGGCGAGAGCACGGTCTAGCTCCTGCATGGTGAAGGCGACGTTGTAATTTTCACGGTTAAAAGAGTGGAAAGAAGGCGGCCGTGCCTCTTCTACCTGTTTGCGAGGGAGAAAGGCAGGGTGGTAATGGGCAGAGCTCGAAACCTCCGCAAAGAAAGAACCCAATGCGTTTGAAACATCAGCTGGGTCCACGAGGACTGCGTTCTCCACGGTCAGGCCAGGAATCGGGGAGTGGACCTTGATGCCGGACAAACGGCGTAGGCCACCCCAGACAACCGTGCTTTAGAAATGTTCCAACTGGTGGGACGTGGAGATGGGGAATGATGTAGGAAGTGGATGATACAAGGGAAATGGTCACTCGAGTACGTGTCAGAAAGCGCATACCACTCAAACCGACCGGCAAGCTGTGGAGTGCATATTGCGAGGTCTATATGGGAATAAGTGTGTGTTGTGTCAGAAAGGAAGGTCGGTGCACCGGTGTTGAGGCAGACAAGATCGAGGTGGTGGAGAAGGTCCACCAAAAGGGAGCCTCTCAGACAAGGTGCCGGAGAGCCCCATAGGGGGTGGTGGGCATTAAAGTCGCCTACCAACACGAAAGGTGAAGGGAGCTGGTCAACAAGGTTTAGCACATCTGCCCTAGTAAGGGCAGATGACGATGGCGAATATATATTACAGAGGGAGAAGGTAAATGTGGATAAGGTGATGCGGACGGCAACTGCCTGTAGGTGAGTGTGCAAGGAAATGGGATGGAAATAGACGTCGTCTCGAAGGAGCATCAGAACCCCTCCATGGGCTGGGACACCTTCCACGGGTGGCAGGTCGAACCGCACAGAGGTGTAGTGTGGAAAGTCTGCACGATCACGTGGACGCAACTTAGTGTCTTGTAGACAGACTAGAAGCGGGCAGTGCATACGAAGGAGTAGTTTTAACTCCTCCCGATTAGAACGAATGCCGCGAATGTTCCATTGAAGGAGCGCCATGATAAGAATGAGAGAAGAAATAAGGATAAAAACCAAGTAGCGAGCGGGGTCACCTCGACGGCCGCTGAGGACCGGATTTCGAGGGAGCACTGCTATCGCTGTCTGGGGGCAAAGGGTCATGTTCCATTGGTTCGACCGACGCGCCTGCCACCTCCCTGAGTTGATCAGGCAAACGGAGCGTCCCGGTGAAACAGAAGACGGCCGAGGCCGGCAACTGTTGGACGGCGCGCCAGATGGGTCACGCCTCGGCGGGGAAGGAGAGGAACTCTTTCTTGTCAGCTCTTCTGGAAGAGTGACGGCGGGAAGAGGCAGTTGACGGTTGGGAAGCCTGAGAACGCAGAAAATCCTCACGGACGGGTTCCTTTTTCAAGGTCCCCGGGCATCTTGTTTAGGTGCCCGCGGTTTACTAGAGGTTGACGAAGACTGTACCTTAGAAGCAGCAGGAGGAAGCGGGGACGTGGAACGGGCAATCTTCGGGCTGGCGGATCGCACAACTGTGTCAGCGAAAGTGAAATCACAAGTCTGGGTACTGGAATCCTTAGTAGGTCGAGTTGAGATGAGGACCTTACTGTATGTACCCGCTGGGAGGACAGTGGGCTTTCGACTCGCCAACAACTTTCGAGCGGCAGATGTTGATACCTTCTCCGTAACCCGAATTTGCTGAATGATTTTTTCATCCTTATATACAGGGCAGTCGCGAGAGGAAGCCGCATGGTCGCCGTTGCAGTTAAGGCAGTGAGGGGACGGAGGTGGGCAATCCCCCTCATGGGCGTCCCTACCACAAGTGACAATTTGCTGCATGTGGGCAATGTTCACGGGTATGGTTGTACCTGTGGCATTGGTAGCAGCGCGTTGGGTTTGGAATATAAGGGCGGACTGAGATAACTTCGTACCCTGCTTTGACCTTCGACGGGAGGTCAACTCTGTCGAATGTCAAAAACACAGTACGAGTCGCTGTCAGCTGGTTATCTACCTTTTTCATCACCCTGTGGACGGCTGTCACACCCTGATCGGACATATAGGACCGGATGTCGTCATCAGACAACCCGTCAAGGGATCTGGTAAAAACTACCCCAAGTGACGAGTTGAGTGTGCGGTGCGCTTCTACTTTGACTGGAAACGTGTGTAATAACGTAGTCCGGATAAGTTTCTGGGCTTGGAAAGCACTGTCCACTTCCAGCAACAATGAGCCATTGCGCTGACGCGAACAGGTTTTAACAGGGCCAGCAATTGCATCAACACCTTTCTGTATAACGAAAGGATTGACAGAATTGAATTCTTTTCCGTCGGTGCGCGACACAACAAGAAATTTCGGCAAATTAGGCAGAGTCTTCTTTTGCTGAGGCGGATCTATTTTACATTTCTGGGTCAATGTCAGTGAAGAAGAGAAGGAAGTCATTGCGGAAGTGTCCCCCGTGATTACCGGCGTCTCCGATGGCGCGCTCCTTCCTAGTGGGGGCCCTCTCTGAGGGCTTACCCGCCTTAGGTGATTGTTCACACCTCAGGTCACACCTCCCGAGAACTGACGGAGGGACCAATCGGCACGTTCGGAAGGTACCAGCTCGGGTAATCACCCCTCCCTGGGCCTGGCCTTTACCAGGGGGTACGTACATGCCCTACTTGTCTACCCGGGGTGGGGAATTACGCGTTACCCCGTCACCTGCTACGCACGATAATGCGTGGGTCGGCCTTCAGACACGCACAGGGAGGAAAGAAGAAGAGGATAGGAAATGAAAAGAAAGAAGGAAGAAGTGTCTCAAACGCCGAAGCGGAGACTAATGAGGAGAAGAAGGCTAGGAGAGGACAAGGAGAGAGAGACAGAAACAAAGGGTAAGAAAGGAAGGAACCAAGGAATAAAAGAAACGACAACAAGAAAACACCTGAACTCGCGAAATACGCCCGTCTCCGGGCGAAGGCATAAACCGGGAGGGAAAGTGATGCAGCCTGGGGCAGAAGAAAGGCTGCTCCGGCTCGGGGCCCCGTGCGCGCCACACACGTACCCACAAAAGAACTGTGGGCCCCCTGGGGGGTTGATCAGGAGGGGCAGCTTCCACTGCCGGTAAAGGGTCGGGAGCCCAGTTGACAGAGCGTCCCGGTCAAACAGAAGACGGCTGAGGCCGGCAACTGTTGAATGACGTGCCCGAAGAGTCACGCCGCGGCGGGGAAGGGGGAGGGGGCTGTTCTTTTTGTGAGCCTTCTTAGAGGCATGACGTGTAGAAAAGCAGATGACGGTTGAGAAGACGATTTAGGAAATCGTCACGAACGGGTTCTTTAGAACTCCGGGAAGTGGATTTAGGTGCCTGGGATGTGTGGGAACTGGTTGACGAATGCACTGGAGAACGGGCAGAAGGGATTGGAGAGGTGGAACGAGCAATTTTCGGGCTAGCCGATCTGACAACAGTGTCACAGAAGGTGAAATCGCAGGTTTGAGTGCCTACCTGCTTAGTTGGTCGAGAGGAGGTGAGGACCTGGCTGTAAGTACCTGCTGGGAGTACATCGGGCTTCCTACTCGCTAATAACTTCTGGGTGGCATAGGTTGAAATCTCTCCTGGATGACCCGCTCTTCTTTATAGACGGGGCAGGCCCGTGAAGAAGCAGCATTGTCACCCATGCAATTAATGCAGCGAGGAGATGGAGGTGCCATTCATCCTCATGGGCGTCGCTGCCACAGGTGGCACACTTGGCTGCATTAGGACAAGATTTACTAGTATGATTAAATCTCTGGCAATGGTAGCAGCACGTAGGATTGGGTATATACAGGCGAACGGAAATGACTTCGTAGCCCGCTTTCATTTTAGACGGTAGGTCTACCCTGTCGAAAGTCAAGAAGACAGTACGAGTCGGCACAAGATGAACAGCCATAACTCCCTGATCGGACATATAGTTGAGTATATCCTCGACCGATAACCCATCCAGGGATCTTGTGAACACTACCCCCGGCGAAGAGTTGAGGGTGCGGTGAGCCTCCACTTTCACAGGAAATGTATGCACAAGCTTAGTGCGAAGTAATTTCTGTGCCTGAAAGGCATTCTCAATTTCAAGCACCAAGGTCCCATTGCGCTGTCTGGAGCAGGTCTTCAAGGAACCTGTGATCACCTCGACACCCTTCTGAATAAGAAAAGGTTTTACAGAAGAAAAGTCCTATCATCAGTATGAGATACGAAGAACTTGGGAATGTTAGCCAAGACTAACAGATTCGTCATATTTCCGTTTTTGGGTCAGGGTTATAGTAGATTTGGAAGGTTTCATAGCTGAAGTGTCCCCCTTGATAACCGGCGTCTCCAATGGCGCACTCCTTCCTTGTGGGGCCCCTCACAGAGCACACCCGCCTTAGGTGACTGTTCACACCTCAGGTCACACCTCCCAAAAAACAGGCAGAGGGACCAATTGGCATGGTCGGAAGGTACCAGTTCGGGTAATCACCTCTCCCTGGACCCACCCACTACCGGGGGTACGTATGTGCCCTACATGTCTACCTAGGGTAGGGATATTTTTTTTTGTGGTTTTAGGGCGCACAACTTCTACGGTCATTAGCGCCCAGACAAGAACATAGATTCGCTAGATCTCAAAAAATAAAACAAGAAAATTTGGTGACTGTCAGATCAAGAAGAGGCTAAAAACAAAAGATAAAAAACAAAAGGATTAAATATCCTTCGATAAGTTGGCCAAGTTGATAAAACGCAAAACTCCAGCAGCTGCTCGTGTGTCATCAGCTAAAATTTCCTCCAGAGTAGACGGAAAGTGAAGGGCTACACGGAGATGATTAAAATTTACACAAGACAGTAAAACATGTCACACTGTCAGCAGTTCACCGCAGGAGCACAGCGGTGGAGGGTCGGCGGATAGCAAGTGACGGTGGCTGAAACGGCAGTGACCGATCCGCAACTGGGCCAGGATGACCTCCTCCCGCCGAGAGGGGCGTGAGGAGGTCCTCCAAGCGGTCGGGATCGGTTTTACAGTTCTCAATTTATTGTTGTACATTGAAAACCACGCACTGTGCTAGGACAACACGATACTCCGGCGAAGAGCCCGTTTAACATCGTCCAATGGAACGCAACAGGTAGCCATGCGAGGCAAAAGAGCTGCGGACTTGGCTGCTATGTCGGCGGCCTCATTCCCGGGCACACCCACGTGGCCAGGGACCCACAGTAAAGAAACGTGACAGCCGTCATCTGCTAGCAACTGGAGGGAGCGTTGGATCCGATACACGAGAGGATGGTTCGAGAAAGGGTCCTTAAGACCCTGCAGGGCGCTAAGGGAGTCCGAACATATGGCATAGAAAGGTTGGCGGTGGCGGCAGGTGTACAAAACGGCCTGGTGGAGGGCAAAAAGCTCAGCCGTGAAATTCGAGCACCGGTCAGGGAGCTTGTATTGGAACCGGTTGTACCCGACGACGAAGGCAGATCCGACACCGGCAGTGCTCTTGGAACCATCAGTGTAAATAAATATGGCATTATCGAACCGCGAACGGAGTTCGACAAGCCTCGAGCGGTATACCAAATCCAGAGTGCTCTCCTTGGGGAGCGAACTAAGTTCAAGATGAGTGTGAACCTGGGCCTGATGCCACGGTGCCTTCTCCAAGTCGAAGAACACTGCTACTGTTTGACGCTTCTTTAGAAAGTTGTTCATAATGAAGGTCGACAACGTAACGAGGTGATCAGCAGCAGAGCGGTGTCGACGAAAACCGCATTGGACAGTTGTTAGGAGGCGGCGAGATTCGAGGAGCCAGACCAACCGAGCGTTAACCATGCGTTCCATCACCTTACAGACGCAGCTCGTCAGAGAAATGGGGCGATAACTGGAAGGAAGGTGTTTGTCCTTCCCTGGTTTGGGGATGGGGACAACAATGGCTTCACGCCAACTTGTGGGAACATGACCTTCAGTCCATATGCGATTGTAGATACTAAGAAGAAAGCACTTGCCCGCAGGAGAGAGGTTCTTCAGCATCTCAATATGAATGGAATCGGGCCCGGGAGCAGAAGATCGGGACAGGGCGAGAGCACGGTCTAGCTCCTGCATCGTGAAGGCGAGATTATTTTCACGATTAAAAGAGTGGAAAGAAGGCGGCCGTGCCTCCTCTACCTGTTTTCGAGGGAGAAAGGCAGGGTGGTAATGGGCAGAGCCCGAAACCTCCGCAAAGAAACGGCCCAGTGCGTTGGAAACATCAGCGGGGTCCACGAGGACTGTTCTCCACGGTCAGGCCAGGAATCGGGGAGTGGACCTTGATACCGGATAAACGGCGTAGGCCACCCCAGACAACCGTGGAGGGAGTAAAACGGTTAAAAGAACTAGTAAAAGCAGTCCAGCAAGCTTTCTTGCTGTCGTTTATGATACGACATTGCGCTCTCTTATGTTTATAATTGATGCAATTCTCCAAAGTTGGGTGGCTGCGGAAGGTGCGTAAAGCACGGCGTCGGGCTCTAAGCGCGTCGCGGCAGGCTGCAGTCAACCAAGGGACCGGCACACGAAGTGGAGAAGATGTACGAGGTATGGAATTTTCGGCAGCGGTGAGAATAACCTCTGTGAGGTATTCGACCTGAATGTCACAGCAGTGAAAATTCTGCCATGGAAGAATAAAGCCCCCAGTCGGCTTTATAAATGGTCACTTGAGTACGTGTCAGGAAGTGCATACCACTCAAACCGACCGGCAAGCTGAGGAGTGCATATCGCAAGGTCTATGTGGGACTAAGTATGAGTTGTGTCAGAAAGGAAAGTCGGCGCACCTGTGTTGAGGCAGACAAGTATGAGGTGTTTGAGAAGGTCCACCAAAAGGGAGCCTCTCGCACAAGGCGCCGGAGAGCCCCATAGTGGGTGGTGGGCATTGAAGTCGCCTACCAACACGAAAGGTTAAGGGAGCTGGTCGACGAGGTGTAGCACATCTGCCCTAGTAAGGGCAGATGACGATGGCGAATAGATATTACAGAGGGAAAAGGTAAATGTGGGTAGAGTGTTGAGGACGGCAACTGCCTGTAGGTGAGTATGCAATGTAATGGGATGGAAATAGACGTCTCGAAGGAGCATCAGAACCCCTCCATGGGCTGGGATACCTTCCACGGGTGGCAGGTCGAACCGCACAGAGGTGTAGTGTGGAAAGTCTGCACGATCACTTGGACGCAACTTAGTTTCTTGTAGGCAGACTAGAAGCGGGCAGTGCATACGATTGAGTAGTTTTAACTCCTCCCGATTAGAACGAATGCCGCGAATAGTCCATTGAAGGAGCGCCATGATAAAAATGAGATGAGAGATAAGGATAAAAACTAACAAGCAAGCGGGGTCACCTCGACGGCCGCTGAGGACCGGATTTCGAGGGAGCACTGCTATCGCTGTCTAGGGGCAAAGAGTCGTGGTCCATAGGTTCGACTGACGCGCCTGCCACCTCCTTGAGTCGATCAGGAGGGACAGTTTGCACCGCCGGTAAAGGGCCGGGTGCACGGCAGATGGAGCGTCCCGGTGAAACAGAAGACGGCCGAGGCCGGCAACTGTTGGACGGCGTGACAGATGGGTCACGCCTCGGCGGGGAAGGAGAGGAACTCTTTCTTGTTGGCTCTTCTCGAAGAGTGACGGTGAGAAGAGGCAGTCGACGGTTGGGAAGCCTGAGAATGCAGAAAATTCTCACGGACGGGTTTCTTTTTTGAAGTCCGGGCATCTTGTTTAGGTGCCCGCGGTTTACCAGAGGTTGACGAAGACTGTACCCTAGAAGCAGCAGGAGGAAGCGGGGACGTGGAACGGGCAATCTTCGGGCTGGCGGATCGCACAACTGTGTCAGCGAAGGTAAAATCACACGTCTGGGTACTTGAATCCTTAGGTCGAGTGGAGGTGAGGACCTTACTGTATGTGCCTGCTGGGAGGACAGCAGGCTTTCGACTCGCCAACAACTTTCGAGCGGCAGATGTCGATACTTTTTCCGTAACCAGAATTTGCTGGATGACCTTCTCATCCTTGTATACAGGGCAGTCACAAGAGGAAGCCGCATGGTCACCGTTGCAGTTAAGGCAGTGAGGGGACGGAGGCGGGCAATCCCCCTCATGGGCATCCCTACCACAAGTGACATTTTGCTGCATTGGGGCACGATTCACGGTTATGGTTGTACCTGTGGCATTGGAAGCAGCGCGTTGGGTTCGGAATATAAGGGCGGGCAGAGATAACTTCGTACCCTGCTTTGACCTTCGACGGGAGTTCAACCCTGTCGAACGTCAGAAACACAATACGAGTCAGTGTCAGCTGGTTATCTACCTTTTTCAAAACCCTATGCACGGCTGTGACACCCTGATCTGACATGTAGGTTTGTATGTCTTCATCAGACAACCCGTCAAGGGATCTTGTGAAGACTACCCCCCCGTGACGAGTTGAGTGTGCGATGCGCTTCTACCTTGACAGGAAACGTGTGTACAGTGTAGTCCGGATTAGTTTCTGAGCTTGGAAGGCACTGTCCACTTCCAGCAACTATGTGCCATTGCGTTGACGTGAACAGGTTTTAACAGGGCCAGCAATTGCATCTACACCTTTCTGGATGACGAAAGGATTAACAGACGTGAAATCTTTTCCATCGGTGCGAGAGGCAACAAGAAATCTCGGTAGATTAGGCAGAGTCTTCTTTTGCTGAGGCGAATCTATCTTACGTTTCTGGGTCAACGTCACAGAAGAAGAGAAGGAAGTCATCGCGGAAGTGTCCCCCGTGATTACCGGCGTCTCCGATGGCGCGCTCCTTCCTAGTGGGGGCCCTCTCCGAGGGCTTACCCGCCTTAGGTGATTGATCACACCTCCCGAGAACTAACGGAGGGACCAATCGGCATGTTCGGAAGGTACCAGCTCGGGTAATCACCCCTCCCTGGGCCTGGCCTTTACCAGGGGGTACGTACATGCCCAACTTGTCTACCTGGGGCGGGGAATTACGCGTTACCCCGTCACCTGCTACGCATGATAATGCGTGGGTCGGCCTTCAGACACGCACAGGGAGGAAAGAAGAAGAATAGAGAAAGTTAAGAGGAAGGAAAGAAGTGTCTCAAACGCCGAGGCGGAGACTAATGAGGAGAATAAGGCTAGGAGAGTACAAGGAGAGAAAGACAGAAAACAAAGGGTAAGAAAGGAAGGAACCAAGGAATAAGAGAGACAACAAGAACCACCGTAACTCACGCAATTCGCCCGTCTTCGGGCGAAGGCATAAACCGGGAGGGGAAGTGAAGCAGCCTGGGGCAGAAGAAAGGCTGCTCCGGCTCGGGGCCCCGTGCGTGCCACACATGTACCCACAAAAGAAACATGGGCCCCCTGGGGGGCTGCGGCGGGGAGTTACACCTTACCCCGTCACCGGGTATGCAGAGCGTGGGTTGACCTTCAGACACGCACAGGGAGGAAAGAGGGGAGGAAGGAGAGAAAGGGATGAAGGACGGAGAATCTCAAACGCCAAGGCGTAGATAAAAGGGTGGGTCGAGAACACTGAGAAAGGAGCAAGAGGGGAAGGCTAAAGAACAGGAGAGGACAAGAGAAAGAAAAACCTTTGAATGAAAACACCCGTCTCCGGGCGAAGGCACAAAACGGGGGGAAAGTGGAAAGCGGCCTGGGACAGAAGAAAGGCCACTTCGGCTCGGGGCACTATTTTTTTTTTTTTTTTTTTTTTTTTGTGGTTTTAGGGCGCACAACTTCTATGGTCATTAGCGCCCAGCTAAGAACATAGATTCGCTATGATCTAAAAAAAATGGTGACTGTCAGAACATCAGCAAGAGGCTAAAAACAAAAGACAATTAAAAGGGTTAAATATCCTTGGATAGGTTGGCCAAGTTCATAAAACGCAAAACCCGAGCAGCTGCTCGTGTGTCATCAGCTAAAATTTCCTCCAGAGTAGACGGAAAGTGAAGGGCTACACGGAGATGATTAAAATTAACACAAGTCAGTAAAACATGTCGCACTGTCAACAGTTCACCGCAGGAGCACAGCGGTGCAGGTTCGGCGGATAGCAAGTGACGGTGGCTGAAACGGCAATGACCGATCCGAAACCGAGCCAGGATGACCTCCTCCCGCCGAGAGGGGCGTGAGGATGTCCTCCAAGCGGCCGGGATCGGTTTGACAGTTCGCAATTTATTGTTGTACAGTGAAAGCCACACACTGTGCCATTGCGACACGATACTCCGGCGAAGAGCCCGTTGAACATCGTCCGATGGGACGCAATAGGTAGCCATGCGAGGTAAAAGAGCTGCTGCCTTGGCTGCTGTGTCGGCGGCCTCATTCCCGGGCACACCCACATGGCCAGGGACCCACAGGAAAGAAACGTGACAGCTGTCATCCGCCAGCAACTGGAGGGAGCGTTGGATCCGATACACGAGAGGATGGTTCGAGAAAGGGTCCTTAAGACTCTGCAGGGCACTAAGGGAGTCAGAACATATGGCATAGAAAGGTTGGCGGTGGCGGCAGGTATACAAAACGGCCTGGTGGAGGGCGAAAAGCTCAGCCGTGAAGGTCGAGCACCGGTCAGGGAGCTTGTATTGGAACCGGTTGTCCCCGACGACGAAGGCAGATCCGACACCGGCAGTGCTCTTGGAACCATCAGTGTAAATAAATACGGCATTATCGAACCGCGACTGGAGTTCGACAAGCCTCGAGCGGTATACCAAATCCGGAGTGCTCTCCTTGGGGAGCGAACTAAGTTCGAGGTGTGTGTGAACCTGGGCCTGATGCCACGGTGGCAATGGGCTTTCGCTCAACCGAAGGGTGGAAGGAAGGGTAAAATCGAGCCGCTGTAGCAGGCGGCGAAACCGAACTCCCGGTGGAAGCAAGGCAATCGCAGACAACTGATATTGGCGATCGAGTGAGTCGTCAAAAAATAATCTGTAAGAGGGATGGTTGGGCATCGACCGTAGGCGGCATGCATACCGACACAAGAGTATGTCACGCCGAGTGGTCAAGGGTAATAGAGCAGCCTCGGCATACAGACTCTCAACAGGGCTGGTATAAAATGCACCGGTCGCCAGACGTAATCCACGATGGTGGATAGAGTTGAGACGGCGGAGAATCGACGGCCGTGCTGAAGAGTACACAAGGCTTCCATAGTCGAGCTTCGACTGAACAATGGCCTGGTAGAGGTGAAGCAGGACGGTACGATCCGCTCCCCATGACGTGCCACTGAGGACACGAAGAACGTTAAGGGATCGGGCACAACGGGCAGCCAGGTAGGACACGTGTGTGGACCAGCAAAGTTTCCGATCCAACATGAGTCCCAAGAATTTCGTAGTCTCCACGAAAGGGAGAGCAACAGGGCCGAGACGTAGAGAAGGTGGAAGAAATTCCTTGTATCTCCAAAAATTGATACACACAGTTTTCTCAGTGGAGAATCGGAAGCCGTTTGCGATGCTCCAGGAATATAGACGGTCAAGACAACGTTGGAGAGAACGCTCCAAGAGACACGTCCGCTGGGCGCTACAATAAATTGCGAAATCGTCAACAAAAAGAGATCCGGAGACGTCGGCTGAAAGGCAATCCACGATCGGATTGATTGCAATGGCAAAGAGCGCCACACTCAAGACGGAGCCCTGTGGTACCCCATTCTCCTGGCAAAAGGTATCTGACAAAACAGAGCCCACCCGTACCCGGAACTTGCGATCCGCCAAAAACGCTTGAATGAAAAGAGGAAGGCGGCCCCGAAGGCCCCATGTGTGTAATGTGCGGAGAATACCCGCTCTCCAACAGGTATCGTATGCCTTCTCCAAGTCGAAGAACACGGCTACTGTTTGACGCTTCTTTAGAAAGTTGTTCATAATGAAGGTCGACAACGTAACGAGGTGGTCAGCAGCAGAGCGGTGTCGACGAAAACCGCATTGTATATTAGTCAGGAGGCGGCGAGATTCGAGGAGCCAGACCAACCGAGCGTTAACCATGCGTTCCATCACCTTACACACGCAGCTCGTCAGAGAAATGGGACGATAACTGGAAGGAAGGTGTTTGTCCTTCCCTGGTTTGGGGATGGGGACAACAATGGCTTCACGCCAACTTGTGGGAACATGACCTTCAGTCCATATGCGATTGTAGGTACTAAGAAGAAAGCACCTGCCCGCAGGAGAGAGGTTCTTCAGCATCTCAATATGAATGGAATCCGGCCCGGGAGCAGAGGACCGGGACAGGGCGAGAGCACGGTCTAGCTCCTGCATGGTGAAGGCGACGTTATAGTTTTCACGATGAAAAGAGCGGAAAGAAGGCGGCCGTGCCTCCTCTACCTGTTTGCGAGGGAGAAAGGCAGGGTGGTAATGGGCAGAGCTCGAAACCTCCGCAAAGAAACGACCCAATGCGTTTGAAACATCAGCTGGGTCCACGAGGACCGCGTTCTCCACGGTCAGGCCAGGAATCGGGGAGTGGACCTTGATGCCGGACAAACGGCGTAGGCCACCCCAGACAACCGTGGAGGGAGTAAAACGGTTAAAAGAACTAGTAAAAGCTGTCCAGCAAGCTTTCTTGCTGTCGTTTATGATACGACGGCACTGCGCTCTCATACGTTTGTAATTGATGCAATTCTCCAAAGTTGGGTGGCGGCGGAAGGTGCGTAAGGCACGGCGTCGGGCTCGAAGCGCATCGCGGCAGGCTGCAGTCCACCAAGGGACCTGCACACGACGTGGAGAAGAGGATGTACGAGGTATGGAACGTTCAGCAGCAGTGAGAATAACCTCTGTGAGGTATTCGACCTGACTGTCACAGTTGGGAAAATGCTGATTGTGAAAAACAGCCATGGAAGAATAAAGCCCCCAGTCGGCTTTAGAAATGTTCCAACTGGTGGGACGTGGAGATGGGGAGTGATGTAGGAAGTGGATGATACAAGGGAAATGGTCACTCGAGTACGTGTCACAAAGTGCATACCACTCAAACCGACCGGCAAGCTGAGGAGTGCATATTGCGAGGTCTATATGGGAATAAGTGTGTGTTGTGTCAGAAAGGAAGGTCGGTGCACCGGTGTTGAGGCAGACAAGATCGAGGTGTTGGAGAAGGTCCACCAAAAGGGAGCCTCTCGGACAAGGTGCCGGAGAGCCCCATAGGGGGTGGTGGGCATTAAAGTCGCCTACCAACACGAAAGGTGAAGGGAGCTGGTCAACAAGGTTTAGCACATCTGCCCTAGTAAGGGCAGATGACGATGGCGAATATATATTACAGAGGGAGAAGGTAAATGTGGATAAGGTGATGCGGACGGCAACTGCCTGTAGGTGAGTGTGCAAGGAAATGGGATGGAAATAGACGTCGTCTCGAAGGAGCATCAGAACCCCTCCATGGGCTGGGACACCTTCCACGGGTGGCAGGTCGAACCGCACAGAGGTGTAGTGTGGAAAGTCTGCACGATCACGTGGACGCAACTTAGTTTCCTGGAGGCAGACTAGAAGCGGGCAGTGCAAACGAAGGAGTAATTTTAACTCCTCCCGATTAGAACGAATGCCGCGAATGTTCCATTGAAGGAGCGCCATGATAAAAATGAGAGAAGAAATAAGGATAAAAACCAAGTAGCGAGCGGGGTCACCTCGACGGCCGCTGAGGACCGGATTTCGAGGGAGCACTGCTATCGCTGTCTGGGGGCAAAGGGTCATGTTCCATTGGTTCGACCGACGCGCCTGCCACCTCCCTGAGTTGATCAGGAGGGGCAGTTTCCACCGCCGGTAAAGGGCCGGGCGCCCGGCAAACGGAGCGTCCCGGTGAAACAGAAGACGGCCGAGGCCGGCAACTGTTGGACGGCGCGACAGATGGGTCACGCCTCGGCGGGGAAGGAGAGGAACTCTTTTTCTTGTCAGCTCTTCTGGAAGAGTGACGGCGGGAAGAGGCAGTTGACGGTTGGGAAGCCTGAGAACGCAGAAAATCCTCACGGACGGGTTCCTTTTTCAAGGTCCGGGCATCTTGTTTAGGTGCCCGCGGTTTACTAGATGTTGACGAAGACTGTACCTTAGAAGCAGCAGGAGGAAGCGGGGACGTGGAACGGGCAATCTTCGGGCTGGCGGATCGCACAACTGTGTCAGCGAAAGTGAAATCACAAGTCTGGGTACTGGACTCCTTAGTAGGTCGAGTTGAGGTGAGGACCTTACTGTATGTACCCGCTGGGAGGACAGTGGGCTTTCGACTCGCCAACAACTTTCGAGCGGCAGATGTTGATACCTTCTCCGTGACCCGAATTTGCTGAATGATTTTTTCATCCTTATATACAGGGCAGTCGCGAGAGGAAGCCGCATGGTCGCCGTTGCAGTTAAGGCAGTGAGGGGACGGAGGTGGGCAATCCCCCTCATGGGCGTCCCTACCACAAGTGACAATTTGCTGCATGTGGGCAATGTTCACGGGTATGGTTGTACCTGTGGCATTGGTAGCAGCGCGTTGGATTTGGAATATAAGGGCGGACTGAGATAACTTCGTACCCTGCTTTGACCTTCGACGGGAGGTCAACTCTGTCGAACGTCAAAAACACAGTACGAGTCGGTGTCAGCTGGTTACCTACCTTTTTCATCACCCTGTGGACGGCTGTCACACCCTGATCGGACATATAGGACCGGATGTCGTCATCAGACAACCCGTCAAGGGATCTGGTAAAAACTACCCCAAGTGACGAGTTGAGTGTGCGGTGCGCTTCTACTTTGACTGGAAACGTGTGCAATAACGTAGTCCGGATAAGTTTCTGGGCTTGGAAAGCACTGTCCACTTCCAGCAACAATGAGCCATTGCGCTGACGCGAACAGGTTTTAACAGGGCCAGCAATTGCATCAACACCTTTCTGTATAACGAAAGGATTGACAGAATTGAAGTCTTTTCCGTCGGTGCGCGACACAACAAGAAATTTCGGCAAATTAGGCAGAGTCTTCTTTTGCTGAGGCGAGTCTATCTTACGTTTCTGGGTCAATGTCAGTGAAGAAGAGAAGGAAGTCATTGCGGAAGTGTCCCCCGTGATTACCGGCGTCTCCGATGGCGCGCTCCTTCCTAGTGGGGGCCCTCTTCGAGGGCTTACCCGCCTTAGGTGATTGTTCACACCTCAGGTCACACCTCCCGAGAACTGACGGAGGGACCAATTGTCATGTTCGGAAGGTACCAGCTCGGGTAATCACCCCTCCCTGGGCCTGGCCTTTACCAGGGGGTACGTACTTGCCCTACTTGTCTACCCGGGGCGGGGAATTACGCGTTACCCCGTCACCTGCTACGCATGATACTGCGTGGGTCGGCCTTCAGACACGCACAGGGAGGAAAGAAGAATAGAGGAAGTGAAGAGAAAGAAGGAAAGGTGTCTCAAACGCCGAGGCGGAGACTAATGAGGAGAAGAAGGCGAGGAGAGGACAAGGAGAGAGAGACAGAAACAAAGGGTAAGAAAGGAAGGAACCAAGGAATAAGAGAAACGACAACAAGAAAACACCTGAACTCGTGAAATACGCCCGTCTCCGGGCGAAGGCATAAACCGGGAGGGAAAGTGATGCAGCCTGGGGCAGAAGAAAGGCTGCTCCGGCTCGGGGCACCATGCGCGCCACACGTACCTACAATAGAGCTGTGGGCCCTCTGGCGGACTTGATGGATGTTCGTTCTTTTTCTCTAGATATCAAGTCTCGTAGAGTAACTGCTATTGAGCGACAAATGACTTTCCTGAAAAATCAGAAATTGAGCCACGAGTTCTGCACTTTCACTGATTGGCACATTCTTTGAATTTTGTTACGAAAGAAAATCGCAAAATGAAACTACGAGCACCCACACTACTTTTCAAAAGTCGGCGTCTCCGGGAACAGATTTTTTTGTGGTTCGGTCAGCGACCAAACGCATTGTACGGAACAGGAAAGGGGGCGGGGCTTCGTTTCCCAGCTGGATAAATCTCTTGACGCATCAGGATGATAACTTTTGCATAACACCGTTCAGTGCTCCCGTTGTGGAGTGTTCGGTTTTCAATTGTTTGTCCTCTTACAATCCTCTCACAAAGACCAACTTTGCGCTAAAGTTTACTAAATAGATAAAATCTCTAAACAAAACAACTGTAACTAAATATTGTTATGACAAATACGCGAACCCAAAAACGGAAGTAGCGATTTTTAATATTGTACAAGGTGACCAATGAAAATTCCAAAGGGGCTTTGTCATATGTATGCAAAAAACAATCTTATGTGCAGGCAGCCTTTCAGCAACGAAAGGTAGAAGTCACTTTGTGAGCAACTGGGCAAGTTTCAAGAACAGGCAATACTGTAGTTGTGGTCTCAAGGCCACAGACTTGTTTGATGCACCTCTCCACACTACCCTGTTCTGTGCAAGCCGTCTCCGAATAAGAATGAAAACCTACATCTATTTGAACCTGTTTACTGTATTTGTTTCGCTCCACGATTTTTACCGCACACTTCTCCCTCGAAGGCTAAATTGACAATGCCTTGATGCCCAAGAATGTGTTCCACTAATCTGTTGTTGTTTTCAGTCCGGAGACTGGTTTGATGCAGCTCTCCACAATACCCTATCCTGAGCAAGCCTCTTCATCTCCACATAAGAACGGCAACCTACATCTGTCTGAATCTGCTTACTGTATCCATCTCTTGGTCTTCCTCTGCGATTTTTACCCCCACACACCTTCCTCCAACGCCAAATTCACAATTCCTTGATGTCTAAGAATGTGTCCTACCAATCTATCCCTTCTTTTAGTCAAGGTATGCCAGAAATTTCTTTTCTCCCCAATTCTGTTCAGTACCTCCTCATTAGTTACGCGATCCACCCACCTAATCTTCAGCATTCTTCTGTAGCACCATATTTCAAAAGCCTCAATCCTCTTCCTGTCCGCACTGTTTATCGTCCATGTCTCACTCCCATACAAGGCAACACTCCATACAAATGCCTTAAGAAAGGACTTCCTTAGGCTTAAATCTATGTTCGATGTTAAATTTCTCTTTTTCAAGAACGCTTTTCTACCCATTGCCATTCTGCATTTTATATCCTATCCCTTCTTTTAGTAAAGATATACCAAAAATTTTTGTACCAATTCTCTTCAGTACCTAATTAGTTACATTATCTACTTATCTTCAGCATTCGTCTCTAACATCAGATTTCAGAAGCTATCATCTGAATTCATCGTCCACGTTTCACTCCCGTACAGTGCTACTCCAGATAAATGCTTTCAAAAAGGACTTTCTAAATATTTAAATTAATATTGGATATTAACAAATTTTGCGTCTTCAGAAATTTGTTTCTCCTCAGCTATTCTGCATTTTATATCGTCTTTACTTCGGCCATAAAAAGTTACTTTCCTACCCAAATAAAACTCATGGTGACATTACCAAGTACCTGAAGCAACATTGCATTACACTTGTTCTTGTTAACGTTCATGTTATAACCTTTGAAGACTGTCCATTTACGCCATCTGCTTTCTGACACAATGTCTCCCTGAACTTTAATTCCTTCTCCAAATTTTTCTGGCATACCTTCAAAACTTGCTTCATGTACAGATTGAAGGACATTGTAGCATTTTCCCAATGTTCTTCAATATGACATGGAGCAAGTTTAAAGGTATGCCAGGAAAATTGTGGAGAAGGAATTAAAATTCAGGGAGACATTTTGTCAGAAATCAGATGGCCTAAATGGACAGTCTTCAAAGGTTATAATATGAACGTTAACAAGAACAGACCATGCAGTAATGGTCGCGCTATCAAAATTTCTTGTACTACTACAAACCATCTCCACAGATATTTCAAAGCTGCAATGCTGGAGCCATATTTCTGATAAAATTGAAAAACACTTGTACCTGTAGTATTATAAATAAACAGCTGGAAAACTGAGGTCACAATACTAGTGTCGGTTTATAATACAGGTCTACACATTTATTCAGATCTTTATGAAATTTTGCACATTACCTTCAAAACAAATGGAACTTAAGATTTCGTACTGTTCATGGTGAAGAGTATCGATTACATGTCACCGATCACCATGAAAGTTGGTATATGTATCTGATATCTCAGACGGAGAGAAGATGGAGGCGGAGGAGGTCGGAGGAGAGGGACAAACGTGGGTATAGAAGATGGAAAGAGAAGGGTAGATGAACGAAAGATTGTAATAAGTACTCAAGTAGTGCCGAATTTTTAGATAGTCTATATAGTTCGAAAATATTACAATTAAAAAGTACATGTGAAGGGCAATTGAAGCCAATATTCCGGTTGACAAGCAGCACGTTATCTTCAGCTCTGGAGTTCAAGCAAACTAGCTAAGTTTCCCACGCGCGGTGGATCTGCGCCACCTTACCAGGTTACTATACACTCGTAGGTAGCAGGAAATACGCAGGCGATTTTATGAAAACAGTGAAACCTTTAATGCTACAATATTGCCGCCATTATGCTACCACTATTTGTATTATGTAAAGATGTACTCTTTCGTTTCTCTGTTGGTCCACTGCATATGGACTTTCCGTTAAAACTGATATCAGGAAACTAACCAATCACCTTAAAAATCACTGTGGGACAAGTACCAAACATTGTTAGATGCTTCAGTGATTGACACTTTGGAAAGTAATCAGCGCGTAGTGCTAAATGAGGTGATTTTTAAGCATTCCTAATCTTTACTATTTACTAAAAGTTTTAATTACTACACAAAAGAACTTAATATTTAGAAAATTTTGATATTATGGCACGATTATTCTAAACCTATACTTAAGTTCCCAGCCATTGCGTAAAAGCAATTGCTCCTCAAAATTTATAGAAGTATTAGGAGCTTGCAGCACTTTGATGAACATTTACAGAGAACAAGAATATTATAAATCACTGAAAATTTTGCACTGAAAGTTGCATGAATGAAAAATGAATTTTATTCTGTATCAACACTCGCCAAGAACAGCTTTCCAAAACAAATTCCGTACATTACAATGATTTACGAGGAAAATCATCTGAACTGATCAGCAGCAGACTCGTGAAACTATGTCGTTCGAAATGCTGCTAGAAGTCGTTTGGTAAATCGCCTGTCTTGTGGTGTCTGAGACTTTCACTTTTTTGTGGATGGCAAAGGGTGGCCTGAAGGGGAGGGTAATAGCGGACTCTACGATATACTCCACCTGGAATTTTGATCCAGTTATGGTACGAAGCAGCAGGGACGTAAATAACAGGGGGTTAAACCAAGTGTTGGTTATCATTAAATTGTGCTCTGCACAAAATTCTACCAAGCGATCTCGTCTCATTCGTTTTTCCCAGTCCAGATTCACCTACTACATCTCCTCCTCTTCCCTTTCCTACTACCGAGTTCCAGTCCCCCATCACAATCAAGTTTTCGTCTCCCTTAACTTTCTGAATGATTTCTTTTATCTCGTACATTTTTTCGATATCATCGGCCGTGCTAGTTGCCAGAGAGGCCAGACAGAAGTGTGGTTCTTGAAGAGGGGCAGCAGCCTTTTCAGTAGTTACAGGGGCAACAGTCTGGATGATTGAGCTGGCCTTGTAACATCGGCTAATGTGGCTTTGCCATACAGTTACTGCGAACGGCTGAAAGCAAGGGTTAACTTCAGTCGTTACTTCTTCAGAGGACGTGCAGCTTCTACTGTGTGACTACGAAGATGGAGTCGTCTTGGGTAAAATATTCCAGAGGCAAAAAAGTCCCCCATTCGGATCTCCGGGAGGGGACTACTCAGAAGGATGTCGTCAAGAAAAACAAAATAGGCATTCTACGGGTCGGAGCGTGGAATGTTCTAACCCTTAATCGCGTAGGAAAGCTAGAAAATTTGAAAAGAGAAATGGATAGGTTAAAGTTAGATATGGTATGGATTAGTGAAGGTCGGTGGCAGGAAGAACAGAATTTCTGATCAGGTGAGTACAGGGTTATCAATACAAAATCAGTTGGTGGTAACGCAGGAGTAGGTCTGATAATGACTAAGAAAATAGGAATGCGGGTAAGTTACTATGAACAGCATAGTGAACGCATTATCGTAGTAAAGATAGACACGAGCCAACACCGATCACAGTAGTGCAGGTTTATATGCCAACTAGCACGGCCGATGATATCGAAAAAATGTATGAGATAAAAAATCATTCAGGAAGTTAAGGGAGACTAAACCTTTATTGTGATGGGTACGAACTCTCTAGTAGGAAAGGGAAGAGAAGGAAATTTAATAGGTGACTCTGGACTGGGGAAAAGGAATGAAAGATGGCTTCGTATTTTGTGCAGAGCACAATTTAATGATCACCAACACTTGGTTTAATCATCATGAAAGAAGGCTGTATACGTGGAAGAGACCAGGAGACACTGGAAGGTACCAGATTTACTTAATAATGGTAAGGAATAGCTTTAGAAATCAGGTTCTAAACTGTAAGACATATCCAAGGGCAGATATAGACTGACCATAACTTATTGGTTATGAACTGCAGATTAAAACAAGAGACTGCAGAAAGGCAGAAAGGTTAGGAGATGGAACATGGACAAACTGAAGGAACCAGAGGCGGTTGAGAGTTTCAGAGGGAGCATTAGGCAAAGATTGGCTGAAACTGGGGAAAGTAATACAGTAGAAGAAGAATGGGTAGCTCAGAGAGAGGGTAGTGAAGGCTGCAGAGTACCATATAGGCAGAAGGACAAGGCCTAATAGAAATCCCTGGATAACACAGGATATACTGAACTTAATTGATGAGAGGAGAAAATATAAAAATTCAGCAAGTGAAACAGGAAAAGGGAGTATAGACGTCTGGAAAATGAGTGACAGGAAGTGCAGAGTGGCTAAGAAGGAGTGACTACAGGACAAATGCAGATCCGTAGAAGACTGCATAATTAGGGGAAAGATACAAACCGCGTACAGGAAAATAAAATATATTTGGAGACAAGAAAAACAGCTGTACGAATATCACGAACTCAGAAGGAAAACCAGTACTACGCAAAGAGGCGAAATCTGAATTCTGGATGGAATATATAGAGGGCCTATACAAAGGAAGTAAATTTGAAGGCAGTATTCTAGAAATGGAAGACGAAGTGGACGAAGATGAGATAGGAGATATGATACTGCGAGAAGAATTTTACAGAGCGCTGAAGGACTTCAGTCGAAACAAGGCCCCTGGAGTAGATTATATTCCGTCTGAACTGCTGATAACGTTAGGAGAACCAGACGTGAAAAAATTGTATCACCTGGTATGCAAGATGTACGAGAGAAATACCCTCCGACTTCAAGAAGAATATTGCAATTCCAATTCCAAAGAAAGCAATTTTAGACAAGTGTGAAAATTACAGAACCATCAGTTTAATAAGTCATGGGTCCAAAATACTAACACGAATTATTTACAGACGAATGGAAAAACTTGAATTTGACCTCGGGGAAGATCAGTTTGGATTTAGGAGAAATGTAGGAACAGGGGAGGCAATACTCTCATTACGACTTATCTTAGAAGATAGGCTAAGGAAATGGAAACCTACGTTTTAGCATTTGTCGATTTGGAGAAAGATTTTGACAATGTCGACTGGAATACACTGTTCCCAAATTCTGAAGATATCACGGGTGAAATATAGGGAGCGAAGAGTTATATACAACATATATAAAAACCAGACAGCGGTTGTTAGAGTCGAAGGGCAAGAAAGGGATGCAGAGCTTGGGAAGGGAGTAAGACAGGGTTGTAGCCTTTCCCCAATGTGGTTCAATCTGTACATTCAGCAGGCAGTGAAGGAATATAAGGAGAAATTTGGAGAGGGCATTAAAGTGCAGGGAGAAGAAAAAAACATTGCGGTTGCTGATGACAGTGATTCTGTCAGAGACCGCAAAATATCTGGAAGAGCAATTGAATGGGATGGACAGTCTTGCAAGGAAGATATAAGAAGAACATTAACAAGAGTTAAACGAAGGTAATGGAATGCAAAGTCAGAAAATCAGACGATGCTGAAGGAATTAGATTAGGTAATGAGACAAAAGTAGATGAATTTTGTTATTTGAGTAGCAAGATAACTTCTTATGGCCGAAGTAAAGAAGATATAAAATGCAGAATGGCTATGGGACGAAAAACGTTTCTAAAGAGGCGAAACTTGTTAACATCCAATATTAATTTAAATGTTGGAAAGTCCTTTCTGAAAGCATTTGTCTTGAGTGTAGCGTTGTATGGAAGTGAAACATAAGGATTTCAGATAAAAAGGTGATAGAAGCTTTTGAAATGTGGTGCTACAGACGAATGATGAAATTTAGATGGATAGATCACGTAATGAGGTGCTTAACCAACTCGGGGAGAAAAGATTTTTCTGGCATAGACTAAGAGAAGGGATAGATTGGTGTGACATTGAGACATCAAGGAATTGTCAACTTAGCATTAGAAGGAAGTGTGTCGGGTAAAAATCGTAGAGGGAGACCGAGGGGCGAATGTAGTAAGTAGATTCAAAAGGATGTAGGTTGCCGAACATATTTCACAGGACAGGGTAACGTGGAGAGCTGCATGAAACCAGTCTGCGGACTGAAGACTAACAACCAACAGCCTCCCTCACCCATAGAAATACCCCTGAGTTCAGTCGCTGACAGTGCAATCTGTTTTACAATTTTTAATTTTTCAAGAAATTGTTGGAGCAGTTTAACAGTGGAGTTCAGCTACTGATATTTTAAGATCTGATCTGAAAAACAGCGAATTTCAAGAATTTTTGCAGTCTAAATGGACATGAATCGATACATATCGAACGTGCGATTCCAGTGTTCGCTGAAGATACGACGTGTGTGATTATATTATTTTGACAACATTGACGCTTGCCGAAAGGAAATTAAAGTAAGTAATGCAGGCATAATTGAAGACCGGGACACAAACCGTCGCCTTTGACCAATGACGTAATATCTGAGTCGTACGAGATACGCTACGTAGATACACCAACTAACGAAACAACCACTATCAACGAATTTAAACATACGGGATAATATCGTAATACAGATAATCTGTTACTATCCTCCTAAACTACAGAGTACCACAGCACGTACGGGGCGTGTTTCTTTAAGTAAGTACGGTTTTGAAATTAAAAAAGACGTGCTAAGATCTCCATTTTTTACATGAAGGCCTGTACCTTAATCTACATTTCTACATAATTGACCCACTTTAGGTTATGGTAGTAACACTAGAAGTGGGCCTTTGCGATCGCCTTTTGACGACTTAAATTTGAACAAAAATAACGCCTTAACCGTTCATCTGACACGGAAATTGAATACACGAGTTTGTAGAGGAGAAAATTCTCTACAACTTTGCTCTCATGTTCTTTTCACATCTCGTATGGTTTGAGATATTTACAAAAATAACGGCGATTTGCCACCGTCCATTGATTTTACGAAAACCAGCCGTTCGGAGAAGTCACGTGACATTCCTCACCCAGAACTCTGGCTTAAGCAATCTTGCGTTGCGTAGGCCTATTTGATGATTTTCTTATAACTTAACACGTTGTCATTTCAAACCAAAGGCGTACTGAAGAATTGACAAACACACCGTTCTTTGTACCATAAACGATAATCTAGGTTCTAAAAATGTCATTAGTATCAGTTAACAACCGCTATCAATAGTAGGAGATTAAAGGACGGATTTCGTAATTGTTGCTACAGTGTAGTCAGTAGTGGGCAACGATTGAGAAACGCATGGTCAGTGCTTCGGAACCCTCCACTACCGAGGTTTTTTACTTTTTTTGCTAGAAGGGTTCCGGGCACTTAATTGAATAGAGCTTTGTTCTTCAATGTTTACAGTTGTGCATATGTAAGAATGCCCCCTCTAAAACGCGTGTTCTATTTCGTGAACATGTCGAAATACGTAACAAAGAATTTAAAATGGTCTTCTGAAGCATATGTAAGTAAACTGGGAGGATACTGTAATATTCTGAACAACGTGCTGATACTGGTAGTTTTGTATATAAAAGAAGTCTTAGATTTCTGTGGCAATTCTAATTGAAACGGAAGGTAAGTGAATACATTGCAACAAATTACCTTGTTTATTTTCTTTTCTAAGCAATTATTCACTGTTTGTGGAATATATTTAAAGTCATTAATTGGAATAACTGCATCTACTAAAATGTCTGATTTTTTCTTGTGGTTTTAGGGCGCACAACTTCAGGTCATTAGCGCCCAGATCGGAAGAGAGATTCGCTAGATCTCGAAAAAATTGGTAACTACCTGAGAGTGTCAAGAGCAAGCTACAATCGAAAGAAACAATTAGAAGGATTAAATATCCTTTGATAAATTGGCCATGTTGATAAAACGCAAAACTCTAGCATCTGCTCGTGTGTCATCAGCTACAAGTTCCTCCAGAGGAGACGGAAAGTGAAGGGCTACACGGAGATTATTAAAAGTAACAAGACAGTAAAACAGGTCGCACCGTCAGCAATTCACCGCAGGAGCACAGCGGTGCAGGGTCGGCGGTTAGCAAATGACGGTGGCTGAAACGGCAGTGACCGATCCGCAACCGGGCCAGGATGACCACCTCTCGCCGAGAGGGGCGTGAGGAGGTCCTCCAAGCAGTCGGGAT
Organism: Locusta migratoria; assembly: GCA_026315105.1. Classification (NCBI taxonomy): domain Eukaryota; kingdom Metazoa; phylum Arthropoda; class Insecta; order Orthoptera; family Acrididae; genus Locusta; species Locusta migratoria. The sequence goes on from CM048746.1 coordinate 571,047,201, forward strand.
CGGCTTTACAGTTCTCAATTTATTGTCGTGGAGTGAGAACCACGCACTATGCCAGGACGACAATACTCTGGCGAAGAGCCCGTTGAACATCGTCTGATGGGACGCAAAAAGTAGCCATGCGAGGCAAAAGAGCTGCTGCCTTGGCTGCTATGTCAGCGGTCTCGTTCCCGGGCATACCCACGTGGCCAGGGACCCACAGGAAAGAAACGTGACAGCTGTTATCTGGCAGCAACTGGAGTCTTTGACTTGGTTGCTATGGACGCTTTTAATCATAGATGGTATTAAGTTTCCTGTAATTCAGATATGAGGGTTGGGTTTTTTGTTGGGATAGGGGGACTAAATAGCTGAGGTTATCAGTCCACCGGCGGGGAGGCGAAGGAGTGAGGATAGGAAAGGAGGGGGAAAAGAAATGCAGTGCGGGAAGTAAAGAAGGGCCCCTTGCTCGCCACGCACGTAATCACTGAAGAACCGCGAGCCCTGGGGGGGGGGGGGGGGGAGTTCAGATGTGACTTCATGTTACTTCGCTCTGCGCTAAAATAAAGAGCAAACATTCTACTTCAAACCTTGATTACGTTTTCTTTTACAGCTAAAATCACAAACGGAATAAGTGTGGTAATACTGAATTCCACATAAATCTAGTACTTAAGATATGTACAAAGTTAGTACTATCATTACAGCGGCGGATTAGCAGTGCCCACTGAACCGCCTTGCTGCGCGCGACCGTTCGTCGTCGGGGGTTCGAGTCACCCCTGGGCATGGGTGTGTGTCGTCCTTATGTTACTTTACCTTAGTTTAAGTATTCTATTTGGGAGTGGAACAGGAAAGGAAGTGCCTAGTAGTGGTACAGTGCACCCTCCCACGCACCTTACGGTGGATTGCGGAGTATGTATGTAGATGTAGTTTGTAAGCTACGGATTGATGACCAAGCAGTCTAGTCCGATAGATTTATATTCGAACATTTAGTACTATCATGTCGTTTACAACAGTCATTTTAACAGTATCCAGTTTATGTACAGGTGATGAAGTCTATGCAATTCGTTGGTATGTATTTCATGACATGTTACTAAACAGTACAAAAGCACTTTTCAGAGAAAGCGCTATTATTTTTGAACAACTCTGAATATTCCAGAATATGGTTGTGTCAGGCTAACAAGAGTGCGAAACCTATTAGGAAGAAAGAGGAAAAAAATTGTCAGTGGTGGTTACATTTTTTAAAAATATATTTATCTTTAGGGAGATCGATGCTTTGCGGTCGTTTTTTCATGTTTGTTCTGGGTTGTTAGTAGAGAATTTTGTTCAGTTTTTTTATTGCAGATGGCGTTAAGCCTTCTCTCATTGGTTCTTCGGTTTGATCGGCACGTTTTGAACGTTGCTTTGTTTTGGTCTATGTTGATCGTTTCGTAGTTGACTCAGTTCTTCCGTTACAGAGGGTGTCGAGCTACCAAGCCGGCAACCCTCTGACCGAGCGCGCTGAGCCACTGCGCCCTAGCAAGTTTCTAACCACCGTTTAACACGTTCGTACATCAAAAATTAATTCGTCGCCCATTACGCTACGGCTAACAGCTGGGAGAGTAATCCGTAATTCTCGTACCGTCGACGGCTAACATGACAAGTTTAGACATTAGATTATAATTCATTGTTCTAAGAACGACGTGTTTTTAATAATTTTCAGTGCGCCATTGCTTTGAAATGACAACGCTTGAGTTATAACAAAAGCATCAAATACAGAAAGCATCGTCCGAACATCTAATGTACGCTACGTTCCTTCCAGGCTATAGTCATTCGTAACCAGTACAGACAAAGAAAATTAACTTTGAACAAACTACCAAGACAAGACAAGTGATATTTTAACGGAAAAATATAATGAAATTGTAGGAGAGATATTAAAATAAGTTTTACCTCTTTAGAGTTCAAGAAAAGAGTAGTTTGTCAAAGCTGAACTCAAATATCAATTTTTGCTGTTTGTTAAAATACGGTCAGAAAGAATATTACGTGTTGGGTGCATAGATATCACAATAGTAGAGTCGTAATCATATCGCCCATAATTTATTATTTACATTTTTATTATTTTTGTCCGAAATGTTTGCAAAAAATCAAAACTACAAGCAAAATCTAAAGTGGATCATAAAACACGTCAGTGCGATTTTTCCCGTCAATATTTAGGCACTTTTAACGTTGTACCATTTTTTTAATACCCTCATAGAAGTCTGCCGCCTGATTTGATTTCGTCATCTTTATCTTTTTTTGTGGTTTTAGGGCGCACAACTGCTGTGGTCATTAGCGTCCAACACTGCCCATAGTAAAATAGAACCGGGGTTAGAACTTTAATGGCTTTCGCCATATTTTCACGATGTATAAAAAGTAAAACTTAACAGAATGCGAGTCATCAGCTAAAATATATTTCAAATGGTAAACATAGATCATGACGGAGACGATTAAAAAACGGACATTGCACTAAAAGATGGTTCACAGTGCTCACATAAGGGAGCAGGACCACCACGTAGTAAATACTGGTGGCTATAACGGCAGTGGCCAATACGAAGCCGGGCCACAACAATCTCCTCTCGGTGGGAGGGTCGAGATGACGTTGACCAGAGATCAGGCACAGGTTTAATGGCTCGCAATTTCTTCCCTGACAGGGATGACCAATGTAAATACAAACGGGAGATAATACGCTGGGAGACACCAGCGCGAAGGTCATCAGAGCTAGTAGAAAAGGAAGGAGAACTGCCTCCTTGTCAGCCGTATCCGCAGACTTGTCTTGATCGCTCAATGCTATACAAAACACTACGAGAAACATCATTAAAGTCATCCCGCAAGGAGGAAATCGTAAAGCGTCTGTTTTCTTTCACCTTATTGTCCACTTCCTGCACCAAACTTTCATTAACGACCGAAGGACGCCCACTCCGTTGTTCATCATGCACATTTGTGCGGCCATCTCTAAATGCTCTCACCCACTTTCTTACCAATCCATCACTCAATGTTTTTTCGTAAACTGTACTGATCTCACGATGAATATCTATCGCTTTTAGGTCTTCAGCACTAACAAGTGTTATAACAGCCCATACTTCACAGTCGGCGGTACTCACGATTATCGGAGGCATCTTAAACAGTACACAACGTAAACAAGGAAGAATCAGACTAATGGCGTCAGTGCGTAAATAACAGATTTAGGTACGCAGTGCGCATATAAATAAGATTTCTTAGCACGTGTTTTTTTCTTAAAAATCTTAAAACGGCACTTAAACACACCTCGTACCATGAATCACAGGTTACAACCCACTTGTCAAAAGAAAGCCTCAACGTCAGAGACACTATAGATCACTTTTTAAACAAAAAGTTACTCTATAACAGCTGTATCATAAAATGATCATTTGTTTTGCTTATAAACTATCGTCTTTAACTCAGACATACAATCGCGCATTCTATATATATCTACTCATGTCCGTCTATTTTGACTGCAAGCATTCTTGGGAATTACCGAAAAACATCTTACTTGTACTGTACTGAACCCCACTATGTAGCAGTAAAAAATAGCAACCGGTTAGCGCGAATGGTTGCACAGATTACAAGCGATAAATTGCTCACATGTTGGGCACGACTGTCAAGTGGTGCATCAATTCACGTAGCTGCGTAATTCACTACGTTAACATTCGACATCCATCGGAAGTTTAAAACAGACTTTCGGAAGGCCAGAAACGGATGTCATCCCAGTCTAATATGGGGGTCTGGAAAACAGCTGTTTCAGTTCCTGATTTGGTCAGCACAATAGCTTGTTCTGTTAAATTCCTACTTGTTTAACACGTTCGCTGCAGAAAATTTCAGTATATGGGCCGACAATTGTTGAAAAGACAACTCAATCTGACAAGTGACGAAAGTTTCATCAACCGTTGCGTTTACATGAGCAATTAAATCTATTGTGGTTGTGGAAAACCACTTTACAGTAGCGGATTTGTTTACATGAACAAAACGGAATCGGGAAATTTACGAAATCCCGTTTTGAGAATTGTTAATGAGTCGTGACAAGCATGAACTCTGGCACCTTTCCTGTTCGGTGCAGTTATCACATTCGTAGACAACCTTTAGAGCATTCAAAGACCTTCAGATTCACACTAGCTACGCAAAGTTCTGTAGCATCTGACACGAGTTATGCACAGTCTTCAGATTTTAGGCTTCGTAATCCGCAGTTCTAAATGCACCAACACTACAAAATCTCCCAAGTAGATAACTGAATTGAAATAAAATATTTGTATGACCATTGCGAACTCAAAAGGGTCATTCTAGGAGAATCTCTATTCCTTGCACTAGTTTCACGCAGGTAAAGAATAAAATATTTATAAATAGCACAAAGCTTCGAACGTTCACTTGTTTCTGCAGCACAGTGTGTTTAAAACTTTATGTACATGTTCTTTCAAATTTTTAAACAGTGGACAATAAAAGCTGCAGCATCATGCAAATAATACCGAAAGATGACAGCCATTTCCAACTTAGCAGGCCATCGTGCGCACAAAACATGGTGTTTGTAAAGTCACATATCTTAATAAAATAAGATCGCACAAGACTCCCGGTTTCGGCGAATGTACTGACCACGCCCAGAAGTTGGCTAATGCTGAAACGCTACTTGGATGCACAGGTGTTTGCAGCAGGAGTGTAACTGCTTATCGGAAATGCTGACCTATGACCATTATATAGGTCGAAAGCAAAGAATTTTTTGTGCAATCTTCACTTATTTCATCTGAAAACATATCACAGATCGCTGCTCCTCGTCCTGTTAATGTTGTCCAGATTCATGCACCTTTACTGTTTCGATTTAAAGAAAAAGTTAAGAAAAAATTTACTGGTATTAGCCCCAGAAACTAAGTTATGGCCTAATAACTGCCAGTATGTTTTTTGATTTATTTTTGTATCTAGGGTTCTGCGATTAAGAAGTTTGTTAGCTAATAAGATAAGGCCCTCAGCCGCGAAGAAGCCAATCTTTATTTCTGACAGGTCACTTGTATACGAACTAAAATGAGGGACCACATTTTGGGAAGCCACCCTCAAAGTTCGTTATACCAAATCGACTCAAAATTGACTAGCTTGTCAAAACTGTAAACTGAGCAGGTTTCATCGAATATTTCTCCGATATCTTATTTTCAAACAAATCAACTAAAACTTTTGGGTGTTGCCTTCACATGCAATAAACATTTTCCAGCAAAAGCGCAGCTGTCTTAGTCAACAAGATGCTTGGAGCACGAGCTAAGATTTAATACTCCGATTCTAATTTGTTATTGCAGTATCTGCCTATGAATATGACGAAAGCTTCAAGTTGTAGGCATCATTCATTCGGTTATCACAGCTTTCATTGAAGCAAGTTTTCCTTACCGTGTGTACAGACGACAGTAAAATTTTCCTTCTTTCTCGTTAAATGTAGACAGCTTACACAATGATGAAAGCTATCAACTCATTGAATGAGTCCCTGTAGTTAATTTTAAAGGCGATTTCTAACAGTGTTTAGTAAGCAAAGAAACATTTTTGTTCATACATTGGCCGAGTGAGGTCCTTTAAAAGGCCGAGAAGCGATGGGTAGAAGTTTTAATTACGACTGATAACAGCTTAGAACCCTCGAGACCATTTAAAGAATGTGGTTGCGCCGCTTTCGATTTTATTCTCGTCGTGCGCATACTGACTGTACGTCAATAAACCTCTGCCGCGTTACCTACACCAGTGGCTACTACCAAAAGCTAAGTTACGAAGCCGAAATTCGCGCTCCGGTTTTTAATGTTTAATGTTAAAGAAAAGAGTGATTGAATTTTACAAATTGTAATCAAATAAGACTTGGTACGGAGGAGAGAAACTAGTTCTGATATTTTTTATATCTAATAGCAACTGAGGGCATAAATGAAGACCGGGATAACTTCAGCTTTGACGAATGACGTCATATATGAATTTCACAAGATACGTTACGTAAATATCAAATAGCAAAAAACTTAACGAATATAAAAATACGGGATAATATCTTAATACTTATGTGTTTTAGATAAATCTGGGATAATTCTCGTAAATTACAGATTAACAATGTACCATCGATCACAGGTCTCAGTCCAGAAATTGGAGCCTTCGGCGCTCACTTGCGAAAAAGAGAAGATACAGACCACTTTTTGAACACAAAATCGTAATCTACAATCTATTTTCTGTTAGTAAACAAACTATCGTTTCTTACGTTTGTCCAAGCCGACGGACCGTATATCTGACTGCAATTGACCCCAACTGAGCCGTATGACAAATACGAAGTATACATCACTAGGCAATTCTATAATTCATGTAACATAATTAAACTAGCTGAAAACCCGGCGTTGCCCGGGTATTTATTCCTGCCATTTTCAGGTATATTTTCATTTGCACAAGATCTGTATGTCAAATCTCTTGGGAATACAGTTAGTGGTAAAGTAATAGATTAAAACTTCGTGCGGGAAGGGGCGGTTTTCCATGAACGTTACTGTTTCTGTGCTCATATCTCAGGAATTACGTGTCTTACTGTAATACAATTTATAAGGTACCCTCTACTATATGCGTGTACCCTGTCCGTAAAATATCCTGCGGCTACAATTATAAATTGTAACGTCATACCGAAAGCCGTAGCTTTAGTCCATGAACAGCGGATCATTAATGTTTATGTGCTCATATCTCATGAACTACGTGTCGGAATGTGATACAATTCAAAAGGTACAATCAACTATATGTGTATATTGTCTAAAATTTCCTATCGCTACAATTTGTAGTGTTCAACTTATAAATTGTAACGTCATACCGAGAGCCGTAGTTTTACTCTATAAACAGCGGAAAAGTAGTAAGCGAGACACTTTTTTCCTTTCATCATTTTACTATGGTTGCGAGCGAGAAAAAGTTTAATAAAGGTTTGAAATTATGTTTCAAGTTTGTTGCAAGTCGCTAAGTACTGTCATTCTCATACAGTATTTCGGAAGTCTCGCCGCATTATATGGAATTTTTTGCGATTCCTATTGTTTATGACGTAATATCTTTTGAACCATGTGCCGTATGAGAGTCTTAACCATGCAGAAATTGTTACCTCACGGTAAGGAATGTGTGTATCAAATTTGGTTGAAATCGGTCCAATTGTTTAGGAGAAAATGAGCAGCATTGTCTCAAAACGCAGTTTTTCGCGCATCTCATTGTTTATGACGTCATATCTCGTAAACTATATATCGTATGTGATTCTTACACTTACGGCGACCGTCCTCATGGATTGAAGCTTAAGTGTACAAAATTTCATAAAGATTGGAACAAAACTGTAGATTTGTATGCAACACGTACAAACATACGGACACTGCTTTATATATTAGATATATCTTTCGAGTTCTTCCCCTCTCCCATGTGTTTTGCGATTGTTAAGTCCCGGACAAACAGAGCACAATGATCCAACAATTGTTAATTTACTGCTAAGGTAAACAGAGCAATTAACGTTCACACTTCGGCAATATTAAAAAACTGTCCAAGTAATATTTATTTGCTGCCACCGACCGATCAGTCTTTAAGATGGCCTAAGAAGCCGTAAACCTTTAAGTGATCAAGTAAAATATTTGCAAAAGATTTAAAAGTTCCCCTTTTGTAATATTTCATGTTCTGTCAAGCACCGACGGAAAAAAGTTCTGACGATAAGCTGTACCTCAAATGCTAAGAAAATACTGGAGTAGATAAGTGACAGGTGAAACAAATGATTGGCCAGAGTAACGATCCCAGAATCTTTAGTGTAGCAACAGCTGAAATCACTAACCGAAAGGAAAGCTGTTTGTGAAGCGGTGACGTGCAAGTTAGCGCCCAATCCGATAACATACGCGCTGTGGATATAAATGTTTACCTCATCCCTCAGTCAACAAACCAACTTACAGATACGGGACTTGGTCGTAGGAGCTGGTATTCTAAGAGGGAATATGAGCATTACAGTCCGATAAGGCAGACCAAAGGCCGCTTTTCAAACTATGCATTTGTAACTGCTTCGCTGTAGAACCTGCCCATTTACAATCAGTGATTCCGAAGTTGTGGGCCAAGATATAAAATTTCAAAACAATTTTATGTAACTCCTTACGCTGTCTATCAATCTTACCGTGTCCACGCTACCTCGACAACTTCACTGATTTTGACAGAAGTAGATAACATCTGTACCATTTGAATTGCATTCATTTATCTCCTAATGTTGTGAACGCTTATTGAAGTACCTTATTGAACCTGTAAGAAGTCGTGAATTAATCCTCTTCGGCAGTTATTACAAATAGGCAAAAATCTTACAACAACACTCCGGAGATCACCTTCCGATTTATAACGATTTTCTCGCCGACTTTGGCGAACAAAGGTTTCCTGCTTGGAAAATTCCGGGAATCGTTTTAATGATGTTCAAATGTTTGTAGAGCTTATGGGACTTAGCTACGGGGTCAGTCCCTAAACTTACAAACCACTTATGAACAACTTACGAACTACTTACGAACTAGGACGGCACAAATATCCATGCCCGAGGGGGGATTCGAACATCTGACCGTAGTGGTCGTGCAGACCATGACTGGAGACCTCAGTCCCTTCGGTCACCGCGGCCGGCAATCGTTTTAATGTTATGATATGCTAGTAGCTTTGGGCAACAATATTACTCGAGGACTAACTTCAAAATAAGATGAAAGGCTTAAAATCATATCACCGCAAACCTAATTTAGTTTTCTGCTAAAAATTTCTATTATAATAATACTGTTAATGCGTATTACTTTCGAGTTCAGAGAATGTTGTTACTTATCAGATTAACAATTCCGGGAAAAATTTAACATATTCTATTTACCCAAAAAAATTTGCGAGCTAAGAGAAACCACATAGTCTTCCTTCACACACAAGTGCAAATGAAACAGTATAACCGCGATACAGCTGGAGGGCGTAAATAGTTAACTACTAACTGCAATGAACAATCTACATTCGTTTAGACAGACGAATTTCTGTGACATGTTCTACATCCCAAAGCTTCTGCCACTATTTCCATTTGCCGTTATCGGATTGGTGTATTTACTATGAGGTATACCGCTCTGATAAAGGTAACAATACTGGTCGAAATGGTGTCTCGTAATAGATCGACGTTTTAGTATAAACAGTACAATTTAGTATAACTGCGGCGCCGCATGATTCATCTAACAAATTAGCAATACAATGAGAACATGTTTGTACGCTACGTTCGCTCGCTCTTACCCATAAGTTTCTCCATGTGTCCTTGTCAACAGCGCTTCCCGGCGGACACTGACTAATACAGTCAACCCTCGAAGCGAGATCGTGGCTCAGACAGCAGAGACCCCTCGTGTCAACAAAATAAACTTTTCCTTGACAGCAGGGTGCTGTTTATGACGCCAGCACAAGGAAAATATTGAAGAGTACCCTCAAGATACACATAGAATGCGATAAGTAATTAACTGTGGTCCAGATTTATTTCTGACGATTAGATACAATAGTACTTTCAACGTAAATGTCAATACAAATCGGAAGACCTACTGCCTTGTCACTAGGAGACAACCGCTAGGTGTTGTTGTTAGAATAGACATTTGTTATTATAAGAATTAGCGCTTTTGCCAGTGCAGCCAGCAGAACAGGAAGAATAACCCCTGTGTTGGATTTGGTACTTGGAAACAGTGCAAGTGCGTACCAAGTAGTGTAAAATTTTCTGTGTATGTTTCCTTGCCCAAGAGTTGCTCCATAGTTCGTACACGAGACTTAAAAGAAACGGGAGTTTTTTAATACGTACATCTACATCCGAAAGCCATTTTACGATGTGCGGTAGAGGTTAGTTTGTGTGCCATAGTTGCCTCCTATTGCAGTCGTGAATGGTTCGCAGGAAAATCGATTTTGTTTGTCTCTCTTCATCAGTGTTATTCCCTCATCCCCCACCAAGAGCCCCCGATAAATGTTATGGGCATACACATATGTCAACGCTTTTTTTCCCTCCTCCCTTTTCAAATCCCGGAACACTTAGAACTGGACATGTTAACTTTCTCGTCATTGCTGTTTTTATCTCATCTACGTCTGCAAATCGGCAACACAAAATTCGGCAACACAAAATTCGGCGAATATATAGGCTAGAGTCAGTGGTTCCCAAGCCACGGGCCGCGGGATCTATTCAGTAAAATATCGTACCCACTGAAAAAACATGAACGTTTATTTCAAGAGGAAAGTTTTGTAATCTGAAACGTAATATAAAAAACACGTTCCCGACAAGAAACCAACGTGGTTAATAACGTACTCAAGGCAATAAAATGTAGCCATAAAAAAAAAGAAAAAAAAGAAAAAAAAAAAAAAAAAAGTCTCGCTAAAACTGGAGAACGGCTGAACCAATTTGGCTAATTTTAGTCTTGAAATATACGTGCAAGTTCAGGGAAGGTTTAAACCGTGATAAAATATAGAAAAGTTGTGCGGAAAAGAGGAAAATCGGGAAAAACTGAAACAGCTTTTTCCTGTGAGATATCAATACCGTTCGTCCAATTGCGATAAAATATTGTACATTTCATGTTGAAAGGAAGAGGAGGGTTCGTTTCAAATAAAAATTTGGAAAAGTCGTCCGGAAAGTAGGAAGATTTAGGAAAAACCGAAAGCGATTTTTTTCTATGAATAAAAATCAATTGCTACGTGGTTGTAAGAGTATCACTTGAGTACGGCTTGACAGGACAAGGTTTGTATGAAATAAAGATTATGGAAAATCTACCGGAAAATTGAAAAATCTGAGAAAAACGAAGTGAGTTTTTCAATGTGTTTTTTTTTCCTTAAAAAGAAAAGAGGGACAGTTAAAAAGAAAGTCGCAAAATTCGAAGCAAGTTCCTTTTTCAGTGTGTTTCTAAATGTACTTAACATTTATAAGTTGAGAACCGTTCATCCGATTGCGATTAAATTTTGATCATTTGACGTTCAACGACAGATGAACGTTCTTATGAACCAAACATTTGGGAAAGTTACCCGGAAAATTTCAAAATTCGCGAGAAAATGAAAGAGCTCTTTTCAATTGGATATCAATATCATTCGTCTAATTGCGATAAAATTTTGCATATTTGACGTTCAAAGCAAGAGTAACGTTCTTATGAAATAAAAATTTGGAAAAGTTTCCCGGTAAATTGGAAAAGTCAGAAAAAACAGGAAGAGATTTTTCTATGAAATATCAAACCCATTTATCTGATTGCGATAAGATTTGCACATTCGACGTTCAAAGTGAGCGGAAGGTTTGAGTGAATTAAAGGTCTGGAATAGTTGGCCAGGAAATAGAAAAATTTGTGGAAAACTGAAAGAGCTCTTTTTTTTTTTTTTTTTTTTTTTTTTTTTTTTTTTTTTTTTTTTTTTTTTTTTTTTTTATATCGATATTATCCCATGAACCACAGACATTGCCGAGGTGGGGTGGCTTGCGTGCCTCAACGATACAGATAGCCGTACCGTAGGTGCAACCACAGCGGAGGGGTATCTGTGGAGAGGCCAGACAAACGTGTGGTTCCTGAAGAGGGGCAGCAGCCTTTTCAGTAGTTACAGAGGCAACAGTCTGTATGATTGACTGAGCTGGCCTTGTAACATCAGCTAATGTGGCTTTGCCACAAAGCTACTGCGAACGGCTGAAAGCAAGGGGAAACTACAGCCGTTATCTTTCCCGAGGACATGCAGCTCTACTGTATGAACATATGATGATGGCATCCTCTCGGGTAAAATATTCCGGAGGTAAAATAGTCCCCCATTCGGATCTCCGGGCGGGGACTACTCAGGAGGATGCGATCATCAGGAAAGACAATACTGGCATTCTACGGGTCGGAGCGTGGAATGTTAGATCCCTTAATAGAGTAGGAAAATTAGAAAATTTAAAAAGGGAAATGGATAGGTTGAGGTTAGATATAGTGGGGATTAGTGAAGTTCGGTGGCAGGATGAACAGGATTTCTGGTCAGGTGAGTACAGGATTATAAATACAAAATCAATTGGGGGTATCACAGGAGTAGGATTGATAATGAATAAGAAAATAGGAATGCGGGTAAACTACTATGAGCAGCACAGTGATCGCATTATCATTGTCAAGATAGATACGAAGCCAACACCGACAACAGTAGTACAGGTTTATATGCCAACTAGCTCTGCCGATGATGAGGAAATCGAAGAAATATATGAGGAGCTAAAGGAAATTATTCAGACAATTAAGGGAGAGGAAAACTTAATTGTTATGGGAGACTGGAATTCGGTAGTAGGACAAGGAAGGGAAGGGAAGATAGTAGGTGAATATGGACTGGGCAAAAGGAATGAAAGAGGAAGCCGCCTGGTAGAATTTTGCACGGAACATAATTTAGTTATAACAAACACCTGGTTCAAGAATCACAAAAGAAGGTTGTATACGTGGAAGAGACCAGGGGACACCGGGAGATACCAGATAGATTTTATAATGGTAAGACATAGATTTCGGAACCAGGTTTTACAGAGTAAGACATACCCAGGGGCAGATATAGACTCTGACCATAACTTGTTGGTTATGAACTGTAGGCTGAAACTAAAGAAACTACAAAAAGGTAGGAAAATAAGGAGATGGGACCTGGATAAATTGAAGGAACCTGAGGTTCTTAAGAATTTCAGAGGGAGCTTTAGGCAACAATTGACAGAAACAGGGGAAAATAAAACAGTAGAGGAGGAATGGGTAAAATTGAGAGATGAAATAGTGCAGGTAGCAGAGGACCAAATAGGTAGGAAGGCAAGACCTACAAAAAATCCTTGGATATCACAGGAGATACTAAATTTAATCGATGAAAGGAGAAAATATAAAAATGCAGTCAATGAAACAGGCAAAATGGAGTATAGACGACTAAGAAATGAGATTGACAGGAGGTGCAAAGTAGCTAAGCAGGAGTGGCTTGAAGGCAAATGCAAGGATGTAGAAGAATGTATAAATAGGGGGAAAATAGATACAGCCTACAGGAAAATAAAAGAAACATTTGGAGATAAGAAAAACAGCTCTATGAATATCAAGGACACTGATGGAAAACCAGTTCTCAGGAAAGAAGGGAAAGCTGAAAGGTGGAAAGAGTATATAGAGGGGCTCTACAAAGGAAATGAACTTCGAGGCAATATTGTAGGAAGGGAAGAGGATGTAGATGAAGATGAAATAGGAGATACTGTACTGAGAGAAGAATTTGACAGAGCCCTTAAAGACCTAAGTCGAAACAAGGCCCCTGGAGTAGATGATATTCCCTCAGAGTTACTGAAGTCTCTGGGAGAACCAGCCATGACAAAATTGTTTCACCTGGTGTGTAAGATGTATGAGACAGGTGAAATACCCTCAGACTTTAAGAAAAATGTTATAATCCCCATCCCTAAGAAAGCAGGTGCAGACAGGTGTGAAAACTACAGAACCATCAGTTTAATAAGTCATGGTTGCAAAATATTAACGCGAATTATATACAGAAGGATGGAGAAGCTGGTAGAAGCCGACCTTGGGGAAGATCAGTTTGGGTTCAGGAGAAATGTAGGAACTCGGGAGGCAATACTCACTTTACGGCTTATCCTAGAAGATAGATTAAGAAAAGGCAAACCCACATTTCTAGCTTTTGTAGATTTGGAGAAGGCTTTTGACAATGTTGATTGGAATAAACTCTTTCAAGTTCTGAAGCAAGCAGGAGTAAAATATAGGGAGCGTAAGGTTATTTACAACTTGTACAAAAACCAGACAGCGGTTGTCAGAGTTGAAGGGCATGAAAGGGATGCAGTGGTTGGAAAGGGGGTAAGACAGGGTTGTAGCCTTTCTCCAATGTTATTCAATTTGTACATTGAGCAAGCTATAAAGGAAAGCAAGGAGAAATTTGGAGAAGGAATTAAAGTTCAGGGTGAAGAATTGAAAACCTTGCGTTTTGCCGACGACATAGTAATTCTGTCAGATACAGCAAAGGACCTGGAAGAGCAATTGAACGGAATGGACAGTGTGCTGAAAGTTGCATATAAGATGAACATTAACAAGAGCAAGACTAGGGTAATGGAGTGCAGTGTAAGGAAATCAGGTGATGCTGAAGGAATTAGATTGGGAAACGAAGCAATAAAGGAGGTAGATGAGTTTTGTTACTTGGGCAGTAAAATAACAAATGATGGTCGTAGTACAGAGGATATAAAATGCAGAATGGCAATGGGTAGAAAAGCGTTCTTGAAAAAGAGAAATTTGTTAACATCGAATATTGATTTAAGCCTAAGGAAGTCCTTTCTTAAGGCATTTGTATGGAGTGTTGCCTTGTATGGGAGTGAGACATGGACGATAAACAGTGCGGACAGGAAGAGGATAGAGGCTTTTGAAATATGGTGCTACAGAAGAATGCTGAAGATTAGATGGGTGGATCGCGTAACTAATGAGGACGTACTGAACAGGATTGGGGAGAAAAGAAATTTCTGGCATACCTTGACTAAAAGAAGGGATAGATTGGTAGGACACATTCTTAGACATAAAGGAATAGCGAATTTAGCGTTGGAGGGAAGTGTGTGGGGTAAAAATCGCAGAGGAAGACCAAGAGATGGATACAGTAAGCAGATTCAGACAGATGTAGGTTGCCGTTCTTATGTGGAGATGAAGAGGCTTGCTCAGGATAGGGTATTGTGGAGAGCTGCATCAAACCAGTCTCCGGACTGAAGACCACAACAACAACATCGATATCATTCGTACGATTGCGATAAAATTTTGCACATTTAACGTTCAAAGCAAGAGTACATATATATTAGCAATTGCGAAGCATTGCCGGGACGACTAGTTAATTCATAATTCCGTCAGGCAACACCGCGTTCTCATTCACGTGTGATTGGTGAATGTGAGTGATCTTCCATTGATTTATTCTGTCTGCGAGTTCGTACTCTTACTTGTCTATTGTTTATAGCTGAGTTGCTGACAGTGTAGTATTCCAGGCCGCGTGGGAGTATCCGCGTGGTCTAAGGCATCATGCTACGGACTGGGCGGCTCCTCCCGCTGGAGGTGCGAGTCCTGCCTCGGGCACGGTTGTGTCTGTTCTCCTCAGTGCAAGTTAGTATGTGAGTCTACGGAATGATGACCAGAGCAGTTTGGTCCAGTAGGTTTACAAACCTTTGACTTTTTGGCAACGCCATAATATAGTTTTCGCCTGAAGTCGACTGCGCTTTGTTGTTGCAAGCCTGCAACACTGTAAGTTGTCAGGGATGAAGCTGAAGCAACAACTATAGCGTTTATATCCGTGTTTGTGGTGGCGGCTGTTTTCCATTTATTTCACTATGCACGCGTAGATTAAGATTAGTTCGTCTTGTATCGAGTGGGACGGGAGAGCACAAATTAACTTTGAAGGAATTAATGGGATCCACAACTAATTACCTATGCGAGACTCCTCCACTTTTCTAGTTTTGTAAAAAGTTAGGAAGAAACTTCGTAAACGATTTACGCCTATAACTAACAATTTTCAATCCATATATGGAAAGTATCAGTAGCATCAAGACTAAACACTAACACAAATAGCCGGTCGCGGTGGCCGAGGGGACTGAGGCGCTTCAGTCACGGTCTGCACGGCCACTACGGTCGGGGGTTCGAATCCCCCCTCGGGCATGGATATTTGTGCCGTCCTTAGTATTCACTAGTTCGTAAGTAGTTTGTAAGTTTAGGGACTCATGACCCCGTACTTAAGTCCCATAAGCTATACAAACATTTGAACACAAATATCGTAGACTTTACCATTTACTTTGTACAAAAAAAAAAAAAAAAAAAAAAAAAAAATTATTGGAGAAAATATTTTTTTAATGAATGTCCCCTTCACCAGTTTCGAAAGCTTTACTCAGCAAAGGATTTGCATATAACTTCAGTTTCATATTACTACTAATAATCTTTTTATTATTATTAATTGCAGTGCCCACGGTGCACACTGGGTCGCGAAGGCTTTTTTCCAGAAAAATGGCGGGCGCTACCGCAAAAAATAAATAAATAAAGATTGGTAACTAATGGCTAGACAATAATACGATCAAGATAAAAGGAAATAACCAACATTAAGCCGCGAGAGAGACATCGCATTACTTCTGTGGGTATAACAAAATTTATACTGGATCGTAATTCATACCTGTGCCACCTGGTCACTAGGCAGTTTTGCTGGCCGCTACGATGCAAGAACACAGTGATTATCACTTTTTTCTATTTTCTTCTATGTTCTTCAGGTAGATTAATGCTACATCTACATACATACTCCGCAATCCACCATAAGGTGCGTGGCAGAGGGTATACTGTAAAATTATGGTCATGTCCTTTCCTATTCCACTCCCAAATAGAACAAGGGAAAAAAGAATGCCTATATGCCTCCGTACCAGGGCCGGATCTAGGGGAGGTCAAAGGGGGCAGTTTTTTTATTTTTTTTAAACAGAATGTATCTTTCTGGTATAATTTAATAAAATTAACTGACACAGAATTATAAAAAGTAAAATGACTGCAATAAATAACTAAATCATTTAATAAAACTAAAATTCCGGGTACTCCAGTTAATAAAACTTTAAAAAACTACTAGATATTAACCAGAATGAGGGAGATGTTTGCGTTATTGCATAAGTAAATGCACAATGTTTGTTAATTTGCATAGACTTCCTTTTTCAGATAAATGAATATTCATATTTCATATCAAGGTAATATTTGTAGAACAGGTGAATTTGAATAACGTTCCAGTCCTTAAAAAAAGTATTTCAGGTGCGCACACTTCTTATTGAAAGTCAAAAGCATTAAGGATCTTCAGTCCTCTCCCGGTAGCGGTGGAATTGATAGACATCTACACAGGATACTCTGTAAATCACATTTAACTGCCTGACAGAGGGTTCATCGGACCACTTTTATATTATTTACCTCCCATTCCATTATCGAATAGCGCGCGGTAAGAAAGAACATCTGAATCTCTCTGTTCGAGCTCTGATTTCACGTATTTATTCAGATGATATTTTCTACTTATGTAAGTCGGAGGCAAAAATATATTTTCGCATTCGGAGGATAATGTTGATGATTGTAGTTTCGTAAGTAGCCCACGTCGCAGCGATAAACGCCTTTGTTCTAATATTCCCATCCCAGATCTTGTATCATTTACGTGACGCTGTCTCACCTGTATCACAACAATACAAAACAAGCTGCCCTTATTTCGACTCTTTCGTCCGACAAACCAACCTGATAAGTATCGCACACTGGGCAGCAAGACCAGATAAAACAAGAGGAATCTCACTTATTATTGATGCTGTCCTTTTTCTAGCTAAGCAAGGAAGTACTTTGAGAGGAACAAAAGAAGATGGTGATTTTGGTGATCCACATAGCGGCAAATTTCTAAATACAATTGATCTCATATCATAATATAGTATCCCCCTTCGTCTGCGTATTGAACGCCACAAGAAAGGCCAGATTAGCTATTTTTACAAAAATATACAAGATGGGTTCCGTGACTTGATTGCTGACAAAATAAAACAAGATATAATTAAAGATATTTTAGCTGCTAAATACTTTTCACTGATGTTCGACTTCACTCCAGATATCAGCCACAATCCGCAGATGACACAAGTAATTCGATATGTCAAGTCGAATGACGCAGAGGTTGTGGAAAGTTTTACTGACTTTTTTACAGTTACAGACAAAACAGGAGAAGGCATTAGTCAAAAGATACTGCAAAAATTGGAACAAGATGGGTTGAACCTTAAGTACTGCAGGGGGCAGTCTCATGACAATGGGGCAAACATGGCTGGAAAGTACAAAGGGGTCCAGTCGAGAATACTTCAGAAGAATGAATTGCTCTATTTCGTACCATGTGCTGCTCACTCTTTAAATTTAGTAGGAGCAAATTCAGCAGACATTCAGCAAGACTAGGTGATCTGCAAGAGTAGATACGGTTGAAGCTGTTTACAAGCATTTTCATAAAGTTTTGAAAGCCCTGGAAGAAACTGAATCTTATAAATTGTCAACACCCAAAACAAAATCAGAGACAAGATCTATTTTAATAAAATATGAGAAAACTCTAATTCATTACTTTAACTTGTTTATGGTATACAAATTAAAATAAATTGCTCATGTTAATCAGATTCTGCGAAGTTAATACTTTACAATTGATAAAGCTGTTGAAAACATTCAAGGACTTTTGGGCTTTCTCAAAACTTCCCGGGATTCTTGTACCTCTTAAGCTATTTCTGAGGCCAAAGTGCTAGCAGAAGATAATGAGCTATCAACGGTATTCTCCGAAAAAAGGATGCGAAGAAAGAAGAAAATGGCCGATGAGCTTTGTGAGGATGAAGTATCCAACATTCACAGAAAAAATAAGGAATAATTGACAGAGCTTAGTACTAGGTTTACCTCACTTGAGAAAATTGGTGCAAAAATTAATTTTCTGTGTGGTGTGCAAATTCGAGAAATGGAAGTGGAGGACTTGAAGGCCAAAGCAGCGGAACTGGCAGAAGATCTTAGCGAGGAAGAACTTGAAGTTGAAAGTTTCAGACAACATGCGCTGGCAGTAGACAAAGCCTTGCAAGATTCCAATGCATCATCAACATTAAATTTAATTTATAAAAATAAATTGGTAGAGGGGTATCCCAACCTTACTAAAGCGTTAAAATATATCTTACCATTCTAGTTTGTTTCGTCTGGAGAAAGAAGTTTCAGCAAGCTGAAACTAATTAGATACACTTGAGGAGCACGATGCTTAAGAAATCTGAGTATAATATACATAGAGCACAAACGAGCTGCTTCTCTAAACTATGATGATATCAAAAACAGTTTTTCAGCAAAAAGACTCGAAAAGCGAAATTTTGAATTGATTTTTGTACGATGAGTAATCGTGTAATATTTTTGTATGTATTAAAATTGTTATGTTTTCCTTTGATCTTAATTCAGTCAATAAAATGAGTTCATATTGTGAGATTGTGACATTTATTTAGAAATATGTAACCCAATTAGCGTCAAAAAATCGATTCTTGCAGGGGGGGGGGGGTGAAAGAAGGGGCGGCAAATTTAAGCTTGCCCTCCTTGGCAAATGTCCTATAGTCTGATTTAAATTAGTTGTCACTTGACGTTTGAGGGCCAAAGCTGCAGCGTTGTCACGTTAAGCACTGGGTGGCGGCAGTCGCCATAGCGCATCGCTCCACACGGCGATAGAAAATAGCTTTAAAGCCTCTAACTTCTACAAGAATCGAGTAAAAAATTTCAAATTCACACACGATGGACGTCTCTATAAAGTCTCACAGTATGACAAAAAACTATTCTTGATTTTAATCAGCGCAAGAGCTACGTTAATTTGTTTGAAACTATTTAATTTTTTCTAGTTCGCTAACAGCTCCAAACTTATCACTTCATATCTTAAAAACTATTGGTCTCAAAACAATAATTCTTTTTCCATTCATTGCTAAAATAACACACTTGGCAACGAATCTTTAAAAGTTTTCGTAGTGCATTGCGTTTCCGGTATATAATTTTCCGAAAACTACGTTTTTACGCATCTATATCAATAGTGAACTCGTAACAAGTATAATGTTTAAAATCTCTATTTCCTACAAAATTAACGTAAAAATTTTGAAATTTACATACAGTATCAATCTCAGTGATATTTCTAAGCACAAAAAATATTTTCTTTATTTTACTTAGCGCCGGTTTTACAAGGGCTATTGAAGTACGAGATTTTCGCGTCCGGAATATTTTCCTTCTTTTCATTGCAGATCTCGAAAACTATTACACACATTGAATAACATCTTAGTGTCTACAAAAATAAATTTTAATTAAAATGCTGTGTAACTTACCATACGGAGGTGACGGGAGCTGGCTGAACAGTAATTTTTAGTTTCACAACAAGAATGAGATGTCAAACTAAATAAATTCACAAACACATTATTTGCTGGCAGTACGTACACTATACACTAATCAGACAACGGGAAAACACCGCTTAATTCAGAGTCACTGGAGCTATCTGTGTCGCTGCTTTTATTGACGGATATGATTAAGTGCCGGCCGCGGTGGCCGAGGAGACTGAGGCGCTCTAGTCACGGTCTTCACGGCCACTACGGCCGGGTTTCGAATCCCCCCTCGGGCATGGATATTTGTGCCGTCTTTAGTATAAGGTAGTTGATAGGTAGTTTGTAAGTTTAGGGACTGATGACCCCATAGTTAAGTCCCGTAAGCTTAACAAACATTTGAACATTTTTATGATTAAGTGCGGTGGCCGAGGGGACTGAGGCGCTTCAGTCACGGTATGCATGGCCACTACGGTTGGGGGTTCGAATCCCCCCTCGGGCATGGATATTTGTTCCGTCTTTAGTTGTAGGTAGTTCATAAGTAGTTTGTAAGTTTAGGGACTGATGACCCCGTAATTAAGTCTCTTAAGCTTAACAAACATTTGAACATTTTATGATTAAGTCTTCGACGCTTCCTGAATCACTCCTTTCACATGATGCACTACCTTTCGCCAGTCTTCTGGTGTCACTGTTTCAACTGCCTCTTTCAACAGGCGTTCCACTTCAGTTAATGTGAATTTTCTATTTTCTACAGCAATATGCTTTCTAACCTGTGCCCAAATCAGCTCTATTGCGTTAAAGTGGCAATGGTAGGGAGGCAATCTGAGCACTTTATGCCCGTATTTTTTGGCTATTTCATCCACAATGTAAATGGGATTATTTGGCTTGTGTTGTAATACAGGTTCTAATAATTCCGTCCTTGTCAAATTGCTGTCGAACTGTATCTTACGTTTCAGTACCCAGCAAACAATGCCGTTTTTCTTCATTGCTTTTGTGAGTGCCTTGTCCTGAATAACTGAATGGTATGGAGCCTTATCCATAATAATTATAGAGCTCTTCGTTAAGTTTTGAAGCACAGAGTCTTCAAACCATTTCACGAAAGTATTGTGGTTCATCTCTTCGTGGTAGTAGGAGGTCTTCTTTGAACTGAATAATAGCAGACAATTCGGGATGAAACCTTTTGAATTTCCGACATGCGCTACAATCATTATCTTTTATCTGCCTACCGGGGCTGTCATACTACCGTTGATGGTATCGTCCGTCCAACCTTTTTTTAAAGTGTTTCCTGCATTCACCCATGTCTCATCAAGCCAAACGATATCGTCAAAATTAGTCCCTACTAATTCTCTAAGAAAACGGCATCGCCAAGCTGCAATATCTTGCCGTTCCATTAACAACTTTCTTCCAGAAATAGATTTATAGCGAAAACCTAACATTTGCACGATTCGTAAGAAGGACGATTTACTGTCTTCAAACAGGTCCGCTGCTACGAGAGTAGTATGTAGTTTTTTGAGTGTCGGATACTCCTTCCTCGAATAAAATACGTATATCTGCCGTCGAATCGCATCTTCCTGAAAAGAGTCGAGTTTTGTTACTCTCTTCTCGAGCCGCCTCTTCTTCCCAGGTGTCTCCAACTTTTATGATTCACCTGAGTCTTCTTTTGCGAATTTCTCCTTGCAGATCCTTATCATTGATCGTTTGTTGATTTGCAGAGCAGCTGCAGTTCGCACCAGCACTTTATCCAAAGGAGCAAGAAGCCCTTCTGTATCCCTCTCAAAATACTCCCTTAGAGAACACACGTATTCACGAGCCTCACTGCATATAACGAAGCCATTCCGCCACTTTGTGGAAGTTTCCGAAGTGAGTGCAGCCTCGGTCTTCCTCTCTTTCGACTACTTTCGTCGCACATCGTAAACACGCGAAGCTAAATCCACACAAATCTGTCGCACGTCTACAGCGGCTCACTGAGGACTGGCTGCCACATGCCTTGGGCAGCGCGCAGCGGAACGGAACTGACAACACAGTGGGAGCCGACCGCGCCGGCCACCCATTGGTTTATGGCTGGCGGGAGCCGTGCAGTCCGCTGCCTGTCAAGTGGCAACTAGTTTAACTCAGACTATAGATCCGGCCCTGCTCCGTACGAGCCCTAATTTCTCTTATCTTTGTGATCTTTATGCGAAATGTAAGTAGGTGGCAGAAAGATCGTTCTACTAAAAAGTAAACTCCGATTGACAGGTCTCGAGAGACCCATTGGGTACTGACCGGCCGCCGTGTCATCCTCTGTCGGAAACGGAAGCGGTATGGAGGGGGACGTGGTCAGCGTCCCGCATTCCCGGCCTTTGTGTCGGTCTTCGTGACCGGAGCCGCTACTTCTCCATCGAGTAGCTCCTCAGTTGGTCTCACAAGGGCTGAGTGCACCCCGTTTGCCAACAGCACTCGGCAGACCCGGACGGTAAGACATCCAAACGACAGCCACGCACGACAGTGCTTAACTTAAGTGATCTGACGGGAACCGGTGTACCCACTGTGGCATGGCCATTGGCAAGATCGTTCTACACTCGGCTTAAAATGCCGGACTTTTAAATTTCCTCAACAGAATTACTCAAAAAGAACGTCGTCTTTCCTACAGCGACCCCCACTTGAGTTTCCGGAGTATTTCCGTGACACTCGCACATTGGTCGAACCTCCAGTAACAAACCTAGCTGCTCGCCTCTGAACTGCTTCCATGTCTTCCTTTAAACTGATCTGCTGCTGGTCCCAAACACTTGAGCAATACTTAAGACGTGGTCGTACAAGCGTTTTATACATGGTATCCTTTACAGACTTTACAGATAAGTAATGAATACAGCTACCCAAAATTCTTCCAATAAACCCAAGCCGGCTGTCAGCGTCGCGGCGGATTGGCCGTGAGCTTTGGTGAGCCGTGCTGCGGTTCGCGCGGCCGTACGCCGTCGGTGGTTCGAGTCCCCCCCCCCCCCCCCCCTCGGGTGTGGGTGTTAGTGTTGTCCATAGGTTACTTTACCTTACTTTAAGTAGTTTGTAAGCTACGGACTAATAACCTAGCAGTTGGGTCCGATAGATTTACAAACATTTGAGCTGCCCGCCTTACAACTAGACTTTCGCATAATAGTTCTCTATCGGGAGCGCTCACTTTAGTTCGCGGCTCTGCCGCGAACTAGTTCGCCCTTTTAGTTCGTCCGCTCCCAGTAACAGCTAAGCGGCGCGGCGTGGCCTGCGCGTGCAGGTGGAAGGGGAAGTTCCCCCACCTAGCTGCTTCATGCACTTGCTGCTTGAGCCGCTAACGTTATCATGCAAACCAAAAGAAACAGTTTGTGGATAATTTCTCGCGTTTAAGTTTAGAGTTATCTCTGTATCTTGGCATTATGGAATTTATTACTCAGATATTGCAGAGTGCAGAACGCATCAAAACAGAAATTTTGTAGCACTGAACTATGTAATTTAGCAGGCAGACGGTCACCCCGAAATGACTCAACAGAAGGCAAACACGTGATTTTTAATTATGCTACGCGCCCTCTCGCTATTGCCCGTCGGTCTTCGGTAAAGAATCCAACGAACTATGAAGCGAGATACGTTTGACATAATCGTCCGCTGTTCTTAATTCATCCGCTGCTCCTAGTTCGTCCGCTCCTTCTAGTTCGTCCGTTCTTTTTGGCTTTTGCTACCGCTACTAAAAGAGCTCTTTTTTTATGACAGCTTTTTAATATAATGAATCAGTGTTGCCAAAGCGTGTTCTATTACCCATATTTTTGGGCAATTTGACATCAAATACTTAAGCAAATAAACCAGTTATTTACACGAATGGGTGATACAATTGTATTCAACAACTTTGCATACAGAGTACTCGTAGTACTTTATTTTTAAAATAGATTTCTGTGGTATTGAACTATGAAACTACAGCTGAGCTGCATCTCAGCTCGAAATGAAGGGAATCACGCGATTCTGCGCGCTCTGGCGTCCTCTCGCTGTTGCCCGTCAGTCTTCGGAAAAGGAAGGGACGAACTAAGAGGCGAGGGATCTGCGAACTAGTTCGCGTAGTTCGCCTGTGGAAGCACTCTTCCGAACTAGTTCGTTCGCGAACTACACAAGACTACTCACAACTGTCCTTACATGTTCGTTCCATGCTTTGCGGTCGGTTTGTTCATGTTCGTTGAGTATTTGGCTTAGCTTTTTTTTCATATAGAGGGCGTCCACCTCCCTGAACGGGTACGCTTAGCGACGGCGACCGGCAGAAGAATACAGAGATTACCACTTGTGCATGGGTTGCCCTAAATCGCTCGTCTCCCACGTTGTGTGCCAAACTTTCAACTTGCGAGGGGTGTGTCAGGGTTGAGGAAATAAGTTCGGGGTGGGGCAGCGCATGTTTGCATCACTACCCCATAATGCGACAATGCCCCAGCCATACGGCCAGATGCTCTGAAGCAAATGGCGCGCTGGCTGAAGTCAGCCTTTATTTACTTTTTCTTTTTTTCTTTTTCTTTTTTTTTCAGCTCTTTATTTTTCCCATGTGACATAGTGACATTCTGTTCTGTAACAAGATATAACACAATTTCAATGCACATACAACAAATACAATGTCAATTATGCCTTATAAACGCAATATATAAAAAGAAAGGAATTTCACACAAAATATACTATTTTTCATGATGTTCGTATTTGTTTTGCAGTCTATTTAAATAACATTCTTCCCTTGAACAAAACGAAAAATTCAAAACATCATTGTATTTTATCGATACCCAATCTTTCGAAAGCAATTTTCAGCATGTTTACGTACTTTTTTTATGGTCTCTGTAGTTTTTGCTTTTATGAAATTCACACATCATGTATGCGCGGAATTCTGTGATGTTCTCCGTATCTAACTTGTTTATCATATAGCTGACATACTTGCCTATCAGCCAATGTATGGCGTTATTTTTTGCTGCCGGATAGTACATGTTTTGAGGTCTGTAAATTATCTCAGGAGAAATGTAATCAGGAGACGATCTAGAAAGAAGTGCGACGCTTTGCCTGATCCATTTCCAACTGTCCAAGTGACCCGCACACGTGAATCTGTGTTGAAACGTGTCCACAAGTTGGCATTTGGAGCAAAGATTGGAGTCGCTTAAGCACACTGCACGTAACCTCTCATTTGTGTTGCAGATGTTGTTGACTACCTTGTACCATGCAGAGACGACATCAGATGACAAACACCTCAGATGAATCTTTCTCCATACAGCGGTCCAGTTGACATGAGGACACTTCTTTGCTATTTTGTTTATTTCTTCGTTTTTCTTCATTTGGCGTATGATCTCTTTTGTGGCTGTCAACCGAGCGAGGGGTGGCTCAGCGCGATCGTTCAGAAGGCTCAGCGTTGTCGGTAATAAATTAAACTGAGCCAAACTTTCAATGAACAACACTAAACACACACGAAGAACGACCGCAAAGAATAGATCAATCTGACGACCCAAATTAAAATAAAAAAGAAAGCTCGTAGCTGCCAAGTACAGCAACCCGAAGGTTCCATGTTCGAATCATCAGCCTGTGTGTGAGTGTTTTCTATTTCATTATTCAGCTTTTTTCAGATTCTTGTTCATTTAAATGATCTATACTTTCGCCTAATTGACTATAATAATGCTTATATATAAAATATCGTTAACAATATGTGCTTCGCGTTTTCAAATTATTTGTTTTTTCTTTATTGAGAAATAACTATAGAACCACGCTCAAATGGAGAAAATGTGTTATTTCAATAAGTTGAACGTTTCCCTTCCACTTATTTCCTTCACATATTCGTTCGTTTTATGGTATACCGACAGTATTTCGTTTCTATCATGGATATTATATATCCATGTATTATATATTGGAAGGAAATTATTTGGATGGAAAAGTTCAAAAAATTGAAATAAGTTTTCTATTTGAACATCGTTGTATAGTTTTTATTTAATTATAAAAGTTAACAGACACATTGAAAATACGAAACGCTAATTGTTTACGTTATTTCATATATTATTATAGTCAATTAATGTACTGATCAGTTAAACAAACAAGAATCTTAAAAAAAACGAATAATGAAAAAAATAAATCCGGGGCTGAGGATTCGAACACAGAACCTTTGGCTTTCTACACTTGCCAGCTGCAACTTTTTTTTTCCTTTTCTTTTTTGTTCTATAGATTGTTCTGTTCCTTGCGGTCGCTGATCGTGTTTTTTTCGTTGTTGCTCGATGTGTTTTTGGATCAACTTTTTTTATTACAGCATTTCGGCCATCGCATCGTTCGGGTCACTGACTGGACGTACGGATATATAGCATAGGACCAAAAGTTTGGTAAATACTGGGGCATTGTCACATTATAGGATAGGCTGCAAACACGAGGCGCCCCACCCGGAACTTATCTTCCCTACCTTGGCACTCCTCTCGTCAGCGACACACTACTGCCTCTAGCAGCTAATGTCTGTAATTTGTTTGTACCTTGATTCTTAATGCGTGCAGGATCCTTTATTCATATACTGGTTCTGCGGCTGGGAATCGTAAGTTGAAAATGTCACCATTCGATCCGGTGTAGTGCACTTACATTTAGGAAGTATTGCATTTTACATTTCATAAGACTCCCCAGAGTTTGTAAGGGTTGGACGGGTGACCTGAAACACCTGTACATGCGCCGCAGCCCTTGTCATTTGTGTATGTGTTGTCCGTTGTGATCCACTCTCGTATTTGTAAAAATGAGCCACTTCCTATACATATCCCGACGACTTCTTTGAGAAAAAGAAGATTGTCATTCAAAATAATTCTGGATGTTATTCAGCCCTCCGGCAGGAAATAGCGGCAGAAATCACTGCTATTCCCAATAATACGTCCCTTAAGTGTCTATTTCGTCGGTGTAAGTTTCTCTTTTTGATTACTGAGACATTAAAGTGATGCCAAATTTAGTGCAGCTTCTGCGTCGCATTAACACTTGTTATGACTCCCGACATACTTCTCGAGGATCATTTTGCATACTATATTGGAACAATGTAGCTATATTTTATAACATAATGTGAGAGACAGGTGACTTTGCAAACGTGCACATTATTTTGACAGGCATAAGGAAGATCTTTCTGAAAGATTTGGAAAATATTTAGCTATTTTCCGTAAAAGACCCAAATGAAATCAACCGACAAATAGTTTCGTATTACTGTAATGTTAGAAACGCCTAATAAATCGTTACATTATGTTTCTTACGATTCTATTTTACGTTGTGTCTAAGTAAAGGTTCGTTCTTTTCCTATAATTCTAGTACATGTTTCTTTGTTTTAGTGCAGGCATATATTTTCTGTACAGTATTTTTGTGGGTATTTTAATGCACATGTTTGTTCAATCTGTACACTGAGCAAGCTGTGAAGGAATGCCAGGAGAAATCTGGAGAGGGAATTAAAGTTCAGGGAGAAGAAATAAAAACCTTGCGATTTGCTGATATAGTAATTCTGTCAGAGACAGCAAGGGACATGGAAGAGCAATTAAACGAAATGGACAGTGACTTGAAAGAAGGTATAAGATGAGCATAAATAAGAGTAAAACGAGGGTAATGGAATGTAGTGTCAGAAAATCAGGCGATGCTGAAGGAATTAGATTAGGTTATGAGACAATAAAAGTAGTAGATGTGTTTTGTTATTTGTGTAGTAAGATAAATTATTATGGCCGAAGTAAAGAAGATATAAAATGCAGAATGGCTATGGGAAGAAAAGCGTTTCTGAAGAAGTGTGATTTGTTGACATCCAATGTTAGTTTAAATGTTAGGAGTCCTTTCTGAAAGCATTTGTCTGGAGTGTAGCATTGTATGGGAATGAAACGTGGATGATAAGGAATTCAGGCAAAAAGATGACTGAAGCTTTAGAAATGTGGTGCTACAGACTAATAATGATTAGACGGGTAGATCACGTAACTAATGAAGAGGTGCTCAACAGAATTAAGGAGAAAAGGAATTGCTGTCATATATCCTGACTAAGAGATGGGATAGGTTGATAGGAAACATTCTGTTACATCAAGGAATAGTCAAATTAGCATTAGAATGCAGTGCGTGGGGGTAAATATCGTAGAGGGAGACCGAGGGACGAATACAGTAAGCAGGTACAAAAGGATGTAGGTTGCCGAACGTATTCTCAGATGAAGAGTCTTGCACAGGACAGGGTAGCGTAGAGAGATGCATCAAATCATTCTGCGGAGTACAGACCACAACAACATCATTTAACGTGGCTAAAACAACGAGCAACACTGGCGACACCCTCGTTTTCACATTTTAAAAAAATTAAAAAAACTGCGAACGAAGGTATTATGAGACCTATGTTAGCCATTATTCTTACAACTCGATCTTAAAACATTACACTCCATAAAAGTCATTAAACTAAACGATAAACAGACTGGAAAGCAACTGTAAATGTCCCACGGCGTACTTAGTTTGCTTTGTCGAGCTGTCCTATGGTTATTTTACAGCATTCATTTCCGTTCGCCATCTAAGACATACAATTGGCTCCAATAATGAGGTGGCAAGTATGCTTGAGCCCCATAATTTTCAACTACACATCTAAAATCCAGCGCAAATCAACTTCGTTTTCTCCAATGAAATTTGTTGCCTAGTATTTTCAGCGAATTCCTTGAGAATCTCCCTGTTTGTTTCATAGCTGTGATTCCAGTTCCAACTAGTCTTGCTAGATTGTCTTCGAACTGATCTTGAGTCCGTTTTTCACATTTTCAAGTTGAGAGAGTTTGTAGTAGTATCGATTTTTGGGTTCTTTCTCCCATTCTGTAATGACTTTGTCAAGACTGAAGAGCAGTGGTGAGAATCTGTCACCTCGCACGCCGGACTTTATCTCGAAAGGCTTTGATGTAATAAATTTCAGCAGGAAGACTTTGTTTGAGAAGGAGTGTTGTTTTGTGTCAAATCTATAAGTTTCTATGACAATGAAAAAGGATTTTCGATTGATGCAAGAAGTCACCTTTTTGAAGTCAAGAGACATACAAATGAGAGGACAGATTCGAGTTACCTTAAATATTTGTTTTAAGGTTGAAAATGAGCTCTGCACGGGATCAGCCTGGTCTGAAATCCGCTTGGTATTATCCAATCTTGTGATTGAACTGCTCTTCAGTTTTCTGACAAAGACATCTACATCTACGTATATACTCTGCAAATCACATTTAAGTGCCTGGCAGAGGGTTCATTAACAACTATCACAACTTTTCTCTACCGTTCCATTCTCTAAAAGCACGCGGAAAGGAAGAACACCTAAATTGTTCCGTTTTCGATCTGATTTCTCTTATTTTATTGGGATGATCATGTCTCCCTAAGTAGGTGGGTGCTAGCAAAATATTTTCATATTCAGAAGTAAAAGTCGGTGATTGAAATTTCGTAAATAGATCTCGCCGCAACGAAAAACTTCTTTCTTTTAACGATTTCCACCTCAAATCGTGCAACATTTCCGTGACGCTCCCCCCCCCCCCCCTGTAATGTGATAAAACAAAACGAGCTGTCTTTCTCTGAAACTTCTCAATGTCTTCCGTCAGTCCCACCTGGTGAGGGTTCCACACTGGGCATCAGTACTGCAGAAGAGAACGCACAAGTGTGATGTAGGCAGTCTCTTTGGTGGAGCTGTTGCATCTTCAAAACGTTCTGCCAATGAAACGTAACCTTTGGTTCGCCTTCCCCACAATAGTTTCTGTGTGTTCTCTCCAGCCTAAGTTGTTCGTAATTGTAACTCCTAGGTATTTGGTAGAATTTACTAATTTGAGGTTTGACTGACTTATCGCGTAATTGAAGTTCAGCGGATTTCTTTTAGTGGTCATGTGTATTACTTCACAGTTTTTCTTTATTTAGTGTTAATTGCTTGTTTTCGCACCATGTAGAATTTTGTCTAAATCGCTTTGCAGTTGCTTTTGATCCTCTGTAGACTTCACTAACCGATAAACAACAGCATCATCCGCGAACAGTCTAAGGGAGCTATTCGGATTGTCTCCTAAATCGTTTATAACCACAAGGAAGAATAGGGGACCTATAACGCTTCCCCGGGGAACGCCAGATATCACTTCCGTTTTACTCGATGACTTACCGTCAAGAGTTCAGAAGGTCTTGTAAATGATTTAAACTGTGGAAATTCTACAGTCGTTATTAACATCGAACTTGTAACGTTTTTATGTATTGTGTGGATTTAGATAGGTGTTCCGTTTATAGGATTCCGCATATCGTTTGTCTATTAGGATGTGAGATCGTCAAGTGGGTCTAGGTTCTTCGAGAGTTACGCAGTTATGTCCAGATGTTATAATTGGTAGGTGGTTGAGATCCATTATTTGTGTACGTAGGAGCCTCTTCATGGGATTTTGATAGTGATACTGGACATTTGCATAGCTCTGAGAAATATTTAATTATCTCTGTGCAGTTTCCTTGGTTAATCACTGCATGCCTCGCAACTTGTTGTCGGAAGGACCTGTTTTATGGAATGCACCTAGGGGGTCTTTCCTGCGAACGTCTTGTAGAAGTCTCATTTGTTGTAACCTCTGAAGTATTTTTCGATGGAGTGCCTTTGCTTCTTCATATGCCTCCACTTGTCTGTGCGCCTGATGAATTCTGTGAGGCTGTAAGGCTCTCTTTCATCCATGCATCGTTTTTCACATTTTCCCGTCCTAACATAGAATAGAGGAAAGGGGTTTGTGTGCCAGTCTACTAGTCCCGAGCAGAAAGGAGTGACTGCAGAAAGACAAGTAACAGGCATCTATGACATATGCGGATTTTGGGACTCGATAGGATACTTGTTCCGGAGACTTTGGGAACTCATGGGCGAATAGAAATATATTTATTGCATCCCATCTACTAATACTACTTCACTGAGACTAATCACTCAGAAAAGCAATACGTATGTTGCCACAACAGAGGTCAGTGACTAGTTTCTTTGGGATAGTGCCTAATACAGCTACCCTTCTAGAAGCATTCCTCGGAAAGAAGCACTCCCTGCGAGAAACAGACTGTCGTGGAGCTTACTCTGGGCTGGTGGCGAACGACACGGATCCGGCGCCCAACTTCACTGATTGAATACTCTTTGCTCGATGGAAAAACCTGGGGTTTTAAAGGATAGTGTGGGACGATGGCTGAGGGCGTCTGCAGTTCGCAGGGCTATCCCTTCACTGCTTGCTTGCCGTAACCTATGTGTCCAGTTTAGCCTGTTATGGTCTCTATTTCTCAGCTTGGAGTTCGTCCCTTTGGCTTCACATAGCCTCTTAGCAAATTCGACAGTAATAATCAATACATGACAACAAGTAGTTTTCCACCGTGAATGTTTCATATTTTTCTTGCTGGTCTTTTGACTGGAAATGGCGCTGTATATAATAATAAAAACTGCACAGTGCCTAAACAATATTATATTCTAGAAAAAAGTAAAGGGGCCAAAAAATCAGACTTCTGAGAGGGTGATATTCCATCTGAACTACCGATATCGTAATTACTAATTCTAATGAAAGCATGTGCAGACAAATGTGAAAATTTCAGAACTGTCCGTTTAATAAGTCATGGTTGCAAAATACTAACACGAATTATTTACATTACTTTGTTTTAGCATTTGTAAATCTGGAGAAAACGTTTTACAGGGTTGACTGCAATACACTCATTCAAATTCTGAAGAAGGGGACAGGGGTAAAATATAGTGAGCGAAGAGTAATATTCAACTTATGCAAAAAACAATACAGTTACTAGAGTCGAAGGGCATGCAAAGGTCACAGTGGTTCGAAAGGGAGTAGAAATTGATTGTAGCTTTTCCCTGATGTTGTTCAATCTGTTCATTGAGCAAGCTTTGAAGGAATGCGAGAAGAAATTTGGAAAGAGAATTAAAGTTCAGGGAGAAGAAATAAAAACTTGGTGGTTTGCCGATGACATAGTCATTCTTTCAGAGACAGCAAAGGGCCTGGAAGAGCAAGTGAACAGTGTGGACAAGAGGAAAAGAGGGTATAAAATGAACATTAACAAGAGTAAAACAAGGGAAATGGAATATACTGTCAGAAAATTAGACGAAGCAGAAGGAATTAGATTAGGCAATGATCACAACGAAAGTAGTGGGTGTGTTTTGTTATTTGGGGTAGCAAAATAACGTCTGCTGGTAAAGAAGATATAAAATGCAGAAGGCTATGGGAAGAAAAACGTTTCTGAAAAAGCGAAATTTGTTGTCATCCAATATTAATTTAAATGTTAGGAAGTCGTTTCTGAAAGCATTTGTCTGGAGTGTAGCATTGTATGGGAGAGAAACGTGGACTGTAATGAGTTCAAACAAACAGATGAGAGAAGCTTTTGAAATTTGACTCTACAGACGAATAATTAAGATTAGATGGGTAGATCACCGAACTAATGAAGACTTTCTCAACATATATGGAGAGAAAAGGAGTTTCTGGGATATCCTGACTAAGAGAAGAGATAGGTTGGTGGGACACATTCTGAGACATCAAGGAATCCTCAATTTGTCATTAGAAGCAAGTGTGTGAGGTAAAATCGAAGAGGGAAACCCAGAGACGAATACAGTAAGCAGATTCAAATGGATGTAGGATGTCGTTCTTATTCTCCTAAATGAAGAGGTTGGACAGGGTAGCGTGGAGATCTGCATCAAACCAGGCTGTGGAGTGATGACCACAACAACACTGCTTCCAGTAGGGGTTGAACCACTATCCGTTTTGTATCCGAGGAATTGTGAGTTTTTATCAGTATTCGACACTAAGATCCCGTGATGACAAGACAATGAGCGTCCTATTGGTTCTACACAAGTACCACAAGTTATGTATAACTGTGGCTTTCCGCTTTGGAGATACTGATTATTGCATACCAGTGTGGTAACCAAGTTCTCTCCCTTTACTTGCTGTCTTCGTTGCTTTGATAGGTTTACTTGTGACGGTAATTTATTCTTACCACATTATTTATATCATGTAGCAAACCTAGGTAAACTAACCTAGGTAAATTAACCTAAGGACCACACACACACCCATGCCCCAAGGAGGAATCGAATGTCCACGGCGAGCAACCGCGCGCTCCGCAGCGAGACGCTTTAGACCGCTCGGCTACTCCATCGCGGCTGACAATACATCCTTTTGAATCTGCTTACTATATTCGTCCCTCGGTCTCCCTCTATGATTTTTACCCCACACGCATCCTTCTAACGCTAAGTTGACTATTCCTTGATGTCTCAGAATGTGTCCAACCAATATATCCCTTCTCTTAGTCAGGATATGCCAAAAACTCCTTTTCTCCCCATTCGGTTAAGCACCTCCTCATTAGTTACGTGATCTACGCATCTAATTTTCATCATTCGTCTCTTGCACCACATTTCAAAAGCTTCTATTCATCTTTATCTGAACTCATCGTCGACGTTTCACTCCCATACAATGCTACACTCCAGACAAATGCTTTCAGAAAGGACTTCCTAACATTTAAATTAATATTGGATGTTAACAACTTTCGCTTCTTTAGAAACGCTTTTCTTCCCGTAGTCATTCTGCATTTTATATCTTCTTTACTTTGGCCATCAGAAGTTATCTTGCTACCCAAATAACAAAATTCATCTACTACTTTTATTGTCTCATTATCTAATCTAATTCCTCCAGCATCGCCTGATTTTCTGACATTACATTCCATTACCTTCGTTTTACTCTTGTTAATGTTCATCTTATATCTTCCTTTCAAGACACTGTCCAGACCATTCAATTGCTCTTCCAGATCTTTTGCGGTCTCTGACAGAATTACTATGTCATCAGCAAACCGCAATGTTTTTATTTCTTCTCCCTGCACTTTAATGCCCTCTCCAAATTTCTCCTTCATTTCCTTCACTGCCTGCTCAATGTACAGATTGAACAACATTGGGGAAAGGCTACAACCCTGCCTTACTCCCTTCCCAACCTCTGCGTCCCTTTCTTGCCCTTCGACTCTGATAACCGCTGTCTGGTTTTTGTATAGGTTGAATATAA
Organism: Locusta migratoria; assembly: GCA_026315105.1. Lineage (NCBI taxonomy): Eukaryota > Metazoa > Arthropoda > Insecta > Orthoptera > Acrididae > Locusta > Locusta migratoria. The sequence goes on from CM048746.1 coordinate 571,080,906, forward strand.
CTCTTCGCTCCCTATATTTTACTCCCGATACTTTCAGAATTTGGAAGAGTGTATTCCAGTCGACATTGTCAAAAGCTTTCTCCTAATCGACAAACGCTAAAACGTAGGTTTCCCTTTCCACAGCCTATCTTCTAAGATAAGTCGTAATGTGAGTATTGCCTCTCGTGTTCCTACACTTCTCCTAAATCCAAACTGATTTTCCCTGAGGTTGGATTCTACAAGTTTTTCCATTCGTCTGTAAATAATTCGTGTTAGTATTTTGCACCCATGACTTATTAAACTGATAGTTCTGTAATTTTTACACTTGTCTTCATTTGCTTTCTTTGGAATTGAAATTACAATATTCTTCTTGAAGTCGGAGGGTATTTCCCCTGTCTCATACATCTTGCATACCACGTGATACAACTTTTTCATGACTGGCTCTCCTAACGACATCAGCAGTTCAGACGGAATATCATCTACTCCAGGGGCCTTGTTTCGACTCGCGTCTTTCAGCGCTCTGTCAAATTCTTCTCGCAATATCATATCTCCTACCTCATCTTCCTCCACTTCGTATTACATTTCTAGAATACTGCTTTCAAGTTTAATTTCTATGTATAGGCCCTCTATATATTCCTTCCATAGTTCAGTCTTCCCCTCTTTGCTTAGTACTGGTTTTCCGTCTGACTTCTTTATATTCATACTGCTGCTTTTCTTGTCTCCAAATATCTCTTTTATTTTCCTATAGGCGGTATCTATCTTTCCCCTAGTTATGCATTCTTTCACGGTTCTGCATTTGTCCTCTAGCCACTCCTCCTTAGCCAGTCTGCACTTCCTGTCAATCTCATTTTTCAGACGTTTGTACGCCCTTTTTCCTGTTTTAGTTGCTGAATTTTTATATTTTCTCCTCTCATCAATTAAGTTCAGTATATCCTGTGTTACCCAGGGATTTCTTTTAGGCCTTGTCCTTCTGCCTATATGGTCCTCTGCAGCCTTCACTACCCTATCTCTCAGAGCTACCCATTCTTCTTCTACTGTATTACTTTCCCCAGTTTCAGCCAATCTTTGCCTAATGCTCCCTCTGAAACTCTCAACCGCCTCTGGTTCCTTCAGTTTGTCCATGTTCCATCTCCTAACCTTTCTACTTTTCTTCAGTCTCTTAAGTTTTAATTTGCAGTTCATAACCAATAAGTTATGGTCAGATTCTATATCTGCCCCTGGATATGTCTTACAGTTTAGAACCTGGTTTCTAAATCTATTCCTTACCATTATAAAAGTCAATCTGGTACCTTCCAGTGTCTCCTGGTCTCTTCCACGTATACAGCCTTCTTTCATGATGATTAAACCAAGTGTTGGTGATCATTAAATTGTGCTCTGCGCAAAATTCTACCAAAGCGATCTCCTCTTTCAGTCCTTTTTCCCAGTCCATATTCACCTACTACATTTCCTTCTTTCCCTTTCCTACTACCGAGTTCCAGTCCCCCATCACAATCAAGTTTTCGTCTCCCTTTACTTTCTGAATGATTTCTTTTATCTCCTCATACATTTTTTCGATATCCTCATCATCGGCCGTGCTAGTTGGCATATAAACTTGCACTACTGTGGTCGGTGTTGGCTTCGTGTTTATCTTTACTACGATAATGCGTTCACTATGCTGTTCATAGTAACTTACCCGCATTCCTATTTTCTTATTCATTATCAGACCTACTCCTGCGTTACCACCAACTGATTTTGTATTGATAACCCTGTATCACCCGACCAGAAATCCTGTTCATCCTGCCACCGAACTTCATTAATCCCTACCATTTCTAACTTTAACCTATCCATTTCTCTTTTCAAATTTTCTAGCTTACCTACGCGATTAAGTGTTAGAACATTCCACGCTCCGACCCGTAGAATGCCTGTTTTGTTTTTCTTGATGTCGACATCCTCCTGAGTAGTCCCCGCTCGCAGATCCGAATGGGGGACTATTTTACCTCCAGAATATTTTACCCAAGAAGACGCGATCATCGTATAGTCATACAGTAGAGCTCCATGTCCTCGGGAGAAGTAACGATTGTAGTTTCCTCTTGCTTTCAGCCGTTCGCAGTAACTGCATGGCAAAGCCATGTTAGCTGATGTTACAAGACCAGCTCAGTCAATCACCCAGACTGTTGCCCCTGTAACTACTGAAAAGGCTGCTGATCCTCTTCAGGAACCACACGTTTGTCTGCCCTCTCCACAGATACCCCTCCACTGTGGTTGCAAGATATCCCATGTCACAGTCAAACATCATGACTATATACCTATGTGGTTTTGCCACTTCTACTGTGACACCCATCTTACACTTGGACCGTTCCCTTGCAAAGCAGTTGCCAAAAAAGTATAGTCTTCTCCGCAGTGTTATGTATGTGATTGCTCCAATTACAGTTGTTCGTATTTGTAATTTCTAGGTATTTAGTTGAGCTGATTACGTTGGTATTTTTATGATTTATTGACTATCCAAAATTTAATGAGTTCCTTTTAGTACTCATTTGGATGATCTCACTCTTTATTTATGGTCAAGTGCCACCTTTCACACCAGATAGAAATCTTAACTACACCATTTTTCAATTTTTTAGAAGATGATAAATGACATAATAATCTGGTACAACTGGAAAGCTGCAGCCTCTACTGTTTGGAGGGGACTGCTGGAAGCACAAATATGAATGCGTCAGATTGCAGGAAGAGGTCCTAAATGTGGTCGAGTATTCTGGAGAGGGATGTCTCCTGGAGGAAGAACTGGCATATCCCACCCATTTACTTGTACGTCGACATAAATACTCTGCAAATCACATTTTACATGGCAGAGGGTTCATTGAACCACTTTAATATTTCTCTACCGTTCCATTCTCTAATAGCTGAAAAAAAAATAATATGAACAGCAAAATCTTGATTTATGTTACTTCATTATGATGATCATGCCTAAGTAGCTGGGTACTAGCAAAATACCTTCGCATTCTGAATAGAATTCGTCAGAACGAATACCACCTTTCTTTTAATGATTTCCACACCAGCTCGTGCATCATTTCCGTGACTCTCTCTCCCCTATAGCGCGATAATACAAAATGAGCTGCCCTTCTCTGAACTTTCTCTAAATCGTGTCAGTCCCACCTGGTGTGGATCCGACAATGCGCTGCAATACTCCAAAATAGGACGCACAAGTGTAGTGTATGCATTTCTTTAGTAGAACTGTTGCATCTTCTAACAAGGAAACATCATCAACTCGACCTCATATTTTCTTGAGAAGAAAATACATAAGTTGGATATCAACTACAGAAATCGATATCACGTGAAAATTTGGACCATTATTGAGATACTACGCAGTTACGGCCTCCTCACAGTACAGCTTTTAAATATTCGCGTGCTCGGGTTCGTTCTCATTCGGCCCGCTTCACTGCGGCCGCTTAATGCCCGAACGTGAAGTGCTGTGCAATGAAGGGACAACAGCGAGTCCCCAGAAATGTGAAATTTGGAGAGTTATGGAAGTGGAGGAGGAAATAATATTACAAAATGAAATTTATGTAGTGTAACTCTTTCAAGTTTACTCCACTTCAATAGTTTCAGCTTTACATACAAGAAAATGATGTGCATAAAACGTATTGAAAATTAAATTACGTTACACTGCTTATTAAAAAACCGTCGCATTCGTTTCCATTTCAGTTGTGACGCGCTGAATAAAACGCAAACGGCTCGTGCATATATTATTCTGTTACGGAGACGGGCAAAGTGGTATTCAACGGTTTACAATCATCAAAGCAGCTTTCAACATCACTGACGATCTAAATTCCACGCCCAAGCTCCGTTGAAGCAATAAAAGTGGTCGACGAATCTGACGGTGATGAAATGGCAGCGTAGTTATCGTCGAAGTCTTCCTCTTGTAAATCTGCAACGAACGTCAACCCGCTATTTTCTTCTATATCCAGCACGTCTTCATCAATGCAGTTGTCTATGATATCTGCAACGCAGTTTAAAGAAATAAGGAAAAGGATAAAGAAAGCGCCACGTATTTTCTTTTACCGTGTATAGTACATCTAATAACTACAAATGATTATGATTACTGGTAACGACTTTAAAGAGCTCTAATTCTTTGTCTTTTAATCGTTGCACATTAATCATTCCATACCACTCCTGCAGATGTCGCACAACAGCCTGTGGGTTAATTTACATCGCGAACACAAACCTCTTACTAGACTCTGTTCACAGTACTAGACGTTCTGACATTAAGCGGCCGCAGTGAAGCGGGCCGAGTAGGGACAACCCGATCGCGCGAATGTTTAAAAGCTGTACTTTGAGGAGGCCGCAGCTGCGTAATATCTGAATAATGGCCCAATTTTACACTTGATATCGATTTCTGGGGTTGATATCTAGCTCATGTATTTTTTTCTCAAGAAAATATGAGGTCGAGCTGTTGATGTTCCCTTGTAAGTGTTCTGCCGATGTGTCTTTGGTTCACCATCCCTACAATATTTTCTACATGTACTTTCCAATTTAAGTTGTTCATAATTATAATTTCTAGCAGGGGTAGCTCGTTCTAAAGGACCACAGGGACCTGGCCCCACCAGAAAATTTATGATATACTTGCGCAGTATTGTATCAAACAGTCTGAGTGTGATATGATCCCCTTGACATCCTAATTCAACTTACAATGACACGAGCAAATGCTTTTGCTTGCCTTTCATCGCAGCATAGCTGAGGGACCGCCCAGTGAACCCTCCCCCCCTCCCACCCTCTCTTCGTTACGCAGCCATGCCGACAACCGAGGGCCAGCAGTCCCTGCAGTCGCACTGACGTCACAGACTTGTTTGCCTTTCTCCTCTTCGCCCCTCGCCTTAGTGCTGCTTGGGACCCGCCACCACAGAGTAACATATACAGAGGAGCAGCCCCCCCCCCCCAAACCACAGTCCTACACTCCCCTCGTAGTTCCATAAGATGGTAGCAGGTGTCAGGTGGATCGCTGGCTTAGGGTGCCTCTCGCACGTCAGAGGGTAGCTTGGAGGGGAGACTGAGGGGAGAGCTTGTGCCACATGCCACGAGGCCGGGTTGTGTCCAGCTTGCTGGCGTTTGAGGGAAGGTGGTGGTGGGGAGAGCTGCTACCTGCCGCCTGCTCTGGCCAGTATAAAGAGCTGCTTCTGACCGCAGCACCATCATGGGACATCTTACGGAACTGCTGGAAACCCTCCCTCTCCACACCCCTGAGCGTAGGACCGGGCCCTTACGGAGGCTTCCCGTATGTATACATTTGTCTGTATACATATCGGATTGAGCAGGGTGACATGATTCACCACAACCAGAAGTTACCTGCCGAAGTAGGTTTTATTTACCATTGAGCTCAGTGCTTCTGGCGCGTACTTGTTCTCGAACTTAAATAAATAAATAAACCGAAAAATAATGGATTCAAAGAAAACATTGGAAGACTTTAAGCAAATTCTGAAAACATATAAGAGTTGTGATCGCCCCTTAGAGTTGTCATGTTGCAGGTTATAACACCCCTTTTTCCGTACAAATACATAATTACCTTATTAGTTACATGTGGATGGCAACAACGCCGTTTCCTTACAATTCCGTGCCCCTGAGCCCATATTTAGCAAGGTGATTAATAAAATTGCAGGTTCGAGGCCATGGATTCGGGACAGGCTAACACGTATTGGAACAGGGGAGTATTAAGTACAGTTGGTTACTGTCTGAAACTAAGAGCATAATATTTTAATAGCAAGTAACCATCAGTGCGCAACACACGTGGTCCATATAAAAATGGCATAAAACAGCTCATCATTTGTTAACTATATAAAAAAAGTCACACTGACGTTTATTAAGGCCCACTTTAGATTTGTAGTTTTATAAGTTTTTGCAAACATTTTGGATCAAAATAATAATGTAACAATAAAAAATTAATTAATAAGAGTGTCTGAAACCCTTTTAGGAACTAGGTAGCGACAGGTTTCGAACCACTGACATTCAGCGTCACAGTCCTACTACGCTACGCCCAACACTTAGCAGTTGCGTTCTTTAATCTCGTACTATTCATGGCCGTTGTTAATTGATGCTAATGTGGCATTTGTAGACACTAAATGATCATTCATCGTACGAAGAACGACGTGTTTGTGTTAATTCTTCAGTGCGCTATTGCTTTGAAATGACAACTTGTAAGTTAAAATAAGAAAATCATCAAATACGCAACGCAAGATGGCTTATGCCAGAGAGATTACTGAGGGAGGATTGTCACGTGACATTTTCGAACTGCTGGTTTTCGTTAATTCAGTGAAGGGTGACAAAACTTTCTTATTTTTGCAAATATCTCTCAAACGATACGAAATATGAAAAAACCAAAAAAAAAACATAAGGGTACAAAGCTGTAGAGAATCTTCTCCTCTACAAATTCGATTATTCAATTTTAGCGTCAGATGAACGGTTTATTTGCAATTAAAATTACATTACAAACGGCCTTTTTTGGTATTACTAACGTATTTCTTGTCCGAAATATTAAAAAAAAAACGAGGTTCTGGTCTCTGGTAGCCAAAAATTATGTCTGTAAAATTTGGTGTTGATCGGTTAAACGGTTCGTCTTAAAAACGGGGAACATGTTACGGACAGACATACAGACAGACATACATCCCAATATCGCCGTTATTTTTGCAAATATCTCATAAACGATACGAGATATGAAAAAACACAATAGAGCAAAGTTGTAGAGAATTTCCTCTTCTACAAATTAGGTTCTTCAATTATCGTGTCAGGTGAACGGTTAAGCCGTTATTTTATTTAAATTTCGAGCTGTCAAAAAACGATCGCAAAGGCACACTTTTAGTGTTACTACCGTAACTTAAAGTGGGCAAAAAAATCAGTTCAACTTAGACAAAATGATACTAGCAGGAATCCAATATATAATTCCAAGTAAAAACGACTGCTAGTAGATCTCAACAGCAACTGAGAACAACGGAGAGCGACTGAGAAAAAGGCTGTCGCCTGAGCAGCCCACGTGAGCGCTCACACTTAGCCGTTGCGGGCGCCCTCTGGCGACCTTTCCAGAGATGTTACAAGGTGCAGGGAGAGAAGGGGAGTAATTTACTGCTCAGAGAAGGATACATACAAGAGTCTGTCAACCGTAGAGCAGGAACAGCGTTAATTATTTACTTCATGTTTAGTGCAAAAATGTATTCCCGTCTTTCTGTAAGATTCGGTTTTCAAATAATATTAGCTGAATCCTGTAGAATTAAGGCCAATTCACACTGTCCGTCACGTCACGTCACGCCACCGTCCGTCAGAACATTCCGCGATGTATTTCTAATGGCGGCGTTCACACTGTCCGGCACCGGACCGTCACGTCACGTCAACGTCACGTCAAGCTTTCTCGCGAAGAATGTTTTGACGGAACGGCCGTCTGCTAACATTGGAAGTTAACCGATTTTCGTCACGCGAATTAAATGTTGCAGTCGCCGATTGTAAATTCAAATTCAAATGTTTGTATAGTCTATGGGACTTAACTATGGGGTCATCAGTCCCTAAACTTACAAACCACTTATGAACTACTTACGAACTAGGAGGGCACAAATATCCATGCCCGAGGGGGGATTCAAACCCCGACCCTAGTGGCCGTGCAGACCGTGACTGGAGCGCCTTAGTCCCCTTTAGTCCCCTCGGCCACTGCGGCCGGCAGTCGACGATTGCACTGTTAATATGCAAATATGTCTTATTCATCTTTATTTTGTTGTTATACTTCGTTTTAGGGGTAAATCTCAAATGTTTCATGACGACTTAAATATTTTCGTCAGTTGAGTGTCCCCCTAAAATCGAGGTCGGATATCTCAAACCAAAAAATGTTTAGTGTTACTTAACATTGTAACAGGAAAAAACTGAAGCAAACTGTTTATTTGAATAAGATTGTAATTTGAATACGCATTTTTCATTAAATAACATTTTAAGTGAAAAAGTCAGTTCTAACGAAAGACAAAAATTCAGTTGTTTACGACGGTATTAACAATGTCAGCGGGCAAATCGTAATGGATAAAGTAAACAGGCGCTAGTTATGCTCTTATAAGTATTGTTTGATGTTTTCATATGTTTATTTTTTCGCTTGAAAATAGACGTCGATGTTTTGAAATGTTGTTTCAGTTCCCAGTAAGTTGGCCAAAAACATACACTATAGACTTTTATTTGGCCGTCAGTAACATTTAGCGTTGTTGTTCCCTCAATTCTAGTATTAAACTAAGACTTTCTACATAACAGATCGCCACTTATAACCTCACTTTCAACATCGCATATTGAGATGGGCGAATTGACGTGACGGACACTGACGGACAGTGTGAATACAACTTGACGTGACAGTGCCGTGACGTGACGTTGACGTGACGGACAGTGTGAATTGGCCTTTACAGGAATACGTTTTGGTGCTGACATGAAGTAAATATTTGATGCTGCTACTGCTCCTTCGCCGCTTAGTAACTAGCGAACATAATTCTCTGCAAAACGGCAAACAATTTTCCAACTCACTAAAACAGGGGATCAGCTAGCGCCAGGTAAGAGTGTATGAACGCCGGAAATGACGGGTAAATACAAGGCACTATACCGTCTCTCGTATTCAAACACAGGACAACGATGATCTGTCAATATCTATTTCGCGGAAATGAGCTGAACATATACAGCTGTATTTAGACGTCTGCAGGTTTTCTCCCTATATTGTACCCTCCTTCGTATGAACGCCGACGCTTCCATTCATCGATATGCAGCTAACTTCCGGTTTCGATGTGTCACGTGATACATTTGTACCCTGCTCAATCCGATATTCCTGCGACCCCAAAGTGGGCCCCGGTGAAGCGAGCTATACCTTGCGGGCTATACCTGCGCTCCCACTCCCCACCCCACACACACCAGTTCACAGGTTCACAGTTTGGGGCTGGCGACCCTGGGCTCTTAGCACCTACATCAAAACTTATTCTGGAGCTGTGTCGTTGCAACTTGAGTGTTCGTAAACTGAGTATAAAATGAATAAAGTAGACTCTTCAGAACGCCCTTTCATTTATTACGGAAGAGAAGCTAGAAATCTAGTGGTTATGCGCTCAGAAACCAAAAGACTTCTTGATGTCTCAGCTCGACAGAAAGAAGAAGAAACTTTCTACTATACATGGTTCTGCAAAAAGTCTTTGGCTAACTGTGAGTGAAGAGAAACAAAAATTGTTTCGTTTCTACTGTGTGTTGTTTGGTGGTGAAGGACTGTGGACAACAGTTGGCTGCAAGGATTTAAATCATTTGAGTGAACGAATCAAGAAACACGAGGAAAGAGGACTTCATTTAGAAAATGCTGGTGTATATAAAATTTTGGCATAATTAACGTTACTGTTCGGATTGATTCGGCGTATAAAATGTCAATTTAGAAACATAATTAATTAGTTACGAAGAACAGGCACATATTAAACAGAATAGTAGAGTGTGTATTGTTTGGTGGAACTCATGAGTTATCACTAAGAGCTCACAATGAAAAACAAGAGTAGCAAACCGTGTCAATTCCTTAGATTCGTTATTTTTATTAGATACAGAGTTTCGTGGGTTATATTAATTACTTCATAATTAGCATATTTAATATCTTTCGAATGTGTTTAAATGATGACATAAAAGGTTTCTGGGTGTTGTACCGCGTTATGATGTAGAAGGCTATTACTTTAAATAACCGACGTTTCGGCCAACGTTACAGTGGCCTTCATCTGGGTATACTGATGTGAGCTGGTTGTTACTATACTTTATATTTTCTTTCAGTTAGACATTACGTCATAATTTTTTCAATATCTGCGATGTTATTGGTGGAATTTTGGCGGAAGAATGGAAACTTTATTATGATAGGATGCTGAGGTGGAGGGAGTGGGGGTTAGCGGTTGTCTATTGATTTTTGCATAGCGAGACATGATTGGTGTTCATCGGCGAATGGGGTGAGGGCTTCCGTTTCTTTGCTGTTGGCCGTGGGCCGCGCACGGCAGTTACTTACTACTGATGCTCACGTGTTGTGTTGTCAGTGCGGCCTATTTCGCTGTGATGTCTGGTAGTCAAGAGGGGGCAAGCCTGAGTCCATCTTCTCTGTTCATGTTATTAGGATGTTTTACTATTTCGATGGCTTCCCTTATCTTGCGTTTAACCATCCCTGGTTGCTTGGTGAGTATTCTGGCATCGTTAAATTTTATCTTTTTGATGCAATCTTGCTGGTGTTCAGCTACTGCAGATTTATTGTGTTGGCCTAATCGAATGTAGCGTTCATGTTCGCGTATGCGTGTTGCCACTGCCCTCCCTGTCTCACCTATGTACACTTCCCCACACTTCCATTCCACCTTGTATACTCCTGATGCGTGTTGTGCCTCTATCTTGTCCTTTGTGGAACCACGTACATCCTGGATCTTGTGACTACTATAGAAGAAAGGCTGGACACCAACCCGGCAAAGATGTTTAGCAATCCGATCTGTGGCGTTTTTTATATATGGTAAACGTGTTGATGGCTGCTTTTTATTGACTTTCTTCCTACTGTTGTTTCTTTTATTTGTATCCATGGCGGTGTAAATCACTCTATGGTTGTAGCCATTGGCCAGAAAAGTTGTTTGTAGTTTGTTGAGCTCAGCTGTTTTGTTGTCTTCATCACTTAGTCGCTGCGCGCGAATCGTCAGTGAGCGGATAACAGAGTTCTTCTGCACTGGGTGGTGGTTTGATTGGGCGTGCAAATACCTGTCGGTATGTGTAGGCTTCCGATATACCCTGTGCCCAAGTGTGCCTTGCCTTGTTCTGTAAACTTCCACATCTAGGAATGGAATAGCGCCATCCTTCTCGATCTCTAATGTAAATTGGATCTTCTTGTGCAATTTGTTCAGATGATCATGAAACTTGTGTAGCTCCATATCACCGTGGGCCATATTGCGAATGTATCGTCCACGTATCTGAACCAGCATCTTGGGCGTAAAGATGGCGGAACAAAGTGCAATTGCTTTGAAGGCCTCCATGAATATGTCGGCTGCCAACGGGGATAAGGGAGACCCCATTGCTACGCCGTCTGTTTGCTGATAGTATCTTTCTTGCCACTTGAAGAAGGGCCAAGATAACCACAATTGAACCATGTCGCATATATCTGGCGGGACATGTTCTTGTAGGATGCGAACAGTTTCGTATATTGGCACATTGGTGAACAATGACTTTACGTCGAAGCTGACCATGATGTCCGTGGCTAAAATTGTTTCTTCCTTAATGCGTTCTATAAAGTGTGTCGAGTTCTTCACGTACGAGTCAGTTTTGACAACAAGAAGTCTTAGTTTGGAGGCTAGGAACTTTGACAAATTGTATGTCGGCGAGATAATTCCATACACAATCGGTCGTAAAGGCTGGCCATTCTTGTGTAACTTTGCCACTCCATAAATTCTCGGGGGAACTGGAACGCTAGGAATGAGTCCCTTTGCTGTGTCGACGTCAATTCTTGAGTCCTTAATTGCACTCTGCGTCTTTCGAGTTATCTTAGCCTTTGGATCCGTCTTCAGAGAAGATGGACTCAGGCTTGCCCCCTCTTGGCTACCAGCCATCACAGCAAAATAGGCCGCACTGACAACATGCGAGCAACACTAGTAAGAAACTGCCGCCGCGGGGGCCCACGGCCAGCAGGAGAGAAACGGAAGCCCTCACCCCATTCGCCGATGAACACCAATCATGTCTCACTATGCAAGAAGCAATAGGCAACGGCTATCCCCCACTCCCTCCACCTCAGCATCCTATCATAATAAAGTTTCCTTTCTTCCGCCAAAATTCCACCAATAACATCGCTGATTTTGAAAAAAAAAAAAAAAAATGACGTAATGTCTAATTGAAAGTAAATATAAAGTATAGTAACAACCAGCTCACATCAGTGTACCCAGATAAAGGCCACTGTAACGTTGGCCGAAACGTCGGTTATTTAAATAATAGCCTTCTACATCATGACGCGGTACAACACCCAGAAAACTTTTATGTCATTTGACTCTGGCCGCGGAAGCCTATGTAATTATATCATGTTTAAATGATGTTATATAAATGGAGGTTACAGAAAGAACACTTCAGACTGATTCCATTATACTGGGTACTAATTCTTTGTCTGGGCCCCACCAACGAAACTGAGCACGAGTCGCCACTGATTTCTAGGTATTTAGTAGATTGAAGGCCTGTGTGTTTGACTGATTTATCGTGTAACTGAAGTTTAACGGATTTCTTTTAGTGGTCATATGGATGACCTCACACTTATCATTATTAAGGATTAATTGCCAATTTTTGCACCATGCAGATATCTTATCTCAATAATTTTCCAGTTGCTTTTGATCTTCTGGTGACTTTAATAACCGATAAATGACACCATCATCTGCGGAACAGTCTAAGAAAGCTACTCAGAATCTCTCCTAAATCCTTCATAAAAATAAGGTACAGCAGGGACCCTATAACACTTCACTGTGGAACGCCACTTGATGACTTACCGTTAATAACGACGTACTGTTTCCTTAATGACCGGAAATCACGAATGTGGCTATGTTCCACAAGGACGCAATTTGACTAGAAGACGCTTCTGAGGTACAGTTTGGTCGGGGTGAGAGTTTAAAATTGGAAAAGATTAATTTTTAAAACTCACAACCACCAACTGCGAACCAAATTCCTAAACATGCAAAAACACTGGAACTGTGATTGCGACTGTTTGACTCGTTTTCTAGGGGATGATATCACACGTTCGCACTTTCCTTCCCTGCATATGATTAACAAAACAAATTCATAATAAAATCAAGTTCATGAGAGAAAAGGGTGTACTAACTACTATTTTTGAAAACACATGAAAGTTCACTTAATGTTGTTTATTTCACAATATTAGAACCCTGTGGCTGATACGTCTGTAAGTTGACACATTTATCAAATAAAGTTATAGCTCATGAGCCCCCAGACAAAATGAATATTTGTCGCAAATTGTTTTCACACCATGTGGCTGTCTCAAACACCCGTTTATGTTCATGCTTATGCGACGACACGTGTTACATTAACAAATCACAGTCACTTTAATTCAATGTTATGCACACCTTGTTCCACCGGCTAAATATTCACAAACACACAGTAGCACTCGATTCAACTTGGTGTAGTCTACGACGAGCAACCACACGTGGCGATTGCCACACACAAATCTATAACATCCACTTGTAGATCCACATGCCGACTGATGCAGAGCGACGCCGCCCGGCCAGCTACCCCACGTCCTCCCGACTCGCCACTTCCTGCCCTCGCGCGCGCCAAAAGTCCAACTGCCGGGGTTTTTTACCTACGTCATCAACTTCCCCATGTGAGTTGTTCTAACCAACTTCCAACGTACAGCGCTCAGCCAATACATTTCTAAAACTTTACTTAAAATCAAAATAATTACACTACACATTAAACAAATATCTTCTTACGTTTTTATATTGGTATAAACATCCTTTGTACTATTTATCATAATCGTGCAATTTCTTATATCACAGATAAGTGATTTAACTGAATACTTCAAGATAAAACACACAAGATTAATTGAAAATAAAATGAGAAATAGTTAATATATTATTTTTATAAATAAACATTGCCATGCTAGTTGTGTAACTGTCTTGTATTCATGTGTAATTTATTACTTTTCATTAACAATTAAACATATTACGCCAGATGTGACTATATCAGCTAATGTATTGTTTATTTATCAACAGGCTATTTTGTAATGAAGGCCTTAAAGGTTCCTAACTGCATCGTATTACTTCAAATGCAAGTAGTATTAGAATATTTTATTTCACGCTGTGCACTGCACTCCACTTCCCACTCGCCATTGACCCTTTCCCCTCACCGGAAACGAAAACTGGAAAATCCTAAGCTGGAACAAGCCACTAACGTCGGCCTGCTCGCTGGCCTCCCATCAGCTACAAGCACACAGCAAATCTCAACATGGAGAATCTCTACCTATGGTTTAACTATAAATGTTGTCACCCAAATGTGTACACACATTGCTGCCATAATTAATAAGATTAAAATTGTGTAACATTTAGTGCATTGGCATGGTCAATGTTTGCAGTGAACTTCATGCTGTTTAATTATCAAATGGTATTAATTACCAGTATTTCTATTGGGCGGTAATCTCACAAGTTCGAAAACCTTCCGGAAATCTAGAAATAAGGATTATATTTTACATCCCTTGTCGATAGCACTCATCATGTGAGTAAAGAGATTGCATTGTTTCATAAGAAGTTTCTGAATCCGTATTTAGTACGGGTCAATAGGTAGTTCTCTTTGAGGTAGTTCATAACATTTGAGGGAAGTATATGTTCTTAATCCCTGCTGCAAACCGACGTTTCTGAATCCATATTTAGTACGGGTCAATAGGTAGTTCTCTTCGAGGTAGTTCATAACATTTGAGAGAAGTATATGTTCTTAATCCCTGCTGCAAACCGACGTGATGTCAATTATACCGGCCCTCTAATTTTGTGGGTCAATCCTATTGAGTTTCTTGAATACTGGAGTGACCTGTGCAACTTTCCAGTCTTTGGGTACGGAACGTTCGCTGAGCGAGCGGTTGTATATGATAGCTAGGTATGGGGCTATTAATCAGCACACTCTGTAAGGCACCTAATTGGCATAGAAACGGGTCCAGGAGACTTAATTTTCTTATGTGATTTAAGTAGTTTTAATACTCCAGAGGTATCTACTTCGAAATTACGCATGCTGGCCGCTGTTATTGATACGAATTCTGGAGTACTTGCTTCGTCTTCACTAAGGAATTTCGGAAAGCTGTGTTAAGAAATTCTGCTTTAGCAGAAGTCATTAGTTGCATCACCATTTCTATCACGTAATGATGATATTGATTGTGTTTTGTCGCTAATATACTTTACATACGATTCTCTATCAAATTACGTGACAGTGTTTCGTTGAGGTTAATAGTGTAAGCTTGTCGCATTGAAGTTCGAGCCAAATTTCTAGTCTTTGTAAAAGATTGCCATTCTTGGGGATTTTTTATGCGTTTAAATTTGGCATGCTTCTTTCTTTGCTTTTGTAACAGTTATGTAACCTGTTTTGTATGTAACGGCGGGTCAGCTCCCTCTATTGTTAATTTGTTTGGTATGAATCTGTCAAAGGTTGTCGATATTATTTCTTTGAATGTAAGCCACAACTGATCTACACCTATATTGTTAGTTTCGAGAGACTGGAAATTCTCGCTCAGGAAAGCTTTAATCGAATTTTTCTTTTGTTTTATTTATTTATTGTTTTTGAATAAATACTTTTCTTTTAATTTTGGTGGATTTGGAAAGTGCGATATTCAATCTCACTACAAAACTCTGTGTTCACTAATGCCTGTGTATCTTTTGATGCTCTTTGTTAGGATTATTTGTTGCTAGGGAGTTAAGTATGTTCCCACTATTCTAATGGGTTCATTAACTAATTGGTCTAGATAATTTTTGAATAATACGTTCAGTACAATTTTGGACGACATTTTATGCTTACTTTCGCTTTGAACATGTATTTTTGCCAACATGTCACAGGTTGGCCACCAATTCAAATTGTATTCTTTGGGTACGTTTTTGAAATTTGATACAAGCTTTCTTTGAACATGTCTGCAATCAAATCGTGTGAGTCAGGGGGTCGATAAAAAGAACCAATTATTAATTTATTTTGGTTGTAAGGTATAACCTCTATCCATACCAACTCACAGCAGCAATCTATTTCAATTTCGCTACAGGATAAACCGCCTGTGACAGCAATAAATACACCACCACCTATTTTATTCAATCTGTCTTTTCTGAACACCATTGGCCCCTTGGCAAAAATTGCAGCTGAACGTATCTCCAGTAGTTGCCAGCTTTCAACACATAATGATTTGAGATCCTGTACTTTATATTAATGACTGAGCACTGGTACTTTCCCCATACAGCTATGACAATTTACAAATGTTAGACTAATGGTTTTTAGATCTGTGTTCGACCTACCTTTGACCTATACACTCTGAGATTGAAACACTTTCTATGTGTTCCCGAGCCCCTCTAACCTAAAAAAACTGCCCAGTCCATGCCACACAGCCTCCGCTACCTGTGTATAGTGAATTCCTCCTACACAGAGGAGCCCGGAATCCCACCACCTGATGGCGCAAGTCAAGGAATCTGCAGCCCTCATGGGTGCAGAACTGTCTGTACCAGAGGTCCACAGTTAGTCCTGTCAACTATACTGTTTATGATGCTTCCATCTTGCTAGCAAGACTGGCCGTCTTTACCACTGCAGCTAGCCACTCAAAACTTGAGAGAATCTCTTAAGATCCAAAGCGACACCCATCATTGCTACTGACATGAGCTACCACCTGTAGTTGGCTGCACTCCGTACACTTCATGGCATCTGAAAGGACCTGTGCCACATCTGGAATGACTCAACCCGATATGCACACAGAGTGCATGTCGGTTTTCTTCCCCTCTTTGCAGCCATCTCCCTAAAGCAATCCTCTCACAGGACGTGGTAATGCATGTGGAGGAGGACGTGGTGACGCCGTAGTGTGGAATACCACTTGCCACTACCCTGCGAAGCGTGGAATGAAGAATCTAGCATGTTAGATTTTTGCTTCGTGGAGTGGAAAGTGGCCAATGAGAACCGACCTGGTTTTCACGTGTCATTCTGAACTTTTGAGCCGCCATATTGCAAACGGAACTCCGTATTTCATGCCTTCTTTCTTGTAGACTATGATGTATGTATATAATCTTTTTTATAGGGCCAGAAAATTGAGGAACTTTTGAAAACGCGTCACTTTAAGATGTGATTTGTTACAATAAATTACCGAAAACTACATTTTCATAGCTTTAAAAGGTTCTCGTATTTAACGTTTCAGTGTTGTAATTTGTGTATCATGAAAGAATATCATTCCTTTGCTATGTATAACGCATTCTAACAGACAAGAGTCTTTCTGATTCTATGTCATATATAAGTAACATATCACAACATGTTTTAGAATCATAATATACCTGAAAACAGAAATATTTGTTCAAGTGCAGGAATTGAGTAGTTGGTAGCTTTGCCGGCTGTGGTATAGACATTATAAGTGGAACAGGTTCGTATCTGTGCACTTTCGAAATATATTTATTTTTCCGTTTTTGTTTCCTTAACATTTCTGGTTCTTTCTTGCTAATTTAAATAGAATGTCCGATATTCGTTGTTATTTCTTTTTAAAACGACATATTAATGTGCTGGTTAGCGTCACGAGCTGTGGAAGAAAAGATATAAACAACAGGTTTGCATCTATACTCTCCCAGATATTTTTAACGATTTGCTTTAATTACGATTTATGTGACTGATTTGTTAATTTAATACATTTATAACATTCGGTATTCAAGGTTATTTATTTGAAACAAGAACGAACTTTGTCCACAAGAGAATTTGTTGAGTTTTTCGTTATAGACCTTAGGAACAAATAAAATTCAAGACAGTATCATACATCACTCGGTTTTCCCTACAGAGTTTGAATTAATTTGCAGTTCAGTACACTGTTGGAATAGTTCAGTTTGACAGTTGAAAGTGAACATAGCTAGCGCATACTTACGGAAGTAGATGCAGTGTAGGAGGAACAGTGTTTACGTACAGCACTAAAAGCAAAAATTATCACAAAGAACATTGTCGAGCTGAAACGTTGTCCCACGTGTATAACAAATAAAATGTATTGATCAGAATCAATTATCTCCGAATATGTACAACGTGGAAAATGGAAATATAAAAGCTAGACAATTGGAGCTGGTGCAAATGATGTATTTCAATGTTAACAATTTTTAAAGAAATTTGCCAAAATTGATTTTGTCGTAAATTTCATTATTATTCCTAACCGCTTTCAGATATACGTACCATCTTTGTGCTTTTTGAAGGAAAAAAATACAATTTCTGTAATAATATTGCATGCCACAAGTATAAGAAAGCATTTCGTTTTTTTTTTTTCGTCGATCGCTAACAGAGTTACGCTGTAATTTTACGCTCATCCATCTTTGTAAACGCAATGATCTACTTACCAGTCGGCAACGGGCGCTGGAGAGCGTTGTGGTCGCAAAGCAAATCACGATGAGCAGCACGTTCCGTGGGATGTAGCAGGTCGTTTCAGAGCGTGCTGTAGCTAGGTAGACAGCAATGTGCTCAGATTTCATAAAGTGGCTAACACTCAAGTTACAGTGCTCTTTACAGTAACCTGTGTAAACTCGGCCGCCGTATTTTTGTTTGTGAGAACACTTGAGAGTAGTCTATCATATGTTGTTGTTGAGCATCAACTGTTGTATTTAGTATATATCGTATCTAGTGTGTACTGTCTGTACTGCTTTTGCTGCTGAAATATGTCTAAAATGTGTACAGCACAAATGGAAGTGATAAAATGACAAGTATTTTGTGAAAGAACACCAAATGTTTTGCTTTGTTCGAACTCCTTCTGTCTATACTCAAACAAAATTCCTCACTAATGGCACTTAACTGTCCCAAGAGTGTAGCTTCAGAAGACTTATCCAGCAAATCTCTTGAAGCACACACCATTGCCGAGTATTTAACATAGTGCTGATGTGTTTTTGAGATGTTTCTTCTTCTGTTGTTCCTGTATGTTAGTTGATGAAACCACACTTTTGAGTGTCTACACCTTCTTTAAAGATATTTTCATTTGTTGTTGACAATACTTGATCGAGCATGATTGACATGTAACCAGTGCAAAATGTGGAAGTAGTAGTGATGCCAGAACTTTTTCACTTGTATATGTCTTTGTTCTTTGCAAAAAAAGTACTTATTTAAGCTTGCCAATAAGGAAAGTTATTAATGATACATTATTTCCTAGAGGAATGCTTTTCTGTCAGCTGACCCAGGCGCATTTTTATTGCAGTATTCTGTTGTCATTTTCGTCTTTGTACTCAAATTTGTTCATAATCAAACCCTTTGACAGCAATTTTACAAGTTTGTAGACTTAATACATTTAGTAAACACAAGATTAATGTATACTAGACTTTATAATAGCGGTTGTTACTACACATTAACAACAGATGCAAATCCATGGTCATGATTGTTCATCGTAACAAGTACTAGCCACTGTATGTTTGCAGCTCGTTTAGACCATCTACTTGCAATAAAATCTACACAAATATTTTCACAGTGGTACTTTCGTTATTATTACAAACCACATCTAACTGTTATACTTTGAACTGGAACTGTATTACTGAGAGGTTCGTGATATTTCATTACCGCCTTTTTAGGGAATACACTACTAATCACGTCAATTTGCAACTTTAATGACGTCTGAGGGAACTTGATGCACATCAGTATTCAATTTAAAACGTGGAACTGTAAATAGGTATAATTCTCGAGTGGGTGTAACATACCAGGTGTCAGCCCATAACCCAAATATGGCGGACGCCATTTCAATTTGCCTCAAATATGCCGTACATATCACCACGGTCTTTGATAGTCACTCCATGAAATTTATGCTTGTTGGTAGAAAGAGTATATGGTAGTGGCGAAAAAAATACTACTTCCGTTTAGGACCCGAGAGTATACACAGCACAAGTAGAATCTTTGGCATGATGTGACATGCGCCATTTTAAATTCAGAAATGGTGAATGTAAACTTGCAGTATGCGTTATAATGTCTTTAAGAATAATCAGCAAAATGCTTACCTTATAAATAAATAATAGCTTATAACAAAGCAACAACATAACTAGTCAAGTTTAGGTATAAGTACTGCAAAGTCCCCTGACAGCATAGGACCTATGTGTTTGTTGAGTGCATGTTCAGATCCTGTTGTCCATTAATTGTTTTTAATTTGTATATATTAACTGAACTTCTCTGGATGTATTCAAAGTATGTTCAACGTTTCTGTGTTTATTTACATATACAACTGATTAGAAATAAAAAGACGAAACATATTCGGATAGTAATTTCCGAGGTATGTTTAGGGGAATACTGACCATTGTAAATGTAATAATATTTTCAGGTGTGTAACGTCGCTTAATAAAGTACACTAACAGAGAGAGTTATTTCTGTATTTTAGAGGCATTATTCATTGGTGGGATCGTTAATAAAAGAAAACGTTCCTACCTTAATTCAAGTTTATGTGAGTAATGTGGTAATACAAATATTTTATAAGCAGCTTCTTCTCCATTTGCAGAAAAAGGGCCCTAAATGAACTAATCACTCAGTGTGCATTAAATGGGTACAAGGCAGGTACAATCTATTGGTATCGGAAATCATAAGATAATTAACTGTCAAAGTTACTGGAGCTACAAGATACTGGGAAATACAAAAGCAGAAAGAATTGTCTCAAATTCTTATCTACTGTAGGCTACATTTTAAGCTCTTATGATAATTTGTTTACATGTTTTCTGTTGGCGTCTGTCACGAAATTTTCTGTCGAAGTTTGATCAGACGTTTTGCCCAATATGAACTACTGACATTGCCCAATTTTCACCCTCCAAGAGAAATGAAATATGAAACTTAACGATTGTCGGCCAATCTGAGTCGGAGTTGATGGTAGCAAAACGTCAGTCGCAACATCAAACAAGCGTCGGTCGAAAAATCCGAGACAAAAGCCAGTAGACACTGTGTACAACATATATTTTATTTTAGTTGGGTACATGATTTAGAGAACGTCATTATTTAATATTCATTTTTAAAAGAAGTAGTTGAATAATTACTGAAAGATTCGTAGGCCTACTGTCTGTAAAACAGTTATTTTTCACCCATACAGTGTAGAAAATAAAACAATACTTAAAAAACTTCCAAGCTATTTCGCGAGCAATCAATAGACTAAGATAAACACTAATGGAGTGTCAACAACACAAAATAGCACAATCAGCTGCTTTGTTTACATTTTAACCTGTCACGTTGCGTTTCATAGTCTAGTCAAAGATCTTGAAGACACAGATAGTATACTTCTGACTGCCAAATTACAGGCACTCCCGGTTGGTATTTTTCCGCCACTAACGTCTTGTGGTAGACGGCACGTCTGGCCTGCGCCTCGTTGGGAGAACTCGTCCCGTGTGAGGACAGCTTTAAGGGGCTCCATTACCCGCCTAACGTTGGAGCTCCCAATTACGAGCAAATACACCCTGTGTGACAGTCCAAATCTTACAGAATGCCTGGTGACTTCAGAATCAGCGACACCATCTGACTCAGGAACATTGTCCTGAACAGATAGCGCCTCAAACTTGTTCGCTAGACGAACTGGGTAGTCCTCACGATCGGTTCCCCAGAATGCCTTATGCCACGTGCCACGCATTGGTGCAACCTCCCATGGAAACAAGGGTGGGGTGTCTGCCTCATTGCGAGTAGTGTCAGGGCCTGTCGCTGCTGTAGGCCGAGCATTGAACAAGACAGCAAGACAGACGACTGTCGGGATTCATATGCC
Organism: Locusta migratoria; assembly: GCA_026315105.1. Lineage (NCBI taxonomy): Eukaryota > Metazoa > Arthropoda > Insecta > Orthoptera > Acrididae > Locusta > Locusta migratoria. The sequence goes on from CM048746.1 coordinate 571,102,276, forward strand.
GCAAGAATATACTATCCAGATACTTCACGCGAATTTGAAACTAATATCCACGCGAGCTCACGAGAAATGTAATAAACAGAAGCAAGAACCTCACAGAACAGTAGAAAGCCGATTACACTTACAAGCAGTGGGTCTGCTCTGAACTGCGCTCAAAGGAATACTTAAACGCGATTTTGAATATAATATGCACGAGAGCACAAAAGAGTAGACAAAATATAAATACTGTATGTCGCTTCTAATCAGAAGCCGGTTTCACTTACGAAATATGAAGGTGGCCTGTGCTGTGAGTAATCCGGCAGCTAAACAGACACTGATTAAGCTCTACCAATAGCAGGCACGATCAGAACAAAAACTACTGTCGTTATGTGCTCAAGAGAAGACTAAACTGTTTCTTAAACGCTAATTTGAATCTAATGTGCACGAGAGCACAGGATAAATTTACAAACTGAAACGAAAAAGCGCAGACAAAAATCAAAATACTCTTATATGCTTATATCACACTTTTCGTAATATAAATATCTGGATCTAGTAGGAACTAAATGGTTCTTTTCGAGAGGCTCGGCACGCATAATGTTATGACAGGTTGATATGGCTCCACATTAACCCAAACCAATTTCTCTTTGCCTCTTGACGCACTGTCATGCAAATCAAGTCTCACTGTGAATGTATTTGCTCAACTGGTTAGTTCAACTTACTGGACGTCCTTCTTGAGACATAACATGAGCGGTTCCGTTGCCCCCAACCCAATAATTCTCCACTAGCAACCAACATGCACGTCCCTGTGGCACACAAAAACTTGTACCCTCCTTCTCTTACAACGCCCATTACGGCATACCAAACCTCTGCATGTGTATTAGCTGAATCTAATTATAGAAGACCACCATTGGTAGATTTTTAGTTCCTACATATCTCTGTGGTCTTTACATAAAATGGAAGTTGCCAACAGTAGAATTGTTCTATAGTCCGCTTCAAATTCTGGCCCTCTAAATTTCTTCAACACTGTCTCGAAAACAATGTTGCCTTCCTTCCAGCAACGCCCATTTGTATTCCAGAAGTATTTCAGTAACACTTGAACATTGATCGAACCCACCAGCTTGCTTCTGAATTGCTTCTATGTCTTCCTTTAAACCGATCTGGTAAGAATCCCAAACATTTTAGCAGTACTCAAGATGGGGTTATACAAGAGTTTTATATGCATTCACTTTTGCAGACTGGTGACAAAATCCCAATATTCTCCCAATAAACCGAAGTTGACCATACGCCTTCCCCATGACTGACCTCTTTTAATCGTTCCATTTCATATTGCTGCACCTAGATATTTAATTGATGCAACTCAGTCAAGCAGCACACTACAAATGCTGTATTAGGACGTTACGGGATTGTTTCTCCTACTCATCTGCATCACCTTACATTTTTCTTCATTCAGAGCTAGCTGCCATTCTTCAGACCATCTAGAAATTTGGTACAAGTCATCCTGCATCCTACTGCAAACGGTCAATGACAACACTTTCCGGACACCAAAGCATCATCAACAAACAGTTGCAGAGTGCTATTCACTCTGTATGTCGGATCATTTATATAGATACATAAATAATAACGATCGGATCACACTTCTTTGGCGCACTTCTGATGATACCGTAGTCTCTGATGAACATTCGTCATCGAGATCAATGTACAGGGTTCAATGCATATAACGACTTCTTACTATCTCCCCATTTACTCCTATATTCATTAGCAATACCTGAAGCTGATACCTTCTAATGTTAATTGAATTTTCCATTGGTGTTAGACGGAACATGATAATATCATGGCTTCTCAGGCTATCATCAGGTAACAACTGAATGTCACTAACATTTCTATAGAGATATGCCACTTACAAATATGTTATTAAGTTACAGATGATACAAATTCAAATGTTCAGAGGAAAGTGTTCCATTTTTATAGCACTGAATTGCATTTATTAATAATAAAATTAATTTGCTTTGATTGACAATATACTACATAAGAAGAAAAAGAGGAAAATAACACCACTTTTGTCTTCTGGCCAACATGAGTGAGTCAATAGTTGGACAAACTGGCATATCATTCCATAGAGACAAACTTTCAGATCGCCTTACTAAAAAGTTAAAATCTCGAAATTATTGACCTGCATTTTATAACAAAAACTGCATTTGAAATTATATATTCAACAGCACAGACAAAATTCAACCCTTAGCACAGATTGGTGTGTATAAGATCATATGCAAACATTGTGGAAAAGTGTATATTGGTCAATCTTGAATGGGTGTAGCTATTAGATTTTCAGAACATGAGAGAAGCTGGAGATTAAAAAAGAAAGATTCAACCTTTGCCAAACATCTGCTCACAGAAAACCGTGAAATCTTACATTTTCTAAAGAAAAGCAGAAAGATGACACTATTGGAAATACCAGAAATCAATAAACATATGGCAGAGGACACCAGTATAGTATTAAATATCAAACCCAGTTTCCCTTTTCCTTTCTGCAAAAATATGTTTCAGTTATCAGTTTGTTAACTGTATCAAATGTTACGTAACAACCCCCACCTTCCTCTCCTAATATTCAAGCTTAGATCCACAACATATAACATAAAACTTTTTATATGTTTTTATTTATTAATAAATGTAATTCAGTCCATAAAATGTAACACTCTCATGTGAACATGTGAATTTGTGTGATCTGTAACTTAATAAATCTTTGTAAGTGGCATATCTGTGAAGAAATGTTAGCGACATTAAGTTGTTACCTGATGATTGCCTAATAAGCTGAAAGCCGGTTTGTAACCAAATAAATAATTTTGCAGAACATCAGGAATTTTTGCATTTTCGTAACTGATACATTATATTTCCTCTACTTCCCTGTAATATTGCCCTTGTAAATGTTCCATCCATCCACACCTTTGACACATAGTGTTAACCCTACATACCCCATAGCTACACATACCCCATAGCTGCACCATAGCTCTGCCTACATGTCAAATTCTATCACAAACATAATAGCAAAAAGCACGTCTCTATGTGTACTTGCACATACATGTCTTGTCATGTCCGATGGTGTAGGCTTCAAAAGAACTTGAAGAGCCTTCTAATCAATTTCCTGCAACAAAACAGAGTTTCCTAAAAAAAAAAAAAAAAAAAAAAGTCTTTCACATATGCAGCCTGACTGTTTGATCATTGATGAACGAATTTTTGACGACGTAACATACCATCATCTTCAGGCTACTCCTGACTGACATTCTGGACTGGAAGGTGTGCTATATGTAGATGGGTCCAGAAAAATGTATAGATTCTATGATAGTCAATAGCAAAGGAACCAAGAGATATATCGTTTCAATTCTTGTTTTAGAGGAAAGATATGTGTGTTCTAAGTGACCCCCATTTGTAGCCAAATTACATTGAGGCCACTGGACTGCTGACTAGACTACTGCTGTCAGTGTTGCCGGTGTGATAGTCACACAGGATGCCTCAATGTTTTTGTGTAGTACGTTCACTGTAGCTGGCTTCTGTTGATAAACTTGATTGTAATCAATTATTCATATCTTCATATGTATTTATACATTTAGTTTTCATTATTTGCAGTTTCAGTCTTATTCTCCATAATTCATATATTCGACCTATTCTGCAAATTAAACTTCTTCTGCACCCTCTTCTTGGCTTTTGCCAGAAGGATCAATGTTTGATATCTCAGAGAGAAGAAATTGTGACCTATTTTCACTTGCTTTTTCCTAGAGCTCAGAAGAAGTCTGTAGAATGTATGATGTTACATATCTCTCTTAAGAATAGTTCCAACCAGTACCGTTACACTTTCAAAATTGCTAAATAAAATGACAGTTGAACTACAATATTGTTTAATAAAACTTTTCAAGGTCCTTACTGAATGGTGGATTGAAGTAACTAGTTTAGTGTGTACTGTAAATAAAATGAATTACAATCAATGCTGATGAGCTTCAGTTTAAGACGATGATTTAGTGATACCACAAAAAATAAGAATGAAGCTAATATCTTAAACTGTAACTAGAAGCAAACAGGCCCATCACAGACAAGCACACGTGTCTCACAGAGTGGAAGATGAAAAGCCTGTTTTAAATAAATAATCAAATTAAAAGTTATTACACTACACAATGCCACAAACTCCTTCGATTCTATGCAATGTTTGACTGAGAAAGATTTCCACATCATCAAACTCGTGCATTGTTCTATGAAGGTCATACCAGCTTGAGAAGACGAACTATAGTATACAAGAGGACTTGCTTTTGAGATGCAACTCTCTTCAAATGTACAGTATGTAGCTAATAACTGAGACCTGCGTTGAATTGATGGTATCAGTTCCATGGCTTTGTTCAAGCAGCTGCCACAACCCACAGCCCTAGATTTTAGCACTAGCAAACATTCGTAATTGCACATGCACAGCCATGAGGATGCAGTACCCTGTATTTGGTGTTTCCTCTTATAGTATTTGTGTGATAAAATTAATAAAATTACGTGTAGTTTTTATGTTACAGAAGTATGGTCTGTAAAGGAAGTATACCATGACATGACGTGGATGTGTTGCTATTAGAGCTGAGAGAAAAGCTTCCATATAATGGCATAAGAAAAATACAGACCCATGATTGACCGAAAGGGTTTGAGATGAGAAACACCAGTGTCATAGTACCACTTCCAAATAAGGGCATCAGAGTGTATATGTAATATTTTTTAAAATGTTGAAATATTCATAAACCTGCTTAGGTCATCAGTCACTAGTCTACAGCTGGGTTTACACTAGCAAATCGCTTGCAGAGGTTATTGCTGCAAATTATTGCGATTCACTTGTTGCTGTGTTTGCACAACACTCTCAAGAAGTGAACAAAAACTTCTGCAAGTACATTGACACAAGTAGGTGGGCCACTTATGCTGTAGCTCTTTTAATTATTACAAAGAACATGACAAAGAGAAGTATTTCAGTTTGAGAGGATACTTAGAAGGCCACAATATGGAACACACAATAATTTGTTGCTAGAACTGGATTTAGAAAATTTTAACTTTGAAAACTTTTCAAGAATGCCCATAATTTTTTTTTATTTTTTTTTATTAACATCAGTTGGACACCTCACATCGAAACAGGTCACGTAACACATAGTTATTTCAGCCAAGGAATGGTTGTTGCACTACATTTTGATGAGTCACTTCCTATTTTTTACCATTGCTCTCTCAGTTTGTGCGAAAATTGTGTCTTTATATTATGCCACTTCCTAAATACGTCATTCATATAGACATCAAATTTAGAAGAAATTTCGTTAATTTTGTTTTGAGATTTAATGCAATAAATTAAATTTACTAAACAATTAAACTTTTATCTTTATTCTATATTTAAAATCTATTATTGCGACTTGTAATAAATTCATTTCACTGCAACACTTCTTGAGGAACATAAACGTATATTTCCATCACAGAATACAGAAACAAAAACTGAATAAACACATATAGAAAAATGAATGAGTAGTAGCGAAGATATTACATGAATGTAGTATCTGTTCGACTCCCGCACATCTATAGTTTGATGTATAGCACTGCACAAACTTGACGCCACCATTACATCACCTCCAGCCCCCCATTAAGAGCTAACGATATTTACGATTAAACTTGACATGCCATCCTGATCTAGTTACAACTAGTTTTGTAGTTGTGGAGCTATCAGTTGAAGTACTCAGTGTTCGTGATGGGGAAGCAGTTGGTTCTGTCATGTCTTCAGACCTTCTGGTTGGTGGATCATTTACATCAGTACCAGCAGTGTTGAAGGTGGGTTTAAGACGGTCGATGGAAACTGTTGTTGGTGTCTCCATGACATCAACTTTAAAAGTTTTCTCTCTTCTAATCAATACGGTGTATGGTCTGTCATATGGCGGTTGTAGAAGCTTATGCACCACATGTCGAATGAACACTTGTTTGCAGTTCGACAAATTTGTAAAGATAAATGGGCGGCGAGTCACTTGTTCTCTTGCTGTAACAGGCCGAAATTGTCGTATCTGTGAGTGTAGTTTGCTGACGAAGTCTGACGCATCAACAATAGTGTCTGGCATGTTACAGAGGAACTCGCCAGGTAGTCGAATAGGTTGCCCATAGACCAGGTCTGCTGCGCTTGTTTTCAGATCTTCTTTGATGGCTGTATGTATGCACAGTAATACGATCGGTAGCGTTTCAGTCCAACGCTGTGACTCCTGACGCCGAAGAGATGCTTTGAGTTGACGGTGGAAGCATTCCACTAACCATTCCCTACCAGATGATATGCAGCTGTCCGAATGCACTTTGTGCGTTACAGGACAGCAAGTGGTTGGAACAGGTAGGATTCAAACTGCGAGTGAATCTGTCTATGGGAGTGAGGCAGTAAATGTACCAGTTCGATCATGGCAACGGTCCTATAATGTCAATGTGGACATGTTCGAAACGTTGGTCAGGTGGAACGAATGTGCTGAGTGGTGCATTAATGTGGCGAGTGATTTTGTTGCATTGATAAACCATGCATTGGTGGACAAAGGCCTTACACTCCTTATCAATGTTAGGCCAGACAAAAGTCCTTTTCATCAGTTGTGTTGTAACAAGGACACCAGGATGTGACAGGTTGTGCAGCGATGCGATTGCTTGCTGTTGAAAGCTGCTAGTCAAAAAGGGTCGTGGCTTTGATGTAGAGACGTCACAGTATAGTAGCACATTCGTTGATGGCACTTGAATACGACATAGCGGAAGACTAGATGACTGTGACAACAGTTCTTGCAGTTCGTTGTCAGACTGTTGTGCATAGGCCACTGCCTCATAATCGAGTGAACTAGAAATCACCTCAATGCTAGAGAGAGCATCTGTTGGGACATTAAGTTCTCCCTCAACATGGACAATGTTGGTAGTAAATTGACCTATGAAGTTCAACTGACGAAGCTGTCGGGGCGACGCTTTTTCTGGGCATCGACGAAAAGCATATGTTAGCGGTTTAGGGTCAGTGACAAGACTGAAGTGTCTTCCTTTGAGCATATGTCTGAATTTCTTGACTGATGCATATGCTGCATACAATTCACGGTCGTAAGTCGACCAGTTCTGCTGTTAAGGAGATAACTTCTTGCTACAAAATGCCAGAGGTTGCCACTGGTGGTCCACCTGCTGTTGCAGTGCAGCGCCTATTGCTGTTGCTGATGCATCAACCATTAACACTTTGAAGACCGGCAGCTGAGACACAGTCTGGGTCTAGTGGGCCGGCCTATTTTCCTTTCTTTGAAATGTCACTGGCGCTTTCCTATTTAACATATCTTGAAACAGAAAACATATTATGAAAGATCAGTCTTTAAGGTTCATTTTATACGTTTATTTTGATTATATCGGTTGATGACAAAATTAAGTAATAGAACTACTGCCTCCAGAATTTCCACATGGTGTAGTGGTTGCGTACTGAATTCATAATGTGAAGGTCACGGGTTCGAATATGGTAAGCGGTAAATTTTTAAACAGTATTTTCCAGCTTGTTAGTTCGTGGTTCTTGTTTTTGACATGTCGTGCTACAAGGTATGTTTTAAAATGGCTGCCATACCTCCCCCTTGGCTTTATATTATTGGCTATTCAGATTATGAGATGTGACTTGAGAATGGGAGACTGTTTCACTAGAGATAGTCTCGGTATTTTTCCGATTTTCTGTGATACAGTGTTCCTAATAGTATATACAGAGTGACGTTTAATTAATATTTGTAATAAGGACATAATTTAAGTTGTAGCTTGCACTTTTATGCAACAATTCACTTATAAAAACTTATATGAACATTATTTGTTTCACAATCTAAAATGTAATAATTTTTTACACTAATTATGATCAATAAATGCTGCAAAGCCTCAATATCTGTTTTTCTACATAAAAAAACTATATACAAAATATATTTTGAAGTAATATCAAAGAATATATATATTTTTCAAATTGCAGGTCTAACTGACCCATTCACAATATGTGTGTGTCTGTTTCGAAGACAATAAGAAGGTTAATAACAACAATCATATAATTGATTTTGGTTATGCAAAAATAAATAAATAAATAAAAATAATGCCTTTCTTTGTTTTGTGTAAATTCACAAGTAATTAGCTTATAAAATTTATTTCTCACTCAGCAAATGTGACATATTTGGCAGAACAATAAACGTCTAATAGGCTGGGAGCAGCATGCAACAGCCACCCGGCCTATACTCAGGCGGGGTCGTTTTGAAGCAGTTCCGTAGCCCGACCTATGTTCGGGCTCGGTCGTTAAATTGTTATGGCAAGTGGTGCATAAGGAACCGGATGAGTCAGCAGAGCGGCCTCAATGATGGCAGTCTTTACATTGTTGAAAACTGTGTCAGTTTCACTAGTCCACAAAAGCCTATCACTCGGTTTGCATGAACCACATAGAAGATTGTTCAAAGCTGCAGTTAACAATGCAAAGTTCTGCACACATCGACAGTAGTAGTTTGTGACGCCCATAAATCGCCGCAGTTCACGAACTGTCACTGGCCATGGATAGTTAACTATTGCGTCTACCTTGTCTTGCGGTGTTCGAATTCCATGTGCATTGATTGTGTAGCCCAGGAAGCGAACTTCTGAAGCTCCAAAAACATATTTAGAAGGGTTAATAAGAAGTCCATGTGAGCATAGGCATATGAATATCAGGCGTAGATGTTCCATATATTCAGCTTTAGAACTGGACATAACTAATACAACGTCAATGTACACGTAGCAGAAGTCCATATCTCTTGTCACTTAGTCCATGGTATGTTTGCACTGCATTGCACAACCCGAATGGCATTCCTGTGAACTCAAAGCGGCCGAAAGGAGTGGTGACAGTAGTTTTAGCCACTGGTATCTGATAATAATCACTAGGTCTAAGATGGAAAATACTTGCTTGCCATAAACATTAAATGTAAATTCCTCAATGTGTGGTACCGGGAATCAGTCTGGGATTTTCCTCGCATTTAGTTGTCGATAATCGCCGCAAGAACGCCATCCATTGTTCTTGAGTATCACATGTAGTGGTGAGACCCAGCTGCTGCTTGATGGACGGCAGATACCCTGTGGTAGCATTAAAGAGAATTCTTGCTTAGCCAATTTTATTTTTCAGGTGTTAATCGGCGTGGTCGAGCGTGGATTGGTGGTCCAGATGTTGTGAGGATGTAATGAACTGTCGAATGTTGTACTGGTGCTAACGTCGGCAGCTGTCTGGTGATCTCGGAGAACTGTTTAAGCAGTTCGATGTAGGACGAGTCACCAGCGATCATCCGAACTCCTGTACTATCTGCACAACTAACACTTCCGTGATTGGACAGCTCGGTGGTGGTGACGAGTAGTCGACAATGTCTGAGTTCAGGTAGCAGTCCATAAAATGACAAAAAATCGGCTCCTATTAGAGGCTGTGTCACATTTGCTACATCAAATTGCCACTAGGATTTCTGACGGAGACCCAGATCAGACAGTAGCAGTCGATTGATTTTCACTGATCTCTACACTAAACTCCAGTACTTGGTGGACACTGTTGCAGACATGTCTGTTTACCCATCCACTCGGCTTCCTCGTCGTAACTCTGATGGTTGTCACCTCTTTGATGCTAATGGATCTATAATAAAGATTTATGGTCGTGTGACACAAACTTGACGCCACCACTACACCATATTTCAGGGAAGAGCTTCCCAGCTTTATTCAATGTTTGGTATCTTGCTTTCTTCATTCTCGTTTATCCTCAAATTGTCTGATTTCTTAAAATGTAATACATGGCATGGTTGTGTGAAATTAACGCTCTCATGCACGAATTATCAACCCAACAATGAACAAAATTTATCATACATTATTTGGTAACTTAAGACCTATCTTATACAGAATTAATTATAATTTATCTAAAAAATTAGTTCCTGGACCAATAGGGAGGTGTCCTCATACGAGGACAGTGGGTACGAAAACTACTGTATTTTACATAGAATATCTATTACTAATACATGAAGAATACATGAAGAGTATACACTATTTTGTATTTTTCGTACAATGAAATTGTTTCGGACACACATCTAGTTTACACTTTTCACAAATGAAAAGTGTTTTCTGTCGTGACACCTGTTGGCGTTAGGATCATCTGACTTGGCTGGTCAGTGTTATAGACCATTGAAGGGTAATTCGTTGGGCATCGAATGACAGGCTCCTTTTTTGCGATTTACAGACAACAATGGGCTTTCATCTGAAGGCCTACGTCTACTCTTTTTTGTAATTTCTGTTTTCCCTTTTTATGCTAGCCCAACTATTAACAGTGCCGTCTAGAAGACATTCTAACATTCATTATTAGTCCTTATATGAGGTATCTGTACTTTTTTGGTCACGTCAGATGTCAAAGATGACAGAAATGAGACAACATTTAAGTACCCTCATACGAGAACATGACACATGAGACAGTAAATTGTTACATTCAATAAAAGGTTAAGTATGTGTTGATAGAGGCGACAAACTTACAATAACTTGTGATTTCAACTTCAAGAAAATGGAATTGAATCCTAAAAGGTGCGAGTAAGTTGCAGATGCTTCTTGCACACTGTTCACACTGATAGATGGGCGCTTGCAGCAAGTCACTTGTGCAATAAATTGCAACGGCCGCAAGTCGACTTGGTCGCGTATTTACGCTCGTAAGTAGTTCGCAAGTTTCTACCCGCAAGTAAATTGTTGCAATAACTTGCAAGTGAAAACTCAGATTAACAAACAACTTTAACTTATGATAAAAACAAGGACAACACACACACACACACACACACACAACACACACACACACACACACATGCCTGAAGGAGGAATCAAACTTCCGTTGGGAGCGTGTATCCTCGCAAATTGTGTCTTCAGACCACTCAGAGTATTCCAGCCTACAATCCAGGTCGTACGCTTTCGTAGCGTGCAGCGATTTTGGAATGTAAAGTTTGCACTTTTCAGGTATCATACACTTGATTGCCTTACCCCGCTTTCACATGCACCCTCATTCACAGATTTTTTAGGTGACTGATTAAAATATTTAAAGAGATCAGTGCTTACAGCTAGACTTGTTGATGTTTTTGATTGGCCAGACCTTTCCTTATGCTCAATATGATCAATTGTTACAGGACTTGGTGGTTGAGTTCTGTACTCAGTATGCCATTGCTGATATCATTTTGTTCAAAAGATATTCACTCTAAAAGAGTATCCACATTTTTCTGACTCCTCTTCATACTGATCGTTTCCCCTCCTCTGACCAATGTATGGTCCGTACGATAAAGCAGACATTTCAATTGGAGAAATTTCAAAAATGTTCAAATGTTTGTTAAGCTTATGGGACTTAACTACGTGGTCATCAGTCCCTAAACTTACAAACTACTTATGAACTACTTACGAACTAGGACGGCACAAATATCCATGCCCGAGGGAGGATTCGAACCCCCAACCGTAGTGGCCGTGCTGACCGTGACTGGAGCGCCTCAGTCACCTCGGCCACCGCGGCCGGCGGAGAAATTTCAATGCCAATTCCTACGCTTGGTTACACTGAAATCCACTGTCTTTGTTGATGAGGTTCTCATAGAACCGGATTCTAATGGGCTCCTTGTGCAGGGTGTTTTTGCCGAAAATATCTCTGGCAGTACAACAAATACTGAAAAACAACTTTCACAGTCATCAACATACAGCAGAGGCTTATAATTGTGAGTACTATGAGACAATCTGAGATGTTAAAAAAAATTATTTTAGGACCAACTTATGTTTCTAAATGGATACTCCATATTATTTGTTATGCAATCAATATAATGAAAAATTATAAAAAGAATAGCGTTGGTTGCTTCGTAGTAAGTCAACCACATTTGGAAAAAAATGTAAAGTATGTAGTGGCATGACTAAATTAATACATAATGTAGTACGTTATATGCAAACTAACGTTGTACAGTGTGTGACTTATTCAGATGTTAATTTCAACCGTGGAATTTACTACCTTTCTTCTGCTGTTTCTGATATGTGTTTGGTGAGTAACTCTGCTCTGATAGGCGATGCATAACTATTACATTTTCCCTGAAACTTTACTTTTACATTTTTAAGGATAGTGTCATTACAAAAGTACTGCAACTCTCTCCAGAGAGACTATGACATTTGTAATTGTCATTATTAATATATTTTTTATAATCGTTCTAAAAATAAATTGATAAATTCTATTTCAGAAATCATGATTATGTGAGATGGAAGCAACTTCTTTAGAGCAATTCACACTGGCCATAACGCCACATCATGTCAAAAGAATTCACAATGGATTTTAAATGGAGTTCTTAGAAAGACCAGAAGCAGACTTCTATATCATATTGAGGCTTCTCAGAATGAAAGATTTGACAGTGCTACCATCTGCTACCTCAGAAGTTGTACTATTTTCAGTAAGCTCACTTACATAATGATAGTGAATTTTATGATTTGCATTTTCGTAGACTTCGCTTCTGTGCTTGGCTTTTGTACCAAATCGCAATATTCCATGAGCTGGACATGTATTTCCATCAAGTATTCTTACTGAAAGAGAAAAACTGTTAGTATTTGGTGAATGAATTTTGGTATGTGATTCGCCAAGAAGCTCGTGATTAGACCTATAGATCTCTTTGTCTATGTATTTCTCTTTGTCTTTCAGTTCCGTATAGACTGTACCCTCATACCTGTATTTATTATTCCATGATGTAAACTGTCCCAGTTTGTGTACCTTTTTGAATGGTTTGAGCTGTTAAATAAAATTGAATAAGTAGATTGAACTGAATAAGTTTGACAACAGAAAAGTAGAAACTTAATACTGTGTTCATATGTTAACTGAACAAATGGCTTCAACTTAAATACCATAGCTCATGGGTGAAGAGAATTATACAACTTGAAAGTTAGCTGCAGAAGCTTATCTATAGTTTGGAGTGTTATTGATGCAGCCTTAAATTCGACCATTTCAGATTTTCGGCACAAAGGTCTTAAAGCAAAATTCAAATTAATTATTCTAGTTCTTCCTGCGAATTACATTCGTATAGAAAACACCAACACAGTGAAAGAACTATGGGAAATCTAAAAAGACCTTTTGGAGATGGAGGTTCAACTAGAAAAATGATTTTGCAAAGTGACAATATCACCACACATTTAGATGAATGTAGAATGTTGTTGCAAAAGATATGTGATCAGAATAATCTCCACTTTGAAATGTCAAAGAAATGTTGCATTTGACATTGATGAAGAATGGATTGGTATCTTCTTCATTCCAGGATTGCTTGATAAGTACTCTCCTATGATAATGGACTTAGAGAGTTCAGGAGTATCAATCAATGGTGATCATGTGAAAGTCAATATATTACTAATGTGAAACATACAGGAATGTACTCTCCAGGAAAAAAAACAGCTTTGTATAGGAAATATCAAAAGAAGAAACATGTTAGATGTTATCCATGCCAAAGACTGGTACAATATGCATCACAATGGAAGGCAGAGTGAACTACAGAATGTACATTCCTATTGTACTGACTGCACACTGACCAGCACAGCACCCCTCGAACAAAATTTAGCATTGCTTGTTATGCAGCTTCATAAGTGTGTCATAGAAGTCTTTATTCTGTCCCTCATCAAGTCTGAAGCAGTTAAGTATTTACATTTGTTCTTCCAACTAAACTTATAGTATTAATGAAAATGTATGTTCTAAATTTGCTTGCATGTCCATATACTTCTTTGTGTGTTGGCTGCCGTTTTTTTCCTTTAGTAACTGACACATTGTATGCCAATGAGAATACACAACAGAAAAGATAAAAATCAGATTGCAATGAGCAAGAAATGTAGGCAAACAATGAAGGTAAGGTATGTACTGGATATTATTCTTGGATAAAATTTAAAATATGGACAAGGTCTAAGAGAAATCCTTCGATATCATAAGAGATACTGAATTTAATTGCTAAAAAGATAAAATATAAAAATTCAGCAACTGAGGTAGGCAAAACAGAGTACAGATGGCCCAAAAATGAGATTGACAGGAAGTGCAAATTGGTAATGTAGCAATGTGTAGAGGACAAATGCAAGTCTGTAGAAAAATGTAAAACTTGGGGAAAGATTTCACCTACAGAAAAATAAAACATGCCTGGAGACAACAAAAGCAGCTCTATGAATATCAAAGACTAAGATGGAAAACCAGTTCTAAGCAAAGAAGGGATAGCTGAAAGGTGGAAGTATGGCCGTTTTACATTATTTATTCACTGATAATTTTCGAAATATTTACCAATGCGTTTTAGCTGTTTCCCACTGTGGAATGAACATATATAAATAACTAACCATAAAAAGGGACAAATTTTAGGAATATATTCTGTAGACATTTAACTAGAACGTATAATTTCTCGTTATTGAAAGTCTTTATTAGTTATAAAGATACACCGAAAAAATCATGATATTTGGATACTATAAGTGCCACTTGCACTAATATATGGCTTTCAGGGCACTACGAAATGTTAGCGCCTATGATCCAATTACAAGGAATCAACTCAACAAGAAAATTAGATTGTATATATTACAGTTCGTTATCTAACTCAATAAAAGGTGAATGGTGTTTTTCTCTTCTCTTGTTCATTTACCATGCAGTATCAAATATGTAAAATATTGCAACATTTTCAAAGATTACAGAGCTAAAAGACATCTAGACTTTGCGTAAGTTGAGTTTTCTATATAAACAGCTGCGAATGAAGTGCAGAGGAGACATCGAATTTTATTTCAGGTTGTCAGCACAACAATGTATCATTGTGTTTTTGAGATATTGGTTTCATGTGCAGTGGGCAAACCCCCATGCTTTGTTGTTTTCCATCCAAGCGACTTTTGTGGTTGTTAACAAATATGTAGCATTCCATTTTAAGAAAACTATTCTGTGAAGAGATTTTATTTTGGTATCGTAAAACCTTATATCTTTTCTCAATAAAAGACTTTTTAGTTTTGTTATTCATCATACATTATATACAATTATGATGAAGCATGTAAAAAATGATATCTTTATAGATCTACAATGGACTTGCATTTGGGAGGACAGCAGTTCAAATTTATCTCCAGAAATCCAACCACACTATTGATGGTTAGTTAAAACCTTGTTCGTTCCTTCCAGCCTGCAGCCATCCAGATTAGGTTTTCCTCAGAGGCGTATACTGGATTTGGGTCAAGAGCATGCTGCTTAGCGGTGGTAACTCACTGAGTTAAACATCAATGAAGCTTAATTGCTATCTTATTATTATTATTATTATTATTATTATTATTATTGTTGTTGTTGTTATCATATTAGCTATTTTCAGTTATTCAAAGATAAGTAATAATTAAACTGTACTAGAGTAGATTTCACAGTCATAACCATGGAATATAGTCGATGATGTATTCTGAGATGACAATGGTGTGAGTAGCTGGTCCTTACTGGAGTAAGGAAACGCTGTTCATGTAATACTCAGAGAATTTCATTAAATTATCAACTGGGAAGTTTTGTTTGCAAGCAAGCTTTGTCAATTCCCATTAAGTGTATTCACTCCATCTGGCACTTGACAACGCGGCAGTTGTAACGGTCTAACGACCTTCACCCCTTTTCGGAATGACTCAAACTGAGCCCTAATGTTTTCCTAAATCACGGAAAGTTTTATTAGTTCACAGTCTCTATAACAAAGTCATGCCACTGTAGGTGAAGTTGAACGTATCTTATATGCTGGCTGAAGTCCATTGCGTTGTGAGCTGTCTTCGGCATTCACTAAAAGATTTGACGTTACAGGATCTTTTCGTAAATCATAAACATGTCAGTTGATATGGAAACGATTTTTATTTCCATTTTAAATAAAGTTTAAATTAATCACATTGTTGCACAATCAAAAAAATGCAGCGGCAAGCCAACAGAGCGGCTTACAGGTTTGTGACTGCTAGAAGACTCACTAAACATGGTTTCTCTCAAACATCTTTCTACGGAGCCGTGTAATAAGATTGATGACAAAGTTTTGTAATTCACAATTAAACAATATTCTTTTACATTACATATGCCAAAATACAGAAATTAAAACATTACATTTAAGCATTGACTATTTATCTCAATGTATGTACATGTTTCATGAAATTTGTATTTAATGTGGTACACAAATTTAAAGTCATCCTTTGACTATTGTTTACAGTGCTCAAATTATTTACATTATTTGTGTTTTCGAAGTGCACATATATTGGTTTTGCCAATATTGTGTAGGCATACTATTATTGTGACATGGAATTTTAATGTATTTCAGTTTGCAGTCAAATTTTTTATTAATACGGATTTGTATATGGTTGTCGTAGTTTTGTTAATTTCAAAGATAGTTTCTTAGTACCAAATGGATTATTAATTTTAGGGCATGAAAAATTATCAGTATTTAATTTAGGATCCAGTGATATATAAAACATGGTCTGCCCCAATTTATTTAAGCAAAAGATATATATGAAATCATGTTGTGCAATAGTTATAACATGTAGCATTGTTGTATTTTATACAAATTAGTATCTATATAGATTCAGCAATTTCTGGAACTAAGTGTAATGCATTTTTAGTGTTTGCAGCTATTATTTACGAAAGTATTAAAAATTGAAAATTACGTAAAAGGACGGCCAAAGTTATGTTTAAATCAACGTACTATTTCTTTAAAGCGTTTTACTAATAGTGTTAATAGAATTTCAAACTGAAGGCGAAATTGTGATATTTTACATGTCCGGTAGTGAAGTTTTATTTTAGGTGTCAGATATTTCGTGTTTATATTTTGGCAACTGCTTTATGGAAGGAGCGTGCATCATAGCAGAAACGTTACAAAGGTCACGCTATTCTTCTTAGTGCCGAAAAAGAATGTTTCAATGTTGCAGTTGAAACAGGTATTGACAATATTAAGGAGGCCAGTTTGTAGGTTTCACCCATTATTTTGTGAATATTGTTGGCGTTCATATATGGTACCAGTTTATGCAGAGGCTTGTTTTCAAATTCAGTTGATGAATAGAATGCGATCAACTCATTTTTTAACTTAACAAAATCGAACAGTTCAGAATATGGACTGTCATTAAGTTTATCTAGTAAACTGTCTGGAAAATTTCGGCTGAGAGATAAATATTTCTCTTCGCTTAGAAGAGTCATGAACTGTAATTTGATAAGTGACCCAAACCTGCCGGGTGTTTGGTTGGATATGTTGTCTATAATCTTAAATTACAATCATCTTACTTCGTTTTCGTCAATACAGGTTCTCTTGGTGGACAAATTATTTCTGTGTTGTATGTCATTTTTTCCCATGTGCATCAAAATTCATTTCTCTGCGAAACAAGCAAAAGCTGAAACTTTTCGATCTCTTTATTAGAATATGCTATATCTAGTGTCTTCTTTTGTAATGTATCAAAAAGTATATCTGTGTGACAAAATATCCATGAGAAAACCTCAAGAAGAAAGTAGTTCTTGTACTCGGACAGAAAGGAAATGAATCCATGTGCTACGCACACAGCATCCCAACCATCACAGTTCTCCGTTATGTCTTCGAAAAACGTAATTAACTCATTTCTCATTTTTTGATCTGTGTTAACAAGTCTTGAACAAAAGTTCCACCGTGTAGGTGCAACTTTAGGAATCTTCTTTTCCACGAATTGTTTCAATGCATGAGTTCTTTTTGAAGAAGTGGAAAAAAGGCAGACAACCCGGACATTGTCTTAAAAAATACACGGAAGTCTTTATTAGCACTAGCAGACTGCTGTAAAACTAAAATTAAGATGTGGCTATAGCAATGAGTGAATGTAGCCCGTGGATACTTTTCCTGTATGTGTTACTGCAGCCCAGTCAGTTGGCATACCATAACTGCCGCTCCGTCGAAAGTCTGACCAACTAATTTTGATTCCAAATTAAATTCGTTTTCAGTTTGGACAACATGTGTGTACAAAGCTTCAGCAGAGCGATCTGCACTTACATCAGAAAAACCTGTGAACACTTCCCGAGTCTCTCCTCTATCATTTACATATCTCAGGCATGTAGATAACTGAGCCTTATTGATGGAATCTGTCGTTTCATCTAGTAGAATGGAAACAAACTGAGAATTGGCTGTTTCTTCTTTCAGTACATTAAGAAGAAATTTTGAAATACATATTATAAGTTCATTTTGAATAGTAGAGGACGTACCACGGAAAACTTTACTTTCTTTCATGTGGTTAGGAAGTCATTTGCTAATAATATTTACCAGTTCAACGTAATTCCCTCTGTTTAGAGAATCAGCCGATTCATTATGACCTCTGAATGGCAGCTCTTGATTGGCTAAGAAACATACACAGTCTATAAGCCGCTTTAAAATTCCTCTGTTGTTTGTTACAGCCTCATTGTAAAGTAGCACAGAAGTTCTCAGTTGTTGATTCAACTGATGATCTATTCTTGTTCGACCAAATATTACAAGCTCTAGAGTTGCTCTAACGTGTCCAAGGGTTTTTTCGCGTTGTGAAATTGACACTGACAACACATTCAGATTACTGAACGTTTCCATAGTCCACAACCATACAAGAGACAAGGTCAGCAGAACAACCTTTGCTTAATGTCACAACCACTTAGCCAACTAGTTTTCTTATACTCTGCCGTTTGAAAATCCTAGCAAAAAGTCCAATCAAAGCAGGGCAAGGTCTTCCTTTAACAACTATTTCCTTTTTTTGCTAAAATGATCTTGAACTAAATGGTTCTCTAATTAATTCCTGTATTACAGAATTTTCAGTCATTTCGAAATCTGAAAAAGGAAGGAAGTTCACTTTGTTCTATCGACAGGCTTTATTCAGTACTCAGACAGTTAAAAAATAAATCAAAATAAACAAAATATAAGAGAATCATATAACTAACAAGCAACGCCAAGTCTGGGAGCACAATTGTAACCACTGACATAACAGTGAAAAAGCTCAGTTGCGCTCAGGCCATTCCAACCACCTGTCTCACGCACGAGGGTAGCTGGCTTGCTGTAGCTTCGCCGCATGCACCCCTGGCTTAGATGGTGGGTAGTTCTGGGCAAAGGAGGGTGCGGGGCAGGTGCGCACGCATCCTCCTGCCAATGTAAGGCGATGTGGTGCAGCGGCAGCATGCCACCACGCAGTACCAGGGTGGGGGTGTTGTTTGGCCTCGGATGAAGCAGCCTGTCGGCAGCAACCAGACGCGCTGGGCGAGGAACGGTGTGTGGGGGTCGAGAGTGGCAAGTTGATGTGGCTCTTCCTCCGCATGCAGAATAGTCAGTGCGGACAGCACTTGCTGCGCTTACTGTAAGAAAGTAATTTTTCTTCTACGATTGTAACTGATAGGCATGCGCCACATGATCGCATGCATGGAGACAACGCCCCTGGTTTTCCTTGATACCTGAAAACTTCTGGGATGGTTCTTTTCGAAGGATCAATCGATTTACTTCCAATCCAAGCTTTAACTACGTCTCTAATGACCACATTATCTAATCTTCCTTCCTTTCTTTCCTTCCTTACATATTTAAGGAATTGGTCTATGGACAGTATTGCGGCTGTAACAGAACAAAAGCAACAGAAAAATCCTCGTGTCAGAGCACAAAAAACGCAAATTTGACCCTGTTTGAAATACTGTGAAAGAAAATTGAGAACCAGCTACCTTAGTCCCCATTTCGCCTTCCTCGCCAAAAGTTTTGGAATGCAAATATATTTGTTCTTTGGAGCACAAGGTCAAGTTGGAGGGAGACAGAGGTAGTAAAAAATATTAATGGATAGAGACACGGCCTCCTGATAGCAGTGGAGGCAAAACAAAGAGGTTACACTGGATCCTACAGATTGGGGAACTTATCACGAAAAATTTTGTCCACTTTTTCTCATTCCTGTCATCCATGTCTTAAAGTTACTCGGTCTAGGGTTTACAAGTCCGATAAATCCATCCATAGAGACAGCAGACTATGAGAAAGAAAGAAAGACTGGCTATTTCATATAAAAAGAACGGCACATAGACAATGGCAGAGGGATAGTGAATATTTTCAAAGACCGTAGTAAGGAAGATCGACAGAAAGGGATGAAAAGAATGACAGTGGGAGAGACAGACAGGAAAAGGTGTCAACAGGACAGCTTGGAGACAATGGGAGAGACTCTTATGTACGCAGGGGCAGTGAAAGCGGGATGCTGTGTGCGTAAATTTTATTACAGTGAGAGACCTGATAAAAGCCTATCACTTGTTTTGTTTTAAGAGTGCGCTAAAATCATCACAGGCCAAAAGCTTTGGTGAGGAAGGCGGAATGAGAACTGAGACAGCACTTTTCTGTCAAATTTCTTTAAATTGATACACATCTGCCTTTTTTGTACTCCAACAGAAACGTATTTCAGCTAGTTGTTAATAAATTCATACTGGCCTCACATAATATAAAGGTAAAAAACTATGCTGGAAAGAAAGTAAATGAACAAAGAATCAGAAAACTAGTGTAATAATAGGACGTTCTATAGAGTAACAATTGTTGTTGACAAGTGAAATAGCTTACTTACAAACAATCACAATGCATATACACTCACCACTGCGTGTCAAAGACCACAACTGCTGTGCGGAGACCCCAGTGGGTGCTGATACTGTCAGCTATTATTACTTTGGTGGTCGGGAAAAATTACGCAATTCACGAGCAAATAATGTGATCCAATGCTGCAACAGGACACCATTCTTGGAATCAGTGCAATAACGAGCTACTAAATAAATAAACTGATTCACAAATACTGTATTTTATTTTATTTTATTTTATTTATTTTGTTTGTTTCAGCATGCAGGCTGATATTTTGCACACATTGTTTTGCTATTGTGTGTTTCAGCATTACAGGTTTATATATTATACATAAATACATATTATAAATTTACACAATATATATCACAGGTTTCTCTGCTGTAGGCCTATATATTTCTTCAGTCTTTTTTTTAATAAAGACAATGAGTGACAGTCTTTTAGTTCTTTTAGTAAAATGTTGTACTGGCTAATACCTTTAAAAAATATGCAGTTTTGACCTTTTTTATTTTTATACTACAAGTGATACTTCTTGTATAACATTTGTGAACCTCTTTAACTGTAGTTAGCTTATTGCCTAAATATTCTGGATCCATTCCTAATTTAATCTTATGAATACAAATCATTGCTTGGAGTGTGATGAACTATTTGACAGACAACCAATTCAATGTTCCCAACACATATTCTGTTCTAGTGTACATATCCCAATCCAATATTAATCTCATACATCTGTTTTGTAATATCTGTAATCTGCTCACTAATTTCACATTACAAAGGTACAGAACTGATGTGGTATATGAAAACTGAGGCATTATGATGATCTTTTACACTGTCATTCTGCTTTTTTCTGTTAATTTTTTCCTAATCCTACTAAGCAATCCTAGTTTCTTCCATATCTTCTTCGTTATATAATTTATATGTTCACCCAGTTTTAACTTAGAATCTACAATCACTCCCAAGTATTTATAAGAGCTAACCCATTCAGTTTTTTCACCGTCAATAACCATGTCACTGCTCTGATCACCTACCTCTGATTTTAGAGTAAGAAGCATGCCCTTTGTCTTCTTTGTGTTAATCTTTAACTTATTTCCATTTAGCCAATGACTGACACTGGGTAGATTGCTGTTCAACTCGTCTATAAGACAATCAATGTTTGTTCATGAAGCATACAGAAGTTTGTCATCTGCAAATACGTATATCTCATAATCCTTTCACACTTTGGGGATTTCATTAATGTAAAGTATAAACAGAGATGGGTCAAGTATACTGACCTGTGCCACACCTAGCTCATTTGTTATAATTTTGGACACAACTTTATCACATTTCACATACTGCTTCTTCCCTGTCAAGTAGTTTTCAAACAATTTTAGCACAAGACCATGTAGACCACAGGCTTCCAGTTTCTGAAACAGTTGCAGTCTGTCGATAGTCTAGAAGGTTCTCTTCAGGTTTAGGAAAAGTCACACCACACTTTGTCCAAGTTCATCTGCTCCTTCAATTTAGAAATGACACATTGTAGAGCATTTCTGTTGAATGCCTGACTCTGAATTCAGACTGGACAGTTGTTAATATGTTGTTAATAAGGAAATTCATTAGCTGCTTCTGTACTACCTTTTCTATAGCTTTTTCAATACTAGGCAGCAAGTGTCTTGGCCTTGTATCTTCCTCTTTGTTGGAGTCCTTCACTTTCAGTATAGGTTTTATTGTAGAGACTTTAAGTTATTCAGGTACTTCACCTGTCTCAAGTGATCTCACTATTATATTATATACTTGTTCTCTTATGTGTGACCAACTC
Organism: Locusta migratoria; assembly: GCA_026315105.1. NCBI lineage: Eukaryota > Metazoa > Arthropoda > Insecta > Orthoptera > Acrididae > Locusta > Locusta migratoria. Next base: position 571,124,572 of record CM048746.1, read on the forward strand.
AGTATAGGTTTCATTGTAGAGACTTTAAGTTATTCAGGTACTTCACCTGTCTCAAGTGATCTCACTATTATATTATATACTTGTTCTCTTATGTGTGACCAACTCAATTTCATTAGTTGTAAAGAGATTTTATCACCTGTGGCTGTTTTACTGTTCATTTTAATCCAGTTCTTCAACATATATAGTGAAGTGGAAACACTTATTGAATGAGCATTCGCCGATTTTCTACCTGTGTTCTCCATACAAGCAAATCAAACGATCCTCTGAGGTTGAATAAGTGGAAATAAAACTTAAAGTTTACTAGCTTCTTAATTGAAATGTACTATGCAGTATTTACACAGGTGTGTCAACCTCATATATGTAATAAATCAGCGCAATAAAGTATTTATGAATAAAAAGGTTGATTGATAGATTAACAAGTCTTATACTAGTGTAAACTTTAATATATAATTTCTACACTTAACCCTTCATATTATGTAGAAAGTGCTTTTAAAAGCACTGATAATGCCCTGTCAAAATTTATTTGATATTACTAACCACATAGAAGCTATTGCAAATCCTTACCAGGCGACATGAGAGGAATCTGGGGGCCAACAGAAATAACCTCATTGACTCATCCACTATTAGTGGCCAGTCAACACCACTATCATACAATTCGGTTGGGATCCACTTATAGTCAGTGTGAGCACTCAGGATGGTGTACTAAAACACACTTACCAAACATCTGATCAACATTTCACTACAGAGCAATGTGAACAAGTATTTTTAAATAGTGTGAAACTCAGTTGAACGCTACTTTATTTATTTTAAATTCGATCATTCAAAGTCTTCAGTGGGACTGTGTAATGAATGCATATGTCTGTGGTTCAATTAATTGTTCTCTATATAAAACCAAAGATTTACTTTGATTATCTGTCGAATGTTCATCCACATAATTATCTTGAAAGACGGCTCTCTGCCTCTTTTCATTTTTTTCAATGTTTGCTCGCCTCCCTTTGAAGTTATTGAGGCTTTCCACTTGTTAGATTCTATTTTCAATTTAAAAACTTATTGATTTATTGACTATAACTTATAGTACTAACTTGCATTAACATGTAGTTATGCTCCCCAACCTGTATTTACCCTGTGTGTGAGTGATACGCTTCTACTGCGTTTTGCGCTTGCCTCGTTTCGCCGCAGGGAGCTCTGCTGTGCGTCGTTCGCTTATGCCTTGTTTCCACTAGCTAATGCTGGGAGCGTTGGTGTGCGCTCTGCGCCTGCCTCGTTCAGCAACTTCCCGCTAGGGACGCTGCTGTTAGTTGCACATGCAGCAATCGACCTCGCGCATGCAGGTAGACTCTTTGCCCAAGTACGGTATGTCTCCGCCATGCTCCTTGGGAGCTTTGGCGCAAGCGTTCGTACGTATTGGAGTGGCGTCGTCACTCTCTCTCCAGTTTCGGCTTAGGTAAGATGTTCGTATGCTCTAAATGGTGAGCCACAGCTAGGTCCATGCTACGCTTTGTGGCAGTAATAAGTTAAGTGTGCTTCAGGAGTGTGTGAATTATGTTATTCTCGGGAATGTGGCATATTCTTCTCATCTATGTTTTCCAGTGTGACTTTGATTTCTGTTAAAAACGGTAAATGATGACTAATGAGTTTTAGTTTGGTGTCCGTTACGGGATGTGGAACAAAGACATATTCTTTGTTCAACGTATTCCAGCCCTTCAGGCGTTGAAATAATGCTACCTCTTACTATTTCCCGACTCTCATATTGTGATCCATAAACTTTGTCGTGAAACCGTAAACTCTATCTGTGTGATTTGTAACTTCGTTAAATGCTTTATAATGCCCGTTTCGTGTTATTCTCTTTGACTGTCCACGTCCATTGAATAGTTAAACGTGATACTTAGTTTATTTCTTTACAATTTATTTAATGTACCAATTTTTGTACATCTTGTGCCCACGTGGTGTTTAACTTTCGGTAGGTTATATTTTTTGCCTTTCCTTTCGCTATGCCGCCTCAACAGATATAATGGTTGCTTACGTTATCAGTTCACTCGTGTGCAAAGTTTGTGTGAAATTTAGTGGCTCCTTGCGGGTATTGGAAGTGGAACAGAGTGCACGTGATTCTGAATAACGTAACTTGGCAGATTCGGCATATCTGCCTGGTTGTGCATTGTGCTGTATTTCATGTCGCAGTCTTCTGTGAGAGTAAGTGTCGTAGCTACGCAATTGTGAATGATTGTGTCCCATGTCCTACCAATCCTCCTGTTTATGTTTTACATCCTCGTTTTTGCCCCCATTTCCATGTGAACTGGCAATAAACCAGCTTAGTTAAATTTTCCCTTGTTTGTAATTTAACCTCAGATCCGTATTATTATTATGGTTTCCCTCTGCTTCCCGGAGGAAACCTCATGTATTCAATTGGGAAAATCTCTCATCTTGGATCCTTTTTGCTAGGACTTACTAGTTTTAAATGACTGCAACTCTTTTATCTGGCGGTTTCCAGCCAGGATTAGTTATTTCAAAAGTTAACAAACGTCTTGGCCCACTTTAGGTTACGGTAGTAACACTAAAAGTGGGCCTTTGCGATCGTCTTTTGACAGCTCGAAATTTAATTGAAATAACGGCTTAACCATTCATCTGACACGAAAATTGAACAACCTAATTTGTAGAGGAGAAAATTCTCTACAACTTTGCTTTTTTATGTTTTTTTCATATCTCGTATCGTTTCAGAGATATTTGCAAAAATAACGGCGATTTTGTGATGTCTGTCTGTCTGTCTGTCTGTCCGTAACGTGTTCCCTGTTTTTAAGACGAACTGTTCAAACGACCAGTAATAAATTTTACAGACATAATTGTAGGCTGTCAGAGACCAGAAACTCCCTTTTTCAAATTTTTCGGTCAAAAAATACAATCGTAATTCCAAACAAAGTCGTTTGAAATATAATTTTAATTGCAAATAAACCGTTCATCTGACGCGAAAATTAAATAAACGAATTTGTAGAGCAGAAAAGTCTCTACAACTTTGTTCCCTTATGTTTTTTTCATATCTCGTATCGTTTGAGAGATATTTCCAAAAATAACGGAATTCTGACACCCTCCATTGACGTAACGAAAACCGGCCGTTCGCAGATGTCACATGACATTCCTTGCGCAGAACTCTCTCTGGCATACGCCATCTTGCATTGCGTATTTGATGATTTTCTAATTGTAACTTACACGTTGTCATTTCAAAGCAATGGCGTACTGAAGAATTCACGAAAATAGGTCATTCTTCGTGTGATAAATGATAATCTGGTGTCTACAAATGCCATATTAGCATCAGTTAACAACGGCCATCAATAGTATGAAGTTAGAGAACGCAATTTCTAACTCTTATCCGTAGCGTAGTAGGCAATGCGTTCAACTGTGATGCTGAAGGTCAGTGGTTCGAAACCCACCACTACATAAATTTTTTCCTAAAAGGGTTTCAGACACTCTAATTAATTAATTTTTTATTATTTAGATTCTTATTATTTTTGTCCAAAATGTTTGCAAAAACTTATAAAACTACAAATCTAAAGTGGGCTGTAAAACAAGTCAGTGCGATTATTTTTATCTGGTGGTTTCCTTCCAGGATCAGTTATTTGAAATTAACAAGCCGCTTTTAATCTTAATGTGTGAACGTGAAGTACATCAGTTCCCACTGTACAAGATAAAACTTCTATATGTTCTATATGTTATGTTTATTCTTCTGTCTATTCTGCCCAAGACTTGTCAGGATAAACAGCATTATTTATGTAATTCTTCATGCTTTCCCGGCGAGATCTTGACATTTTGGATATACGGGATTACTGCCGGATGTATGCGTCGTTCTGGCACAATATTTCGGCCGCGTAACTCGCTGCCTTCTTCAGGTGCTACCTGAGACTGCCGTTTTTGGAGGACCTGGTCCAGTATTTATGCCCAGCAGACGCTAGGTGCTCTGTCTGCGGTCCGTGCCCAGCTGGCGCTGCTTGTAGGGTGTTGTCTCTTCCCTGGCGTTCCGTCGGACGTCCGCGCCCCAATCGGCCGTCATCTGTGGCAGTGGCAACTCTCTGAGGGCCCTCCCACGTTGGCTGCTCCCTCTGCGGTCCGCGCCCGTCTGGCGCTGCTCCTGAGGTGTTGTGGCTTCCCTTGTGCTCCGACGGACGTCTGCGCCCATCTTGTCCACCATCTGTGGTCGGTGCAGCTGTCTGAGGCCCTTCTGGCGTCAGGCGCTCTGATCTTGGTCCGTGCCCACCTCGCGCCTCTCCTGAGATGTTGTGGCTGCGCAGATGCTCCAACGGACGTCCGCGCCCGCCTCGGCCGACATCTGCTGCTATAACAGCTGTTTGAGGGCCCTCCTGCATTGGGCGCTCCATTCGCGGTCCGCGCCCGCATGGCGCTTCCTCTGAGGTGTTGAAACCTCCCTGCTGTTCCGACGGACGTCCGCGCCCAGCTCGTCCACCATCTGTGGTCAGGGCAGCTGTCTGAGGCCCTTCTGGCGTCAGACGCTCTGATCTTGGTCCGTGCCCGCCTCGCGCCTCTCCTGAGACGTTGTGGCTGCGCAGATGCTCCAACGGACGTCCGCGCCCGTCTTGGCCGACATCTGCTGCTATGGCAGCTGTTTGAGGCCCGTCCGGTGTCAGGCGCTCCATTCTCGGTCCGCGCCCGCCTAGCGCCACTTCTGAGTTGTTTCTACTTCTTGTGGAGTTATTTGGTCCCTTCCGCTGGGCCTTAACAAGTTCCAGAGCCGGACTCCACGCTGTACCTAGCTGGTAACCGCTATCTCGGTTTATTAGGTTGTCAGTGACCTTAATTTTGATGGCCTCCTTTATGATGCTGTCCCAGAATCTTGGGGTCTGTGTCACAATTTTGGTTTTCTCATAGTCCATTGTGTGGCCATACTCTAGACAGTGCTCTGGTATGGCTGACTTGGTTGCCTGTCCGAGTCTGGTGCACCTCTGGTGTTCTTTGCACCTTATATTCACCGTCCTGATTGTCTGGCTGATGTATGACATCCCCCACTGACACGGAATGCTGTAAATGCCTGGTTTACGTAGCCCCAGGTCATCTTTCACACTTCCCAGCATTGTCCCAATTTTGGCAGGTGGGCAGAATATGCTCTTAATATCATACTTCATAAGAATTCTGCTGATCTTTGCAGAAATAGGACCAGCATATGGTAGGTATGCCACCTTCTTTGCCTCCTCCGGCTCCTCCTCTGTATCCTGTGGTTGGCTGGTTGTATGAAGTGCCCTCTGGATGTCTCTGGAGGAGTATCCATTTCTGCTGAAAACCAGCTGAAGGTGTTCAATCTCCGTGGCAAGATTTTCTGGATCTGACAGAGCTTGGGCCCTGTGCACTAGAGTTTTCAAGACTCCATTCTTCTGTGCTGGGTGGTGGCAGCTACTGGCTTGAAGATATAAGTCAGTGTGGGTGGGTTTTCGATACACACTGTGCCCCAGAGTGCCGTCTGCCTTCCTCTTGACCAGGACATCCAAAAATGGGAGCTGCCCATCCTTCTCTAGCTCCATAGTGAATTTTATACTCGGGTGGAGTGAGTTTAGGTGTTCCAAGAACTCCTCCAGCTTCTCCCTGCCATGGGGCCAAATGACAAATGTGTCATCAACGTACCTGAAGAAGCACTTGGGTTGATAAGTGGCTGATGCAAGTGCCTCCTCTTCGAACCTTTCCATGAAAAGGTTGGCTACCACTGGTGATAATGGGCTGCCCATTGCCACTCCTTCCGTTTGCTCATAAAACTGACCCCCGTAAAGAAAATAAGTCGAGGTCAGTACATGCTTGAACAAGTCAAGCAGGGCACCATCGAACTTTTCCCCGATGAGATTGAGTGAGTCAGTCAGTGGCACTCGCGTGAAGAGCGACACCACATCGAAACTGACCAAGATGTCTGAGTCCACAGTGTGTAGCTGCCTCAGGCGTTGCAGGAAGTCCTCCGAGTTTCGAATGTCGTGGGTGCATTTACCCACATATGGTGCCAGTTTCTTCTTCAGGTATTGTGCAGTGGGGTAGGTTGCTGCACCGATGTTGCTGACAATAGGTCGGAGAGGGACTCCCTCCTTATGGACCTTGGGGAGTCCATAGAGTCTAGGTGGTACAGGCGCTTTGGCCTGAAGTTTCTTGATGAGCTGTTCGGGTAGACCTGTCTCCTTAAGCAACATCCGGGTCTTCTTGTCCACTTTTTCTGTGGGGTCACCCCCTAGAGGTTTGTATGCAGTGTCCTCCAGAAGTTGTTGCACCTTGCTTTCATACTCCAACATGTTTAGGATGACTGTGGAGTTACCCTTATCAGCTGGCAGAACTACAATGCTGTCGTCCTCCCGTAGCTGTCTGAGTGCCGCTCTCTCCTCGCTCGAGATGTTGCATTTGGCGGGCTTTGTCCTGGTGAGTGCCCTGCATGTCTCCCTGCGGATCTCTTCAGACACACTGGAAGGTCGTGTGTTGACCACTTGCTCAACTGCACTGATGAATGCAGCCACAGGTACGCTTCTGGGAGTAACTGCAAAATTGAGGCCCTTGCTGAGTAATTTTGAAGTGGCCTCATCGAGCTGCTTGTCACTCAGATTGACCACCGTCCTTATGTCCCCATCCTGTTGTAACCTTTTGTTGAGGCGCTCAAACTTGGCCTGTTGACAAGCTGTTGATTTCCTCATGGTGCATTCAGCCAAAGACCAGGAGGCACCATCAACCTGGTCCCAGTCTTCTCGGGTCAGGGTAGCTGCTATGGAAAGGTGGAGATACAGCAATTCCCTGGACGTGACATCAAGTCGATGGCGCATGTCACGCACTCTTTCTCTTACCAGCGCAAGGCTGGCTCGGTGTTTTATCCTGTTCGCCGCTCTGGTGTTAATATGATGCTTGAAAATGGCGAAAACTGGAACTACATCCCCCTCTCGGCATCTTAGTAGGAAACTGAGAGAACTCAGCATCCTCCCCTTTCTCTGCCGAAGCTTATCCAGCTTCTTGATGTTAAGGTACATCTCCTCCCTGTAGAGTCTTCTGATGTAATTCTTCATGCTTTCCCGGCGAGATCTTGACATTTTGGATATACGGGATTACTGCCGGATGTATGCGTCGTTCTGGCACAATATTTCGGCCGCGTAACTCGCTGCCTTCTTCAGGTGCTACCTGAGACTGCCGTTTTTGGAGGACCTGGTCCAGTATTTATGCCCAGCAGACGCTAGGTGCTCTGTCTGCGGTCCGTGCCCAGCTGGCGCTGCTTGTAGGGTGTTGTCTCTTCCCTGGCGTTCCGTCGGACGTCCGCGCCCCAATCGGCCGTCATCTGTGGCAGTGGCAACTCTCTGAGGGCCCTCCCACGTTGGCTGCTCCCTCTGCGGTCCGCGCCCGTCTGGCGCTGCTCCTGAGGTGTTGTGGCTTCCCTTGTGCTCCGACGGACGTCTGCGCCCATCTTGTCCACCATCTGTGGTCGGTGCAGCTGTCTGAGGCCCTTCTGGCGTCAGACGCTCTGATCTTGGTCCGTGCCCGCCTCGCGCCTCTCCTGAGACGTTGTGGCTGCGCAGATGCTCCAACGGACGTCCGCGCCCGTCTTGGCCGACATCTGCTGCTATGGCAGCTGTTTGAGGCCCGTCCGGTGTCAGGCGCTCCATTCTCGGTCCGCGCCCGCCTAGCGCCACTTCTGAGTTGTTTCTACTTCTTGTGGAGTTATTTGGTCCCTTCCGCTGGGCCTTAATAAGTTCCAGAGCCGGACTCCACGCCAGCCTTGCGCTGGTAAGAGAAAGAGTGCGTGACATGCGCCATCGACTTGATGTCACGTCCAGGGAATTGCTGTATCTCCACCTTTCCATAGCAGCTACCCTGACCTGAGAAAACTGGGACCAGGTTGATGGTGCCTCCTGGTCTTTGGCTGACTCGGACAGGCAACCAAGTCAGCCATAGCAGAGCACTGTCTAGAGTATGGCCACACAATGGACTATGAGAAAACCAAAATTGTGACACAGACCCCAAGATTCTGGGACAGCATCATAAAGGAGGCCATCGAAATTAAGGTCACTGACAACCTAATAAACCGAGATAGCGGTTACCAGCTAGGTACAGCGTGGAGTCCGGCTCTGGAACTTGTTAAGGCCCAGCGGAAGGGACCAAATAACTCCACAAGAAGTAGATACAACTCAGAAGTGGCGCTAGGCGGGCGCGGACCGAGAATGGAGCGCCTGACACCGGACGGGCCTCAAACAGCTGCCATAGCAGCAGATGTCGGCCAAGACGGGCGCGGACGTCCGTTGGAGCATCTGCGCAGCCACAACGTCTCAGGAGAGGCGCGAGGCGGGCACGGACCAAGATCAGAGCGTCTGACGCCAGAAGGGCCTCAGACAGCTGCCCTGACCACAGATGGTGGACGAGCTGGGCGCGGACGTCCGTCGGAACAGCAGGGAGGTTTCAACACCTCAGAGGAAGCGCCATGCGGGCGCGGACCGCGAATGGAGCGCCCAATGCAGGAGGGCCCTCAAACAGCTGTTATAGCAGCAGATGTCGGCCGAGGCGGGCGCGGACGTCCGTTGGAGCATCTGCGCAGCCACAACATCTCAGGAGAGGCGCGAGGTGGGCACGGACCAAGATCAGAGCGCCTGACGCCAGAAGGGCCTCAGACAGCTGCACCGACCACAGATGGTGGACAAGATGGGCGCAGACGTCCGTCGGAGCCCAAGGGAAGCCACAACACCTCAGGAGCAGCGCCAGACGGGCGCGGACCGCAGAGGGAGCAGCCAACGTGGGAGGGCCCTCAGAGAGTTGCCACTGCCACAGATGACGGCCGATTGGGGCGCGGACGTCCGACGGAACGCCAGGGAAGAGACAACACCCTACAAGCAGTGCCAGCTGGGCACGGATCGCAGACAGAGCACCTAGCGTCTGCTGGGCATAAATACTGGACCAGGTCCTCCAAAAACGGCAGTCTCAGGTAGCACCTGAAGAAGGCAGCGAGTTATGCGGCCGAAATATTGTGCCAGAACGACGCATACATCCGGCAGTAATCCCATATATCCAAAAAAGCATGATTTATGTTTGTATAAATTTGCAGTATTCATAAATCAAATTCTGATTTTGACAAATTTTTAAATGTTAATAAGTTATTTTCTCTTCACAGCACTGAATGAAGGAATCAAGCTGGAAACAGAAAGCATCAATCCTTATACTGAACAGACCAAATGAGGCTACTCTGATCAGAATGCCCTGAGATAACAAGATATTATGTGAGAAAAGGGCACGATAACCATCACACAAGCAATGCTTTGTAAAGCTATGATAATGCATTGACAGATGGTTTTTTTCTATCTCAACGAACTATTTATTCTGTTAGAACTGAGAATATGTTCAAGAATTCTACATTAAACTGATGTTAATGATATTGATTTGTAATTATTCAGGCCCATTGTTTTACCTTTCTTATAAGTGGAAGCCAAGTAGGCTTATTTCTCATCACTTTGTGACTTTGTGCTGGACCTGAGATTATCGATTAATGCAAGCCACATAAAGGTTCAGTAACATAGGGTACTCTTTAAAGCACAGAATTTGGATTCCATTCGGACCTAGTGACTTATTTCTTTCCAGCTTTCTCAGCTGCTTCTCTACACTGGGAGTGCCTACATTCAGGCGTCTGTTTGGTGCTTAAACAACAGTATCTTTCTTAGTTCTATATCTGCAAATCACATTTAAGTGCCATTCCATTCTCGAATAGCGCGGGAAGAAAGAACACCTGAATCTCTTCGTTCAAGCTCTGATTTCTTGTATTTTATTCTGATGATCATTTGTACCTATGTAAGTGGGAGTCAACAATATATTTTCGCATTCGGAGGAGAATATTGGCGATTGGAGTTTCGTAAGTAGCAGCAATAAGCGCCATTGTTGTAATGATTTCCATCCCAGATCCTGTATCATTTCCGTAATGCTTTATCCCCTGTATCATGACAATAAAAAACGAGCTGCCCTTCTTTGGACTCATTCGATGTCCTCTGTCAAACCCACCTGATAAGGATCCCACACTGGTCACCAACACTCCAAAAAAAGACAGATAAGCATGGGGTATGAAGTTTCTTTAGTAGTTCTGTTGCATGTTTAAAGGATTCTGCCAATAAAACGCAGTCTTTGGTTCGCCTTTCCCATGACATTATCTACGAGTTCTTTCCAATATAAGTCCAGTTTCAGTTCCTCCTACATGAACGATTTCTTAAAAGTAGAATTTAAAACTTGAGCTTTCCTTTTGCTCTCCTCTGTTGCCATAATGTAATGATTAACAAGTGACTGGTTAAAGGCCTTTTACCTTCGATCTGCACTTCGATTTTACCCAGGAACTGAATAAATTTGGAATCAGATATCAAACTGTAATTCGATGTAGTTATGCTTAAAATGGAATAGCAAAAGAGGCTAATAGAATAAATGTAAAGAAAGCAATGATCTTGTTGCAGGGTGCATAATTACCAGAATGTTTTTGGGCAGAAGCAATATCAACTGCAGTATATCTTAATAACATTCTCCTACTTGTACAAAACAAAATTCCACATCAAATTTGGAATAGAAAGAACCTGACCTAGATCATTTGTGAATGTTTGGATGTAATTTATGGTAGCAGCTCCCAAATGACTCAGGAGAAAATGGAACTTCAAATTTACAAAAATTTAATATATTGAAATCATTAATCCTAAACATAAGAAAAAAGGCAATAATTCCCAAATAAATAATATTTGGAGAAACTAGTAGAAATGGAATTGAAGATGAAAAAGCATGTGCAGATATTAATTTTGTAGATGATGTCAAAAAGAGAGAATTTGTTTCAGAACACTAATCGGATGTATTTATTGAAGATGAAAGTCCTTATGAACATGTGCAGGCACAATCAGATAAAATAGATAACAACATGTAGGACAATCCAGCAACAGAGAAAGCAAACTTACAGCACTCATCTTGTGGTGTCGCACAAGTCCAAAGTGCGCGCCCCCTACTTTCGCCGCGCGCCACCATGCATGACGTCAGCCACGAGTGCCCTCTGTTACAACTCTGCTCGTGGCCATGACTGAACAACAACGTTCACTTGGGACTGAGATAGGAACCAGTTAACACTTCGGAATCAGATAGGCACCAGTGAAGACTTGGCTATCAGATAGGCACTAGGCATACCTCTAGCTCAACTATGTATCAGCAGTCTCCTGTACTGAGCTATGTAAAAGTTAAGTATTGTATAAATTCTGTGCAATATATATCTCGTTCTAATTTACTCTAGTGTTTCTAGTTTCTGCTGTCCCACTGGCTGCTCACCTCCGTACCTGCACAAGCGTGCAGGTCTACCTACGCTTCCTACTCGGCCACCGACACCTACGACGGAAACGAGACACAAAAGCGGCGACGAGGCTGGGACACAAAAGTGGCGATGAGGAGTGATAGACGAACCTTGGACCAGCCCGCTTGCAGCAGCCAGACAGCAGCAGTCGGAGCACGCAGAAATTACTCCCGCCCTCCCACCCTTATTATAAGATTTTAGGGGGAACACATTCAGTTACGTGTTTTGTGGACTTTTTTTGTTGCAGAGTGTCCTCTTTCATATTGCATTTGTGTTTTGTTATAATTAACTTGTATGCACAGTGCCTAATCGGTCAGCATGGCCACTACCCCGAACCCAAACTTAATGGAAATTATTCAGTTACAGACGACGCAAATCACGCAACTCCTACAAGCTGTGTCCCAGCTAACAGTGCAAGCAGCTAACCAACAACAACAGCCGCCACTTCAGTAGCCCACACCTGCCATCACACCACTTCCTACCTTTCGCCAGTACAATGAACGTAATGAAGAATGGAGCGACTACTTCGCAAGTTTCAAGAACTCGTCGCGGCTCATCAACTAACAGGTCTGACACTCAAACATTTCTTTCTCGCCATAGTTGGCACCAAGACTTTCGTGTTACTGCAGAACCTTTTCCCCCACGCATCACCTCGTGATCTAGAATTCGATCAAATTGTAGATGCACTGAATGCTCATTATGAGACAAAAGTTCTCGTAGCTGCGGCACGGTACCGATTTTTCAGACTGAAAAAATCACCGGAACAGACTCACACGCAATGGATTACGAAATTGAAGGGCTTAACCCGCAAATGTAAATTTACTTGCTCTTGTGGACTTTCTTATAGTGATGTGATGTTAAGAGATGCGATTACGCAGAGCATTCAGGACCCCAGAATTAGGGCAGCGGGGGGAGGGGTGTGGTGTCACACAAGTCCAAAGTGCGCGCCACCTAATTTCGCCGTGCGCCGCAATGCACGCACGGCGCGGCGTTCTTACGACGTCAGCCACGAGTGCCCTCTGTTACAACTCCGCTCGTGGCCACGACTGAACGACATCGTTCACTTGGGACTGAGATAGGAACCAGTTAACACTTCGGAATCAGGTAGGCACCAGTGAAGACTTGGCTATCGGATAGGCACTAGGCAGACCTCTAGCTCAACTATGTATCAGCAGTTTCCTGTACTGAGCTATGTAAAAGTTAAGTATTGTATAAATTCTGTGCAATATATATCTCGTTCTAATTTACTCTAGTGTTTCTAGTTTCTGCTGTCCCACTGGCTGCTCACCTCCGTACCTGTACAAGCGTGCTACCTTTATTCCTGTGTCGGTCTTCCTACTCGGCCACCGACACCTACGACGGAAATGAGACACAAAAGGGGCGACGAGGCTGGTACACAAAACTTCTGGTAAAGAAAAGAAATAAAAAAAAACTAATTTCCAGATGAGGAATGTCGTTTCAAATCATACTACGGAGAAAAAATTACAGGAGAAGCAAAAAATTTACTTCTATACTGAGGGGGGCGGGGGATGTTTCACAAATTTTATAATGTGAATTTATTGTGTTAGTGGCACACTCCTAGAAATGTGAAAGATTGAGATCAATTTCCTATTGTTTTCTTAAATTTAATGACAGTGTGTTAAACTTATTACGCTTCAATCCAAAGATTTGTAAAATATATAAATGAAGGACGGTTTGTGGGGTAAATATGTAATAAGAAGTTATATTTTTATTGTTATAGAATGACATTAACTGTTGATACAAAATTAATTTTTCCACAAAAACGATCTGATATACACTGTGTTCACAAATTTTGTCTCTTGTTTCTAGAATAATGTCTCTCCCTACTCTTGAGACTTAAGAAGAAATTAGTAACCTTATCACTGCTGCAAACTTTGCTCTCTTGTGATCACTCCTTGGAATTTTTTACATCATTCACTGCTTATAACTGATCTAGCTACGTTTATTTAGAAGGTTCTGCCCAAATCCAAGAAAAGATTTTTTGGACATATTGGTTCCAAATGTCTATTTACTGGAATGTGATATTTAACAGTTATTGCTGTAGGTTCCTATCATCATCTATTTGTTGAAGAAATGAACTGATTCCATTCAATTTGTTTATGGAATTTACTGGTAAATGTGCTGGTATATTACAATAATATTTGTGCTAGCATGGCGAAACAAACTCAATCATATCATGATTGTTGTTGGAGTTTCAAACCCCCCTCCCCCAAAAGAGGAAGAGAGTCATTAACCAGAATGTTAACAAATTAAGGTAAAGCAATCTGAAGTTTGGTTTGAACACCACAGTGCTTTACTAGGCATGGTCATTTTGGAGGTGGTGTGCAATTGCCTTCCTCCAAATTGACTTACGCAGGCAATTATGTATACAGTTATATTTAATGTGGATTTTGAATCATGGTGCTACTTGATAATTCTTCATGTCAGCAAGACAGCCAGAGGTGAAAGAAATTGGGGCGACAGATAAAATTCTTAGGGCACACTGGAGATCGAACCCACAACCTTTGGATTTACAGTCTGGCACTCTACCACTGTGCTATTGAACCACACCAATTGCTGTGGTCATTACAGGACGTTAACATCCATTAAAATTTTAGCTGAGTCAGATGAATGTTTTCACTGAGATTTATAATTGCAGTATCCTTGTCTCAGAGGATGTTTGGTTTTCCTTACTCTGTCCCAAGTTCATATTGAATTATCAAACAGCAGTTTATCTTTGATAATTGCAAAGTTTCTCCCTTAAAACAATTCACAGATAACTTATCATTAATCAACACATAGCACTGTCAAAAAAAAAAAGACCGTTAGTTGTCAGTATAGCCAGCCAAGGGAAGTGACGAAACTTCTCCATGTAGAATTAAAGTTGGACACAATATGATTTGAAACAGACTACAGAGGGCTGAAGACAATTTGAAACAACAGTTAGTTTTCAGACATTATTTACATGGTTAGTGAAAACGACTTGTTACATTCTTACTTCACTCCATGAATGGCAATGAAAACTAAAAGTCAGCTCAATTTCGTCCACTGGAGCACTAATACGATTTGATACAATGCTCCTCAGATTATGAGAGCTATATGGCTCCTCAAGCATTCAACAATGAATCTGTTACAGTTGAAGAAGCCTTGGCCAGCTTGATTGCAGACTATATATATATATATATATATATATATATATATATATATATATATATATATATATATATATATATATATATATATATTGATGTGTTTGTGCCTTTATTTCACTCTGCAGCCAAAACTACACATCGTATACGAATAGTGTTTGTATGTGGTAGTAGGTATCAGTCACCCATTGTGCACTATGGCGGTAGAGGCTTGTTAACAATATGGACGTTGAAAGTTACTGACTTCTATAAAATTCTACGCCTGGGTGTCAATATCTTGCTCTTCAGCAAAAACTACACAATGCAGACGAACGATCTCTCTGTGTTGTTGTAGCACAAAGTCTCCCATTGTACATCATAGCAGTCCCGCGTCAATAGCTATAACGGGGTGGAAGATATAGTGTTTTGTGTGTGTGTGTGTGTGTGTGTGTGTGTGTGTGTGTGTGTGTGTGTGTGTGTGTGTGTGTTGTAGATCGAAGTGCCACGACCTGAGGTGGTGTAATCTTCATTCTGTCAGGTAAGGAATGTTTGACGCCACCATTTGTTATGCACTTGAGGGGGACTTGAGGGGGAGCCTGCAGAGGTCCGTAAACAGACCCATTTCTTGGACAATTAATTGTTTTCCATGTCCTGTACTACCGCTCTGGGGACGAGAAACCTGTGCCATGCTTGAGGAAATGTGTTACCCATATTACGAACATGTTCATTTCTATCCTGAAGGTGATCTATCTGGTGATGTATCTTCCAGGATCATTCACATATTGCCTCTGCCAGTGTCGGTATTTGGCATCTTGGTAGAGGTTGGCAATACGAGTGTACCGGGAAGCCCAAAATATCCATTGTAGACACTGGTTTTGATCAACCTGGAAGTAATGCAGTTGAGACTCACTTGTAATCCCCCAAGTGGAGCTGCCATACAACATTTTCACCCGGTCTGTATGCTTGTAAAGATGAAGATTTGTACAGACTGGTAACGCTGTACTATAAAAGAATGGAAAGGGTGCCTTTGCCATCCCAGTCACCTCGTTGTGTAAGTCCTCAATGTGCCGGTGGTAGAAAAGACCTTAATCCATGAATAAGCCACGGTACTTTGCTATAGGACTCCATGAGATAACCCGACCATAGATACAAAGCGTATCCTGCAGGTTTGGCCTCTTCTTGGTATAATAAACAGCAACCGTCTTGTCAGGATTGATGCACACTTTGTTCGCCCTGCACCACCAGACCAGGCTACTAAGTTGTGCTTGAAATCAACTGATGTTAGTATCATGCCATCGGCCACCTGTGAAGAATGCATCATCATCCACCTATTGTGCCAGTTTTACCGGCGCAACTCTCGGCATGTCGTTGACATAGAGGGCGAAAAGGAATGGAGACAAGACTGATCCCTGCAGCACACATGCTACAATGTGATGAGCGCTGAACCTTGTACCATAGACTCTGACAATGATGTTCTGGTCCTGCAGGAAACTAGCCAGCAGCTTCACATAGCAGATGGGTATAGGCATTTGATGTTGTATCTTCCATATGAGGTTTGCTACTCAGACCTTATCTTATGCCTTATCAATGTCTATAACAACTGTGGCCATCAACTTCATGAGGCTGAATCCAGCTGAAATATATTCTTTCACTTTTAAGACCTGGAGTTCCACAGAAACCTTCCTTTGGAACCCATATGGCTCCAGCCTTATGACATTGTGGCATGTGAGCTGGTCTTCCACCCTGGACATTATTTTATGTTCCAGAACCTTGCCCAAGGAACTTGTCAGACTAATAGGCCTGTAATTGGTTGCACATGTAAGGTCCTTATTCGGCTTCGGAATGGGTATAACCTCTGCTGTCTTCCACTTGTCCGGAAAATAGTGGTGGAGAACGCATGCATTGAGGATCTGAGTAAGAAGGACCAGCGGCTTTTGGGGTAGAAGCTTAAGATGAGCATTGGAGACCTTATCTGGACCTGGGGCCATAGTGCTGCCTAGTTGACTAATGATTACCTGCACCTTTCTTGGTGTTGTCAGAAAGGGTGGGAAGTCATCTAGTTGTTCCAACAGCCGATATACCTCCTCGACGTTCGTTCTCTTCCTCTCCCGCTCTGAAGGTGGTAGATAGTCCTGCAGCGTATTTTGTTGTTCATCGGTATGAACAAGATCTTCTGCCCTGGCAAGGGGTTTCTTGGATCTCGCCCTGTGGAGTGACGAGAGGATTGTGCAGTTGACGTTGGCCCTGAATGGTTTTCACATGTTGCCACTCGTCTGGGGATTGAAGCAGGAAGTCGTTCACCCGATCCTCCTACCACTCCGACTTCCATTCTAACTACCATAGCCGAAGCTCACGTTCGAGGTGTCGCATCTCTCGTCGATAGTATGGGTTCCAGATGTGCTGCCAGCACTTCCTATAATCATTCTTGAGGACCCTCAGGTCGTCCAATAACAGGGGAAGGTCGTCTTGCTGTGGAACGTCAACATAGGTGGTGGTCGTTGCCCTCTTCTTGTCAGTGAGGAAGTCGACTTGGTGATTGATAGCTGCAGGAGAGTCGGGATGATGTTGTTATTACGATAGTGCCAAAGTTGTTCCAATTGACTATACGCTGTGGACATCCAGGGTGGTCCATCATAGCCCTCCGAAGCCTGCCACCACAGGGTTGTGACCCAATGACATCTCAACCTTCGTAATCAGCATGGCGTCCATGCGAGGGACCTTAGCGAGCGCGATGTTGAGCACATCTAGGTTGTGGTGTCGGATTCATGGAACATACTTGGGGACTATTGGGCCCCAAACTACAACTCCAAGGTCGCCCTTCATGACATGCATCTGCTGTCCCCTCGGGTTAAGACGATTGAGTTCCATACCGGGTTCTTCGCCTTGAGGTCCCCTCCAAGAAGGACCTTGTAGTGGGCGTGAAAGGTCCTGCCGAACGAGGCGAGCCTTTGACCCTTGATACACCGCCACAAAAGCAACTTTTCCTAGGGTCATGTAGACGGAGATGATGGTAGCTTCCAGTCGGCGTAGCTGGGGGTCAGGATCCTCCCTATGGATGAGGTGAGACTTAAGGAAGATCGCTGTACCACCGCCCTGGCCCCTCCTGTCTTTCATATAGCAGATCATGTTCCACAATTTGAATTGTTGCATCGATCGAAGGTGTGTTTCGGTGACTGGAAGTATGTCCGTTTTGTGTCTTGTCAGGAAATCCTGAATCTACAGTTTTTTGTCGTTAATTCCTGCTGCATTCCATATGCAGACGTTTAAGTGGCACAGTGGGACTCTCGCCATTATCTTTTAAAACAGTAAAGCAGCCGCTTTGGTCGCTATGTCTGGTGCCTCCAGGAACTTTTTACCCATTTCGGCGATGCATGCCGCCATCTATTTAGAAAGGAAAGTGCGCAGTAATATATAGGCGATTGTCCACAAGTTCGGCTTGTCGTCCACGCGAGAGTGTGGCGCCTCCCGACCCACCACAACATCAGCAAACAGGTGTCGGCTGTGAGGCGTTGGAATCAGGAGTGGCTGTTAGTCCGAAAGGCCCAGGTTGCGGTTACATAGTCGGCCGGCCCACATTGCGCAGTGGCAGAATCATGGTTTTGGTACTGTCCAATCTAGAGGGTGGGCTGGAGTGGTAAGCGCAGAAAGCCCGTTGGTATTCAGGGCATCCCCTCTTGGACGCCGGATGGGGCCCTTTGCGATCAGCACTCCTGGCAGAGTCAGAGTCCTTCAACTCAAAAGCGGCTTGTTAAATTTCAAATAACTGATCCTGGCAGGGAACTGTCACATAAAAGACGTTTGTTAAATTTCAAATGACGAATCCTGGCTGGAAACCGCCAGATGAAAGAGCTGAAGTTATTTAAAACTAATAAGTCCTAGCAAAAGGGATCCAAGATAGATTTGTGCAACGAAATACATGAGGTTTCCTCCAGGAAGCAGAGGAAAACCATAATAATAAAACGGATCTGAGGTTAAATTACAAACAAGGGAAAATTTAACTAAGCTGGTTTATTGCCAGTTCATATGGAAATGGGGGCAACACCTATTTTAATTACACAATAAAAGTGCATCTCACTGTAATTTACAAGGTACTACTTTTGTTCACACACCAAGAAGGGTCAGATAAGCAAAAACGAGGATGTAAAACATAAACAGGAGGATTGGTAGGACATGGGACACAATCATTCACACGTGCGTAGCTGCGACACTGACTCTCACAGACGACTGCGACATGAATTATAGCACAATGCATAACCAAGCAGATAAGCCGAATCTGCCAAGTTACGATATTCATAACCACGTGCACTCTGTTCCACTTCCAATACCCAGAAGGGGCCACTAAATTTCACACAAACCTTACACACGAGTGAACTGATAAGAAGCCAGAAGGACGGGGAAAGATATTACGGAAATAGTAAGAGGTAGCATTATTTCAACGCCTGAAGGGCTGGAAAACGTCGAACAAAGAATAGGTCTTTGTTCCACATGCCGTAACGGACACCAATCTAAATCTCACTAGTCATCATTTACCATTTTTAACAGAAATCAAACTCACACCGGAAAACACACATGAGAGGAATACGCCACATTCTCGAGAATAACATAATTCACACACGCCTAAAGTACATGTGACTTATTACTGCTACATAGCATAGCACAGACCTAGCTGTGGCTCACCATTTAGACCATACAAACATCTTACCTAAGTCGAAACCAGAGAGAGAGTGACGACGCAGCTCCGATGCGTACGAATCCTAGCGCCAAAGCTCCCAAAGAGCATGGCGGAGACATACCGTACTTGCGCAAAGAGTCTAGCTGCCTGCGCGAGGTCGATCGGTGCAAGCGCGACTAAAGGCAGTGCCCCTAGTGGGAAGTGGCTGAATGAGGCAGGCGCGAAGCGCACACCAACATTCCCAGCTTTAACTAGTGAAAACAAGGCATAAGCGAACGACGCACAGCAGAGTTCATTGCGACGAAAAGAGCTAAGCACAGAACGCAGTAGAAGCGTATCACTCACTCACAGGGTAAATACAGGGTGGGGAGCATAACAACATGTCAATGCAAGTTAATACTTAAAAAAAAACTATAAGTTTTATAATTGAAACTAGAATCTAACAAGTGCAAAGCCTCTATAACTTCAAAGGGAGGTGATCAAACATTGAAATAAATGAAAAGAGGCTTTCAAACTGACAATCCTTCCGCTCATGGTTGCCGCCACCTTTGGTCAGCATCCAGCAATAATTGCTGGTATGGTTCCACCATTGACATTTCTTGCACTGCAGAGAGCCTGTCCATGGGTGGTAATCTTCTGCGGTCTCTCTAGTGAGAAGAACATAATTGACATTGTAGATTTTTTCCCACTGTTGGTCTTTGGGCAGAAGCACCATGAACTTCGTCGTTGGCTTCATTTTCTACATGTCCGGTTCATATCGTTTGTACTGGTGAACTCTAGTCACTCTGAAGCTCTTCGTCTCCAGGTCAAATTTGATGTCGTCCTCTTCAGCCTCAGGTGGCAGCCGTTTGATGACAACTTTCTTTTCCCTCTTGTCCGCCTCTAGATGGGTAAAAAGTGGAATATTGTTATCCTGGCAGAATTTGAAAACAATGGAATAATCCTCCTTAGTGTCCAGTTAGTATTTCACATTACTTCTTCGATACGATGCTCTCAGTCCCGCATGGATCAGATTCTTGATGGTGAAGTTCATTTTGATGTAATTCGTCGCCTTGATCTAAATTGGCGGAATACGCGAAGCTGGCGGTTGCTTTTCCTTCGCTCACTCCCGAGCCGCCTCCTTGCTAATTTTCCTCTTCCCTTTAACTTGAAAGTCGTCATTTTGACCAGCCTTGTTGCACCTCCATCGCCTCTTCCTGCTGGGGAGTTGTGGCATGTGGTGCAGTTGCATGTTCAGTGTGGTCGTCGAGTGTAGCAGACGCCTCTCTTCTTTGGTGTCACTGTGGGAGTCAGATGCAGACGCTCTATCGTATGGCAATGTGAACTCGCTGCTAGTGGTATCCTTGGTCAGTCGTCGATTTGTATCCGATTCCAGTTTGAGTCGTCGCTGACGTTGTCGCATCAGTGTGTCTCGTTATTTTTGTCGGTTTTCAGGACCGTCCTAGTAGGTCTTTTTGTCGTCCATGGTAGTTGTACCAGTGAATAAGACCTGAGAGCTGGAAGTAAACAGCCTGTCCTACAGGACACGGGCTTGTTCCGCCGCAGCAGGGGCTTTGAACCTGGAAGTGTCCTAGTCCTAACTCCTATAACCGGCTAATCCGGTTCACCGTTCTTCATCGCAATACACGACAGTTGCTGATGAATTCGTCTGGTGACACCGTGCGTGTAAGTTCCAACGACAAATACGCTTCCTGCTATGTGAGCGCGAAAACAACACACCACGCGCACTCGCTCGTGGCTCGGCGGCCGATATATAGTGGTTGAGAGTCGTCAGCTTATATAAAATTCGGACTGAAGACCAGCGATGACTTTTGACACTATAATAGCAAAGAGGTTATATACAGCGAAACGTGATGCACATTCTACGGTTGTTTTACTGCAGCAAGTGTATGACTAAAGAAAAATAAATGCATATTGCAGTTTGAAAAGTTAAAACTTTCAAGAAAGTTGCCAAAATTCGCGTTCTTGATCTGTTTTTAAAAGACAGAAAAGTGAATCTACAGACGACAGAAACTTGAAATCTGTAGACGTTGTTTATCTTACACTGCAGGCATCAGCGATTTTTCGATATTCCCATCCCTAAGGGGCTGAAATAGGGGATGAACGGTTTTTTGAAAATACATTGCTATTCAGGCAGTTTTGAAGCAAGAAATACAAAACTTCGGATTTAGATTTTTCATTGGAATTTTAAAAACACCTGTTTTTGCAAATTCAACCATTAAGTGGTTGAAATAAGGGCAAATCTTTTGACGGTGCTACAAAGACTATTTTGATGCTAAAAATACCAAAATTTGCATTTCAAATCATGGTTAGAATAAAAAATGTGTTTCGGGATGTTCTGAATTCTGCCATGAATGTTGCAATAAGGGGTAGCAAGTTGTATAAAAATACTTGATTATGAAAGCATTTTTAAATGTAAATCTAAGACAATTTGTATTTAGAAGTAGAAACAATCAATGCAGACTATCCAGTCTATGCATACAAAGCAGTGGGATTAGAGGTAGTAGATTATAAGAAATGATTTACCTTCAGTGAAATGCGCTTCTTTAACATATCTCATGACAGCAGCCATCAACTAATGCATCGCCATCTACAGCACAGAACAGATAGAGCTGTACCTCCAACTGCGCCTAACATTCACGTGGGATTACACAGTACACCGAAACAATGACTTGAACTGATCTCCTGGCACACTACTATATGATGCTGTATGTGGGAAATGCATGTATTGTGGGTAGTATCACTGGCTTAGCAGTCATAAACTTCCATCATGATACTACAATACATTGCACCTACATCGACATCTACATAAATGCTCTGCAATTCATACTGAAGTGCATGGAAGAGGGTTCATCGAACCACTTTTATGATTTTTCTCTACCTTTCCGTTGTCTAATATTGCATGAAAAAAAGGAACACCGAAATCTTCCCGTTTTTGATCTGATTTCCCTTATTTTATTGTGACGATCATATCTCCATATGCTAGTGGGTGCTAACAAAATATGTTCACATTCGAAAGAGAAAGTTGGTGAAATAAATTTCTCAAATTAATCTCGCCACAACAAATAACACCTTTCTTTTAATGATTTCCACCCTAACTCGTGCATCATTTTCGTGACACTGTGACCCTTATATCGCGATAATAGAAAGCGAGCTGCCTTACTCTGAACTTTCTCTTAATCATCTGTCAGTCCACTCAGTGAGGGATTGCACAATGGGCAGTTATACTCCAAAATACGATTCACAAGTATTGTGTAGGCTGTTTCTTTAGTAGAATTATAGTATCTTCTAAGTGTTCTGTGCATGGAACATAGCCTTTGGTTTGCCTTCCCTACAATATTTTATTCATATTTTTTCAATTTAAGTTGATCGTAATTATTATTCTTAGATATTTAGCTGAATTAAGTTTGACTGGTTTCAGGTGTAAAAGAAGTTTAGCAGATTTCTTTTACTACTCATGTGGAGGACTTCACACTTTTCATTATTCAGTGTCAGTCGCCAATTTTTGCACCATGCACATATCGTATCTAAATCATTTTGTAGTTGCTTTTGATCTTTGTGAGACTTTACTAACCAATAAATTACAGCATTATCTAGGAACACTCTAAGAGAGCTGTTCACATTGTATGCTCACCTTCTATAAAGATAAGGAATAGTAAGGGCCCTATAACATTTCTCTGGGAAACGCCAGATATCACTTCTGTTTTACTCAATGACTTTCCATCAATTACAATGGACTGTGTTCTTTCTGTCAGGAAATAACGAATCTAGTTACACAACAGTAGCAAAATTACATGAGCACATGCCGGCCGCGGTGGCCGAGGAGACTGAGGTGCTTCAGTCACGGTCTGCACGGCCACTATGGTCGCGGGTTCGAATCCCCCCTCGGGCATGGATATTTGTGCCGTCTTTAGTATAAGGTAGTTCATAGGTAGTTTGTAAGTTTAGGGACTGATGACCCCGTAGTTAAGTCCCATATGCTTAACAAACATTTGAACATAAGCACGCAATTTAATTAGAAGACACTTGTGAGGTACAGTGTCAAAAGTCTTCTGGAGGTTTAGAAACATGGAATCGATTTGAGATCCCTTGTCAATAGCACTCAACAATTTACGTGACTAAAGAGATAATTGTGTTTCACAAGAAGGATACTTTCTAATAATAATTTCGTGTGGCTCATTGTCCTGGTGCAAGTCTTTCAATTGGACGCCACTTCAGCGACCAGCGACTTGTGTGTCCCTAGCCTACCCGAGTTATCCAACCGGGGAAAGGGGACCTACTGCTTAACGTGGAATCTGAACCACATGTTGTTTCTGACTACTCCTCACATCGTTGAGAGGTGAAGTGCAGACTGAAAAATTCCGATGTCCGACTGGGTTTTGAACCCGCGACCCATTGGTTTCCAGTCGAGCACTTTACCCCAAGTCCACCGGGCCTGACTAGGATACTTTCTGCATCCACATTGACTATGGGTCAATAGGTCATTCGCTACAAGTAGTTCATAATGTTTGAGGAAAGTATACCAAGTTGGTCTAGGCTACTGGAGGTGAGTATGTTGAACTTTTATGTAACTATCCTGGCTTTACCAGGCTGCCTGGAGGTCCCAGGTTTATACCACATGACAGTGTGCACCAATTCTAATAATTGATGCTCTCTCATAGTTTGTCAACTGAGAAGCTAGCTTCGAACTGCTGCTTGGTCTGGCTGAATCTAACACTATGTTGCATGAAGGTGCATTGCAATCATCCAAGAATACATGGGCCATCTGATTACAAATAGTACCAATGAATAGTGGAGCATGGCACCTATGGAGTGATTACTGGGCACTTAACGAGCACACTGTGCCTGATGAATAACGTATTCCGCTTCTGGAAGACTACCATCAGGTTTTATATTCGCTACAGTGTTTACAGTCTCATCGCCAAACTTCCTGTAGAACACTGGATCAGACTTTTAACCTCAATTGTTAAAAATTTTTATGAAATAAAATGGTTTTTGACCAGTGTAAACTATTGTCCAAGAAATTCAAAAGCAGTAACCATGAATTTAATAAGTTTGGAAATGTTAAATAAGTACTAAAATCGGTCATACATGTATGTGGAACTATATGATGTAACAAGTTATACGTATTATACACATGGGGCAGAGAAACCATGCTGCTCACTGCGCCTCATTATCATTAAAATTATTACAATGTATTCTAATTGTTTTTCTCTCAAATTTTAACAAGAATGATTCAAAATAGGAAACGGAAAAATAATATTGGAATGACACAAGAAAACAGTATCAACTAACTGCTTTACTACCTGTTGACAAGCCTAGAAAATGCAAAGCTGCACCACCAGCTTCAAGAATATTATCAGTAAGACATCATGCCTATGTGTAAAATATTAATCCACGGCAAAAGTACCACAAAAAGGACACAGAAATACACATCTTTGTACTCCTCAACTAAACAAGTGGAAGTTAAATGCAAATGTGAAAGAGATAATACATGTCAACAAAAGTGCCCACAGCCAAATGGTGTCTGGTTTTGACAAATGATGGGTCAGTGAAAAAAATTAAATTCAGTTGAACGACTTTGAGTATGACATTATTTTTAAGATAGTGAAAAAGATCAGGTTATATTCGCAATTCCCACCATAGATTCCAATGAATATGATAATTAAATGGTAAAAGTGAAGAAATTTCAGAAACATAATTCATTTTGACATTTGGTTACCATTTTCAGTTCTGTCAACTATGAGATAATATGGTAGTAGTGTCTTACATGAAGAAATCACAAAAAAGGAAGAACATTTCTGTATACCAAATGATCCAGAGAAATCTGAAATCAACTTCACGGACAAAGTGTCTAAACTACTTGAGCCACAGCCTATTGGTGACATTAAGTGTTGTAATAACACTTTTGTCTTTCCAGTCTCTTTGAGTCACTGCAATGTTGAATAAAAATGTGAAAAATAATCTTATGCTGAAATAAATGTGCCAATTATATTCAATAGGCTTTTTATGAAAATAATTTAACTTCCCATGTGTGTGCTCAATGTGTCCCCAGCAACTGTTTACTCTGCTGCTATATGGGGCACAGCCAGGACAGAAGACGGAGCATTACTTTTCCATAGTTTCTCTGAGAAAGGTTAGTATTTGTGAGAAAAGAAAAATTATGAGAACAACTAATGTAATTACTTACTTAGTGGACTCTCTTTCAAACTTGTATTTTAGTTACTTTAGCTGCAAAAAAATGTAAAGTAAATTCTGTGCTCACTGTGCCCCTGCTTCCATATAATAAAATGTAAGTGTTGATATGAGACCAGATTTAATGCAAGAATGAAATAGAGTAACAAAGCCAATTGTAAAAGAAAGAAAACTAGAAGGCGAGGATACTATTTTGTATGGGAAAGTAACGAATAACAAGCACGTAAAACAGATTTTAGAACTTTCTTTTATCTGTAAATGTAGGTCACTTTTACTTTCACACAGCCATGTCACACTCAGGAGCTAATTCCTCCATCCATTAAGCATACATTACACAATTTTTGCTGTGCTTAGTATCACAAAGAACGAGATTTATGCAGTTCGTGTGTGTGGCCACACTATTTATTCATGAAAAGATCTACAGCAGTAGTTTTATGATAACCTAGACATATGGCTGGTGTGGAGCAATTGAATGATGATACCTGTGGCACAAAGAACAACTGAACTGAACTTGGTTGTCGATAAAAGTTGCGTATCTTGTGTACTGCAGAAGGCTAAACCACAAAAAATATTCGTAAATCTATCAAACCAAACTGCGTGGTCATCAGTCTGTGGCTTACAAACTACTTAAACCTAGGTAAACTAACCTAAGGACAAACACACACACCCATGCTCCAGAGAGGACTCCAACCTCCACGGCGAGCAACCGCTCGCTCCACAGCGAGACACTTTCGACCACTCGGCTACTCGACTGCAGCAAGGCTAAGCCACTGATTTATGGTGTATCTTAAGTGTTTTCTGTTAAACCATCTTCTGTTACATAAGGAGGGAGGAGGTCTGCAAATTTTTATACCCTGTATTTAGGCCTATATCGTGGTTGGATTTCAATGTATCTAATTCATCCTGTAACCACAAGAAAAACTGTGATTTAAATTCAAATTATGACTTATTGTAATGCATGTGTTTCATGTTTACTACGATAAAGTTAAAATTATATTGGCTCAAGGATGCAAGCTCTGTTTAGGCTATTCTATTAAAAGTATTCTTTAGGTTCGTTCGAGTGGCCCAAACGCTGATAGTTCCTGAGGATTTGGAAGGCCTCCACTCCGCATGCGCGCTTTTTGACAGTTTCCAACTCCGAAGCCAACTCGAACGCTTATTTCATCTGTTTCACAGTTTGGCCACCCATAGCGCTAGTTGGCATCTTTGCTCTCTACTGATGTTGAAAGTGAGGTTATGATGTGAAATGTTATGTATTTCTCAATTGAGAAAACTATTTAAGTCGTCATGAAACATTTGCAATTTACCGTTAAACCAAAGTATAATAAGATTAACAAGACACATTTGCCTGCAAATCATGTATCTGTCGAGTATAAAATGAAAATCGCATGACGAAACTAGGTTAACTTGCGAGTCACGATGTTACGAGACGACTGTTCCATCAAAACATTCTTCTTGAGAAAGCTCACGTTGACGTGAGGTGACAGACCGGCGACGGACAGTGTGAATTCCGCCATTAGAGTTACGTTGTGGAATACATTCTGATCATAAACCTCGACAAAACGCAAAATATACGTAAACATGTCCCCCCATTTATAGATAATGTAACCAATTTAACCTGACAAAACCTCATACAAAAATGAGGTAAATTAGGATAGTTGTGTGTGAAAGGAATATTTGGTAACATACAGCTTCAAATGCATTTTGTCCCATTATTATGAGTTACAATAAAATTTAAAAAACGAAACATACAAATGAATATACAAAAATATGCAGGTGTTGTGAAAGAATTATCATTGCACATGATTTTCCCAGATGTTACACATTTAGTGTAGAAACGCCCACATTGGTACTAATAGATTTCTATAATATATAACCACAAGGAGAAACACGGAACAGTAATTGTGAGATGCTATAGTGGCACATATAAAGCTAGATGTCGGTTATAAAAATCTATCACTGCTAATGCCTGTTGTGAACTATATTATTCTTATGTGTCAATCACTTCATTTACAGATGGCACAGAAAATCTCAGTAGGACTATTTTGACTTCATTTTCAGGCGAATATATTGCCGCGAGAGACGATGAACACCGACTGCCGGCGTGCTGCAGGGGATAGCGTCACGGACTGTGGTGCAGAAGGTCGTCGGTTCAATCCCGCCCACCAGCAGAAAAATTTAATTCTTTGTAGTTAACAATTAACAGAAGGTTCTACATCTTTCTTATGTTCACTTGTAAATTCTACTTGTTTCTTATGTTAACTGTTCTTCTAATTTCTGGTAAATTCTGTCTGTGTATAAATAGCAGAGCACTCTGCCTGAGAGGCAGGCAGTGCTGCGTGTATGTTGAGTTCGTAATAAATGTGCTTTCAGTGCTGTGTTTAGTTGCCTTCGAAGTCAAGTCTGTTTCCATTTCAATGCGACATTGTTTTGTGGAGGCGCCGGGTAGACTGTGCAACAGCTGCATCACTGTGGCTCCGATTACGCAACATAAAAGCCGTCACTTACACGGACTGGAACCGGAATACAAGGGATACACTGAGTACATCCTTCCAAAAGTCCGTATTATCAGAAGAACGATGGAGACGAAACGAGCAATAAGCCAGCTGCACATCAGACACCCGTCGGTGGAGATGCTGGACAGGACCCCAACAAATGGCTAAAAGGGTTCGACCGAGTCGCCAAGTATAACAGGTGGGATCATACGATGTGCTTGGCCAACGTTTATTTCTACCTGGACGGGACAGCCCAGCAATGGTTCAAAAACAACGAAGACAAGTTGAATGACTGGGAGACTTTCCAGGAGGAACTTAAGAAGACATTTGGAGACCGCCAGCGACAAATCCGTTCGGCGGAAGAACAACTGAAGAACCGGGCCCAACGACGTGGTGAGCCAACACAATCGTACATACAGAGTGTTTTGGCCCTGTGTAAAATAGTCAATCCGAACATGACTTAGGCGGACAAAATCATGCACCTGATGAAGGGAATTGCAGAAGATATGTACCAAGCTCTTCTGATAAAAGACGTCGCTATGACAGAAGAGTTCAAGTGGTGCCAGCGTATTGAAGAGATGCAACAAAGAAGGGTTGGACGCAAGAAGTATGACAGACCCCCAAATGTAGTCCCTATGGCCGTTGTGGAAGACCAGCATGACTTCGCTTCTCTCATATGATAAATCGTGAGAGAAGAATTAGAACAGTGCATGGCAGCCGGGACTATTAGACCAAGCGAGCATCAGATTATGGCCATGGATGTGAGCCCTGTAAGTCACTAGGGAGCCAACGCCGCTGAGGACGAGATATTTCAAACATTAGCTCCTGTCTGCCCCGTCAATCGCACGTGACGTGAAGAATGGCGTCGCCCTGCTATGACTTACGCTGCAGGCGCCAAACGGCAGCCCATGAACCGGCCGACGCGACCACAGCCAACTCCCCCGGTAACTATGACGTCCCGCAGAAGAACAGACGTCTGGAGGACAGAAGACAACACACCACTGTGTTTCCACTGTGGACGTCCTGGACACGTCGTACGCTACTGCAGAGAGAGGACGCGAGTATTCAATGATTATTTTGCCGCAAGACGTCAGTCGTCGGAGCAGTTCTATCCCAGGCAATCACCTGCTGATGAGTTCAGTCGACCTATGGGAAGAAGTCCATCGCCGTACGCTAGACGAGGTCGCTCCCCGACGCGCCGCAGCCGTTCACCGTCGCCTTACAGAGGTACCAGCCGCTCCCCTAGCCGCCGCGCCCAGGAAAACTAAGCGAGGCGACCATCTACGGAGATGAGGCCGCCACAGATGAAAATCCTCCATGGACGACATTCGCTAAAATGTCGGGAAATCTCATCGACGTCATAATCGACGGCCAACCTGTCCGAGCACTTGTTGATTCAGGAGCCTCTTTTTCTGTATTATCGGATAATTACTGCCGCACACTAAAGAAGACAATGTTCTGTGATACGGGGGCAACTGTGCAGAAGGTCGCGAATGGAAAGTACGTCCATCCAGCAGCAACTTGTGTCGCAAGAATAACCATCAACAACAGGACGCTGCAATTTGAATATGTCGTGTTAACAGAATGTAGTCACAATGTCATCCTCGGATGGGACTTCCTTCAGGCATCCGAAGCTATCATTGACTGTGGAAGATCTGAGCTGCAAATTGAAGGAGTTGTTCCGCCGGATACACGTAATACAGAATTTTCTGGGAAGTTATTCGTCGTTGTCAATGTGACGATACCACCGTTGACAATGAGAAGAGTTGCAGTCACAAACACAGATGACTGGTTAAACTGTGAAGTTCTTGTTGATAGTAAAAAGTTTATCAGGCTCACAAAAGAGATTTACATACCAGCGGCTTTCGTAAGCATTACCGGCGGGCAAGGGAGATTTGGATAACAAATTGTCACGAGCAGTCACAACTTATCCCCAAGGGAATGTGTATCGGGACAGCTGAACCAATCCAGGACGGTGAGCTCAACGTCACCAATGAAGACCCATGCCCTGCTGTTAGTACAGACAACACGCTGGAGAAAACAAACGTGGAACTGCCAATAGGGCCTGGACTGACCAAGGAACAACGCCAGCAGGTGTTAGGTATACTACGCCAATTTTCGGGTGCATTCACACATCAGCAGGGGAAAGGTCAGACGAAACGGCCCACCATAAAGCACCGTATTAATACTGGGGAGCATCCGCCAATTAGCCAGCATTCTTATGGAGTGTCGCTAGCTGAAAGACGGATAATGCGGGAGGAAGTGGAGAAGATGTTGCGAGATGATATTATTCAACCTTCTCAGAGTCCTTGGTCGTCTCCGGTGGTCCTCATAAAGAAAAAGGATGGCACGTGGCGATTCTGTGTCGACTATCGGCGGCTGAACAGAATCACAAAGAAAGATGTCTATCCATTGCCGCGTATTGACGACACCTTAGACTGCTTGAAAGGAGCTACATACTTCTAAACTATGGACGTGCAGACAGGTTACTGGCAAATCGAGGTTGACAAAGCTGACAGGGAGAAGACGGCTTTTATTACACCTGACGGTCACTATGAATTTAAAGTAATGCCATTTGGATTATGTAATGCTCCAGCCACATTCGAACGCATGATGGACAACTTGCTTCGACACCATAAGTGGACGACGTGTCTCTGCTATTTCGATGACATTGTCGTTTTCTCGAAAACATTTGAAGAACATCTGAGTCGCCTGTCAACTGTGTTGAAGTGTGTTCAGGCTGCAGGTCTCCGCCTCAATCCAAAGAAGTGCCTCTTCGTCGCCAAAGAGAGAAAAATCCTGGGGCACCTAGTCAACGGAGATGGTGTCCGTCCTGATCCAGGTAAATGAAGGGCAGTCACAGAATTTCCAACTCCTCAGCACATTCGTGATGTGAGAAGTTTTCTCGGGCTGTGCTCATACTACCGACGTTTCATAAAAGGATTTTGTAACAAGGCACGTCCATTACAAGAACTTCTGCAGGGGGACGCCAAATTTTACTGGGATGAGACAAAAGAAAGAGATTTCTGAGCACTTAAGGAGGCTCTAACTTCCGCACCAGTGCTAGCCTTGTACAACGAGAATGCAGAAACGGAACTTCACACAGACGCCAGTGGTTATGGGATTGGTGCAGTGCTGTGTTTAGTTGCCTTCTAAGTCAAGCCTGTTTCCTTTTCAACGCGACAATATCACAATCCAAACTGTAAAAACATACGCATTCATCTTTAAATTCGTATGTTATGAAAATATCCACACCTTTTATTTATAGTATGTATGGGTGTAATAAAAAGGGGACGTACTGTATTAGAAGGCAACATAAGTTGAGAAAATATCTGTCTAATATACAAAGCTCAGCCTCAGTCAATAGAAAATAGAAGACTTAGAACACAAACCTCTTCGTAAATATGTGGTTTTGTCTTTTGGAGGAGGCTTGTTAAACGCTTTGGAGTCAGTGAGAAAACAGTTTGACGGAAATACGCTGACTTAAATAAATGGTCGCAAACTATGAGCTCCGCCACTCGAACACCTGATTGGTCAGTCAGATATCGTCAGAAAGAGTCAAAAGTGCCACTCGAACGCCTCAAACCGTTCCAGACCGTCACTCGAACGAAGCTTTTGATTTCATTTGTGTATATTTTTGCTAGCAAATAAAAGACATTTTTTTCATTTCCACAATTCATTACGACACAAAAATGATCTAGTACATACGGAAATTGTAAAGTTTCCTTTGGCAATTAATTAATTTCATAGTTGTTATTCATGCGATTCCATTTTCTTAATTTTTGCACCACTGATGGTAACTAATAATTTCACTTTCATCGTTCAAGGCCGAAGAGATGCGACGTGAGATTACTAGACGAATGGGTTACGTTATCACAGTTACAGAATTGAGCATCGCAAAGACACCGGGAGTTTAATTTTATTTAATTACTTACTGATCACTCTACCTCGATAAATATTATAAATCCGACTGCACTAGTTCTAACCTGAAACTTACGTCAGTAAATTATGGTGGACAAATGTTTGACGCCAGTTTGATATAGCTATAGGGTGCAGATGTAGTGGAATTACTTTAAGTATGGTTTTCTTTGCTATATACGTTTTGTATTATCTTTGATAAACATCAAATGTTTTGTTTACATTCTACGTGCACGAAGTTTGAAAATCGGTATTTGTGTTTATAAGTGTAAATGCGAAATGGCTTCTGTCGTACCAGAATTACCCAGTGACAGTATTGAAATGTGCCTTGTGGAGCTACAGAGTCCATCAAGTATGTGGTTGGTTGATGTGATAAACAAACAGATATCAAAAAAATTCTATGAAGTGGAGGAGCGTTTGAAACAAGTGTTGGAGAGAGGAAAGCCGCAGTACTGCAATAGAATGTTAAACATCGGTGATATTGTTGCAGTTTATGATCCGGTATCAGATGCATGGTGCAGAGCAAGAATATCTGATATTTATCAAAAGTTGGCGAAATACATTTACAGTGTTTTTCTGGTAGATCGTGGATATTCTATAACTTCAGATCCTAAAAATATTAAGGAACTTCCACCTGAGGCAAGCACAATACAGTTTCGTTGTTACCATATTCAGCTGTATGGTATTATTCCAGTCTCACCCCCCAACACCATCGCATCTCCGGAGAACGTTGATCTCCAGTGCTGGTTACCCGAGTCTATTACTGAAGTGAAAAATTTGTTGGATAGTTGCGAAGCTCTGTACTTCACTCCAAAAGTGGCACGAAGAACAGTATATGGTGACATATATCTTAAAATCAACTGTGGATATATACATTTAACAAATTATTTGTGTGAGAATAATTTTGCAGTATATGATAGTGATAGGTTTGAACTCATGATGGAAACAGCGCCTTACATGTCGTGCCAACAGGGTTTCTCAGTGAATAGCAAAATAGAAAATCGCTCGATAACAGACTACATAACAGCTAATGAAGTTACCGAAGAAGCTTCTAGTTTCCAAGAAGAAAATGGGTGCGCAAATCCCTGTAGAGACCCTGAAGAAGTTCCATTAGAACACAGTTATGAAAATAAATCCTTAGAAAATGACAGTACTCCCTCCAGTCCGAGTAGAACTAAGGGAAGCCAAAGAAGAATTTCAGCACTCCAGAGGTATTATGAAGAAATGCGTGAAGCGGACAGGCGTAGTGCAGGATTAGATCGGAGAATTTTTTCAGGAGGTACCAAGGAGACATCTCCAAAAAGGCACTTTCCTGCCATTGGAAGAGGGGAGAAGCTGCAGATGTTACAAAAGTTGTCTGCTGGGAAGAAACCTGGTGGAGGCTATGGTAGCAATTCAACAACTAATGAGACTAGAGATAAATTTGAAGATAAGGATACGTTAATAGATGAACTTTCTAACTTGTCAGTAAATGTGACAAACACTGTCGGCCAATATGAAGGAAAGAAAACCAAAATGGATAGTGATACATATCCCAGTTATTCACATACTGAAAAACAGCACATGATAAAGCAGACAGCCGAACAAGAAAATGTACCTATGCCGAATGGTAATATATTTTGTAGGACCTCTAAAACTATGTTCCTTCCTGCTGGTTCTGAAATGTCCATGCTTGTTGCAAAGAAAAAAGATAGAAACCATCCTGATAATTTCACAGGGAAAGGTGAGCTCAAATATTCTAATAACTTCAAAGAGATGAAGTAAAAACTGAGACTGTACATAATGTAATAGTTATATTATTATTTGCACTGTGGTTCAAAAGTGCCTTCTGAAACTGAAAAGTTGTTTTAAACATACTTAATGTAATTGTCACTAAAGATTAATCTGTGTATGTGTGTGTGTGTATGTGCAAAGAAGCATATTTTTGTGAAATATTTTTGAAATTAGGAAACAAGACTGTTAAGTCGTCTTGTTGTCGGACCCAAGTAGAATTTGGCAACTTTCATTGTTTGTACCTGTCATGAAACTAACCAATTTCTTTTATAAGTACAAAATGGCTTTAAAACAGTAGTTTGGTTTAATGACGGTTGCAAAAGATCCCTGTGTTATAGATTGCAACAAACCATTGTATTTGTGTGGTGTGTACTTTTGTATGTGAATCGTAATGTTTTATTGCAAATTTAGTTTTCTAATGGAATAGAGGTACCTATCCGAGTGGATTGTTTTCCATGAAGTCTTTATTGTTTGTTTTCTTTGTAAAATATTGGTAATATATTTGTTCGGTTCTAATGGATAGTATTTTTAGATGGAAGGTGATATTTTATAACATTTTGGTAATTTTTTTACCATTTCATCTAGATTCTATTTTCAAAGTAGATTAACAGAAAATATAGTTTGAAACATTATGTTATCTGTGTATTTACTAACTCCTTCCTTTTGAGCCCTTGCCCTAACACACTTCTGCTCTTGAGATGCACAAGCACAGTTAGGAAACAGTTTATGGGTAAAAGTACAATTTATGAGTCCGCTTCATGTGTAACATGGTAACAGTGCGATGAATGACACAGGTGAAGGTGGCCAATCAGAAGTGGTGTACCAGTGGCCAATAAGATTCCGCGTTTCATGTGTTGTGAATTTGCCGTTTCTTCACATGCCCTACTTATCCGATCAGATTTAATAGTTTCTTGCAACGTAAATTGAAATATGTGTTTCTCTCTCAAGCAATATGACTGACTAAAATTTTTCCAGTTGCCTTGCAATACATGAATAATTTGTCTTGTTAAAATTAGTGTTCACTTCCCTAAGAAATTTGGAAGAATCTGTGTATTTTTTGGTTCTGAACCGGAGATTTGGGTGCTGTGCGCCCTCACGTACTAAAAGAAAGAATTCTTGTTTAACCTATACATAACCTCCTTAAGGCTACACTGCAGATCACTTAGTTAAGTGAAAGGATGTCTCCACCACGCTTGCAGACTATTGTTTAACACACTATCGATAACTTCAAAACCAACAACAGGTCAGCATAACCTTCAGGTTAGGTATAGGTTACACAAGAAGTTTTTCTCCTAGTAGCACCTGAATCTCCAGTTTATATCTGCTCGGTAAAAGTAATTGCACTCATAAAGGCTGCAAAAGTCATGCAATGACCACAATTAAAATCACTGGTGAAAATATTTTTGACTATACTCAATCTCCATTACAGAACGTAAATATAAATTTCACAGTTATTGAAATGCACTATGCTGATTTGTTTACAAATCATAAAGAGTAAAGCTATTTCTTATTAGCCGCATGAACACTACTACTGATTGGTTGTGGCACTGTTGCCAACGTCTACACATGGATCACAACTTGCGGACTCATAAACTGCACTTCAGCCCAGTTCCGGTAAAATGACACATTTCATTTGTTTACAGATTTAAGAAACTAAAGACTGTGTTTTGATCAGAGTTTGTGAAAAAACATTTTGAAAAATACATTGTTCTACATTTGTGTATGATAATGATTCATTAATTAATTATAGAACAAAACAGAGAGAAATGTTCAACTGTGAAATAACACCAGTATTTGTGTTAATTTTTTTGTCAAGTTATTCCATTTTATAAATGATTTAATTTAGTGAATTATTTCATTTGTAGGGCTTAAGTTTACAATCTGTCGTGGCATAATGTTGACTGTTTGGACGTTGGTACGTCTACTGCATGAGACCAGCCAATGAAATTCGTTGATTTATATTCATGTAATATTCAAGTGATTTTTGTTAATGCCAATGTTTTGTTATGAATTGTTCCGGTGATGATTACAGTCAATATATTGAGCGGTCAAGGGTACATTGATAACCTGTCAACCATTGAGCAGGAACAGAATTAATTATTTACTTCATAGTCAGCACAAAAAGGTAGTCATGTATTACAAATAAATAAGGTCACCATCTGTGCTATGATTAGTTGGCTGTGGGTGCTGCCAACATCTGAACACTCGACACTACGCCACGACACGAGCTGTAAACTTTTACCCATTTGTTGTGTTGAAATTTTCGCAGTGCTAGTTGCTAGCTTTCTTGGTTAACTATGATCCAGTTCAACATTGTCACTCAGTTAACAGAAACTGTACTCAGTACAGTTGTAGTGTGTATGCCAGAAAGTGATTTATGTAATGGAAAAAAAGAGAGTGGGTATTATTACTATTATTACTGAAATTGTATAGCCACTGCAGTTTATCAATTGACTAGAAGCGTCTAAATTTTATTGGCTATGTGTAACAGTCCAAACTTGATCCGGATTATTAATCAAAATACTATACGTAGTATGTTCTCAAAATTAATTGTTAGTTGATTGGTAGAACTGCCACTATGGTAGGAAAGGTGGAATAATTTTAGGATGTGACTCCACCCAACTGCTTTGATCCATAAAGTCATCAACAAGGCGGCAATGCCATATATTCATAGCCAATATGGTGACCAAAAGAATCACGAAAAATACCAACAAACATGCATATAAAATGTGAAAATTAAAGCAAAACAAATAAAATTACATTAATGGGACAAGTGCATGGATGTGGGGGCATTCTAAGTGGGGGAAAAGCAACAAACAGCCAATCAAAAACACACAGAATATGTGAAATAGGAACCAAAAAACTATACATGGAATCAAATTGTTCAGTTGAGCTATAAGACACCCTTGTACAAAACTAGTAGTGTAAAAACAGTACTGAATACATCTGTTTACCCATACTACACCTAAAATCAAGAAAATAATATCAATCAATTCTTGTCCAAATCCCATCAACTTTAAAATTATGTTTTATACTTAAATTGACTTATAATACACCTCAAATAAATATAGCGATACCAATTCAACCCCCCCCCCCCCAAATCAAAACACATTAAAGAAACAGTGTCAAATACTTCCGTCATTTCAAATCTCCCATTCTAATGTTATCTTCTCTACCATAACCATTTTTGTATTTTCACATATGTTCTCTTTGCCAACTCACAACCAAACTGTTGCCTCCAAGCCTAACCTAGACCTTATGCTATGCTACACATTGATCAGTCACCACAACCAGTTTCTCACTTTTCATATTTGTTGGCTTTGCCAAAAGCAATAATCACACCACACCATCTACATGCAATTTGGTATGTAACCAACTTACACACACTACAGAAAAACTACTAGGCATGGTCCTGTTTGGATGTGGAATGCCGTTGCCTTCCTCCGACCTTCGAACTGACTTACCCAGCCAGTTATAGGGAGACCTACAGTTTAACATGGGTTCCGAACCACGGTGCTACCCGGTATTTTTCACATGACCAATACTGCCAGAGGTGAAAGAAGTGGAAAGTGACAGATAAAAATTCTAGGATCTGGCGGGATGTACTAAAATTAGGTAGTTTCAAAACTCAAAAATTTTAGTTAGGTGAAATTCAAGATTAGTAAACATATCAAGTTTGGTAGAAATATTTAATGTGTTGTAACTGGGTTACTATTTTCAAATGTTTGTTAAGCTTACAAACCTTACAAACTACTTATGAACAAACTTATATTAAAGACAACACAAACATCCAAGCCCGAGGGGGGATTCGAACCTCCGACCGTAGCGGCTGTGCAGACTGTGACTGGCGTTCCGCAGACCGCCCGGCCATTGTGGCCGACCGTTACTATTTTAATAAAGTCTATGTACATAACAGAAAAAACTTACATAAACAATATAGTGAGGACAGTTTACTACTCACCGCAAAGACGTGGCGACGAGCTGCGACAGGCACATACAAAAGACACACACATACAACACATTCAGCTATCGGCCATGGCCTTCTTCAGAAATAGAGCACTCACGCAATCACACAGGCACACAACACAGTCATACAACCATCACCTCCGACTGCCACACTTCGTGGCAGTCGGAGGTGATGGTTGTATGACTGTGTTGTGTGCCTGTGTGATTGCGTGAGTGCTCTATTTCTGAAGAAGGCCATGGCCGATAGCTGAATGTGTTGTATGTGTGTGTCTTTTGTATGTGCCTGTCGCAGCTCGTCGCCACGTCTTTGCGGTGAGTAGTAAACTGTCCTCACTATATTGTTTATTCCAACCTGGACTTTCCATTATTATAAAACTTACATAAAGATTAACTTGCAGCTCTTTTTTAAATCTCTTTAGAAGGTCAAATTACTAAAGTTGGTAAAGGCTTTGATGGTTTTCTGCAGTTCTTCATTTGACAAGTTATAAGTTTGGCCAGTTGGAGTTACTGGATTAACTTTATTTAGCACAAGTGTTACAGGAAGCCGAAGAATATCTTGTCTTGTAGGAAAAGAAAAGCTAGGTGATGGACAGCTGGATTTTAATAAGAAACCTTCACTTCATCATTGATTTAATCTTTTTCAAGCACATACGCTAACCGCCAGTTGTTGTCATAGCCATCAGTCACATACTCACCGACTTCTGCTAAACTTAAAATGAGACTGAATCTTAACAATTTCAGTTTTGAACTCAGTGGATTCTGAGAAAACCTTTACTTTCATTTTTCTTTTACTAGAAGGGATGGGAATGAATGCATGACGTTTCTGAGTGCCTTGTATGTTCACAGATCATTACCGTTAGATGGTACCGCTAGAACCTGCCAGGACACAGTTTTTTGGTCTTAGTTCTGTGAACTTTGAAAACCCTATTTTTAATGTAGGATTTTTGTCTTTAAGCGATAACAATGACTCCATTAAATTGCATAAAACTAGTATTTTTGGCAGTGTGACTTTTTTTCCA
Source organism: Locusta migratoria (assembly GCA_026315105.1). Taxonomy (NCBI): domain Eukaryota; kingdom Metazoa; phylum Arthropoda; class Insecta; order Orthoptera; family Acrididae; genus Locusta; species Locusta migratoria. The sequence continues at coordinate 571,163,034 of CM048746.1, forward strand.
GTCCCAGACTTAACAGAAAAACAGTCTATTTTACCAATTAAAACCCTACTGATTTCATCACTCTTGTATTAATCACATGCTGCTATTACTACTTCTAGAGGCAGGTTTTTGGTGAGGGCCCTCTAATATACCTTTAAGTGTTTTTTTTTCCCCCCCGATTGCCTGACCATGTAATTTGGAGCATTAAATTCTCGCGTTATTTTTTCTTACACGCCATGAATCAGGCAAACATGTTAATATCATAATCTTTTTGTCCCTTGAAGTGCAGTGTGATAGTGGTCTTTTAGATTTTTCAAAATTGAATCCTTAATGTTTCATCAGAGGAGGAGTCTTGAGTAGAAGTAAAATGTTTATGTTTCATGGCTGAATTAACTTTGACAGTTTTTTTGTGAAGCATAGCTTTTTGATTTTCTTGAATCATGAGGTGATTCGCCCAGTTCATGAAGAGAAGCACTAAGTGTCTTAACAACATCCGACTTAAAGTTGAAATTAGGGTCATTTTCGGAATCAGAAGCATTTAAAATTTCAGGCTCTAGGCTTAGTGCACAAACACTTATTAAACTCATAAACACTCCCTCTTTACTTTTTTTGAAAACTTTAACAAGCCATAATTTTGTAACCATTTGAAAAATTAGGTTGAATTTTGGTATTTTTCTGTCTCTATGTGTGTGGGTGTGTGTGTGTGAGGGGGGGGGTTACCAGTATACCAAATTCCGTTGACATCAAAGATGGTGAGGTAAAATGTTAACGTAAACTGTGTTGAGTTGACATGGAATGACTCCAACACTAATAGAAAATACACTACAAAAAGTCAACAATGCTGTGCATCACACGAATAAAGAATTAAACTTATTCATTGTATCCATCCTAACAAAAATACAACAATAAAACACATGAAGTTATAGAAATGCGAGCTAAACCAGAAACCTCACACTATTAATATGCATAGTAACGCAGACCAGAGATACCCTCAGGGGGGAAGGGGGGGGGGGGTCATGACGCAAACGCATCATCGAATTTTCTGGGGAGGGGGGGGGTGAAAAATTTTACTTTTGGCCAGCCTGGGGGCCCACTTTATTAAACAATTTACAACACATGAAACAAAAGACAATAAACCAATGTTTATATACAAAATAAATTTATCTTCTGAATCCAGGACCTAATATGTCGAGTGTGTGTGTGTGTATGTGAGAGGGGGAGGGTCATTGGCCAAAGGGGCGGTGGGCACCTCTGACGCAGACACTACAGAAAACATCTTTAAGAGAAACAACCACACCACATGAATATGATGTATGCCACACACCATAAAAATGTCTGTCACCATTTATCTTACACCACTACGTGACTACACACACCACTAGTAAACAAAGACAAAAATATATATTGCAAAACGATGAAGTCACAATACAACAAACTGATGTCACAGGTCAAATTGGACGGGTGGAATCGTATCGTATAAATGACCTGGAAAGGTTTGTGTGTAGCAGAGAATAATTAGGAACACAAATATAAAACTGTGAAAATTTGTCCCAAGGAAATAATTAGCCTAAATTGACTAGGTCAAAGAGATGTGGCACATAAGTGGAAAACAAAATAATGGGAAATAGAAATAAGTTACTATTAATCTTATGTAAGTAACAAAATGAGGTAAAGTATAGGTGGGAAGACATAAGAAATTATGAGTTTTGTGTCCCAGCTTCGTCGCCGCTTTTGTGTCTCGTTTCCGTCGTAGGTGTCGGTGGCCGAGTAGGAAGACCAACACAGGAATAAAAGACACACGCTTGTGCAGGTACGAAGGTGAGCAGCCAGTGGGACAGCAGAAACTAGAAACACTAGAGTAAATTAGAATGAGATATATATTGCACAGAATTTATACAATACTTAACTTTTACATAGTTCAGTACGGCAGAATGCTGATACATAGTTGAGCTAGAGGCCTGCCTAGTGCCTATCTGATAGCCAAGTCTTCACTGGTGCCTATCGGATTTCGAAGTGTTAACTGGTTCCTATCTCAGTCCCAAGTGAACGATGTCGTTCAGTGGTGGCCACGAGCAGAGTCGTCAGAACGCCGCGCCGTGTGTGCATGGCGGTGCGCGGCGAAAGTAGGTGGCGCGCACTTTGGACTTGTGCGACACCACACCCCTCCCCCCCAAACCGCCGCGCCGTCGTGGCGTAGGGCTGAGGGCCACGGCGACGGCACTGGGAGGAGGGCCTGGGCGGGGGCGTTACTGGTGGGACGGGCGTCGTAGCAGAGGCTGGGATCGAGACGCCGTCCGTGCCCCGGTATCCACCTTGCGATCCCCCGGAAAACCCGCCAAAACCAGCGGAAGGGCGCACGCTTCCGCCCAGATTGAGCAGGTCATCTTCTTCTGAGGTGCGTAGCCCAAGCTGGGGGGGGCCCCGCACGGTCCCAGAGTCCCTCTCGGTGACGCTGTCAGCTGAGACGGTGACGGGGGCGGAGGGGCCGACTGCGTAGGAGGCGCGTCAACATCCATCGGGATCTCGTAGCTCGGGGAAGCTGGGCCCGGCGGCAAGCGATGTGGCTGTGCTCCCTGGCGGTGAACTGGGTCTGGAATCAAGAAATGGGAGACAGGATCATGCGGCCTGTGCAAGCGCAATTGGTTTGCGTGGCGCCGCAGCTCCGACCCTGTGGAAGAACGTACAACATACATATGGCGACCGAGCACGCGCTGAATGGTGCCCGGCATCCATAGTTACTTCTTGCCTCCAGCAAACACCCTGTACAGCACCGGCGTGGAAACCTGAAAACGCGTAGCGCCATACGAACCGACTCGGTGCGTGGGAGGCTGCAGCAGGTGAAGGAGAGTGAGGTGACGGCGGCCAGGTAGCAGCTCGGCAGGAGACGGGCCGTCACGTGGCATGCACCGATACATAGACAGGGAAATTTGAAGAGCTTGCTGCCTGGAGTGCTGACCTTTCATCTTTTCCATGTGAGACTTGAATGTTCGAACGAAACGTTCTGCTTCACCATTGGACTGAGGGTGAAAAGGTGTGGTGGTAATATGCTGAATGCCATTCACACGACAAAACTGTTGAAATTCCGCACTAACAAACTGAGGTCCATTATCACTGACGATAGTTTCAGGCAAACCTTCGATGCAAATCACTGATGTTAAGGCACTGATTGTACTAGACGCCGTCGTTTAGTTCATGGCAATTACAAAAGGAAACTTGCTGAAAGCGTCTACAACAATTAACCAGCGCGTATTCCAGAAAGGTCCGGCAAAGTCAATGTGTAAACGTTGCCATGGTCCCTTGGGGCGTGGCCAGTCTGAGAAACGTTGCGGAGGAGCCGCCTGATGCTCCGCACAAACAGTACACAGTGACGTCATGTTATCTATCTGTGCATCCATACCAACCCAGGTACAATGACGTCTGGCCTGCAGCTTTGTCCTTACGATACCCCAATGTCCTTGAGGCAGGAGGTGTAACACTTCACATTGCAGGGAACGAGGAACAATCACTCTCGTTTGGTCGTTGTCGGTATGGAACAACAGAACACCCTGACTTAAAGACAATGCATGACGTTGTGCAAAATAACGTCGAACCAGAGGCCGATCAATGTCTTTGGCTCTGGCAGGCCAACCAAAGCAAACAAAACGTGCTACCACACTTAGGTCTGCATCTGCCGCTGTTTCCTGTGCAACCCAACGAGAGTGCAAAGGGAAATCTGCGACAGCGGAAGCATCTCTGGTGTCTATCTGGCAACATGCCATTTCTGAAGAATCAAACGACACATCCTGGCCAACCGGAAGTCGAGAAAGTGTGTCCGTGTTGGCGTGTTTAGAGGTGGGTCGGTACAAAATATCATACTGATAATTAGACAATATCAAGGACCATCTCTGAAGCTTTTGTGCCGTTCGTGGCGGAATTGGCTTTGTGGGTGAGAACAACGACGTGAGAGGCTTGTGGTCTGTCAACAAATAGAATTTTCTGCCATAGAGATAATGATGAAACTTTGTGACGCCTTAAATTATTGCTAAGGCCTCCTTTTCTATCTGGCTGTAATTCTGTTGCATTGGCATCAGTAGCTTGGACGCAAAGGCGATAGGACGATCGTGACATCCAATACGATGCGACAATACTGCACCCAGGCCGTACGACGAGGCATCAACTGCTAGCACTACAGGCTTCTGTGGGTCAAAGGGAATCAAACGTGCATCACTGAGTAGTGCAGACTTTAATTTGTCAAAGGCAACCTGGCAATCTTTGGACCATACAAAAGGAACATTCTTCCTACATAAGTGATGCAATGGAGCTGCAATCTGAGAGGCATTGGGAATAAATCTGAAATAATAGTTAAGCTCTCAATTACTGCTTGCAATTCGTGCACATTCTTAGGAGGAGGCAAGTCTTTGATTGCTCTAAGATGTGACCGTAAGGGATGGATTCCTTGGGCATTAATCACATGGCCTAGGTACTCTATTTCAGTTTGAAAAAACGAACACTTTGCTTTGTTACAACGTAGACCTGCTGCAGTCAACACTTTGAAAAGGCACTCCAGGTTTGCTAAATTTTCTTCAACTGTACGTCCGGATACCACAATATCGTCTAAATAGTCCGAGCAACACAGTACAAAAACTGTCAGCTGTTCCAGGAAATGCTGAAAAATAGCGGGGCGGAAGAACTGCGAAAGGGTAGGCGTTGAAATTGAAAATGGCCCATGTGAGTATTAATGACGAAAAACTTTTTTGACTTGTCATCAAGTGGAATCTGTAAATATGCCTCTGCTAAATCAATCTTGGAAAAGAAGCGAGACTGTCCTACTCTGTCCATTAGTTCGTCAGGTCTGGGCAGGGGGTAAGTGTCTACAATTGTTTGACTGTTCACTGTTGACTTGAAGTCCGTACAGAGACGAAGTTTTCCTGTCGGCTTGGTTATAATAACTAAAGGAGAGGCCCACTGACTCGCAGAAACAGGAGAAATCAACCCACTATCTTGCCAACGTATAAGTTCTTCGGCAACTGTATCACGCATTGCGATAGGCACTGGTCTAGCTTTACGAAATTTTGGAACTGCAGATTCTTTTAAAGTTACATGTGCCACGAAGTCTTTTGCACAACCTAGTTCCGGCGAAAACAAGTCACTGTATTTTTCACACAATGCATTAATTTTGTCCTGAGGCACTACTGACGAAATTTGAAGCACATCTCTTTGAATTGATAAACCAAACAAGTCAAAAGCATCTAGTCCAAAAATGTTCTGTGTAGATTTGGCCTGAAGAACTACAAAAGCAACTGTTTTTGTTACACCTTGAAAAGAGGCGGGCAGGCTACACGTTCCTAGCACGGGAATATTTTGTCCTGTATACGCTGTTAACACTTGTTTAGACGGCAACAATTTTGGCAAACCCAGCAGATCATAAGTGTCTTTATTAATTAATGTAACAGCGGAACCAGTGTTGAGCTGAAATTGCACAGTCTTATTTTCTATAGAGGGATTCACAAAAAGTTTTTGCTTGTGGCGCTCGATTGGTGCGCGAATGTGGGCAACATCTGATAGCACTTGTTTGCTGCGCTTGCGCATGCGCGGGCCGCGTAGTGAAGTAAGCGGCGCAGACTCGGCATGCAGCGGATTAACAACACTGTCACTAGATGGCACTACCGCCGGATCGGCGTCCGCGCAATGCGAGGCTACTACAGAGTCACTAACTACTGCACTAAACTTTTGAGTAGCTACATCAATTCTGCTGTCACTAGCTACACAGTACTGGGCACTTTTACAAGGAAAAGTTGAAGAAGGCACTAGGTTCACTACAGGATTACACTGTACATAGTCAATTTGCTTGTCCCGAACCCGTTTCCATTGCACTGTTCTACGCGCTCGTCGGCGCTTGCGACGTGGCTCACTACGTAGTTTTGCCGTAGGCACAGAAGAACTACCTTGCATTTTAGAATCAAGAGAAGTACTGTCCAAATCCACAGAATGTATGACATTAACAGCATGAACTGTTCTTGCACTCGGCAAAGCACTGTTTCTAACGGTATCGTTCTTTGAGTTTTTAATTTGCATGCACACAGACTGTACATGTCCTGATTTGCCACATTGATAACAAATGGCGCCGTGCCTTGGGCACTGCGCACACTTGTGGCGAGATATAAACTGAGGGCAAGACTTACGAACATTTTTCTGAAATGAATATTGGCGCCCGTTATTCAAATTATTTTGTCTAACACGACGGGGCGACCTTTGTGTCGCACTTTTACACTGGCTACTGTTCACTGTCTGTCCAGCATGGCCGGCAGAATTATAAGAATCACTAGTGCTACATTGAGAACTACAACTAGGAAAGCGTCCGTTGCGGCGCACTGAGTTAACACTGTGGCTTTGCATTTCTACATTTGCTAAGTCAAAAGTATCATGCGCTTCAATAAGCTGCAGTACACTGTCTAATGAGGGGTCAGACTGTTTTAGAATTGCTGCCCTAATTCGGGGTCCTGAATGTTCTGCGTAATTGCATCTCTTAACATCACATCACTATAAGAAAGTCCACAAGAGCAAGTAAATTTACATTTGCGGGTTAAGCCCTTCAGTTCCGTAATCCACTGCTGGTGTGACTGCTCGGGTGATTTTTTTTTTAGTCTGAAAAAGCGATACCGTGCCGCAGCTATGAAAATTTTTCTCTCATAATGAGCATTCAGTGCATCTACTATTTGTTCAAAGTCTACATCACGAGGAGATGCGTGGGGGAATAGTTTCTGCAGTAATACGAAGGTCTGGGGGCCCACAATCGATAAGAAAAGGTTCTTCACTCTCTGACCTGTAATTTGATGAGCCGCGACGAGTTCTTGAAACTGTGCGAAATAGTCGCGCCATTCTTCCTCACGTTCGTTGTACTGGCGAAACGTAGGAAGCGTTGCGGCGGCAGGTGTGGGCTGCTGAAGCGGCGGCTGTTGTTGTTGGTTAGCTGCTTGCGCTGTTAGCTGGGACACTGCCTACAGGAGTTGTGTGATTTGCGCCGTCTGTAACTGAATAATTTCCATTAAGTTTGGGTTCGGGGTAGTGGCCATGCTGACCGATTAGGCGCCGCGCATACAAGTAAATTAGTGCAAGATAAATGAGGACGCACTGCAACAAAAATGTCCACAAAACACGTAACTGAAAATGTTCCCCCAAAAATCTTATAATAAGGGTGGGTGGGCGGGAGCAATTTCTGCATGCTCCGACTGCTGCTGTCTGGCTGCTGCAAGCGGGCTGGTCCAAGGTTCGTCTATCACTCCTCGTCGCCACTTTTGTGTCCCAGCTTCGTCGCCGCTTTTGTGTCTCGTTTCCGTCGTAGGTGTCGGTGGCTGAGTTGGAAGACCGACACAGGAATAAAAGACGCACGCTTGTGCTGGTACGAAGGTGAGCAGCCAGTGGGACAGCAGAGTAAATTAGAACGAGATATATATTGCACAGAACTTATACAATACTTAACTTTTACATAGTTCAGTACGGCAGACTGCTGATACATAGTTGAGCTAGAGGCCTGCCTAGTGCCTATCTGATAGCCAAGTCTTCACTGGTGCCTATCGGATTCCGAAGTGTTAACTGGTCCCTATCTCAGTCCCAAGTGAACGATGTCATTCAGTGGTGGCCACGAGCGGAGTTGCAGCAGAGGGCGTTCGTGGCTGACATCATCAAAACGCCGCGCCGTGCGTGCATGGCGGCGCGCGGCGAAAGTAGGTGGCGCACACTTTGGACTTGTGTGACACCACAATGAGGGTTCAGAAAATATGGTTAGTCATGACACTCAACGATAACAGAGGCCTTTCAGCTGATTATTGTGGGCAATGAGGCAGTTGAAAATTTATGGCCAGACCAGGAATTGAACCTGCCTCTACTACTTACTAGCCAGATGCTTTGCCTCCTAGGGTATAACGGATATAGCAGTTGCAGAAACTACCTTGACACACTCTCAGCTATGCACAAATTCTCAACTTATAGCCTATACTACTATTGTTGTGTCCCTTACCGATTAGTCTTGTTTACTTGCTGCCATGGTTACTCGATTCCCATAAAGAGATCGAGCCTAATGTGCATCTGCACTCACATTTTATGCCATACTTATGTTACTCAAAATTTTCACTATTAAATGTGTTGTTGTCTTTATTCATTCTATTGTTTGTATTCAGACAGAATTTTCCAACATCACTTAAAATCATTAACTAATACACACTTCCATGAAAATATCAATTTTCTGTGCAGTAAGTTCCCAATGAAGTAGAATTAATTAACAACTCAGAATTATTTGACTTTATAAAATAGTTTTTTTATTGTGAACAATAATCTCTTTAGTTCATCATGAACTCAGATTGGTTGTCTCTGTGTAGTCTGCTTCTTTCTATACTGGTGTAATTTGAAGACGTGAATAATGTAGGACATTCTACTTTTTTTTGTGAGTTATCTCAATGGCAATGTGGTAAAGGAGGATAATATTTATGAAAACGGATAAGGTTGTCGAATGTTATTCTGTAGTTTGTTCCTTTTGTCATTTATCAACCAGTCAAGTTTTGCAATCAAATACCATATAGTTTTAATTCTCAAGATCCACACAATCAGTTGCTTTCAACTGACAGTCTACACAGACAGTTCCATCTGTTATTTTTAATTAATTAATTCTTGTTGATTGTTAGTATTAATTTACTGGATTTATTTATTTATAGTACAGTGTGTTGAGTGGAAACACGCTTCTTCTGGATTCAAAATTTTGATAGACCAGTGATTACCAAACATTTCTTACAGTATTGTCAGCTCTCAAGTTCTTTACTAACGGCGAGTATAATCGTAATAAAGACTTATCACGTTATCCCGTCTTCAAAGGTGAGTCACAGTTAGTTACCAAGTTGTAGGAATATTAATGTTTCTCTTTGTTAGTGTAACTACCATAAGGAGTTGGAAAATGGCTGCAGATGATTTTCCATTGGATTGTGTGAACCTGTAGGTGAGTTGTGCATGTGGTTTTTTTATGCATTGTCACACAGTTATTCCTAATTTAGTTCCATGTAGTTTCACACTAACAATACCTTTCACGCTGTCAGAACATTTATTTAGTATTGTCAAATGTGATTTTTAATATGGATAGCACACTATCGATTTCCTGATGTGACTCATTGGGTATTGCTAACTTGGGTTTGTTGAGAATGTTCTCAAAGAAATCTGTAACTGACTGTTCAACAGTTAACTGCCTCATGGATTACACCATATATTGTATTGGCTATCTGTTGTAAATCAATGCAGTGAAATACTAAAATTTTCTGTGTTAAAGGTGACTGAACTATTCTTTAGAAGCATGTTACTTGGTGTAGTAGTTAGTAAAATAGCTAAAGGCTATACCAAACAAATTTCTGTCATGGCAGTTTGTGTCTTTTGCAGGAGCCTACTTCAGTATTACCAAAGTACAAGGTGAAACTGAAAATTTTGATGAATGGTCTCAGGAAATATAGAAAACAAGAGTTACAAACAAAATGCTTTTACTGTTCTTCAAAGTAATCACCATTGGCTACAATACAGCTGTTGGAAACTGTCAGCAAACACTTCTTGTGGAATTGCTTGAAGCACTGAGCTCATGCATTGTTGGATCTCCACAACCTTCACAAAGTGTAAGCCTTTCAGGGCTATCATTCTCAAAGAAAATGCCAATCATCTATAAACATCCATCACACTCACTTTGTTGTTTAGGGTTGCGGATGTGGATGGTCAACCCCAACATTGCTCATCCTTGACACCTTCCTTTCTATCTCTAAAGTATTTAAACCTGTTAGACATACACCTTTTACTCCCAACTTCAACACCAACACTTGCACTAACATCTAATAGGTCTTCGTCAGCCGGCCGCGGTGCCGAGGGGACTGAGGCGCTTCAGTCACGGTCTGCACGGCCACTACGGTCGGGGGTTTGAATCCCCCCTCGGGCATGGATATTTGTGCCGTCCTTAGTTGTAGCTAGTTCATAAGTAGTTTGTAAGTTTAGGGACTGATGACCCCGTTGTTAAGTCCCATAGACTACAAACATTTGAACTTTTTTTTTTTTGGTCATCGTCATCATTTTGTCTAATTTGAAACAAAATGTGATGATCCATTTTGTTCTCCATGTTGCAATGAAATGAGTTCTCACACTGACCCTGTTGGCTGAGTCACAGTGTGTACCACTGCTTCACTGCATTGGTATGCACAATAGAGGGCACTTATTGACATTGTTCTCAATGTGTATGCACGGGCATCTGATCCTTGCCAGTGCATATTGTAAAATATGGCACCATTCATTGAACTTTTCAGATGCTCCTTGAACTTCAGTAAAAGGCTTTGGAAAGAGTCTGAGATAAGAAACTAGCTTGTCTGGTTTTGTCAATTAAGCAAGAAACAGAAAGAGAAAACACAGAATACATTAACAGATTTATTAGTATTATTTCTCTGTGATAGAGCTGGAGATAAAATGGCTGAATATGTGGAGTTGCAAATTTCATAATATCAGCATTTTTTTCTCATCAGACCATAATTTTTGCAGATATTTGTTCAATAAACATGTATTTTTATATATTGATACGAATATTAAGACGAAAAATTCCTAGCAGGAAAAATTAAATATAAAAAAATAGACGAAGATTACTCACCAGGCGAAGGAGCACAGGTGTAACAGCATCACAAATAAATAAATGAATCACACACACACACACACACACACACACACACACACACACACACACAAACGCTAGCTTTCGCAGCCTATACTTGTGTCTGTGTGAATGTGTGTGCATTTGTTTACCCTCCATTTTTTCCCCCCAAGGTAAGTCTTTCCTCTCCCGGGATTGGAATGGCTCCTTACCCCCTTCCTTAAAACCCTAATCATTTCCTTTTCCCTCTCCTTCCCTTCTGCCTGATAAGGCAGCTAGGCTGCGGAAGCTAGCGTTTGTGTGTGTGTGTGTGTGTGTGTGTGTGTGTGTGTGTGTGTGTGTGTGTGTGATTCATTTATTTATTTGTGATGCTGTTACACCTGTGCTCCTTCACCTGGTGAGTAATCTTCGTCTATTTTTTATATTGTATTTTTATTTATTATTGTTTGAGGTAATTTTTTTCCAGTTGAATTTTCATGTCTTCTAATATTGCATTTCACAATTTTTAATTGCTGCTTACGAGACACAAAATTACAAATGTCAAAGAGTGTTCAAAATCATGCTGTATTGTACAGTTTGTTAAGAGTATTTCACACCCACTCTTAATGAAGGATGTCAATTAATGAATAATTCATTGGAATTTTTGGGTTGATTGTAATAATGATTGTCAATTATGCACTATACAATTTAACCTTGTTAAATACTGCCTTTTATTGGTGTTGACATAAATGTTACAAAATTTTGCACCCTTCTGCAGTAAGTAGCTTTTGATATAGTTAGCTCTGAAGTAAATTTAGTTTACCAACTGCTGTATTACATTGCTTGAGTACTTAAATGAATCCATTTATACATGTAGGAAGTGAAAAGTTTGTATGTGTTTCCATCAGATATGCCCTGCACAGTATAACTCTGCTTCTGGTACATTTTCCATAGAAAATGTCACAAGAATAAAACTCTTTGCCCATCAAAATGATGAAAAGAAGCAGTCACAGGCAACTATAGGTGTGTGGTGTAATAGAAGTAGAATGCCCAAGACAATGAATGACCTGGGTAGCTGTGGAACGAGAAGTATTCAGAGCTGGTTAATAACCCAAGAATATTTTAGAATGGAATACTTGAGGCAACTATCATGTCAAGTGAAAAAAAGTACAACTATACTTTAACTGGACAGTATTTCAGCAATTAGTTGAAGTTCAGTATGTGAACATTAAGAATAAGTGACATGTAATGCTGGAATTTTGTTTAGTAGTGAATTTCATTTAACACTATACCAATGTTACACATAGTAGTGAACTATGATTTCAGTGGCTTTCTCAGCAAGTTGAACCAGCCGAAGACCATTGCTTCACCTAGTTAGCAATTCAGTCTAGTGCCAGTGCAACACCTGCAGAGCACTGATTTGATTTGATTTTCTCAGGAAAGCCAAAACAGTCTTGGTCAAACCTGCCACTGCCCGCATCAAAACTAAGTTTATTGTGTGGTATTGCTCCCTGTATATCTATTAAAGCCAACCAATGCCCTTGAACAGTGCAAGGAGTCCCTTTACCAGTTCTTTATTAGACACAATTTCTTTGGGTCTGGTTGTCCCAAATGTTCTGTGCCTCTTACTCTCCAATGCAATGCATTCGAAGATTAGATGTGATGCAGTTTCATCACCGTCATCACAGATCCTACATTTAGAGTCCTCTTCTGTTATTCCCATTGTATGTAGTTGTTTTTTGAAATTCCCATGGCCTGTCAGCAATCCAACCATGAGTCTAATCTCTCTCCTATTCAGGCCCAGGATTGCAGAGCTTCTTTTAAAACATGGCTTTGGCATCATTACCTTGCCATGTTTTGTTGATAGACTTTGGTCCAATATTATATGTGCTGTCTTCTGAGCCAGTTACGTAGCTCCAATTTGATCATTGCCTTGGTGATTGTCAGGACAGTTTCCGGTCCAATAAATGGAGTCTCTACCCCCATCCTGGCTAATCTGTCGGCATGTTCATTGCAACTGATCCCCGAGTGGCCAGGGACCCACAATAGGTTTACTCTATTGCTTTCCCCTAGCTCCACCAGAACCCTGAGACATGCTGCAACAATTTTAGACCTTGTTGCAGGAGCTGCCAGTGATCTCAGGGCTGCCTGGCTGAGAGCCTCTTAGGAAAATTGTGGCATGGTTGGTAAAGAATGCCAGTATGCACTCTTTTGATTTCTCAGGGATCTTATGCGAGATGTGAAGGATACTCTGCCAGTGGTGATAGAGAGCACTGGGTGCTCCTGGCTGCATATTGTTGCTCATGTTGGCACTAATGACTCCTGTTGAGACTGTATTCAGAGGTAACCCCAAGCTCTTTCTGGCAGTTGACGGTTTTGGTGAATACTTTTAGCCTTACTCATGGGGTAGAAGCAGAGTGATTGATTTCAAGCATTGTTCCCAGAACCGAACATGGTCCCCTGGTTTGGATCCATGTGGAAGGCTTAAACCAGAGGTTCACACAATTCTGTGGTGGTATTGAGTGCAATTTTTTCAACCTACACTATGGTATGGAGAAATGTAGGATCCCTCTGAATAAGTCAGGTGTACTACACACAGGGAGCCACTACTAGGGTAACAGAGTACATGGGTAGTTCTCACAAGGGTTTTATAGTATAGAGAAATCCTTCCAAAGGCTTACTGATTGCCTTCAGGGCAGCTGTGTACACAATGGAACAGTGACAGAATAGGTTAAAATAGTGATAGTTAACGGCACGGGCACATATGGATATATCCCTGAACTACTCTGACTTATAGTTTGTCACACTACCCACATCGTTTTAGGGGCAGGAAGCTGGTGAAACCAGATGTCAGTACTAATGAAATCCTAAGCTCAGACTGGAAAATATTGCGCAGAGAATGTACTGCAAACTGAATGGAGAGGTGTGTTTACAGCGCTAAAAATAAGCAGGTTGGAATTTAAATTGTGGCAACAATTTATTCACAACTGATACAAAAGTGTTACACCTGTTACTGTCCTTCAAAGTAGTCACTAGCGTTTTGCAGAACCCTTTGCCAGTGATGTGGAAGGCATAGTACATCGATAGCAGAGCATGTTCTGTTGAAGGTGCGAATGGAGCAGTCTACTGCCTTTGAATATCTGGAAAAATTCTGAAGCAATTACCATGGAGTGGTTCCTTCATCTTTTGAATCAAATTTAAGTCACAAGGACTTAAGTTTGGGGAGTGTGGTGGATGCTACAGTCGTTCCCACTTCCATCGACTGAACAGTGCAGCCAAAGTTTGCACTGTATGCGCCTGCTGATTGTCGTGCAAACTGATGGGTGAGTTGCGCAGAAAGTGTTGCCACTTCTTTCACAAAGATTGTTGTAGATGATGCTGCAAAAATTAACAAGTGCTTTATCCAAAAATAACCTTGAGCAGTTAAACAGAGAGCCAATTCATGGAGACATGTTAGACCTGCTGATGATAAATAGACCTGATCTTTTTGACTCAGTGTAGAACAGGAAATCAGCGATTATAAGGCCATTACTACATCGATGAATACAGCTATGAATAGAAATAAAAATGTAAAGAAAGGTAGGAAGATCTTCCTGTTTAGCAAAAGCAAAAAAAAGGATCTATTTCAGAGTTCTTGACTGCTTGACTTGAAAGTTTCATCTTAAGTACCAACAGTGTTGAACATCTGTGAACAAAGCTTGAGTGCACCTTACAATGAGCATGGAATAAATATGTGCCAATTAAAATTATGAGAGGTGTGACAGATTCACCATGTTCAATAACCATGTTATAAAACTGTTACAAAAGCAAAGAGGACTTAACTGCAAATATAGACATAGCTAAAGTCTTGCAGACAAGAAAAAAATTAACCTATGCCAAGATAGTTCAACTACTTTGAAAGCAATGTTTTATGTACTGACTTGGCAGAAAATCCTAACAAAATTTTGTTCCTGCATCAAATCGGTAAATGGTTTGAAACCAAGTATTAAGACACACACTGACCATAAAGGCATTGAAACAGATGTTAACACATAAAAGGCCAAAATACTATAGGAAGATTGCACTGTAGTTCCTTCTCCAAATCTCTGAAAGATTGACCAAATGGCAAATATTGAAATAAATGTTAAAGGGATAGAAAAGCAATTGAAATCGCTCAACAGAGTAAAGGCCATTGAACCTGGTGTGCTACCAATTTGATTTTACTTGGAATATGTGAAGGAACTGGTCATTATTCTAGCAACATGTACCGAAGGTCTCTAGAGGAGCAAAGCATTCCTAAGGATTAGAAAAAAGTTGTAGGTCATTCCCATTTTCAGGAAGGGTGAATGATGCTGTAATTTATTGAGAAGTTGCAACACTGTGAAAAGGTAACAAAATGCAGGATCATCTGCAGCATATCAACTCTTGGTACAGGAAATGGCAATTGAACCTCAACATAAACAAGTGTAAAGTGCTGCATTTACATAAACAGATAGATCCTTTATTAAGTATTCTGCAGCATTGGCCCCTTACTTAGCTTGCATTTATTGCAAATCTTTACTTCAGCACAAAGTTCCTAGTGAACGGAAAAAAGTGTAGGTGACTCCTGTTTATATGAAAGGTAAAAAGAACTGACACACACAATTACAGGCCAATATCGTTGCCATCCATTTCCTGTAGAATTCTGTAGCATATTCTCAGCTCGAATGTAATAAATTTCCTTGAGATGGATAACCTTCTTTCTATGAATCAGCACAGATTTAGGAAACATAGTTTGTGTGAAACTCAGCTTGCCCTTTTCAAATATGACATCTTGTGAGCCATGGATGAAGGGTAACAGGTAGACTCTGCTTTTCTCAATTTCAAAAAGGCATTTGACATGGTGCCACACTACAGACTGCTAACAAAGATATGAGCATATGGAATAGATTCACAGATTTGTGACTGGCCAGAAGACTTCTGAAGTAATGGAACACAGTATGTTGTTCTCAACGTCAAGTGTTCATCGGAGATGAGAGAATCATCAGGCGTGCCCCGGGGGAGTGTGGTAGGATCCTATTTTTTTCATCTATATAAATGATCTTTATCAAAAGTAAAGAAAGTTTGACTTGCCAGGCGAAAAGGCATTGGTTTATTGTCCCCGGGATTGGAATGACTTCCTACCCACTGCCTTAAAACCCTCATCCTCTCCTTTTCCCTCTCCTTCACTGCTCTTTATGAAGAAGCAACCTAAGGTTGCAAAAGCTCAGTTTTGTGTGCGTGTACGTTTTTATTGATGAGTGTCAATGAACCGGTGCCTGTTTACCTGGCAAGTCACACTTTCTTTAAATTTTTATAAATATTTTTCCGAACAGGAATGTTTCCCTCTATGTTATATAAATGATCTGATGGACAGAGTAACTTGTAATTTGCGACTGTTTGCTGTGATGTGTGGGAGGGTGTCATTGTTAATTGATTTTAATAGGATACAGGATGACTTAGACAAAATTTATAGTTGGCCTGAAGAATGGCAGCTAGCTCTACATGTATGAAAATGTAAGGTGATGTACATGAGTAGGAAAAATAATCCCATTACATGTATGAAAATGTAAGGTGATGTACATGAGTAGGAAAAATAATCCCATTATATTCAAATACAGCATTAGTAGTAAGCTTCTTGATACAGTCATGTTGTTCAAATATCTAGGCATAACATTACAGAGCAATATGAAATGGAACAAACATGTAAGGATAGTTGTAAGGCAGACAGTCAGCTTTGGTTTATTGGGAGAATTTTGGGAAGATGTACTTCATCTGTAAAAGAGACCGTCTATAAAACGCTTGTAAGACCACATCTTGAGTATTGCTTAAGTGTTTGGGACCCGCTGCAGATCCGTTTAAAGGAAGATATGGAAGCAGTTCAGAGGTGAGCAGCTAGGTTCATTCCTGGTAGGTTTGACCAATGCACAAGTGTCACGGAAATGCTCCGGGAACTCAAATGTGGATCGCTGGAGGAAATATGATGTTCTTTTCAAGAAATTCTGTTGAGGAAATTTAGAGGGCCGGAATTTGAAGCTGACTGCAAAATGATCTTGCTGCAGCCTACTTACATTTCATATAAACATCACAAAGAGAAGATAAATTGGGGCTTGTACAGAGGCATATAGACAGGGTGATTGGGACGCACATAGAGGTTTACTGGCAATTATTTTCTCCATAAACCATCTGTGTGACTGGAATAGGAGGCGGCATGACAAAGGTAGCAATCCATAAAAAATTTCTCTGTTAATTACAAATGTGCGAGTACATGAGGGCTACATGGAGGCTGGCCACTGGTCGAGACACACTCAGAAATTTGCACAGTCATTTTATACTAACATAGAATACATTTCATGAGACCACATTAGAATCAGCAAGAAAACTCACCATACCACAGCGAAACTAAATGTGGGTTGTGGATCACAGAATGTGATAGTACATTGTAGACTGGGCAGATTGAAATAGCAACCAAAATCCAAAGACTTCAGAAACACAAGTAGATTGCAATAAACTGATACGGAATTCAGAAAGAAACAACATCAAAATTTTATAGATATTTTTGGAGTTAGTTGTTGTTTTTGTGGTCTTTAGTCCACAAACTGGTTTGATGCAGCTCTTCACACTAACCTATCCTCCACAAGTCTCTTCATCTCCAAATAGGAACAGCACCTTACATCCCTTAGAAAGTACTTACTGTACCATCTTGGTCTCCATCTAAGATTCCCCCTCCGAATGCACATACATTAACACACACACACACACTCTTCCTTGCAATCCTAAACTGATGATAATTTCTTGATGTCTGAGAATGTGCCCCACCAACTACTCCCTTCTGTTAGTCAAGATATGCGTGAGATTTCTTTCCTATAAATTTCTCATCGGAATTCATCATTAGTTACATGATCTACCCATCTAATCTTCAGCATAAAACTGTAGCACCAAATTTCAAAAACTTCTATCTTCTTTTTGTCAGAACCCATTAGCGTCCACATTTCTGTTCCATACAAGGTTACATTCCAGACAGGTGCTTTCAGACACCATTTCCTAACACTTAAATTAAATGTCATGCTGCATTTTATAACCTCTCTACTCTGGACATAATATGTCACATAGCTTTCTTAAAAGAAAAGAAAAAACAGAGAGAGAGAGAGAGAGAGCTCAAGAAATTAGTACACATGGAACTACAGTATTTATTTTGATATGATAACAGCAGATACGGTAGGACAAAGGGAAAGGGTGGTGAAGGACGTTAAGTTTTCTAGATAATCTCCTAACATCATGAACTCATCATAAATCTAGCTCAGTCTTATTAAAACTTTTTTAGTCAGTTGTTAAACAAGTATTTATATCTTGAATGTCACCTAGCAACTCAACTCATCGAATAAACCATGCCATTGAAATAGTCATCTCTAAGTTAATTTAGTTCAAAGAACAAGACCTGGTATCAGCAGGAGAAAAACAAATAAAACATTTAAATGCACTTTCAAAGTCACGTGTCCATATCCATAATCATCCAATCGATTATGAAATTGATGTTTTGATTGAAGTTCACAACTTGCTAGATTGAAATTTCACAAACAGAATTTCACTATCTTTAAATGCATCTTGAAATTTGGTAACTTGCAATAAATTGTTCAAACTACCACTATGATCTTCTTGGATGTGGAAAAATGTATAACATCATGAAAAATTCTTATATTCCACTTTAAATAATCAAATATTTTGTACTTGATCATTTTTGATAATATAACATTCAAACTCTTCTTTCATTTAAAATATTTAGTTCTTATTGGATCAAATTACATAACAAGCATGTAACATTTGCTAGTTATCCAATCAAACATTAACATGAACTGAACTAAATGTGATACAATAGCATCTCAATTAATATATTTTTTCTTAGAGGTTGATTGATGTGCCACAATAAAGAAGGTACAGAGACGTCCACTGCTCTTTAACCGTCAGCTAACTTCATATGATGGCCAGTTCTGTGATGCCTGTCAGTGCTGCGGCGATGCTGCTCCTATTCATTACAGTACCTCGATCGACCATGAAACAGACAGAACAAACAGGAAACACTTTTAAGTATCACATCATAAAAAAAGAAATCATAACACATATATGCAATAAATTGTTTTCATTAATATGTATGTTATTAATTTATAAATTCATCCCCTGCAAAACAAAGCTGATTTGAGAGAGTAGGGGCACACAAATCCATCCCACGGTGTGTGGCAGAGGGTACCTTGAGTACCACTATCGATTTTCCCTCCTATTCCAGTCATGTATTGTTCGCGGAAAGAAGCATTGATAGTATGCCTCTGTGTGGGCTCTAATCTCTCTGATTTTATCCTCATGATCTCTTCGACAGATATACATAGGAGGGAGCAATATACTGCTAGACTCCTCAGTAAAGGTATGTTCTTGAAACTTCGACAAAAGCCCATACCGAGCGACAGAGCGTCTCTCCTGCAGAGTCTTCCACTGGAGTTTAGCGATCATCTCCATAACGCTTTCACGATTACCAAATGTTCCTATAACAAAGCGCGCTGCTCTCCGTTGGATATTCTTCACTTTCTCTATCAATCCCACCTGGTACGGATCCCACACTGGTGAGCAGTATTCAAGCTGCGGGCGAACAAGTGTACTGTAACGTACTTCCTTTGTTTTCGGACTGCATTACCTTAGAATTCTCCCAATGAATCTAAGTCTGGCATCTGCTTTACCGATGATTGATTTTATATGGTAGTTCCATTTTAAATCCCTCCTAATGACTACCCCCAGATACTTTATGGAATTAACTGCATAGTAGATGTACTGCTAATGATTTAAATGTTATCCACTAACAGATAGCATAGTGATGTTGCTGTCAGAGTGTCATCTATGTTTACCCTTAATAGGGCATGTTACGGTCTAAGGGTCAACGTGATAACTTGTGTATCAGTGGGGCTACGGTCACACCCACCTCTTCCACTCATACCACAGTACTGATTTGTACATTTCAACTAATGTACTTAGATGATGATGATTATTTTTATTTTATTTTATGTGTGAAATAGACTTGGGGATTGCTGTCCTGTAGGATGTATTTGTCCCAATACCCTGGATTCAACCCAGGTCATATGGTCTGGCTTGTGATAAGCCGCTAGTCTCATTCATATTTGGTATTTATGGAGGAAATGTTGACACCCACTTGGTACATCCCGTCAGGGGCTCAGCATTAATTTGCTGAGTACGGGCTTGGTGAACCCGGGGTCGTGAGCTGGGGACTGGTAAGCGCCACCAGTCCTCTAGACACTATAACCTCTGGGCACGCTTCAGCGACCACTGTGTGGCGTGGCAGTGGTGTGTACCAGCGAATGGGGATCTTAAGGTGTGCTATGTGCTGATGGGATACACGGCTGTTGAGGTGGAACAGTCACTAGCGAGCAACTTCTGGGGATACTGTCGCACCTCACTTGCATAAGGCTTACCTAGGCACCTGGGGCTCTGTCTAGGTGGACATGTACTTCCCTAGCTAGATGATTAATTTTAATTTGTCCCTTGAACCTTCCAGTGGGATGGGTGTACCACTGGTGGTACTAACACCCGCTCCAATAAGAGGGCTCACTTCGGCAGTCCTCCAGATAAGGCGCTTCCTGGAAAGAGTCTAGAAATTAGTAACAGAGCACATTGTGCTAATCAGAATGTCATCCTGGTCATCAAATGAAAAGAAGGTTCATTTGAAAAGGTGTCACTGTTTTATATTCAAAAGGGTCTTGAGGGCATAGCAGGTAACCTGAAATCTGTGAAAAGGTTGCATAATAGTACTTTGTTGGTTGAGACAGCTACCTCCCAATAGGCCGCTAACCTTCAAACCACCAAGCAACTTGGAGAATAAGCCATTGAAACGGAACTCCGCAATACATTGTACTATAGTAAGGGCGTGGTTACATGCCGTGACCTCGTTGACATTCCTATTGAGGAATTGAAAGGTGAATGGGCCTCCAAAGGCATTGCGGATGTTCAGAACATTATGAGGAGGTTGGATGGCATATTGGTTAAGTCCGAGTCCTTCATCTTGACCTTCAACACTTTGAAGCTTCCTGACCATATTAAAGCAGGTCGTCTTAGACTAAAGGTGTGGCCTTATTACCCCAACCCAATGCGCTGCTTCAAGTGCCAGCACTTTGGGCACACCACCTTGGGTTGTAATGAACAGCAAACCTGCGGAAAGTGTGGTGAGGCTGTTCATCTCATGATGGGGACGACTGCTTGCCACCCTTTAAGTGTGTCAACTGTTCAGGGGATCACCCTGTCTGGAGTAGATTATGTGTGGTGTACCTTGAAGAGCGAAAGGTACAGGAGATGAAAACCTGAAAGCACGTTTCATATGGTGAGGCAAAAAAGATGTAAAAGGCCATGCAAATGCCGTCATTACCACTTTTTTTTGTGGCAGTTCTTCAAACACCAGCTCCAAAAACTGACATGTCTACACAAACTGCAGACACTAGTGTTGGCACTAGCACATGCTCCTGCCAGTGTATGTGCAATTTGTCTACTACTACTACTACTACTACTACCGCAAGCGAAGGTCAAGAAGGACAAGGAAAGGATTGAGTTGAAGAGTGTAAACAAAGAGACAGACCAGGTTGACGTCATTATGCTTGATGTGCCACCCAAATCAGTTCCAGAGCCCATGGAGTTTGATGTTTCTCTGGGGCAATCAACTCGCCCCAAGGCTGACTTCCCACAGGGGCAACCACCTCACCCCAAGGGTGATCCTCCACCCCCTACGGGCTCCCAGTTCCGTCAGAAAGAGAGGGTGAAAGTTAAACCACCTTGATAGATGGCTTCCATATGACAATGGAACTTGCAGGGATTTAGGACACATGTGGAGGAACTACATTTATTATCTCATGGACGACCACTGTGTATCTGTCTTCAGGAGACGAATTTCAAGCCTTCAGATACCCCTGAGATATGCGGGTATGTTCTCCACAGAAAGGACGACATAGTGGAGAGAGAGCTAGAGGGGGAGTGGCTGTTTTCATCAACACAGACTACCACTCTGAACCCATCTCTCTCAACACTACCCTACAAGCAGTTGCAGTGTCAGTGTATATGCACCATCAATTGACTATATGCTCCCTCTATTTGCCACTACATGATACACTTAATGAAGAGGCTCTGGAAGACCTTCTTACACAGCTCTTCCACCCACTCATCCTCTGTGGGGATTTTAATGCACATAATGTGCTTTGGGGCTCTTTCACCACCTGCACCAGGGGTCGAGCTGTTGAGAGGCTTCTTTTGTCTTCAAGTGCCAACTTCCTAAATACAGGTCAGAGCACACACTTCTGCTTTGCAACAGGGTCGTTCTCTGCCATTGACCTGTCACTCTGCTCTCCAGCCCTTACACACACTACTCAATGGGAAGTGGACAACGACCTGCATGGTAGTGACCACTTCCACATTTGGATTCACCTTCCAGAGAGAGTAGACCACAAAAAACAGCCACCCCAATGGATTCTTCGCAGGACAGACTGGACACTGCATCGGTTCAAGTGTAGACCAACTGCAGGAAACCTCGCAAACTTTCAGGTGGCAAGGGCCAAATGTCTCCCGATTATTCAAGAGAGCTAGAAGAGGTTGTGGCAACAGTTCCTAAATTCCATTAACTATTCAACTAAGAGTTCCATGGTATGGGAGGCCATTAGGAGGATATCAGGGAGAGGCAGCAGGTGTCCAGTAGCTGCTGGGATGGACAATGGTAGTCTCCAGACCATCTCACAAGACATTGCCCAGACCATGGCGGTCTATTTGGCTACAGTAAATGCTACCACCAGTTAGACTGCTGAGAGGGGAATTTTGGACTTCCCGTCCATCAATGATGAACAGTATAACTGCCCTTTTTCCATGTGGGAGCTGGACTCTGCATTGTCCGTGGTTCGTGACCCGTGACAGATCCCCAGGTCACGATGGTGTCCACTACTGCATGTTAAAGCACCTCACAAGGCAGAACAAAGAAATCCTCCTCAATCTTTTAAATTTCATCTGGGTGTCAGGCCAGTTCCCCGACTCTTGGAGAGAGGCCATTTTTAAGTCCTATTTTAAAACCAGGGAAAGACTGTACCAGCCCAAGTAATTATTGTAGTGTTGCTCTCACCAGCTGCGTGGGAAAGATGATAAACCACCACCTTGTCTAGATGCTGGAATCCAGACAGCTTCTCAGCTGCTTTCAGTGTGGGTTCAGGAGATATCACTCATTCAGTGTTTTTATGCATTTGTCACAGCTCAACATATGTATCCTCATTATCTTACATTGTAGATGATCTTTAGCTACATATATATGAAATTAAATCATGGATTATTGATTTACAATTTGTGAATTCTGCTGGCTTTAGCTGCATTTGTACCAGTCCCAAATATGAGTTCACATGCTCAGTGAATAGGTCTTAAAGAAATCTATGATGATTTTTCCTTTGTGGGTGACCAGAGTCATACAACATTTTCAAAGGAAATATGCACTAAATTCACAATCATTATTTCCACAATTATCCTTTTTCAAGTGTCAAGTTCCAAATGGAAGTTTGGCCTGGCCAGGGAGTGTGTTTTTGTGGCTGAATGGTTAAGGTGACTGCTCGCGAAAACTGGGAGACCTAGGTTTGAGTCCTGGTTTAGCACAAATTTGGTTTGCAGATAATGGATGTAGATGGTTGTGAAATGGGCAACACACCAGAACAAAATTTATTTTAATATACACTTAATTTGAAATGTGTTATTGCCTTTTCTGAGTCACTGGTTTTGAGATGTTAAGCTCAAAAGCAAAATTGGTGTTTATTACCAGGTGTACCACAGTTGCCGCAGTTTAGTAGTTTATTAACACAATCAAGCACCAAATGGTGGGTGAACACTTATGAGATAATATGATTGATGCTTATTATCCCATACCAATGACCCAAAAATGCCTGTGAAAGGTGAAATTCCAGTCGAAGTCGGAAGTCCATTGAGGTACCATGCGCCGGCCGCAGTGGCCGAGGTGACTGAGGCGCTCCAGTCACGGTCAGCACGGCCACTACGGTTGGGGGTTCGAATCCCCCCTCGGGCATGGATATTTGTGCCGTCCTAGTTCGTAAGTAGTTCATAAGTAGTTTGTAAGTTTAGGGACTGATGACCCCGTAGTTAAGTCCCATAAGCTTAACAAACATTAAACATTAAAAGGTACCATGCCTAGTGAACATTGAAAGCCAAGTTTCCAGTACAGTAGCAAGATTTTAAGTTCAGAGCATTTGAAGTCAGCATAGAACAGACACCATTTGAGACAAAACACCTCACTGCAACATAACAGTTCCAAGTTGTGGGGTCAAGCATAAACCAATGAATACTGACTTGTAGACAGTGCTAGATGCATTAAGCAAGGCTCCATAGTTTATGAAACCAGTGGCTTAGGGCCTCTGTGTATTCTGGATGGTCAATTACATTGTGTTTTGAATGGTAGTCACTGTGAATTGAATCACACATAGGTGGTCTGTGATGCTAGCAGTGTGGCCAGTGTTGAGGCTGTGTATAATGCAGTAGGCCACTGCTCGATGTGGAGATTTAATAGTGTTGGATACCACACTCCTTCCACCTTGGGAAATCATGAAAGCATCTGCTGCTGATGAACGCCACGTCCATGTGGTCTTCCTCTTGAGACTGGAGTCAGGATATAGGAACATATGGAAGATACAATCCTGGGAATTGGTGGAATGTCTTGTCTTAATCATTGTCCAATGTTATACATGAATGGTGCCTGGGTGATATGTCCAGTGGTGGTGCTGTTGAAATGTTACTCTCCTTTTCTACAAAATATTATTCTACTAATGATATTAATAGAGAGATTGTTTTTGCGGCCAGAGATGAGTTACTATTAAAACATAATGGCTGTTCGAGACTGAGCAACATTTCAACATTCTAAGTGCACCTAGATGACATGAAATGATGTAGTTTGCCAATAATACTGTGATAAAACTATTTTTTCTTCATGCATTGCTATTGAAAAGTTTCTGTTACAGACGGTTGGCTTTCACAATGCTGGGGTAAGTCGGAGTCATGATTGTTGGTAGCGTAACCGATTTTCGATAAAACTGTGCCTAGCATGAAAAGTAGAAACAGTAACAAAAATTGGATATTAATCTCTGGGACGTTAAAAAGCTTGACTCAAAATACGATATTTAAATAGAATAAAGTTGGCCATTATGGCCACCAACAATCACTTCCGTCCCCGCAACCATTGTGAAAGCAATATGCTGAAATATTTCTGCAAACATCAAAATAATTCAATCTGGGTAAAGGAATCGAGTTCTGCTAAAGGAAGGGAAAAAAATGTGATAACTCTGTAAATGAAACTTCATGAAATAAATTTGACCATAACAAAACCAGAGCACTTACATGGGCGTCTGTTAACATCAGAAGAACAAGACAAGAGTATAATTTTAACCTATAATCATAACAAAAGAATGCAATTTTAGCACTGCATAGATCCATTGGAATTCAGAGACATAATTGCAGTTACTTTAATCTTTGAAGTCTTTTCTTAACAAGGTTTGGAATATAACACTACACTGGCTGGCTGATGTCTGGAATAAGAGGCTCTTGTTGGGGTTGGGTACTGATCAGCTGGCTGTGATTAACAGGTATATATAATTCTGGTGTTTTACCTGGTGGGTGGCATTTGGGCTAAAGTGTGGTAATAATAGAGTGGAGAGGGGCTAAAGTGTGGTAATAATAGAGTGGAGAGGAAGGAGGGAAAACTGTTGTAAAACTAATCAGGGACAAAGTTGATTGCCATGTCACAATGTTCCCAGTCCAGAAGCTGCACCCTGAAGACCTACCAGCCCCGACACTTAGTCTGTTTAAAGATAAGGTCATTATAAAATTGAATGTTTTGAAAGAATATGGAAACTAGAAAAGACTACAACAGCACATTTTGTAGCAAATTCAGTTTTTAAATATTACTTGCAAACGTCTAAATTTAAAATAAATAAATAATAAAAAATAAAATAAAATAAAAAAGTCAAATAACTCCAGTAAAATTTTGAATGCTTGTTCTTTACATTAATAAATCACCAACTTACCCACTCCACCACTGAAGCAGGTGTGAAACATTCATCAGAGTAATTCTGCTGATGTGGAGTTCTTATATTTAAATCATTTCTACATGTAGGACTAATCATTTTCAAAAGAAATGATACAGCGAGTTAAATTGCAGTGAATCCGACATATATTGTATCCTAGCTATTATAATGCTTTTATTTGCTCCACAAACCACTAGAGTTGGGAACACTGACACTTCTGAACTTGGGCATGTGGGCTGTTCTGTTCTTGGACTGTAAATGATTCGGTCCAATTAATGTTTTTGCCTCTCATTGTACAATGGTGAACTTCAGTGTACATACAGTATTTTAATTACTTATAACCTTAACTTAGTATTTCTATGTTAATCCATCATAATGTCAAGTTCTTCAGAAACTATATCGATGTACTATCTTATCAGACCAGAAGATGTTACCTTTGCATACCGAAACTACATGTCTTTGAAAATAAAAGAAACTTTGCAATCTGGGCAAAATAATACTTCATTTTCATTGAAGTGATGTATCTTTCTCTACAATTAACAAATTTGTGAAAATAATGTAACTGATGGTGGTTACACCAATGTACCATAAGTGCCAGTGGAAGTTCTGGTGGAAGTCACAAGTCTGTTGACATACTAACCACAGTGAATATTGAAATCAAAGTTTCCCGTGTGGCAGTTAGATTCTAAGTGCAGAGCACAAGTAAGTCAGTATCAAATACCAAGCACATTATTATGAGATGAAACAGTTCACCCTGGCATAACACTTTGAGTAGTGGAGTCGAGCATTATCCAATGTATACTACCTTGTAGATATTGTCGGTGGTGTTAAATAAGATTCCACAGTTTTTGGAACCAGTGGCTGCGGTCCTGTATATTGTAGGTGGCCAATTACTGTGAGTTGAAGTGTGTATGTGCTTAGACAGCTTGACATCATATTGTGCACAGAGTAGTGCTGCCAGTGATGAGTCTTATTTGGTGCGCTGTTAATCAATGCAGGGATTTAATAGTGGTGGACAGTACAAATGTGTGTCCAGAGGCTCCAGGTAAAACACTAAATTTATCTGCTGTCTTTTTTGGAGGATAATATTCAGATGCAAACAGATTGCCTCAGTTAGGTGGAACAAAAGCAGTTTTAATCAGCAAACAGCTGAAATTTTTGTCCTTCGCCTTCAACAGAAAGAGAAAAACATCCATTCACACAATCACTCAGACATAACTATAGCGCACCTGACCACTATCTCTAGCCGCTACAGTGCAACAAAACATCTTGACATTGGAGGAGGTGTGGGATGGAGGGGGAAAGAGTGGGGATGCAATGTTCCACATTGCATGATAGACTGTAAAGGCGCAGATATGTGGGAATGTGATATGCAGTAAAGGGAAGGGGTGGGAGAGCAGCTGTAGAGGTGAGGGTTGGTTGATTGTAGAATGATAAAAATAATAAAATAAAATAAGGTTATTCAAATTAATTAATTAAAGGGATATTGAAATATCAAAGAAAAATAAATAAATACAGTAAAATACAAAAACAAGGGGTGACACACAGTTCGAAGAAAGACACGAACAGGAAGGAGATAATGGATAATGAGTGAGGAAGAGGGGTAATGTTAGGCATTGGGCGTAGGGATAATAAGTTATCTTAGGTGGAGGTCATAGTGGTTGTGGGACCACTGAACGTGTTGTGGGGACAACTCCCATCTGTTCATTTCAGAAGGCTGGTGGTGTACGAGAGGATCTGTATGGCCTGGGTACTAAAGCAGCCATTGAAATGAAGTGTGTTGGTTCACCTGTATACTGTGCCGCAGGGTTGTACATCTTGCTTTTTGCCACAGTTTGACAGCGGCCATTCATCCTGATGGACATCTTGTTTATCATCATACAAATATAAAATGCTGTGCATTGATTGCAGCAGAGTTGGTAAATTGCATGGCTGCTTTCACTGGTGGCCTTAGAGTGGAAGGATAAGCCTGTGACAGGACTGGAATATGAAGTGCTGGGTGGGTGGATTGGGCAAGTTTTGTGCTGGGGTCTTTCACAGGGGTATGAACCCTGTGGTAAGGGTCTGGGATTGTGAGTGGCATAGGGATGGACTAGGATTTGGAGGTTGGGTGGGCAACAAAACAACGCTTTAGGAGGGGTCAGAAGGATCTTCAGTAGGATGTGTCTCATTTCAGAACTTGATGACCACTTTCTTTATCAATTATCTACCATCCCCAACCTTTTACCATGTGGATCCTTACTCATCACTGTTGATGGCACTTCCCTATACACCAATACCCCACACACCCATGGTCTTGCTGCTGTCAAACACTACTTTTCTTGGCATCCTTCAGATGTCATGCCTAATACCTCATTCCTCATAACCCTTATCAGTTACATCCTAACAAACAATTATTTTTCCTTTGAAGGGTAGGTATACAGTCAAATCTGTGGCACAGCCGTGAGCACCCATAGGGCATCCTCCTACGCCAACCTATTTATGGGCCATCTAGAGAAAGCCTTCCTAGGCTCCAAAAACCCCAAAATCCTTGGTCTGGTTCAGGTTAATTGATGATAGTTTCATGATTTGGACCCATGGCCATGACACCCTATCCTATTTCCTTCGCAACCTCATCTCCTTTACTCCCATCAGTTTCACTTGGTCCTTTGCAAACCAGAGTTCCACCTTCCTGGATGTTAAGCACCTCCTCACTGTTGTCAGTATCCACATTTCCATCCACATTAAACCTATTAATTACCAACAATACCTGCATTTTAACAGCTGCCATCTGTTCCACATCAAAAAGTCCATCCTTTACAGTGTTGCCAAATTTGCAGTGATTGAAAGTCCCTTACCCAATGTGCTGTAGGCTTGATAATACCTTCACAGGCAGATATTATCCTCGTGATCTAGTCTGCAAACAGATTTCTCAAGTCATTTTCCCAAATACCCACAATCCTCCCTCCGTTCCCAATAACCACTCACAAAGGAGTGTTTTCTTGCCACACAGTACCACCACTGACTTGGACAACTAAATCACATCATCCTTTGGGGCTTTGATTATTTGTCATTATGCTCTGAAATTAGACACATCCTACCTAAGATCATTTTGTCCACTTCTAAAGTGGTGTTCCATCACCCATACAACCTGCACAACATCTTAGTTCATCCTTATGCCAATTCCAATACCAACCTCTTACCACAGGGATCATATGTCTGTGAAAGATCTCAATACAAGACCTGCCCAATCCACCCACCCAGCAATTCTTGTTCCAGTTCTGTCACAGGCTTATCCTACCCAATCAGAGGCCAAGTTACCTGCGAAAGCAGCCACCATGCAAGGTGGCACAATGGTTACCCTTTGGACTTACATTCAAGAAAGTGGTTCAAATATACCTTTGGTCATCCAGATTTAGGTTTTTTGTGATTTCCCTAAATCATTCCAAGCAATTTTTGGGATGGTTCTTTTGAAAGGGCACAGTCAATTTCCTTCCCCATCCCTAACTAAAAATCCAATTTTGAGCTCTGTCTCTAATGACCACACACACCACTGTTAGGATGTTAAACTCTAAGCTTCCTTCCTTTTTTGTGAAAGCATCCATGTGATTTACCAACTCTGCTGGAATATTTATATAGCCTTTTATATTGGTATGTCAACATACCAGCTGTCCATTGTGATGGGTGGCCACCATCAAACTATGGCAAAAAGCTAGATGGACCACCTTTGACCCAGCATAAATGTGACCACAACACACTTGATTTCAGTGCCTGCTGTACTACCCAGGTCATCTGGATCCTCCCCTACACCACCAACTCTACTGAACTGCACAGACGGGAGTTATCCCCATAACACATTTTATGGTCCCGAAGCCACCCAGACCCCAGACTATGATAACTTTATCATCCCTATACCCAGTGTCTAACAGTTCCCCACTCACTATCCTGTATCTCCTTTTCCATTCACGACTTTCTTCCAACTGTGTATAACCCCTTGATTTTGTATTTTACTTTATTTATTTTCCCTTAATATTTCAATATCCCTTTAATTAATTAATTTTTTATCTTTATGTTATTGTTATTGTTCTATAGTTTCACCTCACCCTTACTCTCTCCCCATTCCACTCCCCACACACCCCTTCATACCTTTCCCTTTTTCACTCCCTGCTCCCTTTCCTTTACTGCATTCCAAGCTGCATCTCAAATTCCTGCCTATAAGAGCCTTTACAAACCACCATGAACCTGGAATGTCCCAGCC
This sequence comes from Locusta migratoria, assembly GCA_026315105.1. Lineage (NCBI taxonomy): Eukaryota > Metazoa > Arthropoda > Insecta > Orthoptera > Acrididae > Locusta > Locusta migratoria. The sequence goes on from CM048746.1 coordinate 571,192,957, forward strand.
CCACCCGTACCAGCATTCTTTCCCCTCAATTTCCCTCCTTACTGTCACTGTTTATGTGATAGTATGTTAGAAATATATGAAATAATATATTTGAGAAGGATAGGTTGCTTACTCACCACAGAGATGTCCGATGAGCCTCAGAAAGGTACAAATAATAGAATACAACATTAAAGCTTTTGGCCGTTACGGCCTTCATCATTTAGTGAGAGACAAACATACACACTCACACAGACACGAGTGCTGTCTGGGTGCAGAGACACAACGTTAATGGTGGGGTGGGATAGACTTGAAGGCACAACTGTGATGGCATGAGCAGAATAGGATGGTGTGAGGTTGCCATCCATGGAGGAACTCAGCTGGATTGTGGTTTCCTGTTGGTGTGGCTTCTTAGGCACCTAGATATTGTAACAAAGTTTCATCAGTGACCCTTGAAAGTATGAACGAGACATTCTACTTACTATTAGATTGTAAATGAAAATTTGGGCAATCACAAGACAAATACCCTTCTGTGTACAAAACTTTAAAATGTTGCTACAAATGGGGACTGTTATCTGATAACAATGTGTGGTAAATCTTCAGTATCAAACATTTTTGAAGAGCTGTCATCATTACTGCAGCTGCAATTAATTGACAACAGAAGACATATTGAATTCTGTGTAGGCGAACACAGTCAGTAACCAATATAACTGATAAAAAGGGCTTCAAAATCAAATAATTCCCATGGTGGCTCTGGTACAGGCCAAGGAGGAAATTTTGCATCTAGTAGTGCTTGTTTTTCACACTCTCGCCAGGTCTCTATCAGATGTACAATTTTGCTTAGATACTTAATGAGAACACATGATGATGTGTAAATAATTTTGTTCTGGAAGTTCTCTAGTGACCTTGGTGTAGAGCTAGTGGGGTAACTATTCTGCGAAACACTAAGTCCACTGATAAACGTACACCACCATCGAGAACTGGAAGGCAATGCTAAAGAGTAAATTGGTTATCCAAAGAATCAGAAGCTTTCTTGGAGGGTTGGGAAGGCAGTGTTTTACACAATTTGATGCAAAACTGAACTGAATGACACAATCAATGCAATTTCTGAGTTGCTATTGGATGTACACTTTGTGCAAGTGCAGTCATTTCTTCATGACAGTTAAAACTCTTCCAAGACTCAAACCAACCACGGCGGCTATGGCTTTCACTGTCACTCAGTGGTCCCGGGTAATGAGTGCGTCAGCCAGCTGGACTTTGTCACCGGTAATGCAGTGTGATGCTCTAGACCATGCGTCTTTGGCTGATAACACCCATCCTTTGCCGAAGCACTCGTGCTATGCCTTGACTTTTGTAAGGGACATGCAGTGTTCGCCATACACTTGTAATATTCATTGATGAATGTCTGTTCCCCCTACTCCTTCCATTGTAAGAAAACGAACAACACTTCTTTGCTCTTTTTTTGAAGCCTCTATTTTACTGTATGCAATGCGACTGGCAGCGATGGATGATTGATGCATTCTGCTGCTAGCTTTGTATAGCACGTGATGTGCACGCAAGTCCTCTAGCGATGGGCATTAAACTTCCGTGCTCTGGTCATAACCACACCTCATTACAAACACCACGATATTACTCTTCTGTCACCAGTTTGCGCATTCTGTACTCCAGCCTGTTTCTTTTTGAATATCCCTTATCATTACTACATACTGCTTCTGCAATACTTTTTAAATTATGCATAAAATACTTGTTTATTGTGTTTCATTGGTAAGTTGATGATAAGAAAGAAAGTTTTACTTCAATGTGTTATTGTTTGAAATAATTTCATAATTTTCATAGTATTCTTTAAATATGCAGGGTGAAACAAAATTCCCACACTCAGCCTTCACAGTGTGCTTCCTCACATGCTAACAGTTTTGTTATTGCTGGCATGTGAGAAATCTCACTGCAAACCCAAATGGGTGGATTTCACTTATTATTTTGATTTATTGATGTATCAATTATATTTAGGTAATATATCATTACATGTGAAGTTTGCAAAATTTGCATTAATATACAAATCCCTAAAAAGTTTTTATTGTTTCCTGAAAAATTACAATTTTTCAGAAAGCAAGTTTTGAAGGGGGAAAAAAAAAAGTTCTCGATTGTACCTTAACAGAAACAGGGCTCAACATTGTAGATGATGTCTGCTTTATCAGGAAACAATGTGGAAGAATTTAACAAAGAGGCAGTGGTTTATGATCCATTATGAGATGGAACTACAAAAAGTATTTAAACTTTTTAGGTCATAGATTATTGCAAGAGCTCAGTCTGTGAATAAAGCTACTGCACTGGGCTGAGGGTTTTTGACACATGGTTAGGTTAGGTTAGATTGAACCATATTCATACATATGTTCTAACTGACTTCAAGACCATATTGTGAGGTCTCCATTGCTAAAACTGTTTCTCCAGGTGATAAGTGACTAGATAAGGTGCAGAATGGTACTTTGCCTTCAAAAAGTTGAAAGCTCATTTGTAAGCTGTTATCCATTTGAAAGGGGTGACCTTATGTAATAATTTACATAGCTGGGGCACTACTGTGGCTGCACCAGCAATACATTTATGGTAATGGGCAGTTTTTCATCAAAAAACATTTAACATTAAATTGCTATGAAAAAGTGAGGAAGAGCTATAAATTCTGCAACATGATTTCTTAATAGCTTTATCTCCTCACCAGAAACTTCAAAGATCCTAATTGCACACTGGAGGGCTGCAAGAAATGGAACTTTACAAGACTGCATTTTGATCTGCCCAATAGTAATAAATTGAATCAGGTGCAAATATTGCACAAATCTCTTCAGTTGATGTACCTGTTATAATTATGTCATAAAGAGTTGACAGACCCTGAAACAGATATTGCCAGTTGTCTTAAAATGTTGAAAAATGTCTCTAGGGCTAACCATTCCAAATGGTAGATGCTGATATTGGTATAATCCAAAAGGTGTGTTCATAAGTAGGAGAAGCTTTGATTCTTCATCTAATTGGACACAGATGTATGCATCACCAAATTCTATATTCATAAAAAATTGGTCCTAGGAGAGTTTAGCTGACTACCTGTTCAGACAAAGAAATGGCTAACTATCACTAACAAATTGAGCATTAATAGTAGGGTTGTGTCCGAGTGGCTCGGCCGAATCCAGATTCGCCGAATCTAGCACACTGGGTTCGGATTCGATGCATAATGGCCGAATACTACCGAATCCAAAGTTTATATGAAAACCTTCGGTTACGAATGTTGTAGTTAACTTTGCATAACAGTGCGCTTTCATTTGCGTTATTTACATTATTGTTTCATAGATCCGCTGAAAGACGTGACGTCATAAAACGGGGTTAAATCGAGTACAAAACGAACTAGAAGCCGCCACAAGTAAGTTTTCCGTCTCGTCTGCTACACACACCCCGTTTACATAGGTTCCCAAAACCGGATTTCGCAAACCGATTTCCCAATTCCGCTTTTGGTTGGTCATGTAAACACTCCAAAAGCAAAAAACGGTTTTCGTCTTCCGGAAGATGTTTTACATGTAAACCTAGTGAGTGGCTTGCTTCGTAGGCGCAAATGTAAATACTGGCGCTAAAACTTTTGCACTCGTAAAAAAGGGAAGTCGAGTCTAATTTCCACTTTATTTTCGACTACTGAATTTTAACACACCATTCAACGAAGGAAATAGAACATTAGTATTGCTCAACTTCAAATTAGCAGGTCATGTTGGTAACAGGTAATTTCCTAGGAACCGTATACATCGAATGAAACGGCAATATAATCGATATATATCAGACATTCAACTTCCGCTCCACTAGCAGTAGCAACTTTGAACTTAGCAAGAAACTTTATTTTTTCCGCTTTAAAGTAGATGTCGATGTTTTGACATGTTTCAGTTCCCAGCACTTTACCACTTTAAGTTAGCCCAAAAATTACATTGTAAAGTTGATTTTGGCAATCAATAACATTTAGCGTTGTTTCTTCAATTACAGTATTATAATATGACTTTCTACATAACATGTCGCCACTCATAACCTCACTTTCAACAAGGAGTACTGGAAAAAGCGAATTGACGTGCCGGACAGTGTGAAATGTGAATACAACTTGATGTGACGGATCCATGACGTGACGTGACAGACAGTGTGAATCGGCCTTTATTCGTTGTCAATGGACTTTTCAGTCAAAGCTATGGTCGTTAGACTAGTCAATAGGTACCAGTATTCGAACAAGCGAATGTTATGATTTTTACGAATATGTCACGATTTTAAAGGATGTGACTAGGCAGGAACCTAAGATTACAACTTGTTCACTCACAAGTTACGTTGTACTCTTAGGTTCCTTACTAAACACATCCTTTAAAATCATGACATATTCGTAAAAATCATAACATTCGCTTCTTCGATACCTATCGCACAGACATATCGTTTCTATATGAAACACTATCCGATATATATCGATCGCACTGCCGCTTCATTCGGTGTACACGGCTCCTAGGACATCACCTACGATTCTTGCATGAGTTGTCTCATTGTAATTTCGCGTATTCTTTCGTCGAATCTTGTGAAGTGCTGGTTGTGTGAACCTTAGAGAAGCTCTAGGATTTCAAGAAGAAAGTTATTTACTACCGTATGTGGAAAAAAAAAGTTCTAATCGTGCGCCATTCATAACGTCAATTCAACAAACATCTGACGTCTGTTTTAATAACATATGTTGGCACCAATGGTAATGACGGCAGCTCAGATGACCAATAAATGTTTTATCGTGGCAACTTCAGTTAAAACAAAAATTATTTTTTTCTAAACGGACAAGGGTACATACAAGAACCTGTCAACCATAGAGCAGGTACAGTATTAATTTAGCTGCGAGTGACACGAGCACCAATAACACTCTGTACCTCGTGAAAAATATTAACGCAATTCTACACTTCATTTTCTTCTGTTGCCAACATAAGAACTGGAGCCCGGCGAGAAGCGTCGTAAAATTTTACCGAATTATGTGTAGAATTGCGTTACAGTAATATTTTTCACGAGGTACAGAGTAAGTGTTATTGCTGCTCGTTTTACTCGCAGTTAAATTAATACTGTACCTGCTCTATGGTTGGCAGGTTCTTGTATGTACCCTTGTCAATTCAGAAAAAAAATAATTTTTGTTTTAATTGAAGTTGTCACGAAAAAACATTTACTGGTCATCTGACTGGCCGTCATTACCATTGGTGCCAACATAACCACTGCAGCCCGTCGAGAAGCGTCATACAAAAAAAAAAAAAAAAAAAAAAAAATAAATAAATAAAAAAAAAAAAAAAAAAAATAAAAAATAAAAATAAAATAAAATAGCTTTGGATGTATAATAAATTTTATAACGGCTTATATAAGTGACTATAAAATCATTAAACATTTACACATCCTATTTTTTTAGGAACCTGTTTTTCAAACTTCCAAAATATCTACTCACATTTTCAGGTTTTATTTTTGATTCTTCACCTTTGAAAAAGAAAAAAAAAAGTAATACTTTCCTGTGTAAGACTTCATTATACAATTATTTTTTTTTTTCATTTCATCAAAATTAAACAGTTGGTAATAGAGTGAAGAAAGTTTCTTATCTTTTAGAGCATCTAAACAACATATATCTCAAAATGTTTCATATAAAATTTCTTTTAAGAGGATAAGGGTGTATTAAAAATTATTAAAATTTAAAATAAAAACCCAAATGAAATTTTAATTTCTTAAATTTGACTGTAATATTGTCATTTGAGATCCAACACAGAAGGCTTTATCTTCAACACTGGCTGTGATAGGGTAGCAATTCTTTTTAAATACATATACTTGAGTTGACATATTATTTGGGTTCGAGATTCGATTCGGGTTCGGGATTCGGCGCATGTTATATTTAAGATTCGGTATTCGGATTCGATTCGGTAAAATTGGGATTCGACGCATCCCTAATTAATAGTGACCTTAAAGTTACCAAAGAGGTCTAGTTTTTACGATTACAAGATAGGTAGATGACTAGCTTTATGTGATAGGGTTGATGAAGTGTATTGATGTCTGTCTATTGAGTTCTACTTTCACTTGGTCTTTTAAAGCCTCAGGAATAGGCGCTGGAGGGGGGGGGCATGTTGTTGCCTTCATCATAAAATGTACTGCCGGTAGTTACACACACACAAAAAAAAAAAAAAAAAAAAAAAAAAAAAAAAAAAAAAAAAAAAGAGGAGGAAAATAGCAAGCTTTCAGAACTGTGTTCCTTCTTCAGAAGGAGACAAGGGAGAAGAAAGGAAAAAGGAATGGGAAAGGAAGGGAATGGTGAGTGACGACCTAGGTGATGAGGATGGTGTTAGGATTGTGGAACTCAGAGAGTATCATTGACTTCCACAATCCTAACACCATACTTATCACCTAGGTCGTCACTCACCATTCCCTTCCATTTCCATTCCTTTTTTCTCCCGTCTCTCCTACTGAAGAAGGAACACAGTTCCGAAAGCTTGCTTTTCCCTCCTTTCCTTTCTGAATGTAACTATTGGCAGTACAGCAAAAAGTTAAGTACTGGCCAGCTAATCTATCTCTTTTGAATAATAATTTATCGTCTCTGTGGAGAATTTCCATATTAATTGAACCTCAAAATTGTTGCAAAACCTAACTCTTCTTGAGAAAAGTGGTGAGAAGTTTTCACACAAAGCATCTATTTGTTGTTATTGAACCTGCTCCAAAATGAAAAAAGAGTCATGAAAGCATCTAATCTGAACATCTGAACACATTTTTGGTACTGGCATTATATACCACCAGAAACGTCAGGGAATAAACTACTGATTTGTACATTGTAGGCATCATAAACTATACTAGAATTGGAATATGCTATTTATTGTAACCCACCACTTGCCATATAACTTAAGACAAACCCAGGGAGCCCAGGTTGATGTAAGTGTGTGAATTGAGCAGTGAGACTTCTGCCCTCGTGCCTACTTGTAGCTTGAGAGTTTTGTGCAATAGGTGCATCTTAATTGGCAACTTATTTGACTGAGAGTACACTGGTAATACACAATTAATGTCTAGGACTATAAATATAGTCATACATTGTCTCATTATACCAAAGGTATTGAATATAAGGAGAGGCATTGAATTAAACTCCTGGCCACAGCACAAATTTTAATTCAATGCCTCTCCTTATATTCAATACCTTTGGTCTAAGACTGTATTCAGTAATGTGGCAAGTGCTCATTTGGAAATACCTATGGTATAAGGAGTTTATTTCTAAGGTTCTGCACAATCAGATTAATGCTTGTAAATGGTGCTTAGCTTTCACCTCTTTAATCCATATGTGGTAGTTGCATTATTCTGTGACAGGGAAGCCAACATCAGCTGCATTGTTGCTTCTGTCTACTGTCTGTGTGATTGCACAAGAAACTTGGTTCAGGCATACCTAGTTTATAAAATGCTTACTTACTGAACAGTATACAGACACTTCTGATTTTATTTATTTTTGTTAGTTTCCACAGCCAAATTACACATTAAATCATGCAGCAGTCATTTTATACAGACCAATCCCCTGTTCACAATTGGCGTGGCACTGGAAAATGAAGTGCATTATCAGACTTGTACTTTTTAATTTTCAAAAACTTTCTTACACACATTATCTTTCCAAAATTAGTTTTAACAGATTATGTGCAATATCAGTACTCAAAAATTGGTTAGTACCTTATATGCAGAAATATCTGATAAAATAGTTCATATGAGTGGTATGGTCAATAAGTTCCGAGACTAGCTGCCTGGAGGACAGCCACCCACACACTGCCACATTCCAAGTGGCTATTGTTGTTTAAGTTGAAGATCCTAAAGAAAACACTATATTTCTTCTCCAATTATTATCTGGTTGAGAAACATTGGATCATCGTACGCACAGCTGATGAAGTCACCACAAATTGTCATGCGATCATCACATTGGTCTTCCAACAATATTCAGGACACAACATGTTGGGTAAACTGAGACATGTTGAAGTCATACATCAGAATTTTGTGGCAAGTACCTGGCTGACCCCTACTGCTGCAGAAAGGGCATCTAGTGATTGGGTGTGCTCGTAGCACGGACTAACATTGCAACTTCCTGGATCTTGTGTTCCATTTGAAGTGTTTGTGACCAACCAGTACAAACAGCATCTTCCAAACTGTCCCATCCTTGCACAAAACATTGATGCCACCTAAACACAACACTGATTTAGTGTGTTCTCACCATATAATACCTCAGCTGACCCCTACTGCTGCTGAAAGAGCATCTAGTGATTGGTTACACATAGCATGGACCGACATTGCAACTTCTTGGATCTAGTGTTCTTTTTGAACTGTTTGTGGCTGGCCAGTACGAACAGCATCTTCGAAACTGTCCCATCCTTGCACAAAACATTGATGCCACCTAAACACAACACTGTGATTCAGTGTGTTCTCACCATACACCTGCTGCATCATTTCAAATGTTTCTGCAGTGGTTTAGCCTAATTTATGGCAGAAGTTGATGTTTGCTCATTATTCAAGCTGTTGTCATGGTGCAACTGATGCATTCAACTCACTGTCACAATGATGACCAAATGTGTACTTCCAGTGCGTGCACTTAACTGTCTCTTCAGACTTGGTGCCATACAACAGCGCCACCTGTAGTACACCACAGCGCCGTCATGCAGATAGATTCAGAACTTTTTGACTGCACCACATATATAGAGTTCACTAAGAACTAGAATCCATTATATAATTTTGCACTTTGATACAAATTTTTTCTATGAGGCGCGTCTTTTAAGTAAGTTCCGTTTGAACAGAAGTACACAACGAAAAGTTATTTCAAAAAAGTAAATTTATTTTCAGAAAGTACATACTTTATTTTTTCAACATAGTTGCCAAGTTTGTTCAAACACTTATCATGCCTCTCAACCAATTTTAAAATACCTTCTTCATACAATCTTGCCATCTGTTCCGATAACCAAGAGCTCACTGCCATTTTGTAAAGCACTGATCTCAACACGTCAGGAAATTTGTGTGAGGGACCTCTTATTGTGAAGCTCCTGTTCTCGTGAATCCTCACTTCAGCTGAAACCTCCAAATCGTCTGTAATCGAAGATGGGCAACCAGAGTAGTCCTCATCATGGACGTTATCACAGTCATCTTCAAATTCTTTTACCCACATATGCACTTTGCCTTTACTCATAACAGTATCACTGTACACTTCGCAAATCTGTTGATGAATTTCTGCAGCAGACTGATTCCTTGGTGATAAAAACCATATCATTGAGCGAATCTCACATCCGGCGGGCAAGTTGATAGTGTTCAACATTTTGAAAGCAAAGAACAGAACCGTGCAGGTTAGCTACAGAGCTGAAACTGAGCACAGTAGTTCCCAAGGCATGCCAGTACATGACACATGTGCTCATTGCGGTTATGTGCATGAGCTACTAGTGTCTACAACAGACTGGTACTTACTTAAAAAACACACCTTGTATATTCACATTTATTGTAAAATATGACTTTTTCAGCTCACTACTTATTAGACATTTTTCTGTTTGACCATATAACTAAGGCAATGATTTAATGAGCTGTAGTGACTCTGATCAATGGGAAGATGTCAGAATGGAAACATTGTATCATCATATCTTACAGACACTTCCCAGCTCAGTCATCACCTCTTCTCATCATCTCACTGTTAATAGCTATAAACAGTGTGGATGACCTCAATTCTAGTGGCTTCACAGGAAGCATTAGATGGTGTTTATTGACCCACAAAGCAGACCCTGTTCAAATGTGAAAGTGTGAAGAAGTAGAAAAAGAAGAAGAATCAAGTAACTTAATTCAGTATGAGCAAGACACAAGTATCTCTCACTTCATTGACCTGAGAGCAATAATGCTGATTTACTTGGATCCTTTCATGCCTTGTTGTCCAACAGAATTATCTATGAGATAGTAAAGTAACTTAAATATTTATTCAGCAAAATTCTGATTTGAGAAAATAGTGTACAATAAATAATAGCTTGTCTTACAGAATCCTTTTGTTATATTTATTTCACACATTATTTTTAATTGATATTGTTGTTTATTATTAATTATTAAAATAATTGTCTTCCCAGCCATAGTTTACTCAATCCCAATATAACACACAAAACAAATTTCATCTAGAGTTTGCCACTTCATCTAAGGTCCAAAGTGCTGTTTTGTGTCCTGGTGCAAAGGTTTTCAACAGGCTTTCATCAAATTAAACCGACAAATTGGACATCTTACTGATCCAGAAAAGAACTAATTCATGTGTCATTAGCTACTCCAGCTACATGGGATTGAAGACCTATCGTAGTCATTGTGAAATTACTAAGCTACTGGTATAAGATAAACACCAGCTTCTTAATGTAGTAAGGAAAGCAGCAGTCTTTTCATTGCAGTAAAGTTCCTACAAGCACTAATGGGAACACTTTAGCACATTTAAGCACTTATAGCATACCATACCTTGTTTATTTAAATAGCAGACCTTTCCAGCCTGAGTGTCCTGGGGGTGTTAGCAACAAGGTTGTTGTGAGTTTAGTAAATTCAGGATGTAAAACAAATAATATACAAAACCTTCTTCTCCTCCTCTTATGTGTACTGTACTCAGAAATGAATTATAAAAATTAAGATGTCTTTAAAGTATTGGTTACTTTGAACAGAATCTCCCTTGTTAATATTAATGAAAGAGTGTTTCGCGTAACAGTGTGCATTACAACTTTGGAAATTTCTGGTCTACAACAAACAGATTTAGTTTCTAAGTCTTACATTTCCATTATTAATCTGTAATTTATCTTTTTGGTGTCTATGTAGGTTCTGTTTTGTAATAGGATTTGTTTTATGGGATGAATTAATAAAGTGGAACTGATAATTTAATTTCATTTATTTTTTCACATACAAGGCAATAACACTTAATTGAAAAGTAAATTACATTTAGTAAAGTAAAATTATTAATACATATTTCTGAATAGAAAATACAAATTTTAAGATTAATTCTCCACATATACTGCTAAAGGCATGATTATACAAATCAAAGGTTGCTCACCATTGTCTTTCCCTACTATTATAAATGTTGTGCCATGAATTTTGACCCCACACCTCAAAGTGTAATGAGATTGACTTTAGCCCATCTCCATATAAATATGTGTCATTTTTACAATCTTTTATTGACTTAATTTACTCATACTTGGACAATCTCAATTTTTGAATCTACTGTAGTGGCCATTTTTGTGTCTCTATTTTCTTTCAGAGCCCACATTGAGTGACTGATGGACCAACCAAGAATGCTTTTCACTCAAACAGAGGTCATCCGTGACTTCCCTCTTAACAGCTGCAAGCTAGAATGAAAGATCAGTAGTAAACAATAGCTCAAAAGTAGTGTTCTGTGTTCCTTACCAAATAAGTAGCCTAAATTGCTTACTTATTTATTATCCTTGCATTTTCAATATTGAAATAATAACTGTTTATGTACTAGTTGTGAATTTTGCTGTAGTTCTCAATTTCAAACTAATGTTGCAAATAAGATTTTCCTTGTTGCATTTTCAATATTGGGAACAGAAATGTTGCTGTTCTATTTTTGAATGTTTCTGTCGTTCTCAATCTTGAACTATTGTTGGAATTAAGATTTCATCAATACTTAAGTGTACCTTAAGACTAGTTAATGTCTACAATCAATTACACAAATGCTTGCAGGGTATACAGTACTTACTTCAACAACATAGTTTATTCGATTGAGGGTATCTTGCAGCTCAGTACAAAGACAATTGTCGGTCTGCAGACAGACACACACAAAAAAAGGCAATCAGACACAAACAAGTTATAGCTTTCAACCACAGCCTTCATCAGTTCATAATGTGCCAGTCATTCATGCAATCACAGCCACAAATCGCTAACACACAACCGTCATCCCTGACTGCTAGGTTCTGATTTCTGAGACAGCTGGAAATGATGATGGTGTATTAGTGAGCTATACTCGTAATATGAATGAGAGTGTGTATTCTCTACTAACGAAAGCTTTGGCTGAGAGCTATAAGTGTGTGTATGCGCATGTGCGTGCAAGCGCGCGTGTACGCGTTTTACAAGACTGTCTGTCACTTGATGATCATTTTTGTTGTGAGTTGCAAGCTATCTTCATTATATTTTTGTTCTTTATATTATATTGTTGAATTTCAACCTGGACCTCCCATTGTTAGATATTTAATTCTAATTGCCTCCTTTTGTACAGTGGACACACTTTTCCCAAGAGGAGGAGTTAAACCAAAATGTTGTTAGACATGATATCAATGAATGAAAAACTGAAATTTGTAAAATAAGGAAAAAGTAACCACTTCGTCTACAGTTGATTGATGCATAGAGCACAGTAACTCATAAAAGAAAACAAATTTTGTTAGCTTTCAAGCATTTGGACTGCACTCCACACACAGATTCACTTGACATGAGTGGATTCCTTTTCCTTATTTGATAGATTACTCCATCTAGTAATTGCTATTATTGATACACAATAACCAAATTAATTAACTTAATTATTTTTGTACCATTCATCATCTTTCTACAGATGAGTTGTCTTCTGAGGCTTTGACATAAAATTTCAGTTTTTGAAATTAAACCTCAAACAATATTGTTATAACAGGTACAATAAATGCTTTAGATAAATATAAAGTGCAAAATTTTTTTTATTAAAAATTTTATTCTCTCTGTGTATTAATGGATGTTTCAAGTGAACAACAACTTTGAAATCCACTCTATTATTAGGTTAATTTCCCATTTCACTAGAAAACAAAATTGAAGTTTGTGTACATCTTAAGTAGGAACAACTAATCCCAATGTTTTTGAATTTGGTGTACATGAAAGTGATAATTAAGATGCAGGATTAGACCCAGTAGCAGAACTACCCTTAAAAAAGGTTTTCAAAATCGTATATACATCTAGACAAATGCTTCTTTTTCCACACATGAAGATGTTAAATGATACACATCAGTTTCTTCCAAAGCCATTTAAATACATTACATTAGGTTACTGTCTTGATATTCTCTCTGTATATTGGGGTGATCCTTGGCTCATCTTCCATTCATTCAATTGGCTACACATCCTGCCTACTTGCCTTCATTTAATTTTTGTTACGATCATAACTGCCTCTTCCAATCTGTTTCTTTTCTTGATTAATTCCTCCCCCCTCCCCTGCCTCTCCTAGTAGCTTCCAGCAAGCATCTCCCCAGTGCTCTCTGACTAATGCTCAAGTTTTAATTCCCCCCTCTCCATTTGTAGGTCCATATTTTATTAAATCAAAACTGGCCTTTGTTAGTTGTAAACTTTGTTTTGCAGATATATAGGAAATTTAGTTCTGGAAATTGTGCGTAGTATACCAGAATCACTCAGAACCTTTTTCTAACAGTTGCCTCACTCTATTTTGAAATTATTTTTCATACCTGCTAAATCTTCTCATCTCTGATTAAGCATGTTCTTTAAATAATTTATCCTTTCATCTATGCTTGTATAATCTACATTTTCTAAGATTCTGAACTTCTCATGTCACTTGAGTAACCTAATGGCTGACCAACTGCAAGGTATTGATATTAGTGGTGTAAAGAAGGCACTGCCACTGTGCTTTTACACTGATGCCAGAGACACCATTGTAAGCACAGTGCCATGATTTAGAATGAACCAGTGCCAATGGCATTGCTATAAAAATAAATTTGTTAAATGTGTGCGAGAATGAAAAGGTCTGTAACATGAACATTGACCTTAAAGGGCCACTCCTTATTTAGTAAGGCCTCAAATTAAGCCTGCTTGTCCTTAAGTACATTGAACAGTATGGCAGACTTGGGCAAGGCTCTCTTGCCAAATGAAGCATTTTTCTGTGTGGCCATATGATTGACTCCCCCATGTGGGACCATTGTCTAGTGCCAACAGAATGGCGTGGCATGTACAGTCAGAGGCCAGTGCTCTTAGATAATTGTGGGTGCAACAGTGTCAGTGGTAGTGCAAGGACAGATCGCTTCTACAGTGGGTGTCTGCGTATGTGCTGCCAAACAGTGCCATGCTACATTTCATTCACTTTCTTTGTACGAGGATTGAATCTTAAATAGAGGCAAAACTGCTGTGGAGGCACTATGCAATGGAATTTACTATTTTCACTGATAGCATACATTGTTGAAATACCTACCTTACCACCAAGCAAAGGGACTCGTCTGTTCCCCGTTACCGGCGCGCGCACATTCGAGGGTCTAATGTAACAGTTACTATGTTTACAAAACAGGAACAACAGAGGTGGATCAAGATTGTATGTACCAGAGGTCATACAGCACGACAGTGTTATCAAGGCCTTCAAGAGGCGTGTGAGGAATCGGCATTGCCATACAGAACAGTGGCACATTGGGTAAAAGCCTTCAATGAAGGTCAGCAAACTGTGGCAGACGTGCATCGGGCATGTCATCCTAGTGTTTGACAAACATGCATCGGGCAGGACGTCTTAGTGTTTATGAAGAAGAAGTGCATACTGTTGCCACATTAGTGGACAATGATTGATGCTAAACTATTCGTGAGCTCATCTATGAAACCGGATTAGCGCATACGAGGTGCCTGGGCATACAAAACATGCATCACAATGGGTTCTGCATGAATTGATGGAATGCAGAGATGGATGCATTAAGACACTGCTCAGATGCACTTCACTATGAGTGTGAAGGAGAGACTTTCTTAAGCTGTATCATAACACTGGATGAAACATGGGACACATTGTGTGAGCCAAAACTGAAATGACAATCCAACAAAGGACGTCATTATGGATTGTTGCAAAAGTCAAAAGTGCATCAGAGCTCCAGTATGGTGAAAGTTATGGTGATTCTCATGTACGAGTGTGATGTTGTTATCCTAACACACTACATTCTTCCACGACAATCCGTCAATGCACAGTATTAATGTTTGTTTTTGGAGCATCACCTGTGACCAGCTTTGCAAAAGAAGTGGCAACACTTTCTGCACATACCACCCATAATTTTGCATGAGTATGTGCCGGAGCATACAGTGCAAGCTATGGCTGTTCTGTATTGTCGATGGTATTGGGAAGTACTGTATCATCCACCATACTCCCCAGTCGAAAGTCCTTGTGACTTTGATTTGATTCCAAAGATGAAGGAACAATTTAGTGGCACTGGCTTCAGAACTATTCTAAAGATTTGACAGGCAGTAGGCCACGCTATACGTACCATCAACAGAAGAGACTGCTAATAGTACACTACGCATTCCACATCGTTGGCAACGGGATATTTACAACAATAGTGACTACTTTGAAGGATAGTTAATGGGTGCAAACATGTAATGCTTATGTATCAGTTGTGAATAAATAGTTGCCAGTATTAAAGTTCCAACCTTTGTGCTATTGGTTGTCTTGAATTCCTTGTCAATGGCACATAGACAAAAATATAGCTGTTTGTGTAGCTATTCACTCCAGATGATAAAAACTAATACATTGAAATGTGTAATATTTTGTAAATCTTGTATATCCATCAAATCAATGACAACATTTTTAAAATAGTATATTCTTCATTGCAATCCAACTTTGGGTGAATAAAGTGAAAACATACGGTTCTTTAATGTGAATTGGAAACTTATTTGAGGATTATACTGATGTATTTTGCATCTAAATATTAAAATAACTCAAGTTATATTTATATGCAGTTCATTTTTCATCATTACATGAAGCATAAATGTTTCTATATGAGAACAATGAATAAGCAGGTGTTGTGAGGGCACTTGTGGTGATAGCACTGCTTATGTCACTGCTGGTTTATCTTCATCAGTTACTGTTATCCAGCTCATGTCTGCCTATGGACTGTGGCAGCATTACCTTTCACTGTGAGTTTGGTGCTACAAATTAGGAACACATGATTTTATCTGTCTGTGGACTAAATGTAACTTGGATTAATAAATACATGCTTATTGGCTAAGAAGTGCTTTGAATGTATTCAATTCAATCAGGAACTATCTAATATTACTTTCTATTGTAACTATGATCTAAATACTAGAAGGCTGCAAATAGTCAGCAGTCTGTAATTGGTCAAGGCAGGATGGACAGAGACCACCCGGTCTGTCGAGATCGCCGCTTTTCTGTTGTGGCTAAAAAAAGCAGATCTGTGTCTCTGGAGGCTGGTGCTGTGTCTGATACACTCTGTTCCATCCAGTTAATGGAACTAGATTCACATTAGTTTAGTTGTGCCATACATGAATGTTGTCTGATGCTCTAGACAAATAATTAATAAATAAATAAAAATGGACCATTTGAGAGTTCCAGAGATCATGTTAGATGTAATGAAAGCCTCCTTGCAGTCTACTGTTGCATGTCATTTTAAGCAAAATCTGAGTAAATTCAATTTCAAACATCTACAAACTTCTGCTGGCATACATTCACACGCATTCATGTAATATAACCTGCACTGACAAAGTAAGAAATGGAACAAAACAAATATGATAAGGTCTCTTCAACCAGTCATAAATAAAACTGTGTAGTCACTGAAGTACTAAAATATTTCATGTTTCTTGATCGATGTTACAGACATTTAGGAAACCTGAAGGTTCTGCATCAGAAAGCTACATGCTGTCACAATTTTTCAATGGAAGCTGTGAACGCTTTGAAAATTCTGTCATTTCACAAAGGATACTATGAATTATGAAAAGGTAAATGGTTTATTTCACTGTATTTCTACAAAGTCAACTGAGAAACATTGTTGAACTCATAATAATAATAATAATAATAATAATAATAATAATAATAATAGAAAAAGAAACACATACATCTACACAATCACTTTGACAACTATACACACACACTTTAAGTCATATGAATGTGATTATCTATTTTCGTGCTAGTCAGCAGCTCAGCAAACCTCTTTAGGTGAGTTGTTATCTATCCTCCATTATTGATATTCCAATCTGATTTTCCATTGATAAAAAAGGCACATACATAAACACTTTCAGTTATCAGCCATGGCCTTCTTCAGAAATGGGAATGCTTGAACAAGCATGAGAAAAATCGAATGCAGTTGCTCTTAGCATACGAAGCGAATACATTGATGTTTACTTGACTGCACTAGTGCTGCACACTGATCTCTCTACTGCTAGCCTCACCAACAAGGCATATGATATGCTAGCCGCCCTTCCTGCGACCACCGTTGCAGTATGCTATCCCCCCTTCCGCCCCCCGCCACACACACACACACACACACACACACACACACACACACACACACACAATTAGCTGCCACACCCACACTACCAGTCACTCCTCCATGAGAAACCTCTCTCCACTTGACAGGCCCCTAATGTCCACCTGCACCTAGTTGCAGCAGTTGTTGGCATTTTGGTTCCACAAGTAGGGCTTCCTAAGTAACAGCATCCAGGTTGAAGCATTTGTGGTAACAACAGAGACTGGGTGAATTGTGAACGGTGTTGGCAGGGTGGCTCGAGCTGTGGTGGCGTTTTGTGTCATTGAGCCTTCAGCTGGTACTCCATAGATGATGGTGGTCAGAGTAGAGGTTAGCCATGGAGGCCTGCAGCATTGTCATGTCAGCACTGAGGTGGGTTAGTATGTTTCTACTGCTAGCTGCTCGGTACTGTGCTGTTGGACAAGAGGGAGGGTGTGGTCATTTGGGGCCTGTCGAGTGGGGAGAGGTAGCTCATGGAAGGGTAGCTGGTAGTGTGGGTGTGGCAGTTGATTGGGGGTGGGGGCAGTTAGCATGTTGCAGTGGAGGAAACAGGAAGGGTGACCAATGTCTTGTATGTCCTGTTAGTGAGGCTGACAGTATGCATAAGAGTGAGGTCAATGTGCAACACCACTGCCATCTGAATAAGTACGAGGAGGCAAACCAGCCAGATGTAGTAAAGGAAACTGCCTGACACCACATGAGGTTCTGTTAGGCTTCAGAGATGTGCAGGAATTGTGAGCAGCCAGTGAGGGAAAGGAGTGACCCAGATGTGCTGCATTTCAGAGGACAAGGCGAGTGTCTCATAGTGCTCATTAACAGGGGGCAAAGAGATGATGTCACAGACCTCCAATGCATATGTCTGCTCCAGCTGATCTGACCACTATTGCAAATTTGGTCGTGTTGTGAATGATGCTACAGCTGTCAAAAGTGGTACTAGCAGAAGTAAAGCACAGGCGAAGGTTGTGGGGTTTGAAGGGGGTAGATTTGCCATTGCTTGGGCAGGCTGGGCAGCAAGTGACATTGGTGACAGGAGCGTGAGTCGGTACAGTGATGTGGGCCACTTGTGGTTGTGTTGCCACGATTTGCACACAGAAGTTGACATTGCAGCACAGCAGTTCTTCAAGGTGCACTTGAGTTCAGTGATGTCTTGAGGGTCGCTCACAAGAGGGGTTCATTTTCAATAAAAGGACATATATGGTGTCACCAGTATGGGATTGATGGACAGTGCTCTTTAAGTTATTAAACACAGAATTTACAAACACAAAACTTTTTGTTTTGTTTTACTGCATATGATGGAAAGATAATGGAATGTTTTGACACTTATAAACACAATGGTTTGCTACATTCCTGGACAGTGTGGCGTGGTAAACTGTCAGGGCACCAATGTAGCAGTGCAGACAACATAATATTGCCACGAACACCAACTGCCGGTGTGGCGCAGGGGATAGCGTCACGGACTGCGAAGCAGAAGGTCGCCGGTTCAATCCCACCCACCGGCAAAAATTTATTTCTTTGTAATTTACAATTCCAGAAGGTCCTACATCTTTCTTATGTTCACTTGTAAATTCTACTTGTTTTCTTATGTTAACTGTTCTTCTAATTTCTGGCAAATTCTGACTGTGTATAAATAGCAGAGCACTCAGCCTGAGAGGCAGTCAGTGCTGTGTGTATGTTGAGTTCGTAATAAACGTGCTTTCAGTATAAGTGCTGTGTTTAGTTGCCTTCGAAGTCAAGCCTACTTCCATTGCAACGTGACATTGTTTGGTGGAGGCGCCGGGTACACTGTGCAACAGCTGCATCACCGTGGCTCCGATTAGGCAATGTAAAAACCCTTGCTTACACGGACTGGAACCGGAATACAAGGGATACACCGAGTACATCCTTCCAAAAGTCCGTATTATCAGAAGAACGATGGAGACTAAACTAGCAATAAGCCAGCTGCACATCAGACACCCATCGGTGTTCTCTGGAGATGCTGGACAGGACCCCAACAAATGGCTGAAAGGGTTTGACCGAGACGCCAAGTACAACAGGTGGGATCATACGATGTGCTTGGCCAACGTTTATTTCTACCTGGATGGAACAGCCCAGCAATGGTTCGAAAACAACGAAGACAAGTTGAATGACTGGGAGAAGTTCTAGGAGGAACTTAAGAAGACGTTTGGAGACCGCCAGCGACAAATCCGCTCGGCGGAAGAACAACTGAAGAACCGGGCCCAATGACATGGTGAGCCAACACAATCGTACATACAGAGTGTTTTGGCCCTGTGTAACGTAGTCAATCCGAACATGACTGAAGCGGACAAAATCACGCACCTGATGAAGGGAATTGCAGAAGATATGTACCAATCTCTTCTGATAAAAGACGTCGCCACGACAGAAGAGTTCATCAAGTGGTGCCAGCGTATTGAAGAGATGCAACAAAAGAGGGTTGGAAGCAAGAAGTATGATAGACTCCCAAATGTAGTCCCTATGGCCGTTGTGGAAGACCAGCAGGACTTGGCTTCTCTCATACGACAAATCGTGAGAGAAGAATTACAACAGTGCATGGCAGCTGGGACTATTAGACTGAGCGAACATCAGATTATGGCCATGGATGTGAGCCCTGTAAGTCACGAGGTAGCCAGCGCCGCTGAGGACGAGGTATTTCAAACATTAGCTCCTGTCTGCCCCGTCAATCGCACGTGACGTGAAGAATGGCGTCGCCCTGCTATGACTTACGCTGCAGCCGCCAAACGGCAGCCCATGAACCGACCGACGCGACCACAGCCAACTCCCCCGGTAACTATGATGCCCCGGAGAAGAACAGACGTCTGGAGGACAGAAGACAACAAACCACTGTGTTTCCACTGTGGACGCC
Source organism: Locusta migratoria (assembly GCA_026315105.1). Taxonomy (NCBI): domain Eukaryota; kingdom Metazoa; phylum Arthropoda; class Insecta; order Orthoptera; family Acrididae; genus Locusta; species Locusta migratoria. The sequence goes on from CM048746.1 coordinate 571,213,009, forward strand.
CTGGAGATGTCGTACGCTACTGCAGAGAGAGGAGGTGAGTATTCGATGATTATTTTGCCGCAAGACGTCAGCCGTCGGAGCAGTTCTATCCAAGGCAGTCACCTGCTGATGAGTTCAGTCGACCAATGGGAAGAAGCCCATCGCCGAACTAGACGAAGTCACTCCCCGACGCGCCGCAGCCGTTCACTGTCGCCGTACAGAGGTACCAGCCGCTCCCCTAGCCGCCGTGCCCAGGAAAACTAAGCGAGGCAACCATCTATGGAGGTGAGGCCGCCGCAGATGAAAATCCTCCTTGGATGACAGTCACCAAGATGTCGGGAAATCTCATCATCGTCATAATCGACGGCCAACCTGTCCGGGCATTTGTTGATTCAGGAGCCTCTTTTTCTGTATTATGGGAGAATTACCACTGCACACTAAATAAATCAATGTTCTGTGATACGGGGGCAACTGTGCTGAAGGTCGCGAATGGAAAGTACGTCCATCGAGCAGGAACTTGTGTCGCAAGAATAACCATCAACAACAGGACGCAGCCGTTTGAATTTGTCGTGTTAACAGAATGTAGTCACAATGTCATCCTCGGATGGGACTTCCTTCAGGCATCCCAAGCTATCATTGACTGTGGAAGATCTGAGCTGCAAATTAAAGAAGTTGCTCCACCGGATGCACGTAATACAGCATTTTCTGGGAAGTTATTCGTCGCTGACAATGTGACGATACCGCCGTTGACAATGAGAAGAGTTGCAGTCACAAACACAGATGACTGGTTAAACTGTGTAGTTCTAGTTGATAGTTAAAAGTTTATCAGGCTCACAAAAAAGATTTACATACCAGCGGCTTTCGTAAGCATTACCGGTGGTCAAGGAGAGATTTGGATCACAAATTGTCACGAGCAGTCACAATTTATCCCCAAGGGAATGTGTATCGGGACAGCTGAACCAATCCAGGATGGTGAGCTCAACGTCATCAATGAAGACCCATGCCCTGCTGTTAGTACAGACAACACGCCGGAGGAAACAAACGTGGAACTGCCACTAGGGCCTGGACTGACCAAGGAACAACGCCAGCAGGTGTTAGGTATACTACGCCAATTTTCGGGTGCATTCGCACCTCAGCAGGGGAAAAGTCAGACGAAACGGCCCACGATAAAGCACCGTATCAATACTGGGGATCATCCGCCAATTAGCCAGCGTTCGTATAGAGTGTCGCCAGCTGAAAGACGAATAATTCGGGAGGAAGTGGAGAAGATGTTGTGAGATGACATTATTCAACCTTCGGAGAGTCCTTGGTCGTCTCCGGTGGTCCTCATAAAGAAGAAGGATGGCACGTGGCGATTCTGTGTCGACTATCGGCGGCTGAACAGAATCACAAAGAAAGATGTCTACCCATTGCCGCGTATTGACGACACCTTAGACTGCTTGAAAGGAGCTACATACTTCTCAACTATGGACGTGCAGACAGGTTACTGGCAAATCGTGGTTGACGAAGCTGACAGGGAGATGACGGCTTTTATTACACCTGACGGTCTCTATGAATTTAAAGTAATGCCATTTGGATTATGTAATGCTCCAGCCACATTCGAAAGCATGATGGACAACTTGCTTCGACACCTTAATTGGACGACTTGTCTCTGCTATTTAGATGACATTGTCGTTTTCTCGAAAACATTTGAAGAACATCTGAGTCACCTGTCAACTGTGTTGAAGTGTGTTCAGGCTGCAGGTCTCCGCCTCAATCCAAAGAAGTGCCTCTTCGTCACCAAAGAGATAAAAATCCTGGGGCACCTAGTCAACGGAGATGGTGTCCATCCTGATCCAGATAAATTAAGGGCAGTCACAGAATTTCCAACTCCTCAGCACATTCGTGATGTGAGAAGTTTTCTCGGGCTGTGATCATACTACCAACGTTTCATAAAAGGATTTTGTAACAAGGCACGTCCATTACTTCTGCAGGGAGATGCCAAATTTTACTGGGATGAGACAAAAGAAAGAGCTTTCCGAGCACTTAAGGAGGCTCTATCTTACGCACCAGTGCTAGCCTTGTACGATGAGAATGCAGAAACGGAACTTCACACTGATGCCAGTGGCTATGGGATTGGTGCAGTGCTTGTACAAGTTCAGGAAGGTGCCGAAAAAGTGATAGCCTATGTGTCAAGAGTACTCTCAAAGTCCGAGATAAACTACTCTACAACTGAAAAAGAATGTCTCGCGGTTATCTGGGCTATCAACAAGTTCCGGCCGTATTTATTCGGCAAACCATTCACCGTCGTGACAGACCACCATTCTTTGTGTTGGCTGACTAGCTTTAAGGATCCATCAGGTCGACTAGCAAGATGGGCACTAAGACTCCAAGAGTACGATGTCACAGTGGTATTCAAGAACGGGCGCAAACACAAGGATGCCGACTGCCTTTCGAGGAATCCATTAGTGGAACACAACAGCATTAATGAAATTTCAGCTCTAACTGAATTAGATGACGTTACAGCTGGACAGAGGGAAGATCCAACACTATTAAAAATGATAGAGGCCTTAGAGAAAGGAGAACCGACCAATGGAGAGTTCCAACTTATAAACGGAACATTGTACAAGAGCAACTACGATCCACTGGGTCCCAAATGGCTACTTGTTGTTCCAGCTCATCTCCAGCCAGCTATTCTCAAATATTTCCATGATGCTCCAATATCCGGTCATCTGAGATTCGTGAAGACCCTAGACAGAATCAGATGCAGGTATTACTGGAAAGGTCTCTACCGATCTGTCAAGCACTATGTGAGTTACTGTAAAGAGTGCCAGCGACGGAAGCATGTGCTGCAATTACCTCCAGGACATCTCGTACCGATTCCACCGGCAACAGCTCCATTCCACCGAGTTGGGATCGATCTTTTAGGGAGGTTCCTGAAGTCGACAACCGGTAACCGTTGGATAATAGTCTGCACTGGCTACCTCACAAGCTACGCTGTCACCAAACCTGTGCCGACTGCAGAAGCTCCAGAGATCGCAAAATTCCTTGTAGAAGACATTATTTTGAAGCATTGAGCACCACATGTCATGATATCTGATCTTGGAAAAGTATTCCAGTCAAAACTAGTATCAGAGGTAATGTCATGGAGCAACATTGTCCACAGAATGACAACTGCATACCATCCTCAGACAAATGGTCTTACAGAACGTTTTAACAAGACGTTAGCAGCCGACATGCTGTCGATGTATGTCGATGTTGAGCAGAAGGATTGGGATACAATTCTGCCAGTCGTGACATTTGCTTACAATACCGCAAGACAAGACACCACAGGCTTCACTCCGTTTTTCCTGCTCCATGGCCGTGAAGCTGAGACGACAATGGATACACTGTTCCCGTTCCAACCGGACGACACTCAGGATGACTATGTTAAACAGTTCATCACCAGGGTCGAAGAAGCAAGACAGCTGGCTCGCATATGGACACTGGACGCCCAGGAGAAGGACCGTCAGCAGTATAACGTCAAGCACCGACCTGTTGTGTACAGCCCAGGAGATCTGGTATGGATTTTTACCCCTGTACAGAAGGTTGGACTGTCAGAAAAGTTATTGAAGCGATAATTTGGTCCGTATCGTGTCATACGCTGCGTGTCAGATGTCATATACGAAGTTGAGGGTTATGAGCCGTCGTCGAAACGTCAAAAACGAAGAGACATTGTTCACGTCCTGCGCATGAAGCTTTACTACAATCCTGAAGAGCAGGTAGACGACAATGGCTTCTTGTTCAAGGACTTTAAGGATGGTAATGTTCCTGATGAAGCCAAGACAGGAATGTCTGTCGTCGATAATCGCGGAGAAGGGAAGGATTCTCTTGAACTGTCATACAGAGGACCCATGACACGGTCAAGATCCAGGACATTGCAGCTGGCTCCACAGGGATCATAACAGCGGGTCGCTGTTTCTCCAGGAGAGGGAGCAATGCCGTGAGAGACCACGAAAACCAACTGCCGGCGTGGCGCAGGGGATAGCGTCACGGACTGCGGAGCAGAAGGTCGCCGGTTCAATCCCGCCCACCGGCAAAAATTTATTTCTTTGTAATTAACAATTCCAGAAGGTTCTACATCTTTCTTATGTTCACTTGTAAATTCTACTTGTTTCTTATGTTAACTGTTCTTCTAATTTCTGGTAAATTCTGTCTGTGTATAAATAGCAGAGCACTCTGCCTGAGAGGCAGTCAGTGCCGTGTGTATGTTGAGTTCGTAATAAACGTGCTTTCAGTATAAGTGCTGTGTTTAGTTGCTTTCGAAGTCAAGCCTACTTCCATTGCAACGTGACAATATGTGGCACAGCCACATTGCCTGAAAATGTAGTGCCATGGAGCCAAAAACCATCGAAGGGAAATGCGTCACAATGGAAGTGGAAAGTGTGGCGCAGGGGGACATTGGCATCACCATATTCTGAATGTCAGCCTTCACAGTAGCACAAATCCATCCTGCTGTTTCAACATGTGCTGCATCGTTTAGCATTGTATGGAGCTATGTGACTTGGTGTGTATGTATTGTGGAAGAAAGGAGGAAACTGGCAAGGTCCACCCAGAGAAAGCTTTTGCTTGGACCTGCGTTATTGTCTGCGGCTGGCACCAGTTGTGCTGTGAGAAAAAACTGTATTGCCTAGTGGATAGACGCAGCAAGGTGCCATGCGCTAACTGCAACTCATATTGTACAGCCAAGGGCTACCGCAAGGTAAACAATTCAAAAAAAAAAATTATTTTGTGGAGTTATTTTTTCAGTTGTCTCTTGAAGAAGAATGACTGTCTTGAAAACATAATTTGGATTGTATATGATAGATTGCCCTGTTGAGTGGATAATACCCCTGTCATATTCCAAATTTCATCAACAGACTATTGTAGGGATTCCATGATAAAATATCTCTGCTGTGTTCTGGTTGTTGGTTGTGCAAAATATGAACATATGCATAATCAGGTTCTGATTTTTGCTGACCTTACAGAGACAAGGTACGAAGTGCAACTATTCCAAATGTGTCTTCTTCAATCATCTGTCACTTACGTAGGTTATATCACCAGTGATGAGTGTCTTTGTCCACCACAGAATATTTCATGTCAATAAATAATGGAGAATAGATAACAACTCATCGTAAAGATGTTCATTGAGGTGCTGGAGGCACAAAAATAGACAATCACATTCATACAATTTAAATTTTCATCCATGGCCTTGGTCAGAAAAAGAAGCGCCTACATTCAGACAACTATAAATACACAACTATCCACACACGTGTGTAGTTGACTCTTGAGTATTTGTGTGAATGTATGTTTCTTTTTCTGACCAAGGCCATGGCCGAAGATTTAAGTTGTGTGAATGTGACTGTCAATTTTTCATGCCTATCAGTGCCTCAATGGCTGTCTTTATGGTTTGTTGTTATCTATCCTCCATTATTGACATTCCAATCAAATCTTCCACAGGATATGCAATGATGGTTCAGAATACAACTGCACCTGAACTCATCAAGAACCTTCAAGTAATTATGTGAAAAATGAATTATTATGTGACAATAATAAAGATCATATACAACTCATCATAGAGATGATCACTGGACCACAGGCAAGCATATAAAATAGAAAATTACTATTACACAACTTAAATTTTCGCCCATCACCTTCTTTTTATGAGGCCTCAAGTGATTTTCATACATGACTTGTTAAATAATTTATGTAAAAAGGTAGTCACATTTTAATGGCCCAAAGAGCACTATTGGGCTTTTCAGATGTTTACACGAGTTTTCTACTCAGCACCTTGCATTCTGACTTAACAGTTTCACCTGCCATTGGTACTGGTATTGGCAACAGATGTAGCTCCATACATTTTCAGGGCTGTTCCCTGTTGCATGTTAACCATGTTCAGCCCAATGGTGCCATATCTGTTCCTCTTGGTCCAACCATTTGTTCTAAGATTATAAACATTGCAGGACTTTCCAAAATTCATTTTGGCTATGTTCCCTACCATTACTTCAAGGTAACACAGTGCATTAGGCTACAATTCAGTGACAAAATGTGTGTTGTTGCTTAATGTCTAAATTAGAGTACATGCAGAATGTCTTTCAATATGTTATATCAAGGTAAAGGAACCAAAGTAATTTGAAAATAAAATTTCATTAATAAATTATTGTCAGCTGACTAAATGAGTTGTAAATAGTTTGCAAATGATGTTAGTTACTGTAAAGGAAACTGATGTAACCTCTCAGTAGTACTGTCATGAGCACTAATAGTAGTGTTGAGTAGATTAACAATAATGAATTGATCATCAGTATGACAGTATACTACACTCAATACTATGCACTCACACACAACTGAGCCGGGTTGTGGTTTGCTTGGCTTCGCTGTGCCGACGGCCGCTAGGTGGTTCGCTCTAGTGTCACCGTCTTGTAGCTGGGGGTGTAACCACATGTGGTAGTGCATAATTAGTGTGCTGTGCGCCACGCCACGATGTATAGCAGAAATATATCCTACCCAGTGATGCCACCCCAAATTTCCCTTAAAAAAAAGGAAAAAATTTAACGTCATATATTATTCCAATAATTATGTATAGAAACATGCAAAAAGATATTTTTGTTCACAAAGTACTAAAATTTGGGCTGGAATGTGTTAAATAGGATGCCTCTTTGCCTCTTCATCAATTGGCTCTTTATTTCATTAATTTTCCTATATTCCCTTGATCCCCCTTTCTCTTTTTCACACACACACACACACACACACACACATACACACACTCTTCCCAGGACTTTGTTAACATAGTCAGGAAACCAAATTTATGCCACCTTTCTTGGGGCACAAGTAGTAGACAGCAGTGTAGTCATAATGGGACCCTTGGAGTGTATTTTTGCAATAGAGCCTATACCGGTCTCAGACAATGGTCCCCCATTCACAGTAATCAGATTTAAAAAGTTTTGCACCTGTAATGAAATTAATCATCTTATCATGCCCCTTTTACATTCAGCGTCAAAGAGGGCCAGTAAAACTATTTGTTTGCAGTTTTAATGTACTAATCCGGAAAGCTTAATTCACTCATCTTAGGGAGTGATCTTACTGTATAAATGGAAGGATAGATGCCAAGATCACATTTTTTTAAGACAACTGGATTTGTCACTATGGTGTATCATCTGGTCTGTGTGAAACATACAAAAATGTGGTTAACTGCAATTATTACAAGTTAAGTACAATTTGAGAATTAGAAAAACAAATCAAACTTAATCACAAAATTTCTAAAAAAAACTGGTTACATACCTCATTGACATTAAACTGCTTATTATAGTGCCCCACATAAACTCTGGTAGGTGTACTGGATGATAGTTATATATAAAATCATGTGCTGGTGGATAGTCAGAAATCAAATGAATGGCAGGTCAAAAGTGAAAAGTAAAATATACATAAAATAATAAACACCATAGTGCACAAGTCTGGTTGAGCACCTACATAAAACTGATAGCTGCATCGCAAATACTAACAACTGATTCTATGAATGCTGCTAGAGCGTGCTACTATAAATAATAAATAGATAGATATGAATAGAAACAAGTTCACTTATAGTAGCACACTCTAGCAGCATTCATAGAAACCTTTGTTAATATTTGTAATGCAGCTATTAGTTTTATGTAGGTGCTTAACCAGACGAGGGCACTATGGTGGTTATTATTTTATGAATATTTTACTGTTTCAGTTTTGACCAGCCATCCATTTTATTTCTGACTATCCACCAGCACTTGATTTTATATATAATTATCATCCAGTACACCTAGCACAGTTTATGTGGGGCACCATAATAAGCAGTTTAATGTCAAGAAGGTATGTAACATTTTTGGTAGAAATTTTGTGATCAAGTTTTATTTGTTTTTCTACTTCACAAATAGTACTTGTAATAATTACATGTAACCAAATTTTTTGTGTGTTTTCCACAGGCCAGGTGATGACTCCATAGCGTGTCAAAAGTGTTCATCTTGAGTAAATAAAATAAAAACTGTGATCTTGGCATCTATCATTCCATTTAATCCTGAAAGTCTTTGAATGTCTTAAACTGGTTTCATCAGTAAGCACATTTCTAGTGTTGTATGTGCTGGAAGAAAGGCAGAGCTTCTTTATGTGTTCCCTCTCAACCTCATAGATTACTTCTAGATCTTAAGTTTCCATCCTCAGAATTCAAGAAAACACAGCAATGAGGTTGTGTACGGATGTCCTAGTTTGAGCACATGCACACATGTTTCGGTAGACTTGGGGGTGAATCTGGAGATCTGTAGTATTGATAAGGCATGCAAGGTGGAGTTGCTGGCTATGACATATGGGATGCTGCACTGGCAATACAACCAGTTATATTGTGTAATCATAGTCAGTGACCTCCATTACGAAGGTGTCCTTTGTCACTACTGTTGCATATACATTGTAGAGCTCCCTAGTCCCAGAAAATGACAATTAGGTCTAACCCTTCTGCAAGACATGCCCCGGCAGTGCCACTGCAATGGGGAAATGGGGGGGGGGGGGGTTCTAGGCTAATGGGGCTGCTGAAGCCTCCCCTTCTGGCACCTCATAATTTGCCAAGCACAAGTGAACGCGACAGTGGGTCACCAACTTGATGCCACCACTAAGAATGTGTGCTGATGTTAGAGTGCATGCAGGATAAATTGGACGGTAGATGTGCAGACAGTTTGGAAAGGTGGGGGGGGGGGGGGTACAGTGGTAGTGGTGGGGGTAGCAGCCAGAGCAATGAGCTAGCACTGTAGGGGAAGTGCCCAGCTCACTGGCCGGCAGGCAGAAGAGGACTGACATGGCCTCCCCTTCCAATGAACTCGCCCGGCGCTTTGTAGGAACACTCGTACGTGCACATCATCCACCTTATCCTGTGCCTACTCCACTGTGACCAGCTTTGATGCTGCCTCTATTTGTTACTGCTGTGCTGAAGTTATGAGCCGATGGATCATATGCGGTGACCTGCTGTTTAGCAGGTCAGCGGCGCCACTGAGTGTAATCTTATGAACAACAATAATTTTGTTTTAGTTCAGTTTTTACACATAGAGTATCATGATAATTAAACTCTAAAGACCTTTCTCTTTGGCTTGTAACAAAGAAGCTGCTTAATTATTTTACAAGCTAATTATATACACTCCATTTCCAACATGTCGCTCCTCTTCCAGTTTCAAATTAATGCGAACCTATTCATTTTATTTCTTATGCATTTGTTTCATAGTATAATTGGTTCAGTTATAAAAAGTGTAAAAATAAGTCATAGATTAATAAATAAGCTTTATTAAAAAAAATGAGCTCCCCCCTCCCAAACCAAATCCTGGCTGTGCCACTGTGACCAGGGATATGGATTCAGCTTCACTGAAAATGGAATAATTTGACCCATATAGACAATAATCTTCATAACCAGCATCATCTTTATTGTTATCATCATTATCTTCATCAGCAGCATTACCCTCATAGCTGCAGTCCTCCTGGGGTGTTCCATCTTCACACTACTCAGCTTGCAGCCTCTTTTGCTGCACCATGCTCTCCCTACACCAGACAGGGAAGTGAGCTGCATATGCCATTCACAAATTAATTTTCTTCAGTAAACAATTTTTTGAACATGTTTTATTTATTATATTTTTATGTTACAGTTGCACATGTAGTTGTCAGTTTTTGTGACTTTTGCACTATAACAAGTCCATTTTCAGACATCTGGCCTGTGCTTTAGTCATCATATACTAATAAATATGTAGAAAGGTGGATGCTAGTAAATGATGATGTACTGTTAGTGGAAAGCCCATCCAGCACGGCAAGGTCATACCACATTGGATGGGAGACAATTGTATTTATTAATCCTTGGACCAAAAATTGCAGAAAAAGTATGTAATGATTCAGTTTTTAACTGTCCTTGGGCCAAAATCCACAGAATAGGCACATAATAGTTCTGTTTCTAATCGTCCTTAGGCCAAAATCCACCTCTCTCGGAACTTATTTATTGTTATTGGGACCCTGATTGATAATATAAGTGAAAATGGATGGGTAAATCAATTGGAAACAGGTTATTAGAGAAACCTTTTGAGTTGCTCTATCTGTGAGGTTAGTAGCTTTAATGGCCGTACTTTTAATGATTTTATTGTACGAACAGGCGTGATTATACATTTAAGAATTAAAAAAAAAATCTTATCTGTTTCATGTTAAAAATGATTGGAAAAAGGAAAACAATACCACACATTTTTACAGCACAGCTTAGCAAGTTTTTCTCACAGCGAGCAGAATGGAAATGGTTTTTTATAAATTGTTTTACCTTCTTGAGAGCCTATGAGTTGAAAACAAAGTAATTATAGCATGATCATACTTTAATGATAGGAAGTCCTTATGAAACAAAATATTAAAATACAAATACGTTGTGGAATTCTTTGTGTTGGGTTCATTGTAACGCTTGTTGATTAACGCTATTTTTTTCTCTCTCCGCCCGGGGAGAAAACGAACAGTGCAGATGGTTTACCAACTCTCAAACACGTAATATGATTATCACAGACCCAATCTTGATTTCAAAATTGTGTGGTGGCATTCCTAGCAAATCCAATGAATTCAGGAATTTTGTTGGTTACTTGACGACTTCAACAGGATCGGAAATGGAAACCATCAAAGTAAATGAATGCAAATGTCAACAATAATACATTTCCTTGAGACAATAGTAGTAAAAGTATGTTACTGGCCAGCGATTTGTCTATGAATTTTTATTTTCAAATCGTCTATGTCTTTATTTTTAGCCGCCAAAATGGTTAGTTCGCTCAACCAGATAGTATGGTCTTTGTAACTCGGAGCAATATTCATCTGTTTGTATCCTGACCTGTAAGTGAATAATGAACTCTTATTAGGAATCTAATAGAAACACGATTAACAACATTGCAATATACCGGTAAAATTTTACAATCCGCAACACAGGTGTGATATAGCTATGTTGGCAACAGCTACTGGATCATGGGAATGAAGCCAACCAATCGCAGCACAGCTTGAGATAGCCAATGAAATTTTAGATGGTAACAGTTGTTTTCTCTTCTTATTGAATAATATTATTTTGATAACCCGCACAGTAAATTAGTTTTCAGACAAGTTAAACTTACTGAGGAAGATGATGTTTCTCATTTATTCTCAGCATTGATAACGCCATCTCCCTTTAATCTAACCTCCTTTGCGTATTTGTTTGCTCTGATGCAGCATATTTTGTCACTAGGCAAGTAACGAATGAAGAAGCTGATTCTTGGAGAATCTAGAAAATTATCCGATTTGGAAGCGTACTTTCAGTTTTATGTCACGTAACATGGGTACGCGGTTGAACGGGCCAAAATGTTTCCTGTGTCTGTCTCCTGCTTCTAAGCTACCTCCCAACCAGTTTTGAGCCAAATCGGTTCAGAGATTCTTTAGTTATAAATAGTGTAACTAACATGACTTTCTTATATATGTATAGATTTGTGGAGAAAAAACTATGATACTGGTCTGTGCTACTTTATTTTATGTACACTACTGGCCATTAAAATTGCTACACCAAGAAGAAATGCTGATGATAAACGGGTATTTATTGGACAAATATATTATACTATAACTGACATGTCATTACATTTTCATGCAGTTTGGGTGCGTAGATCCTTAGAAATCAGTACCCAGAACAACAACCTCTGGCCATAATAACGGCCTTGATACGCCTTGGCATTGAATTAAACAGAGCTTGGATGGTGTGTACAGGTACAGATGCCCATGAAGCTTTAACACAATACCACAGTTCATCAAGAGTAGTGCCTGGTGTATTGTGACAAGCCAGTTGCTCGACCACCATTGACCAGATGTTTTCAAATGTTGAGAGATCTGGATAATGTGCTGGCCAGGGCAGCAGTCAAACATCTTCCATATCCAGAAAGGCCTGTACAGGACCTGCAACATGCGGTCATTCATTATCCTGATGACATGTAGGGTTCGCAGAGATCAAATGAAGGATAGAGCCATGGGCCGTAACAAGTCTGAAATGTAACTGCCACGTGTTCAAAGTGCCGTCAATGTGAACAAGAGGTGACCAAGATGTGTAACCAGTGGCACCCCATACCATCACGCCGGGTGATACGCCAGTATGGCGATGATGAATACAACCATCATGATGCTGTAAACAGAACTTGGATTAATAAAAAAAAGTTACATTTTGCCATTCGTGCACCCAGATTCGTCGTTACGTACACCATCGCAGGCGCTCCTGTCTGTGATGCTGCATCAAGGGTAACTGCAGTCATGGTCTCCGAGCTGATAGTCCAAACTGTTTGTGCAGATGGTTGTTGTCTTGCAAACATCCCCATCTGTTGACTCAGGGATTGAGGCGTGGCTGCACAATCTGTTGCAGCCATGTGGATAAGATGCCTGTTATCTAGACTGCTAGTGATACGAGGCTGTTGGGATCCAGCACGGTGTTTCATATTACTCTCCTGAACCCACCAATTCCATATTCTGCTAACAGTCATTGGATCATGACCAACGCGAGCAGCAATGTTGCAATATGATAAACTGCAATCGCGATAGGCTACAATCCGACCTTTATCAAAGTTGGAAACATGATGGTATGCATTTCTTCTCCTTACACGAGGCATCACAACAATGATTCACCAGGCAACACCATTCATCTTTACTCATGTCAGCACGTTGTAGGTATCACCACCAGTGCTAACCTTGTGTGAACGCTCTGAAAAGGTAATCATTTCTATATCACAGCATCATCTTCCCCTCAGTTAAATTTTGCGTCTGTAGCACATCGTCTTTGTGGTGTAGCAATTTTAATGGTCAGGAGTGTATATTATCAATTACTACAACTACTAGAACTAGAATACCACTAAGAAATTTTATCATCAAAAACTTTGTAATCCTAGCTATTTGTATATTAAAAACTATATGAAATACTATCACTGAAGCTACTACCATACCTCAACAGTTGTAACAAGTGGAGTGGTCACTCTCATACTCCATTCACAACTGGTTTTTCCATTCATGTTAAGCAATTTTATTTCCCAATCCCGGTTTTGTTTACAACAGACATAAACAAGGCTTAAAGTCAGCAAGAAAGGTAAAAGGGCAGAGAGACGGTGGGATGGGGAAGAAATGGACAGAAGAATGACACAGGTAGAAAGGGGGAGGGGAGGAGGAATTCAGACTATAAGAGTGTTGTTCTAAAAGTAACGCCTACCTTTTTTTTCTGCACTAGATTTTGTTGGTGTAGTGTTAACACAGTCTTACATGTACATTCGTGACACTCACATAGATTGTTATACAATGTGACAGCATGCTCCAAATGGCCAGCAAGCTACATTTCTGAATATGATATTTGATGAATGTGAAGAGTATCGTTTATATTGATTTCAACATACATTTTACATTAGGAAAAGTATATAATGCCTTAGAAATAAGTAATAAAGTAATAATAATAAAAAAATAGGAAGGGGGAGGGCTGTGCCTTTACTCATATTGGGAGGATTGATCCCTTTCTTTTTTCTTATCCCTGCCCCCCTCTCTAGGGGAGGCTGAAGGAAAAATGTCACATATGTGGCAATAAAATGAGATTATTGGGTTGGGAAAAAGGAATGAAAGATGAAGCCACCTGGTAGAATTTTGTACAGAACATAATTTAATCATAACACACAGCTGGTTCAAGAATCATGAAATAAGGTTGCATGTAGGAGGAGACCAGGAGACACTGGAAGGTACCAGATAGATTTTATAATGGTAAGACAAAGATTTTGGAACCAGGTTTAAACTGTAAGACATATCCAGGGGCAGATATAGACTCTAACCATATCTCACTGGTTATGAACTGTAGACTGAAAATGCAGAAACTGCAGAAAGTTAGGAATATAAGGGAGATTTAGGCAACAGTTGACAGAAATTGGGGGGGGGGGGGGGGGGGGAAATAAAACAGTGGAAGAGGAATGGGTAGCTGTAGGAGATGGAATAGTCAAGGCAGCACAGAACCAAATAGGTAGAATGGCAAGACCTACAAAAAATATCCTTGGATATCACAGGAAATACTAAATGTAATTGATGAAAGGAGAAAATATAAAAATGCAGTAAATGAAGCAGGTAAAATGGAGAACAGATGACTAAGAAATGAGATTGACGGGAAGTGCAATATGTCTATGCTGGAGTGGCTAGAAGCCAAATACAATTCTTTACAGAATGTATGAGTAGGGGAAAATAGATACCACTTAGAGGAAAATAAAAGAGACATTAGGAGACAAGAGAAGTAGCTGTATGAATATCAAGAACTAAGGTGGAAGACCAGTACTGAGTAAAAAAGGGAAAGATGAAAAGTGGAAAGAGTAATAGAGGGGCTCTACAAAGGAAATAAACTTGGAGATAATATTGCCAGAAGACCACAAGTTATCCGACTGCCAGTGTGGTGCAATGGATAGCATCACCAATTGCAGTGCTGATGGCCATCGGTTCAATCTCACCAACCGGCAAAAATTTATTTCTTTGTATTTATCCTTTCCAGAATGTTCTACTTGTTTCTTATGTTCACTTGTTAGTTCTCATGTTTCTTATATTATCTATTCTTCTAATTTCTGGCACATTCTATCTGTATTAAGTAGCAGAACACTCTGCCTGAGAGTCAGTCCATGCTGTGTGTATGTTTCAGTTCGCAATAAATCTGCTTTCAGTATAAGTGCTGTGTTCAGTTGACACCCCTGCCTTCGAAGTCAAGCCTGCTTCCATTTCAATGCAACAATATTGTAGGAAGGGAAGAGGAAGTATATGAAATAGGAGAGATGAATTTGACAGAGCACTGAAGGACCTAAGTCAAAACAAGGTCCCTGGTGTAGATGACATTCAGAGCTATTAAATCTCTGGGAGAAACCAGCCATGACAAAACTATTTCACAACATGACTAAGGTGTATAAGACAGGCCACATACCCTCAGACTTTAACAAAAATCTAATAATCTCCATTCTAAAGAAAGCAGGCACTGACAGGTGTGAAAATTACAGAACCATCAGTTTAATAAGTCATTGTATCAAAACGTTAACACAAATTATTGACAGTTTTGTGTCCCAGCCTCATCGCCGCTTTTGTGTCTTGTTTCCGTTGTAGGTGTCGGTGGCCGAGTAGAAAGTGACCGACACAGGAATAGAGGATGCACGCTTGTGCAGGTAGGAGGTGACCAGCCAGTGGGACAGCAGAAACTAGAAAAACTAGAGTAAATTAGAACCAGTTATATATTGCACAGAATTTATACAATACTTAACTTTTACATTGTTCAGTACTGCAGAAGGCTGATACATAGTTGAGCTAGAGGCCTGCCTAGTGCCTATCCGATAGCCAAGTCTTCACTGGTGCCTATCAAATTCCGAAGTCTTAACTAGTTCCTATCTCAGTCCCAAGTGAACGATGTCGTTCAGAGGTGGCCACGAGCGGAGTTGTAGCAGAGGGCGCTCGTGGCTGACGTCGTAAGAACGCCGCGCCGTGCGTGCATGGCAGCGCGCGACGAAAGTAGGTGGCACGCACTTTATACTTGTGCGACACCACAAACAGAAGGATGGGAAGATTGATAGATGCTGACCTTGGGGAAGATCAGTTCGGATTAAGGAGAAATGTAGGAACATGGGAGGCAATACTCACCTTATGACTTATCTTGGAAGACAGATTGAGAAAAGGCAACCCCAAAATTCTGGCTTCTGTAGATTTGGAGAAGGCTTTTGATAATGTTGATTTGAATACACTCTTTCAAATTTTGAAGTCAGCAGGGGCAAAATATAGGGAAAAGAAGGGTATTTGCAACTTGTACAAAAACCAGAGAGCAGTTATTAGAGTTGAACGGACGCATTGGTTGGGAAGAGAGTAAGACATTGTTTAGCTTTCTCTGATGTTAATCAATTTGTACATGAAGCAAGCTGTGAAGGAAAGGACAGAGAAATTTGGAGTAGGAATTACAGCTCAGGGCGAAGAAATAAAAACATTGTGTTTTGCTGATGTCATTGTGATTCAGAGGCAGCAAGGGACCTAGAAGAGCAATTGAATGGAATGGGCAGTGTGTTGAAAGGAGTGTGTAAGATGAATATTAACAATAGCAAAACAAGGGAAGTGGCCGCGGCAGAATGGGCAAATGCATTGAGACGCTATGTTCTGATGTGCGAGGCCGTTTCCCATTAGGGGTTCGAATCCCCCCTCTGGCATGGATGTTTGTGTCCTCTTTAGTATAAGGTAGTTAATAAGTAGTTTGTAAGTTTAGGCACTGATGACCCACAGTTAAGTCTCTTAAGTTTAACAAACATTTGAACAAGGGTAATGGAATCCAGTCTTAGAAAATCGGGTGATGCTGAAGGAATTAGATTAGTTAACAAACAATAAAGGTGGTAGATGAGTTTTGTTACTTGGACAGTAGAATAACATTTTATGGTCACAGTACAGAGTATATAAAATGCAGAATGGCAATGGGAAGAAAAGCTTTGTAGAAAAAGAGAAATTTGCTAACATCGAATATTAATTTAAGCATAAGGAAGTCTTTTCTGAAAGCATTTGTGTGGAGTGTTGCTTTGTATGGGAGTGAAACTTGGACGATAAATAGTTTAGACAGTAAGAGGATAGAGGCTTTTGAAATCTGCTGCTACAGAAGAATGCTGAAGATTAGGTGGGTAGATCATGTAACTAATGAAGAGGTACTGAACAGAATTGAGGAGGAAATGCATTTTTATCATACTTTGACTAAAAGTGGGAGTGGTAATAATCAGAGATGGTAGACCAAGTAAAACCAACTCAGTCAGTAACAACACTTTATTGCGCATCAGCATACAAGTATCAGTCACCAACTGAACAATGCAGGTGGGAAGCACCCGGAAAATAAGAGACAAAGACATTGAGTCAATGACTTGTTTGTATGTTTTCGGACTGATGACTGCCACACAGCCACCCCCTCCCCCCCCCCCCCCCCCCCCCCCGTTCCTTTCATATCGAGTGCCTTCCTCAAGGGTGGGGGAGATGGTGTGGAGTCCTCCAAATTTAGCACATGCAGCAGATTGGTATCAGTTGGAACCGGCAGTGGGTGAGTTGGTGAATGCAGATACGATGAGTGGCAACCGGGAACCTGATTTGGATTGTGCTGTTCAGTCATACAAACATCTGGATGAGGTCAGCAAAAGTTTCAGAAGGGAGGGGTAGGTGATATAGAATTTTTTGAGGGGGCTGGGTCTCATTCCCGTCCAGATCACAAACACTGACCTATGTTGGATGACCACTGAAAGAAGTGTAATATTCTCAGGGTCGATTGTAAAAACCTGTTCTAACCAGCCAGTGCCAGCAGAGAGGGGGCTTGGGTGAGGAATGTGTTGATGAGGAGGGGGGCGTGCCCAAGGGAGGATCTAAGGGAAAGCTCGCCAGAGATTTGGGAAAAGTGAAACTTCGACAAGAGGAGGTGGGGGAAGAGGCAAGGGATGCAAGAGGAGGAGAGGGAGGGGAGGTACAGAGCTCCACAGGGGAAGGAGCTGCTGACAGCTTGATGAAAGCAGGTTTTATTTGATGTAGGGACACCATGGTTAGTGTATTGCTCACAAGAATGTCGATTGTTTAGTCCTTTACTGTGATGACCCTGTACGGGCCCTTATATTGTGGCTGTAGTGGGGACTGTAGAGATTCATCAAGGAGGAAGACATGAGGATAGGGAGGAGGGGATATAGGGATGAGGAGAGGAGTGGTGACCAGGTGGGTTTATGGTGAGGTTGGCATAGTTGTGCCGCACTCTCTCGCCAGGTCAGAAAGGTCGCTGACGGTTGGGAGTGTGACGGGTGCGGCAAGCTCTCCCGGAAGTACGAGCTTTTGCCTGTAGATGAATTCTGCCACAGATCCATTAAAGTCTTCCTTGAAGGTGGCACGGAGGCCAAGGAGGACCAAGGGGAGGGCTTTGGTCCAAGATGACCCATGGCAGTGTAGGGAGGCTTTGAGGGTGTGGTGCCAATGCTCGACCATACAGTGCTCTTTGGGTGGTAGGCTATTGTATGTATTTTTAAAAGCCATACAGGAAGCACAAACTGGAGAAGAGAGAAGATTCGAATTCTTGCCCTTCTTCAGTTGTGACCTCTGACAGACAACTGAACTGGAAAATCTAGGAAGAAAGGAAGGCTCATGCCATGGATTATGCAGTGATTAGGTAAGGGGGTCTCCTCCACCCATCGTGTCATTTGACCAGTGATTGACAGAATGTAATGGGCCCCCACGGAGGGAGGAAGGGGGCCAACAATGTAAATATGGACATGTTGGCAGTGGGATTTGGGAACAGGAAAGGAGCCAAAGGGGGCACAGTGTGTCTGTTGATCTTCCCACACTGGGATTGGATACAGGATCAGGACCAGGTTTGACAGTCCCGGGCCAGAATGCCAGATAAAACATTCGGTTACCAAGTGGGAAGTAGTTCAAACACCTGGGTGAGCTAAGGAATAAAGCTTGTTAAAGATCTCTCTATGGAGAGGCAGGGAAATAAATGGGCGAAGAGTGTCCAAACTTTGCCATTAACACCAAGGAAGGTAGTCCTGACTAGGAAGAGTGAGGAATTATGGTCATAGATGAGGGCCATAGTGTCCTCATCAGTGGACTGAAGAGCCGGTAGATTTGAGAGATCAATAAGGGATGAGAAAACATTGACCAATGACAGGAAATCACCCACCACGTTGTTAGCATCTTTGATATACCTGAAGTCCATGGTGAACTGTGAAATATTGCCAAAGTAGCGGAAATTTCCGGGGGGGGGGGGGGTGAGGATCCGCAGGAGGGTTCTGAATTGCCGCAGCTGCAAGGGGCTTGTGACCAGTAAGTACGAAAAAGGAACTTCTGTTGACAGCTGGGCGAAGGTGTTTAATGGCCTAATAAAGAGCCAAGAGTCCCTGTCAGATGCAGAATACTTTCTCTGAGTGTATTTTAGTTTCTTAGAGAAGAACTGTAGTGGCGAAGTGACTTCACTGACCGTCTGGCCAAGCACTGCACCAATGGCCGTATAACTGGCATCGGTTGTGATAAAAAGTTCAGTATCAAGATGAGCGTGAGCAATCGTCACAGCTCGAGCTAGATCTTTAAGTGCGGAGAAGGCTGATGACATGGTCTCGTACCAAGTAACAGGGCGGGTCCGTGAAGTGTTTTTTCCTGCCAATGCATTGGTAAGAGGAGTCTGAAGATCGGATGCAGCAGGCAGATGATGGCGGTAGTAATCGATTGTGGTGAGGAAGTGGCGGATTTCTTTGTAGGTTGATGGCGGAGGCAAGCTTCTAATGTAGTCAACCTTGTCTTTCGGGGGAGCTATGCCATCAACCAACACAAGCCTAAGAAAGAGAGAGAGGGTTGATAAAGCTGTTCTTTTGTGGTCATTAACTTCAGTGCCTGCAACTGTGAGAGTGTGTAAGGGAATTTTTAAATGTTCTTTATTCTCCTTGACGGATTTAATTAAGATTATAATGTCGCCAAGGTATACAAAGGAGAACTTGAGTGGGAAAAGTATTTCATTAATGAACCGCTTCCACGTCTGCATGCTGTTTTTAAAGTCAAAAGTCATAAAGCGGTATTGGAACAGACTTATGGGCATAGTGATGGCAGTCTTTTCAGTGTCTTACGGCGCCATGGGAATTTGATGACAGGCGCGCTTGCAATCCACAACAGAAAAAACCTTGGCGCCAGCAAGCGCCTGAGTGAAATCAGCAATGTTTGGAATGGGATAATTGTTCATTAAAGTTCAATCATTGAGGTGACGATTGTCGTCGCACATTCGCCAAGAGCCATCTTTTTTGTCAACCAAATGAATGGGTGAGGACCAGTTGCTAGAAAAAGGTTCGATAATTACTGACTCTAAAAGTTCTGCTATCGGTTCCTTAACCATGGCTAGTTTGTCAGGTCCCAAGTGTCGCGACTTACTGGAGATAGGAGGGCAATCTGTAAAATGCAGCCTGAGCACTGTGTCGTTTGTGACTACAGAAATGTTAGCAGTGGAAGAAGTAGGTGGCGTGATGAGAGATGGCGACAAGGTTGAAGTAGCTGCAGGACACGAGGCATGTTAGTTGAACAGCGGGTGCCTGCGTCAGCTGAGTGGGCATGGTGGAAGGCGTGTTGGCAGGCAGCGGACTGGCGAGAGGCAGCTTGGAGCGCTTAGTGGCTGCCGTAGCTGGCTGGCACTGTAACTTAGTACCAGATGCCACTGTTGAGGAGCACGGTGTAGTGTCCAGCACTCTATCGTGCATACTCGGGATGACCAAAGTTGGCTGAGCGGGTGAAGCAGTTGCTGGAGCGGCTATTGGAGAGCTCGAATGAGCCATCAGCATGGAGAGGCAAGATGGTGGCGAGCTCAATACAGGCTTGTAGTTCATGCATTGGCCACGGGAATGTGGTGGTGTGGCATTAGGAGAAGTTAATGTTCCCTGAGTGTGCTCGACCATTCAAGGAGCAGGGGGCCTGAAAACCAACAAGTGCGAAGCGCATGGAGAATAAATGTTTTTGTAAGGCACCACTACAAGCGTTTGTGGCACTGTTTGTACATTGGCTGACGCAGTAGTCTTGTCAATGGGTCTCTGTTTACAAACGTCTGCATACATATGTTGTGTAGAAACAAAATTGTCACTAGCACTGGGAAGTGGGCGCAAAAGGCGCAAGGTTATCAGGGCTGCCCAAGGAGGCCACATTGGAACTAACCTTATTAGTGTGGTCTGATAGTGACCGGAGCCTAAACAGCTAGTGTTTGGCAACTGCCAGTAGAGATTGTGTGTCCTTGAGGCAGTGGGAGATTTGTTCGTTTTGGAACCTGAGATGTTCTACTTATTGTTCTTCAATTAGACACTTGGAAGAAACACTTTTAAACTCGTTTGACAACACTGATAACTCTTGCACTAGTAGGGGGAGCCTGAGTTGGACGATACACATGGATAATGTTTGTTTGTTGTATGGTGGAGAACAGAGCGATGCACAAGGTTTGATGAGAGTTTGTGGTGCGCCAAAAAATTCATGCCTAGGATGGGTTCAGAAATGTTCACCACCAAAAAGTCCCTATTAAGTTCACGTTCGGGAGATAGGTGAACAGTGCCAGTGGTGGAGCCGGCATGTGGTAGAGTGGTTGAGTTGACAGCTTGAAGATTGGTGCAGTGAGGTCGCAGTGTGCCAGTCACTTGCAATTTAGGAAGTAGAGAAATGTCCGTATCCATGTTGATGTGGATGTGAACTCCCATAATACAGTCACAAATGTATAGGTGGCCACCAGGTGGCGGAGATTCACGCACTGAATGTAGCATGTATGGGCGCCTTTCATCTACATGGTAGAGGACATCGCCTCTGACCTCCTCCTGTGCACGTTTGGGTGCAGGCAATGCTACCAGCAGCCTCTGGCTGTGTCAATGAAGTGAATATGGAAGTAGCAAAAACGATAATGCAGTGCCTGTTCTTGAGGAAAAGTGCAATAGCAGCGAAGGTACATCATCCTGATCACGGTTGTCACAGGCAGCGCCGGCGGTAGTGTGGGCGACAGAGCAGAGCTGGCCCGGGCGGTGATTAGGTGCTGTGATGGGCAGGTCCTGCCACGCCAAACAGATGGAGGGAATGGGGTGCGAGCGGGCGTGTGGTGCGCTTCCACTGGCAGATCTGGCAAAGGTAAAGCTCGTGCACTCTATCAGTGATCCGGATATGCTCACTGATGAGTTGCAGCAAATTCAACACCAGAGTCAACTGTAACACTGGAGGAAGTTTTCTCGACGAAACTGTGAGTAGAGCGATGTCAGGAATATCCTGTTCATTCATGATGAGGTGAAGGCGATGCCACAGTTGAGAAGGTTTGTTGTTGTTGAGACATTCCTTGGGCATAATGTGAAGTATAGTCTCTTCAAGTGTGCGCATGACACATTCCAAATCTTCAGTGTCATAGACGAATATTGGTTGGTTACTGGAGGGCATTCCCCAAGGTCCCAAATCAAGTCAATGTGAGTAAACAAACAGAGGTATAGGGAGGCGTCATCGAGTATATTATTCAAAAATGCGTTTGACAATAGCAAACCACGTCTAAGGAGCTTCAAAGGAAAATGGTGGACGTTTTGGCGGGCGACCAGGCTGGAGTGGGCGTGCAGTAGCAGGATGACTTGCAGGCAACTCAACTAGAGAGTTTGAATCAGTGTTCAGCATGGAGGCCACCCCAGTATCAGAAACAGTGGGCATCATAGACGTGATCACAGCACAGGCGTCCGTTGCGGCAGTGGCACTGAGATATGCTGGCAATATGATCGGTGGTAGCCATGTGAGTACAGGTGTGTCACTCACATGGCTGAGTGAAAATAGTTGTTGCATATGTGGTGTGGACAATGCATCATATGATGCATGGCACACTAAAGTTTAATAAATAGTTCACACCAGAGTTCATGCCTGTAGGCGTGGTGCAGTGGGCAAAAACAGCCAGCATGGTTTGTTGGTAAACACTGCTAGGTACAGCACTGTTAGGTTATGAGTCCTCTGCAGAAAAAGAAAGAGGTACACCACTTGGATGAGAAAACAGACCTGAAGAACTCGAACTATTGTATATAGAGCTCGAGGACACACTGTGATGAGAAGCTCAGAAAGTTCACAAATTCGAGCTGGACAAGCCATGTGGTCGGTGCACATGGCACATGGATGAATACAAACAAATGGGAGGTGGAGCAATTGCCGGGTGCAAATAAGAATTCTACACAAAAGAAAAGTTCACATTTTGATTGTCAAAACAGTCTTGCACACTCGACGAGACAAAGTCTTGTGCGTAATATGAGACACTATTGTTCAAAGGCGCACTGGCAGCAACATTCAGAGTAACGAAACTTGAATCATTTTGTTGTTGTCCACCACTCGAAAACACGAGTTGAAAAAATGTTTTGTCTATTGTCCATCGAAGGATAGAGAACAGAGGTGTGTGATGTGATGTGCAGCATTGTCAGTTGTGCAGGCTGGAAACATGGCAGTGCTGAGATGGGCGTGTACATGGAGACATAGCAGCGATCTAATGGTCGTCGAATTTAGGAAAAAAAAAACTAGCATAGACGAGTCATAAAGAAGCATGATACGAATACAAAATGGATTAATGTCCACTTGGGGCACCAATGTGATAGTTATCAAGTTTCGTAAACCCAGTAAAACCAACAGTAATAACACTTTATTGCACATCAGCATACAAGGATCAGTCACCAGCTGAACAAGGCAAACTGGAATTGCCCGAAAAATAAGAGCCAAAGATATTGAATGAAAGACTTGTTTCTACGTTTTTGGATCAACAGCAGTCGATATCTGCCACAAAGGGTAGACATCAAGGAATTATAAATTTATCATTGGAGGTAAGTGGTGGGCTAAAAACTGCAGAGTTAGACCAAGAGACAATTTTAGTAAGCAGATACAGATAGATGTGGGTGCCATTTTTATGAGGAGATGAAAGGCTTGCTCAGGATAGAGTACGGTGGAGAGCTACATCAATCCAGTGTCCGGACTGAAGACCGCAACAACAACAATGTATAATCACTTTCAACACCTTACTGGTAGCTGAGCCTTGGAGCACTTTAACACAATCTTCACACCTGAAAGAATTATTAGCACAGGTCGGTCTGGCTACAGCTGTAGTTGGCCATCAGGGTTACCTGGTATGTCATTGTGCGATTTCTTTGTGTAGGGAGCTCTCAATTCTAACAACATTAATAGTTTTCAAGAACTACAACAGAACAGTTTGGATGAGATGGTATAAATTCCAGTAGTTCAGCTTAGATTGACCTTCAGGAACTTGCTGGCCATGAAATCTTGTGATATATGGAATGGACTGTGG
Organism: Locusta migratoria; assembly: GCA_026315105.1. Lineage (NCBI taxonomy): Eukaryota > Metazoa > Arthropoda > Insecta > Orthoptera > Acrididae > Locusta > Locusta migratoria. Next base: position 571,236,797 of record CM048746.1, read on the forward strand.
CTCTTCAGAATAGTTAAATATGTTTTTATCAGTTACCTCTATACAACCTGGATGTATAAATCTGGTCTCTGAGCATAGAACTGCCATGTGCCATCACATTCGTTTTGCAGATGAAACTAGTGTGCATCATGTTTAAATTTGGCAAACGAATTCCCATCAGTCTCTATGAGACAATAATTGTTTTCTGAATTCTTATTTTGAACTTAATGTCAATACATGATATAATAGGCTGCTATGGGAGCTGAATCTAGACATATTTTCTTTGCATAGTCTAACAAAATTTCGTTGCAGCCATATTTGAATTTGGCAAGAAACTAAATATGAACATATATGACTGGCATGCTCAGACAGCTGAAATTCATTATCCAGATAGCATAAAGATCAAAGGTTTTTCTCCTTCACTAGTGGCAATCAATAATTAAGTTTCAGTGGCGTCAGACAGCTGAAATTCATTATCCAGATAGCATAAAGATCAAAGGTTTTTCTCCTTCACTAGTGGCAATCAGTAATTAAGTTTCAGTGGCGTAGCTAATGGGGGCGACCCCATACGCAACAAAATTGACGTCATGTTATAGAAGAGGCAATAAGTCTTGCTGAGAAAAATAGGAAGACAACAACATTCCATTAGAAAGACGAATTCATTAACAAGATCAAAGTCAATTCAAGATGTCGCCTCATTATTGGAGGTTGTGCAGCCAAATGCCTTGCTTTTGGCAAACAACAAGGAGCTGAAATTAGTTGTGTCAAAATTTATTGGTTTTTATGATGAATTATCAGAAGCAGAACTCCTCTTCGAAATTCCAAGGCTGAGAAGACATTTGAAAGCTGAAGATGTTTCTTATTGGATGTGTTTAGACTTCTCAAAATTCATTGTGAAATTGGATTTGACAGACTTCCAAACTTTACGCTCTCTCTAAACTTATTTGCGACAATATGTGTATCAGTTGCTTTGTGTGAGAGGAGCTTTAGTTAGCTGAAATTAATTAAAAGTATTTGTGAACCACAATGAGCAACATGAGGGTAATAATCTTGCCATGTCAAATATCAAACATGAGGTAACACAAAACATTAATTTTGAAGATGTGATTTCTGAGTTCGCAGTTGTTAAATATACAAAGAAATTTTAAGTGTATCTTCCTTCAGTAGTTGGTATTCTGACGAATTTATACTTACATAGTGTATGTTATACTGTTTCAAAATGTATAATGCATAATAAAAGAATGTTAATGTATTATATATTGTAGTTAGATGATTAATTACTTTCTCTTGTATAACTTAAAATAATACTTGTATTTAGTTGTATTTATTTTTAAAGTTTTTATTCGTGGGGTGACACCACCGAGGTTTGTGCTATGAAAAAAAAAAATGAATAAATAAAATAAAAATAAAAAAAAACCTCCGAAAATATTTCTGGTGAGAGGTTTATTTTTACCTTTTCTTATTCATGCCCAAACAAAGTGCGTGTGAGTAATTGTGTAATTGTTTCCATAACTAAACATCATATTCTCATTGCCGCGGTGGAGTAGCCGAGCGGTCTAAAGCACCTTGCTGCGGAGCACGCGGTTGCTCGCCATGGAGGTTTGAGTCCTCCCTGGGGTATGGGTGTGTGTGTTTGTCCGTAGGATAGTTTACCTAGGTTTAAGTAGTTTGTAAGCTACGAACTGATGACAACGGAGTTTGGTTGATAGATTTACAGACAGACCTATTCTCATTATTGTTCTTTATTTCTGATGTACTGTACTACACATGCTTAATCCATTGCTGCTGAGAAATCTCACCTTTTTGTTTAACCCCTCCCAGTGAACACGTGTTCAGGCTGTGCTCCATGCTTCTCTGGGACAACCCAAGGTGCAGCATTGTTTGATTTGATTGTCTCAGGGAAGCCCAAACAGTCTTGGTCCAACCTGCCACTGCTCGCATCAAAACTAAGTTTATTGTGCAGTATCGCTCCCTGTATATCTAGTAAAGCCAACCAATGGCCTTGAACAGTGCAAAGAGTCCCTTTAACAGTTCTTTATTAGACACAGTTTCTTTGGGTCTGGTTGTCCCAAACGTTCTGTGACTTTTACTCTCCTTTACTTTTAATGTAATGCATTCGAAGATTGGATGTGATGAAGTTTCATCAACGTCATCACAGATCCTACATTTAAGGTCCTCCTCTGTTATTCCCATTGTATGTAGGTGTTTTTTGAAATTCCCATGGCCTGTCAGCAATCCAACCATGAGTCTAATCTCTCTCCTGTTCAGGCCCAGGATTGCAGAGCTTCTTTTAAAACATGGCTTTGGCATCATTACCTTGCCATGTTTTTGTTGATGGACTTTGGTCCAATATTCTACGTGCTGTCTTCTGAGCCAGTTACGTAGCTCCAAATTGATCATTGCCTTGGTGATTGTCAGGACAAGTTCTGGTCCAATAAATGGAGTCTCTGCCCCCATCCTGGCTAATCTGTTAGCATGTTCGTTGCCACTGATCTCCGAGTGGCCAGGGACCCACAATAGGTTTACTCTATTGCTTTCCCCTAGCTCCACCATAACCCTGAGACATTCTGCAACAATTTTAGACCTTGTTGCAGGAGCTGCCAGTGATCTCAGGGCTGCCTGGCTGTCTGAATAGATATAGATGCTACGATCTTTGTAGCACCTACGCAAATTCTCCTCCACACATGCCCAGATGGCAGTGATTTCGGCCTGGAATACTGAGGCCAGTTTCGCTAGAGAGATGACGCCCTCCAGTCTTGGCTGCACCCCATATACCCCGGCCCCAACGCCCTGGTCTGATTTTGACCCATCAGTGAACCAGACAATATCCCCTGTACGGTGTCGAACTATTTTCTCCCACTGCTCCCACTTCCAATTGTTATATTGAAAGGCTTGTTGAAGCAGTATCGGGTTATAATATAGTCGGCTGGCATTTCCCCAACCTTTCCTATATTTACCTCACTATTTTAGTATGTGATTCTGGATATTCCAAAGAGTTCCAGTTGTTGCCAGTTTTGAGTCTGTATGCACCAGCTGCTGCCTCCATCTTGACCCAAAGGTGTAATGGGGGCATATCCAACATGGTTTCCATCCCAGCAGTTGGTGTGCTGCTAATTCTGCCTCTTATGGCTAAGCAGGCTAATCTCTGCACCTTACCAAGCTCCTTAGCAGCAACCTGCAGTTATACCTTCCTCCACCACACGATTGCCCCCATAGGTGATCCTGGGTCTAATCACTGTGGTGTATATCCAGTGCATACCCTTGGGGCTCAGGCCCAAATTTTTGCCACAAGCTCTCCTGGTACTTACCAGAGTACCTTTTGCCTTGGAGCAAATATTCCTAATGTGAGGGGTCCATGTCAGTTTCTCATCTAAGGTAACCCCTAGATATTTCACTGTCCCCTTCAAAGGTAGCGCTTCATTGAAAAGCTTTAGATTCCACCTTGAATATTGGATATGCTTCTTTGTGAATGGTACAACAACAGTCTTCTTAGGACTAACCCTCAGATCCTGTTTTCTGCACCAGTCTTGCACAATGTCCAACGCACCATGTGCCTTATTCTTGACTGTGTCAGCAAATTTGCCAAGTATTACTATGACAAATCATCTGCATATCCTTGGCAAAAGTATTGCCTAGAGTTTAATTCTCCAATGAGATCATTCACCACTAGATTCCACAATAAAGGGGAAAGAACTCCTCCTTGCGGGCAACCCCTAGTGGTGTTGATTACCATTTATTCATTCATCCTCTATCTTTCTTCCACTGAGCATGGCCCTAGTCAACCTACATATAGTGATCCCTAGGTCATGCACTTGCCGGCCGCGGTGGCCGAGGGGACTGAGGTGCTCCAGTCACGGTCTGCACGGCCACTACGGTCGGAGGTTCGAATCCCCCCCTCGGGCATGGATATTTGTGCCATCCTTAGTGTAAGTTAGGTCGTAAGTATTTTGTAAGTTTAGGGAATGATGACCCGGTAGTTAAGTCCCATAAGCTACACAAACATTTGAACATTTTTGATTTGTCATGCACCTCTGCTGCCCTAACCATGGAATCGAAGGTCGTGTTGCTAAAAGCCCCGTCAGTGTCCAGGAAGTTACAGAGGGCTATTTCCTGAAATTCTAGTGCTTTGTCCACCTTCCCAACAAGTTGGTGGAGAGCTGTCTCACATGATTTACCTGGTTGATATGCATGTTGGTTTGAATGTAGAGGAACCCTACCTAACCTCCTTTCTCCAACATGCACATTAACCAGGTTTTCCAATGTCTTAAGAATGAAGGAGGACAGGCTGATTGGTCTCATATCCTTGGCCTTGGCCTGGTTTTGGAATGAAGACAACCTTTACTGCCCTCCAGGCATTGGGAATGATTCCTGCTGCTAGGCTAACCCTGAACAACCTGCATAGGATTCTAATAAGATTTTCTCCCGCTTGTTGCAGGAGAGCTGGAAAGATTCCATCGAGGCCAGCTGAGTTGAATGGTTGAAATTTTCCCACCGCCAATCGGACTTTACTGAAATTGACACACTCTTTGGCCAAAGCCCAGTCCTCTTTGTGAATACCTGAGAACCGTTGCCTCTCAGGAATCGCATTCTGGTCTGAGTTATCCACCAGAGTATATTGAGGAAAGTGAGTCTTGAGGAGCAGTTTCATATGTTGCCTTTGTATACTCCCTATCCTCGTTCCTCAGTGTTCCTCCTGGATTAATTGGTACCCTAGTGAGGATTTTAAGAAGTATCGCTTGAGCAGCCATGCCCTCCACTTCCTCACAGAATATCTCCAGGATGCCTCCTTTGCCCATCTGATGGCAAGGTTGTAATTGACAAGGGCCTCACGATACTTTGCCCATTATCCTTTGCACCTCGCAAGGTTAAACAGTATTTATACTTGTTTCCTTTGCATTTCCAGGTTATTATTCCACCAACGCACACTCCTATTTGTGCACTTCTTGGTGATTGAGCAATTGCCCTGGTACGAGGTCACTATAGCAGAGGTTACGGCCTCTGCTACTTCCTCAAACTCTGCTGTATTCCTTATCAAAGTTTTAATTTCCGATAGGCTAAAGTCAAGGTCTCTCCTATATGTCTCCCAGTCCATTTTCCTGGGATTCCTATAGGCCATGGTCTGTCTGCTTCCCATTTCAACCTTGAATTTAATATACACGTGATCTGATGAGGATGGCTCCAGAACCACATGCCACTGTTTGATGTAACTTCCCATCATCATGGAACCAAAAGTTATGTCAATTACTTCTTCCCTTCTACTATTCCTGAATGTAGGTTCATCACCCCTATTCAGGATCTCCAAGTTGTTAGATAGGAGAAATTCAAGAAGGTGCTCACCTCTACTGTTGGTGTCCTTGCTACCCCACGATAGATTGTGGGCATTGGCATCACATCTCACCAACAGTTCGTCACCTTGCCAATGGCAGGCGTCCATCAGTCTCCTCACTTCCAAAGGAGGAGGAGAGCTGTCTTCATAAGGAAGGTATGCTGAGGCCAAAACAATTTCCCTCATGATACCTTCCTCACGTTGCTGCATCCTGATGGTCACCAGGTCCCTGGTACAAAAATCCATGATTGGTATGAAAGGTATTCCACTTCTAACATAAATGCATGTTCTGGAGTTTCTTAGATTTCTAGCATAAATCAGCTTACCTCCAGTACCACCGAGGCCCGATACACCCCCTTTGTATAAATAGGGTTCTTGTAACAGGGCCACATCCACCTCCTGTCTCCCCGGGCGACGGCTCAGGACAGCAGTGGCCCCCTTTACTGTGCTGCAGGTTTATCTGCAGCACTTCAGTCCCCATCTTGCTGCCATTATTGCCTTTAAGGTCTTTGATTACCCTGACGGCGACCTGCGAGAACCCTAAAAACAGTTTCATGCCTTGCTCTCGCATTGCCTTCAGGGACTTCTCTCTGACCTCCACCACCAGGGTTCGTCCTTCCGGAATGACCTTTTGGTTAATTATCCTCCAATCCTCTGTCGAGACGTTTGGGTTCTGGATCCTTATTTTCTCGAACAGAGTCTTTGGAGAGACATCCTTAAGGATCTTTGGTACCCATATTGATATCTTTGCGGTCTTCAGGAGTTCGGCTGCTGTCTTGACCAGCAGCTTCATATCCTCCCACAGGGATATCATAGGCACCTTGTCCTTAAGCCATTCTGCTGAGTGCTCCCCCTCTCAGACAAAAATGAGGGCACCACGATCTAGATAGACCCTCCTGAATTTGTGTCCTGGACCAGCGTCCCCCACAATCTCTTCAAAGAGGGCCATCTCCACGAGTTCCTCTTGCTGCGAGGTGATGCTCACCAGTGGGTATCCTTCTTGGACAACCGCCATTCTAAAGACCGAGACTGCAGTACTATAGGTCTGTTTCCCTATTTCCTGCCTCAGCCCTTTAGGATCACGTTTGTCCAGAGAGGAGGGAGTCTTAGATTCCTCCCTAACCCTCTTGTCACCTGACTTTGATGTCAAGGGGGTCTATGTATCCCCTTTGACCTGAGGCAGTTTCTTTTTGGGGGTCTTGGGCTCAAGCCCTTTTGATTTCCTCCACTTATGCTTAGGAAGCCATTCCTTTTGCTTCTGTTCCTTGAGAAGTTTCCTCCTCTGAGCCCCAGACAAGACCTTAATCCTAATCTGATCCTACTTCTCTGTTACAGTTCCCACTTCTTGCTCAGGTCTAGACCCTGATTCAGAAGTAGGAGTGCACTCCATCGGTTCTAATTCCGATGTCTGAGTATCTGAGGTCTCAGATTGCCCCTCAGATTCTTTGAAAATACTTTCTTTCTTTGTGTTCATTTTACTCCCACGAGTTTTGGGGATTTATATAGTCCACACCACGATAACCCCGCATGGTGCAAGGCTACTTACTCAGGGAGGTGGCCCGGTATCCCTGAAGCTCCATTCGAGACACATCCACCCATGTGCTACACACCCCTTGGCACGGGTCGCATCACACCTTGGGTTGGGAAAGGAATTGGGATAGGATTGGGAGAGGATAAGGAAGATGGGACGTTGTGGGACACTTGGTCTGATCCATCAGCTGAGGCCTTTCCGGCAGTAGGTTCTCTACCTTCAGTATAGCCCTCAGCTTCCCACGAATGCACAAGCCTCTCCACCCACACAGACAGTGCTTCGTCAAGGTGGTGTCCCCCGGAGAGGCAGCATTCTTTACCGGCACTGTTTCAATTCAGCACATGGAGTGTAGTTACTTGTGTTTATGTTTTTCATACCCAGGTGCCTCCCAAAATCCACACTGGCTCTTATTTAACGAACGTAATGAGATTTTGTATTACTTAAAATCAAACTCGTATTTAGTTGTATTTATTTATCAAGTTTTTATTTGTAGGGTGACACCACTGAGAACCGCCCCGGGTGCCCCACACGCTAGCTACGCCACTGTCAAGTTTTATCTTTGACAAAAATGTTCTCTGATAATGATGTGAAAAGGAGACACGAGAGAAGCCTCCCCGCGGAACGTATTAATACGTTTTGGCGTCTCCCAGGCAACGGCTACTGCCAGCAAATTCTCTCAAACCTGAAACATCAACACAGTCATTAAAATGCCTCATAAAGAACCCAAAAGGCTCTTTTCAGAACCAATGCTAACTATCATCTCTGTGAACATAGGTCTCTCATCTTCAAAAGAAAACATACTACATGAGATGTGCCAGTCAAATAAATATGATGTACTTTGCTGCAAGAAACGCACAGGGACAGCAGTCATCGATGTCTTAACATTCATGGGATGAAATTAGTCACTGAGAGACCACATGTGCAATATGGAAGTGCCATGTTCACTAAACCAGATCTCTAAGTAAGATACACATGCCACACTGAGGAGAATAACATTGAGACCATCACGGTTGAACTCAAGGATTACACAGTGACATCCGTGTACAAACCTCTAAGCGAGATTTTCGCCTTTACCCCACTAGCAAACTTCGTTAAAGAAAAAATATCTTTTGTTATCAGTGATTTTAACAGTCACAGTCATGTTTGGGGTTATGCAAGTGATGACAAAAGTGGTGAAGGTGTTTTACCATGCGCAAAAAGTAGTCAGTTGTCACTTAATCACAACAACAAACTACCTCCATCATCCTACAGCAGAAGGTGGTACTGTGGATACAACTTTGACCTCCTTTTCGTGAGTGAGAATATAGTGATACAGACCTGCAAATCAGTCTGTCCTCCTATTCCCAATACGCAGCACAGACCAATATTGTGCTAATTGTTTCCAGCCATCCGACCACAAAATGGATCATTCAGAAGGAGATACAATTTTAAAAAGGCTTACTGGGACAGATTCAGCGGGCTGCTAGATGAAAAAATCCAGACGATGAATCCATCCCCAGAAGAGTATGATCTGTTCATGGACACCATAAGAACTTGCTCCAAAGCATCCATTCCCAGAGGATATACATCCAATTACGTGAAAAGACTTGACTCTGAGGCAGCTACGAACCTAGACAGGTATTATAATCTTTATGAAATGGACCCCTTTGGAGAAGAAAGTCTAGCACAGGCAAATCTTGTTACCTCCTCAATATCGGAAGCAAAGAAGAAAGAATGGGTCAAGCAAATGGAAGAACTCGATATGGGCAGAAGCAGCAACAAGACGTGGAGACTACTTAAGCACTTAGCTACTGATCCAACTAAATCCTCAACGCATGCAAATGTCAAATCAAACCAGATTGCATATCAGCTGCTAAAAACTGGGACCACAGACAGACGAAACAGAAATGTCCAAAATAGCAGATTGTGATGACATCTCACAAGAGACAAGTGAAATCTCTAAGCCATTCAGTATGACAGAACTCGATAAGGCAATCAGTAAGACTAGAAATGGCAAGGCAGCTGGCCTCGATGACATATCTGTGGAACAAATAAAAAACTTCGGACCTGCTGCTAAAAAGTGGTTACTCGCCTTGATGAACAACTGTATGTCAGCCTGCCAAATTCCGAAAATCTGGAGTAAAATACGGGTCATAGCCATCCTGAATCCTGGGAAAGAACCAGATGATCCTAGGAGCTATCAGCCAATCTCATTACTATGTCACCTATGCTAGACTCTCGAAAAAATGATACTGAACAGACTCATGGAAGCAGTTGAGCCCCTTCTGATTCCAGAACAAGCCGGCTTCAGAACAAGCAAATCCACCACAGCACAAATACTAAAATTAGTGCAACATATCGAAGATGGATTAGAGGAAAGGAAAATTATTGAGGCTGTCTTCATAGACCTGACAGCTGCTTATGATACAGTCAACCATCGACTGCTCTTACAGAAATTTTACACATCATGGAAGGATTATGGCATAACACAGATGATTGGTAACCTCCTCCAAAACAGAATATTCTTTGTCGACTTTCAAGGACAAAGAAGTCGATGGAGAACAGAAGAATGGATTACCGCAGGGTAGCGTGCTTGCTCCACTGCTCTTTAACATTTACACGAATGACCAGCCACTCCCAGAAGGCACTCAAAGTTTTATATATGCAGACGACTGGGCCATTACTGCCCAACGAAACACCTTCAAGACTGTGGAAAGCGAACTGTCGGAAGTCCTTGAACAACTCGACATCTATTACAAGAAAAACCAACTCACACCTAACCCACGGAAAACCCAAACCTTTGCATTCCACCTGAGGCATAGACAAGCGACAAAGAAACTTAATGTATCATGGGACTTCCGGTGGTTACACAGTCAACACAAGTGTGTGCAGTGATGCCAACTGCATTTCGACCCAACACTCCATTAGCGGGAAATTAAGAATATTCCAGAATTTTACAATCTTTAACATCTTATATAACTCAGGTGCCTACAGCTGCCTATATGTCCAGTGTTTTACACCATACAAACTTCTTTAAGTGTAGATATAAAGAACACCTTTTAGGTAAAGAGGCACTAATGTATACAACTCGAGATTTGCAGAACAATAAAAATAAAAAAAAGAAACGGAAGAAATTTAATTTTTTTTTCCATAAAAAATGAAGACTTCACTTTTTGTAAGAATTAAAAATTTTATGCATATTATAGGGAAAGATGCTTCCCTTTTAAATGAACAGCTACAACTGAGAAACAGGGGTTTCTTAACTGTAAAGTGTGCTGCGGTATTTTGCATGTCAAGACCACTTCCTGCATGGAAGCACAGTCTGATGGAAGCGTATTTTACTCAAGCACATATACCTAATCGTAATTTCCGTAAGCCTTCCAACATGGTATACTTCTTGGATAATCCAGTTAACTACACGAGGACACTTAAATACTTTTGTATATTGTACTCAAAACTGTAAATTCTGTCACTTGTCTCTACTGGATAGATTTGTTGCGTTTTAGCCACGCAATTGCCATGAACGAAATCAAATGTTTGTTAAGCTTATGGGTCTTATCTGCGGGGTCATGAGTCCCTAAACTTACAGCTTACTTATGAACTACCTTATACTAAAGACAGCACAAACATCCTGCCCGAGGGGGTATTCAAACCCCCCATCAGGGAACAGCCTCGTGCATTGCAGGATAGCGCCTCAATGCGCTCGGCCACTCTGCCGCGGCTGCCATGAACCTGTTCTATTGTTTTCATATGAAAAAGAACGGTAGTCAGATCAACTGTGACTATAGTACGCTACTATTTTATTGCTTCAAGTTTTAACTGCATTTATGATGTGTTGTACTTCTATTTTATACACGAGTAACTTTGTTTCTATGTCACAATAGTAGTTCACGGCAGACACTGTATATTTTCAATTTTGAATCTTCTTACATTATTTCATCACATGTGGTAAGCTATAGGCTACTTCACATAAGTTCTGTCCACTATGCCTACGTATTTAATCTGATGTCTTTGACGCTGTACCACTTTTAATAATGTAAAGAGATTATTTATTACATTCTGTTTCACGACTTGAGCGATATAGATCACATTTATTAACATAGTACATGTGACTTAACTCATTAAATTAAAAAATTAAATTTTGTTATCAATTTCCACGCTTTGTACCATTATACAAGAGCCAGGTTTAATTAATTTGTTAAAAAAATATTTTAGGGACGACACATTTGTTTCCTTCTGGGGTCGAAATCTTGGTCAGTATCAATAAAGATATATACCTGCAAGTGACTGGCTGTATCATTATGTAAATATGTGAACACGAAAACTGAAATACAGATTTTTAATGTTAGTTATTCAAGGAGCCCAATCAAAGTTATATAATACAAAAGGTTCTTTGCCATAGATCTGCACAAAACAAAAATAATTTCAGTTCATAGCCACTAAGAGTGGTAACAGGAAGTAGATATCTTCATACAGGCCCGGCGGTTCATATTTTTAAGAGTGAGTAGTTGTGAGTGAGATTGTGACACAACGTTGCACTGTAATACAGGTTAATTTCTAGGTACACATATATGTATAAACTCTATATTTATATTACTTTTGCGATTTTCCGTCTCGACGTTTGCCCATTATAAAATTTATATAAATTCATATATGAGATATACTGAAAAATTATGTTTATAAAACATGCCCGTATTCCAGTAGAACATTGTGTTAAAATTTCAAAACATTAGGTCAAGAAGTTTTGGAGATATAAGATTTTGAACATAAAACTAAACATAGCCCTACATTAGATATAGTTCTAAGAGGAGACAGGAAGCACAGGAAATTGGTATAGAGAAGGGGAAAGAGGAGGAATAGGTACAGAGTAATGATGAGGTGAAACAAGAAAGGTTCATTATGACTACTTTTTCAAAAAAAAAAAAATTCTGTAATTTTAGCTCTATTTCACTCACTGTAATGTATGGTCTAAAATGCATTGAGCATTAAGCTACCCACTATCGAACTTGTTAAATAAATTATGTACAAGTACTTGATAGTGTGTCATTTTGAAACGGCTGTTACGAATTGAGAAAAAGGTTAGTGTTTCATTAGAAAGCTAAGATCAGAAAAAAATTAGATCTTTAAACCGTACGCTTTCTCCAAAATGTAGTGAGAAGTGTTAGAAAAATAAAAACTCACGCAGAATGAAAATTAGGCATTTTCGATTTGCACAAGCAATGGAAAACATGTAAAGAAAAAGTAAGTGGATAAAACGATGTGAGCTGGTCCAATATACCATCAACATATGGGAAAAGTGATTTTCCCCTTTTTCCCAACCCAGCCTGACCGGGAGTGTCCATTACTGTGCGACTCAATGTAAATATTCCTTCAAATCAAGAGAGGGTATTTTACCCACTCTCGCTCAATTTTTTGGGTGGGCACAGCTACTGCGGTAACCGTTTCAACTGCTGGGCCTGTCTTTATGTCGACAACTCTGGCGGTACCTTTCCTTTCAAGCTTTAAAATCTCCAACTGACGTCGAAGTCCTACCTTCTGACATGCTTAACATTCAAATGCTCTTTTAGAAATGACACCCTTCAGGGGCTCATCATTAATCTGCTAAGGACGGTCTTGGCAACCCCGGGATCTTAAGCTGTATACTGTGTCGTGTCAACAGTCTGTCACACCATAAGCTCTGTGCATGCTTCAGTGACCACCATACGGCTTGACAATGGAATCTTGTACGTAGGAGAAGCATGGCTGTTGAGGTTGAACAGTCGCTAGCGAGACATCTCTGGGGAACCTGCCGCACTTCAGTTGTATTGGGCTTACACAGGCAAGCAGGGCTCTGCCTGGATGGATATATAGATCCCTAGCTCCTCGGTTGCACAGTGGTAGAGTGCCAGACTACAAATCCAAAGGTCCCGGGTTCGATCCCCGCTAGGTCCTAGGATTTTTATCTGTCACTTTCCACTTCTTTCACCTCTGGCATTGTTGCTCATGTGAAAAATACCGAGTAGCACCGTGGTTCGGAACCCACGTTAAACTGTAGGTCCCCCTATAACTGGCTGGGTAAGGCTGTTCGAAGGTCGGAGGAAGGCAACGGCATACCACCTCCAAACAGGACCATGCCTAGTAAAGCACTGTGGTGTTCAAACCAATCTTCGGATTGTTGACTGCTTTTTTTTTTTTTTTTTTTTTTTTTTTTTTTTTTTTTTTTTTTTTTTTTTTTTAGCTGCTCGTGAGAACAAAATGAAATGAACAAAGAATAGCTTTGGCGGAAGTATAATTCCCTTCTCTAAGTGGGGAAAGACTGACTTTAATGCCACAACATATTACCCTAAATTATTCCCAGCCCTGGCCACACCATGCGAGGAACAAAGGGCCTCAACGATCAGAGTCATACTCGCTCCAGTAACTTGTCTGCTCCTGTATTGATGGAGAATCGTTCCAGTCGACCAAGCCGCAATTGTTCGTTGAAGAGCTCAAAGATAAGTTTGGTGCAATTTGTTTGTAAATCTGTCGGACCAAACTGCGTGGTCATCAGTCCGAAGCTTACAAACTACTTAAACTAAGGTAAACTAACCTAGGGACAACACACACACCCATGCCCCAGGGAGGACTCGAACCTCCGTGGCGAGCAACCGCGCAGTCCGTAGCGAGGCTACTCCATCGCGGCTAAGTTTGGTGCGGTAGCATCTTTCTGAAATGTGAGAAGTGGGGCTGTTCTGATACAAATGGCTTTACTTGCTTGTGACAAGCTGGGTGATGTTCCCATAAGATGCTCAACATGATCCAGTGTCTAATATATCACAGAGATCTCCTGCCCAGACTGATGATTAGTTGAGAGCAAACTGCAGCGCCAAGGTGTACACTTTATCCAGCGGGTGTATAGGGGAATGAAAGATCACAAGGTTGCCACCATTACGTCGCTTTCATTCTGGACTTCAAAGGTGACTCACTGCACGAGAAGGTCAAGATAATGATTTACCGTTGCATCGTAAAACCATATGTCCCTCCCCCTATGAGGTGTTTCAGGTGCTGGAAGTATGGACACATGCCCTCCCAGTGCACTTCCTGCCCAACCTGCAGGTAATGTGGGCGTCCAGCACATCCGGATGCCCCCTGTATACTGACTCCCCTTTGCGTGAATTGTGGGCAACACCATCCGCCATACTTGCCAACTTGTACTGTCTTGCATCGGGAACAGAAGATAATGGAAATACTCTGGACCAGTTGACTTACTCTGAGGCACAGAAGAAATGTGAGCACCTATACTCCCTGCATATAGCGACATCTATTGCTGCAGTAACGTCAGCACCAGTTCCCCTAGGAACGACGGTACTACCAGTACTCCATCCATAAGTGGGCCCTACGGGGCATCAGCCTTTCACCATACCTTTGACGGGTGGGGGCTCCCATTTCTTGGTAGGCCCCTGCAACAACACCTGTGGGGGCAACGTCACCTCCACTATCAGCGATATCAGTCCTCATTACCCAGCCAGAGAAGCAGCAGCCTTCCCTGGCTCCTCTGGCCAGGAAGGGGTCCCTTGGGACACTCCCTTCTTAGGCTTCCATGAGTGGTCTGGAAGATCCCAGCCAGTGGCTACAGGATCTGCAAGTTCCTGCTCGAAGGGCTCCCTGCTCGGTATCAGGCCCTACAACCGCTGCTGAGGCGTCCTCTCAATCTTTAAAACCGAAAGGGCAATGAGAGGCAAAAAAGGAGAAGAAAAAGAAGGCGAAAGAGCCTTCAGTGGCTCCAAAGCTATCTCCTGCTACCTCTCCCTCTGAAGATGGGATGGAGATCCTCGCTTCCCCCCACAATCTCGCCTTCACTGTATCCCTAGAAACAATGGTTCTAGACAATGTCGAATCCAAGCCTTTGGCATTCGGTGATCATTTGACCTGACAAATCTATCTTGTTCATCATGGCTTTTAGGCATAGAAAACACGAAATTCCACAATGGGATTGTGGCAGTTTCTTCAACCGTCTACCTGAGTTGCAACAGTTGTTGTCCCATTTCCCTGTGTTATGTTTGGCTCTATAGGAAACTTGGGTTCTTGCTCAGTGGACCCCAGCCCTTCGTGACTACTTTAAGATCCCTGCTGACAGTGACAGGGCCTCCAGCGGTGTCTGTATATACGTCCTTACCATCGTCCCCAGTACTGCTGTGCCTCTCCATACAACTCTTGAGGCCATTGCTGTTCGTATTTGGACCATTCATGACTTAAAATCTGTTCTGTTTATCGTCCTCCAGATGAGGCTGCCTCGCCTACAGATCTTGCTGCCCTGGTCGCACAGCTTCCCCCACAGTTTCTTCTTTTGGGGGACTTTAACGGCCATCACCTTTTATTCGGTGAAACAGACACAACTCGTCGTGAGAGGGATTTTAAAACCCTTTGTGCACAACAAGATATTTGTCTTCTCAATACAGGTGCCCCCACACACTTCATTGTGGCACAAGGCACGTTTTCCGCCATAGACCTATCAGCCTGTAGCCCAAGTCTTCTCCTACACCTCACTTGGAGGGTCCACGATGACCTTTGTGGAAGCAACCATTTTCCTCTCCTTCTGTTGCTCCCACAGTCTATACCTGCAGACTTCCTGCCACGACGGTCCCTTCTTACCCACTGCCAGCCGATGTGGATGTGGTAATTAAACAAGTCACTGTCGCCATAGTCTCCGCCGCTGAGGCCACTATTCCGACCACAACTGGCTCCCTTGGCGTAAATCTGTGCCTCGGTGGACACAAGAGATCACTGAAGCCATTCGGGATCGTCAAAGGGCACTCTAGCACCACCGGCGCCATCCCATCATAGAACACCTGATTGCCTTTAAATGTCTCCGGGCCTCAGCTCGACAGCTCATCCGGCAAAGTGAGCAGGATTATTGCAACAGGTACGTAGTGTGACTTCAGATATAATAAACAATCAACTTCTTGAATGACCGTGACTTCGTACCCAAAGTTAACTAGCGCCCCAGCAACAAAAATTATAATGATCGATAATACTAATCCTCATATTCTTCATGATAAAGTTCCTCAAATTGATAAAAGAATTAATTCAAAATTACATTCCACAGGCAGATTCAATATGTTGGTAAATCCTGAACCGACCTTCGACTAATAAACGATGTTTCCTCTCTGATGTCGGCGGAGAACCCGTCACGGCGTACTGCTGCATCACCGTCGTTATGAAAGAAACAAAGGGGAATAAAATTCACACAAGTATATGTCCTCAAACATTAATAACATTCAAAACAATACGTTCTTTAATTGATGAATGAATAACTGCGGAATTGAGCTTCATGAAGAATTTAGTGGACGGTTGAATACATGTCCCACTACATCCCCATCCGCAAGCTTAATTTAGTATTGATTAAACATAAAAATAAATTTCTTTTAAATATTGGTAAATCATTTGTTTATATTCAAAAACTATTTTCTCTTTTTGAACTTTGTAATAACAATATTTATAGGTATAGTTTCTTTAATTGAAACTAAAATGTGTAATTCCTTTTCAATACAAGTTAATGGACTTTTCATCATGAAAGTATTAATAGTAAAAGGGTTATCTTTATCCTTAAAACATAAAGATAATGTTATCCTATAAACTGCAAAAAGGTTTTCATTTTCTTCTGATGTATTATACACCAACACTTATTCATTACCCACCTGAGTCAAAGGTAAATTTTGTACCTTAATAGTTAGATACAGAGCAGTCACATTGCTACTCCTCAAGCAAAATTCATTCAGAATTGTTTTGGTACCTTACATAACAAAATAAGTACTTTAATATAATTTGCCGCGGTGGAGTAGCCGAGCGGTCTAAAGCGTCTCGTTGCAGAGCGCGCGGTTGCTCGCCGTGGAGGTTCGAGTCCTCCCTGGGGCATGGCTGTGTGTGTTTGTCCTTAGGTTAGTTTACCTAAGTTTAAGTAGTTTGTAAGCTACGGACTGATGACCACGCAGTTTCGTCCGATAGATTTACAAACATTTTCTTAATATAATTTCCGACGACGGAACTTCACTCATAATCCCATAATGTCTTTTTCAGGATCTCCCTATTTTAAAATTATATAACTCATTAGCATTTTATTAATATATATCGTCATACATCAGTGTTTTTATTGAAGATGATAAGGAGACCAATTTATAAAGACTTTGGAAACATCGGCATGACACTCTTTTTCCTTCATACATTTCTTTGGTTATAAAGGTAGCCCACCTTACCTATGAGAAGCACGCTAGGATATCGAGTTTTAGTAATAAGTCATCTTCTTAAGTCACGTCCTGAGTTGTTACTCCTGGGCTAATCTGTTAGAACATATTATGTAATAATATTATCTCAGGACTCACAATCATAATCAAAGTACTCAAAATCGTCTTGTTCAGTTAAAGGATCTACTAAATCACTAGTTTTCACACAAGGAGAATCATATACGATGTCTTCGTCCTGATTTTCCATAAATCTTACTTCTAAAGTCTGAGATCCATAACTAATCATTACTAGAGAATCCGAAAAATTGAGTATCACATTATATTTATATTACCAATCAATTACTAAAATTAAAGATACATTTGCGTTTGGTACTACCAGAAACGAATGCGTAAATTGTATTTGATTTACTGAAAAGGTAAAGAATACCTCTTCTGTAATGTTCGAATGTTTGTTAAGCTAATGGGACTTATCTGCGGGGTCATCAGTCCCTAAACTTACAAACTACTTATGAACTACCTTATACTAAAGACGACACAAACATCAATGCCCGAGGGGAGATTCGAACCCCCGACCGTAGCGGCTGTGTAGACTGTGACTGGCGCGCCGCAGACCACTCGGCCACCGCGGCCGGCCTTCTGTAATGTTGTGTCTCTCTTTGCCAGTAACACCCACTATCATTACGCCTGGGTTATAAGTAACGTCGGACGGTTCCAATACTTCCTCTTTAAAATAAATAATTCCTTACATATGATACTTACTTCGCTACCTGACTCTAAGATAATATCTACTGATATATCTTTAGTATAGCCTCTTATTATTGGTCTAGGTTTTACTATAGCGTTATCTTCATTAAGCAAATCCTTTTTCCAACTACTTTTATTATAATAAGCAAAACTGACAGGTGTGGGAGGTGGGTCTTATTACTTCTGAATCTAAACTTCCCATAGGTTGACCCTCACTGAGGGAATCATTCAGTTTTCCGAATTTTCTATAATAATGTCTCCAACTACCTGTCCTGAATCCATCACAGTGGTTCCGTTAACACGACTTTCCTTATTACCAACCTTACCCATTTTAGAATCATTGTTATGTTCGTACCTGCCACTTAAACCTCTATCTTTGTTTTGATTCTTTATATGACAAAACATACTATTATTATTAGTATCAGTACCTTTCTGACTGGACGCATTACCTTTCCTTTTATACCTCTTTTGGAATCTAAATTTCTCTTCTCCTCTCTCTTCATTAAGATCATTAAGTTTTTCTAAATAATTCAACAAATCACACCTCCTCAACCATTCCCTTTCTATCATTTTTTCTCTGCTATAATATGGTAGTCCATTAATAAGAACTCTAATTAAGTTATTTTTCAGTAATAGGTTCATCTATAAGCTTTACTCTGCTTAAATACCACTCGAAATATTGGCGATAACCTGCCCAATGAAGAGGTGAATATGGACGAGGATCCAAAATTTCTAAAGCCATTCGTTGCTGTTCTCCTTTTGACCACTTTTTAAATTTAAATTGCTGTACGAAGTCTTCCCAATCTTTAAATGTAATCCTATTCAAAATAGCCCACTCGGTAGCTTCGCCTTTGAGATTCCCTATTAAAAACTGTATTCGTTTATTGCTATTCCAATTGGGAGGAAGTGCATTAATAAATGATTTTATGAAACCTATCGGATGAAGTACCCCACTCGGTTTGAATACCGGAAGTCTGTTTGCCATATTAGAATTAGTCATCACATTAAATTCTTCCCAGCCGTCGGCTGATGAGGGTTTACATATTATCGACTCTCGCATAGATGAAGTCGAATCATCTTTCTTTGTTGCAGTATTTATTTCATTACTAGCTGGTATCCGGTGCGTTGCTGCCGCAGAAGAAATAATTGTGAAAATAACGTGTGAAATTGAAAGTGTTAGCCTGTTTAATTACGAATGCTAGAAACAAATATTGATTTTATAGTCGATAACAAATACATTTAGTGAAATTTAACTCTACATATTAGTGCATCTCCTCCTTTCCCTTCTCTCTGTTCTCCTGCTCCTCCCCGTGTCCTCCTGTCCGTTTCTCTGTCCACTTCCTCCTCCCCTCTGTTCATCTCCTTTAACCTGTCTGCCACCATCTCCCCTCTCTCATTCTCCTCCTCTGCCCTCTCTCTTTCCATCTCCTCCTCTACCATCTTTGTCTCCGTCTCCTCTATCTCCTTTCCGTGCGTCTGCTCCTCCGCCTACTCCTCTACCTCCTATACATGAAAACATACATATATGAGCCTAGTTTGATGGTGACTGGTCAAACGGTGTCAAAGTCGCAAGGTACCCTCCGCCATGCTAAATTCACTGGCTTGCACCCCCTTCATGAAAACATACATTTATGCGCCGACTTTCATGGTGACCGGTCAAACGATTTGGACGTTGATGTATCGTACCCTCCGCCATGCATCTAAGGAGGCTTACGAAAAGTGGCCGCCGGCCGTGGTGGCCGAGAGGACTGCGGCGCGCCAATCACGGTCTACACGGCCACTACGGTCGGGGGTTCGAATCCCCTCTCGGGCATGGATATTTGTGCCGTCGTTAGTATTAGCTAGTTCGTAAGTAGTTTGTAAGCTTAGGAACTGATGACCCTGTAGTTAAGTCCCATAAGCTATACAAACATTTGAAAAGTGGCCCGTGTATTAATTCGTGGTATAAGCCATCTTCATGCTACATTTCATTCAATTCCGTCCAGCCATTTCAGCGTGAAGAGTAACAAATGTATTAACCCATTGTAAGGTACCCTTCGCCATACACCATACGGTGGTTTAAGAAAGGTAGCCCATGTATTAATCAGGGTATAAGCTACCTCTGTTCCAAATTTCATTCATATCCATCCAGTCACTTCAGCGTGAAGGCGTAAAGCACCCTCCGCCATGCACTATAGGAAGTTAATCTTAGTATGTCTATAACCTTCGCGCGAGTGCAAGCAATGACTTGACAAAGTTTTATCACAATCGGATGTTCGGTACGCCCGATGCGACAGTTTTACGGCATCTCCAGCGAAACTGTTGTGAGCGGTAAATTTCTTTTCCTTTCGTCGTTTTGTGTGTGTGTGTGTGTGCGTGCGCGTGTGTGTGTGTGTAGGGGGAGGGGAGGGGGGTCAGTCAGTTACAAAACTCTTCATAGAGGTCCGAAATTACATGCGAACTTTGTTGCAGGTCCCTAGCTACTCCAATTATACAATAATTGACGCATAATTCTGGGTATTCTTACGCAGTGGCCTCCCATTATTTATGATGTCATATCTCCTGAGCTATGTGTCGTGCTCTTTTATTTTCGGCTCAGAAACTTTCGAGGGCGTTCGGTGAACAATTCGATAAGTTTCATTGCAATCAAATGAATGGTTTATGAACACATAGAGGACATACAGACAAACGTTCATATATTCCTCAAACAAAACCGGTTAGACTATCATTCTTATTAGTTTTTATAGTATCATCACACGGGATGTCATTAGAAAAACCTTCTTTATTATTATTAGCAGCTGGCCGCAGTGGCCGAGTTGTCTGCGGCGCTCCAGCCAGTCTGCACGGCCGCTGCGGTCGGGGGTTCGAATCCCCCCTCGGACATGGATGTTTGTGTGGTCTTTAGTATAAGGTAGTTTGTAAGTTTAGGGACTGATGATGTTCAAATGTTTGTATAGCTTATGGGACTTAACTACGGGGTCATCAGTCCCTAAACTTACAAACTACTTACGAACTAGTTAAGACTAAGGACGGCACAAATATCCATGCCCGAGGGGGGCTTCGAACCCCCGACCGTAGTGGCCGTGCAGACCGCGACTGGAGCGCCTCAGTCCCCTCGGTCACCACGGCCGGTAGGGACTGATGACCCCGCAGTTAAGTCCTTTAAGATTAGCAAACATTTGAATATTATTAGCAAAAGGTGATAATCGATTTGTAATATGCTGCAAACGCAGTTCCGTGATTGATATTCTATGTCATAAGAAGTGTCTTTATCGGTACCGAGCGAGGTTGTGCAGTGGTAAGACACTGAACTCGCATTCGGCAGGATGGTGGTTCACATCCACCTCCTGCCATCCAGATTTAGGTTTTCCGTGATTTACCTAAATCACTCCACGTAAATGCAGGATGGTTTCTTTCAAAGGGCGCGGCCGAATTTTCTGCCTCCATCCTATCCCAAAATCCGAGCGTAAGCTCTGTCTCTAATAACCACGCTGTCGACGGGACGTTAAACCCTACGCTTTATTTTCTTTATCGGTGTCACACTGTAAATCCTCTGCTCAATCAGCCGATTTGTGCTTTATATTTTCTAACACATTGTACATGTTATTGATAGCATCTTTTAATGCCTCTCTCTACTTGACCTTCGTGTAACCTTTTTGTAATATTTTCTATGTCGTCCTTATTAATGTGAGGAGAACCGGCTAAATTAACAGACGTTTCTTGGAAGTGTTCTAGCGTTTGGTTGCGAACTATCTCCACCAGTGTAGCGATTTCCTCTTGGATTTTACCATTATTTTTCTGTATCTTTTCATTAACAATGACATTAATATTGCCAACCCTTTTAGTAATGTTAGCAATGTCGTGTTTCATTAGCTGTTTCTCTTCTTTAGAATTTTGTATATGCTCTTCTAGCCTAGCATTTAGGCTAACTAAGTCATTACGGTTTCCCTTTGAAAAGATTCTGTGTTATCATTAGTTAAATCAATTTTATTAATCAGCTCTGTTCTGATAGCTTCTAATTGATCTTTTATATCACAACCAATTTCATTCTTAAAATAGGCCATCTGTCCTAATAATTAAGCTTTTAATTCAGGCATATCAGAACCCATTTTATCCTTAGCATCAGCTATATGTCCTTTAAATTATTATGATATTCTCTGATTTCTTTAACCCTTTATAGGATAGTGGTTGATATATTGCAAGTGCGAAACTTCTTGTTTAACCTATACCTAACCTAACTTTCACTTAAAATGATCACTGTTCCGTGCAGACCATAAAATAAATAAAACATGTTATACCTGTTCTATGGTTAACTGCTGTGTTGTGTACATAGATATTCTGTAGTGTCGCCAACATTTGCAGCGCGTGGGCAACACACTCTGCTGTTTAGCCATGTACATTGATCTTTGCCTTCCTTGTTTTCACCTGTTTTATTCTAAATAACTAGTTTACCACTGTAATTTGTAATATTTCATAGTGTTCAGTAATGTTTTATTGTTTGTAATGTGGACAATTTATGTAATTCAGTAAATTATTTAATAAACTGTATCTTCTTAGCATTCCAAATGCCAGTTTTTAGTTATCTATTCCAGATATAAGAAGATGGTCTTTTAAATAACCACCAACCACAGTAGTTCAAGCTCCATTCGGTTAGCGGTCTGTACATCAGCCACCAGTTTCTTAATTTCAATTCCAAATTAAATTAACACAAAATAATTCTCAGTATATTACATCCCTATATAAGTCAAATAGGATGCAATAAAAATATTACCTTCCAAATTTTCAGAAAAAGAAGTTTTGTCCTATAAAGCGTAGAGCTGCAGTAATGCACCCTACAATAATCTAGTCTGTAGAGGTATATCCTCTTCTGACACTTCGTCATTAGACGTGATCCGATAGTAATTAACACCAAAATTAACCACATATAACAACAGACACTTTTGAGTTCACACAATTGCCAGTCTTACCTTTTGAAAATAACTTACCGGATTTATTAATTTATTTAATTAGTAGTCTCGTTGTCTGTAGTTCAACAGCAATTATTTGCTGTTGCTGCTGGCAAATTTGAGGATGACAGCGAGGCGGCGCTGCGGTGGTACTGCGTCAGACGGCTTGTGCAACGCGATGGTCGATGGGTTGTGGCGGGATCTGTCGACTTCCCACGCCCCCTCCAAGTCCGGAAACTCGTACGTCCGGTAGCCACACCGTGGACGTACAGGGCCTGTTTTTATAAAGGAAAGAAATTTCTCTGGAACAGCAATCTGCAGCTCCGCTCGACACGATGTAGACTCGTTGAAAACTGCGAGTCCGTCCGCCTTGGCTGCACTCCACTAGATACCCGCGTCTTTGACAGAATTTGAGAACGTCGATAGCTCTCGTAGCCTCAAATAGCAATCTTCTTGAAACTTCCTGGCAGATTAAAATTGTGTGCCGAAACCGGGATTCGAACCTGGGACCTTTGCCTTTGGCGGGCAAGCGCTCTACAGACTGAGCTATCCCGAAACGACTCCGATGCCGCCTCACAACTACCTCGCCTCCTACTTTCCAAACTTCACAGAAGCTCTCCTGCGAAGTTTGCAAAGTAGGAGGTGAGGTACTGGCGGAAGTAAAGTTGTGAGGCGGCATCGTGAGTCGTGTCGGGATAGCTCTGTCGGTAGAGCGCTTGCCCGCGAAAGGCAAAGGTCCCAGGTTCGAGTCCCGGTTCCGGCACACAGTTTTAATCTGCCAGGAAGTTTCATATCAGCGCACACTCCGCTGCAGAGTGAAAGTTTCATGCTGGAAACATCCCTTAGGCTGTGGCTAAGCCATGTCTCCACCATATCCTTTCTTCCAGGAGTGCTAGTCTTGCATATTTAGCAGGAGAGCTTCTGTGAAGTTTGGAAAGTAGAATGGGAGGTACTGGCGGAAGTAAAGTTGTGAGGCGGCATCGTGAGTCGTGTCAGGATAGCTCAGTCGGTAGAGCGCTAGCCCGCGAAAGGCAAAGGTCCCAGGTTAGAGTCCCGGTTCCGGCACACAATTTTAATCTGCCAGGAAGTTTCATATCAGCGCACACTCCACTGCAGAGTGAAAGTTTCATTCTCGGAGCAATCTTCTTGTTTCGTTGATTATTTTTCTATGCAAGTCTGTTGGCAACTGGAGAATTTATCGTTCCAGTTGTGTCCTTTCGCGTTATAGCCACACTGTGCTGGTACTAGTTTTAAATGACTTCAGATATAATAAACAATGAACTTAAATGACCGTGACTTCGTACCCGAAGTTAACTAGCATTCCAGAAACAAAAATTATAATGACCGGTAATAATAATCCTCATATTTTTCATGCTAAAGTTCCTCAAATTAGTAAATGAATTAATTCAAAATTACATTCCACAGGTAGATTCAATGAGTTGGCAAATCCTGAGTAAATTTTTAATTACGGTCCCTACGAGAGTTTCGTTTGTTTCACAGTTCGTCTATAACTGCTATCGATATCGCAGTATCAATAATCGTGCAACTTTAGTCACACACAACTACCTTGTAAGTCGTTCAGACCACATTCAAAATTCACTTCAGAATTACCATCACTTAAGAAAAATCATTTGCACATCTTGATTCAATATTTAAAACTCGTGGACACTTATCAGTAACATCATTTTTAAACTTTTTATTTAAATATATGTGAAGTAAGTAATATCACATAATTCAGTATCACAAATCAAAATTGCAACGAGACTTTATCTCAGTACCGATTCCAAAAACAGACTAAACATTTAAAAAATCTCTCATTTACATTTTAATACATTCATTGTAAATGTTTAAAAAAAAGTGAACCGCGGTCCGCAACAGCAGGCAATGTCTTCCAGTTCAGCGTTCCGACCTTCGGCTAATCAACGATAGCGACCAGCATTTTCTCGCTGACGTCGGCGGAGAACCCGTCACGGCGTACTGCTGCAGCACCGTCGTTCCACATGAAACAAACAAAGGCGAATAAAATTTACACAAATATATGTTCTCAAACACTAATAACATTAAAAATAATAATTCTTTAATTGATCAGTGAATGACTGCGAAATTGAGGTTTATGAGGAAAATAGTGGACGGTTGAATACATGCCCCACTACAGTAGCCTCTACTGGATCTCGAGCCTCCCTTTCTTGGGTGGTGGACCCAAGTTCCTTTTCGGCTACCACCCACCAGGAGGACTCTACTGTCTTCGCATTCATTGTACTATCTGTGCAGCCCCCATCGCTGTCGCCGAGCACATGGCACAGCATTATGCATGCACCTCTTCGGCAGAAGTTTACAGTGCAGTCTTCTACACCCTCAAAGAACGACTGGAGCGGAATCCGCTATAATTTTGCACACGTCGCCAGGAGGCGTACAATGCAGCCTTTAGCGAGTGGGAGGTTCAAAGTGCCCTTGCTGCATACCCCGATACCTGCCCAGGACCAGATCGTATTCATGTCAATTCCTTCGGCATATTTCTGTGAACACTCAGAACCAACTGCTCGCCTTGTTTAATCGTCTCTGGGCAGAAGGTGTTTTCCCATCCCAATGGAGGGAAAGCACAATTAACCCGGTAATGGAACCTAGCGCTGATCCGCAGGTGGCTGATAGTTACCGTCCGATTACCCTGACCAACGTTCTATGCAAACTCCTTGAACATATGGTGAGTTGGCGGTTTATGTGGATCCTTGAAGACCGGGGACTCTTGGCCGCACAACAAGGGGGCTTCCGTCGGAGCCGCTCCATAACTGACAATCTTTTGTTACTGGAGTCGGCTATATGTACAGCTTTTACCTGTCGTGACTGCAGCTTACAGAGCCCATTTCAAATCTGTATAAGGATTTTTCTTTTCCGCCGCTTTTTTAGGGTTAGAGTCGATGTCGCTCTTAGTTCATCTCACAATCAAGAGAACAGTGTTCCACAAGTCTCCGTTCTCAGTGTGCCTCTATTTCTAGTCGCCATAAACAGTCTTTCCACGGCCGTGTGATCATCGGTTTTCTCCACCTTGTTTGCCGATAACTTTTGTCTATATTTTAGTTCTGTTTGGATTAGTGTCGCTGAGCGGCGGCTGCAAGGAGCCATCCGAAAAGCCGAATCATTGGCCTCTTGGAATATGCAATGGTCAACACTGAGCATGCCGGCCGCGGTGGCCGAGGGGACTGAGGCGCTTCAGTCACGGTCTGCACGGCCACTACGGTTGGGGGTTCGAATCCCCCCTCGGGCATGGATATTTGAGCCGTCCTTAGTTGTAGCTAGTTCTTAAGTAGTTTGTAAGTTTAGGGATTGATGACCACGTAGTTAAGTCCCTTAAGCTTAACAAACATTTGAACATTTGAACACTGAGCATGCCCAACTATCTCCGTGCGATCAAGTTCTCTACGGCTGCCTGGAAGACCTCCCTCAGGCTTTCCCTTAGGGACTCTGTTGTTCTCTATCAATTACGCATTGGCCGTATGTGTTTGACGCATAGCCACCTTTTACATCAAGAGGACCCACTGAATTGTCGTTGTGGCAATTTGTTGACAGTGGTCCACATTCTGTCAGACTGTCCGCTTTTAGCCACCTTGCGGGAATCTTTCAACCCACCTAATGCGCCTGCTTTAATTTTAGCTGACGGTGCCTCAATGGCTGGCCGTGTTTTAGGTTTTATTCGCGCAGCTGCCTTTTATCGTTCTATTTAGTAGTGAGCTTATTTGCCTGGTTTTCAGGCTTCCACCGCTAAACATTTTAATCTATTGTATCTTTTACAACTTCTGCCCTGTTTCGCTCTACAGGTTTTTAGTCTGAGCAGAATGGCTGGCTCATCCTGTATTTGTTTGTGGTCAGCCAGCGACTGTTTCCTGCTATAACAATTTTAGCTCAGTTCAGCAATTGGTCTCTCCCATTTATGTTGACAGTGTCAGGTTCATTGTCACTGTGTACCTCTTATATGTTTCGTCTCTGGGTGTTGAGCTCTATATTCATTTTATCCTACTTCGCTGTATTATCTTTGGCAGAAACAGTGGACTGATAACCTTGTAGTTCAGTCCCCTCAAAAACCCCAAATCAACAACAACAATAGAAATGACACATTATAGTAATAACATATTTTCAAAAAATTGTTTATAAACCTATTGAACCAAACTGCTATGGTCATCAGTCCCTAGATTTACAAACCACTTAAACTAACTTACACTAAGGGCAACACATACTCCCAAGCCTGAGGGAGGACTCGAACCTCGGGTGGGAACAGCCGCCCAGTCCGTAGCATGACGCCTAACATCACGCGGCCATTCAGTGTGGCTGACGTATTTTGAAATCGCATTCTAGGACGTTCATGGTCAATTTACAGTAACACTTGCATTCTGGGCAGCTGCAATGCCACAATGCATAGTTAGATTATGTTCAACAGTGAAAATTAAAACATCGTAGTAACGAATCACGTAAATAACGTTATTTAGTAGCTTCGTTATTTCGCTTACTATTATGTAAGCGTAACTTTCTGAACACATACCAAAGTTACAACAAAATTTGAATAAGTCACTAAATTTAAAGGTTTTAATTTTCAATAGCTAGAAAGAAGGAAAGAGGGTCAGAGCTGGAGGAGATGCTCAGTGGAGGGAGGAGCAGATGAAAAACAGAAGGTAGGATAGGGTGAGATGGGCAGGAACAGGGAGTGAAGAGATGGACGAGAAGGAGGTGGAGGAAGAGGAGTTAGGTAGGAGGGGAAGATGAAATCGACAGACAGGGGGGGATGGGAGCATATTGACAAAACATAAAACACGATTGCTTTCTTCTGCGGCAATTGGACAACCTCTGACAATAAAGCTCTGCAATACATGTCCAGGAAACTTTGCACAAAGTTTCCCTTTGGGATGGTATCCAAAAGTCATCACATTTCTTTGGATGTCTGGAATTTCGTCAAATATCTTTCCTTTAAAAGCGAGTTTGAATCGAGGGAATAGGAAGAAGTTTGCAGGATTGAGAACCGGTGAGTATGGTGGACATTCAAACTGCACCAGCACTTTTTTTTACCAGGAACTGTTTGACGATATTGGTTGTGTGTGGGTGAGTGTTGTCATGAACAAAAAACTATCACATGCGTTTCTTTAGGTGTCTTACCAATCTTAAAACAAAATGGATCCTTTGCTTGTTCATTGTCCTTTTCTCAGTTTGGAGTCAACGCACTAAAAAACTCTTCCTCCAAACAGGTCTAACGTGGAACACACACGATTCTCAAATGAACTACGATGGTATCAGGTTATCAACAAATGTTCAAATGTTTGTATAGCTTATGGGACTTAACTACGTGGCCATCAGTCCCTAAACTTACAAACTAATTATGAACTAGCTAATCCTAAGGACGGCACAAATATCAATGCCCGAGGGGGGATTCGAACCCCCGACCGTAGTAGCCGTGCAGACCGTGACTGGAGCGCCTCAGTCCCCTCGGCCACCGCGACAGGCGGTTATCAACAACGACCACTATGCAGATGCAGCATTGTGATTCGACTGTGTCTAAAGCCCTGTATGGAGGAAGCAGCGCTAAATCAGTGACGTCCGCCATTGTTGCATGATGTGGGTGGCGTGCTTCCATAGTCAGAGACGGTCGTAGCTCGTGCGGGGCCCTGTGCAAAACTTGGGCGTGGGGCACTCCAACATTATCTCCTCCCTGTCCCCCTCCAGACTCCTAAAGAATTACAAGTTTTGTCATTGACATACTATAGTCTGGGTCACGTAGGAAGGCGCCTCAGTTTTCAGCCGTTCTGCGCATCCTGCCGCCGCAGTGGCCGAGCTGTCTGCAGCGCGCCAGTCACAGTCTGCACGGCCGCTATGGTCAGGGGTTCGAATCTCCCCTCGGGCATGGATGTTTGTGTCATCTTTAGTATAAGGTAGTTCATAAGTAGTTTGTATTGTGCCTCGGTTGCACAGTGGTAGACTGCCGGACTACAAATCCAGAGGTCGTGAGTTCGATCCCCGCCAGGTCCTAGGATTTTTATCTGTCACTTTCCACTTCTTTCACCTCTGGCAGTATTGCTCATGTGAAAAGTACCGAGTAGCACCGTGGTTCGGAACCCACGTTAAACTGTAGGTCCCCCTATAGCTGGCTGGGTAAGTCAGGGTCGGAGGAAGGCAACGGCATACCACCTCCAAACAGGACCATGTCTAGTAAAGCACTTGGTGTTCAAACCAATCTTCGGATTATTGACTGCTTTACCTTTAAGTAGTTTGTAAGTTTAGGGACTGATGACCCCGCAGTTGAGTCCATTAAACTTAAAAAAACATTTGAACATTCTGCGCATCCTCCTCCATTACTGCACTGGCAGGCATTCCATAGGCGCGTGACTGGTCACATGTTGCGCAATGTTTCTCCTGCAGGCGCAACTCTTGGCGCTCAGTCATAACTCCTCCCTTCCTCATTCTCCCTATCGCTCCGCCTCTATGCGCGGAAGTCCCTTCCTACATGCCAACTATAGCGATATATCAAAACACTTACTACAGGCTGCAGTGGAGTGGCCAAGCGTTCAAGGAGCATTGCTGAAGAGCATGCGGTGGCTCGCCGTCAGAGGTTCAAGTCCTGTCTGGGGCAAGGGTGTTTGTGTTGTCATTAGGTTAGTTTAAGTAATTTGTAAGTCTAGGGACTGATGACCATAGCAGTTTGGTCTAATAGGTTTACAAACATTTAACTTAAGGTACTAAAGCAGACCTAATGTTATAATAGCAAAATAAGTAAACAGAGCAGAAATCTTAATAACTATGGCAATTACTAAAATGTTATTAATAAAAAATATCTTACCTATCGGAATATTTGTAATTTAATGAAATTCAAAATCGAAAAAGGTTCACAAGTGTTCAGGTAGACATTTAGATATTTTCAGCACTTGAAGTGTTCTGTATTTATTCAAAATTAAATTAGTTGTAGGTAATAAACACGAAGTGTCTTCTGCTTTATACATTTCACACAAAATATATTTTCCTTGCTTTTTGACGAGCAAATTCATCAATAATATCTTCAAAATTCAATTTTGGAAACATCGTGTTCTACTGACAACATGGCAAGAGAGGTGTTCTTGTGAGATGCTGCTTCTTAAATGTATCTAGAAAAACTGTAAACGCGGAAAGCTTCTTTCAGCGGAGGCGACAGTCACTGGTACAGTTAGCAAAATTCTGTATTACATATAAATGTTGGGAAACGGACTGTTTGTTCTGTGTTTGTAGTCATCATCACTTTCTTCATCATCATCGAAATGCAAACTGTTTGTTCTGTGTTTGTAGTCATCATCACTTTCTTCATCATCATCGAAATGCAAGTCGCCCAAGTGGCGTCAATCAAAACACTTGCCGTAGGCGACCGAACCCCGAAGGGGATATCTTGACCAATAAAAGCCACGCGATCATTTCAGTTCCTGTTTTCCTGAGGAAGCATTTCGTTACTTCATAGCAGTTATGAGTTGGAGTTTGGCAGACAGGCGACAAAACAGCTGTCTGGAGATTGTTCCAAGTGTCTTTCCGTCCCCGAAGCTTGTACAACCTGTTTAGAGGGAAACGCCTGCTAAGGGAAGAGTGTAGTGCTTCATTATAGTCACAACGATGAGTAGAAAGGGCGCGAAGAGATGCTGAGGGATAATGAATCGCGTACCTCATAATTTAAGCGTGAGCAGTAGTGATGTGTAGATACTCTATGTATTGACAGTGCATGAGTATCATAACCCCTGAGTCCTTAGACTCGTATACAGGCTTAATTTTCTAAATCTGAGATGTACTTCAGTGGCCATAGTCGTGTCACAATTGATATATACGTCAACTAACTGAAAACCCGGCGTTGCCCGGATATTTATTTAGTTATTCTAGCCTTGAGTTATTACTTCTCCTATCTCTCAGTGAATCTATTTTTTTTCTCCTAAAATCATGTTATATTTATGGGAAAATATTTTAAGAAATAAGGCTGTCTTGCATCACGTACAAAATAAGTGCAGTATCCAAACGAAGAAAGAGTAATAAAATACAAATGATATATAAAATTCGCAGAATCTCATATTTATTGAGTTATATGTTGTACAATTTTTCAGGTATATATTCTTTTGTAGAAGTTCTATAGTCTGTAAAATCTGTTGCGAATACAGTTAGAGTTAGTAGTAAAGAAGTAACAGATTAAAACTTGGTGCGTGATGGGGCGGCTTTCCATGAACTGTTTATGTGCTCGTATCTCAAGAACTACATGTCGTACTGTGGTACAATATCGAAGTTACATTCAGCTATATGTGTGTATACTGTCTGTAAAATTTCCTGCTGCTACATTTTGTTGTGTAGCAATTATAAATTGTAATGTCACACCGAATGCCGTAGTTTTAGTCCACGAACAGCAGAAAATTACTAACCGAGAAACGTTTATCCTTTCATCATTTTGCTGTAGCTGTCAGCGAAAAAAATATAATATAGGTTTGAAATTATAATTTGTTCGCAAGTTACTAAGTACCCTCATTCTCATATAGTGTATGAATAACGTCTCGTCGCATTATGTGGCAGTTTTTTGTGATACCTATTGTTTTTGACGTCATATCTCCTGAACAATGTGTCGTATGTGATCCTTAACCCTGCAGGAACTGTTGTCTCTCGGTAAGGAATATGCATATTAAATTTTGTTGAAATCTGTCCAGTGGTTTAGGTCGCGTGTTGCAGCAGTTTTTCTCGCATCTCATTGTTTATGTCTTCATACCTCGTGAACTGAGTGTCGTACTATGATAAAATTTCGAACTTACCTTCATTGGTATGTGTGTATAATGATTGTAACATTTCTCGCGAATACAATTAATAGTGTACAAGTAATAAATTGTAACGTCATGCAAAATGCTGTAATTTTACAGCATGATCGCCGTAGAAGTAGTAAGCGACAAACTTTTTTCCTTTCATCATTTTTTTGGTGTAGTCAGCGAGTAAAAGTTTCCTAAAAGTTTGAAATTATGTTTAAAGTTGGTTGCAAATCGCTACGTGCTCTTCTTCTCAAAATCACTATCAAGACGGGATAGTTTTCATTGTTTATGACGCCATATCTCCTGAACTATCGGCCCTATCGCAAAATCTTTTCTTAGCTGCCGTCTTCTACCTATACAGTACATTCCTGCCAAATTTCTGCTTTGTAAATGAAGTAGTTTTCGAGATTTCGCGTTTAGTCAGTGAATGTGTGGGTGTGTGAATGAGTGTCCTTTCGCTTTTATATAGATACAGATTACATTACATTACATGTAGTTTCAGAAGCAAAATTACGGACGACAGTTTCCAAGTGGGGTTCTAATGTCTTGGGCGAGGCCTCTAGAAGCGCGGAGCCGCTCACCTGCACAGTTTGCACAAGCCCAGTCCACAGCGTAGCACAGGGCCGCTGCATAACAGCGAGTTTATAATCACTTGCGATGGAAGTGAAAGTGCAGATGGTAATAATGAATACTGAAGTGTACTATTGCGTCAATGAATGATAGAGATACAAGCAGTCAACACGACGGAATTTGTAACCCGTCTGGTAGAGCGTGGTCGAGCGGTCTGCGACAAGCCAGTCACGTTCTGCACGGCCCCTACGGTCGGGGGTTCGAATCCCCCCTCGGGCATGGATATTTGTGTCGTCCTTAGTATTAGCTAGTTCATAAGTAGTTTGTAAGTTTAGGGACTGATGACCCAGTAGTTACGTCCCATAAGCTCTACAAACATTTGAATATTTTCTGGTAGAGCAAATTCGTAGACGCAGGCTTTCATTTGGTTGCTAGCAGGAATAAAATCAAAATAAATTTCTGTTCAAATGAATATTCAATATCTTCCTTAAATACTGTCAAACATTTTTAACGATCACCTGTTGTTATCTTGAAACAAAATAATTAGGATAACCCTTGATAAACTGGAGGTTTATGCAGTGTCGGACTAAGGTTGTCGGAGTCCCGGGGCGGCACCAAAACAAAATGAGACCCCCATCCACTTGGAAATACACGTATTACTATAAAAAAAGTAAACTTTGAGATTTAAAGGCCCTCAGGTAGAGAGGCACGGGATAGTAAAAAAGAAAAAAAAAAAAAAAAAAAAAAAAAAAAGCGTGCTTTCGATGCATTTGGAGGCTTTCCCAAGACGAGAGGCCGGGGGTGGTCCGCCCCCTCCGCTTCCCCCTTAGACCGCCACTGCGTTTATGACAAATACGTCAATGAAATATCGAAATGAAATATGCTGATTACGATTATGTTAACGTTTACATCTACAAGCGGGTCAAATCCCACTATCCAGTCACTCGTTGACCATTCCGGGGCAGTAATAGTAGAAAGCAATTGGAAATCTGAAGTTCTAAATTTAACCTTTAAGAAACCTTTCACGCAGGAGGACCGCACAAATGTACCATCATTTGATCAACGCACGAACTCCCAAATGAAGGACACAGTAATAGGTATTTCCGCTGTAAATAAGCAGCTGAGAGAGCTGAATACAAAAAAGTCTGCTGGTCCGGATGGAATACCAGTTCGGTTTTACAAAGAGTATTTTGCGGCATTGGCCTCTTACTTAGCTTGAATTTATTGCAAACCATTGATTCAGCGCAAAGTTCCTAGTGATTGAAAACAAAACCGCAGGTGACTTCCGTTCGTAAGAAAGGAAAGAGAACTGACCCACATAATTAAAGGCCAATATCGTTGACATCAGTTCGTCCGAAAATCTTCTTTCTACGAATCAGCACGGTTTAGGAAACATCGTTTATGTGAAAGTCATCTTCCCCTTTTCTCACGTGACATCTTGCGAGCCATAGATGAAGGGCAACAGGCAGCTTGTGTTTTCCTCGATTTCAAAAAGACATTTGACGCGGTGCCACTCTACAGACTGCTAACGAAAATTTGATCATATGGAATAGGCTCACAGATTTGTGACTAACTGGAAGACTTCCTAAGTAATAGTACGCAGTACGTTTTCTCGACGGCGAGTGTTTATCAGAGACGAGTGTATAGTCAGGCGTGCCCCGGGGGAGTGTGATAGGACCGCTATTATTTTCTATCTATATAAATGGTCTGATGGACAGAGTAACTTGTAATTTGCGGCTGTTTGCTGATGATACAGTGGTGTATGTGAGGGTGTCATCTTTAATTGACTGTAATAACAGACAAAATTTCTAGTTCGTGTGAAGAATGTCAGCTAGCTCTCAATGTAGAAAAATGTAATGTGATGCGCAATCCTATAATGTACGAATACAGCATTAGTAGTGAGCGTCTTGATGCAGTCGCGACGTTCAAATATCTAAAGGTAACATTACAGAGCGATATGAAATGGAACGAACATGTAAGGATAGTTGTGAGTAAGGCAGACAGCCGACTTCGGTTTATTGGGAGAATGTTGGGAAGATGTAGTTCATCTGCAAAGCAGACCACGTATATAACGCTTGTATAACCATGTCTTGAGTATTGCTCAAGTGTTTGGGACCCGCAGCAAATCATTTTAAAGGAAAACATAGATGCGGTTCAGAGGCGAGCAGCTAGGTTCGTTACTGGTAGGTTCGACCAATGCGCGAGTGTCACGGAAATGCTCCGGGAACTCAAATGAAGATCGCTGGAGGAAAGAAGACGTTCTTTTCGAGGAATTCTGTTGAGGATATTTAGAGGGACGGAATTTGAAGTTGACTGTAGAACGCTTTTCCTGTCGCCTACTTACATTGCGCGTAATGATCACAAAGACAAGAGAAATTAGGGCTCGTACGGAGGCATATAGAGATTCTTTTTTTCCTCGTTCTATTTGGGAGTGGAATAGGACAGGAAATGTCTAGTAATGGTACACTGTACCCTCCGCCACACACTTTACGGAGGATTGCGGAGTATATAATTATATAGATGTAGACATTATATATTACTAATAAATTAATAAAAATAATGACTTAAAAAGCAATAATTATTTTAATGTTATGGTACCTGACTGAACATAATGTTTACAATATTTACGACTACAAACTTAATTTGCATTTTTCATGGTCGTACTCTTGCTACCGTATTATAATTTATTTGTCGTCTTAGCCAATTACATACTCAGCCCACCCAGAATTGCATGACACTGAGGCTTTGTTCATGGAAGAGTAATAAGAGTGAGAAAAAGGTCATATTACTGTAACGTTAGGTGTAATAAAGCGTCGTTAAAACACAATCTTTATAAATTGTCAGGAAAAAATCTGATTATATGAAAATTCACATTGCTGATGATGTGTTGTTTGTTTGCACTGATACGTCTGAGAAGTAGAAAAAGAAGAAAACAATTAGATGCTGTCAGTGTGCACCGAACGAACGTTCAACTTTCTGTCTGTTCAATAAGCAAAAACGGTAGCAATTACGCTATATGAAACGTGGAACTATGCGACACTATACTTCATAATGTAAGCACGGCTTTTTAAGAGAGCTATTGAATGAGACGGTAAAATTCCAGAGTTATTTGTTTACTATGCAAAAAGATTGCATATAGGTATTATCGTAAACTCAGGTAGAAGAAAAATGTTCAAATGTTTGTAAATCTATCGGACCAAACAGCGTGGTCATCAGTCCGTAGCTTACAAATTACTTAAACCTAGGTAAACTAACCTAAGGACAAACACACACACCCATGCCCCATGGAGGACTCGAACCTCCAGGCGAACAACCGCGCGCTCCGCGGCTAGACGCTTTAGACAGCTCGGCTACTCCACCGCGGCAAACTCAGGTAGATGTGAGTTATCTAGTTTTCTCAGACGCCTAAACAGGTACGATACCGCTCAGTGAGCCATAGTAATACTAAAGTGCCATGAGCAGGCTTGATCTATAGTCAATAGAAAACGAACTTCTATGACGCAGAACCTGCGGATGGACAAATAAACCCTAAATTAGTACATTTCTGCAATACACGTAGCGGCCTGTGGGCCCAGGAATGGCTGCCGAATACCGCGTGACATGCAACTGACCAATGGTAAGGCGCGATTGTCGGCAACACACACATTAAAGGTTGGCGCCACTATCTATATGGAGGGCATTACCTGTATTGCCCGGTCCACCGTTCTGACTTCATTCCCCGAAATGTGTCAG
The DNA here is from genome assembly GCA_026315105.1 of Locusta migratoria. Classification (NCBI taxonomy): domain Eukaryota; kingdom Metazoa; phylum Arthropoda; class Insecta; order Orthoptera; family Acrididae; genus Locusta; species Locusta migratoria. The sequence goes on from CM048746.1 coordinate 571,272,550, forward strand.
AGCAGAGGTTTGTACGTCGCATGGTCAAGAGTCAGTAAACCATCAGCTAGTTACGTATATGACAAAAAAAAAAAAAACCCCTCGGTGGAGAGACGGAGCGCTCTAAGGCGACTTGTAGCGGAGCGCACGGTTGTTCGCCGTCGGAGGTTGGAGTCCTCCCTCGGGCATGGGTGTGTGTGTCGTCCTCAGTGTAAGTTAGTTTAGGTAGTTTGTAAGTCTAGGGGCTGATGATCGAAGCAGTTTGGTCTAACAGGGTTACAAACATTTGATTTTGCAAAAAAAGGACAAACAAAAATTTGTGATTTGGTGAGCAAATATCTTTCTTAAGTTGACTATCCTTTCATTTCACAAAGCGACATAAAGGGAAAACAGGTTATCGATTTGAATGGTGTATTTTCTCGGTGCGTTAATGTCTACAAGAATTATTTAATTTACTTTTCCATTCATTTAATTTGATAGTGAGCCTCACTGAAGCGTAGCCCGTTGTAGCTAGTACTTACTAATCTGATTCCGTACTTCAAAGAATGCGTCATTCCTTACACCGAAGGGCAGAGGGATCTATTGCTATTAATGGACATCAGGCGGAACATCTCTTATAAACGAGTGTTTATGTCAGAAAGTATGCGTTTCAGCTCCATGTTTATTGGAGTTATTTTCCTTGTTTCCGTAAATACAGGGTGACAATTATTGAACCATATGAAATGAAACTGTCATAACTTCTAAATGATTTGCCTTACGACGTTCAAACTGCATGGGTGGCCTCGGAGGACGGTAGGAGCTGGTACACACGCGCCTTGTTGTTGTTGGTCATTTGCACGCGAAAATGTCACGATACAGCGCGCCTGAGAGTATAGGTATAGCTCTTGAGGAGATCCACTATGCGAGGAATAACAGCACAATTGCGGCTCCAAGAATGTTTCTGACCGGGTTCAAGCTGAAGACAACCGGTTCAACTGCGCTAGCGACAGAGCCGACGCAAGGTCTTTTTGTAGTGTAAGCAAAGAAAATTTTGGCGCCTCCCATAGTCATGAGGTAACTTTAGAATTTTTCCTAAATATGTGTTGTTGTTGTGGTGCCCTTCAGTCCGGAGATTTGATGCAGCTCTCCACCCTACTCTATCCCGAGTAAACCTCTTCATCTGCTCATATGAACGGCAACCAAAATCCTTCTGAATCTGCTTACTGTATTCGTCTCATGGTCTTCTTCTGCGAATCTTACACCACATACTTAGTTACGCGCGGAATCTACGTTAAACTGTATATCTCCCTGTAACTGCTTGGGTAGGTCAGTTCGAAGGTTGGAGGAAGGTAACGGCATATCATCTCGAAAGAGGATCATGTCCAGTAAAGCACTGTATGTTCAAACCAATCTTCGGATTGTTAACTACTTTACCTTACCTACCCAACTGCTCTTCAGCATCCTTCTGAAGCACTGCATTTCAAAAGCCTCTATCCTCTTCGCGTCTGAACCTTTTATAATCCATGTTTCACTTCCGTACAAGGTAAAACTCCACACAAATGCCGTCATAAGAACAACTTAACTTCTTGTTCACTTGAAAATGACAACAAGCTTTGCTGAAACTAGTTGTGAAATAAAACAAACTTGTTTTAAACGTGATATATGGCTTCTTTAAGAAGTATTTCAATTAAAACAATTCTAAGATCACTCTCCTACCGGCAAAATGTCGGCTTTTATTAATGACTTAAATTAATATTGGAGGTTAACAAATATCTCTTTTTCAAAGCACTTTTCTTCCCATTGCCATTCTGCATTTTATATCCTCTTAATGCGACTATAATATATTTTACTGCCCAAGTGACAAAACGCATCTGTCACCGTTACTGTTTAGTTACGTAATCTAATTCCTTAAAACATGTTTGCAAATCTAAGGGACTTAACTGCTACGGTTATTAGTCCCAAGGCTTAAAAGCTACACTACTCGCCATTAAAATAGCTACACCAAGAAGAAATGCAGATGATAAACGGGTATTAATTGGACAAATATATTATACTACAACTGACATGTGATTACATTTTCACGCAATTTCGGTGCATAGATCCTAAGAAATCAGTACCCAGAACAACCACCTCTGGCCGTAATAACGGCCTTGATACGCCTGGGCATTGAATCAAATAGAGCTTGGCTGGCGTGTACAGGTACAAATGTCCATGCAGCTTCAACACAATACCACAGTTCATCAAGAGAAGTGACTGCCGTATTGTGATGAGCCAGTTGCTCGGCCACCATTGACCAGACGTTTTCAGTTGGTGAGAGGTCTGGAGAATGTGCTGGCCATGGCATCAGTCGGACATTTTCCGTATCCACAAAGGCCCATACAGGACCTGCAATATTATCCTGCTGAAATGTAGGATTTCACAGGGAACGAATGAAGGGTAGAGCCACGGGTCGTAACACAACTGAAATGTAACAGCCACTGTCCAAAGTGCCGTCGATAAAAAGAAGAGGTGACCGAGGCGTGAAGCAATGGCACCCTATACCATCACGCTGGGTGATACGCCAGTATGGTGATGGCAAATACACGCATCCAATGTGCGTTCACCGCGATGTTCGCCAAACACGGATGCGACCATCATGATGCTGTAGGCCTAAACAGAATCTGGATTCATCCGAAAAAATGACGTTTTGTCATTCTTGCACCCAGGTTTATCGTTGCGTACACCATCGCCGGCGCTCCTGTCTGTGATGCAGCGTCAAGGGTAGCCGGAGCCATGGTCTCCGAGCTGATAGTCCATGCTGCTGCAAACGTCGTCGAACTGTTCGTGGAGATGGTTGTTGTCTTGCAAATGTCCCCATCTGTTGACCCATGGATCAAGACGTGGCTACACGATCCGTTACAGCCATGCGGATAAGATGCCTGTCTTCTCGACTGTTAGTGATATGAGGCCGTTGGGGTCCAGCACGGCGTTCCGTGTTGCCCTCCTGAACCCACCTTTTCCATACTCTGCTAACAGTCATTCGATCGCGACCAACGCGACCAGCAATGTCGCCATACGATAAACCGCAATCGCGATAGGCTACAATCCACCACAACAACGTTTCACCAGGCAACGCAGTTAACTGCTGTTTGTGTATGAGAAATCGGTTGGAAACTTTTCTCATCTCAGCACTTTGTAAGTGTCGCCACCAGCGCCAACCCTGAGTGAATGCTCTGAAAAACTAATCATTTGCATATCACAGCATCTCCTTCTTGTCGGTTAAATTTCGCGTCTGTAGCACGTCATCTTCGTGGTGTAGAAAATTTAATGGCCAGGAGTGTAGCTTAAAGTTGATCGCAAGTATGCCTTTATAAGTTTTAACGTCGAAAAACCTCTCTCGCCTTTGGGCAGCAATACTGGGAGCGTTAGCAACGCAACAAAAACATTTCGAAGAATATCCAGATAAGCACGTTTGGTTGTAAAAGAAAAGGTTCCAGGTGGGTGAATTCCAGGGAGTAGCATTGGTGATAAAATATGTAAGTCTTCAAAAAGATCATCTCCGTTCACGTCTCAGTCTCCTCTGTCTTTCAAAACGGTCGGAGGTGCCTACAGGCTCGGCGCCCCTGATCGCTATTTCGGCGCCCTCGTCCTCCCCGCACCACCCGCGGCTGCGTAGTTCGCTTATATCTCGCACCGCCCATACCTATCGATCAACTCCTTGGTCCGCAAGTTTGAGAAACAGGTAGTGTTCGTGATAACAGTATTGGCAGTGCCGGTCGTCCAAAAATGGCGAAAAAGTCTCAAAACATCGAGAAGACACGCGCTGAGTTTCAAACGAGCCTCAGGAAATCGATCAGACGAGCTACGCATCAGGTGGCAATGATCCGAGAGACACGGCGACAGATTGTTGAAGACTGCACCTCTTCCCATAAAAAATTCAAACCCGCCAGTCAGTAAGCCCCAGGACACGGAACAGCGGTTGTGTTGCGCCATCACTATTGTTTATTGAACTGATTAGCAGGACCATGATGTAAATATGGTTTGGTTTAGCGACGAAGCCCTTACTGTTGGAAGGATTCGTAAGTCAGCAAAGTTAGCGCATTTGGAGGACGGAGAATACAAATTTCGCGATCGGTGACTGTGTGAAATGCAGTGTCAGGTCACGGAATAATTGGTGCGATATTCCTTGGTGACACGGTGAGTGGATTTTCCGGTGACAGAATAATCGCTGCGATAGTCCTTAATAGCACAGTTGCTGGAATTTCTGGTCACAGAATAATCGGTAAGACATTTCTTGATGGCACCACAGTCTAACGTATACAGCCACGACACTAAGGCATATTTTTGTTATACACAAGGCCTATAGAAGTCTGGACATCAGTGTTCTTTACGGAACCGCCATTTTCATTCTAGAGTAGACGACGCTGCGCAGTATCGCTAGGAAAGAAAACAGTCGCTTTCGCAAATTATTATTGTTCTGCAGCCAGGTTGGGTATCGCTTGAGTCAGAAATTATATTTTTAAGTTCAGTAATAAAATACGGATAATTGGAAAGGTCTATATTACTCAGTGTTATAAGGAGAGGTCACAAGACAATTCTCACAGATTGGCTCAAACTGTGTGAGAAGAAATATAAATATCTGGCCTCAGTGGGCCATAGGAAAAAAGAAAACACTCATGAAAGATTTCTGATTACAGTACGTTTGAATGACCAATGACGTAGGCCTATGCTTTGCACTGAAGTATTTTTCGGAAAATGAGATTTGCCTAAAACTGCTTTCGTAACATGTGAGCTGGCCGCGGTGGCCGAGGGAACTGAGGCGCTCCAGTCACGGTCTGCACGGCCACTACGGTCGGGGGTTCGAATCCCCCCTCGGGCATAGATATTTGTGCCGTCCTTAGTATTAGTTAGTTCATAAGTAGTTTGTAAGTTTAGGGACTGATGACCCCGTAGTTAAGTCCCATAAGCTATACAAACATTTGAAACATTTTTTGTAACAAGTGAATTGTGTAAATATTACATTTATTGACAACGATTGCCCAAAATGTAACTTACGCAGATAATTACTAGATTTTATTTAATAGATATTTTTTCAGTGGACACTTCAGGGAATAAAAAAATGTTTTAACTACATTAATTATCATAATCAAAGTAATTGTAACTGAAACTAATACATTGATTTTACATAAATTTCAGTTTCGTAATTTTTCTCTTAGCGCAGTGACTTTCTTGGAGTTCTATTATCTCTCCTGCCTTTTCCAAATTAATTTCAATTAAAACACTAGCATCTTCCCTACGTTTGTCTGACACAGATCCAGTATCTCGAAATTTCTTCCATTTACGTAACGTCGAATCATTGGAAACGAACACACCAGGAAAATTTCATATGAATGGCAGCCAACATTCCAAATAAAATTACGTTGTCGGATAGTTGAACACAAGAAACTTTCGTTTATCCTTCGTCTATACCATACCGATTGCAAACTTGATAACAAAATAAAATAAATAAATAAATACGTACAGCCTTATGTTTTGCAGATAAGATTGGGGGAAAGCAGAATTTTGTTACTGAAAATGCTACTATTTCCTCACAATGGTGATTGTATCGTCAGTCATATTACATATATTGCAATGAGAATGGATATAGCAACATTCTCTGTAACCTGCATACTCCGTTGCAATTTTACATTCACTGCTTTAAGAAACTAACTCTTTCTAGTGACATTATCCGAATACAGTCCACTGCAGCCGCGTTTTAGAACCAAAATGGCCACTATCGCAATCGATCACAGTAGCGTGACCAGAGCTCTCCTGTATAGACCTTGGTTATACACTGCGACAGCAACGCCCCAAGCGGCTGGCAAGCTACCTTTCTGAATACGATATTGTATGAGTGCGAATAGTATCGTTTATATAGATTTTAACATAATTTTTACACTAGGGAACGTATCTAGTGTCATAAAATAGGTAATAACTTCAAAATATCTTTATCTGTCTTAGGATTCCTAAATCCTAACAAGGTACAAAACAGTACAGTGGAGCACAGTTTATTTACAATTATCGTGTGACCTACCGGCTTTTACTCAATAATTTAATTTACTATTAAAATAGAAAAAATGGCTAGGAAACACCAGAATACTAGACCTTTGGCAGAAAGACGTCGCTTTTCTACATTAACGTTCGTTCACTACAATTCCAGTAAAATCGGTGAGGGTGGAAAGTAGGAAACGAATAGAATCCAATAATTTAACATAGCAAATCGGCCACCACAACTGTAGCTGAAGGAAAACCGTCACAGATGTGGGAAGAAAACGAAAAAAGCAATCAAACCGTATTCAACAAAGAAGAACCCAATTCCACGATTGTTGCTACAGCTGAACCACAAACGGCAAGAATATTCAAGACATGGACTTCTTAAGCTAAAGTAATTAGACTCAAAGGAATATACGCGTATAAGGAAGATGAGTGAAGCCTAAGGATGTGTGAATCTTTAGACTCCGTACCGAATTGATACGTGTCAAAAAACTCTTTGTCATATGTTTATATTCTACTTACTTTCAACGGAATAAGCTGAAAATATACTCATATTCGAAAGTATTGGTTCATGACGAAGTTCTTCGTTATACCACTGAATCAGTTAAGTTCGTCTGTTTTTGCATTAATTTGTATATTATGTATGTCTCTCGATATTTTACTAATGCTTGTAACGCAAAAATTATACTAACTATCTCGTTAATTACGTACACAAATAATTATAAACAAACATCAGCCTTTCGGTGGCTTGCTCACCACTAGGAGCGCTAGTGTCGTTGCAACTGTCAGATGTCAGTTGGTAACAACCAAGGAGGTTAGAATAAAGGGAAGTGGCGTTCCCTATGCTGAGAACAGACATTGGTGAAGCCAGAAGAACCATGCTTTTGTGCCCAAAACAAAGATTTCTCGCATAAACCCTGTGTGAATATTGCCTTCTTTACGTAAATCAACTAAATTGAGAGTCACATTGGAGTATTTACTTACATATGACGTACGTTTCAACGACTAGAACTCCATACACACACAATATGCCTAATGTTTTGGACACAAACAAATGCCGGAATGCCCAGTTTGCTGGATTCACTTTTTCAATGTTATGGCATCTCCAGAGATTATAACCTCCTTGGTAACAACTTTCAGAGCAGTGAGTGTCGTGACGAAGGTCGTGACTAAATGATGGACTGTGATGACACGGTGACTATCAAACGGTAGCAAAACGTTTAAATGTCTGTAAATCATCGGATCAAACTGCGTGGTCATCAGTCCGTAGCTTACAAACTACTTAAACCTAGGTAAACTAACCTACGGACAACACACACACCCATCCTCCAGGGAGGACTCGAACCTCCACGGCGAGCAACCGCGCGCTCCGCAGCGAGACGCTTTAGACCGCTCGGCTACTCCACCACGGCTAAACGGCACATACGGCAGTGTTGTAAGATACTTCTGATATTTATAGTATCGTAAATGAAATAAATGTAAATTTCATGTCCTTAATTTTTATTAATATTTACTTGCAACGTAGTATCTGAGCACCAGAGTATTGCTAAAAAAATCTTTGAATTTGTTTCTTCTATACTAATAGGTTCTTTGATAATTAAGAAAGATTACCTGTGATTTTTATTAATGGTCAGTCCGTCGATGAGCACGATTGGATATAGAGAAAAATATTTGTATAATATGTGTGAAATACAATACAATAAAAGTGTTTATCTTAAAATGTCGCGTGTTCATTTGATTAACCTTATCGATTGTTAATTACGTGACATTCGTCCAAAGTGACCGACATTGGACAAGATGTGTCTTCTGGCTCTGGGGTACCCAGAGGCCCCTGGTATGTGCCTCGATTAACCGCCATATTCTCCGGATCTGAACAAATAGTACTCCTTTTTGCGGGGCTATATTAAAGACAAAGTGCACAGCAATAATGCAAAAACCATTGCTGAGCTGAAAACAGCCATTCAGGGGTCCATGGACAGCATCGATGTTCCGACGCTTCACAATATTGCTATTCGTCCGCGCCACGTCATCTACACGGAAGATAGGATATCGAAAATGTCATAACGTTTACATGTTCAATACAGTGTGTGCACACCTTTGTTTGTAATTAATTTGCGTTTTGTTTCTTATAGCTCTTCCGTGTTGTGTTTTTCGTGAAAAGGGAAGGTAGCTATTTGTTTGAATGCGTTAAATTTTTGCTTTTTGAAGATTGTCTCCTCTTCCCACATTTAAAATTCTTTTAAAGACTTTTTGTTGTGAAGGGGTGGAAGGGTTTTTTTTTTTTTTTTTTTTTTTTTTTTTTTTTTTTTTGACGCGCAAATCCAAGATAGACGTGAAATATTTAAAGCAGTTGTGTCCAGGGACGAATCGCCCAACTTCCAAATCAACCCTTTCCTATTGGAATTACTTGGAACGGACTTTCGAGTCTTGATTTCATTATTTTTTTGAATCTCTTTTGGAACCATGCACCTGCTTACTCTCTTCTGTTTCTCTATTACATATGAGGCCCTACCGGTATCACATGGCAGTAGCAATTGCAAGGAATTAAATGTCAATTATGTAGTAGTAAAATTCCAGGACAAGAAAGACGATCATTATTAGCATCATGCGATTCTTATTCTGTCCGGCACAGTTATTTCACCATATTTCTAGATGTTTTCTATCACTCTGTTTACATTGGCTCCCAAACACTCCAAATCGATTCTGGTAATACACTTCTGCAAAGCGGTTTTCCAGTTCCACAGTCGATTTTCGTGTCCATGTAAACGCAACCGTTTTTGAAGCTTTCTTGTCTTGTCAGATTGTGTTTTCTTGTTACGAATGTTCGGCACGTATGGACAGATTGACACTTTCTACCGTGAAATAAACGTATAAATATTAGAGTGAGCATATAGTACTCTATGTAGTTAAATAAAGAAAAATACATACTGTGCTGACTAAATCAGGAACTGAATCAGCTGTTTTTCAGCCGGCATATTGAATGGGCTGGAATTCCGATTCAGGCCATAGCTTGTAAACACGACAGGGAAAAACGGTTTACGAAATTCGGTTTTCGTCTTCCGGAAGATGTGTTGCATGTAAACGTAGTGAATGAGTGAATCCTGAGGTCATAACTTTTAATAAACATGAGCTTACTGCGTTTCCTCCACGTTCTGTAGCCCCCTCGTGCCGCATAGACATGTAACGTTTTGAACTGCTTCCTACATGTACGCAAGGGTTATAATTGGATAATTGCCTCGAGTAAAACATGCTACTGTGGGTGAGGGTTGGCGCAAGACCAACTGGCGTAAACAGCAGTTGTTGCATGTCGACAGCTACTGCAGCAACTGTGCTAGACGGACACTGTCAGGAAACGAAACGGTGAACAAAAAATGTTCAAATGTTCGTAAGTCTATCGGAGCAAACTGCGTGGTCATCAGTCCGTAGCTTACAACTACTTAAACTACGGTAAACTAACCTAAGGACAACACACACACCCATGCCCTAGGGAGGACTCAAATCCCCGACGGCGGCAACCGTGCGGTCTGCAGCGAGGCGCCTTAGGCCGCTCAGCTACTCCACCGCGGCAACGGAGAACAAATTCATTGATTTGTCAGGTGTTTGTTGATGAAGGTTCTTACCGAAGGAAAGTAGATCATAGTAACACCAGTAATATGACACGCGGGCCTGAAGACTGTTTGGGGTTCTACGGGCAGTGCGGGAGTAGCCGAGCGGTCTGGAGAGCCACACCACGGATCGCACGGTCTCCCGCGTCGGAGGTTCGATTCCTCCCTCGGGCATGGATGTGTGTGTTGGCCTTAGGTTAGTTCTACTTAGTTTAAGTAGTTTGTAAGACTAGGGACTGATGACCAACGTAGTTTGGTCCCATAGGATTACAAACATTTGGGTTCCACGGTTATCCCGCACTGGAGTTTTCGTAACCTCTTTTTCAATACCAAGTGTTAAGGAGACGTGATCATAGTCATAGACGGAATACTCCGGTCCACCTCCGAATATTAACGAAGGTCACCGAACTGCTACGAAGCCGACGATTCAAGGTCAGCTAGAAACTCTCCCCAGCATAAGCCATCTTTATTTATGTATTTGACGAATTTCTTAGGTGTTGTTATTTCAAACCTTCAGCGCACTGAAGAAGTATCAAAAACACGCCGTTCTTAGTAGGATTACTTCTAATCTATTGCATTTAATGAGAGGAAGGTTTGAGGCTATCCTATAGAGCTGTTCGTCATAGTGTAGTGGATAGCGCGCTAGATTTTAAAGCAAATACACATGGGTGGTAGTTCGTGCGCTCCCCTCCCCTCCCCCGTGTCCTAAACGGTTTTTCGGGCTCTCTTATTAATTAGTATATTTCAGCGGATAAGACAATAGCTGAATCAATGGCTGAATTGTAAAAAACGCCCTCAAAATCCATGGTCGTCTTATACGACAGTATAAAAAAAATTGATTGAAATTGGTAATTTCGCAGATGTGTTGCATAGCGCGGCTATAGCGAGGCTTAGACCTCCAAATGACATGTATCGAAGCGGTTAAGTATCGAAACGATAGGTATCGAACAGGCGAATGTTATGATTTTAAAGGGTGTGGTTAGGAAGGAACCTAAGGGCTATATATACATAAAAAAAACCTTTTATCTTCTTAAGGCTACAGTACAGATAACTTTTTTTTTAAAGTGAAAGTTAGGTTAGGTATAGGGTAAAAAAAGGATTTCTTTTTAGTATATAAGGGCGCATAGTGCCAGAATCTCCTATTCAGAAACATTCTCTTAGTCCACACACATCGTTTCGAAACATATCGGTTCGATATATATCATTTGGAGACAGAAACCTCGCTGTAGTCGCGCTATGCAACACATCTGCAAAATTACCCTGAAATTTACACTGTGGAGGAAAAAGTTCCGAAAACAAAGGTTTGCGCAATTTGAAAAAAAAAAAAAAAAAAATCCTCTTTTCTAGCTTTATTAATTTACTGAGTGGACAAGGGTACATACGATAACCTTTATGTCATAAAGCAGGAATAGAATTAATTATTTACAATGCAGATTGATTTTAAAATGTCGCTTGTCAAAAACAATTTATCAGTATGTCAAGATTCGCACTGAAGCGGAGCAGTGAAAGGGTTAAAATATTTCGGAGCTATACGCAACAATTACGGCTTCCTTCGAAATACTTCTCCGGCAATTTCGTGTGTTTTCACCTGCATAATATTTGCATGCCATCTCAGTGAAAGAAATTACAGTTTTCTTAAACATCGCGGTGGAAAAAAAAAAGAAGAAAAAAAATCTTCACGATCGGATACAACGTAGCACTACATGCACGAAAGTTCAAAAGCAGACCGCAAACACTGCAACAAAGGGTGAAATCCAGGTGTACCAATCACGGAAACTGTTTATGGCGCCTTTTAACTGCATTTTTTTGGAACTTCCTGAAGCTTTGCCTCCGAATCTGAGACGCAGGCGCATATTTAGATCCCGAAAACTGGAAAAAAAGTGCAGCTTGCATTCGGGTAAATACGGTAACGTGGGGGCCGTTTTATAGGACAGATATATGCTTAAACTATCAAATTTTGATGAAAGTTTGTGCCTCGTCTTATCTGAAGGTCGTCTTAAATGCGGAATATACGGCAAATAAAGCTATGTTCTGTAATATTGCGAGATGTACACGTGTAATATCCCTCCATCTAAAATATGCGTTTGTTCTGTTTCGAAAAAATGCCATGACATACGTACCAACGAATTGCAAACCTACACAAGGCACATAAACCGAGGAGATACTGTGATAATGAATATTATAAAACGCGCTGATACTAATATATTCATATATAGATTAAGTACTAGAATTCTGTATCAACTGTATCTTAATGATACTGAACTATATACATAGCCACAAATTGCCTTGGGTTTTTCTTTCTTTCTCTTTTTTTCTGCCGTGCCGCGGTGGCCGAGGGGACTGAGGCACTCCAGTCACGGTCTGCACGGCCACTACGGTCGGGGGTTCGAATCCCCCCTCGGGCATGGATATTTGTGCCGTGCTTAGTATCAGCTACTTCGTAAGTAGTTTTGTAAGTTTAGGGACTGATGACTCCGTAGTTAAGTCCCATAAGCTATACAATCATTTGAACATCTTTTTTTTTCTATGTAATATGTTGAAAGTCACCAATTAGAATGAATGCGTCTACTAAAATCTTTTTCTTTAGCATGGTTTCTACTGACATTTTTAATGTAGATATACCTTTTCAGTAGCCAAGGTATATCTGTGTTCAATGTTCAAATGTTTGTATAGTCTATGGGACTTAACTACGGAGTCATCAGTCCCTAAACTTACAAACTACTTATGAACTACTTATCAACTAAGGACGACACAAATATCCATGCCCGAGGGGGGATTCGAACCCCCGACCGTAGTGGCCGTGCAGACCGTGACTGGAGCGCCTCAGTCCCCTCGGTCACCGCGGCCGGCAGTCTGTGTTCATGTTACTTCATTCTGTGCTAAAATAATGTGCAAACATCCTGTTTCAAACTTTGACAGCGTTTCCTTTTATAGCTAAGATAACAACAGAATAAGTGTGCTAATACTAAATTCCACATAACTCTACTACTTAATCTACTTACGAAATTACTAGTATAATCACTCCGTTACAGCAGTCATTGTTACAGCATTTGTCCTCTTTAAGTGCATCTGCGTCAGACGACAAAGTTTGCAATTCATTGTAATGTTTTTACGGGGAAAAATTGTATGTGGGGTTTACGAACAACCGCCCCCCGAGTATTTACTTCAAAATCCAACATACTATCCACACACTGCATGCAGCTGACAGGTACCGTGGCTCCAAACTTTCCTGTCATTCAAGGCAAATAGTAATTGATAATGTGGCACTTTTGGACATTAGATTATAGTTAATATTACTAAGAACGACGTGTTTTTGATAATTGTTCAGTGCGATATTGCTTTGAAACAACAACGCCTGAGTTATACTAAGAAAATAATAAAATACACAAAGCAAGATAGATGTCAGGGAAAGTTTCCAACCGATCTCGAATTATCGGCTTCGTAACAGTTCGGCAACCATCGTTAATACTCGGAAGTCGAGCCGTAGTAAGGAGTTACTCCCAACACCATCTCCCGACAACGGCCGAATCTAAACGACGCACCTTACGGGGTAACCTCTTCCTCGAAGTTATTGGTGTTGGAACATAGAATATTGTCAGTGAAAAGAAAACAAAAATCGACAATTTTGGCACTAGTCTCATTTTTATTGTCAATGCCTTAGTTGTCGCCCTGCATCAGCAGGTGTCGCGGCACTCACTGCTGTAGTTGTTACTAACTGACGTTGCAAGGACACTAGCGCTCCTAGCGGTGGGAAAGCTGCCAAAGGAGTGATGTTCGTTTATAATTATTTTTGTACGTAATTAAAGAAATAGTATAATTTTTGCGTTACAAGCAGTATTTAAATTTGAAGAGACATACATAATACGGAAATTAACGTAAAACCAGCTGAATTTATCTAATTCAGTGGTATAGAGAACAACTTCGACATGAGCAAATACTTATGAATATGTGTATATTTGCAGCTTATTCGGCTGAAAGTCAGTAGAAATAAACTTAAGAGAAACATAAATTTCTGTTATTGTCTGTTCTTCCTATGACAGGCAGTTATTGACGCATATAAATTCAGTGTGGAGTCTCATGATGCGCATATTTTTACACTTCACTCGTCTTTCTAATACTAGCATATTCTTTTGACTATAGTTACTTAAGCTTAAAAAGCCAACTTTTTGAAGATTCTTTCCGTTTGTGGTTCAGCGGCAGCAACAATGGTGGAACTGGGTTCGTCCTTGTTGGAAAACAGTTTGATTGCTTTTGCCGTTTTATTGACACGTCTGTAACGTTTTCCCTTCATTTACAGCTGTGGTGGCTGATTTGTAAGTTACACACTGTAGTTATTGCATTCTGTATATGTTTCGTACGTTCCATCCTCACCGATTTTACTGGACTAGCAGTGAAGAAACAACGTTCCTGAATAGAAAATCGACGTCTTTCTGCCAAAGGGTAGGCCTTTTGGTGTTTTCTAGCCATTTTAATAGCATGTAATTATTCAGTAAAAGCTTGTAGTTGCAAGATAAATGTAAATAAACTGTCCTGTAATGTACCGTTTCGTAACTTGTCAGGAAAGTCGGAAAACCTGAGAAACATGTGGAGCTATTCTGAAGTTATTACCTATTTTTATGTAGAAAGTATGTTAAAATCAATACAAACGACAATATTCGCACTCACCCAATGTAGTGTCCAGAATTGTAGCTTTCAGGCCGCTTGGAGCGCTGCTGTCGCATTGTATAACAAAAATCTGTGGGAGTGTCGTGACCAGTGTTGTCAGATGGCAGAGAGAAAAAATACCTACAGTTTCACAAAAACGTACCTACGTTTTCCCTGCTTTCTCCCTACCACCTCATTAATGCCCCTACATCAGGGTCGTAGCCAGGATTTGGGACTGGGAGGGGATGAATCCAGGAGTCCGGCCAGCAGAGGTTAACCAGTTGATTGATATGACATGTTACAATTTTGAAAAACTTTAAAATAAATATTTGGCATCATGCTTCACTTGCTAGATATGTTTTTCCAGTGACTGATAGTTACTGATTGATGGAGTGAAGTGTAGATTATGCAGCGAATTCCAAGTGCTCTATTACAAGATTATTACTGATTTATCGATCGGACAAGGTTACATCAAGAACCTTTCAACCATAGAGAGGAACAGCATTGATTAGTTTCCCTAAATATGCCGCTAATTTCGAGTGGACTGTTACACAAGGATAACTGATTTACTGACTGTACAAGGATACATCGACACACCATCGACCATAGAGTAGGAACAGCAGTAATTATTTAGTTTACAGTGAGCAAAAAAAAACGAAGTCCGTCACTCTACATAATTTGATTTTCAAAGAGTAATGCTATGTTGACAACGAATTGTTCATTATAACGTTGGGCCGCGGTGGTGTAGCCGAGCGGTCTAAAGCACCTCTCTGCGGAGCGCGCGGTTGCTCGCCGTGGAGGTTCGAGTCCTCCCTGGGGCATGGATGTGTGTGTTTGTCCGTAAGTTAGTTTACCTAGGTTTAAGTAGTTTGTAAGCTACGGACTGATGACCACGCAGTTTGGCCCGATAGATTTATAGACATTTGAACATTATAACTTTGGCTGTCGCAAATGTTTTAGCGTTTTCTTGTCAGAATCTTCTCATTTACAAGTCCTAACTAGTGTATCGTCCTAACGTAAATAAATAAGTTTAGTCAAGGTAAAAAGAAAGTATTTCGTTCATGGAAACTATGAATTTTTCTTGTGCTGACATTTTCTAACACTAATTCCAAATCGACTCTCCATTCCACTGATATACATTGAAATCATCACATTTCGCATCTATTTTAATGTGTCTGAAACAAATTTTTCAAATTAATATTGTTTACTACGAACAGAAAACAACTATGCCGTCTAAAATATCGTTGGCAACTTCAGACTTTGCCACAATTGGTCGGCTTAATTCCCGCGTGCTGACAACTCTTCTTTTGCAACATTGTCCGCTAGGCCTGTGTCGGCGATTGTAAAATTTACCTACGCGATGGGGAGTTTTGGATGAAAATTCCCTACATGATTTGAATGCTTAAAAGTACCTACGTGTAGGGAAACTTCCCTACGTCTGGCAACACTGGTCGTGACTGTGTATGTTAGACTGTGTTATGGGCGGTGTAGGTGTGGAGGCGGCGTGAGGTGTCGGGGGCAGAGCAGAGAGAGCAGAGGCAGAGCAGAGGCTAGAGGCTAGCGGGCGTAGGCAGCATTGCCAGCCGCGCCACGTACGGCCGAGGATGCCGGCACTTAACACTAATTCCTGCCAGTTCAGGCTCATTTCCTCATCTGGGCCTCGCCGCCGCCGCCGTCTGCCGCCGTCGCCAAATCCCCAGGACACGTCACACCTACAACTGCACCCCGCCAGCTGCAGCGCTAGCCTGTGTAACGCCCGCCTCCAACTGCCCGGTACAAGTGGAAAAATCAACAATATCAACGGCACGAGAGTTCAAAAAATGTTCTTCAAATGTCTGTAAATCTATCGGACCAAACTGCGTGTTCATCAAAAAATGTTCAAATGTTTGTATAGTCTATGAGACTTAACTACGGGGTCATCAGTCCCTAAACTTACAAACTACTTATCAACTACTTACGAACTAGGACGGTACAAATACCCATGCCCGAGGGAGATTCGAATCCCTGACCGTAGTGGCCGTGCAGACCGTGACTGGAGCGCCTTAGTCCCCTTGGCCACCGCGGCCGGCGCGTGTTCATCAGTCCGTAGCTTACAAACTACTTAAACCTAGGTAAACTAACGTACGGACAAACACACACACCCATGCCCCAGGGAGGACTCGAACCTCTACGGTGAGCAACCGCGCGCTCCGCAGCGAGACGCTTTAGACCGCTCGGCTACTCCACCGCGGCTGCACGAGAGTGCACAAGGCAATGCAAGCCGCTGCACTAAGAAAAAAGCAGTGTGTATCCGCAAGACATGTGGCCTGTAATTGGAAAAACAAATGTCATGATGCTCTTTAAATCGGCAAAAGATGCCGTAGTAGTCCTCATTGGGAGGAAGGAAGGAAGCTTAGGGTTTTACGTCCCGTTGACAGCGTGGTCATTGGAGACGGAGCTTATGCTCGGATTTTTGTGGAAGGATGGGGAAGGAAATCGGCCGTGTCCTTTGAAAGGAACCATCCGGCATTTGCCTGGAGTGATTTAGTGAAATCACGGAAAACCTAAATCTGGATGGCCGGAGGTGGATTTTGAACCACCATCCTTCCGAATGCGAGTCCAGTGTCTTACCACTGCGCCATCGCGCTCGGTAGACCCCATTGTGACCTCTGGGACGAGATTGTCAAGCAGGAGACGATTATTAGAACACGATTGAATAAAGGGTGAAACTGTAACATTCTACGACTGCACACATACTCCAAATCCACCCAAAGATGCGTGACGGAGGGTGCCTACTACCGCTACTAGTTGCTTGCTTTCCTCTTCTACTTCCATATAAAACGAGAGAAAACGAATCCTTGTATGCATCTACATCTACGTCTACATAGATACTCTGCAAATCACATTTAAGTGTCTGACGGAGGGTTCATTAACCACCTTCATAACCTTTCTCTAATAACGCGCGGCAAGAAAGAACACCTAAATCGTTCCGTTTTCGAACTGATTTTTTTTTTTTTTTTTTTATCGGGATGGTCATGTCTCCCTATGTAGGTAAGTGCTAGGAAAATATTTTCACATTCAGAAGTAAAAGTCGGTGATTGAAAGCCTGCCGCGGTGGCCGAGGGGACTGAGGCGCTTCAGTCACGGTCTGCACGGCCACTATGGTCGGGAGTTCGAGTCCCCCCTCGGGCATGGATATTTGTGCCGTCCTAGTTCGTAAGTAGTTGATAAGTAGTTTGTAAGTTTAGGGACTGATGACCCGTAGTTAAGTCCCATAAGCTTTACAAACATTTGAACATTTAAATTTGGTGATTGAAATTTCGTAAACAGCTGTCACCGCAACGAATAATCTCTTTCTTTTAATGATTTCCACATCAAATCGTGCAACATTTCCGTGACGCTTTCCCCCCTGTAACGTGATAAAACAAAACGAGCTGCCCTTCTCTGTACCTTCTCAATGTCTTCCGTCACCGGCCGCGATGGCCACAGGGACTGAGGCGCTCCAGTCACGGTCTGCACGGCCACTACGGTCGGGGGTTCGAATCCCCCCTCGGGCATGGATATTTGTGCCGTCCTTAGTATAAGGTAGTTCGTAAATAGTTTGTACGTTTAGGGACTGATGACCCCGTAGTCAAGACCCATAAGCTTAACAAATATTTGAACCTTTTTATTGTCTTCCGTCTGTCCCACCTGGTAGGGTTCCACACTGAGCAACAGTATTCCAGGAGAGGACGCACAAGTGTGATGTAGGCAGTCTCTTTGGTGGAACTGTTGCATCTTCGAAGCGTTCTGCCAATGAAACGTAACCTTTGGTTCACCTTCCCCACAATATTTTCTATGTGTTCTCTCCGGTCTAAGTTGTTCGTAATTGTAACTCCAGGTATTTAGTATAATTTACGACCTTAAGGTTTGACTGATTTATCGTGTAATTGAAGTTCAGAAGATTTATTTTAGTGGTCATGTGTATTACTTCACACTTTTCATTATTTAGTGTTAATTGCCAATTTTCGCAAAATGTAGAAATTTTGTCTAAATCGCTTTGAAATTGCTTTTGATCCTCTGTTAACTAAACGGTAAACGACAGCATCATCCGCGAACAGTCTAAGGGAGCTATTCAGATTGTCTCCTATATCGCTTATAAACACAAGGAAGAGTAGCGGACCTATAACGCTTCCCTGGGGAACGCTAGAGATCACTTGTGTTTTACTCGATGACTTACCGTCAATTACTACGAACGGTGTCCTTTCTGATAGGAAATCGTGAATCAAATCGCACAATTGGGGCATATGTACGAGCATTAATCTCTCTTGATGTTTGTGTTCGTTACGCGAAATGTAGGTTGGCGGCAGTCGAAAATCCGACCCTCTAAATTTCTTCAACAGCGTTTCTCGAAAAGAACGTCGCCTTCTCGTCAGCGGCTCCCGGAGCATTTCACCAACCTTCGCGCAGTGATCGAACCTACCAGTTGCAAACCTCCTTCTTTAAACCGATTTAGTGGGGATGCCAAACACTTGAGCAAAACTCATGACGGGTTCGTACAAGATTTTATATGCGGTCTCCTTTACAGACGAATCACATCTTCCTAAAATTTTCCCAATAAACCCAAGTCAACCATCCGCCTTCCTCAAAAATTTACTTACATGCTCGTCCCCTTTCATATCACTGTGCAGCGTTACGCCTAAGTTTTTAACTGACGCGACTCTGTCAAGCAGAACACTACTATTCTGTTTCCGAAAATTACGGGATTGTTTCTCCTACTCACCTGCATAATCTTACGTTTTTCAATATATAGAGCCAGCTGCCATTTCTCACACGACCTAGAAATTTGGTCTAAGTCACCATGCATCCTACTGCAGTCATTCAATCACGACACACTCCTGTACACCACAGCATCATCAGCAAACAGCAGCAGATAGAAACTCACTCTGTTCGTCAGTTCATTTACTAGGTGCTAAACCCGGTATTGCCCGGGTATGTATGCATTTTTCCAGTCTTACATTAGAAACGACAATAAAAATTCGGAAAAGATTTCATCTTTATGTATTCCTGAAAACAGCTTAGAAATGTTGAAATAGTAAAACAAACAAATGTGGTTAATGTACTAAATTGTAAGTGCAGTATCCAAAGACGGAAAAATAGTAACAACATACAAATGATGTATAACATTAATTTAATTGTAAACTTGACTACAAACAGTATTTCTTGTTACTTATCTAGGAGCTAGTATGAATAAATTCTTTGGTGAGCCCACCTCAAGCAGACGAGGTAGAGTTGTCCATCTGAGAAACATCGAGATATCAAATCCCCTCCGCAGTATTTTACATATTATTCCTGTGATTTGTTAATCGTAATAGAAAATGCAAGCCTCACTGAAAACTAACGTCTCTTGAAGTTAAAAGGCGGATCTATCGGAATAAGGGGTCTACACAGTTTCATGTGGTGATTTTGCATGAACGTAATTGTTCGTGTCGTCATATTTCACGCACTACATGTATTTATTCCTTTCTTATCTTAACCGATCTCGTTCTTTCCTTTCCGTCCATCGGCGTCTACCTTACTATCTGTTCATTTAAGTTTCGTTTTCATGCAGCTCAATATTTGTGACATCCTATATCTTTAACTATGTGTCCTGCAGTAATATGATTTTCGAGATTTTTAGAGTGTAATATT
Organism: Locusta migratoria; assembly: GCA_026315105.1. Lineage (NCBI taxonomy): Eukaryota > Metazoa > Arthropoda > Insecta > Orthoptera > Acrididae > Locusta > Locusta migratoria. The sequence goes on from CM048746.1 coordinate 571,292,418, forward strand.
ACGAAACTGTCTGCGATGAATAAATAGTGGATGAACGAACTCTCGCAAATCACGCGTCGCGAGATAGGAAAGTTTTTGTGCCTCATTGTTTACGACGTCATATCTCCTGAACCACGTACGTACGTAGTTTTTACCTCCGAAGCGATTGTTGTCTGATAGTAAATAGTATGTGTATCTAGTTTAGTTGAAATCGAACCATTATTTTACGACAAATGTGAAGAAATAGCGCATGATGTAGCAGTTATTCGAAAATTTCATTGTTTCTGACGTCATATCCCCTGAAAGATGTGCCACCCTACTATGATGTAAATTTGAAGGTGTTTTTAGTGGTTTATGTGCCAAATTTCAACAAAATATGTCGTGAATGGTATTAGTAGTAAAGACGTAATAAATCGAAACCTCATGAACGATGATGCGGATTTACATGAACCAAATTGTGTATGACTTCATATCTCATGAACTATATGTCGAACTGTGATATAATATCGAAGGAACATTCCGTGCTATGTATGTGTACTGTCTGTGAAATGTATCGCGAATACAATTTACAGTGTAGAAGTAATAACTTGTAACGGCATGCCAAAAGACATAGATATACATCATGAACATCGGAAAAGTAGTAAGCGATAAAATTTTTTCATCATCTTCTTGGGGCAGTCAGCGATAAAAAGTTTACTGAGGACATGAAATTATATTTAAAGTTGCTAAGTGCTATAATTGTCAAATAGTTCACGAATAAAATGACGCTATCACGCGCCGCAAGATGGGTCAATTTTCATTGTTTATGACGTGATATATGAAATATGCATTGAAGGTGTTTTTTGCAACCATAGCAAATGATTACTGACCTTAAAAAATGTTTATGTCAAATTTGGTTGAAATCGGTCCATTAATTTAGGAACAGACGTAGAATATTATCGCAAGACGCGGCCGTTTTTCACGACTGTCATTTTTTATGACGACATATCTCCTTACGTATGTGTTGTAGTTGGTTCTTACCACATCTTGCCTGATGGTAATGAACATGTGTACCAAGTTTGGTTGAAATCGGTCCAGTAGTTTAGGATGAGGTGTGGAACATACAAACACACATACCCACATACAGTCTATTTTACAAGATGTATACATGAAACAATAACGGTCCTGTCATACTTTCCTGGAACACTCCTGACGATACCCTTGTCTCTGATGAACACTCGCCATCGAGTAAAAGGTGCTGGGTTCTATTACTTAGGTAGTCTTCGAGCCACGCACATATTTGGATACCTATTTCATATGCTCGTACCTTCGTTAGCAGCCTACAGTGCGGTAACGTGTCAAACACCTTTCGAAAATCGAAAAATATGCAGTCTGCCTGTTACCCTTCGTCGATAGCACGCAAGATATCATGAGAGAAAAGGACAAGCTGAGTTTCGCACGATCGATGCTTTCTTGCCGTCCTGAAATATTTCTATATTAGAACTGATAATATCTTCTTCAAGAATTCTTCAGCAAACTGTTGTTAATCATATTGGTCTTTAATAATGGGGCTCCGTTCTTTTGCCTTTCTTATACACGAGAGTCATCTGCGAGTTTTTTCTGTCGCTTGGAACTTTGTGTGTTTCATCAAAGATTCGCGATAAATGCAAGCTAAGTAAGGGGGGCCAGAGTCCTCTTTGTAAAACTGGATCGGTACCCCTTTCTGGACCTGGCGACTTGATAGTTTCAAATTCTCTCACCTGTTTCTCTGTTTCTCTACATCGTCTATGCCTATTACTACGTTCTCCATTTGGGAGTTTGTGCGATCTTCAAATGAAGGTGTGTTTATACTCGAACGATTTCTTAAATTTTAAATTCAAAACTACAGCTTTCAATTTGCTGTTTTCTATCACCACCCTAGAATGATCTGCGAGTGACTGGATAGAGGCTTATGGTCCGCTTATAGATTTTACGAGTCGGAGCATAGAATGTCATAAATTGGAACATAGTGTGGAAATAGAGAACTTGAAAAGGAAAATGCAAAGTCTCAATCTAGAAGGAGGAAAGACGAATTTGAATTACGTGTCATTTGACCATATCACGGTTGACAGCCGTATGTTTTTCAGGTTTGTTATCTGCGATCCTTCCTATGATCGCTTTTGTTTGGTGAGCATTGTGTGATGTTTATTTTCGTCATGGTGAATATGACAAGAAAGCAACTATTCAAGTGATAAAAATTTATCACACAAACATTGATAGACCCATGGCAACCGTTCATGAACTGCGCGTTGCACTCAGGCGTAATGCTGTTCAAAGCGAATCAGCAATTCCGAAGTACGTGTTTCAGACGTTAAGTAAACAGGCCAACCGTTTTCTGATCGAAAAAAAAAAATAAATAAATAAATAAATAAATAAATAAATAAATAAAAAAATAAAATAAAAATAAATAATATGGCCACAGTATATATGTTAGATTATGATGTTACCGTAAGTCCAAATAAATCGGTTCGCCGACGAACGCAACAAAAAAATGTTCAAATGTTTGTTAAGCTTATGGGACTTAACTACGGGATCATCAGTCCCTAAACTTACAAACTACTTACGAACTATCTTATACTAAGGACGGCACAAATATCCATGCCCGAGGGGGGATTCGAATCCCCGACCGTAGTGGCCGTGCAGACCGTGACTGAAGCGCCTCAGTCCCCGCGGCCACCGCGGCCGGCACGAACGCAACTGAATTTATCACCAAGTACACTGCGTGAAATTCTTTCAAAATATTTGGAAATGAAAGCGTACAATATTCAAATTATGAAAGATCTGAAGCGTACAGTCTATGGAAAGAGACATCGATCTGAGGAATGGGTTTTGGCATGAAAATGCATGAAATGTTTCATCATAAAATTATCTCTTTGCGTGGCAACCAGCAATGGCCTGTCAGATCGTGCGATATTTATTGTTGGGATTTTTGAAATAAAAAGTATTCGTGAACAAACCACAAACAATACACCAACTGAAGGATGAAATGAAAAGGAATACTAACGCCATTCCACTAGCGCCGACAAGAACTTCAATGGACGCATTGCTCGTTGCCGTGTGACCTTGGGTGGTCATGTGAGGAATATAATTTTTCATGGAAAAATGGGAGAAGTTTCTTATTGTATACGAAAAAAAACCCACATTATATTTTCAATAAGTTTTGTATGTTCTGTAGGCGCAGACATTCAAATGTTCAAAATGTTCAATGTCTGTAAATCTATCGGACCAAACTGCTTGGTCATCAGTCCATAGCTTACAAACTACTTAAACCTAGATAAACTAACCTAAGGACAACACACACACACACTCATGCCCCAGGGAGGGGTCGAACCTCCACGGCTAGCAACCGCGCGTTCCGCAGCGAGACGCTTTAGACCGCTCGGCTACTCCACCGCGGCGCGGACATTCTTTAGATATGATTGACGTCAGTGAAAAAGGAAAGAAGCGTATGGTTTAATGTCCCATCGACAGCGTGGTCGTTAGAAACGGAGCTCACACTCGGATGTGTATAAGAATGGGGAAGGAAATCGTCCGTGCCCCTTGAAAGAAACTATCCCAGAATTTGCCTGGATTGATTTAAGGAATCACGGAGAGCCTAAATTAGGTTGGCTGGAGATGGATTTGAGCCACCATCCTCCAGAATGTGTCAAGTTTGTTACCACTGCGCCACCTTACTAGGCGACTAAATCAAATGAAGATTCACGGTTAGAAGAATACAGAATGATATCAAACAGCGGCATGAAATGTTACAGCGGAAATAAGATTCGGTATGAAAAGGAAAATACTGCAGAGAGCGACCTACTGTGAAATCATCAGATTTGACAGCAAACCAACACATGCCGATGTCACAAGAACAATATGAAGACGTACAGAACATAGCCTGTATGAGGATGTAGAAAGAATGTCCCGATATGTAAATGGAGATGAAAAACGAATAACCGTGGAGGGACTGCAACGCGATTATGTGTGAAAGAATAGAAGGAAGTATTGTAGGACAATGTGGGCTACGGAGTAGGAATGAGAGAAGAGAAAGGCTGATTGATGTGTCTAATAAATTTCAGATTCTAATAATGAGTACTTTGTTCAAGCATTACAAAGGTAGAATATATACTTGGCAACGTAGCATCAAACTTTCGAAAAATATTGTCCACTCATTTCCGAAGATAGCAACGACAGACGAGAACCGCCGCACAGCTTCCAAACTAGTAACGAGAATAATACAGGGGGAGGCACTTAAAAAACTTTTTGGGAATATCTGGAAAAAGACAAATCCGATTTATAAAGTTGCAACACAAGTCGCTTACCTCAAAGAGGAACAATCATTAACTTAAAGAGCTCCCTGCACCAATCCAGGTGGTGTGAGGGGGTGAGGGGGGGAGTGACTTTTAAATCAAACAGGAACCCCATTTTTATTGCAGATTTGGGTTCTCCGTGAAAAAATATATAACTTTTATTTGAAACATTTGTTTCGTTTCATGATATATGGCGCTATAATTGACAAAAATAAAAATGAGTTGAAAATTGGTAATATCTCAAAGAAATAAACATCAGATTGCGAAAAGCAAAACACAGTTTTTGAGATTTCAATAATACTATCATGCGAACTCCCATCACAATCTAATGAAGCACAGTCTGTCTGTGGTCAGACTGCTCGTTGTACTTCAGTGATTCGGACTGTACATTTCTCTACGCAATTGTTCGATACGTCAATGGTTGCATAGAGAGCAGATATCATTTCCTCGTACTTTGAGGCTCATAGAAATGTTGAAGAATCTCGTCAAAGGTATGCTAATCTGTTCTCTGATAGGAATGTTCCCTCTGCAACAACTTTTTCTAGTGTTGTTCAAATGGTTTCTGAAACTGGAAGTGTTAAATAGAGTCCGATGGCTATTTGTCCGAGATATTACCATTATTAACCATTTTCAACTCATAATATTTGTCAATTACAGTGTGGTCTACCATGAGACAAAAAAGTTTCATACAAAAGTTATAATTTTTTTTTCCCGGGAGAATCCAAATCTTTAACGAAAAATAGGGGTTTCTCTTTAAGATTTGCTAGTCAACCCAATTCCCGCCCCCAGGCTTGGTGTAGGGGGGCTCAAGCTTTGTTAGTGGACTGCCATTATTACATATTTTTAAATCAGATTTGTATTTATTCAAATATTCGAAAAACAGTTTTAATTGACTGACCCTGTTTTCAGAAGAATTGAAAAGAAAATTGAGGATGTACACTCCTGGCCATTAAAATTGCTACACCACGAAGATGACGTGCTACAGACGCGAAATTTAATCGAAGGAAGAAGATGCTGTGATATGCAAATGATTAGCTTTTCAGAGTATTCACACAAGGTTGGCGCCGGTGGCGACACCTGCAACGTGCTGGCATGAGGAGAGTTTCCAACCGATTACTCATACACAAACAGCAGTTGACCGGCGTTGCCTGGTGAAACGTTTATGTGGTGCTTCATGTAAGGAAGAGAAATGCGTACCATCACGTTTCCGTCTTCGATAAAGGTCGGATTGTAGCCAATTGCGAGTGCGGTTTATCGTATCGCGACATTGCTGCAAGACAAGGACTAGACAGCAGCATGGACTATCAACTCGGAGACCATGGCTGGGGTTACCCTTGACGCTGCTTCACAGACTGGAGCGCCTGCGATGGTGTACGCAACGACGAACCTCGGTGCACGTATGGCTAAACGTCATTTTTTCGGATGAACCCAGGTTGTTTACAGCATCATGATGGTCGCATCCGTGTTTGGCGACATCGCGGTGAACGGGACATTGGAAGCGTGTATTCGTCATCGCCATACTGGCGTATCACTCGGCGTGATGGTATGGGGTGTCAGTTACACGTCTCGGTCACCTCTTGTTCGCATCGACGGCACTTTGAACAGTGACCATTACACTTGAGATGTGTTACGACCCGTGATCTACCCTTCATTCGATGCCTGCGATACCCTACATTTCCGCAGGATAATACACGACCGCATGTTGCAGGTCATGTACGGGCCTTTCTGGATACGGAAAATGTTCGACTGCTGCCCTGGCCAGCACATTCTCCAGATCTCTCACAAACTGAAAACGTCTGGTCAATGGTGGCCGAGCAACTGGCTCATCACAATACGCCAGCCACTAATCTTGATGAACTGTGGTATCGTGTTGAAGCTGCATGGGCATCCGTACCTGTACACGCCATCCAAGCTCTGTTTGAGTCAATGCCCAGGCGTATCACGGCCGTTATTACGACTAGAGGTGGTTGTTCTGGGTACTGATTTCTCAGGATCTATGCACCCAAATTGCGCGAAAATGGAATCACATGTCAGTTATAGTATAATATATTTGTCCAATGAATACCGGTTTATCATCTGCATTTTTCTTGGTGTAGCAATTTTAATGGTCAGTCGTGTATCAGATGACGATCAGTCTGAATTTAGGGAAGGTAAAAGCAACAAAGAGTTAGTCATACGATTTGTCGACATGTAAAAAGTGTTCGATAATGTAATATGACGCAAAATGACCGAAATTGTGTATAACATAGGAGGAAGCTACAAAGAAAGATTATTATACTGTGTATTAACGGTGTAAGCTGTTAAAAATGCTGAGAATTGCACGTATGTACATATAGTCTACGGAGGGTAAAAAAAAAAAAAAAAAAATAATAATAGAAAACACGATTGTTGGTATGCCTCCGAGTGGGTTCTGATCTCTGTAATAACGTAAGGTAAAGCAGTCAACAATCCGAAGATTAGTTTGAACACTACAGTGCCTTAGTCGGCATGGTCCTGTCTGGAGGAGGCATGGCGTTATCCTCTTACCTTTGGACTGACTTACCCGTACATTTACAGGGGTACCTACAGTGTATCGGACATTCCGAACCACGATGCCACCAGACGTTTTTCACATCAACCAACCAAGTGGTAAATGACACACATTCTAGAAATGAGCGGGGTTCGAACCAGGACCTTTAGATTCGTAGTCTTAAAGTTTAACATTGAGTCTCCGAGGTACAAAAAACTGATTTAAAAGGTGTAGTAACACGTTTGACCATTTCTAATGGTTGTCTCAGAAGAAGTTCAACTCAGCTTAAAGTTTTTGGAAGAACAAATACTGGGTGGTGCACTGATGTAAGCAACAGTTTGTGTTGTATCCCACTGCGCGTTTTGACAACACGGAGGCAGCTGCGGTCTGCGTGTTTGACTTACTGAATTATGCTGATGGACGACAGTCTTCGAGTTATTCAAACTGGTAAACGTTATAATGTCTATTATTCTGGTTCTGTTGCTACCTTTTTCTAACAGCCGCTTTGGTGTAAGTAATATTATACTGTCAGTTGACAATTTTTGGTAAAAAATTCTCGGTTTACGAAAACGATGTTTCATTTGGTTACATATGACGCGTTTCGCCTCTTCTGGGCATCATCAGACATTGTAGGGGAAATTTAGAAACTTGTTTAAAAAAAAGTTTGTAAATTTGCCCAACAACATCTGATGATGCCCAGAACAGGCGAAACGCGTCTTTTGTAAATAAGTGAAACATCGTTTTTGTGCAGCCAATACGGTTTTTTACCAAAATATTCAATACGATTGCTATGCCAGCGCTACCCAAGAATGGAGTGGAGTGATATCAGAGATACGTCTACTGTCAATCCTACAAATGCTGGATTTTAGGAATACTAAATACCGCCTGTATAATTTTGCAGCTTATATCGTTTACAACCTGTATGGTATGTAGAACAACCAAGAAATAAAAATAATACTGGAAAACCAAGAACGAAGTGCTTGGATGAAAAAGGGCGTAAGCCAGGGATGCAGTCTGACGCACCTTCTATTAAAAATAAACATCGATGAAGCATTGACGAAAATAAAGGAAAGGTTGAAGAGTGAAATAAAAAAAAATTTAAAATGTTTGTATAGCTTATGGGACTTAACTACGGGGTCATCAGTCCCTAAATTTACAAACTACTTAAGAACTAGCTAATCCTAAGGACGGCACAAATATCCATGCCCGAGGGGGGGTTCGAACCCCCGACCCGTAGTGGCCGTGCAGACAGTGACTGGAGCGCCTCAGTCCCCACCGCGGCCGGCGTGAAATAAAAATTCAAGATTCGCTGCTAACATTGTCATCCTAGTGAAAGTGAAGAAATTTTAGGCTCTGTTGAACGAAATAAACAGTATAATGAGTACACAATAAGGACTGAGGGTAAATCGCAAAAAGACAAAAGTAATGAGAAGCAGCAGATATGAAAATAGCGAGAAAAATTGGTGATCATGACGTAGTCGACGTAACGGAATACTGCTATGTTGGTGGTAAAAAACACACACTGTCGATGCATTAAGGAGGACATAAAAGTAGAGAAGCACAAGCAAAGAGGGCCGTGAAAAGACTCAGAATTGTATAGAGGTATATACCAACCCAGAGAATCACACACGACAGACAGAAAGCATGTATACAGAAGCAGACTGGTAACAGACGACTAACATTAAGAATATGATACGACGATATTCTTTAATCCTAAATGTGAATCATCTGATAACCCTGAAGCTGAACATTGAAATAATGTTCATCGGTCTCTCTTGTGAGATAAATAATGGAAGGTGAATGTAATCTAATGTAACACATGTAAAATTGTACACAATGATACATTTCAGCAGCCACTAGTACTTTTTATGTGTAATTTATGAACTTTGGGATTGTATTAGTACTTGACTTTTTAATAAACCATGTAATGTGGAAAATGAGCAAAGAATGTGAGCACAAGTTAAAGAAAATATGAATAATTAATACAATGAATATATTATAATGTAAGAAATGAATTTTTTCTTATTGCAAAATATTGTCTGAATTCAACATGAGTAGCAAATACTTGCCAAATTAATCTATTTCCGTGTTCCATTGATTTGAAATTGAACAAAACAGGTACTTTATAAGTAATGAGAAGGTTTATTGTCAAGTCAACTAGTAATGAAATCTCACGACTATCAATAAATTACTAATACAAACAGTACCTCTCAGCTTCTGAAATATATATTATATAGAATTATAAGAATCAAATCATTCCTTTACATTTTACAAACTAAATTACAGTTAACTTTAACAGATATCAGAAAATTTTAAAAAAATCGCATTACAATATATTCTAATTTACTTTTTATCTACATACATACTACAATTTGTATCATTATATTGTAACATTAAATTTTTATTTTATACAGCTATTGGATATTTCTGTTTGTGTTGGCATTAATAGCCGTACAAATTGACAAAGGATATGGTTGAACAGTTTTGTACAGTGACATATGTCTACACAATACATATCTGTTACTTCCTAAAAACCAGTAAATTTTAAATTTCAAATTATTGTTTATGCCGTATTTGAATATAATTTCTGATTACATATAATCTGAAATATAAGTTTTTAGATCTAAAGAAAGACTGATATACATTAATTGCATAGTGGGTATCAATTGTTGATATTTTCTTTGTTTCACAGAGCATGTCAGAAAAAGCAAAACTTTAAAATTACACATGCATGTTTCATACAGTTCACAATACTGAAATAGAAGATTAGGTTATTCCTCAATAGAAAATTTAAATATCACACTAAAAGTGAATTCTTTCTTTTTTGTGTGAGGAAATGACCAACATTTACTTACGGTTTCTATAATCTAAATCACCATATACATATATATACTGTAGAAATCACTATGAAATACATAGGAGAGGCGATTAAATTTTACTTGCGGCCTTAGCGACATAGAGTAATAACGTTGACGATAAAATGTTCACTTTACGACAATAATTAATTTACTGATAAGGTTATATGAGGTACGTCCACAAAGTAAGTTCCGTTTGGTTATATAAAACAAACGTGTACAGATACAGAAAAATATTTATTGTACAAAAATCTAAAACTTTTAAACTACTTTTCTACATAGCTGCCGAAATTTTGTAGGCACTTGTCATAGCGTGGAACAAGTTTCTGTATGCCTTCTCATAGAAGGTTGCCGCCTGTGTATTCAGCCATGTGGTAGCATGTTCTTTCAGCTCGTCATCATCGTTGAAATGTTGACCAACAGGACAGATTTTTAGGTGTAAGAAGAGGTGAAAGTGGCTAGGAGCGAGGCCCGGGCTGTACGGATGATGATCAAACACGTCCCAGTGAAATTCCCGTAAGAGTTGTTTGGTCACATTCTTCACATGAGGTCGGGCACTATCGTGGAAACAAACACCACCTTTTGATGGAAATCCTCTTCTTACACTTAAACTTTGTCCTGTCAACACTTCAACGATGCTACCACATGGCTGAATAGACAGGCGGCAACCTTCTATGAAGAAGGCATACAGAAACTTGTGCGCCGGCCGCGGTGGCCGAGGGGACTGAGGCGCTTCAGTCACGGTCTGCACGGCCACTACGGTCGGGGGTTCGAATCCCCCCTCGGGAATGGATATTTGTGCCGTCCTTAGTTGTAGGTAGTTCATAAGTAGTTTGTAAGTTTAGGGACTGATGACCCCGTAGTTAGGTCCCTTAAGTTTAACAAACATTTGAACATTTTTTTGAAACTTGTGCCACGCTATGACAAGTGCCTACAAAATTTCTGCAGCTATGTAGAAACGTAGTTTAACAGTTATAGATTTTTGTACAATAAATATTTTTTTCTGTATCTGTACAGGTTTGTTTTATGTAACCAAACGGAACTTACTTTCTGAACGTACCTCGTATGTGCAAGAACATGTTAGCCAAGAGCAGAAACAGCTGTGTCATTTATTTCACGGTCAACAGGATCTTTTTGTTCCTGCCCTTCTATGAGACTGAGTTTTGAAAGAGCGTGCAAAGGTCATTACCAACATCAGCACACTAAGCCGCCGAGGCGATAAGTAAAATTTTGCCGCAGAGTGTATCCAGCATGGCAGCGTTGTTCTCGTTGCACTGGTCGCGTGTGTGGGCCCTCCCGTTGATAAGCACTTGAGCAGCAGGAGGCCTAGAGGTCACACTCCTGCGGCACTAGTACTTAGGAACGGGACACGCCGGTAGCAGTCTCTCCTGCGGCCGTCGCCACCGCTGCTTGTCTGTCTCTAGGGACCAGCCTACTGACTCAACTCCAAACACCTTCCAAATCATTTTGTGCTAACGCAAACTCCAGAAGCTTTCCTCCAATGCTAAATTCACGATTCCTTGATGTCTGAGTACTACCAGTCGATCCTTTCTTTTAGACAAGCTATGCCAAAAATTCCTTTTCTCCCCAGTTCTGTTTAGTACCTCCTCATTTGTTATCGTCTTAAGTATTAATTATAAATCATGTTCTTTATAATACTTTTATGAAAAGTATTATCCTGGGATATATTCATCCCTAGATGAACTGTTGTTGTTGTTGTTGTTGTTGTTGTTGTTGTCTTCAGTCCGGAGACTGGTTTGATGCAGCTCTCCACCCTACTCTATCCTGAGCAAGCCTCTTCATCTCCTCATAAGGGGATTTGAACACTTGCGGGGACTGACACTTGGGGGAACCCGGGTCCCTTAGGGCGGCAAATGGCTTTTCCTGAGTACAGGCACACCAAGCAATCTAGCACTGCTGTTGTCAAGTTTCCACTGTCAACATAAGTCAGTGATATTGCACAAAGCTTTGCAACCTGAAGAGCAATATAGTAACTTGTTCTAACTACATATTAATTCGTTGAGTATTCCTCCTGAAAACAAAAATGTATTTTAATAGTGATAATGTTTGGAGAGTTATTAAGACATTCTCTGCTACTACACGACGATGACTTTCCACAGTCATACCTCCTAAAAGCATATTATTCAGAACACTAAGCATATCAAGACACCTGCGCAAGCAATAAATATATTAGGCATCCTGCACAGATACGTTGATGTAAGTGACCGCTATGTAGTTAACCCCACTATCACACAACTTCCATCTCTTTAAAAATACCTACTATGCTTTTTAATAGGAGACGCAACCATAAACCTTCAATTAAAAAACGTTAATAATAAGTTAATGAGTATTTTACATACTTGAAGCGTTTATTCGTAGACCCCAAAACGGTTTGACTGTATTCGAATTACAAATACATCAAAGACATGTATGAAATACGGAATGTGTAAGGGAATGTCACACACCGAAAAATTTATATCACCGCCATATAGAACCATTTTTACTCCGAACTTGGCATAAACCAACAGGGAGAAACAAGTTGCAAGACTTCCAGGAAAAATGAAGCGAAATTGGCAGCCAATAGTTGGTTATAAATTACATTGCCTGTTAACTGTATAAATATAAATTACGGAATACGCGGAACTCCTGTTCAGTACAGTCAAAAAGGTCTAAGGTAATAGGCAGTTGTTTACAATCAGATATCCGTATCAATCTCCTCCTCAAGAAGTCTGTGTGAAGATTTATATTCAGAACATTCAAGAAAAAGGCTACGTCCCGTTACTACTGCCACAGACTAATATATATGTTACTCTGTGCTACTGCTCCACCTCGATCGGTGGGCCTTTCCCTGAATACGGCACAGGTAGCGGCTGGAGGGCGTGGAGTAGGGGTGGTGTATCCCTACCTCTGGAACACCCTGTTCACTACCTGCAGCGTCCGGGTCTCCCCGCAAGTGTCTACACATTCCATTTCCTCGCAAGTGTCACTCCCCGCAAGTGTCACAAACTCCCTCATAAGAACGGCATTCTACATCCATTTGAATCTGCTTACTATATCCAGCTCTTGGTCTCCCTCGGCGATTTTTACCCCACACACTTCCCTCCATTGCTAAATTTACGATTCCTTGATGTCTAAGAATGTGTCCTACCAATCGATTCCTTCTTTTACCCAAGGTATGCCAGAAATTTCTTTTCTCCTCATTCTGTTCAGTACGTCCTCATTAGTTACGCGATCCACCCACCTAATCTTCAGCATTCTTCTTTAAGACCGCATTTCAAAAGCCTCCATTCTCTTCCTGTCCGCATTGTTTATCGTCTATGTTTCACTCCCGTACAAGGCAACACTTCTCACAAATTCTTTCAAAAACGACTTTCTTACATTTAAATTAATAATCCATGTTAACAAATTTCAGTTTTTCAAAAATGCTTTTCTTCCCTTTCCCATTCTGCATTTTATAACCTCTCTACTGCGACAATCTCATGTTATTTTATTGCCCAAGTAACCAAACCCATCTATCACCTTTATTATTCCGTTACGTAATCTGATAGCTTCAGAGCTCCCTGATTCTCTTAGACTGAATTCCATTACCCTTGTTTTACTCTTGTATATGTTCATCTCATTCGCTCGTTCCAATATATTGCCTATTCCGTTCTATTACTCTTCCAGCTCCTTTGCTGTCTCAGACAGAATTACAATGTCATCACCAATAGGCAATGCTTTTATTTTGAAATTCCTTCTCAAAATTTGTCCACGCTTTCCTTCACGGCTCACTCAGTGAAAAAATTCAACAAAAAATGCAGTAAGGCACAACCCTTCCATCCCAGCCAATGCTTCCCTTTCATACCCTTCGATTCTAATAACTGCTGTCTGGTTTTTGTACAACTTGGAAATATCCTTCCGTTCCCTATATATTACCCCTGCTGACTTCAGAATTTGAAAGAATGTATTCCATTCGACATTGTCAGAAGTTATCTACAAATGTTCGTTACTGTATGTTTGTTCCAGAGGAATAGACGTTGGCGGTGATCCGTAGCAGTGGTGCATATATACGTCGCAAACTGCGAAATTTGCTGACGTTTGCTGCTCTTCTAAGGACAGACAATCGATGCCGGACCAGGACTGGAACGCAGATGTCGCCTTAACCACTCGGCATCTCGTGCACCCTCCACTCCGGGACGCTGAATGGTTAAGGGTGACATCTAGCGAAAAGCGATGTGGTAATCAATCTGAAAAGAAAAAGTATTTAATATCCATCTGCAAAAAAAAAAAAAAAAAAAAAAAAATTGACTGCGAAATGATACAGGAATGTGAGACAAACAAGTTACAGAAAACATAATTTTGTGAGTTTTTTCCCGAATGAACTTTCTGGGTAATAGTTGATACTCATAGGCACATTAATGTGTTGACCTATTATATGAAGCCGCAGCGGTGCGACAGAGCGCATTGAGGCGCTATGCTACGATGCGCGAGGCTGTTCTCCGTCGGGGGCTCGAATGCCCCCGTCGGGCAACGATGTTTGAGCCGTCCTTAGTATAAGCTAGTTCATAAGCAGTTTGTAAGTTTGGGGACTGATGACCACGTAGTTAACTCCCATAAGCTCTACAAACAGTTGAACATATTATATGAACATTTAATAGAACAGTGACACTGGGACGAGAAAATCCACGGGATAAAGATACGCACAGATACAGATGACGGTGTTGTCGTGTACAGAAGGTGCTATTGCAGAGCTGACGTCCGTACTGCGGTGAACCATGTGGAAATTTCCAATTGTGGTCGCACGATGGGAGTTAGCAGACCTCGAATGCAGAATGGCAATAAGAGCGAGCCGCATGGAACATTCAGTTTCAGAAACCGTCAGGGAATCCAACATTTCGAGACTCACAGTGACAAGCGTGTGCCGAGAACACTAAATGTCAGGCTTTACCTGTCACCACGGACAACGCAGTGACAGATGACCTGCACTTCAAGACCGAGTCTAACGGCGGTGGCTTAGAGCTGTCAGAGCTAACAGACAAGCAGCATAACCTCAGAAATGAATGTGAGACTTACGAGCAACGTACCCATTGGGAAAGTGCGGCACAGTTTGCCTGTAATGGTCTATGGCAGCAGGAGACCGACTGGACAAGAGCACGACACAGCCTGCAGCTACCCTCCTGTTCTCGTGACCATGTCGGAAGGAGCCTATACGACTGGAGACTCGTGGCTTGGTCAGACGAGTCCATTTTTAGAAGGTAAGAGCTGATGACCCAAGTTTTCAATAATGCGGTATACAGTGGTGGTCCATAACAATGACAGCTATTTATACGTAGAATGGGCTGCGTCCTATGGTGGAAATGAACCGCTCAATGGCTCAAAATAGTTGTGTTCGGCTACTTGGAAAGGATTTTCATCCATTCCTGAACTTTAAGTACCCAAAATATGATGGGAGTGTTATGTATGGCTATACGCCATGTCATTAGGCAACAATTGATCACGATTGGTTTCATCAAGATTCTACACAGCTCCACCGAATGATATGGCCACCCAAATTGTCACACAAGAATCCCATCGTATATGGGACATAATCTAGAAATCAGTTCGTGCACAAAATCCTGTAATTATGGACGGCTATGGAAGCAACATGGCTCACTGCTTCTGCAGAGTACATTTGACGACTGGTTAGTATATGGAACGTAGAGATTCTCCATTTCACCAAATACGACACTGAAACTAACCAATGACTCTTGTCAGAAAAGTGTAAATCGAAATCAGATATATAAAATGTTGAAAAAAGAGGTTCGTATACGGTACTTAAATAAGACAACTCAGGTGAAAAAGAAAAAAGTCCTGCAGAACTTAATGCAGAAACAGAAACTTTTCAAGACATGGGTCATTTGAGTTGTTTTTAGAGCAGCCAGTATTGTTATGCTACAGCCAGGTATTATGGGTAAAAATAAAATTTTCTTCGAGTTTTCTCCATCACGCACTAAGCCAAGTCAGACTCCTATAGAAGCCATTCCATATGTATAGTTATCAGGGTGCAATGGCAGAAACAACATTAGTGATAGCTTTGAGCGTGGACATCATAAACAGTGGTAAATTTCAGACACAGTATTCTGGTAAGCTGTAGAGCAGTGTTTTTCAACCTTTTAGATTATGCGACTCCCTTCCATGTAAAAATATTCTGGCATTCCTCCCCCTCCTCACGAACCCTAACAAAACTATGTTATCTCAAAGGAAAGAAATTTAATCTTCTTTCTTTTGCTTCAGCTTTCTTTCAAATTGGTGGACGAAGTTTCTTTGTTTATTTTTCGGAATGGAACAAATTGTCCTATTTATACGTGATTCCAGACAGAAAAATATATTTTGCTCAACGACTGTTTCGCATTTGTATGATTCAGGAGCGAATTATGCTCATTAAGGAAGGTCCCACAGTATAGACAATTTGTGAAGAAGTAGATCTCTTTTCGAATTTTTCAGAAATACTTATTGTATCAAGTTCTTTTGTCTATCGAATGGTTCCTGAAAACAGTTTTCAGACTTACCGCTTATTCAGCATTAACTCACTGTACTGTAAAACAATCTTTGCTGTATTCAAATTAATCAAATTGCGTGGTTATGGTATATCGTCCCAAATTTGCGATTGTATGGGGGATTTCCTGTCAGAGAGGACACAGTTCGTAGTAATCGATGGTAAGGCATCGACTGAAACAGAGGTGAAATCGGGCGTTTCACAGGGTAGTGTTATCGGTCCTCTGCTGTTCCTTATTTACATAAACGATTTAGGGGAAAATCTAAGTAGCTCCCTTAGGTTGTTTGCAGATGACGCCGTCATTTACCGTGTAGTGAAATCATCTGAGGATCAAAACCAACTGCAGAACGATCTGAATAAGATATCAGTATGGTGTAGAAATTGGCAATTGACTCTAAATAATGAGAAGTGTGAAGTCGTCCACATGAGTACGAAAAGAAATCCGTTAAACTTTGTTTACAAGATAAATTCAATGAAAAGTGAAGGCCGTAAACTCCACAAAATACCTAGGAATTATTATTAGTTCAGACTTAAACTGGAAAGAACACGTAAATAATGTCGTGAGAAAGACGAACCAGAGACTGCGTTTTATGTGCAGAACCCTTAAAAGATGCAACAGAACTACTAAAGAGACTGCATACACTACGCTCGTCCGTCCTTTTTTGAGAATTGCTACCCAGTGTGGGATCCTTATCAGGTGGGTTTGACGGAGGACATCGAAAGAGTCCAGAGAATTGCAGCTCGTTTCGTATTGTCACAATACAGGGGAGACAGCGTTACGGAAATGATACAGGATTTGGGGTGGTAATCATTACAACAACGGCGCTTGTCGCTGCGACTTGGGCTACTTACGAAACTCCAATCGCCAACATTCTCCTGCGAATGCGAAAATATATTGTTGATTCCCACTTACAAAGGTAGAAATGACGATCAGAATAAAATACGGGAAATCAGAGCTCGAACGGAGAGATTCGGGTGTTCTTTCTTCCCGCGCGCTATTCGAGAATGGAATGGAAGATAGCCGACCGCGGTGGCCGAGGAGACTGAGGCGCTCCAGTCATGGTCTGCACGGCCACTACGGTCGGGGGTTCGAATCCCCCCTCGGGCATGGATATTTGTGCCGTCCTTTGTTAGTTCATAAGTAGTTTGTAAGTTTAGGGACTGATGACCCCGTAGTTAAGTCCCATAGACTATACAAACATTTGAACATTTTGAATGGGAGATAAATAGTACAATGAACCCTGTGCCAGGCACTTAAACGTAGTTTTAACATTAAATGAATTTCACTTAGGTATTAGTTTTTGTATTACTCAACCCCTGTTTTTTATTTTTTATTGATTTTTTTAATATATGGTGCAATTACTTCCTCCTATGACGGCTACCCCACGAACAAGACTGCGACCCCTGGGGGCCGTGAACCTCAGGTTTAAAAACACTGTTTTATAGCATGGCTGGGCAACCGGTGGTTTGCGATAGTCTCAATCTAGCATGCGGCACTTGCGACAGAGAAAGAGAAAGAGAGAGCGCTACTGTGAAACGCCGTGAGTAACAAAATAATCGTAAAGAGACGCAATTAAATGCAAACATATGGAATGGGGTGAACATTAAACGAAAATACTCCCAATAACGCGTGTTATGAAGCTTAATTTTTATTTTATTTTATTTATTTATTTATTTATTTATTTATTTTTTTAATGATTGTCGTGACAGGGTACTCTATAAGACTGTGCGGCCCGTGAGCTTAAGTACGAGAACCCATTAGGGAATGGCGAAAGGTTGCCCCTGTCCTTTGGACAATAGGATTAATTGACAGGCACGTGTCGTCCATAGACAGTCCTAGTGCCGCTTCAAAACTGAAGAAGCTAAAAAAAATCAACATCTTGCTACTTCCCGACACTCCTCTGTGCTCTTGACGAGTCTGATTCCGACAGACGAATTTTCGGAGTCGCTCTCTAACATGTGTAAAGAACATGAATGTTTCCAAGACATATCTGTTTGAGCGGACGGAAATTAGTGGAACACTTGAGTACGATAATTGCGTGTATGGGGTACCTAAAATCTGTACGGAACTGGAGAAATCTATGAGGAGAAGCAGCGTGTAGCGGTGCTTCGTCTACAGAGGTCTTCTTTGAAGACACCGACTGTCACAGGGACTCTTTATTTGTAAAAGTTCGCGTGATTGCCACAGGTCTTAGTGACTTTATGGCGACGTAAATGATTAATTTCAATAGGATGGGATGCTATCACTCTATCAAATTGAAATTTGCAAAAATATATATCCAAATGTTCAAATGTTTGTGAAGCTTACGGGACTTAACTGCGGGGTCATCAGTCCCTAAACTTACAAACTACTTATGAACTAACATATACTAAAGACAGCACAAATATCCATGCCCAAGGGGGCATTCGACCTCCAACGGGGAAAGCATATTTCCTTCGACATACATAGCACGAAGAGAAAATGTTGTGGAATTCAGTTCGATCATTGGATTTAGCAAATTTAGTGCCGCGGCGGAGTGGCAAAGCGCATTGAGGCGCTATGCTTCGATGCGCGAAACCGTTCCCCGCCGAGTGTTAGATTGCCCCCACTGGCATGGATGTTTGTGTCGTCGTTATTATGAGGTAGTTCATGAGTAGTTTGTAAGTTTAGAGACTGATGACCCCGCAGTTAAGTCCCATAAGCTTAACAACCATTAGAACATTTTGAACATTTGAGCAGATTTAGTCTTCTTTCTTTGAAGTACTGTGAAGATACATAGTGTACGTCGAATATCATAAACACTGGATGACCTGAGAAAGCAAATTCATCAAAACTTCGATGTTAATTACTTAGACTCAATACAATTGGTATGTTGCTCTACTGCAAGTCGTTTTAGACGATACATTTCTGTGGGAATTGGTCATTTTGAAAGTATTCCATCTCAAGTTAAACATTTATTTCTGCAATATAAAATACTTGTTGACCCGTGCGAATAATTCGCACTTACCCTGATCAGTGACAGATGGGTAAGACAGTAATGGAGCTGCAAGTATGTATATATATATATATATATATATATATATATATAATAAACTTTGAATAGTAGCAACAAATATTAGTCTCATTCTAAGACAATTTATATCATTAAATATAATATGTTTAATTGTGAAACACAATTTTTGTAACCTTGTTTCTTTCACAAAACTTATTTGAAAACAATGTTAGTAGTTGTTATGTGTCTTTAGCACAAACATAAATATCTCTGAAAGAGCGAATTCGTGAAAAAGCCACGTATAACTGTGCATGCGAGAAAACAAGTTCTGGTAAATAATAATACTGCCCTTTGAAGATTTATTATGGTCATAGCGAATGCTACTTTTATTGGCAATTTTGTTCTTATCACTTGGAAAAGCATAGTTGGATCAGAAGGTATGAGACTAATGCGGGGTATTAGCATAGTTTTGTCGCAGGCAATGAATTTAACAGTGATGATGTACTCGCGTGAGTCACCACTAATCTTGCACCATTACTTAATCCCTGATCAGCGTTAAAATTTCTAAATAACATACTCGGCGCGGTGTCTGATAGGAGCAACCGTAAATACATGTCCCATTTACGACTGTTTGCCGGGTATCAACTTGGATTCTACGAACAGTACAATTTTTTTCAAAATAAAGTTTTTTTATGAAAACAATAACTTTAAATTATCTGTATGTTTTTCGTCATTAGCGAGAACGAAAGCTGAAAATGATACCTAAATCATTAATTTTGGATAAGTAATACGGGAGATATGGCGTACCCAGAAAAATACACCGATGGGAAATAATATATATGATTTATTTCCGGAGATTAGTTTATAGAGTTTTTTTTTCCCAGTTACGTCTCATGTAACAATACAATACTTTTTTTTTTATAACAGATACACTCTCTGTAGTTGAGAAATGAATGTATCTCCGTCAGCTAAACGTTTGTGCGCTAGGAAGCAGTCGAACAGTGACTGGGACAGAAGCGGTTTTTTTCAAGGCTATTGACTATCAGACGAAGTACTGATTCGTTTATCAGACGAAGTACACACATGGGAATTTTTCCACTAACGAGAGTATTCTATACGTAATTTCATTGAGCAGTTCATACACAAAATTTCATACTTTTCAGAGACAAACTTTTGTAAATTAATCCAAAACAGAATTCTATGAATACGCAATGAAAAATATCCTACAGTACGTGTTGCCGCTTTTGAAAACCCTCTTCTCTTATCAAAGCTAATTCACGCGGACCGTGAAAGATGAATGTTTCAGAATACAGAACATTGCGTAATGATGGTGAGTTATTTTCAGCGAATATCGAGAACTCTCCTAAACGACACGTCCGATTTCATCCAGACTTAGTAAATATATTTCTGACAATAAGGCAACAATCGCTGAGGGGTTAAGAATCACCTATGACACATAGTTCAGCAGACATGACGTCATAATCAATGAAATTCGTGAAAAACTGCCACATTTTGCGGCAATTCTTCATAACTAATGCACCGATCTCAATAAAACTTGGTACAAATTCTCTTTGGAAACTATTGATGTGGGGATAAAAAACAACAAAAAATGTTCAAATGTTTGTTAAGGTTATGGGACCTAACTTCTGCGTCATCAGTCCCTAAACTAACAAACTACTTATAAATTAACTTATACTAAAGAAGCACAAACATCCATGCTCGAGGGAGGATTCGAACCTCCGACGCAGGAGGCCGCGCGATCCGCAACGTGGCGCTTCAGACCGCTCGGCTACTCCCGCTCGGTTAAAAAACAACAAACCACACATAGTAAATGATATATGATGTCATAAAGAAATTACACTGCCTTATCATGCGACACATGAATAACGGAACTTTATTCATGCATTATTTGATTAAGGATGAAAGGAAAGAAGTTTGTCGGTTACTATTTTTTCACTGTTAGTTCGGTAAAACTAAGGCTTTCGGCATGACGTTGCAATTGATTACTTGTACACTACTGTTGGTATTCGCAAGAGATTTTCCAGTTAGTATACAAACACCTGAGAAATTATATTATTGTACGACACATAGCTCATGAGGTGTGAAGTCATAAAGATTTGGCTCATGGAAAGCTTCCCAATCACGCATGACGTTTCGGTTTGTTACGTCTTTGCAATTAACTCTAGTTCGACGTATTTTATAGACAGTGTGCACATACACCACTGATCCTACCTAGAAATTAAATTACAATACATATTTCATGATACGAGTATATGACGTTAGAAACAAAGAAATGCATGAAAATCTGTTCCAATACGCATGATGTTGTAATTTATTACGTCTTTACTACCATCTCCATTCGCAACAAATTTCCACTCTACGAAACTGTACAATTCTGTTACCTGTAGGAAACACAGTCTTGTCGATATGACGTCATAAGGAGTCACCTACGGGAAAACAAAACTGACATGGATAGGAAGCAGTATAGAAGGCGATTGACAAAGAGAAGAGGCAGATGGACTGACATAAGAAAACAGTCACCTAGGCAGCGCTGGGAAGTACCGCTAGTACTTCTACATAGAGATGAGTCGATGTTTAACTTTGTTACCAAAAGTCTCGAAAAGTACGTGAATGACGTACTTTATACGCGGAAATGTAATGAACGCCTGGGACGGTATTCTTACGGACAGTTTACAACTCACCGCGAAGACGTGGCGACGAGCTGCGACAGGCACATACAAAAGACACACACATACAACACATTCAGCTATCGGCCATGACCTTCTTCAGAAAATAGAGCACTCACGCAATCACACAGGCACAACACAGTCATACAACCATCACCTCCTGGGAATCGTGTAGAACTAGCACTCCTGGAAGAAAGGATATGGTGGAGACATGGCTTAGCCACAGCCTAAGGGATGTTTCCAGAATGAAACTTACACTCTGCAGCAGAGTGTGCGCTGATATCCTTTGTTCCAGGAGTGCTACTCTTGCATGTTTCGCAGGAGATCTTCTGTGAAGTTTGGAAAGTAGGAGGCAAGGTACTGGCGGAAGTAGAGTTGTGAGGCGGCATCGTGAGTCGTGTCGGGATAGCTCAGTCGGATGCCGGGCGCCGTGGCTCAGCGCGCCCGGTCAGAGGGTTCCACGCCCTCTGCAATAAAAAAGCTGAGCCATCGATTCAATGAGCAACCTCGAACAAAAACGATCAGCGTCCGCAACAAAGAGAACTACAAATAGAACAAACAAAAAGGGGGAAAAAAAGGTCTGTAGAGCGCTTGCCCGCAAAAGGCAAAGGTCCCAGGTTCGAGTCCCGGTTTCGGCGCACAATTTTAATCTGCCAGGAAGTTTCATATCAGCGCACACTCCTCTGCAGAGTGAAAGTGTCATTCTAATTACGAAACTGTTCCTTAATTCTTAATGGCCGTTGTTAACAGCTAATGTGAGATTTTAGATACTAGATTATAATTTATCCTACTAAGAACGATGTGTTTTTCTTAATTATTCAGTTCACCATTGCTTTGAATTGACATCGCGTAGGTTATTATAAGAAAATACAGAAAGAAAAATGGCCGAGGAATGTCACGTGACACTTCCGAACGCCTGTTTTACGTAAAAAAAAAAAAAAAAAAAAAAAAAAAAAAAAAAAAAAAAAAAAAAAAATAGAGAGAGAGAATAAAGTAGAGAATTTTCTCCTGTACAAATTCGTTTATTCAATTTTCGTGTCAGATGAACGGTTAGGCCGTTACTTTCATATATATTTCGAGCTGTCAAAAGGTGATCAACTTTTAGTATTACTACCGTAACCTAAAGTGGGCAGAAAATCAAAGTAAAACCTCTTTACTGACTCGAAATAAATTGAAAGTGTTTTTAGAAGACTTATTACTTTCATTATATTTCCACCCCACAACGAAATGTAATGATTACGTACTTCAGGTTCCTTATTAAAAATGATAATGATTATGGACTACTGATTTAAGTTTTCCAAGTTTTTATGAACTAATAATATTTTCTCGTTAGACCCAGTGGAACATGCTTGTTATTGTGGGACTATTTCATAAATCTGGCTCTTGACTTAGTAGTTACTTTCCAAGAATTCATGATTACAGATATGGAGTCTGTTCTGTCAGGCATGTCCGAAAGAACAACAACTGTGTATATGTAGCCAACAGACAATGACAATTTCTGTGAGGATGCACATCCATTCGATCCCTTGTGGGAATACAGTTGGGCTGTGAACAAGAGGAGCCGGGCGCGGTGGCCGAGCGGTGTGCGGCGCGCCAGTCACGTTCTGCACGGCCACTACGGTCGGGGGTTCGAATCCTCCTCGGGCATGGATATTTGTGCCGTCCTTAGTATTAGCTAGTTCATAAGTAGTTTGTAAGTTTAGGGACTGATGACCCCGTAGTTAAGACCCATAAGCTCTACAAACATTTGAACAAAAGGAAGTAATGGGCAACGGGCACTACTGTCAGAGTGTGCGACTTGTTGACTATTTGGAGGGGACGGGAAGCGTCCTACGGTCGGGGGTTCGAATCCCCCTCGGGCATGGATATTTGTGCCGTCCTTAGTATTAGCTAGTTCATAAGTAGTTTGTAAGCTTAGGGACTGATGACCCCGTAGTTAAGTCCCATAAGTTCTACAAACATTTGAACATTTGAACGGGAAGCGTCGCTGGACTGGTTAAGGCAACAGCCGGTCCCAAGCGGGAATTTCGGGTTCGAACTCTCCTCTAACACAAATTTTTCACTTTGCAACTGAATTTATTTCAATGTCCAAAACAGTCGAGGGGTTTGAATAGTTCTAATACGTAAATTCATAATCAATAGTTGTGGCTAGAACCTTAAAAAGCTAAAACTGTAAGCATTCCAGAAAGACTGCCTGATGTAGCTACCATGTGCTTCTTCTTTAAACAATGAAGCTTGATCTCATTCTAAATCAGAAAAGGGAGAGGATCGAATGTATGCAAATATAGATTTGAAGGAATTCATGGGATTCATAACTACTTACTGATGCGATAGTGCACTTTCTACATTTTTAAAGATAATTATGAGAAGAAAATAACAAGATTTACGGAGAATTTCAAAAAATGTTCAAATGTTTGTTAAGCTTAAGGGACTTAACTACGGGGTCATCAGTCCCTAAACTTACAAACTACTTATGAACTACCTACAACTAAGGACGGCACAAATATCCATGCCCGAGGGGGGATTCGAACGCCCGACCGTAGCGGCCGTGCAGACCGTGACTGAAGCGCCTCAGTCCCCTCGGCAACCGCGGCCGGCGCGGAGAATTTCAGGGAATGATTTGGCAATCATATCGTCCGAATGAATTCCATAGAACGTTTAATGGGACATAATCAATGAAGCACTTAGTCGAAAAATTCCGACACCGGCACACTTTTGTAATTAAATAAAGACAACAGGGCTCAGTATTGGTTCAAAAAAATCAAATGTTTGTAAATCTATCGGACCAAACTGCGTGGCCATCAGTCTGTAGCTTACAAACTACTTAAACCTAGGTAAACTAACCTACGGACAAACACACACACCCATGGCCCAGGGAGGAGTCGAATCTCCACGGCGAGCAACCGCGCGCTCCGCAGCGAGACGCTTTAGACCGCTCGGGTACTCCACCGCGGCTCAGTATTGGTGCGGGGTATTTCTAACGACTTGTTGAGTCAATGCCACGTCCAACTGCCGCACGCCGCTGGGCAAAAAAGAGGTCCGACGCGTTTTTAGGAAGTGTCCCGTGCATTTTGTGACCACGGTGTATGAGGATACGTGTCACTGGTGTGAGGGAGATTCCCAGTCGATACATACTACACAGGACCGGCAAGAAGTGGCTCAATCGATCAAACATAGAGGTTAAAGTGGTGCGCCCATGACCTCACGAAAAAGATCATCGCTCTGTGATAACACGTCTCTAGGCACCAGTGGACGGTCTGTTGGATGAAAAATGGACATTACAGCAAGGCCACAGGTATTTCGATCTCAGTCTAATCAAGGTCGGGTCCCACCGGGCTTGGGTTTGTGTGTTGTCCTTTGGATAGTTTTAAGTTTTAAGTAGTTTGTAAGTCTAGGGACCGACGACCGCAGTAGTTTGGTCCCATAGAATTACATTTTGAATAAGGTTGTTAGTTTCAAGAAACTAGAGAAGCAGTAAGAAAGTACTATTACGTAACGAGGCATTTACACACAATTAAGAGCTGTTGGTGTGCTACAGGTAAAGAGCCGTTTCCAGTATGGATCGAGGATACAAGAAAATTTCACCACAAAAATTCAGCAATGTTCTGGAAAACTTTTAGAAAGATAACCGGCAACACAAATAAAGATAATCCACCATTAATCCATGAAGGGAAGATCATAGCAGAAGATTCAGAGAAGGTACCAATTTTTAGAGAAGTTGTAAACAATATTTATCAACATCTTGAGGGTGAAAGATTCGATTTTAACCATCAAATTTTAGTCATTAATGAAATTCAAGACATGCTAAGTCTAGAAATATCGTTGAATGAAGATCAATCTAATTTACTACTAGATATAACAGTGCAAGAGATAATAACAGCCATAAACAACGGAAAAAACAACGCACCAGGCGCCGATGGTATTACTCGTATGGCTTTACGATGTGCACTAGAAGAACTAATACGATGCTCAAAAAACTGTTTAATATGGTCATACAACACCAAAAAATACCACTAAAATGGAAATATGCCAAGGTTATAATGATCCTCAACCAGGAAAGTTATCGTACGATCCCACATCATATCGACCCATAACCTTGCTATCTGTGATTGGAAAAACTTTTGATTCAATATTGATAACTAGAATTCAACACTTCATCGATAAACGACAGTTAATACCGCTGATTCAAGACGGCTTCCGTAAGAACCATTCAACGATGGATCCAAATATGCGCATTGCCCCCAGTGTTACCGAGGCGTTAAATTTTGGTGATTGCGCTATGGCACTTAAGTTGGACATAGAACGAGCCTTTGACAAGGTTTGGCATAGAGGCCTATATTTTAAAATGCTGAAGATGAGATTCCCAAATAGACTGGTCAGACTCATTGCTAGTAGTTTGGACGATAGACCAACTGCATTCTATATAAATAACGCCATTTCAACAGCTTTTTACCCAGATGCAGGAGTTCCACAGGATGCAATACTATCACCGCTATTATATTCTTTATACACTGCCGACATTCCTATACCATCGAAATGGAACGAAGATTTAGCCTTATATGCGGATGACATCGTTTACTGGTGTCAGTCATCTAAGGCAGATGGACTCCACCGTATTATGACGCAATATATACGTCAGTTAGAAACCTGGTTAGCAAAATGGCGTATCAGACCAAACGCACGAAGAGGCAGTTAATAGCATTTCACTGCAGAAACCTAACCCAATATAAATGCCAAGATAATGAGGACTTGAAAATTACGTTATTGGGAAAAGAGATTACACCCCATAAAACCGCGAAATTTCTGGGAATCACTTTTCATTCTACACTGACCTATAATCAAGCCATCTCGCAGCTCATCAAGAAGGCACGAAAAAGACTAGGCCTATTTAAATTAATTAAAGGGAAATTTTATGGCGCCACAACATCTGCACTTATATACACATACTGTAGCTATATTAGACCTACCTTGGATTATGCAGCACTTATATGGACCACAGCTAAAGCACAATCGTCCAAGAATTTTAAGAATAGCCACGAGAATGAATCTAAGCACTAGCAGGGAAGAACTGTACGAAGAAGTAAATGTACAACCCTTAGAACAGAGACTGGTCAAACAAATAGTAAGCTTTGGAGTGTCAAGATTATTAGCCAGTACTAAAACTACTGATATTCTGAGGCAGGCGCCAATACGGGTGAATCGCACCCGAATACCTATATCCACCAAGTGCCATAGCGCAAGCACTAGACAAAGTTTAGCCGGGAAAGCACATTTTAGAAGAAGTCCGAGAAGATCAAGACTTATATCAGCATTTGGAAGCCTCGCAAGATTGAAACCGAAGTTTTTAACATATTTGAACACTTTTAATTTCCAGTTCTATTTTTAATATTACTTTAAAATTTTATATATTTTAAATTAATAATTCAATTCTATAATGTTTTAGAGTAAACTTTTTAATTAAATGGAGAGCCTTCCCACCCTGAGGTTTTTTCTAGGGAGGTTTTTCCTCAAGAAAAGCTAGATGCAGGTAATCTCCCAGACAAGGAAAATGTAGTCAAATGAGATTAAAGAAAATTACTGCAGGAATGGAATGAAAATGGTGGGAAAAAGTGTGTGGTAGCTATCGCGCTACAGGAGCTGTCGGATTTGTAAGGTAGACCAAAATGCCTCGGAGTTCACCAACGAAGCCTCGACCACACTGTACAGAGTCCTATGCTGAAGTAAGTAATTCTGCAAAGAAGACTGTACTCCATTCCTGGCGGAAACTAACCCGAACAGAATGATATATTGACCCAAGGTCAACACGAATTTAGAAAATATTGTTGATGCGAAGTGATGAGTGCTATCGACAAAGGATCTCAAACTGATTCCGTATTTCTTCATTTCCAGAAGGCTTTTGACACAGTACGTCAGAAACGGCTTTTAATCAAATTCCGTGGTTATGGTATATAGCCCCAAATTTGCGACTGGATAGGGGATTTCCTGTCAGAGAGGACACAGATCGTAGTAATCGATGGTAAAGCAACGACTAAAACAGAGGTGATATCGGGCGTTCCACAGGGTAGTATTATTGGTCCTCTGCTTTTCATTATTTACATAAACGATTTAGTTCTTGAATAACAGAAGGTTTAGATTGCAAGCAATTTTTATTACAATGACGCGTTTCGCCCGGTTAGGGCATCTTCAGATATCTGACAAAGGAGAAAATATTGATACAGAACTTACAATATTTACATGACATTATTTCGAAATTTTTTAGCTACAAGCCAATCTGAAACTGTTTTAAGAAATTGTGATAATGTACGGTACTAATGTTTTATATACTCTGTGGTGAAGGGTGTTTAGATTAAAATGCGGTCCTAGGGTATCTTACAGAGACAGTAATATGTAAACCATTAATATCCGGTAACATTGACCGTTGAAAACAGATTGATACATTGTTTAACTGAGTGGATATTGCAAGATTTACCTTGATGTCCCTGCACCTTATGTCGTCAACATATTAATACGGCGTGCGTCGCTAGATGTACAAGTGCAGACTTAAGGTGCAGGGACATCATACAAGGTAAATCTTGCAATATACATTCAATTACACAATGTATCAATCTGTTTTCAACGGTCATTGTTCCGGATATTAATGGTTTACATATTATTGTCTCTGTAAGATACGCTATGGCCGCATTTTAATCTAAACACCCTCCACCACAGAGTATATAAAACATTAGTACCGTAAATTATCACAATTTCTTAAAACAGTTTCAGATTGGCTTGTAGCTAAAAATTTTCGAAATGATGTCATGTAAATATTGTAAGATCTGTATCAATATTTTCTTCTTTGCCAGATATCTGAAGATGCCCTAACCGGGCGAAACGCGTCATTGTGATAAAAATTACTTGCGATCAAAACGTTCTGTTATTCAAGAATTCAAATGAACACGGTTGCTGTGCCACACAACGTAAAAATGGAATGGGAAGATTTCTATAAACGATTTAGGGGAAAATCTAAGTAGTTCTCCTACGTTGTTTGCAGATGACGCCGTCATTTACCGTCTAGTAAAATTATCTGAAGATCAAAACCAACTGAAAAACGATGTGAATAAGATATCACTATGGTGAAAAATTGGCAATTTAGTCTAAATAATGAGAAGTTTGAAGTTGTCCACATGAGTACGAAAAAAAAATCTCGTTAAACTTTGTTTACAAGATAAATCAATGAAAAGTGAAGGCCGTCAACTCCACAAAATACCTAAGAATTACTATTACTTCAGATTTAAACTGGGAAGAACACGTAGATAATGTCGTGGAAAAGGCGAACCAAAGACTGCGTTTTATTGCCAGAACCCTTAAAAGATGCAACAGAACTAATAAAGAGGCTGCATACACTACGCTTGTCCGTCCTTTTTTGGAGTATTGCTGCCCAGTGTGGGATTCCTATCAGGTGGGTTTGACGGAGGACATCGAAAGAGTCCAAAGAAGAGCAGATCGTTTCGTATTGTCACGATACAGGGAAGACAGCGTTACGGAAATGATACAAGATCTGGGATGGGAATCATTACAACAACGGCGATTATCGCTGCGGCGTGGACTACTTACGAAACTACAATTTCTAACATTCTCCTCCGAATGTGAAAATATATCGTTGACTCCCACTTACATAGGTAGAAATGATCATCAGAATAATATACGAGAATTAAGAACTCGAACAGAGAGATTCAGCTGTTCTTTCTTCTCCCGCGATATTCGAGAGTGAAATGGGAGATAAATAGTATAACGGTGGTTCGATGAACCCTCTGCCAGGCACTTAAATGTGATTTGCAGAGTATCCCATGTAGACGTAGATGTATATCAAAATTTGAACAACAGTGTCCACTCCGAAGGGACACGGACAGGAATGATCTGAAAAGAAGTTAGGGCGAGGTCTCTGCGGATCGCCAGTCGGCGGCAAGACCTAATCCGTGACTGTTCTGTTGTTAGGATGCTGTCGAGTATTCCTTTTCGTTAAATTATTGTAGGTCTAAAGTGTAATACTTGTTCATTTGCTATGGTGTCTTCGTAAATAAACTCAGTAACTGGCATGCCAAGCTTTATTTATCAGAAAACTAATTACCCATAACGATACAGAAATTTTCAGGCAGCCCACATTGCACGCTAGAAAGCCAATGCGCTACGAGAATCTGTGAGGAACACAGTCTAAGAGACTTGCTGCTACATTACCGGCAGCAGGAAATTCTACTCTCTCGCCCACGAGACTGACTAAAGGGTGGGTCAGCTCAGCCACGGAAGTCTCGGGCGAAGAGCGACGGCCAGCAGGTGTACACGCCCTCTGGTGTCGCCCTCTGCCAACTCCCAGCCAGGGCGTGCAAGCAAACGTGAGTCTGACTACAGGGAGGGGATCTTGCAACGTTCGCTGTTATTAGATGATAAATGAACGCTGAACGGACTGGTCACTAGTTATTTACCAAAGGCGATTGAGTTTGCACGCCACTAGTTTACAGATATGTCCTACACTGATCAAAACAATTAGATCAGTTGAGATGTCATCGGCGGAATGAACTAAAATGTTTCGACATCTTCTGTCTGTTTTTTGGAGTGGAGAGAACAGCATTACGGAACCGAGATAGCGGTAATAACAGAAAGTTGCTGAAGAGAGTTTTGGTGTTTACTCTACCGAACAAATTACACAGATTAGATTGGATTGGTTGTTCGTTCCATAGATACGTGTTGTGGAGAGATTCTCATGGATGTGGAACATGCCAACCCCCCTTTTTTTTACAAGTTGATAATACAATAAAACTAATACAGGTACATACACTTTTTACAAGCAGATAATATAATAATACTAATAGTATGAATACAGATACATGCATCATTTGGTTATATTTAAGAATTCGTCAGTGGACTAGAAGTTGGCCACTAGAAAGTTTTTTAGGCTCCTCTTAAACTGATCTTTATTTGAAGCTAAATTTTTTATCGTTATTGGTAAATTATTGAAAATATGTGTTCCTGAATAGTGGACCCCTTTTCGAACAAAAGTAAGCGCTTTTAAGTCCGTGTGTAGATCATTTTTGTTCCTACTATTGTAGGTATGAACTGAGCTGTTTGTTGGGAAAAGGGATATACCATTTATGACAAATTTCATTAAGGAATAAATATACTGAGAGGCAGTAGTTAATATACCCACTTCTTTGAAGAGGCTTCTGCAGGATGTCCGTGAATTTACATCACAAATAATACGTATTAAACGCTTTTGGACTCTGAAAACTTTTGCTTCACTTGAAGACTTTCCTCAAAGTATTATACCATATGACATTATGGAATGAAAGTACGCAGAGTATGCAAGCTTTTTTTATTTTTATGTCTCCTATGTCTGATAGCAAGCAGGTAGTGCAATACAACAACAATGTGGCTTACCCTTAGCATGGACAGTTATAGGAAGGTTGGAAGTGGGACACAGTGAGGTGGCTGGAACTATTGAATTGTCCCAAAATGTAATTTCCACGACGTGATCGCGATTTCAGACAACAGGGATCTTTAAAAGGATGAAGGTCAACCTCGTACACGGGTAACATAAGCAAGAGGTGACCGTCGAGACAGGAGGCTGAATGCAAGTCAGCTGCAGCGCAACAGGTCGCACAATATCAACAAAAACAGTCCGAAATCGCCTACGGAAATGTGGCCTCTCGCATAGTGGCCTATAGCGCGTGTCCCATTTAGGCCGCGACACCTTTTAGCCCGCAGAAACTGGGCGGAGGATCATCAGGACTGCAGTCGGAACGAATGGAGCCGGGTTCTGTTCACAGATGAGTCGTGAGTTTGCTTTCATCTAAGGTTCGTTCCAGCAGCTGCCAGATGCTTGATGCGCATGCGCAACACTGAAATTGTGTTCCAGCAGCTCTGCCGCTTCTGGCTACTTGGAGTGTGGCTGTTTGGTGTTCCAGCAGTTGCCGCAAGCAGCAAGACGCTACCCGGAAAACTATTTCTGCCGCAGTCAAGCTGCCAATTTGCGCATGCGCAGATAGGGTTGAGTTAGAGTGGGGGTAGCCATCACGTGATACGTATGTGTTTGTAGCGTGTTTTTGGATTATTTCCCCACTTGAGATCAGATATTTCTCGTTTACATTTCTTCGTTATTAGGAAGGAAATTATTTTAATTATTCCTTTAAACTCACGTTCGCCAGCAGCCAGAAACAGTGCAAAAAGCGTTCCAGCAGTGCAAGTATCAAACAAGGGTTTTTACGTCATGCCACCTGCGCATGCGCAGTAACACCTGTTTCTTAGCGCTTGAAAGTAGCCGTCTGGCAGCTGCTGGAACGAACATATAGACAATCGTCGTTCCCTCATATGAAGAGAACGTGGAATTCGGAACAATCCTCCTTATTTGTAGGAAACATCATCATATCTTGGTGGTGGACGAATTGCGGCGGACGTACGGATCTCGTTCAGAATGGCGCATTGACTGCTCAGTGTTATACAGACTAGATCCTTCGACATTTTGTTGTGCCCTTCGTTGGTGCCATAGAAGATGGGTTCCTTCTGGTGGACGATAACGCTCATCCCCACAGAACTCCACAGGTAGGCAAGATATTTCAAGCTGAGGGAACTGAACGAATTGAGTGGCGAGCGTCTTCACCGGAGTTAAATCCGATTGGGCATGCTGGGATGGTCTTGGCAGACGCATTGCAGCCAGACCAGCTCTCCCACAACGGCTGCAGAGCTGGATATTCCACCCGAGGAAGAATGGCGAAACATCCCTCAAAAGGTTATTGATAATCTCATACTGCCCATGCCAAGCAGGTGTGCAACTGCACTAATAAATAAAATAAATGTTTGTAAATCTATCGGACCAAACTGCCTGGTCATCAGTCCGTAGCTTACAAACTACTTAAACCTAGGTAAACTAACCTAAGGCCGGCCGCGGTGGCCGAGGTGACTGAGGCGCTCCAGTCACGGTCAGCACGGCCACTACGGTCGGGGGTTCGAATCCCCCCTCGGGCATGGATATTTGTGCCGTCCTAATTAGTAAGTAGTTCATAAGTAGTTTGTAAGTGTAGGGACTGATGACCCCGTAGTTAAGTCCCATAAGCTTAACAAACATTTGAACATTTTTTGAACTAACCTAAGGACAACACACACACATCCATGCCCCAGGGAGGACTCGAACCTCCACGGCAAGCAACCGCGCGCTCCGCAGCGAGGCGCTTTAGCCCGCTCGGCTAGTCCACCGCGGCTGCAACTGCACTGATCGTCCCAGATGATAACACACTATATTAGAACTTGAATAAAAGAATGTCTTGGTTGCAAAAACTTTTATTGAAATGACGCATTTCGCCCGGTTAGAGCATCTTCAGATTTCTTATCTGATGTCCCTCTGCCATATAGTAGCTCTTCAATTCATACATGAGATGCGTCGGTATTGGTACTGGGCAACGAAGATGAATTTTTCACTATTATTGTAGCCCCATGGTGCCTCGTCCTAAGTAAACGCCGTGTAAACCTCAAGTAGATTTGAGAGAGCAAAATATCGTACTGTGTTCAAATTCAAATGTTTGAATGTTTGTTAAGCTTAATGGACTTAACTTACAAACTACTTATGAACTACCTTATACTAAAGACGACACAAACATCCAAGCCCGAGGGAGAATTCGAACCCCCCGAGCGTAGCGGCCGTGCAGACTGTGACTGGCGCGCTGCGGACAGCTTGGCCACCGCGGCCGGCATCGTACTGTGTCAGACACAAATTCCTATTGTAAGCAATATCTGAATAAAATACGATAATATATGTATGAAATAAATCGCAATTTGCGATGTTATGGCATCACTGTATTAGGTTTAGATGGAATACCAAACTGTGGCGAATGAAAATTTGTGCCCGGCCGGGATTCGAACCCGGGATCTGCTGCTTACTAGGCAGACGCGTTGACCACCCCGCCACCGAGGACACAGCGACCAGCCCGACTGCAGAGGACTCTTCCCTGCACGTCTCCCGCCACACACAAATCTCCTGTCTATATCCTATACCACAGCCTAATTCTATAATGCTTGCAGCCACAATACTGTATTCCCGCATTAGGGAGAACAGACTCCTCGGTAGCAGAGTGGTCAACGCGTCTGCCTAGTAAGCAGGAGATCCCGCGTTCGAATCCCGGCCGGGAACACATTTTCATTCGCCACAGTTTGGTATTCCACCTAAACCTAATACAGTGATGCCATAACATCGCAAATTGGGATTTATTTCATTCATTTGAACGCTGTAATTCGTCAATATATATATAATTGATAATATATGTATATTTTGTATGATATCTCACCTGATACCGTCATTGTTTCGAGCAGATTATCGTGCGCAGAACAGTTCTTGCGTGGAGAGCTCGAACATACCAGACTTTTGACTGAAGATGGTGACAGTGCCCATACGATCAAAGCTGGCGAGTACTGAGACGGGTTTCGTCGGCCAAGAATAGTGAGTGATGCGCATGCGCGCGCCGGTAGCGCCTGGGGGTAGGGAGCGGAGCGTGCGTCAGCGGGAGCAGGTGGCAGATTGGGGGGATTGGGCGGTGCGTTTAGCCCATCAGGCGGCGCTGCAGCCGGGAGGACGTGTCTCGTTGCAGCGGCAGGATGTGGCCAGATTGAGGCCGCCAAGTGGGTAATTGCGTTAGCCGGCAGGACGCGGACGTGTCGCCGCTCCTTGCCTCGCCAGGGCCCTCGACCACTGACTCCTCTCTCCATCTGGCCACATCGGCTCTTCCGGACATCCGACGGTCACGTGGCGCTCTTGCCTGAAGATACACAGCGGTGAGCAGTGAAGTGTATACACTAGACCCTCACCTAAACGTAAGACGAACTCGAGACACTAACCGAATTTCAAGAACTCAGATGGAAAACCCAATATCAAGAGGTTCGCAAATCGATTCCATATTTCTTGATTTACATAAGGCTTTTGACACCGTACCTCACAAACAGCTTTTGATCAAATTGCGTGGTTATGCTATATCGGCAAAAATTTGCGACTGGATAGGGGATTTCCTGTCAGAGAGGACACAGGTCGTAGTAATCGATGGTAAGGCGTCGACTGAAACAGAGGTGATATCGGGCGTTCCACAAGGTAGTGTTATTGGTCCTCTGCTGTTCCTTATTTACATAAACGATTTAGGGGAAAATCTAAGTAGCTCTCTTAGATTGTTTGCAAATGACGCAGTCATTTACCGTCTACTAAATCATCTGAAGATCAAAAGCAACTGCAGAACGACCTGAATAAGACATCACTATGGTGTAAAAATGGGCAATTCAGTCTAAATAATGAGAAGTGTGAAGTCGTCCACATAGTACGAAAAGAAATCCGTTAAACTTTGTCTACAAAATAAATCAATTTAAACTGAAGGCCATAAACTCCACAAAATACCTAGGAATTACTATTACTTCAGACTTAAATTGGAAAGAACACGTAGATAATGTCGTGGGAAAGACGAAGCAGAGACTGCGTTTTATTGGCACAACCCTTAAAAGATGCAACAGAACTAATAGGCTTGTGCGTCCTTTTTTGGAATATTTTTGCCCAGTGTGGGATCCTTATCAGTTGGGCTTGACGGAGGACATCGAAAGAATCCAAAGAAGAGCAGCTCGTATCGTATTGTCACGATACAGGAGAGACAGCGTTACGGAAATGATACAGCATCTGGGATGGGAATCATTACAACAATGGCGCTTATCGCTGCGGCGTGGGCTACTCACGAAACTCCAATCGCCAACATTCTCTTCCGAATGCGAAAATATACTGTTGACTCCCAGCTACATACGAGAAATCAGAGCACGAACGGAGAGATTCAGGTGTTCTTTCTTCCCGCGCGCTATTCGAGAATGGAATGGGAGATAAATAGTATAATGGTGGTTCGATGAACCCTCTGCCAGGCATTTAAATTTGATTTGCAGAGTATCCCATGGAGATGTAGAACTCAGATGGATAATACTATTCAATTTGTTCATTGAGCTAACTATAAAGGAAAGCAAGGAGAAATTTAGAGAAGGAATTAAAGTTCGGGATGAACAAATAAAAACATTGCGTTTTGCCGAAGACATTGTAATTCCATCGGAGACAGCAGAAGACGTGGAAGAGCTGTTGTACGGAATGGACAGCGTGTTGAAAGGTACGTATAAAATGAACATTAACAAGAATAAACCAAAGGTAGTGGAGTGTAGTCTAAGAAAATAGGGCGATGCTGATGGAATTAAATTAGTTAACGAAACAATAAAGGCGGTAGATGAGTTTTGCAGTAAAATAACATTGCAGAATGGCAATGGGAAGAAAAGCGTTTTTGAAAAAGAGAAGTTTGTTAACATCGAATATTAATTTAAATGGAAGGAAGTCATTTCTGAAGACATTTGTGTGGAGTGTTGCCTTGTATGGGAGTGAAACATGGACGATAAACAGGAAGAGGATTGAGGCTTTTGAAATGTGGTGCTACAGAAGAATGCTGAAGATTAGCTGGGTGGATCGCGTAACTAATGAAGAGGTACTGAACAGAAATCAGGAGAAAAGGAATTTCTGGCATACCTTGACTAAAAGAAGGGTAGAATACATTCTTAGACATCAAGGAATCATAAATTTAGCAGTGGAAGGAAGTGTGTGGGGTAAAAATCGCAAAAGGGAGACCAAGAGATGAATACAGTAAGCAGATTCAAATGGGTGTAGGTTGCCGTTCTTACGAGGAGATGAAGTGGCTTTCTCAGGATGGAATAGGGTGGAGAGCTGCTTCAAACCAGTCTTCGGACTGAAGACCACAACAAACCACAGATGGAAAACCGATACTAATCAAAGAAGGGAGATCTGAAAGATGGAAGCAATATATAGAAGTCCTGTACAAAGGAAATAAACGTGAAGGCAGTGTTCTAGAAGTGGAAGACTAAGTAGAGGAAGATGAGATAGGAGATAATTATGAGATAGGAGATAATTACTGCGAAACGAATTTGACAGAGTACTAAAAGATTTGAGTAGAAACAAGGCCGCTGTAGTAGATGATATCCCGTCTGAACTGCTGTTATCGTTAAGAGAGCCAGTCATTAACAAATTATTACACCTGGTATGCAAGATTTGTGAGACAGGGGAAATACCCTCAGACTTTAAGAAGAATATAGTGATTCCAATTCCTAAGAAATCAAGTGCAGACAAATATGAAAATTACAGAACTATCAGTTTAATAAGTCATGATTGCAAAACACTAACACGAATTATTTACAGACGAATGGAAAAACTTGTAGAAACCGAACTTGGGAATTTAGGAGAAATGTAGGAACACGCGAGGCAATCTTCACATTACGACTTATCTTAGAACATATATTAAGGAAAGGGAAACCTACGTTGTTAGCATTTGTAGTTCTGGAGAAAGCTTTTGACAATATTGACTGAAATACACTTTTTCAGATTCTGAAGGTAGCAGGAGTAAAATATAGGGAGCGAAGAGTTATATTCAACTTGTACAAAAATCAGACAGCAATTATTAGAGTCGAAGGGCATGATAGGTACGCAGTGGTAGGGAAGGGAGTAAGGCAGAGTTGTATCATTTCCCAAATGATGTTCAATCTATACATTGAGTAAGCGGTGAAGGAATGCAACGAGAAATTTGGAGATGGAATTAAAGTTCAAGGAGGGAGAATAAAAACCTTGCGGTTTGCTGACGACTTAGTAATTCTGTGAGAGATAGCAAAAGATCTGGAAGAGGAATTAAACGGAATGAACAGTGTCTTAAAAGGAAGGTACAACAAGAGTAAAACAAAGGTAATGGAGTATAGTCTCAGAAAGTCAGGCGATACTGAAGGAATTAGATTAGGTAATGAGACAATAAAAGTAGTAGATGAGTGTTGTTATGTAGGTCGCAAGATAGCTTCTGATGGCCGACTTAAATAAGATAGCCGGCCGCGGTGGCCGAGGGGACTGAGGCGCTACAGTCACGGTCTGCACGGCCACTACGGTCGGGGGTTCGAATCCCCCCTCGGGCATGGATATTTGTGCCGTCCTAGTTCGTAAGTAGTTCATAAGTAGTTTGTAAGTTTAGGGACTGATGACCCCGTAGTTAAGTCCCATAGACTATACAA
Organism: Locusta migratoria; assembly: GCA_026315105.1. Taxonomy (NCBI): domain Eukaryota; kingdom Metazoa; phylum Arthropoda; class Insecta; order Orthoptera; family Acrididae; genus Locusta; species Locusta migratoria. Next base: position 571,330,330 of record CM048746.1, read on the forward strand.
TCATTTGAAACATTTAAATAAGATATAAAATGCAGAATGGCTATGGGAAGAAAAGCGTTTCTGAAGAAGCGAAATTTGTTGACATTTAATATTAGTTTAAATGTTAGGAAGTCATTTCTGAAAGCATTTGTCTGGCGTGTAGCGTTGTAGGGGGTGAAACGTGGACGATGAGTTCAGACAAAAAGATGGTAGAAGCTTTCGAAATGTGGTGCTACAAACAAATGATGAAGATTAGATGGGTAGATAATGTAACTAATCAGGAGGTGCTCAACAGAATTGGGGGAAAAAGGAGTCATCTGCAAACAACCTAAGACAGCTACTTAGATTTTCCCTTAAATCGTTTATGTAAATAGGGAACAGCAGATGACCAATAACACTACCCTGTGGAACGCCCGATATCACCTCTGTTTTATTTGATGCCTTACAATCGATTACTACGGCCTGTGTCCTATCTGACAGGAAATTCGCTATCCAGTCGCAAATTTGGGGCGATATACCATAACCACGCAATTTGATTAAAAGTCGTTTGTGAGGTACGGTGTCAAAAGCCTTCTGGAAATCAAGAAATATGGAATCGATTTGCGAACCCTTGTCGATAGCACTCATCACTTCGTGTGAGTAATGAGCTAGTTGTGTTTCGCATGAACGATATTTTCTAAATCCGTGTTGACCTTGGGCGTGACCTCAGTTCTTCGAGCAATTCCACAGGAAGCGTTTGATGACAGTTCCCAACAGCTGTAAAAGCGATATCACAACTGTATTGCAGTCAACGGCAATTATTTGAAGGCCAGTAAAGGTATATTGTTTGAAACTCTTGCTTCCCGACTTCATCCGTAAGTCCAGGAAAGCTAGTTTCGGTCAATCCGAAGATTCGTCTGACTTCTGACGGGAACCGAAACTGCTGCCGAAGCTAATAATTTGGCCGAAACCGAATATTCGGTCGTTACTTAGTATACACACTTTGTCAAGAAAAGCGTGTATATTATCATGAGTACTAGATGAAACGCGCGAATACTTCGCACCGTTAGTGGCCAGCGACGTAAAGTGGAAGTACTTAGATTTAAATATTTATAAAGTCTAGTCATATTCATTCACTTCTTGCATTATAGTCCTGAATCGGCTCGAAGCGTCATCCGCCGTTCCCCAAACCAAACATAAAGGAATCGATTGGATAGCAGCGGTTTCAAACAGATGAGGTTCTCAAGGACAGCGACAATGGACAGCTACAATCGGAAGGGTTGGAGATACACAAAGAAGAGATTTCGGAGCTTATGACACGGTACAATAGATGTTTGAGTCTTCTTGGAAATGACGTTGAAAATAGCTACTAATCATCCAGTTGACTTCTAATAAAACGAATACGTTCTCTAACTAATGCAAACCTAGCACGTCTCTTGATGTTATTAGCCTCTGCACTACTGATAAAATGTACAATTCTAGCAAATTTTAGTATAATACTTTCATTACGGCATCTCAGTAGGAAAGCGAGGGCACTCAGCAACTTTCCTTTCTTCCTACGAAGTTTGTCAAACTTGAGAACAAGTTGCACCATCTACGATCCGGCTGGAAACCCGACATGAATATCAACAATTAATACGCTGAGAAATTCTACGTAATCACATCAAGTTCCTCTACGGGGAGGAGATGGTGCAACTTGTTTTCAAGTTTGATAAACTTCGTAGGAAGACAGGAAAGTTGCTGAGTGCCCTCGCTTTCCTACTGAGATGCCGTAATGAAAGTATTATACCAAAATTTGCTAGAATGGTACATTTTGTCAATAGTGCAATGGCTAATAACATCAAGAGACGTGCTAGTTTTGCATTAGTTAGAGAACGTATTCGTTTTACTAGAAGACAGCTCTGGCGAACGCGCCGTTAGTTCTTCGTGGCGTATATAAGGCCGCCGATCACCGCAAGACTTCAGTTTCCAACGAGACTCAGCAGCATCCATATCACCTGAAGATGGCGGCCAGGTGTCCGCAGAAATATTGTGTATAGATGAATCTACGATCCGGCTGGAAACCCGACATGAATATCAACAATTAATACGTCGGAAAACTCTACGTAATTTCATCAGTATTCATTGACGGGCACTTAAATGTGATTTTCAGAGTATAGATGAAAACTTGACTGAAGTGCGCGAAGAAATGAAAATATTCGACCGATGACCCCCACGCCTCCAACGGCAACGAACGTATGACTGCTTAGCACAACGACCATAATAAACTACAAAAAGAAATAAAGTACGTTATTTTTGTAATCAAGGGCATTGCTTTGTTACGGTTGTAAGGGAGAGGGATGGGGCATGGTGCCAGAATTCTATTACTAGGAAAGAGGATCACGCACTCAAAAAAGTTGAGAAAAATTGTCTCATGAAAGGAATAAAATAACACAGATTCTTTAGATATGAATCCACGCCACTTTGTCAGTCTTTAATGTTACACTCTAATGGTCTCATGTAGATGAAATCGATGTGACTGTGGCCGAGAGTTAGCGAAAGGCTGTTTTATAACTCATTGAGTGCAACAAAGTTGAGGGTGTCTTAGAGATAAAGTCTGTCGAGACGACGTGAGGACAGTGCACCGGGCGAGGTCTTGGCAGTTCAAACGCTGTGGTTTAAATGAGCCTTGCCTTGTTTGGGGATGCGAACTGGAAGCAGAAGGATCTGTGCCCCAAACACACACCCCTTGGAACGATACCGAGATTAGTATACAACAGGAACGTGTTTCACGGAAGACAAGCGGTTCTCACGCTTTTTATAGCAATTATTACTGCTCAGACGCCGCGGTGGAGTAGCCGAGCGGTCTTGCTGCGGAGCGCGCGGTTGCTCGCCGGTTGCTCGTCGGTTGCTCGCCGTGGAGGTTCGAGCTCTCCCTGGGGCATGGGTGTGTGTGTGTTGTCCTTAGGTTAGTTTACCTAGGTTTAAGTAGTTTGTAAGCTACGGACTGATGACCACGCAGTATGGTCCGATAGAATTACATACATTTGAACTTTGAACTGCTCAGACGGCGGGGCTGGAACCACATGGTACTGTAGAAGATTTAGGAGGTCCGGTTGAACACAACTTGCCGCATTTATGTCGTAATCTGTTTTAAAGCAATCTTCTCAGTTAGTGCTGTTAAGGGGGGGGGGCGGTGGCCGAGGGGACTGCGGCGCGCCAGTCACGGTCTGCACGGCTACTACGGTCGGGGGTTCGAATCCCCCCTCGGGCATGGATATTTGTGCCGTCCTTAGTATTAACTAGTTGATAAGTAATTTGTAAGTTTAGGGACTGATGACCCCATAGTTAAGTCCCATAACCTCTACAAACAATTGAACATTTGAAATGGTTAGTTATGTCACTTTATGTTCATGACACGCTTTGCCCCACTCATGAATTTCATTCTGCCTTCTTTAGGAAATATATTAGACAGCTAAAACGCACGATTTGAGCCACGTGATGCAGGTGACGTCACGCTGCTCCTACTGTCGTGAAGGTCATTCAGAGTGGAATGATATTTTTGAAATTACGTTCAAAAAATGATTTGCAACTCATGTGTTGTACCACATTGTATAAAAATTTCAACAAAAACCGCGGAAAGTAGCATTTGAGTACTACAAAGAATGAAAGGATAGCCACTAGCGTACACACCCAAATGAGATACAAGTCACGTCATATGTTTATTTCTCTGAGAATGATTTTGATGAACGTGAACATTGCATAAGTAGCTGATTATTCTATTATCTTACTATTAAGAAGTTTGACCCGTAACTGCAAACGAGTAAGATGTAATTGCAGCAAATTAATATGTTTATGTTTACATATGCAAAGTATCGCTTCACGATATGACATACCTACGATTTATGCCTAATTAAAGTAATGTAGTTGGTGACAAAACAAATGCCATTTGTTCGTAATTCAGTATAAAGTATTATGCTCCACTTACAGTTGTCAGTTTTAAAATTGCTACGCCACGAAGATGACGTGCTACAAACACGAAGTTTAACCGACAGGAATAAGATGATGTGACATGTATATGATAAGCTTTTCAGAGCATTCACACAATGTTGGCGCCGGTGGCGACACCTCCTACCCGACAGGAATAAGGTGATTGGACATGTATATGATTAGCTTTTCAGAGCATTCACACAATGTTAGCGCCGGTGGCGACACCTACTACGTGCTGACGTGTGGAAAGTTTCCAACCGATTTCTCATACACAAACAGCAGATGACCGGCGTTGCCTGGTGAAACGTTGTTGAGATGCCTCGTGTAAGGAGGAGAAATGCGTACCATCACTTTTCTGACTTTGATAAAGGTCGGATTGTAGCCTATCGCGATTGCGGTTTATCGTATCGTGACATTGCTGCTCGCGTTGGTCGCGATCCAATGACAACCAGGTATGGAATCGGTGGGTTCAGGAAGGCAATACGGAACGCCGTGCTGGATCCCAACTGCCTCGTATAACTAGCAGTCGAGATGACACGCAACTTATCCGCATGGCTGTAACGGATCGTGCAGCCACGTCTCGATCCCTGAGTCAACAGATGGAAACGTTTGCAAGACAACAACCATCTGCACGAACAGTTCGACGACGTTTGCGGCAGCGTGGACTATCAGCTCGGAGACCATGGCTGCGGTTACCCTTGACGCTGCATCACAGACAGGAGCGCCTGCGATGGTGTACGCAACGACGAACCTGGGTGCACGAATGGCAAAACGTCATTTTTTCGAATGAATCCAGGTTCTGTTTACAGCATGATGATGGTCGCATCCGTGTTTGGCGACATCTCGGCGAACGCACATTAGAAGCGTGTATTAGTCATCGTCGTACTGGCATATCACCCGGCGTGATTGTATGGGGTGCCATTGGTTACACGTCTCGGCCACCTCTTGTACGCATCGACGGCACTTTTAACATTGGCCGTTAAATTTCAGATGTGTTACGACCCGTGGCTCTACCCTTCATTCGATCCCTGCGAAACCTTACATTTCAGCAGGATAATGCTCGACCGCATGTTCCAGGTCCTGTACGGGCCTTTCTGGATACGGAGAATGTTCGACTGCTGCCCTGGCCAGCACATTCTCCAGATCTCTCGCCAATTGAAAACGTCTCGTCAATCGTGGCCGCGAAACTGGTTCGTCACAATACGTCAGTCGCTACTTTTGATGAAATGTGGTATCGTGTTGAAGCTGTATGGGCATCTGTACCTGTACACGTCATCCAAGCTCTCTTTAACGCAATGCCCAGGCGTATCAAGGCTGTTATTACGAGCAGAGGTGGTTGTTATTGGTACTGATGTCCCAGGATCTATTAACCCAAATCGCGTGAAAACGTAATCATATGCCAGTTCTTGTATATTTGTCCAATGAATACCAGTTTATCATCTGAATTCCTTCTTGGTGTAGGAACTGTAATGGCCAGAGTGTATTTACATCAGTGATGCAATATTTCGATCTATGATTCATCAAAGACTTGTCTGAAATAGCACCTTCTTGACAACTTGTGTTGAATGCAATTATTTTAATACCGGTACATTTTTTTTGATTTCATAATATCACATACTTCCACGATCGTAAGTTCAGTAACAGGCTTGCAGCTTATCACGAGCCGACTAAGCCACTTAAAATCTTTGGTCGTCATTTTTCTTGTAAAATATTTAGTGTCGTCACCTAAGCAAAACTAGCATTTCTCTTTCTTATTTTCACCCTGCTACCTTTCTATTTTACCTAACAAGTTTCTTAGTAACCAAACAGCTCAAAAATGGATAATGATTTCTCAAAATAACAAGTGCACAAGATTAACTTAAATATACACTCGAATTAATCTGGATCCGAACTGTAAATAACATAGAAATACACATGCCATGTAAATTTCACTATGACTACTGATGATAGTTAATAATTAAGTTTTTATTCTTTCCGACATATGTTGAACAAAACACGCCTCTTTGTGATGCCGGCCGCAACTGTTCGGGTATTTTCCTCTCAGCTGCTGGTAGATGTTGTAATCAAACAACACGGACATATGCAGATTTGTGCTGGGGTCGGGACTGGGACCTTGGTCTTCTGCTTCGTAAGAAGTTGTGCTGATACTTGCACCACACAGGAACACTAGCTGCAGACAACGACACGGTGTACTGAAGCACGTACCCTGATCAACCAAAATACCCATGTCTCTTGACCATTGTACCCCTAAAACTCTTGGAGTTTTCCGGCTCATTCAGTATTCCAACAGTCCGTATAGAGTACGTGATATGATTTAATTTACAGGTCAGTAGCTTAAGAGGTACTGAGATACCAAGTGTCAATCCATACCGAAAGCCGCGGTGGAGTGCCTTGCTGCGGAGCGCGCCGACGGAGGTTCGAGTCCTCGCTCGACATGGGTTTGTGTTGACCTTAGGTTAGTTCAACTCGGTTTAAGTGGTTTGTAACTAAACATGAGAATACAGTGACGTTCGCAAAATGTTATACAATTTATTTGATAGGGTGACCAATTTCTGTCTCTTCTGAGACCATCATCGGTCCGATTAGTCTCGCCGTTGATGCCAAGGCGAGCAGTGTGCGGCAGTCACCATATCAAATAAATTGTATAACATTTGGCGAACGTCTCTGTTATTCTCATTTTTAAACCATATACCAGTTTTCCAAAAGAAAACTACGTTTTCCAAACTTATTAGTTTGCAACTGTTGTGGCGTCGTCATTCACCACAAAACCGGCGGTCTACGCACGTCACCGCGCCACCTGAAGAAGAGGCCCATGGTACCGGGTGATCAAAAAGTCAGTATAAATTTGAAAACTTAATAAATCACGGAATAATGTAGATAGAGAGGTAAAAATTGACACACATGCTTGGAATGACATGGGGTTTTATTAGAACAAAAAAAAAAAAAAGTTCAAAAATGTCCGACAGATGGCGCTTCATCTGATCAGAAAAGCAGTAATTAGCATAACAAATTAAGACAAAGCAAAGATGATATTCTTTACAGGAAATGCTCAAAATGTTCACCATCATTCCTCAATAATAATCAAATGTTCAAATGTTTGTATAGCTTATGGGACTTAACTAGAGGGTCATCAGTCCCCATTCCTCAACAATAGGAGGCATTGGCGTTGGATGTTGTCTTTCAGCATCCCTAGAGATGTCCGTCGATCACGATAAACTTGCGACTTCAGGTAACCCCAAAGTTAATAATCGCACGGACTGAGGTCTGGGGACCTGGGAGGCCAAGCATGACGAAAGTGGCAGCTGAGCACACGATCATCACCAAATGACCCGCAAGAGATCTTTCATGTGTCTAGCAATATTGGGTGGAGCGCCATCCTGCATAAAAATCGTACGTTCCAGCAAGTATTTATCAGCCAGGCTGAGAATGATGCCTTTCTGTACCTCTCACCCGTCACAGTAGCAGTTACAAAACCAGAATCACGCAGTTCCTCGAAGAAAAAAAGGCCCGATAACGTTAGGTGTGGTTCTGAGAAAACCCCATGTCATTCCAAGCATGTGTGCCAATTTTTACCTCCCTACGTCATTCCGTGATTTATTAAGTTTTCAAATTTATACTGACTTTCTGATCACCCGGTACTTCGACTGCCGGGGGCACCTCCACTCTTGCACCTCACTGCCCGCGACGAGCGTCGGCCAATAGAAGATGACTGCCCCTCCTCAACGGTTCTCAGAATGGCCCACCATGACAGCGCCATGGGAACGAGACTTTGCGGGTCCATTCTGGAATACAAGATAACTCATCATTGTGGATGTCGATAGTAAATTTTCTTTCGTAGTCCCTATGAACTCTACTACTCGCAGCATCATCCAAGCCCTTCATTCCCCCCCCCCCCCTTTTTTTTTTTTTTTTTTTTTTTTTTTTAGTGTGTCTACCAAAGGAAGCCTAGCGACTAATAACAAAAAAAGTTAAGTCCCATAGATTTACAAAAAGTTGAACATTTCCATACCGAAACACACATATTAGTAAGTGATGTAGCCTCCGTGAGCGGCAGTGGAGGTGCTGATTCTGGTTCCATTCGATCATACAGATGGTGAATACTGTCTTGGAATCGATTATTCCACGCCTGGTCGACCCGTTCACGTAGTGCTGCGAGAGTTGTGGGTTGACGAGTTGCATGTATTTGTCGTCGTCCCATCATATTCCACACGTGAACGGTTGGAGACAGGTCCGGGGATCGTGCTGGGCGTTTTGCAGAGCACGTAGAGTCACGCGCAGTGTGTAGGCGAGCATTATCACCTTGTTCAGACAACTTACGGGTATGCTGCCACGTGACGTCGTCGATATTTCGACGGGAGCACACCGTGCAATTCTCAAGGCACAACTGCACTCAAGGAAGCGGTGTGCAAGCGAATTTAATAGCTCGGTTTGCTAAGCGTAAACAAAGAAGATCTTACACATAGTGCAGCGGTGGAGGTGCCAAGCACATTGAGGCGCTATGCTCCGATGCGCGAGTCCGCTCCCCGTCGGTAGTTCTAATCCCCCCCTACGGCATGGATGTTTGTGTCGTCTTTAATATAAGCCGGCCGCGGTGGCCGAGGAGACTGAGGCGCTAGAGTCACGGTCTGCACGGCCACTACGGTCGGGGGTTCGAATCCCCCCTCGGGCATGGATATTTGTGCCGTCCTTAGTCTTAGTTAGTTCATAAGTAGTTTGTAAGTTTAGGGACTGATAGCCCCGTAGTTGAGTCCCATAGAATTTACAAACATTTGAACATTTTTTTCTTTAATATAAGGTAGTTCATAAGTAGTTTGTAAGTTTAAGGACTGATGACCCCGCAGTTAAGTCCCTTAAGCTTTACAAACATTTGAACATTTTTCAACACAGACAGTACAAGTAATCCCAGAGTGACAAAACCAAAGATGACAAACATCAGAAATATCGATAGTGAGTATTAATCAACAGGTGAGGCAGCATTAATTATGTCCCTTCTTTTTTGTCGAGAGACAGGGCCGCATTCTAGGCAGAATTTGAACAAAAAGCACCATCTCTATTTACAAGGTAGCTTGCTAGTTTAATTTCAACATCTTCCTTAATAACAGTATCCCAATATTTGGAACTGCATGCCAGAATCTCTGTGTTGTTTTCCATTGGATGACCAGTGCCAAGACAGTGTTCGGCAACAGTGGATTTGCTCGGCTGTTGTAAGCCAGTGTGACGCTTGTGTTCAATACACCGGTCTTCCACAGTAGAGGTTGTCTGACCAGCGTATGACATGCCACAACTGCAAGGAGTACGATAGACACGCCAACCAAGATTATTCTTTACGGACCCCAAGAGGGCCTTTGACTTAGAAGGCGGTCGAAAAACACATTCTACATCGCGTTTCCGAAAAATACGTCCATTCTTGTTGGAAATGCTTCCTGCGGAAGGCAAAAACGCCATGCATTTAGGTTCCACTTCGTTACTGTCGCCATTCCTTCGTTACACAGGAGGCTGATAGCGCAACGCACGTTTTATCTACCTCTCATTACAACCATTCTGAGGAAAGGTGACCTCGAGATGGGACAACTCAGTTGACAAACTTTAAGGGATGGAAATGACATCGGCTTTTGAAGCAAGGTATGAAGTACTCCTTCACGCTGAGCTGGATGGTGACAAATATCAACTCGCAGACACTAATCAGTGTGAGTAGGCTTCCTATAAACAGCATGTCCCAAAGTATCATCAACCTTCCTTCTGACTAACAACTAAAAAAAAGTTCAAATGTTTGTTAAGGTTATGGGACTTAACTGCGGGGTCATCAGTCCCTAAACTTACAAACTGCTTATGAACTAAATTATACTAAAGTCAGGACAAACATCCATGCCCGAGGGGTTTTCGAAGCCCCGGCGGGGAACGGCCTCACGCATCGTAGCATAGCGCTTCAATGTGCTCGGTCATTTCGCCGCGGCCCAACACATCAAGGAAGGGAAGTCAGTCATTCTCCATTAGTGAACTGAACATTTGGATAGATTTAATGTAGGTGTTAAAAAACCGTTTAAATCCTCACTAGCATGACGCCTAAAGATAAAAGTATCATCTACATATATGAAAAAAAAAAAAAAAAAAAAAAAAAAAAAAGACGCAGGTTTCAATGTCGCTCAGTCCAAAGCACGTTCCTCTAAATCCTCCATAAACTGAACATTGAATAAAGAGTAGGTGAAAGTCAGCACATGTGGAAATAGATTTTTTAACTGGACACCAAACTTAATCTCAATTATCTGCAACGAATAAGACAGAGAAACGGGAGTGAAGAGAGAAACCACATCAAAAGTCACTAAAATATCAGAGTCATTCAAACGCATTCCCTGCAATAGACGTAAGAAATCCGCCGAGTTGTTATTGCGGTTTTCACACATACCTCGGACTCAATAAACTAAAAAGGTGTTTAGCTACACTATGTGTCGGAGCACCGATGTTAGATACTATAACCCTCAAAGAAACATTATCCTTGTGGATCAGTAGGTACTACAGCACTGTAAGAATGAAGAGATTTGACAGTGTACTGTGACAAAAAGTGAAGGTTTCATATTATCACCTTTCTGTTGCAAGAACGGCAGAAGAACGGGTCTTTCAACATTCTGCGCATACCGAGCGCTGGTCAGCGTGCTTTCCACTAACATCAAAGGTGACCGCGTTGTAGCTTCCATAAAACATTCTCGGTTAATTAGCCGCATCATGTCGGATAAAATCCTCGAGATTTCGATTGCAAGCTCCGCCATTGTCATCAGGAGTAAAATCACTGACTGCCGGTGTTGGCAAGGCGTCCTGCTTATACAGCTGCAGCGCTGCGTCTGGAAGCTTCTGGAGGACCGGAGAGCTCCTGGAAGGCAGTTGGATCCGCTGTACAGCGTGACGTCACGTGGAGCGCCACATTTGAACCTGGTGCGAGACCTCTGTTTCCGCTCTACGTCCAGGGCCCGCCCCCAGGCCCTGCTGAGCGTATACACCTGGTCTTAACGTTTAATCTAATTTCAGCCGCCTCTTTTATAACAGAATCCCAGTGATATGATGTTTGGGCCAGAATTTAAGTGTTTTCAAATAGAATTTTGTGCCCATTTGTTAGGCAATGTTCTGCCAAGGCTGACTTCTCAAGCTCTCTTTGTTTTATGTGCCGAGTGTGTTCTGCACAACGTTCAGCAACATTTATAATAGTCTGTCCAATGTAAATACTTCTGAACTCACAGGGGACGCCATATACACCCGGAACAGGCAGACCTGTACTGTCCTTAACGGGGCGAAACATGTCTCTGATCTTGGAGGCGGGCCGGAAAACTGGTCTCAGTCCATGTCTCTTTAGGAGGCGTCCAATCTTGCTAGTCGTTGCTCCACAGAATGGGAGGAATGCTGCTGGCTTGGCCTCGTCTGTGGATTCACGCGTTTCCTTTTGTTGGTGGCAACGGAAAGATTTATAGATTTCACTTTTGCTGTAATCGTTCTCCTTGAAAACACGCTTCAAATACTGAAGTTTAGACTACAAATGGTCGCCGTCAGAAACATCCTTTGCCCTGTGTACAAGCGTGTTCAGCTTTCTTGTGTACAGGATGATAGAAACTGTTGCCGTTCAAGTAGCGATCTGTGTGTGTAGATTTCCTATACAGTGGGTTGTAGCTTGTCACATCCCAGACTATAAGGCCTAGAAAGGAGCTAGTGTCATTTGGACACATGCCAGGTTTACGCAAACGACCATCACTTCCGTGCAGGTGGAATCTGCTTTCATCGTTAAAAGACCATCTTCGAAGTGATCCACTAACTGGACCAGTCGAAGCGTGCACGTCGATGCTGTGGCGTGAGTCGAAGACAGGCTAGAAATGTGTGCATACCCGTTGTCCCAGCACTAGTAAGCGTTTGGCAACAGCTCATGTTGATACTTCTGGGCTGACAAACCCTCTTATCTGTGCTGGGGTTGGCAGTAATTTCAGCCACTGCTGCCCTTGCCTTAACGACTATCTTTGTAGACACCTGGGCGTACGGAACCCGGTACACAGGGAGAATGTTCAAATGTTTGTAAAGCTTATGGGACTTAACTACGGGGTCATCAGTCCCTAAACTTACAAACTACTTACAAACTAGGACGGTACAAATATCCATGCCCGAGGGGGGATTCGAAACCCCGTCCGTAGTGGCCGTGCAGACCGTGACTGGAGCCCCTCAGTCCCCTCGGTCACCGCGGCCGGCCAGGGAGAATGCTCACGCGACCATGCAACCAGCATCGTTGCACAACAGACGCAGCACGTCCAACTGGTGTGGCAGTTCTCGGCAAGGACCAACACGCACTCGGAAAGTCACGAACTGCCACCTTTTAAAGGCGCTCATTCGGCTGTAGGGAGCACGACTGTGTGTCCGTAGCTATGACTGTGTGTCCGTAGCATGGCGCCTGTTTGCTTCACACGTTCATATCACACGGCTGTAGACATTCCCTATCAAAGAGGCACACAGATGGCGCTCTGGCAGATGTGTTGGTAGACGATGTTGAAACGATTTTCAGCACATCTACTGCCCCGTAGGTGGTGGCGTCTACCGTCATTGCCTCGAAATCGACTTGGTGTTTCCAGGTGCACAATATGGTACATATTTCTGGAGATTTCACATAACAGACAGCGCATCAAAACCTGCCTTCTGCTTACAATGACTCCCAATACCAGGCTGAAGCTTTAATTTATTACTTTTTTGCACACTGCAGATATAATACACGTATCTCATTAACTCTACCTGCAAATTATATCATGGTACGACATATAGTTCAGGGGATAAGTGTCACATCCAACAAGCTTTAAACACATTTTCAAAGCATTTCTATTCTCTTCCCCGATTACTTGTTTAAAGTCAAATATTTACTCCTTAAGCCATTTGAAAGGCAACCGTACTTTTGAGGCCGTTCTATACATGGGAGTACGATTCATTATAAAAACGGAGGTTTTACTGTTGTGGCGTAATGTCAGCGCCAGACGCACGAGAACGATCGTCAACAAGGCAGCGGATGACCGGCAGCCAATCATACGCCGGCGCCGCGCCTCCTGGAGGGAGAAACCGAGAAGCGCGCCCTCTACTAGCTGCTGTATCTAGACCGACATGCGTCTGGAAGAGCCCATTTGAAATCGGCCCCAAACTAGGCAGTGACTATACTACAGCGCAGCTAGCATCGTACAAGAAGACGCCGCTACAGGAAGAGACAGACAAAGTTGAGTATTGTGTAAACATTTGTAAATAAAACTTGTATTACTAAACTGTATAGCTGTTTTAGTTGTCCACGCATCCCACGCGTCCTCAGCAGAACCTTTCATGAAAGATAGGCCTGGGAGGACAAAAAGACATGGCGACGAACACTATCAGGGATAAAGCTGTCTCTCCGTTTTCAACCGCGGCTTCCCTTTCATACACTTCTTCTTGTATAACTGCATTCTGCTTTCTGTGCAAGTTGTAAATAATATTTCGTTGCCTCCATCCCACATTAAGGATTCCATAGAGTGCAAAACTGTCAGAATCCATACCTACACCAATAAGTGCGAAAGAATCTCTGTCTGTTACGCTATCACGCTATCTGTTACGCTTACCCGATTTTGATGAAATTGGGTATGGAGATAACTTGTACGCTAAAGAAGAACAAAGGCTACTTTAGAAAGTAAGTAATTCAAGATGATTTTAAGTATATAACTCGAAATAATAAACATCTGAGCATCAACGTTTCTCTTATAGCTTCTGAGACGCTTGAAGACTCCTTGGAAAAGTTATTTCTTCTTTGGCTCTTGAAATTTATCACATTTATTTATATACTTTTAATGGTTGATATGTTGCACGTAATACGATTCAACATAATGAATACAACTGCCGGCCGCGGTGGCCGAGGGGACTGCGGCGCGTCAGTCACGGTCTGCGCGGCCACTACGTTCGGGGGTTCGAATCCCCTCCTCGGGCATGGATATTTGTGGCGTCCTTAGTGTTAGCTAGTTAATAAGTAGTTTGTAAGTTTAGGGACTGATGACCCCGTAGTTAAGACCCATAAGCTATACAAACATTTGAAACATTTTGAATACAATGCTTGAATAAGACGTCAACGTCTTCAAATCATCAATCCGACTTCGATGACGTTTGAATCCTGCAGAATTTATACAGTGTATAACGTATAGCTTCTTCGGTCAGAGGTTTAGCCACGTTGTAACAAATAGTGCTATCTTTATTTTCATCTCAATAAAGGACAATATTTACCGTCATTGTACGCACGGTTTATATTTAAACCGGAAAATTGAATATTTTTATTTTAACCTGATGATCTTGCTCATAACTTAAGAACAAAGTTTCGAATGTATTTTGAATTTTCGATGGTCTTGGACACTTACACAAGGACATCAACGCGAGCGAAGCCACAGATAAAACCTGGTATTTCTCTAAATCTACAAATGCTATAAAGGTAGCTTTGCCCTTCTTCGAATTATTTTCTAAGAAAAGTACTGGACGAGTCACAAGTATTGTCACTTCTCTGGTATTTCACCTGGAACAATGGTTAAAACAGTATCAGACGTTTTTCGTCTCCAACGTCATACATACGTCTGCATGACAGGGACAAGTACTGAAACTATAAAAACGAGCGATAACTGATTCCACAATCACACATCCAACGTAAGTAACAGGGAATAATTTCACAATTAAAAAAAAAGAAGCTCGTGTGATCAGTGAAATGTCGTGCAACAGTAACTAGGTAAATCATAGAATATTAATGTAGAAAAAACATAATGTTTCATGTTTTAGACATGATTAAAGTTATAAGATCAAATATTTAACGTATGATGCATAGGATCAAATACGATGCATAAGAAACTCTACGCGGTTCTGCTAGCTTGCCGGCCGCGGTGGCCTAGAGGACTGAGGCGCTCCAGTCACGGTCTGCACGGTCACTACGGTCGGGGGTTCGAATCCCCCCTCGGGCATGGATATTTGTGCCGTCCTTAGGATTAGCTAGTTCATAAGTAGTTTGTAAGCTTAGGGACTGATGACCCCGTAGTTAAGTCCCATAAGCTCTACAAACATTTGAACATTTTTTTCTGCTATCTTGTGACTCACGGAGCCATTCAGTGATTGGTGCCTCTTCATAACACGGAAGATAAATGCTCTGTACAGGAATAACCAGTATGGAGCCCCGACTGAGGCTGGTGAACATGGTAGGAATTATCGCCTATAATTTTCTAATACGTCGTACCTCTCGAACTGTCAGTCGTACTCTGATGCTGGGGCATGCAGCAATATACATCATATATTAAATATATGTCAAAAATGGAACGGAAAGTAGAGGGGACCGAAATAAGCAGATTTTTTACAGGAATGTGTGGTCGGTAGTGACATAGTATAGCGTTAGCGTGTGCAGAAGTGTGAAAAAAGGAAACTGCAAGGAAGTCAAGACAAAAAAATTGTTTAATGATGGTTTTCAAGTAGTGATGGGAACAATCGAATGAAAACAATCGATTCATTCGGTTGTTGGAAAAAAAATCGATCATTCGGTTGTAGTTTCTCGTATCGGTTGAATTATTCATTCATTCTTCTGAGTGAAACTAATCGGTGGGACCAACCGAATGAAACAACCGATTCAGTCGGTTGGACTATTCATTCGTTCTTTTGAGTGAAACCAGTCGGTGGGATCAACCGAATGAAAAAATCGACGCAGTCGGTTGGAGCACTCATTCCTTTTCTTTTGAGTTAAATCAGTCGATGGGGCCAACGAATGACAAAACTGACATGTTACGTTGGCCTCTTCGTTCGTCCTTTTGAGTTTAAACCAGTCAGTGGGAGCAACCGAATGAAAGAGTCAGTCGGTCGTAGTTTACTATGTTGGATTAATATTCGTTTATTTTTTTCGAATGAAAGTAGTCTGTGGGAACAGCCGAATGAAAACATGCGACACTTTTGCAGTTTTGTACATTGACTGAATTACTCATTCTTTCTTTTCAAGTGAAAAGAGGGAGTAAGTTTTTCTGTCGGTTGAAACATGTAATCATCCCAACTGAAACGACTCATTAGTGTTTTAGCTTACATTTCTATGAATGAAACTGACATGCACATCAGATGACTACAGCAGTGCTACATTATACCGCCATGTAAAAGGGGTATGCCAAAGTTAAAATGCGTATTACAATGTTCATTTAATTATGTACTGAATGAAGTAACTTTTCGTTTTATAATACACAGTAACAGTGATTCATATTTTGTTGTAGATTAGGTGCCATAAACGAGTAAATAATTAGATGTCATATCGCTGGAGCAGGCCTGCGATCACTTTGATTGCCCACCACAGACCTCAAAAACGCCGATCATCTGGCCCGATCAGATTACTTTCGCAGACACCCACAATCTGTAGAAGTTAAGTGGCCGATGACCACGAAGTATCACGGGGAGCGGGGACACGAGAGGGGGTGCTGCCTCGCTTGCGTTTTCACTGCTGACAGCGCCAGCAGGCGCGCGCCAAATTCCACACAACACAACAGTGTCTGGCCAGGGGGGCGGGGCGGTGCGTGCCATCGCCGATTGTTGTCAGTTTCTTACTGTCTCAATAAAGAAATGTGGAAACTACAGGGTGTTCCAAAATGATCTCTACAAGTTTAATCTCGCATACTGTATCTCCGAAGTGGGAACAGGTAGAAACGTGCGGTTTGCGGCTTCTTGTTCATACATTTCTAAGCTTAGTAGGACAGAGTTACGTATGTTAACTTTGAGCATATTTGCTAGATCCAAATTCGAAGATCACTAAAACATTAGATATTGTAAAAAAAAGTTTATTAAAGTATTTTGTATAAAAATGTTTCTTATAAAAATATTTTTGTTAATTCCATCTAATTTGAAGGAGTACGAGAAGACATACAACATTTATCAGTGCTGTAAATTTCCTTCAGCGCGTCTATATTCGTCAACAGTGTATGAAAACATTCATCTCAAGTTTCATAATCATTCATTCTTGTCACTGATATTTCTGTGGTTATCGGTGAAACGGTGTGCAGGTTTATTCCATCCCTGCGCCATGTACCATACAAAATCTTAGATGCCACTTGTCTTGAAAGTCAAGTGTGCAAAATTTCATCAAGATCGGAATAAAACTGTATATGCATCGAACTAAAGTAGATGTAGACGGTGACCATTCTCTTTCTTTGAAGGTGAAGAGTGAAATATATCATTAAAATTCGAATACAAACGAAATTTGTCGAAGTTAGTATGTAAAGCACCATCCGCCATGCACCGAATTAAATTTGATGCAGACAGTGACGTTTCTCTTGCTTTGAAGGTCAAGTGTGCAAAATTTCATCAAGATTGGAACAAAACTGCAGATTTTCATGCAATAGAAACACACACACGGACACACTGCTATATTTTTAAGATTTGTCTTTAAGAATGTTTCATGCTGAATCACGGGTCATTTATACCCGAAAATGCTGAAGGAGTATGCAAATAAAGTCACACAAAGTCGATGAATTAATAAAAACATCCATGTAACTGCAGAAACCGACAAAGACTTTTTCCAGTCGGTTTTATCGCATCAAGTGAAACCACTCAATGCCGAGAACATTCATATAAAGGACAGAGACTTGTTTCATTCGGTGCTCGCGCATCGACTGAAAGCACTCAAACCCACTGAATGAGTGAAAACATTCATATAGCGGCTACAACCGACAGAGACTGGTTTCATTCGATTGTTTCGCATCGACTGAAACCACTCAAACCCCGCCAGTGAGTGAAAACATTCATACCGCCACAGAGACTAATTTCATTCGGTTGTTTCATTCGACTGAAAAAACCGACTGAACGAAAAAACAACCGATTGACCAATAGGTTGTTAAAAATAGTCGGTGTCCCATCACTATTTTCAAGAGGTGCCTGAAAGAACGGCAACCAACAGCGATACAAGGTTACAGCGACGGTGTATGGATCGGGGTATATTAGAAAAGACGTCAGGTATGTCGACCACACGTCCAGCAGCAACAGACACGTGGGCAACTAGATCTTCTTCAGATATGACGGGACTCTCATGCAACAGGCTCTTAATATGATGCCAAAGGAAGAAATCCACGCAGGTTAAATTAGATGAACGGGGTGTCAAGGGAACTGGTCCGACCCTTCTATCCACTGCTGGCCGTAGACGGCGTCCAGGTGAGTCCTGACGTTTCGACTGAAGTGCACTGGGGCTCCATCGTGCTGCAACCACATTCGTCTGCGAACAGCTAGTGGAACGTCGTCCAGAAATTCAGGTAAGACCTCCAGTAGGAATATTTTGTATGGGAAATGAGTGCAGGTAGCGAAGCGTTTGTAAACAGCGCACTCTGCAGCGCTCTCTACCGACTCAAGGCGTCATTACTGACCTCACATTCCTGTACGAAATCTGCTTTTTCCAGTCCCCTCTTCTAGACATTTCATTTTTGACACATATTTTAGGAACACCTTGTACATGTTTCTGAAAAGTTTGTTGCGAATAGAGTTACTACTTCAAAAGTGATACATTGAAAAGTCATGGCATTTGCTGAAGTTTGAGTGCATGAACAGCGAATCTGTAGTAAACAAAAAATGATTTTCCTTTCGCTGTAGGGAGGTCAGGAAGAACAAGATACTTAAAGGTATTAAATTATATGTAAAGTATGTTGGAAGTCGGAAAGAGTTGACATTTCCTAATAATGCATGCACAAAATTGAAATATTTGTGTTCCACCAGCATGAAGACGAACATATAGTTTATATCCGCAATACTCGTCTTATCATGTTATCTTGATATTAATAAGAGAATGTGAAACATCTGATCTGTATGGATTATGTTGCAGTGTTTCGTGAACCAATAGTTGGAGCATGGCCTTCGCCGACTGGCAGTGTGGAGGCGGGCGTCATCGTGCAACGCTTGTGTATCGCCAAAAGGAACGAAATATGGCACCACCATTTAAGGCCCGAGGGCAAATGGCGAAGCCAACAGCGGGAACACCTCACATCTTGTTCGTGAAAAAATACAAAGCTACTCGATGAAGTCTGGGCACTGCAGTTGGACCACGTCGATCTCCTAGCACGATATTTGGGATGACAATGGTTTAGGCATCCTCAGGTGAGTGTGAGCCACTTCAGATTGCTAGTTCATGGTATTGTGTACATTCCGGCCTTCCGCAATAACAAATCATTCTTAACTGAACCGAGGAGATCACTAATATTCGCAGGTGGCCGGATGATTACATTGACTTGATATTCTCTTAGGATCGCGCCTAATTTGGACGAGAGATTGCCGACGTATGGGGGAACGCCCTGGACCTGTAAACCCCCTTTACCTTATCCTCTCGATGCTGTGGGTGGTCACATTTATTCCTCCTTAATGGTGTACTAATCAGACGTGGAGAATATTCATTGTCCGCATCCCACATTTAGATCTCCAAACGTACAGGGCGCAAAGATCGACAGAGGGCGCTCAGGTTACAGTCGTTTTTGCACGTGGGTCTATGCACCAAATTTCGGAAAAAAAGTTTCGCCGTGCACTAACAGCGTCTCACTTAGCACTGCTGCCGGCCTGCCTACACTTTGCCCAGGAATCGAAAGAAACAGTAAAGAGAAAAACTAATAATTTCCAGTGGCTGATACTCACCTGAAGATGGTTAGATGATTGTCAACCGAAATGTCGGGCCAGGAGGTCGACGTTTCTGGCTGCAGTCCCTAGCCTTCGTCGAGTACTCCTTACGCCGGGAAAACCCCAAAAAATCGCAAGTCCAAAGCTGTTTACATGGGTTCCGGTAGAGAACTTCAGCTGCATAGACCCTCAGCTCGTCGAGTTCCTCGAGCGTCGAACCACAACCAGTGCCCGGTGTTATTGACACACTTTCCAGAAGCTGCATCAAACTTCCCTAGGAATGTTGTCAGACGGTACAATTATATTGCTCGATGCAAATCAGGAGAAGGCACAGGATGATTTCGTTGGGAAACACTGCAACATCCTGCGTACAGCCATGATCTTGCAGCATGTCATTTTCACACATTTAGCGACCCGAAGAAAAACAGGTGGCTATCGATACCATTCGGACGAGTAGGTGCAACGGTGGGCGCCGTTGTGGGTATGACAGCGGCCGAGCACATTCTGGAACGCAAATGACCGCCTCAGCAGGCAGCGGGATGTCTTAACGTTTCTATACACTAGACTCTCGCTAATCCGGCTATTCCTGGTCCATATGGACGCCGGATTAGCAGAAGTGCCGCATTATTGAGACCACGCATACAAGTAGGAATCTGCATAAAACTGCGTGTTTCAAGGAGCTTGTTCCCCTTCTAGCCCGTTGTAGTGTGAAGTGTTACTAATCATCATACAAAAATCACAGTTCTTTTCCGTTTTCAGTGAGGATCATCGAACAGACTGGCTGTATCTCTGACGTTGCGATCTGAAGTACGCTCGTATTTTGTTGTTATGGCGAAAGTGCAGAACACTGTCGAACGGCTGCCTGTACCAAGAAGACACCATCCACCTAAGCGCCCCCGTATCCACTGGTTTCTATGTCACTTTTACGAATGGAGAGAGCTGCATTTGACGCGTTCCTTGTCTTCAGAATCCACGTTCATATCAACATATGACATACTACGTCTTCAGAAATGTTATAATACGCGAGACGGGACACAGAACTGCAAATAATGCCACGGTTGTGTAGATCTTTTTTTAACTAAGCTTTGTGTAACTCACAACAATGTTGCGCCGGTAATTCATTGTTGTGTACGCCTTTTTGGATGTGCGCCGGATTAGTGACGTTGTAGTGTAGATCACTTCTGAATGATTCCGGTATGGTGTCAGTTCCGTTTTGATTTGACTGCCCTCAAACGTAGGTGCTGGTCGTAATAACACTAAGCTCTCGTTAGATATTTTGGACGAGATGTAGATGGCAATTAAAAAGGACTACAGCCATTGGAAACAGTGATACGTAAGTAATGCATAGCACTACATCCATAAGAATTGCCGCGAATGTAGATGAGAGTTTAAAATGCCTACCACTATGCACGACGTGATGCATACTGCGAAAAATTCCATACAGTCAGTCAATTTGTCCTATGCCTTATAGAAGACATCTACACTACCGGCCATTAAAATTGCTACACCAAGAAGAAATTCAGATGATAAATAGGTATTCATTGGACAAATATATTATACTAGAACTGACATTTGATTACATTTTCATGCAATTTGGGTGCATAGATCCTGAGAAATCAGTAACGAGAACAACCACCTCTGGCCGTAATAACGGCCTTGATACGCCTGGGCATTGAGTCAAACAGAGCTTGGATGGCGTGTACAGGTACAGATGCCCATGCAGCTTCAACACGGTACCACAGTTCATCAAGAGTAGTGACTGTCGTATTGTGACAAGCTAGTTGCTCGGCCACCATTGACCAGACGTTTTCAATTGCTGAGAGATCTGGAGAATGTGTTGGCCACAGCAGCAGTCGAACTTTTACCGGACTCAGGATCTGCAACATGCGGTCGTGCATTATCCTGCTGAAATGTAGGGTTTCCCAGGGATCGAATGAAGGGTAGAGCGACGGGTCGTAACTTATCTGAAATGTAACGGCCGCTGTTCAAAGTGCCGTCGATGCGAACAAGAGGTGGCCGAGACGTGTATCCAATGGCACCTCATACCATCACGCCGGGTGATACACCGGTATGGAGATGACGAATACACGCTTCCAATGTGCGTTCACCGCAATGTCTCCAAACACGGATGCGACCGTCATGATGCTGTAAGCAGAACCTCGATTCATCCGAAAAAATGACGTTTTGCCATTCGTGCACTCAGGTTCGTCATGGCGTACACCATCGTAAGCGCTGCTGTCTATGTTGCAGCGTCAAGGGTAACCTCAGCCGTGGTCTCCGAGCTGATAGTCGATGCTGCTGCAAACGTCGTCTAACTGTTCGTGCAGATGTTGTTGTTTCGCAAACGTAACCTACTGTTGACTCAGGGATCGAGACGTGGCTGCAAGTTCCGTTACCGCCACGCAGATAAGATGCCTGTCATCTCGACTGCTAGTGATACGAGGCCGTTGGGATCCAACACGTCGTTCCGTATTGCCCTCCTGAATCCACCGATTCCATATTCTGCTAACAGTCATTGGTTCGCGACCAACGCCAACTCCAATGTCGCGATACGATAAACCGCAATCGCGATAGGCTACAATAAAAGTCGGAAACGTGATGGTACGCAATTCTCCTCCTTACACGAGGCATCTCAACAACGTTTCAGCAGGCAACGCCAGTCAACTGCTGTTTGTGTATGAGAAATCGGTTGGAAACGTTTCTAATATCAGCACGTAGTAGGTGTCGCCACTGGCGCCAACCTTCTGTGAATGCTCTGAAAAGCTAACCATTTGCATATACAGTATCTTCTTCCTGTCGGTTAAACTTCGCGCCTGTAGAACTTCATCTTCGTGGTGTAGCAATTTTAATGGGCAGGAGTGTATTTTCGGCGAGATGTAGATTGCAATTCAAAATGACTACAGCGACTGGAAACAGTGGTATCTAAGTAATGCATTGGATACGTCCACAAGAATTTCCGCGAATGTAGATGACAATTTAAAATGCCTAACGCTGAGCACGACGTGATGCATACAGCGAAAAATTCCATACATTAAGTCAGTTTGGCCGATGCAACACAGAAGACATCTATTTGTTAGAATTTAAAAGTTCTAATTCTCTCATCAGCTTCATATGCCAATAATATTAGCAGATGGCATCGGCAGGTTGAAGAAACAGGACATTTGTGCAGGAGAAAAGTTACCGACAGGCCACGAGTCCAAGCACAAAAAGTTGAACGAAGACCCGGAAATCGAGGAAGGAAAAAGATTTTAAAATAATAAAATAAAATATAATAATTTAAAAAATAAAAATAATGGAATGAAAATAAACCGGTTTGACCTTAATTTACTCATCTTAGGGAGTAATATTATAGTATAATTGGAAGGATAGATGCCAAGATCGCAATTTTTTATTTTATTTATTCAAGGCGTTTGCTAACAGAATTTAGAAATTAAACCGTGTGTAATTCAAATTTTGCTGTAACTGAAACAAAAAAGCACGACAGACGTACGAATTCTGCTACGACAACGATCGAAGCAATAAAGTAAGAATAATTAATCGCACATGTCGTTTTAGTCACGAGCCAACATTCCAAGTAAGTGGGACACATTCGAAAAGGGGACAAAGATTACCGGACTTTTTAGAGATAAATCGCAGGATCAAAAATATCATATTATTTGTTCTCAACTACGAAAAATTTTATTTCATGAGTGCATGTTAAATACATTTTGAATCTATCTCCTATGGCTAAAACACTTACAGAACGCAAAGTGCTCATCTGTAGCGTGAAATGGATTACCTGTTAGATGTTAGTCGTGTACTACAGCCGAGACGTATAGAAAATAAACGCGAAAAAAGAACTAACAGGTGCACTAAATGTTAGGTATGTAGGTTTGCAGCCTTAAGCCGCTCACCCAGTCAAAACCCATAGAGGAAGACGGTGGCAGCGGGCTTTCGGTCTGTGCGGCGGCTGTCTCCAGTGCGCAATTATCGCGCGCAGCTGTTTGTCCCGGCTGCAGACTTGGGCGACGACCCCCTCGTTTAATCCCAACGAGGCAGATGCTGCGATGTAACAGCTTCCGGTGCCGACAGCTTGTTCTCGCATCTGACTCTTGAGTCTGTTGCCGGACTGCACATTTCAGTACCAATAGCTGTGGTTCTTATTCACACTCTCTTACTTTAGAGACTCCACTGTCAACCACTACTTCAAAATTTGTTCTCATCCATAGGTTACAAAGTCTTACTCTTATGGTTAGATTTAGACATATCTTAGGCGGAGTAGATTTTAGAGGAATAAATGTTTTAAGCAATGGTCTCTAAGCACTCTTGGTGCTGAATCACCATCATTCTTCTGTAGCACCACATTTCATCTCCATCTCCATAGATACTCTGAAATCTCATTTAAGTGCCTGGCAGAGGGTTCATTCACCACTTTCAGAATCTTTCTTTACCGTTCAATTATCTAATAGCACGCGGGAAGAAAGAACACCTAAATCGTTCCGTTTTCGATCTGATTTCTCTTATTTTATTAGGATGGTCATGTCCCCTGTGTAGGTGGGTGCTAGCAAAATATTTTCACATTCAGAAGTAAAGGTCGGCGATTCAAATTTCACAAATAGATCTCGCAGCAACGAATAACGTCGGTCTTTTAATGATTTCCACCTCAAATCGTGCAACATTTCCGTGACCGCTTTCCGCCCTATAACGTGATAAAACAAAACGAGCTGCCCTTTTCTGAACCTTCTCAATGTCTTCCGTCAATCCCACTTGGTGAGGGTCCCACAAGAGGCAACAGTACTCCAGGAGAGGACGCACAAGTGTGGTGCAGGCAGTCTCTTTGGTGGAGCTGGTGCATCTTCGAAGCGCTCTGCCAATGAAACGTAACTGTTGGCTCGCCTTCCCCACAATATTTTCTATGTGTTATCTCCAGTCTAAGTTGTTCGTAAATGTAACTCCTAGGTATTTGGTAGAATTTACGACCTTAAGGATTGACTGATTTAACGTGTGATTGAAGTTCAGCGGATTTCTTTTAGTGGTCACACTTTTCATTATTTAGTGTTAATTGCCAATTTTCACACCATGTAGAATTTTTTTTTATATCACTTTGCAGTTACTTTTGATCCTCTGTTGACTTCACTAACCGATAAACGACAGCATCATCTGCGAACAGTCTAAGGGAGCTTTTCAGATATCCCACTTCTGTTTTACTCGATGACTTACCGTCAATTACTAAGACCTGTGTCCTTTCGGATAGGAAGTCGTGAATCCAATTGCACAATTGGGGCAATATTCCGTAAGCACGCAATTTCATTAGAAGCAGCTTGTGAAGTACAGTGTCAAAAGTCTTCCGGAAATCCAGAAATATGGAATCGATTTGAGATCCCTTGTCGATGGCACTTATCACTTCATGTGAATAAATGGCAAGCTGTGTTTCGCAAGAGCGGTACTTTCTGAATCCGTGTTGACTATTGGTTAATAGGCCGTTCTCTTCGAGGTAGTTCAAAATGTTCGAACAATGTATATGTTCCAAACTCCTACTGCAAATCGACGTCAATGAGATGGGTCTGTAATTTTGGGGATCACTCCTATTGACTTTCTTGTATATTGGTGTGACCTGGGAAACTTTCCAGTCTTTGGGTACGGATCTTTCGCTGAGTGATCGGTTGTATATGATAGCTAAGTATGGAGAATTTGCACCAGCATACTCTGAGAGGAATCTAGTTGGCATACAACCTGGCCCGGAAGATTTGTTTTTGTTTCGTGACTTTAGTTGTTTTACTTTTCCCGAGTGACCTGGATGCTTACCGGCGATCTATTGACACCTTAGTCACCAGCCTCCCACTTCACCTCATCAGCTTGTTCCCTGACCTGCGGAAGACCCCCCCCCCCAAATTCTCATGTTTACCAAACCTGACAAACTACCATCCCACACCTCATCCTACCGTCCCACCGGTCACACCTTCATATACAGCAAGCTCCTGGAAACCATCCTGTCCCGGCACATTCACCAACATATCCAACAGAACCAATTCGTCCTTCTCTCTGACGTTTCTTCTCTGCTGATGACCAGCTCCTTTGCCTCACCTAACTCCTCTCCGTCCAGCTTAACTGCGGTTGCTCGCCATCTTTGTCTCTCCTATAAAGAAAGTCCATGACTGTGAATGGCATTCCGGACTCCTTTTCAAAGTCCAGACCTACTCCCTTCCCATTAATTATGTCCGCCTCATTGCTGTCTTCCTCACCCATCGCCCCTCCTATGTCACCATCTTCAATTCCTGTTTGGTTTATCCCTCCACTG
Organism: Locusta migratoria; assembly: GCA_026315105.1. Lineage (NCBI taxonomy): Eukaryota > Metazoa > Arthropoda > Insecta > Orthoptera > Acrididae > Locusta > Locusta migratoria. The sequence goes on from CM048746.1 coordinate 571,356,146, forward strand.
GGGTGCCACAAGGCTCGACCTTACCCCCTTCCTATAACTACTCTACTCTGGTGCCTCTGGTGCTGTGCCCCAACTCTAGCCTTCCGTCCACTTCCAGCAATATGCTGACGACAACGCCTTCCTCACTGTCGCCCTCTCCCATCATATGCTCCAGTCTCACCTCGCAAAGTTCTCTGAATGGTGTAACTGGTGAATTCTTTCTGTCAACCCTGATAAATCCCAGGCAATCATCATAGGTCGAACTACCCCTCCTTCTGCTTCCATGACTTTTACCTCACTCTTCATGATAGTCCCATCCGTCACACCCCATCCTCAAAAACCTTGGTCTCACACTTGATCAATCACTCTCCTGGACTCCCTACTTCTGTACAGTCCGTCAAAAAGGCCTGTCTCACCTTAACCTATTGAAACTCCTGTTCGGCCAGATATGGGGACTCAGCCACTCCACTATTCTCTACACCTCCATGCGTCCCATTCTATGGAGCTTCAATCCCACCTGGATTTTTGTCTCCCCTCCCCACGCTCAACTATTACAAAACCCTCCAAGTCCTCGAACGTCATGCCCTCTGCCTCACTTACTGCACCCGACTACCTTTCATCATGTGGATCCTTTACATCATTTCATTCCCTCACCTTCTACAATTCTTAGAATACATCTTGATCCTTCAGACCACCTGCAAAATAGTCACGCAATCCGCTGATATATCCCATCCTCACCCATCCTGGACCTCCCTTCACAGTCACACTCTCCACATCCTCACCCAGATGACGCCCTCCATCCCGATATCTACCCGTCCTATCAGCCCTAATCCTCCCCCATATATACAACGCTCCCTATGCCCCCCTTATCCGTCCCTCACTTGGCTTATTCCTCCCACCCTCTCCCCAGAGTCCTTAAGCACCTCCTTCTCTCCCTCTCCCTTCCTCCCACATTTCCCGTCCCCATCCCTGCCTCTCTCCTGCAGGGCCTTCAGTGCAAGATTTTAACTAGTGCAACGTCTGTCAATTTTTTGTGCAGTGCGTCTACTTTGTGTGTTTTAACAAGTTGCGACCACCGCCAACCAAACCAGTCCTGCCAGTGTCTTTTTCTTCTGTCATTGTTTTATGTAATGCGTTGCTTCAGTGTGTTTTTTAGTCACTGTGGCATTATTGTAACTCCAACTTATACTTTCATCATCGTTTGCTTTTGTACAGCCTCCAAGTTTCATTATGTCATTTTAACGAATTCGCCTGTTTTTATCTCCATGACATTGTTTTAACTGTCTTGATTTCCATTGTAAATACTATCAGCTGAAAAGCGGCGCTGACACTGCTGCCAGCCTGCTGATTGTATCGTCGGCATTAAAATAACAATAAAGGGAAAAAAACTGCAAGCCTTTCTTCTGCCACATCCATCACCTTCTCCACCAACACAAACTCCTCCCCCCTCCCAAAGTGGCTTCCGACTCTCTTTCTCTGCTGATTCTAGCTTCTTTTTCTCACTCATCTCCTTTCTGTCCAGCTCAACTCCCATAGTTCCGCTATCTTTGTCTCCCTTGATATCGAAAAAGCCTATGACTGTGTATGGCATTCCAGACCTATGCCCTTCCCAATAATTATCTAAATCACTTCCTTCCTCTCTCACTGCCCTTTCTATGTGACTGTCTGTAACACCAATTACCGTTTGTTCTACCCCTCTACCGGGGTGCCACACGGCTCCATCCTATCCCCCATCCTTTACCTCACCTATCCCACCGATATGCCTCAACCCCAACCTCCTCTCTATATCCTACAATTTGCTGATGAGCGCCTGACTAGCCCTCATCCCCTCCCTCATCCACTCCCAGCACCTTCTCCAGTCTCACCTCTCCGAGTTCTCCACATGGTGTAAGCAGTGGCTCTCCTCCTGCACGCTGTTAATGGATCTCCTGGAAAAGTAGCACTCGTAGCTCTGCTTCGCACTGACTGCTACACTGACTGGTAGACTGACTGTCATGGCTGTGGTGCACCAGCATATGTTGGTGAGTCCCTGTCTTCTGATTGGCCGGCGTGCAAAGCAAGTCAAAGAGGAAACGAGGTGCCCCAGTGGTACCATAGAGCGAGTTATTGCATCTTCTTCTAGTGGCGCTGCATTGTGGTGAATAGCGATGCCACAACACCCACAACCCGCTGGCTTACCCCAGCCTTACCAATCCTTGGCCTCTGGCACGCCTACACCATTGTATCCGCACTCCCTCCATCTTCACACTCTCCACAACCTCTCCTAGGGTAACTTTTGCCACCTCCCCGTCTCGGATGACGCCCTCAGTCCGGACATCTATTCATTCTACAAGCCCTAACCCTTCACTTTCCCTCGCTACAGATGCAACGCCCCTCCCCTATCCTCTCCTTTTCCCTCCACCCACTTGGCTGCCCCCTTCCTCCCCTCTCCTGGAGTCCTTAGGCTCCCCCATGCCTCTCTGCCTCCTCCCACTATCCCCTCTGTCGTTTCCCGCTCCCTTCCTTGCCGCCGAACCACTGTCGCCTGTGTATTTTATTCAGTTTCTCCGTTTTCGTCGTAACCAGTGTTTTAGAGTTCGTCAGTATGTTTTAAGCCATTGTGGCATCAATTTTAATTACTACAGGTATTTTTATCAGCTGTCGCAGCTGTTAATTCTCCAGACTTTCACCATCAATGTTTTAAATTAGCCTGTGTTTAACTCCATTGTATTTTAAAGCAACGTCATTACCATTGTATGTCGGCTGAAGAGCAGTCTAGGAAGCTCCTGCCAGCCTGACCATCAGGGCGTGAAATCACAATAAAAAAAGAAATAAAGGAAAAGGAGTCCTGTAATTTCTTTTTGAGTGGCAGTCCTTTTTCAATATCACGTGCTGGAATTTGGAGTTCGTCCATGTCGCTTCCGACTTCTTTGCATCATATGTTACACATTTTTAATTTTTCCAAAGTAAACTAATAGTTTTTGTCACTCTGTTGCATTTCGTTCTTAGGGTGTTACCTGTAGAAAGCATTCTTATTTATCTGATTGTTTAAAATGGGTATGAAGCCAGTATCTCTACTGAACACATTATAAGAACTTAACTAGAGAAAACTGTAATCGACTTAGCAATTCACGGAAGCATGCACTTGATAAAGAACAGCACGAAGTAACACATATCTTCTCAAGCTAGGAATGGCGTTGGATTGAGGACGCAAACTAAATATATGGACATAGGTGGTGCTAGCTCTGTACCCGTCATTTCCTCGAACAACTAAATATTTCACTCCAATCATAACCACACCCGTGGCAGTGTACACTGATTTTTCAGCTCACGCATGTGTGTACATATATTTATTGTTCTAACTTTTAGAACTGATGCTCTGCACGAAACATGCTCTGCATGAAACATCCATCTCTCATTCATCGATGTATGCATTTAATCACTCAGCAAATCAATTTCGTTAACGTTTATATAAAGCAGGCAGGGATGAAAATAATCGCGGGATGGGGAGAATAAGGGGTTCAAACCCCCCTCTATCAGCCATTTATATGTTTTTATTTATTTGTTTATTTATTTCGTTGTCGCTCCAAGCGCAACATGCATTGTAGTTGTAATCGTCCAGATGGCTTGACCGTTTAGCGGCAGATATGATGTATACTGATCGTAGTGAACCACTTCAGAACTGAATCCCTCCAGAAGACAACTACCCTTCGCCTCCCTCCATCCCCACACACATACCAATTTATCTGCGCCACTGGAAGTAACGCATCAACTACCCTTCTATATATTATAAATAAAACAAAACAAAATTTCCTCTTTTACAGCCGTCTCGAGAAATTAGATTTTTTTATTTTTATTTTTGTTGAATACATTGGCTGAAAAGCGACTAAGTGTATCCGCTGACAGGCCACCGGTCGCCCATGTGGGGAGAGTGGGATGAAATCTCTATATGTAAAAGGAAGTGTCCCGATTGACTGACTGACTGACTGACTGACTCATCATCGCCCAGCCCAAACCACTGAAGATAGAAACTTGTAATTTGTGGAGGGTGTTGATCTCACTCTGTAGGCGTAATTTAAGAAGCGATTTTTTGATATTCCGTCCGTAAGGGGGTGAAATAGGGGATGAAACGTTTTTTGAAAATACGTAGCTATTTAGGCAATTTTGAAGCTAAAACTACAAAATTTCGGATTTTAATTCACGGTTCGAATTTAAAAGAGACGTGTTTCGGCATTTTTTGAAATTCGACAAATAAGGTGGTAAAATAGGTGACGCAAAAAACTGATTTTCAAAAATATGTTGCTGTTAACTCAAATTTTAAGCTACAACTAGGGAACTTCGGATATGGAATTTTGGTCAGGATTAAAAATCCATGATTTTTAGTATTTTTGGAAATGCAATAAGTAAGAGGGTTAACTAGAGGATCAAAAATTCTTTTCGAAAACACGTTGCTATTGATACAATTTTGAAGCTAGAGCTGCAAAAATTGATATTTGTATAGTTGGTTAGACGTTAAAAAATACGTGTTTCGGTATTTTTGGAAATTCAGCCATCAACGGGGTTAAATTGGAGAGGGGGTGTTTTCCAAAAAAATGTTGCTATTTAGGCAATTTTGAAGTTAGAACTAAAATTTTTTGGATTTGGATTCGGGGTTCAAATTTAAAAGACACGTTTTTCGGCATTTTCGGAAATTCGACCAATAAGGGGGTGAAATAGGAGATGCCAAAATTGATTTTCAAAAATATGGTGTTGTTAACTCAGATTTCAAGCTATAACTACGAAACATAAGGTATGGATTTTTCATCAGGATTAAAAAGAAACAACTGGTGTAGACCAACCTGCCTACGCATGCGAAGCAGCGGGGGTTCAGCTAGTAATAAATAAAAATCGACCACACTGCACGACTCATCAACTGCTGCGGCTGGTGGAGAAAGCGATGAGCGCCCTGGAGACTTGGGAGCAGTTTGGTGGGGGGGGGGGGGGTCCCCCTAAGGTCTCTAAGCCATTGGACTGGGGATGTCGTGAAACCCTCGCGGCGCAGCTACTTTTATCGCCGCCCTCCTGCGCTCCTCCCTGTCAGTCAGGGAGAACCTCTCACGACCGTGTCACGTATGAGACGTCTGCAGTTGGGCTGATTGCAGCAGTAGTACCTCAGGGGTCGGTACATGGACCTATAATCTAATTCGCCCTGTATGCGGACGACACCCCGCTCATTACTCGATCAATAAGTGCAGCAATGATGAACCACCGTCACCGGCTTGACTGCTCACATCTTCCTGGTCAACAAAATAGAGACAAGTTCAATGCTGATGACAGCTCTGCTAAAGCAGAATTGCTTAACAGACCTTTCCGAAATTCCTCCACTAGAGAAGACGACGTAAATACTTAAGAATTCGTATCAAGAAGAGATGTCAGCATGCGTAATTTAGAAGTTGATACCCCTGGAGTATTCAGCCAACTTAAATCACTTAATGAAAGTAAGTCTCCCGGTCCTGACTGTATACCAATTACTTTCCTTTCAGAGTACGCTGATGAAATAGCCCCATACCGAACTATCATACACAACTGTGTATGAACGTTCTGTGCCCAAATACTGAAAAGTTGCACAGGTCACTCCAATATTCGAGAAAGGAAATAAGAGTGATCCGCAAAATTACAGGCCTATATCATTGACGTCGGTTTGCAGCAGGATTTTCGAACATGTACTTTCCTAAAATATTATGAACTACCTCGAAGAGAACGATCGAGCTACTGACCGATAATCAACATGGATTCATAAAGTATCGTTCTTGTGAAACACAGATAGGCCTTTACACGCTTGATGTGATGAGTCCTATTGACAAGGGATGTCAAATAGATACCGTATTTATAGATTTCCGGAAGGCTTTTGATACTGTACCTCACAAGCATGTTCCAATCAAACTGCGTGCTTATGGAATGTCCCCACAGTTGTGCGATTGGATTCGTAATTTCCTGCCAGAAAGGACACAGTACGTAATAATTGATGATAAGTAATCGAGTAGAACAAAAGTGATATCTGGATTTTCCCAGGGAAGTGTTATAGAGCCCCTACTGTTCCTTATTTTTATAAATGATTTTGGAGACAATCTGAGTGGCTCTCTTATGATGCTGTCATTTGTTGGCTAGTTAAGTCACCAGAAGAATAAAAGCAACTGCAAGATGATTGAGATAAGATATCTGCTAGTGAAAATATTGGCAATTGACCCTTAATAATGATAAGTGTGAGGTCATCCATATGACCACGAAAAGAAATCCGTTAAATTCAGTTACATGATAAATCAGTGATAAATCAGTCAAACCTACAGGCCGTCAATTCAACTACGTATTTAGGAGTAACAATTACGAACAACTTGAATCGGAAAGAACACACATACAATATTGTAGACAAGACGAACCAAAGACTACGTTTCATTGGCAGAACACTTAGAAGATGCAACAGTTCTACTGAAGAAACTACTTACACTACACTTGTGCGTCCTATTTTGGAGTATCGCTGCGCATTGTGGGACCCACATCAGGTGGGACTTGTGGTGTCGCACAAGTCCAAAGTGCGAGCCACCTACTTTCGCCGCGCGCCGCCATGCACGCACGGCGCGGCGTTCTTATGACGTCAGCCACGAGCGCCCTCTGCTAGAGCTCCGCTCGTGGCCACCACTGAACGACATCGTTCACTTGAGACTGAGATAGGCTCCAGTTAACACTTCGGAATCAGATAGGCACCAGTGAAGACTTGGCTATCGGACAGGCACTAGGCAGGCCTCTAGCTCAACTATGCATCAGCATTCTGCAGTACCGAGCTATGTAAAAGTTAAGTATTGTATAAATTCTGTGCAATATATATCTCGTTCTAATTTAATCTAGTGTTTCTAGTTTCTGCTATCCCACTGGCTGCTCACCTCCGTACCTGCACCAGCGTGCTACCTTTATTCCTGTGTCGGTCTTTCTACTCGGCCACCGACACCTACGACGGAAACGACACACAAAAGCGGCGACGAGGCTAGGACACTAAAGGACTGACGGACGATTTAGAGAAAATTCGTTTTTTATTATCGCGATATAGGAGAGTGAGTGTTTCGGAAATGATGCACGAGTTGGGGTGGAAATCATTAAAATAAAGGCGTTATTTGTCGTGGCGTGATCTATTTACGTTTTTTCCCCCAACTTTCTCTTCCGAATACCAGCATATTTTGTTAGCACCCACCTACATAGGGAGACATGAACATAATAAATTAAAGATACCAGATGGAAAACAGAAAGAGGTGTTCCTTTTTCTCGCGAGCTATTCGTGAATGGAACTATAGAGAAAAATTATGAAAGTGATTCGAACTACCCTCCGCCATGCACTTCAATGTGCCTTACAGAGTATCCATGTAGATGTAAAGAGACAGGCGGTGTTCTTCACACGGAAGATGGCGTCTCCCCTATTTTCGCTTGTTATCATGGGAAGCCCCATCCAACGGTGCCGGCCGCGGTGGCCGAGGAGACTGAGGCGCTTCAGTCACGGTCTGCACGGCCACTACGGTCGGGGCTTCGAATCCCACCTCGGGCATGGATATTTGTGCCGTCTTTAGTATAAGGTAGTTGATAAGTAGTTTGTAAGTTTAGAGACTGATGACCCCGTAGTTAAGTCCCATATGCTTAACGAACATTTGAACATCCCACGGTCCCAGACAGCGAAGTCCCTGGACTACACCGCGCCATAACTTGGCTCCCGTGCATTAAAAAAACAATCAGGTGAAAGGCAGTGGCCGACGTCTTGCCCTCCGCCCACTGCTCAGTACTGAGTCGAGGCTTCCTCCGAACCGCAGCTTCAGGCTGCACTTGGCGCCGGTTCGTCCGGTGCTCAGAGTGAGCAAGTGAGGTGTACTGCGACGCAGATCCAGAGACTGCAGCGTCTACAGAGCCGGGCTCTGAAGCTCACTATGAACCTCCTACTGTGCTACCAAACAACACAGCTACACCAAGACAATGGAATCGTGGTCATGCTGATCATTCCCTGCCAGAATGCGCGCATCTTGTACGACTTGGCGCAGCGGTCCACCGACCTGTTCATCCAGGCCTTCGGCCATCAAATGCACCATCGGCCAACAACCGGCTGGTCCGACCTGCTGCAGCAGTAGTCCTCCCACGCAGCAGCCCCCCGATGTCCCTGTTACCGCGTCTCCGCTTGCCACTCCAACAGCCAGGTACCTCCTTCTCTGCTTCTGAGGTGAGCCTGCAACAATATCATTACATTGCTCAGTCTGCCAGCCCCAGAGCACAACAAGAGATCGCCAACAACAGTGTTAGCGGCAGACTCTCACAATAAATATCTAAGCCTTGACATCGACAGAGCTATTTAAAAAGAAGGGGCAAAATTTAAACACTTATTCCTTCCAAACTACAAAAGAAACAATTACAACGGTCCTGGAAAGAGAAAGTATAAAAATGTTATGCATTCACTATGAGATTCATGTTTTAGATGACAAATGTCGAAATGGTAGGTCATTTCTTGTCACACACAAAGTAGCTAGTCTCTCATTGTCGAAGTTACATATTCAATTCCATGTTAGACATAGAGGGGATAAAAACTCGATTACCTCACACGTAAAAGTCACCAGGTGTGAGCTCCAGAGCCGGCCGCAGTGGCCGAGTGGTGTGAGGCCCGCCAGTCACTGTCTGGACGCTACGGTCGGGGGTTCGAATCCCCCCTCAGGCATGGATGTTTCTGTCGTCTTTAGTATAAGCTAGTTCATAAGTAGTTTGTAAGCTGATGTCGTTAGGAGAGCCAGTCGTGCCAGCGGATGATGCTGTCGTTTATCGGTTAGTGAAGTCAACACAGGATCGAAAGCAACTGCAAAGCAATTTAGACAAAATTTCTGCATGGAGCGAAAATTGGCAATTGGCACTAAATAAAGAAAAGTGTGAAGTAATACACATGACCACTAAAAGAAATCCGCTGAACTTAAATTACGCGATAAATCAGTCAAACCTTAAGGTCGTAGATTCTATCAAATAACCTAGGAGTTACAATTACGAACAACTTTGACTGGAGAGAACACATAGAAAATATTGTGGGGAAGGCGAACCAAAGGTTACGTTTCATTGGCCGAACGCTTCGAAGATGCACCAGCTCCACCAAAGGGACTGGCTACATCATACTTGTGCGTCCTCTCCTGGAGTACTGTTGACCCTTGTGGGACCCTCACCAGGTGGGACTGACGGAAGACATAGAGAAGGTTCAGAAAAGGGCAGCTCGTTTTGTTCTATCACATTACCGGGGGGGGGAAAGCGTCACGGAAATGTTGCACGATTTGAGGTGGAAATCATTAAAACAACGACGTTATTCATTGCGGCGTGATCTGTTTGTGAAGTTTCAATCACCGACTTTTAGTTCTGAATGTGAAAATATTTTGCTAGCACCCACCTACTTAGGGAAACATGACCACCCCAATAAAATAAGAGAAATCAGATCGAAAACGGAACGATTTAGGTGTTCTTTCTTCCCGCGCAATATTAGAGAATGGAACGGTAGAGAAAAGTTATGCAAGTGGTTAATGAACCCTCTGCCAGGTACTTGAATGTGATTTGTAGAGTATCTATGTAGATGTAGATCACCTACTGTGCAAGAGGTATGAGACAGGGGAAATACCCTCCGACTTCAAGAAGAATATTGTAATTCCAATTCCAAAGAAAGCAAGTGCAGACAAGTGTGAAAATTACAGAACTATCTGTTTAATAAGTCATAGGTGCAAAATACTAACACGAATTATTTACAGACGAATGGAGAAACTTGTGGAATCCTACCTCGGGGAAGATCAGTTTGGATTTAGGAGAAATGTAGGAACACGGGAGGCAATACTCACATTACGACTTATCTTAGAAGATAGGCTAAGGAAGGGCAAGCCTACATTTTAGGCGTTTGTAGATTTGGAGAAAGCTTTTGACAATGTCGACTGGAATACACTCTTCCAAATTCTGAATGTATCAGGGGTAAAATATCGTGAGCGAAGAGTTATATTCAACCTATACAAAAACCAGACAGCGGTTATTACAGTCGAAGGGCAAGAAAGGGACGCAAAGGTTGGGAAGGGAGTAAGACAAGGTTGTAGCCTTTCCCCAATGTTGCTCAATCTGTACATTGAGCAGGCAGTGAGGCAATGGAAGGAGAAATTTGGAGAGGGCATTAAAGTGCAGGGAGAAGAAATAAAAACATTGCGGTTTGCTGATGAAATAGTTATTCAGTCAGAGACCGCAAAAGATCTGGAAGAGCAATTGCCGACCGCGGTGGCCGAGGAGACTGAGGCGCTCCAGTCACGGTCTGCACGGCCACTACGGTCGGGGGTTCGAATCCCCCTTCGGGCATGGATATTTGTGCCGTCCGTTCGTAAGTAGTTCATAAGTACTTTGTAAGTTTAGCGACTGATGACCCCGCTGTTAAGTCCCTTAAGCTTAAACATTTGAGCTCCAGATACCATCAGAAATCAGGTTGATCTTCAGCTCCTCTTCGTCGAATCCAACGTCCTGAAATGGTGTCATTCTAGTAAAGTACGAAATGTCAAAAGAAACGATACATCGCACCATCAAGCATGAAGTCATCGCACTATCCTTGATAATCTTGAAAGTCTGGGATATAGAATTTTTAAAGCTTTGAATTCGATAACTAGACACCAGCTGGTTTGTTTATTGCGAGAAATGAAGCACGTTTTCAACATTTGTCGTATAATACGCGAAGCTCATTCTGAATGCATAAAAATTTCACCTTTCCTCTTTACAAAAACGTTGAAGTTATTTTTAGTTTTTATTTTATTTATTTATTTATTTATTTATTTTTTTAGTTTGGAAGCAATAAATGTTTGAAATCTCTAACTGCTTTTTGAAACGGCCTCTATATTACCAAAATGCTAACATGCTACCTATCTCACGGCTTCCAGCACGAATAAAAATTTGATTTTCAACACTTCGCATAATTACTGAGCGATGTTAAAATGCTGTCACAGTCTACGTATTAAGTGGTAGAATCTTATATGACGTTTAAAACGATAAGACAATTATTACAATTTGAAGCTATTTGTTTGCCTTTAAGCTGACGGCGTACATGCCAAATTTATTCATTCTGTACACAAAAATAAATAACACATAGCGACGACAGAGCCGGCCGCGGTGGCCGAGGGGACTGAGGCGCTTCAGTCACGGTCAGCACGGCCATTGCGGTCGGGGGTTCGAATCCCCCTCGGGCATGGATATTTGTGCCGTCCTTAGTTTAAGCTAGTTCATAAGTGGTTTGTAAGTTTAGGGACTGATGACCCCGTAGTTAAGTCCCATAAGCTATACAAACATTTGAACAACATAGCGACGCCCAACAAACAAAAAATAAGGTAAATTTATTTAATCAAATGCAGTAAAAAGCAAAATGTTTGACAGAGTACTAAAAGATTTGAGTAGAAACAAGGCCGCTGTAGTAGATGATATCCCGTCTGAACTGCTGTTCAATGCACATTCATTCAGCAATAACATTGGTCATCAATTAAAAGACTGTTTCCAGTCAAAACTACGTAATTAAAAGCTATTACACTCGTGTAGTGACAGGTTCTCGATGTACTTTTGACATAAGAGATGGATATGCTCTGGAGGTCAGTAGAAATTCGACTGAAAGACGTGAAGGAAGTGACGTCATCGATCAGTAATAGAGATGATCGATTTTAGTAAAACATTATTGTCAATATTGATATTAACATCGATCATGGAAATCGACATACGATAAATATCTAACGGAAAACTCGATGTCCGCAAATATCGATGTTTTAGAGGCAAAAATGCACAATCTTAAGCAAGGTAAAAGTTGAGACCACCAGTAGCGATGCAGTGCATAGACTGTACTTACGTGCTTTTTCGTGGCAGTGTTTGCAACGGTCGCCATGCGGCATTCTAGGACGAAACTACAAGAGTCATTTTTTATTCAAAAATGTTCAAATGTTTGTAGAGCTTATGGGACTTAACTACGGGGTAATCAGTCCCTAAACGTACAAACTATTTATGAACTAGCTAATACTAAGGACGACACAAATGTCCATGCCCGAGGAGGGATTCGAACCCCCGACCGTAGTGGCCATGCGGACTGTGACTGACGCGCCGCAGAACACTCGGCCACCGCGGCCGGCTCAGTTATTATTACTATTATTAGCATCAAGTGAGACAGCCGTGTTACAACCAATGATCTCAAATATTGGCACTGGATACACGATTGTAGTGGTTAGGATATGTGAAAATCGTAACGATCTATTATTGTTAAGATAGCAACTCCGTACGTATGTCTTGTTGATGCGACCCTTGTCTCCTCTGAAAATACGTTATGAACTATTGATTACTGTGATAAATACATAATTGTGAAAATCAATGTTGTGTTGAAAATCATGCTTATGTCATATGCCTCGACTCTGTTGTTATTACATCTTCATTTATTTGTCTACAACAGCGTAATTTTTTTATTAAATGAAGTGTGGGAGAAACAACAGTTCTGAATCAAAATATAACTGAAGTATCCGTTTTACTCAAGTCGTGTCTTTTTCTACTGTTTAGTTGCAGGAGGACGGTTAATTACATCTCTCGATTATTTTGTAAATAGTATTCAAATTTTCAGAATAGTGCACGTAGTATATGAGTTAGTTTCTACGAAAGCAACTAGTAGAAACGATTAGAAATTCCAGAATGTTAAATTCTTTGTAAGCACATAATACTGATAACTGGGTAACGATGGAGTGTGTCAGGTAATACGTTCACCAATATGGTGTCGAGCGTCACGACTTCGTAATACACAGTACTACCACAGTCTAACATCTTTGAGCTCACTGGTTACAACATATTGATCTCTTTACAAACTGGATGTATAACTCTGGTTTTGAGCTATAACTACAGCGTAATTGCTCATTCAGATGTTTTTCAAAAGTTTTCGCATCACTGTTATCCCGCGTCCACACATTGGTACCAACGCTGGCGCCAACGTTGGCCAATATTTTTGAGGCAGCGCCCACACACTGGAGCCAACATTCAGTTGAATTCGTCGAGAGCCAACGAAAACATATCTGACGCACAAATCGAGGCCAATGCATTAGCGCTTTTGAGTGTGAATAATTACATTTTGTCATTATAAATCAAAGTGGGAAACATACGTAAAAGATGATGGGGTGTTGTATCACTTCCTAACAAACATTAATTACGGTACGAAATCATTTTTTAAAATATGCTACAAGTAAACGAAACACATAATAAAAACTTAGACCTGCTACTTTAAATGATTGAAAATAAAAAAATAAAAAAATAAAAATGTTTTGCAGGGATGCTATTCTTTTGGTATTACGCTTCGATTTCTTGCTAAAGGAGACAATATTAGAAGCCTACACTTCCCTTTTTAAATAACCATGTAATTGATATCACTAGTAGTCCTTGAAGTTTGCAAAACGATATTTAAAACTTGACAGAAAATATTAAGTACTGTACTGTTAATTTTAAAAATTAAATTCAGTGATGGAGTGTGTCGAAAGTCTAGAAAGATTTTAATTTCACTGTTCGCGCCTACGTTTCGCTGTGGCATTTCGTTTTTTGAGGTTTCTTTCACAAATGAATCACTTTCTGATACAATTCTGATATTTACAAAGAGAATTCGAAACTTTAAAACGGCGACAAAGAACGAACGAAGAAAGAAACAGTTTCGAGATGAGTAGACGACAAAGACACAATGAATCGTTGGCGCCAATGTATGGACGACGTACCCATATTGGCCCAACGTCCTTTGATGTTTGGTCGAAATACCGACAAGCAACGGAGCCGTACCAACGTTGGCGCCAACGTTGGTTCCAACGCTATTTCACAGATCCACACATTGGACCAACACTGTTGGCGCCAACGTTGGGTCCAATGCGTGGATCCGGCCTTACAACCAAGGAAGTTATTATCTCTGGAAATGCCCTAACACTGAAACAGTGAAGCCAGCAAACTGCGCGCCGGCCGCGGTGGCCGAGGAGACTGAGGCGCTTCAGTCACGGTCTGCACGGCCACTAAGGTCGGGGGTTCGAATCCCCCCTCGGGCATGGATATTTGTGCCGTCCTAGTTCGTAAGTAGTTCATAAGTAGTTTGTAAGTTTAGGGACTTATGACCCCGTAGTTAAGTCCCATAAGCTTTACAAACATTTGAACATTTGAAGAAAACTGCGCATTCCGGCATTTGTTCCCTTCGACTCTAATAACCGCTGTCTGTTATTTGTATAAGTTTAATATAACTGTTCGCTCTCTATATTTTACCCCTGATACCTTCAGAACAAAACATCGGACGTACTGTGTAATATCTATGTAAATACTAAGATGTGACTACCAGTTTAGTGGCTTTACGTAAAGACGGCAATATTCGCAGAGGATTTTGAGAGCGAAATCCTTGTTTCGGGCAAAAAAGATGACCATCTGGCTTCAACCACTCCCTGTTCACAGCATAGGTAACGTCACCTCCCTTGATTCTAACCACCTTGTTACAACGAAAAATATGATGCTGACTGTTATATCCATTACAAATGATAAATGTTTCAAACGATTAATATTTTTAATTACATCATGGAGCTCTGTTGTCTGATTCGTAAACGTGAATGGATCAATTTCTACCGTAAGAAATAATGATGCGTTGTTAATAAAAAAGACAAATGAGCAATATTTCAAATGATTAGGGTCATTAAATTTAACATGGGGCTCGGTAGGTGGATGGGTGAACGTAAATCAGTCAGGTTGCATGTTAAATAGCAACGAAACAAAAATTGATTATGGACTTAGTTCCATCAATTTTTTGAGTGGTCTGCCATGACGTCGCAAAATTTTAACAGACAGCAGCAAAAACAACAAACTAGGCAGTCGCTTTAATTACGGTGCTTTAAACACATTCAATTTTTTCTCGTCCTTTATTGGTTACATCAAAGTAGCGCGCCATTGGCTACAAGAAATGTGGTGCGTTGCCAACATTTAGACGGTCCAGAAGCGTCGCTGAAGCTCTCGTAACCTGAAATATCAACTTTAGCCCTTTCGACCATTAATAGACTGCAATACTACATACAGTATCAATGGTATCACTGTCACTTTCAGGACGTGTAAACAACTATTTGGATCCGTAAAACAGTCATAAGAATTTGCGATAAACAGATATAACTTCGACTGTTTAATTTTACTTACGGCTAATGATGGTTCGATTCTCGAGTAGCAAAGAGCAGCATTTCGTGGTCGCTGCCAACTTCAGCATACTATGCCATCGCTGCCATGAGTAAAATTTTATCCTTTATTAGAGGAAGAAAACGTGCAATACAGAGTATTTTTTGTGGTTTGGCATCCTAGACTGTACCAAAATTTGTATTAGATCATCGATGTTTTAGAGACCTGAAAATCGATGTAAAATCTACGATGTTTTCCCACTAAACATCGATTTATTTTTAAATATCGATGAATATCGATCATCCCTAATCGGTAATCGTTTCTATAGCAACTTGTTTAGTTTCGCTTGTAATCGCCTATGGTTTGAAAACCATCTGCAGAGTGCAACGTAATAATGCTTGGATTTATTGGCCGAAACTATTCCATATGAGAATGTATCAGACTTAAAGGTATGTCAGACTTATTATAAAATACTCACTGAGGGAAATATACCACATCTGTCTCGTTTCAACGGTTTCATAAAGCCACAGTATCCAACACATCTACCTCCACTGGATAGCATTACGGAACGTTATCAGTTCGCATACCGTTTATGTAGATTCGTAGCCTTCGTTTCGTACAAGGTTCCAAAAGCATAATTGGGCAAAAATCAATGCATATTTAGTTGTGAACAAGATGGTACAGGAGCTACTATGTCAACGTACACGTAAAAGTACATCAATAATTAGATGTCCATAATTGGTAGGTCTGCTTATAAAGGCAGATGTCAAAATTAAGTATTGGTTAAATTTTACTTACGGCCTCAAGCCGGCGAAATGTGCTAATGTTGGCAACAAAATGTTTGCTTTACGAGGATAATTTACTGATTCAACAGTGATAGATACAAGAACCTGTCAACCATAGAGGAAGAACAGCGTTCACGGTGAACACGATAAATCATTCTCTGTGATTGAGTTTTCAAAGAGCATTCAATGGTCAAAGCCAAGATCAGCACACTACGCCGCCGAGGCCGTAAGTAAAATTTTTTGGATAGTAGAACCATTAGCGAAAGTGCCCAGAAGGCACACAATTTGCTAATTCTCATTTGTTCAGACGAAAAGTATCTGGATATGGGACTGGGAATGTATGAGAGGCAATAAATGGACAATAAATACTATACATATGAAGAAGTTTTTTCGCTTCTATGCAACTGCACTAGTTTTCTAGGTAACTAGTTGAATGCCCCCTAAGGCATCTCCATAATCTGAACTATTTCTTACTAAGTAATTCTTTTATGGAGGTTCTTTGATTAACATTCAGGGTCATCCCCCACCGCTTCCGGTACTTTCATCATCATCATCATCAGTTTTAAGGTTATTTCCCAGAATGCTTGCAATCGAAATAGCTCGGTCTGACACGATATATACCGAACGTGCAACTCTAAATCGATTACTCGGCTATTTGCGCGCATTTCCTTGACAGTAATGGGAACGTATTTTATCGGTTTCTATGGCTTTGAGTGACGGAAGATTCTTTTATTCTCTATGATTTAAAAGACTTCATACTCAAAGCTAAGAAAAGGAAAATTAAAACTGTCATGCTTTTAGATACTAGTTCTCGAAGTACTTTCCTGAAGACATTCTGCAGCGATTTATTATGCTATGAAAGTCGTATCTATAGTTGTCATTTATTTATACAGATAAAATTGTTGATCTTTTGTCCTCGCTCATCTCAGAAATATATACTGCATGGATACCTAACGCATATTCCACATTCAGCAAATATTTACGAAAATGTTATGTAGATACGTACTACCACAGCTTCAAATTTCTTCAGTGGCAGTTGGAGCAATGACATTTACACTGAAATTCGTCAAATATCGAGCTATTTCCTATGAACTTGTCGCGATTCTGCTGTAAAAGTATTCATGTCAACGCAGCTTTACATTACCGCTCGTCAAAATAATTAGTACGTAAACATTCATATTTTGTCATCTCTCGCATCAATGAATGCGTAATCTATTTAGAGTTGCACGTTCGATAAATATCGTTTCAAGCCGACCTACTTCGATTGCAAGTATTCTTGGAAATTACCGTTTTTTTAAGACCTTCTACAGCCATTTCTTAATTTTTATTCTATAGTTTTTATTTCCGCATATATTTCAAATATTTAATCATTCGTCCTCCCACTTGTTCCATATAGAAATTCATCGTAAGAAGCCTTAGATAGAAATGCTTTTCTTCAATTTAGGTTACATTGCAATTCCTCTAAAACACGAAGCTATTACGCCTGTGCCTAGTAGCACAGCTTTAATTTCTGCGAGTGAAAGAGCAGTAGGCCTAAGATTTATTGTGTAACTTGTCAAAACATTAACGTATTTTCTGCGAATGAGTCACAATTTTGCAATATATTACTCGTAAAAATTAAAACGTCCATAACATGAAATTGCTTAAAAAACGCAAGGACGCATTCTTATTGGCTGCTTGGAGGCCATTCGTGATTGGCTGCCTTCACCTCCCTTCATTCTTCATGCCACCATCAACATCTACACGTCAAGCAGCAGCCACCAACACTTGAAACTGCTTTTTATCCTATTAGTAGAAACACGTGAAAATGTCGATGAAAAGAAAATGCTAACGTGATTGTTGTTTGATTCAGTTGCAAAAATGAAAGTAGCGCCATTAGATTCCTTCCTACGCCCATAGCTACTAATCGACCGGGCAAGCTGTAAAGCGGGTATACACATATTAGGTAACAACATAAAACCACATAACTACTGACAAACATCATTAAGATGGTCACACAAGTAACCACATGCTTGACAAGCACGCTTGCGAAAGCGTGCATGCACAAAATCCTCGGACCTCCACACGACTCAAGCATTGTCGTGCAAGCAACAGTTTGTTTTTTATATCGGAAAATGTCGAGCTGAGACGATGACGCGCTGGCTGTGACAACCTTTCTGCTTTTATTACAAATATTAAAAAAAATATAAAGAAATGTTATACTTGGAGTAAAGAGAAGTTAAAAATGAAAATAGTGTTCAAATAGAAATTTACTCAATGAACTGATGATACAGCCTCGTCATTGGCGTAGTTATCACAGGATGCATGAAGAAACGTATCTGAATCTGCTGCCATTCGTTACTCCTTTGTAAACAAGCACGATACAACAATAAGGAGAGCTATAAAACGGCATGAAAGACTAACAACAACATTGCGAGTTCTGGCGACAGGTAGACCTTTAATGTACTACTGTAATTTCACCACAGCCACTTGGTAACATAGTGTCTGAAACATGATGTGAAACTTTCTTTTCTGCAATTAGTTCTCGAAGTATTTACCTTTGTTACAACAGTATTTCTGTTGATGTTGGATCTAAATGTTTGAATTTCGCAAGAAGTCTGTCACAGACAGCGTAGCTCTTAGGTTTATATTGAAAGTCATTGAATTTAAAATTCCACAAAAAAGGATGACATTCGTACAATCGGTAGCGTTGCCTATCGCAGTCAGGGCACCTAATCGGTAATTTGCCAGAAGCGTTCTCGTTGCCTGTGATAGTAGCGGCCTACTGTCGATATACATCAAACCAAGGTTCTATAACATCAAACCAACGAGCATCGCAGAGTCAAATGCGAGTAATGTTGGTAACAATCCCCCACAATTCCGTAAGCGGCCGACAGCGAACAGCGGGCAAATTCAAGAGCGCCTCGGCGGCCATCATGGTGGTAAGCTTTCGCGCGAACTTCAAATTTGCGTACGACTCTTGATTAGCGCGTGTATTCATTCGAGTTAAGTCGCGAAAACTATGTCGCATTTAAATATGTAGCTACAAAACAGCTTCAGACTCTTTGAATAAACAGAAACTATCGGTTGTATGTAAATTTATTACAAATAGAGTGTAGAAATCAGCCAACAGCTTTTTCTTCTTTATAACTAAACCGAATTATAACATTTAGTTTTTTGGGTTCTAATTGCAATATATGGACGGAATTTATCGTCAGAAACTTTTTTTGGCACTTTTTCAGTATATTCTACGATGGTGAATCTTTGGTACAAACATTAATTTCGGAAGAGTTTCACAACACTTTTCGTCTTTGTTAGAATGCCTGCTGTATTCTAAAACATTTAGATATTTTATAGCATCCAAAAATGAAACAGAGCTGCCTGAAACAGCTAATGTTAAAAATCGGCTGTGAAAATGAAATATTGCATCAAATACATAACTGTAGAATAGCTTCTTACCTGGTGAATACAACAACCAGCCACTACCAAATTCTTTTAAGAACACGAAGTATGCCATAACTTGTTCTTAACTAAGTGCACGTAACGTTAACATTAGGGTAACTAACATATTAGCATTTGAATGCTGTTAGCCAAATATCTTACAGTAGTGTGAACTGCTCAAATGTCAGCAACTGTCATACGCTTCAACTTCACAATGTGCATACGGTGTGGCTATCTGTCATCCATATATGGAATTATACACAGTTCTGCAAACCCCTTTCAGTTGTTATATCTATATAGTTACCTATGTGTAATGCAGATGACCTTTAAATTCGAAATTACAAGTTGCTAGTATTAATTTCGTAAACAAAAATTCAAACTTCAAATGGTGATTTTACACATCATAAAATGAAACTTTTTGAACTTCCTGTCCACCAGTACTGCCTAAAGTAACTCGTTCTTAAGAGTTACCAGTATTGTAAAAATCTGTTATTTATTTCATTGAATACGATATTGTCTTGACTGGCAGCTTGTTAAGCAAGATTAAGTATCTCTGAACCCAAGTAGTAGGGCTACTTGTATTCCTTAGAAATACAAATAGGAAGACAAAATTCGTTCTTTTTGTTTATTTCTTAAAACGATTTATGCATTTACACGCTGAGCAGCTCTTCACCATCGTGCTTCATGTACACTGCAATAGTCAAACAGTACAGACGTGACTATGAATTGGGTGTACATACTGCAGTAGCTATATAATACACGATTTATCTCCTAACAATACTCGTATTCTCGTGAAAGTTTACATTGTATGATAATACTCTTATATTTAACACGGCGGCCGGCCGAAGGTTAAAATTATGCCGCGACAGCAGCGCCGTTAGTCAGTCTAGTTATTTTTTACAAGGTCTTTAGTTGGTTATCACCAGTGATCTGGTAATCACGCAGACAGGAGCAATATATACAACCTCGTGAATAGTTCTGTAACATTAACATTGAACCATGAACTACAGTTACCTTACTGTTCTTCGAAATAGTCACCTCCCATAGATGTCCTGGAAACTTTGCACTAAGTCTTCCTTTAGGAAGTTGTTCAAAAGCCTCGTCACGTTTCGTTGGATGTCAGGAATATTGTCAAATCTCTTGCCTTTCAAAGCTACTACTTATTTTTATAAATGATTTAGGAGACAACCTGAACTGCTCTCTTAGACTATTCGTGGAAGATACTGCCTTTTACAGGTTAGTGAAGTCATCAGAAGGTCAAAAGCGTCTGCAAAACGATTTAGGTAAGAGATCTGCATGGTGCGAAAAACAATCGCACTGACGTGCTTTACTGCCCACTTCAGCTTTCCCCGTGTAATATTTTTGCAAACATTTTAGATAAAATCTAATAAAATCTTAAATATTATATATATATATATATATATATATATATATATATATATATATATATATATATATATATATATATATATATATATATATATATATAAAGTGATACAAAATTATATATGTAAATGTTTATACCATACATAACATATTGAAATATATATTATTTATTTTGTTATTATTCTTAGCTCTAAAAATTTGCAAAAGTGTGCCGTTTAGTTTCTTCTACATTTTGGCCTTTCTAGAACACCTTTTGAAATAAATTTAATTACGACAAACGTTTATGTATTTAGGGGGCGCGCTCTCAGATAACGAAATCAATATTAATAATCACGAGTGATAAATATCAATTATCATTCATGTTTTTTTATAATATTTTTAGCCGGACGCGGTGACCGAGGGGACTGAGGCGCTCCAGTCACGGTCTGCACGACCACTACGGTCGGGGGTTCGAATCCCCCCTCGGGCATTGGTATTTGTGCCGTCCTAGTTCGTAAGTAGTTCATAAGTAGTTTGTAAGTTTAGGGACTGATGACCCCGTAGTTAAGTCCCATAAGCTTTACAAACATTTGAACATTTAATAATATTTTTATGAAAAGTATTATCCTGCGAATATTCATCCCTAGATAAACTATCATCCTCTAATCCATTATTCGAACCTCCATTTAATGACTTACCGCAAAAGACTATGACGATAAAGCCATATGAAGAATTATATCTTAAAAAGTTATATTTCAGAACAAAATATCGAAAAAAATGTCAGACAAAAATTACTCGATACTAAATTCTAAACAAATTTTACTTGATTCCCCCCCCCCCCCCTCAATCTGCCGCGTAATGGCCAAATAAGGAAATAGTGACGATAAATAGCGACGTCCGGTTATGCCGTCAGATGGAGGTTCCTTTAGCCGGCGGCTGGCTAGCGATCAGTTGAAATGTTTCAAATGTTTGTTTAGCTTATGGGACTTAACTGCGGCGTCATCAGTCCCTAAACTTACAAACTACTTATAAACTACCTTATACTATAGACAACACAAACATCCATGTTAGAGGGGATGGTTATAACCCCCGACAGGGGGCGATCAGTTGAACGGCGCGATTTAAAAAAGTGGTAACAACTTACAGACAGAAACATAGACTCTGTCAAATCGCGGTTATTTTTGCAAATATCTCTAAATCGGGACGAAGTATGAAAAAAAGCAAAGCTTTAGAGAACTTTTTGTCCTACTTATTTTTATTTACTTCGAACTAGATCTAGGATTATTACGCCATCATCAACAAACAAGTGACTAGCGCCTACAAATCCATTCAGTTTTTGTTTCAGATGAACGGTTAAGGCGTTATTAGCAATTAAATTTCGAGCCGTCAAAAGGCCATCGGAAACGTCACACTTTTTATGTTTACTAACCTACAGTGAGCCATTCATCATTATTTGACCGTCAGTGGTGTCAATCAACACATTAATGGTTTTTTATTTAAATTACTGCATAAATCTGACTTCGGTCTCTAGAGGAAAGGACACGTTTCTATAAGGTGTCTTTGCGGAGGGACACAAGACCTTTGTGATAATTTCAAACTCTAACGACTTGAAACTTCCTGGCAGGATAAAATTATGTGCCGGAACCGGGATTCGAACCTGGGGCCTTTGCCTTTCGTGGGCATGCGCTCTACCACTGAGATATCCCAACACGACTCAAGATCCCGCCTCACAACTTCAGTTCTGCCAGTACCTCGCCTCGTCTTCTCTTAAAAATACAAGTGATGGATTCATGACATTTCATCATTCTCTCTTATAATTCGGCGCGAAGCTGTTAGAAAACATTCTGTTGTAAATGTCAAGTAATAAATTGACACCACCAGTCCGTGTATGTAACTTACAATATTGTCAAGGCAGTAACATGCACGTTCGTGGAAAAAGGGGCACTACTCAATAGCGGGCGGTGAAGTTGCTATACGTAGACAAGACCAGCAGGGCGCTGTGTGAGCTCTGAAGTCTTTCTCACACGATTTTACAGAAATTATCCGTAAAAAAATTTGACTCTTATATAATTTATAGCTTTATATATCCACTTCTTGGTGAAGCGTCTATCATGTCGTTAACTGCGACAGTAATTTTGACGTTGGGGCTTGCTCCGATTTTGAGTTCGGTGTATATCACACAGTTTGTTACTGCCAATGAAATTTTCCTAATATACTGAATTTTATTTTAGACTTGGTACGACGTCCCTATTACCAATCTTGAGAAAATTTAATTTATAGACTAGCTTATTTCTGAGTGTGCGTACCAACGGTAAAACCTGATTGAAATACCTTATGTAACATTAACCGTATGAGATATGGAAACTAGATTTTGGTAAAGGATAACATGCAAAGAGAAGATATTTTGTCTTACGATCTACAATATTGTTAACAAGTGAATATAGAATTTTTACTAAAATAGTGTAGTAAGAGGCATCGATAGCTGGGGAACGGTAATTGCTGCAGGTTTTGCGACGACATAAATGAAAAAGGTACACGTTTATTTTTCGTTCACTTTTATATTAAGGGTGGGCTTTTTAACAAGCTACTGACCCGACCTATCATCAGTTTCTTATTTAGTAAGTACTATTTCATGATTTTGCCGCAAATGCATCTGCACCAGTGACATTACTGAAGTGACATTGTGTAAACTTAGCTGTGTTTATGCAAAGGGGCGAAATCCTAAAAGCTCAACAAGAAAAATATCATTTCTTTAATCTAAATTTGCTACTAAGAACGTCCTTCCGAAGGTGAACCTATATAAGTCTCGGCCAATGAATCACTTCTTTGACATCTTCATTTACTTGGCTATTCTTCATTAACACTTTAAGTGCCTGACAGAGGGGTCATCAAACCTCATTCACACAATTTCTCTACCGTTTCACTCTCGAATAGCTTGTGTCTCAACTGTGATTTCTCATATTTCATTTCATGATGGTACCTCCCTAAGCATGTGAGCGTCAACAAACTGTTTTCAGATTCGTAGTGGAAAGCAGGTGATTTAAATTATCATATTGCACATTGCATTAAAACCACAATTTTGTGTATGTTCTACATGTCTATTTATATTTAGTTAACCAGATTTTAAAGTCTGAAGATGGCCTTTCAAGCCGAAAACCGGTTAACTACTTGAAAATAAACTTTGTGAACATACAAAATTGTGTTTTCAAGAAAAAATTCAAATGTTTGTATAGTTTATGGGACTTAACTACGGGGTCATCAGTCCCTAAACTTACAAACTACTTATGAACTACTTACGAACTAGGACGGCACAAATATCCATGCCCGAAGGGGGATTCGAACCCCCCCCCCCCCCCCGTAGTGGCCGTGCAGACCGTGACTGAAGCGCCTCGGCCCCTCGGCCACCGCGGCCGCCCTGTTTTCAAGATGTTCTACGAAGAACCAACGGAAGAATCAGTAGAAATGACCTCATTTTCCTTCGCTTTAAGTCTGTTTGGGTTTCATATTCACAGTGTAGCTGTCTGCTCAATAAAACTTGGACACGTGTCGCACGACATTTTATTGGAATTCGTCTATAGTACCACCTGTTATAATATTTACTATTCCTCCTGGAACGGCCTGTGTAGGTTATTGGTAGCAAAAAAGTGGCTATCATACTTGTTTGGGGAACGCCAGACCACTTTTGTTTCAATCGATGACTTTCCGTCTAGCCGTCCGCGGTGGCCGAGGGGACTGAGGCGCTCCAGTCATGGTTTTCACGGCATTATGTTCGAATAAATTATACGCTCCACAATTCTATTGCAAATCGAAGACCCCTGCTGCTTTGGCTGCGGTGCTGCACATGTTTTGCACATGTTTTCTGGCACTTCAGCTTGTTACAGATAATGTACTGTTCCAGTACTAACCCTTCCATAATGTTCGAATACAGCGTTAGTAGAGAGCTTCTTGAAGCGGTTGCGTCGTTCAAATATCTAGGCGTAATATTGCAGAGCGATATGAAATGGAACGAACATGTAAGGACAGTTGCGAGTAAGGCGGACAGCCGACTTCGGTTTATTGGGAGAATTTTGGGAAGATGTACTTCATCTGTAAAAGAGACCGCGTATAAAACGCTTGTACGACGACGTCTTGAGTATTTCTCAAGTGTTTGGGACCCTCAGCAGATCAGTTTAAAGTAAGACATGGAGAAGACATGGAAGCAGTTCAGGGGCGAGCAGCTAGGTTCGTTACTGGTAGGTTCGACCAATGCACGAGTGTTCCAGAAATGATCCGCGAACTCAAATGGGAATCGCTAGAGGAAATAAGACGTTCTTTTCGAGAAATTCTGTTAAGGAAATTTAGATGGCCGGAATTTGAAACTGACTGTAGAACGATCTTGCTGCCGCCTACTTACATTTCGCGTAAAGATCACAAACATAAGATATGAGAAATTAGGGCTCGTAAAGAGGCATATAGACATTATTTTTTCTCTCGTTCTATTTGGGAGTGGAAGAGGAAAGGAAATGCCTTACGGTGGTATGCGGAGTACATATGTAGATGTAGATGAACTTGAAGCTTATCAACTATCATTTCCATAGTCACACGGCGATCGGCACGAATAACGTCATCGATTCGACTTTGAAGTGAGGGAATTGAAACTGCAACTGGTCGGCCAGAACTACGAGTCGCGAACATTCGTATGAATAAAACTAGAGACGTTTCTCACGACCGGAGAACATTCTCCGATTTCTGAAGTGAACTCTGTAGCATATTTCGTGCTGAGTAACGTCTATTAAGGTTGCATTTTACTGTGGTTAATAATAAAAATGACAACACTTGAGTTACTTAGAAGGCAAAAACAAGTTCCTTTATACGTAGTCTTTAAGATATACTAGGGGATCTAAAACGTTAATGCAAATAAAAACATTTCCTTCGGAAAAATCGTGAGTGTGACACTTCAAGCATTTTATATAGTGACGAGAGTGATGTAAGAGGAATTTTTCATTTACCAAAATGAAACGAAACACAAATGGATTCAGCTGCGTGTTTTACCCATTTGTTTGGAATGTATATTTACGGTTGTAAACAGCTACAAAGCAAAATAATACTGTGTCTTTGAATACGGTCTATTTGTAAGGCCTCATGATGTTAGTTCCAAATACGTGCATCCCAGGACTTCACAGTTTCTATCACAAAATAAATATTGCTGCAATACCAGGTAGGCCTACTGAAGTATTGTTTCTATCTAAAGTCGGCCGCGGGGGCCGAGCGTTCTGCGGTGCGCCAGTCACAGTCTGCACGGTCACTACGGTCGGGGGTTCGAATCCCCCCCCTCGGGCATGGATATTTGTGCCGTCATTAGTATAAGGTAGTTCATAAGTAGTTTGTAAGTTTAGGGACTGATGACCCCGTAGTTAAGTCCCATAAGCTCTACAAACATTTGAACATTTTCTATCTAAGCCGGTTGGCCTATTTAAGACGTGTTTTCTGACTTCGTAATCGTAACTTCTGTTATGTTAGAAGTGAGTAGACACGACAGGAAAATTAATAACTGATTAATTACATACCTAGCGGCCTGTTTCTGTAACAAAATCGCATGGTCTAACGCGTCGCTTATGAGCAGACGATTGGGAGTCCTATTTAACAAGTATCTCATGTTAAAAATCTCTGACAGCTTTCCACGTTGAAACATATGAGTATCTGATGCGATCTTAAAATTTCATTCACAAATTGTGCTAACCCTACTTCAATAACAAAAAAGTTTCTCGCGTGACGAAAATTTTGTAACATCGTCGGAAGAATACATTTTCGTAAAAAGTGCACATTTAGTGTTAATAATATGCCCCTTCACAACAAACTAATATATAAACATAGTACAGTTCTTCCTAAACACGTAGATATCTAGTCCATATTTGTAGACTTAATAATTTGCCTGATCGGGCTAGTTGAAAGAAATACACTATTGAACAGCTGTTCTGTGCTGGACATGACACGCGGAGAACTTACTCAAGAGGGAGGGGAGGTAGCGAGAATGAACTACCTGCTCAGAGCATATGCTTCGAAGGTTTTAGTCATATGAAATTAGAGAAAGTTCATTCGCTCTGAGAATCTTCTCTGGAGCATGTGCTCTTTTTATTCATATGGCCCAATGTTGATGCATCAGCTGATCAAAGCTCATCTCAGTGATACCAACTTAAGGCCATAATTGTACCTAACTTTCCCTGCCAATAGTTTCTCCCACTCCAATTTGCTTTCTCTAATTGTCGAAGGATCCTTGTAACTACTTACAGTGAAAAAAAAAACTATCTGTTTTTGTTGTACTAATTAGTAGAACAAAAACAGATTGTTTGTTATGTTGATGTTTTTGTTTTACTAATTAGTAGAACAAAAAGAGGGTGTTTGTTTTCAACCTGAAATGTGAAATTGTTCTACTAAGAAGTGACGAAGGAATCAATTTATTGTTACAGTGATTGTTCTGCAGTTGTGTAGTCATTCAGTGGAGGAGGTTTGTCTTAACGGATTCGCTTTACGTTACATTTGTTTTGTTGAGGGCCAATTGGCCCTCCATGTGTAGTATCGGGGTTAGTGGCACTATAGAGTATAGATATCTATGGAGTGAGCATTAGAATGCGCAGAACGAGAATTCTGTTCGCAACTTCTGCTCTCAAGTCACATGGCATTGGGACGGCGTGCTAGAGTCCCTATAGCGCTAAGTGTGTTTAGAGCGTTATTACTTCGCTAGTTACACACACAATAACTTCTGAAGTAATGTAAAAATTTTTCTATGTACTTATAGACGTCTTAGAAATGTGATACCTTGAACGAAGTTAGTTTAAACGCGCGAAGGACGAGAGTATTATGCTTTTCAGTGTCGTTGCTCAGATACCACGTTATTTACGTTTTCCGGTTTGCTTTGAAAAAATTGAAAATCACAAATATGCTAATATCCACACATACCGGCACTTTATAGTTTCTATTTGTCGGCTGATTTGTTTATGACACTTGCGGCAACAGATACTGTGGGAAGTCAAAAAATGTTGCCACAGAATAAAGCTTGAACTAACCATTTCCGAACTTTCCCAGTCAAACCACTCTGCTGAAAAATTAAACAGTACCCTTTGAATACTTTATACGGAGGAAATTCTTCCTTTTTATTTTTTGGAACCATATTTTGCCTCTGCATCTTTCGGGAAACTAAAATTAAAAAAAATAACTTAATGTAGGAATCTGACTCTATAAAAGTACTTACAACCACACAAAGGTTTGACAACCTCCATGAAACGGAGAAAATTAATCTGTCATGCATACATTTTATCTGCCGTTGAATATAGGACGAACGTTTGTGCATATACTGATAATTCACTCAGACATGCTTTAGAGTTACAGAACACTTTTCTCAAACAAAAAAAAAAAAAAAAAAAAAAAAAAAAAAAAAAAAAAAAAAAAAAAACCAACTAAATAAATAAATAAATGGGGGCCAAAAATTGACAGAGACTGCGTCATCCCGGCTCCACGTGACTAGCCTGCCCAGATGTTGAAAACATTCTATGCAGTATATGCGCACTACATCGATATTTATACTCTATGAGTGGAACCCATTGATCTCTATACAAACTGATTGTATAACTCTGGTGTCTAAGAATAGAACTACAGTGTGCTCCCACATTCAAATATTTTCCACACGTTTTCGCATTCTCCGCCATGTTTAAATTTGGCAAATGAAGTTTCATCAGTTACTACGTGACAAAAATTACTTGCTTACCTCTTGATTTGCAATTTATGTCAATACGCCAAAATGGAAGGATAAAATGAGAGCGCAGTCGAAATGTATTTTCTTTTCGTTTCCCTGTAATGTATCATAGGATCCATATTTGAATTTGGCAAGAAACGAAATATGAACTTCTATGGCTGGCATGGTCTGACAGCTGAAGTTCAACATCCAGTGGCACAAGAGATCACGACGCTACTAAGGCGGGAACACTGACAGTTGCCAACACCACTTCCTCCCGGGTTCGCACTTCCTTTGCGTTTTGATCTAGCCTTCACCTCTCAACGCTGTGATTAGTCGCCAGAAACAACACGTGGACCGCAGTGGAGTAGCCGAGCGGTCTAAGGCGCCTCGCTGCGGAGCTCGTCGTCGGAGGTTCGAGTCCTCCCAGGGCCATGGGTGTGTCTGTTGTCCTTAGGTTAGTTTACCTTAGTTTAAGAAGTTTGTAAGCTACGGACTGATGACCACGCAGTTTGGTTCGATAGATTTACAAACATTTGAATTTGATAACTGGGATAGGTCAGGGCTAAATTATTAGTATTATTATTGTACCACTCTCTGGATTCCTGTCAGAGGCTGCGCACATACGAACATTATCACGTGTGTCAACACTGATTGATCAAACCACAGTTAAACAGCCGCTACATATGGCCTATAGGACAGAGTGCATAGATTCATTAGAGAGTGCAACCCTTTACCGAAGAGTGTTCTTCGCGTGCATCGGGTTCTGCAGTGCCTCCAGACTTCTCCCTGCGCGCTGAGTTTGAGTCGCTTGTGTACGTACCGACTCTTCGAAATATCGCCAACGAAAGAGAAATCTGAAATATCATTTTATGCAGTCTGCAATTGCTGTATTTCCCCAACGCCCGAAGGTGAGTACCTATTTGTTTTAATTACTAACATGTGTACTACTGTGGAGGGATGGTTTCTGTTAAAGTGTAACGACGTCACCTTACCAACACCCCCCAAACACTGTGCGCGATCAGACCATCCTGCATTATCTACAATTTTCCGGCATTTCAACTTCTTTGTATAATCCACAAAAATAAAAAAAATAAAAAATTTAAATTAAAATAAAATAAAAACCATTGAATTTCCGAGATTATATAACAAATAATTTATTTATACTGTGAAAAGAAAAAAGCCCTTAAAGTTTGAGGATATTACGTTTTAAATACATTTCTTTAAATTTTACAAAGTTGTAAAATTCGTTTTTACTGTTTATTGCTGATCCGTCGAACTTCGTACCGCCAAACAGTCAATAAGTGTCGTGGTAACTTTTATCATAGTTAAGGCTTCTATTAACGTAACAAAATTAAATAAGTTATATAGAAAATACGTATAAAGAAAATAAGAAAAGTACAAATATTATGTATTTCAGTGGCAAGTCAGGAAGGCATTTGTTTTAATGAAGTTAAGAATTTTGCTGCGTGGGTTGCTCTCGGGTTGGTTGTCTTCAATGAAGGACCTTTTGACACACGATAGTTTTCGTTTTCAAGCACAAGAACAAATAAAGCGGAGCGTTTCACGACACACGTGCATGTCACGTACAACTGACCATGAGAAAAATATGCTTTTCAGATCACAAACACTCAAGAATTGACCTTGTGATTGTCATGGCGAATGCATGAATTGGTTTAAACTCAAAGGGCATATCGGTTAGGAAAATCAGATTCCTCTGACTGAAAACTTCCTCACCTTTGAGTTTCCTTTTGAATAACATTGTGTGAATCAGATTGATCGTCAGTTTTCTTTCACCATACGCGTTCCATTGCATAATTTAGATTTCAAAGCATGATGACTACTAAGCCAACCTTCAGTTGTAAATTGTACGGTGGTAAGCCATTACATTGCGGCATTAGATAGCCTTTTGCGCGGCATTGTTAATAATAATAGTCGCACAATAATATTTTATTGACACTCGCACGATAAAAACAAAACGGCAAATAACATTATCACAGACATGTACTACTAGAATGGCAATACCGTATACAGTGTCGTTGGTATCACTGAATTATCGCCGCCATATTTATATCTTTTAACGCGTGATCATTCCTGTAATTACAGAAAACAGTTGTAAAAATGCGGATAAACTATTCTTTTGATAGGGGGCTAGCTGTAAAAGTTTGTTTATCGTTCAAAAGAAGTGTCATTATTAATTCGAGTGTTCTTAAGGAAAGTACAATCTCCTTAGACACATATAGTTATTAGTCGCGTTAATTTGGTGTTTTTGTTAATCTGTTAACAGTTTCGATGAACTTCGGCTTTTATTTTAATGGTATGACTGTTATAACTGTGCTATTTGTCGTATTTTTATACTTCTGAGTATTTTCCCGATATCTACAGTGTGCTTTAACTATCTGTAACATATTCTTCTCGTAACACGAATCTACAATATATGTGCGAAATTCAACTAAAAATGTAAAGCATGTTTAAAGAAGGCGGAGTTAGGATTAAGTCACAGAGGTAAGTTTGCCAGTCCGGTAATATAGGTCTGTCCTTGTTTCAAAACAAATCACAGAAAACAGAAACACATAAAGTGCTCTATACGTTATTATCTATGACATAGTTGATGATATCAAATGTGCGATGGCAAACACATGGTAGAACAGTAGTATCTTTCATGTTAAAATGTACAGAAAGAGTATGTTTTAGAACAAACTGAAATCCTTTCACACACTACTTCTTTCATACTTCAACTATTAGTTTGCGTCGAGAAAATGGGATGTTCAATTGAGAAATAATACGAACGAATAATTTTTGTATTATTTTTTCTACGAATTTTACAGAAATTTTAATAGTTATTCTGCTATTCGGGGTAGAGACGAATGCAACAAATACAGGGGGGTGCGTCAGGAGGAAAGGTAACCTAACTGATTTGAGGGGTCGTACTACTGGTAAGTCTGAACAGAAAACTTCTAATAAACGTATGCCCTTTTGTTAATCGTCTCCGGGTAAACCAATGAAAGCAACTAGTAACGGAAAAAGTGAAGGCGACAGTAAGTTCAGATACAGTTATGTTATGATTTGTTTAAGTTTCCTCACAGAAGATGTCCAAACAGTCCATCGTCAACTTCAAAGCATTTTGCTACTCTTGTAGACAGGTGTTGTGTTGCCATTCGGAGCTCGGTTCCACATTCCTTTACTTGAGTACAAGCGTGTAAAAGTTCTTCTCTTGAGGCCATTCTGCGGTTGTACACTTCGATTTTCAGTCACCTTCGCAAACAGTAATGCAGTGGGGTAACATCGGGTGACCTCGCTGACGAAACAATGACTCCATGGCGACCGATCCAACGATCAGGAGACGTTGTGTTGAGATAGTGTATCACTGGCCGCACGGAATGCATAGTAGCTTCGTCGTACTGGAAGTCCATACGAGCTCGTGTTGCCGAAGAAATATCCTCCATGTATTCTGGTGATAAATTTGGAAGAAAATTAAGATACTGTGTCCCTTTAAGTTGGTTATCTAAAATAATGATGAGTTGATCATCAATAATACTGAACCATACGTTGACTGAGAAGCGTAGTTGAAAATTCGTTTACACAGTAGCCTGCACACACATTTTCATCTGCTCATATGTGAGAGTTGCGGGTAAATGTTGACTCATCAGTAGAGAGAATAAGTGGAATTAATCATTGACAATGATCCCTTGATAGAATTCTTGCCGGGCGGCAGCATGTCCTTCATGCATATGTTGTACACTCTGCCGACAAAATGGATACAGACCTTGCTCGTGTACTGTGTATGACTCGCGTTTGAGGAATATCAAGTTGGTCAACAATTCTTCTAGAGCTAATAGTTGGGCTGTGATGCACTACCAGTACTTAAAGAATTTTCTAACTTCATGAAGAGCTTTTTTTTGTATGGGACGTTCAGAGACAAAATTTACGCTAGGAAGCATACTTTGCTCACCCAATCCGTAAAATCTGGCACTCTCAGATTCGGAAATCCTTGTTTGTATTCTCGTCTAGTAGCTATGAAATGCTGAATGGACAAAACATCACATGAAGATCCGTGGCATTTCCACTACACTAATCTACATTAATTGTTCAGGTAACAACACTGTAGTACCGTGCACTACGACAACCACTGCTGGACTGAGACTTGAGGTGAACAACTAATCCATGCGCAAGTCAATTGCATACTGACACGGTTGGTAAAGATAACGCTACACTTTTTCCGTACCTAGTTGTTTTCATTTGTTTACCCGGAAATGGTTAAGAAGAGAGCATATGATTATTAGAAGCTTTTTGTTCAGAATCTTCAGTAGTATCACCCTTTGAAATATGTTCCTTTCCTCCTGACTCACGCTGTATGAGATTTTTGAAATCGGTCCATACATTCTTCAGTTATAAATGATGTATAACGCGACTTCCTTTTATTTAATTAGATACATTTGCTTGACATCAAACAATTTCCCTAATTTATTCATTGTTTCCTCATTCCCTTTCCTATTCTGCCCCCTCTATCATGCTGGCTTGCGACGCAACAGACACGCGGTCTTCTGAAACTTCCTGACAGATTTAAAATGTGTGTCGGAACCGGGATTGGAACTCGACACCTTTGCCTTTCACGGGCAAGCTCTCTACTGACTGAGCAAACCCGGCACACTTCACGATCCATCATCACAACTTTATTTCTGCTAATATCTCGCCTCCTATTTCCCAAACTTGACAGAAATTCTCCTGCGAACCTTGTAGAACTAGCCCTTCTGAAAGAAAGGATATGGTGGAGACGTGGCGTAGCCACAGCCTAAGGGATGTTTCCAGAATGAAACTTTCACTCTGCAGCAGAGTGTGCGCAGGAGAACTTCTGTTAAGTTTGGAAAACGGGCGGCAAGGTATACTGGCAGAAATAAAGTTGAGAGATTGGACTGTGAAGCGTGCCGGGATATCTCAGTCAGTAGAGCGCTTGCCCGCGAAGGGCAAAGGTCCCAGGTTAGAAACCCGGTCCCACCACACAATTTTAATGTGCCATGAGTTTCATTTCAGCTCACACTCCGCTGCAGAGTGAAAGTTTCATTATGGAGACATCCCTTAAGCTGTAGCTAATCTACAGGCGGAATAGCCGTGCGCACTGAGGCGCCGTGCTGTGGTGTGTGCGGCCGTTCGCCGTCGGAGGTTCGAGTCCCTCCTTTGGCATGGGTATATGTGTTGTCCTTATGTTAGCTTAACTTAGATTAAGTAGTTTGTAAGCAAGGGACTAATAACCACGCAGTTGAGTCCCATAGATTTTACAAACATTAGAACATTTTTAAGCCATGTCTCCACAATATCCTTTCTTCCAGAAGTGCTAATTCTGCAAGGTTCGCAGGAGAACTTCTGTGAAGTTTGGTACGTAGGAGGCTAGGTGCTGGCAGAAGTAAAATTGTGAGATTCGAAACCCCGACGGGGAGCGGCCTCGCGCATCATAGCATAGCGCCTCAATGGGCTCGGCCGCTCAGCCGCGAAGAAAGTTTCATTATGCGGTTTTCTGTTTGCTAGAAACTATTCATTCCAGTGGCACTGTCGGTATGTAATTCCGTTCTTTATGCGACACGGTGAAGTGTAGAGCAGGCCTGCTGAAGTGTAGCGGCGACATGGATGGCCCCTATTGAGCGCCTTATGGGGGACCTGGGGTCAGCGCTTTTTTGTGGCCGCTATCTGGGGGCAGAGTTGGCGCGCGGCGCGGCTATTTCAGGTCTCGGGCGGCGTCTAATCTACGGCGGAGCAAAGGGCAGGCACTGCAGGGCAAGCCGCGATCAGTGAGAACCGCCGCCCCGGCTTGCTCCCAACACCGGCAGCGGCCACGCACCCACCACCTGACCAGGTGTGGCCGACAGGTGGCTCTGCCCGCACCGGGATGTTAGTCAGCGCTCCCTGCGGTTACACTCCGTACTATTAGTTGCGACGTTTCAAAGCGAGTAGACGCGGGGCACAAAACGGCGCCATTTCACTTACGCCACAGCAGATGCTAGTGTAGTGGCGCCATTCATCTGTCGCCACTTTTGGCCTTACCACAATGTTAAAACCATTTTAACTTTACGGTGTCACTTTTCTCGTAATAATAATATAAGATTATTGATTCCGACGCTAAAACTGTATTTGTTGTTTTAGTGCAGTTATACTAGGGATGTTCAAATGAAAAGGTACATAGCGTATTAAGGCCAATTCACACTGTCCGTCACGTCACGCAACGCCACCGTCTGTCAGAACATTCCACAATGTATTTCTACTGGCGGCATTCACAGTGTCTGTTACCGGACCGTCATGTCAACGTGACGTGAAGCTTTTTTCGAGAAGAATGTTTTGACGGAATGGTCGTCTGCTAACATCGGAAGTTAACCTATTTTGGTCACGCGATTTTCATGTTGTAGTCGATGATTACACCTTTTATATCCAAATGTGTCTTATTAATCTTTAGTTGATTGTTATACTTTGTTGCAGCAGAAAATTCCAAATGTTTCATGACAAGTTAAATATTTTTCTCAGTTGAGTGTCGTCCTAAAAGTGAGGTCAGTATCTCAAACCGAAAAATGGTTTATGTTTCGTAATATTGTAACAGAAAAGACTGAAGCAAACTGTTTATTTGAAGAAGACTGTAATTTGATGACGCATTTGTCATTAAATAACATTTAAAATGAAAAAGTCTATGCTAATGTAGGACAAAAATTCTTTTGTTTACGACGGTATTAACAATGTCAGTGGGCAAATCGCAATGGATAAAGTAAACAGGCTCTATTTATGCTCTTACAAATATTGTTTGATGTGTTGATACGTTTATTTTTTTCGCTTGACAATAGAGGTCGATGTTTTGAAATGTTGTTTCAGTTCCCAGCACTTTACCATAGTAAGGTGACCAAAAACATACATTGTAAAGTTTTCTTTGGCTATCAATAACATTTAGTGGTGTTGTTAACTCAATTCCAGTATTAAACTATAACTTTCTACATAACAGATTGCCACTAATAACCGCACTTTCAAGATCGCGTACTGGGACAGGCGAATTGATTTGACGGACAGTGTGAATGCAACTTGACGTGATGGTGCCGTGACGTGATGTTGATGTGACGGACAGTGTGAATGGCCTTTAACAACCAAACCAGCGGAAATTTGAATACGTCACTTAGGGATAATGTAGTGCGTTATCAAGGATGCAAAGCGTAAACCGTCACCTCCCCCTGAAAAATTCAAGGCTGTTCTCTCAGCAGGCAAGGCGATGCTCACCATCTTTTTCGCCGTTCGAGATCTAATACTCATTGAATTCCTCGAACACGGAAAAACTATTAACAGGGACGTGACTGTGAGACTCCCCATAGCCTACGGAAATACATCTAGCATCTAGAGCTAATTTTCCTGGGCTGCTCCATGATGACGCAATTCTGCAAGTCTTCAGGTTCACACTGAGTACTGGTCAAGTTTAAATAGGAGTAGCTTGAGCATCTGCCCTACAACCCGGCCATGTCGCCCTGTGACTTCCATCTAATTGGTCCACTAAGAAAACATCTCAAAGGGAAGTGCTTCAACTCGGACGACGAACTGAAGAACACAGTAGAGGATTAGCTCCTCTCGCAGCCACAGGAATTCTGGGAGCAGGGAATCCTTTGGCTCGTTAAATAGTGGGATAGCAAGCTGTGCTCAGGTCTCTGGAGATTTCTTTTGAATAAAGACTTCAATTACACCCACTGTGTCGTTTTGTACCTTTTCGTTTGAACATACTTCATATGTTACAAACAACAGTTACGTTAATTGCACACCATCTTGTAGATATTTCCAAAGTTAATAGTTTTAAGTTTGGCTTGTTGGCCTATAGTAATAGTGAGACATTAGAATACAGACCACAATTTTCATGAGCACATCATGGTTAATTTACAATGTATGCTTAATATTTGTGTGTGAGAGAACAAGTATTTTTGAGTGGTTACTAAAATTGAATCATAGTTACATAACAGACTAGTTAATTCTATAAATGGTGAAAATAAACATAGTGCTGGCAGTATATTCAGTATATTGCTCTTGAAGACTTGCCAAATAGATTTTAGACAGGGAGTGACAAGGTTTCTGGTATAATTTATGATTGAGTGTATCTGTTAATTTTGGAAATTAACTACATTATAGTGACTGTCAGTAAAGTTGTATGAAGCAGAACCTCAAAATTCTCTACAGATTATTATTTCATCGTATTTCAAATGTTCAAATGTTCAAATTTTTGTAGAACTTATGGGACTTAACTACGGGGTCATCAGTCCCTAAGCTTACAAACTACTTATGAACTACCTAAGACTAAGGACGGCACAAATATCCATGTCCGAGGGGGATTCGAAGCCCCGACCGTAGTGGCCGTGCAGACCGAGACTGGAGCGCCGCCGGCTGCGGTGGCCGAGGGGACTGAGGCGCTCCAGTCACGGTCTGCACGGCCACTACGGTCGGGGTTCGAATCCCCCCTCGGGCATGGATATTTGTGCCGTCCTTAGTATAAGGTAGTTGATAAGTAGTTTGTAAGTTTAGGGACTGATGACCCCGTAGTTAAGTCCCATAAGCTTAAACATTTGAACATTTTTTGAACTGGAGCGCCTCACTCATCGTATTTAACTGCAGGGAAAGTGTAGGTAATTTAGGTTTCAAATAACCCTGCAGGACATTGTAAATAGTAACTACCATGTTACATCAGAACACTAAACTTGTTTTGATGACAAGATATCAACCTTGAAGATATGACATGCACTGGTCAGGTGTCAAATATCAATACACTTGTATCACTTGAGCAAGTACTCCATCTCAAATGTTGATATTGGACATTTTACAGAGATTGATACGCAAATTTGACTGAAATTTACTGTTGTTATTCGTAATTGGTTCAAGAATGGATTTTCGTTTACATGTTGTATTTGATTTATGTTCTGTGTCCAATGAATCAGTATTGTTTCGATACAAAACAACATTTATACTTTCTTTTCATCTTATTGTGGTTTTATCTCAATTCTAATACAGTAACCTAAATGATAACACTAATGCCTGTTCAAAAAATTTCAACTGACACCATATTTCCAGCCATGCTACTAGAATTCTGATAGGAGTGAGTGGAAATGCAGCACACACGAAATAAGTCGTAATGCCGCATGCTGTGTGGCCATTTTTATAGCCACTGTAAATTCACTTTACATGTGTGGCTGTTCTGCAGTTGAGGAGCAACTAATCAAAACGTAGGACGTCTGTTAATTCAAATTTTACAGCAGAAACTAAAAGATTGACACTACTAAACTATTGACTAAAATTTAATGCTGTTTCCATAATTAATTCTGTGGTCTGAATTAATCTCACATTGCAACATGTCAAAATTTAATTAGTGAGGTTAGAAAATATATTTATGACTTGGATAATATACATTTTGATCTGTTATATATGATATTATACATTTTTGATATGTTTCAAGAATTATATATGACATTATACGTATTTGATCTATTTAAAGTATTATACCTTCATTAATTCACATTAACTTATTTATCTGCATATGTTGACATTCAATCACTTCTCAGTAATTCTGTTACTAGGTTTAATGGTGCAGTCAGGGAATGGGGCTGCCGGCCGCGTTGGCTGATGGGACTGAGGTGCTTCAGTCACGGTCTGCACGGCCACTACGGTCGGGATTCGGAACCCCCCCCCCCCTCGGGCATGGATATTTGTGCCGTCCTTAGTATTAGTTAGTTCATAAGTAGTTTGTAAGTTTAGGGATTGATGACCCCGTAGTTAAGTCCCATAAGCTACACAAACAGTTGAACAGGAATGGGGCTGCACCCCCCCCCTTCTCCAGGACTCCAGCACTACACTTGCTTCTCAAAGTTTTAGAAATCAGGAGTAGTTTGCGACTCAAAGACACTCAGCCCTCACCCCCTCCCTTTTCTGAGATCGAAATCCTTGCTTTGCCACTACTTAGGTTACCATGTGATTAATTTTTATTTCAAGTAATGTTACAATGACTTAAATAGCTTTGAAACACTAATTCATCACAATAATTTGTTACAGTCAGAAGAGTATTGTGTGCAATAAATCTCATTTGTCCTATTCAAATTATTCATTTAAATTATTGCATTCAAAGTGTTCAGGTGTTAAGCTGCAGCATGAAACATCTAATACCTGAGAAAAAAGTGTTGTTTGTCTTATTTCCATTGTATGTAGAATCTTATATTGTGTAATCTGTCACATATTCCCTCGCTTTTCTTAGCTTCATCTTGTTTGATAATGCTAGTACAGTTCTTTCAATAGCAGGTAGAATCTAAAGTCTACATTTTGCCAATGTTGTGAATGGTTTAGAGTAGTTCTCAAAACAATAATGCTTTTTTTAAGTTTCATATCATGGATCATGACACTATTAAATTTTGACTTTTCAAAATTATTCTTTTTGCTCCACTTATAGCATCAATCATTTCCCATGCTTTTGAAAGTCTTTACTGAGAAAGACTAGAAGCCTTAATATTATAATCAAAGTTTCTCCAAATTCATTATAAATCTGTATATAATTCTCTGGATTACAAAATTTATGGAATTTTGTGCATTTCTAAAACACAGTGTTTGCAGGTAAAAATCAAGGCGTTCATACAAGAGAACTCATCAGTACCCATAATGCAAACTGAATGAAACACGTGTTGATACTTTTTCCTGGTTATAACATCTATCAGCAAACAGTGTGACAAATATGACAGTTCAGTCAAAGAATATTTCATAAAGAAAATCTGTGATGGTTTTGTAATTTCTTGTGGTCCTCTTCCAGCTTAATCTTCATTCCATAAAAAATAAAAATAAATAAAAATAAAAAAATAAATTAAAATAAAAAAGTTCGGTAGCTATTACACTACAGCCATAAACTGCCATTTCCCGCGTGTAATACCCCATTCCAATTCTCAATTTTGGCGGTGACTGGCAACAAATGTTTTAGTTCAATATGGCAACTGCTTTATTAATTTATAAAAATGCTGGAAGTTTCAAAATACACAAATTTTTAAACCAAAAGTTATAATTTTGTCTCAAAAGTTACAAAAACAATTTTTTTCCAAAGGTATAAACAGATGATTCCTTCTTCATTATTTTTCTTGTTCAGCATTCTTTATAGACCTTCGCAACAATCAAAAGTTTTTTTTTTCTAAATGCAATGGATGTATTACACGTAAATCACAGCAGAATACTGCTGCTACAAACAACTAACAATAATTAACTTGCTTAAAAAATGTAAAGCAATTCCAGAAGACAACAATGCGGAATAATGCTTAGAGCTACTGCAAGCATTGAGACAAGTCGAATTCGACAATTTTTCCAAATGAAATGAAAGGAAAGCAACGGATAATTTGGGAATCCTAGTTATAACGAACAAAGGGGGACGTTATCGTTTGTCATATCTTCAGTAATGCTGGGACATTGTGGCTGACGGACTTTACAGACCACCCTAGTATGCCCTGAACAAAAACTTCACCTTCGCCTCAATCAGTTTTAATGATCCTGTATCAATATAACTCCCTTCGAATATTATAATAACGGATTCCACCCATATGCTATGTTTTCATGCCTGCAGATGCCCCCTACCTCAAAAGAACAGAACAGGAAAGTGTGTGGCTTTACTGGCATTCCAGACAATTCGTGTCAATGAACTACAGCCACACATTGACGCTTGTCTTGACGTAAACGGTGTTCATATTGACGACCTGAAATGTGAGTTTATAACTTTCCAAAATGTTGTAACGATTGATTCATGTCTGTATGTCTTCTTATTTTTGTCCAGTCCTCTTCTCAAATCTTGCATTTTTTAGTCTTGATAAACAGAAATTTACTTTCGTTTTCGTAATTGGTTCAAGAATAGATTTTCGTTTACATTTGTTACTTGTTTTATATCTGTTTTCAATGTCTCAGTGTTGTTTCTACGCGGAACCCATTCCCAAATACAACAGTTACCATTTCTATTCATCTTATTGTGGTTTTATCTCAATTTTAATACAATAACCTAAATGATAACGCCAATGTCTGATCAAAAAATTTAAGCTGGCGCCATATTCCAAGTCATGCAAAACTATGTAATATCATGTATAACTAATCAAAATGTATATTATCCTAATCATAAAGGTGTTTTCTAACCTCACTAATAAAATTTTGCCGTGTTACAGTGTGATCTCTATTTCAGTATCTCAACAGGGTACTTATTACGAAAACTGCATTAACTTTTAGTCAATAATTCAGTAGACATAAGTCTTTTTGCTTTTCCTACAAAATTTGAATTAACAGGCATGATGGGTTTTGATTAGTTTCTCCTCAAATGCAGAACGGCTAGGCATGTAAAGGCGAGTTTACAGAGGCCATAAAAATGGCGCCACACCAAGTGGCATTATGTCTTACGTGTGCTGCTATTTCCACTATCTCCTCTCAGAATTATCGTTGGAGGGCTACGATTTTTTTTATGTAGCCTCTTCTGACTACGACAATAACCAAATATCTTTGTTGGGGCAGTAACGATTCCCACTTTCACTTCGAAAATAAAGCGTCGTTTCTGGTGAGTCATCATATCATTAAGAGGTGAAGGTTAGCTTGAAGATACACTAAAATATTCCGTCGTCATATCAATCTCGTGACCTTTCAGTTACGAGGCCAGCGTTTTACAACCGGGCCAGCTTGGAAAGACAGAGAAAGAAGCGCGTCAAGCAAGACAACGGATTTAGAATCAGGAGAAGCGGTATCTGCAGCTCTCTTTATTTACTGGTGATTTCTCTAAAATAGCAAATGCTGGGGTGGTTCTCCTGAGAAAGCTACAGTCAACATTAATCTTTGTCCTTTTACACGTGGCTGCTTCTTAAGTTACCTCTCTGTGATTACATCTTAAACTCTTATGTTGCTTTGGAATGTGCTTCATACTTCTAAGTTTTTCTTCGGCGTGTCGTTCTTCAGTCACAGCCGAAAAAGTTTATCGAGACCAAAATTCACTACCGGTATACGTGTCTTTGCGTACTCATTTTGATATGATTATAACAGATTATTTTGCTGTATAGTCTGAAGTCTGTTAACTGCATCCATTTCAACCACGCCATCAGCGAGAAAGAGTTGGTTGATGTAGAGACCATGCTTGTTGGGGTCAGCAACAGTGATTCAGAGTGTTTATCGAAGAATCACAATTCACGGTGGTAAATCAATTTGACCACCAGACAGAGAGAGAGAGAGAGAGAGAGAGAGAGAAAGAGAGAGAGAGAGAGAGAGAGAGAAGTTATCACAGAATATGACGTTTAATCACTCCACATGTATTACGTATGCACTGTGATTCTAGTCTATATCATTGCCTGTAACTATTCCTGTTCAATAATGTCTCTCTTCCTTATCAATTGTCAAGTCGTGTACATGAGTACGATAAAAAAGATGTTAATATTCACAGAATGTATGACATCAACTGTGATTGGGCAAAGCTGAAAATGTGTACCCAGCCGGGATTCGAACCCGGGTCTCCTGCTTTCTAGGCAGTTGCGCTGACCCCTACACAACTGGGGACACAGTGATCACCGCACCTGCAAGGACTACCTAAGCACGCCTCCCGTCAGATACAAATTCCCAGCCACATGTATATATAAAAATGATGTTGACTGCGACGTATAGAGGTTTCGGTCGCTCCAGGGAGCGTGCAGGGATATTCAAACCAGTTAAAGTAATTGCTCGTGCTAAGTGGAAAATCCAAATGCCACAATTGGGTAATATACCAGCACCCTCTACAGCTGTCTTGAATATCGCATTTAACGAACAACTAGGAATAATATTACGTACAGCGGCTGGTCATCAAGTGATATGCAATTAAGTGTTGAAGACAAAACAGCTCATAATTGAAATGGGGTACATACTAGCGAAAAAAAGAAGTCAAATAAGACGTGTGTGTGTGTGTGTGTGTGTGTGTGTGTGTGTACGAGGGGTGGGATTTACTTTGTATAAGAATTAATCGTAGTATTCTGGGTACCCATAACTATCGTAACCTTCGATATGTTTGGAATCTTATTCGGAAGTTTTTATGGCACAATAATTACTCAAAATTTTCTTCGCCTTATCTAGAGCTTCTTACATCTGGGTTACTTTG
Source organism: Locusta migratoria (assembly GCA_026315105.1). NCBI lineage: Eukaryota > Metazoa > Arthropoda > Insecta > Orthoptera > Acrididae > Locusta > Locusta migratoria. The sequence goes on from CM048746.1 coordinate 571,398,675, forward strand.
TGAGATACAAACTGCACGAAGACATGGACGGAACTTCGAATAATAACGGTTGCAACGTGAATGTACGCCACCTACTACATGGTGTTGGTTAAGCTGAAGATGGTCAAAACGTGTAAGTACATAAGTCATGGGTGCAAAATACTAACACGAGTTATTTACAGACGAATGGAAAAACTTGTGGAATCCGACCTTGGGGAAGATCAGTTTGGATTTAGGAAAAGTGTAGGAATACGGGAGGGAATACTTACATTACGACTTATCTTAGAAGATAGGCTAAGGAAAGGCAAACCTACGGTTTTACCGTTTCTCGATTTGGAGAAAGCTTTTGACAATGTCGACTGGAATACTCTCTTCCAAATTCTGAAGGTATCAGGGGTAAAATATAGGGAGCGAAGAGTTATATTCAACCTATACAAAAACCAGACAGCGGTTATTAGAGTCGAAGGGCAAGAAAGAGACGCTAAGGTTGGGAAGGGAGTAAGACAAGGTTGTAGCCTTTCCCCAATGTTGCTCGATCTGTACATTGAGCAGGCAGTGAGGCAATGGAAGGAGAAATTTGGAGAGGGCATTAAAGTGCAGGGAGAAGAAAAAAAAAAAACATTGCGGTTTGCTGATGACATAGTAATTTTGTCAGAGACCGCAAAAGATCTGGAAGAGCAGTTGAACGGAATGGACAGTGTCTTGAAAGAAAGATGTAAGATGAACATTAACAAGAGTAAAACGAAGTTAATGGAATGCAATGTCAGAAAATCAGGCGATGCTGAAGGAATTAGATTAGGTAATGAGACATTAAAAGTAGTAGATGAATTTTGTTATTTGGGTAGGAAGATAACTTCTGATAGCCGAAGTAAAGAAGATATAAAATGCATAATGGCTATGGGAAGAAAAGGGTTTCTAAAGAAACCAATACTAATTTAAATGTTGGGAAGTCCTTTCTGAAAGCATTTGTCTGGAGTGTAGCATTGTATGGGAGTGAAACGTGGACGATCAGGAGTTCAGATAAAAAGATGATAGAAGCTTTTGAAATGTGGTGCAACAGACGAATGATGAAAATTAGATGGGTAGATGACGTAACTAATGAGGAGGTGCTTAACCGAATCGGGAGGAAAATGAGTTTCTGGCATATCCTGACTAAGTGAAGGGATAGATTGATTGGACACATTCTGAGACATCAAGAATATTGTCAACTTAGCATTAGAAGGAAGCGTGTGGGGTAAAAATCGTAGAGGGAGACCGAGGGACGAATATAGTAAGCAGATTCAAAATGATGTAGGTTGCCGGACGTATTGTCAGATGAAGAGACTTGTACGGTAGAGGGTAGCGTGGAAAGCTGCATCAGACGAGTCTGCGGACTGAAGACAACAACAACATCAGTTTATTATTTACGACAGCTGAAAGTATAGTATGGGAATATTTACTTAAACCTTTTACGTAGGAATGAAAAACGTTTACGTACTGAAAGAGTTTTCCGCAATACATATTTTACAGTTTCATTTTCACTTGCCGTGAAAAATACCGCTTCTGAGTCTAATCATAACGTGAAGTCTGCAGCTGCACTGGAAGTCGTAGTACACGTGGCTGCTTCCGCGCAGCGTGCTTAGGTTGGCGGCCCTGGGGGCAGGAAGGCCACCAGACTTAGGCTGCACATGCTCCAATTAATGCGCTGCCTACCTAATTAGCGATTAACGGCTCTCCAAGATGGCTGCCGCTGCCTACACTTAAACGCTCTCCGCTACTTACCAGACTTGCCTCTCCCCACAAGATCGATCTATTTTAAGATTGGAGAGGGGTGGGGGAGGGGGTGGGGTGGACCAGAACGACATTTTAAATTAAGTACACTGAAGGAGTATATAGCAACAGTCTTTCGTTCCCAGAAAAGTCTATCTCAGACATAGTGTTGCAGAATCCATTTCTAAACATGTGTAATCATTATAGCTATTTGTGAATTTACGCAGATAAAGACTTCATGGTGACTGAATCAGTGATCAGTTTGGGATGGTGCTTAAAATGACTGAGGAGTCACTACTTTTACTGCATTCTGCATTTTGTTTCAAAATTACCTAAATGCTGTTCGTTCTTCTTTGAAAATAGACTCCAAGAACGCATAAAAACACAGAAATATGCACATGAACACTAAAGCACAGCAAATAAGTGCAAGAAAATCAGTATGTTACAATGAACAGACACGCTGAGTTCGGGTCACGAGAAACTGCCGCGGTGGAGTAGCCGAGCGGTCTAAAGCGTCTCGCTGCAGAGCGCGCGGTTGCTCGCCGTGGAGGTTCGAGTCCTCCCTGGGGCATGTGTGTGTGTGTGTTGTCCTTAAGTTAGTTTACCTTAGTTTAAGTAGTTTGTAAGCTACGGACTGATGACCAGTCAGTTTGGTCCGATAGATTTACAGACATTTGAACATTTGAACACGAGAAACTGTAAACAGCAACCGCATGCGCAAAAGTTGCTCTTCTCCATCTCTTCTCAAACAGGTAAATATTTATGACAATGAAGAACATAAACGTCTTTGACCCTCGATTTCGCGACATATTCGGAAAAATGGCACAACAGTAATGGGAACTAGCAATACAAAAGTCACTACTGATTGCAGAATCTCATATAAACGCGAAGACTGGAAAGAAATATAACTTAAAGCCAGACACATACCCTCTTCCTCATACTCTACAAAAAGACTACTTTAGCCACAATGTCATTCCACATTTTGTATATAACATGATTAATATTCATTCGTCTTTGGATCTTCTGAAGACTGATGCATATCCAGTGCACCAAAAACAAGTTTCAGTTGCGCATATTGCCTTCAGGGAGGCTTTGCGCCTGCAAGCAAAATGAGAAGCGGGAACTCGTTTCCGTCAGAGACTAAATAGCATAGGAGCCGGTGCCATTATCACCGCAAATGCGCATGTTACAAGCGATGTTTCCCCTCGGCACTTCCTGCCGAAGGGGCGCACATATGGTTTCTCATGGGGTTCAGAGGAGAAGCTGAACCTCAGTCGCCAATGTCAGTGATTGGAATCTGCTGTATCTTTGAAGCATGGAGCTTGCTCACTAGCTCTAGTGCCGAATTCATATTCCAGCAACTCCCCCTCCCTCCGCCCCCCCCCCTCCGACCTTTTCATACAGGGCGATTCAGTTTTCGCCATCGATGTCGCTTTATGCAACCACGCCTTGGAGATAATGGCACATTTAAAGCACATGGAAAGGAATGGACGCTGTGTCTCCATGTGTTGGATTAAAGCGCACGTAACAACGTCCTGGGGAACGAGACCGCTGACACACTAGCGTTACCTCAGGTACGGAAGAATATAGGCACGTTGCAGCGGAGTATCTTTAGCCAGTTTATAGAAAGAGAATTCGGACTGAGGCAGTATAAAGACTGGCAAGATACCCAGAGAACTGAGGGAAAATACTGTTCACAAATATCACCAGTGCTACCAACCAGGACTTGGTACAATGTAGTGAGGTGTTCACGGAAGCTTGCAGTCACCGTAGAGCGACTGAAGTTCAACCGCTGTCGATATAAGCAGCACCTACATCGCATCTGCATAGAGGTATCTCCACTTTGTAACTGCGGCGAAGTGGAAGACACAAGTGGGACCTTACAGCTAAGTTGCTAACATGTTTTGTCAGCAGAAACTACCAGTTACCAAGATCGTGTCAATATTATTAGCAGCTAAAGACTATGCATCGTACATAGAACTTATTTCCTTTCTAACGGTGGCGAAAAGAAAATTATGAACTGACGTATATAAAAGATAAAACAACCTCAATATATAATTACGAATTCATCTTGTCTTTCCTTTCCGTCATTATCTTCAATGTTTGTTTGTTTACCTTTGTCAACTTGCATTTGTAACTATACCAGTGTACGTCATTATGATTCAAAAATGTTCAAATGTTTGTAAATCTATCGGACCAAACTGCGTGGTCATCAGTCCGTAGCTTACAAACTACTTAAACCTAGGTAAACTAACCTACGGACAGACACACACACCCATGCCCCAGGGAGGTCTCGAACCTCCACGGCGAGCAACCGAGCGTTCCGCAGCGAGACGCTTTAGACCGCTCGGCTACTCCACCGCGGCTCATTATGATTATTTATGTGGGTGGCTGTATGGGGCCACTGAAAGACCGATGAAAAAATATAATAATAATAATAATAATAATAATAATAATAATAATAAAGATAATAATAAAATAATAAAAATAAAAAATAATTAAAGAATAGGAAAAAATAATAATAAAAATAAAAACCGCTATGCGGCATGCAACACAAGCTACTATTATGAATACATTAGAGTAAATACTCCGTTAGTTCGGTATTTAATTCGTGGTTTTTTTTTCTTCCCTTTCACTTACCTCTAAATTTCATTAGTTTAAAGGAACAATATCTATTTTTACGGTTGAAATCAAAACAAACTGTTTTTGTTCTACTAAATTTTGTTTATTTACTAACTAGTTTTCGGCTTATTAGGCCATCGTCAGGTAAACTGTTGACATGCGTCGACAAAGACGCTATTGCTTGGTTCTCAAAGATGGTAAGACAAAGATACAATACACAGATTACTTGGTCTTTGGATTTGACATTTGTTGGAATTACAAACAGTATCTGTTGGCATGCAGAATTATTTAAATGTAAAATGTAATGTTATTTAAATGTAAAAATGTTAAGGAGGCCACTGATTATGTGAACATAATTCTGCATGGCAACAGATACTGTTTGTAATTCCAACAAATGTCAAATCCAAAGACCAAGTAATCTGTGTATTGTATCTTTGTCTTACCATCTTTGAGAACCAAGCAATAGCGTCTTTGTCGACGCATGTCAAAAGTTTACCTGACGATGGCCTAATAAGCCGAAAACTAATTAGTAAATAAACAAAATTTAGTAGAACAAAAACAGTTTGTTTTGATTTCAACCGTAAATATGGAAGCGTTCTACCAAGAAGCGACGGAAGAACAATGAACAATATCTAAATTACACGACAGTTATTGTATTGCCACAAAAATAAAATAAATTAAAATTCTCTTTGCTCAGATATTGTGTACAACTGAAAACATATTTCAGGATTGATATTCTCATCTTTTTTAACTAATATCTTCTTATCCATTTAATTCTGAACTGCTAAAAAAACAAATTTCTTCCGTCAAGGAAACTGAAAAATGATTAATCAATATAATGGACATTTGATTTTTTTCCCTTAAAACATAACCTTCTTATCGATTAAATGCAAAATTTGAATCTTCTTTAAAGCTGAATTTCTACTTTCCACACTTTTTATGTTTGTATTTTCTGCTGGTGTTGGAAAAAGTTGAATTGCAGTACGCAGTATAAAGAATATCCTTGACTTTGCCTAGAAGGTCTCACACAGTGTTTACAACACTCACATTTAAACAACACGCACCGGAAGTTTTAAACGTAGGTCCTACGCCTTGGCTGCCACCCAGTTAGCTAGGCCGTACCACCCCTAGTGCAACGGTCCCAAATGACTGATTTTCTCTTTCTTGAAAACTAGGAGATGCATTCATCTTACAATAACTCCGACTTTTTTATCGAAATCCTATCTATTGACACATACACTCCAGGCCATTAAAATTGCTACACCACGAATATGACTTGCTACACGCGCGAAATTTAACCGACAGGAAGAATATGCTGTGATATGCAAATTATGAGCTTTTCAGAGCATTTTCACAAGGTTGGCGCCGGTGGCGACACTTACAACGTGCTGACATGAGGAAAGTTTCCAACCGATTTCTCATACACAAACAGCAGTTAACCGGCGTTACCTGGTGAATTGTTGTTGTGATGCCTCGTGAAAGGAGGAGAAATGCGTACCATCACGTTTCCGACTTTGATGAAGGTCGGATTTTAGCCTATGGCGATTGCGGTTTATCGTATCGCGTCATTGTTGCTGGCGTTGGTCGCCAGCCAATGAATGACAGCAGAATATGGAATCGGTGGGTTCAGGAGGGCAATACGGAACGCCGTGCTGGATCCCAACGGCCTCGTATCACTAGCAGTCGAGATGACAGGCATCTTATTCGCTTGGCTGTAACGGGTCGTGCAGCCACGTCTCGCTCCCTGAGTCAACAGATGGGGATGTTTGCAAGACAACAACCTTTTGCACGAACAGTTCGACGACGTTTGCAGCAGCATGGACTATCAGCTCGGATATCATGGGTGCGGTTACTCTTGACGCTGCATCACAGACAGGAGCGTCTGAGATGGTGTACGCAACGATGAACCTCGGTGCACCAATGGCAAAACGTCATTGTTTCTGATGAATCCAGGTTCTGTTTGCAGCATCATGATGGTTGCATCCGTGTTTGGTGACATCGCGGTGAACGCAAATTGGAAGCGTCTATTCGTCATCGCCATACTGGCGTATCACCCGGCGTGATGGTACGGGGTGCCATTGGTTACACGTCTCGGCCACCTCTTGTTCGCATAGACTGCACTTTGAACAGTGGTCGTTACATTTCAGATGTGTTACGACCGGTGGCTCTACCCTTCATTCGATCCCTGGGAAACCCTTAATTTCAGCAGGATAATGCACGACCACATTTTGCAGGTCCTGTACGGCCTTTCTGGATACGAAAAATGTTCGACTGCTGCCCTGGCCAGCACATTCTCCAGATCTCTCACCAATTGAAAACGTGTGGTCAATGGTGACCGAGCAACTGGCTCGTCACAATATGCCAGTCACTACTCTTGATGAACTGTGGTATCGTGTTGAAGCTGCATGGGCATCCGTACCTGTACACGCCATCCAAGCTGTGTTTGACTCGATGCCCAGGCGTATCAAGGCCGTTATTACGGCCAAAGGTGGTTGTTCTGGGTACTGATTTCTCAGGATCTATGCACCCAAATTGCGAGAAAATTTAATCATTTGTCCAATGAATACCTGTTTATCATCTGCATTTCTTCTTGGTGTAGCAATTTTAATGGCCAGTAGTGTACATGTTGTTTTGTTGTTACTTTAAAATACGCGCTCCTTACTGTGAATCCGTGATACAGACGGCAGTGGAAAAAGTTAGTACTGTAATTGATGTTTAAATAGCGACGTTCTTCGCACAAGAATAATGTGTAAACATCCGTTCTCTCCATTTGCGTCATGTATCACAGATTTGAAATTCTTCTCCAGTTGAAACAGGTGGTGATGGTGTCTTGGATGCGTTCATTGTTCGTTTGAGGGTGCAACTGTTCAGAGAAGGCAGTACCGGCAAGTCTCGTGAACAGCACACCAACACAACCTGGGTTTTGCATCGCCTGGTCTGACACACACGGTCAAGCAAGTGGGGAAAATCGTTTTCCAGGATCCTCACAAGAATGTGGAACACATCGTTTCCACCGTGCTTGAGGATCTGAAAAAATGAAATGTGTCCTCCAGGTGGATGCTGCGAACGCTGACGGATGAGTACAAGGCTGCCCGCGCGTCTCATATCGTCAGGCGATGTTGACGCTTCCGTTTATAGACTGTGTCAATGGATGAGACAGTGAAGACGCTCTTCACGGTCGCATATTCGTAGGCCGTTTTGCAACTGCATCAGCTATTTTACAGTGGTGAAAGCAGATTCCTAAAGAAGCATTCGCAGCGGCTATAGAATCGTGGCGTTGGCGCTGTGAGAATTTTTTACTGCTGCAGGGGGAGTACTTAGAGAAGTGGCAGTTTGCGTGTGATTTGTTTGTGAGAAAAAAAAAATCTGAGGTGTTATAATTTGAATGCACGTCGAATTATATTGCTAGCTTGTGTGAATAAATGGAATTGCTTTACACTGAGTGTGCCTGATCAGTACCGGACTCGGCGGCATGACTATCGGCCAAATTCCTTCCGAAAGCAGATGACGTTAAAATCATTCACAAGATATACTGGCAACTGGGCCCCGAATAGTGAGCCCGATGCTGCTGGGGATCAATGTGTCATGACATGTGACCTCTCCTTGTTAGCGGAGCTGCCAGGTCGGATTGCACTACGCAGCGAGAACTTGCTCCTGCAACAGCGCAGCCAACCCTGAAACGGAGGCACAGCCGGGTGAAGCTGACAACATAAACTCCCCACCCACCCTTTCAGGTTTAGTGGCAAGACTTCGTAATGGAAAGCCCGTCAAAAGTAAAACACAGATCAAGCACGAATTCAGGATGACGGTGTACGAAATTGTGGAAAAAGAAGCAAAGTAAAAACAGTGAATGGTTCAAGTGCAAAATCTATACCATTGCAGAATCGAGCGGACCAAGGGCGTCTTCGTTATGTGGTTATGGTGTTGACTGTGATGCGGGAGAGCCATGTCCAGCTCTCCTTTATACTAGCTAAAAAAACAGCATTGCCCGAGTATTTATTTATTTGAATTTTCGGGTAATTCACTTCCTCTTGCCTCCTATGTCTGTCCATCATCTTCTCTCCTCTGTCTTTCTTCGTCTCTTCTTCCTCGTCTCTCTGTTCATATCCCCTTCCCCTATCTATGACAAATTACATCTACGAATTTTCATAGCAATTAGTGAAACGGTGTGAAAAATTATTGGAGGGCATTCTCCGCCTTTCACCTTAAGAAATTTTGTTTAGACAGATATATGTTTCATTGCTTGGAAGCTATAGGGTGTAAAATTACATCAAAATCGCAATAAAACTGTAGGTTGATGTTGAAGTCTGTTTAAGGTACCATCCGTCATGTCCCTTACAAAAACTGAAAGTGATATTCTTCTTGTTTTGAAGATCAAGTCTGTAAAATTTCATCAAGATCGGGACAAAACAGTGATGTCGATATCTGTTGTAAAACACTCAACAAAATGCACCGTACAAAATTTTATGTAGACAGTGACATTTCTCTTGTTTTGATGATCAAGTGTGTAAAATTTCATCAAGATCGGAATAAAACTGTAGATTTATATGCATCACAAGCAACCCTTTTCCGTTGAGTGAGACGTTTATCAGGTATTTATGACGTCATATCTCCTGAACTACGTTTCGTAAGTGATGAGGGAGGAGGACATGGACGAATATTAGACTGGAAAAAATAAATACGTAAGAAACGACAGGTTTTTAGTTAGTGTATACTGTTGTTTCACTGGAAGACGGTAAAAAGCTATGGTGATTGGGAAAAAAAAACTACTCTACTCACTGTCGGCAAAGTAAATAGCTCTATGACGGCTCCATAACGAGTTTTGTGCATAACCACCGGAATATTATAATAATAACAAAATATTCCGCTTGATGGTATGATCCAAAATATTTATTTAAAAATATCGCACATTCATTTCATTCATTGATTTAATATCTTCCTTCTGGACTCTGAACTGCACTGAAGATGTTCATTCAATTAAAAAAGTCAATATGAGATACTTTTAAATAAATATTTTATATCATACCATTGAGCGGAAATTTGTTTTATTATTAGTAATTAGCTTAGTAATCCATTACTAGTATAGAAGCTACTCAAAATTGAAAAAAAAAAAAAAATGTTCAAATGATTGTAAATCTATCGGCCTTAATTGCGTGGTTATTTGTCCGTAGCTTACAGACTACTTAAACTAAGGTAAACTAACCTAAGGATAACACAAACATCCAAGCCCGAGGGGGGACTCGAACCCCCGACGGCGAACGGCCGCGCGCACCGCATCACGGCGCCCCAGTACGCACGCCTATTCCGCCGCGGCTACTCAAAATTGTATTAACTGATAGATAAAAAGCCGATATTGCTGGAAAGACCTTTCAAAAAGTTGTCATATATACGACAGTGTCAGAAATATCGGCACAGAGCGCTTTAGTTGTACAATGGAATGCCTCGCCTGTTAAGCTGGTCATTGTATCCACATTCGTCCAGGCATTTAAACGGCGCCATATCCGGTCGTAATCAACCAGCGAAGAAAACCCATTCTATTCCTCTCCAGCCTCTCAGCACACAACTAGATGAATGGAGCGTTAACAGACGCTAGCTTGGCTCACAGTTTATCATTGCTTAAAGAGAACAAGAAGGAACTGGAATCAGTGGGTTCTTCCCGTTAATTTATAAAAGAAACGATGTAGGATGTCGTATTTCAAGACCTCCTTAAACGTCATGATAACTACTCTGGAATGAGTATACCGATATTCGGTGTGGTACGTGATCCAGTGAAGGATTCGTTGCAGCGAAGGAACATGTTCTTCAGGAGGTGTATATAAATGTTCGCTATCGCCATCAGTAAATGAAATTAAAATACAATTTCAGCATATGGTCCAACCTTAATAAATTGTATGCGATACAACATGTCATTGCGTAACATCGCATGAATAGAGGAATAGAGAAATCTGTGGGTGGTAATACACTTGTCTCGGTCACCAAGCCGGCCGCGGTGGCCGAGGGGACTGAGGCGCTCCAGTCACGGTCTGCACGGCCACTACGGTCGGGGGTTCGAATCCCCCTTCGGACATGGACATTTGTGCCGTCCTTAGGATAAGCTAGTTGATAAGTAGTTTGTAAGTTTAGGGACTGATGACCCCGTAGTTAAGACCCATAAGCTATACAAACATTTGAAACATTTCGGTCACTAAAACAGTTTCCTTTTAATTTTTATTACTCGTGGCAAGCTGCATTTCTGAATAACATCATCGACAGATCAGTCAAAATTAATATTAAGTACTCTGTCACCTATTACTCCACTCCCCGAAATGAGCAATGTCTAGCAGGTGTTGCACTGGTGAGCGACGTGTGTGTTACCGATCATTGCTGAAAATAGTTGATCTCCAGAGAGACTTCTGGTATAAAGGCTTAAAGTAATTCTATAATTCAACAGTTTCAAAAATATATTTCTTTTAGTTTTTTGTATTTAACGCTGAGTTCGAAACTTAGATAAATAATGTTTCTGTAGCTATCGTAAAATTCTGCGTCGTTTGGCGTAACTATATATGTGATAGAGGTAGCTGTGGACAAGAACGAGTGGAGGCAGCTCTGGACGTTAACGAGTGCATGGGACTACACAAGTATATGAAACTATTTCAATTAAAAAGGGGCAGGATTCGTAGTCTCGGGGTAAACCGCTAGACTGGAAACTGAACGGTCGCGGGTTTGAAATCCGGTCTGCTCACGGTTTTTTAGACTGTTTTTTAACCCAGTCTTCACCTGTCAACGCTGTGAGGAATCGCCAGTTCGGATTCCACGTTAAACTAGAGGTCCCTTTTTTCCCCAGTTGGATAACTGGGGTAGGTTAGGAACAAGCAACTCGTCAAAGTGGCGTCCAATCGAAAGTCTCGCACTACACTAAATAATATAACAAATAATTAAATTAACATTTTTATGAGAAATAGATTTTATTATCACGCCACTCGTTATGAATACATCATTGGCAACGGAATAGTTAAATATCTTTAAGTAACTGAACAGTTTACATAAAGTATTCATTCTTCTTCGTTTTCTTTCATATTTTGAAATGGCACACGCAATTCTTTGAATACTCAGCACACGAATTTGATATGTTTTGCTCTGCCTTTTTTCGTGTGGGATTTAATTTGCACAATTGGGTGAGCAATGTTGTTTGTATAATCTTCGCTCTTGATGTATGTAACCTGTTTATGATGATGAACACTTTCTATTTTGTCACTTATAACACGACATATCATGTAATAGCATCTTTTGTTTTGTTTTTGTTTTTTAACTGCACCACACTTTATTTGTATTGTAAACTTATATGTAACCTGTGTTTGATTATGAATACTTTCTATTTTGTCACTTATAACGCGACTTATCGATGTAATAGCATCTTATGTTTTGTTTTGTTTGTTGTGATACTGTTTTTTAACTGCAACACACTGTATTTGTTATTGTACACTTTTGTGTACACAACTTTCGTCTTAACTTGTTGATGACTGCACCTTGTAACTTTGTTTATTTTTGTATCCAAAGATGTTCATCCAAAGATATTGTAAAAGATATGGTATTAACAATATCGATAACATAGGTTTTATAGACTTCGACTCATGCAATTAGCACAAGGCACCCCCTCCATTTTTATTCATAGTCTGTTCCTACCTTTTATGATGTGTTGACTGTTAGGTTTTATCTAAGATGACTACTGTATTTTTAATATTTTTAGTTATACTGACTCCTGATTGTCTCAACTAGATGTATATTCTTTGATGCATTTTATCATTCAGTTTTAACACCTTGTAAGTATTCTTAACTATATGTTAAATTGACATGATATTTCCGTTTTCAATCTCACTATATGTACTTTTGCTGGTTATTTCCTCTCTTTGATTGTGCACATTAATTACGTTTATTTTGTATTTTTTGTATAGTTTATCTACGAAGATGGTCTATTGACCGAAACTGGTTGATATATAAGGTTTTTAATAAACAGCCGATGGTTTTAAAAATGCATTTTTTGAAATATATGACGGCTGTTGACACTCGTCTTACTAAAGCATCCATCCTAAATGTCTGCGTATAATGTCATATGTGTAAGTGTAAAGTGTTAATAAATGTTTGCGAATCGTGTAACTGAGGCGAGGCCTGGGAAACAGCTCGGTATTCAACTAGGAACTACGGAAAACGCCTAAAAAGCACATCTAGTCTGGCCGGCGCTCTGCCGAGCGGATTCGAAACGATGCCGGTACGCCTCCCCTTCTCGGAAAGCGGTGCGTTAGACTACACGGCTAACCGAGAGGGTGTGTAAAAAAACTGACTGTGATTCCAAGTTGGTCAGTTTTAAATCAATCCGACTGGAGCACTGTTAAGTGCGATACACCTTTTTGTTTACATACTATGCCACTTTAAAACGTTGATGAATATAAAACCGCACCAGGGCAAGAAAACTGACACAATCCAACAAACGCCAAATTGTGTGTATGTCACTGAAAAATACGCAGAAAGAGTTCCAAAGTGAACGACACGTTCACCTCTCTATAACCCAGTTTGCTTCAGACTTTTAGTGTCAGTCCATAGTTGGACACAGCAAGACCAGAATAACGCTCTCAACTATTGCAGTTTTGAGTTGTGGCACTGTTCATGTCAGCATGAGAAATGATGGTCTCAGTCGTGTTGACTAAGAGAGCGGCTACGTATAAAAATGGCACATATACTCTCGTATATACGTAGTATGACGATATAAATTTAGGAGTATAGGAGTATACGGCACTGAAATGGCTAACACTGAAATCAACTGATTGTGACGTTAATAACAGCAGTTCTAGAAAATCCAGATTGGAAAATGGATGTGTTTGTCATTAGATTCGCGGCCACGAAAACCGATACAACGGCCGAGAGGGCGGGGTGCTCAGCACGTGTCCCAGCATACCGCATACAGCATACCGAGAAAGTGGAACTTCCTTTTTTTCATCCATTGCTAAATACCGACAACTAGCGGAACACAGGAGAACAGTGGCGAAAGTGAATGAAACACGAACGAACGCAGTCCGCTCGCTGATGCTCGTTCGCAGATGTTCGGTGCGGTGTAAAGAAGGCTTTGCAATGAGGTGGCGAAAGTAATTGGGATATCAATATGCACAAATCCAGGCGGCGGCACTATCGCGTCCACAAGTCACAAGGCTGCGCTGCACTGGCAGAGCAATCATTTGTGATTCATGCGGAAAGCTTTTAGACCTGATTATGGCTGCACGACGGAAATTAACAAACTTTGAATGAGCTGGAGCTAAATGTATGGGACACTCCAATTCGCATCTGCAGTACCAACAGAGTGGCTAGAATGACTTACTGAATTTCATTTTTAGCTACGGGTAGCACAATGGCCGACGGTCTGCAATTAATGATCGACAAGAAATAATTTTTTTTTTTTTTTCGAAATTTGTGAGTTAAGCAACTCTATGTAAAAACAGCAGAAATAAATGCAGCCGGCCGCAGTGGCCGAGAGCTGTCTGCGGCGCGCCAGTCACGTTCTGCACGGCCCCTACGATCGGGGGTTCGAATCCCCGCCGCCCGCGGTGGCCGAGGTGACTGAGGCGCTCCAGTCACGGTCAGCACGGCCACTACGGTTGGGGGTTCGAATCCCCCCTCGGGCATGGATATTTGTGCCGTCCTAGTTCGTAAGTAGTTCATAAGTAGTTTGTAAGTTTAGGGACTGATGACCCCGTAGTTAAGTCCCATAAGCTTGACAAACATTTGAACATTTTTCGAATCCCTCCTCGGGCATGGATATTTGTGCCGTCTTTAATCTTAGCTAGTTCATAAGTAGTCTGTAAGTAGTCGCATAAGTTGTGCAAACATTTGAACATTTTGAAATCAATGCAGAACATACGATTCAAATATCCGTCAGGACATGTGTGCTACGGCAGCAGACGAATCGACTCGAGTGCCTTTGGTAACAGCACGACTTTACATTGCCTGCAGCGCCTATCGTGGCTTCGTGCCCATATCGGTTGGAGCCTAGACGGATGAAAAATCTTGCTTGGAAAGATTAGTCCCGATTTCAGTTGAGCTGAGGTTAAGTTCCAGTGTGACGCACACCACATGAAGCCATGAATGCTAGTTGTCAAAAAGGCACTCTGTATGCTAGTTCAAATGTTTGTAAAGCTTATGGGACTTAACTGCGGGTCATCAGTCCCTAAACTTACGAACTACTTATCAATAACTTATACTAAAGACAACACAAACATCCATTCCCGAGGGGGATTCGAACCTCCGACGCGGAAGGCCGCGCGATCCGCAACTTGCCGCTCCAGGCCTCTCGGCTACTTCCGCGTGGCTCTGTATGCTAGTAGTGACTGCACCATGGTGTAGACTGTTTTTACTTGCAACGGGCTAAGTCCCACACAGTATTAATATATACTGCATGATTTTTTTTCAATGTATGTTCTTTGTCGCATTTTGACATATGAGATCGCAGAGGTTTAAGTTCCCCGTGAGGCACTTTTATATATGTGTGTGTGTGTGGCGTCTGTTCCGAAAGAACAGACGTCTCTTCTGATCCTGTAGTTGTTATTATTTAATATTCACAGAATATATGACATCAACTGCGATTAGGCAAAGCTGAAAATGTGTACCCAGCCGGGATCCTGTCGTTAGTGGGGAGGGGTGGGCAAGTTTGAAGCTCTTACTCTTACCGGAATTAGTTTCATAACTACGAGTTTGAGTACTGTGGGCAGGGCGAAGCTGGGAATTTGTATCTGACGGGAGGCGTGCATGGGTAGTCCTTGCAGGTGCGGTGATCACTGTGTCCCCAGTGGTGTAGGAGTCAGCGCAACTGCCTACAAAGCAGGAGACCCGGGTTCGAATCCCGGCTGGGTACACATTTTCAGCTTTGCCTAATCGCAGTGGATTTCATATATTCTGTGAACACTTTCATTTAGTTTCTACGTTTAGGTGAAAATTATTTGTTTAGTGAAATACAACTTGTAGAGCCGTTTTATTTGTAAAGCAACACCAGTAGTCCTTTAAAGCAACATATGTGGGGAATTTTAGTCCAGTGTACAGGCACTCTTCGATGTCTCCAGGGCATCTGATTTATTGTAACATGATGGCCTCGAGTACAATCTACCCTAGCACTGCTTCCCGACGTCAGACGGTCACCAGCTCCGCTCCGACCTTTCCGAGAGGACGTTGTGACCTGAAGGTCGAGTGCGATGATCTATGCTCGTCGCCGTATTCTATGTGTCCAGGAGTCAGGCCCTTGCCTCCTGCCTCACGCCTGCCACCGTCTGGAGAGGTCGCATCCAGGACGAGGAGTTGCCTCGGTCTGACCCTGGGTGGCCGTTACGGCTCGTTTCACACAGGGACGCTGGTGATGGTCGTTAGTGAGGTCACTGACGGAGACACATTCCTGAATTGGAGCGTTCACTCCGGGACACTAAACTGCCTCACCGACCTACTAGGACGCACCAGTGTCTCACCCTCGCCACGTGTGACGGACAAGATACTGTGTTGAGAGTGGTCGCCGCCGGACTTGCTATAAGTGACATATTAATTCTTTAAAGGATAATGTCATAATAACTGCTGAAAGATAACTGGATTGTGTCTTCCCCTGTAGTCTCGTTGACATGGCGCGAAGATCCAAGTGCAAGGAGTAAGACGAGTCGCTACTAGGATGCAAGACAATCTGAAAGACAAATTTCCATATAAATACATGGCAATACTTGGGGATGTCGTCCACATTCAAAGAAACAGTGGCGAACACTACCAGAGATGGAAACTGGATAATCGTGTATAACAACTCGCGTTAATTATCAATGCGTGAAGCGCGTCATTCTCCACTGCTGGATTAATGAAAGCAGGGTAATGTTCGCGCAGAGTTAACACTGCCTTAAAGCATGCCCACTGTTTTTATCTTTAATGCTAGACTTATTGTGCTAAACCTTTAATCTAGTATTACATTTCTTGAATAAATTTTGACAGCGTTACATATTTTTAAAAATAGGTTAGTAGTTATATGTATCTAGATCAAAACTCGCCGATGTCCAGGTGTTTATTTGATCAAATCATTAGGTAGGCCTCCTCATCTACATCTACATCTACATACATACTCCGCAATTCACCGTAAGGTGCGTGGCGGAGGGTACACTGTACCACTACTAGGTATTTTCTTTCCTATTCCACTCCCAAATAGAACGAGGAAAAAAAGAATGCCTATATGCCTCCGTTCGAGCCCTAATTTCTCTTATCTTGTCTTTGTGATCTTTACGCGAAATGTAAGTAGGCGGCAGCAAGATCGTACTACAATCAGCTTCAAATTCCGGCCCTCTAAATTTACTTAACAGAAATTCACGAAAAGAACGTCGTCTTTCTTCCATCGATCCCAATTGAGTTACCGAAGCATTTCCGTGGCACTCGCGCATTGGTCGAACCCACCGGTAACAAATCTAGCTGTTCGCCTCTGAACCGCCTCTATGTCTTCCTTTAACCTGATCTGCTGCGGGTCCCAAACACTTGAGCAATACTCAAGACGTGGTCGTACAAGCGTTTTATACGCGGTCTCCTTTACAGGTGAAGTACATCTTCCCAAAATTCTCCCAATAAACCGAAGTCGGCTGTCCGACTTGCTCACAACTGTCCTTACATGCCCGTTCCATTTCATATCGCTCTGCAATGTTACGCCTTCTTTCCTTTCTTTCTCTATCCGTCTTCTGCCTCTCACTTCCCATATTCTCATCCTCCACTCTACTATAACTCTTCCTTCCCTTCTCTGTCACCTCATGATCACCTGCACCCCACCCTTACAATATTTCTTTCCACATAGTAAGAAATATGCGTAGCAACTTTACTTGAAATCGAACTTACGTGCCATATACTGTACACATACATGTTTAAATCCAAACAGGATGTGAGATTTATGTATGTTAGACATCCGTGTGGACTGATATCACCCTCTAGCTTCGTTAACACGCAACTCAGTATTTACGATGTCGTATCTCTTGAACTATATATCTAACAATGATATGATGGTGCAGATACATTCGGCGGTACATATGGATACTGACTGTGAAATGCATAGCGAATATAGTTGGTAGTAAAGAAGTAATCAACTGAAACGGTTTCCATGGTCGGGCAGTTTCAGCAGAAAAAAAATACCTTTTCCTGATGTCATTTTGCGGGGAGCTTAACGAGAACAGTTTGGTAAAGGTTTGACAATATGTGTTAAGTTTACTGCAAGTCAGCAAGTGCTCTTATTCTCAAATATTAAATGATTAAAGTTCAGTAATTCGCGTGTCGTAGGATACGTATGTCATTTACCTCCAAAAGCCTCCCCTTTGATAGGTAGGTTCATCAAACCCCAACAGTAGTTATTTCCAGAAAAGAAGTGATATGTGAGCCTAGTGATGTATGTATCGTGGTCTAGGAGACGATGTGAAATATTCATACAAACATACGCATTACAACATAAAAATCTTCTCCATGAAATGATACGTTTACAGTGAGTCACAGTACAAACAGTAAATATTGTAGGAGGTGGTAGTACAGATAAATTGCAATAAAATGCCTTATAACACTTGTACAATTTTTACTAAGTGCAGAGGTACAAGCTAGCTACTGGGCTAGAGTAAAGGTAAAGCAGTAACAATCCGAAGATTGGTATGAACACTACAGTGCTTTAGTAGGCATGGTCCTGTTTGGAGGTGATATGCCGTTGCCTTCTTCCAACCTTCGATTTGACTTACCCAGCCAGTGATAGGAGGAGCTACAGTTTAACGAGGGTTCCGAACCACGATGCTACTCGATATTTTTCACATCAGCAACGTTACTCTATGGGAAAGAAGTGAGAAATGACAGAAAAAAATCCTAGGACCTGGTGGAGATCAAGCCCGCAACCTTTGGAATCAGAGTCTGGCACTCTATTACTGTGCTACCGAGCCATACACACAAAGAAAAGTCACAACTGCGGCCTGATTTGCCTTCAGGACGTTAAAATTTTATTTTCAAAAATTCTACCCCCAACTTCAACGCAGTTGTGACTTTTCTTTGTAACGCCACATGTAGATCTTCTTATGTCGACTTTGGTTCATTTATGAGAGCTGCACTATTCATAATCCGAATGATAATCGGCCCTTCTGTTTTCTTTGTAGACTTCACTTTTTAATCATCACCAATGACAAAAATTACAAAAGGATAAGTGTTAGGAAATGTCTACCGATCAATCTTCTGGGAAATGTTAGGTTTAGATGTCTCAAATGATGACTAGAACGTGCAGGAGCCTCGTCATGCTGGAATAATATACGCACTCTTGTATCTAAAGGATTCTTCCAAAAACGCTGGAAGCCCAGTTTCAAGAAAGTTTAGATAGCGGGAGCCTACAAGACGATGCGGTAACACGACAGGCCTAATCAACTGATTGTCTATCAGACCACTCCACGTTCTTGAAAATGGATCTCCACAATGCAATTTGGCTTTTCTTCGGACCACTGATATAAGTTACGAACTTTATTGATGCCGTCACGAGTGAAAGTAGCTTCATTAGTGAAGACTAAAAATGGGATTCCTTGGCGGTTTTCAGGTGTCCAAAGACGAAATTCCAATCGTCTATCTTCATATCCTTATCAAAGGTATTGAATAATCTATGAAATGGTGGAGATGGAACCTGTGCCTATATAATATTCGCCATATTCTTGTATGTGGGACACCTATACGTGCTGAAATCCATCGTGTGCATGTTGAAGGAGTACTTTCTACCGACTAAATGATGTCTTCTACTTCAACCACATTGTGTTCATTTGCACATTCAGATGCAGTGTGAATGCTGGAACTGTAACAGTGACACGCAGTCCATTTAACACACGAGTAAACACTGTTGCATCTAGTATTCTGCGATTAGGAAATGTTATGCCATATATTATACAAGCAGCAGCATCGGCGTTTCCATACAAAACCCATACACAAATACCACATCACAGCATGTGAAAATACGTGCGGCAACCAACAATGAAACTTCGCTTTAAACTAAAGCATGACTTAACAATTTAAACATCAACACTCTACTCCTGACATTCTACAAAGATGCCTAAAGTAAACAGTGTACCCACACACGAAACGAAAATTCACTTTAGTCATTGTGAAAATTAAGTCCGCTCTGACAGGTTTCGTGTCCTGTGTGTTTTCTTTCCTTTTTTTTTTTTTTTTTTTTTTTTAAAGGCTTCTGAAGTCAAGACGGTCTTAATTTCCACAATAACAACATTTGACTGCGGATGCCCGCATTTCAAGATAACGTGCATTGAACGCAGCTGTTATGTGTGTACTCAATAAACACTGGACACATGTTATATGGCATTTTATTGCAATTCTTCGAAACTACTACCTCCTAAAATATTTATTCTTGGTACTGCAACAACTGTATGTGCAAACCTTCATTACTTTCAGTGAAATAATGTCGAAATCTGTTAATCTCAAACGTACCAATAACAATTTTATATAGATGCAGAATATCTAAAAAAAAAAAAAAAAAAAAAAAGTCTTTAGTATGAAACTTTAACTTCATAGCGGAATGTGCGCTGATATGAAACTTCATGGCAGATTAAAATTGTGTGTCGGAACCGGGACTCGAAACTGGGACTTTTGCCAATTCGCGGGAAAACGCTCTACCACTTAGTTATCCCAACACGACTCACGGTGCCGCCCCACAACTTCAGTCTGCCAGGAAGTTTCATATCAGCGCACACTTCGCTGCAGTTTCATTCTGGAAACATATGTCTCCACCATATCCTTTCTTCCAAGGGTGCTAATCTTGCTAGGTTCGCAGGAGAGCTTCTGTGAAGTTTGGGAAGTAGGAGGCGAGGTACTGGCAGGAGTGAAGTTGTGGGGCGGGATCGTGAGCCGTGTCGGGATAGCACAGTCGGTAGTGCGCTTGCCCGCGAAAGGCAAAGGTCCCTGGTTCGAGTCCCGGTTCCGGCACACAATTTTAATCTGCCAGGAAGTTTCAAGTCTTTGTGTCTGAAAGTCATTAGGTAGGCAAGCTGTAATGGGACTTGCTGATCCAATGACAGCTGTAGTAATTATAGATAAACTAAACTAAACTCCGTCGCACACAGGCCTCGAAAGGCTCATCGGGTACCGACCGGCCGCCATGTCATCCTTCGCCCGAAGTCGTCACCGGGTCCGGTATGGAGGGGGACGTAGTCAGCGCCTCGCACTTCCGGCCGTTGTGTCGGTTTTCCAGACCGGAGCCGCTATATCTCAATGAAGCAGCTCCTCAATTGGCTTCACAAGGCCTCAGTGCAGCCCGCATGCCAACAGCGCTCGGCAGATCCGGATGGGGATCCATCCAAATGCTAGTCAAGCCCGACAGTGCTTAACTTCAGTCATCTAGCGGGAACCGGTGTAGCCACGGCGGCACGGACGTTGGCATTATATATAATTACAACACGTCACTTCTTAAATGGGAGAGGATAGTGATCGCGGTCAAGGTAATTACGGCAACAGCCACCTACGACATTATTTATCTGACATGGGATCAATCGGGCAGTACCAAGCTTGTAGAGCAGGAGAGCTGCTGGGACCGAACATACTATCTTTAATAAACGTATTTATTATCTTAAGCCACAAGAGACAATTCATCTCTGACAGTTCATTAATATTGATTAAAGCATCACTTCGAGGTGAAATTTAACTCTGACAAATAATTAATCATTCATTAATATTTATTAAAAATTTTGACATTTGCTTAAAGACGAACATTTTTACATATTATCATAAACTATACGCGAAGCATTTATTAAACATCAGATGCAATCCGTTAGTTAACTGTTCGAACAGAAAGAACTCTTTCCACGAATTTCTGTAATCCTTACTTCTGGTGCAAGTTCCTCAGTTCTTTACAGTGAAACTTCAAGACACAAAATTTATCAAGAACATACAGCACACCAGCAAAATTTAAATCCAATCACGTATTAATAGAGCCTTGAACATTAATTCAAACAAATCTTTCCACTGATAACAAGTCTCACTTCATTTCCAGTACACGTAAGCAATTTTCCTTTGAATTTCAGAATACAGGCGCCATGATAAGTGAGAATATGGGGTTTATTGAAATTAGAGGAAAACCTCGAGAATTGTATGCCGCTACTGCCGTTTTTATTATTATGACCATTACCTAAGGAAACTTATCTGACAACTTTTATCACAACACTTGGAAATGGCCTAAGGCCGAAACCAGGTTAGTGACAATAAACAAAACGTTCAGTCAAATGGCGGTCAGCTCTTTTAAACAATTTTATAGGACTGAGGCTCCTGACGCCTACAAAATCAATGTTATTTCAGTGTTGGAAAACCTAGGAAATACGGTGATGCTAGTTAAAAGGGGAACATCAGGATAGGCTGAGGTGGAATCTGTTTTTGAGAGGTGTACACTCTAGTGTTGTCCTTGCAACTACGTGCCAGATTTGTTTTGTAGTTAACGCGACTGTCTAGTATACTGATCAGGAGACTTGGGTTCAAATTTTCACTCAGTCCTTCGCCCTACATTCATTTTCGTATGTAATATTGAGACTAAATACATGTGGCCATCAAGTCATTTATAGATGTAAATGATTAAATGGTTTCATAAGAAACCGTCACCTGTACTCTTCGTGCTGGCCAGTGCCCACTACGTGTTCTGTCCTTCTGGAAACAAATATGTGTATGCGCGACGAAGCACACGATGTGAATTCGGTTTGTGAAATTCATGTTTTCCTAGGGAGGACGTGTTAGGTAGTGGTCACAGCAGCTGCTCTCGTCTGTGACTCTTTGCATCGTTCTTGGGAAGAACCTATCGTGGCGACAAAAGAGTCAGTTGTTGTTAGAAGTATGGCATATAGTTTTGAATGTACCGTAAAACTTTATCCAGTAAGTCCGTGAATGATAATATCGACTGCATCCTTTATCCTAGTATACAACACTCGAATGATGACAGAGAAATTATGACTTACATTTTCAGGTAGGTAAACAGGAAAGTACGTATCTAAAAGCAAGTTCAAGATATCAGGTAAAAAGGTATCTGTAGTTTGTGCAATTCGAGAAATCTGTGTATTTTCTGGAGAGGCTATAGATGAGATTTGAATGAATCGTGAAGCATTACTTTTGGAACTATCAATAAACCAGTTTCTACATTTTTTAAATATAAAGAGTCGCCGGCCGCGGTGGCTGAGGGGACTGAGGCGCTTCAGTCACGGTCTGCATGGCCACTACGGCCGGGGGTTCGAATCCCCCCTCGGGCATGGATATTTGTGCCGTCCTTAGGATAAGCTAGTTGATAAGTAGTTTGTAAGTTTAGGGACTGATGACCCCGTAGTTAAGTCCCATAAGCTATACAAACATTTGAACATTTTATAAAGAGTCGTTGCAAACGGTGCATAAATCAACAAATCATACAATTCCTTGAGACAACATTGTCTCGTTATACCAAAGGTATTACATATAAGGAGAGGCAGAGAATTAAAAATTGTGCTGTGGCCGGGATCCGAACCCGAGCCCTCCTGAGAAACAAGGCGGGATTGTTCCCATTTGCGTTCTTTACTGAGGTGCTATTCCAATATAGGAGAACCCTGGCAATGCGATACGCATTTCACAGGGAACATGGTGTGGAGGGAGACGTGCTTCAAGACAGTCCGTGTAGTCGCTTTGGCTGCAGCGCTGTGTTAGCTGAATGGTCAAAAATAAATAAATAAATAAAAGTGGTCTAAAGCGCCTACCTAGTAAGTAGGGTTCGAGTCTCGGCCAGAGTACAAATTTTAATTCAATGCCTCTCCTTATATTCAATATCTTCAGTGAACAAATCCTTATATCACGACATGTTTAGGAAATCGTTTGATTTAACGAATGCAATTGATAACATTTGTTGCGATTTATTGCTACGTTAAAATAGTGTACCTAGCAACATTACAGCAGGCCCTAGGTGTCCGTTTGAATATTAACATATGCATCAGACGTGGTTCAGTGTCTACTCATCCACATTTTTAGGATGGATACTTACGGTGTTAACAAAATTTCATAACACTATCTGGAAATGTAGTGATTGTCAGAATACTGATTTCATATGTAAATACATAACTTGCAAAAGAAAACTGCGAGTACTGCTGAGGAAGTACGTATTTGTCAAGGCGTATCAGGCGCGAGTGCATCTCGACCTTGAACTAAGTCCTTGTGCTGTGATAAGTTTCATCAGAATCGAGCGATTCAGAATTTATCAGAAGAAGTCTGTGTGGATACCACAGCCCTTAATGAAGCATCGTTCTTAAACTCAGTCTTCATCGCAAGTAATTTAGAGATTTCTTTTTTCTTAAATTATACATTTAGTTCGTCATTGTTTTACTCCAGTACTCTTTCTACTACATTCTAAATATGGTCGTAATACTTTCTCAAATAGTAAGAGGTTTTATACAACCTGCATTTTTTCCTTTCTTCTGCTAATATTTTCATAGCTTCACTCCTGCTACACCAAATATCATCAAACAAAAGTATCGATCTTTGATTTATACTGGCAGTTTGTCGCCTGAGTCTGTATCTATTCCTAGTACCTCGATTCCTTGTAAGTTCTACCACAATGCTGCGTGTAATTCTTAGGAATGTTTTCCACAAACGTCTCTCCTTGCCTACAGTTCCTAGAACATATTCAGTCATACGTTCTCTGCCTACTTAAATTTTTCGAATGCTTCCTTAATGTTTGAAATCCGACATTAATTGAGACTACTTCAGTAAGAGAACTATCATGCAAGATTTCTGTGTTGCGTCTTCCTAAGTGGGCCCGCACACGTTCCATACTTACTGACAATAATATTGTCAGTAATACATTTCAGCGGTCTTCATTCCGTCAATAATATTGTAATTGAACGCGGTGGGGGAGGGGGGGGCAGCGCTCTAAGGCGCCTTGCTGCAGAGCACACTGTTGCTCGCCGTCGGAAGTTCGAGTCCTCCCTCGGGCATGGTTAGTTTAAATTAATTTAACTAGTTTGTAAGCCTAGTGACTGATGACCAAAGAAGTTAAGTCCCATACAGTTATAAACATTTGAAGATTTGAATACTGTCTTTCTTTCAAAATATGACTTCTTGAATGCAACAACTTATGTCGGATTCTGAGAAAGTGTGTGCTTTGATCATATACTGTTGGCTAACAAAAAGACAACCGATAACTGGGAAAAGGTGAAATGGCTTCGTGAGTAGTTAAAGAAAATGAATGACCTTTTGCATGTGGACCTGCTGACGGAAATCCGAACCATTGACTCGAAAGATTATTTAAATTATTTCAGAATGATCCCAGAATCATACATCAAGTTACTTACGATATTACAAGACAACATCAAAAACAAGGTACATTTATGAGACCCGCAATTACAGCCGATGAAAGATTCAGTGTAATTTTACGATTTTTGGCCACGGGATGCTCATTTGAATGTTTAAATCACTGTGCAGTTATGTTTTCTAACTCGATTAGTAAAATTCTCACTGAAACGTGCGAAGCAATTACATAATTTATTTTCTTTTCAACGTCCATTATTATTACTTCCGGATGCTGCAGGAGATAAATTTCAAGTAATTATTTACAACCACTGAGTTCGTAGAGTCTATCCGTGTAATTAACTGATCTCTGGGTTCAGAGACACGGATTGCTCCTATAATATTTGATAAGCTGTATCGGTAATTATTTACTCATGATCCCTGCCCGATGCAGACTCATTCAAAGAGCATCGAGATAGAAACGGAAAATGTAAACAGTTAAAAAGAAAAAAAGGATTGCGGTTGCTCCCCTCGGCGGTTCGAATCCTCCCTCTGGCATAGGTGTGTGTGTGTTGTCCTTAGGTTAGTTTAAGAAGTTTGTAAGCGTAGGGGCTGATAACCACAGTAGTTAAGTCCCATAAATTTACTAACGTTTGAACATTTACACTTCAAAACAGTTATTTTGTGTTAGACGCTAGAGCTCTGGGGCAGTTTCGCGAAACACTGTGATTATCTGAACAACGAATATTGTCAAACCCAAAATATGTTTCGCTCATCAGTACTGCTCTTTCAGTTGTTAGGGTATTGACAATACGTCAAGACCCAGCTTAGCAGTCAATATATTGGCGAATTGTCGACATATTAACAATAATATTGAACGTGCTAGGGCCCTTATAACGTCACGTACGTATGAAAAAGGCCAAGACTGAATTAGTCATATAATGGCGCTAAATTCGTAATTACAAACGATAGTATCAGAGTAATCCATTGGTAAAAGCTCAGTAATAATTGAACGAGAGGATAGGAAAGATCGTTGCAAGTTGTCGAATCGAGCGCCGTGAGTAATTCAAACGTTGGCAGGCGTGGCTGGCTAGCGTGGCGCCGCGCCGCGCAGCAGATAAGAAGCTTTGAATGGCAGCGTGTGACGTCAGCACGCGCCGGCGCACAACCGCTCCATTTCGTAACGTACGCGCCGCTGCCCCCTGCTATCTCAGGGCCTGTTGTCTCGCCGCGAGAACTGCCGCCGTCTGGCGGAGGGGATGATACACGAGCGGCGCCGAAGGCCGACAACGAATGGAGCACGACGCGCGACTCAAAACGTTGTGACACACCAGTTATATTGTACACTCGCTGCTCATTTTTAACGTTGCTGCCACTATTATTTCCACGATACACATACGGCAAAATACTATTGTTAAAAGCCATACAGGTCTTCATCGCATGGGCTAAACCAGGCTGTTCCAACAGGCTGCTCCACGAGCAGGAGGGCACACAAGCGCTCACTGGGGCTGGGCAAATGATACTCGCGTTCGAACATGTTAATAAATGACTTGCGCTGGAAATTTTGAATTTACTGCGCTATCGCTTTGCTCAGAACTAACTTCATAAGAAGTGCAAGAACTTGTAAAAGAAAACAAGGACTTAAATATGAAAAACTGTATTAAAAACTGCATACGTGACCTGTCTGGTATAACTGCAAGATATGATCCATTGATAAACAAAATATCTGCTACTATAACATAACTGCTGCATCACATTGTTGAAAGCTAACGTTCAAACGAAAAAAAAATGTGAATCCTTAATAAGTATAAATTACATTTAGTGTTGTTGTAAGAGATAGGTTGCAACCAATCTATTCCCTGTTCATACCGTGCAGTAACCGATAAAAATGTTACCACCTTTTAATCGCATTGACAACAAGACTAAAAGAGATGAAACAGGGAAAACATTAGAAATTTAATACTTAATAACGGAAATAAGTCATATAAAAATAAACTGTAATAGCGACCTCCGAATAAACGGCGCACAAGCTGCTGTGTACGTAGTATCAACAGACGTAGCTAGATCGCAGTACTAGATTTTTAAATCTCGATTGCTATCGTTTACCTATAGGCTATAATCGTTAATGTTTTTACTTATGATCAGCACTCTAGAAGCTACTATAGTCGAAATTTCACACTTATTAATCCCCATAGTACATTAATGACACCCTCTCTTCGATATAAATCGTATACTGTACAGCACAGAAAATATTAATGAATATCATCTTTGTAAATCGTAGAGATAGTGGTACCTCCTGACATTGCTAGATAGCGTCGTGATCGAATGTTCGAACATTTCCCGAGATTTCCTGAACTGTGACGTAAATTGTTCGAACAGTTCGAGTCATGTTTAAACCCAGCTCTAGCGCTCACTACCCCAGCTCGGAGCTTCGGTGGTGGGGCCGCGGCCAACGGGAAATACAGGCCCTAGCGTAGGAGTCATGCCACGTAAGCGAAGTAGTTCCGAGCCGGAGCGATCGCTAGCTCAGTGGCTGGCCGCTAGGATGCAGTGGGCTATGCCCCAGCGGCCGGCCAATCGGCTAGCGATCGCGCCGGCTTGGAACTACCTTGCTTACGTGACCCGATGTGTGCGCTGAGGCCTGTCTCTCTCGCCAGCCACGGGTGGGACAAGCTGACATCACGCACGCTAGTACCTGGCGGGTGTAAGTGAACAGACGCGCTAGTATAGTAGAGGTAGCAAATTGCATAGTTCCAAATTAATTAGCACCTTTCGAATACGTTTGACTCTCAAAGCCAACGGTGTCCCATCGCATTTTTCACATTCGTGCTGATTTAGAGGCTGTAAAATTCGTATTGTTATTTTTACGTTTAAAATCGTTGGAAACTGGTATGCGATTTAACGTGATTTCAGTCTTCTTTTGATAATCTAGCAGTAACTACGAAAACCCAAAGAGTTCTTAGTTAAAAGTTGGAAATGTCGTTATATACTTCATAATAAATACTCCTTACTTACAGAAGGATGGAAAAGCTGGTAGAAGCCGACCTCGGGGAAGATCAAAAAATGTTCAAATGTTTGTATTGTTTATGGGACTTAACTACGGGGTCATCAGTCCCTAAACTTACAAACTACTTAAGAACTACTTATAAACTAGGACGGCACAAATATCCATGCCCGAGGGGGGATTCGAACCCTCCAATGGTAGTGGCCGTGCAGACCGTGACTGGAGCACCTCAGTCTCCTCGGCCACCGCGGCCGGCTCGGGGAAGATCAGTTTGGGTTCAGGAGAAATGTAGGAACACGGGAGGCAATACTCACTTTACGGCTTATCTTAGAAGATAGATTAAGGAAAGGCAAACCTACATTTCTAGCTTTTGTAGATGTGGAGAAGGCTTTTGACAATGTTGATTGGAATACACCCTTTCAAGTTCTGAAGCAAGCAGGAGTAAAATATAGGGAGCATAAGGTTATTTACAACTTGTACAAAAACCGACAACGGTTGTCAAAGTTGAAGGGCATGAAAGGGAATGCAGTGGTTGACAGGGTTGTAGCCTTTCTCCAATGTTATTCAATTTGTACATTGAGCAAGCTATAAAAGAAATCAAGGAGAAATTTGGAGAAGGAATTAAAGTTCAGGATGATGAACTTGCCAATGACATAGCACTTCTGTCACAGACAGCAAAGGACCTGGAAGAGCAGTTCGGAATTGACAGTGTGCTGAAAGGTGCATGTAAAATGAACATTAACAACTAGGGTAATGGAGTGCAGTCTAACAAAATCAGGTGATGCTGGAGGAATTAGATTAGGTAACGAAACAATACAGGAGGTAGATGAGTTTTGTTACCTAGGCAGTAAAATAACAAATGATGGTCGACGCACAGAGGATATAAAATGCAGAATGGCAATGGGAAAAAAGCATTTTTGAAAAAGGGAAATTTGCTATCATCAAATATTGATTTAAGCCCAAGGAAGTCCTTTCTGAAGGCATTTGTGTGGAGTGTTGCCTTGTGTGGGAGTGAAACATGGACGATAAACAGTGCGGACAGGAAGAGGATTGAGACTTTTGAAATGTGGTGTTACAGAAGAATGCTGAAGATTAGGTGGGTGGATCGCGTAACTAATGAGGAGGTACTGAACAGAGTTGGGAAGAAAAGGAATTTCTGGCATACCTTGACTAAAAGAAGGGATCGATTGGTAAGACATAAAGACATAAAGAAATCGTGAATTTAGCATTGGAGGGAAGTGTTTGGTGTAAAAACCGCAGAGTAAGAGTAAGATATGGATACAGTAAGCGGATTCTGACAGATGTAGGTTGCCGTTGTTATGTGGAGTCGAAGAGGCTTGCTCAGGATAGGGTATTGTGGAGAGCTGCATCAAACCAGTCTCCGGATTGAACACCACAACAGCACTCCTTATGTTGGTTCCACGAAACAGACTTTTAAAAACGTAAAATAATGATTTATTAAATTCCATTCATGAAATAAAATCGTTGATATTCAGTATCACAGAGCTTTCCCATTAATTAAAATAACAAACAAACAATAATATTATCGCTTAGGATTGACATTGTCTTGTGTCCCGCATTTTAATAGAGAAAATGCCAGCCTCAGTTATAGCTATTTCAAAAACAGTGTGTCACTGCAGTAGATTTTGAGTGCGGCTTCAGTTTCCCGTGACGTCACACCCCAGTCGGCGCTGCTTAACTTCAACATGCTCTCGGCGCAGCCTTGTGCCCCACGTGACAACAGCTCACGGCCGAGAAGAGATGCCCCGCGACTACCCCGTGAGCAAGTGGGCGCATGCTAGCTCACGAGCGAGCGTGCGAGCTGGAACAACCTGGGCTAAAATACGCCCCTTTTGTGACTTTTAACAGAAAATGAGCCGCATTTATGCTGTCTAAAAACATATGCTGGGCAACCCCAAGTAGTATCCGCATATCATGGCCAGGAGTATCGCAAGCTGCGTTATGTAATTGTGATAGTCTTTATAATCTCCTTGATCGTCGCAATGCGGTGTTCCACAAACCAGCGCTTCATTTCCAATAAACTCCGAACGGCAGTCGGCCAAGTGGCGTTCAACTAAACACTTACTACAGGCCACTGGCGTATACGAAATAATAATTTATATTATTCATACAATAAATCTGAAGAGTCAAATAGGCAAGCACGTATGTTTCTAAAACGCTATCCTAAGACATGCTCCCACGTTTTACACGCTACTAGGACCAAGAAAACATTGATTTTCAGTAATTCGTCGTGATCATTAACCGATTTTGGACTTTGAAATATTGTCTTACTCTACTCATTAAGAGTTATGGTTCTAAGTAAAGACTAAATATCGACATAATGCTATTCATTGTTAACATTGCTACCTCGTCTGATATTAGGTCTGTTACTTTAGAATCATTCTTCACTGAATCCAAGTACATTTTTCCTTGGTCTACCTCTGCTCCTCTTCCCCTCTACTGCCGAACTTATGAATCTCTTAGGTAAATTTGCTTCTCCCATGCGTGTATGTCTCCGTCATCTAAGACTGTTCGCTCTAATTGCTTCATGTATGGTTTCATTCCCTATTTGATTTCCTCATTATTGACACCCTCCTGCAATTTTAGTACCTGCAATCATCCTGGCTGCTTTCGTATCTGTACCGTCAGCCTTATTATTAAGGTAAGTAGTATTCACACAGATATCATCCTCATACAATTGGTTACAAGACTGATTGGATCTCTGCTAACATCCTCTTTATACTGACTTCCTTCTTGCAGGAGACAGTACATCGCAGCTCAGCACTCACTGTATTAGCTTTCCTACATCTTGATTCCAATTCTTTCAACGTACTGCTATCCTTAAGTAAATGAAACTGGCCACCTGTTATAAGTTTATTCCTCCTATTTGGCACTCAACCTATTTAAATATGCTTTCCACAGACATTGTG
Source organism: Locusta migratoria (assembly GCA_026315105.1). Taxonomy (NCBI): domain Eukaryota; kingdom Metazoa; phylum Arthropoda; class Insecta; order Orthoptera; family Acrididae; genus Locusta; species Locusta migratoria. The sequence continues at coordinate 571,429,218 of CM048746.1, forward strand.
TAACATTACTGTTGTGATGTTGCCTGTATGCATTAGTGTTAAACTCCGCGATTAAAGATTAAGGATTTTTGTTAAATTTTCGATGATAGAAAAATCGGATAAAAATCTGAACAAATAATTGAGACAAGGGTGGATGAAATAAATACAGGAATTGCCTGAATAGAATGAAATGGCGGAATACAGATCGGGGTTGAGGTAACGCACCAAAATAATGTTACAGAGAAAACTTACGGAAAGTACCAATTGAAGCTTCTTTCTGGAAATGTTGATCGCAGCGGATGAAACTTTTAAGCTGTTGACTGGTTTAGATAAATTTTGTGATACTTTTCGTAATAAATTAATGTTCAGATTGTTCACCTCGCAGATGATTGTTGCCGGACCGTGTAATAAAGTTGGATAAAGCAAACCTTCCGCGTCGGAGGTTCGAATCCTCCTTCGGGCATGGATGTTTCTGTGGTCTATAGTATACGTTAGTTCATAAGTAATTTGTAAGTTTAGGGACTGATGACCTCGCAGTTAAGCCCATAAGCTTTACGAACATTTGAATTTTTGATAAAGCAAATAACAAATAGAAAAATCTATAGGACTTCGCGAAACTGCTAATTCGAGTGCAGGTTCTATAAGGAAAAGGTAATGATATAAAGTAACTAATTAGTCTTAAATCATAGAAATGAGCGAAGCGAAAGTGATGGTGTCTGAACAGCATGTTACCACAGAATATCGAGGAACTAAAAACCTCAGATAAAATGAATAATTAAGAAAGGACGGGTCATTATAAATGAAAACAGGGGGGAGACATTTCTCTTAAGAAAAGAGGGTATATTTTGAAATGAAATATTACTGCCTTCACACTTTCATCGCAGAGCAGTCTGCGGACAAGACCACACTTAATAATTTCACACAAAAGAGTGTGTAATCGCGGTTCCGTCCTCTCGACTCGCCCGAAGAAATTAAAGACAAGCGAAACAAACCTTTTCAGAGATAAAATATTACGAAAAGGAGAGAACCACTGCGACAAACCTCGCTGATCGATAAAAAAATTAAATTAATTATGTATCTTTACAATTAATTTCGCTTTGCAGATGCTGATATAGATATCATAACCTTTATATTTCTGGTCTACCTTTGAAATATTAGTTTGCAACCTTCCAGTCGAATTCTTCATCACAACGAAGTCGACAGCATATGCGAGACTGCTTATTTCGGTTTCACCTATTTTAATCCCATCCTGCCAGTCTATCTTTTACAACATATGATCCATAAATAATGCGAACAACAGTTCACCTGAACAGTCCCTGAAACTATCCTGAACTATGAACTCAATTTACCGTTAACAACTGCTGGCCGACATTTACGTAAAGGCCTTTAACTGCCTGCATAAGTTTGCATTTAATTCCACAATCTTGTAGAACCGTCAATAACTTCCCCCGAATGCGAAAATATGCTGTTTATTTCCACCTACAAAGGGAAAAATTGACATCAGAGTAAAATATGTGAAATGATGGTTCGAACATGGAGATTTAGGTGTTCTTTCTTTCCGCGAGCTGTTAGAGAATGGTATGGTAGATAATTAGTATGAAGGTGGTTCGATGAATTCTGTGCCAGACAATGAGATGTGATTTGTAGAGTACCCCCATGCACATGCAGATGTGAATGATTCTCGACGCACAGGAGAGCTCCGTCAACATGGCACAGCCGACGATGCAGCGCGGGCTTGCGGGTCGACAGGTAGGTTACGCGCTCCGGGCTGCCTACCTTCAGGCGCCAGGTGATGCTCCACCACTGGGCAATGCGTCGTGTGCTCGGGAAGCGAGCACATCGCTACACCTGCTGTTAAATATTCAAATGTTTGTTAAGCTCATGGGACTTAACTGTGTGGTCATCAGTCCCTAAACTTACAAACTACTTATGAACTAGCTTATACTAAAGACGGCACAAACATCCATGCCCGAGAGGAATTGGAACCCCGACGAACGGCCTCGCGCATCGTAGCATAGCGCCTCAATGCTCTCGGCCGCTCCGCCGCGGCACCTGCTGTTACGCCGCTATTACACTATCAAATTAATGGACAAAGAATTGGACGAAAAAATGAGATAAAATACTTTGACAAAGATACTGGGTGTAACGCTAAACGAGGGATTACACTATCATCCAATATTTTGTCCAAGCTGCTTCAACATGGCCGTGTTATGCTCAGATGTTGCTTATACTGCAGTTGCGTTGTGTCGGCATTTAGAATGAGGAGAAAAAGAAAAGGAAACGTACTTGGACGGAACCGTGGGTGTCATAGTAAGATAATTGTTGAATAAAAGAAAGTTTCATATACTTATTTTTCTCTATCATACCAGTAGCCAACAATCCGTCAAATTAGGTATCTCCGTTTTATTTCGAAAAAATTAAAATTGAAATTAATCTTATTTTAAACATTACACTCTTTGCTCTTTTATTCGTCTTGCACATTTTAAAATCTTTTAAATGAGATATATCCGTATTTTCTTGCAAAATACATGTATAATAGCCTCTCTTGTGAGCCTTCTGTCTAAAAACATATGTAGAGTAACTCCAAGTAGTATCAGCATATCCTGGCTAAGAGTGTCGAAAGCTGCGTCGTGTAATTGTGATAGTCTATAATCTCCTTGATCGCCGCAATGCTGTGTTCTACAGACCAGCCCTTCACTTCAAATGAACTCAAAACTCTAAAATATAGTACATGCCGTTTAAAATCTTTATCTAACGTTTTAAGTTAATCATTAAATTAAAAAAAAATACCAGGCAGAACTAGCAAGACAAAATCGCGGTATAGTAATGAAATATTATAGTAATGTGTTACGCTCAATATCCAGAATTCCAGGCACCAACTAATAAAGGAAATAATATCTATTTCTGTGCTATCGCTAGAGACATATTTTTGCCTACAAGAGATTTTTGTTATTGTTAGCTCTAAAAATAGCTGTATACGGTGCTCAACAGGGTAGTAAACGATGGTACGGTATTAGTTTCAATTCAGTTGTCGGATGTATCCTATACATATTCGAAATGAATTTAGAAAAAAAAGATTAGGGTTTATCTACATTATCTACATCTATACGTACATAAAGACTCCCCTAATCACATTTAGGTGCATGGCAGAGGGTTCATCGACCCGCTTTTTTGATATTTCTCTGCCGTTCCATACTCTAATAGCGTGCAAGAAAAAGGAACATCTCAATAATTCCGTATTTGATCCGATTTCTCATATTTTATTTAGATGATCATGTTTCTCAATGTAGGTGGTACTTACAAAATAAGTTCGCATACGGAATAGAAAGTTGGTGACACAAACTTCGGAAAAAGACCTCGCCGAAACGGATAACACAATTCTCTTAATGATTTCATCCCCAATTCGTGCATGATTTCTGTAACACTCTCTGCACTATAACGCGATAATACTAAACAAGCTGCCCTTGTTTGAATTTTTTATATATCATCTGTCAGTCCCACTTGGTGGGGATCCGACAATGGACAGCAATACTCCAAAATAGGACGCACAAGTGTAATGTATTTTATTTATTTATTTATTTAGCCTGATCAGATTAGGGCCATCAGGCCCTCTCTTACATCGGACCAGGGTTTTACACATACAGTATTTCTTTACATGTGAGTTACCTATAACATAATAATGATTTTTACAGATGAACAGTTAATAACATTATTTATACAGGTTGATTACATGTAAAAGGATGTAAATAAAAGGTAATAACTTAACTCTACATATGTAATAACTTAACTCTAAATAGGATTAATACTAACAGTACCACTGAGACACCTTCTGCTGCTGCTGCTGGTGTAATAATAGAAGTAACAACATCTATATTAGCAGATACAATAATGTAGGCAATTTCTTTAGTAGAACTGTTACATCTTCTACCAATGAAACGTAGCTTTTGGTTCGCCTTCCTTACAATATTTTCTATGTGTCCTTTTGCAGTTTAAGTTGTTCTTATTTGTAATTCCTAGACATTTACTTGAATTTACGGCCTTTAGATTTGACTGATTTATCGTGCAAATGAAATTTGAAGGATTCTTTTACTACTCATATGGATGACTTCACACTTTTCATTCTTTATGGTTAATTGTCGATTTTTGCCCCATGAAAATATCTTATCTAAATCATTTTGCAGTTGCCTTTGATCTTCTGGTGACTTTACTAACCGATAAACGATAGCAAAATCCACAGTCTAAGACAGCTGCTCACATTGTCTCATAAATCGTTTATGAATATTAGGAACAGTAGGGGCCTATAACAAGTCCCTGGGGAACGCCAGATATCACTTGTGTTTTACACGATGACTTTTCGTCAATTAGTACGTACTATGTCCTTTACGACAGGAAATCCCGAATCCAATAGCACACCTGTTGCGATATTCCATAACAACGCAATTTGATTAGAAGCTGCTTCCGGATATCGAGAAATGTGGAATCGATTTGAGATCCCTTGTCCATAGCACTCATCACTTCATGTAAGTAATGAGCTAGCTGTGTTTCACAAGAACGATACTTTCTGAATCCGTGTTGACTACAGGTCAATAGAGAGGCTCTGATATTTATTGTCCGGAATTGGGAAGAAAATCAGTTATGCCCTTTGAAAGGAAACATCCCAGACTTTGTCTGGAATGATTTAGGGAAGTCACGGAGAACCTAAGTCAGAATGGCTGGAGGCGGGTATGATCCGTCGCACTACGTCACCTTGCTCGTTCAATCTGAATGGATATGTAGCCCGTTTTCGCAACACAATGGTAAATCTTAGTCCTACATTTCGTAAATATTCTATGCCGCTGTCTTGCAGGTGGACAAGTAATGGTTGATTTTTAAGAAAAAATTCTATTCAAATTTTCCTCAAAGTTAGGCCAGAGTCCTATATAAGAGTCGCGAAACTCCCAATGATTTTCTGCAACTTCGCGAGTGCAGCGCTGCCAAGCGGCTGGGTCGTAAAAACACACCGCGAAACGATTGAGTAGTGAATGTGTATTTTGACTGAAGCAGCACTTTCGGAATAACTTCGTATTTCCGAGCTTTTGTGGTGCTGTAAATTGTAGCAACTATCAACAATATAATTCGGAAATCTCTCATTTGCAAAGAATGTTATGAATGACACGTGTTCGTTTACTGTGATTAGTTACACTTTTAGTCACAGAAGTACATCTTTAACAATTCATTCACGTCCAAAAATCAGTATCGCAAATACTTGACCACTATTTCATAATATTACTGCTCAATAAAAGTAAAGTCTGAATGCCTGCTTAAGTTCGTACCCCAGCTTCACAAAAATAATGCCCCTGTGTACAAACATATTTTGGCGGTTACCTACTAGTTTAATTAAGTGAATACGTAGCTACAAATAAATATGTCCATAAATAAACTGTTAATGTTAGCATGTCACATCCTTGAAGATATTCAGTTTGAAACCTGCCAAGTAGCTAAAAAATTATGATAGGTACATGAAAGACACAGTAGCAAGGACAGGGTGAAAAGATGGTTTAAATGACGATGTAGAATCTAGTCCCCTACAATGTAAAAATCTTGTGTACTATTGGAAATATTACAATGTCCGAAATTAGCTAAAACAAAATTCGTACAATATGTCAATACTCAACGAGTACGCGAACATAATCATAATCAGTTCCTTTTATATACTTCAGACATCAGGTTGCCATTCATTTCTGCTTTCAAAAGGTGTTGGACGTTGTTAATATGACTCGGGTATTGTGAACTGTATGAATTACACTGCACTGACAGTTTGTTAAATTATAGACTGCCATTAACAGATGCAGTGATATTACTTTAATGATGTTTTCGTACTTGTATTAGAAAGTTCACAGCAACGTTCAGTGACCAGGAAATATGAAAGTAACAGCATTAAAAACGGCAACTTCTCAGTTTTGATCATATCATTCCACTGTTATTCCCTATAGGCGCTTGGAGCGCTAGTATGGCTTCGGCTGTCATTTTTTTTCTGGAGAGTTTCGCGACTGTCTGTGATAGATCGTGGTTAGGCTAGTAAAATCTGTCGAAAATTAATAAAAGCAGCCTGACAATCAGTCATCCGTCGGAGCTGTATCAGTGCCGCGACACAAGTTGGAGTAGCGGCAGTTTTTCGGAGGATCGCTCAACTTGTGGTGAGGTGCGCAGGTGGCTCGCGCCGCGGCGGCTGCGCGGGCAGGCCAGGCGGCGCTGCTGAATCACGTGACCCCTGACCCCGCGGCGTTGCCGATGTGCACCCGCCGCCAACGGCCGGCGCGCAACGCTTGTCTGCGCAACTCAACAAGCGCCTGACCAGCCTCTCTGCACCCCAAGACCAACTTTACGTCTTGGTTTCAACGGAGATGGCCGGCATGATTTTAGGGGGTTTACGGGAGATTTAGTCGCGTTAAGTTTTAGTTGCACAACTACATAACATTTTCTTCGAACTGGTCACAATGGAGATATCATTAAAGAGCCCCACACACGAGCGACGGGTCGCATCAATCCGTCGCATGGTCGAGCGATCGCTTCGTAGATCGCATTTTTAGACAAAATTTCTACTTGGTGCGAAAATTGGCAATTAACACTAAATAAAGATAAGTGTGAAGTAATACACATGACCACTAAAAGAAATCCGCTGAACTTCAATTACGCGATAAATCAGTCAAACCTTAAGGTCGTAAATTCTACCAAATACCTAGGAGTTACAATTACGAACAACTTTGACTGGAGAGAACACACAGAAAATATTGTGGGGAAGGCGAACCAAAGGTTACGTTTCATTGGCAGAACGCTTAGACGATGCACCAGCTCCACCAAAGAGACTGCCTACATCACACTTGTGCGTCCTCTCTTGGAGTACTGTTGCCCCTTGTGGGACCCTCACCAGGTGGGACTGACGGAAGATATTGAGAAGGTTCAGAGAAGGGCAGCTCGTTTTGTTTTATCACGTTACGGGGGGGAAAGCGTCACGGAAATGTTGCACGAATTGGGGTGGAAATCATTAAAAGAAAGACGTTATTCATTGCGGCGTGATCTGTTTGCGAAGTTTCAATCACCGACTTTTAGTTCTGAATGTGAAAATATTTTGCTAGCACCCACCTACTTAGGGAGACATGACCATCCCAATAAAATAAGAGAAATCAGATCGAAAACGGAACGATTTAGGTGTTCTTTCTTCCCGCGCGCTATTAGAGAATGGAACGGTAGAGAAAAGTTATGAAAGTGGTTAATGAACCCTCTGCCAGGCACTTAAATGTGATTTGCAGAGTATCTATGTAGATGTAGATGTAGATGTGTGGACAAATCGCCACCGCGACCGTCTGCCCAATCGCAGTTGATGTCATATATTCTATGAATATTAAAGAATAACAATTGCAGGATCAGAAGTGACGTCTGTTCTTTCGGAAGAGACGCCACATGTATATATTTTTATTTTTACTTGTAGAACAACGTATTACAATATTTGCATATCTTCTTGAATCACCGGTATATATTTTTTTTCTTTTTGGGGATTGCAAGATTAATGTAAAAATAAGTTATTTAAAGTAGACGACCCATCACATTTAGTATCAGTTTTGTTGCTCATATTCAGAAGATAATCTGCCTAGAGCCCCCCTTTTGCTTTACCGAGATGTAGCTTTTTTACTGTCGATATTAAATCACAAAAAATATAGATACTTCTAAAAAAACGCGCACGAACTCGCTAACACCCCACTCCCTTCATCAATACAGAAAAATATGACTGTCTACTTAGCTGATGCCTTCGAGCATCATTCATTAAAATTATCTAGGTACCGTACTTATTTGTTTATTTAAATTCACTATTTCGGTGGGGGGTATGCCCCCTTATATATCCCCTGTAGTTACATTATCATGTAGTTAGGATGCAGAAGAGAAATGTTTGAAACAATATCAAATTTGGAGCTATGACATGCAACAAAGAAGTGATTTATCACACTTTAGGGAACCAATTATTTCCTGTTTTACTTGTTAGTACAATCGTTATCGATTCATTGGCCAACGAATATATTAATCGCAGATAATCAATGTCACGCCATAAGAACATTATAACTATTGTAAAAGAAGGAAAGGATCAAGAAATATTAACGTTCCGTGGACATGATGGTCATTAGAGACCCAGCTCACAATCGGAAGGTTTTGCCAGGAACGTTGAAGGAAATCGACCGTGCCCTCAGGAACGAACCACTTGCCTGTAGTGATTAAATGAAATCACGGAAATGATAATAGACGACAAACTAAATTGGGATGAGCACACAGCCGCCGTGTGTAGGGAGGCATCAGCATCTCTTCATGCCCTACAGAGATATAGGAAGTTTTTTCCTCTCAATGTTAAAAAGAAACTTACACAAACACTTGTAATTCCAATTATTGATTACAGTGATGTTATATTGCAAGGTCTTTCTTGGGAAAGCTCACGACGTCTGGAACTAATCATGAATGCCTGCGTTCGATATATATGTAACATTCGTCTCTTTGATCACATTTCACCATCTTATAAGCAACTATCCTGGCCCCGTGCTGACAAGCGCAGAGATTTTCATACACCCTGTTTCCTCTACTCTCTTATCAACATACACTGTCCCCCACATCTTTCCTCGACCTTAACACTCATATCTGATCAACATAACAGAACTACTCGTTCTTGTCAGAGCAAAACCCTTTCTGTCCCTATCCATCACTCATCCGTTTTCTCAAAATCCTTTTCAGTAGCAGGAACCAGGCTCTGGAACAATCTACCTCAGTATATCAGAGAACTGAATAACACTGCCAGCTTCAAACGACAGTTAATGGATTATCTACTAAAGCAATAATTACGCCAGTCTTTAATACCCTATTGACCAAGTACGTCACATCCATTCCTCCTCCCAGATATTCTCATACTGCCATTGCTCTCGCCAGGTACAGCTTTCTTAACTTCCTTCTGTCAGAATTCGCCATGCCTTAACCAGTCTCGATATATTCAAAAGTACATATTGTATCTGCTAATATCAATGTTGTTACTTCTATTATTACACCAACAGCAGCAGAAGGTGTCTCAGTGGTACTACTAGTATTAATCCTATTAGAATTAAGTCAATACCTTTTATTTACATCCTTTTACATGTAATCAACTTGTATAAATTATTAATTGTTTATCTGTAAAAATCATTGTTATGTTATAGGTAACTCACATGTAAAGAAATACTGTATGTGTAAAACCCTGGTCCAATGTAAGAGAGAGCCTGATGGCCCTAATCTGATCAGGCTAAATAAATAAATAAAATAAATAAATCAGGAGGCCGTCCTCCCATATGCGAGTCTAATGTGTTACCACTGCTCCTCCTCAATCGGTGTGTTAAAAAAAGGCAAAGTTTGGAAAACTGAATAATAGGAAGAAATTATTTAGTCTGTTCTTCCTTGTATAAAATTTATCTCCATGTGAACGTTATTATTATTATTTTTTATTATAGCCCTTGGGCATCATCCGTTTATCCTACCTCTAATACTTCCGAATTACTTTCATCTAACATTGAAAAATTTGCGGAGCCGTTGGATCGCAGGTTGTGGCGCCTCCCTGTAAGCAAATGTTTGTTAAGCTTTTGGGACTTAACTGCAGGGTCATCAATCCGTAAACTTACAAACGACTTATACACTAACTTATACTAATGACAGCACAAACATCCATGACCGATGAAGGATTCGAACTCCCGACGGGGAACGGGCTCGCGCATCGGAGCTTAGCGCTTCAATGCGCTCGGCCACTCCGCTGCGGCAACTAACAGACAGCAGAAATGACTGCAATGATGGCAAACAAGTAATAAATTACCACGCTGGACTCGCATTCGGGAGGATGGTGGTGCAAATACACTTCCGGCCATGCAGATTTAGGTTTCCCGTGATTTACCTAACTCACTCCATCCAAAGCCGGGATGGTTCCTTTGGAATAGCACGGCCGATTTCCTTGCCCATCCTTATCCAAAACTCCGAACGTAAGCTCCGTCTGTAATGCCCACACGTCGACGGGACGTTAAACCCTAAGCTGCCTTCCTTCCTTCAGTAATGAATGGCGAATGGAACAGGCTGAACGCAGTATCCGGTGGAGTTCCAGCAAGTGGCAGACTATGACGCAGCTGGCAATGATTCATGCAGTAAGCAGGAAGACCGGCGAGCCGACGTCGCTGCAGCAGTGGAAACTCGTCTTCCTCGTTGGAATTAACTTCGTTTACCGTTCGTGGTAGAATTCACTTACACTGTGAAATGTTATTTCCTTATCTGGCCTCTAGGACTACTCTCGGTATTTCGTGGGAGAAGTAGCGGCTATTCTTGGCAGTAGCGAGACAGTAAAATGAATGGAAAAGTTAAGCCCAAAACCCCCCGAGCTGCCTTTTCATATTTTTTTTCAAAAAAGTGAGTAACTAGACGAATATTATTAATTATTAATGGGTTAATTATGGCATTATCTTACTAAGTATCTTCTTTCTGTTGAGGAAGGAAGAAAGATATCGACTTGGTTTTCGGATGATAAAATAATATTCAATCTACTACGTAAGCGGCGCCGGCCGCGGTGGCCGAGGAGACTGAGGCGCTCCAGTCACGGTCTGCACAGCCACTACGGTCGGGGGTTCGAATCCCCCCTCGGGCATGGATATTTGTGCCGTCCTTAGTCTTAGTTAGTTCATAAGTAGTTTGTAAGTTTAGGGACTGATGATCCCGTAGTTAAGTCCCATAGACTATACAAACATTTAAACATTTTTAAACGTAAGCGGCCACTAAAAGGAAAAGATGACATTTATTGCCTTCTAAAGTCAGATGAACTTCATCACTTCATATACTACAGTAACTGAAAACCCGTCATTTCCTTGGTATTTATCGATTTACTCCAATTTTCTTTTAGTCTCGTATTTCCACCTCTATCTGCCTGCAATATCTTGCTCTCTCTCTCTCTCTCTCTCTCTCTCTCTCTCTCTCTCTGTGTGTGTGTGTGTGCGTGTGTGTGTGTGTGTTTGTGTGTGTGTGTTCATCTTCTCTGTCCTTATCTACTTCTAATTTTATAAATATAGAACCAGATTTCTTTCTCAATAAATACTTTTTTTTTATTTTCAGTACTTTCAGTAGAGCACCACACTAAAAACGTTGTACTTGAAGAAATACACGTCTGCCATATTTCCTGGTGATCGCTCAAACGGTGTTATAGTCCTTTGCAAAGAACCCTCCGCCATACACCATACAGTTGCTTTCGAAATACAAAAACCATTTATAGTGATGGGTCAAGCTGTGTTGAATTCCTTATAAGGTACCCTCATCATGCACCATACCATTTGCGGAGTATAAAAGTTTTCTCTGTCAAAAAATATGTATATGTGCCAGCTTTCATGTCGATTTAGAATTCTCTTACTGATAACTATCAACATCCATTTATGTACAATAAACAGAGCCATAAAGTGTAACACTACATTTATTAGACAAATAAATAATCTATGTCCATACTAATGTCTATTAGAACATTGTACAGAAATGTGGAACAAACCTTTCAAGAACTTTCTGAGAGTTTTGATAACAACATTAAAGTTCGACTTGCCTTTCTATGTTATTGCAGATGAGAGGCCCATTTCGACCACTGATTATTGCCAAATGCAGTTGCGCTGCCTAAATACAAGCAATTTACATACTATTTCAAGGAGGCAACTGCATTTGAAAGTGGCCTCGCATAACACATGATGCAGTTAAGTTCGTCTGCATATAAAAGAAGGGTTGTGACTGCACATTTAACACGGTTTTTAACAAATCGGTTACGTCCATGTTGTAGTCCGAGAAATGGAACTATGTACTTCATAAAGGACAAGCGTGAGAAGAGACAGAAGAATTTCGCAGCAAGACATTAACTTTCCGAAGTGAGGTCATCAGGAACGCGCACGGTGAAATATTCGCACATTCTCTACAATAAAGGAGATATCACCTTCAGTAATGAATTACTAGGCTTCGGGTATATGTCCGTAATTTCATTTGGGCGTTGCACTGTGTCCTTGCGATATGATAAGTTTAATCTAGATCCATCCATTCTGTGGCAAGGAAGGGGCAATTTAATACACACATATACTTGCGCAGGACTGAAAAAAAAAAAAAAAAAGCTGTAGGACTGCAACGTTGCCTCGCGATGTTTTTCAAGCTGGAATGTGTTGAGAATGAGACATGGCGGAGGGTGAAAGACTGACGTGCCTGTATTCGAGCTATCCCCACTTTGGAGGTCATGACTGACGGCCACGAGTTGACCATGCCTCGTAAGTTAACACAATTTGTATCGCCAGCCTGTCGTGCTTTTATTGCTCGTCTGCTGTGATTGATAAGGAAACCTTTGAGAATGAGATCGCTAGTTCAGTGTCTAGTAACGCTCATTTGATAGTGTTGTGTCAACAATTACGACAGGAGAAATAATAGCTGGTAATGATTCACCACGTGCAATCAGTGAAGGTGGCAGAAGGTGCAGAAATCAGACTTCACAGACTTGACGACGGTTCAAACCTCCGTCCAACCAAATTTAGGTTTTCCGTGATTTCCCTAAAACACTCCAGGCAAATGCCAGGATTGTTCCTTTCAAAGGGCACGGCCGATGTCCTTCCCCATCCATGACAAAAACTACCAAGACGTGTGCTCTGTCTCCAATGACCACGATGTCGACGGGTGTCAAACCGTGATCTTCTTTTCCTCTTCACAAAATCGATATTGTTGCCGTCCAAGAAAAGTTGAAAATAAACCATTAACTTGCCACAAGAACACCAGATGCAAAATAACGTGCCACAGTGATCGGAAACGTTTGCACCATCAAAATAGGTGGCAAACTCCTTGAGTGCTGCAAAATTCGCAGAAAGTTCAGTACATCCTCTCTTCAGTAATGCATAAACAATTACACTGGTGGAACGGGCTGATAGAATAACGGAATGTGATGGCATGCAACCGAATGCGAAACAAGCCGTCAAAGAGGTTATCGTGAAACTGGCTATCCTTTATAGCAGTGTCTTTCAACCTGTGGGTCGCAAAGTCTTCTTCGGGGGTTCGCTGTTAAAATAAGAAATATTTGCACAATAAAACAACCAGGCCAGTGCACGTCTGGGTACTTTGGTTTCCGGTATATCACTATTGCCTCAGAAAAGTGAAATTTATTTTATTCGAAAATTATATATTTCCTTGATATCACCAATTCTGATCGGAATAGAACGGACTTTTTACAATAAATAATACATGTGAACGATGAATGAATAAAAAGCCTGAAAAATGTTTTCGGGAACCTATCGATGGCTAAATTAACGAGAGGCAATAAGTAATTTTGAGAAATTTGAAAAAAAAAAACCCCTCCACTTAGCATAATTTGCTTCTGAATATTATCTGCAACCCGATACATTCGTCATGAAACTTAAATTTTTCTGTCGAATTTAATGTAAAAATAGAATACTGTGTTCGCTTCCGGAAAATAGGAAATTCCACCTATAATGTATAATGCTGTACCCCGTTTTTCTAGAAGAATGTTTTATAAGCAGAAGGAAATATAAAATTCGCTGTCTTTGGTTTCACGCAAGTAGCTGTAATTACAGTACGGTGAGGGCAGGGTGTGAGAGGGGTCGCCAGAATTTTTTTTACTTGGTAGGAGGATCGCGTACTCAAAAAGTTTGAAAAAAATTGCTTTATAGCGCAGTTGCAAATTGTGCAGTGTTTTGCGGGCAAGGAAGAAACATCCAGAGGCTGAATTTGTCCATCGATTCCACGTTGTACGAACTGCAATGTCACACAGTTTGCTCTAACGGAGTATGATTTTTATAAACAGGTCAGGAATCAAGAGAAGTTTCATCAAGACGCATTGCTTAGCAGTGGATTCCTAGCTGGACGTCCTGCGCGGCCGGCCGCGGAGGCCGAGGTGACTTGAGACGCTCTAGTCACGGTCAGAACGGCCACTACGGTCGGGGGTTCGAATCCCCCCTCGGGCATGGATATTTGTGCCGTCCTAGTTCATAAGTAGTTTGTAAGTTTAGGGACTGATGACCCCGTAGTTAAGTCCCATTAGCTTTACAAACATTTTTTTCGTCCTGCGCGGTATAAACGTTTTTGATCAATGTGGCGCGTCATTTTTTTGTGCACTTGTTGCAAATTAGTTGTTTCTTTTGTACAGTTTTGGATGTCGATGTCGATTTTAGGTAGTTTAATACATCAGGCTTGATTCCATGTTGGAATTGGTGCTCCACGACTGTATTTAATTTGTGGTAATTATTTCAGCAATCAGTCGTAAAAAATATAAATTTTTATTTGTTTGCAAATCTAGATTTCGACCACTGTGTGGTCATTATCAATCCTTAAAACCAATTAAAGTACTTAAAACATCTCGACCTCCGTGTTGGAGGTTGCGTTTGTACTGACGCAGCTGTTGCAAACAAATCGAAATTTATATTTTTTACGACTGATTGCTGAAATAATTACCACAAAGTCTATACATGCATCCCACAGAAGGTTGGGCTCTGTACCTCCCTGACACACTATTTTGTCGCTCTCCGTATCACGTGGTGAGTCACAAGCAGCTTTCGTAACGGTTCGCACAACACTTTCAATCGGATCTTAGTAGAGACTCATGAATTAGCGAGCTCACAATCAGGGGGTCCCTGCGCCGCGCCGCCCCGGCAAGTGGTTGCCTAGCAACGCGCCTACCTGTTGCCGCCGCCGCCGCCGCCGCCGCCGCCACACTCGCGGCTCGCAGCTGCACATGAGAATGACACGGTGGCGCGCCGACCGCTGATTGCTCTAATATAGACTCGCCGTCCCCTCCCCTCCCCTCGCAGCCCCCTCCACGGCCGCGTGTCCAGTGCAGGCAGACTCCGCGGCGCGGCGCGGCGCATTCCTTAATCGCCGCTTTGTGCCAGTGTGGAGGGGTTGTCCATACGGGCAGTCTAATGGGCCCCGCGCCATGGGGGAGGCGTCTCGTCTGCCGCTGCCGCTGCCCCACTTCCCGTTTCCGCGAGCACGTGCCCCATCACCCACGCTGCGCGAGGCCGGGGTGCGCCAGCTACGTAGCACGAACACATGCCACCAACTCTCCAAAGGTTCGTTCCAGCAGCTGCCAGACGGCTAATTCAAGCACTAAAGAAACAGATATTACTGCGCATGCGCAGCTACTGTGACGTAAAAACCCTTGTTTGATACTTGCACTGCTGGAACGCATTTTGCACAGTTTCTAATAACGAAGTGTAAACGAGAAATATCTGATCTCAACTGGGATTTCAGTGACTTCGAAATAATCGAAAAACACGCTACAAACATACACGTATCACGTGATGTCTACCCCCTCTCTAACTCAGACCTTTCTGCGCATGCGCAAATTGGCAGCTTGACCGCGCCTGAAATAATTTTCCGGGTAGCGTCTGGCTGCTTGCGGCAACTGCTGGAACACCAAACAGCCACACTCCAAGTAGCCAGAAGCAGGAGAAGGCGCTGCTGTAACACAATTTCAGCGTTGCGCATGCGCGTCAAGCAGTCTGACAGCTGCCGGAACGAACCTCAAGTCTTCAACCGGTGTTCTGCGGATGGAGTATAACAGTGGATTGGAGCCAAAACTGACTACTTCCAGGGGGCATCTCCAGCCGCAAATGTACCCATCTTATTACTTACAAGGAAAGTACTTGCGCTCGAACAAACACATATACACCAAAATCGTACGAGAGATAATGTGAAGGTACCTAATTGCACTAGTGATACCAGGGCCGGCGGAAGGGGAAAATATCACCCGGGCAAAGAATCCATATGGCGCCCCCTACAACCCATTGGTATTACTGACTTTAAATGTGCTATGCTACCTTACAGATAGCTGCTTTTAAAGGGTAACTCCTTGAACTTTATAACTACAACTATAAGAATCAATTATCAAACTGAGTAAGATCTTAACTTTTGTCTGTTAAATACACAGAGTAAGTTTTGATAAACGATATACGAAACAATTATTTACACATGAGCATGCAGACTATTCTACGTCACTGATTAGAAGTTTACAGAACGATTCAAGAAACAACGATTTATATAAAATTAAGATTGATAATGCGATACAGCATTTATTTACACACACACAAACACATACAGGGTGTGCCAGCTATCTTGTCCACCCAAAATATCTCTGGAACAATAACAGCTATTGGAAAACGACTTTCACCGGTATCAATGTACGGCTGGAGGCCATGAATGCTCACATTTGGAAACATTCTAAAACGAAAGCAAATTTGTTTTTTAACACAAACTTATGTTTTTTAATGGACACCCTATATTTTTTCTTCAGCAATCCATAGCATGACAAATCACATAAACAATGGCTTTGATTGCATCGCAATATTCCAATTACATCCAGAGATATTGCGACGCGAAGTTGACGCTTGAAATACGCGAAACGCGCGGCTAGCGCACGTCCTGAGCAGCATGGGGTTCTCGCCTAAGTCTCAGGACGTGCGCTAGCCACGCGTTTCGTGTATTTCAAGCGTCAATTTCGCGTCCCAATATCTCGGGATGTAATTTGAATATTGCGATGCAATCAACGCCATTGTTTATGTGATTTGTCATGCTATGGATTGCTGAAGAAGAAATATAGGGTGTCCATTTAAAAAAAAACTTAAGTTTGTGTTAAAAAATACATTGCTTTTGTTTTAGAATGTTTGAAAATATGTACATTCATGGGCCCCAGCCGTACATTGATACCGGTGAAAGTCGTTTCCCAATAGCTGTTATTGTTCCAGACATATTTTGGATGGACAAGATAGCTGGGACACCCTGTATATAAACAACCTTGTTAACTGCGAAAGAGAACACGTATATGAAGAAAAGAATATGCAAATATATTTTGTAACAGCATTGTACAAAGATTTCGTAATACAAATAATACAACCAGTAATATAATTTTATATTTTTATACAGTTTTAATGCAACTTGTCCTTTGACTTGTTTACAATGCTAAATAAAGTTAACTTTTCGTGCCTTTTTCTCTGCAAAGTCTACTTAACGTTGGTTAATACACATCTAATGAGTAAAAGTCTTATCGCTTTGGTATGTGTATCAAGCATCAGTGTTGGTAAGAATGTAATTATTGCTATTTATATCAATTGGGAAAGAACTTTCTTTGAGCCTGAAGTTCGCCGCCTATCTGAGAGGCCGCCATCCTACCCACCTCAGCCTGCTAAGACGCTACGTCTGTAAATACCTCTATTAAACGTAACAAAACGAAAATACGTCACGTAATGTAGGCCTACTTACCTCTACTGTGTTGTTATCTTCTGGAACCGCGGCGGTTGTAATTGTCAGAGCGTGTTATTGTTGCTCAAAACTCTCAACAATAGCCTTTAGCGGAGATTTTTTTATAGACAAATAAGGTGAATGGATGAAGGGAATTCCTTTATAGGAGATTCAAGAAGAAACCAGGGTTGTTGTAAAGAGTGAGGCCTATGGCATGAGGTAATAACCAATGTTGCTACACAATTTATGAAAAAGTTAAATCTTTAGTTCACTCTTTACAATGACATAAATTTAGCAAGGATTTTGGCGCCCCCCAAACTCTCCTAAAATTTGGCGCCCCGGGCGGTCGCCCGGCTCGCCCGTCCCTTCCTCCGGTGCTGGTGATACTTCCGCATCTGCAAAACTCTGCAGTCGTCCGTTAGAGGCCTCTGCGTGTGCCTTGCCGCATTGCACTTTGACCTATTGGCTCGCCAGTAGGGACGGTGCAGTGTGCCTCCGAAGTCGCATTTTTTGACCTTCTTTGTGTGGTGAAGCGTTAGGTGGGGCGGCGATTGGCAACCAACCCTGCTATTGTATTGCGATTGGTTGAGATGAAGTTATGAAGAACCTTTCTTCGTGAAGATGGTATTAGTGTAGAAGACGAATCATTCGCATGCTTTCTCGTATCTGTTATGGTACAGAAAAATGAGCATAAGTTAGATACTGTTTTAACACTAACACATAATGATGATAATAGGGATGATTATAACGAACAACTCATTGCAAGCGGTAATGCTACTGTAAGTGCGGGAGGTGGCGATGGAAGCAGTGGCAGTGAATACCAATAGTCTTCCGAGTAGAAGGTTAAAGTTGCAACTATCATCACGGCTTTTGATGACAATACGCTACAGAACATTTACGATGATTTTTACATAAGTTATAGTTAAGATATCTGCATTACGTATGACGTCTACAATTACATCTACAGTGCTATCTAGTGCATAATTGCAAAGTTTTGCATAAAATCGACACCCACCAGCACACAGGTGTATGTAGAGATCCTGTAAGCAAACGTTCATACAGATATGTTTGTTCGAGCCCAAGTACTTTCCTTGGTAGTGGTAGTCCATTAATTACGTGAGGTGATTGCTTTTATCCCCTCCCCCTTGCAGGGATGTCGTCAGATTTTGCTCAACCCCTCCACCTCTTTAAACTTACGTGAGTTTTTTCAGATACTGCACTGACTAAGCATTAAATCCTAAAAAGTTTTGGTCTGATGTCAAAGCGGTAGGTGGATAAAAACAAAATGTCCAGACACACTGTGACGAAAATGGTACTGAAACAGAGGATGACACACTAAAGGCTTAAATACTAAATGTCTTCTTCCGAAGCTATTTCACAGAGTAAGACTGCACCATAGTTCCTTCTCTAGATTGTCGCTCAGATGACAAAATGGCAGATATCGAAATAAATGACAGATGAACAGAAAAACAAAATCGCTAAAAAGAGGAAAGGCCGCAGGACCAGATGGGATACCATTTCGATTTTACACAGAGTACGCGAAGGAACTTTGCCCAGTTCTTGCAGTGGTATACAGTTGGTCTCTAGAAGACTGTAGCGTTCCAAAAGTTTGGAAAATGGCGCAAGTCATCCCCGTTTTCAAGAAGGGATATCGAACAGATGTGCAGAACTATAGGCCTATATCTCTAACGTCGGTCAGTTGTAGAATTTTGGAACACGTATTATATTTGAGTATAATGACTTTTCTGCCGACAAGAAATCAGCATGGGTTTCGAAAAAGGCGATCGTGTGAAACCCCGCGCTATTCGTCCACGACACTCAGAGAACCATAGACACAGGTTCTCATGTAGATGCCCTGTTTCTTGACTTCCGCAAGGCATTTGATGCAGTTCCCCATAGTCGTTTAATGAACAAAGTAAGAGCATATCCACTATCAGACCAATTGTGTGATTGCATTGAAGAGTTCCTTCATAACAGAACGCAGCATATCATTCTCAATGGAGAGAAGTCTTCCGAAGTAAGAGTGATGTCAGGTGTGCCACAGGGAAGTGTCTTGGAACCGTTGCTATTCACGATATATATATATAAATGACCTTGCGGATAACATCGGAAATTCACTGAGGTTTTTTGCGGATGATGCTGTAGTATATCGAGAGGTTGTAACAGTGGAAAATTGTATTGAATTGCTGGAGGATCTGCAACAAATTGACGAATGGTGCAGGGAATGGATATTGAATCTCAATGTGGACAAGTGTAATGTACTACGAATACATAGAAAGAAAGATCTTTTATCATTTAGCTACACTATAGCAGGTCAGCAACTGGAAGCAGTAAATTCCATAAATTACATGGGAGCAGGCATTAGGAGTGATTTAAAATGGAACGACCATATAAAATCAATCATCGGTAAAGCAGATGCCAGACTTAGATTCATTGGAAGAATCCTACGGAAATGCAGTTCGAAAATATAGGAAGTAGGTTACAGTACACTTGTTCGCCCACTGCCTGAATACTGCTCACCGGTGTGGGATCCGTACCGTGTGGGATTGATAGAGGAGGTAGACAAGATCCAACGGAGAGCAGCGCGCTACGTTACAGGATCATTTGGTAATCGTGAAAGCGTTACGGAGATGATCGATAAACTCCAGCGGAAGACTCTGCAGGAGAGACGCTCTGTCGCTCGGTAAAGTCTTTTGTCGAAGTTTCAAGAACATACCTTTACCGAGGAGTCTAGCAGTTTGCCGGCCGCGGTGGTCGAGGAGACTGCGGCGCGTCAGTCACAGTCTGCACGACCACTACGGTCGGGGGTTCAAATCCCCCCTCGGGCATGGATATTTGTGCCGTCCTTAGCGTTAGCTAGTTCATAAGTAGTTTGTAAGTTTAGGGACTGATGACCCCGTAGTTAAGTCCCAAAAGCTATACAAACATTTGAACATTTTTAGTCTAGCAGTTTATTGCTCCCTCCTATGTCTATCTCGCGAAGAGATCAGGAGGATAAAATCAGAGAGATTAGAGCCCATACAGAAACATACCGACAATCTTTCTTTCCGCGAACAATACGAGACTGGAATAGGCGGGAGAACCGATAGTGGTACTCAGGTACCCTCTGCCACACACCGTCAAGTGGCTTGCGGATTATGGATGTAGTTGTAGATGTTCTGTCACTCTCACTGCATTGCCTAACACCACGTGCAATTTTTGAATAATGATCTACCTTTATAGGTCTATGTAAATATCATTCATAAGTTAACAAATTGCGCAGGTTTTATACTTATAGCTACGACAACTGTGCGGTACTTCATACGTGGAAAATATCATGAATAAATGGCATAGCACACAGTTAACGCACTTCAAAGTGGGAACCAGGTTTCGAAATGTATCGCGTAAAATATGTCTGTAATACTTTTATACATGAGCTTTTAGGGATAATAGAAGACGTGTAAGAGTAGGAATGATTTATCTGAAATATCGCAAAAACTAAGGAAGGTGTAGTGACTGTGACATGATGAAATGGCCATGCGCTCTATGGTGCCTTGCTGCGGGGCGCGATTGCTCCCCGTCGGAGATTCGAGTCACCCGTTGGGCATGGGTGTGTTACCCTTATATTAGTACTAGCGTATAGCCGCGGCTCCTCTCGCGTGTTAGTTATGATAGATAATGCGCGAAACGTCAAATCGATTTTTTAAAGAGATGTATTAAAAGAAATTTCTTTTTTACCGCTTTATTTATTTATTCTTATATTTCCTTATTCGTATGCTTATGCTTACACAGAAAGAGCTGAAGACATTGTAGACCAAAGATATGGTCTGTGGCATCACGTTTTGCTGTATGTAACCTCCTTGCTATAGAGTCGCAAACATCATCGTTGGCCTTCAGTCCAAATTTTTTTATAATTTGACGACTTTCAACCACCATATCTTCCACCCCTTATAGCTATCGGCATGGAACTGCTATGGTGTAGAACGGGAGACTTCGGACAACAATTACTCACGGACCATTCGGTTGCCTTCTGTAGTTTTCGCTGCATAGCGAAATATTAACACACACACACGCGCGCGCGCGCGCGCGCGCGCGCGCGCGTAGAATTTTGTATACATCGATAACTTTCCATCCCAATATACTTCACCCTTTTATCATTATCAACCCTCAAGCAACAATGCGACCAATAAAACCATTTTCAAAGAGTAAATATAATTTTGAAAGAGTAATTATTTTTCCGCATTTCGCGTTATATTCATGAAATTACTAAATATCTATCAGTTAGCTATAAAACCGTGCCTAAAACCTTCCTCAGGTACAAATTAGTAACTGTACAAATATTTAAGTCTCTGCGTTTTGTCGGTCGTACGTGATAAGCGTACACCGAACAGACATTCTCATTAATATATACCACTGGGTAGAGGTCGACCGTGAATATGGCAATGACTTTCTGTTTCGAACTGTGACGGGAGATGAAACATGTTTCCACAATTACACGCCCGAATCGAAGAACGCATCCATGGAATGGAAACATACGTCATCACCTGTTCTAGAGCTCCTGAATACCCAGGCTGAATCTTCCATGTTTTCCCGAACATGGTTGGAATTGCGCTGCACTAACAGCGTAGAGGCGCATGCCCTGCCATCTTCCACAAACGATTTCGCGAAAACCAATTGGTAGAAAAATTTAATTTTTCGCTACTTAAATCTTTATATGTCAGCATTGCGACGAAATCGGCATAATTTCCTGAATATCCATAGTTAGTAAGATATTGGCTTTGAAATAAGAGACAGCTCTAGGTTAGGAAAAGTTTGTAGTAAAAAATAAGGGCTGCTATGATATTTCCTTTTTTGCATGTTACATCATATGTTGCGGCGGATGAAATTTTCCTGGCGTATTGAAATTTATTCTAAACTTAGCAGGAGATCTTTACCTTTCACTCAAATTGCTAAAATTTATTTTATGTAGCGAACTCATTTCCGATGTTGATAAGGCCAGCATGAAGTATAGTGTCTCTCATACACCTTTAGAGGTATCAAAATGATATTTTGGCAAATGATAACATGCAAAGAGGGGGCCGGCACCGGTGGCCGAGCGCTCTGCGGCGCTTCAGTCACGGTCCGCACTGCCACTACGGTCGGGGGTTCGAATCCCCCCTCGGGCATGGATATTTGTGCCGTCCTTAGTCTTAGCTAGTTCATAAGTAGTTTGTAAGTTTGGGGACTGATGACCCCGTAGTTAAGTCCCATAAGCTGTACAAACATTTGAACACTTGATTTGCAAAGAGGGGCGTATTTTGTCATATGGTTACCACGCAAAACTTCATTAACTGTTGCGTTATTCAAGGAATTGTAGATCTTTTTAACGAAAAATAATAAAGTTAGTGTACAGATATTCCTTCATCAGTCACATTTTTTTTTTTTTTTTTTTTTTTTTTTTTTTTTTTTTTTTGCTTGTTGTCCAACGTGTTTCTCAATTTGCAAAAACTAATATGAGTTACATTTTCTAGCAGTAATAGAACGAAAGTTAGTATATCTAATGTGGATTTTATGCGAGAATACTGGGAAATGACAGATACCAAGAAACTCTTCACTGCCTAGTCAACTGACATTCTCATTTCCTCACATAATAAAGCAATCAGTATTGAGATATTTACAGTGTCCTTTTCATATGACTGAAAAATTGGAATTGAAAATTACATAGAACACAGCACTTTTGTAGTTTGCAACTATTGAATTTAATGTGTTACGAAGTCAGTACCAGTACCTTCAAGTATGGACGTTATGCAGTAACAACATGTGCCTAATTATTAGTAGCTCTATTAATGAAGAGGAGGTATTACCAGATAAGCGTGCGGATCCCAATGCTGCATGTTTAATTGACATTATCTCAAGTTATACATTTCTCACAGAATTGCTGTTTGGAGAGGATGAACATTTGATGAATTTTGAATATTTAATTCGCTTAATGTGTTCACCTAAGTGCAACAGAAAAAAAGTTCCTCTCATGTCGAAAATTGCGTAACGTCGTCGTAAACTGTCAGTGTATCTTCTTAATAAACTATTACCGCAAATGAATCTAAAATGAAAATGTAGTGTAGTCCTTCACGAAAACATTCATGAAAATTGCAGGCTCATACAGTGAGTAGTTTGCGAGTATGAGCGAGTTGAATGAAACAGGAGGCAACGCTTGAGCTTCGTCCGGAACGTGGCAACTGCTACAGCCTGGGGAAAAAATGGCGGACAGTTCAGCTCGGGTTTATAGGAGTCTTAACCTGACCGGAAGAAGCTCAAAAGCACTCCGTCTGCAGGCAAAGATCTACTCACCGTTTTCTGGGACGCCCAAGGAATTATGTTGCTGAACTTTTTGGAGGATGCAATAATCAATGCTGCGCGGTACTGTACCACTCTGTCTAAATTGAAAGTGGTGATTCGGGGATTCGGGAAAAGCGGCGTGGCGTTCTCAGATCTGGTGTTCTGCTGTTGGATGACAATACGAGACTACACTCGGTGACAGCAACGCAAAGCCATATTGAAACTCTTGGTTGGGAGCGCCTACACCATCCGCCAAACAGTCCTGATCTCGCACTAAGTGATTTCCACCTATTTCCAGCTTTGATGAAACTCTTGGCGGAAGGCGCTTTGGAAGCCATTCTGACGTTAAACAAGCCGTTCAACGCTTCTTCCGTATGCAACGCCCTCATTTTTTCCTGGAAGGCTTTTTGAAGCTTATAAAGCGGTATGATCAGTGTCTCAATGTTCTTGGAAGTTATGTCGAAAAATCAAGACATGTCTTATCTTTAATGCCTCATTCTAGTTTTTCCCTTTCATATGTAACTCTGACCACAGGCGACAGGGGAAACTTATTTTCCAACTCCCCCTCGTAAATATACTATTGTTTAGTAACATCTGTCTGAAGGCATGATGTTAATCAAAACAAATTATTACAATTTTTGTTTGCCTCATTGACCCCCCCCCCATAATAGTCTTTTCTCATTTTTTCGCTATTCCCCTGAACAGAAGACAGCAAGATGAACGTATGTATTTTCCATGTTAAACCATCCATCAACCATTCTTCTGGATTCACTGGTAAAGTCCAGTTGTAAAAACGCGAGTCGCCAAAGCTTTTGCGACTGAACAAATATCAATAATAATTAAACTAATAGAAAACAAGGGTGTTTTCTGCATTAAATAGGATTGTTGGCAATTAAAATAATAAATTAAATATCCAATCTGTTTCGATTTGGGTTCACATTTTTTTACTATCTTTAGTTTAGATCACCAGACGAGGACGGCGCCATAGAGGTAACATGACACTGTTGCATTCGTCTCTGCTATTGCTCTGTTGGAAATCAAATGTTCAAATGTATGTTAAGTTTATGGGACTTGACTGCGGGGTCATCAGTCCGCAGACTTACAAACTACTTATGGACTAACTAATACTAAAGACAACACAAACATCCATGCCTGAGAGAGGATTCGATCCACCGACGCGGGAGGTCGCGTGATCCTCAACGTGGCGCTCCAGACCGCTCGGCCATTCCTGCGCGGCGCTCTGTTGGTAGTTACTGTAGAGTGTAGACAATTCATTGTATAAAATACGAAAATACTTGCAGTTTAAACGTAGAACAACCTTCCTGGGGTGAAAAATTAGTATCAAGTAAATGCGACCAATAGACATATTATATTACCAATATGAAAGGGGAATACTACGTAAATTTAGCAGAATAACACAGCACGATTGATGGAAGTGGGTAAACTAACACACAGTTGTCTAATATTACCGGCAATACTGGCAAGTCTCCCCTGTACTGGCAATAGGAAGACGTTATTGGAGATTTAGGTTAGTTTTTCGTTCCGTAGATCCATGTTGAGGAGATCCTCGTGGATGTGGAACATGTCAAGAAACAAATTTGACAAGCTGAATAATAGATAATACTAATAATATAAATACAGATACATATATTTCGAAGTTTTTATTTTATTTTTATTTATTTATTTATTTTGGATGATATAATGATACTAATGTAGTATGAGTACCGTTACATGCATCATTTGGTACAATTTAGACATTCACTAATGGAGTAGAAGGAGTTGGCCACTAGAAAGTCTTTTAGGTTCCTCTTAAACTGATCTTTATTTGTACCTAAATTTTTTATACTTGATGGTAAATTATTGAAAATGTGTGTTCCTGAGTAGTGGACCCCTTTTTGAACTGAAGTAAGTTCTTTTAAGTCCTTTTGTAGATCATTTTAATTCCTAGTGTTGTATGTATGAACTCAGCTGTTTGCTGGGAAAAGGGATATATTATTTATGACAAATTTTATTAAGGAATAAATATACTGAGTGGCAATAGTTAATATACCCAGTTCTTTGAAGAGGCTTCTACAGGACGTTCGTGAATTTACTCCACAAATAATACGTATTACACGCTTTTGGACTCTGAAGACTTTTGATTGACTTGAAGAGTTACCCCAAAATATTATATCATACGACTTATGGAATGAAAGTAAGCAAAGTATGCAAGCTTTGTTATTTTTATGTCTCCTATGTCTGACAACACTCGTATTGAAAATACAGATTTGTTGAGTAATTTCTGCAGTTCTGTGGTGTGCTCCTCCCAACTAAATTTATTATCAAGCTGTAATCCCAGGAATTTAATACTGTCCATCTCTTCTATCTGCTCTTCTTCATAGTTGATGCATATGCTGGTGGGAAATCTCTTACATGTTCTGAACTGCATGTAGTGAGTCTTTTCAAAGTTTAATGACAATGAGTTGGCTTTAAACCATTTATTAATGTTCATGAAAATATCATTAGCAGACCTTTCTATACTATGCTTGACGTACTTTTTATTGCAAACTTGTATCATCTGCAAACAAAGCGAACTCTGCTTCTGGTAGTGTAACTGATGAGAGGTCATTAAGGTACACAAGGAAAAGCAATGGCCCTAAGATGGATCCTTGTGGGACACCACATGTAATTTCCTCCCAATACGATGATGACTGTTGGCTTAATTCACTAGTCACTTGCACTGACACTGTTTGTTTCCTGTTAGTGAGGTACGACTTGAACCATTTTGCAGCATTTCCCTTGACCCCATAGAATTCTAATTTACTTAAAAGGATGTTATGGTTCACACATTCAATGCCTTTGACAAATCACAGAAAATGCGTGCTGCTTGCAATTTATTATCTAATGAATTAAGTACATTCTCACTGTAAGTGTAAATAGCCTTCTCGATATCGGAACCTTTCAGAAATGCAAACTGTATTTTAGACAATATGTCATATGTGGTCAGGTGGTTGAGAATCTGCTTGTACATTACCTTTCCTAGAATTTTTGAGAATGCTGGCAAAAGTGAAATCGATCTGTAGTTTGATGGTATTTCTTTATCCCCCTTCTTGCATAGAGGTTTATTATTCGCATATTTCAGCCAATCAGGAAATGATCCAGTTATAATAGTCTGGTTACACAAATAACTTAAAATTGTGCTAAATTCACAAGAACACGCTTTCATAAACTTTGTTGGTAATTCATCGTAACCACTAGAATGCTTTGCTTTTAAATAAAAATCATCCTAACGCCCATTCACAGCCGCGCGGAGTAGTTGCCATGGTCATGTTTTGGATCGGACGGCCGCTCTCGCCGCAGGTTCGAGTCCACCCTCGCACATCGGTGTATGTGTTGTCCACAATTTAAGAAAGTTTAAGTACTAACAAGGCATCCTCCCCATCGAACCCCCCTCCGATTTTGTTATAAGTTAGCGCAGTGGCTAAGCCTTGAAAAACTGAACACAGATCAGTCGAGAAAAAAGGATGAAGTTGTGTGGAACTATGAAAAAAAGCAAAATATAAAAACTGAGCAGCCTCTGGGAAAGATAAGCAACCTCGAGCACATTGTAGCCCAGGAGGCCGAGCTCTTGTGGCTAACGTGAGCCTCTGCCGAACAAGAGATCCTGGGTTCCCACAGGCGAAAATTTTATTTTTTTCATTTTCAGAAAATTATTAACTGTCCGTCCGATGCGAGGTAACTGGGCCGTAGTATGGGACGCTAAGCCTAAACAAACATCTAAATACACGACGTCAGACGACTGTCAAACTGTTGCATTCATTTGTTGCAGTTTATGTGACAAACTCTTATGTTTTCATCACTTTTTTGGGAGCGATTATCACATCCACAATAATACCTGAAACGTGCAAGGTAGAATATCTTTACCCATTCACAAAGTGTACAAGTTAGGTGGGTCGACAAGAGATTCGTGTCATATGACGCACATGCCGTCACCAGTGTCGTATAGAGTACATCAGACGTGATTTCCTGTAGAGGAATCTGTTGACCTGTCACATTGTGATCATATGTTTTAGGTTCCCATTGGAGAGGCAGTTCCTTTCGTCTGCTAATCGCACGGTTTTGCGGTGCGGTCGCAAAACACAGACACTAAACTGATTACAGCGAACAGAGACGTCAGTGAACGAACAGACAGATCACAATAATGCGAAAATAAAAAAATTAAAATTTTCGTTAGAGGGAAGGCTAACCAATGACCTCTCGCTCTGCAACTCCTCAGGCTACCCACAGGACCACGGCTGTCCTATGCTCAGCATGTGTTCTAGTTGCCTATCATTGTCATGGATCGTTCCGTTTTTATATTTTGCTTTTTTTTTCATAGTTCGATCCAACTTTTGCCAGTTTCCTCGATTGATCTGTGATCAGTTTTTCACAGCCTATCCACTGCACCAACATATAACTAAATCTGAGGGAGGTGCGATTGGGAGGTTCCCTTGTAAGTAGTGTGTAAGTTAGGGAGCCATGACCCTGGCAGTTTGGTCCTATAAGCATTTATACACATTTAAACATTCTGCCTATTCACAGCCTGCTGCAACTGACTCTCAGCCGTGCTGCGCTGCCAAATGTCTATATTGTGGAAGGCCTCAGTCCAACAGCACATTACACCGCTGAAAAATACAGATGAACTGCAAACGTATCACCATCAAGCTGCAGTAGAAGCTCCTTTTAACAAAAAGAAAAAAAAAAAAAAGTGAAGAGCGACGACTTGCTCCAAATTGTTAAGCAATTAACTCTTGTCCTGAAACGGGTAGCATTCACTTTCAATCTGGTATTACACACCATTCTAATTTTCGGAATACCGCGTAAAGATGCAAATGTTATTGTGTTCACAAGAAGATATCGAATAAACGGCTCCAGAACCAGAAACAAGCCGGCTGCGGTGGCCGAGGGGACTGAGGCGAGTCAGTCACGGTCTGCACGGCCACTACGGTCGGGGGTTCGAATCCCCCCCTCGGGCATGGATATTTGTGCAGTCCTTAGTGTTAGCTAGTTCATAAGTAGTTTGTAAGTTTAGGGACTGATGACCCCGTAGTCAAGTCCCATAAGCTATACAAACATTTGAACATTTGAACCAGAAACAAATCAGAGGAAGTAGGCAGTTGTGCAGTTATATGAGCATTCCAGCATTGTTTGATATCAAGATGAGAAAGAAATTAGAAATCCAAGTTCGTGACAGTTGCTTCCAATATTGTCAAGGACTTTATTTAGTTTTGTTGCTGATGTTGCTTGGCAGGGACCTATTAGCTACAATGTTTCCATGACATACGACATGAAGTGATTACTTCCTCATAGACAAAAATCGTGCTGTTAGTAGAAAAATGTCACGAAATGCATACAGCAATTACAAGCGACCTGTATGTTAGGTAGCATTCTATTCGCGGATAACACTAAATATTAATTTTCATTTATGACGTACTGACTGAATAGATTCCGAATTTCATTCATGGTTGCCTTACTCGCTGATTTTGTGAAGGAAAGTGAACAAATTAGCGTTTTCAGGAGGTACTTTCTGCGAGAATTTGTCAGTTTTCCTATTGTTATTGAATGTTTGTTTTGTGTCCCAGCCTCGTCGCCGCTTTTGTATCTCGTTCCGTCGTAGGTGTCGGTGGCCGATTGGAATGAGACCGACACAGGAATAAAGATAGCACGCTGGGGCAGGTACGGAGGGGAGCAGCCAGAAACTAGAAACACTAGAGTAAATTAGAACGAGATATATGTTACACAGAATTTATACAGTACTTAACTTTTACATATTTCAGTGCGGCAGAATGCTGAAACATAGTTGAGGCCTGCCTAGTGCCTATCCGATAGCCAAGTCTTCATCGGTGCCTATCTGTTTCCGAAGGTCCTAACTGGTTCCTGTCTCAGTCCCAAGTGAACGATGTCGTTCAGTGGTGGCCACGAGCGGAGTTGCAGCAGAGGGCGCTCGTGGCTGTCGTCGTAAGAACGCCGCGCCGTGCGTGCATGGCGGCGCGCGGCGAAAGTAGGTGGCGCGCACTTTGGACTTGTGCGACACCACAGTTTGTTGTCTGCAAACATAAAAATTAACCCCATTTATTAGCCAATTATCCGAGACAGCGAAATGGGATTAATACTCAGCGTAGTACATTCATTTCCTTGAGACAAACATTGTCTCGTTATACTAAGGGTATTAAGTATAAGGTGAGGTACTGAATTAAAATTTGTGCTGTGGCTGAGATTAGAACCCAGGACCTCCTCCTTACTACGCAGGCGATTGAGAGCGTTCAGCTAACACAGCATCGCGAACAAATCTACAACGTGGACTGTCTTCAACCACGTCTCCCTCCACGTGATCGGAAACGTGATTGAAGACGGTCCGTGTAGAAGACAAGGACGGTGCAATTCATTTTCTCTGCAATTTTTTGAGCTAAACATATCTTTTTCGAACATTATTTATATTACTTATTTGTGTGAGTTGCCCGTAACAGCGAATAAAAACACTCTAATTTATAAGACAGTTTGAAATCATGATATGAGAACTAAATAATTTGTAACACAGAATTTATAAGCCTTCAGTTTCGTGTGTATCAAGTGTATAAGTTCCTCATGGGAATGACTGTGCCGTCTAAGTCGTCTTGCTACGATTTGCGCGGCCGCTCGCCGTCCGAGGTTCGGATCCTCCCTCGGGCATGGCTGTGTGTGTTGTTCTTAGAATAAGCTAGTTTATTTTGTTTACGTAGTTTGTAAGTGTAGGGACCGAGGGCATCAGCAGTTTGGTCTCTTAGTGTTTCAAACATCTGAATACTTTGAACCACAGCTGTACAAAGATTTTAACATTTTTTTAAGTGCTTTGTTGGGTGTAGGAGAACTTTGCTATTCACTAGAGCTTACCTTAACATACGAACATGTCGTGTAGTAGGATGAAAATAATTCTAACTAATGGTCATGCCGGACAATGACAACAAGAAGAAAAGTACCAGTAGCAGAAGTGGGAACCGTAACAGAGAAGTTTGACCAGATTAGGATTAAGGCCTTGTCTGGAGCTCAGAGGAGGAAACTTCTCAAGGAACAGAAGCAAAAGGAAGGAAAAGAATGGCTTCCTAAGCATAAGTGGAGGGAATCAAAAGGGCTTGAGCCCAAGACCTCCAAAAAGAAACTGCACCAGGTCGAAGGGGATACACAGACCCCCTCGACGTCAAAGACAGGTGACAAGAGGGTTAGGGAGGAATCTAAGACTCCCTCCTCTCTGGACAAACGTGATCCTAAAAGGCTGAGGCAGGAAATAGGGAAACAGACCTATAGTACTGCAGTTTCGGTCTTTAGAATAGCGGTTGTCCAAGAAGGATACCCACTGGTGAGCATCACCTCGCAGCAGGAGCAGCTCGTGCAGATGGCCCTCTTTGAAGAGATTGGGGGAGACGCTGGTCCAGGACCCAAATTCGGAAGGGTCTATCTAGATCGCGGTGCCCTCATTTTTGTCTGCGAGGGGGAGCACTCAGCAGAATGGCTTAAGGAAAAGGTGCCCATGATATCCCCGTGGGAGGACGCGAAGCTGCTGGTCAAGACAGCAACCGAACTCGTGAAGATCGCAAAGGTATCAATATGGGTACCAAAGATCCTTAAGGATGTCCCTCCAAAGACTCTGTTCGAGAAAATAAGGGTCCAGAACCCAAAAGTCTCGACAGAGGATTGGAGGGTAATTAACCAAAAGGTCGTTCCAGAAGGACGAACCCTGGTGGTGGAGGTTGGAGAGAAATCCCTGAAGGCAATGCGAGAGCAAGGCATGAAACTGTTTTTAGGGTTCTCGCAGGTCGCCGTCAGGGTAATCAAAGACCTTAAAGGCAATAATGGCAGCAAGATGGGGACTGGAAGTGCTGCAGATAAACCTGCAGCACAGTAAAGGGGCCACTGCTGCCCTGAGCCGTCGCCCGGGGAGACAGGAGGTGGATGTGGCCCTGTTACAAGAACCCTATTTATACAAAGGGGGTGTATCGGGCCTCGGTGGTACTGGAGGTAAGCTGATTTATGCTAGAAATCTAAGAAACTCCAGAACATGCATTTATGTTAGAAGTGGAATACCTTTCATACCAATCATGGATTTTTGTACCAGGGACCTGGTGACCATCAGGATGCAGCAGCGTGAGGAAGGTATCATGAGGGAAATTGTTTTGGCCTCAGCATACCTTCCTTATGAAGACAGCTCTCCTCCTTCTTTGGAAGTGAGGAGACTGATGGACGCCTGCCATTGGCAAGGTGACGAACTGTTGGTGCGATGTGATGCCAATGCCCACAATCTATCGTGGGGTAGCAAGGACACCAACAGTAGAGGTGAGCACCTTCTTGAATTTTTCCTATCTAACAACTTGGAGATCCTGAATAGGGGTGATGAATCTACATTCAGGAATAGTAGAAGGGAAGAAGTAATTGACATAAATTTTGGTTCCATGATGATGGGAAGTTACGTCAAACAGTGGCATGTGGTCCTGGAGCCATCCTCATCAGATCACATGTATATTAAATTCAAGACTGAAATGGGAACCAGACGGACCATGGCCTATAGGAATCCCAGGAAAACGGACTGGGAGACATATAGGAGAGACCTTGACTTCAGCCTATCGGAAATTAAAACTTCGATAAGGAATCCAGCAGAGTTTGAGGAAGTAGCAGAGGCCGTAACCTCTGCTATAGTGACCACATACCAGGACAACTGCTCAATCACTAAGAAGTGCACAAATAGGAGTGTGCCTTGGTGGAATAATAATCTGGAAATGTAAAGGAAACAGGTACGAAGACTGTTTAACCTTGCGAGGCGCAAAGGACAATGGGCAAAGTATCGTGAGGCCCTTGTCAATTACAACCTTGCCATCAGACGGGCAAAGGAGGCATCCTGGAAGGTATTCTGT
Organism: Locusta migratoria; assembly: GCA_026315105.1. NCBI lineage: Eukaryota > Metazoa > Arthropoda > Insecta > Orthoptera > Acrididae > Locusta > Locusta migratoria. The sequence continues at coordinate 571,461,662 of CM048746.1, forward strand.
GAGGAAGTGGATGGCACGGCTGCTCAAGCGAGAATTCATAAAATCCTCACTAGAGTACCAACTAATCCAGGAGGAACATTGAGGAAGGAGCATGGGGAGTATACAAAGACAGTACATGAAACGCTGGAACTGCTCCTCAAGACTCACTTTCCTCAATATACTCTGGGGGATAACTCAGACCAGAATGTGATTCCTGAGAGACAACGGTTCTCAGGTATTCGCAAAGAGGACTGGGATCTGGCCAAGGAGTGTGTCGATTTCAGTAAGGTCCGATGGGCGGTGGGAACATTTCAATCGTTCAAGTCACCTGGCCCCGATGGAATCTTTCCAGCTCTCCTGCAACAAGCGGGAGAAAATCTTATTAGATTCCTATGCAGGTTATTCAGGGTTAGCCTAGCAGCAGGAATCATTCCCAATGCCTGGAGGGCAGTGAAGGTTGTCTTCATTCCAAAGCCAGGGAGAATTCATCATACCAAGGCCAAGGATATGAGACCAATCAGCCTGTCCTCCTTCATTCTTAAGACATTGGAAAAGCTGGTTAATGTGCATGTTGGAGAAAGGAGGTTAAGTAGGGTTCCTCTACATTCAAACCAACATGCATATCAACCAGGTAAATCATGTGAGACAGCTCTCCACCAACTTGTTGGGAAAGTGGAGAAAGCACTACACTTTCAAGAAATAGCCTTCTTTATCTTCCTCTCCCCAGTAAAAGTAGTAATTTTTCGTTGCTCTCTTCTGCTACTGGTTGATTTGATTCTTTCAGGAAAGCCAAAACAGTCTTGGTCTAACCCGCCACTGCCCGCACCGAAACTAAGTTTATTGTGCGGTATCGCCCCCTGTATGTCTAGTAAAGCCAACCAATGCCCTTGAACAGTGCAAGGAGTCCGTTTACCAGTTCTTTATTAGACACAATTTCTTCGGGTCTGGTTGTCCCAAATGTTCTGTGCCTTTTACTCTCCAATGCAATGCATTCGAAGATCAGATGTGATGCAGTTTCATCAGCGTCATCACAGATCCTACATTTAGGGTCCTCTTCTGTTATTCCCATTGTATGTAGGTGTTTTTTGAAATTCCCAATGGCCTGTCAGCAATCCAACCATGAGTCTAATCTCTCTCCTGTTCAGACCCAGGATTGCAGAGCTTATTTTAAAATTTGGCATCATTACCTTGCCATGTTTTTGTTGATGGACTTTGGTCCAATATTATATGTGCTGTCTTCTGAGCCAGTTACGTAGCTCCAATTTAATCATTGCCTTGGTGATTGTCAGGACAGGTTCCGGTCCAATAAATGGAGCCTCTGCCCCCATCCTGGCTAATCTGTCGGCATGTTCGTTGCCACTGATCCCCGAGTGGCCAGGGACCCACAATAGGTTTACTCTATTGTTGCTATTCATGTCGGGTTTCCAGCCGGATCATGAATATCATGAATATCAACAATTTATACGCCGGGAAACTCTACGTAATGGTTTACTCTATTGCTTTCCCCTAGCTCCACCAGAACACTGTGACATTCTGCAACAATTTTAGACCTTGTTGTAGGAGCTGCCAGTGATCTCAGGGCTGCCTGGCTGTCTGAATAGATATAGATGCTGCGATCTTTGTAGCACCTACACAAATTCTCCTCCACACATGCCCTGATGGCAGTGGTTTCGGCCTGGAATACTGAGGCCAGTTTCCCTAGAGAGATGACGCCCTCCAGTCTTGGCTGCACCACTATACCCCGGCCCCAACGCCTTGGTCTGATTTCGACCCGTCAGTGAACCAGACAATATCCCCCTTACGGTGTCGAACTATTTTCTCCCACTGCTCCCTACCTACAATTGTTATACTAAAAGGCTTGTTTAAGCAGTATGGGGTTATAATATAGTCGGCTGACATTTCCCCAACCTTTCCTATATTTACCTCACTCACTATTTTAGTGTGTGATTCTGGATATCCCAAAGAGTTCCAGTTGTTGACAGATTTGAGTCTGTAGGCACCAGCTGCCGCCTTCATCTTGACCCAAAGGTGTAATGGGGGCATATCCAGCATGGTTTCCATCCCAGCAGTTGGTGTGCTGCTAATTCCGCCTGTTATGGCTAAGCAGGCTAGTCTCTGCACCTTACCAAGCTCCTTAGCAGCAACCTGCTGTTCTACCTTCTTCCACCACACGACCGCCCCATAGGTGATCCTGGGTCTAATCACTGTGGTGTATATCCAATGCACACCCTTGATTAGACCCTTGCCTTGGAGCAAATATTCCTAATGTGAGGGGTCCATGTCAGTTTCTCATCTAGGGTAACCCCTAGATATTTCACTGTCCCCTTAACAGGTAGAGCTTCATTGAAAAGCTTTAGATTCCAACTTGAGTTTTCTGCACCAGTCTTGCACAATGTCCAAGGCACCTTGTGCCATATTCGTCACTGTGTCAGAAAATTTGCCAAGTATTACTACGACAAGATCATCTGCGTATCCTTGGTAAAAGTACTGCCTAGAGTTTAATTCTCCAATGAGATCATTCACCACTAGATTCCATGCGGGCAACCCCTAGTGGTGTTGATTACCATTTGTTCATTCATCATGGAAGCCTCTACCTTTCTTCCACTGAGCATGGCCCTAGTCCACCTACATATAGTGGTCCCTAGGTCATGCACCTCTGCTGCCCTAACCATCGAATCGAAGGTCGTGTTGCCAAAAGCCAGCACTTGTTGGGTGAAACATTTAATCTAACGGCCTTCAGACAAGAAACACCAAAGACCTAATAAAAAACCCATGTGGCGTTATGTAGGCATTCATCACAGTCTTAATCACAATGATCAGTACAGTACAGTACAGTACAGTACAGTACCAGCACAATCTAATACACCTGGAAAAGTTTTCCTTCCGTACATTAGCAGTTTTACTGATCGAATCGGGAACGTATTGGGCAAACATGGTGTCGAGACGATCTACAGACCCACCAAGAAGATAAAAGAATGCTTGAGATCAGCAAAAGACTCACGTCACCCCCTAACAACATCTGGGGTATACAAAATTCCTTGCAGCTGTGGTCAAGTATATATTGGAACAACTAAAAGTAGCAGCAACACCCGCTTTAACTGAACATAAAAGGGACTGTCGTCTGGGCCACACAGAAAAATCGGGAAGTAGCAGAACAAGTTTTTCAACATGGGAACCATGAAATAAAATTTAATGAAACGAGCGTTTTAGCTAGAACATTACATTACCGTGCACGCATGTATAGAGAAGGAATAGAGACTCACAAACACCGGAATAATTTTAATAGAAAAGAAGAAGGTCTGAAGCTAGATAAAATATGGATGTCGACATTGCACCAACAAGATGACAATCGATTACTTTTAATCGAGAATGACGACGTCATCCAAAGATAGCCACACAGTCAGCATCACGTGACATATGGTGGTGCCCTCTATAAATGCGAGAGCCTCTCAGACCAGAGTGACAGCTGCCGAAAGACCCTGGAAGATATCTCCCGCAGTTGGAGACGGTATGTAGGGAGGAAGTTTTATACCTGGACCACAGCCTATCAGCCCGGACGTTTTACCTGAAGACAACGCCGGCCGTGGAAGTTTACACTGTATGACAATCTAATACAGTTTTGTCTGATGCCTTCAATCGTGGGATATTGACGAGTCTCTCAAAACCTTTGTCAATTCATAACCGTAATATATGTTATTGTGATAAATATTGTGATTGCGTTCATTTGATTTTTATCAAGAAAACCTACTTTAAAATAACTGCTAGCCTCTCTTCTACACTTCCACAATTCCTCGTGACTGTATTTGTTTCAGAAATACTACTTTACACCATAGATAACATTTTTTCGAATGATTTAACTGACATTCGATGATGATAATGATAATAATAATAATAATAAAATATCTGGATATTCCTATAGTTCCTTTTGGAGGTTAAGCAACTTTCATTTTATTGACTTGTCACTTAGTATAGGACAGACCCTCCATTTCCTCTGTTGCCTTTCACTTCAACGACGACAGAGCAAGAGTTCGAGGTCTATCTGCTGTGATCTTTTAGTGCCGGCAGATGCTGCGACGTTTCTTGTGTTAGTGTGTAGCGCTATTAATTACAAATTTTGTTATTCGGTCGTCGTGCTGCTGTTAATGTTGTGGAGATGGCGTTGTTAAGAAGAGTTACTTTTTCGCGAATAGATCCGAAAATTAACACTTTTACTACATGCAACTGATTCACTATTTATTTCACTAGAGTCACTTTAAGTTCGATTCTGTCGGGTTAACATTAACAATTAGCACGCTCGAGTGCAATTCATTGCCGCATGGTCAAGAGCAGTAAGCTAGCTCCTAATAATTATGACATCTCAATTTCCAATCCGGCGAGTGTTGTTGTACAGAGCAAAAGTCATAACACTCACGATTAATCTGCCTCCTTTGAGACTGCAGTAAATTAAATGTAATGTAGGCCTATTTTTCGCCAAACTATTGCGTTAATGCCGCATGCCTTGTTTATTGAAAGGCTGTTTGCATTCAATATTTTAATAAACAAAACTTGTTACATCTTAATCAGAACTTTTAATTTTCACTATTTTCTGAATTTTTTGTACTTGTAGTAGTACGATCGCAATTGAAAGTGACGACAAAATTGATACAGCAGCAAAGTTGTAGCAATTCATTTTATACTGATTCGGCATGTGATGGTATAATAGCAGACAAAAACTTTCTATACTACTAGCACCGAAGTGGTGAGAACACGAACATCCTTTGATGTTTCGCTGAACCAGCATCTGATACGTACCGGAAAGCGGGCAAACAACTACGAATACGAGCAGGGCCCGCATTAGCCACGAGTAAACGGTGCAGTCGCACGCGGGGTTACGCGCAAAGCATTAGAATATAATTTCAAAACTGTCAAAAAAATGTTCAAATGTTTGTAGAGCTTATGGGACTTAACTACGGGGTCATCAGTCCCTAAACTTACAAAATACTTATCAACTACTTTATACTAAGGACGGCACAAATATCCATGCCCGAAGGGTATTCGAACCCCCGACCGTAGTGACCGTGCAGACCGTGACTGGCGCGCCGCAGTCCCCTCGGCTACCGCGTCCGGCTGTCTGCCTTTACTACAAGGGGCTGGTGATCAGTAAGTTATTAATGTATTTGTGCACAGCTAGTTCACCATATGCGAACACTGAGAGTTTATTGTCTTTTATATTATTTTATCAAAGCAAGACTTATGGGTCTCGAGGGAGTTTCTGCGATCGTTATATGAATAAAATTCTTGAATATCAGTCTCCAGATCGCTTTTATTTTCTAGAACATTACCGGTTTCGGGACAGCTGCCAATCTTCAGATCTGTTAAACAGATGTTACAGCTGAATGTAAGCTACTATTTACAAAGTATAATATCTAAATAGTTAATGGAAAACATATCAAAAACATTCCAAATTTACGAAGTTACATAGTAACCTGTCCTGTGATGAACGAATGTTCATAGTCATTATTAAAATATAGTAGCCTCCTGAGACTTTATATAATGTGCTTAAAATCATCTGATTAGTGGATATCATTTTCGTTTTAATTATTCTCGATAAGTAATTATTGACTTACATATAAAATCAATTCTGAAGTCAAGGTATAAAATAGAAGTTACAAATGATATACTTAGCTGTCAAACTATAAAAGGACGTAGAAATAAGATAACATTGGGTTCTGGATACATATAATAACATTTTAAGTGAAACTAAGTGAGTTAAAAAATTTTACATGGTTAAATATTAAGATGTTTTAGAAAATCTCTCAAAAGGCTTTTTAAAAAATATTGTGGACAATGTCTTCTTTCCCGTCAGTGTGTCAGGCAGCAGCAGCGTCAGTGTGCTGAGGGCCGCCGTAGCTGGTGTTTAGCAGCGCGTTCCATTCCAGGCAAGGCTACAAAATGTCTTTAAATATTTCAAAAAAGTTTTTATGCATGAAATCTGTCTACTCATTTGGAAGTTTGTCCGGGTCTTTATCTTTGCGCGCATATACTTCAAGCTCTTCAAGTACATTTAAATGAAAGCTCTTCGGTGCCCTGTGCAGCACTTCCATTTGTTCGCCTACAGTGCTAACTTAGTGTTTGTTGTCTTTAGCATGCGCACCAGATGCTGTACGATTGCTGTTATTACAGTGCTCTTTGTATCGGACTTCAAAGTTGCGTCCAGTTTGCCCTATGTAATATTTATCACAGCTGGAGCACCTGATATAATATTTTTTCCATTAACTTTTTACATATTATACTTTGTAAATAGTAGCTTACATTCAGTTGTAAAATTTGTTTAACAGATCTGAAGATGGGCAGCTGTATATTTGAAGCTTACTCCGCTGAAAGTAAGAGGATATAACCGATGGGAAATATAAATTTTTGTTATGGTCTGTTTTTACTATGATAGCCTCTTTCTTTGACGCATAAAATTTGGATATGGAGTGTAACGATTCGCACATTACTACACTTCACTAGTCTTTCACTTTTACTCAAATAGCGAATTGCTTGGAAATTCGTGCCGTTCCTATGTCAGATATCAACAATTCTGGAATTGGTTTCTTCCTTGTTAGAAACAGTATTATTGATTGTGACGTTTTATTGCCACGTCTGGTAGGTTTTACCTTCATCTACAACTGTGATGGCTGATTTGGTATTTACAATGCAGGTATTACATTCCATCAGGTTTCCTATGTTTCACATTCACTGACTTGAGTGGAATTGTAGTGAAGAAACCTTAATGCTTCTGAACAGAAAAGCGCTGTCTTTCTGCTCAAGTTCAACTTTTCTAATATTTACTAGCCATTGTTGTTGCTAAAAGATAATGAAATTCTTCAGTAAATAGGTATAGGATAAAAGAGAATCGTAAATAAATTGTCATGTAATGTACCGTTTCATACCTTACCAAGGATCTCAGGAAACCTAAGAAAGACAAATTTATAGTTATTTTTTTATAGTTATTGTCGGTTTTATGGCACTTACATACCTTCCTACTGTAAAACGTACGTTAAAATCAATATTAACGATACCACTCACACTCATATGATATCGTATTCAGAAATGTAGCTTGCCGGTCGCTTGAACCGCTACTGTCGCAGTGTATAACAAATTAATGGTAACGTCGTGACTGTTATGTTAGGCTGTGCTTCTACACTTACGTCAGAATCATTCTTACTTAGTACTGTTCTGTTTAATTAAAATGTTCATTAGTTCTCCTAGTATCGCTGATGCAATTGCTTCTGGATTTCACGCAAAAATGCAGCCATTGTGTGTAAGATTCACAGTCAGTGACCTGATTAGTCTGTGCGGCAATGACTGTAGAACTTCCGTCAGTTCTGCATATGTAGGACTCTTTCCTTTCTTCTGTTTCTTACTGCTTGGTGAAAGTGAAATGGATGTTATCTGTGAAATCTGCTCTGCTACTGAAACCTCTATATTTGAATCAGTTTCAGCGGATCGACGGTCTGCTCCCGTGGATGGCTCTGGAGTTCCTGGAAATAAAAAAGGAATACTGAAAACCGTAAATTTTTATTTAAATAACACACATCAAAATAATGACTACACCTTTTAAGTCTAAACATTTTTGAAATACATTATTTGATGTAAACAAAAGTAATGTTCATTTTTTCTTTACAAATTACTTGCATCCAGGACATGTTTTTGCTTCAGGGTGGTATTTTCCTCGATATATTGATACAGAATATTTATTGATTCCCCTAAAAAAGATGTACAAACGTTTGTAAACCTATTGGACGGAACTGCTTCGCTCATCAGTCGCTAGACTTACAAATTACTTAACTGATGCTAAGGACAACACACACATCCATGTCCCAGGGAGGAGTCGAACGACCGCCCAGACCGTAGCATGACGCCTTGGACCACGCGGCCATTTCGAGCGGCTATTGATTCGCTGTCCACGGAACAATGGATCAGTGTTTCATAGCTACAAAAGCACGTTCAGCATCATCCTATTGGTCCCGGTGAATAGTAATTACTGTTTCAACTTCATAAATGTACTTGTTGCTGCAAGAAAGTCAGATGTGGGCGTATTTTCGCGCTCCCAACTGAAACCAAACTTGGAGGAGTGGCCGAGGGCTCTCCGTATCGGAGGTTCAGGTCCTCCCACGAGTGTGCGTGTTGTCCTTTAGCGTAAGTTGTTTTACGTAGTTTGTAAGCCTAGTGACCGACGACCACTGCAGTTTGGCCCCACTGCTTTACTAACATCTGAAATCTAAGTTACAGTAGATTCCTTAAAGAAGCTCCGTTCACAGGTAGGGGCGTACACTCAGGTAAAATAATGTTTAACCCTCGAGCGGCAGCGCTGGTGCAAATGTGCTACCACTTTTCTTTAAATGCTCACAGTTGTCGCAAAAATGGAGATGCCGTATTTCCGCTTTAGCTATTCCTCGATTAACCCTTAACAATGATGTCAGTGAAGGTTCTGAGTTTATAATTCACGGCTGTGTCCATCCAAAAACAGTTTTGTTAGGGAGCTCATCACTGGTAGCAGATTTGCACCGCGCTACCTGTCATGTAAGTAGATTTGAATTTTTTGGGTTACGTCCAGTTTCCCTTGCAAATGGATTTTTGGCAGTTTCTAGTAAATATTTATTGTATAAATTTTACCCTACATATTTGAATGCTCAAAAATTTAAATTTATTTCGCAAATAGAAGTTTAACTCTCGATAAATTGCCCTCTAGTTTCTCATGCTTAGCCATACTGCAGTTTCTGCCAATCTCGTTTTTAGCCCTTTTTAGCGTCATACAATGCGAAAATGAGTGTCATTCTACTACATAATTTAATCTCCAGGTCTCGTAGACGTGGTATGGGTCTAACATATGAAGAAATAGACTTCTTTCGACAAGTAATGAAGATCTTAGAGATTTTTGTCTAGATTCCTCATCAGATCATGAACAGGATGTTATTCAAATGTAAATCCCAGTTCCGATCCAGAACAGGACGCAATGAATCTGATATTGAAGACGGTACCACTCTGTGGAGTAAAACGCCATACAAGCAGCACTGAGAAAGATTATAAAAATCTTCCCTGGTTCAAAAGGAAACGCAAGGGGCATGAGGTCAGAGACGCAGGCTATTTCATTCATGATAGATGACAACATGACTGATGAGGTAATTATGTGTTCTAAATTCCACATAACACAGAAGAAAGCTGTCACTAATTACTCAAGAGACAGGAACTACAGGGAAGTAACGAAAGAGGCAATGATAGTACTGCTGGGTCTATTATACATGATTATTGTCCACTTCGAAATAATGTAATTGATATACTAATTCAGATATTAACAAATATGACAATTATACCTGTTCATTACACTATTTTTATCATTTCTATCACTTAGTAGCTATATACTAGGTTTGTAACTCGGAATACACAGTGGTAGCAAATCTGCACCGTGCTGTTGCTGAAGTTATAATAATTGGCGCTGCCGCTAAAAACAATTTTCTATGCCCCGATCAATCTATAATAATCTGGAATCCAAGTTTCTAAATTTCGAATATTTGAACAAACAATTACTCCGTCAGTGGAAAAATCAGAAAATCAGAAAAAAAAATATTCTGGCATGTTTCATCGTGAAAATTTGATTACAGAAATCATCCAGCACATACTAGACACCTGCTCAACAGGCAATAGAAATGAGGAAACTCGACAATTACTCGTGACATAACAGAAAAATAAACGTGATTCTCAATGTCGGGTGTCGTTAGACAATGATACATCGTCCAGTTGGTTGATGCACTCATTACCCAGGACCGCCGAGTTATAGTGAAAGCCATAACCGCCGTGGTCTGTTTGAGCGTCGGAAGTGTTCATGAAGGAATGCCAGCACTTGGGCAAAGTGTGTGCACAATTGGTGTCCCACAGTCTACTATCACATGAGGAAGCATGTCACTATCTTGCTCATCTGCAGCACTGTGGTCGGGAAGGAAATGCGTTCCTCGCACGAGTGGTGGCTGGAGATGAGTCATGGCGTCATAAATTTGAAATTTGAATCAGAATGAAATCGAAAAAGTCTCCAGTGGAAACATCCACGGTCACCAGACCAAAAAAAAAAAAAAAAAAAAAAATAAAAAAAAATAGATGGCCGTCCACACGAGTGCAGGAAAGCTTATTCTGACATTCTTCTTTGACCAAGATAGCAGCCTTGTCATTAGTTTCCTGCAGCACGGGAAAACTGTGAATTCTCGGAGTTACTGGCAAACCTTGACCACCCTTCCCCAAGCTATCAGATCAAAACGACCAGGTAGTCTCATCCGTGGGGTCGTTCTGCTCTACGACAATGCGAAGCCTCATAAGGCCTCATACGGCACTCCTGCAAAAATTCAAATGAAAGGTTCTCGCCCACCCTCCATACAGTCCAGACCTCTCGCTCTGTGATTACGCCAGTTTTGGTTCTCTCAAAAGGCTCTGAGGGGCAAACAATTAACCTCTGACGACGACGTCCAGCAGTACATGCGGAACTGGTTCACTTCTTCATCTTTTTATTCTTCTTCTTCGTTAGCACTACAGCCCTCGGACGACGACAACGTCCAGCTGTATGCGCTAAACTGGTTCGCATCGCAGCCCCGGAAATATGAGACAACCATTCACCGCCTTGTGGCACAGTGGGAGTAAGCATAATCCGAGACTCTGGACTCTCAAAAGCCAGAGTCAATACTTCTAACATACAGGTGCTAGTTTCTGTGATTATACCTCCGTCTCAGTCTGCAGTTATTAGACTCGAAGGGCTTGAAAGGAAAGCATTAGTTGGGTAGGTAGTGAGACAGGGTTGTAGCCTTTCTCCGATGTTATTCAATTCGTTCATCGAGCAGGCGATGAAGGAAAGCAAGAAAAATTTTGGAACAGGGATTAAAGTTCAGGGTGAAGAATAAAAACGTTGCTTTTTGCTGATAACATTGTAATTCTGTCAGAGACAGCAAAGGACCTGGAAGAGCAGTTTAATGGAATGGACAGTGTGTTGAAAAGAGCGTATAAAATAAACATTAACAAGAGCAAAGTAAAGATAATGGAATGCAATCTTAGAAAATCAGGCGATTCTGTTGGAATTAGATTAGGTAACGAAACAATGAAGGTGGTAGATGAGTTTTGTTACTTGGGTAGTAAAATAACATATGACGGTCGCAGTACAGAGGATATAAACTGCAGAATGCCAGTGGGAAGAAAGCATATTTGAAGAAGAGATATTTGCTAACAACGAATATTAATTTATATGTAAGGAAGTCTTTTCTGACGGCATTAGTGTGGAGTGTTGCCTTGTACAGGAGTGAAACATGGACGATGAACAGTGCAGACAGGAAGAGAATAGATGCTTTTGAAGTATGGTGCTACAGAATAACGCAGAAGATTAGGTGGGTATATCGCATGACTAATGAAGAGGTTCTGAACGGAATTTCTGCCATACCCTGACTAAAAGAAGAGATCACTTTGTAGGACGCATTCTTAGTCATCGAGGAATCGTAAATTTAGCATTGGAGGGAAGTGTGTGGGGTAAAAATCGCAGAGGGAGACTAAGTGACGCGTATAGTAAGCAGATTCAAATGGATGTGGATTGCCATTCTTATGAGGAGGTGAAAAGGCTTTCTCAGGATAGAGTATGGTGGAGAGCTGAATGAAACTAGTCTGATGACCATAACAACAACAACCTCCAACTCGTTTCTTTTTGAATGCTCCTTATAGATTTGGAGAAAGCTTTTGACAATGTTGATGGGAATGCACCGTTTCTAATTAAATATAGGGAACGGAAAGTTATTTGTCGCTTTTACAAAAACCAGCGAGCAGTTGTAAGAATAGAACTGCATAGGGAAGAATTGGTTGGGAAGGGAGTAAGACATTTTCCAATGTTATTCAATTTGTACATTGAGCAAGCTGTGAAGAAAAGCAAGGAGAAATTCGGAGAACGAATAAAAAGTCAGGGTACAGAAATAAAAACTTTGCTGTTTGCCGATGACAATGTAATTCTGTCAGACAGCAAGGGGCCTGGAAGAGCAATTGAATGGAATGGACAGTATGTTGAAAGGAGCGTATAAGATGAATATTAACAAGAGCAAAACAAGGGTAATGAAATGCAGTCTAAGAAAATCAGGCGATGCTGAAAGAATTAGATTAGGTAACGAAACAATGAAGGTGGTAGATGGGTTTCGTTAGGCAGTGAAATAACATAGTTATGGTCGCAGTACAGAGGATACAAAATAAAATAGGGAAATTTTCCAATATCGAATATTAATTTGAGTGCAAGGAGTTCTTTCCTGGAGGGATTTGTGTGGACGTGTTGCCTTGTACGGGAGTGAAACATGGACGATAAATAGCTGAGACAGGAAGAGGATAGAGGCTTTCGAAATGTGATCCTACAGAAAAAAGGCTGAAGATTTGGTGGGTATATCGTGTATCTGATGTGGAGGTACTGAACCGAATTAGGTAGAAAAGGAATCACTAGCGTACCTTGCCTAAAGAAGGGATCGTTTGGTAGGACACATTCTTAGACATCAAGGAATCGTGAATTTAGCATTGGAGGGAAGAAAATTAATGTAAGTTTCCTTCACATACTTCATAAATCGTGCCAGTTTTATTGTCCTTATCAGCTCTTGTGCATTACATCAATTTAATATAGACACACGCACACGCACACACGTTGCAACACCACGATTCTAGGGGTTCATGACCCTTTACATAAAAATGGAATAGATACGTACAAAAACAGTTCATTTCACTATATTGCTCTTGAAAATAGAAATTGGTAAGTTATAAGACAATAACCTAGACATTCTGAATTTGTGTACCAGATTGAAGATCCTCCAGTTGATTGCAGATCCACCCTTGATACGTTAGAATGATGAATTTGTTGTGGCAAACTGTCCACTAGATTAAGAGATTATCCCACTCCTCTTTTTATGTGCCTGTCGTGGCTCGAACCTCTATGCAGTGAGTTGCAAGCTATCCTCATTATCGAAAAATATCTGAGATAAAGTGGCATGCTGTGATGTGTCGATCATTCACATACATCAGTGAAAATGGATACGTGTTGTTTTGGTAAAATTTCAATTACTTTCGTTTGCAGTATCAACGGCTTTTTCTGGCTTCAAGTGCGATAAACCCTTTTTCGGCCATCTGTGTGTGAATTGTACAGTGCTGACGTACATGTAGGTGGATGTGACTTTTTCTCGCAGGCTAAATGTGAAATCATTCCTTAATTAAAAACTGGATCTATGTGGATTGGTTATGAATCAAGTGTTGCATATCTTCGGATGTTAGTTTGGATCGTCGCTTGGTGTGTTTGTATCGTTACTTTATTTTTTAGGCTGGAGATTGCTAACAATGGAAAGGAAATAGACAGTGCTTGGTTAAACCAGTGACTAGTTGTACTTCCGGTTAATTTACTGTAGCTGATTCGGGCACTTATTGCCCTTCCTCAGATGTATGTTGGTTTCTGATGTGTTTAGTCTTAACAGGTCTGAATGACACTATTTGGTTTGTAATCATATTGTTATGGTCTTCTGTCTAAAGACTGGTTTGATATTGCTGTTCGGACTGTTAAATCGTCTTCAAGCCTCTTAATCTCCGACTACTGCTGCAACCTACATTGATGTGAACCTTGTTACTAGAGCTACGAAAGTAACGAAAAAATGTATCATTTTGTATTTGTTACAAAAAGCAACAGAACTCGTTACAAGCGTATCGTCACTCGTTACTTTCGTTATCGACGGTGTGTGAAATCCAGCCGTATTCACACGATTATAACTTGGTACTTTGATGTTTTTAAAGCTTGAATTCGTTTGGAGCAGTTTTAGTAATCGAATAAAAGGCACCAAGTTTAATTTATGTAGTGCCGAATTTGAAGACAAATTTTTACGATCATACAATATCAGTTACGTGTTCTAAAAGAAATTAAAATAATGGACTCATTTATTGTCAACTAAAGAAGCTAATAACATTTTTTCTTTAATTTACGTACAAATACTGGCTGGTAACGCATTTCACTGGATTTTTAATTTCCGTTAACAGTTTTATTAATTCAATAATGGAAAACCAAAAAGACCTTTTTCTATAGGTAAAGCGTTGGGGGGGAGGGGGGTGGAGCTACGGCCGAGCGCCAACAGCTGCTACTGCAGGAAAAGCATTGCTTAAATCGCGGCCAGCCACGCGCTTACAGAATGAACGTTATTGGCTGTCATTGTGGTAATGGAGGGGGATGCGCAGAACGGCTGACAACTGAGCAGGCTTCGTAGCTGACGCCGACTATAGTTCCGCCATATGTGTTCACTTGATAACTAATATCGCTGCGAATATCAGCGATGTAACACTTGTCCAACTATATTCACTTTGTGAAGATGTTAACCGCTTGAAGTTAACTACCTCTATAACTTTGTAACTTCGTATGACCACGATTTGAGTATGTTTGTTTGTCAAATTTTAGCCTTAGAGAGAGACGCTAGGTAGAACCTTCTCAGTCGTAAGCAATTACTGACGCTAAGTGACTATAAGAAATAGTGTTGGACCATAAGATTTCATCCAAATACATCCATGACTAAGCATAATCCGAGACTCTGGACTGTAGTGCCCAGTTTTGCTCATAAGTCAAAGAGTTTGTAGCTTTTCTTAGGAATATTTATTGCTTCATATTTCACTGATTTTTGAAAGCCGCACTCACTCACTGCCATCCAATGAAACCAAACCATGCTAGTGCACAATGCGAGACTAAAGGCTACTCTCATGCATCAACGCCGTTGGTCTACAGTGAATAGTTGTGGCTAGAAACTGAAATAAACGGACATATGTCCATTTATATTGATGATTTCAGTCATATAATATACGGACATATGTCCATTTTTATATACATATTGGTTTTAGTCATATATATATTATTCTACAAGTAAAATTAAAGAAAAAGTTCAGGAAAACATAGGTCCGCAAATGTTTAGTTTCGGAGTTACGGCTTATAAAAGATTTTTCCTGAAATTTAGCAACACCACTAATATGAAGCCATCGCAAAACTGAACGAAGTTACAGTAAAGCACGATTTCCATTTATTTTGTTGTTATTGATATGGTGAATCTAATAAAACATTTCCCATACGTTTATCAGCAGTAGTTTTTCGGAATTTCTAGAGAAGCGAAGGAATGATTTGAGAAAATTTGCAATTTATTAATTACTTGACCCAATTTTGTTTTTAAATTTGAGACAATTGTACAACATTATCAACAGACATACTAGATAATTTAATTTTGAAAAATCATGGTAATAAAGTTAACGAAAAGTGTATGAATGTGTCAGATAATATGCTTTTATTAATATCATTGCACACATGAATTCGTCTTAAACCGGAAAAAGGAAAGCTCAGTGTTGAGGAAAATGTACAGTCTGCATACAATTTCAAAATTTTCTTCTTCATTTGGACACAACTTCTTACTCTTTTTAAGAATGGTTTATCATTTTGGAAGTATTCATTCTAATTCCTTCCATTTAAAAAAATTTTTGATTGTATGTAGCATTCAAGGAGGTTAGAATCTCTGGAGATGCCGTAACATTGAAAAAGGAAGCCAGCAAACTGGGCATTCCGGCATTTGCTTGTGCCCAAAACTTTTGTCGTTTTGCGTGTATATACCTGTTCCAGTCGTTGAAATGTACGTCATATCTAAGTAAATTCTCTGATGTGACTATCAGTTTAGTAACATTACGTAAAGAGGGCAATATTCACGAAGGGTTGAAGTGAGAAATCTTTGATTTGGGCACAAAACCTTGGCTATTCTGGGTTAAACCAATTCTGTTCTCAGCATAGATAACGCCTTCTTCCTATATTCTAATCTCCTTGGTAGCACTTTACCCCTCGTTGGCGACTTTGGGATTGAGTTCCCATTATGTATTAAAGCCGTCGATGGAGTAAAATTTCGGTCTGCTCGGTGAGTTTGATTTCTTAGACGACAAGCATACGCCCCACAGAAGCAAAAACAATTATGGTTTAGAAGAACAATAACCAGTGCTGCCTATACTACCTGCATGTTGAACTACACATTTCTGAGTGTGCCAGTCAAAGATGTTCATATTCTGCTTCTACAGAAATTACAACATGGTTGCTATGAAGTATTACAAGAAAAATAATAGGAAATATATTTCGAATCTGTACTCATGCGAATCTGTTAATCGTATATTGACATAAATGTCAAATCCAGAGGTAATCTAGCTACACCACTGGCCATTAAAATTTCTGCACCTTGCACCAAGAATGATAAACGGGTATTCATTGGACAAATATACTAGAACTGACATGTGATTACATTTTCACGCAATTTGGTTGCATAGATCCTGAGAAATTAGTACCCAGAAGAACCACCTCTGGCCGTAATAACGGCCTTGTTACGAGTGGGCATCGAGTCAAACTCAGCTTGGATGGCGTGTACAGGTACAGATGCACATGCAGACTCAACACGATACCACAGTTCATCAAGAGTAGTGACTGGCGTATTGTGACGAGCCAGTTGCTCAGCCACCATTGACCAGACGTTTTCAGTTGGTGAGAGATCTGGAGAATGTGCTGCCCAGGGCAGTAGTCGAACATTTTCTGTATCCAGAAAGGCCAGTACAGGACCTGCAACATGCGTCGTGCATTATCCTGCTGAAATGTAGAGTTTCGAAGGGCTCGAATGAAGGGGAATAGTCATGGGTCGTAACATATCTGAAATGTAACGGTCACTGTTCAGAGTGCACTCCATACCATCGCGCCGGGTGGTACGCCAGTTTGGCGATGACGAATACACGCTTCCAATGTGCGTTCACCGCAATGTCGCCAATCACGGATGCGACCATCATGATACTGTAGACACAACCTGGATTCATCCGAACAAATGACGTTTTTGCCATTCGGGCACCCTGGTTTGTTGTTGTGTTGACAATCGCAGGCGCTCCTGTCTGTGATGCAGCATCAAGAGTACCCGCAACCATGGCATCCGTTACATCCATGCGGATAAGATGCCAGTCATCTCGACTGCCAGTAATACGAGGCAGTTGGGATTCAGCATGGCGTTCCGTATTGCACTCCTGAACGCACCGATTCCTTATTCTGCTAACAGTAATTGGATCGCGAACAACACGAGCAGCAATGTCGCGATACGATAAACCATAATCGCGATTGGCTACAATGCGACCTTTATAAAAGTCGGAAACGTGATTTTATGCATTTCTCACCCTTACACTAGGGATCACAACGTTTTACCAGGCAACGCCGGTGAACTTCTGTTTGTGTATGAGAAATCGGGTTGGAAACTTTCCTCATGTCAGCACGTTGTAGGGTTCGCCACCGGCGACAACCTTGTGTGGATGCTCTGAAAAGCTAATCATTTGCATATCACAGCATCTTCCTCCTGTCGGATAAATTTTGCGTCTGTAGCACATCTTAGTGGTGTAGCAATTTTAATTATTTCATTACAATTACATATTTTTGACGATCTTACAGCGTT
Organism: Locusta migratoria; assembly: GCA_026315105.1. Classification (NCBI taxonomy): domain Eukaryota; kingdom Metazoa; phylum Arthropoda; class Insecta; order Orthoptera; family Acrididae; genus Locusta; species Locusta migratoria. Next base: position 571,479,124 of record CM048746.1, read on the forward strand.
CATTTTAATGAAATAAGTCGCAATTTGCTATCACTTATGGCATCACTGTACTAGGTTTAAATGGAATACCAAAGTGCGGCGAATGAAAATTTGTGCCCGGCCGTGGTAATAGCAAAGAGACAGCGTGGCGAATGGAGATTTGGGTGTTGCGGGAGACGTGCAGGAAAGAGTCCTCTGCAGTCGGCTTGATCACTGTGTCCTCGGTGGCGGAGTGGTCAACGTGTCTGTCTAGTAAACAGGAGATCCCGGGTTCGAATCCTGGCCGGACACAAATTTTCATTCGTAGAACTTTGGTATTCCATCTAAATCTAGTACAGTGATGCCATAAGTGATCGCAAATTGAGATTTATTAGTGTATTATTTGTCACGCTCTAACTGAAAGAAATTCGTTTGACTAATTACAACAAGGAGAAGAATGTAAATTCATGTGCAAAACATATGAATGACCTAGTCGTACGTAACAAATGTTATCAAAAACAAAAACAAAATTGTCGACAAGTTCTGGAGATTTTATTTTTACATTGCCTTCTGCAGAATAAAGAGAACCACATTTAAGACTGTGCTGCTATCGAAAAACCGTAGTGATAATTTTGTCCTTACTACGGACCATAATGATAGGTTAAAAACACTTTATTTTATTTATTTACCTATTTTTCACGATGAGCTCTTTTCCTGGGGTTCACTGAACCGCCACTGCTCGCAACTATCTACTCTGCACCGAAAACCAATACGAAGCATGCCTACAGTGAAATGCGGCAACAAAATGTGGTACTAATCTTATGCCAGTGGCATATCGGGGATGTGAGGGGGGAGGGGTCATGGTACGAGATGACAATTTGAGGGGCGGCAGGTAGCAGCCGAGCTGGGTAGAAAGGATGTGGATGTGGATGAGGCAGGCGTTCAGCGGTGAGGGACCACTCACAGTCAAGGTCCGCTGTAGCCGCTCCAGATGCATCACTGTGGCAACGCGACACCAGACAAGCCGCTGCCGCCTTCAGTGTAAAGACCCAGCAGTCAAATGGGGCAGTAGGCAGCGGATGAGCACATCCACATGTCTGAAACGAGCTGGCACTGCCCGCCCCCTGTGCGGCCGGCATGGTGCAGTGTCATAGCGACACCACGCATGCACGGCCCGGCCGCCACGGCTGCACGTCAAATGCCGCGGTCCACCTGGCGGCGTTCCGGCTGCACGATCAGCGTGGTAACACTGGACACACATTCGGGAAAATGTTTGTTCAAATACACCACCGGGCTCTAGATTTATGATTTCCGTGGTTTCCCTAAATCACTCCAGGTAAATTCCAAGATGGTTCCGGCCGATTTCTGATTGTTTTCCCGTTCCTTACCCAAAATTCGGAACGTTAGCTCCGTCTCTAATGACCAAGTTGTCGACGGGACGTTAAATGCTAAGCTACCTTCCTCTTTTAAACAAATAGATTTTGTAGACCGCTGGCGTTGTGGTTCTCCCCCCCCCCCCCCCTCTCTCTCTTGGTCTGAAGGCTCTTCCTGACGACGTAGCACAGCTAGAACTGCCTCAGGTGGGTGCAACAGTTGCTTCCAAGCCATTTTCGTATGGAAATTGAGAAAAGTATGCATAGTGAAATCAGTAACATTACGTGAAGCCAACGTCACTTAAGCGATAACTGCAGTCACTCCAACAGCCAGGGCACGACTGGATGGTAGGGTTCCTGGCCGGCTCGACTTCCTGCACGGAGCGGGTAGAGCAGTGTATGGTGAAACAGAACCGCTGGGTCGGATCCGACCCGCACCGCACCGTTTGAGTGTTAACACTGGCTGGCGTGCCGCGACGCCGATGCTGCAGCTGTTTACAGGACGTACGGCGCCGTTGTGCTTGGCGTGAGTGCCGGTCAACAGCAGGCCTAGTTGCGGAGACGGTACACTTGTCTTGCGCTACAGTACATATATAGGCATCTTGAAAAACTGCTTGCTGCAAAGTCACACGTGTCCTGATACTCAATAATTTTAAGCACCTGTTCAAGTGAAGGATCAAAATACTTTAAGATTTTTTTCACTGAGGCGCGACTCTGACACGTTCCAAGTAATCTCATCCCATGTCATTAAATCTGAATAGTACTTGCCACAGACACAACAAAATTTACTCTTCCTAGTTAAACCTTGTAGTTCCATTACCCACTATTTGTAAGATTGTCCTGCCTGCCTACGACAATTTTTTCTTCTTTCTTTCCTTCTCTTCAGTCCTTTCCCGCACATGCAGGGTCGACTTGATATTCTGGATTTGGCATGTTAATACTGACGGGGTGGCCGGATGCCCTTCCTGACGCCTCCCCCTGCCCTCCGGGAGGAAATGAGTATCCCAAATGTCTGTGTATAGTGTTATATGTGTGAAAGTGTAAAGCGTTAGGAAATGTTTGCGAATGGTGTAACTAAGGCGGGACTTTGGGACCAGCCCGGTATTCACACAGGGGGATGTGGAAAACAGCCTAAAAATCACATCCAGGCTGGCCGGCACTCCGACCCCCTTCGTTAATCAAAAATTTTCAAATGTTTGTAGAGCTTATGGGACTTAACTACTGGGTCATCAGTCCCTAAACTTGCAAACTACTTATCAACTAACTAATACTAAGGACGGCACAAATATCCATGCCGGAGGGCCCTGCAGACAGTGACTGCCGCGCCGCAGACCGCTCGACCTTCTTGAAAAATGTTCAAATGTTTGTATAGTCTATGGGACTTAACTACGGTCTCATCAGTCCCTAAACTTACAAACTACTTATGAACTACTTACGAACTAGGACGGCACAAATATCCATGCCCGAGGGGGGATTCGAACCCCCGACCGTAGTGGCCGTGCAGGCCGTGACTGGAGCGCCTTTGTCCCATCGGCCACCGCGGCCGGCGACCTTGAATCCGCCGGGCGGATTCGAACCGGGGCCGGTAGGCCTCCCCGTATCGGAAAGCGGTGCGTTAGACCGCATGGCTAACCTAGCGGGTGCCTGCCTACGACAATTTTAGAACTGAAATCTAAAATGTTTAAATGTTTTTGTAGCTTATGGGACTTAACTACGGGGTCATCAGTCCCTAAACTTACAAACTACTTATGAACTAACTAAGATTAAGGACGGCATAAATATCCATTGCCCGAGGGGGGTTTCGAGCCCCCGACCTTAGTGGCCGTGCAGACTGTGACTGGCGCTCCGCAGAGCGCTCGGCCACCGCGGCCGGCGAACTGAAATCTAGCTGCTGCTACATTCAATGTTTCTTCATAATTGTTAGTAATCGCCTGCACCAATTCCTGAAACGGCACTTGTTCCGGACAAGTGGTGGGGTGAAGTTTGACACAGAGTCGATAAATGTTCACGCCCACTTGAGACAAGAAATAAGGAAGTAACACAGTAGCATCTATATGATGTGCTGTTATGTTGCTCCGGAATTGCGCTAATTATTCCGCCCAGTACTCTACTTTGTCATCAAACTGTCGAAATGATGGCAATATTGCAGGCTGCGTGGCAGGCAATTGCGCCGCGGTTGATGGCTGTTGTGCTGAGGCGTCTGCTGCAGCTCGTTTTTGGCCCTCGATGATAGATGTCAAGAGTTGTGTGAGATGAGTAATAGACTGAATCTGAAACTGAATAATTGGTGTTTCATCATTGGAGATCGCGGGGGAGGCGCAAGCTATGTATTAGCTGCAGCAGTGTGGGTGGCAATAGGGTTAGTCGCAGGGCTGGCACAGCCATAATGCATGAAGTAAAAGCAAGACAATAACTCTAGAAACTAATATAGTACGCCAACTGTAACAAAAATTTCCACGAGCACACTACACAAATGTGAAAAAGTCCTTAAAAAAAGTTCAAATGTTTGTTAAGCTTATGGGACTTAACTGCGAGGTCATCAGTCCCTAAACTTATAAAGAACTTATAAACTACCTTATACTAAAGACAACACAGACATCAATGCCCGAGGGAGGATTCGAGCCCCCGACGAGGAACACCCTTACACATCGGAGCATAGCGTCTCAATGCGCTCGACCACTCCGACACAGCGAAAAAGTCCTCGTTGCCAGTTGTTGCGTCTCCCTGATTGCTGTAGTAGGAGGAGGTGGGCCGTGGCTAGCAAGTATGTGGACAAGATCTGCAACTAAAAGAACTGATTAGTCCTCAAAGGATTTATTGAAAGAAAAAATCAGTATTTAACTTTCATGTGCTTCAGTTGGTACAAACGTCTTGAATTATTACATAGTACTGTTACGGAATAGAAAACTGTTCCGGCTTGTGCATAGACAGAAGGATGACTCTTCTACGATGAACGTCAGGAATTGTAGTATTCCTGGGGCTGCTCGTACTGACTGGAACTCCCGTACTCTCCGCCATTGCTGTGGGGCGCCGGCATATCTAGCAGAGCCCTCTTCTTCTGATTGGCCGGCGCGCGAAGCTGGTAGAGAGGTACGGACACTGCGGCGCCACTGGCGGCCGAAATACCAGAGAGCTTCTTGAGGTGGAGCTGTGACTTGTATAGACCGCCGACGTTGTGGCGAATAGCAACGCAACAACACATCCCTTCTGTAGTCCATCTGTGTATTATTTTCGCCTTTCAACACCCCATTAATACCATTTCCCGATACCTCTACCCCTGTTTTCTTCAATGCACTCTGTAATTTTCTTTAAGGCGGTATCTGTCTTCACCCGTGTTTTGTATGCTTTTATACCCTTGCATTTGTCCTCTAGTCATACCTGCTACAGCTGTTTGCACTTTCTGTCAATCTTTTATTTTTTAGTACACGTTTTTCCACTCCATCATGTAGTTCAGCAACAGTTCTTTTGAAATTCAAGGCATAAAAACATACCAGTTGCAATTTTTTAAGTTCTTTACCAGTGACGCATTTCACGCATTTAGTACAGCTTCACATTACTGTATCTGTACATAATACATCGTGTTACACAGATACTGTGTTCATATACTCGCGTACCTATCTAGCATCATTTATAAAGTACATAATGTAAACTGAATAATATGTATCATTTTCATTTAATTGCGGAAGCTGCATTGGTCTTGATTAAAATAATCTAAAATTCCTATACGAGTTTTTAATCTTCGTATTCTTCAATAATAAAGAGTCCAGATTGCTAAAATTGTATTTATTTATTACGTAGTTTCGGCATCTTCCATCATCAGTCTGAAACTTTTAGATCAGATGATGGCAGATGTCGAAACAACGTAATAAGTAAATACAATTTTAGTCATCTAGACAGTTTTTTTATTCTTATTAAATTCTGTCAAAATTTCAAGGAAATCGGTCATTTATTTTTTAATATTAAAGATTTTTAGAAACAAATATTTCAATTTTTATTAACATAGATTATTTCTCGGGAAAATTTTACAAGTTCTTGAGTCTGTTTTTGACGATCTTGTTAAGTTTTACAGAAGTAATTTTTTTTTTTTATTTCTATTACCTTAAGAGTCCACAAATCTCATTTGCTACTGAAAAACCACCTTATACAAATAAGCCTGCACAGCATCGAATTATTTCACATGCAGGTTCGAATCATCATATTTCAGGTACTGTGGAGAGCAGAGCAAATATTCAGTTGCGCAGGTACCAATATTTTAATTTGAGGGTAAGAACTAGCAGTAAGTAAGGACGGAAGATTGTTTGGATACAGTCCCGTCAACGGCGTAGTCATTAGAGACGGAGAACATGCTCGGATAGTTTTCAACAGGCATAGGGAAAGAAAGTGGCCGTGCCCTTTGCAAGTAACTATGGCGAAGTTTACCTGGAGTGAAAAAAATTCAAATATTTGTAAATCTAAGCGACTTAACTACGATGATCATAAGCCCCCGGGCTTACAAACTACTTACACCAACTTAAAGTAACTTAGGCTAAGGGCAACACAAACACCCATGCCCGAGTGAGGACTCTAACCACCGACGGCGAAAGGCCGCGCTCACCGCAGCTGGTCGCGTTAGTGCGCACGGCTATTCTACTGCGGCTACCGGTAATGATTCTGAGAAATCACGGAAAACTTAAATGTGGATGACCGGAGGCGAGTGTGTGTCACCGCCCTCCCGACTGCGAGTTCAGTGTGTTACCCCGCGCCATGTCGCTAGCAGATTGTATTTCTTGTTTTTGGGTGACAGAGCATGTATTACGTACCTAATTGGATTCGAGGTAGTATCACCAGAGTCACGAACTCTTAGTTATTTCTGCTACTTTGCAACTGCAGCGCCGAAACGCTTGTGTATTGAATGTGCGTTTGGAATGGAACAGCACATTGAAAATCCCATGATATTTAGGAGCTTTTATAGCGCCTCATAGCACCTATTAAAAATTTAATCTGGAAATCTCAGATTTGCAAAGGATACTGAGAAGTAAAAAATAATTTTACGAATTACAAGTGCTCATTTACGGTGGTTAATTATACTGATAGACAAGATAGAAATTCTTTAACAATGTCACTGTCCGCAACTCCGATTTCCTTTTGTTCTATCCCGGCCCTGGGGAGCCACAAGGCTCCGCCATCTCCCCTCTCCTTATCCACTCTGCCGATATGCCCCAAGTCCAGGCTCTCTACCACCCCCTGCAACACGCTGACGACACCGCCTTACTCGCCCTTGCCCGCATCCTCTCCCGCTCCAAGCACCTCCTCCCATCTTTCCCAGTCCTCCAGTTGGTCCAGTCAGTGGCTCCTCTCCATCAACCCCCACAATTCCAGGCAATCATCCTTGTGCCTCCATGATTTCTACCTTACCCTCCAGCAACCGTTCCATCCGCCAAACCCCCACCCTCAAATACCTTGGCTTTCCTCGTGATTGCTCCCTTTCCTGGACTCTGCACCTTAAAACCGACCTCTAAAAGGTCCTCAACTGCATCCGCCTCCTAACTCTCTGAGGGGACGTGGGGTCTCAATCAGTCCATCATCCTCTAGACATGCAGATCAGATCCTTTGTGCTTCCCATCTTGTGTAGTTTCAACCCCCTTCACAAACTGCCTACTACAAATCCCTCTGGTTCCTAGAACGCCATGACATCCGCCTCGCCGGCCGCGATGGCCGAGGGGACTAAGGCGCTCCAGTCACGGTCTGCACGGCCACTACGGTCGGGGGTTCGAATCTCCCCTCGGGCATGGATATTTGTGCCGTCCTAGATCGTAAATAGTTCATAAGTAGTTTGTAAGTTTAGGGACTGATGACCCCATAGTTAAGTCCCATAGACTATACAAACATTTGAACATTTGAACATCCGCCTCAATTATCGTATCTGCCTCCCATCCTCCTCTTGGATCCTATATGATTTCATCCCCTTCCCTCACCTCCTCCTGTTCCTTCAGCATATCCGCATCCTTTGTATAACCTGTCAAATAGACACCCATCACCTGTTGTATACCCTATTCTCACCGATCTTGCGCCTCTGCCATGCCTACACCATTTAATTCCTCCCTCCCTCCCTTCACCTTTACACACTCCATATCCTCTCCCAGGGTAGCTTCCATCACTTCCCCCTACCGGATGATGCCCTCCTTCCTGACATCTACCCCTCCTACCAGCTCTAATCCTATCCCCATAGACTTGGTTCCCACTCTCCCCACCCCATCCCCTTCTTATCCTTCCCCACGCTTGGTTCCTCCTCCTCCATCCGCCCCCTCGCCGGAGTCTCTGCTCTCCTACCCCTTCTCCCACCTCCCCTGCTGATCCTTCCCCTTCTTCCTCACTTCCTCTTCCCCCTCTCCCTTCCACTGCAGGGACTTCCAAGTGAAGTGGTTCGGATTTCATCTGCGCTTACTGAGCCATTGCTGTGTATGATATCCGTTTTTATCGTGTTTCAACCGCCATGAACGGCTGCAGCGCTATCATCGCTTCCCCTGCAGAGTTTAGCGACTGTCTGTGTTAGATTGTGGTACACTGTGATCAAAAGTATCAGGACAGCCCAAAAACATACGTTTGTCACATTAGGTGCATTGTGTTACCACCTATTTCCAGGTAATCCATATCAGCGACCTCAGTAGATATTAGACATCGTGCGTGAGCAGAATGGGCCCTCCGCGGAACTCACTCATTTCGAACGTGGTCAGATGATTGGGTGTCACTTGTGTTAGATGTCTGTTCGTGAGATTTCCACACTCCTAAACATCCCTAGGTCCATGATTTCTGATGTGATAGTGAATTGGAAACGTACAGGCTGACAGTTGAAGAGGGTAGTACAGTTTAATAGGCAGGCATCTGTCCAGACCATCATACAGTAATTCCACATTGCGTCAGAATCCACTTAAAGTACTAAGTCAGCTAGGCGGAAGGTGAGAAAACTTGAATTTCATAATCGAGCCACACATCATGCAGGATTACTGCCAAACAACGCCTCGCTTGGTGTAAGGAGCATAAACATAGGACGGCTGAACAGTGGAAAACGTTGTGTGGACTGACGAATCACGGTACACAATATGGCGATTCGATGTCAGGGTGTGGGTATGTAATGGCGCATGTCCGGTGAACGTCATCTGCCAGCATGTTTAGCGCCAACAGTCAAATTCGGAGGTCATGGTGTTATGATGTGGTCGAGTTTTTAATGGAGAGGGCTTGCACCCCTTATTATTTTATGTGGAAATATCACAGCACACGCCCACATTGATGTTTTAAGCACCTTCTTGCTTCCCATTACTGAAGAGTAATCGGGTATGGCGATTGCATCTTTCAACACGATCGAGAACCTGTTCGTAATGCACAGCCTTTGGCGGAGTGGTTACACGACAATATCGCTGTAATGGACTGACCTGCACAGAGTCGTGACTTGAATCCACCTTTGGGGTGTTTTGGTGGAGGAACGTTGAGTGGACTGAAGAATCACTGTGCACATTGTGGCGATCCGATGTCAGGGTCTGGGTATTTAGAATGTCCGCTGAACGGTATCTGGCAGCATGTGTAGTGCCAACAGTCAAATTCGGAGGCCATCGTGTTATGATGTGGTCGAGTTTTTCATGGAGAGGGCTTGCACCCCTTGTTGTTTTGCGTGGAAGTATCACAGCTCACGCCTTCATTGATATTTGAAGCACCTTCTTGCTTCCCATTATTGAAGAGCAATCGGGGATGGCGATTGCATCTTTCAACACGATCGAGAACCTGTCCGTAACGGACTGCCTTTGGCGGAGTGAGTACACGACAATATCACTGTACTGGATATTGTTGTTGTTGTTGTTGTCGTTTAGAGGGGACTAGACTGCGTGGTCATCAGTCCCCTGTTGCGAGCAAAGTCGATACGGCGTAAACTGTAATGGACTGGCCTGCACAAAGTCGTGACTTGAATCCACCTTTGGGGTGGTTTGGAACGCTGGCTTCACCGATCTGCATCGATACATCTCCTCAGTGTTGCACTGTGTGAAGAATGGACTGCCATTTCCCAAGAAATATTCCAGCACCTGTTTGAACGTATAGCCTGCGAGCGTGGAAGCTGTCATCAAGGATAAGGGTGGGCCAACACCATTTGATTTCCAGCATTACCGGTGGAGGGCGTCAGGTGACCAGTTTGTTTCGATCACACAGTGTATCACTTTTAAAGACTCAGAATACATTTATGGCAGAGTTGTGGGAGACCTGAGAAGCCTTGGCGCTGGAGTAGCCCCGCATCTTGAAGTGAAGAAGCGGCGGCAGGGGAGCCCCAGTTGCGCAGCACGTGCCGCAGGCTTTAATGGGACCTTTGAGGCGGCGCGCGGCCGGAAATGAAGCCATTGTGCACCAGGGACAGCCGCGGAGCCGGCAGGCACAGCCTCCCTCCAACAGCGGCGCACTAGCACCGCTTATCGTCCTCTGACACACTTCCTACATCTCTGCTGCCTGCAGTGGAACCTCTCGAGTAGGCTGTCAATTGAATGTGGAATACAAGCACAAGCGAAACAGGCCATTAGAGGACCATGAATCCACCCAATAGTCAAAAATGTTCAAATGTTTGTTAAGCTTATGGGACTTAACTATGGGGTTAACAGTCCCTAAACTTACAAACTACTTATGAACTACTTACGAACTAGGACGGCACAAATATCCATGCCCGAGGGGGGATTCGAACCCCCGACCGTAGTGGCCGTGCTGACCGTGACTGGAGCGCCTCAGTCACCTCGGCAACCGCGGCCGGCACCCAATAGTCCACTCTTGTTAAGAAAACACATGGAAGGGCTACAGGTTCACAGGACATGTCCATCAGTACGTTCTGAAGAAATGATTAGTATTACAGTCAACTCGTTCAACGTCTGTACTACAACCTAGTAAGTACAGGGTCTGCCTTGGACACTGGTAAGTTTTGCCGTGCGTGGTGACTACTACGCCATCTATTCTACGATAGGTGTTCACATTATAGCATTCACTTCCTATATAAGTTATTACATTTCATTCTACCACTTTCCAACATAATACTCATCTTTTCAACATTACGTTGTATGGGGGTTCTGCTCGCTGCAACAGTATTCTCCTGGGGCGTCGTGGTAGAAATAAATACTCGGAGGTACAATTTTTCACTTCTTCTTTAATTTGAATCAAACTTCTTCTCCACCAAACCATAACAACTTCAAAACATATACAAATTACAAAGCATCAGAACGGTAGTACTTCCATTTCAAAACACAGAGTGACAGATTCCAGAGCACTTGACAAACGACTCAAACTCTAACTCCCCCACGCAAGGTGGTGAGGCAAATATATAACATCGACAATAATGATGCTACATTATCCATTGTTCATAACAATTGACTATACTAATTTACAATTAACAAACACACAAAGAAAACATTTCATATACACAAAAATAATCAGAATATAAAATGAAAGCTATACATACAATAATTTTACATGGCACGTATTTTTTTTAAGTCGAAATCTCTGATCTTTCTGTTGACAACAAAGTGCGATGTTAAATGTCAATTAGTTAACGAGTACATCATACATGTTCCTAACATCTATTGAACTATCAATTATCTTGTCAATTCTCAAAATAAGTTCAAAATCTTTAATTATAACATTTAAATCTCGACTATTAAATTAATTAATACAATTATCTGGTCTACACAACTTGTTTATGAGCCTAACATATATACAATGCTATTTATTTTCATGTCTTTATGTAAATACAAAAGTTTTTACCATTCGTCTGTCTATTTATTGAAATAACATACAATGACAAAACTATTGTTTATAGAACTGTCTGGAAACGTCTTATACAAATCTCTTAATTAATGAAATCTATCACTTGTTTTGATCGCAGAATCACCGAGACACTGTCCTACATTGATTTCTAGGCTGGCTATTTCGTTTGTAACTTCAGACGCAAAATATATCACTATTGAACCACACGATTCCGGGCCCGACGCAAACGGTATCGTACGATAACATTGAGGTAGGAGGGCACCAGTATCATCACAACATGAAAAGGTACGACACTGTGGCTTTAATTGAAGTCTTTATTCAAAAGTAATCACCAAAGGCCTGAGCACAACTGTCCAGCATTTAAGGAGCAAAGGATTCCCTATTCCCAAAGTTCCTGTGGCTGTGACAAAGAACCAGTCCTATACAGTGCCCTTCAGTTCATCGTCCGAGTTAAAGCTCTTCCCTTTGAGATGTTTTTAAGCGGAACAAACAGATGGGTGTCGCAGGGTGACGTCTCCGGCCTACAGGGCGTGTGCTCAAGCTGCTCCCACTTGAACTTGGCCAGTACACTTTTCCGATCCTGAAGACTTGTGGACGCGCGTTATCATGGAACAAAATCAGTCCCTCTGTGAGCAGTCCAGGCCGTTTGCTCTTGACGGACTTGCGTAGGCTACGGAGTGTCTCACAGTAAACGTCACTGTTAATGGTTTTTCGTGCTCGAGGAATTCGAAGATTATCGGACCTCGGACGTCGAAAAAGACGGTGAGCGTCTCCTTGCCTGCTGAGGGCACAGCCTTATATTTTTAGGGGCTTGCATGCTTCGCGTCCCTAGATGTCGCACTACGTTACCCCAAAGCGGAATATTAAAATTTCAACTGGTTTGGCTATTAAGACGTTTCGTAACTTTTCATTTAAAAAACCCTCGTAATTCCAAAGTTCATCTGTGGTGCTAGACATTGCGTCGTAACGGTTGAGTGATCGAGCTCTCTAAGGCGCCTTAGTGCGAGCGAAGCCCCGCACGCCGTCGGAGGTTCGTGTCCTCTGTCGTGTGTGTGTATAAGTTAACTGAAAGAGTTTGTAAGCCTAGGGAGGCTTAGATTTACGAACATTCTAACATTTGTACATTTCGCGTTGCATCATAGCGCTGCACCCGTCGTTCCACCAAATTTCTCTCTTCTTCCAAAAAAAAATTTCAAATGTTTGTAATTCTATGGGACCAAACGACGTTGGTCATTAGTCTCTTGTCTTACAAACTACTAAAGTTAAACTAACCTATGGACAACATGCCCGAGGGAGCATTCGAACCTCCGACGCGGGAGGCCGCGCGATCCGTAACGTGGCGCTCCAGACCGCTCGGCTACTCCCGCGCGGCATTGACAAGTCTGGCGATGTGGCGGACCAGGGCAAAAGGCTGACTTCCCGCGACAACAAGAAGGCATATATGCTCGTGCATATATAGTTGCATCTAGTGTGACATAGATGTGGTGATGCTTAAGGGTAATTTTGAATACAGTAGGCTGTTAATGCTATTTCTTTGTACAACGCTACAGATTTATTCGAAATCATGCTGCGCCGAATAGGCTGTAGCTTTTTGGTAAGATTCCTAGTGCCTGATGTCCCACTCTATAGACCAGATAGCAATTATTTTAAAACTAGGTCTTGCGTTGATGTCCTTGCACATGTGTGAAAGACCACCGAAAGTACAATAATTTCGCAACTTTGTTCTTATGATCAGGATCATCAGAATAAAAGTTTCCAGATTTCTGGGTTAAATATAAATGGTGTGTAGAGAAAAAAAAACTGACTTATTGTAAGGACAACAAATACAGCCATGTCCGAGAGAGGACTCGAACATCCAACGGCGAGCAGGGACATGCTCTCCAGGAAGGCGCCTTGGAACGCTCGGCCACTCCTCCGTGGCTGAGCGTAGATAAACGATGAATACTGTCTTTTATGGCGATGAAAATGAACATATTATTGAATAGGAAAAGAAACTTTACATCGAGTAATTATGCAGGATTCAAAAATCAACGAAATCGGTTCGTCGTTTTGAACACGTTAACGTCTTGTGTAAACTTTGTATTTATTATATTTAATCGTATTACGCACAACATATTTTCAGATGTTTCTATAGCTAAGGGACCAAACTGCAGTGGTCATCAGCCCGTAGACTTAACTATTTAAACTAACTTCTGCTAATGACAACACACACACACACACACACACACACACACACACACACACACACACACACATGCCAGAGGGAGGACTCAAACCTCCGACGGGGAGCAGCCGCGCACTCCGCAGCAAGGCGCCTTCGAGCGCATGGCAATTCCTACGCGGCTACGTACAACATATCAACATTAAACGTATTTGTATGGATTAGTATTATTAGTATGGATAATGTCTCATCCACGTCATTCACCTCTAAAGCTATACATCTACGTACAGTCGATGTCTCAAAGTTCAAGAAAATAATGACTACACCAGCACAGAAGACTGTAGAAAAAGGCAGATCTGTCACCCAAACCACGTTGTATTCGCCAAAACAGACGGTTTGCGCACTCTTACGTTCTTTCCTAAGTAAATTCATCCCCTTTTTCGATCCCTCCGTGACTTGTTTGTTGCCAGGATCCCTCCTAGACTGTGAAGCACAGACTGCCAAAAGATGCTTTTTATACACTACACTCATTCCTACAACAACCACTTTGTGATATACGCTCTATTTTTTTTTTAACGCCGGTTCCAATCTTCCCCGCTAACTACGCAAATATGAAAATAAATAATTACGAATAAACTCAATATTTTGAAAAATCACTTGTCCATAAGTAAGAAATAATTATAGATACATTTCACGAACCCTATTTGTTCTGTACATGTTGCCATGCATCATTCAAGACAGCGTCAAACATTTCTCTGATTTACCTTGTTTCCTACATTTACACAAATCATTTCATAAAACATTTGATAGGTTTGCTCCTACCTCATTCACAGTCATGTTCAGAAAAAAACAACACTGCAAGACTACAGACAGCGATTTACTATTCGCAGGACATATATGTTACTGTGTTCTCCAAAAGTTAGTAGTACCTAAACTTTGTCGGCCTCTGTGTTCAGCGTCAACATAGATACAGTGTCGCAACACCACCTGCCGGTAAAATGTGCCCTCGGATATTTCTGCCGCTGTAAACTGAAGGTAATGGATCTGTATAGATGAGAAGACGTGCAGGACACCTCGCAGACGTACGGGTGAACCTTACTGTCGAATCATTGAGTTCCGAATAGGGTGTGTTACTAATGAGAATCTGATGCTTCATCCCGGAAACTGCATTACGTGTTGGAAGGGTTTTCCAACAGTGCCACTGGTGTGTGGTGCAGAATGTGTCAACCCATAGCAGCAAAACAGCACTGATGGGTCAGGTCTTCCCATCCAGACCACCTTCCGAAAAGATCGACTAATCATCCAGATGTAATTGCTGGACAGACCTGCGTACTCCTCTGGAACAGTGGAACACATCGTACTAGATCAGGGTTGCAAGTCCGTCAAAGTTTACTAAGGTATGGGCCGCGAGTACATCATCCACTTCCCACGTCTACCTTTGATTTATGTGCAGAAACGTGATAGACGGCAATGGCGGATAGAACATCACTGGGGGCACGCATGGCATCAGATACTGTTGTGTCGTCGCTATCTGCCACAACGCGGCGGTCTACACAAGTCTCTGCGCAACTTCCAGAAGAGGCGATAAGTCGCTCCCAGTAGTTCGGAAAATTGTAGATAATGCAGGATGGTCTGCATCGCGCACAGTGTTTGGGGGGGGGGGGGGGGGTTGGTAAGGTGACGTCGTTACACTTTAACAGAAACCATCCCTCCACAGTAGTACACATGGCCGGCCGCGGTGGCCGAGGGGATTGAGGCGCTCCAGTCACGGTCTGCACGGCCACTACGGTCGGTGGTTCGAATCCCCCCTCGGGCATGGATATTTGTGCCGTACTTAGTCTTAGTTAGTTCGTAAGTAGTTTGTAAGTTTAGGGACTGATGACCCCGCAGTTAAGTCCCATAAGCTATACAAACATTTGACTTGATTTGATTTCTTCTGTCAGCAAATCCTTTAGGGCTAATTACTCCTTTTATTTGCAGAACTTGTCCACATTCTTGCTAGCCATGGCCCACCTCCTTTATTTACAGCATCCCACAGACGCAACAGATAGTGTTTTAGGATGAATCCTGGCTCCAACTTTAGGCTTTATGGCGTGGGGTGCTGTTGGGTACAGCCATAAACGACACCTGTTTCGTCTCCAGTGTACTGCAACTACAATGAGTTACGTGGATGATATCCTGCGACTCGTATATGTAGCCTTCCTGCAATGCATCGAAGACGCCATTTGTCAGCAAAACAAAGGTCGGGCCCGGTGGTCTTGGGGAAAAGGGCTCGACTGGACTGGGAACCAAAGGGTCGCGAGTTCGTAACCTGGTAAGACCTCGGAGTTTTTCAGTCTGCTCTTTAACCCATCCTTCACCTCTCAACGATGTGACGTTCCCCAGAAACGACAAGTGGTTCGGATTCCACGTTAAGCTGTAGGTCCCCTTTCCACGGTTAGATAACAGGGGTAGGCTAGGAACACGAAAGTCGCTGAAGTGGCGTCGAATTGAAGACTTGCACCAGGCCAATGAGTCACACGCAATAATAATAATTATTATAGCAAAGCAAAGGACGACCACATAATGTTGTACGCACGTGGCTTCTTCGTGTCAAGGGATGTCACCCTTTTCCCCTGGCTCACCAGATTATCAGAGTCATAGTCAATCAAAAATAAGTGGGATACTGTCATACCACCATCTAAACAAATACTGTCACTACACTCCCACTGATTTTTGTTATACGCCACGACAGCAGAGCTCCAAGCGACTGGCAAGGTAGATTTCTGAATACTATATCAAATGAGTGTGAAGAGTGTCGTTTAAATGGATTTTAAGATACTTTTTACAACGGGGAAGATAACTGGTGCCATAAAAATAGGTAATGAGCAGAAAATAACTATACATTTGTCTTTATGAGGTTTCCTGAGAACCATTGGAAGGCAGGAAACGGTACTTTGCAGGACCCTTTATTTAACATTATATTGAAATGTACGTCTTTTTCATCAAGAATTTCAATTTCTCTTAAGAGCAAAAATTGCGAATAAACAACAGAAAACCCAACCTTCTACAGAAAGACGTCGGTTTTCTACTCAGAAACGTCAGGATTTTTTCACTACAATTCCAGGCAAATCAGTAAGTGTTATTAAATATACCAGATCTGTCACTACAGCTGTAGCTGAAGGAAAATCCTCACAGACGTGACAATAAAACATCGAAAGCAAAAACAGTTTCCCAACAAAGAAACCAATTCCACAATTGTTACTACATCCGAACTACAAACGGCTAGAATCTTCAAGATATTCGTTTTATAATCAAAAGTAGTTATATTCAAAAGTGTATCGATTTATAGAAAAGACGAGTGAAATGTACAATTTCTCATCTGTTTATATTCTCTCATTTTCAGCGGAGTAGCCTACAAAATATACATATATTCGCAAGTATTTCTTCATGAATATATTGTTGTTTATATTACTGAATCAGGGAAATTTCGCTCTCTTTACATTTTTTTACCATTATTTATGCCTCTCGATATTTTACTAATGGTTGGTACGTAAAGATTTACAGACTGCCGGCCGCAGTGGCCGAGCGGTCTGCGGCGCGCCAGTCACAGTCTGCACGGCCGCTACGGTCGGGGGTTCGAATCCCCCCTCGGGCATGGGTGTTTGTGCTGTCTTTAGTACAAGTTAGTTCATAAGTATTTTGTAAGTTTAGGGACTGATGACCCCGCAATTAAGTTCCTTAAGCTTAACAAACATTTGAACATTTTTGATTACAGACTCTATTTGGCTAATTACGTAGAAAAGTAATTACAAACAGTTACTTCTCTTGTGGCACTTTGCCCATCACTAGGAACGCTAGGAACTGTCAGTTGGCAACAACTCTCACAGCATTGTGTGTCGCGACTGTGTATGTTAGACTGCGGTGATACGACGGACGAAGGGCTGTGATCAGTGTGAACCACCAGAGATGAACTTTGATACGAGGAGAATGCAGTATAGGTGGCTACACTACAGGCTGACATTGGCGCCTTATACCGATCGACGCTATCACGCATGGAAGAAGCAAGTGATTGGTAAGGCGTGCAAAGTTTTCAGCACTGCACAGTTCTTTCTCTCCCCACCTTTTCCTCAGACCTGAACTCCCAACATTTTTCACGACAAGAGAACAAATTGTCGCGGCCGAACAGTAACTACTTTTCTATGACGAGGCAACTGGATTGGGTCTGCATGTTTCTGTAAATTGAATGAAGAAATTATATATATGTGAACTTCCTATCAATAGGTTTGTCTTTTTAAACATTTTATATGATTATAAAACTAAAAAAAATCGATCATGACGGTTGCATACCTTTATCAAGACTTTCAGCCTACAATAATCTTTTTTTAACATTAGTGTATATTCCTAATGTCATCTGTTTTCAAAATCCCCTAAATTTAGTACTTTATTTAAAGGAAACATTTTCAGCAGTTAAATGTCGGATCAAATGAGCTACACTTTAAAGCGATGAAGTTTTTGACACTTCATTTTCAAATTTTCCTCAAATAACTAATAGTTTTCCTTCGTTACCTTGGAGGCTTTCGAAAACTTAAAAAGGTTTCGAAATAAGTCTTCATGCTGGTCGAATAAAATAGTGTGTCACACTAATGAATCATGGCGGGAAAAATATAACACAGTATACATACAACTAAACGCAGAGAATAAAACTGAACGGTATTCAACGACACAAACGCATTGCTTCTCATCGACGGCTTTCATGCAAATAACTGTTGCCTTTAGTATTGTAAATCATATGGCACCGTATTTATTGTGTTGTTTTCTCTACTTAGTTGAAGTGTGTATACAGGTCTGTTGAACAGATCAAACTGCCTGTGATAGGTTTTTGGCCCAAATTTTAGAAACTGTAGTAAATAATAGTTTTTAATTATTTTCTTGCCAAAACTTTCAGAAAGTAATATTTGAAATATTTATCCGTTTCAATCTTATTGTGCAATCAGTTAGCTGTGCAATGTTGTAATTAAATTTTAATTTCAGTAAATGAAAATTATTGATTTAAAAATTACTTTATCCTGGCAGTATAATTCAACAAACATTTAAGATGAATGATTACTTCCTATTTAGCAAGGCATTTTGTGCAATGTGTGGCAGTTAAATATATACTCATGTGCACTTCTATTGACTGGCTATCTGTTTAAGTATGGCTGTTAATTTTCTCACAGTAATAGAGAAATTTTCGTAATCGTTTACGTGAGAGACGTATTTACTAGTTAGTGTCCCAATGTAATGTGCATATTCAGAATTACACGTTATAATGGTTTCAATAGCTTTTTCATTAAACATTTAATGTAAACAGGTAAGTATCACGTTGGCTGCCGCGATGACGTCAGAGGCGCGCCAGAGCCGCCTGCTGTGGCCGCCGGCAGTCACACGGCAGCCAACGTCTTAATAATGTTAATTTTACAATCACTTTTTGCAATTTATTTACTCAGTAAGAAGTGGGCCAGGCGACCTCGTTGCAGCACGTAGTTATACATTTATATGACTTAACAGAAAGTATTTGCTGTTTATGATAGGTCTTAAAGAAGAATGATTAGTTTCGGTCTGATTGCGTAAATTAAACATTAATAATACAGGAACGCTCATCTACATCTACGTGGGATACTCTGCAAATCACATTTAAGTGCCTGGCAGAGGGTTCCTCAAACCACCTTTATATTATTTATCTCCCATTCCATTCTCGAATAGCACGCGGGAAGAAAGAACGCCTGAATCTCTCCGTTAGAGCTCTGATTTCTCGTAATTTATTCTGATGATCATTTCTACCTATGTAAGTGGGAGTCAATAATATATTTTCGCATTCGGAGGAGAATGTTGGCCATTGGAGTTTCGTAAGTAGGCCACACCGCAGCGATAAGCGTCGTTGTTGTAATGATTCCCATCCCAGATCCTGTATCATCTCCGTAACGCTGTCTCCCCTGTATCGTCACAATACAAAACGAACTGCACTTCTTTGGACTCTTTCGATGTTCTCCGTCAAACCCACCTGATAAGTATCCCACACTGGGCAGCTATAATGGAAAAAAAGACGGACAAGCGTAGTGTATAAGTTTCTTTATTTGTTCTGTTGCATCTTTTAAAGGTTCTACCAATAAAACGCAGTCTTTGGTTCGCCTTTCCCACAACATTATCTACGTGTTCGTTCCAGTTTGTCTGAAGTAATTGTAATTCCTAGGTATTTTGTGGAGTTTACGGCCTTCACTTTTGATTGATTTATCTTGTAAACAAAGTTTAACGGATTTCTTTTCGTACTCATGTGGACAACTTCACTCTTCTCATTATTTAGAGTCAATTGCCAATTTTTATGCCATAGTGATATATCATTCGTTTTGATCTTCTGATGATTTTACTAGACGGTAAATGATGGCGTCATCTGCAAACAACCTTAGAGAGCTACTTATATTTTTTCCCAAATCGTTTATGTAAACAAGGACCAATAACACTACCCAATGGAACGTCCGATATCACCTCTGTTTTAGTCGATGCTTTACCATCGATTACTACAAACCGTGTCCTCTCTGACAGGAAATCCCCAATCCAGTCGCAAATTTGGGGCGATATACCATAACCACGCAATTTGATTAAAAGCAGTTTGTGAGGTAAGGTGTCAAAAGCCTTCTGGAAATCAAGAAATACGTAACCGATTTGCGAACCCTTGTCGATAGCACCCACTACTTCGTGTTAGTAAAGAGCTAGTTGTGTTTCGCATGAACGATATTTTCTAAATCTGTGTTGACCTTGGGTCAATAGATCATTCCGTTCGAAATAATTCATAATATTTGAATACAGGATGTGTTCCTGCTGCAAATTGACGTCAATGAAGTAGGCCTGATGTTTAGTGGGTTACTTCTACTGCCTTTCTTGAATATAGGTGTGACCTATGCAATTTTCTAATCATTTGGTACAGATCCTTCTATGAGAGAGCGGCTAAGTAAGGAGCTATCGCTTTAGCATAATCAGATAGAAATATAATGGGTATACAGTCCGGACCAGAAGACTTGTTCTTGTTAAGTGATTTTAGTTGCTTCACTACTCCGATTTTATCTACTTCTACGTTACACATTCTGGCCTCTGTTTTAATTGGAAATCTGGAGTATTGGCTTCGTCTCCTTTGGTGAATGAGTTTCTAAAAGCTGTGTTTAGTAACTCTGCTTTAGTAGCGCTATCATCGGCAGCATCACCATTACAGTCACGTAGTGAGGGTATTGTTTGTGTTTTGCCCCTAGTATGTTTAAATGTTCAAATGTTCAAAATCTCTCAAACTTGCAGTAAAAATGTTCAAATGTGTGTTAATCTATGGAACTTAACTACTCTGGTTATCAGTGCCTAGGCTTACAAACTACTTAAACTAACCTAAGGACAACACACACACAACAAGCAACCATGTGCTCCGCAGAAAGGCGCCTTAGAGCGCTTGCAGTAAAATAACAGCTCTCACGAATTGTGCGATAGAGTGAGAAGGGGCCTTATAAGCAGACTTTTAATATCTTTGTTCATAGACGCACGCACATAGTGTGATATATAGTGATGTTTACAAGTACGGCATAAGTTGTTGCTACAGGCATGTGATGTATTGCAGGAAATGAACATCATCTTAGAAAAGTTACTGCGAATGAACAGGGTTTTACAAGACAAAGCGTTTTCCTGGAACCGTGGCATAGAAATGTTCAAATGTTTGTATAGTCTATGGCACTTAACTACGGGGTCATTAGTCCCTAAACTTACAAACTACTTATGAACTAAGACTAAGGACGGCACAAATATCCATGCCCGAGGGATTATTCGAACCCCCGACCGTAGTAGCCGTGCAGACCGTGACTGAAGCGCCTCAGTCCCCGCGGCCACCGCGGCCGGCCGTGTTACAGATCTGATGATGTTTGATGGGTCATAAACACTTACTAGAGACGGTAATGTTCCCATAACACGTTTCTGAACAATCCAGGCTGCATCAGGGTCTTCCATCAATTCGAAAGACTGTTAATCCTTGCCATACTTCCGTAACGGAACGATATTTGCTAAGTTCGTAAGAACCTTAACTCTGGAACAGAAAGAAATGCTAGATGTAATACGATCCAATCCATGTGCCTGGCTAAAGCAATATTTCTGGGAACCTCTTGTTGTATACTTATGCCCGCATCTGCTGGGTATAAACGTCAGCTTTGTGTTACCCTCTTAGAGGAACAAACACCAAAGCCCGCATCTGTCGATCGGCCTCGTGTGGGCAGCAGCGCGTTGGAAGGTTACTTGACGACTCCTTGTATTTTAAAACCACCATTCACGTCTTCATATGACGGTAGGATTTAAGCTACTACGAAACATGAGCTGTGTTTAAAAGTGAAAAAATCATTCAGAATAATGACTAGCAGGGATTCCCTGCGCTGCCCGCGTACATATTTCGTCCTTCTCTATGTCTGTCCATTGCCTTCTTCCCTCTTTGTCCATTGTCTTCTAACCTATATGCAATTCGGCTTCGTTTTCGTGCATCTCCACCATTATGACACCTTATCTCCTGAAATGTATGCCCTACAATAATATTTTTTCCAGGTTCCTAGAGTCGTATATTAGGAAACTTTGCGAAATGTGTTGGTAGTAAGCAAGCATGATTTTTATGCATTTCATTGTTTCTCATGCCATATCTCCTGAATTATGAGTCGTGCTGTGCAATAATTTGGAAGGTACATTAAATTGTATATGTGAAAATAGTCTGGAAAATATGTAGCAGATCGAGTTAGTAATAAAAGCGAAAAAATCTAAACCTCATGCATAATGGGAAGATTTTATATGAACCTAAGTACAAGCTCCTGAGACAAGGCCCAATTGAGGAGTGATAGACCTCCTCTACGCAGTAGTCGACTATCTCAACTAATAGCACTTGCACCGCTCTAGCTTTGATACAGGTCACACCGTGCGCCTTGCGTATTTCTGTCCCAATAGCTCCGATGTGGAAGTTTCAACGTCCATTCGCAGTAAGCCAAGTTGCCATTGTTAAAGATTGTTTTACACAGTGAAGAGTTTAGAACGATGGCGGAACCATGACTTAGCGCTGTTCAAGACGAAAAGCAAACCGCTGCCGAGGAATGCTTGAAACCAAGGATTCGACTGTCGTTTTTTCACTGTGGCTTGAATGTGGAGCTGCGGAAGACACTGTGTTGGCGTAAGAAACACTTTGAATCAGGAAAAGAAAAAAGAAGAGGGAGAGAGAGGAAGAGACTTGTAACCGCCTACTCTAAAATTACGCTAAATTATCTCTATGAGATTCACAGTAAATAATAGTACTCGCCGTGTAACTGTATACACTTAACAAGCGAGAGTCTTGTAGCCTTTGTTTAATAAAAAGATAGATAAAGGCGTTTACAAAAATTGATCCTTCGATAACGTGCTAGTAAACAACGCATAGATTATACTCGTCAAAAAAAGTCTAGGTTCGCTTTCAATGTAACCGTTACTTAAGCAGGACCAATAGCAAAGGGTATATTCTCATCTGTATAACTTCAAAGCTTATCTTATTCTCAAATTGTAACTACCCTCCAAATTTAAGAATGTTATTATTTTTTATTTATAGGCATCTATAGTTATAGATCTTCGAGAAATAATTTCGAATCATCGAGATAAAAACAAGTACTTTTAATCTCCTTACATTAAATTACAGAAATACACTCATACCTCTTTGTCTTTTGAATTATTTCTGTCGTAACTTTATAAATACTTTCTCTTTTATTCTTTACAGGTCTGGACCTTTTCTTTTAAAATTCCGGCTTGCACTATTCAGCTGTGTGAATCAAAGAGGTTGTAATAAAGGAAACTGGCGGAATCTATGCTGAGAACAGGATTGGTTGAACCCAGAAGGGCCATGCTTTTGTGCCCACTTAAACTCTATGTGAATATTGTTCTCTTTACGTAACGTCACTAAATGGATAGTCACATCTGAGTATTTACTTAGATATGACGTACATTTCAACGACTAGAACTACTATATACATACACTACGACAAATGTTTTGGGCAGAAATAAATGCCGGGGTGCCCAGTTTGCTGGCTTCACTTTCTCCAGAGATTCTAACCTCCTTCGTGTGAATATTGTGAACTGGAAGCCTAAGATATTACTATCATGTTAATTTTTTTTATAATTTGTCAGAGATTTTTTTATATATACTTACATAAACTTAGTATTTCTCGTACGAAAACCTAAGATTATATTCTTCGGTTTCTTTTATATATAGTTTTCCCTTTCCTTCTATATAACGTCGGATTATTTTTTTTTATTTGTTTTTAAGACACTTCTCTAAAAGCAAACTTTAAGTTTCTTTTCAATATTATTTTTATATGTTATATATTGTGTGATTTTATGGAAGGTAATCGCTTACGGATTCAAAATAATTTCAAACTTAATTTTTTTTTATTTTATTTTATTTATTTATTTTTTTTTTTTATTTATTATTTTTTTTTTCGTTTGATCGAGAAAATACTTGACATTTTATTAGAAAAAAACACGATCTCATTTTTACATTTTACAACATAGGAAGCTGTCGAGTGATTCCTGTTCTATCACTCCTTTATCTATATTTTTATAAGTAAAATAAAGTAAATTAATAGAAACCACTAAAGCATCACTACCACTTTTAGCCTTAATTGAAGAATATTAGTTCATCAAAACTCTACCTCTTCAGGTGTTGATGACTTGAAAACTCTGTTAAAAATTACAATTTTTCCCCTTGATCACTCGAGTGCTTATAGTAGGGTACTGAAATTTAGCTCTTGTTAACTTTGTGCGGTCCATTTTGTCAAAGATTGTCCTTTTCTTGTACCTATCTCAGACTTTGATCCTAGTAGTGGTTTACAGAAAATATCATTCACTACTCTAGTGAATTAAAATGAATTATAGTCACTCGTAATATGAGGGTAAAATTTTAGGTGATTAATCTATGTGTGTCAATCAGTATAACGCTCACGAGAGTTTCGTTGCTTTTTAAGATTTCCGCAGGATCATTTATTCGACCAAATAACGATCTAATACACCGTAAGACAACTTCCTTCATGACTGAATACAAAATATTTCCCCCTGTAACGAGTGATATTTTGCTTACGTATTCACTAGACGCCTATGTTAATCATTAGCTAACCTCCTACTGGAATCTGTTATAAAATATATTCATTTTATTTTATTTTATTGCACTGCTACCACAAAATGGTTGCTATCTGCTCACTGACGTAATTAATCTAATTTAACCCTGTTAGCTGCCTATTCATTGAATGAACTTCTACTCATGCCTGATACTGGCCAACTAACTAAAGGAATTAACTTTACCAGCAATCGATGTCATGTATTTCACGCGACAACAGATAGTACAAGCATGATCTTGAATTACGTTTATGTTGGTCTGATTTCCTATAACACCAAAGAACAACTCCCTACTGAAAACTGCTCTTGCCATTCTGGACCCACAATC
Source organism: Locusta migratoria (assembly GCA_026315105.1). Lineage (NCBI taxonomy): Eukaryota > Metazoa > Arthropoda > Insecta > Orthoptera > Acrididae > Locusta > Locusta migratoria. The sequence continues at coordinate 571,503,863 of CM048746.1, forward strand.
GTGTACAAGACTATTTCTTACTTTCCTTTACAATAGTTAATTATTGTCGCATAGCCGACGTAATTTCTTGTGCGAAGACAATGGCATACATGTGATTTCTGGCCGTCTACATTCGATCGACTGATTCTGTGCTTACTTCACTGCCGGTTGTTGTAAAACATACTTCACTACAACAAGCATTTTTTTCCTTTTAACGCAAAACATTTTTTCGTAATAAGTTTAATTACAGGTTTCCCCATAACGAAAGTCACATTCAAAATAAATGTCTGTTACAGAATCTCCTCCTCGCTTCAACTCAGTGCGGAGTCATTTCTATAATAGAAACTTTAAGATACTTATCTGCTAATTTTATAACCTTTGAAATATAAACATTTCAGTCACGATATTAACGTAATACACAGATGTTAATAATGTACGATATTTTCATAATATGACGTTATTCAAGTCATTTTTGAGTAGGATACCCAGTGACAGTTAGCTGTTGCTTTTAACAAGGAGGCAAAGTAGTTTCTTTTTTTCTCCTTATTGTAAGGAAGTATTAAGACAGTTCGTCAGAGTTAGGAAGGTTGTCACGATGATATTTTGCGTAGTGGAAAGTGGGGAAAAATTAGTCAGGTCCCTCAGGGAATACTCCTTGAGGCAGAAAGAAAGGAAAAAGAACAGGAGAATCAGAGCCGAAGAGAAATAGAATACAGTGCCCAAAAGAAACCCATATAACCCCCTCCCCCCCCCAGAACAGCCCCGTCTTTTTGGGCAGATCACAGCAACACCGAACGGCTACAAGATGTCACACCTGATAGTCGTGGACCTCTACAGAACGGACGTTACTGCGCCCCAGCAAATACCCCCGAAAACTAGCACTGATCCCCCCACTATTGTATAATCCACTACCCCTGATCGTGCAGAAACAAACACCTAGCTAGGATTATTATTAATATCATAAAAATAACTGTTAATACTTCAGAAATAAACTTCATGGTTCCCTATTCCTACTGAACAAACTATTTACAGGGAAAAAATTCCCAGATATCTACCTGACTCCTGAAGTTTTTTCAAAGACAATTAAAGTAATCTTGGTCTATTCAGAATCAGAATATTTAACTGGTTGACTCAGAAGGATAATAATTTACTGAATAGACTGTTTTGAATACTACTAGGCACCAGCACCTCGTAGACCTAAACTAACATGCTATACCTCACAAGGATATTTACGTACAAGACCTATAAAAGATACAAAATTCTTGTTCTGGAACCATAAGAATACTATTAAAAACATAGATTTCTTAAAGCTAGACACACATCTTTCATTTAATGTTTCATTTCACATGAGGGTTCCTTGGTCACCATAACCAGAGATAAAAATTGAATATAATCTGAATAGCCGGCCGCGGTGGCCGAGGGGACTGAGGCCCTCCAGTCACGGTCTGCACGGCCAGTACGGTCGGGGATTCGAATCCCCCCTCGGGCATGGATATTTGTGCCGTCCTTAGTATTAGCTAGTTTGTAAGTAGTTTGTAAGTTTTAAGTCCCATAAGCTATACAAACATTTGAACATTTTATAATCTGAATAGAAATAATGAACCAGTAGGGGGTTCTGACCAATATTTTCATAATAATCGTGTTAATCCAAAATCTTATGATACCTTTCCTCATTTCAGCGAAAACCTTATGTTATTACAGGTCATTAAATTAAAAGTTGCCTGTAATCTATCCTCGTACAATTCATGGATTATTAGTGAACCTTCTTCCTGAAGAATTTCATTATTCCTTGTTTTATAACTAGTAGGGCTTTTTTCTACGCTAAAGTTCTCACCAATTTCGGTTTGTGCTTAGCATAATCAATCCGTAGACTGGTCGCTGTTGTACCCATCATTATGTTTATAGGTAACCTTAGCACAGAAATACTTTTTAAGGTCCTGAATTTGAAATTTGCCTATCACCTTATCAGTACCAATTTCTTTTAGTGTTACTGTGGTAGGATGTCTCACTTCTTTCACCTCATAGTGTCGTTCATAAAACTAGTTGAATTTCTTAATACGCTTATCCCCCTTTTTTTGCTTTTGATATGACTTTTGACTAATACTGTGTCCCTTATTTTATAACCGTAAAGCAGATTTCCTGATTTATATTTACTGACCCTCTGATTCTTTTCTAAATTGTGCTTTACCAAATCAAAAACTAGATCTTTCCAATTGGATTCTTTGGGTGGGTAAGTGACAACTTTGAACAGTCTACCTCCTTGTATTTTTCCTGATATTATCTCCCTCGGAGCTACTCCTGTACTATCGTGGGGTAAACCATAAATTACCTTTTTAAATTCTAATAAAATGCAGGCCAGGTTGCATGTCGTTTATGGTAATATGTCCTGTCTTAGGCTTACCCACCTTTGGGAAATATTCTTTTTCCAAAATTTTTATAACAGTTTTACTGTTAACTACTTTAATTGGATTATAGCTTTACATATTTAGACCCAATATAAATAACACTTCCAACTCCCTTTGGAAGTGGCCCTTTTAAATCTACAGCACATACGTCCCATTGGATGCAGTTTCGTTTTAAGTCCATAGTTGATAGGTTTTGTCTGCTGGCACACTTGACTCTTTTTTAATTCATGTTTAATGTCTCGTGATATCCCCTGACAATAATAATAATTACTTACATGTGCAAAAAACTTTTTAGTTCCAAAATACGCATTCATATTATGTACATACCAAATTAGTTTGATCTTGTAGTGACTGGGTACAGAAACTTCCCATCTATCTAAACCTCTAGTATTCATATTAAACAATACTCCCTTATACAGTAACCAGTGACTTTTGCTTTCCTCATTTTCTGTAACCTTTAATTTATTTAGTACTTTCCAAATCCAAGGATTTTCTTGTTGTTCGATTTTAATGTTTCTTAGCATTCTATGTAGCTGTCGTTCAGATTATACTAGTAATTTTTTTTGTTTTTAATAGAAAATAAAGTTATTCGGTAAAAACCTGTAGGTTACAAGATAATTATAAATTGTAAATAAACTGTCCTGTTAAGTACTGCTTTGTAGCTTGTCAGAGATCTTAGGAAACCTAAGAAAGACGAATGTCATGCTATTTTTAAGTAATTCCCTATTTTTATGCCATTACATACGGTCCCTAATATAAAAAGTATGTTAAAATGTTTTCATCTGTGTAACTTCAAAGCTTATCAATTCTCAAATTGTAACTACGATCCAACTTTAAGAATGTTATTATTTTTTATTTATAGGCATCTATAGTTATAGACCTTCGAGGAATAATTTCGAATATATATAACACAGGGTATATTTTCGAATCATCGAGATAAAAGCAAATACTTTTAATCTCTTTAGATTAAATTTAAAGAAATACAGAAATACCTCTTTGTCTTTGAATTATTTCTGTCGTCACTTTATTAATACCTTTTCTTTTATTTTTTACAGGTCTGGACCTTTTCTTTTAAAATTCCGACTTGCACTAATCAGCTGTGTGAATATTGTCAACTAGAAGCCTAAGATATTACTATCATGTTAATTTTTTAAATAATTTGTCAGAGATTATATATATATATATATATATATATATATATATATATATATATATATATATATGGATGTTGAACTTCAGCTGTCTGAGCGTGTCAGCCATAGATGTTCATATTTAGTTTCTCACCAAATTCAAATATGGCTGTTAAGAAGTTTTACATAGACCATGGTCTATGAAGTTTTACTACAACAAGAAATTAAAATACGTTTCGATTCCACTGCCATACCAGCTTGTTGCATCGTCTATTGGCATAAAGTTCAAAACAAGAGGTAATCAAGTAATTCTTGTGTCGTAGATACTAATGGAAATTCGTTTGCCATACTCAAAGGTAGCAGACAACGTAAAATAATGTGCAAAACATATGAATGTGCAGGCACGCTGCAATTCTATGCTCAGACCAGAGTTGTACATCCTGGTTGTATAGAGATCATTGATATCTATGTAAACTTAGTATTTCTCGTACGAAAATCTAAGATTACTTTCTTCAGTTTACTTTTTAAGTATCTTTTCAACATTATTTTTATATATTATTTATTTTTTTGTGATTTTATGAAAGGTAATCACTTACAAATTCAAAATAATTTCCAATTTTTTTTTCTTTTGATCAAGCAAATACTTGACCTTTATTAGAAAAAATATGATCTCATTTTTTACATAAGAAGCTGTCAAGTGATTCCTGTTCTATCACTCCACTATCTTTTTATAAATAAAATAAAATAAATTAATAGAAACCACTATGGTATCACTACCACTTTTAGCCTTAACTGAAGAATATTAGTTCATCAAAACTCTACCTCTTCAGGTGTTGATGACTTGCAAACTCTGTTAAAAATTAAATTATTTTCCCGTTGATCACTCAAGTGCTTGTAATAGGGTACTGAAATTTATCTTATTAACTTTGTGCGGTCCATTTTGGCAAAGATTGGCCTTTTTTTGTTCCTATCTCGGACTTTGATCCTAGTAGTGGTTTACAGAAAATATCATTCACTACTCTAGTGAATTAAAATTTATTATAGTCAGTCGTAATATGAGGGTAAACTTCTAGGTGATTGATCGATATCTGTCAATCAGTATACAGCACACCAGAGTTTCTTTGCGTTTTAAGATTCCCGCAGGATCATTTATTCGACGAAATAACTAATACACTTTCAAGGCTGACTACAAAATACTTTCCTCTGTAACGAGTGACATTTTGCTTACGAAATCACTAGACGCCTAAGTTAATCATTAGCAAACCTCCTACTGGATCCTATCATAAAATACATTCATTTTATTTTATTGCGTTGCTACCACACGATGGTTGCTATTTGCTCACTGTCGTAATTAATCTAATTTAACCCTGTTAGCTGCCTATTCAACGAATGAACTTCTACTCATGCCTCATAGAAGTTGATAACACCTTTGCTATGTCTCATACTGGTCAGCTAACTCAAGTAATTACCTTTACCAGCAATCGACGCCATGTATTTCACGCGTCCCTATCAAAATTACGATTACGGCAGCAGATAGTACAATCTTGCTCTCGATTTACGTTCATTTACGTTTTTTTTAATAAAAAATTGCCAGTGCAATGTAATTCACACAGTTCACAATACCTGAGTCGCAATCATATCGTCCAAAATCTTTGCAACAGAAATAAATCGCGTGCTCAGTGCGTACTGACATGTTGCATGAGTTTTGTTTTAGCAGATTACGGACATTGTAATATTTTCAAAACTATACACGATTTTTATATTGTAGGACACTAGACTCTACATCGCCCTTAAACCGTCTTTTCACCCTGTCCTTGCTTCTGTGCCTTCCGTGTACCTAACATTATATATATATATATATATATATATATATAAGCAGGCAGGCTCTACCGAAATAGTTAACTGCTATTGGAAGCATTCAGACATTACTTTTATACGGCAGTAATATTATGAATTAGTGGTCAAGTATTTGTGATTCTGATTAAGAGCAGAAGTATGGACGTGTATGATTTGTTAAATATCTACTTCTACGCCTAAAAGTATAACTAACCATCGTAAATAACACTTGTTATTCATAACATTATTCTCTTTCTTCTGAGCATCCTTTGCGAATGAGTGATTTCTGAAATACAATTCTGATAGTTGCTACAATTCGTAGCGTCACAAAAGCTCGTAAATACGAAGGTATTTTGAATGTGGTGCATCACTCCAAATACACATTCATTATTTAATCGTTTTGCGGTATGTTTTTACGACCCAGCAGCTTGACAGTGCTGCAGTCGTGAAGTTGCAAAAATTGCGTGGGAGTTTCGTGACTCTTACGTTAGACTCTGTCCCTACCACAGTCTGACATATAAAGTCGCGACACTCACTGCTGTGAACGTTGTTACGCCACTAGCACTCCTAGCGGTGGGCAAGCTGCCGAAGTTGTGATGCTTGTTTATAAATATTTTTGTACATAATTAAGGAAATAGTTTACTTTTGCGTTAATTTAGATTTCTATCTGATTATGCTGAGGCGATAGCTCCTTACTTAACAGTCATATACAACCGCTCTCTCATAGAAGGATCTGTACCAACAGATTGGAAAGTTGCCCAGGTCACACCTATATTCAAGAAAGGCAGTAGGAGTAACCCACTAAACTACAGGCCTATTTCATTGACGTCAATTTGCAGCAGGGTTTTGGAACACATCCTGTATTCAAATATTATGAATTATCTCGAACAGAACGATCTATTGACCCAAGGTCAGCACGGATTTAGAAAATATCGTTCATGCGAAACACAACTAGCTCTTTATTTACACGAAGTGATGGGTGCTATCGACAAAGGTTCGCAAATCGATTCCGTATTTCTTGATTTCCAGAAAGCTTTTGACACCGTACCTCACAAATGGCTTTTAATCAAATTGCGTGGTTATGGTATATCGACACAAATTTGCGATTGGATAGGGGATTTCTTGTCAGAGAGGACACAGTTCGTAGTAATCGATGATAAGGCATCGACTAAAACAGAGGTGATATCGGGCGTTTCACAGGGTAGTGTTATTGGTCCTCTGCTATTTCTTATTTACATAAATGATTTAGGGGAAAATCTAAGTAGCTCTCTTAGGTTGTTTGCAGATGACGCCGTCATTTACCGTCTAGTAAAATCATCTGAATATCAAAACCAACTGCAGAACGAACTGAATAAGATATCAGTATGGTGTAAAAATTGGCAATTGACTCTAAATAATGAGAAGTGTGAAGTCGTCCACATGAGTACGAAAAGAAATCCGTTAAACTTTGTTTACAACAAATAATCAATCAAATGTGAAGGCCGTAAACTCCACAAAATACCTAGGAATTACTATTACTTCAGACCTAAACTGGAAAGAACACGTAGATAATATCGTGGGAAAGGCGAACCAGAGACTGCGTTTTATTGGCAGAACCCTTAAAAGATGCAATAGAACTACTAAAGAAACTGCATACACTACGCTTGTCCATCCATTTTTGGAGTATTGCAGCCCAGTGTGGGATCCTTATCAGGTGGGTTTGACGGAGGACATCGAAAGAATCCAAAGAAGAGCAGCTCGTTTCGTATTGTCACGATACAGGGGAGGCAGCGTTACGGAAATGATACAGGCTCTGGGATGTGAATCATTACAACAACGGCTCTTATCGCTGCGGCGTGGGCTACTTGCGAAACTCCAATCGCCAACATTCTCCTCCGAATGCGAAAATATATTGTTGACTCCTACTTACATAGGTAGAAATGATCATCAGAATAAAATACGAGAAATCAGAGCTCGAACAGAGAGATTCAGGTGTTCTTTCTTCCCGCGCGCTATTAGAGAATGGATTGGGAGATAAATAGTATAAAGGTGGTTCGACGAACCCTCTGCCAGGCACTTAAATGTGATTTGCAGAGTATCCCATGTAGATGTAGAATAGCGTTAGTAAAATATCAAGAGACGTACATATGACGGAAATTAATGTAAAACTTCCAAGTTTAAATGATTTAGGGCCGGTCCATCCATCTCTCGTAAATCTTCTCGTTAGTAAACGAGAAGATGCCTTTAACGTCCAGTTAAATGTGCTCGTTAAGTGCATTGCATTTGTCATTGCCAGATACACCTTTCGTTTGATTATCTGGAGAATACGAGAAGGTGCGATATATTTCGACTATGTTGGTAATAGAAACAAATGAAAGTGCCGTCTAAATAAACAGCTGTTCGCCATATTTGACTGTCAGGAAGGAGGTTAGCAGACAGTTGCTACTTGGCGCTATGGCAAACAAACGTGAAAGAAGTTCGAATTTTATAAGAAGTTAGTGCGAGAGTCTTGTGTTCTTAATAGAGAAATATAACGACACATTGGAATTTAAAAAAAAAACCGACGAAAGGAAAAGGAAGCGACATTGTGGCAAATGAATTCAATGCTGTCCATGGAACACGTAGAACATCAAAGTGCTAACTACGATAACATGCTGCCAAGTGCGTAGTACCTTAGGGCAAGCAATAACTTGCACATAGGTGAAAGTGCACTGTTCCTGTAGATCGGAGGGCAACAAGCATAAGTAAATACCGAATTAATAAGCTTGCAGATATAAATAATGTATTCTGTTTTCTATTACGACTGATAACTTACAAAATACGTAACTATCTGTTGGACTCTTTAGAGTCGTGGGGGTTTTCATGGAGCGTTTCCAAAGTGGCTTTTCGAAGACGAAATCGAGTAATAAATTCTGCATCATCAAAATGATTTGGATGAACATAAATACGTCTAGGACGCTTTATAGGGGCAATGACCTCTAGATCGTCCAAAATATTGACATCGTCGTAATTTTCAACCAAATTTCTTATTCCAGCCATTTTCATCATACAGATTCATACGTAACTAGTCGTTACCCGTAAGTTTGTATTTTGATAACGCAACAATAATTTTAAGGTTATGTTGCATATCTGCAATATATCAAACTCATCTAATCGCTACTGATATGGATGGATGGGGCGAGAAATATGACGATACAATTTTCCAATAAAGCTGCTTTCCACACTAGTTTTTCATAAATGTAGTGCTTCTGTTATTTTGTGCAATAAATCGGTCTTTATCACGGGAATAGGTTATATTGCGGTATTTGAGCGCTCTGGAATCTTGCCATTTTCATACAGATTCCAACTTAACTGGTCGTTAGCCGTATAACTAGCAGAATTTTACTCGTTAACTTAACGGCTAGTTTTAGGTCTTTTAACGTCAGGTTAACTAATAACGAAACATTGTGAAACGCAACCCTCCGTTAACGACAAGTTAACTGGAACTTAACGATACATTGACAAACCAGCCCTTAGTGGTATAAAGAACAACTTCGTCATGAACAAATACTTACGAAGCTTATTCCGGTAGAAGTATGTAGAATATAAACATAAGAGAATAATAAATTTATATTAAGGTCTATTCTTACCATGACAGGCACTTTTTTGGCGTGTATCAATTCGGTGTGGAGTCATGATTCGCACATTTTTACACCTCACTAGTCTTTCTTATACGCGCATATTCTTTTGAGTGTGATTACTTCAGCTGAAAATACCAATATTTTGATGATTCTATTTGTTTTTGGTTCAATTGTAGTAACAATTGTAGAATAGGTTTGTTCTTTGTTGGGAAACAATTTGATCTTGTCGATTTATTGCCCTGCCGGTGACGTTTTTCCTTCAGTTGTAGCTGTTTTCGTACGTTAAATTCTGTACTTATTGCATTCTATATACGTTTCTAACGTTCCAGCCTCATCAATTTTCCTGAAATTGTAATGAAGAAATCTTAACGTTCCTGCGTAGATAAGCGATGTCTCTCTGCTAAAGGGCAGGTCTTCTGGTGTTTCTGGGGCATTTTTATTTTTAATAGAAAATGAAACATTTCATTTAAAGCCTATGTATACAAGATAATCGTAAATTAACAGTCCTGTAATGTACCGTTTCGAACCAAGTCATGAATGCCGGACAGTTGCCATGCCGGACAGTTACCACGCCGGACATTTGCCACACCTGACCCTTCGCCAAGTAGTGCTCGTAGGCCAGGGCAAGGGATGTCCTTCCTCGTACTCCTGTCTGCTTCCAAACCACCGTCTCCACATCTTACTCGATAAGCCACTGCGTAAAAGACCTTTTTCTTCGACATCTTGGCAAAACGTACAGCTTCTTTTCAGTATCCCGAAATCGAAATATAACTATGAGAAACAAAGGCAGTACCGTCGTCTATGTCAATACGTAATTAGTTCTTCCAAGCAAATAATGGATCCATTTTCCCTCCGTCTGTACGGTAGCTTCCACATATCCTGTTTGAGATAGTAACAGTCCATCGCTATGGGAGGAACACAAAAGGAACTATGTAAAGAGAATGCGAATGTTCGCTAATCTTTTAATTTTGTTCACTGCATTTGTGCCTATTTTAATGACTACAACTGCATGAAAGAAGAACGACGCACTCCATATTAATTTACTCTCTAAAATCCGATATCTCCTGTAGCGAAACATTTATTAGTAAAGTGTGCTGGAACAATATGCAAAAGAGTAACAGAAAATGCATTCAAAAAATAGAGGTAAGAGCGTTTATGTTTGAAAGATCACCTAAAGTCGACATACAATTTTAAAATGTTTGAAATAAGGAAGTGAAATAATGAAGAATGTTATGCTTATAACGTACACTGCTAATCTACATGTTTTTCTTTGGTATCTACAGAGTCGCATTGAAAGCATCCTAGTTTTTTTAAGAGAACAGCCATAATTGCTATAATCTACTGAACAGCAGAAACAAGAAGCACAACTTAAGGAAATCATAATGTAATGTGTGTTCTAGCTCACAAGCGGAACTGAAGTAGATAGTTCCTGGGAATTAGCATGAGCAGAGGTTAGACTCGACAACCGGAATAAATTAATAAATGACTCCGTTTACCGACTCCCAGAATTAGATGATACAGCCGCTGAAAAGTTCAAAGAAAACTTGAGTTATCAGAAATAGGTACACTACTCATACAATTTTAGTTGGCAGTGAGTTAAACCTAGCACTCGTATCGTCCCAAATTGTTCTAAATGCTTTTTTAAAATTATTTTGTACAGTTAGTTCACGAGCCCATTCAAATTTTTAATGGTTTCGGAAAGACACTTGCCCTCTTGGTCACAAATAGTGTTGAGCATCATGACGGATACAGTGATTACTGAACGCAATGTTGTAGTGAGGCTCAATTCCACAACAAAGATATTTACTAAAAGTAAACGCTATTGTTAAAAAAAAAAAAAAAAAAAAAAAAAAAAAAAAAAAAAAAAAAAAAACAGACAAAAGGTTGATTAAATTTATCAGAAAATGTATGTACATAACAAAGGTACAATATATTTATAGCTACTTAAAACTTTAAAAACATGTACTGATGATTCTAATAAGGTGATTTTAAAGTGTGATAGAAATTCAATTATTTTTAAAACTTTTTGTGTCTTATATCTCACCTAAACAAAAACAAATCCTCTTGAAAGCAAATCCTTTAGAATTGTAGTTCTTATTCGAGCGCTTCCAGTTCCGTGGCTTAGTAGAGGATTAGTGAAGCCTTTCTCAACCATCTCTGGGCGCAAATTTCGCTGGGCACCAAATTTGGCTAGGCGGGGTTTTCATGACACCGAGTTGCTGACAGTTGCTTTGGGCCACATGCGACCTGTGGGATGGACACTCCCAATGTGGACAGGTGGATAATTGAGCTCAAACTTTACGCCAATAGTGTACAAGATGATCTGGAGCTACATTCGTAGAGCTGTTAGTTGTACGCTGGTGATTCACGTGGAAAGGTTTTCCGACGTGATTACGGCCGCACGATCCGCAGTCCTGAGCGGTGTGTGTCCTCGTCCAGTAATTCCACTCTGATACTGGAGACAAAAAGAACATTAATCTTGATCATATCGAATACTCACCTGCTCACTACTTCTGGTAAACAATAACTGCTCCCTGGCGCTTCATCCTTTCTCTATGAACAACAGTTTGACGATTCTCACACAGCCAAGATTTCCAATATAAAACTGTGGGAGAGGGATAACTCGGATCTGTTTGATCCAGAGGTTGGGATGGAGAAGCAGTGACCTTATAAATATACCACGTGTGGCCCAGGAAGTGTGTGGGTAGTGCACTTGCATAACCTAATACCCGTGTAGCCAGGTACCCTCATGATCAGTTACTGATAAGGGTGCTGATATTTATGTTAAAGAACCGCCCATGCTAACGCACTAATAGTAGGAGTGGAACATCGTAGTTAGAGAAAGTGAGATGGCGGTGCTAATTGCTAACTGTGAATCTTTCACTACAAAAAGTGTCACGGTGAAAGGAACCATCCTTGCATTTGCCTAGAGTGATTTAGGGAAGTCAGGGGAAAACTAAACCTGGATGGCCGGAGGTGGACTTGAACCACCGTCCTCCCGAACGCGAATCCAGTGTGTGACCACTGCTACAATGTGTAAAAGTACCAGTAAGGAACAATAAGCCCAAAGACGGAGTGCATGGATGAAAAAGGCCGTAAGACAAGAATGCAGTCATTCGCTCCTACTTTTGATTTCATAATCGAAGAAACTATGACGGAAATAAAAGGAATTCGAAGAGAGGGATACAAATTCAGGGAGAAATGATATCAGCGGTAAGATTGGCTTCGTCTCTCTCTTCTTCGTGTGCTGCCGATAGAGACCCAAGCTGGAAATGAACAACTTACTGAAATAGAAAGACACCGAGATTCATAAGCCGAAGATGCTGATTGTGTATTTTTTTCGGTCTATAGTCTCTGGTTTCAGTAAACTTTGTGGCAGGCATGACAGCACTGTGTAAGCTAAAATTCCCGTTACTACCGAATGATAAGTTCGGCGAAGCCAGAAGGGACATTCAACGATTTTTTTTCTACCATCAGCGACCTTCTTCCATTTCTTGAAACACAATGTCCACCCCGTCGTGGAGTTTCAGCCCACTGCTAAACCATAGATGCTAGGTACGTCTGCCGGCCGCGGTGACCGAGGAGACGGAGGCGCTCCAGTCACGGTCTGCACGGCCACTACGGTCGGGGGTTCGAATCCCCCCTCGGGCATGGATATTTGTGCCGTCTTTAGTATAAGTTAGTTGATAAGTAGTTGTAAGTTTAGGGACTGATGACCCCGTAGTTAAGTCCCATAAGCTTAACAAACATTAAAAAAAAATAAAAAAATAAAAAAAAACATAGGAACGCGTCTCGTCAGTATGACATTGCTGTCGTCGGTAAAAGTGAAGGAGAATTACAGGCTCTATTGAATAGAATGATCAATGTATTGAGTACAGAATATGGATTGAGAGTAAATCGCATATAGACAAAAGTCATTAAAAGTAGCAGTGAGAACAGCAACGAACTTAATGAAGTTAGAGGTTGTGAAGTTGAAGAAGTTAAGGAATTCGGCCGCCTTAGAAGGAACAGAACCCATGACTGACGATGCAAATGTTCAAATGCTTGGACCAAACTGCTATGATCACCAGTTCGTAGACCTACACACTACTTTAACTTAAATTGAGGAAAACACTCCCTCTCTCTCTCTCTCTCTCTCTCTCTCTCTCTCTCTCTCTCTCTCTCTCTCTCTCTCTTTCTCTCTCTCTGTCTCTCACACACACACACACACACACACACACACACACACATTCCTGAGGGAGAACTCGAACGTCCGACGGGAACGGCCGCCCAGGCCGTAACATGACGCCTCAGATCACGCGGCCCTTCCGCGCGACTACGTAAAAAACAGATTGGCATAGGTAAAGAAGACTTTTGTGGTCGAAAAATGTGTACTGATCTGAAACGTGGACTTTAATTTGACAAGGAAATTCATGCTAACGTGCGTTTGGAGCACAGCTTTTTATCATGGTGTAACCATGGTCTCTGGGAAAACAGGAACGGGGGACAATCGAAGCGTTTTGAGGTGTGTTGATACAGTGGAAATTCTGTAGAAGAGTAAGATCAGGAACAAAGAAGATCTCCACTATGGTGGTCCGCGCAGATAAGAGCGATTATTTCATATAGTGCCATCATCTTCTGGTCTTATATATTCTACAACGTGGTCATCTCGCCAACGGCGTCGGACGAAATATCCACCGGATTTCTGACGGCAGCGCGCAGATTGGCTGCCAGCTGGGTAACTCTGCCCACTGATGTCAGGTGATGAATTAATTACTCAAACTACAGCTGCTCTAGCTTGAGGTAGGAGAGTCCTGGACACCTCTGCGGGCCACTGCTGTGTGCTGTCCGTATATACCAGTCCAGGCACAACCCAGCGAAACCATCGTCAATAAATTAATCATACTGCGATCTTCGCGTTTTTCCTTCTGGAGATAATTAATAAATGCAGATCACCTTCAGCCTACGATGTCAGATAATTAAGAAACATAAAACCTCTATCGAATACGTCCGACGCGCCAGGGACGCTACAAAGACTTGAAAATGACCTTTGTGCTGCTCTCTGCCGATAGTTCTACAAATGTTTGGTAAGTTTATGGGACTTAAACTGCGAAGTCATCAGTCCCTCACCTTACAAACTACTTATTTACTAACTTATACTAAAGACAGCACAAACATCCATGCCTGATGTGGGGGGGGGGGGGGAGACTCGAACAGCTATTCGGTAGAAAAAAAATTATTTTCTGTTTCTTATAGCCAAAAGCCACCACATGATATAGGACTGGTTTTCTTTTAGTTATTGTCCATAGTCATCGTTATAATAAAAAAATAGAGTACAACGCTGTGCATATTTTGGAGTGTTTGCGGTGAAAAATGTAGTCGCTGGCCAGTTTGGATTGGTTCATTTTACACCTAAATTACTGCGTTCAAAATGTAGCTAACATATCGAAATTGTTTTTAACGGTGGAAGGAGAGACCTACCTCTTTCCATTCTCGAGAAAATACCTCAGATACGTTTTACGCAACGCGGTTGTCAGCTACACGGCACACGCGCGGCTGTTGCCGCTTGTTGTGCCGAGTGCGGAGCTGCCTCGTGTCTCTCTTCTTCGTATGCTGCCGATACAGACCCAAGTTGGAAATGAACAACTTACTGAAACAGACACCGAGATTCATAAGCCGAAGATGCTGATCATGTATTTTTACGGTCTATACTCTCTGGTTTCAATAAACTTTGTTGCAGGCATGACAGTGCAATGTAAGCTAAAATTCCCGTCACTACTGAATGATAAGTTCGGCGAAGCCAGAAGGGACGTTCAACGATTTTTTCTATCATCAGGGACTTTCTTCCACTTCTTGAGACACAATGTCCACCCCTTCGTAAAGCGTCCGCCCACTGTTAAATCATAGATGATGCTAGGAACATCTCTCGTCAGTATTCCTCAACCTGAATTATATACTACTTTCAGAAATTCAACAATTGTAAAAGTATTAGCATAGCTTCACTAATTACAAACAAATTTTATGGCTGCTGAGGGCAATTATCTTTAGAAATGATGAAAGAGACAACATAGAAATGCAAGTAATAAAATACTGGATGTACAAGCACAGCTGCCGTCAAAGAAGAAGAAAGAAGCAGACGTCACTATCATAGTACTCAGGAATGTGGGAGAGCTGAGAATAGAGACCTAAGTAAGGAATCACGTTGCTTGCTAATGCAGTTAAACAAGGAAACTATGATTTGCACAATTTTTTCGTATCTATATATCTTTCAGTCTAAGACATATGAAAAGCATACCAGTGGCGCCGAGAAGAAAAGTGTTTCTGCACCACAATCATGATTAAATATGTCAGTTGCGTAAAGGTTTTTTCAATTATTGAATTTGCAGTAACACTTGTTTCTCGTAATTATAAAAAAAAGTTCGAATGTTTGTAAAACTTATGGGACTTAACTACGGAGTCACCAGTTGCTAAACTTACAAACTACTTATGAACTAGCTAATACTAAGGACGGCACAATATCCATGCCCAAGGGGGGATTCGAACCCCCGACCGTAATGGCCGTGCATACCGTGACTGGAGTGCCTCAGTCCCCTCGGCCACCGCGGCCGGCCACACACACACACACACACACACACACACACACACACAGTCACACACACACACACACACACAAAGTAAAAGGAGTTTTCAGAAATTAAATCAAGCTGCATCGAGAGGTTTGCAGTGTTGTGTTGCGTGAACGTTGCAAGCTGCGCTGCCCTCCTCTGCCTGTGTTACGTGAAGTATGCGCTGACCAGCAGAGGCCCTGCGCCTCGCTCTTCCTCTGCTGCGTGAAGTGTGCGCTGGGCCTTAGAGTCCTTCCAATAGCAAATATTGCAGCTTGTATAAAGACTGCTGGATGGCACTCTTCTGTTGGCTTGTTGAACTTCCTGGTGCTGACTGGAGCTGCCGTACTCCTGACTGTCGTTGCGGTGGTGCGCTGGCATATCTAGGCGAGTCCCCTTCTTCCTATGGGCCAGCGCGCGAAGCAGGCAGAGAGCTAACGATACTGTACCGTATTTCTTTAGAGACGACCCAAACACTTTCTCCTGATATGCCACACTACCTCAGAACTGTCTGTGTCGAACGACAGTTTCTTAGATGAGTTCTTCAGCCAGATTCCGATAAGCTTTGTTGGCTGACTTACGCAGGTGTTCACTCAGACCTCTGTGACACACGCTGAAGTTAGAGCACCGTTCCCTTCATTGCGATCACCAATTACTGGTGGTGATATAAGGATCACAGTAGACAGGTTTTATTTTTCTATGGTTTTCAATCGGAGGCACCTTTTGTGCGGCTATAAAATGGGGAACCGCGCGCTGTTTATCGAGCAGCGACACAGTTACAATACTCAACGTCTTGTTAAACGGTTCGTTTTGACGCCTTCTGGAGTCAGAGGGTTGCAAATTGCGTCAGCGAAATGGGAAAGTAATATGAATAACACATGTTGTTATTGTGTTATGCTCTTCCAGTCCGGAGACTGGTTTGATGCAGATCTCTACCCTATTCTATCCTGAGCAAGCCTTTTCGTCTACCCATAAGAACGGTAACCCACATCCACTTGAATCTGCTTACTATACGCGTCTCTTGGCCTCCCTCTGCGATTTTTACACCACACACTTCCCTCCAATGCTAAATTTACGATTCCTCGATGTCTAAGAATGTGTCCTACAAAGCGATCCCTTCTTTTAGTCAGGGCATGCCAAAAATTCCTTTTCTCGCCAATTCTGATCAGTACCTCTTCATTAGTTACGCGATCTACCCACCTAATCTTCAGGATTCTTCTGTAGCACCACATTTCAAAGGCCTCTATTCTCTTCCTGTCCGCACTGCTTATGATCCATGTTTCACTCCCGTACAAGGCAACACTCCACACAAATGCCTTCAGAAAAGACTTCCCTACACTTAAATTAATATTCGATGTTAGCAAATTTCTCTTTTTCAAAAATGCATTTCTTCCCATTGCCATTCTGCATTTTATATCCTCTGTACTGCGACCATGACATGTTATTTTACTACCAAAGTAACAAAACTCATCTACCACCTTCATTGTTTCGTTACCTAATCTAATTCCTTCAGCATCGCCTGATTTTCTAAGACCGCATTCCATAATTTTTGTTTTGCTCTTGTTAATGTTCATTTTATACACTTTCTTCAACACACTGTCCATTCAATTCAACTGCTCTTCCAAATCCTTTGCTGTCTGTGACAGAATTACAATGTCATCAGCAAAACACAGTGTTTTTTTTTTCTTCCCCCTGAACTTTAATCCCTATTCCAAACTTTTCCTTGCTTTCCTTCACCGCCTGTTCTATGTACAAATTGAATAACGTCGGAGAAAGGCTACAACCCTGTCTT
Source organism: Locusta migratoria (assembly GCA_026315105.1). NCBI lineage: Eukaryota > Metazoa > Arthropoda > Insecta > Orthoptera > Acrididae > Locusta > Locusta migratoria. The sequence goes on from CM048746.1 coordinate 571,521,188, forward strand.
ACTCCCTTCCCAACTGATGCTTCCCTTTCATGCCCTTCGAGTATAATAACTGCGGTCTGGCTTTTGTACAAGTTGTAAATAACTCTCCTTTCCCTGTATTTTACCCCTGCTGACTTCAGAATTTGAAAGAGTGTATTCCAGTCAACAATTGTCAAACGCTTTCTCCAAATCTACAAAAGCTAAAAATATAGGTTTGCCTTTCCTTAATCTATCTTCTAAGATAAGACGTAAAGTGAGTATTGCCTCTCGGGTTCCTACGTTCCTCCTAAATCCAAACTGATCTTCCCCGAGGTCAGCTTCTACCAGCTTTTCCATTCTCCTGTAGATAATTCGTGTTAAAATTTTGCAACCATGACTTATCAAATTGATGGTTCTGTAATTTTCCCACCTGTCTGCGCCTGATTTCTTTGGAATGGGGTATTTCGCCTGTCTCATACATCCTATACACCAGCTCAAATAAGGTCTTTCAGGGCTCTGTCAAATTCATCTCTCAGTATTGTATCTCCTATTTCATCTTGATCTGCTTCCTCTTCCCTTCCTACAACACATGACTGAATCAATATTAAGAACTACGAGGGTCATTCAATGATTAAAGAGACAAATTTATGTGGAGGAAAAACCGTTTATTTTTACAAAACAATACATTTTATACTTTTCAACACAATCCCCTTGTACATTGATACACTTGTTCTAACAAGCTGCATACTTTTGTTACTCTGGCTACAAAGATCCCTTTTTCTTGATGTTTGAATCAATTTCTCACAAACTTTTTCACGTCCTCGTTGTCCTGGAATCTCTTCCTGCGTAATGCCTCCTTCAGTGCACCAAACAAACGGAAATAACCAGGTGCTAAATCATGAAGTAGTACTTCCCACCCATTTTGTCGATGGTTTCGCGGCTTATTTGATCAATACCAGGACTTGCATTGTCTTGCTGGAGAATCACACCTCTCCTCCAGATCCACGACGTTTCTGTCTCATGGCTGGCTTCATCTTGTTTAAAAGCAAATCCGAGGAGTATTGGCTTCTCTTAGAGACAATCGCAAAAAACTGGACCTTCAGCGTTCCAAACACCGCAACATGACTTTTCCTGCTGATGCTTGCGTTTTGAATTTTTTTCTTGACAGGTAAGTCGGCGTGCCTCCATTCCTTTGCCTTTTTGATTCTGTCTTATAATAGTGAACCCAAGTTTCATTACAAGTTAAAATTTTGTTGAGGAAGTGCTCACCTTCTCTTTCAACTTTCATAACGTTACTTTAGCTCTGTGCACACTCTTGACCTTGTTTCCTTGTGTAATGGTGTTACTTGTTTTGCGGTACTTCATTGGTTACAGATAATGTAATGAAGTGTACCAGTACTAACTTGAACCTAATCAAGTATCTTTTCCACAGTCATACGGCGGTTGGCAAGAATGTTATCAATTCGACTATCAAGCGAAGGAGTTGAAACAACTGGTCGGCGAGAACTCTGTTCGTCAACCACTGACAAGGGAACCTCCTCATCGCATCCCCCTCAGATTTAGTTATAAGTTGGCGCAGTGGCTAGGCCTTGAAAAACTGAACACAGATCAGTCGAGAAAACAGGAAGAAGTTGTGTCGAACTATGAAAAAAAAGCAAAATATAAAAACGGAACGGTGCATGACAAAGATAAGCAACGTCGAGCACATGCTGAGCATAGCAGCGCGGTGGTCCTGTGGCTAGCGTGAGCCGTTGTGGAACGAGACGTGTTGGGTTCGAGCCTTCCCACAGGCGAAAATTTTAATTTTTTTCATTTTCTAAAATGTATTATCAGTCCATCAGATGTGAGGTAACTGCACCGTAGTATGGGGACGCTACGCCTAAACAAACATCTAAATAAACGACGTCAGTCCTCTGTGAAACTGTTGCATTCATTTGTTGCAGTTTATGTGACAAACTCTTATATTTTCATCACCTTTTTGGGAGCGATTATCACATCCACAAGAACACATAAATCGTGCAAGGTAGAATCTTTTTACCCATTCAGCAAGTGGGTCGACAAAAGATTCATGTCATATAACGCACATACCGTCACCTGTGTCGTATAGAATACATCACACGCGTTCTCCTGTGGAGGAATCGGTTGACCTGTCACCTCGCGATCAAATATTTTAGGTTCCCATTCGAGAGCACTTCCTTTAGTCTGCTAATCGCACGGTTTTTCGGTGCGGTTTCAAAACACAGACACTAAACTGATTACAGCGAACAGAGATGTCAAGAACGGACGGACAGATCACAATTATGCCAAAAATTAAAATTTTCGTTTGAGGGAAGGCTAACCAGTGACCTCTCGCTCTGCAGCTCCTCACGCTAGCCTCAGGACCACAGCGCTCCTATCCTCAGAATGTGCTCGACGTTGCTTATCTTTGTCATGGACCGTTCCGTTTTTATATTTTGCTTTTTTTTCCATAGATTGACACAACTTCTTCCAGTTTTCTCGATTGATCTGTGTTCAGTTTTTCACGGCCTATCCACTGCTCCAACTTATAACTAAATCTGAGGGAGGTGCGATGGGGAGGTTCCCTGTGACTCACAACCAATTTGGAACTGCTCTACCCAGTAGCGGACTAAGGGGAGGGAGGGGGGCGGACCGCCCCTAGCCTCCGGTCTTGGGGGACCTCGAAATATCTAAACAAGGTTTTTCTTTTTTTTTTAGCACATCTTGTTCTTCTGGGGCCTTCAAATCTCAAAGCTTTTTTTTTTTTTAGACTGTCCCGTGCCTCTTTTCCTGGGGGAGGGCCTCCGTTTTGTTTCGTCGCTGCCTCGTCTCCAACAGCCTTAGTCCGCCACTGGGTCTTTCCACGTTTAAAAATTTTCATAACTTATACAACCTTCTGCATAAAATTTAGACAGTCTACAGTATATATTCACTGGTTCCTCGCCTTCGGCAAGAATAAATAACAGAACGTTTTTAAACTACTGTGGAACTTTCAATCGGACTCTCCATCTTTTAAAGTATTTTTGAGATTATAAAACACAATGTTGCTACATCACCTGATCAGGGCTCATCCCAGTGATGCCATCTTAAAGCCATGATAGTACGAACCTTACCCTATTGACAGTTTTTTCCCCAGACCAATTTGTCTCTTTAATTGTTTAATGACCCTAGCAAATAAAACGTTCGGATGCAGTACTTCTGAGCATGTGAAAGGGAAAATAAATGACGAGAGAAATACCCGGCCCGGAACTGTTGGTTTTGGGTGTGAAAAGTGGGCAGCTGTAGCGGGCGGCGCGCGGCGGCAGCTGAGAGGTTTGATCTTGGCCGAGGTTAAACTGATGCGGCTAAGTGGATGTGCAGACACCGGCCCATCGCCGGGCGCAACCTTAACGACCACAACGACGTAATGGCCGCGACCGGCTCTGGCGCGCCAAATCACAATCATCGCCACTCCACGGCCATTGAGCGGGGTGGGCTGGACCAGCCGAACCGAGCAGACGGCTGCGGTGGCTCCCCACTGCAAACAAGGCCAAGAGGAAACAAAGACGACGCTGATCTGGATCCAATGGCGGCAGATGTGCCAATAAAGAGTTCGCCGCGGTGGAGTAGCCGAGCGGTCTAAAGCGTCTCGCTGCGGAGCGCGCGGTTGCTCGCCGTGGAGGTTCGAGTCCTCCCTGGGGCAGTGAGTGAGGTAAATATAGGAAAGGTTGGTGAAATGCCAGACGACTATATTATAACCCCATACTGCTTCAACAAGCCTTTCGATATAACAATTGGAAGCAGGGAGCAGTGGGAGAAAATAGTTTGACACCGTACGGGGAATATTGTCTGGTTCACTGACAGGTCAAATCAGACCAAAGTGTTGGGGCCGGGGTATATGGGGTGCAGCCAAGACTGGAGGGCGTCATCTGTCTAGGGAAACTGGCCTCAGTATTCCAGGCCGAAATCACAGCCATCAGGGCGTGTGTGGAGGAGAATTTGCGTAGGTGCTACAAAGATCGTAGCATCTATATCTATTCAGACAGCTAGGCAGCCCTGAGACCACTGGCAGCTCCTACAACAAGGTCTAAAATTGTTGCAGAATATCACAGGGTTCTGGTGGAGCTAGGGGAAAGCAATAGAGTAAACCTATTGTGGGTTCCTGGCCACTCGGGGATCAGTGGCAACGACATGCCGACAGATTAGCCAGGATGGGGGCAGAGACTCCATTTATTGGACCGGAACCTGTCCTGACAATCACCAAGACAATGATCAAATTGGAACTACGTAACTGGCTCAGAAGACAACACATATAATATTGGACCAAAGTCTATCAACAAAAACATGGCAAGGTAATGATGCCAAAGCCATGTTTTAAAAGAAGCTATGCAATTCTTGGCCTGAACAGGAGAGAGATTAGACTCATGGTTGGATTACTGACAGGCCATGTGAATTTCAAAAAACACCTACATACAATGGGAATAACAAAAGAGGACCCTAAATGTAGGATCTGTGATGACGGTGATGAAACTGCATCACATCTAATCTTCGAATGCATTGCATTGGAGGGTAAACGGCACATAACATTTGGGACAACCAGACCCGAAGAAATTGTGTCTAATAAAGAAAAGGTAAAGGGACTCCTTGCACTGTTCAAGGGCATTGATTGGCTTTACTAGATATACAGGGAGCGATACCGCACAATAAACGTAGTTTCGGTGCGGGCAGTGGCGGGCTGGACCAAGACTGTTTTGGCTTCCCTGAATAAATCAAATCAAATCCTCCCTGGGGCATGTGTGTATGTGTTTTCCTTTGGTTAGTTTACCTAGGTTTAAGTAGTTTGTACGCTACGGACTGATGACCACGCACTTTGGTCCGATAGATCTACAAACATTTGAACAATAAAGAGTTCAGCTGTAGCGCTCAACCAAAGCTAAGTTCCTATAAGTTCCTTGTGCGTGGTAATTAATTATGGAATTTGGTATTTTTTGTGTCCCAACTTCGTCGCCGCTTTTGTGTCCCAGCCTCGTCGTAGGTGTCGGTGGCCGAGTGGATGAGACCGACACAGGAATAAGACAGCACGCTAGTGCTGGTACGGAGGGGAGCAGCCAGAAACTATAAACACTAGAGTAAATTAGAAAGAGATATATATTGCACAGAATGTAACAATACTTAACTTTTACATAGTACTGCAGAATGTTGATACATAGTTGTTAGAGGCCTGCCTAGTGCCTGTACAATAGCAAAGTCTTCACTGGTGCCTATCTCATTACGAAGGTCCTGACTGGTTGCTATCTCAGTCCCAAGTGACCGGTGTCTTTCCGTGGTGGCCACGAGCGGGGTTGCAGCAGAGGGCGCTCGTGGCTGTCGTCGTGAGAACGCCGCGCCGTGCGTGCATGGCGGCGCGCGGCGAAAGTAGGTGGCGCGCACTTTGTACTTGTGCGACACCACACCCCTCCCCCCCAAACCGCCGCGCCGTCGTGGCGTAGGGCTGAGGGCCACGGCGACGGCACTGGGAGGAGGGCCTGGGCGGGGGCGGTACTGGTGGGACGGGCGCCGTAGCTGAGGCTGGGATCGAGACGCCGTCCGCGCCCCGGCATCCGCCTTGCGATCCTCCAGGGAACCCATCGAAACCTGGGGAAGGGCGCACCCCCCCCCCCCCCGCCCAGAGGGAGCAGGTCATCTTCTTCTGAGGTGCGTGGACCCAGGCGACGGCGGCACGCACGGTCCCGGAGTCCCTCTCGGTGACGCTGTCATCTGCGGCGGCGCCAGGGGCGGCGTCGCGTCGATCTCCATCGGGACGATCTCGTAGTCCGGGGACGCTGGACCCGTTGACGAACGATGTGTTTGTGCTCCCTGGCGGTGAACTGGATCTGGAATCAAGAAACCGGAGACAGGATCGCGCGGCCTGTGCAAGCGCAATTGGTTTGCGTGGCGCCGCAGGTCCGACCCGGTGGAAGAACGTACAACATACATATTGCGACCGAGCACGCGCTGAATGGTGCCTGGCAACCATGTCTTCTTCATACCAGCAAACACCCTGTACAGCACCGGCTTAGAAACCTGAAAACGCGTAGCGCCATACGAACCGACTCGGTGCGTGGGAGGCTGCAGCAGGTGAAGAAGAGTGCGGTGACGGCGGCCGTGTAGCAGCTCGGCCGGAGACGGGCCGTCACGTGGCATGCACCGATACGTAGACAGGAAAATTTGAAGAGCTTGCTGCCTGGAGTGCTGACCTTTCATCTTTTCCATGTGAGACTTGAATGTTCGAACGAAACGTTCTGCTTCACCATTGGACTGAGGGTGAAAAGGTGCGGTGGTGATATGCTGAATGCCATTCACATGACAAAATTGTTGAAATTCCGCACTAACAAACTGAGGTCCATTGTCACTGACGATAGCTTCAGGCAAACCTTCGACGCAAAACACAGATGTTAAGGCACTGATTGTACTAGACGCCGTCGTTGAGTTCATGGCAATCACAAAAGGAAACTTGCTGAAAGCGTCTACAACAATTAACCAGCGCGTATTCCAGAAAGGTCCGGCAAAGTCAATATGTAAACGTTGCCATGGTCCCTTGGGGCGTGGCCAGTCTGAGAAACGCTGTGGAGGAGCCGCCTGATGCTCCGCACAAACTGTACACTGTGATGTCATGCTCTCTATCTGAGCGTCCATACCAACCCAGGTACAATGACGTCTGGCCAGCTGCTTTGTCCTAACAATGCCCCAATGTCCTTGATGCAGGAGGCGTAACACTTCTCGTTGCAGGGAACGAGGAACAATCACTCTTGCTTGGTCGTTGTCGGTATGCAACAACAGTACACCCTGACTTAAAGATAATGCATGACGTTGTGCAAAATAACGTCGAACCAGAGGCCGATCAATGTCTTTGACTCTGGCAGGCCACCCTGAGCGAACAAAACGTGCTACCACACTTAGGTCTGCATCCGCAGCTGTTTCCTGTGCAACCCGACGAGAGTTCAAAGGAAAGTCTGCGACAGCGAAAGCATCTCTGGAGTCTATCTGACAACATGCCATTTCTGAAGAATCAAATGATACATCCTGGCCAACCGGAAGTCGGGAAAGTGTGTCCGCGTTAGCATGTTTAGTGGTAGGTCGGTACAAAATCTCATACTGATAATTAGACAATATCAAGGACCATCTCTGAAGCTTTTGTGCCGTACGTGGCGGAATCGGCTTTGTGGGAGAGAAGAACGACGTGAGAGGCTTGTGGTCTGTCAACAAATAGAATTTTCTGCCATAGAGATAATGATGAAACTTTGTGACGCCGTAAATGATTGCTAAGGCCTCCTTTTCTATCTGACTGTAATTCTGTTGCGACGGCGTCAGTAGCTTGGATGCAAAGGCAATATGACTATCATGACATCCAATACGATGTGACAGAACTTCACCCACACCGTACGACGAGGCGTCAACTGCTAGCACTACAGGCTTCTGTGGGTCAAAGGGAATCAAACATGCATCACTGAGTAGTGCAGACTTTAGTTTGTCAAAGGCAACCTGACAATCTTTGGACCATACAAAAGGAACATTCTTCCTACGTAAGTGATGCAGTGGAGCTGCAATCTGAGAGGCATTGCGAATAAACCTGAAATAATAGTTAAGCTTTCCCATTACTGCTTGCAATTCGTGCACATTCTTAGGAGGAGGCAAGTCTTTGATTGCTCTAAGATGTGACTGTAAGGGATGTATTCCTTGGGCATTAATCACATGGCCTAGATACTCTATTTCAGTTTGAAAAAACGAACACTTTGCTTTATTACAGCGTAGACCTGCTGCAGTCAACACTTTGAAAAGGCACTCCAGGTTTGATAAATTTTCTTCAACTGTACGTCCGGATACCACAATATCATCTAAGTAGTTCGAGCAACACGGTACAGAAACTGTCAGCTGTTCCAAAAAACGCTGAAAAATAGCGGGGGCGGAAGAACTGCCAAAGGGTAGGCGTTGAAATTGAAAAAGGCCCATGTGAGTATTAATGACGAAAAACTTTTTTGACTCGTCATCAAGTGGAATCTGTAAGTATGCCTCTGCTAAATCAATCTTAGAAAAGAAACGAGACTGTCCTAATTTGTCCATTAGTTCGTCAGGTCTGGGCAGGGGATAAGTGTCTACAATTGTTTGACTGTTCACTGTTGATTTGAAGTCCGCACAGAGACGAAGTTTTCCTGATGGCTTGGGTATAATTACTATAGGCGAGGCCCACTGACTCGCAGAAACAGGAGAAATCACCCCACTATCTTGCCAACGTTTAAGTTCTTCGGCAACTGTATCACGCAAGGCGATAGGCACTGGTCTAGCTTTACGAAATTTTGGAACTGCAGATTCTTTTAAAGTTACATGTGCCACGAAGTCTTTTGCACAACCTAGTTCCGGCGAAAACAAGTCACTATATTTGTCACATAAAGCATTGATTTTGTCCTGAGGCACTACTGACGAAATTTGAAGCACATCTCTTTGAATTGATAAACCAAGCAAGTCAAGAGCATCTAGTCCAAAAATGTTCTGTGTCGATGTGGCCTGAAGAACTACAAAAGCAACTGTTTTTGTAACACCTTGAAAAGAGGCAGGCAGGCTACACGTTCCTAGCACGGGAATATTTTGACCCGTGTACGCTGTTAGCACTTGCTGTGACGGCGACAATTTTGGCGAACCCAGAAGTTCATAAGTATCTTTATTTATTAATGTGACAGCGGAACCAGTATCAAGCTGAAATTGCACCGTCTTATTTTCTATGAAGAGAGTCACAAACAGTTTTTGCTTGCGGCACTCGACAGGTGCGCGAATGTGGGCAACGTCTGCTACGGTTAGTTTACTGCGCTTGCGCGGGCCGTGTAGTGAAGTAAGCGGCGCAGACTCGGCACGCAGCGGATTAACAACACTGTCACTAGATGGCACTACCGCCGGATCGGCGTCCGCGCAATGCGAGGCTACTACAGAGTCACTAACTACTGCACTACACTCTTGAGTAGCTACTTGATGTCTACTGTCACTAGCTACACAGTACTGGGCACTATTACAAGGAGCAGTTGCAGAAGGCACTATTTTCACTACAGGAATGCACTGTTCATAGTCATTTTGCTTGTCCCGAACCCTTTTCCGTTGCACAGAATTACGCGCTCGTCGGCGCTTGCTACGTGGTGCAATATATAGTTTTGTCATAGGCGCAGAACTACTTTCTTGCAATTGAGATCCAAGGAAAGCACTGTTCAATTCCACAGCGTCTATGACATTGATTGTATGCACTGCCCTCGCACTTTGCGAAGCACTGTTTCCAACGTTACCGCTCTTTGAGTTTTTAATTTGCATACACACAGACTGTACATGTCCTGACTTGCCACATTGATAACAGGTTGCATTGCGACTTGGGCACTGTGCACGTTTGTGGCGAGATACACACTGGGGGCAAGACTTACTCACATTTTTCTGAAATGGGCGTTGGCGCCCGTTATTCAAATTACTGTTACTAACACGACGGGGCGACCTTTGTGTCGCACTTTTACACTGGCTACTGTTCACTGTCTGTTCAGCACGGCCTGTACTATTGTAAGAATCACTAGTGCTACACTGAGAACTACGGCTAGGAAAGCGTCCGTTGTGGTGCACTGAATTAACACTGTGGCTTTGCATTTCTACATCTGCTAAGTCAAAAGTATCATGCGCTTCTATAAGCTGCAGTACACTGTCTAATGAGGGGTTTGACTGTTTTAGAATTGCTGCCCTAATTCTGGGATCCTGAATGTTCTGCGTAATCGCATCCCTCAACATCACGTCACTATAAGAAAGTCCACAAGAACAAGTAAATTTACATTTGCGGGTTAAGCCCTTCAACTCGGTGATCCACTCTTGGTGTGACTGTTCCGGTAATTTTTTCAGTCTGAAAAATCGGTATCGTGCAGCGGCTACAAGAACTTTTCTCTCATAATGAGCATTCAGTGCATCTACAATTTGTTCAAAGTCTACATCACGAGGAGATGCGAGAGGGAAAAGTTTTTGCAATAGTACGAAGGTCTGGGGGCCCACAATCGATAAGAAAAGGTTCTTCACTCTCTGACCTGTAATTTGATGAGCCGCGACGAGTTCTTGAAACTGTGCGAAATAGTCGCTCCATTCTTCCTCACGTTCGTTGTACTGGCGAAATGTAGGAAGCGGTGCAGCGGCAGGTGTGGGCTGCTGATGTGACGGCTGTTGTTGTTGGTGAGCAGCCTGTACTGTCAACTGCGACACGGCCTGCAGTAGTTGAGTGATTTGCGCCGTCTGTAACTGAATAATTTCCATTAAGTTTGGGTTCGGGGTAGTGGCCATGCTGACCGATTAGGCGCCGCGCATACAAGTAACTTATAAAAAAACACAAATGCAATATGAAAGAGGACTCGCTCTGCAACAAAAAAGTCCACAAACACGTAACTGAAAATGTTCCCCCAAAAATCTTATAATAAGGGTGGGTGGGCGGGAGAAATTTCTGCGTGCTCCGACTACTGCTGTCTGGCTGCTGCTAGCGGGCTGGTCCAAGGTTCGTCTATCACTCCTCGTCGCCACTTTTGTGTCCCAACTTCGTCGCCGCTTTTGTGTCGTAGGTTTCGGTGGCTGAGTGGATGAGACCGACACAGGAATAAGACAGCACGCTGGTGCAGGTACGGAGGGGAGCAGCCAGAAACTATAAACACTAGAGTAAATTAGAAAGAGATATATATTGCACAGAATGTAACAATACTTAACTTTTACATAGTACTGCAGAATGTTGATACATAGTTGTTAGAGGCCTGCCTAGTGCCTGTACAATAGCAAAGTCTTCACTGGTGCCTATCTCATTACGAAGGTCCTGACTGGTTGCTATCTCAGTCCCAAGTGACCGGTGTCTTTCCGTGGTGGCCACGAGCGAGGTTGCAGCAGAGGGCGCTCGTGGCTGTCGTTGTGAGAACGCCGCGCCGTGCGTGCATGGCGGCGCGCGGCGAAAGTAGGTGGTGCGCACTTTGTACTTGTGCGACACCACAGTATTTTTGACGAAGTGTAAGTGTACGGCAGTTAGTAATTAGTAAGGACCGACCGAATATTGGATTTAGGTTACGCCCATTTTCTGCTAAAATGGTTTTTGTGTGTGTGTGTGTGGGTGTTTTTTTTTTTTTTTGTTTAATTCTTTATTATAATATCAAACAATACAACCCATTACCTAAGACTAAATGGGCAATCATATGATACATAGATTTCTTATGGCTAGATGGTGACATTACATTACATGTTTCTGCGGAAACCACTGGACATCTTGCTGGTGTTTATGTTTATACTGGTTGATGTGTATGATGTGTTCTATGCTACTGCTGTGGTGTTACATGTGTGCCAGCATCACAAACCTATTTGAAGTGGCCAGCTCACCGAGCGAATCCCAGTGAGTATGCCCCTGGCACTGGGCGGCCAATTTCTTTTGTCACCACAGTCCCCCCGCAATTTTCCCCTGTGTGTTCTATTCTACTATGTAAGAAAAAAACTACATCTAACTTACGTTTATGGTCTCAGTCGGTGTTTGCCACATCTAACCCCCGAATCCAGGGGATAGCGGATTCTTCCATGCCCTGGCGGCATGGCAGATGTGGCTGTCTCAGTTGGGTATTGGGTCAGATCCGGTTACTGATTCAGGATAAAGTCCCGAAGCACTTTTGCACGAGACATTGTTGGCGATTTCGTTAAGTACTCGGAACGTGTCTGGGGTTCTTATGAGCTCAAAGGTGTTATTACTCGGCAGAGCCCTTCTGAGATCCGCAGCCACGTCGTCATACGTGGGACACTCATAGATGACGTGTTCTGGCGTGCCTCAGAAATCAGCCAAATCTTTGGCTTGGCCGAAATTAGCTTTCTTGAACTCACTGATGAAGCACAGTCTAACATATACAGTCGCGACACTCACTGCTGTGTTGTTACCAACTGACAGCTGCAACGACACTAGCGTTCCTAGTGTTGGGCAAGCCGCCTTAGCAGTGATGTTTGTTTATAATTATTTGTGTGCGTAATTAACAAAATAATTGGTATTGTTTTTGCGTTACAAGCATTAGTAAAATATTAAGAGATATACATAACACGGACATTAATGTAAAAACAGCAGAATTTAACTGATTCAGGGATGTAATGAAGAATTTCGTCATGAACAAATACTTACGAATATGTGTTATTTTGCAGCTTATGCCGCTGAAAGTAAGTAGAATATAAATATAAGAGAAACATAAATTTCGTTTACGGTCTGTTCTTAATATGACAAGAGTTTTTTGACGCGTATCAGTTCGGTGTGTAGTCTAATGATTCGCACATTTTTAGCCTTCACTCGTCTTTCTGATACGCGCATATTCTTTTGAGTGTCATTACTTTAGCTTAAGAAGACAATTTCTTGGAGATTCTTGCTGTTTGTAGTTCAGTTGTAGCAACAATTGTGGAATTGTGTTGTTATTTGTTGAAAACAGTTTCATGCTTTTTCCGATTTCTTGCCACGTCTGTGACGTTTTCCCTTCAGCTACAACTGTAGTGGCTGCTTTGGTACGTTAAATACTGTAGCTATTGCATTCTATATGTGTTCCGTACATTCCACTCTCACCGATTTTACTGGAAGTGTAGTGAAGAAACCTTAACGTTTCTGAGTAGAAAAGCGACGACTTTTTGCCAAAGGCAGGTCCTCCGGTGTTTCTTAGCCATTTCTTATTTTTAATAGAAAATGATATTATTTAGCAAAAGCGTTTAGGTTACAAGATAATTGTAAATAAACTGTCCTGTAATGTACCGTTTCGTACCTCATCAGGGATCTTATTAAACCTAACAAAGACAAAAGTAAAGTTCATTTTAAATTATTACCTATTTTTATGGCACGCACGTTCCCTAGTGTGAAAAGTGTGTAAAATCAGTATAGACGATACTATCGCACTCATCTAATACCGTATTCAGAAATGTAGCTTGCCGGCCGCTTGGAGCGCTGCAGTCGTAGTGTATAACAAAAATCTGTGGTAGTGTCGAGACTGTATATGTTACACTGTGGACGAAGTCCGGTCGCGTTCTGGTTGGATTCAGTCAACAATAATGCTTTACCTTAGTTGATGGTGCGCTGTTTAACTGCTAGAAGCCTCTCCTCACCTGTAATAAATTGTTATTAAGCACAATATAAATGAATCGTATTTATAGTGATATGTTAGTAACAGTTTAACTTAATCATTATTGTACGTAATGGAACGGGCTAACATATTTTTATGCTGTAAATCATTATTAATGATTTTCCTTGAAAGCAAAAAGATTTCATTACTAATTAATATGGGTTTAGGAAAATTGATCACACCTATTCCTGTTCAGTTTTTGAAAATTTATACTGACACCAATCACACTGTTAGTCGGAACTTTGACTCTATATTTCTAAATACTTTCTGCAGCACTTATTGGAACTACCATGTATTCAGGAATGACAAAAAAGAGATATGCAAAGTTATATGTCGAATGCAAAAAAAAAAAAAAAAAAAAAAAAAAAAAAAAAAAAACAAAAAAAAAAAAACCGGAAGTGAAGGTGCCAATATTAAGCTAGCGCTATCAAGAACAAATTTGTAAAGGCTACTTATGGAAGTAAACAAATGATTACGATCTGCGTATTTTCTATTGCGGTAATCATGTTGAGGCTGTGGCAATCGTAGTATCTATTTGGCATGTTTCTATCTTCCTGCAAGAAGGTACGCAAGACTGTGGAATTTGTGGTAGCCATACAGTAGTCTCGTTAGTTCAAGGTGAACGGGTTCAGGAGCAACTCGAACTATTGAAATGTACGTCGGAACAAGAAGAAAATCGACTTTGAAAAGAATACACGAGTAAAAAAATATGACCTTTTTTAAAACAAAGTTTTTAAACAGGCATTAACATTGACAGACTAAATGTTTTAAAGTATTTTCTCTATTTAGTTCGCTGGAGTGCCTTTTTTGTGAAGATGCAATGCGCCAGCAGTTGTTGTTTTGTTTTATGATGCTCGTATTTATGATAAACTCGTAATTTCGAGACTCGAAATGTCGAGACTGTACTGTATGAGTTCAGTTTGCTTATTGTCTAATTTCCTTTAATTTCTCTTTCTTTGGTAGAAAATATCACAACGAGGAGAAAAGAATCCAATTTGGAAGTACCTATAAGAAATTCTTAATTCCGAGACTCGAAATGTCGATACTGCACTGTATTGAGTTCAGTTTGCTTATTGTGTAACTTCCTTTAATTTTTCTTTTCTAGGTATAAGATGTCACATGGAAGGAAAAAAAATATAATTTGGAAGTACTTTAATAAAAGTACCGTAGATTTGTCTAAACCTGTTCGCCTCCCATGTCGTCATCTACGGACTCCTGGTTAGGAAGGCTTAGTACAGGGAAGGGCTCTTGTCTTTTGGTGGAAAAACTAGTGATTTCTGATATAAAGTAAATATACAGAAATTTTAACTTAATTACGCAAGTTTCGGTTACAGTTTCGATATCGGCCGAAACTAGAAGAGCAGCCGAATATTCGGTTACGGTTTCGGCCAAAAATCATGTTTCGTCGGATTCTAGGAATCACTTATTTTTAATCCGTGTTTCCTGCTGTTCTTGGTGTAACAGAGATTAGGTAACTTTCGTTTTCTGTGATCAATAACTTTTTGTCTTTTCACGTTTTCAGTTTCGTTTGTATCATGGCTCGCTTGATTTCCTTTGTTTTAGACAACCGGTAATGTAAAAGGTCCTTTTGCAGTTATATTCGATATAGATTAATACTGTTAACAGTAGTAGACAAAAAAATTAGCAGAGGGTAAAATTTGCATTACGGTAGTTAGTTCACAAAAATCGTACTCGTGTAGTATCAGAAATTAGAAAAAGGATTTACGTTTCAATATGTTATTTAGTGCAGAAAAAATTTACCACGAGTGAGAAATGTGGGCTCTGCCGTAGATTTGTTAGTAGTGGATTATGATGTGAGATTTGTACGAAGTACTTTCATTGGATGGAGTGCAGTGTGGAAGCCAATTGGCATTCTAAGGATATCCTCTCCTGGAATTGCAGGTTATGCAGCAAGAATAAGTCAATAGAACAACAGGAGCGTAAGAACAGTACCTTCCGGTGCAGTTGCAG
Source organism: Locusta migratoria (assembly GCA_026315105.1). Lineage (NCBI taxonomy): Eukaryota > Metazoa > Arthropoda > Insecta > Orthoptera > Acrididae > Locusta > Locusta migratoria. The sequence goes on from CM048746.1 coordinate 571,536,241, forward strand.
AAAGTGAAGGAGGAGGTAGATAGGTTGAGAAGAGGGGCTGCGCAATGAGACCTGGCAATTAGTTAAAAGGCAGTTAGGAAAAGGAGGTTCTCAGTTTCACATTGCGTGTGAACAATAGGTCTGACCAACTGTCAGAATTGAGTGGAGATGAGCCTCCTGTAGCTTTAGGTGTAGGTAACAAGCAGCAGACCTCGGCTGTTAAGAAACTTAAAACTGTAGAAAAGGCAAATAGAAAGAAAAAGGATCTGCTGATAGGTAGCTCGCATGGCAGAACAGTTACAGGAAGTGATGGGAAATGAATAATACCTGGTCACCATCATCGTAAAGCCGAGCGCAGTGGCTGTTAACATAGGGGAGTTACGCAAGAATTTTTGGAAAGAGGATCAGCCAGTGTTAGTTTGTGAGGCTGAGAATAGTCTGCATAGTGATGGGAAGTATATGACAGGTGGTGATCTGGAAAGGATAGCTACTGAAACTGGTGGCACAAGTTTGCATTTCTTGGAACTGTTTCAGCGTCATGATCTGCCTTACCTTAATACAGCTATCAGGCGTATAACCATGAGGCTCCAGGAGGCGGTGATAGTGCAGGTAAAGTTTCACTAGTCACGACCTACAACTGTTCAAATGTTTGTTAAGTTTATGGCCGGCCGCGGTGGCTGAGGGGACTGAGGCGCTCCAGTCACAGTCTGCCCGGCCACTACGGTCGGCGGTTCGAATCCCCCCTCGGGCATGGATATTTGTGCCGTCCATAGTATTAGTTAGTTCATAAGTAGTTTGTAAGTTTAGGGACTAATAACTCCGTAGTTAAGTCCCATAAGCTATACAAACATTTGAACATTTTTCTAGAGTTTATGGGACTTAACTGCGGAGTCATCAGTCCCTAAACTTACAAACTACTTATGAACTAACTTATACTAAAAACAGCACAAACATCCAAGCCCGAGGGGGGATTCGAATCCCCAACGAGGAACGGCCTCGTGCTCTGGGCCACTCCGCTGCGGTACACAGCCAACACCGCAATAGGTATAGGAAGGGGAGTTTGCCAAAGGTTATGGGTAGTGGTGGGGGAGGGGGATCACTCACTTGAAAATTCCAGTAGTAGTGGCTGTCAGAGCTGCACCTTTTTTTAGTCAGCTGATAGGTATTCCTGCTTAAAGAAAGTCCCACCAACAAAGGAACCCCGTTCGTCAAATGTCAAGTATTCAAATAATTAAGGAATTAAGGTATTTCACCAAAAGATACAAGGTATTACAGATTAAGTTAGTGAACTGCTTGTAGACGTTGACTCTGATGTTAGTGCTATTTCAGAGAACTTCCTAAATAATGCCTCAATTCAGAGGCTTCCTTTACCAGTGGTGGTACGAATGGGACAGTACACAAATGGTTTAAATCATACCTAACAGGAAGAATGCAGAAAGTTGTATAAGTAGTTCACATAATGAGAAATACAGCGGAAACAATCAAGAATGGGGTGCCACAAGGTTCGTTCTTGCGTCCTTTGCTGTTCTTAATATGTATTAATGACTTGCCATTCTATATTCACGAAGATGCAAAGCTGGTTCTTTTTGCTGATGATACAAGTATAGTTATCACACTTGATAGACAAGAACTAACTGATTAAATTGTAAACGACTTCTTTCAGAGAATCATTAATTGGTTCTCTGCAAATGGACTATCTTTAAATTTTGATAAAACACGGTATATACAGTACCATACTGTAAATGGAATGACACCATTACTAAATATAGACTTTGATTAGAAATCTGTAGCTAAGGTAGAATATTAAAAAAAATGGTTTGTACATTGATGAGGGGTTGAACTAAAAAAAAAGACCCTCACACACACGCACACACACACACACACACACACACACACACACACACACATTGATGATATTAATGATCTCCTGAAAAGCGCAGCTCTGGACGAAAAGTCATAAGCAGAAATGTTTCTTCGACCCAGACCATAGAACCCAGAAGTTTCAACAGCAGCTATTTCAGCCGGTCGTGAAAGCCTTCAGTACATGAAACGTTTGAGTTCAGCTACTTATGCTATTAGGGCCATTGCAAATTTTGGTGATATACACCTAGCAAATTAGCTTACTATGCCTATTTTCATTCTCTGCTTTGGTATGGTATCATATTCACGGGCAATTCAAAATTGAGCAAAAAGTTATTCGTTGCACAAGAGCGTGTAATCAGGAGCCCACCCAAGATCATCCTGCAGACATTTATTTAGGGATCTTCACAGTAGCTTCACAATATAAGTATTCACTTATGAAATTTGCTATTAACAATCCGACCCTATTCAAAAGTAATAGCAGTGAGCATAGCTACAACACGAGAAGAAAGAATGACCTTAACTATTCAAGGTGAAATCTAGCTTTGGCACAGAAAGGGGTGAATTATACTGCCACAAAAGTCTTTGGTCACTTACCAAATTGCATCAAAAGTCTCACAGATAGCCAACTAGCATTCAAAAATAAATTAAATGAATTTCTGAATGCAACTTCTTTTACGCATTAGATGAATTTTTAGATATAAATAAGTAAACCTACATAAAAATAAATAAATAAAATTGTGTCATGTAATATTTTGTATAATCTAATATCTTTTTAAGACACCTTTTATTAACCTGACACGTTCCACATCATTACTAAGTGTCATATTCATGATGTATGGAACAAGTACCATCTAATCTAATTCAGATAGAATCTAGCTGCCTGTTTCTCCGGGAGTTCTTATCAGTGTGACGCAGTGGCCATATACGTGAAAATCAGCATAAAAGTTGAGTCCATCAATGTTTCTAACCAATGCACTAAAATGACATTTGAATGATGTTCAGGTTTTATTGACTGTAGTAAAACTTAATTACTAATGTTATTTATAGGACTCCTGGTTCTGATTTTAATACATTTCTGCACCAACTAGAAGGGTTCTGTGTTCACTTTATAGGAAGTACCAAAAGTGGTTGTACATGGTGATTTCAGCATTAATTGTGTGTTTGTGCATGGAAAAGCAATAAATAACAGAATATAAGGTAATCTTAACCAACCAATTCGGAAATATCAAGCTGGTTTCCAGAAGGGCTGTTCTTGCCCTGAATAGAACTTTAACCTGACGAACATTATCAGGTACAAGAAAACAGGATTTTCATAAGGCATATGACTGCATCGACTGAGTCATTAATGAATATTTTCGAAGAGCTGATCAAAGAAACTCGCACTAAAAAAAATATGGGCGAAATCTTAGAACCCTTTACAACCAGAACGAGCGTAAGACAAGAAGACTGTCACCACGCCTTTTGAACTGCACCTTGGAAATGTCATTCGATATTGGAGAAAGTTGATATCCCAATGAGAAACAAATGAAGAGCATTTCAGACTTACTCCTAAGAATAGAGAGGTGTACATTGAGTTGTCTGGCTATTTTTGCTACCAACATAAGGTCAGCAGTCAAGAAGATCAATCGACTATTATAAACTGCTGGAAAGGATGGACTCCATATCTTCATTCAAAAGACAAAATATATGACGAACATCAAATGTTCAAATGTTTGTTAAGCTTATGGGACTTAACTACGGGGTCATCAGTCCCTAAACTTACAAACTACTTACGAACTACCTTATACTAAGAACGACACAAATATCCATCCCCTAGGGGGGATTCGAACCCCCGACCGTAGTGGCCGTGCAGACCGTGACTGGAGCGCCTCAGTCCCCGCGGCCACCGCGACCGGCTGACGAACATCTTTAATGGATCTGAATAGATGATCATCAATCTGCGAAAAATTGGACGAGTTCAGAATTTCAGGTATCTCGGTAAAGTCATCCAGAAGAATTAGTAATTGTCAGGATGAGGAGGTTAGATCAGGCCTAGCATCTGACAAAGAATGCCTATAACAAAAAGTCTGACTATAGGGCTAAGATCCGACATTATAAAAGAGTTGTAAAACCTGTGGAATTATATGCGTCCGAAAGACTGACCATGAAGAGACAAGGTCAAGCTGAGTGACTGTAAAAAGAAGAGCGTAGGATATTAAGGAAAATTCTAGGTAATAGATGCGCTGATGGTAAGTGGCAAATGAGCGCAAATGAGGCCTTGTACATCACGGCAGAATCTATCACAGCATCCGTTAAAAAGAGGCGATTGTTATTTTACGGTCATCTCATGAAGATGGACGGTGGCCGACTAACAAAAAGAATAAGTAATTAACCCAATCTGAGGAAACTAGACCGAGATGGTTATGAAGAACACGAAAAAAGATTGTAAACAGACTGCTATCTCAGAGAGAGAAATTCCTGAGAGGAACAAATTTAGAAGATTGTTGAACTACTGCCAAAGTTTTAAAACAGCATCAACGCCCAAAAGCCGGAGAGGACCTTAGTCCTAAGAGGATAAACAGTCACTTCTGGTGGGCTCAGAGAATACTGACAGGAAATCAAACCTAGACACTAAAATGAAATTGATTGTTTTGTGTCTTGTTTTCGCCGGAACTCAGTTGTTCAAAAGACTTCGTGGCATATTTAACTTTAAAAGAATCTGCAGTGCCAAAATTTCGTAAAGCTAGGCCAGTGCCTATCGCAATTCGTGACAAAGTTGCTGATGAACTTAAACGTTGGCAGAATAGTGGGGTGATTTCTCCTGTTTCTGCAAGTCAGTGGGCCTCGCCTTTAGTAATTATAACCAAGCCGTCAGGAAAACTTCGTCTCTGTGCGGACCTCAAATCAACAGTGTAAAAGCGCGATACAAAGATCGCCCAGTCGTGTTACAAACAGTAATGTGAATATTGAGCGCCAATGTTCTTATCAGAAATATGTTCGTAAGTCTTGCCCCCAGTGTGTATCTCGCCACAAACGTGCGCACTGCCCTAGTTGCAACACAACCTGTTATCAATGTGGCAAATCAGGATATGTACAAACAGTGTGTATGCAAAATAAAAATTCTAAGAACGGTGACTTTAGGAACAGTGCTTCGCAGAGTGCAAGAACAGTTCATACAGTAAATGTCATACACGCTGTCAACTTGGACAGTGCTTCTTTTGAGTCTCAAATGCAAGAATGCTTTTCTGCACCTAATGCAAAACTATATAGTGAGGCCCCTAGCAAGCGTCGTTGAGAGCGTAAAACTGTGCAACGGAAAAGGGTTTGGGACCAGCAAAATGACTATGTACAGTGCAATCCTGTAGTGAACCTAGTGCCTTCTACAACTTTTCATTGTAATAGTGCCCAGTACTGTGTAGCTGGTGACAGTAGACTTAATGTAGCTATGCAAAAGTTTAGTGCAGTAGTTAGTGAATCTGTAGTAGCCTCGCATTGCGCGGACGCCGATCCGGCGGTAGTGCCATCTAGGGACAGTGTTATTAATCTATGTGCCGATTCTGCGCCGCTTCCTACCGCACGCAGCCCGCGCATGCGCACGCGCAAGTGCAGAAAACAAACTGTAGCAGACGTTGCCCACATTCGCGCACCCGTTGAGCACCACAAGCAAAAACTTTTTGTGACTCTTTCAATAGAAAATAAGACTGTGCAATTCCAGCTCGATACTGGTTCTGCAGTTACATTAATGAATAAAGACACTTATGAACTTCTGGGTTCGCCAAAAGTGACGACGAGGAGCGATAGAAGAACCGTGGTCCAGCCCGCTTGCAGCAGCCAGACAGCAGCAGTCGGAGCACACAGAAATTGCTCCCACCCACCCGCCCTTATTATAAGATTTTTGGGGGAACATATTCTGTTATGTGTTTTGTAGACTTTTTTGTTGCAGTGCGTCCTTATTTACCTTGCATTTGTGTTTTGTTATAAGTTACTTGTATACGCGGCGTCTAATCGGTCAGCATGGCCACTATCCCAAACTTAATGGAAATTATTAAGTTACAGACGGCGCAAATCACACAACTACTCCAAGCGATGTCGCAGTTGACGGCACAGGCTCACCATCAACAAAACCAGCCGCCGCTTCAGCCGCCCACATCTGCAGCCGCACCGCTTCCTTCGTTTCGCCAGTATGACGAACGTGAGGAAGAATGGAGCGACTACTTCACGCAGTTTCAAGAACTCGTCGCGGCTCATCAACTAACAGGTCTGACAGTCAAACACTTCTTTCTCGCCGTAGTTGGCACCAAGACCTTTGTGTTACTGCAGAAACTTTTCCCACACGCATCTCCTCGTGATTTAGAATTCGATCAAATTGTAGAAGCACTGAATGCTCATTATGAGAGAAAAGTTATCGTAGCTGCGGCGCGGCACCGATTTTTCAGACTAAAAAAATTACCGCAGCAGTCACACCAAGAGTGGATAACTGAATTGAAGGGCTTAACCCGCAAATGTAAATTTACTTGCTCTTGTGGACTCTCTTATAGTAACGTTATGTTGAGGGATGCAATTACGCAGAACATTCAGTACCCCAGAATTAGGGCAGCAATTCTGAAACCGTCTGACCCCTCATTAGACAGTGTACTGCAGCTTATAGAAGCGCATGGTACTTTTGACTTAGCAGATGTAGAAATGCAAAGCCGCAGTGTTAACTCAGTGCGCCGCAACGGACGCTTTCCTAGCCGTAGTTCTCAGTATAGCACCAGTGATTCTTTAAATTTTACCGGCCACGCTGAACAGTCAGTGAACAGTAGCCAGTGGAAAAGTGGCGATGAGGATGGGATACAAAAGGTTGATACCACACAGTTCATAGAGTCTCAACTCGATGTAGTAGAGAATAAGAAGAAGAAGAAGAAACAGAAAACAAAACAAAAACTTCACCACACGATCTTCTCCGTCCATTCACGAGACGTCATCTCCAATTAGTGGTAGCTGTGTAAGGGCGGGTCTGATCGCCAGTTGTTGACAGAATAACCGCCAGAGAAGTACATACCTGCAGTGAGCATGGTGGCAGCGCAGGCAGCTCGGCCAGATGTCTGGCAGCTACAGTGCGGTAAGCAGTGAATGCGCAGGTGGCCGGGCTGCTACGCACCTACGGCACTACTACTTATCGCACGGCACGCCTTCCCTCTCCTCCAGACGGCCCTGTACCCACTCCTGGAGGTCTGCGCTTGCTGCCCCATGTGCCACATGCTTGGAGCTAACTTCGTACACTGCATACCTGGCGCCTCAGTGTTCATGGTTGACTGCTGTGTGGAACAGACTTTACAATAATGGGCACTGCTGGTCATTAAAACTGCAACACCATTAAGAATACGAAATAAATGTTCCATATTGTTAATATATTTTAAAATATTTCTTTACATTGGACAAACAAGACGAGCTTTTTCAGCTCCTTGTAAAGAACACTTTTTGAGTAAGAACGGTTCTTGTCCCCCCTAATTCTTCTTTTGCAGACTACTTATTAATGTCAGGGAATTTTCCCGATACCATTGAAAATGAAAATTTAGAACTTTTACACATAGAGAAGAAGGGGCGAGAGGTCGATATTTGGAATTAGAATTTTTTAAACACTCGTCCCTAAATGATACATTTTTTTCTTCATGAACATTTGCAGTTACGTGGTAACATTTTCTTTAAAGGCATTAAGCCGTTGCTTTAGAAAATCAAAAGTTTTCTGGACTGAATAATGCTTGCAGATTCCGAGATACTTTTTCTTACCCGGTCCTGTGCAAGTCTCTTCATCTGAGAATAAGATCGGCAATCAAAATCCTTTTGAATCTGCTTACTCTATTCGTCCCTCGGTCTCCGTCTACGATTTTTATCCCACACCCTTTCCTCTAATGTTAAGTTGGCAATTCCTTGATGTCTCAGAATGTGTCCTACGAATCTACCCCTTCTCTTAGTCAGAATATGCCAGAAACTCCTTTTCTCCTCAATTAGGTTAAGCACCTCCTCGTTAGTTACGTGATCTACCCATCTAATTTTCATCATTCGTCTGTAGCACCACATTTCAAAAGGTTCTATCATCTTTTTATCTGAACTCCTTATCGTGCAAGTTTCACTCTCATACAATGCTACACTCCAGACAAATGCTTTCAGACCGGACTTCCTAACATTTAAATTTAAATCGGATGTTAAAAAGTTTCGCTTCTTCAGAAACAGCCATCAGAAGTTATCTTGCTACCCAAATAACAAAACTCTACTACTTTATTGTCTCATTACCTAATCTAATTCCTTCAGCATCACCTGACTTTCTGATGCTACAATCCATTATTTTTGTTTTTCAAGACACTGTCCATTCCATTCAATTGCTCTTCGTGATCATTTGCGGTCTCTGACAGAATTACTAAGTCATCGGCAAACCGCAAAGATTTTATTTCTTCTCCCTGAACTTTAGTTCCCTCTCGAAATTTCTCCTTCCATTCCTTCACTGTTTGCTCAATGTACAGATTGAACAACATTTGGGAAAGGCTACAACCCTGTCTTACTCCCTTCCCAACCCTGCGTCCATTTCATGCCCTTCGACTCTAATAACCGCTGTCTGTTATTTGTATAAGTTGAATATAACTTTTAGCTTCCTATATTTTACCCGTTTTACCTTCAGAATGTCAAAGGCTTTCTCCAAATCTACAAATGCTGAAAACGTAGGTTCGCCTTTCCTTGGCCTATCTTCTAAGATAAGTAGTAATGTTTGTATTACCTCGCGTGTTCCTACATTTCTCCTAAATCCAAACTGATCTTCCCCAAAGTTGGATTCCACAAGTTTTTTCATTCGTCTATAAATAATTCGTGTTAGTATTTTGCAACCATGACTTCTTAAACTGATAGTTCTGTAATTTTCGCACTTGTCTGCTCCTGCTTTCTTTGGAATTGGAATTACGATATTCTTCTTGAAGTCGGAGGGTATTTCCTCTGTCCCATACATCTTGCATGCCAGGTGATACAATTTTTTCACGACTGGCTCTCCTAATGATATTAGGAATTCAGACGGAATATCATCTACTCCAGGGGCCTTGTTTCGACTCAAGTCCTTCCGCGCTCTGTCAAATTCTTCTCGCAGTATCATATCTCCTATCTCCTCTTCCTTCACTTCGTCTTCCAGTTCTAGAATACTACCTTGAAGTTTATTTACTTTGTACAGACCCTCTATATATTCCTTCCACAGTTCAGCTTTCCCCTCTTTGCTTAGTACTGTTTTTCCATCCGAGTTCTTGTTATTCATGCAGCTGATTTTCTTGTCTCCAAATTTGTCTGTTATTTTCCTGCAGGCGGTGATCTATCTTTCCCCTAGTTATACATTCTTCTACGGTTCTTCAACAGTAAGCATCCTCCTAACAGTCATGGTATACAAGAACAAGACAATAACACAAGTATCAGCTGTAGCGCACACGCAACACTACCCCCACTCTACTACCACTGCAGGTCCACGGAACTCGTGTGGGTGCGATTTTTCTGTGCTGCCAACCTTACACTCCTCGCAATGCGAGACACGCGGAGATCGTCACTGCAGAGACCCTTTGCGGACACACTGTACTTATCATTCCATTTTAAGAAGACCATTCTGTGAAACAATTCGATTTAGAACATTGCAAAGGTTTATATCTTCTCTCATAAATAACTTTTATTTTTGTTATTCGTCGTATCCTGTATATAAATGTCAAAGCATATAAGGAAGCACGTCGTTACAGACATACAACGGACATACTTCGGAATGCAAGACACCGATTCAAATCTGCCTCCGGCCATGCAGATTTAGGTTTCCCATATTGCCCTAAATCATACGAGACAAATTCCTGGATGGTTCCTTTCAAAGAACCTGTCGACTTCCTTCCACAGCAGTATCAAAAGAATCAGAGCTTGTACTCCACCTCTAGTAACGACGCTATTGACGTGACGTAAAATGTAATCTTCCTTCGTTCCTTTCCTTCTTTACAGATCTGTAGTGTTGTATATTCTTCTCGCCAGGTGTGGTGTCGACTACTGCGGATGTAATAGCAGCTGGCACATCATAAGGATACTGATGGAGGCACAGCACTAGAGCTGCCATTCTGATTAATAGAATAATTTATTCACAGAACAAAAGCAAATATTTAACTTGCTTCGAGCCTTGATGCAGGGAACAGTTGCAATATGAACAGGAAAATGGCTTCCTAACGGACACAGATTCTTCTGGCTCCTGCTCGTGGGTCCAGTGGCAGACTTTCTGGCCCGACCAGTAGCGTGCAGCTGGTTAAGTCATTGATGTAGAGGGCACTGTTCTCTCGGCTGCCGTAGGCGTGACTGCGCGTTTTGCCTTAATTGGCGAGTGTTCAAATGTAAGAATCTGTTGGACCCAGCTTCTCTGGTCACGAGTCCGTAGGCTTACAAACTACTTAAACTACTTGTTGCTAAGGACAACAAATACACCCATGTCCGAGGGAGGACTCGAACCACCGACAGGGAGCAGCCGCGAGCTCCACAGCTAGGCGGTTGAGAATGCACGACCACTCCACCGTGGCAATTGGCGCGTATGGGTGCGCCTGCCATACTTCGTTGTCTCGTTACTGGACTGGTCGATGTGGAGTCGATACAATAGGGCTGCACGCATAGACTCTGTTTTATATTATAAGCAGCACATTCTGCTCTAGCAAGAAAAAGAAGCCATTCAGCTGAAAAATGCTCCTGCCAGAATACAAGTAAGTAATTAAGTTTCTGTTTGAAAGACTCTGACAGATAATTGGGTAAACAGCTGCCTCAGACCTCATTCGGCCTTCCTCACCAAAGATTTTGGCATGCAAACGTATTCACGCTTTCTGTACTGAAAGAGATCAGTAGAACACGACAGTGGAAGAGAAAGTAGACACTGCCAGTGGGATAGAAAGGGAGAGCACAAAGACATCTTAGGAGAGAGATTGTGGCAGTAAAAAGTTGAATGGATGGGGATAATAATAATGGGAGCAGAAGAAGAAGGACTCAGATGCATGAGGACGAGAGATGACTTGAATACATACATAAGCTTTGAAAGTCTGGATCCTCCAGTCATCCAGTTCTTGGACTCAAGTTTACAAGTCCAATCAATCCAGAGAGGAGAAAATGGTGACTTAACAGACAAACAGTAGACTTTGAGAAAGAAGGACATAGTGGCATTGTGAGAGAAAAAGAATAGAACATGGACAACAACAGACAGGCAGTTAAACTGGGTCTGATAACCGTCGCTGTTTAGTTCCTTCCAAAAACAAATCAACCAAGTTAAACTGGCAAAGCCAGTGGGAAGGAAGTAGACAGTGACTGTGGGAGACGGGGGAAAGTAGCGACGGAGGGAAACAGGAGGCAGTGGGATACGGCCATATCTCTAGACAATGGCAGTGTGTACGTAAGAGAGAGGCCACATAAAATGATTTAGGCTGTTTTTTGTTATAAGAGCGCAAATATGTTCGCAAGCAAAACTTTTTGTCGAGGAAGGCGGAGTGAGGACTGAGGCAACCCACGTTTCTGTCAGTCTTTTAAACGGGAACATATTTACGTTTGTTATGCTTCGACAGCTTGTATAAAATCTTCTCAGTCTTCAGATCGCGTCAAGCGCTAACTTTCGAAAATAAATATATCTCCACCATCGGGAAATGTCTGTCTACCAGGATGTAACCCTTAGAAATTAGAGTTTTAACTCCTATTTAACGTGGACTGAATACCTATATTTTTTATTCGCTGGTGATAATTAGACTAAAAACTATTTTTAATGACTTATGCATTTTTGTGTGTGTTTGAGAGAGAAAGAGAGAGAGGGACAAAGGGAGAGATTGGAGGGAGGTGAGAAGGATACAGGCCTGTGAAAGTGGGTAATGAGTGCAAAATAACGCAGGTGATAAATGAGTATTCTCATCATTACAACTGCATGAAAAGTCTACTGCTCTGCGCTACGCTGCATAACTTGTTACACATCATTATCTTACAATAAAATTATTTCTTGAGTCTTAATTACTATTAGTTAGCTTTGTTACATTCTTATAATGACTTTTTATAACCATATATTACTTTTTCAGGTATGACGAACGATATCGAGTGCAATAAAACGAGTAGTGAAGTGTCTGCCACTTAACTGCATAAATGATGTATTTTAAATCTGTACTTTCATGTGCTTTCAGCTACCGATTGCTATCAAACGATATTTCTTCTGAACTGTTATGTCGCTCGTCCTTTCTATTGTTATTGCTATTCGTTTATTTCTGCACAGGAAAACAGGATATATGTCTTATCGTGTTAGTGTAGCTTTTAGATTAATGTAAGTTCAGTGTAGGTGCTTTCATTAATGCATGAAAGAAACATATTCAGAAAGCAGCACTATTATTCACTGACTTACAGAATCACTATGTCGTTACTATAACCACATGCAAATCACTTCATAATTTGAACAGTTTCACGTTTTGTTGTCATTGCAGTCATAGTGTCTGGTAACATTTATGAAAATTTGTAGAGTGTAGCATCTGGTCAAGAAATTCGACCACAGTAATTAGTGCAAAGGACAGTGAGAAAAGGGAAACCAAATTCCTAAGATTTCATAATCAAATTGAAATAATTTTATACCCAGATATTTTTCATTATATATTAAGGCACAACATTTTGAGACACTAAAATGGCGTCCATGACAGGACTAGAATGTGCAGACTTCTGAGGTTGCATGGAGAAACATGTTTCTACACCCTAAATAGCAGCATCCCAAGGCAAGCAGAAAAGGATCAACAAATTCTCAAAATTTAATATCACAACATTTGATCAAAAATTCTGTAACAAATTTATTCTTAAAATAATAAACAGTTTCATATGAATTGGTTCAATGCGCAAGCTCCTTTTACATACGGTACATTTTCATTCAAGAGCTATTTTATATCTAAGCATGATAGAATTATTTTAATTGTTGCAGGAGTGATGCGCTGCGCTCCCCTCCCTGGCGCTGGTGTGTGAAGGTGTTCGAGCAGTGAACGCTGCAGTGAGCATAGCCACGACCACACATGCACAACACAGCGGTCACAAAACGAAAGCCCTTCGCTGGAATGTCTCTCTGCTGAGGGAGTCGTCCGGAGACGTCGCTGCTAACTTTCTTGCTACATCAATATTAAAATTTCAAAAAAGAGAAAAGAAAAGAACATTCTAGCCAGGAGAATATTCGTGACTATAAATACATACCTATTTGAGTCAATCATTACTTACGTTCAGTCAGCATAATGAAAAATAAAATGTTGTGTATGGAGTTAGGACAAATACTAAACAACTCAATAATGACAAACAAAGCTATCGTCTAATTAACGTGACTGCTAAATCTAGTGCACAGTGTTGCTGAAGGTTATCAGTTATTTCTAATAACATGATTAAAATTTAAGACACATCATTTAATAATTGACATGTATGTACATTCTATGGAGGATCTATAACTACTTGATTGTTGAAACTAAACGTTCAGAACTCAATTCTCAGTTGGTACTATGGTTTTTCTGTCCTACCTTTCACATCTTACATGAGTGTTGAAGTTGAAAACGCCTATGCCATGTTTGGGAGTACACATTAAGCAGTCGGACTCATAACCGGCAGCTCAGAAGGCTGAAAAAATATCTAACAGCACCGTGTCTGCGCTACCTGTGGTTGGAGAACAAACTTACATTACAATCCTTATACAGCCCAGAAAGGCAAAAATGAGGAATTTTAAAATTACCGCAAAAAGTCAAATAACACAGAAGCTAACAAAGAGATGATCACATTGAACGCAAGGCATAAATAATGAAGAGGATATAAATATCAGTGAAAGGCAGAAAAGTTTGATAGGTAACAATAAAATTAAGCAATTATTCAGTCAACGATATATATGTATACATATAAATATGCCCAACGTATAACGAGGTTAGCTTTCGACCACAGGGTCCGTGAGAAAAGAGACACATAGTACCATCCATACAATCACACAGGCACACTTCAGACACACAACCGTCATTTCCGACTGCTGCTGCTATATACAAGGGTAGGAACTTAAATAGTGGCAACTCTTTATTCACAGCCGATACAAAAGCGTTACTCTCCTTCAAAGTAGTCATCACCGTTCTGTAGGACCGTTGCCAGCTATGTGAAAGGCATAGTATACCGTTAGTAGAGCCTGTTCTGTTGACGTTGTGAATGGAGCGGTCTACTGCCTGTCGAATCTCTGCAACAGTTCTGAAGCGAATTCCAGTAAGCGGTTCATTTATCTTCGGAATCAAATCAAGGTCACAAGGACTTCAGTCCGGGGAGTATAGTGGATGGTACAGTACTTCCCAGTCCCATCGAGCGAACAGAAGTTACAGCTTGCGCTGTATGCGCCCGCGCATTGTCGTGCAGAATGATGGGCGCATTGCGCAGAAAGTGTTGCCGCTTTTTCTTCGCAAAACAGGTCTTGGGTGATGCTCCAAAAACGAACAGTAATACTGTGCACGGATGGTCTCCGTTGTTCCTGTTTCGAAAACGTAGTGACACCGTTACGTTAGACCGCTCACTCACAGGTGACTGTGTTTCCCTCGATTGTGCGATCGCCGGTGACGTGCGACAGGCGAGTCCATTTGGCCGGCCGCGGTGGCCGAGGAGACTAAGGAGCTTCAGTCACGGTCTGCACGGTCACTACGGTCGGGGGTTAGAATCCCCCCTCGGGCATGGATATGTGTGCCGTCCTAGTTCGTAAGTAGTTCATAAGTAGTTTGTAAGTTTAGGGACTGATGACCCCGTAGTTAAGTCCCATAGACTATACAAACATTTGAACATTTTGAGTCCATTTGCTCAGAGGCACGGTATGTCAACAACGTGTGCAATCAGTGACAATAGTAGATTGCATTACTTAGTGTCTGCACAGCAGTGTTGCCGTTATTTGAGTTCCAACCCTAGTATATAATATATTACAACAATTAATCTTATGTAGAGAGGACCACAAAACAACCTGAAAACTTTGAATGTATGTTGTACAAATGTCATTGATCAAACATTACCATATTAAGTGATGAATTAAAATTATTTTCTGGTAGGTATTTTACTGTAATATATGTACCTGGATGTAAGATGTCACGACTGTTTATATTGTGTCTCGTTTCCGCCGGTTGTCCTAGGTGTCGGTGGCCGAGTACAGAGAGACCGATACAGGGAAATAGGATGCATGCATGTGCTGGTACAGAGTCAGAGGTGACCAGCCGGTGGGACAGCAGAAACACTGAGCTAGATTAGAACAAGATAGATTTCGCAGAGAGAGAGTACAAATACTTAGCTTTGTTAACTGAAGTCTAGTGGAAAGCAGATACATAGTTTTAGTAGATAGAGGCCTGCCTACTGATGAGACTTTCCTAGTGCCTGTCTTAATCCCAAGTGGCCGAAGCAGTTCAGTGGTGGCCACGAGCGGAGTTGCAGCAGAGGGCGCTCGTGGCCGACTTCGTAAGAACGCCGCGCCGTGCTTGCATGGCGGCGCGCGGCGAAAGTACGTGGCGCGCACTTCAGACTTGTGGGACACCACAGTTTATTATCATTAAAAATATTCGTTTTTACGGAGACCTACATAATCAGGACATACATTTACACCGACTGACAGAAAAAGTTATGCACTCATTAGTAGTGGTCCACTATTATTTCACACGTGGAACGTCTAGCCGCGTTGGAGTAGCCGAGCGGTCTAAAGCGTCTCGCTGCGGAGCGCGCGGTTGCTCGCCGTGGAGGTTCGACTCCTCCCTGGGGCATGGGTGTGTGTGTTGTCCTTAGGTTAGTTTACCTAGGTTTAAGTAGTTTGTAAGCTACGGACTGATGACCACGCAGTTTGGTCCGATAGATTTACAAACATTTGGAATGTCTACTAGATTGCATTTGCGATGTCATTGCCCTATTGTGAAGTTGGAACCAGTCTAGTCACACCGACGGTTAAGCAAGACTTTACATACAGTACGAAGCACCCCCAAAGTTTCACAGATGCGTTATCCAGTTACTGAAATCATCTGACAGAGGCAGCATAATTGGACTGCTGAGCATGTATCGTGTGGTTGCCTGGCCTGTGGCCATTCAGATGTGACAGTGGTCCAATGTTGAATGTAGTGTACAAGAGGGCGCACAGTCACGTCGTGCAGATTGTCGTCAACCAGGGACCAGCAACACGAGACAGGCCCGTCCTGTGGCGTTCCGAGCAGTGCAGGATCCCACGACGTCTACATCGGCCATCCGTCAAAATGTGCTGCAGACTCGACTACATACTGTGAGCTCCCGCACACTTCCTGGTTATGCACTGCTGCCCCATGCTTCGAGTTCCAGTGACGCCAGAACACAAACGCCGGCGGTAGGTGGTGCCGTGCCCAGGAGTCATGGACAGAGATGAATGATGTCGCATCATGCTATGTGATGAATCCTGCTTCTCCATAACCTCTGATGACCATCGTGATGGGGTTCGGCTGCATCAAGGGCAGTAACCCTCGCATCATGGTGTGGGGAGTCATAGAATATGCGTCCAGTTCACCTCTAGTCATGATTTGGTTGACGTTGACCTCTAAAGACACAGCATTCTGGGAGTGTTCCAACAATACATGCACGCGCACAGCACGTGTATTTAATGACTACCTAGAGCATGCTGAGTTTCGTCCTGTGCCCGGTAAAATCTCTGGCCATCTACATAGGTAAAGAAGTGTGGGATGGCATTGGAAGCGGCCTCCAACCTAATATCAAACCACGGTATCTGAAGGCATAGCTGCAGAAACTGTGAGGAAACTTACTTCAGGCGAGAATCCGAAGCTGTTTGGCACCACCATTCAGAACTGCATAAGTAAATGCGTTGCAGCCGGGAGAGGAGGGGAACGAGGAATTCCCTAGTAACCTGGCGTCAACCTTCGACCTGTAAATGCCAATGCTTTGTCCGTTTTACCTCCTATTGTCCAGTAATGTTACATGGTCTTTCTGCGTATGTACACTGGTCACAATAAGTAAGGCGTCAGTTGACAAATCTAGGTTATGCAATCTTGTCATCATCAGAATGAACTAAAATGATTCGACGTGTTCTATGTCGGTTCTATGGAGGAAGGCAATAACATTACTGTAACCGAGATAGTAGTAATAACAGAACGTTGCTCTATACGATACGAATCACACAATCAGGTGGGTTCAGATAGTGTAGTGAACTGGTAGTGCAGAGCAACAACAACGTGACTTACTCGAAGCTACGGCATAGAGAGCCATAGGAAGTTTGGAAGAGTGACAGACGTGGAGGGAGGTGGATGCAGCTATTGAACCGTCCCAAAGTGCAATCCCCAGGAGCTGGACGCGTTTTCAAACAACAGGAACCGTTAAAAGAAGGCAAGGCCAAGATCGTCCACAGGTAACATCAGCAAGAGACGACCTTTATCTCCGGTTAACAGCCCGGGCGATGCTAATGGAATTAGATTAGGTAACTAAATAATAAAGGTGGTAGATGAATTTTGTGAGTTGGGTGGTAAAATAACACACGATGGTCGCAGTACAGAGGATATAAAATGCAGAATGGCAGTGGGAAGAAAAACGTTTTAGAAAGAGAAAAATTTGTTAAAATCTAATATTAATTTAAGTGTAAGGAAATCGTTCCTGAAGGCATTTGTGTAGAGTGTTGCCTTGTATGGGAGTACATGGACGATAAACAGTGCGGATAAGAAGAGGATAGAGGCTTTTGAAATGTGGTGCTACAGAAGAATGCTGAACATTCGATGAGTGGATTGCGTAACTAATGAAGAGGTACTGAACAGAATTGGGGAGGAAAGGAATTTCTGGCATACCTTCGACTGATAAGACACATTCTTAGATATCAACTAATGGTGAATTTAGCATTGGAGGGAAGTGTGTTGGGTAAAAATCGCCGAGGGTGACCAAGAGATGAATACAGTAAGCAGATTCAAATGGATGTAGGTTGCAGGTGTTACGAGGAGATGAAGAGGCTTGCTCAGGATAGAGTAGGATGGAGAGTTGCGTCAAATCAGTCTCCGGACTGAAGGCCGCAACAACAACAACAACAACAAAAATCAGCTAAAGGACGCACAATATCAACACAAAAAGTCGAAAAAGGCCTTCAGGAATATGGCTCGGAGGTTTATGCTATGTGTTGCATTAAAACCACTACACCGTTTAGCCCGCTGAAACTGATCGAAGCAGTATTAGAATTGGAGTTGTAGCGAATGGCGTCGGATTTTTTTCACAGATGAGTCAAGATTTTCTGTTTAGCCGGACAGTCGGCGTTCTCTCATCTGGAGAGAACGTGGAACACGGATCAATCCTACTTATGTGCAGGAAACATCGCCGTATCATGGTGGTGTACGAATGGCGTGGGAAGGAGTCAGTATTGGCGCATTCGCTGGCTTCCATGTCGTCCAGAATGGCGCTTTCACTGGTCAGAGGTATCGAGACGAGATCCTTCGACCTTTTGTTGTGCCCTACGCTGGTGCCATAGGTGATGGGTTCCTTCTGGTGAAGGTAACGTTCATTCCCAGAGAGCTGCACTGGTGAACAGCATGCTTGAAGCTGATGGATTTGAACCAATGAAATGGCCATCATGTTCACCGAACTTAAACCCGATTCAGCATGTCTGGTATGCACTTGGCACATTGCAACCCGACGAGCACGCCCCACAATGGTTGCAGGGCTGGATACTGCACTCATGGAAGACTCGTCAAATATCCCTAAAGAGGTGACTGATAACCTCATACTGACCAAGTGTGCAATTGTACTGGCCGTCTCAGGTGATAACCCACCATATTAGAGGACAATAAGAATGAGTTTTTCACTTTTATGGTAGCCCCATGGTGCCTCGCTTTAATTAAACACCATGTAAATCTGAAATAAAGAGTTGAGACAGGAAAATGTCGTACTGTATCAGACACAAATTACAATTGTAACCAATACTTGATTAAAATACGTTACCATTTGTATATTGTGTATGATGCCCTCACTCCATCCACTAATTGTTTTCAGCAGTGACGTTGTATTCACTGACAGCCACTAATTTTGGGTGCATCACTTTGCCAGGCAATCCACATGAACAGAGTAACTCTCAATGTGACAATTATTGACACTGTATTTCTCGGTATTATAGAATCTGTTTCAAATTAGCAACTTTATAAGCTTTTTTAAGAATACTGAATATTTTTTTACATTCTCTAGTTGTTCACACAATTCATTTATACTCATTACGAGTCATGTTATTGTTATTGTTATTTCGTATTTGGTGTACTAGAATCTGTTACCGAAAGCGTAATCAAGTTGCGAACATTTACTGCAACTGTTTTTGCAATATTTTCATCTGCCTTCACTAATAATGTCGTACTGCGGTTTCAAACGAGAAAATGACACTTCAGTTGGTCTATCACGCCCGTCAATGACGATCAGGTATATCTGAAACATAAAACTTTCACTAATCTGTGAAACATTAGGTAAGTGATTTAAGCCCATTTTTCACTTTCAGAATTCCACAAACGGACCACTGAACGTTGCTCACCTAACAGCAAGCGGACACGCAATCGTTAAATGCAATTTTGAGGATGTAAATAAATCATTATTTTCTGTCAGCTGTTCTCAACGCAGATAAGTGATGTCAACCGAAAGTACAAAATCCTCTTACGATCTTGCATTTCTGCACCAATGTTTCTCTTTAATTATACAGTTACAAAAAATTGTACAGGCTATATTTTTCAAGAAAATATAAGTAGATATAACACATTTGTTAAGAAATATTATATGCGAGTGAGTTCACACACACACACACACACACACACACACACACACACACACACAAGTTTTCCTTCTTCTTTATGTTAAACGAGTGAGTTCACACACACACACACACACACACACACACACACACAAGTTTTCCTTCTTCTTTATGTTAAACACCTAAACTATATTACAAATATAGTTTGTTATGTTACAAATATATGTGGAACAGAATTTCCATTTTTTTCATTTTCGGAATTTACACAACTCTACTTATATGTATTAAAAAATCGCCATATTTATGGTCTTTTATTGTTTCCAATTGTTATTGTACTAAACAAAAATCCTTCCACTGAATGGTTTGCTATAGTATTGACTAGTTTGATGCCAACTTTAATTATTCGGCGTGATTGGTTTGTGAAAGGTTGATTAAGTTTTCAAAATGCAAGTTACAGAAACCCTGAATCAGACAAATTGACAGTATTATTATTATACATGAGGCATTCCTTGTGTGGACGAAGTATTGCAAACTATATTCATACTCCTCTACGTCATCTAGAAGTTTCTCTTCGTCGTCTTTGATTAACCCAATATCCAAACCGAGAAGAAATATCGACAGTGGGAAAGCTATGGATCGGAAACTAAGGAACGTAGAGTTCGTAGCCCGCCGACATTACCTCAGTTAAAAACTAAACAAGCTTCATATGCTGCAATATCAACAACAGTTATGGAAATAAATTGTCTTGTGCATCGTTTACATAACATTATAACTTTCATTACAATTTCGATTTTTTCCATTAACACTATTTTGAAGAAAGTCTGCTGGATCTCTATGTACTACATAAACATTCCCTGAATTGTGATCGCATAAACTGGAATAAAACGCCGCAGGAATAAATAAATGCGAGGAATTACAGAACAAAAAATAGTGTGGCGGTGTGCAAACTTTTGTCGGTTGCTTCTATCGCACTTAAAAGTGGAACTGGAACGTAATATTTATAATCGGCGTCAGCTACGAAGGCTGCCCAGTTTTCAGCTGTTCTGCGCATCCCCCTCCATTACGCAATGACAGCCAATAATGTACATTCTGTAAGCGCGTGGCTGGCCGCGAATTACGCAATGTTTCTCCCGCAGGCGCAACTGTTGGCGCTCGGCCGTAGCTCCCCCCTCCACGCTTCACCTATCGCGACGCCTCTATCCGCGGAAGCGCCTTCTTACATGAGGCCAGGTATAGGAACTGAAATTTCATTACCATGTAGCTAACAAAGAACCAATCAAAATGCTTTTACGATGTTGTTCGCTTTCGCGTACGCGCCCCGGGACGATTGGGTGCGAGAAATACCGACTTGTGTTCCCATCGAGGCTGGACGTAAAGGCTAGTTTACACGACGACACTAGGTTTCATGAAACTGCGCTAGTGACCAGTGCGCATGCGCGCCAGGCGTTCGCGCAACTCTTTGGCGAAACTAAGCAGTTTCGGCACCTTCCAGCTTTGGCGAAACTGATTGCGCGTGTTTTTAAGTTAGGTTATAACCAATACAGAACAAAACACAACATAAAGGGGGGAAAGGAAGAAATGATAAGGTTTTTGAACATATATGCTATGCATAGGTATTTGTGCCATTTTAACGATGAAAATTTCAGGAATAAGCAGTGCTCTTGTAGCAATTATTCGTAAAATAAATATTGCTGGGTTCACGATTAGTGAATTGCAGACTAAGGTACATTCAATTCGAAATACCTGCACAAACGAACTATGGCAATTGTGGATTTGGGAACACGGTACAAGTACTGTAGAGACGAATATCTATTTGACAAGAAAAATAATGCAATTTGTAATTTCAGTTCTGGTAACAATGCTTCACGCATAACAGTATCTCGTTTCTTTGTTGCATTACTGACTCTTTTTAAAATGAACGTGAAGTGCTCTGGTGTCATTATGAGTTGATTAAAATAACTTCTAGAGTCTTTGTCCACAATTTTATTCCAGTCACAAACCAAACATGTTTGTTAGTCTTTTTATGTTTATTTATATGCAGCGACTTCACACAGATAAGCAACAGCTACGCCACAACTCTTACAGCTACCAAACTTTTATTCTACGGCCACTACGGCACTCACAAAACAACGAAACTGAAGTGTATAGTATTGGCGCCGTGTCTACAGACATATACGAAACCAGTTGCGCGCAACTGATTTCATGCAACGAGTGTCGCAACCTAGAATCTTCATGTAGACTAGCCTTAAGAGAGGGGAGCGACCCGCATGTGAGGCAGCGTCCCCTCCTGTCCAAGTGGCCACAAATCACGACAGCGGGAGAGGCCAGCTACTGCCGGAAGTGACGTCAGGGGAGGCGCTGAATTGGCGGCAGTTACGTGGCCGCAGACCGTCTGCACGCCCCACGTATTCTTTGCTCAGCAATGAACAGAGACTCAAAACACCGTTCCTTTACTGCTTCAAACATTTCGTTGCTTGCCTACTTCCCCAGTTGATACCTCTCGCATTTGTCCAATAGCTGACCCTACACGCCGCGGTGGAGTAGCCGAGCGGTCTAAAGCACCTCGCTGCGGAGCGCGGAGTTGATCTCCGTGGAGGTTCAAGTCCTCCCTGGGGCATGGGTGTGTGTGTTTGTCCGTAGGTTTGTTTACCTTGGTTTAAGTAGTTTGTAAGCTGCGGACTGATGACCACGCAGTTTGGTCCGATATATTTACAGACATTTGAACATTTGACCCTACACGAGCGTAATGCAATTAGATATTTTCGAGTAACCATCGAGTGGCAAATGGACTGGTTTTGAAACCTTGAATACTTTTCTCGATAGGTTAGTAACAAACGCATTAATCTATGGACAATTAACAATTACTTAACTCTAGTAATGAAGACAACAGTAAAATCATCTGAAGATCAAAACCAACTGAAGAACGATCTGAATAAGATACTATGGTGTAAAAATTGGAAATTGACTCTTAATAATGAGAAGTGTGAAGTCGTCCACGTGAGTACATAAAGAAATCCGTTAAATTTTCTTTACAAGATGAATCAATCAAAAGTGAAGGCCGTAAACTCCACAAAATACCTAGGAATTACTATTACTTCAGACTTAATGTGGAAAGACCACGTAGATTATGTCGTGGGAAAGACGAACCAGACTGCTTTTTATTGGTAGAACCCTTAAAACAT
Source organism: Locusta migratoria (assembly GCA_026315105.1). Classification (NCBI taxonomy): domain Eukaryota; kingdom Metazoa; phylum Arthropoda; class Insecta; order Orthoptera; family Acrididae; genus Locusta; species Locusta migratoria. The sequence goes on from CM048746.1 coordinate 571,558,981, forward strand.
GCAACAGAACTAGAAAAGAAACTGCATACATTACGCTTTTCCGTCCTTTTATGCAGTATTGCTGCCCAGTGTGGGGTCCTTATCAGGTGGGTTTGACGGAGGACATCGAAAGAGTCCAAAGAAGGGTAGCTCGTTTTGTAATATCACGATACAGGGGAGACAGCGTTACAAAAATGATACAGCATCTGGGATGGGAATCATTACAACAACGGCGTTTATCGCTGCGGCGAGGGCTACTTATGAAACTCCAATCGCCAACATTCTCCTTCGAATGCAAAAATATATGGTTGACTCCCACCTACATAGGTAGAAATGATCATCAGAATAAAATACGAGAAATCAGAACTCGAACGTAGAGATTCAGATGTTCTTTCTTCCCGCGCGCTATTCGAGAGTGGAATGGGAGATAAATAGTATAAAGATGGTTCGATGAACCCTCTGCCAGGCAGTTAAATATGATTTGCAGAGTATCCCATGTAGATGCAGATAATGACGATGCATAAAATGAGTACAGACACACTGTCTGTCCCTTGCTGACAGTACTCTTGAGTGAGTCCAGATGTATTATCTCCATAGTTTTCAATAAGTATGCGTACAGAGTTTGCAGAGTATATTCTAATAGTAGCTGATTATTAGTAAAGTCTAGACGGTCAAAGTGAATTATACAAATTGTGCAGTACAAGGTCTGTTACATGGGTTATAGGTATACCCCAAAAAGTAAAGGTTTTTAAAATGTTAACATTTTTTATTTGAAAGTAACATATTTAACACTTAGGCATTACGTCATACTTGAGAAAAAAATTACATTACTGAAGATAAGAATCACACAATTTTCTTTGATGGTCCAAAGAAATAAATTACTTACAAATAGCGCGTTTTACTCTGGATCTCCAGTCTCCAGCACTTGGACAGAAAACAATCCCCTCTGTTGCGGATTCTAAAACCTATTGGGCTTCTGCTTCCTTTGGGCGATCCAAAATAAGGTTAATGAGTTGATGGAGTTCTGTTCTTGGTTTCCCTAAAAGGCGTAACACGTGTCGTCGCATCATACCTATCGTGGCGTCGTAAGTAATAGAACGCAGTACGTTTTTTCTCGACGGCGAGTGTTAATCAGAGACGAGTGCATCGTCAGGCGTGCCCCAGGGGAGTGTGATAGGACCGCTATTATTTTCTATCTATATAAATGATCTGATGGACAGAGTAAGTTGTAATTTGCGGCTGTTTGCTGATGATGCTGTGGTGTATGGGAGGGTGTCGTCTGTAACTGACTGTAATAGCATACAGGATGACTTAGACAAACTTTTTAGTTGGTGCGAAGAATGGCAGCTAACTATCAATTTAGAAAAATGTAAGGTAATGCGCATGAGTAGAAAAAACAATCCCATAATGTTCTAATACAGCATTAGTAGTGAGCTTCTTGATGCTGTCGCGTCGTTGAAATATCTAGGCGTAACACTGCAGAGCGATATGAAATGGAACGAGCATGTAAGTTGCGGACAGGTAAGTAAGGCGGACAGCCGACTTCGGTTTATTGGGAGAATTTTGGGAAGATGTACTTCACCTGTAAAGGAGACCGCGTATAAAACGCTTGTACGACAACGTTTTGAGTATTGCTCAAGTGTTTGGGACCCGCAGCAGATCAGTTTAAAGGAAGATATTGAGGCGGTTCAGAGACGAGCACCTAGATTTGTTACCGGTAGGTTCGACCAATGCGCGAGTGTCACGGAAACGCTCCGGCAACTCAATTGGGAATCGCTGGAAGAAAGACGACGTTCTTTTCGTGAATTTCTGTTAATTAAATTTAGAGGGCCGGAATTTGAAGGTGAGTGTTGTACGATCTTGCTGCCGCCCACTTACATTTCGCGTAAAGATCACAAAGACAAGATAAGAGAAATTAGGGCTCTTACGGAGGCATATAGGCATTCTTTTTTTCCTCGTTCAATTTGGGAGTGGAATAGGAAAGGAAATGCCTAGTGGTGCAGTGTACCCTCCGCCACGCACCTTACGGTAGATTGCGGAGTATGTATGTAGATGTAGATTCGCCACAATGCCGGAGTGCCACTTCAGGAAGACGCTCTACGGTACTTCGGCCGCCGGGGCCGCCCGCAGTCTCGGTACCGCTTTGCCCGCTTCGCTTGCCGGTCAGTAGGAAGAAACGGGCTCGCCTAGATGCGTCGGCGCATCACAGCAACGACAGACAGGACGGGAGTTACAGTCAGTGAGAGGCGGCCCAGGAGTACTACAGCTCCAGGAAGTTCATCGTAGAAGAGCCAGCCTTCTGCCTACACACAAGGTGGAAAAGTTTTCTATTGCCTATCAGAACTATGTACTAGTACAAGACGTTTGTTCCACAAAAGCACATCAAAGTTAAGTATTTATTTCATCTGTAATAAAATTTCTTGCGGACTAATCAAATCTTTTGTTCCAGACCCCTGTGCACGTCCTTGCTAGTCACGGCCTACCCACGCTATGATCAAGGAGACTCAACAATATCAACAGCCAGTTTCTTTAGGTAAAATCTCATGTTCTGCAATATTTCCTTAACCGGAGAGCTCCGTTTCATTATTAACATAGAGATGTAACTAGTAGTATTTAGTAAGTTATAAGATAGGCAAAATGTCCAGCGACGAGTTTTTCTACCACAAGTATACAAATGACATAACTGGTCCAGCGTATCAACACCACCTTTGATAGACATAAAACTGATTTCTGGGAGTTCTACCCACTAGTTCATCCTCTTCTTCATGTTTAATCAACATCAAAAAATCAATCATTTTATTTATTTGTATTATCTTATTTTTCCCCTTTGCAGGGCAGCATGATAACATAGTAAGGGGACCAATGAAACAGAACATTCCAGTAAATTGTTGTCTCTCTTTGATCTTCACCCATGATGCAGAGAAATCCGTCTTTTATTTTTTCCAGCGTCCCAACTACGGTAAAAAGTTCTTCTCTGTCTCTGCAGATGTAAAGAAATTGTCCATAGTTAAGTTTCCGTTGATTCCATGAAAAGAATATGTGAGCTTTTCACAATAATATTGAGCCACAACTATATAGTCTGTATACACCTGTACAACTGTATACACTTGTGCATCTAGCACATAACATGTTTTTCTCATCGCAGCGATTACTATATTCATCTTGTAATTGCCTATTTTTGCATTCGTTTTGCATTCAAACCACGTGATGTCCGTTGCCTAGCAAAGTAAACACTTCCACACAGGTGATAAACTAGAGTGGAGTGATAGGTGTTGTCATTTGTTATTGAGTGCGCGAACATACAAGTCGTGTATTATTACAGTGGGGTACTCGAATCAGAAAATGGTAGACATGCGCATTCTGTATGGACGGGCTGACTGTAATACAAATGAAGCAGGGCGTTTGTATTCGGGACACTTTCCTAACAGACGTTTACCAGAACAGAAGACGTTCCAAAGATTATATGAACGGCTGTGTAAAACAGGATCGTTTGCAAACGTGTGGCTGATAATTAACGACCTATGAGCACAAAAACACGAGACACAGAGGAACGAGTTCTTAATCATATTGAGGTAAATAGCAAGAGCAGCGTCTGGTAAGCACAGCTGCTTTATCCAAATCGGACACCATCAATAATTCAGTATTAATCATTGGGCCGGAATAATAGATGACACATTAATTGGTCCTTTCGTTTTACCGGGAACATTGACAGGAGCGTCATACTGCGCCCAGTTAACAAGTTATTTACACGGTTCGTTGAAAGCCGTTCCACTAGACTTAATTCAGCTTGTGTGTTTCATGCATTATGGAGCACCGACTAGACTTCTACTTATGGGGTCATTTGAAGGCCATTGCGTATGCTATGCCATAGCCGCGAAAAATGTTCAAATGTTTGTCAAGCCTATGGGACCTAACTGCGGGGTCATCATTCCCTAAACTTACAAACTACTTATGAACTAAGACTATAGACGGCACAAACATCCATGCCCGAGGAGGGATTCGAACCCCCGACGGGGAACGGTATCGCGCATCGTAGCGTAGCGCCTCAATGCGCTCGGGCGCTCCGCCGCGGCCCACAGCAGCGGTGGAATGGCCGAGCGTTCTAAAGCGCCTTACTGCGGAGCGAGTGGTTGCTCCTCTCGAGTCCTCCCTCGGGCATGGGTGATTGTCCTTAGCGTATGTTACTTTAAGTTAGTTTAAGTAGTTTGTAAGCCTAGGGACTGATGACCAATGTAGTTAAGTCCCTTAGATTTACAAACATCTGTACGCCACACCCGATGATATGGAATTGCTACACAAACGCATGGAGTAAGAATGTTAGTAGACACTGCAGACGCCTGGAGTATGTAAACGAGTGATGTCAATGATGTGGCGCAAAGACGCATTACAGCTCGTGGTAGACATTGTAGAGAACTATACCCAATAGCCGGCCGCGGTGGCCGAGGAGACTGAGGCGCTACAGTCACGGTCTGCACGGCCACTACGGTCGGGGGTTCGAATCCCCCCTCGGGCGTGGATATTTGTGCCGTCCTTAGTATTAGCTAGTTCATAAGTAGTTTGTAAGCTTAGGGACTGATGACCCCGTAGTTAAGACACATAAGTTCTACAAACATTTGAACATATACCCAGTAAATTAGACTGTATCAATATAAATGACGAGCTCGCATTATGAAAAGGTCTGTATTTTGTGTACCAAAACACATGCCTTTAACACGGTAAAGAAAGCAAATAAGCCGTATGTTTAGAGCATATGTTCTGCTTGTTGTCCAATCCTCTATCGAATCCCTGGATCTTTTCCAAATATTTAGTTACACCCTGTATATTTATCTTTTTATCTTTCGTTATTTCTTTTGGAGCAACTTTTTCAATGTCACATTTCTCATGCCAACTAAATTAAACCTTGTTTACCTTACTTTTTCTTTTTCAGACTTTATGCAACTCCTTTCCATTATCATCAACCTAGCATGCTGTATCACTGGCAGCTGACTCCTGCCCGTATGGGGCAAGATGATGAAATCATAATAAAACATTTCAGAATCAGAGCCGCGGGCCAATCCACTGGTATTTTCAACATTCCGATCTGTCAATCTGATCCGTCGTTTCGGGCTAATTTCAGGACCCGCCCAGTCTCTGAGGCCGAGACCAAGTTCCTTTATGTGAGGAGTACGTAAATTGGACAATTTTCACGTCGCCGCGGACCCAGTTCCACGGTACTCGCTTGGGTCAGAGGCCTCAGGCGAGGGAAGTCAATCGCACTCTCCAGCACGGAGTTTTTAGACATTGTACGCTTGTAATACATTTAGGATTACGGGAGGCAACACACATCTTACGACTTGTTGTGGCGTAAAGTTAGCGCCACACGCCATACGCACGAGAACGATGATGTTGATGGCAGTGGATGACAGGCAGCCAATAGCACGTATCCTGGAGGGAGAAACCGAGAAGCGTGCCGTCTACACACTGCTATATCTAAGGCGACATGCGTCTGGAAGGACACCTCTGAACTCGGCTCCGAAATAAGCAGTCACTAGGGCTCAGTGCATCGAGGAAGAAGACACGGTGGAGTAGCCGAGCCGGCCGCGGTGGCCGAGGGGACTGAGGCGCTCCAGTCACGGTCTGCACGGCCACTACGGTCGGGGGTTCGAAATATGGTGTAGCAATAGGAAGCTCAATAGAAGGGAATTTAGCAGACATATTTTTAAATCAATTGGAAGAAGAATTTTTCGTCACTTATATAAATTTAACCAACAAAATTGTATATTAATACCGTTATGTGGATGATAAACTGACGCTAATACAAGGAACTGATTACGATACAGATGAAATACACTCGAAATTCAACAATGTATAACAAAAAAATAAATTCTCAAAAGTAATTGTAACAAAGGGTTCAATAAACTTCCTTAACCTGAAAATAAACAGTAACTACAATCAACATTTATCGGAAACCAACAACGTCAATCAATATAATAAACGCCACTTCATTTCACCCCATATCACACAAATAACGGTACTTTCATTCCATGGTAAATAGATTAAATACCTACCTTAAGAAAAAGACAACATTGAAGAAGAAATACAAACATTAAAATATATAGTATACAAAACGATTTCAACTCAGAAATAATCACCAAAATTTACATAGTTCTAAACAAGATAACTTTATACATGGAGACATAACTCTCGAAAAATATCACAACGTAAAATTTAAGCCCATACTTACAACTTTCACAGGCAATATCTCGAAAAAAATTAATTTTGTTATCAAACAAACACAAAGAAGACTTGTTTACCGTACAAGTATTAATTAAAACATAAAGCCATGACGAACACAGTCCAGGAATTTATAAAATCAACTGTGAAAACTGACAAATATTATATCTGTCTCCAGAATGAAACTTCACTCTGCAGCGGAGTGTGCGCTGATATGAAACTTCCTGGCAGATTAAAATTGTGTGCCGGAACCGGGACTTTTTTTTTTTTTTTTTTTTTTTTTTTTTGTCTGACGCTTTTTTTTTTTCACTGGTCGCCTCGACCTTTTTTCAAATTTATCTTTATTGAAAAAAATTAGGGGAAAAAGGAGAAAGAATACAATATATTCAAAACGAAGGAGCCCTTCAAGCATAAACAAAAGATTATCTGTGACTTCTTTGTAATGAAATTAATGACTCCGTCGGACCAGCACATTCTCACAAGACTGGCGATCGCTGTGTTAAGCCGCACGAGAATAAAAACCGCACGGCTGCGATACATCATTAGATCATCCATACACGTCTTCTCGAAATTTATTTGAGGATTACCGGTGTAATGATCAATCATAAACTGGTAATAGGGAACGTAAGTCAGCTTCTCCCTGCATGGATGATCCAGCTGCGAGGGGTTCTTGACAACTGCGCAGTGTCGTTCATTGATGTATTGCCAGAAATCGAGAACTGATTTATCACCATTTCCAAACAGGTAGTGGACGGCGAGACCGCTAATCCATGTCACTGTGTGGGTCTTCGCTCGTGGGAAATAGTCCTTATCGGGGAAGAGAAGCATTTCGGCAGTGATATTGTCAGGGGTTGTTCGTGTAAAGAAGGCCAACATCTGGCGGACCAAAAGCCAAACATTGCCTGCCTCGCCGCAGACAAGTCGATGGCCGTCGTCGTCTTCCACGCCACACGTGGCACATAATGGCGATGCTGCTAGGTGGATCCTGTGGAGGCGCGTCTGGCAGATCTGCTTCCCATTGACCGTGAGGTACCAGCTGGACTGGACATCTGATGTAAGCGTAGGATCATGCACTGCTCGCCACACTGCTGTCCAGCGAACATGCGGATGTTTGTGTTCAATCGCATTCGGCGGAAGTCTCGATTGCATCGCTGAGTACACCAGCCGAGCCGTCGACATACGTGGACGTGTAAGCGTGGTTCGAAGATAACTGTACTCGAGGAAGAGGTATCTCAAGTAGAGAAAGGGCGCTGGGACGGCGGTCAGCTGCACTGGTGCGATTAGCGAGCTTGGGGCAAGGGCCCTCATTAGTAGGCTGGAAAGACAAGTCGGAGTAGGTCGCCACATCTTGATATGCGTGCTTACAAAGAGGGCCGTCGCTCGATGCGGTACATGACAGAGGTTAAGGCCTCCTTTGCTCCTTGGGAGGGTAAGGGATTCATAGCTGACCTTGAATAACATACCGTGGCTCACAAACGAGCCCAATGCCGCCAACATGCGTTTGGCCATCGTCGAAGGCATGGGGAACGTCTGTGCCACGTGTGGGATACGGGATGCGACATAAACATTAGCGTACTGGGTGCGTTGCAGCATGTTCAGGGCTCGAAGGCGGTGATCTACAAGTTCCACCCGGATCCGTCGTAGAAGACGCCTACTGTTGAGAGCCACAGATCGCCGCAAGTCGGCTGTGAAATCAATGCCCAAACATCTTATTGTGTCGTGGACCGGCAGGGGAGCGACGTCAGGCTGTCCGCATCCTGTTGGCAGTGCGCGTGATTTGCGAATGTTAAGGATGCTGCCTGACGCAGCGCCGTAGGACTCCACCCACGCCAGCGCGTCTTGGACGTCGTTGTGGTTTCTCAAGAAGAGGACCAGATCGTCCGCATATGCCGTGCAACAGAAGGTGTGGCCCTCAAAGGTTATCCCCGTGAGGCGTTGGCGGAGGCCACATAGGAGCGGTTCCATGGCAATAGCGTAGAGGATTGTTGACAGAGGGCATCCCTGTCGTACTGACCGTTGTACCGTGATCGGTGGTGTTAGTCGGCCGTTGTACAGAATCCGCGATGTCGCACCTCGAAGCAGGCGCATCGTTATCTCCACGATGTTGTCTGGGAATCTCATATTCCGCATCACCGTCGCCAGAAAGGTGTGATCGACCCTGTCGAAGGCCTGACTGAAATCGAGGGAGGCTAAGACCCCTTCCATGCGCCGTGTCCGCGCTAGTGCGATCATGTCTCGGTATCGATTTAACGCAGTCCGTATGTTGTGATCGCCTCCTAAGGACACTTGATCGTGGGATATCACGTAGCAGGTGACCTTCCAGAGACGTGCTGCCAAGAGCCGCGTAAATATCTTCATGTCGCAATTCAGGAGTGATAGTGGACGGTAGTCTGTGAGGCGTGTCCCACCGCTCGGTTTGTGGACGGGAACAAGCAGTCCTTCAAGGTATTCATCAGGAATTTGTACTGTCGGTGTCATTAATTCGCGACATATGTCTATCCAGGCCGGTGTTAGTAGCTGGCGATAGGTCTTGTAAAACTCTAACGGGAGGCCGTCAGGTCCTGGTGACTTGTGTGGTGCGCCAGCCAATATTGCTGCAGTGACCTCTTCCTCAGTGACATCCTCAAGTAGACCCAATTGTTCATCCTGGGGTAGTACTCCGTATGTTAGGCGAGAGATTTCCTCTATCACTTCTGTTGAGTGATATTGAGCTGCGTATAGTTGACGATAGTGAGCGTGGTGAGCAAGACCTATTTCACGTTGCGTTTCGATACAGCGACCATCATCTAAAGTTATACTCTGAATCAGGGCCCGCCTCTGTCGTCGGCGTTCAGCGAGGATATGGTACATTGACGGCCTTTCGTGGTCCATTCTGTCTGTGGTGCGTGCACGAACAATTGTTCCCTCAAGGTGACGCTTCGTAAGTAATGTGATCCGCGCTTTCGCGTGATTCATTGCTTGCTGGCGGGCAGGCGAGTGCATCATTGTTGAACAATCACGTAGGATGCGGTAATAAAAGTCCATTGTGTGTCGTCGCCATGCGGCTGCCTCCCTTGCATGTCCAATCAACGCTTTCCTCAAAGCAGGCTTGGCACATTTTACCCACCAAGAGATTGTTGTTGGGTAAGCTCTTTTCCGGCGTGTGCATTGTGTCCACGTGGTCTCCACGATCTCTCGGCATTCTGGCGAATGTAAGTGTGCAATGTTCAGCTTCCAGGGGCCCCGCCCAAGCCACGTCTTCTGTCGGCGCATGGTAAGAGTGCATATATATGCTGCAAGATTGGAGAAACTTACAGGCCATATTTCGGCGGCCTGTGTGCCCTGAACGAAGGGTCGCGAGAGATAGATGCGATCGATACGGCTGGATGAGTGGCTGGTGTAGTGTGTAAAACCCGGCCGATCGCCATGTATGTACTCCCACGTGTCCACTAGACGTAGGTTGGTGATGATGGCAGCGAGCGCCGCACATGGAACATGGTGTGGTAGTTGGTCCTTGGGCGCCTGGGTGGAATTGAAGTCTCCACCGATGATTAAGGCATCCTGACGACCCAAAAATAGGGGCGTGACGGCTTCAGCGAAGAAAGCAGTCCGTTCACGGCGACGACCAGATCCAGATGGTGCGTAGATGTTAATGATTCTGACGTCATGTAGGGTGAGTGCCATGCCTCTTGCATCAGGTGTGAAAGTGATGTCTTCTGCAATTAAGCCGTCACGGAGAAGGATTGTCACGCCGCTGCCTGTGTTAGACGCGTGAGAGACATGAGTGGTACATCCATAAGGGCCGACGAACTCAGCAACATAGACCTCCTGAAGAAGGGCAATATCTATATCCGCCGCATTCAGCATCTCTTGTAACATTCTTAGTTTATGGTGCGCGCGAATAGTATTGATATTGATAGTGGCCAGTCTGTATTGTTGGGTCTCCTGGAAGAAGTCTGCTGCTCCAGCGGTGTCCGTTCGGGATGGAACAGACACAGCAGCCATCAAGTTGTCAGTTACTGTGTCGGAACTATGTCCGACAATACCATGGGGACATCCCCTTCATTTTCACCTTCGTCCAACGTTTCGTCCGCCCACGATCGCGGCAATTCAGATGTAGTGTCCATCAAAGTATCGTCCGCTGTGCCCGCAGGTGGAGGTGGCACGGCAGGTGGGACGCCTTCTGGGACTCTCCTGGGAATGGGCGTCGTCGTCGCATCACGATTGTTGGAGGCGGTCGGGGGGTGAGATGTCGGCGCAGTGACGTCTGACATCTGCGTGTCAGAAGACCTGCCGTCATCGGACAGGGAATCGTCTTCTTGTGGCCCCATTCGTTGTAAACAATCATCAGAGGGCAGACGATGTTTCTTCCGGCGCTTCCGAGGGTTCTTTTGTTTTCGGTTATGTTGTTCAGAGTCGGAAAGAGCGTGGGTGTCTGCCTCGTTCTTGTTTGTTGGAATGAAGGCAGAAGTTGGCACGACGTCAAGTGTCGGTTCCTTTGCATCTTCTTGCTCAGCGGAAAGGGGTTGCTGCATTTCTTCTTGCACTGCGTCTGGTTGGCATGGCGTCGAAGGTGTGAGAGTCATGTCTATGTTTGCGGTCGTTGTCGGTGGTTGGTTAGATTGACCTTGCAGATGATCGGCCGGTGGTGCGGCGGCTGCAGCATAAGTAACAGGGAGGACTGTGGACGGCGCAGAGAGGGCGTCGTCGTTGACAGGCGTTTGTACAGGTCGACGTAGGGGACATTGTTGGCGGACGTGTCCTTCCTGGCCGCAACCGGCACAGGTACGGGCTGTCCGTCGTACATGATGATGGCCCTGCATCCTCCTATATTCAGGTATGACGGTACGTGCTTCTTCAGTTCTATTTGTATTTGCCGTACACCGTTGAGGACCGGGTAAGTCTCAAAAGTTTTCCATTTTTCGGCCGCGTGACCGATGACGTTTCCGTACGGGCGGAAGGCTGTCTTGACGATATCTTCTGGGACCTCAAACGGGAGTTCGAAGACCCTGATTGTACGCAGGCCGTAACCCACATGCTCGATCACGACGGCACCGGTGTGGCCGTCAGGGTGTTTGAACTTGTGTCGTTCCGCGTGGCGGTTCACAATGTCGGTACACAGTTCTTCGGTGCGCATCTTGACATAGACAACATTCCCGGTAATGGAAAAGTGTATGCCGATTACATCTCGTGGATCGAGGTGCAGATCGTCTCTTATAAAGTTCTCAATTTCAAAAGGTCGTGGACGTGCGTATTCTGCTTGGAAAGAGATCTTGATAGTCGTTCGGCGGTATGAGTGCGCCATGGCTCACTAGTACAGGGGACTCAATACACAATAGCGCGACGCGAAGTAAACAAGGAAAACGCGAGCGCGTACCTCGCCAGGCGGGACGCTAGCGGACGTCCTCGCCTCACGGCTGCCCGAGCCACACTGGCGAAAATGATGTAAGCAAAAATATGGTGTAGCAATAGGAAGCTCAATAGAAGGGAATTTAGCAGACATATTTATAAATCAATCGGAAGAAGAATTTTTCGTCACTTATATAAATTTAACCAACAAAATTGTATATTAATACCGTTATGTGGATGATAAACTGACGCTAATACAAGGAACTGATTACGATACAGATGAAATACACTCGAAATTCAACAACGTATAACAAAAAATAAATTCGCAAAAGTAATTGTAACAAAGGGTTCAATAAACTTCCTTAACCTGAAAATAAACAGTAACTACAATCAACATTTATCGGAAACCAACAACGTCAATCAATATAATAAACGCCACTTCATTTCACCCCATATCACACAAATAACGGTACTTTCATTCCACGATAAATAGATTAAATACCTACCTTAAGAAAAAGACAACATTGAAGAAGAAATCCAAACATTAAAATATATAGTATACAAAACGATTTCAACCCAGAAATAATCACCAAAATTTACATAGTTCTAAACAAGATAACTTTATACATGGAGACATAACTCTCGAAAAATATCACAACGTAAAATTTAAGCCCATACTTACAACTTTCACAGGCAACATCTCGAAAAAAATTAATTTTGTTATCAAACAAACACAAAGAAGACTTGTTTACCGTACAAGTATTAATTAAAACATAAAGCCATGACGAACACAGTCCAGGAATTTATAAAATCAACTGTGAAAACTGACAAATATTATATCTGTCTCCAGAATGAAACTTCACTCTGCAGCGGAGTGTGCGCTGATATGAAACTTCCTGGCAGATTAAAATTGTGTGCCGGAACCGGGACTCGAACCTGGGACCTTTGCCTTTCGCGAGCAAGCGCACTACCGACTGTGCTATCCCGCCTCACACTTGTACTTGTGCCAGTACCTCGCCTCCTACTTTCCAAACTTCACAGAAGCTCTCCTGCAAACACCCAAGACTAGCACTCCTGGAAGAAAGGATATGGTGGAGACATGGCTTAGCCACAGCCTAAGGGATGTTTCCAGAATGAAACTTCACTCTGCAGCGGAGTGTGCGCTGATATGTGTGGTGTCGCACAAGTACAAAGTGCGCGCCACCTGCTTTCGCCGCGCGCCGCCATGCACGCACGGCGCGGCGTTCTCACGACGACAGCCACGAGCGCCCTCTGCTGCAACCCCGCTCGTGGCCACCACGGAAAGACACCGGCACTTCGGACTGAGATAGCAACCAGTTAGGACCTTCGTAATCAGATAGGCACCAGTGAAGACTTTGCTATTGTACAGGCACTAGGCAGGCCTCTAACAACTATGTATCAACATTCTGCAGTACTATGTAAAAGTTAAGTATTGTTACATTCTGTGCAACATATATCTCTTTCTAATTTACTCTAGTGTTTGTAGTTTCTGGCTGCTCCCCTCTGTACCTGCACCAGCGTGTCGGTCTCATTCCACTCGGCCACCGACACCTACGACGAGGCTGGGACACAAAAGCGGCGACGAAGTTGGGACACAAAAGTATGAAACTTCCTGGCACGGTTCCGGCACGCAATTTTAATCTGCCAGGAAGTTTCATATCAGCGCACACTTCGCTGCAGAGTGAAGTTTCATTCTGGAAACATCCCTTAGGCTGTGGCTAAGCCATGTCTCCACCATATCCTTTCTTCCAGGAGTGCTAGTCTTGCGTGTTTGCAGGAGAGCTTCTGTGAAGTTTGGAAAGTAGGAGGCGAGGTACTGGCAGAAGTGGAATTGTGAGGCGGCATCGTGAGTCGTGTCGGGATAGCACAGTCGGTAGTGCGCTTGCCCGCGAAAGGCAAAGGTCCCAGGTTCGAGTCCCGGTTCCGGCACACAATTTTAATCTGCCAGGAAGTTTCATTATAACTGTCTAACTGTACGAAGTTTCATAATTAGCTTCGGGAAATATGCCGGAACAACAGAAAATAAATTATCCACTTTCTACCAGCACGTAAAAAACGATAACATACCACCACAGACAGAGAAATCCCTATAAATGTTATATAAAATTCCTAAAAGAATAAATATGAATATTCAGGGAAAATCAGAAATATACATTCACACAGAACCATTTCGTAACGAAAATCTTAACGATAACACATATTTTAGACACCGAAGTTATTTAGAAAATTTAATCGATCTAATAAAATTGGACAAATGATGAACCTACAGAAACAACTTTTCATATATAAAGATAGCACGAAATTCCGAATGAAACATCAGCCATAGATCCTATAGTAAAGGAAAACAGCATATCAGAAAACCAGAGGCACAATATTATAAGTTCAAAAATGACACAGAATATATGAAAAGATCATATTTGTAAACCCGCAACGTTTACTATTAATGTTTTTGCTGACCTTGTTGGGCCATACTTTCTTCCAGCAGGTCTTACGTGCGCTGCCAACAGCAACGTAATTCAGAACACCCTACAAGACCTACAATATGTGGCTACGCAAATAAGAAGAGTCGTATTGTTTATGGAACTCCAGGACATTTCTACATGCAGTGACTGGCATCTGCCTTGGCAGGCGTGTGGGTAGAGGGGGACCAGTCGCATGACCTGCCGAGTCCCGACCCATGGCCGTGCCCGACCTCATCATGTGGGTTACGATCTCTGGGGCACATCAGACAATTAATCTACGCAGCGGAGCATCCGGGTGAAGAAACAATTTCCGACACGGAAGCCATGAGAAACCGTCAGTAAGTGTGTGAAAGGGCACAACGCTGCATAATTCGACGACTGCATTCGTGTTTACTAGCAAGAAAAATTCAAATGTTTGTAGTACTTATGGGACTTAACTACGGGGTCATCAGTCCCTAAGCTTACAAACTACTTATGAACTAACTAAAACTAAGGAAGGCACAAATATGCATGCCCGAGGGGGGATTCGAACCCCCGACCGTAGTGGCCGTGCAGACCGTGACTGGAGCGCCTCAGTCCCCTCGGCCACCGCGGCCGGCTGCCAGCAGGAGGAGGACATTTCGAGTATTTATGATTTTATCTATTAATAACATCCAATCCCCTAAATTGTTAACTTACATTAATAATTCGAAAACTAAGGGTTTTAGAAGATATTTTTATATGAACTTGCTGAGCAGGGATGGCTGTGTAGTCTGAGGCGCCATGTTACGGATCACGCGGCCGCTCGTGTCGCAGGCTTGAGTACTTCCTCGGGCATGGGAGTGTGATTTGCCCTTAGCATAGGTTTAATTTAGTTTAAGTAGTTTCAATCTGTACACCGAGAAAGCTGTGAAGGAGAGCAAGGAGAAATTTGGAGAAGGGATTAAAGTGCAGGGTGAAGAAATAAAAACATTCTGTTTTGCTGATGACATTGTAGTTTTGTCAGAGACAGCAAAGGACCTGGAAGAGCAATAGAAGGGTGGCAGTGGCGTATCCAGGGGGGGGAGGGGCTGTCGGGATGCAGCTCCCCCCAGACCCTCCTCGAATCCCCCCCCCTCCCCAGGCCATGCTGTAGCCCCCTCAAGACCCTCCTCGAACCCCCCCCCCCCCACACACACACACACAAACCATGCTTAGAGACACCTCAGCCCCCACTAGATCACGATCCTGGATACGCCACTAAACGGAGTAGACAGTGTCTTCAAATGAGCGAATAAATGAAAATTAAGAAGAGCACAACAAGGGTAATGGAATGTAGTCTAAGAAAATCAGGCGATGCTGAACGAATTAGATAACAAAACAAAGTTCGTAGATGAGTCGGGACCGTGTTCTTCCAGTTGGGACAGTGTCATGGCATAGTGTACCTCGAGTCGGGACAGTGTTCCTTGAGATGGTACAGTGTTCTTCGAGTAGTGACAGTGTTCTTCAGAGAGTCAGGACAGTGTTCTTCGATTCGGAACAGTGTTCCTTGAGTCAGGACAGTGTTCTGGGACAGTGTTTTTCGAGTTGGGACAGTGTTCTTTGAATTGTGACAGTGTTCATGGGATAAGGTTCCTCAAATAGGGACAATGTTCTTCGAGTCAGGACAGTGTTCCTCAGGTCAGGACAGTGTTCATGGGACAGTGTTCCTCGAGTCAGGCCAGTGTTCTTCGAGTAGGGCTAATGTTCCTCGAGCCAGAACACTATTCTTGGGACAGTGTTCCTTCAGTTGGGATAGTGTTCTTTGAGTCAGTACAGTTTTCTTGAGACACTGTTCCTCAAGTCATGACAGTGTTTTTTTCTGTAGAGTTATCCACTGAAGATGAGCCTGCAGTGGCTCGAAAACTAGTTCTGGAGTAAATAAAAAACATCCAAAAAGGCAGGTGGTTGCAATTCTTTTCACGAAAATAAACCTTCAATTTAAACATGACAGTTTTCTTTGGAAAGTGTATTTCGAGATGGGCCACTGTTCTTCGAGATGGGACAGTGTTCATGCCACTGTGTTCCTCGAGTCAGGGTAGTTTTTTTGCGACAGTGTTTCTCGATTTGGGACAGTGTTCATGGGACAGCGTTCTTCGAGTTGGAACAGTGTTCTTCGAGTCGTGACAGGTGTACATCGAGCCAGGACAACTGTTATTGAACCAGGACAAGTGTTCTTCGAGCGGGAACAAGTGTTTTTCGAACTGGGACAAGTGTTCTTTGAGCCAGGGCAAGTGTTCTTCGAGCTGGAAGTGTTACCTCACATTATTACAGTGAGTGCTTCTTCAGTGCCTCAAGACTTGTTTACATTTACTCTGTGATGCGTGAATTGTTAAGCAATTAGAAAAAAAATTGAAGTGTTTATATAGCGATGAAAACAAGGTTTGTTATTATGAAATGCAAAAATACAAAGAGAAATACAGTGATGTCCTCTGGAGTGGGCACTGCGTACTTGAAACCTCGCAAGTCAAGTCCTTTCATAGAGTTTTTCGGTTTTGTATGCAAAATTTCTAAGCAATTTGCTCATAGAGGCTGCTTACATTTGTTGAAAATGTATTTCGTCTTTTTTATTAAAATTGGTGCAATGCTGCTTCCAACTGCTCGCTACCGCTTCACGCTGTTTGGCTGTCGACACCCTATAATGAACCTACCACATCGGTCCCTGGAGTGAGCTCCATGCGATTACGCGCTGAAAAATGACCGGAGATGCTCAGAAATGTGGCCAGTAACAGCCATCAACTACAGTGGACGCTAGCGCCACAGTTTAAGGCTTGGAAATTATTGCAGACTCTCAAGAGAACTTTGAATTATTCACACAAACGTTTGGACAATAACTCTCTAGTGTTCAAATGTTTGTAAATCTATGGGATTGCAAACTACTTAATCTAACCCACCCAGGGGAGGTCTCGAACATCAGAAGGGGAGCAACCGCGCTCTCCACAACAAGTTGCCTTAGAGCGCTCGGACATTCCACTGCGGCTCTTTAATTTTATTGGTCTGGAATGATTGTACTTCTCCAACGACCAGAGATGAGTATTCATTTGTTTGTAACAATAAATTTTGTTTGATACGACGCCTTACCAATAACACCCTGACAACAGGGTGTTTTTCAAATGTTCAAATGTTTGTTAACCTTATGGGACTTAAACTACGGGGTCATCAGTCCCTAAACTTACAAACTACTTATGAACTACCTTATACTAAGGACGGCACAAATATCCATGCCCGAGGGGGGATTCGAACTCCCGACCATAGTGGCCGTGCAGTGACGTTTCGCAAAAAATTTAGTTCTAGTTACTTTATTTAGTCTATTGGGCGCAATATTTTGTACTCGTCTACCCAGCCACTCTTGTTGTTATAATATTCCTAACATTTAGTGCAGCGATTTCCAATTTTTTTAAATCTCCTCATTTTTGTATTTAATTTTTCATGTATGTTCAATGTGTAGAATAATCAATTTTGTTATTTCTTACATCTCATGTTCAAATGTTTGTATAGCTTATGGGACTTGACTACGGGGTCATCAGTCCCTAAACATACAAACTACTTATGAACTAGCTAACACTACGGACGGCACAAACATCCATGCCCGAGGGGGGATTCGAAACCCCGACCGTAGTGGCCGTGCAGACCGTGACTGACGTGCCGCAGTCCCCTCGACTACCGCGGTCGGCTTACATCTCATACTTCCTTCATTATACACAGGAGGATTTTTGTTGTAATGTATTTATCTTCACTCAATTGTTTCGTTTTTTTTTTATATTTTTACTCAGATTTTTCTTTTACGCATCGAAACAGGTTTATTTTTGTAATTTCTTTATTCCTTTATAAAAAGCAATTTCCCTGCGATATATTGATCCCTGTTTGAAATATCGATCTCATACCATTCTTCGATACTCCATTAAATGACTTACAACAAAAGAATATGATGGTAGAGCCATTGTACGTGTGTAGCAAATACCGAAAAAAAATTTTTAAACAAAAGTAACTCGATATTAAATTCTGAACAACTTTTAGTTGATGTTTTTTTTTCGATCCGATGCATAAGAGCCGAGATAGGACATGTGCTGCCCCCTAGCGGCGTACGGTTATGGTGCCAGAGGGAGGTTCTCACTTCCGGCGGCCAACTAATACGTCAGTAAAATTTGCTGCCGATCAATTGAACGGCGAGACCTAAAAAATGGAACACGTTACAGGCACAAACACAGCAGTTATTTTTGCAAATATATCTGAAACGAAGCGAGATATGGCAAAAACCATAAGAGAGCGAAGATAAAGAGAATTTTCTCCTTTACAAGTGCATTTGTTGAATTTTCATCTTCAATTACCGTTTAGGTGTTATTTGTAAAATTAAATAATTCGCAGTCTCTGTTGCAATATTCTTTATTATATCCAATAACGCGTTTCACGCTGTTAGCTCATCATCAGATTGGAAACAGACAAATGTTTTATTACAGTCCGTGTACCTGGCGGGCAGTGAATCTAATATGGCTACGGTGAGTAAATTTTAAAAAGTCAGAATTTACTTGCGTGGAGATGTGGTGGAAGTAGCTTAACAATTTGTGTTCTGTCATTGGACCCCTGCAAAGAGCTAAACGTACAAAGTACGAAACGGTTATTTGAAGTAGAATAACTGGGGACTACAGGGGTACAGTATGTAAATTAATAGAACGCTATTTATGTGATAAAACTCACCACAGCAGCAGAGGAGTCGCTGTCGCGGCAGGTGCACGTTTACAACTGGAAGTATTGTTAATAACTGCGGAACATCTCTGATGTTACTAAGCTACCGCTTGGCAAGCCGCTCATTCTCGCACCTGTAACTCTGCCCGTGCCGCTTTGTTTGTTGTTGTTGTTATGGTCTTCAGTCCGGAGACTGGTTTGATGCAGCTCTCCACCCTACTCTATCCTGAGCAAGCCTTTTCATCTCCTCATAAGAACGGCAACCCACATCCACTTGAATCTGCTTACTATACGCGTCTCTTGGTCTCCCTCTGCGATTTTTACCCCACACACTTCCCTCCAATGCTAAATTTACGATTCCTCGATGTCTAAGAATGTGTCCTACCAAGCGATCCCTTCTTTTAGTCAGGGTATGCCAAAAATTCCTTTTCTCGCCAATTTTGTTCAGTACCTCTTCATTAGTTATGTGATCTACCCACTTAATCTTCAGCATTCTTCTGTAGCACCACATTTCAAAAGCCTCTATTCTCTTCCTGTCCGCACTGCTTATCGTCCATGTTTCACTCCCGTACAAGGCAACACTCCACACAAATGCCTTCAGAAAAGACTTCCTTACCCTTAAATTAATATTTGATGTTAGCAAATTTCTCTTTTTCAAAAATGCATTTCTTCCCATTGCCATTCTGCATTTTATATCCTCTGTACTTCGACCATCGCATGTTATTTTACTACCCAAGTAACAAAACTCATCTACCACCTTCACTGTCTCATTACCTAATCTACTTCCTTCGGCATCGCCTGATTTCCTAAGACTACATTCCATTATTTTTGTTTTGCTCTTGTTAATGTTCATTTTATACGCTCTCTTCAACACACTGTCCATTCCATTCAACTGCTCTTCCAGGTCGTTCGCTGTCTCTGATAAAATTACAATGTCATCAGCAAAACGCAATGTTTTTATTTCTTCTCCCTGAACTTTAATGCCTATTCCAAAATTTTTCTTGCTTTCCTTCACCGCCTGCTCAATGTACAAATTGAATAACATTGGAGAAAGGCTACAACCCTGTCTTACTCCCTTCCCAACTGATGCTTCCCTTTCATGCCCTTCGAGTCTAATAACTGCGGTCTGGCTTTTGTACAAGTTGTAAATAACTCTCCTTTCCCTGTATTTTACCCCTGATGACTTCAGAATTTGAAAGAGTGTAGTCCAGTCAACATTGTCAAATGCTTTCTCCAAATCTACAAAAGCTAAAAATGTAGGTTTGCCTTTCCTTAATCTATCTTCTAAGATAAGACGTAAGGTAAGTATTGCCTCCCAGGTTCCTACGTTCCTCCTGAATCCAAACTGATCTTCCCCGAGGTCAGCTTCTACCAGCTTTTCCATTCTCCTGTAGATAATTCGTGTTAAAATTTTGCAACCATGACTTATCAAACTGATGGTTCTGTAATTTTCACACCTGTCTGCGCCTGATTTCTTTGGAATGGGGATTATTACATTTTTCTTGAAGTCTGAGGGTATTTCGCCTGTCTCGTACATCCTACACACCAGTTCAAATAGTTTTGTCATGGCTGGTTCTCCCAGAGACTTTAGTAGCTCTGAGGGTATGTCATCTACTCCTGGGGCCTTGTTCCGACCTAGGTCTTTCAGGGCTCTGTCAAATTCATCTCTCAGTATAGTATCTCCTATTTCATCTTGATCTACTTCCTCTTCCCTTCCTACAACATCGTCTCTAAGTTCATTTCCTTTGTAGAGCTGCTCTATGTACTCTTTCCGCCTTTCAGCTTTCCCTTCTTTGCTGAGAAGTGGTTTCCCATCTGAGTTCTTGATATTCGTAGAATTACTTTTCTTGTCCCCAAATGTGTCTTTTATTTTTCTGTAGGCGGTATCTACTTTCCCCCTTCTTATACATTCTTCTACATATTTGCCGCTTTGTTTAACGGTCGCATTTATGTTCCGCAGTTATTAACAATACTTCCAGTTGCAAACGTGGACCTGCCGCGACAGCGAATCCTCTGCTGCTATGGTGAGTTTTATCATATAAAAAGCATTCTATTAATTTCCATACTGTACCCCTTTAGTCCCTAGTTATTCTACCTCAAATAGCCGTTACGTACTTTGTACGTTTACCTCTTTACAGGGACCCAATGACAGAACACAAGCAGGTAAGCTACTTCCACCACAGCTTTAAATAGTTCTGTGGCTCCATCTCCACCCAAGTAAGTTTTGACTTTTCAAAATTTACTCACCTTAGCCACATTGGAATCGCTGCCCGCCCGGTAAACGGATTGTAATAAAACATTTGTCTGTTTCCAGTCTGATGATACGCTGACAGCGCGAAACGCATTATTGATTATAATAAAGAATATTGCAACAGAGACTGCGAATTATTTAATTATTCACCACTATTGCTGCACCAGCAGCCACGATGTTCATGGAATGGAATGAAATGTTATTTGCAAAATTTCTAGCTGTTAAAAGGCCATCACAAACGGCCCACTTTTAGTGTTGCTAACATTAACTGAGCAACAATAACGTAATGTATCAATTATTAGTTAGTCGTAATGGTTGCGTGAAACACAATTTAAACGCTTGACTACAGGATTTTTAGTCTGAGTTTCTGATCACCCCTTATTCTCCTCATAAAATAGGCCGCAGGGATTAGTACCAGGGTCACTCAGTAATTAAAGAGACAAATTGATTGGCAGAAAATAAAAACAATTATTTTTACAAAACAATACTTTTCTACTTTTCATCATAATCCCGTTGTACATCTATGCAATTGGTCCACAGGGCTACAAGCTTTTTTTTATTCCGGCTGCACATAAATCTTTATCTTTGTGTTTGAACTAATTTCCCACAAACTTTTTCTCGTCTTCGTTGTTCTGGAACCTCTTCTCTTAATGCCTTCTTCAGTGCATCAGACAAATGGAAATCACTAGGTATTAAATCAGGACTGAATAGGAGATGCAGTACTAATCAGCCCATTTGTCGATGGTTTCACGGGTTAGTTGAGCAATATGAGGACGTGAGTTGTTCTGTTCGAGAAATCACACCTCTCTTCTGAGATCCACGACGTTTGTCTCATGGCTGGCTTCACCTTGTTTCAAAGCAAATCCAAGTAGTATTGTCTGTTCATTGTACGCTGCTCATCGACATAATCACAAAAATTTGGACCTTCTCCGTTCCGAGGCCGTCAGTATGTCTTTTCCAGCAGATGCTTGGGTTTTGATTTTGGCCCAATTTATGTTACGGTAGTAACACTAAAAGTGGGCCTTTGCGATCGTCTTTTGACAGTTCGAAATTTAAATGAAAATAACGGCTTAACTATTCATCTGACACGAAAATTAAATAACCTAATTTGTAGATGAGAATATTCTCTACAACTTTGCTCTCTTATGCTTTTTTTATCTCGTAGCGTTTCAAAGATATTTGCAAAAATAACGGAAATTTTGGGGTGTATGTCTGTCTGTCCGTCCGTCCGTCTGTCTGTCTGTCCGTAACGTGTTTCCTGTTTTTAAGACGAACCGTTCAACCGATCAGCACCAAATTTTACAGACATGATTGTAGGCCGCCAGAGACCAGAACCTCCCTTTTTCAAATTTTTCGGACAAAAAATACGGTAGTAATACCTAAAAAAAACATTTGTAATATAATTGTAATTGCAAACGAACTGTTCATCTGGTACGAAAATTGAATAACTAAATTGGTAGAGGAGAAAATTCTCTACAACTTAGCTCCCTTATGTTTTTTTCATATCTCGTATCGTTTGAGACATATTTGCAAAAATAATGGAGATTTGACACCCTCCATTGAATGAACGAAAACCAGCCGTTAGGAGATGTCACGTGACATTTCTCGCGCAGAAAAATCTGTGGCATACGTCATCTTGCGCGTATTTGATGATTTTCTTATTGTAACTTACACGTTGTCATTTCAAAGCAATAGCGCACGTAGAATTAACAAAAACACATAGTTTTTCGTACGATAAATGATAATCTAGTGTCTACAAATGCCATATTACCATCAGTTAACAACAGCCATCAATATTCTGAGATAATAGGACTCATCTTCTAATTGATAGCTGTACCGTAGTGGGCAAGGCGTTAGACTATGATGCCTAAGGTCGGTGGTTCGGAACCCGTCACAACCTAAATTTATTTTTTCCTAAAAGGGTTTCAGACACACTTATTAATTAATTTTTTATTATTTAGATTTTTATTTTGTCCAAAATGTTTGCAAAAACTTATATAACTACAAATCGAAAGTGGGCCGTAAAACACGCCAGTGCGATTTTTTTATTGACGTTTCTAGTGTATAAGCGTACTCGGGGAGACAAACGAGGTAGTGGGTGGTGTCGGGTGATGGAGGAGTGGTGGCCGTCGCTGGCTGCGGGCCGCGGCCGCACAGGATGCGCGCAGTGGGCGAGGGCGACAAGTAGCCGCTTCCTTCCGCCCCCCTCCCCCCCCCCCCCACCACGCTGGACGCAGTCGTACTGACACTCCCTGCAGCACCGCCAGTCGCCACGAGTCCCGGCCAACTGGACACATCCCGCTCTTCACCATCTCTACATACTCGTCCTCTGCTACACCAATGTTGCACGGATATGTGTCTCACCCAAGTCAAGTCCTCCAAATACTCCATCGGCGTGCTCTCCGTCTCGCTCTCCACGTCCTTTAACCACCTCCACCCCCCTCCCTCCCTACATGGATACCCAGTCTTCTCATAAATTCCCATTCATCCCGCTCTTCGCCTACAATGAACACTTTCGCATCTCCTTACCTTATCCTCAAACTTTAATAGTGTATCAT
Source organism: Locusta migratoria (assembly GCA_026315105.1). Lineage (NCBI taxonomy): Eukaryota > Metazoa > Arthropoda > Insecta > Orthoptera > Acrididae > Locusta > Locusta migratoria. Next base: position 571,582,473 of record CM048746.1, read on the forward strand.
GTGCTGACTTTCATGACACAGTGTCAAAAGATAAAGCACTTTTTGATAAAACACATAAAACTGAAAAGTATGGTAAGAGTGCAGCAGAAGGAATATAAACATTCATTTGAATGTACTATGAAAATGTAAACGTCAGTGTCTATTAAATTTTGTCAGCGATGTGCTTTAGACCGCTCGGCTACTCCACCGCGGCTGGCACGTATACTAACACAAAAATATCCACACAATTACGGGCGAAACTTACAAATTAGCAACCTCAATTTTGTCAATACCTGTTTCAAGTGCCATAGTTGAACGTTCTTTTTCAGCACGGAGAGGAATTAATAATTATGTGTATGTTCGTCATGGTCTGTTGATTTAGGCCTAAATAAGTAACAACAAAATATCTATGAACATGACTCTTATAAAAGTTGCTTGCTATGTCAATAAGTGCAGCGCATTATAAAAGTTTCATGAAGAACTGTGCCATATAAAATTAGAAAAGGCCTTCACAGGAGGCAAACATTATTGCAACAGTCGCGCTTTTTAATAAAACGTAGAAAGGTAATTCTTCCACGGTCAGTGTTACTATTCTGCAGGAGCACAGTCCACAAGCGACACCATTCAGTGTTTGTGTAGTTCACTGGCGCTACCAATAAAGACTTCGTTCGCTTCGTCAGTGTGCCATGGTCCACCTGAAACCATCTTGAACGTTGTATCACTGCTGCCACGCAGTACGCATTCCGCGAAATGAATCCTTCATGCCACAAGACAGAAGAATGGATAGAAGCTTGCCAATTACTTAGTCCAAATATTAATATTTAGTTACCTTACAAACAGCAGAAAATTGAAAGATGTCAATTAATAGTTATATTTCATCACGTTTTGATAAATAGCAGGACTAAAATATTTAATTGCGGGGGAGGAGGTAAAGGCATATTTTTATTTTATGTATTTCCTTGCCCCTTAATCAATTTGCTTCAAGTCTAATGGTTTGTGCATTCTGACACTTCACACACTTTTGTAACTTACAAATAGAAGTATTGAATTTGGCAACTTTGCAAACTGCAAGTGGTCCGAAGTTCGAAGGCTGGTCGTTAATAGAGCACAACACTTTACGCTTAGAACACGTTTATTACCAACACAAGCATACACTCAGTACAGACTGCCTCCTGCTTGGGGAGCTCCACTATTTATACATAGAAAGAATTTTCTGGAACTTACATCAAACATAAGAAACATGTAGAACATTCTAGAAATAGTAAATACAAATAAATATTTTTTTCTGTTTGTGGCGGAATTTGAACTGCGGAACGCAAGCACAGCGATCTGCGATGCTAACCACTGCATCACGCATTTCGTAGGCATTATCCTCACGACTTGGCAGCACTAAGCTTACTCTTTCTGGCATTGATGTAGCAACGTTGGACGCACAGATTACTTCTGTCCCAAAAAACACTTCCATAGCTTTTAAAGTCGCATCGTCGTGTCTTTGCCGCCGTTTTCTCTTCGGGAAGAGCTGCAGTGGTTTGTCTTGTGCATAAAACAATGTAGGTACTGCAATCCGTACCAGATCCATATTATTCATGAACTGATTTCTTTCGCAGTATAGTGAACGAAACTTCACTTTATTATACAGGGTTAATCACCTAACCCTTGCACCGCAAATATTGCGGAAACGGAAAGTGCGATTGATGTGCGGTTTTCACAGAATCGATTGGTACTCAGGGGTTCGTATTTTTAGCCAACAAACAGATTGTAATATTACTTAGAAAGTGTATTTTTATGCAAACATGCAGTTTCTTAAATGGAACATTGCCTGCAGACATTAAGAAACTAAAAGTAGGGTGCACTAGAATATCAGTAGTGTTTGTTGCAGGATTCCAGTGCAAGTCATTTACGAGATTTCGTCTTTTGAAACGTTCCCACACCGACACTTGTACAATATCTGTGGTAACACACACTAAAGAACAACACAAGTGCATACACTAGTTATGTGGATTCCAACCAGTAACACGACAAATGACCATCACAGGTTGTGTTCAAAATGACCACCGGCAGCAGAAATATACCCTGTCAGTCTGGTATGGAACGACCGCCGCGCACGTGCTAGCATTTCAGTGGATATGTCTGAGCAGGCTGCAGTAATACGTCGTTGCATATCATCGGCTGTGGTCGGTATCTCCTTGTAGACAGCATATTTCAGCTTTCCCCACGTAAAAAAGTCTACAGGCGTCAAATCCGGGGAACGGGTGGGCCAAGGTATATGTCCTCTGCGTCCAGTCCATCGATTTCGGAGCAATTCATGAAGACATGCTGTAGTAATTCGTGCACTATGGGCTGGACAGCCGTCATGTTGGTACTATATATTCTTCCTAGTCTGCAGAGGAACGTCTTCTAGCATCCGTGGAAGATGGTCTGTTAGACGGCTGCGATACTTGTGCGCGGTCGGTGTTCCGTCTATGAAATACGGGCCTATGACCTGCTGGTTCTCTACCCCACACCACAGGTTTACACTCCATGGACGCTGACGGTCCATCTGACGAAGGCAAGAGGAATTGTCAGCAGACCAGTAGGGCATGATTCTGCGGTTTACCTGGCCATAATTGGTAAATGTGGCTTCATCACTAAACAAGATACATGATACATCTGGAGTATCCCATATACAGAACCTAACACGATTCTCAAAATAGTTTCCATGCAGCTCTTGATGGAGATAGATGTGATAGGGATGGAACCTATGCCAGTGGAGAATGCATAGGACACTTGCCTGACTCCTGACTCATGCCACTTCCTCGTTAGATTACGCGGAAGCTGACATGCGGATCAACTGTAACAGCAGTAAGGACATCAATTTCCCCCTCGTCTGTCGTCACTTGTTTCCTTCTGTTACGTTGTCTCGGTGTTACACTATCACTTTCGCGAATCTGGTTGAGGAGGTTGATGAATAATTGCCGAGAAAGGTGACGTCTATTTGGATATCTTGCCCCGGGGGGCAATGTGTACCCCAAATGTCTGCGTAAAGTGTTATATTTATGAAAGAGTAAAGTGTTACGAAAATCCAGAATGAAACTTTCACTCTATAGCGGAGTGTGCGCTGATATGAAACTTCCTAGCAGATTAAAATTGTGTGCCGGAACCGGTCGGGCCGCGGGGGGGTCAGCCGAGCGGTCTAAGGCGCCTCGCTGGGGAGCGCGCGGAGGTTCGAGTCCTCCCTGGGGCATGGGTGAGTGTGTTGTCCTTAGGTTAGTTTACCTTAGTTTAAGAAGTTTCTAAGCTACGGACTGATGACCACGCAGTTTGGTCCGATAGATTTACAAACATTTGAACATTTTGAACCGGTCGGGACTCGAACCTGGAACCTTTGCCTTTCGCGGGCAAGCGCTCCACCGTACAAGAACGAACGGCATTCTTCCTACACTCTCCATACACCATGAGCATTTTTCTGCATTGGTAAAACCATCGTACACTCAAAACTTACCGCTTGGACTGTTACACGCTAACTGACTAGCGAGCCGCAGTGCACACAAGGAACACACAGGCACGCTGTAAGCAAACATAACATCATCGTACCTAGCAACTATGTGGGTTGACCTGCACACGCAAATGTCGGTGTGGGAACGTTCCAAAAGACGATATATCGTAAACGATTAGTACTAGAATCCTGCAACAAACACTACTGATATTCTAGTGCACCCTACTTTTAGTTTCTTAATGCCTACAGGCATTGTTCCATTAAAAAAACTGCATGTTTGCATAAAAATACACTTTCTATGTAATATTACAATCTGTTTGTTGGCTAAAAATACGAGCCCCTGACTACCAAAGCCATTCTCTGAAAGCCGCACATCAATCGCACTTTCCGTTTCCGTAATATTTACTGTGCAAGTGTTAGGTGATTCACCCTGTATATGTAAACAGAGCCGTCCGAGCGGTCTGCGGCGCGCCAGTTACAGTTTGCACGGCCCCTACGGTCGGAGGTTCCAATCCCCCCTCGGGCATGGATATTTGTGCCGTCTTTAGTATTAGCTAGGTCATAAGTAGTTTGTAAGTTTAGGGACTGATGACCCCGCAGTTAAGTCCCTTAAACTTAACAAACATTTGAACATTTTTTATGTAAACAAATCAAATGTTCAAATGTTTGTGTGGCTTATGGGACTTAACTACGGGGTCATCAGTCCCTAAACTTACAAACTACTTATGAACTAGCTAATCCTGAGGACGGCACAAATATCCATGCCCGAGGGGTGATTCGAACCCCCGACCGTAGTGACCGTGCAAACCGTGACTGGAGCGCCTCAGTCCCCTCGGCCACCGCGGCCGGCTTATGTAAACAGACTCTATCTTCATTAAGCCTTCTATTTCACTATTCATAAGCAATTTTCTGATCCTAAAAAAGAAACATTAATTACTAGAACATGTAATACGTTTTTCGAATCGTAATGAAACAATTTGGGAAGTTCGAGACGTTACATTTCTCTTAAGGTCCTTATGAAATGTATAGAGTTTCAAATGTGGTTTTTCCCTGTCTGCTTGCTGTTTCTTTAATTTACAGATGTGCACTACATCTGTTTGTAATAACAATTATTAAATCCAATTTAAACAATACGATCCGTCGTCAAAAGACGCTGAAACAGCCGAATAGTACGGTTTGAATTTGCTGGTCGCTTTACACACCACAATTTCAGTAGATAGCAAACACGACCAGGACTGCCGTGGCTGTATACTTCAGACTTTGATTGAGCTGTCTGTGTCCCTCCAGGGATCTCGCTTAACACACAATGCTGGTTTCCGTGACAACGTGCCTGCACATGTCATGTGCTGGAAGCTACCAAGGAAATCGACTCAAACAGCCTTAGCCCAAACTTAGCGTGACAGTTACCACCGAATTCTTACGAACAACTGAGGCGTTGTCAAACGCCGTAAACGAATACATTTGATGGGAAGCGTTGTCAAGTGTTTAAACACAAGAAAACCGACTATCCTAGCTTGTAAACAAACCTTTCCAGCTACTTACACCATTGTTAACCATGAATACACCATCAACTATATTTCATGGTGACTGCTGTGCAGTCTTCCCTAGTGCAGTTTAATTATTACTTCCGTTGGAACGACTAAAAATAGTTAATATAATAATATACCTTAGTAATTAAAGTTCATTCATGTTTCACTCAGTGAGTTACCACAGTTCTGCAGCATACACTTGAGCAAAATCCAGTATACGCCCCTGATCAAATTTTTGTTATTCTTTTCTTCGTTGCCGAAGCAAAATCAGCGAAAGACAATCCATGGGAGTATGAAGAATATGTGTGGGCAATTAAGGAAACTACGACATGCGCTGCTGCTGTGTCATAATAGAGCACATCCCTACATCGCAAATGTTGCAGTGTAAAAGTTACGGCAAATGAAGTGAGAGGCAGTCGACAGGCCGCCCTATAATACTGAGCTCATCAATGCGGTTATCACGACTTTGTTCCCTTTAAAAAGCGCTTGAAGGGTCAAATACTCCACTGCGACGAGAATGAGCAGTAGTTACGGAATTCTTCGCATTCTTCACACAGCAGCACTCGGTGTTTTACCATACGGGTTACTTCAGCAAGTACGCCGTGGCTTGATTGCCGCCGCGGTGGAGTAGCCGAGCGGTCTAATGCGTCTCGCTACGGAGCGCGCGTTTGCTCGCCGTGGAGGTTCGAGTCCTCCCTGGGGCATGGGTGTGTGTGTTGTCCTTAGGTTAGTTTACCTAGGTTTAAGTAGTTTGTAAGATACGGAATGATGACCACGCAGCCGGCCGCGGTGGCCGAGGGGACTGAGGCGCTCCAGTCACGGTCTGCACGGCCACTACGGTCGGGGGTTCGAATCCCCCCTCGGGCATGGATATTTGTGCCGTCCTTAGTTGTAAGTAGTTCATAAGTAATTTGTAAGTTTAGGGACTGATGACTCCATAGTTAAATCCCATAGACTCTACAAACATTTGCCGGCCGCGGTGGCCGAGGAGACTGAGGCGCTCCAGTCACGGTCTGCACGGCCACTACGGTCGGGGGTTCGAATTCCCCCTCGGGCATGGATATTTGTGCCGTCCTAGTTCGTAAGTAGTTCATAAGTAGTTTGTAAGTTTAGGGACTGATAACCCTGTAGTTAAGTCCCATAGACTATACAAATATTTGAACATTTTTTACAAACATTTGATTTGATGACCACGCAGTTTGGTCCGATAGATTTACAAACATTTGAACATTTTTGCTTGATTGCCTTAAGACTCACGACCGGTTTGCCTGATGATATACCGATTCTGCACTATACGAACTTTGAATGAAATCTTTCTGATCACTTCTCATACATCAGAATACTAGAAAGTAACCTAACAGGTAACGGGCGACCAGTTTCTCTTTAGAAGAGGTATAGCCACACGAGATGCAGTAATCGCCTTAAGATTAATTCCAGAGAAAAGACTGACGTACATACAATTTATAACAACACCTATTTTTTTCCCTGGGACTTGCTACTGACAGAAACATTTGGTTTGTTTTAAAGTGAATGCGTGGTAGATGGCAGCACTGTTCAGCACACAAAACTCTGGGGGACGCGGAGAGAATTCGAATACTTAAAATGACGGCGTTCCCCGTACAAGAACAGCGTGTAATAATTCATTTGTGTGGTGTACAAGCGATTGAAATTCATCGCCAGTTGAATGAGACCCGTGGTGATGGTGTCATGGCGACAGTCCAGAGAAGGCAGAACGTCGTGTGACAATCTCAGCCTCACACTAGCCGGTCTGACGACAAGATCTAGCGAGTGAAGACATCTGTTTTGGAGGATCTCCAAAGGACTGTGAAACACACCGCCTCCAAAGTTGGCTTTTCCGATGTATCTCTGCACACAATCGTGCTTGGGGCCCTGTAAATTAGAAAAGCGTCTTCCAGGTGGGCTTTACGAATGCTGACGCATGACCACACGGCTGCGCGCGTGGCGCGTTGGATGGCGTTTTTCAGTCCTGGAACGAAGCGCCAATCAGGTGACTTTCCCAGTGGTCAAAGAAGAATCACAAGAGTTCGGGGCAGCCATGGAATCACAGCATCGTTATTGTGAAAAGCGTTCACAGCTGCGGCGAGATTACCTCTTGTATTGTCAGAGGCTCCACAGTTTCCGTGTGACTAGTTTACGAGAAACAAAATCAGAGGTTTAAGATATGTACAGAGTGAGTCATGAGGGGTGATACTATTATTGATTCTGAATAAAGAACTTCTGGTAAACATATCACGTTTTCCTGTTTCTGGGTAAACCAATGAAAACAATTAGGAACGGGAAAAGTGTACCGTCGTCTTTACTAACAGTGTAGGTACACAGTTAACTTGCACACGGTACAGTGTAGTGAAAATGCCACGGATCTTCAGACATGCTGAGTATGCTGACATCACATTTGTCTAGATGTTGTGTGAGAATATTAACAACGAGCTCCGAATCGCAAAGTGCCAGGTAGCAGGGTGTTTAGCAGGCTGTTTCACAGATTGCTTGAGCTTGGTATGCTTCGCCGTGTGAATGTTGCCCTTGAACGTCCCGGAGAACAAACTCCTAATGAAGTTGTGAATATTCTTCAAGCAGTGGAATGCACCCTAGCTACTATATCTAGACGAATTGCCGCCCAACTTGGAATTCCAGAAACACGAGTGATGCGCCCTGTATGCGGGCAAGATCTGCATCCATTTCAACGGCAGAGTGTACAACATCTGCATAAAGGAGATGCTACCCACCTGTAAGACTTCTGTCAAGGGATCATTGCCAATGATCGATCAATTCCACGTTTCACTCGTGAGTTAAAATCACCTGCAACTGAATCGGTAACACGCAGAACTCTCGAGTATGGGCAGCTGAAAATGTGCACTCTACTGTGGAAACGAATTGTCGACGACGCTTCTCAGTTAACGTGAGATGCGTTATTACTGATGAGCAACCCAGCGGTCCAGTTGTTTTAGATAACCGTCATAATGGAACACGATATCTTGATTTTCTTCAAAATGTATTACCAAAATACGTGGAGGATATTCCTTTGGCAACACGAGCTCGTATGTTCTTTCAGCATGACGGAGCTCCTACACATTCTGTACGGCTAGTGACGCAGTATCTCAACACAATTGTATCATGGCCATTGGATCGGTCACAGTGGAGTTATTGTTCGGCAACCAAGGTCGACCTTACCCCATCGGATTACTGTTTGTGGACGTGGCAGAAGAGAGAGTGCGCAAGCGTAGAGTGGACACGAGAGAGGAACTTCTCGCAGAAATGAGCTCCGTTGGCAACACAATACCTGCCTACAAGACCAGCAACGTGCATTGAAGTTGATGGTGGCGTGTTTGAAGATCTTCTGTGAGGAAAGTTACACAATTAAACAAACCATAATATAACAGTCACTTTCACTTCTCCCTTCCTAGTTGTTTCCATTGGTTTGTCCAGAAACGGTTAAGAAAAGGGGTATGTGTATTAGAAGTTTTTTTGTTCAGAACCATCAGTAGAATCATCCTCAAGTCAAGTACCTTTTCTCCTGACTTACCCTGTATATTCCCTTCATCTACTAAGAAAAAGCATTTCACGAGTTAGATTGACATACAATATAAGAACAAAACAGTAATGCAGAGACTATATAGAAACGAGGTGGTTGTGGTAAGATGTGGAGATCACGAAGAAGAAGCTACTATAACAGATAGGACCACAGGGTTGCCCACTCTCTCCTGTTTTGCTCAACGAATACATGCAGAGCGCAATCGATAAAGATAGGGAGGAACTAAGAGATATCACAGTAATTACAATTCATGGCACGGAAACACATATGCTGAGCGATATTGACTCACATGGCTACCACACGTAGTTTTTCCTATAATATGAAAATTAATAAAATAAAAACAAAATTCTTGGTAGAGAGGAGGCAAAACTCCGTTGCCCAGTTCTCACTTAGCAATGAGCCACTGGAGACCGTCAAATCTCTGCCGACCTAGGAAGTAAAATCACGTGTGAAGGAAGATAATGATATTGCCCCGAGGTGAAACATGGACACTCGGCGAAGAGCACTGCTGCGTGGTATGGCGTCCCTACCAGGTAGAGCTGACGGAGGGAATCGAAAAGGTTCAAACGAAGACAGCTCGTTTTGTATTATCGTGATATAGGGGACAGAGTCTCACGGAAATGATAGAGGAATGAGAAAATGTTTCATTACGTTAAGACTTTATTGAATTGCAGTGTTTGCCTCGGAAGCAAAAATACTAATGCACTCCTGGCCATTAAAATTGCTACATCACGAAGATGACTTGCTACAGACGCGAAGAAGATGCTGTGATATGCAAATGATTAGCTTTTCAAAGCATTCACCCAAGGTTGGCGCCGATAGCGACACATACAACGTGCTGTCTTGAGGAAAGTTTACAGTCGATTTCTCATACACAAACAGCAGTTGACCGCCGTTGCCTGGTGAAACGTTGTTGTGATGCCTCGTGTAAGGAGGAGGAATGCGTACCATCACGTTTCCGACTTTGATAGAGGTGGGATTGTAGCCTATTGCGGTTACGGCTTATCATATCCCGACATTGCTGCTTGCGTTCGTCGCGATCCAATGACTGTTAGCAGAATATGGAATCGGTGGGTTCAGGAGGGCAATACGGAACGCCGTGATGGATCCCAACGGCCTCGTATCACTAGCAGTAAGATGACAGGCATCTTATCCACATGGCTGTAACGGATCGTGCAGCAACGTCTCGATCCCTGATTCAACCGATGGGGACGTTTGAAAAACAACAACCATCTGCACGAACAGTTCGATTACGTCTGCATCAGCATGGACTATCAGATCGGAGACCATAGCTGCGGTTACCTTTGACGCTGCATCACAGACAAGAGCGCCTGCGATGGTGTAAGCAACGACGAACTTGGGTGCACGAATGGCAAAACGTCTTCTTTTCGGATGAATCCAGGTTCTGTTTACAGCATCATGATGGTCGCATCCGTGTTTAGCGCCATCGCGGTGAACGCACATTGGAAGCGTGTATTCGTCATCGCCATACTGGCGTATCACCCGAAATAATGGTATGGGGTGCCATTGGTTACATGTCTCGGTCACCTCTTGTTCGCATCGACGACACTTTGAACAGTGGCCGTTACATTTCAGATATGTTACGACCCGTGGCTCTACCCTTCATTCGATCCCTGCGAAACCCTACATTTCAACAGGATAATGCACGACCTCATGTTGCAGGTCCTGTACGGGCCTTTCTGGATACGGAAAATGTTAGACTGCTGCCCTGGTCAGCACATTCTCCAGATCTCTCACCAACTGAAAATGTCTGGTCAATAGTAGCCGAGCAACTGGCAGGTCACAATACGCCAGTCACTACTCTTGATGAACTGTGATATTGTGTAGAAGCTGCATGGGCATCTGTACCTGTTCACGCCATCCAAGGTCTGTTTGACTCAATGCCCAGGCGTATCAAGGCCGTCATTACGGCCAGAGGTGGTTGTTCTGGGTACTGATTTCTCAGGATCTATCCATCCAAATTGCGTGAAAATGTAAGTCACATGTCAGTTCTAGTGTAATATATTTGTCCAATGATTACCCGTTTCTCATCTGCATTGCTTCTTGGTGTAGCAATTTTAATGGTCAGTACTTTACTAAAGACAGCACAAACGTCCATGCCCGAGGGAGGATTCGAAACCACGACGGGGAACGGCCTTGCGCATTGGAGCATAGTGCATCAATGCGCTTGGCCACTCCGCCGCGGCTCTGTGAATTTTATCCTACACACATCCCTCGAATGCTAAATTCACGATTCCTTCTTATAGTCAAGACATGCCAGAAATTCCTTTTCTCCCTAGTTTTGTTCCCAGCCCACCTAAGCTTCAACATTCCTCTGTAGCACCAAATTTCAAAAGCCTTTATCTTCTTCCGTCTGAACTATTTATCGTCCATGGTTCACTCTCGCATAAGGCAATACTCCTCACAAGTGACTTCAGAAAAGTCTTCCTTACATTTAAATTAATGTTAAATTCTCTTTTCCAAATCGCTTTTCTTTCCGTTGACGTTTTACATTATATATCTTCTATATAGTGACCGTCATATGTTCTTTTACTGCCCAAGTAACTAAACTCATCTACCACCTTTATTGTTTCGTTACCTAATCTAATCCCTTCAGCATCGCCTGATTTTCTTACACTGAATTCCATTACCCTTGTTTTGCTCTTGTTCATCTCATACGTTGCTTTCAACACACTGTACACTCTTCCACATCATTTGCTGTCTCTGGCAGAATTACAATGTCATCAACAAAACGCAATGTTTTTACTTCTTCACCCTGAACTTCAATTCCTTCTCCAAATTTCTCCTTGTTTTCCTTCACAGCTTGCTCAGTACACACACTGGATAACATTGAAAAAAGGCTACAATCCTGTCTTACTCCCCTTCCAAGCAACGCTTCCCTTTCATGCCTTCAACTCTAACAACTCCTGTCTGGTTTTTGTACAAGTTGTAAATAACCTTCCGTTCCTTATATTTTACCCCTGCTGTGTATTCCAACAAACATTGTCAAAAGCTTTCTCCAAATGTACAACAGCTAGAAATGTAGATATGCCTTTCCTTAATCTATCTTGTAAGATAAGTCATAAAAACTCACGTAAATCGCGATAACCTGCCATTGTAACAGCATTCAAGGCCTGTGCCAGACACAGGCGTTGCCAACCGCAGCGCCGTCCTCTTAGTGTTTACATGTATCTGTATTTTCATACAAATGCCTTTACCATTTGTTTGTCTCTTCAGTGAATATTCTCCTTCATTGTTCACACGTATGCCAACGCTGTTGCAAGTTTTCGATTCTGCTTGTGTGGAAATCACGTGGTTTTGGGGAGAAAAACTCGTCGAGCCTTATTAGGAACACATTTTCGTCCAGAAAAAAGTTTATCTGAGTTCCTTCAAGAGAGAGATTTTATGAGGGCATAAATCGGGTGAATAATAGCGTGAGTGTGGAATCATTTTGCAACCAAATTCCTGTATAGTGCGTTTTTGTCACTCTAGCAGATTGCGGGCAGGCGTTATCGTTCACGCGGTCTTCCGGGTCGTTATTCTCGGAATGTGTCTGCAAGAAGTCTCATTTGTTGAAATAAAATTGCAGCCGTAATGGTTACTCCATTCTCAGTATTCCAGACCGTTGCTGTTCCAACAGAGGTTAAGCATTATCTTTATTGGAATGTATGGAGACCTTTGTACAAGGAATAGCTGCTTTGTTTGAACTCGACCGTTCCTTCCCGTTCCTTGCGTCAGTATAATGACAACATTTCTCGTCACCAGTAACGATAAAAGATAGTAATGGATGGTGTTGTTCACGAGCCAGTTGGTGTTGAACTAGCAGAGATTCGCATAAGGATAACAACTCATGTTTGTTATTTTGGCTTAGAAAATATGGCACCCAGACGCACGCGATTTTTTAACCTTCCCCAGTGCTTAAAAATGTCGCAAGATAGCAGACTGTTCACAGATGATCGCATTTTCTAGTTCTCGAGTGGCTGAATTGCTCAGGATTTATGCGTTTAAACGATTTTATCGAGTCCTGAATGTGGGAAATTAATACGGGGAGAAAAATCTTCTTTAAAACGATAAAATTATATATGCTCTGTCCAGCTGCACTAGCCCGATACACGGCGCAAATGTTTCTGTCTGCCCCCTCTGCTGCTGTTGCCTCACTGTCGAACTCAAGCAGAAGAACGTCTCGAAAACGGTCAGATTGCTCCACTTGGCAACCCAGTTCCACAGCTCCCAGTCACTACTTCCCATGACAGAATGACAATACGTTAAATAGCAACACTGAACTACATATAAAAATATCACTCGACAGTTAAACATGTGGCAGCCATAATAACAACATGCAGAACAAAGACGCTACAAACAATGCAGGAAACTAATATTTTGTTGCCTTTGATTCCCCCCCCCCACCCTTAGGAACTGCACCTGTTCCCTCTTAATATCAGAATAGAGAGATAGAGAGACTGTGCATTCAAATGTACCAATCTCGACAATGATGCAATAGTACGTTAAGAAAACACCTTCATTTACTATTAAAAATAGTTGGGAGACGGCCTGACGAAACACAACTCCTATACTGCCCCCCACCCGGGCGAAATCTTGTATTCGCTACTGGCTGGGTTAAATAATCAACTTAATAAAACGAGAGAGATAAGAGCTTGCACCGACAGATTTTAAGTGTTCGTTTCTCTGGCGAGCCGTCTGAGAATGTAATGCTAGAGATAACATTCTCTGTCTTTTAAGAGCAGTCGTACAGATGTAAATACGACACCCTTCCCAATGTGGAACACCGTTTCACTATTTTTTTTTTCTTTTTCAAATAATTTCTAATTATTTTTATATTTTTCTTTAAAAACCGTCAAGAGTTATTTAATATTATGCACAACTCAGATAAAATGTATACGACAAAGTGTATACAGAAACGCACTCAGGATGTTTTAAAACTTCTAGAAGACATTGCTTACAGCTTATATTCGGAACCTACAGGTAGCATTGTAAATGCAGATCTTGTAATTCTATTCCATTATTCTGTATGATAATTATTATTGGAGCAGTTTCCTCAGCTCTCCGCTACGGCGTGCTATTGCCTTGAGGAATACAGGGCCATGCTGCTTTTGTATTCGTCCATCATTGCGAAATTGTTGCCAGGGCAGTATTTTGTTCGCAAATGTTTAAATATGGCAGATTCCTTACAGGAATACAGTTACAGCTGCGTTCAAGACGAGGTTAGCCAACATATACTTTCGGAAGGGGGATTTCAGTTAACAGACTTCGTAATTAGAACAACAAACTGCACAAATACTGTATTTCGTTCCAAAGGATTGTATGCTAGAAAGTCACGACAGGAGCCTTCATTCGTTTACATGGGAACATCAATAAATATTGCTGGCTGACGTTGTACTGTATGACTGACATTGTAACTACTAATTTCCACAGAGTATATGACATCAACTGCGATTGGTCAAAGCTGAAAATGTTTACCCAGCCGGGATTCGAACCCGGTCTCCTGCTTTCTAGGCAGTTGCGCTGACCCCTACACCACTGGGACACAGTGATCACCGCACCTGCAAGGACTACCTAAGCACGCCTTCCGTCAGATACGAATTCCCCGCTTCGCCCTGCCCACAGTACTCAAACTCGTAGTTATGAAACTAATTCCCGTAGGAGTAAGGGCTTCAAACTTGCCCACTCCTCCCCACTAACGATAGGATCATTGCCCGTCACCGGCATATTATATATATATATATATATATATATATATATATATATATATATATATATATATATATATATATGTGTGTGTGTGTGTGTGTGTGTGTGTGTGTGTGTGTGTGCGTGTGTGTGTGTGTGGCGTCTGTTCCGAAAGAACAGACGTCACTTCTGATCCTGCAGTTGTTATTATTTAATATTCACAGAGCATATGACATCAACTGCGATTGGGCAAAGCTGAAAATGTGTACCCAACCGGGATTCGATCCCGGGTCTCCTGCTTTCTAGGCAGTTGCGCTGGCCCCTACACCACTGGAGACACAGTGATCACCGCACCTGCAAGGACTACCTAAGCACATCTCCCTCCTCTTCATCTCCTCCTCCCCACTCGATGATCTTCTCCTCCCAGATGTCTCATCCCAACATCCCCTTCTCTCTGTGACATTCTCTTCCTCGCATGTCTCTTCCGACCCACTCTGTGTTTTCTTATCCTCCTCCCTATCTCTCTGTTCCGTCTCATCCTCCCATTTATATCTGGCTATCTCATCTAAATGTATCTCTCCATTTCCTCATCCCGCTCACTCTATGCCCATCTTCTACACCCAAATCTATGTCTGTACATCATCTCTTTGTATCCCTCTCTTCCTATCCTTTCTCTTATTCCATCTCTTATTTGTGTGTCTTCTCGTCACCCCTGTCTCTGTCCATTTCTTATCCCAACTCTTTCTCCCCAATCTCTCCCATCATCCTTTCCTTCACCCCAACCTCTCAGGCCATTGGCTGTCAAACCTTCCTCGGCCCTTGTCTGTCTCTGGGCATTTTTTCATACCCCCCCCCCCAATCCTATCTCCTTCTCCCTGTTCATTCCCTGCTGTCCCCTCTCTGTCGAACTCCTACTCTCCCATCCACCTTGTCCTCCTCAATTGCGCTGTCCATCTATCGCTGTTTCTTGCCACTGACATCTATAATGCCCTGGAGAGCGAGTCGATAAGGCAAGATGATACTATTCCCACACAATACATCGGTTGTGCAGAGCAGCCTATGTGGCAGGGGCTGCAAAATCATCTTTGCTCGTATCATTTTTTTAAATTTTTTTATGGGTGCTAGGAGGCTATAAACCGAATGGTGATTATTCTAGTTTCTCCAGCAGTATGTGTACCAAATTTCGTTTTAACCTAACCAGTAGTTTTGGAAGAGCTGTGTAACATACATACACACATAAAGCAATTTTTATAACATATATATAGATTACGCAATAGCAGGATAAAAACTGAAAGCATTTACTTCCATATCTGGGAGTTACCATAATGAGCTATTTGAAATGAAATGAGCGTAGAAAATCAATCATAGGTACAGCAGATGGCAGACAAATTCATAAAAAGAAATAATAAAAACATAAACCCTCATGAAATGTAGTCCGTTAAGAAGGAAATAGGTTACAAACCTCTCGTTCAGTTGACGCTTGACTATTGCTCATCAGTGAGGGATCCATACCAGGTAGAGTTAATATAAGGAATTGCCGAGCGCTATAATTGGAGGTTCAAGTTCTCCCTTGGGAGCGTGTGTGTTTTGTTATTGGTGTAAGTTAGTTTAAGTAGTTAGTAAATTAGGGACTGATGACCATAGCAGTTTGGCCCAATAGGTTTACAAACATTTGGGTTAATAGGAGACGTAGAGAAGATCCAACGGAGAGCAGTATGCTTCGCTATGGGATGAGCTACTAAGCGCGAAAGTGTCACAGCGGTAAATGCTGCAAATGCTTTTGTCTCGCGGTAAGGGCTTGTGTCAAAGTTCCGAGAGCGTACGTTTCATGGAGAGTCAACCAATATATTGCATACTTCCATGTATATCTCGAGAGAAAGCCACTAGGATAAAATTAGAGAGATTAGAGCTCATACTGTGGCAGATAGCCAACTTTTTTTTTTTTTTTTTTTTTGCCGTATACGACTGGAAGAAGGAAGTGACAATGGTAGTACAAAAAAGTAACTTCCATCACAAACTGGGAGATGGCTTGCGGATTTTGGATGTAGACAAAGGGATGACCTGAATAAATAAATATCCTCTCAATACCCTCATATCGCTATCTCCTCCTGTCTCCCTTTACCTGTTTCCGCCTCTTTCCATATACACGACTTTGCTCAAAAAATGTTCAAATATTTGTTAAGCTGTAGGGTCATCAGTCCCTAAACTTAGAAACTACTTATGAACTAAGATATACTAAAGACAACACAAACATCCATGCCTGAGGGAGAATTCGAGCCTCCGACGTGGGAAGCCGCGCAATCCGGAACGTGGCGCTTCAGAACGACGACTATATTACACGTGTACTGGTAGATATGTCATTGCTGACATGTAATTACAATAAATGATGTAAGCCAGCCGCGATGGCCGAGGGGACTGAGGCGCTTCAGTCACGGTCTGCACGGCCACTACGGTCGGGGGTTCGAATCCCCGCTCGGGCATGGATATTTGTGCCGTCCTTAGTTTTAGCTAGTTCATAAGTAGTTTGTAAGCTTATGGACTGATGACCCCGTAGTTAAGTCCCATAAGTTCTACAAACATTTGAACATTTGAAATCGTGTAAAGAACAATTCGTGATGATAGATCTTCAGTCCGGCAGATAGCATAACTGATGACTAGGACACCAACAGTCAGGTTTGACCCATGACGTCATCAACATGTCGTAAAAACCGTATATGGAATATCTTAATACTTCTGTATTGTAGATAGTAAATAATCTGTAGTTATCCTCGTAAATTACAATCACAGCTCTCAGCCCAAAAATTCGGCGCTCATATGCGAAACAAAGGCCTCTGTGTTAACTTATACCTTACCATCAGAGTGAAGCTACAGATCACTTTTTAAAAACAAAATATTAATCTGTACCCTATGTTCTGCTTGTAAACAAACTATCGTCTTTAACTCAGCCACCACCTACGCCTTCTACAAACACGCACAAACCTCAAAACCACCGCAATGCGATGACGTCACGGGTGAAATCTGACAGGCGGTATCCACGTCGTCAGGTGAGTCCGGCGGATTACTGTAACACAGAAATTTTTTAACCACATATAAGACGTTTCCAGTCATTGATTCCAACAAATAGTACCTCTAATGACCGGTTTCGTGAGATCTCAGTTTACTTAGTTACTTTTACTTGCTTTGAACTGTCATACATTCAGGAGAGCTTAAAGCCGTCTTCACACGGAGCTTGTGGCTGAACGTGTGCGGCTAACGTGCCGAGTCCAACGTGCGGCTGAACACTCGGAGACGGCGCGATTTGTGCATTACGAGTCGTGTGCCTCAACGAGCTACACGCGACCGCAGCGCGCTCCAGCGACTGTTGTCGGTCGGCATCACGTTCTGGAATGACACTGTTCACGAAATCAAAAGCTTGGAATTCCTGATTTACTTTTAAATCGCTTGTTTCCGCGCTTGTGCATATGTTCGTTATGTTCTGTGATGTAGGCCTACATAAGTAACATAACAACAAAATATTTATTAACATAGGTCTCTTATAAAAGTTCCATGTTATGTCAATAAGTGCAGCGAATTATATAAGTTTCATGAAAAACTTGCTATGTAAAATTAGAAACGGCCTTCACATGAGGCAAACATTATTGCAACAGTCACGGTTTTTAGTAAAACTTAAAGGTCATTCTTTCACGGTCAATGTTACTGTTCAGTGGAAGAATGTTAAGAACGTGTAGAAAACAATATATGAAACAATAAAGTGCTTATTTTGTTCTAAGTAAGGTGGAAACCGTCCTGTTCATAAAACGAATGCAACAAACAGAGGATAAGCACTTATGTTTACATACCATCGAATTTTATGCAGTATACTTCTATCAAATTTATAGGAAATTCTGCGAGTCTATCAGAAAACCGGAATAAAAGAAGAAAAAACACTTGGTTCCAAGGAGCCTTTTTTTTTTTTTAATTTATCTGGTAGACCCATGGTTCGCGGTCGTTCGTTCAGTTTGTTCCTGGTTGTTCGTTGAATGGTTGGCTCTGCTTTTTTTTTATTACAGAGGGCGTTTGGCCCCCTGACCGGGCGCGCTGAGCCACGGCGCCAGGAGTTTTTTTTTTTTTTTTAATATACCTGGAGCTCATCTAGTACATGGTATATGGCGCAAGCATATTTAATCACTCGCGCTCTTCAAAAAATGTTCTACAAAGCTATTACAAATGTCGAGCCTTGAACCAACTCCAAGAAACAACTTCCATTTTACTGTTCGTGGTGTTGCTGCGTACACTACGTCCACTAACATAGTTTGCTTTCCCGTATAAAGGCATATTACTGTAATACAGAAATTTTATAACCACTTATAAGACGTTTCCAGTAATTTATTTCAACAAATTGTACCTGTAATGACCGGTTTTCGAGAGATTCTCAATTTACTCAGTTACTTTTACCTGTTTTCAAATGTCATACATTCATAAGACCTAAGTTATATACATAAAAGCCGTGAAATACGACGGCCAATATGGCGTCTTCATCTCTTCAACGAAAAGAGCTGCCCCTCGCTGGATAGCCACGTGGTGTGACGTCAGTGGCGTTCTCCCACCTTATTGGTGGTCGTTCAGACGCACGTTGAGAATATCTGGCACGCTTGATACAGCCGCACACATTGCGAAAGCCTCACCGACGTGCGGTTCACTCGTTGTGACGTCAGAAACTCGGCGCGTTGGCCACACTCGTTCAGATACACCAGAGGTGGGCAATGAGCGAGCCGCGCTCTCGGAGCCGTCTGCCTGAACGGGAGCAGCGCCACGAGCAGCTGGCGTCCATCACGTAGTTCCTGCTGAAAAGACTAGATGGCGTTATGCGCAGCCAACGCGCTAACGTAGCCGCAGAAATTGCACCTGGCTGAGTGCCTTAAAATAACTTAAAAATAATAGTGCAAACACTTTAGTATCCAACTCGAATGAACAGATTCCACTGCTAGGGGTATCTCCTGAAAAATGCTATTATGCTTATAAGTAAGTAACTCATAAACATAATACTGGAAACTCTTCTCTACAACGTCCAGCATGTGCAGTCGAGCTGGTAAATATAAATATAAGAGCGATTTTTTGTTTTGTTTCAGAAGACACCGCTAACAGTGCCATCTGTTAGTTCTAATTTTGTACTTCAGGGTTTTCGTTATAATCTATGAAATGTTCAAATGTTTCTTAAGCTTAAGGGACTTAACTACGGGGTCATCAGTCCCTAAACTTATAAACTACTTATGAACTACTTACAACTAAGGACGGCACAAATATCCATGACCGAGGGGGGATTCGAACCCCCGACCGTAGTGGCCGTGCAGACCGTGACTGAAGCGCCTCAGTCCCCTCGCCGGCCACGGTGGCTGAGGAGACTAAGGTGCTCCAGTCACGGTCTGCACGGCCACTACGGTCGGGGGTTCGAATCCCCCGTCAGGCATGGATATTTGTGCCGTCCTAGTTCGTAAGTAGTTCATAAATAGTTTGTAAGTTTAGGGACTGATGACCCCATAGTTAATTCCCATAGACTATACAAACATTTGAACATTTTCAGTCCCCTCGGCCACCGCGGCCGGCTAATCTATGATATTACGTTATGGTACAGTACGCTGTGGAGTTGAAATGGGTAGTCAAATCGGCGCGGTAAAGCGGCGTTCTATTTTCCAGTACAACTCTGGTTGGGAGTGTGATTACTTGTTCACTGAAAGCGAAGGAGGAGCAAAATGTTTGGTATGTGGTAAAATACTAGGCAAAGTACAATTTAGAACGCCACTATAGAACACATTACTTCAACCAGTATGGATGTGTAGAAGGTGAAATGCGAATTAATCTTCTTAATAATCTACGCGAGGAAGGAAGTTAAGTAGAGGTATGTATTATAATGCTGTACCTACTTAAGAGATAACTTAATCACGGAACTACGTGCGCCAGCAAGCATGCAGACCTCTAGCGGCGACTTGGATAACTACCGGCCAAGCGCGAACGCTGCTCTTTTTCCGGCCTGAGCCGGAGCGCTGCTCATTGAGCCGATTTGTGCCCACCTCTGAGATACACGGTCCGTGTGATGACGGCTTTAGACCACGCGGCAACGTGTAAAGACAAGGCAGTCACTTACCTGGGTGGCGGCTCCGCCTGTCCCCTGTGGCTGCCGCGCGCTCTGTGCTGGGGCCAGATGCGCCGCTTCCGGCCCGCGTGTTCGCCGCTCTGTAACACTGGCGCCATAACACTGGCGCCACACCACACCACGCAGCGCCGCCAGCAGTATTCTGTCGCGACACGCGCAGCGTGCATTCCTGCAGAAAGCTCGCGCCGCTGTACGCGCCGAGTCGAACGCAAGCGCGCAGCCACTTTAGAGCACTGTATAGTACGTGCTTTAAGCCACTTGGTGACGTCACTGGCAGTAATAGAGCTCCTAAAAACACAGGCTGGCGCATCCGCCATTTTCATTCCTGCGAATGCTAAATACAGCACGCAGCTTATACGAGTGCCCGGCATAGAGCCTTAGATCGTGCTACTTTGAGCTTGCATTCCGCTCTTATTTACATCGATATGTGGATTAGACACAAAAATCTCGCGTTTTTTTTTTTTTTTTTTTTTTTTTTTTTTTTTTTTTTTTTTTTTTTTTTTTTTTTTTTTACTCTTTCTGTACAAATATAGAGAAAAGAGCAAGAAACATATTTCTGTGATGAAAATCGCGTACTGTGTTTAATGGTACCGAAACTGGTCATCTAGATAAAATTTTTAAGCAACCTTGTCTTATATTTGAATAATGACTGTACATATGTAAGATTTGTTTGCCGTCTTGCAGTAAGTGTTTGTTGTCCGCTGTGACAAATTCACCACCAGTGGCGTAGCTATCATAGGGCTAGGCGGGGCAGTGCCCCGGGGCCCCCGAGATCAAGGGGCCCCTCGGCCTCCCTGAGCAACGTTCGGAAAAAGTTACATTAGAGCGTCGTTTATTTTTTTTTATTTTATTTATTAATTTTTCACCTTCCCACCCTACCGTCCATCAATTCCCCCTCCCGTCAAACTAAGCTTCCCACAGTAGCCGCACTGGGCCACTGGGTGACTGAACATTGCATCTAGTGGGGCCTGCTGACGGGCCAAGCCGACAGGCGCCGAGTACAACAATCGGCACACTCCAGTCGGCAGAAGTAGCGGCAGCATCAAAGCTTTTTCACAGCAACAACTGCGCCTTTCAAGTGTTGCGGCGTGCCGCTCGGCGTAATGTGGATCGCTCGGCTCCAAATACTGTATAAATACATTTACTGTACAGTACTTCTTATTGGCAAGTAGAAGTGTACAGTTAGTTTATACGAATAATCGGTTTTCCGAACATCCATGTCCCCCAATTACACTTCGGATAATCGACGTTCTACTGTATAATAGTATTTTAGCTGAATGAAGGATTTTCGACTTTTAACTTTTTGACCACTGCCAACAAACTTCAAACGCACGAAGTGAAATCCAAAAATTATGCTCGTCTCAGAATATAAACATATAAAGTTATTGCTTGTCCGCTAAGACGTGCACCCTGCCACCTGCTGAATTTCTAGCAGTGTGTGACAATACTGTTCATGTTTTGATTCGCGGCAGGGGGGGGGGGCATATTTTCGGGGTTGAGTAAAACTTCATTGTTCATTTTACTACCTTCTGCCTGCGACTTCATTCACCTAGTATGGAGCAACTTCGAAAAGTATTCCATGGTAGTTTTCTCTGTATGTCCTACCCAGGTCCAACTCAATCCCTCTCCAAAATTTCATCCAAATCCACCCAGTAGTTTCTGCTTGAAAGCATAATTAACTTTCACAGTTAATAATTATATTAAAGAGTACGATTAAATATTATCTGCTGCGTGACACACAGTAATTTACTTAAGTGTATTTAGGTTTGCCTTATTATGTCTTCCAGTAGGCTGTAAGGACCTGATGAAGTAGTACTGCGTCTGTATAGAACAAAGGCGCCGATTACGGGTATGCTCGGTCGTTCAAGCATACCCCAAAATTTGAGTGGGTATGCTCGCCTTACCCCACTGAAAATTTTGGTATTATTTTTTCTTTACGTTATTTTTCTTGATTGTAATTAAATTCGACTCTCTCATTCCATTGATGGGCGGCTGGCTTTTGTAATACACCGCTGAAGAAAGATTATCTAAAACAAACAGGTAATTGAATTTGTATGCATTAAAATTCATGTTGACATGTAAGTGAAGTGATCATTTTCTAAATGTTAATGGAATGCTGCTTGTAAGTTCAATATCGTAAACTGAAGGCAGTAACCTTTAATTGTTGCATTAAATAACTGGAAATGAAGTGGGTTTGGTACGATACGATGAAATGGGTATCCTACTAATTTAACGTTTATGTATTCTCTTAGAAGTCAATTTTCATCAAGGAATCGTGTTAGTGTTAAGTCGTGACATTTTTCATCCTGTTTACTGAATTGGTGTGTGATGTAACAATAGGTTGTGAACCTATTGGTATCGACAGACATGGTGTGGCAGCATATGTGGTTATGGACTATTTTCGTAATACTGTATAGAAAATAAATCTGCAGAAGAAAGAAGGCAGGAAGACCATCCGATGTTAGTTTTTGCGATAATGAACACATTCACAATACAGGCACATCATTATCTGATATGCATGTCTCAGAAAACGAAAACTCTGAAAATGATTTCTGTACTTACTACAACGGGGAAACAGGTTCAAATGGTCGCAAAAGCCGCCCAGTAGTTCTGAAACGTGAAATTGAAATTAATGGCTGTTAATTTTTTTCTGTATATTAAAAAATTATTTTTCTCCTTTCAGAGATTAAAATGGTCCTAAATTAACACCAGATGAAGCAAAAAGAAGAAATACTAATAAAATAAAACAAAATTATTGCTTTACCTTTGTACCTGGAATTGGAAAAATATAATAAAGATTTTTTTAGAAATAGCGGTCGAGCGGGAGGGGGGGGGGGCTGCAGGCCGGCAACCACCTCCCCCCTATTGCAAACGCCACTGAGCATACCCCAAGATTTTCAAAAGTTGGCGCCTGTTGTATTGTTATAGTTTAGAGAGGGCCCCAATGTCATTTTTGCTGCGGGGCCCTTGGTGTAGTAGCTACGCCACTGTTCACCACATCGTATTTTCGTACTCAAATTGCTGAAAGTACTTCTATTATGTTACTGAGAAAGTTTCAGAATGTATTACAAACACTAAAACTAAAAAGAATATTAGTGTATAGGATCTAAAGTTTATGGTCGTAGAGGCACACGGTGCCGATCTTGGCAACAACCTTTCAGTGCTATTTGAAAACCTAATCGTATAGAATGTGTTGACCATGAAATAAATACATAATTCTGTTCCTTCTCTAAGGTTAACAGGTTTTCGTGTGTAACAGTACTCGTGTTGTCAGTAATTTAATAGTCCTTATAAAGCAAACATTTCGTTGCCAACATTAGCACACTAGCCCCTGCAGCCATAAGTAAAATTTACCTAGTATTCTTTGCCAGTTAGCCTCTTATAGATAAGCGTCAATATTGGCATTTACTAATAAGTAACTGAATTGAGGGTGTATTTTGTGATAAAACATCACGTACCGTACTATTCTTTGAAATTGCATACTACAATTTATGACACTAAAACTTCGAAATACCACAAATAGCATTCAACGGTAGTTGCCTGTATCAGCACAGTACGCTGCCACAGTCGTAATGAAACTTTTTACCCAGAAAATTTATATTTTCCGTTTTAGTGTTCGTAATACTTTCTCGCAATAACGTAGCAGAAGTATCTTCAACAATTCGTGAAATGTCAGTACTAAACGTTTTGATGCGGTGTATTTATCATATAACACACATATTATGCTCTAAAAAAAGTATGTTCTGGGATGCTTTGCTGTAATATGATATTTTGCGGCTGCTAATTCCCTACATGCAGCTTGTCTGTTAAGAGGTAGTACTTTCAGAAGAGCTAAACAAAAACGTAAGTGCAAATATCACAGACGACTTTTACTGTTAAATATTGCTTCAAGTCATAACAATAACTATTTACTTATAATACATAACTGTGGACTCGGTCCGGGTTCCCAGTTTTTGCGTCGACATTTAATAATCCATATTTTCTTTTCTTGTAAAACTCGAGAAACTAAACGATCTGTAGCCACCTCTGGAATGATTTGACCAGTTTATGGCAACACAACCACCCGTAGTGTTGTGCTAAAGTGCCGTGACGCAAATCCTGTAGCACTGCAGTGTGTTTAACTTACGAGCCACAAGAATGAAAATGGCTGATGCGTCAGCTCGTACTTATAGGAGCCTTAGGCAGTAATATGCGCACACCTAACGACACCGAACACGTCACGCCAGATTTCCATTCGCGAAATCCCTGGCAGCGGAACAGACTATAACACCGATCATATCGCACGTTGTTGCTGCAATAAAGTAACACTAGAGCTGTGAAAATAAAGAGCAGAAAGTGACAATTATGTGGCCAATATCGCAAGGGACTGTTCATACGTTGGGCGAGGTGGAGTGGCCCGACCGCTTATAAGGCGCTTTGTTGCCGAGCGCGCGGTTGCTCGCCGTTGGACATTCGAGTCCTCCCTCCTTGTCCTTAGCATAAGTTAGTTTACTAGTTGGTACGCCTAGGGACTAATAACCGCAGCATTTAAGTGCCTTAGATGTCCAAACATTTGAAAATTTTTTTGTTCATTGGTAGGAGCAGAGTTCTTCAAACAGTGCTCCGAGGAGCACTTGCTGATCCGTGACACAATTCCAAGTATTCACAGAATATATGACATCAACTGCGAATGGGCAAAGCTGAAAATGTGTACCCAGCCGGGATTCGAACCCTGGGTCAAATGTTCAAATGTTTGTTAAGCTTAAGGGACTTAACTACGGGGTCATCAGTCCCTAAACTTACAAACTACTTATGAACTACCTACAACTAAGGACGGCACAAATATCCATGCTCGAGGAGGGATTCGAACCCCCGACCGTAGTGGCCGTGCAGACCGTGACTGAAGCGCCTCAGTCCCCTCGGCCACCGCGGCCGGCAACCCTGGGTCTCCTGCTTTCTAGGTAGTTGCCCTGACCCCTACACCACTGGGGACACAGTGATCACCGCACCTGCAAAGACTACCTAAGCACGCCTCCCGTCAGACACAAATTCCCAGCGTGCTTAGGTAGTCCTTGCAGGTGCGGTGATCACTGTGTCCCCAGTGGCGTAGGGGTCAGCGCAACTGCCTAGAAAGCAGGAGACCCAGGGTCCGAATCTCGGATGGGTACACATTTTCAGCTTTGCCCATTAGCAGTTGATGTCATATATGAAAGAATAACAACTGCAGGATCAGAAGTGACGTCTGTTCTTTCGGAAGAGGCACCACATGTATATATACAATTCCAAGTGTTCCTCGAAAAGGCAAGTTTTAAGAAATAAATGGGACAAAGATCTCAATATAGCGATTTTTTCCATTTGTGTGTGGCGTAGAAAGGAATTGAGTAAAGAATATTATTTAGTATCTTCCACATTATGTATCGAAAAAGTCAGACTCCCTGACGTCACAGCTATATGAATGTTTTCTCGATTTGACATCAGATGTCGTGATGCCTGCAAAGTTTCAAAGTACACAATCAGGCTCGGATTTAAGGTGTACGCTAAAAGATGAGCTTATAATCTTATCAGATAAAGTTACTATTATAATTCTGCCTTTCTCATTCACTCATTTATACGAATTAGAGGTGTCTCCACACGTTTCTGCCGACTGTGAGGTGAAAGACGTGAAAGTGAAAGATTCAAATCCTAGGACTTTACGGGAATTTAACCCGCGGCCTTTGGATACATAATCCGATACTACCACAGTGCTACCGAGTCTCACTTTGCGTTCCTTACCAATGAAAAATACAGAATTCGTATTGCCAGTTGGCCGATGGAGTCAAGACCGAGCAGACACAATTTTATTCCTTTTCCTGATCTTGGAAAAAGAGACGCGTCACAATTTGTTGTAACTATAGGCTATAACTTACATTGTGTAACAGGGAAGTGTTTTTCATGTCCAATACAAACAAACTTGCCAGATTAGAAGAGCAAAATATCTGGAAACAAAATTTCTGAATGTCACGATTTTGGAATTGTCGAGAGAAATAAATTATATAAATTAAATAATTTTTTTACTTTCCAAATCAATAACCTACAAAAAGTCTTAACACTACTGGTCGATAATTAATTTCCGTTAAATTTCAACAAAAATGTTCAAATGTTTGTAGAGTCTATGGGACTTAACTACGGGGTCATCAGTCCCTAAACTTACAAACTACTTATGAACTACTTACAACTAAGGACGGCACAAATATCCATGCCCGAGGGGGGATTCGAACCCCCGACCGCAGTGGCCGTGCGGACCGTGACTGGAGCGCCTCAGTCCCCTCGGCCACCGCGGCCGGCTAAATTTCAACATTTCCACTATAACTGGTATTGGATTTTACAGACTTAACCAATTTGGATCCTATAATAGTAATTGAAAATATTTAAAATTCAAACAATTTGCATCACATTACAACCGAATTACGAACTCCGTCTTTATAAAAGGAAGAAACAAAATAATTTTCTACTTCAGCTGCCACCGGGCTCTGAATTGAATAAATGGGTCAAAATGAAAATTTCTGCTAGGCCGTGTATGGAACCCATTTTTCCTGCTTGCTAGACACTCACGCAGATCAATACACCATCTGCACACAATGGTCAAAACTGCCAGAGCAAAACTTCCAAATTATCTCCAGACTAGATACGTAATGACCCTGTCCATTATCACTCAGTACTCACTGCATTTCATACGAGTTCGAAACTGGTGTGAAAGGATCACAGAGGAGTAGATGACATTCCCTTAGAGTTACTGAAGTCTCTGGGAGAGCCAGCCATGACAAAACCATTTCTCCTGGTGCGTAAGATGTATGAGACAGGTGAAATACACTTAGATTTTACGAAAAATGTAATAATCACCATTCCAAAGAAATTATTTACAGAAGACAGAAAGGCTGATAGATGCTCACCTCTGGAAAAATCAGTTCGGATTCAGGAGAAATGTAGGAACACGGGAGGCAATACTCACATTATGACTTATCTTAGAAGATAGATCAAGGAAAGGGAAACCCACATTTCTAGTTTTTGTAGATTTGGAGAACGCTTTTGACAATGTTGATTGGACTACACTCTTTCAAATTCTGAAGTCAGCGGGGATAAAATATAGGGAACAGAAGCTTATTTACAACCTGTACATTACCCAAACAGCTGTTATTAGTGTTGAAGGGCATGAAAGGAATGCTGCGTTTGGGAAGTAAGTAAGAAAGGGTTGTAGCCTTTCACCATTGTTATTCAGTTTGTACATTGCCCAAACTGTGAAGGAAAGCAAAGAGAAATTTGGAGCTGGAATTAGAGTTCAGGGTGAAGAAATAAAAACATTGCGTTTTTCTGATGACATTTTTATTCTGACAGAGACAGCAAAGACCTGGAAGAGCAATTGAACGAAATGTACATCGTCTTGAAAAGAGCATGTAAGATGAACATTAACAAGAGCAAACCAAGGGTAATGGAATGCAGTCTTAGAAAATCAGGCGATGCTGAAGGAATTAGATTGGGTAACGGAACAGTAAAGGTGGTAGATGAGATTTGTTACTTGGATAGTAAAATAACATGATTATTGCAATAAAGAGGATATAAAATGCAGAATGGTAATGGGAATAAAAGCATTCAAAAAAATGCTAGCATGGAATATTAATTTAAGTGTAAGGAAATTTTTCTGGAGGCATTTGTGTGGAGTGTTGCCTTGTAGGAGGAATGAAACTTGACCGATAAATAGTTTAGACAGAAAGAGGATACAGGCTTTTGAAATGGAAAGCTACAGAAGAACACTGAAGATTAGGTGGGTAGATCGCGTAAATAATGCAGAGGTACTGAACAGAATGGGTAGAGATGGAATTTTTGGCACACCTTGACTAAAAGAAGAGATCGATTGGAACGACACATTCTCAGACATGAAGGAATCGTAAATTTAGTATTAGAGGGAAGTGCCGGCGTGTGTGTGTGTGTGTGTGTGTGTGGTGTGTTGGGGGGGGGGGGGGGCAAAACCGCAGAGGGAGACCAAGAGACGAATATAGTGAGGAGATTCAGATGGATGTGGGTTACTGGTATTATTAGGAGATGAAGAGGCTTGCCCAGGATATAGTAAGGTGGAGAGCTGTATCAAACCATTCTCCGGACTAGACCACAACATATATATAACCATTTCAACGTTTTCGAAATCCCTGAAAGTAAGCTAAAAGGAGCTAGTTATCAGCTTCAAATAAGAATTGGCTACGTTGCTTCCCCAGTGTCATGCCCAATATAACGCTTAAGAGTAATCGTTCAAAACATAACTTTTGCGATGTTCAGGATTCAAGCGCTGCATGCCGCCAATATTGTATTGCAATGACGTAATATAATCTTTCCTCACTACATGGCGTTCATGGGATGTCAACAAATATGTAAAAGTGGTTACAGGTGAGAAAGGGATATGTAGTTACGCACGAGATAGCAAAGTGTGAACTTCAGTGTGTGCTAAGTGTAGACATCGATAATGGGGTGAAAACAAGGGATTTCAACAGGAAAAAGTTCTTCAATTGTATCTTTGAGAAGGTTCAGAGAAGGGCAGCTCGTTTTGTTCTATCGCGTTACGGGGGGAAAGCGTCACGGAAATGTTGCACGGATTGGGGTGGAAATCATTAAAAGAAAGACGTTATTCATTGCGGTGTGATCTCTTTGCAAAGTTTCAATCACCGACTTTTAGGTCTGAAAGTGAAAATATTTTGCTAGCAGTCACCTACTTAGGGAGACATGACCATCCCAATAAAATAAGAGAAATCAGATCGAAAACGGAACGATTTAGGTGTTCTTTCTTCCCGCGCGCTATTAGAGAATGGAACGGAAGAGAAAAGTTATGAAAGTGGTTAATGAACCCTCTGCCAGGCACTTGAATGTGATTTGCAGAGTATCTATGTAGATGTAGATCTTTACGTGCAGCCGGCCTTATTACGCGAAAAATATCATGTCACGAACATATTTCCTAGTGATGTGTCCGTTATAGTTTGCCGAGACACTCGCCATAATAGGAACACTTCAGAAGGTTGATGACAAATGCATAATTCGCGTAATGTACGATATTCATCTCGAGTTGGTAGAGCTGAAAATGTGTACCCAGCCGGGATTCGAGCCGGGTCCCCTGCTTAGAAGGCAGTTTCGCTGACCCCTACTCCACTGGGGACACAGCGACCACCAGAACCGCACGGACTACTTAAACACGCCTCCCACCAGACACAAATTATCATTCATTAACCCGCTAAGGTCGCTGATGTCTACATCTACATACATACTCCGCAATTCACCGTCAGGTGCGTGGCGGAGGGTACACTGTACCACTACTATGCATTTCCTTTCCTATTCCCAAATTGAACGAGGAAAGAAAGAATGCCTATATGCCTCCATACGAGCCCTAATTTCTCTTATCTTGTCTTTGTGATCTTTACGCGAAATGTAAGTAGGCGGCAGCAAGATCGTACTACACTCAGCTTCAAATTCCGGCCCTCTACATTTACTTAACAGAAATTCACGAAAAAAACGTCGTCTTTCTTCCAGCGATCCCCAATTGAGTTGCCGGAGCATTTCCGTGACACTCGCGCATTGGTCGAACCTACCGGTAACAAACCTAGCTGCTCGCCTCTGAACCGCCTCTATGTCTTCCTTTAAACTGATCTGCTGCGGGTCCCAAACACTTGAGCAATACTCAAGACGTGGTCGTACAAGCGTTTTATACGCGGTCTCCTTTACAGGTGAAGTACATCTTCCCAAAATTCTCCCAATAAACCGAAGTCGGCTGTCCGCCTTACTCACAACTGTCCTTACATGCTCGTTCCATTTCATACCGCTCTGCAATGTTACGCCCAGATATTTGAACGACGCTACAGCATCAAGAAGCTCACTACTAATGCTGTATTCGAACATTATGGGATAGCTTTTTTCTACTCATGCGCATCACTTTACATATTTCTACGTTGAGAGCTAGCTGCCATTCTTCGCACCAACTAGAAATTTTGTCTAAGTCATCATGTAAGCTATTACAGTCAGTTAAAGACGACACCCTCCCACACAATACAGCATCATCAGCAAACAGCCGCAAATTACAACTTAATCTGTCCATCAGATCATTTATGTAGATAGAAAATAATAGCGGTCCTATCACACTCCCCTGGGGCACGCCTGACGATACACTCGTCTCTGACGAACACTCGCCGTTGAGAACAACGTACTGCGTTGTATTACTTAGGAAGTCTTCCAGCCAGTCACAAATCTGTGAACCTATTCCATAAGTTCGTATCTTCGTTAGCAGTCTGCAGTGTGGCACCGCGTCGAACGCCTTTTTGAAGTCCCTGCCCACTATTACTCAAACGCGCCTAGGAGTGTCTCTGCACTGAAGAAAATATCTTTGCCGTCATCGGCATATTGTATAAATACAGGGTGGTCCACTGATAATGACCGGGTCAAATATGTCACGAAATAAGCATCAAACGAAAGAACTAAAAGGTAAAGGTAAAGCAGTCAACAATCCGAAGTTTGGTTTGAACACCACAGTGCTTTACTAGGCATGGTCCTGTTTGGAGGTGGTATGCCGTTGCCTTCCTCCGACCTTCGAACTGACTTACCCAGCCAGTTATAGGGGGACCTACAGTTTAACGTGGGTTCCGAACCACGGTGCTACTCGGTATTTTTCACATGAGCAAACTGCCAGAGATAAAAGAAGTGGAAAGTAACAGATAAAAATCCTAGGACCTGGCCGGGACCTTTGGATTTGTAGTCTGGCACTCTACCACTGTGCAACCGAGGCGCACACGAAGGATCTACAAAGAACAAAACTTTTCTAGCTTGAAAGAGGAGAACAGATGGCGCTATGGCTGGCCCGCTAGATGGCGCTGCCATAGGTCAAACGGATATCCGCAGAATTTTTTAAATAGGTACCCCCATTTTATTACATATTCATCTAGTACGTAATAAAATATGAATATTTTATTTGGAACACTTTTATCGCTTTGTTATAGCTGGCGCTGTAATATTCACAAACATATTGCTCACAATTTTAGACGAACAGTGGGAAACAGATAGGTTTTTTACATTAAAACACAGAATGTAGGTACGTTTTAACTTTATTTCGGTTGTTCCAATGTGATACATGTACTTTTGTGAAATTATCATACATCATGAGAACGCATGCTGTTACTGCGTGATTAACCTGCAATTACCTCATGACTTCAATAAATGCTCAAAATGATGTCCTTCAACTTCAATGCATTAGGCAATACGCGTAATGAAATTCTTCTCAACAGCGAGTAGAGGACACAGTTTGTAGTAATCGATGGTAAGGCATCGACTAAACCAGAGGTGATATCCGGCGTTCCACAGGGTAGTGTCATTGGTCCTCTGCTGATCCTTATTTACTTTAACGATTTAGGGGAAAATATAAGTTGCTCTCTTAGGTTGTTTGCAGATGATGCCGTCATTTACCGTCTAGTAAAATCACGTGAAGATTAAAACCAAATGCAGAACGATCTGAATA
This sequence comes from Locusta migratoria, assembly GCA_026315105.1. NCBI lineage: Eukaryota > Metazoa > Arthropoda > Insecta > Orthoptera > Acrididae > Locusta > Locusta migratoria. The sequence continues at coordinate 571,614,321 of CM048746.1, forward strand.
AGATATAACTATTGGCAATTGAGTCTAAATAATGAGAAGTGTGAAGTCGTCCACATGAGTACGAAAAGAAATCCGTTAAACTTTGTTTACAACATAAATCAATCAAAAGTGAAAACTGTAAACTCCACAAAATACCTAGGAATTACTATTTTTACAGACTTAAATTGGAAAGAATAAGTATATAATGTCGTGCGAAAGGGGAACCAAAGACTGCGTTTTATTGGTAGAACCCTTAAAAGATGCAACAGAACTACTAAAGAGGCTGCATACAATACGGCTGTACTTCCTTTTTTGGGGTATTGCTGCCCATGTGGGATCCTTATCAGGTGGGTTTGACGGAGGATATCGAAAGAGTCCAAAGAAGAGCAGCTCGTTACGTATTGTCACGATACAGGGGACACAGAGTTACGGAAACGATACAGGATCTGAGATATGAATCATTACAACAACGGCGCTTATCGCTGCGGCGTGGGTTACTTACGAAACTACAATCGCCAACATTCTCTACCGAATGCGAAAATGTATTGTTGACTCCCACTTACATAGATAGAAGTGATCATCAGAATAAAATACGAGAAATCAGAGCTGGAACAGAGAGATTCAGGTGTTCTTTTTTCCCGCGCGCTATTCGAGAATGGAATGGGAGATAAATAGTATAACGGTAGTTCGATGAACCCTCTGCCAGGCACTTAAATGTGATTTGCAGAGTATCCCATGTAGATGTAGATGTAGAACTTCATCACTAAAGACATTGATTTTTGAATTAGCTGCTTCTCAAAACTCCTAAAAAGATTTCTTCTTGCTAAGATGAAAATGGCAAAGAGAGGCAAAGTTCATACCATTGCAGTAACTCTCATAAAACCGAGTGCTAACGATATTGTTTCCTGTGTGCTAGACGAAAACGCAGTAAAACTTGTATCTTCTGTGACTATGTCAAGAGACTAATTGATGTCATGTTAAATGACGTGAAAGGATCTCTAGTTTCTTGCATCCAACACATTCATTTTTCTCTCCAAATAGATGAATCTACTGACGTTGCGGGATCAGCGATTTTATTGGCTTCTGCCCATTATGAATATTGAGGACTTTTCACACAGGACCTCTTATTATGTAAACCATTACCTGCCAATATATCGTGTGCTGAAATATTCCGTTTATTGGATGATTTTTAAAGAGCAACGAAATTTCATGGTCTAACTGCACGATGTGTGCAAAGACGCTGCAAAAGCTATGACTGATCCAACAGTTGGAGCGATAATGAAAGTAAAAGAAAAACCGTAGAACTGCAGCAGTTGTCTTTGGGCCCTCCAGAGACATTCTTTGGCTACGAAAGGTATAATGCGAATCCGTCCAAATTATTAATTACGTAAAATCACGGTCATTGGAATCAAGACTTTTCTCAAAAGTATGCGAATATATGCGAAACATTCATCCTTCATACAGAACTGAGGTGTTTCTCAAGTGGGAATACACTCTCTCGACTACACTAATTACGTTCAGAAGTCTTAGCTTCCTTTCTGGACTTAAAAAAAAAAAGCCGTCAACAATCCGAAGATTGGTTTGAACACCACAGTGCTTTACTAGGCATGGTCCTGTTTGGAGGTGGTATGCCGTTGCCTTCCTCAGACCTTTGAACTGACTTACCCAGCCAGTTATAGGGGCACCTACAGTTTAACGCGGTTTCCGAACCACGGTGCTACTCCGTATTTTTCACATGGGCAATATTGCCAGAGGTGAAAGAAGTGGAAAGTGACAGATAAAAATCCTAGGACCTTTTGGGACTACAATCCCAAATTAGCAGTCCTTATTAATGGTGGAAATTGACATTGTATACTTGCTAATATGGCAGATATTTTCTCCAAAAAGGCGTTAATGAATATTTCATTGCAAGGGAAAAGCATAACAACGATCACTAACAATGATAAAGTTCGAGCGTTCAAGAGGAAAATCAGTTTTTGGGTTAAGAGTGTCGAGGACGGGTAAGTGAAGTGTTTTCCCCTTCTCAATGATTTTTTAAAGACATTGGATTTTGGAATAAATTTGTTTCATAAAATCCTCTAATCTTGGAACATATTGGTGGTCAGCCCATTCACTGTATCCAAAAAGTCGAAAATTCTGTCATCGGATGAATATGAGTTGTTGACAAAAATTGCCATAGACTCCACCTTCAAATCTACTTTCGATAGAGACGGTTACACACACTTTTAGGTCCGTTTAGAACACAAAAAATTCTACTCTCTTGTTGAAGAATGGAAAGGTATTCTGCTTCCATTTGCCACAACATAGATGCGTCAATCTGGATTATCGATCTAACGCTAAGCGGTTCGTTCACGAAGATTTGCCAGTATCTGAATGGAGAATATTTAAAACTAACCTCTACGATCATATTCGAAATACAAATCAACGCTTAAAGGATACTGTAATTTATCGCTTTCATTGATTAAATGACACTTTATTCATAGGTTGTTGCGTTACAGATTATATTTGACACATACATTGCATAAATACAGCATACGATTCAAAAGTATTGAAATGTTTCTGCTTACATATCTGCACCTATCGCTAACTGTAGGCAACTGCATCGTCCGAAAGAGGGAAGGTACCACTCGTTTCAAAATGACTGCGACTTTCCGGAGTAGCTGAGCAGCTAGAGGTAATATAAGTTTCGAAACCCTGTCTTCGAGAAGATTTCATTATTCCACGTTTCGTCAATTACTCGCTTCGCCTGTATCAGTACAGCCCTCCAGTCAATTTCGGTGACATTTTCCAGGCCCTAAATAGTTCGTTTTTCCGCTTCTGCAACAATAAACGTGTTTTTTTTTTTTTTTTTTTTTTTTTTTTTTTTTTTTTTTTTTTTTTTTTTTTTTTACGAGAAATGTATTCTTTTTTTGCTTCCAAATAATTATATTAAAGTGTCACTAATACGGTTGTAGTCTTACCAGTCTACGTCTTATTAATAAACTACTTCGTCGGTAACATACTTAGGGAATTCTGGCTTTAGAGTTGACACAGCCGGCCGCGGTGGCCGAGGGGACTGAGGCGCTCCAGTCACGGTCTGCACGGCCACTACGGTCGGGGGTTCGAATCCCCCCTCGGGCATGGATATTTGTGCCATCCTTAGTCTTACGTAGTTTGTACGCTTAGGGACTGATGACCCCGTAGTTAAGTCCCATAAGTTCTACAAACATTTGAACATTTGGACTACTTTTGTCAGTGTATCGCCGACAGAAACTCTGTGTTGTCTTAACCACTGAATAATGCCTTCTTTCGATAGGACAGGGACGAAGCTTTATCTTTTAAATCAAATGTTTGTAGAGCTTATGGGACTTAACTACGGGGTCATCAGTTCCTAAACTTACAAATTACTTATGAAGTAGCTAATACTAAGGACGGCACAAATATTCATGCCCGAGGAGGGATTCGAACCCCCCGACCGTAGGGGCCGTGCAGACTGTGACTGACGCGCCGCAGAACGCTCGGCCACCGCGGCCGGCTTATCTTTTAAAACTGAATGGTATGGAACAGTGACGATATTAACTACTCGTGGATTTTCTAAACTTGGCAGCAACATGTATTGGAACCAATTTAGAAACTTTTCTCGATTCATTTCTTCATGATACTGTGACGTTTTCTTAGCTATGTATACCGGCTGACAGCCGGAGATAAAGGCATGTTAGGTACCGGATATCACGGCTGTTCCCCGTCGGAGGTTCGAGTCCTCCCTCAGACATGTGTGTGTGTGTGTGTGTGTGTGTGTGTGTGTGTGTGTGTGTTGTCCCCAGCAGAAGTTAATTTAAGTACTTTTTAAGTCTAGGGATTGATGACCACTGTAGTTTAGTCTTATATCTTTACAAACATTTGAATTTTAATGTGAATTGTCAACGAATAAGTAAATTTAATCAGGTTATAGTATGTTGAAGAATCGGAGTAAATCCAACAGTAAGGTATCTGAATTTACTGTGAATATTGTTGATTTCACGTTGTTTTCGTTTACCTCTGAACCATAGACTCTTTATTCTTCGTTGATTTAGTGGAAAAAATGGCATTTGCATTGATAAGTTTTGAATTCCCATGAGTTTCGCGCATAATGTCAACAGTTACTATGCGATTGGCTCACAATGGGTCGGCAGTGGACTTTCGCCTGAAAAGCGTTCCGCAAGCTAAAAATATGGGGAAGCCCTAGTCTATACACGGAAACTTTCTTAATTTCAGCGTAATTCGCGTCTGAGTCTTGTATGAAATGCGTAACACAGCTTAAGCAAAATATACACTCCTCGCCATTAAAATTGCTACACCACGAAGATGACGTGCTACAAACGCGAAATTTAGTCGACAGGAAGACGATGCTGTGATACGCAAATGATTAGCTTTTCAGAGCATTCAAATAAGGTTGGTGCCGGTGGCGACACCTACAACGTGCTGACATGAGGAAAGTTTACACCCGATTTCTCATACACAAACAGCAGTTGACCAGCGTTGCCTGGTTAAACGTTGTTGTGATGCCACGTGTAAGGAGGAGAAATGCATACCATCACGTTTACGACTTTGATAAAGGTCGGATTGTTGCTCGCGTTGGTCGCGATACAATGACTGTTAGCAGAATATGGGATCAGTGGGTTCAGGAGAGCAATACGGAACGCCGTGCTGTATCCCAACGGCCTCGTATCACTAGCAGTCGAGATGACAGGCCTATTATCCGCATGGCTGTAACGGATAGTGCAGCCACGTCTCGATCCCTGAGTCAACAGATGCGGACGTTTGCCAGACAACAACCATCTGCACGAACAGTTCGACGACGTTTGTAGCAGCATGGACTATCAGCTCGGAGACCATGGCTGCGATTACCCTTGACGCTGCACCACAGAGAGGAGCGCCTGCGATGGTGTACGCAACGACGAACCTGGGTGCACGAATGGCAAAACGTCATTTTTTCGGATGACTCCAGGTTCTGTTTACAGCATCATGATGGTCGCATCCGTGTTTAGCGACATCGCGATGAACGCACATTGGAAGAGTGTATTCGTCATCGCCATACTGGCGTATCACCAAGCGTGATGGTGTGGGGTGCCTTTGGTTACACGTCTCGGTCACCTCATGATCACATCGACGGCACTTTGAACAGTGGCCGGTACATTTCAGATGTGTTACGACCCGTGGCTCTACCCTTCATTCGATCTCTGCGAAACCCTACATTTCAGCAGGAAAATGTACGACCGCATGTTGCAGGTCCTGTACGGGGCTTTGTGGATACGGAAAATGTTCGACTGCCGCCCTGGCAGCACATTCTCCATATCTCTCACCAACTGAAAACCTCTGGTCAATGGTGGCCAAGCAACTGACTCGTCACAATACGCCAGTCACTACTCTTGATGAAATGTGCTATTGTGTTCAAGCTACATGGGCGTCTGTACCTGTACACGCCATCCAAGTTCTGTTTGACTTAAAGCCCAGGAGTATCAATTCCGTTATTACGGCTAGAGGTGGTAGTTCTGGGTACTGATTTCTCAGGATCTATGCATCCACATTGCGTGAAAATGTAATCACATGTCAGTTCTAGTACAATATAATTGTCCAATGAATACCCATTTATCATCTGCATTTCTTCTTGGTGTAGCAATTTTAATGGGCAGTAGTGTATTTATCTCCTGGAAATCTTGTAAAAGTAGGGTAACGTGCTCCATTCCGAAAAATACACAAAAAGGAACTTCGTCCAACAATTTAAAAGAAAGTTGTAGTAGAAGAAAGAAGCTTAATTTGTTTCTTTTGAGATAATAGTTTTGTTACCGTTCATGAGAATGGGTTGCCAGAATATTTTTATTTCGATGGGGGTCTCAGAATATTTTTACTTGGAAGGGGGTCGCATATTCGAAAAGATTGAAAAACACTGCTTTACAATAGTTCCTTCACGAACGATATCAACATGCGTCGCCTAACAACCAACAGCATATCGATGTCAAACCAAGAAACATTTCACATTTTGACTGTTTACATCGCCATATCTTTGCCTGGTGACAGAAAGTGGAACTATAATTTTTTTTTTCATCATTCTCCGCGAACGCATTGACTACTGAACACATCCACGAAGTTTCAGCTCCTGTGATGTATGCAGCCCGCACTGCAACACGCCACACATCGTCACTTTAATAGGGTATTTGACTGTTTTCTGGAAATCGTTTTAAATTGTTTATTATGTCATATTATGGTCCGAACATGCTTTTTTACCTCGTGGATTTCAGTACTTTAAAAAAAATGAAATTCAAATAATTTGAAAGCCCGCTAAAACGCTACATTTGAGTCACGTGATGCCTGTGACGTCATACAACACGCTGCTGCTCTCGTAAGATAAACAAATACCTGTATATTGTTTGGGGCTAGGCCTCGTGTTTGGGCGTTAACGTTTGCATAATAACCTACAAATATTGCTTAGTTCCGCACTGTACCAATACATCTGTCGAGACTCCGGAAAAATAGTTCTTGCAAGTACCAAAAAATTAGAAGATACGCAAAAAGTGGTTGACACTGGTGTGAAGAGATCCAAATGAAATAGCGGCTGCTTCTTGTGTGTATTTCTGTGAGTTAGTTGACTATGTCCACTGAGTAAGGCAGCAGGACACAGTGTTTCGACGAAAAATATGATGGAATATAAAAGTTTTACTAAACGCAAATAAAATAACGTAAGCCTTTTCTTCTGCACAGGGCTCTACCAAGCAATTTTCATTGCAAGTAAATAACGTTTCAACTGATTGGCGTCTTTTTTTCCCCCTTCTTCTTAATTAATGCATGGGGCTTCGTATGTGGACAAGTAAACGTAAATGGGTTAGTTTGTAGTGTCAAAGGTAGTGACACATTCATATCAAACGAAATCTTGAATATTTAGGGAAAATACTGATATGCATGGCAGAAAGTTTACACACAATCGCAAACATTCACTCACAAAAACAACAAACCAGAAAAGCGCTGTAATTTCGGCGTTATAAATTTATTCCATCGTGTCTCGCTCGCAATATTTACGTGAAAGTGACATGCCTTTGGCTACGCGAAATGTGCGTTGCCAACCTACGAGCGATACGAAAACACCGCCGACGCAACCCGCTGTCCCTGTTCCACACTATAGAAATATTGTATAACAATACACAAGGCATTTTTGCAGTGTTTTGCAGATTTTGACGTTTCGCTTTGCACCAGTATTGAACTAGTTAAATAAAATAACTCCCTTAACTGCGTGCTTTACTAGGTTAAATTTTACTAACTATCCCGGCGGCTTCCTGTGACTATGTTGGCAACAGATGCTGAATAGCGAGAATCATGAGACGTCGCCATTAGCCAATCGCGTGACAGCGCAAATATTTTGTCGTGAAACCTTTGATTTACGAGGGCAGTTACTTTTACTGACCGGACAAGGGTACATACAAGAATCATAGAGCCGGAACAGCATTATTTATTTACTTCATGGTCTGTACGATACACTAATCTAGTTATTCTATGTGGTCTGAACATCTGGACAAAGATTTTCTATCGTGTTGTTGATGTTGCCAACATCATCACTCAAGGCCGCTTGGATAGAAAATAAAATTTCACCCTTTATTGGTGACTTCAGATTAAGTCTGCTGACATCAACAAATAGGGTACTTTTTCCAATGGCATAAAATATCTCTCGAAATAATTAGCTTTAAAATGTAGGTATGCATTACTTACAATGCAGTTTTCACGTTTCTTATTTCTGGCACATAAACATTTGGATTGTTTTTAAAGAATGAAGACACCATAATTGCATCAACTTTAGGGAGGTTTCCGCTGTCAGCCTTCACATAACCATCTTCCATTGTGGCATAAAAACTGTAAACGCGTTTATATCACGAAAAAACTGAACTTAAAGCTGCGAAATGGAGGAAACGCGTACAATAATACAGCTCCGACTTCTAGTTGCCGCGCGGTAGGTGTTCTATGACGTCACCAGTACTTCAGCCAATAACGGAGCGTTTTCGATCACGTGATCTAATCGTGAAATTTGACGATTTTTAAGCTTTAATTACATAAAAATAACAGATGTTTTGTAAGAATTATGAGCGAAAATGCTGTCTGAATGTTATTATCATTCAGAATTCGAACCATATTTTTAACACAGGAAAATACCCTATTTTAACCATCCGGTACCTGCACAATTCTGGGCTTTCAGTTCGTACCAGGAAACAATGATACGACAGCTTCAAATGTCTACTTTACAATATAAAGAGAAATGACAAGATAGTATTTTTTCTTTTATTTATTTAAGACGACCGGTATCAACACACAGTGGTGGCATCGTCTGGTCTTCTACAATTGGCATTAAGCTGCTTATTAAAGCACTCCACATAAAATTTGACAGTTGCTTTTTGTGGAGTGCTTTAATAAGCAGCTTAATGCCAATTGTAGGAGACCAGATGATGCCACCATTATGTGTTGAAACCGGTCGTCTTAAATCTTCTTCTTCCTCTTCTTCTTCTTGGGCCATGTTCCCCCGCAGGGTCGGCCTTGTTAAATTCGGATTTGGCGTGTGTTAATATTTACGGGGTGACCGGATGCCCTTCCTGTCGCCACCCCATGGCCCCGAAGAGGAAATGTGTACCCCAATTGTCTGCGTATTGTGTTATATGTGTGAAAGTGTAGTGTTACGAAATGTTTGCGGATCGTGTAAGTGAGGCGGGACTTTGGGACCAGCCCGGTATTCACCTACAAGGATGTGGAAAACCGTCTAAACAGCACATCCAGGCTGGTCGGCACTCGGATCCTCTTCGTTAATCCACCGGGCGGATTCCAACCGGAGCCGGTAAGCCTCCCCGTCTCGGAGAGCGGTACGTTAGACCACAGAGCTAACCGAGCGGGTGACCGGACGTCTTAAACAGAAGATAAAAAATTGCGTTCTTGGCATTTCTCTTTAGATTAATACAAGAAGATCGCTTCGCATGATGAGTAAATTAAGTGACTACTTTACAAATGAGCCGATGTGTTAAAAATATTACTTGATGTACGCGGTAAAATGTTTATGAAAAGTTTAGAATTTTCGTTAAATGTAATTAGAAGTATCTAAATGCTTTAATGTGAAACACTTCATGTATATAGTCTGGAAACTTCCCGCTCGATTTAAAACGAAAGTTTTACCGCATTGTTCACGACGTAATATCTCATGAACTATGTGTCACCCAGTGAAATAATTTTTCTAGCACACGCAGTGGTATACATGGATAATGTCTGATAACTTTGTTGCAAACACAGTCGATAGAAAAGAAGTAATAAATTAAAACGTCGTGTCTGCTGAAGTTTAACTTTATTAACAGCGGAAGTGTAGTAAGTGATAAGCGTTCTTCGTAGCAGCAATATAGGTCTGTGCGGAGAGAGGCCGTCAGCAAAAATTTTTCGTAACACACACAACACATACACAAACACACATACATACATGCACGCATACACACGGTTTTTGTCTGCAGCAGCAGCACGTGTCTTACTGCGTCAAAGGTTCAACATATGATTCTACATCGTAAAGAGTATATTATGGCAAAATTTTAATTTTTTAAATTCTGACAGAAACCACACGAATCATTGGAAATCAACCGGTAACTGTTACCGGGTTTCGCGGTAACGGTTCATAGCAACATCCTTGACAAAGGACGATTCGGCACATTTCATGCATCATGTCCATGTTCGAGAGAACAAACACCGTACAGTATATATGCGTCCCACAAGCAAATGAACATTTCTGAGCGGATTCCCTTGCAGGAGTACAGTCAAGGCTGCTATTAAGAGTACGTAATGGGCAGGGACACTGCAAACGTAGCGTGCGGTATTTTTAGCGTTTGGGCGGGGCGGGAAGCAGTTTGGATAATATAATTGCTTAAGGCGACCGCTGGCCCGAAGCGGTAATTCCAGCCTCGAATCCCGGACCAACACAATTCGTCATTGAATTTTTTTCAATGCTCTGCAGCGGCCGATATATTAGAATATTTCAAATTGGTAGAAAAACCGTGTGATTAGTTGCGGGCAACAGCGGGGCGAGGAGCCGGCACGAACTGCGCGAGGCTGTGTGGCGCTGTAGGACACAGTGGGTTTAGAGACGACTGAATTTCTGAGGGGATGAACTGCAGCGGTCATCAGTCGCTGTTTCCAGTTCCCTACTCAAGTTCTGTTCAACAGACTGCGCTGGTTCAAATGTTTGATAAGCTTATGGGACTTAACTGCGGGGTCATCAGTCGCAAAAATTACAAACTACACTACTGGCAATGCAGGTGATAGACGGGCATTCATTGGACAAATATATTACACTAGAACTGACATGTGATTACTTTTTCACGCAATTTGGGTGCATAGATCCTGAGAAATCACTACCCAGAACAACCACCTCTGGACGTAATAACGCCCTAACGCCCTTGATACGTCTGGGCATTGAGTCAATCAGAGCTTGGATGGCGTGTACAGGTACAGACGCCCATGTAGCTTCAACACACTAGCACATTTCATCAAGAGTAGTGACTGGCGTATTGTGACGAGCCAGTTGCTTGGGCACCATTGACCAGACGTTTTCAGTTGGTGAGAGATCTGGAGACTGTGCTGGCCAGGGCAGCAGTCGAACATTTTCCGTATCCAGAAAGCAACATGCAACATGCGGTCGTGCATTTTCCTGCTGAAATGTAGGGTTTCGCAGAGATCGAATGAAGGGTAGAGCCACGGGTCGTAAAACATCTGAAATGTACCGGCCACTGTTAAAGTGCCGTCGATGCGACCAAGAGGTGACAGAGATGTGTAACCAAAGGCACCCCACACCAAAACGCTTGCTGATACTATGAGATTACCGCCCAATAGAAATACTGCTAATTAATAGCATTTGATAATTAAACAGTATGAAGTTCACTGCAAACATTGACCATGCCAATGCACTAAATGTTACACAATTTTAATCTTATTAATTATGGTAGCAATGTATGTACGCAGTTGGGTGACAACATTTATAGTTAGGCCAAAGGTAGAAATTCTCCACGTTGAGAATTGCTATGTGCTTGTAGCTGACGGGAGGCCAGCGAGCAGGCCGACGTTGATGGCTTGTTCCAGCTTAGGATTTCCCAGGTTCGTTTCCGGTGAGGGGAGAGAGGGACAATGGCGAGTGCCAGGTGCAGTGCAGTGCACAGCGTGAAATAAAATATTCTAATACTACTGGCATTTGAAGTAATACGATGCAGTCAAGAACCTTTAAGGCCCTCATTACAAAATAGCCTGTTGACAAATAAACAATACATTACTGATATAGTCACATCTGACGTAATATGTTTAATTGACAATGAAAAGTAATAAATTACCAATGAATACAAGACAGTTACACAACTAACATGGCAATGTTTGTTTATAAAAATAATATATTAACTCATACAATGTAAACTTTCACGGCCAGCGTCAACTTCATTTAAAACTTCCGGGCTCATAAGCCGTGGTCGATTTATAAAACTTTCCCCTAACGTTTCATCTTCGGCTGCGGAAGAAATCTTCAGAGACAGAGTGGCGAACTGCCACTGTCGATTTATAAAACTTTCCCCTAACGTTTCATCTTCGGCTGCAGAAGACATCTTCAGAGGTAGAGTGGCGAACTGCCACTCTACCTCTGAAGATGTCTTCCGCAGTCAAAGATGAAACGTTAGGGGAAAGTTTTATAAATCGACAGTGGCAGTTCGCCACTCTATCTCTGAAGATTTCTTCCGCAGCCGAAGATGAAACGTTAGGGGAAAGTTTTATAAATCGACCACGGCTTATGAGCCCGGATGTTTTAAATGAAATATATTAACTATTTCTCATTTTATTTTCAATTAATTCTTGTATATTTTATCTTGAAATATTCAGTTAAATCACTTATCTGTGATATAAGAAATTGCACGATTGTAATAAATACTGCAAAGGATGTTTATACCAATATAAAAACATAAAAGAAATTTGTTTAATGTGTAGTGTAATTATTTTGATTTTAAGCAAAGTTTTAGAAATGTATTGGCTGAGCGCTGTACATTGGAAGTCGGTTAGAACAGCTCACATGGGGAAATTGATGACGTAGGGAAAAAAACCCGGCAGTTGGAATTTTGGCGCGCGTGCGCGCGAGGGCAGGAAGTGACGAGGCGGGAACAAAGGGGGTAGCTGGCCGGGCGGCGTCGCTCTGCATCGGTCGGCATGTGTATCTCCAGGTGGAGACTTTAGATTTTTGATGTGGCAATTGCCAAGTGTGGTTGCTCGTCGTAGACTGCAGCAAGTTGTATCGAGTGCTACTGTGTGTTGTGAATATTTAGCCAGTGGAACAAGGTGTGCATCGCACTAAAAGTGACTGTGTTTTGTTAATGTAACACGTGTCGTCGCATAGGCATGAACATAAACGGTGTTTGAGACAGGCACATGGTGTGAAAACAATTTGCGACAAATATTCATTTTGTCTGGGAGGCTCACGAGCTATAATTTTTTTGATAAATGTGTCGACGTACAGACGTATCAGCCACAGGGTTCTAATATTGTGAAATAAACAACATAGAGTGAACTTTCACGTGTTTTCAAAAATAGTAGTTAGTACACCCTTTTCTCTCATGAACTTGACTTTATTATGAATTTTTTTGTTAATCATATGCAGGAAAGGAAAGCTGCGAACTTTGATATCATCCCCTAGAAAACGAGTCAAACAGCAGCAATCACAGTTCCAGAGTTTTTGCATGTTTAGGAATATGGTTCGCAGTTGGTGGTTGTGAGTTTTAAAAAATTAAACTTTCCCAATTTTAAACTCTCACTCCGACCTTCACCCTCGCATTACGCCAGTATGGCGATGACGAATACACGCTTCCAATGTGCGTTCACCGCGATGTCGCCAAACACGGATGCAACCATCATGATGCTGTAAACAGAACCTGGATTCATCCAAAAATATGACGTTTTGCCATTTGTGCATCGAGGTTCGTCGTTGCGTACACCGTCGTAGGCGCTTCTGTCTGTGATGCAGCGTCAAGGGTAATCGCAGCCATGGTCTCCGAGCTGATAGTCCATGCTGCTGCAAACGTCGTCGAACTGTTCGTGCAGATGGTTGTTGTCTTGCAAACGTCCCCATCTGTTGACTCAGGGATCGAAACGTGGCTGCACGATCCGTTAAAGCCATGCGGATAAGATGCCTGTCATCTCGATTGCTAGTGATACGACGCCTTTGGGATCCAACACGGTGTTCCGTATTGCCCTCCTGAACCCACAGATTCCATATTTTGCTAACAGTCATTAGATCGCGAGCAGCATTGTCGCGATACGATAAACCGCAATCGCTATAGGCCTAATCCGACCTTTATCGAAGTCGGAAACGTGATGGTACGAATTCTCCTCCTTAGAAGAGGCATCACAAAAACGTTTTACCAGGCAACGGCGGTCAACTTCTGTTTGTATATGAGAATTCGGTTGGAAACTTTCCTCATGTTAGCACGTTGCAGGTGTCGCCACCGGCGCCAACCTTGTGTGAATGCTCTGAAAAGCTAATCACTTAGCCAGCCGCAGTGGCCGAGGGGACTAAGGCGCTCCAGTCACGGTCTGCACGGCCACTACGGTCGGGGGTTCGAATCCCCCCTCGGGCATGGATATTTGTGCCGTCCTAGTTCGTAAGTAGTTCATAAGTAGTTTGTAAGTTTAGGGACTGATGACCCTGTAGTTAAGTCCCATAGACTATACAAACATTTGAACATTTTTTTTTTTTGCTAATCACCTGCATATCACAACACCTTCTTCCTGTCAGTTAAATTTCGCATCTGTAATAGGTCATCTTCGTGGAGCAGCAATTTAATGGCCAGTAGTGTACTTATAAACAACCTTATACTAAATACAACGCAAACATCCATGCCCGAGGGAGGATTCGAACCCCCGACGGGGAACGGCCTCGCGCATGGGAGCAAGACTAGAGTATACAAAACAAAATTTGTTGATCATACTGATGTTTCAGGTCTCCTGACAATTAGAATTACACTCAGAAAAAATTTATCAAACACAGAACAACAGACAATTTTTTCCGCTAGTGAACTGGAAGCAAATGATACTAAATTTGTAGAGTCTTCAGAAAGCTTTTATAAATAAGCTGTCATTTTGTAAGGAGAGTTTTCATATGTGACATCTTTCATTTTTTATATAAAAAAATCACACTAAGACCATTTACAGACCGATTATCTATGGTAAGAGTCGACAGGTGTCGTTTCTCTAGCGTTTTGGCATATATGTGCAATTTCATTTTTGCAGTATGTAGCTGAAGCCATCAAAAACTGACAGCGCTTATTCCGCCTTCCAGGCGCTGCCCAGGGTTCCAATCAAATTTTTGTAAATCTATGGGACTCAACTACTCTAGTCATCAGTTCCTAGGCTTACAAACAAACTTATGCTAAGGACAAGAAATATACCCATGCCCGAGGGAGGACTCGAACCTCCGACGGCGAGAGAGACGCGAGCAGCTAGGCGCCTTGGAAAGCTCGTCACTCCACCGCGGCGTGCTCATTGCCAATAGAAAGCGTCGGTTTGTTTCCAAAATTATTGTTCTGACGGAAATTTATGTGCGCATTCGACAGTGCGGTCTCATATTAGCCCAGTTACATATTCGTTACATGGATGTGTATTAACAGGGGAGCCGCGCTCTCTAAGGCTTCGTGCTGCGGACTGGGCGACCTCTCATAAATAGATAAATGTGTTAATAAAGAACCAAAATGTACATCCACCTAAAGAACACAGAAACAGCTGCATGAAGATACACATGGAATAATACAAAAAAACTGCCACTGATGATGCTTCCCAAATAAAGAAGCGAAACGCGTATGACACGAAAATCGCCTTTCATTTAGTTGCAATAGACGTTTATAAATCTCCAGTAATTTTCTAAGAAACTGAGGACGACGGAAAAAGAAAAACTGGGAAGGTGATGTGTTGTTACAACAGGATAATTCTTTCTATCCAATGGGCCCGCAGCACAGAATATATCTCTAAGAGACATCATATAATTATACCAATATGCTGCTCCAAAGTTTTTTATTATTATGATGTTATGGATCCATTTCGGCACAATTAGCCATCGTCAGTCAATCTGCGAAATACACACAAAAAAAAATTAAGTTCTATTTTCTATGGGACTCAAACACTTGAGAAATTAAAATAGGACCCATGGGTGTTTTCTAGGCAGTCTTCTTTGTACAATGAATTTTGCCACTACTACCGCCTGCATTAACCAGGGCCGAGTCCATGCGATCGTTCTATTTCAAATCACTACCAATAGTTACACTCAGTTTTTTGTGATAGTTGATTGACTGCAGTTGTGTGACTCGTCGATGTTTTGGTGGTAGATTACTATTTTTCTACGTTTACGCACAGTTTGACATTTATGAATATTTAAATCACGTTGGCAATCGTTGTCCCGTTTTGAAATCTTATCAAGAACTGAACAGATATTTTCAACATAGTATATCGACAACTGTCAGGCCATTAACATACAACACAAACAAGGGTTTTAATACGCTTTTCTGGGGGTATACGTGAAGTTTGAAGTAAGTATTATGTACTTCTATAGAAGTCTCTCCATCCACGATAAAATGTTCTGTTCCTTTCTACAAAGAAATTCTCAGCTCAGTGCTGAAGTGTTTATCAGTGGATTAAAAAAATAAAAGAAAAAAAAAAGTAAACCAGAGGTCAACTACAAAGTACTAGACTGCCACTGGAATGTCTAGCTCGATTCCCAGTTGATCCTAGGATTTTAATTCTGCCACTTTTCATTTACTTCGCCTCTGGCAGTGTTAACATCTACATAAATACTCTGCGAATCACATTGCAGTGCATGGCAGAGGGTGTTAAGTCAATCTGCAGCCCTGTGCACGCCGTTCTTAGATCCACGGCACCTCCTCCCACATTGTATTACATCGTTTTTGTGAGGATCTACAGGTGCTTGGTATCTCACGAAAGAAAGCATTGTCTGTTGTAGGCTGTAATGAATAAGTTTTTATTTGCTTGTGCTATTAGGTAATTTCGACTTTTATTCAGTATTAAGTAGAAGTATCACACAGTGTAAATCACAGAGATTTTTATTAGACTATGTAATACTCGTACTTAATGATGTCTAAAGGTCTAAATTACCTAATAATACATTCAAATAGACATATCTACAGTACAGCCTACAAAGGGCCATGTTTCATTCCTTATTACATATGGAGGCCGTGGATCCTCATAGAAACAACATACTGTTTATAGTCTGGGGAAGAGGTATAGTGAGGGTAATCACCACCTGGCTCCCAGAAGAGAGTTCGTGTGAGAGGGGTGACATCTATGTTGCTACCCTACACGGCATGTGGTATTGAGATTAATTCTACGACCTATATGCGCAGATGGAACCGGTTCAGGACGGGGGGGGGGGGGGTGATGGTTAGAGAGAGACAAAGAGAGAGAGGGAGGAAGGGAGAGTGATAGGGGGAAGAGGACACGAACGAAACAGGAGATGGACGAGACAAGAGAAGATGGACAGAGAGAGAGAGGTGGGAGAGGAACTGGAATTAAGAGGGGGAAGTTGGCACGATAGGAGGCACCAGGAGGAGAAAGGAAGAGAGACAAGGTTAGGGGCAGATGAATGGAGCGTGGAAGGAGCACGTGGATAGATGAAGGGGATGAGGAGATGCAATGAGAGAGTAGTGGGCGAGGAGTCTGTCAGGGGGAGGGAAGGAAGAAATGGATAGATATAAGGTGGGGGAAGACATATGTGAAATATTATCGTGTGACACCTCTTCGGGTGAATCTAAAGGGAAGTTTATTACATAGCAATGAATATTTTAACACTTAAGTTGGCTCAGAGGACGATGAAACGTGCACGAATAAAATGTAAATGGAAACATGTAATTTTCTCTTAGCTTACGCAGACTTTTTCCTGACATTTTTTGCTTGCAAACATGGAAGGTAAACAAAATCTACAGTACTGAACCACTGGTACTGAAAAAAAAGTAATGGAATAGTAATGTCATTCATAATTATATAAAAAAATAATAAATTTTCTTCACGGAATTTCCCTTCAAGGCCAGGCATGTCATCGGTCTAGCATATTTACGTCAGGATTTATATTTTTATGTACAGATAATACAGTACCGGAAATAAATATTAGAACATCGTCTTCGAGTTTTCCAGTTCACTCAAGATTTGTTGTTAAAACAGTGTATATGGAATTGTGAGGTGGGAAGTGTGTGGTGTAAAAATCTCAGAGGGTAACCAAGAGACGAATACAGTAAGCAGGTTAAAAAAGACGCGTGTTGCAGTTCCTATGAGAAGAGGTTTGTTCATGATAGAGTAGGGTGGAGAGCTGCACCAAATCAGTCTCCGGACTGAAGACCACATCAACCGTAGACTGCATGAAACGATTACATTTACAGATCAATAGCTCAAGCGGTACTGAGGTACTTGGTACGATCCATGCCGAAACACCCACATTAATATGTGGTGTAGCCTCGACGGGTGACACTGCAGGTGCTGATCCTGGCATCCAATCCATCAGTACTGTCCCGCGATATATTATTGCACGCCTATTCGACCTGTTCACGCAGTTCCGCCGAAGTTGTGGGTTGACGAGTCACACGTGTCCGTTGTCGTCCCGTCACGTCCCACATACGCTCTATTGGAGACAATTCTGGAGATGGTGTTGGCCAGGGAAATTGCAGCACGTTTTGCAGGGCACGTAGATTTTCACGCGGAGTGGGTGGGCGAGAATTATCCTAAGAGACATCATATAATTATACCAATATGCTGCTTTAAAGTTTTTATTATAATTTTGTTATGGATCCATTTCGGCACAATTAGTCATCGTCAGACAATCTGCGAAATACAAAAAATTTTATATAATAATCATCGTTTTGTTATGTATACTTTTTAGTTAGGCCTGTTTTTTCGATATAAAGTTTTTCAGTTACGACCATGTGACATCCTGTTTATTTAACAATAACGTAAACTTTTGTGTCACACTTATGTAATATTATGCAAATATAGTTAAATAAAATCTTGATGTTCTGACAGCTGGCCAGAGATGTTACATGGTTACAGTTGTCAATTGCTACCGTATTTATTAATTTATACTGTGGTTTAAATGACTGTGATACGATATCTACGTTAAACATAATTTTTAGCAGACGTTCAAAGATGTTTTTAATAGGATTGCTGTGGAAGGTTGCATCACGATTGATTATTTAATAATCTTTGTAATCGATATGTGTGTCAGTCTGTAGTTTGTTAGTGGTCGTATTTATCCGTTATCTTTGGCTTTGGTCAAAATTTTATTTAACGATATTTGTATAATATTACATAAGTGTGACACAAAAGTACCCCTTGGGGGTTCGAATTCTCCCTCATTCATGGATGTTTGTGCTGTCTTTAGTATAAGGTAGTTCACAAGTAGTTTGTATGTTTAGGGACTGATGACCCCGCAGTTAAGTCCCATAAGCTTAACAAACATTTGAACATTTTTTTTAACAAAACGTTAGTCATCCCGGTACGCACTTACAAATAAATGGTTAAGCCCTTACAGATGAAGCAGCGGTCGAATCACGTTGTCTGCCGCGCGCGTACAGACTCTTCATAAACATAACGCCGTAACGATCAGTCAGACATTAGTGTTTTATCTAATATTGTACGTAAACATGGGTAAATATAAGGAAGTGACAGTGTGGCAAAAACTGGCAATCGTGTTTGCTTTGCCATGGCCATACCGTGTGCAGATTTGCTGGGTTTGTTGGTGTTCGACGTGTCTACAAGCAGTGGCGTAACGCGGTGGCAAGATAAAACGACTTCAAAATATTGTGGCCGGAAAAATATTCAGAGTAAGAGGGATCAAAGACTCTTTCTACGACTTATGAATCAAAAACTCTTCTATACATGACAGGAATTGCTGCAGATAAATAGTGAAATGAGATTCATCCGAACCTGTTAGCGGGAGAATTTTGTAACGAAAAGTTACACTCAACATATTTGATATCCCAATTTATCAAGACAACAACAGACTTCATCCGGCTGGAAGAATATGTGACTATCACATCTCGACTTGCCTTACAATCAACTAATTTGAACCCCAAACCCCACAGAGAATTTGTTGAACATGTTGGTACAGTGTGTACAACGCCGACATCAGAATCCCCACAATATGGTGCAAATGCGCGAGCAAATCCTCAGCGAGTGGCCTAACCTGAATGCGACGTACCCGCACAACCCAATACAGGCGATGATCAAGTCCTGGGTCGCATACAAGTACTTCTCTACGGATAACTAATTTTTTGTTCGATACGTTTATTTGACCCACATTATGGTGTTCAAATGTTTGTAAAGCTTATGGGACTTAAATGCGTGGTCATCAGACCCTAAACTTACAAACTACACATAACTAACAGCACAAACATCCATGCCCGAGGGGGGGATTCGAACCTCCGACGGGGAACGGCCTCGCGCATCGGAACATAGCGCCTCAATGCGCTTGGCCGTTCCGCTGCGGCCAGGATGGTGTAATAGAAAGTTGGAAAACCTAGATTTGCTTACTATTCAACAAGTAACAAGTGAATAAACCATAAATTGCTTCGGAGTCCTAAGTATCGCTCCCACAGGGATCGAAAATTACAACATGTGAACGTTCAGAGACATTAAATCAATCATTTTCTCTTCCCCTGGTACAGGAAGATGTAACATGTGTGCCGCGCGGGAGTAGCCGAGCGGTCTGGAGCGCCACGTTACGGATCGCGCGGCCTCCCGGGTCGGAAGTTCGAATCTCCCTCGAGCATGGATGTGTGTGTTGTCCTCATGTTACTTAAACTTAGTTTAAGTAGTTTGTAAGACTAGGGACTAATGACCAACTGAGTTTGGTCCCATAGAATTAGAAACAAATGAATTTTTAATGTAGCATGTGTTGTCAGCCAAGATACCCTCTTATCTTGATCTGATTTATTTTATGATGAATATCGTGTCTCCCTATGTAGGTGGATCTAAAAAGTAGGTTTGAATTCGGAGGAGAAAGCTGGTGAAAAAAATTTAAATGACTTCCACAGAAACACGTGCATCATTTCCGTGACAACGAGAGATTGTCTCCTAAGGAACAGTAGGGGCCATATAACCTTTCCGAAAGGAACGGCAGATTTCACTTCGTTTTACACTGACTTTCCGTCAAATACTACGTTCTGTGTCCTTTCTGTTGGAAATCGCGAATCCAGTCGCACAACTGTAGCGATGTTCCATAAACACGAAATGTAATTAGAACCAGCTTGTGAAGTATAGTGTTAAAAAGCCTACCGGAAATTTCAATGTGGAATCGATATGAGATCCCTTGTCGATAACACTAGCTGTGTTTCAAAAGACAGATACTTACTGAATTCCTGGCATGCGTTTCACAGTGGTTTGCACATAGGGCACTGTATGGTACCTTTCTTACACTTTTTAGACTGTCGTCTCTTCACATCTCTACAATACAAGAGTATTTTATTGTTCCATTCTTTATCCATTCACTTTATTGTGCAGTATTCTTTTTCGAATATAAGAAAACTTGTCCCACAAAATTAAAGTTCTTGCAAATGTGAAAACGTATTTTGAGGTATTCATGTACTTAGGACCAAATATTCTGTTGAAATTTAAAACCGTTGCAATGGATAAAATCGTATAACCATCCATCTGTTATATTATTGCTCTACTTAAAACTATCGGTAAGTGAAATCAAGTTAAGGAAAAGTATTATGATATGAAAAACCACTGCAAGCTACATATATATTGTGAAATAGAAACTGCTGATCCCTAAAGAAAAAAATCCCTTTTAAGACATAAAATCCTTTACCATCTCAGTAATGCAGTTCAGTTGCGAACAATTCATTTTGCACGAACAAGAAGTGTCGAATAATGTAATATTACCGTTTTTGAGCCTCAAAAACAACTACCAATGTGCCCCCATTTTCAAATGATTATTTACTAACATTTTCAAATTGTTTAAAATGCTTTCTGATTCTCTATTTTATAAATTAAGAATCGAAATGACATTACTTATGTGTAAAGATGAGGCGCTATAATCGTTGTGTTCTCGATTCTCTCTTCTTTTGCTTAGCGTTCCCGTCATTGTCAATTTTGTGAAGTGCTAGCGTGTGGTAGTGATACGTTATAACGTGTTGCAATAATTATAGTGTCGAAACAGAAATCGAAGTCAAAACAAAGTCCCTTGCTCCAGTGCCACAAACAACAATTGTTCATCAAAATGGAAGATGCGCAACTGTGGTGTATCCTCGTCTCTTGGTGGTGTTGCAGATCTCAAACATTCTATGGATTTCGAGAAACACAAGAAGCATCTTCTATTAGCACGTTCCTCGCTGAAGATGATTCGATATTTTTTTTACTTCAAATGCATGGGCACAAAAATACGTAGCTGCAGCTGCAGGAATCATTTCATTCCATGTTGTTAAAACACCACAAAAGTACCGTTCTAATGACTGCATTGTTCAGTACCAAAATAAATAAATAAATTAAAATCTATATTCGAAGATTGCAGTAAATGTTCCGTGTCTAATGTCTAAGTGTGAAAGAATTAGGTTACAAATAAATTTCACTTTTCCAGAAATAGGTAACTGTTCATATAGGGTAAGGGGGTACAATTTCGATCATTTCGGACAAATATATTGAGAAAACAAATAATCTTAACTATGGCGCTTGTTCTTGAATGTTTAATCAATACGTAACATAAATGTTAGAAAATTACAAATGTTGGTAGGGCCACAAAAAAGGTTACAGAATTAAGAAAAATCGATAGAAAATGTACCACACTAGGTACAATTATGATCACTTCCTCGTACAATTTTGATCACTGACTTTTTCCACATAAAAAGCATTTTTTCCTTCGGGCACCAGCGCATACTTCGCGGTACCAAACGTTGCACAATAATGAGTTTACAAGCGCGTGGAAACTAGAAAATTTATAAGAGCGCGTTCGACGAAGTAGCTCCACGTACATCTTAACAGGAAAAAAATTATACCTTCCTCGCACAAAGTGTTGTATTCTTGGAAAAGACAGGACAAGCTATAGAAACCTGCTACTCTACAACGCCACACAAAGGCCAATGCTACCAACACTACGAGACTGAAAACTTATGTTGATCGGAATTGTACCTGTGTCGAATTTGTACCACCTTACCCTACGGTATTAAATTACAATTACTGAAATAAGTAAAGGCTACATTTTGAGATGAAGAGAAACCATTAGAATTAAAAGAAAAATTAACGAGAGGTTTAATATTGTCCCAATTTTTGATTAAGAAATTGTTTGAAAATCCCAGGTTTTTTTTTTTTATTTTTTTTATTTTTTTTTTTTTTTTCAAAAATTTGTTATCACCTAATGCACAAAACAGTTCACTCTAATAACTATAAAACATTAGAAAATTGCTTGTGGCGGTTACCCAGCGTGCATTGCTTCATATTCTTCTAAAATCAATCACTAGACTGAAGGACCAACCAGAAAACATCATTGTTCCTAAGTACATTATCCTCTAGGAACAATACTCCCCCTATCGCAGTAGTGGATCCAAAGGTGGGGCTACGGGGCTCAAGGGCCCCTAAAAGAATGTGATTTTCAGTGATTACCTCGATAAAGCCCATCCTCAAGTGGGTCAATTCCCTTGCGAACCAAATCCTGAATCCGCCATGTATGTACATAGAAGTAGAAATGGCTTTTTACGATCACGTGAGATGACGCAGGTGTGCGTGTTTCGTCTTTGTTGACGAGTGTTTCTATAAATAGTATGAAACTTATGCCCTTAATACAGTTGTGAATCACCAAAATGAAACAAAGGAAAACAGAAAGCAATAAATCGGGGTTGGAGACACCCGGGCGGACGTGGTGCCACTGCACTTACCTCATAGCTGCACGTGGTGAAATGTGACGCCGGGCGCAGACGACAGCTCAGGGCACAGGTGCGTGAGCGCTGGCGTGTGTGTGTGTGTGTAGCTGCGGCACACTTGCCCCATTGTACGGGCAGCTGGCGGCGCGCAAACACGGACCTCTGCACAGCCACGCGCCGTGCACCGTCGCGTCTGCCTTTCCTGTTGCTATGCGGTTGCTCCCAATCGCTTACAAAATATTTTCAAAAACGTTCAAATGTTTGTACAGTTATAGGACTAAACTGCAGTGGTCATCACTCTCTAGACATACAAACTACTTAAACTTATGCTAAGGACAACACACACATACACACACACACATGCTCGAGGAAAGACTCGAACCTCCGACGAGGAACAGACGCACACAGCAAGGCGCCTTAGAGCACACGGCCTGTCCCACACGGCCAAAATATTTTTTTACACTTGGAACCAAAATGTTAAATTCTTCATCCACGAAATAAAAGTCAACAGTTATTCTGTGTTACGTCTTCCGAAATCAACAGAACACAGCGTATCACTCTCAACAGATTCAATATCTGGAAGTTGATGTAAGAAGCGACTTGAAGTGGAATGACTACGTAAAAGTAATCATGGGTAAGGCGAGTGTCAGAATGGAAGGATCTACAAAAAGTCCATTCCATCAACGAAGAAAGTACAATGCTCAAAACAATTAGGAGGCAGGTGAATAACACACACAATATACATATGGTAACGTATTCTATTCAAATATTACTTACGGTTGTAATTTTTGTTTGTTAAAGTACGATATTTTACTGTTTCAACGCTTTACTTGAGGTTCACATGGGGTTTACTTAGAACGAGGCTACATGGGGCTACCATAAAAAGTCGTTTTCTTTGCCCTCTAATTTGGTGCGCCATCACCTCGGACGGCCAGTACAGTTGTACACTTGGACAGTATGAGGTTATCAATCAGCTCTACAGGGATATTTGGCGAGTCTTCCATAACTGCAATATCCGTCTCTACAACCAGTGTTGGAGGTGCTCGTCTGCTTCCACTGCGTCTGCCAAGTGCATCCCAGACATGCTCAATCGGGTTTAATCCACTGAACCCCATTTGTTCTGATGCCTCAGCTTCAAGCATGTCCACCGGTGCAGCTCTGTGGGAACGAACGTTATCGTCCACCAGGAGGAAAAAAATGTTCAAATGTTTGTTAAGCTTATGGGACTTAACTACGGGGTCATCAGTCCCTAAACTTACAAACTACTTACGAACTAGGACGGCACAAATATCCATGCCCGAGGGGGGGATTCGAACCCCCGACCGTAGTGGCCGTGCTGACCGTGACTGGGGCGCCTCAGTCATCTCGGCACCAGGAGGAACCCATCTCCTGTGTCACCAGCGTAGGGCACAGCAAAAGGTCGAAGAATCTCGCCTCTATACCTCTGAGCCGTCAAACGGGCATTCTTAACGACACAGAGGTCCAGACGTCCACCAATACTGACTCTTGCCCACAACATTCGGCCACCACCACAATACTTTGGCCACATAAGCAGTATTGTTCCGCCTTCCACGTTCTCTCCAGATGAGGGAACGACGATTGTCCGGCTGAACACAAAATCTTGACTCATCTGTAAACGTAGCCCGACGCCGTTCGTTACGAATCCAATCCTGATATTTTTTCTGATTTTTTGTAGGCTAAACGGTGTTGCGGTTTTAATGGGACGCACACAGTAGGCCCAATAGCGGACTAAGGCTGTTCGAGGGCCTGGGCGGCGGCAGAACAACCTGAGGTCCCCTCCCCGTCCACTTGGAGATATATGTACTACTGTAAAAAAGAATTGGCGCCCCCCCTCCCCAGGACGAGAGACAGGGGACAGTCTAAAGAAATAGCTTTTGAGATTTGGGGGCCCCAACAGAACAAGTAGCCAAGCGCGCTTACAAGTAATAATAATAATAATAAAACAACTTGCTTTCCAGGTATTTGGAGGCCCCCCAAGAGCGGAGGTCCGGGGCGTTTGTGTTGATATTGCGCGTCCTGATACTACCTGGAGGTTGCATAGCAGCTGACATGCAACCAGCCTCTTTGTTTCGACGGGCTGCTAACCGGAGATATCGGTCATCTCTTGCTGAAGTTACCCGTGGTAGACCTTGTCCTTGCCTTCTTTTAACGGTTACTGTTGTCTGAAATTGGGACACTCCAATAGCTGCAGCCACCTCCCTGTGTGTCTGTTCTGCTTCCAACCTCCCTGTGATTCTCCATGCCATAGCTTCGGGTGAGTCACGTTGTTGTTGCATTACACTACCTGCTCTCTACACCATCTGAACTTAATTTCTTGCGTACTTCGTTTGGTAGCGTAAACACAAGCCAACATCAACAGCCTTTGCAGCAACTTTCTGTTATTACCACTACCTTGGTTGCCGTAATGTTGTCTCCACTCCGTAGAACCGACAGAAAGACGTGAAACAAAGTTTAGGTCATTCTGGCGATGACAATACTTCAAATCCAAATATCTCAACTGATCCCCCCCCCCCCCCCCACCTTTTTTACCAGTGTATTATAAAGACTGAATTTTTTGTCAGACTACATCTATACAATTAATCTTTTGCACGTAGAAATTTTGTGGTACCGTGCCTGAAACTGATGTCTAAAAAAGAGCGATAAAATCATCGACTTACATAAAGAGCTCACATTGGATATATTAGTAGATTTACCTCATGCTCTGGGGGGAGGTTGCAGCCCCATTGATCCATAGCACCACCTCCCCTCACCCCTGAAATTGCCACTGCTCCGAACATACTGTGGAAAGATTCTGCTGATATGACCCATTATTCGTGCTTAGCATACAGGGTCCCACAAAAACTCGGAAACACGGCGGGAAAAGAATGCTTCAGTGTAAACACAAGTGGTTCCCTGGCGTGCATGTGTCGCTGTTGCATTCGACCTCGAACGGCTGCTGTGCAATTCCTCACACGTTGCAGGTTTCAGTCGTGTTTAGAACAGTGATGTCTGTAGTGAGTGCATTGTGTTAGATATAATTGAATTCGAACGTGCAAAAATTGTATGCATTCGTTTGGTGGATGCCTTCGTAACTGAGGTAGCCAAAGTTGCGCAATATATCGAAAATTTGTACCAAATACCTACCGGCGAAACGCTAAAAGGTCGCGGGGGAGAGAGAGAGCGTTCTGAGGCGCCTTGCTGCGGAGTGCGCGGTTGCTCGCCGTCGGAAATTCGAGTGCTCCCTGGGTCATGCGTGTTTGTGTTTCCTTAGCATAAGTTACTTTAAATTAGTTTAACTAGTTTGTAAGCCTAGGGACGCTAAAACATCGTCCGCCATATCACAACGCGGACGTAGGTGTGTGTTGAGTGAACGTGGCAGGTCATTGAAGAAAACTGTGACAAAAAATAAAAATCACTCCAGAACTGAATGTCGCACTCGCGATTTTTGAAAGCACCAAAACAACGCGGCGTGCTATAAGCTAGGAATTTCTGGGTGTGCTGGAATTCCCATGCCACACATCAGTGATGCAAATGCCCGTGAAAGGAAAAATGGGTGTAAAAGCCAGAGAAAAACCTAGTCTTTGGAGCGATGGAAGGAAATCATCTGGTCGAATGGGTCTTGTTTCACACTCTGTCCATCTTCTGGATGAGTTAGTTTGGCGTACGCCATTCCAGTTGTACGATGTAGAATGCTTACTGACAAGAGTGAAAGGTGGCAGGGTTTCGACGATGATCGTGGTAATCGATGGTACCCGTGAACTGCAAGGTCACATTAGTGCCAAGGTTCATTATATTAATATGCGAACACGAAAACTGGAGTACGATTTTTAATATTAATAGTACAACGAGGCCCATGAAACTTATATGATTATAAAAGACCTTTATCATAAAGCGCACAAAATAAAAATCATGTGTGTACACAGCCGTTTAGAGAGGTTAAAGGAAGTAAGAGTTTTTATATGTAAAGGGGCTGTTAGACGGCAATAAGCCGCGAGAGGTACAGGTCTACACCCAAAGCCATCTAGTAGAAGAACAGATGGAACTACTAGCTCCACCGTTATTTCTTGGAAATATATGATTACATGAACACGAACATGGAAGTACCATTTTTCAACATTAATTATACAATAATGGCAGCTAAACATATATAATACGAGAGGGACTTTACTTTAGCTCTGCAGCAAAACAGTCACCAGTCACGTGTGTACAGAGCCGTTAAAAGCAGTTAAAGGAATTGGTGGTATTATACGACGATATGCCGGGAAAAGTACAGGTGTAGTACGACAGTTGTCTAGCGGTAGGAATGGGTGGAAGTACGAAGTGCACCCAGTAGCACCAAGGGCCCTGGGTCAAAAATGACATTGGGGCACTCTTTAAACGAAAACTGTACTGATGCAAAGCTACTTCATCATCAGCTCCTTATCGCCCACTGGAAGACATAATAAGTAAAGTATTATGTGTCTCGCAGCATATAATATTTAATCGTTCTCTCTAATATAACTGTGAAAGTTTCTTTGTTATGCTTTCACGCAAAAATTACTGGGTGGATTTGGAGGAAATTTTGCAGAGGGACAGATTGGGACCTGGGTAGGATAAAAAAATGTTCAAATGTTTGTATAGCTTATGGGACTTAACTACGGGGTCATCAGTCCCTAAACTTACAATCTACTTATGAACTAGCTTAATCCTAAGGACGGCACAAATATCCATGCCCGACGGGGGATTCGAACCCCCGACCGTAGTGGTCGTGCAGACCATGACTGGAGCGCCTCAGTCCCCTCGGCCACCGCGGCCGGCTGGGTAGGATATACAGATAAAACGACCCCATGGATTAGTTTCCGAAGTTGCTCCAAACAAGGTGAATGAAGTCGCAGGCAGAAGCTAGTAAAAAATAAACAATGCTTAAGTATTACTCAACCACGAAAACATGGGCCCCTGCCGCGAAGCAAACAGGGAACAGTCAAGTCTGGGCAGGACTTGCGTGTCCGCGGTGACAGCAGGCGGACTGTTGTCAGTGCCGGCAACTCATTCTCGCTCAACTACTGCACTGTTAGCTCAGTGCTTCGTGCAAATCAGCAAAATTTCGTTGATAGTCCAGTCAAAGAAGGAAAATATCTGAATAATTCGTGTTAGGATGGTTTCAGCTACAGGAAGTTGCCGGATTTTGATTGATAAAACACTTTGGATTGAGCCATGCCCCTACCAGGTTTCAAGAAGTATATATCAGTTTCTGGCCATCTTCGCTTATCATCGTGACAGTAGGGTAGAAGCAGTGGCGGAGGGGGCTGACCGCCCCAGGGCTTCGGTTTTGGGGAGCCACCTAATGCCTCGAAAGCTCTCTCTCTCTCTCTCTCTCTCTCTCTCTCTCTTTTTTTTTTTTTTTTTTTTTTTGAGTGGGCTTGGCATCTCGTTCTGCTGGGCCCTCCAAATCTCGAAAGTTCCGTTTAGTTCTCGTCCTGTGGAGCCCTCCAAATCTCAAAAGTTACTGTTTTATGGTAATATAGTCCCAAGTGGACGGGAAGGGCGGGGGCCTCATCTCTTAGTCCGCCACTGGGTAAAAAGTAACGTCTAGCATGCACAATTCACTATTGTGACAAAGTAACCATATTTTCTCTTCTTCTTGCACGCATTTCTGTTTGTAATTGGTTACATCACTTCATTGGTGGATTAGGAAGCACTCCCTTGGGGGAATTCACTATGCAAAAAGTTGAGTTACCATAATAATACTGTTCTGTAATAATGCCTTGTAGAGACTTCACATTCAAATATGAACCACCGTGTATTGACGAACACACTGCTGGTAATTCAGTGCAATTCACTCTTATTTCACAAAGATTGGTAGCCATGGCAACTCCGATTACAACCGACAACACTAACGGTGGCAGGACAAGCAATAGACCTTGTTATGTTTATATTTTGAGGTGGGAATAGTATTTATAATTTAGAAGCGCGCGATCCTTCATACTGCGCAGAGCGGCACAGCGTAACACTTGGAAGGTGCAGCTGTTGCTGTGAGCAGCTTTGATGCTGCCGCTACTTCTGCAGCTTCTGCCGACTGAAGTGTGCCAACTGTTGTACACAACAACTGGCGGCTCGGCCGGTCAGCAGCACTACCGAGTGGCATCATGTGAAGGCCCCATTACAAGCAATGTTCTGCTACCCTGTTGCACAGTGCGGCTACTGTGGGAAACTTGGTTTGAGGGGAGGGGGAAATGATGGACGGTAGGATGGAAGAGTAAAAAAATAAATAAATAAAATAAAATGAAATAAAAAGTTCGGTGCTCTACTCTGACCTTTTTGGTACGTCGCACACAGAGGCCAGGGGCTCCTTGAGCTCAGGGGCCCAAAGGCACTGCCCCCCCCCCCCCCCCCACCGAGCCCTGTGATAGTTACACCACTGAGTGCACCGTGTTGTCAGCAGTGACAGTCATAACTTCGCTGTAATAGAGTAACTATTTTTCTTGGCGTCGGTACTAAGTACACGTATTATCCTGAAAGAATAACTTTAGGCTCATCTACTGCTGCTGCTGCCAAAGAATTCAAGTAAGTTCCTAATTTTAATAACTCCATTTTGAATTGCTACTATTTCCCACTTCCCTTAGTGGAAACTGTACTTGTTTGAGGCTTTGCCTAAAAGGAGAACGCTAACAGGTCGGAGTGAAAGACCCAGAGCTAAACACTCATAACTCATGCGTAGAGGAAGCAACCCGTTTTGTTGAACGATACATTTAAGTGTGCACTGAAACAGATTCTAATTAATTTCTGTGAGTTACAGTTGTGGTTTAATGAATTTACAGTGAAGATTCTACAACGCAAAACATTTTTCATCTGAAGTTACTGCACGTAATACAATACCTTTCACATTGTGTTGCTGTAAGCGGAAAGTTCATTTGCCGGCATTAACACAAAATTCATTCTTCAGTGCACTGTATTAAGTACTCACTTAAAATGCTCCAACAGTTCAATACAAAATCAAAACATTATTTCAGTAATATTCATAGCTACAATGCAGCATTTCTCATGGCGTTCAGATAAAAATTACACATTTTCTAGGTACAGGTAGGAATTAAGAATGTGCGTACCGGTACCAATAAATTTCAATTAAATTTAAAAAATGAGTATGTTGCTTTATGAACCCAAATGGTTGAATTTTGACCACAGGCATAACGTTGATTTTTCAGGTTCATTCCATCCGTGGCGAACTAAGCTTGTCTGAGGCCCGAGGCAGAAGAAGAAATTGAGATCACCCATCAGCTTGTATTTCAGTGTACATTGTGCAAAACATATAATAGCTAAGAAAAATCAGGCTCCAGTACAGATCCCAGTAAAAATATATATGAGCAACTCTAACAACATAAAAGGCTGGAATTTTTCAGACTTGCTTCATACAAATAGAATTTAAGGCATCTGAATGTCAGTAAAAATATTAGCAATTAAAAAGATTATATCAAATGAGTAAATTTCTTCCTCAGTTCCTTACCTACTTTCTAATGTCCAAAAGGTTGCAAATTTGCCAGACGTTGGAAATGTGATCATAATTGTACAGTTTGCTCTTGTAAAATACAATCAAAATCATCCTGCGAAGGAGAACTGTATTATGGTACACCAGTAACTCAATATGACTACCATGCTATCATTCCCAATTAACAAATAGCTAATTGTAATCCACTTTTGTTGACTTTATCTCATTTCGAACTTTGGAAAAACATGTGGCTACATGAGGCAGGTGAATTACTTGCTATAATACAGCTACATTGTGATGTTTCTTCATGAAAAATGCAATTCCAAAGCAGATGTACTTTTTAAACCATTAAAACCATTAAAATAAAATATAACAGTCGGTTAGAGTTTTATCACATAAAATAATGAGGAGGAGAAGAAAATAATAAGTATATGTAGGTATTAAGCATTCTCCTGTACAGAACTATAATATAAATTTCTTATCACAGCTGTTGATTTAATGAATACTTTATAAGTAAACATTTTAAAAAGAAATACATGTGGCACATTATGTATTTCGGAAATCTTATTTATACAACTAACTTTTTGACAAAATATATTATTCAAAATTATCAAATAGGACATTTTAGTATGCCAGAGAAAGTACACACAAAATTACAAATGTGTATGTTTGTTAGCTAATAACACACAATACTGAAATACTTCTTCGGTCCATTAAGTGAAGCTCTCTTTACAGTTGTGACAACAAGGCCATTTCTAAAATGGCAAACGTAATTCTCATTTCAGGCAGAATTTGTTATGATATCTGTTACAGAAATCACAGATCAATCTAAAATTTTACAGGGAGTTCAGTGAATTATTTGTAAACAACCGTCTCTTTCTGATAGCTGGAAAGGCCACTCCAGGCCGACGCACAGCTGGCCTAGGTAGCT
Source organism: Locusta migratoria (assembly GCA_026315105.1). Taxonomy (NCBI): domain Eukaryota; kingdom Metazoa; phylum Arthropoda; class Insecta; order Orthoptera; family Acrididae; genus Locusta; species Locusta migratoria. Next base: position 571,645,588 of record CM048746.1, read on the forward strand.
GTGCTGGTCCATCTTCAATAGTTTCTCTCAGATCCACTGAGTTCCATCGGGTTTGCTGGGTTGGAACATCAACTGACATTGATGGTGTGGCAGTTGAATTGAACTTCTGTTCTAGCTCCTTCAGTTTCTGGTAATACAAAAGCACATTGTGAACTCATACGGAAAATCATAAATCATCCATCAAAATTAAACAAGATATTGTGATATATATTTTCTGGCTATATATGTTCAACAAATTTTCAGATGTTGATTTTCATAGGGGGAAATGAGGATGGTGTTCCCTTGAAGTTGGGAGTCTTGTGAATTCTACAATGAGCTGGCAAGGCAAGTAGTATCATATATTTTATTCACAGCATGGAATCATTCATATAACTAGCAAAATTATAATTTTCTGTAGGCTACAGGTACTTGGGGTCAACTAGTAGCGCCCAAATGGCCAGAGGAAGAATGAGAGGCCCACACCAGATGAGTGCACACATTAAGAACAACAAAGTGGAAACTTAAATTTTAACAATGGAACATCTGATAGGAATATCAATATCAATATCTACATCTACATAGATACTCTGCAAATCACATTAAAGTGCCTGGCAGAGGGTTCATTAACCACTTTCATAACTTTTCTCTACCGTTCCATTCTCTAATAGCGCGCGGGAAGAAAGAATACCTAAATTGTTCCGTTTTTGATCTGATTTCTCTTATTTTATTGGGATGGTCATGTCTCCCTAAGTAGGTGGGTGCTAGCAAAATATTTTCACATTCAGAACTAAAATTCGGTGATTGAAACTTCGCAAACAGATCACACCGCAATGAATAACGTCGGCTTTCGTCAGAAAAAGAAACACATACATTCAAGCAATCACTCAGACAACTATACACACACAACTCCAGCAATACAACCTAGACTGTGAGTGAGGTGGAGAGTGGAGGGGGAGGATGCTGGGTAAAAGTGGGGATAGAAAGTTCCACATTGCATGATGGATTTTAAAGGCTCTGATAGGTGGGAATTTAAATTGTGGCAATGAATGCAGTGAAGGGAAGGGGTGGGAAAAGATAAAAGGGAGATGTCTAGGAGTGTGGGGAGGGAGTGAAGGGGGATTTGAAATGATAAGAATAATAAGGAAAAATAAAAACAGGAAAAAAAGGAAAAGTAAAGTTAGGAAAAATAGGAAAAAATAAGTAAAAAGAAAAGTAATAGGTTAAGGGGATATTTTACGTGATGATACACAGTTGTAGGGAAGACTTGGATACAGGATAATGGGTGGGGAAGGAAGAGGGCTGAGAGATGTTAGGCATAGGGTACAGGGATGGGAAGTTATTTTAGGTTGAGGTCAGGATGGTTATTGGACCATAGAATGTGTTGAAGGGACAACTCCCATCTGCGCAGTTCAGAAGAGCTGGTGGTGGAGGGGAGGATCCGGATGTCTCAGATAGTGTAGCAGCCATTGAAATCCAGAGTGCTGTGCTCACGCTGTGCCACAGGGTCTCCTATCTTGATTTTTGCCACAGTTTGGCAGTGGTGATTCATTCTGACAGACAGCTGGTTTGTCATCATACCAATATAAAACACTGTCCAAGGATTGCAGCACAGTTGGTATATCACATGGGTGCTTTCACAGGTGGCCTGACCTCAGATGGGGTAGGATAAGCCTGTGACATGACTGGATTAGTAAGTGCTGGGTGGGTGGATTGGGCAGGATTTGCATTGGGGTCTTTCACAGTGATATGGCAAGGGGTTCAGATTGGGAGTGGCATAGGGATGGACTAGGATGATGTGGAGGTTGTGTGGGCAACAGAACACCACTTTAGGAGGGGTTGGAAGGATCTTGGGTAGGGTGTCTCTCATTTCAGGGCATGATGACAGATAATCAAAGCCCTGATGAAGTTGTTCCAGTCTGGGGTGGTATTGGGGTTGGGGGGGGGGAGGATTGGGGGTATGTGGGGATATAGCCAACACCACCTAGAGAGAAGGCTGCAGGGCTCTCATGTGATGTCAGCAGAGTAGGTTGCATGCACATAGCTGCCTGGGTAGCCACTGGGATACGGCCCACTATGCCAAAGCAGTGAGCCAGTCAGCTATGTGCGCGCAACCTACTCTGCCTGACGTCACACAAGAGCACCGCAGCCTTCTCCATAGGTGGAGGTAATATAGCATGGTAAATCTGTTTGTGGACTAGGTCAGAAAGCTAATGTCTGTCAGCGAAGGCCTTCGGCATAATGGGTAATGGACTTCTCGTCACTACAAATTCGACGTCCATGGGTATCAAGGCTGTATGGGAGGGATTTTTTGATGATGGATGGCAGCTAACAATGTGCAGGTACTGTTGGTAATTAGTAGGTTTAATGAGGACAGAGGTGTCGAAGGAGCCATCAGTGAGGTGGAGATTAGTGGAGGTTAACATCCAGGAAGGTGACTTACCGGGTCAAGAAGGACCAAGTGGAACTGATGGGGAAGAAGGGATTGAGGTTGTGAAGGAACTCAGCTTATGAAGGGACTCAGGGCCAGGACACCCTATCCTCATTCCTTCACACCCTTAATTCCTTCTCCCCCATCAGTTTCACTTGGTCCTTCTCAACCCGGCAAGTCACCTTCCTGGATGTTAACCTGCGTCTCACTGACGGCTCCATCCACACCTCCATCCACATTAAACCTACTAATTACTAACAGTACCTGCACTTTGATAGCTGCCATCCATTACACATCAAAAAATCCCTCCCATACAGCCTTGCCACCCATAGACGGCGAATTTGCAGTGATGAGAAGTCCCTTACCCCTTTTTGCCTAAGACCTCACAAATACCTTCACAGACGGACATTACCCTCCTGACCTAGTCCACAAACAGATTTCCCATGCTATATCCCCACACACCACCAATCCTCCACCCAACCGCAGTAACCAGTCACAACAGTGTTCCTCCTTGTCACCCAATACCACCCCGGACTGAAACAACTTAATCACATCCTTTGTTAGAGCTTTGATTATCTGTCACCATGCCCTGAAATGAAAGACATCCTACCCAAGATCTTGCCGACCCCTCCTGAAGTGGTGTTCCATCGTCCACCCAACATCCACATCCTCGTCCATCCCTATGCCACTCCCAACCCCAACCCCTTTCCACAGGGATATGATTCCTGTGGAAGACCCCGATGCAAAACCTGTCCAATCCACCCACCCAGACTTACTATTCCAGTCCCGTGACAGGCTTATCCAACCGCATCAGAGGTTGGGCCACCAGTGAAAGCAGCCATGTGATATACCAACTCTACTACAATCATTGCACAGCATTTTATATTGGTATGATGACAAACCAGCTGTCTGTCAGAATGAATGGCCACCACCAAACTGTGGCAAAAAAGAAGATAGACGACACTGTGGCACAGGACACAGCTGAGCACAACACTCTGGATTTCAATGGCTGCTTCACTACCTGAGCCATCTGGATCCTCGCCTCCTCCACCAGCTCTTCTGAACTGTGCAGATGGAAGTTGTCCCTTCAACACATTCTATGGTCCCACAACCATCCTGACCTCAACCTAAAATACTACCCATCCCTGTACCCTATGCCTAACATCTCCCACCCCTCTTCCTTCCCCACCCATTATCCTGTATCCAAGTCTTCCTTACAACTGTGTATCACTACTTACAATATCCCCTTAATTTATTACTTTTATTTTTATTTATTTTTTTCCTATTTTTCCTTACTTCCCCCCCCCCCCCCTCTCTCTAACTTTACTTTTCCTATTTTCCCTATTTTTATTTTTCCTATCATTTCAAATCCCAAATCCCTCCACTCCCTCCCCACATTCCTCTACACCTCTGTTTTATCCTTTCCCACCCCTTCTCTTCACTGTATTCAGTGCCGTAATTCAAATTCCCACCTATCAGAATCTTTAAATCCAGCATGCAATGTGGAACTTTCCATCCCCACCTTTAGCCAGCATCCTCCCCCCTCCACTCCCCACCTCACTTACAGTCTAGCTTGTGCTGCTGGAGTGGCTGGACATGATTGTTGTGTGTTTACAGTTGTCTGAGTGACTGCATGTATATATGTGTTTCTTTTTCTGATGAAGGCCATGGCCAAAAATTTCAGTTGTGTGAATATGATTATCTTTTTTTTGTGTCTGTCAGCAGCACAGTGAGCCTCTTCATGGTGAGTTGTTAACTATCCTCCAAAGTGGAAACTTATAATTACATGTAGTACTGGTCGACCCAAGTCATGCTAGTAGTTTGGAACCTCTTGATATCGGCCAATTTCTTCCTATGTATCTGAATTGTCAGTAGCAATGGATCCAATGAGGCTAAGGGGCTCAAGAAGCCCTGCCCCCCACAAAAGTACCTGGGTTTTAGTGTTTAAGTTGATAAAGTCCATCCTCAGGTCCTCAATTCGGTAAAGTCCCCCATACCCTCCCAAAGAAAACCTCAAACTCAACTGGATCAAGCTCCTAAAAAGCTAAACAAAAAATACTGGATCCACCATTTGTGGTGTTCCCAAACAGACATGAAGAGAATCTGAGTTCAATTCCCAATATCACCAAGAATATTTACTCAGGGAACTGAAATGAAGTGGGCTTGGCCTTGTGAGTCCAACTGAAGAGTAACTTGTATAAGAAGGCTTCAAGTTTTGGAAAGCTGACAAGCTCTTGCAGAGTGGTGTATTGATCCCATGCCTTGCCATACCACATTCGTATGACATGGCAGATAATTGACATTATGTGGCATTTATACTTGATCCCAGACTTACCATTAGTAATAGGACAATGTAAAGTCCAGAAAGGATTTCAATAATATAATGAGGATATGTTATACCTTGCCACAAAGATGATCACTAAGTCACAGGCAACCTTCATCAGAAAAGAACATCCACCTATTCATATAACAACAGGGACATAACTTATGCAAACATGGTTATGTCTCTGGCTATGAGTCGAGTTACAGCAGCTGGAGGCAGTGGACACTTGTGCCTGAGTTATGTATGTGTGATTGTATGAACTTGTGTTTGTGCTTTTATGCCAAAGGCTGTGGGCAAAAGCTAAGTTGTGTGAGAGTGATTGTCTTTTCTGTGCCAATCTGTGGCTCTGTGAGTATCTTTGTAGTGAGTTTTAACCTATCCTCATTATGTTATTGCATTTATTCATATAAAGTAAGTCAGCAACCCCTGATTTAATTTTAAGTAAGTGAGAACTGTGTATATTTTGGTGGTATCATCAGATGAGAGATACTTCCAGATATTAATTAAGTGTGTGAATGGGATTGGAATATTGCGTTTACTCAAGCTATGTGAGTGACTATAATGTAGATAAATATCATTATGCTTGAGTATTAACTCCCAAGTTAGTATGAATATGGCTGTTCCGTACATTTGTATGTTTCCTTGAAAGGTTTGGATACTAAAGTTTCCTGATGCTATTGAGTCATGAGTTAAAAGTAGTTATACTGTATATACCATTCCTCTCCAGAAGACACTGCCTATATGTACTGTTCAGAAATACAAAATTTCTGCACTTCCTAACAAAGTACAAAAGCAGCAGAAAACATACAAGGAATTACTGAAAAGAATAAGAGCACACCATTATGCTGAACAGATAAGTTAATCCAGCAATGTTAACAAACACCTTGGAATAGAGTATACAAAAATGTGAACATAGACAAAATCCACATTACTGTAATATAGCTCTAGAAGAAAATGGAATATTGCTGATTGAGCTAAGGACAGTGTGTGAGGCCTCTGTGAAACATTTTAAAAAACTTTTCAGAGAAGGAATTTATGGATCAACGAAATAAATAGATAAAAATAAATCAGTTAAAACAAATAATTCATTCTTCTTAAAGAGTGCAAGAGAATATAAAAATCTAGTTGCTGATACGATTTATCATCTCCATTACTTACAGAATGCAAAAATGAATTAATACATCCAATAACAAATTAGCAAAGGGACCTTTTGCAAACTTTTAAAAATGACATATACGTTCAGTAATAATATAGTAAGGACAGTTTACAACTTACCGCAAAGATGTGGCGACGAGCTGCAACAGGCACATACAAAAGACACACACATACAACACTTTCAGCTATCGACCATGGCCTTCTTCAATAAATAGAACACTCACGCAATCACACAGGCACACAACACAGTCATACAACCATCACCTCCAGCTACCTCACTTCAAATCACGCTCTGTGGTGAGTAAATCGGGGATGGGAGGGGAGGGGAGGAGAGAGGGGATAGGAAGGTTATGTCACAGTGGTGGGGATGGGTTAGATGGGAAAAACGAGATGCAGCTTAGGAATAGAGTGGGGAAGCGGGTGAGGGGAGAAAAATAAAATAAAATAAATATAAAAAAAATGTGTGCACACTGCAAGTACACAAGACTGCATACACACACACACGCACACACACACACACACACACACACACACACACGATCGCACATTCACGCACCACTCAAAATAGGTGAGGTTTGGGATAGAGAGATACGAACTGTAAGGTATGGAAAAAAAGAGAAGTTATGGTAGGTTGAGGCCTGGATGATTTCGGGATCAGTGAATGTATTGTAGGGATAACTCCCATCTGTGCAGTTCAGAAAAGCTGGTGGTGGATGGGAGGATCCAGATGGTCCGTGTTGTGAAGCAGCCATTGAAATCAAGCATGTGCTCTGCTGCATGCTGTGCCATCATGCCAATATAGAAAGCTGCACAGTGATTGCAGCACAGTTGGTAAATTACATGGCTGCTTTCACAGGTGGCCCGGCCTCTGATAGGATAGGATAAGCATGTGACAGGAATGGAATAGGAAGTGCTGGGTGGGTGGATTGGATAGAACTTGCAGTGGGATCTTCCACAAGGATATGATCCCTGTGGCAGTGAGCTGGGTTTTGGGGTGGCATAAGGATGAACTACAATGTTGTGAAGGTTGGGAGGGCAACAGAACACCACTTTAGGAGGTATCATGATGAGAGCTTAGGACCTCATATGCTGTCAGGTATCATGATGAGAGCTTGGGACCTCATATGCTGTTTCTGTAATGTGCTGTGGGCCTAGATTTTGTACTGACGAATGATAATGCTTGGCTTCACAGAGAAAGGGTGGCTGATGTTTCCTTGGAAACAATATGTTGCACGCACGGTGTAGCCTGGTCCCCTGTCGAGCCACCTTGTCATCTGGAACCATAAGCAGTTCTGCAACTGCCTTCTCTGCTGGATCTGTCATGGTTTAAGACACTTCCAGCATTATGGGGGGCATCACAGCACCTATATCTGTCACTGAGATGGAAGCAGAAGTAGCCTCTCTCACGCCACCACACTGCCTACCGACGAAGGACAGATGTGAAATCTATCCAGGCCCAAAGCATTTTTGATCCTACACACCTGTAATGGCATGCTACCTAAGCCAAAGCCCTATGGACTCAGAAGAAGAAGAAGAAGAAGAAGAAGACACTGATACCTCCAAAGTTCATTCTGTCCCACAAGAGAGAGGGATGTGGTAATGTATGCATATGTAAGTGGAAAGTCCATATGCATTGACAGTAGAGGCATTCTCACCTTTGTGGGTGCTGCAAGTGCCAGCTGTTAGTGACACCGTGACAGACAGAGATTGCTGTGTGGGTTCTAGTTAAGGATTTGCACAGCCATGCGCATCCTCATTCTTATGTGTTTTATCAGTGTGTGTCAAACTGTGAACTATTCCTAGTGACTCATGTATATTTTTCACTGTTAGTGTTGGTCATGCTACTTGTGAGAGGTAACTTAACTCACTCCAATCTTAAACAAGTGCACTACCAATTAATTGATTCACATTTGCATTTGACTGAAATTTGGGGCCGGGCATGCACAGTCTGAGTGGATAGGATATTCAGCTACAAAGTAGAGTAGTTAGTATAATAGCTAATATAAGTTAGTATAATAGCTAACATCTGACCTTTGGGGGTATTTAAAATTTACTGACTGTGCATTCCTTGTATGTCCTTAAGACATTATTATTTGTAGAAGATAAAGAAGAAACACAAATGATTAACATGCATATTCATAATTACAATACACAAATTGGATGTTGATTACCACAAACAGCTAGAGACCTAGAATTTCGCTAGAGATGGGACACCCATGTAATGTTCTTACCTTGTCCGCATCTATGGGAAAACAAAGGATTTCTAATTTATCAAACTGTGCATCTACCCCAAGCAGGACCCACGATAACGTGTCCGCATTAGCATGTTGCAAAGTGGAGCTGTAAACTATGACATAATGAAAACAGGACAGGTGTAAGGCCCATTGATAAAGACAGTGGGTGGACTTGTCTGGTAGGGCCATGTCCGGCCGGAAGAGGGCCACTGAAAGTCATTAAGGTGAAGTGGTTGCCATATAAGAAAACAAAACTTCTGTACCGCAAAAATTATTGCGAGTGCTTTTTTCTCTACCTGGGAATATCGTTCATGTGCCGGGGTAGGGCTTTAGATGTGAACACCAGGGGCCGTTTGGTGCCATCTGAGTACTGGTGTGATAGGCCTGCTCCCACCCCAAATTGCACGGCGTCCGCTGCAACTACCTAGGGGCACGTCCACAGAATACGTGGCCAGGCGTGTGCAAAATAACAATAATTGTTTAGGGCGCTCAAAAGCAGCCTGACAGGTGGGAGACCATTCAAAAGTGACATCTTTGTACAACAAGACAGGAAGGAGTTTGGCAATGGAGGCTGCATGTGGAAGAGACCGATGATATGCCAGTTTCCCGAGGAAGGCTTGTAGTTCCCTTACGTTCCATGGGGCAGGTATGGAGGCTACCGCTTCCACATATTCCTTTAAGGGTGTAACACCTTGCGGGGACATTCCAGCCCGAGGTATACTATACTTGGCTGGAAAAACTGAGATTTTGCCAAGTTACATCTGAGATCGGCATTGGACAAGATGTGAAAAACTTGTCGAAGGTTGGAGATATGAGCTGTGAGGGTGTTTCCCATGAACACAATATCATCTATGTAATTTACAGAAGCATCTACTGGTTGCAAAAGCTGCTCGAAGTACCTTTGGAATACTGCAGGCATGCTGGAAACCGCGAACAGCAGCCACAGATATTTATAGAGTCCGCATGGGGTGTTCAACACCAAGCAATGTTGAGCTTCTTGACTCAGAGGTAATTGAAAATATGCTTCAGCTAGGTCTAACTTTGAGAAGTAGGTGTCTACACCAGCTTATAATCAGATCTTCTGAGCAAGGCATGGGGTATGTATCCAACTGAAAATGTGCATTAACTGTTTGTTTGAAATCCCCACATGGCTGTCGCTGTCCACTAGGCTTTCGCACGACCACCAAGGGGGAGGCCCACTTGCTACGTCTGACAGGAAACAGAACCCCTTAACTGACTAATCTCTCAAATTCCTGTTCGACCGCGGAATGCATACTGACTGGAAGAGGTCAAGCTCTTTTAAATATTGGTATGGTCCCTGGTTTGAGAGGGAAGTTTGACTCAAAGCCACGCACCCGACCCAGTCTGCGAGAAAATAGGGGAGCAAATTTGTTGCAGAGAATGGAGACTGCATCGAACAGGACCTCATGTGTCTGCTGGTCTGGTGCCTGTGGCGAGAAGGCGTGCAGAGTGTGCCGGAGCAGGGGTGGTGAACGGCGGTGCCGCAGGATAGCCACCAGATGATCAGAGAGGATGGAGGCGACTCCTGCCAGAAGGTCCCCCAGGGCAGAGGGTCTGGTCCACCCCTTGATGACGATGCCATCCCCATTGTGGAGCAGGCCCCGGGGCTTGCGGCAGGGATGGGGTCAGATCCAGGAGGCGACAGCTGCAGCAACAGGTGATACTCGCAGGAAACCAACGCGGCACCCCGTGACAGTAACTGTGTGCTCCGCATCTGTGGATTTGACAACGATGAAAGGTAACAGCTGGGAGACTGATCTGTATTCAGCAACAGCCTGAAATTGGCCCCAAACGGGGATTGTCATACCCTTGCAACTTATGTGTTACTGGTGCAAGCTGAGGGGAACCTAATTCATTGTATGTGGCGGTACTTAAAAGAGTAGTTGTCGCATCGATATCACCTTGCAAGGACACGTTGTGGCCCAGAATTTTAAGCTGAATCGGAATTTTGGAGCACTCAGGGGAAATGTCTATAACTTCATGGACTGTCATGGAGAAGTCATCAACATCAGATGTATCTTCAACCACTGGCTGTATACAGGTTTTTGCATGACAGACCATCGCGATATGTCCCTGTTTTTGACAACTCTGACAAATTGCCTGCCACTGAGGGCATCAAGTGAGTTAATGTTTAATAAAACAACTGGGACAAGATGGCCAGTTGTCGGACGAACCAGCACTAACCTGGATTAGTAACACGGCATGTGGTGTTGTCCTGTTTTGCAAAGCAGATGGAGCCACAGCCGGCAGCCTGCCTACTGGGGCAACCAGTACTGGCTACATTCCAGCCCACTGATCTAACTGAGAATTGACAGTGGAAGACATTTCATACACCATGGCTATTCTAACGACTGCGGTAAGGGTAAGATCTTTGATCTGTAACAGTTGTCTGCAGACTTCAGCATCTGGTGCAAAGCAAATCAGCACATACGAATCATTGTGAGGTTTGGAAATAAAGTGGTAGTGCCTGGCCAGACCTTGAAGTTCCATAACCCATTCCTTGTACGATTGTAATGGCTGTTTCCGACTCCTGTGAAAGACACTAGATGCTACTACATGGGACTGACATAATAGCCTAAAAAAAGGGAACACATGTCAGAGAACGACAGTGCGACAGGATCCAAAAGGGGGAAAAGTTTAAGTAGCCTTTGATGCATAGATGGGGACAGCCATGACAAAACAAGGCTTTTTGCTTACCCAGATCCTGCACTGAGAAAGTCATGAAATGTTGACACAGACATTGCTCGTACGATTCCGATTCGTCAGCAGTAATTTCAAACAACGGAAAAGGAGGCACCACCACTGCCAATGGTGCACCAGTGATTGCCCCCTGGGCCAAATGTGATACCAGGGACATCAGGAAGGATACTGCCACCACTAACGGTTGTTGTTGTTCCATGATCCACAATGGAAGACCCTAGAGATGGGCACAGATAGCCCAAAGCAGCTCGTCAATTGTGAAGCCACAGCACATGCAGATGCGAAAACCTCATGGCCACTTTAATTACTTCAAATTCCTTTTTTTATTAGACAGCACAGGTTTGTGTCCATACAGCAACTGAGCGAGTGGCTGCCGTCAGGTGGCGTCTTGGTCACGTTGTCAATGATGAAATCTGTTTTCCAATATCTTTGTTAGGAAAGAAGTTATGGATCATTTGTTATAACACATGTAATTCGTCGTTGCACTTGCTCAAAACTGATCATATTTTGTTCCTATAATTAGAGGTGCCCCATAAATATGAAGGACAAAGAAGAGGCGATCAAAATCACCCTGCTAGCTGGTGGCCAGAGTTCCATGGCAATTACCTGGGACTTCAACTAGTGACACCCTGCCAGGGAGCCCGCTACAGAAAGTGCTATCAGGAAGTTGGTTAAAAATTTTCAAGGAATGGGATCTGTGGCACATATGTCCCACACTGGCTGTTGCTACACAGCAACTGATGAGTCTAAATCCACGGCAGTATTAGCAGCAGTAGCCACGAGTCCTGTCTGGTGACTTGCCCAACAGCATGGTATTCCTCAGAGCAGTATCCACAGAAAGCAACAACAACATAAATGGCAGTTATACAAAAGGTAACTCCAACAGCATCTAGTGGAAGACAACCCTGATTGAAGGATGCCGTCTTCTGAGTTGGTGTTAGCACGACACCCCTCAAATATGATATTGCTTACAAGATAGTTTTAGTGATGAGGCAAATTTTTACGTCAATGGGCAGATCAATAAGCACAACATTTGGTAATGGTCATCAGACAACCCAAGGAGGACATGTGCCTGTAGCTCTCAAGAAGGTGGTATGCTGTGGCATTTGGGAAATGTGCCTCATTCGCCCTATCTTTCTGATGGAAATCCTCAATGCTATGACTTATATGCAAATGTTGGACAAGGTGGCCATTCCTATGGATTTCTGTGAAGATGGGACATTTCCTTCATAGTTTCAGCAGGAACTGGTGCCACGTCATTATGGTGCCTGTGTACATGAATGGCTTGACAAGCACTTTGATGGTTGTTTTGGAAAGGGTGCTACTGTTCCTCCACATGCACCTGATCTGACTCCCTTAGATCTCTACCTGTGGGAACACCTGAAGTCTGTAGTGTATTCCTTGAAGATTTGTGATGTGCACCACCAAACTTTCTCCAATGGATATGGAAATGTCTTTGGTACATGCACAGTACACAGAAGACATTCTTTAAAGTGCACTTTGGTTTGAAATGTTGCATGCCATTAGTGTCATGATTCATGACAAATTACACATTTTACAACAAATGATCCATAACATTTTACCTAACAAAGATATTTGAAAATGGACTTCACCACTGTGTTTCTCATCAAATTATACCCTTAAAACATGGATCACTTGACACCCTTCCATTGAAGAAATATGTGCTTGAAGAATAAAGTGTACAGAAGATTCTCTGGGCCAACATTTGACCAAGCACTATATTCTTCTGCCCCGTCCAAACTGCTCCTCTGTTAAGAGCCACACAAAACTCTTTCTGTCTGTACCAGGATGTACGCACCAGTATCACGGTACTAACCCATCACATTACTGTCAACTGGTCAGCCTTTGTCCTGCCCTCCTCTTCATGAGCCCCCTCATGCCTCCTCTACCAGACTCCATCCTACACAATCACTCACACTAGTTGAATTGCAGTGCCAGTACAATGTAGCTGGCCAGGCCAATATACTGTATTTACTTGGCTATAGTACCCCATTGCCTATTGTACCCCATGCCCCCCCCCCCCCTTAATTTTGAAGTCAAAATACTAAATTTAAAAAAACCTTGAAAATTTGTGAATTTATTAGTTATGTGAAATCAACAGCAATAATTTATGCAAAATTAGGTAACATTGTCCGCTGTAGGCCCCTGGAACAATGGTATTTTCATGACATAAAGCTAACAACAGCCGACTACCTCCACCCCTACTATTGATTCGCTATGCTTGCATTTTCCCGAAAGTAATGATGCATTCAGATTTATACTGCAAACTAAGTTTGAAAATGGGTACCAGCAATCAGAGAATTAGCTTTATGACATCATTTAAATTTAGAGCTGTTGAGTTTGCAATGAATAATGATATTTGTGCGGCAGCCTGTAAATTTGAAGTATTCGTATTTCAGGTGTTTACTTGTAGTAGCACATGGATTCTGCTAGCCATGAATGGCCACGTAAGAAAAGCATAACACCGGCAGACTTTTGGGATGGAAACTGACACATTGAATCATGTATTAGTTTTTATAAAACTGGTATTTCATATAAAGTGTGATAAAATTATCAACAAATATATCCCATCCTAAACCAATCGAATGTAGTATTGAATTTCTGAAGCTTTCGTCTAAAGTATCCTCCCCAATTTCAGAAGCACTAACATTGGGAAAAAAGGTACAAAGTATAGCTCAGTAAATACGGAAATTGGGTGTGTGCATGTGTGTGTGTGTGTGGGGGGGGGGGGGGGGGAGATATATATATATATATATATATATATATATATATATAGAGAGAGAGAGAGAGAGAGAGAGAGAGAGAGAGAGAGAGAGAGAGAGGAGGGAGGAGGGAGGGATAATAAATACATGTCTAAAAACATGCAAAATATATTATTAAAGATTTGCTCTTAGTACAAAATGCTTTATACTGAAATCAGGAGACAATCTTAATTTGATGTTGCTGACAAGAGCAGACTATTCTGATAACTGCATACGTATCCTACTCTATGTTGAAATGTTTGTTAAGCTTAAGGGATTTAACTGCAGAGTCATCAGTCGCTAAACTTACAAACTACTTATGAGGTATCTTATACTAAAGACGACACAAACATCCATGCCTGAGGAGTGATTAGAACCTACTCTATGGAGTCCAACAAGGATCTAATAAATATTTTTATATCAGTACAGGTAAATTTAGAAATGACATGAATTCTTCAGAGTTTCTGCTGTTCAAGCACAAAACAAATAAAAAATAAAATACATTACCTGATTGAAAAGAGTGCTGTTGGCTGCAGATCTTTCTGCCAAGTGATGATTTTCTTTCTTTGCTGCAGCTAATTCATTCTCAAGGGACGTAATTTTTTCTTCATACTAAAGGAGAAAGGAATGATGCTTTTTAACTGATTTTCTGCTGTAAACAAAATGCTAAATCTCTGTTAAACCTATACTTCACACAGATTCTACATTATATTGTGTTATAATTAAGATTTTAGGGCTTCAACAGCTGTAATGTAAATATCTTAGTCTTCAACATATATATTTCAGGAAGTCACTGAAGGGGCAGTTTTTAACATTACGTGCATGTTTTACCAAGAATATAACATGGTTTAGCATGTGAAGTCATGCACAATCCATTAATTAAAAGAGTTCAGAGGGATTTAAGGAAACCCTATCCACAATGGGAGGTGAAATACTGGAACATAGTGTGAAGGATGAGTGTAACATATTTAAACTGTAGTACTTGTAAATGCAGTGTGGATGAGATTTCGGACACTGTAGTAGTAAAAGTTTTCAGAATAGCAAATATTACCATTTGACAATTTAAAATCACACAAACTTTATTTTTAAATTGTGATGAATCATGGTGACCAAACCAAGTGTTGTGAAATTAATAACTAGTCATTTCATTAGACAATACCACTTTTTCAGACTTAAAAAGATTTTGCCACAATTAATGGATATATTTTATTTCCCTTTTTAACAGTGTAAAGACATGTAGCGACTGCTACACACATGTCGTAATTCATGACCTTTGGACTATGCAATTCTGCACAAACCTTGCAGTGATTTATAGATTCTGTCTTACATGGGTTGCCACTCTGCTTTGCCTACTTGGATGATGTACTTGTATTTTTGTCATCCAAGGACCAGCATTGCCAACATCTCTGTGAGGTTTTCAAATGTTTGGAGCATTATGGTGTGGTATTAAACATTGACAAATGTGTGTTCAGATGCCAGAAGTTGAATTTCTAGGACATCTAATATCCTCTGCAGGTTTCTCTAAAAGAGAAGGTTTAAGCAATTTTGCAGCTGCCTGGACCAACTACCATCAAAGAACTCAGTAGGTGTCTAGGAATGCTGAATTTCTACCATCGGCACTTATCACCGACAGCAGAGTAGCAAGAACCATTGACTGCAGCACTGGCTGGGCCGAAAGTCAAGGAGAGTTCTCCTCCAGTGCAGTGGACTGAAAAGATGGTTTCAGCATTTGAAGTCACAAAAAAAAGCCTGGAAAAGTACGGGACCTAAAAGTGTAATATTAGTTCCGTCAGACCAATACTGTTTTATTTCTTATTTTTTTAAAATGTCTGGTTTTTGGTGTATTGTTAATTTGGCCCTATTATATCTAAACCTGCTCATTTCATTTTATAATCTTTTTTTCATTTTGTTTATATTTTTATACAACACATTACAATTGCTTTAAGTGTACATACACATTTTTATAGGCACACATAATACTTGTATCAGTCCAACAAAATCAAGTTGTAATGATCAGAACACAGAAGGAATGCGAATAACAATAATAAAAATGTTCAATATAGTAATAAGGACAGTTTACAACTCACCACAAAGATGTAATGGTGAGCTGCGAAAGGCACATAGAAAAGACACACACATACAACACCAGCTATCAGCTATGGACTTCTTCAGAAAATAGGACATTCATGCAGGCACACATCACAGTCATGCTTAACCTTTAGCTCCGGCAGCCACAGTTCGAAATTTGAAGTGAATGTTCTATTTTCTGAAGAAAGCCATGGCTGAGAGCTGAAGTGTTGTTTGTGTGTATCCTTTTTATGTGCCTGTCACAGCTTGTCGTCATCTTTCCAGTGAATTGTAAACTATCCTCATTACTATATTGTTAATTCCAACCTGGACTTTCCATTATTAAATGAGGATATTCAAGTATACAGTTGGGTCAGTTTCTAAATTGCAGATAGCAAGAATTCAAAGGGTCTGTACTCTTATGACACCAGGAAGAAAGATGCTCTTCCATGGTGAAAAGCATCTCCAAGGTGTGAATGGCAGCTGGTGTGGTGGTGGCTGCTGTACAGGATGAACAGCCAGTCTAAAATAGTTTAGGGAAATAATTCAAAAATTTTATTTCAAAACTTCGCCTAAGTTTTACAAGTATTCTTTCACTGCAACATATGCCTTGACAATGTGTCCAAGGCTGTCCACTTTGCAGGACAGAGCCAGCCAGAACCAGTATTGACTGCTGATTCTAAAATCACACTACCCTTCTGGCACCTGTGCTGAAACTACTGACATTTCCATACTACCATGGAGCCAATAGCAGACACCCATGTTTGATCACGTGTGATACTGCTGGAGGACTCAGAGGTGCGACAACCAGTTCCCTGATTCTCTTCCATTCTAGCTTTTGTACAGAACAGACACACTCTAGAGGCATGTTGAATAGGTGGTTCCATGGACACTAACTAAAATAACCGACTTGGTTTCCCATGAGATCTCACGACTTTCTATCATGGGAGGAATTTGTTGTGAGACTTGCAATTTTAACATTTTATGTTTTTGATAGGATCTTGTTTACCCGGAGGCTTCTATCCACACAGCCTGTGTCCAATTTCAACAATTTCTTTCACTCTGCTGTTTCAGAGTCCAAGTGGGTGCATGCCATAGTTCACCCCATATCTAAGAGAATGAAGTTCCTAATGGTTCTGTATTGAGTGTCCTCCAGTTATTAATGGCCATTAATGGTCTGGCAGCAGCTGTGGGGGTCCTCAATATTGTTCTCATTATGTAAAGATGAAGACGATGCGCAGCCTTATCTAGCAATGCCGTGGTAGGCTGAAAAAGTGAGACCAACAGCTTGTGGTCCATGATGAGCTGGAACTTGACACAGTAGAAAAGAAACACCGTTCTGAGTAGGAGCCGACAACAATGCACCAACTGGCAAAGCCGCTGCATTAGAATTCACCAGAGCTGTGTAGCAACATTCTGCAAGAGACGTCATGATTGTGACCAGATTCTGAAGGGAATCAGCCAGAAACTGCACCCAAGGAGGGAGTTGCAAGACCACGTCAGCAGGCATGGCCGAGAAACTGTAGCCTGCATAGCTGGCAAGAGATGCATGTAAATTCGATGCACCTCATTGCCAATGTTCTAATGATCACTTAACAGCAACCAGACCTGGTACTCTACTGACACTGTGAACTACTCACTTACAGTGATAAACAGCAATTGCCTGAGCGAGAGTGGCCTTGTCAGTGTGGGTACCAGCGGTCGCTAGGTGGTGTGCCAGCTGCAACCAGTTCCACAGCCATGTGGCTGGTGGTGCACACGTAAGTCATGGAGCGAGTTATTTGGAGTGTCACATGCTGCAACATTACAACAATAACAATACCAAACACTGCAGGGACTCTGATTTTTTTATCTGGGAGCTTAGAATAATGTCTGCACAAGAAATGAAAGGTTTGTGGTTCTTGACAAATGAATTTTCAGCCATACATGAAATTTCTTGAGCCCATAAATGATTGCTAAAGTCTTCTCCTGTATTTAAATACAGCTAATCTGACCAGAACTCAATATTTTAGAGGAAAATCAATGTGGCATTCAGAACCACCTGATAATATGTGGGACAAAAGTGACAAAATGCTCTACTGGTAAGCTTTGCTAACAGCATCAATAGCAGGCTCAGTGTATAAGATATCAAATATGGAGCCATGGTGAGATTATCATTAAGAGACTGAGAATCAGTTGATAGCAGCTGACCACACAAATTTGACACCTTCCTTGCACAGCTGATTCATAGAAAAGGTATGCGAGGAATAAACTTGGCAGAGTTTGTGATTGTAGCCAGAAATGACTGCAGTTGTGCAGTTGTTTAGAGTGAGTAGGTCCAGCAAGTTGAGATTCAGGATGACAATGTTCACACATAAGCAATATACTCTTAACACTCAAAATACACCCTAGGCATTGAAGCTAAGGGAAAACAAACTGCATTTTTCCAATAATCAGTATAAACAATTTTCTTGTAGCCATTTAAAATGGATGTTCTGAATCCATTCTCAGAATTAAGGCATTGCTGAATATGTTTGATCAACTGTTCTAAATAATTTAGGTATATGGCAGGAGCACTTATAACCCTAAACAGTAAGAAATTGTACCTGTACTGGATTAATGATGTATTGAAAAATAGCAAACATCAGAATGCATTATAAAGAGTCAATTTGAGTTGTATACTTAAAATTTCAATCTATCTTTAAACAATAATTGCCCCAGTCAGTTTAGTCAACAAATTCTCAGAGCAACTTTTTTTTTTGTGTGTGTGGGGGGGGGGGGAGGGGGGGAGCGTATTAATAGGGACTTCTAGTCACCATAAATATATAAAGACTCAGTCAGATTTTTAATGACAACTATAGGTGTCAACCACTGATTGGTGGAAACTGGGAAGCTAATGTTTTGATTTCAAAGCTAAAATTTAGACACTGCAGACGAATTCAGAGTAATATGAGCTGTAAAGTTACAACAACATCACAGTGTTAGTTGAACAATCTCCTTACACACAAGACATCCATATCAGATAAGGGCTCTGTGACTGACAAAACTGCTGGTCATTCACTTTGAAACCAAAATTAGTAAAGACATCCATGTAAAAAACATTATTAGCAGAGGTGAGTGTACAACTAAGAAGGTTAGGATTAATAATAATTTTGTGTGGCTCATTGGCCTGGTGCAAGTCTTTCAATTGAATGCCACTTTGGCGACTTGCACGTCCCTAGCCTACCCCAGTTATCCAACCAGGAAAAGGGGACCTACAGCTTAACGTGGAATCCGAACCACGTGTTGTTTATGGCGACTCCTCACATCGTTGAGAGGTGAAGAATGAGTTAAAGTGCAGACTGAAAAAATCCGAGGTTCAACCAGGTTTTGAACCCACGACCCTTCAGTTTCCAGTTGAGCGCTTTACCCTAAGACCACCGGGCCTGTCGGTTAGGATTCATTACATATTTCTGTACTTATCACTCATCGACAGTTCTCCAAGGAAAGGATTTCTCCTACACCTATAAGATGTGTCTCAATGCCAGGCCTGGTGTATTGGCAAACTGAGCTGGCAGTATATAACTTTGGGTTAATTAAAAGCATGGCAGCACCAGTGTCCATTTGGAACTCCTTGGACTGCCTGAACAGTGACAAATCTAAACTGAGTTGACACTGTGGCAAGGAAGCCACCTGCTCTGTTGTTGTGACTGTGGATCATAGTTTTGTCCTCATACTGTAGCTGAGCATAAAGTGGCGGGGTTGCATATTGACACATGCCAGAAGTAGGACCACACTTGCACAATTTTAATCTAAGCTGCACTTTTTTCTCTATTTCTGAGATTCAAAAGCTGCCTATGGCATAAAATTGGGTGCAAATCAAATGGAAGTTATGAAAAATGGTGATAGGAGCTGCCACAACCAACTTTTACCATTGAACATAAACAGTGTGAAGCATGCTTTGCAGACTCATAGACACTAGCAACAAAATTTCTGCAGTAATAAGAATACAAATTAAAAAAATATGGTGGAACATTATTCTTTTTATGAGTTTTGACCACTAAATTTTAATACATCACGCAGCAAAGGAAAGGGAAATTCAGTACTGTTCATCTTCGAATGTAGCAATGTTTTAAATATATATTTGCATCCATACTAACAATGCACATATCTTTAGAATTTTTGCTTGAGTTGGTAGCTGCAAATATGTCATGATTTTCAAATACCATATGTGGCTGAGTAGGAACTCTCACATGTTTCTACATATTTCATACACCCAATGTCAGGCGAGAAAAAATGGAGTGAAGCAATTGTCTCGTTTGGTGTTTTTGGCAGTTGTGAATATTTGCACTTGTCATAATTCCTTGTGATTATGGCAACAATACAAAGAGAGCCACTGATGGTCTACCGGACCCCATGATTCAATTACAAAACACTAATCATTTGAAACGGCAATAATTGGAAATTAATATTGCTTGGCACAGTGTTGTACCGAAGCAAAGTTTTCTTCGTGCATAGTCAAAATCTTATTTTTAATCACAGTTTTCTTCAGAATACAGTATCTGTGTCCTTTCTCATTCTGAGCATAATACAGCTGACACTTTCACACACTTGCTTGTCAGAAATATATTGACAAGTTTCTACAAATATTTTAGAATTTGTGGTTAGGTTGAAAGTAAGGCAGAAATCCTATTTTATTTACATTCCAAAAGACTCAACAGCTGCATGCAGTGGCACATGATGGCCGCACATTTTGATTCATTGTGCTGTAACCAACAGCTACCACCAACACCTGAAATGTATTTTCACAAAAATATCCTTGCTAAGCTTATGATTCAAACCCAAGTACTGTAGCTGTATCTTCATCCATTCAACCTAATTTGTATCTCATGTTACAATGAATCAACTTTGTTTTAATTTCAAAATGCTGCCTACAAGTTTTCCTTCTTTGAATTTCGAGTCTTATTTTTCATATGTTGCTAAGATTTGAGAACTGTTTCTTTTCTTGATATTTGAGTCTCATTTTTTGGGTGTGACTTAGATTGGAATATGGCTTAGCTTTTGGTAAATATGGCAAACATAATAGTGTGATATGTCTGCTGTCACAGGCAGGACAGGACTGGAGTTTCTTCGGCATGTGTGATGGATATCAAAAACATGAGGAGGATGGTTGGTTGGTTTGTCATTTAAGGGGTGAAACTACACTGATCATCAGTCCCTGTTTCCATACACAGAGTGTGAATTGAAAAACCAGTCACTACTTAAAAAGCTAAAACAATGTATGAAACTCCATTAATACTGAAGGCATGAGTAACTCTTCAAAATTAGAAAATTGTAACTGAAATGAAAGAAAGGGGAGAAAAATTTAAAGTAAATTATCAAAGGGTCTTGTCTGGTTGATCACAGCCTTGACAAGTAAACTATTCACCAGTTGGGTCCAGAAAACTCCTAATGCTAGTTAGACACTGTATTGGAGAATTGGATCTAGAATCCACCGCACTGAGGATGCTGCAGAACCATATGGCAGACTCCCATAGTCAAGACAGAACTGTAATTAGCACTTTCTAGAGCCACAAGGATAGAGTGATCTGCACCCTAGCTGTTGCTACACAGGCAGGGAAGAGCTTTTTGGTGTTGCCAGCACATTTTTTTAAGTGATGGCGATGAGGTAGCAAAATCAACCAGGTGTTGAAAACCAGACCTGAAACGTAGTAAGCTTCTGCTACATTCACCAGTTCATTGTTAAAGAAAAGTTTTGGATGGGGATGGTGCTGACAGGAGTGCATAACACAGGTCTTGGCAGCTGAAAACTGAAAGCCGTGTGTTAGTGTCCTTGACTGTGCCTTGTGTGTGCCCCCCTGCAGCCATTAATCAGTGATACTAACTGAGTGGAGCAAAAATAAATGTAAAAGTCATAATTACATAATGAGGACAATATTGAGGATCCCAAAGCTGCTGCCAGACCATTAATGGCCATTAATAACTGGAGGTCACTCAATACAGAACCATAAGGAACTCCATTCTCTTAGATATGGGGCGAGCTATGAGACACACCCACTTGGACTTTGAAACAGCAGAGTAACAGAAAGTGCTGATGTCAGACAAAAACTGTGTGGATAGAAGACTCCAGGTAAACAAGATCCCATCAAATACAATGTACAAAGAAATGTACAAAAATGCAAGTCTCGCAACGAATTCCTTCAATCATAAAAAGGCATGAAATCTCATAATAAACCAAGTCGGTTATTTTAGTTAGTGTTCATGGAACCACCTATTCAACAGCTTCTCATATTTTATTATCAAATTGGTTATCTACCTGCATCTGTAGTGACTACATCAAAATTATACATCTTTATTACTATAATAAATATAATGACTTTGCAATTGCACCATAATTTAATGACATAAGAATGAATATAAAGATCTGGCAATTGCACATCGTCATAAAGACATAACAATAATTTATATACCATTATGCAACTAAACATGATCACATAAGAATGAAGTACACTCACATGTGCATAAACGTTTTTAAAATATTAGGTTATGTTGCCATGGGAACCCAAGTTGGTTATTTTAGTTTGTGTCCATAGAACCACTTATTTGTCACCAAATTAGGGATCTACCAACATTAATAGCGACTATATCAGTATTATACACCTTTATTTCCATATCCTCCATTCGGATCTCCAGGTGGGGACTACTCAGGAAAGACAACACTGGCATTCTGCGGATCGGAGTGTGGAATGTTAGATCCCTTAATCGGGTAGGGAAGGTAGAAAATTTAAAAAGAGAAATGGATAGGTTGAAGTTAGATATAGTGGGGATCAGTGAAGTTCGGTGGAAAGAGGAACAGGATTTCTGGTCGCTGAGTACAGGATTATAAATAAAAAACCAGTTTGGGGTATTACAGGAGTAGGTCTGATAGTGAATAAGAAAATAGGAATGCAGGTAAACTACTATGAGCAACACAGTGACCGCATTATCATAGTCAAGGTTGATACAAAGCCAACACCGACCACAATAGTACAGGTTTATATGCCAACTAGCTCTGCCGATGATGAGGAGATCGAAGAAATATATGAGGAGCTAAAGGAAATTATTCAGACAATTAAGGGAGAGGAAAACTTAATTGTTATGGGAGACTGGAACTAGGTAGTAGGATAAGAAAGGGAAGGCAAGATAGTAGGTGAATATGGAATGAAAGAGGAAGTCGCCTGGAAGAATTTTGCATTGAACATAATTTGGTTATAACAAACACCTGGTTTAAGAATCACGAAACAAGGTTGTACACATGGAAAAGACCAGGAGACACCGGGAGATACCAGATAGATTTTATAATGGTAAGACATAGATTTCGGAACCAGGTATTAAACTTTTAAGACATACCCAGTGGCAGATATAAACTATGACCATAACTTATTGGTCATGAATTGTAGGCTGAAATTGAATTGGCACTCGCACTAACACCACTATTACACTAATCTACTTGACACATTTGCGTAGTATCTTTGGTAAAGAATCTTTAATGTGACACCAAGGCTGATCCACAGTCATACAGTGTGTGTGTATTTGTTTACCTTCCTTTTTTTCCCCTAAGGTAAGTCCTTCCACTCCTGGGATTGGAATGACTCCTTTTCCACTTCCTTAAAACCCATATCCTTCCCTTTTTCCTCCCCTTTTTTCCTCTTTTTCCTGAAGAAGCTGCCTGTGGTGGCAAAAGCTTGTATGTGTGTTTGTGTGTGATTTTATTTGTTTCTATCGACGAGCCGGTCCTTTTGGTAAGTCATCTCTTTTCTATTTTTTATTTTTATTTCATATACCATGATAAACTTATAGTTAATATATGTCTGTGGCACACTGATGGTATGAAAACATCGAACTATCGATATTTCCCTACTGAAGATTCAATTCGATGATCTAAATAATTTACATAGCCGAAGATGCCAAACCACAAACAAGATAGATGGATATAAATGTATGTTCTGTTTTGTAAACTATATCTTTGTCTAGAACACGATAGAATTTTGACATCTTGTGAGATTGGCTGTACTGCTGGTGGTCCGAGTCTTCCTCACATACCGTGAGGCAACTACTAACGGGCGCGGACCGATGGTGGAACATTATAATTCATATACTAACGCCAGACTGGAGTGCAATGGGTGCGGACCACATAGGAAGCACCAGACGATGCCTAGGCATAAATACGGGACACGGTCAGCTAGCTGATCAGTCTCAGGGAACACCAGACGAAGACGCCGAGTTATGACGTTGAAATATCCTCACAAGATGTCAACAAATCACCAGGAAAGCCTACGAGATTACACGATAGAATTTTACTTACGGCAGAGTTGGCTTAGTGTGCTGAAGTTGGCAGCGACCGATGAATGAGACACATCGGCAAACCAGTCACGTACAATGAGAGGCATATTCTTTTGTATTGACCATGAAGTACATAATTAATTCTGTTCCTGCTGCGTAGTTGACAGGTACTTGTATGTACTCTTCATAAAGCGAACATTTCGTTGCCAACATTTTCACATTACGCCACCGCCTTTACATTAAAACTTTAAATGTGGTGAAATTATATCATTTTATCCCTATTTCTTATAAGTGTACACAAATAATTGTTGATAAGTTGGTTAAAGTGACAGGGAGAGCAATAATATTGTATTTGGTAATGTGTCAGTGGTTCTACCAAGGATTGTTTGTTTTGGCAGCCAAAACATTGATATTCTTGGACATCAATGGTTTTCCTTTCAATGTTCATCACACATTGATCTCTTTGAATTAGTGTTAACATTGATGTTATCATCGATGTTTTTCTAATATCGATCATCCCTAAGGTAGTAGTTTATAGCACCTCAATTTTTGACGTTCACTTTTTATTAGAGTTGGAGAATTTAAATTGTGATCCGAGCAATAGATATGAAAACATCTGCTTCATTTTACCACTCTTAACAGCTATGTACATTCATGATTATTGTATTGCATACATCTACAGCAAACCGTCTTTCAAATTACATGAGTTTAGTTGGCCTCATCATAAAATTATCATAGAAAATTGGTACTCCAATTTTCAAGTTTGTGTATTTATATAATGATATCATGTGCAATCCCAGTTTAATGTTGATAACATAAGCAGAACCAGCACCTCATAGAGATGTCAGAACGCAATACTTTCTCCAGAGAGTTTCTGTTCTAGCACAGACCATAGATAACATAGACTGTGCGTCTTCTAGATGAAGGGCATCTCTGTATCTCTACCATGTTATGGTTTGAAACCAACATCTAATGTTCTTGCTCACGGTCTAACATTTTTGCCACGCGCCATGTGATGGAATATTCAACATTTCAAGAATAGTAATATTTCTTTTGGCAAAAACTTTCCAACATAGTTTGTCAAATAATATAAAGCAAATGTAATAAAATATTTTTAAGAACATATAAAGAGACTTATTAACAAAAATTATTTATTATTATTGTATCTGCTCCTCCTCCTCCAACTACTACTACTACTACTACAGTGCATGCAGTCTTACCGTTTGTGTGATAACATTAATCTTTTCATTTTTCTCATCTTGTAAGGCCTTCAACTGTGCTCGAACATGAATCAACTCACTGCTCATTCTATCACCTGTTGACAGCCAGAGAAAGTAGCTTGAAATATTTTAGGTTTCTTGACAAATAATTTGTTTTTTATATTAAAAATTAATCTGTCTTTCCTGGTGATAATCCAGTCATAGAAGAGTCTGATGTTTTCTTGTTTTGATAACTTAATTTCTACTTTAAATTTTTGGCCAGTTGCCCTTTATGTCAGTGGTGCCAAATCCCACACCCCCATCTCCTCCCCCCCCCCCCCCCCCCCACACACACATCTGAGATATTAGGTCCTGTTTTGCCATTTAATTTTTATTTCAAGTTTTGTAAATTGTTTTATAAAGCCCTCCCCCCCAGGCTTGCCAAAAGAATTAATTTTTCACCCCACCCCTTCCCAGAAGTTTCAATGACACAGTTTGCATCATAACCCCCTCCACCGCTGTGGGAACATCTGCTTCATGTCGTCAGAGTTGTCACTTAAACTAAAGGAAGGAAGTCATGTGTGGCACCTTTCTGTGAAAAGTGTTGTGGGAAGGGGAAAAAAGGTGCTGTCAAGTCTGTCACTTTTATTTCTTTTGAAATGGCTAGTTTTAATCCAGCTGCCAGTCTTCATATATATTAAGAAATTAAAAATGTTCAAAGCTTATGTTCACAGTGGTTCAAATTTATGAAAAATATCTTGATATGTACATTTACAGAGTAACATATCATTGAAAACTAGATGTTCACTGTCATAACTAAAAATACTGGGCAAGATCTGAAATCTTCTGATATATTATGAGCAAAAGATGACAAGTATGCAGAAATTCTTTGTTCTGATCTCATAAATGCATTGCCTCTACTGAGAATTAGTTAGAACATTGTATTCTAAAAGGTATAGTTGTTACTATATTATCTAAGTATTCATAATTCTAATAATGACAAATGACTCTACTATGTGTGGTTGGAGGGTGATACAGGATTGGAGCACAGGAAGTAGCATCCTGTTAGTGGAACAAGTATCGACAGCCACAGAAGTAATTTTCCGGTCCAATTCATGTGGTGGGCGATGTTTCTAGTGCTAATAGCAGTTTTAGAACAACATCCTACATAGCGGTCAATAAGGCAGACATTTCTCACACCTGGACATAGCTTCATATTGAATCACACCAATCTCAAACTGCAACAGAGACTTTATACACCAGACACAAACGAAACTCTATTACAGTTCATAGAATAAATGTTGGAGATTTCAAGAGTATGTCAAATATAGAAAAAGAAAAACATAGTAAATCGCAAAACCAACTTCCAGAATGAGATCAAATATACTGGTTGAAGATGAGAGACATAGACCTATTTTGAGACAAACTATTCAATATATTTTTCAAAACTGATTCTAATAGTGAACCATTTGAAGTAAGTAATCAGCAGGTCAATCTCCTCAAATGCAAAAAAAAACTTGGCTTCAATGCCCTCTTACAGCCCCTATGGCCAAAGGGAAAGCCAGTTTCTAAATCAAGATAAAAAGACATTTAATTTCTAATTGACCTCACTCTAAAGGCCACAGAAGATTTTTATCACAACCTCTTCTGCCACAATGATTTTGAGGATGACATTGATGGCTTTGACTGCTTGCAACTTGATTTTACTGTTGATAGTGAAATATCTCAATAAAAATTTTTATTGTTTCTTCCTTTACATTAACTGTATACAATAATTTTGTAATATGTATTGAATACTGATATATAAAGTGATGTGTGTAACTGGTCAGAAGCAATGTTATTACCTATGATTGTATGCCAGTAAAAGTAATTCCCACCTTCATGTGCCTTACAACTTATTTTTATTGTAATTTTTTTTTCAAGAAATGTTTGGTTAATTTCATTAAAAAGAATGAATTAGTTTCTGAATGTATACAGAGCATTTTACTTTGAATTATGTATCAAGTTATTACATCAATAAATAGCCCAATAAAAGGCATAATCATCAAATAGTAATGCTATTTTTCCCTGTGTATCAGTTAAATATCATGAAATATAGCCTGAACTACAACAATCATACCATATTTCATGAAAAAATAGATACTACATCCTCCTCTAATTTGAATAAGGTGACTATGAGACATTTTTAGCTTGGAAAATGCAGAAATGAAAATCATATGTAAAAGTGTCACATGAACAAGTGTCATTTCTGTATAAATGCCAAATTTCACTACCTTTTATATTATCTTCAGACATGAGCATGTAAATTTAATTCAGGCTCATTACCTTACTGCATCAAAATCTAGATTTAATGTAGCCACTGGATTTATATTAATACTTCTGCATTTTCATTAATATCCTGAAAACCAGTTCTGGAGCTTGGCCAATTGATGCCTAATGCCATCCAATTGATGAACTCCTTATGTGAACATCATCTGACCACTGGTATAGATTTGTTAAGTATTGCAGAATTTAGGTTAGCTTCCCACTTGCGTGAAGTGGAAATGGAGTTTGGAGAACTTGCCACACTCATTAGTGATTGCTATAAATTTAATTACATAGATATTCACAAATTTGCCTAGAGCAGCTTATGAAAGCATGTGCAATAGAATTAGAATTTCATAATAAATCATTTATAATTGTAATGTGTACATAATATGAAATGGTAACTTCAATCTGTTCATAAACCACTTTGAAGCTGTATTGGTTTATATGACAACAAAAAAGAAAAAAAATTAGTATTGGCTGGAGATTTTAATGTAGACTTTCTTGAAAACTCTCTCAGTAACGACTTTTTTGGATTCAGTAACATAATCATTCAAATTTATTCATACTGTTAACTTTCTGACTAGGATAGCTAAGAGCTCAAAGACAGCCATTGATAATATCTTTAAAGCAATGTCTAACAACCAAAATTTTAAGTAGCCTTTCAGACCTTTTCCTTTTGTTAGATGTTAGTTCTGATCATTAAATAAAACCTATAAAATCTGAGTTCAAGAGGGTAGTCAGTAGGACAAAAATTTGTTGTTTTAGGAAACTGTTCAAAGACACAAATTAAGAATGATGTGTACAGTGCTCATAGCATGAACAAGAAATACAACACTTTCATAAATAATGTCCTTAACTTATTTTAAAACTGCTTTCCCCCTGAAACTGATCCAGATTAGACCAAAGTCTATAAAGAAACCATGGATTACTCAAGGAATAAAGATCTCATGTAAGACAGAAAACAAACTATATCTATCAGTCAGAAACAGTTCAGATGTAAATGCTTTACATTATTACAAAATATATTGCAAAATAGGATAGTTACATCAGGTATCAAAATAAAGAGAATATAGGATATAGTGAAGGAAGAGACTGCTACAACCAGAGATAAAAACAAGCCTACAGCATTAAGAATAATAATACAAGGGTAACGTGTGTGCAGTGTTCAAATTTTCAATAAGCATTTCATTGCTATTACTGAAAATATGGGATCAACAGAGTCCGTAAATGCTGCAGTGGAATTTTCACACCTGTCACTACAAATAACTACAGTAATATGAATATGACACTAACACCATCACTAGACATAATGTCCACCATAAAACCATTTAAAAAAATTCAGTGGCTATAATAACAACAAATTTGATCAAACAGTGTGCCTCTGAGTTTAATGATCTTTATGTTACTTGTGTAACCAGTTTATTATCAGTGAAAAGTTCCCTGAATAGTTAAACTATGCTAAAATTAAGTATATGTATAAGAAAGGAGCTAAAGAAATTCCATCAAACTTCCAACCAGTTTCTAATGTCTAAAGGATTCCAATATTTAGAAGGCTATCTACACATGTAGTGAAAATGCACATAATCATTATACAAGAAATTACATGATACCAATATACACTATTTCCTGATCTGTCACAAGCATTTGACTGTGTAAATCACAATATCCTTTTGATGGAATAAGATTATTATGGTGTAACAGGAAATACTGCAGAATGGTTCAAATCACATGTCTCTGACGAAACAAAGGGTGTCAGTAGGAAAGATGTATATTGAACTATCAGACCTTATCCAAATGGGAACTAATAGCTTGTGGGGTCCCCCAAAATTCCATATTCAGGCCCCTGCCTTCTTTTTTTATATATGTGGCAGCAATAGCTCCTATCGACTTTTCCAAGAACTGAGTATCTCTAATTAAAGCTCTTTAAGGGCGAGCTCCTTCCCAGTCACTATATTATTACCAGTCTGTAAATGTTATCTCTAACTGTGCACAATAAAGCATAGTTGTTAAATGAATGTGGACTTTGTCTGGGGTACAACTCCTCCAAATTCCAATAGTGGTGACCCCACTGTTTTGTTCTATGTCCTTGTGTGCATTCGAAGTGAGTTTCGCATCGCTCACCCCAGTTTTCCTTTGGTTATATGACGAGACATCGACTAAGTCTTGCTTCACAATGACTTCTCCTGTACAACCTCTTCTGAGCTATGTTCTGGCTCCACAACCATTCACAAACTTGCTTCTGCTACAAGATTCATCAAGTGCCTTCGCTTCTAAACCTCTGCACCTGGCTCAGGAATTTATGCAGGATTTATCCACCACAACATATCATAAAAATGGACATTGTCTCTCAACAGACTCAAGACTTGAATGATCTCTGTTCTTTGGAAAATATTTTTGCTTGTGCACAATATCAGCCTGTGTCAAATGTGAACAGTTTGGATGCGACTCAGCAGCACAGTGGTAGAGTGCAGACTATGAATCCAAAGGTCGCAGGTTCAATCCCTGCTAGGTCCTTTCCACTTCTTTCACTTCTGACAGTGTTACTGATGTGAAAAATACTGAGTAGCACTGTGGTTCGGAACCCACATTAAACTGTAGGTCCACATAGCTGGCTGAGTAAGTCAGTTTGAAGGTCAGAGGAAGGCAATGGCATATCACCTCCAAACAGGGCCATGCCTTGTAAAGCACTGTGGTGTTCAAACCAATCTTTGGATTGTTGATTGCTTTTGCTTCCAGTGCTATGAATTTAAATTTATGGCCCACCACTGCACTGCCATGTGCTTCCATGTATCACTCCGCAATCCACATGACTGGCCAAAAGTTGAACAGCGCTTTGTTCCCACTGGACCTTCTCTGGTCTGCGGCAACCTGTGCACCAGTCAGTGGACATATTCTGGATTCTTCCTTAAGTTCAGTTTATGGCTCAGGATCCTACTCACAAGTTTCTGCCACACCTTTTTCCTCAAGTGCAGTTCCAGTGACAAACTATGCCATCCTGCCGTATTTTCTGAAACCACCTATGCAGTGTTTCCACAATGATAATGCTTTCACCCCTCACAACCTTTCAAGTGACTTTTCTTGAATGAAAATTTTAACATCTGACAATGTTTTTGATGTGCAGTCATGCTCCACATCTCAGGACGTCCCTGCCATACCGCGATTTTGTTATCTTCTGAGCAATTACACATCCACAACAGCAATTACATTTGGGTTCTGTGGAAGGAACATTAACACATCTGATCTCATTTTGTGAGTATTTGTTGTGTATGTTGTTTTCTGAAATATTCTACATCCAGGAAGATATCTTCATTTTTAATCAACTGCCTCTATACTCTTGCTGTATGTAGTAACTTTTGAATTTCTGTCACCATTTAAGAGCTGCTGCTTTTTTCTGAATTATACTCATTCCTGGTAATACTTCCATTTTTGCTCACTTTTCATAAGTTTGCTGGCCTGTTACAATTTCTATTGCTGACAGATTAATTTCCCATTTTAGGTGATCAGACTTGGTATGTGGAAGCACCATGGGGCATGGTGTGAATCTGTATCATTGGATGAGTCCGAGTTGCATACTGTTATTGCTTCTGTGTTGCACTCATATTGGTGTTTGTTATGGACTGCACATCATGGACATGAACCTAAAACATACTCTTATTTCAAATATGATTATAAGTTCTGTTATCTGAAACACCATTTTCTTTTTATCTTATTTTATTTCATTTTTATTTATTTATTTGTATTTTACTTTATTTTTTATTTATTTTTATTTTTTTTTAATCTTATCAACATGATAAACTTTAAATTAAATTAATGATGAAAATTGTCCTCAGAGATGATAAATTATTATTCAAAAGAGATAGATTGGCTGGCCAGTACTTACCTTTGTGCTGTACCGCCACTAGTTGCACAAATGAAGAAGCAGAAAAAAAGGGAATGTTTTTGATAAGTCACGTTTTGCAGCTCTTAAATATTGTAGAAAAGACATTTTTTAAATATGCACCAAAGCTGCTTTTATTTGAAATGCTGATGACTAGTTTCGGGCTTTGCCCATTTTCTAAGTCACCTATTACAGAGAACAAAGTGTGTTTTACATGAAAATACATTAATATGGCAATGTTATATTGACTGTAAAAGTTGTAATTACTTGCTAGGTCACACTGTTTGTTGTAATTACTTTGGTGTAATTTACAGAGCTGTTGATCCAAAGATGTTTTTATTAAATATTCTTTGCTTAATTTTGTTTGTAACAATATTGTTGGTTATATGCAGTGTGACATAAACAGTACCATGACAAATATCGTACAATAAATTTTAGATTTCATTCCAAACTATTTTAAGTGTAATAAATTGATTTGTGTCCTATATTGTAATACATGGATAATATTGTGGTGCTACTATAATTTATCACATTTTGTTGCATATTTGGAAGTATATTACGATAGGATGGATTGTACTTTATATGCTGGCCAAGGTGTTATGGAAATTTTCGATGAATTTTTTATTGTGCATTTCTGTTTGTTCATTTAACATTTGTTCTGGGTACTTAGTCATATGTGTATAGATTTGTAATTCTTCTAAAATGTCCATTAGTTGTCCTTTGCATATAATATGTAAAATTTTGAGATTTTCTTCTATACTCCCAGTCGAATGTTTACTTTCTGTGAGGTGTATGCCGAATGCTGAAACATTATTTTCGCTTGTATTTATATGTTCTCTAAATCTAATTTTGAAAGGTCTGCCTGTCTGTCTAATGTACGCCTTAACACATTCACTGCATTCAATTTTGTAAACTCCAGATTGACTATAGCGATCAATTTTTTTCTATTTTATGTATGATATTGGTTCCTAAAGTGTTGTTAGTGTAGAAGCCTATTTTAAGATTTGTTTTCTTCAATGTATACTTTATTCTATCTGAAATTTGTCCCCAGTATGGCAGTATTACAAATTTGTCTTTCTTTCTTGTTTCAGTTTTTGTTAAAGTGATTTCATCTTTAATACTCTTCTGTTTTGAATTTAATTTCGATTTATACAGATTTTTGACTAGTTCTGGGTTATATCCATTACTGATTGCTATATCTTTGAGTGTATTTAGCTCTGAATTTATATTTTTGTTACAGAGAGGATATTTTAGATCAGCAATAGATCGTATCACCAAATATCATCTCTGTAACAAAAATATAAATATAGATTTTGAGAACATATAAATACAAGCAAAAATAATGTTTCCACATTCGGCACACACCTCAGAGAAAGTAAACATTCGACTGGGAGTATAGAAGAAAATCTCAAAATTTTACATATTATATGCATAGGACAACTAATGGACATTTTAGAAGAATTACAAATCTATACACATATGAATAAGTACCCAGAACAAATGTTAAATGAACAAACAGAAATGCACAATAAAAAATTCATTGAAAATTTCCATAACACCTTGGCCAGCATATAAAGTACAATCCATCCTATCGTAATATACTTCCAAATATGCAACAAAATGTGATAAATTATAGTAGCACCACAAATTACAACAAACAGCGCGACCTAAACAGTAACCAAATATAAACATATATATGAATGTACGTAATTACAACTTTTACAGTCAATATAACATTGCCATATTAATGTATTTTCATGTAAAACACACTTTGTTCTCTGTAATAGGTGACTTAAAAAATGGACAAAGCCCGAAACTAGTCATCAGCATTTCAAATAAAAGCAGCTTTGGCGCATATTTAAAAAATGTTTTTTCTACAAAGAAAAAAAGGGGAACGAAAAAGGACAAGCTTTCAGAACAAAGTTCCTTCATCAGGTGGGAGAGAAAGGAAGAAGAAAGGATGGGAACAGAAGGGGAAAGGTAATTCACGACCTAGGTCATGAAGGTGGTGTTTCGGGTGTGTGGGTGTCAGAGATACTGCATGTTCATACTGAGCTAAGTCAGAGACGATATATATAACCAAATAGGAAAGATCAAGTAGTAAAGAGAAGAGAAGATGAGTGAACTGAATGTCCTGAGGGATGTAGGAGGGGCAGGGGGGGGTTGTCTGAAACGTTTAGACAATCCCCCCCCCCCGCCCCTCCTACACCCCACAGTTACATTTAGTTCACTCATCTCATCTTCTCTTCTCTTTACTACTTGATTTTTCCTCTTTGGTTATATATATATCCTCTCTGGCTTGGCTCAGTACAAACATGCTGTACCTCTGATGTCCACATTCCCGAAACACCACCTTCATGACCTATGTTGTGAATTACCTTTCCCTTCTGTTGACATCCTTTCTCCTTCCCTTCTCTCTCACCTGATGAAGGAACTGTGTTCCGAAAGCTTGTCCTTTTTCACCACCTTTTTTTCTGTTTCTTCATTTGTGTAACTATCGGCGGTACAGCACAAAGGTAAGTACTGGCAGCCAATCAATCTCTTTTGAAAAATGATAAACTTGAAAACTATCTTAAGCTGACCTGCTTCAATAGCTTATATTCATTTTATTTATATAGGAAGGTTGTGGCAGCAATAGCTATAATTGATTTGTACAAACAATTTTATGTTTATGATTGTCTTTGGTCAAGCTGCCTCCAGCCACCATAAAAATTCTGATTTAGTCTATGTCTATGCTTGTGCACTATCGGGTAATAAAGTGCTGTTATGCAGACAACTGTGTTTTCTGGGGCTCACACCCCGTGAAAAACCCACATTAGTGACCTCGTACTGAGGGTTTTTGTGCTACGGTGCATGTTTCAGGTGTGTTTTGTTCACCTGTGCTGGGTTAATTAGCGAAATATGGCAGTACATGAACCGATGGTTATGACCACAATGAACACACCTGTGCAATTTCCACCAGGCTTCACCATAGCATCTCAACCATCGTTCAACTCACCACTGCCCCACGATTCATCAAATGTATTTGTTTCGACGCTTCGGCACACAGCTCAGCAATTTTCTCAGGACTTGTTCAATTTGGCCTGGAACAAGAATGCACAGAGTCACACAATGGACTCTGGTTTTATAACCCTGAACTTGCATTCCGGTGGGCAAATGACGAACAATACTTGTGTTTCACAGGACTATTTTGTGTGGGCACGTTCTTGACCACTGTCGACTGCAGATAGTTCAGTTTACTGTGCTTCAAATTTGTATTAGAGTCCCACCATGTGTACAAGTGTATCCATCGTTGAACCATGTGCATGGACATAGTTTGAACAGTGGTGCACTGTCGCTGAACTATATTTCACCACCTGTGTTGATTGATCTGGCTAGTGGACTCATTCCTGACTTTTCTTCAAGTTCTGCGTTTAGTTCAGGACCTTTGTCTCAAGCTCCTTCAGCACCTTTTTCTATGCACACAGTTTTGGTTGCAGACAGTGCAGTGCCTTTGTCCTTCATACAACCACCTGTGAAGTGTTTACCTAGTAGTGACTGTGTTTATAACTCGTATTCTGTTGAGTGATTTTTCGCCTGTGAACCTGTCAAGTCAGAACAATGTGTTCAATGTGCAGCCACATTCGGTGTCCCAACAAGCTCCTGCCTTCCTGTGCCCACTTTGGCTTACCGCGTCTGCTTGTGTGGCTGGCACATCATATGACACTCTTATGCTGTCTTGCACTCAACTGCCTGGTTCATCCCAATTCGATGCCTCTGCCACCTTGGCCTTCCACATCACACCTCCTAAACAACTTCTATTTCAGCCTGACACTGCACTGGGCAGACACGGAACCTCTAGCATTTTCATTCGAGGCTCCGAATGGTGCTTAGTAGAACAAATCTTCACCACCATTCCCTGGATAATGCTTATCATTATCTCTGCCTTATCACACACCTGCACGAGCACATTGACCTAATCTGCAATCTGGTAATGTCGCCTCCTACAACTCATTGCTACTTCATGGCAAAGCAGACCATCCTGGAGTGTGACACGTGCACTCCTGACAAAATTATCCATCACATTCTGCAGGAGGAACATCTCAGCAACAGGCAGCCTTCCCAGTTGTGGAGACATCTTTGCCTGTTCATCAGCAAGCAGGCAATGCCAAACTCAACTCTGATGGCAGTCTGGACTAACAAGCTGCCTTTACCAGTCCAGACAGCTCTGGCCTACAATATCCTTGAGTCTCAGAGTGAGTGGATTCACATCATTGAGCAGGTTCATGCTGCCTACTTACGTGAGGCCCAGCTCAATTCATCTGCTTGCACTCAATCTGCATCTCCTCTCACCCTCACTCGGGGTCACTCCCGCATGCTGGCCAACCTTGTCAACTCGCTTGGCATCCGCGTGGCCTCACAACTGAGACACTACAGTCAGCCTCTGCTACAGAATCCGAGTACCTCCACCGCACACTCGCTTCCCACTGGAACAGTCACCTCACTACCCGTACTGTTTCTTCCACAATTACTTTGATGCAGCTGCCAAGAAGTGCCATCCTCCTTAGGCACCCAGTCCCCCTCAAATGGCAACGGGCACCTACCAACACTGCATTCTGTTCACCATACTTCCACTCACGGCAGTTGTCTCTACTTGCATGACTTTGTTTCTGACACCAGATTCCTCATTGATACCAGTGCAGATGTTTCCCTGCTACCCAATATTATGGCAACCATTCCTCTCTGCCCGCATCACCCGCTGCTGCGAGCTGTCAATGCAACACAACTTTGGTGTGTGTGTTCAACCTCTTACTCTGTGCATCTCTCTCCTGATTGCATTCTCAAGTGGAACTTTTTAGTGGCAGAAATTCTGGAATCTATAGTGGGTATAGATTTTTTTCCACATCACAGACTTACACCCGATGTTGTGCACCACTCTGTTTTCCATCATCCCTCAAACAAACTTTCTTCCATGTGATTCATCGAGCTCTGGCTCCACTTCCCGAGTGCTACTGCTATTAGTGAGTATACCAAACTGTCTGATGATTTCAACACACTGCTGAATAAGTGGTTTGACAAACATAAACAAGTACTTGACCTCAAGAGTGAACGGGAAAGCATTGTGCGCCCATGATGAATCGCAGTTGTCTGCAGCTAAACAAGATCTTTCTGCTCTGTGGACGGATTGAAAGGTTAGTACCAGTGTTTCCTCTGCTATTAGTGTTCCTGTGCCTGTGTGTAGGCATGATTGTGCTTCTGACAGTTAGCCTTACCTTGCTCCTCACTCCTAAGCTGATGAGTGCAAACAAAACGCAGTTGCCAGGCCAACTGTTGCAGCTGTCATTACTGTACATGCACTCTGCCCTCTGGCACCTGCTCCACACGCTATTCAGAATTCTCAGCCTACTGACTAAGAACTGAAACTTCCCCTGTCTCCAAACGACATGTCAGTTGCCACCCCATGGGCAAACATAACTTCAAGTTTATCTTTGCTGGTAAAAAATGTGCTTCTGTTCGAGCTAAATACTCAAACTCTAGTGTTTTCCCACAGTCGCACAGCATTTCAAATGTTTGTACGCCTGCTGTGGTTCAGTATCTTTCTGCTTCTGCGATGGTGGCACATCCTTCTGCTTCAGTGGCCACCACTGTAACATCCCTCTCAGGTGACCTCTTGGCTGCTTCGGCTCAACTGTCATCATGCGTTGTACCATGGGTCATACTGCCACCTACCCCAGTGATCGCCACGTCAACTACTCTGCCAGCCAATCTGCACACTGCCACAGGTCAGCCGCCATCTTGCTTGTGCACCCAGGTGGCACCATCGCCTGCTTCATTGGCTCCCCGCTTCAACTACTCTGCTGGCCGACACACGCAACGCCGCAACTCGGCTGCCATCTTGCTTGCACACCCAGGTGGTGCCCTACTTGCTTCAATGGCGCCCGCTTCAACTACTCTGCCTGCCAACCCGCAAGCCACTGCAGCCTGGCGGCCATCTTGCACCCTAACACTTGTGGCACCTACAGCAGATATCACAGCCGGCCGGGAAGGACCGCTGTCTCCTCCCATCCCCATGCCGGCTGTCACAACATCGTCCAACGCACCAGACGCTTCATCCCCCATTGCCCTTGGAAGTGCATTTCTGTACTCACTAATGGCGCGCTCCACAGACTCAGACTCACCGACAACATGCCTGTGTGTAACAAACCACACCGCCTTTGTGCTGAAAAATTTGCAGCCGTGGAAGCAGAGATCGCTGAGTTACTTGGGGCAGACATTATCGAACCTTCTTCTAGTCAGTTGGTCATCCCCCATTCTCTTAGTAAAAAAAGCAATGGCTCTTGGAGAATGTGTGAGGACTACCATAGACTCAATGCTAAGACAATCATGGACAGCTATCCCATCCCCAATGTAGCCGATTTCACTTATGCTCTCACTGGTGCTAAACTTTTTCTATGGTTGACTGCAAACATGTGTACCATTAGATACCCATGGCTTCGGAGGATGTTGAGAAGACTGCCATCACGAATCTGAAAGGTTTATATCACTACCACTTCATGCCATTTGGACTTAAAAATGCCACACATACCTGGCAACACTTCATCACTGAGATTCTCCTTCCCCTGAAGTTTTGTTTTGTTTATTCCGATGACATTTTACTATCCAACACCTCCATTGAGGTTAGCAAATGTCATTTACAAATTCTCTGTGACACGTTGGCCAAGGAAGGGACTGGGTTGAATCACTACAAGGACCAACTGCACCAACCTTCATTTAAGTTTCTGGGGTACACTGTTTCGCCTAATGGCATTCCCCCCTCCCACCCTCCCCCCCACCACGTCTGAAAAGGTCAATGCCATCAAGCAATTGCCACACCCCTCCACATTCAAAGAATTGAGGCGGTTCTTTGGCACTATTAATTATTATAGTTGGCACTTGCCAGTGCTGCTATCATTCAATCCCCACTTACTGATGCGCTGGCAGGCAAGAATACCTCAGGCACTCGCCCCATCTCTTGGACCCCTGCAATGTCTGAGGCTTTCTCTTCCCTTAAAGACCTTTTATCGAATGCTATTACTATTGCTCACCTTCACCCGGAGGCGGACAACTTTATGACGACCAATGCCAGCGACACTGCCATCAGTGCCATTCTTAGCCAGTCTCTAGACAGCAACATCTCTCTTCTCCAGTTCTTCTCAAAAAAATTAAATCATGCTCAAAGGAAGTATTCAGTCTTTGCCATTTCCAAGGCCATTAAGCACTTCTGCTCTGAGGTCGAGGGCAGTCCTTATCATGTCCTCAGCGGCCACAAACCTTTGGCCGCTGCAATATGAAATCCACTGGTCGATCCTCCTCCTAGACACTTCTGATATCTACATTTCATCTCCCAGTCCACCAGCAATGTCAGGGTACATCATGAGTGCTGACAACATTGTGGCTGACTTCTTCTCTCGAGTCGATGCCGTATCCTCCCTGATCGACCTCTCTAACCTTGCCATTCTCCAATCAGCTGATGACAAGCTCATGCAACTAGTTTCTGATCATTCCTCCTCTCTCCACCCCATCCGCACCAATTTTTCTTTAGTGACGGGCGAAATTTGGTGTATGATTCCATGGGCAAGCTTCACTCCTTCATCCCTTATCCTTTATGGCACAATATTTTCGAAAAATTGTACAAGATTTCACACCCTGGCATCCACGCCTCATTCAGACTTGTCACTGAATGTTTTGTCTGGCAAGATGTCAAGCAAGACTGTCAAGCTTGGGCTCGGGCCTGCTCTCCATGCCAAAGTGCAACAAAATCACCTCCCCACCTTTTGGCTCTTTCCTCATTCCTGTGGCAGATTTCAACATGTCCGCATTGACCTCATCAGCGCTCTTCCTCCAGCTGATGGTTTCCATTACCTTTTGTCGACTATCAAGCGACTGGGCTGAGACCGCCCCTCTCACCAACATCACGACAGAGACAGTGGCTAAAGTCTTTCTTCATTCTTGGATTTTACAGTTCAGCTGCCCCGTAGACAGATCACAGACCAAGCCCACCAGTTTGAAACCGCTCTCTTTTCCAACCTTTGCCACTGCTGCAGCATCAAACACATCCACACTACTGTCTGCCTCCCCCAAAGCAATGGGCTGGTAGAGCAGTGGCACAGGACCCTAAAAATTTCTCTCTGGTGCCATGGCTCTCTATGGACAGAAGCAGTTCCCCTTGATTTACTTGGCTTACATGTGACCTACGAAGAGTTCCTCCGAGGCACTGTAGCTAAATTTGTCTACAGAAAATCTTTACTTTTACCTGGCATTTCGTCTCTCCTCTCCCGTTTCTCACTCCTTTGACTTCCCCACCTTGGTAAACCAGGTGCATCAGCATTGTGCGAGGATCTGCCCTCCACCTCCCTCCAGTCACTCCTCTCCCTGGCCCCCTCCCAGGTGTGAGTTTGTCATACTATGGGACAACACGATCTGTCCTCCGCTCAGTTGTCCTTACTCGGGGCCCCAACACCTTCACCTTACTCATCAATAACTCTCCGTTCATTCTGTTGGTAAACTGCATTAAACGTACTCATATCAAGCTCTACTCCCCACCTCCAGTCGAGGACACTCCTCCTGCCCTTGTAACATTTGAGGCAGATATCTCTCATCCGGCCTATTTGGCCTCTCCATCGTCTCCTGCTGACACACCGCTGCCCCCCCCCCCCCCCGTCTCCTGCTTGAATTGCCTCTCTGCCTCCTCCTTCCCCCTCCCCTTCCTCTCCGTTCGAGATCTCTCCACACTCTCCCACCTCTCCCTTCCGAGGCTTCTGCATTCAACCTCTTCCTGAGGCTCCTGTCCTGGAATTAGAGGTTTCTATCCCTCCCCAACTGTCTTCCGACATTGCAATTCTTTTGCATGAAGGCTCGATCTTCAACCTGTGTATGGCCGTCGGTGCTTCCTCCCCTCCTCAGCAATGTAGGTACAGGTTACTGAAATGTTTCTCCCCTCCTGCTTCTTTTAATTTAGACACTACACGAGCCTTTCTGCTTCCCTCAAGAGTGGTTAGAGTGATATGTCCACTCCTGACTGCACAACCCTCAGCTTCACACCTGGTGGTGCGTCAGGTTAAGCAGCCCTCTTGCATCAGGGACTTTGAGTTTTTCAGCCCCACTGCTCTCCACCTCCATGGACCATCGCGCTATTCCAGACAACTCTGTGAAGTTGTCTGTCACTCGGTCTCCATGCACACAACCATTGCTGGCTCTTACTCCCCCAACCGCCCATCCCCTACCCCACTGTCACCTCACACGGGTACTCCATACTGCAGGGAGGGTCGGGGGGTCGGGGGGGGGGGGGCTGTGTATCGGCGATAGCCATAATCGACTTTGTACAAACAATTTTAACTTTATGATTGTCTTTGGGCAAGCCGCCTCTCGCCCGCTATCACAATTCTGATTTAGTCTGTGTCTATGCTTGTGCACTATCAGTGAATAAAATGTTGTTACACAGACAAGTGTGTTCTCTGGGGTTCACGCCCAGTGAACAACTCACAAGGTTTCCAGACTGATTAATTTTTGCATCAGTACAAATGCAATTTTATAGTATGCTCAAAATAGGCACACAAATACAGATTTATA
The DNA here is from genome assembly GCA_026315105.1 of Locusta migratoria. Taxonomy (NCBI): domain Eukaryota; kingdom Metazoa; phylum Arthropoda; class Insecta; order Orthoptera; family Acrididae; genus Locusta; species Locusta migratoria. Next base: position 571,686,508 of record CM048746.1, read on the forward strand.
AGATAAATGAAAGTTTTCAAACAGGGAAAAAGTATTAATTATAAACAATATTTTACAATAGTAACAGAATGATACGCATGTAGTTACAGAATGACTTAAATGGAGTAACTGAATGACAATAATTTTATAGCTGAACAATTGGTATTTCTGGCTATGTTGTGAGATATAATACATTTATATGTTGGCTGTATTGCAAATTTAGGCAATTATGTTGGTTATTATGTTAGTAAAAATTGGAAGGGTTTTTTGAGGAAAGTGGGTTGTTATGGTCTTCACTCCAGAGACTGGTTTGATACAGCTCTCCACCCTACTCTATCCTAAGCAAGCCTTTTCATCTCCTCATAAGAACGGCAATTTTTACCCCACACACAACCCTCCAATGCTAAATTTACAATTCCTCAATGTCTAAGAATGTGTCCTACCCAGTGATCCCTTCTTTTAGCCAAGATATGCCAAAAATTCCTTTTTTCATCAATTCTGTTCAGTACCTTTTCATTAGTTACACTATCTACCCACCTAATCTTCAGCATTCTTCTGTAGCTCCACATTTCAAAAGCCTCTATTGTCTTCCTGTTCACATTGTTTATCATCCATGTTTCACTCCCATACAAGGCAACACTCCACACAAATGTCTTCAGAAAAGACATCCTTACATTTAAATTAATATTAGATGTTAGAAAATTTCTCTTTTTCAAAAATGCTTTTCTTCCTATTGCCATTCTGCATTTTATATCCTCTGCACTGTGACCATCATATGTTATTTTACTGCCCAGGTAACAAAACTCATCTACCACCTTCATTGTTTTGTGACCTAATCTAATTCCTTCAGCATCACCTGATTTACTAAGATTTTATTCCATTATCTTTGTTTTGCTCTTGTTAATGTTCATTTTCTATGCTCTCTTCAACACAGTGTCTATCCCATTCAACTGCTCTTTCAGGTCCTTTGCTGTCTCTGACAGAATTACAATGTAGTCAGCAAAATGCAATGTTTTTATTTCTTCACCCTGAACTTTAATCCCTATTCCAAATTTTTCCTTGCTTTCCTAATGCTTCCCTTTCATGCCCTTCAAGTCTAATAACTGCGGTCTTGCTTTTGTACAAGTTGTAAATAACTCTCCTTTCCCTGTATTTTATCCCAGCTGACTTCAGAATATGAAGTTCCTATGTTCCTCCTGAATCCAAACTGATCTTCCCCGAGGTCAGTTTCTACCAGCCTTTCCATTCTCCTGTAGATAATTCGTGTTAAAACGTTTGCAACCATGACTTATTAAACTAATGGTTCTATAATTTTCACACCTGTCTGCACCTGATTTCTTTGGAATTGGAATTATAACATTTTTCTTAAAGTCTGAGGGTATTTAGCCTGTCTCATACATCTTATACACCAAGTGAAACAATTTTGTCATGGCTGACTCTCCCAGAGACTTTAGTAGCTCTGAGGGAGCCTCGTTACGACCTAGGTCTATTAGGGATCTGTCAAATTCATCTCTCATTATAGTATCTCCTATTTCATCTTCATCTACTTCCTTTTTTCTTCCTACAACATTGTCTCTAACTTCATTTCCTTTGTAGAGATCCTCTATGTACTCTTTCCACCTTTCCGCTTTCCCTTCTTTGCTGAGAACCGGTTTTCCATCTGAGTTCTTGATATTCATAGAACTGTTTTTCTCATTCCCAAATGTCTCTTTTATTTTCCTATCGGCAGTATCTACTTTTCCCCTAGCTATACATTCTTCTACCAATTTGTATTGTTGCATTGCAATGGAAGCAGGCTTGACTTCGAAGGCAACTCAACACAGCACTTATACTGAAAGCACGTTAATTACGAACTCAACATACACGCAGCACTGACTGCCTCTCGGGCAGAGTGCTCTGCTATTTATACACGGACAGAATTTACCAGAAATTAGAAGAACAGTTAACATAAGAAAGAAGTAGAATTTACAAGTGAACATAAGAAAGACGTAGAACATTCTGGAATTGTTAATTACAAAGAAATAAATTTTTTCCCGGGGAACGGGATTGAACCGGCGACCTTCAGCACCGCAGCCCATGACGCTATCCCCTGCGCCACACCAACAGTCGGTGTACGTGGTCTCTTGCGGCATTGCTCCCTCTCCTGCAAAAACAGCGACCCGCTGTTACGTTCCCTGTGGAGCTAGCTACAATGTCCTGGAGCTTGACCTTCTCATAGGCCCTCTGTATGACAATTCAAGGGAATCCTTCCTTTCTCCACGATTATCGACACTAGACGTTCCTGTCGTGGCTCATCAGTAACATTACCGTCCTTATCGTCCTTGAACAAGAAGCCATTGTCATCTACCTGCTCTTCAGAATCATAGTAAGGCTTCATGTGCAGGACGTGAACAATGTCTCTTCACTTTTGCCGTTTCGCCGACGGCTCATAATCCTCAAATTTGTATGTGATGTCTGACAGGCGGCGTATGACACGATATGGACCAAAGTATCGCTTCAATAACTTTTCTGACAGTCCAACCTTCCGTACATGGGTAAAAATCCATACAAGATCTCCTGGGCTGTACACACAACAGGTCGGTGCTTGTCGTTATACAGCTGATGGTCCTTCTCCTGGGTGTCCAGTGTCCGTATGCGAGCCAGCTGTCTTGCTTCTTTGGCCCTGGTGATGAGCTGTTTAACATAGTCATCCTTCTCCTGGGTGTCCAGTGTCCGTATGCGAGCCAGCTGTCTTGCTTCTTTGACCCTGGTGATGAGCTGTTTAACATAGTCATCCTGATTGTCGTCTGGTTGGAAAGGGAACAGCGTATCCATTGTCATCTCAGCTTCACGGCCATGGAGCAGGAAAAACGGCATGAAGCCTGTGGTGTCTTGTCTTGCGGTATTGTAAGCAAATGTCACGACTGGCAGAATTGTATCCCAATCCTTCTGCTCAACATCAACGTACATCGACAGCATATCGGCTAACGACCAAGGACTCTCCGAAGATTGAATAATGTCATCTCACAACATCTTCTCCACTTCCTCCCGAATTATCTGTCTTTCAGCTGGCGACACTCTACATGAACACTGGCTAATTTGCGGATGATCCCCAGTATTGATACAGTGTTTTATAGTGGGCCGTTTCGTCTGATGTTTCCCCTGCTGAGGTGTGAATGCGCCCGAACATTGGTGTAGTATACTTAACACCCGCTGGTGTTGTTCCATGGTCAGTCCATGCCCTATTGGCAGTTCCACGTTTCTTTCCTCCAGCGTGTTGTCTGTACTAACAACAGGGCATGGGTCTTCATTGATGACGTTGAGTTCACCATCCTGGATTGGTTCTGCTGTCCCGATACGCATTCCCTTGGGGCTAAGTTGTGACTGCTCGTCACAATTTGTTATCCAAATCACTCCTTGACCACCAGTAATGCTTATGATAGCTACTGGTATGTAAATTTCTTTTGTGAGCCTGATAAACCTTTTGCTATCAACAAGCACTTCACAGTTTAATCGCCCATCTGTATTTCTGACAGCAACTCTTCTCATCGTCAATGGCGGGATCGTCACATTGTCAACGGCAAATAACTTCCCAGAAAATTCTGTATTACGTGTATTCGTCAGAACAGCTTCTTCAACTTGCAGCTCAGATCTTCCACAGTCAATGATAGCTTGGGATGCCTGAAGGAAGTCCCATCCGAGGATGACATTGTGACTACATTCTGTTAACACGACAAATTCAAACGGCTGGGTCCTGTTGTTGATGGTTATTCTTGCAACACAAGTTCCTGCTGGCTGGACGTACTTTCCATTTGCAACCTTCAGCACAGTTGCCCCAGTATCACAGAACATTGTCTTCTTTAGTGTGTGGTGGTAATTATCCGACAATACAGAGAAAGACGTCTTGAGTCAACAAGTGCCCGGATAGGTTGGCCGTCGATTATGACGTCGATGAGATTTCCCGACATCTTAGTGACGTCGTCCATGGAGGATTTTCATCTGTGGCAGCCTCACCTTTGTAGATGGTCGCCTCACTTAGTTTTCCTGGGTGTGGCAGCTAGGGGAGCGGCTGGTACCTCTGTACGGTGACAGAGAACGGCTGCGGCGCATCGGGGAGCGACCTCGTCTAGGGTACGGCGATGGGCTTCTTCCCACAGGTCGAATGAACTCATCAGCAGGTGATTGCCTGGGATAGAACTGCTCTGATGGCTGACGTTTTGTGGCAAAATAATCACTGAAAACTCACCTTCTCTCTCTGCAGTAGTGTATGACATGTCCAGGGCGCCCACAGTGGAAACAAAGTGGTATGTTGTCTTCTGTCCTCCAGACGTCTGTTCTTCTGCAGGGCAACATAGTTACCAGAGGAGTTGGTTGTGGTCGCTTCAGCCAGTTCATGGGCTGCCGTTTGGCGGCTGCAGCGTAAATCATAGCAGGGCGACGCCATTCTTCACCTCGGGTGCGATTGACGGGGCAGACAGGAGCTAATGTCTGAAATACCTCTTCCTCAGCGACGTCGGTTCTTTCGTGACTTACAAGGCTTATATCCATGGCCATAATTTGATGCTCACTCGGACTAACAGTCCCGGTTGCCAGAAATTCTTGTAATTCTTCTCTTACAATTTGTTGTATGAGACGAGCGAAGTCATGCTGGTCTTCCACAACGGCCATAGGGACTACATTGGGGAGTCTGTCATACTTCTTGCGTCCAACCCTCCTTTGTTGCATCTCTTCAATATTCTGGCACCACTTAATGAGCTCTTCTGTCGTAGCAACGTCTTTTATCAGAAGAGCTTGGTACCGTACACATCTTCTGCAATACCCTTCATCAGGTGCGTGATTTTGTCCGTGTCAGTCATGTTCAGATTGACTATGTTACACAGGGCCAGAACATTATGTTTGTATGATTGTGTCAGCTCACCATGTCGTTGGGCCTGGTTCCTCAGTTGTTCTTCCGCCGAACGGATTTGTCGCTGGCGGTCTCCAAATGTCTTCTTCAGTTCCTCCTGGAACGTCTCCCAGTCATTCAACTTGTCTTCGTTGTTCTCGAACCATTGCTGGGCTATTCCATCCAGATAGAAGTAAACACTGGCCAAGCACATCGTATGATTCGACCTGTTGTACTTGGCGAATCGGTCGAACCCTTTTAGCCATTTGTTGGGGTCCTGTCCAGCATCTCCAGAGAACACCGACGGGTGTCTGATGTGCAGCTGGCTTACCGCTAGTTTCGTTTCCATGGTTCTTCTGATGATACAGACTTTTGGAAGGACGTACTCGGTGTATCCCTTGTATTCCAGTTCCAGTCAATGTAAGCGACGGCTTTTACATTGCCTAATCGGAGCCACGGTGATGCAGCTGTTGCACAGGATGCCCGCGCCTCCACCAAACAATGTCTCGTTGCTATGGAAGCAGGCTTGACTTCAAAGGCAACTGAACGCAGCAGTTATACTGAAAGCATGTTTATTACGAACTCAACATACACGCAGCACTGACTGCCTCTCGGGCAGAGTGCTCTGCTATTTATACACAGGCAGAATTTACCAGCAATTAGAAGAACAGTTAACACAAGAAAGAAGTAGAATTTACAAGTGAACATAAGAAATATGTAGAACATTCTGGAATTGTTAATTACAAAAAAATAAATTTTTGCCGGGGGGGGGGGGGGGGGGGGGATTGAGCCGGCAACCCTCAGCACCGCAGTCCGTGATGCTATCTCCTGCACCACGCCGGCAGTCGGTGTACATGGTCTCTCGTGGCAGTATTTGGCATCTAGCCACTCCTGCTTAGCCATTTTGCACTTCCTGTCAATCTGATTTCTTAGTCATTTGTACTCCATTTTGCCTGTTTCATTTACTGAATTTTTATATTTTCTCCTGTCATCAATTAAATATAGTATTTCCTGTGATATCCAAGGATTTTTTGTAGGTCTTGCCTTTCTACCTATTTTGTCCTCTGCTGTCTCCACTATTTCATCTCTCAATGCTACCCATTTCTCTTCTACTGTTTTATTTCCCCGCATTTCTGTCAATTGTTGCAAAAAGCTCCCTCTGAAATTCTTAAGAACTTCAGGTTCCCTCAATTAATCCAAGTCCCATCTCCTTATTTTCATACCTTTCTGCAGTTTTTTTCAGTTTCAGCCTACAGTTCATGATCAATAAGTTATGGTCAGAGTTTATATCTGCCCCTGGGTATGTCTTACATTTTTTTCTGGGATCTATGTTTTACCATTATAAAATCTATCTGGTACCTTCTGGTGTCTCCTGGTTTCTTCCACTTATACAACCTTATTTCTTGATTTGTTTTGCTTAAATCATGTTCCGTGCAAAATTTTAACAGGCAGCTTCCTGTTTCATTCCTTTTAGCATTCCATACTTACCTACTATTTTTCCTTCCTTTCCTTTTCCTATTACCAAATTCCATTCTCCCATCACAATTAAGTTTTCCTTTCCCGTCTGAATAATTTCCTATAACTCCTCATACATTTCATCAATATTCTCATCATCAGCAGAGCTAGTTGGCATATAAACCTGTACTACTGTTGTCAGTGTTGGCTTCAAATCTAACTTGACAATGATAATGCAATCACTGTTCTGCTCATAGTAGTTTACCCACATCCCTATTTTCTTATTCATTATCAGTCCTACTCCTGTGATACCCCCAACTGATTTTGTATTTATAATCCTGTACTCACCTGACCAGAAATCCTGTTCATCCTACCACCGAACTTCACTAATCCCCACCATGCTCTGATCCATAGAATGCCAGTATTGTCTTTCCTGATGACATCCTCCTGAGTAGTCCCCACCCAGAGATCTGGATGGGGGACTATTTTACCTCTGGAATATTTTACCCAAGAGAATGCCATCATCATATTTTCATACAATAGAGCTGCATGTCCTTGGGAAATGTAACGGCTGTAGTTTCCTCTTGCTTTCAGCCGTTCACAGTAACTGTATGGCAAAGCCACATTAGCTGATGTTACAAGGCCAGCTCAGTCAATCATCCAGACTATTGCCCCTGTAATTACTGAAAAGGCTGCTGCCCCTCTTCAGGAAGCACGCATTTGTCTGGTCTCTCCACAGATACCCCTTCACGTGATTGCACATATAGTACGGCTATCTGTATCGTTGAGACACACAAGCCACCCCACCATGGCAATGTCTGTGATTCATGAGGGTGGGTAAAATGGGTAAGTCCCATAAATCAAGAATGTACTTTTCAGAGAGAAGAGACTTATATACAGAAAGTCTGAAGAGTAACTGCTGAAAGGTGAATTAATAAGCTTCATTAGTAAATATTTACAATGAAATGACTAAATGGATGCAGACTACTTTTCGAATGGAGATAAATAGTTTGATGAACAGTATTTCTTATTCCATAATCTAAGTTAATTAAATGCTATCTCCGGAAAGCAATGGAAATGCCAAATTATTAAAAGAAAAAAAAGGAGAAAAAGAAGACACTTCTCAATATACCCTATAGAAAAAAATACTGACTTCCTATGAACTGTATCAGAATGTTGATAATCACTGAAGGTCACTATGAATTGGGCCTAAATAATGAAGACATTTTTGTGTACTGTGTTGTTAAAAACTTATTTATTTCTAGCAATTTAACTGTTTTCCACAATAGTCAAAGAGGATATTTCATTTTTACAGTTGTTATAATATCCCCTTACATCAGCTAAGAAAAATGAGAGAATACTGGAAATAACTCAAGGAGAGGGGGTAAGTGATGAGATAAAAGAGGCTGAAACAGAAAATTTATCTACTGCTCAACATAGGAAGCAAAAAGAAACTTAATGAGAGAAAATGCATAAATAAAGTTAGAACAGCTACATTAAGAAAAGCAGTGTGGAAGCTTGTTTCCTTAGAAGTCCATGAAAGTTCAATAAAGTTGTGAATGGATTGACTGATGCTTATGGAGTTTTAGAAAATGAACAAAAATGAGATTTAATGCCTAAATCCAGGTACAGAAGAAGTTATTGCTATTTTCTAAGTTCAAGATGACACTTCAGGGCAAACTCCTGAAATGAAAGGTAAGGAAGGTGGAAAAAGCAAAGCCTAGAAGAGGTACATGATCGTGACCTTAGAAGAAGCTCATGCTATAAATCAAGAGAAACTTCACGATAGCAGATCATAGAGGAAACAAGTGGACAGAATATTTTTCTATTCAGTGACCGCTGGCCAGTGCAGATGTGACAGCAGCAGCTCTACATTGTAAGGTAACCGGCTTCTTATTAGAAGCTACTTATTTTCATTTTGTGTGTTCTTTCTTTAACATTTCTACAAACTTTAGTGTGCTCACATGTTTATTTATTAAGAATTGCATTTAGGTGTTGATATTTTGATTTATTAGCTTGCGTATATATTAGTCAGATTCGATGTTAACAAACAGTTTAATGTTAGGTACATATTTTTCGAAGCTCACTGTTTATCAAACTTATGCATCCTCATTAGTACTTATTTAAAACATACCTAGGTTTTTAGAATGGCTAGGAACTGTGACTGTTGTGAACGGATGGAGGCAGGGTTGGTGACTCTTTGCTCGCTGCTTCAGGCGACGTTGGCTTCGCTGGCAATGCTTGAGACTGCGGTGGGTGGGCACCACTGTTTTAGGCCGCTCGCGAGGATGAAGCAGATGCCCTCTGTGTCTGTTGTGCCCTCCGATCGACCTGCAGCTGTGGCCAGCCCGCTCACTGCACGCGAGAGGGTCGCCCCCCAATCAGTGGTGGATTGGGAGGTCTCCTCAGGCGGCGTCAGACTTCCCGGGGGACCGAAGTGGAGGCCTCTCTCGTTAGTCTTACAAACAGATTCGAGGCGCTATCTGCGGCAGAGGATATTCGTGATGCAGAAGGTGTTGCTTGTCTTGTACTCGCCCCTCTGCCTCCAAGATCCGGGCACTCACAGAGGGTGGGTTTGTTAGTAGTTGGGAGTTCCAATGTTAGGCGGGTGATGGAGCCCCTTAGGAAAATGGCTAATAGGGAGGGGAAGAAGTCCAATGTGTACTCCGTGTGCATACCGGGGGGGGATCATTCCAGATGTGGAACGTGTCCTTCTGGATGCCATGAAGATCACAGGGTGCAGCCAGCTGCAGGTGGTGGCTCACGTCGGGACCAATGATGTGTGTCACTCTGGATCAGAAGAAATTCTCTCTGGTTTTGAGCGGCTATCAGAAGTGGTAAAGACTGTCAGTCTTGCTTGCAAGATGAAAGCAGAGCTCACCATCTGCAGCATTGTTGACAGGACTGACTGCAGACCTCTGGTTCAGAACCGAGTGGAGAGTCTGAATCAGAGGCTCAGACGATTCTGTGACCGTGTGGGCTGCAGATTCCTCGACGTGGGTAGTGGGTTTTCAGGTTCTGCTAAATAGGTCAAGAGTCCACTATACTCAGGAAGCGGCTACATGGGTAGCGGGGGCTGTGTGGCGTGGACTGGGCGGTTTTTTAGGTTAGAGGGCCTCAGGAATACACAAAATGGGTTTCAGTCTCAAAGGGGACAGGTCAGACACAGGAAAAAATCAGATCTAAGAACCATTAGTGTAACAGTTGTAAATTGTCATAGCTGTATAGGGAAAGTTCCAGATCTCCAAGTGGAAAGTACTGAGGCACAAATCGTTACAGTTTCTAAAAGCTGGCTGACGCCAGAAATAAGTTTGGCTGAAACTTTTTCAAAGGGCCAAATGGTCTTCAGAAAAGATACAATAAATAAAAAAGGGGGTGGCATGTTTATTGCTGTTACAAACGGCTTATCCTGAAGTGAAATTGAGGCAGATACTTCCTGTGAGCTGGTATGGGTAGAGGTTATACCTGAAACTGGAATAAATTAATAATTGGATCTTTTTTTTGGCAGCCTGACTCAGACGATGCAGTTGTCAAAATGTTCAAAGAAAGCTTGAATCACATTCCAAATAGGCATCTGAAGCATACTGTTATAATCGGTGGTGACTTTAATTTACCATCAATATGTTGGCATAATTACATATTCAAAACCAGTGGCAAATATAAAACATCGTCCGAACAAGTTCTGAATGCTTTTTCTGAAAACTACTTCAAACAGTTAGTTCATGTACCCACTAGAATAGTAAATCGTAGCGAAAAATACCCTTGATCTCCTAGCAACAAATAATCCTGAGCTAGTAAAGAGCATCAAAACAGATACAGGGATTAGCAAACATCGAGTTGTAGTAGCAAGACTGAATGTCAAAATTCACAAATGCACCAAAAACAAACAAAAAATATATCTATTCAATAAAGCAGATAAAAATTCGCTTCACACTTTCCTGAGTGATAGTCTCCAGTCTTTCAAAACTAAAAATGCATGTGTAGATCAGTTGTGGCTTACTTTCAAAGACATAATATCAGTTGCAATTGAGAGATTTATACCAAATAAATTAATAAAATAGGGGGCTGATCCCCCGTGGTACACAAAACAGGTCAGATCAAGAAACAAAGAAAAATGCATGCAAAATTTAAAAAGACACAGAATCCAGAAGACTGGCAATCTTTTACTGAAACTTGCGCGGACTTCAATGTGAGAAGCCTATAGCAGTTACCACAACGAAATCCTGTATCGTAAACTTGCAGAAAATCCAAAGAAATTCTGGTCATATGTGAAGTACACTAGCGGCAAAACACAAACAATACCTTCACTATACGATTGCAATGGTAATACTACCGATGACAGTACTGCTAAGGCAGAATTACTAAACACAGCTTTCCGAAATTCGTTCACCAAAGAAGACGAAGTGAATACTCCAGTATTCAATCCAAGAACAGCTGCCAGCATGCAAAACTTAGAAGTATATGTTTGGGGTGGAAATCTTTAAAAGAAAGACGTTATTCATTGCAGCATGATCTGTTTGAGAAGTTTCAATCACCAACTTTTACTTCTGAATGTGAAAATATTTTGCTAGCACCACACCTATGACCATCCCAATAAAATAAGAGAAATCAGATCAAAAACGGAACGATTTAGGTGTTCTTTCTTGCCGTGTGCTATTAGAGAATGGAATGGTAGAGAAAAGTTATGAAAGAGGTTAATGAACCATCTGCCCGGCACTTAAATGTGATTTGCAGAGTATCTATGTAGACGTAGATGTAGATATGTGGTGTGTGTCCTTTTGGACATGTCTGCAAGAGCAGGCACCATTTGTGATCTTGGAGGTTGTATCAATTGTTTGTGTGTTGAAAGACTATTTATTCAAACAAACTATTCCAAAAGAAAATGGTAGGTTTATATTAGCCAACATTGTGCAGTAAAATTGTATGCACCTTCAAATGAAACCACCAAGGCATTGTATAACAAATTTTCATAACTGGCAATCAAAGGATCACATAATAATATTTGTTACTTTTGGTAGCATAAGTTGGGCATTCACAAGACAATGAAAGTTTTACCATACAATAAAAGAGAATAAATATGCATGTTTTATCCATAGTTCCTAAGCAGGTCTTTATTACTAAAGAACCTAGTAAAGTTTTACCCTTCTGTTGTAGTGCAACCCTTTGTTCTTCAAGACGTCTAGCATGTTCCTGACATGTCACTTCCATTTTCTGCTTCCACATGAATGTCTCTTGTTCCAGGTCCTGAAACCAGTTGAATTATACACATTTTGATCAAAAACATCTTTAAACAAATATGGTTTATACCTATTCACTAGAAACTTGTGCATAATAAGAGAGTTATTTAAAAGAAATATTTAAAATAGAAAAGACATTTATCACAAAATAAAGAATAAAGACAATCCTGAGCCACTGTCAGAGGAGTAAAATAATCACATTCACACAACCTAAATTTTTGGCAATGGCCTTCACCAGAAAAAGAAACACATACATTCACACAGTCACTCAGACATAGCTCAAACACAAATGACCATTCAAACCTGGATTTTCCATTGTTAAATAAAGAATAAAGCACTGATGACACTGAAATATAACCTGAATTGTAATTATTCCCATCTATAAACAATATTCAACTTTAATGAAGCATCAAATCTTGTGATGATTTCCAAACAAGCACACAATAACTAGGAAATAATAATACAACTAAACAAAAAATTATACTGTTGCTACATTCTGTGACTTTACATTTATATGTGTACTCCACAAACCATGTCATAATCTGTGATGGAGGGTACTACTGCCACTTCCTCCTCTTCCTGTTCCCTTCCACATATGGTTAGTAGGGAAATATATTGTAGGTGTGTCTCCTTATGAGCTTTTTGTTACGTATACGTAGGAGAAAGAAATGTATTGTTTAAAACTCTTTGTTAAACATATGCTCTCCAAACTTTTACGGAAGCCCATGCTATAGTGCAGAACATCTCATGGCAATGGAAGTTTGCTGATCACCTTTGTCATGCTTTCATGCTTATTAAATGAACATGTGATGAGGATATGCTCTTATTGGATCTTCCCTATCTCCACTACCAAATCCATCTGGTATGGATCCCATAATGACAAGCAATATTCAATTACTGGACAAACAAATTGGTCAAACAACAATAAAATTTCAATATTAATGTTTTTGTAAGCTATTTCTTTTGTTGATGGACTTCACATCCCAAGGATTCTTCCAATGAATCTCACTCTGCCATCTGCATTATCTGTGATTCATTATATGTGGTTGTTCACTTTAAATTGTTCCTTATGTCTATTCCCAGATATTTTATGGAAATAACTGCTTTCAGTGTTTGCGGTGTAATCATGTAATCAAATTATAAAGAATCTTTCTTTTTATGTATTCACATTATTTTACACTTGTTTATATTAAGAATCGCTTGGCAATCCCCACGCCAAAGGTCTATTCACCACAGAATCCTCTTGCATTTTGCTACAATTTTCCACGATTTTAGCTTCTTGGTATACTACACCGTCATCTACAAATTGAATAATACAATGTTATCATTGAGGCCATTTATATACACTGTCACAAAAAATAGTGCACCTAGAAAGATGATGTTGATTTTGATTTGATGATGGCAAATGCTACCTGGACTATAGTAGATATACTGATGTAGGTTTCAACATTGTCCACTAACAGCATAGTGACATAGCTGCTAGAGTACCATGTCTCTACCCTTTAATAGAGAACTTTACAGCTACAAGGCTCAGTGTGATATCAAGGTGTGAAGCAAACAGATGCCATGCAACAGAGATGCACTCGTGCTTCTTACAGACAACTGAGTGAGTTTGAAATGGCGCATATTGCAGTCTTCTGAGTGGCAGGATGATCCTCTCAGAAAATTGCCACACTAGTTCAATGTGTTTCATCAGTTCTGCAGTGATTCTGGTTGCAATGGTCACGTAAACATTCTCACACCTGTAGATATGTTTCTAGATTTCCATGCAGTACAGACATCTGCCAAGATCGTCATATTGTATGTGCAGTCATGACAGATAGAAGAGGTACCACAGCACAGATCAGAAGGTTTGTGAGAACAGAATTGTCAACACAAACTGTTTTCAACCAGTTACAAGCAGTGTGACTACAGTCATGAACACCTATAGCTCACTTTCCACTCATGCCCCATCATTGACATGTACAACTTGACTGGTACCACCAGATGATCATTTGGAAGATGGAATGGTCTTCACTGATGAAAGCAGATTAAACCTGGTTGTTCGCGGGTACTACGTAGACTTGGCAAGCACAGTCTCATACAGTACTTTTGTCCAAGACACAACAATCCCACCCCAGGCCTTATGGTCAGGGGTGCAATAAGCTACAGTGCTTGTTCACTTTAGGTTATTGTGGAGGGAATGCCGGTCAGCAGTCGGATCAAGCAGAATGTTGTAAGACACGATCTTTTCCATTCTTGCAACAAAGTCATGTGTCGTTTGAACATACACTGCATGTAAAACTCACATCCTCTAAAAGATAAAGATGATGATGATGATGATGATATGAGAGCACTCAACAGCAAGGATTTCAGCGCATGAGCATAATGTTTCCCAGAAAAGTATCAGTACTGTTCTTTATAACATGGATATAACACAATAATAAATGCAGAATGCAAAACATTGAGAAAACACTTACATACAATGTGTGCATTGATGAGAGATTAAACTGGAATAAAACATTGATGGCCTGCTGAAATCACTATGTATGCTGATTTTGGCGATAAGAATCTCAGTACATTAGCTTATTACACGTATTTTCATTCACTGCTTTTGTATGTCATCATATTCTGGGGTAATTCATAATTGATTAAAAATGTATTCATTGCACAAAAGCATGTAATCAGAATAACTGCTGTAGCCCACCCAAGATCATCCTGCTGGCATCTATTTAAGGATGTACGTGTCCTCACGGTAACTTCACAGTATATATATTCACTTATGAAATTCATGGTTAATAGTCCAACCCAGTTCAAAAGTTATAGGAGAAAGGATTATCTTCACTTTACATGGTTAAACCTGACTTTGGCACAGAAAGGGGTGAATTATACCACAAAAGTCTTCAGTCACCTAGAAAACAGCATCAAAAGCGTAACAATTAGCCAACTAACATTTAAAAATAAATTAAAAGAATTTCTGAATGACAACTCCTTCTATTCATTTCATTGGGTGAATGTTTAGATATAAACTAGTAAATCTAAAAATGATAATAAATAAAATATAAAATAATAATAAATTTATTTGTGTCATTTAATATTTTGTGTAATGTAATGTCTTGTACAGACACCTTTTATTAAGTGTCTTCAGAGTCTTTCACAACGCCATTCTTCCATAAAATATTCTCGGTTTACAATCTGCATCATATTGAATAAAATCCTTGAGCTTTCGCCATTGTCATCAGGAGTAAAATCACTGACTGCCACTGTTGGCAAGGCATCCTGCTTATACAGCTGCAGCACTGTGTCTGGAAGTTTCTGGAGGGCCAGAGAGCACCTACGTGGGAAGACAAGTGGGCCGATTTAGCCGTGGTACCGCATGACATCACGTGGAGCATACAGCCAGCGCAACATTTAAACCTGGTGCTTTTGCTTCTCTATTAGTATGAGACCTCTGTTTCTGCTTTACATCCAGGACCTGCCCCCACATCCTGCTGAGTGTATACCCCTTTTCTCTGCTGAAATTTCAGCTGTTTAATCTAATTTCAGCCACCTCTTTTATAACAGAATACCAGTAACATGATGTTTGGGCCATAATTTTCATGTTTTCAAATCATATATTATGCCCATTTGTTAGGCAAGGCTGACTTTTCAAGCTCTCTTTGTTTTATGTGACAAGTGTGTTCTGCAAAACGTTCAGCAACAGTTGCAATAGTTAGTCCAATGTAAATACTTCCGCACTCACAGGGGACGCCATAAACACCAGGAACACACAGACCTGTACTTTCCTTTTATTAACCTGACACATTCCACATCATTATGAAATGTTGTATTCATGATCTATTGAACAAGTATTAATCTACTCTACACCCAAGACAAGGAAAAGAATTCTGAGTTCCAATATTGTAGCTGTAACTAAAAGAAAGACTGTGGCTAAAGAAGTTAAAATGACATAGTAGATGACTATAGCTGACTTACTGTGGGAATGAAATGATCAACCAGCCACTTTACAACACACTCAAACATCCAGCCTAAAAGTTAAGGCTACAGTCGCGACATTTCACAAAATTTAAAACCTTTTTCACACTGTTATCACCTAAAATAGAGGGTAAATAACCAGCAAGATTCACCAACATCTTCTCTGTGCAGTATAAAAGACACTCATTTAAAATATAGCATACAGTAAATCCACCACAGAGTGGGGGCTGCTCTTGTTGGTGTAAGAAGCCATGGGTAAATGTAGAGTGCCCAACTCGGAGGTAGGTAATGGCAAATTCATACTGCCTGAGAGGCCAGCAGGGGGATCATTGTGGATGATTAGTGGGTTTCAGCAACCACAGTTTGTTATTCTGTTACTAACAGATATTAATCCTCCCACAACTGTAGGGACTGCAACCACACCAAAGAAGTGATATCCTGCAAAGGATCATCATCATCTCAGTAGGTCTCTTGGCAGCCAGTTTTGCTTCTTCAATACCCCTAAGTTCCACATGTCTTGGCATCCAACAAAATATGACCTGCTTTCTGCGACGCTGGAGAAAGGACAGTTCATCCTGTAAATGGAAAGTAGGAGGTGAGGTACTGGCGGAAGTAAGATTGTGAGGCGACATCGTGAGTTGTGTCAGGATAGCACCGTCGGCAGTGCGCTTGCTGGCAAAAGGCAAAGGTCCCAGGTTCGAGTCCCGGTTCCGGCACACAATTTTAATCTGCCAGGAAGTTTCATATCACCGCACACTCCACTGCAGAGTGAAAGTTTCATTCTGGAAACATCCCTTAGGCTGTGGCTAAGCCATGTCTACACCATATCCTTTCTTCCAGGAGTGCTAATCTTGCAAGTTTCGCAGGAGAGCTTCTGTGAAGTTTGGAAAGTAGGAGGTGAGGTACTGGCGGACGTAAGGTTGTGAGGCGGCATCATGAGTCATGTCGGGATAGCACAGTCGGTAGTGCGCTTGCCTGCAAAAGGCAAAAGTCCCAGGTTCGAGTCCCGGTTCCGGCACACAATTTTAATCTGCCAGGAAGTTTCATCCTGTAAATGTTGCAGCAATATCATGGCTGGATACAGGTCCTGTAATGATGATTAGAGTGCACTAAGTAAGGCAGAATAGATAAGAAATCATTTATCTTGATCTCTATGTATATGTTCCAGTGCCTTCAGGATTGCCTGAAGCTCTGCTGAGTAAACAGAATAATTGTCAAAGGCAAATCCTGATGACATGGTCAGTGAAACTATAGAACTGGTGACAGAGTCCTCCTGTTTCAAACCATCATTGTATGTCAGCATAAAACTGTGATGCCTGTGGTGTCACATGAGTATGAAGTGCGGGCCACGTACTTTCGCCGCACGGCGCAGCGTTCTTACAACGTCAGCCAAGAGCGCCCTCTGCTGCAACTCCACTCGTAGCCACCACTGAACGACATCGTTCACTTGGGTATCAGATAGGCACCTGTTAAGACTTGGCTATCGGATAGGCACTAGGAATCATCAATAGGCAGGCCTCTATCTAGTCTATGTATCAGCATTCTGCAGTCAAGAACTATGTAAAAGTTAAGTATTACTAAGTCTCTATGAAATATATATCTCGTTCTAATTTGCTCTAGTGTTTCTAGTTTCTGCTTTCCCACTAGCTGGTCACCTCTCTGCCTGCACACGCGTGCATCCTTTATTCCTGTGTCAATCTCTTTCTACTTGGCCACCGACACCTATGACAACCGGCGGACGAGACACAAAAACGGCGACGAGGCTGGGATACAAAAGTGGCGATGAGGACGGGATACAAAAGTGGCGACGAGGAGTGATAGAAGAACCTTGGACCAGCCCACTTGCAGCAGCCAGAGAGCAACAGTCGGAGCACACAGAAATTGCTCCCGCTCACCCACCCTTATTATAAGATTTTTGGGGGAACATATTCAGTTACGTGTTTTGTGGACTTTTTTGTTGCACAGCGTCCTCATTTCACATTGCATTTGTGTGTTGTTCTAATTTACTTGTATGTGTGGCGCCTAATCGGTCAGCATGGCCACTACCCCGAACCCAAACTTAATGGAAATTATTCAGTTACAGAAGGCACAAATCACGCAACTACTCCAAGTGGTGTCGCAGTTGACGGCACAGACAGCTCACCAATAACAACAGCTGCCCACATCTGCCATCACACCGCTTCTTACGTTTCGCCAGTACAACAAACGTGAGGAAGAATGGAGCAATTACTTCTAGCAATTTCAAGAACTTGTTGTGGCTCATCAAATTACAGGTCAGAGAGTGAAGCACCTGTTATTATCTGTTGTGGGCACCAACACCTTCATGTTACTGCAGAAACTTTTCCTCCACGCATCTCCTCATGATCTAGAACTTGATCAAATTGTAGAAGCACTGAATGCTCATTATGAGAGAAAAGTTCTCGTAGCAGCGGCGTGGTACCGATTTTTCAGACTGAAAAAATCACCAGAACAGACCCACCCACACGCAATGGATTATGGAATTGAAGGGCTTAACCCGCAAATGTAAATTTACTTGATCTTGTGGACTCTCTTATAGTGACGTTATGTTGAGAGATGCAATTACGCAGAACATTCAGGACCCCAGGATTAGGGCAGCAATTCTAAAACAGTCTGATCTCTCATTAGACAGTGTACTGCAGCTTATAGAGCACATGATACATTTGACTTAGCAGATGTAGAAATGCAAAGCCACAGTGTTAATTCAGTGCGCCGTAATGGATGCTTTGCTAGCCGTAGTTCTCAGCCTAGCCCTAGTGATTCTTATTTTTCTACCAGCTGGACTGAACAGACAGTTAACAGTAGCCAGTGTAAAAGTGTGACACAAAGGTCGCCCCGTCGTGTTAGAAACAGTAATTTGAATAATGGGTGCCAATGTTCATTTCAGAAAAATGTTCGTAAGTCTTGCCCTCAGTGTGTATCTCACCACAAGCGTGCGCATTGCCCTAGTCGCAACGCAACCTGTTATCAATGTGGCAAATCGGGACATGTTCAGTCAATGTGTATGCAGAATGTAAATTCAAAGAACAGTAACGTTAGGAACAGTGCTTCGCAAAGTGCAAGAACAGTGCACGCAGTAAATGTCATACACGCTGTGGACTTGAACAGTGCTTTGCTTGATTCTGAAATGCAAGACATTTCTGCACCTACTGCACAACTATGTAGTGAGCCATGTAGCAAGAGTCGTCGAGCGTGTAATTCTGTGCAACGGAAAAGGCTTCGGGACAAGCAAAATGACTAGGTACAGTGCAATCCAGTAGTGACCCTAGTGCCTTCTGCAACTTCTCCTTGTAATAGTGCCCAGTACTGTGTAGATAGTGACAGTAGACTTTATGTAGATACTAAATGCAATTTTAGTGCAGTAGCTGGTGAATCTGTAGTAGCCTCGCATAGCGCGGACGCCGATCCGGCGGTAGTGCCATCTAGTGACAGTGATATTAATCTATGCGTCGATTCTGCACCGCTTCCTACCGCACGCAGCCCGCACATGCAAACTTTTTGTGAATCTTTGCATAGAAAATACGACTGTGCAATTTCAGCTCGGCACTGGTTCCGCTGTTCCATTAATGAATAAAGAAACTTATGAATTTCTGGGTTGACCAAAACTGTCGCCGTGTCAACAAGTGCTAACGGCATATACAGGTCAAAATATTCCCGTGCTAGGAACATGTAGTCTGCTTGCCTCTTTTCAAGGTGTTACAAAAACAGTTGTGTTTGTAGTTCTTCAGGCCAAATCTACACAGAACATTTTTGGACTAGATGCGTTTGACTTGTTTGGGTTATCAATTCAAAGGGATGTGCTTCAAATTTCGTCAGTATTGCCTCAGGACAAAATCAATGCATTGTGTGAAAAATATAGTGACTTGTTTTCGCCGGAACTAGGTTGAGCAAATGACTTCATGGCACATGTACCTTTAAAAGAATCTGCAGTACCAAAATTGCATAAAGCTCAACTAGTGCCTATCGCAATTCATGATAAAGTTGCCAAAGAACTTAAACGTTGGCAGGATAGTGGGGTGATTTCTCCTGTTTCTGCGAGTCAGTGGGCCTCACCTTTAGTAATTATAACCAAGCCGTCAGGAAAACTTCATCTCTGTGCGGACTCCAAATCAACAGTGAACAGTCAAACAATTGTAGACACTTATCCCCTGCCCAGACCTGAGGAACTGATGGACAAATTAGGACAGTCTTGCTTCTTTTCCAAGATTGATTTAGCAGAGGCATACTTACAGATTCCACTTGATGACGAGTCAAAAAAGTTTTTTGTCATTAATACTCACATGGGCCTTTTTCAATTTCAACGCCTACCCTTTGGCATTTTTTCCACCCCCCCCCCCCTATTTTTCAGCGTTTTTTGGAACAGCTGACAGTTTCTGTACCGTGTTGCTCGAACTATTTAGATGATATTGTGGTCTCAGGGTGCACAGTTGAAAAACATTTATCAAACCTGGAGTGTCTTTTCAAAGTGTTGACTGCAGCAGGTCTACGTTGTAATAAAGCAAAGTGTTCGTTTTTTCAAACTGAAATAGAGTACCTAGGCCATGTGATTAATGACCAAGGAATCCATCCCTTACAGTCACATCTTCAAGCAATCAAAGACTTGCCTCCTCCTAAGAATGTGCAGGAATTGCAAGCAGTAATGGGAAAGCTTAACTATTATTTCAGATTTATTCCGAACGCCTCTCAGATTGCAGCTCCACTGCATCACTTACGTAGGAAGAATGTTCCTTTTGTATGGTCTAAAGATTGCCAAGTCGCCTTTGACAAATTAAAGTCTGCACTACTCAGTGATGCATGTTTGATTCCCTTTGACCCACAGAAGCCTGTAGTGCTAGCAGTGGATGCCTCGTTGTATGGTCTGGGTGCAATACTGTCACATCGTATTGGTTCTCCCGATCGTCCTATTGCCTTTGCATCCAAGCTACTAACACCAACGCAACAGAATTACAGTCAGATAGAAAAGGAGGCCTTAGCAATCATTTACGGCATCACAAAGTTTCATCATTATCTCTATGGCACAAAATTTTATTTGTTGACAGACCATAAGCCTCTGACGTCGTTGTTCTCACCCACAAAGCCAATTCCGCCACGAATGGCATAAAAGCTTCAGAGATGGTCCTTGATATTGTCAAATTATCAGTATGAGATTTTGTACCAACCTATCACTAAACATGCCAACGCGGACATACTTTCCAGACTTCCAGTTGGCCAGGATGTGCCATTTGATTCTTCAGAAATGGCATGTTGTCAGATAGACTCCATAGATGCTTCCGCTGTCGCAGACTTCCCTTTGAACTCTCGTCGGGTTGCACAGGAAACAGCTGCGGACGCAGACCTAAGTGTGGTAGCACATTTTGTTCGCTCAGGGTGGCCTGCCAGAGCCAAAGACATTGATCGGCCTCTGGTTTGATATTTTGCACAACATGCATTATCTTTAAGTCAGGGTGTTCTGTTATTACATACTGACAATGACCTAATGTGGGTGATTGTTCCTCGTTACCTGCAACGAGAAGTGTTACACCTCCTGCATTAAGGACATTGGGGTATTGTTAGGACAAAGCAATCGGCCAGACGTCATTGTACCTGGGTTGGTATGGACGCCCGGATACAGAGCATGACATCACAGTGTACGGTTTGTGTGGAGCATCAGGCGGCTCCTCCTCAACGTTTCTCGGACTGGCCATGCCCCAAGGGACCATGGCAACGTTTACACATTGATTTCGCCGGACCTTTCTGGAATACGCGCTGATTAATCGTTGTAGATGCTTTCAGCAAGTTTCCTTTCGTGATTGCCATGAACTCAACAACAGTGTCTAGTACAATCAGTGCCTTAACATCAGTGCCTGAAACTATCAATGGATCTCAGTTTGCTAGTGCGGAATTTCAACAGTTTTGTTATGTGAATGGCATTCAGCATATCACCACCACACCTTTTCACCCTCAGTCCAATGGTGAAGCAGAACGTTTCATTCGAACATTGAAGTCTCACATGGAAAAGATGAAAGGTCAGCACTCCAGGCAGCAAGCTCTTCAAATTTTCCTCTCTACATATCGGTGCATGCCACGTGACGGCCCGTCTCCTGCCGAGCTGCTACATGGCCGCCATCACCACACTATCCTTCACCTGCTGCAGCCTCCCACGCACCAAGTTGGTTTGTATTGCGCTTCACGTTTTCAGGTTGCTACGCCGGTGCTGTACAGGGTGTTTACTGGAAACAAGACAAGGTGGTTGCCAGGCACCATTCAGCACGTGCTCGGTCACAATATGTATGTTGTACGTTCTTCCACAGGGTTGGAGCTGCGGCGCCATGCAAACCAGTTGCGCCTTCACAGGCCGCGCGATCCTGTCTCGGACTTCTTGATTCCAGACCCAGTTCACCGCCAGGGAACACAGCCACATTGTTTTCGCCGCCGGGTCCAGCGTGCCCGGACTACGAGATCATCCTCATGGACGTTGATGCGCCTCCGATGCAGTCGACCCCACCTCTGTCGCCGCCGCAGATGACAGCATCACCGAGTGGGACTCTGGGGGCCATGCATGCCCCCACCGCCTGGGCCACGCACCGCAGAAGATGACCTGCTCCCTCTGCACCCTTCTCCTCGTTTTGGTGGGTTTCCCACGGGATCGCAAGGTGGATACCGGGGCATGGATGGCGACTCAATCCCAGCCTCTGCTACGATGCCCGTCCCACCAGTAACACCCCCCCCCCCCCCCCGCCCAGACCTCCTCTCCCAGTGCCGTCGCCGTGGCCCTCAGCCCTACGCCACGACGGCGCAGCAGTTTGGGGGAGAGGGATGTGGTGTCGCACAAGTATGAAGTGTGCGCCACATACTTTCACTGCACGCCACCATGCACGCACGGCGTGGCATTCTTACGACATCAGCCAAGAGTGCCCTCTGCTGCAACTCCGCTCGTGGCCACCACTGAACAACATCGTTCACTTGGATATCAGATAGGCACCAGTTAAGTCTTGGCTATCGGATAGGCACTAGGAATCTTCAATAGGCAGGCCTCTATCTAATCTATGTATCAGCTTTCTGCAGTGAAGAACTATGTAAAAGTTAAGTATTACTAAGTCTCTATGAAATATATATCTTGTTCTAATTTACTCTAGTGTTTCTAGTTTCTGCAGTCCCTCTGGCTGGTCACCTCTGTACCTGTACACGTGTGCATCCTTTATTCCTGTGTCGGTCTCTTTCTACTCGGCCACCGACACCTACGACAACCGGCGGATGAGACACAAAAGCGGCGACGAGGCTGGGATACAAAAATGCCTTTCTAAAATGGTAAGAAACACAGTCTGAAATGTAAAATCTGAGCTTTCATCTTTCTTAAAAGTAGTCAGATTTAAAACAAGTCTGGGCCTCTGGAGAAGCCACAATGGAAATCTGCTCCGACCTTGATGTAGAACATTAAAATCTGCCACTCTCGGATTTAAAAGGTAATCCCTTGTGCAGAATGCATAACATCTCATTGCTTGTTGGCGATTATGAAAAAGACTTTCCAATGGAGGATGCGCCATGGTATGGTATGCAGGTGTGAAAGGTGTGGACAGCTTTTTGTATGCCTGGCACACCATGAGTAGTTGTCACATGATGTAAATGATGACTCAGCATCCTCAGCACAGAGCCTTGGTACGGGGTTTGTTCTGAACACCCCAATGGCCAGCTGAATTCCTTAATGGTGTACCACATCCAACACCTTTAAATAGAATGGACATGCAGGTCCATACATCATGCACTCATAATCAAATAGAGATTGCACAAAGGGTCTATAAAATCAGTACAGGATGTCCTGTTGCAAGTTTACTGCCAAATGTGAGGTCCAGAAACCTCATAGTGTCATTAAAATTTAGAGCGGCTCCCTCTAGGTTGAAAACTTGAAATTGGTCTTCTCTACCCATTCATCCAACCATTGAAGAGTTAGCCGCAACTGATGTATTGTCATTGCAAGGTTGGAAGAAGAGCAAATGACAAAAAAGTCATCAACAAATAAGGAACATTGGACAGGATCTTTAACAACATATGTAATACTGATCATGGCTATGGCAAAGATATTCACACTTAAAACACTACCCTGAGGAACACCGTTCTCCAGCTCAAAATGATCACAAAGAGCATTACCAACTCAGAATCTAATACAGCACTGAGTAGGAAAGGATTGGATAAAATGGGAAGATATCCACGAAAACCCCAGTTGTGGGGCTGCCTGAGGATAAGATGCCTCCAAGTATTATATGCCTTTTCAAAACCTGTTGTATAGCTGGCTCCACTAAGGCCAGACAATCAAAGGTGGATTGTTATCTCCTGAACCACAATAAAAGTGACTAAGGAGCTGCCTACATTCTAACATCCAGACAAGGCGGCAGTTGACTATCCACTCTGAGGTCTTCTTCACACAAGTAGTGAGGGCAGCACTATGATAACTACTCGGGCATGTAGAGTCCTTTTCAGGCTTGAAAAAGGGAAATGAAAATTGCTTCATGTCATGAGTCTGGAAAATGACCTGACAGCCAAATTTCATTAAAAAGGGTGAGGAGGATTTATTTATTTAATTATTTATTTGTAAAATCAGGCATATTGTCTATAAGGAGAGCAACTGCTAGAATTTTTTTTAATGGAAACATTTAAACAGTACACTTACATGCTACAGTCACTATTTTATCTTTTCTTTTTTCATTTATGTCTGTAAGGTGCTGTATCATACTGTAATGTAATCTATCATAAACAGAGCAAGTGTCCTAAGTCGAAGTTAGTGCAGAATCTAACTCCTGTGAGCAAAAGAGGTGGTTGTATTGTTCATCATTCATGGACCCGACATCCAAATTGCCCCTCTCCATAGACAAACTGTTGTGTTGGAAAGCATGAACCTGACTGGCAGTGGAAGTGACTGCGGTGAATCATTCCACCATTGACTGTGCAATGACTCATGCGTTGGTTTGTAGAGTCCAATTTTCCATCACAGCACATACTGGGCACCTTCCTCCTTTCCCAGATATCCTCTTAATGGCATTCCATAACTGAGAGTTATTTCTGGAATGATTAATGGCATTCAGGAACTGTTGCCATGATCCTTTCCTGCTCTCTAGTTTGGTTTGGTGACATTTTGATCTCACCACCTGAAAGACAGCAAGGTTCTCTACAATAGGCCAGCTTCTGAACCTACACCAAGCTGCACACCTTGCACTTATTTCAGAGTGGCATTCATCAGTCCACCAAGGGACGGGATACCTTTTCGATTAGCATGAAGACTGGAATGGATGCTGCAGTGGTGTGGAGGATCGTTTGGGTGATATGATCCACCCATACACTATCATGGTAATTGAACTCAGCTAGTCGGCTAGAAGGGTTCCAATCAGTTCTATAAGAGCACCATTGTGGTGGTTGTTATAGAGGATCCATTGCATCTGGCTGGTGAATCCAAATTGGGTAGTAGTCACTACCATGAAGCTCATCAGTCTCTTCCCATTGATTAGTAGGAGCAAGAGTTGGAGAGCAAAGGAACAGATCAGTGCCATAGAATGGCCCTGTTTCAGCACAGAAGTGTGTGCTTTGGCCTGTATTCAACAAATGTACACCAGAGGACGAAAGAAGCTTATCAATTGCTCTTTCCTAGCAAGAGGTTGCAGAACCCCAAAGCATACTGAGTGCATTAAAATCATCATAGAGCATGAATGGGTGGGGAAGCCTCCACATGAAGTGCATCATGTAGAGATAAATAGAGTGAGCATACCGTCATTTGATGACACAAATACACTAACACTGCAACTGCTTGGACCATTGTGGTGAGGGAGAGACGCAAGGAATGGCAGGTTGTGTTGACAAATATGTCCACTCAGCCTTTAGCTCTCTCTACACTTAAGTCATCCTTTCAATGGAGAACATATCCATGTATCTCACGGTTATCAGAAGCTTTGAAGTTAGTCTCCTGAAGACAAAAGCACATTAGTGTGCCTGACCAATCATAGTTTCCCCACATGTGTTCTAAATCCTCATAAGTTTCACTGAAGTATTGAAGCCATCTATCATGGAGGTTGCACATTCACCCTCTCTATCCACCAAGCTGGGATAGTAAACTTGGTGAAGGTTCTGTCTTGTGGTGAGAAGATTGCCCCAGATTGACATCCAGTTCCATCTACTCTGGAGTGGAGTCAGATGATGCATCAGATATGATGACTACAACTGTTTCTGACAGTTTACTGTTGGGTTTCACCTGTGGTGTGACCTTTGCTTTGGATTTTTCATTGATTTGGGTTGGGGAGTAGGAGTTACAGTAGGTATGGTAGTAGCAAGATGGTTGAGTAGGCTCTGCTGTTTGAGGACAGAGGGATCTAGAAAGGTGGTGACAATAGCTTTTTCAGAGGTTCATGGGGTGGCTATGGGTTCTGAAGCATCTGCCACCTTGCAGGTGCACTCTAACCATGCTGATCTCCATTTGAGTGGAGGCATCGATTTTGACTACAAGTTTTTGAAGAGCAGAGGTGAAGGCGGTAGCAAATGTAGAAGGCTGCATGGCCTACAATGTCTTTTTGGCATCTGCATAGGAAATCACCGAGTTGTCTTGATCTTCTGAATTTTTTTCTTCTCTTGGTACACCCTGCAATCTCTGCTCCAAACAGGGTGATTCCCAGTGCAATTAACAACAGACACTACAGGTGGTGTGCACTCAACTACTTCATACATGGCTTTAGCACATTTGCCACAAGTGGCTTCCCTCTTGCAACCCAGGGTGATGTGCCCAAAGTGCTGATGCTTATGGCACACATGGTCGAACAGACAAATGAAGGAAGCCTGCTTTCATGTGGTCTGGAAGTTTTGGACTGTGAAATGTGAGGATAAAGGAGTCATATTTCATTAACTCCCCATCCACCCTTTTCATAATATTTTCAACATCCACAATACCTTCAGATACCCACTCTCCCTTCAATTCCTCTTTGGGAATAGAAACAAGGTCTTATGTGACAACTCCTTTACTGTAATTTAAGGTATTGTGGAATTCAGTTTCAATTGCATATTCCCCAAGGTAAGTAGCTTTTGTAAGGTTCACTGCTTATTGGGAGCTAGCCATCACAACCAACAGTGTACCATCTTGTAACCACTTTAAAGATTTAAAGTTATCTCAGATACCCTCTCAACCCTTCTGTATAAACAAAGAGGACACCTTTTCAAAGGTACCTTCTTTCCTCTTGTAATGTATATACCCTAGAAAGTCTCTTTTGTTTGTAACCTAATATTCCATATTTATATTATATAAGCATTTTATGGCACTTCTGGCAAGTCACATTGATTATCACTTTCATTACTTGGGTCCTTTAATGAACTAAATAAATAAATTAATTATTGAAAGTCATAAGCTTAGTGTTGGACAATAATGTGTGTGTTAATGAAATTAATAACTAACAATATCTGAGGTCCCCTGTAATGTATTGTCCGTAACGTAATACTTTGCTGACTGTAGAATTTTATAGTTGCTTTGATTTAACAATTTTAAATAATGTAAATATGTATTAACACTGCACTAATTGTTATTTACTTATGATCTTTTGTATTGTCGTGTTTTGATACAAAAAACTTATTATTGCATTTGTCATAATTTTGTGTATCTTTACATAAAGCAAGATTCATTTATGTTTCATAAACAAAGTATGTAATATAAAAAAAACCGTAACTTCCGTGTTCTAGAATGTTCTCGAAATTACATTAAGTATTAATATTGGCGCGAATGTAATCAGTTGTGAAGTTAGTATTACTTTTAACACAGTCATTCTTGGATCAGTAATAATTTAGGCAGTCTAAATGTAGTTAACAGGCAGTCTTACTTTTGTCATCAAATAACAAGCAGTCTTAAAGATGTACTTTTATTTGTGCTTCATCAAGAATGAAAAATAAATGTAGCAAGTGAATCGTGTCATATTAGTAGTTTCCATGAAGCCTATAAACCTGACGTCGTAATATTTTTTTGATGATTTAATGGCAGGAAAACAATTGAAACAACATCTACCACTGAACAACTGAAAAAGGTGAAGTATTCATAATGTGGCTTTAGTGTAACTGCATAACAAGTGCCACACATGGTGCAACAGCCGGGAAAAACTGTCAATTTTTGGAAACCTACAAATGTGACATTGTTTCAGAAACCACGAAGAAGCAATATGAAACAGAAAAGGTACATGTACACACGTTTTATGGATGAAGTCTTAATAAATTTAACTGGCATGGATTTCAGAACGAAATGAAGATCTATAATGAAAGAAATAAAAGGACGCTGTAGTAAGACAAAAGTTACGGTATGTTTGAACTCGGAATGGACTGGACACTTAAAAAAGTAAGTTAAATTTTGATTTTTTACTAAAAAGAAAGTGTATACAGTTTATTCAACATGGACAACAATAAAGAAAATACTAAAGTGTCTAATGAAGAAGGGGATTTTGCTTCGGACATGCCACAGTCAGTACTTAACAAACTGGAAAATAATTTATTAAAAACGTTAACAGACCAACAAAATCTAATTAAAGACAAACTAATAGATGAACTTAAAGTTACGTGTGAAGATACTGATTTCAAAACACACAATGAAAATATGAACACAGGGTTAGGCGTAATAAATGATTACTATACGAGTTGTTATCATAATGTAGAATCAGCAGGACAGACAGTTGAAAGTGTAGACTTTGGTAAGGAAATTAATAGGGAAAATGTTAACAATTTATCATCAGTTCATTTTGTGAATAATGACCTTGTAGCAAATGTCAGTCATAATCACCCTGTAGATTTTATTATGTACTGTGAGAATAATTTTGTGGAAAATATGTGTGATACTGTATAGAGGCTGAACCTGTTTGTATCCACCGCCACTCGTTAGCCGCCGCACAATGGCGCTGCCAGAGCCGGCTCACCACCGAGCACCCTCTGGACGGTGCGCGAGCTAGGGGATGTGGACGGGCCTCCGGCAGTTCATAATGAGCCTCCTTAGTGTTCACTTCAATGCTCAACCGAACAGTGTATTAATACTCAAGTGGAGTGGGGGGTGGCAATGATGTAATGATTATGGTATTCAAAATTTTAATAGAAAACATAAATACAGAGGTAATTCTAAACAAAGTTTCAAATTTAAAAATAATTGTAGACTTGTATCTAATTGTGACAAGAATGTTGTATCTGAATCTGACAGTTGTAACTTAGATTTTGTGAATGCTATTGAAAGTAATAACATTTTACCTGAGTGTGACAATTGTATTGTTGAGGTAAAAGATAATGTTCATGTTGACATAATTGAGGTATCTAGTGATGTTAACAGTAATGATGTATCTGTGGAGTTGTGTAGAGAATAAGGTATTAACAATGTAAAGGTTGATGTTCATGATGATGATAATATTATGCTTTGTAAAGAGGATCCTTTATATGAAAATGTTGAAAATAGGGATTTTGTGAAAAATGGTAATGAAACTGACAGTATAATGTCAATGTTGAAAATAGAAACCTTAATGCTAATAATGAAGGATTTAGAAATGTTTATGTTGACAATGTTGAAGGTAGGGAACATGTTGATGAAACTATAATGTGTCTTAAAAAGAATCCTAAGAATGTAAACTTGAATGATACTGTCTTAATTAGAGTCGACTGTAACTTTCCTGATTTGACTTTAGTAACAGACAGAATTTTGAAAACATTCAGTCAGAAATATAAAAATGATCAGAGAGACTTTATATGGAAAAAGATAGAATTAAGCTGGGAAAAATCGTTCCCAGAGTGGTGGAAATACCGTAAAGTAAAAAAGAAATAAGCAAATGATCATTGGTATGGGATCTATAATAATTGAAACACAATCTCAAGCAGATTCTGGAATCATAATTGATTTTATTTGCTGTAAACAGGAATGTACAGTATTTTTTACTTTTATTCATAAACTTTTAGTAAACTATTTGACATCTGTTGATTCTTTTGAAGTTTTGGTAAACGTTAATTTGTACCTAAGTTTAAATTATTCACTGACAGTAGGCCTATATGCTTTGTAAAACACTATTCTATGCCACCACTATGAATGCTATTCAATATTACCTAGTATAAGAAACATAATGAGGTATATCTTCTTGAAACTGACTGTAATATCATTCTGTAAGCTAAACTCTTTTTTTTTTCATATTTTTCTATGCATTCTGTTTCTTGGTAAAAGTATCATACTACATACTATGTATTCAGAGGTGCTTTCACATTGTTTCTGAAAACTATAAGAATGTTTATTGCTTAAACTGGTTTAAGTTTCCTGTGATGATAGTATTGATTTTAAAGCCTTGGTGAAAAACAGTTTGAAAATCTTCATGACCTAATCAAATTTAACTGTATGTACTGAAAATTTTTGGATAAGATAGTATTTTTCTGGTCACACACAGTCTTGTTTAAGTAATGTGAAAATTTTCTGATACTATTTGCCACTGTCATATAAAACTTGTAACAGCCATTAGTAGACACTTTTATTTTAAGATAATCCTTGACTTGATTTAACAGCTGACTGTATTTTTCATACTAAACTAAATATGTTGAATACCCCACATGATTTACTGATGACATAGGCTATAGTTGTGAAAAGTTTTTAAGCCTTGCTAAAACATGAAACCATAACTGAGAGAGTAATTTATTCATGCTTCAATGAAAGTTTCTGATGTGATGATGGTTTTCTTTTCCAATGTGCTTTATGTAAGATATCCTGAGAATCTTTAGTCACAATCAAAATTAATGGTCTGTAATGTTACACTTTTGGTAAAATAGTACTTCCATGATACATATAGTCTCTTGTATGCCTAATCTGAAATACTTGTATGTTACATGCTTCTGTTACTAATGTTTAGTTTTTCACTAAATCTTGAGATATTGAATAAGTAATATTTATGATCAGATACTTAAATTTCATGAAATTTTCAAATTGGTTTCTGTAAGTAAGCTGTATCAGTCGTGCTTCACTAAATCTGTTATACACACTGACATACACCATAATCATGAAATGTTTTTTGAACTGTATGAGCAATAGATATTTTTATTATTGGATGCTTTCATGACATTTGTCAAATCAATTGCTGATTTTTATTAATTAGTTATATTTTGGTAACCGTGTTGTACAAAATTATTTATAAAGTGGGGGGTTGAATGATTTTTGTGTAAGAAACTTGAAAGGGTACATGTCATTTAAAATTTGATTATGATTATTTAACTTAACTGACACAATGTACATTAAATTCGATTAATGATAAAAATTCTCCTCAGATATGATAAATTATTTTTCAAAAGAGATAGATTGGCTGGCCAGTACTTACCTTTGTATATTAACTTTGTCTATGACTTTTGTGTACCAAACTTGACTATACATTTTGTGCTCTGATTATATGAAAGTTCTGATGTGGTTAACTTTTTCTGACCTTGACGGCTGGGGGCTTTTATTATTCATGGAGGTTTTTGGAATGAGACGTGTCTTAAATACTACAGTCATAAAATCATAAGAAAGAATGCTGTATTCATGAAATTTGTAAATGAATTTTCTATGATGAGCTCAACAACCATATTTTTAGAGTGGTGATGTGCCCATCTGCTGACCTGTAGCTGCACAGGCTGTGGATGTAAAATTTATAGTAGAATATTTTGTTCAAATTTTTAGGTGCTTGTGTGTGGTTCACACAAGTGCCAAACTGGTAGGGTTTCCGTTCATAAAACATCTGGTTACATTTGCTAGTGTATGTCATAATATAGCTTTGCCCTTTTATATTGCCATTAAGACATATTACTGTTTATCAACATATTCTTGCTTTTAATCTTCTCATAGTAATAATCCTTACATAATTATCATGATCAATGTTTTTATGACTGTTAAATAAGACATGATATTTCTCATATCTGTATGCAATTTGAAAATTGGTAATTATTTTGCCTTGTCAGTTTATTTCCAGTATTAAAAATAATAGCTTATTAAGAATTTAATTAATGTACACTTGTAACCAAAAGATTGTTCTAGTAATCATTTTCATAATGTTTTGATGAAACTTGATGTTTTCTCATTTTTGAAATTTATGTTCTGTTCACACAAATGTAATGTATACCTATTAACATGCAACTTAATTAAGTTTACCCAAGCTATGTAATTTTGTTTCAACAAAACTTTGTCTGCTTAACCACACTTGTTCTATAAAATTATTTATTGTCCTCCTGTATCTAATTTCAGGGTATTTATTTAAAGAATTGTGCGTTTTAGAAATCAGATCATCAGTAATAAATCATTATCTTGGTAACAGTTTTCTATCAGTCATTTTATGTTTGACATACTAAAATCAGTTACAGTAACATGGCTTAAAATTGAATTTGACAGATATGTAGTATCAAATCAAAATCTTTGCTGATTGTAAATACTCCTCAATTCTGTTATCACACAATGTCATCCACATGTGATGTATGACATTGTGTGAGGTGGTATTGTAATGTATATACTCTAGAATGCCATTTTTGTTTGGATTAATGAAACGTACGATACCATAGTTGGTCGTGGTATTGTAACCTAATATTCCATATTTATATTCTAAGCATTTTATGGCACTTCTGGCAAGTCACATTGATTATCACTTTCATTACTTGGGTCTTTTAATGAACTAAATAAATAAATTAATTATTGAAAGTCGTAAGCTTAGTGTTGGACAATAATGTGTGTGTTAATGAAATTAATAACTAACAATATCTGAGGTCCTATGTAATGTAGTGACCGTAATGTAATACTTTGCTGACTGTGGAATCTTATAGTTGCTTTGATTTAACAATTTTAAATAATGTAAACATGTATTAATACTGCACTAATTGTTATTTACTTACGATCTTTTGTATTGTTTTGTTTTGATACGAAAAACTTATTATTGCATTTGTCATAATTTTGTGTATCTTTACGTAAAGCAAGATTCATTTATGTTTCATAAACAAAGTATGTAATATAAAACATTGTAACTTCCATGTTCTAGAATGTTCTCGAAATTACATTAAGTATTAACACGCGCGAATTGGCTTGAATGTAATCAGTTGTGAAGTTAGTATTACTTTGAACACAGTCAGCCTTGGATAAATAATAATGTAGGCAGTCTAAGTGTAGTTAACAGGCAGTCTTACTTTTGTCATCATGTTACAAGCAGCCTTAAAGATGTATTACTACTGTTTGTGTGCTTCAAGAATAATAAAAATAAATTCGTTAAAAATGAAACGTGTCATATTGGAAGTTTCCATGACATATAAACACCCGACATCCTATTATTTTCATGATGATTTAAAGGCAGGCAAGCAATTAAAACAACATCTACCACTGAACAACTGAAGAAGGTGAAGTATTCATAATGTGGCTTTAGTGTAAGTGCATAAAAAGTGCCACACTCTTAATCACTAGAAACATTCTGAATAGCAGCACATACTCTGTTACTTGATATGTTACTCTTATGGCTACTCTTATTAACTCTTATGTCTTGAGGTCTGGCTACCCAAGTCCTCTTTCCTGTTTGGTTGTTGGTGCCTCCCAGTAGTATGCCCATCCTGCTTGGAGGTGGAAACTAAAATTGCAAAAGATCCATAATGATACCACAAGCAGCTAGGGAAATAAATGTTCACCTAGACAGCTCCTAATGCCTAGGTAAGCCTTTACATCTGAGGTACAGCAGTAACCCCAGAGGTTGCTCTCAAGCAACTGTTCCACCTCAACAGCTATGCATACCATCAGCACGCAGCACACTTTGGAACTGAACGTACTTTTATAGATGTGTATTACTTTCTCATGACCTGAGCGATCAAGCTAAGATCCCCATTCTGTGAGACACACAATATTACACCACCGTGTCACACGGTAGTCACTCAAGTGTGCCCAGAGGTAACAGTGTCAGAGGACTGGAAGCACTTATCAGTCCCCAGCTTAGGGACCCCATGTTCGCTAAGCCCCTACCCAGAAAACAAATGCTGAGCCCCTTCTGGGGTGCTCAGAAAATTGTGCAGCAACAGACCTGGCCAGCACAATCTCCGGACTTGTCTCCAATTGAGCATGTGTGGGATATGAGACAACAACTACAAGTGCAACTCATCAACGCACAACTCTTACAGAACTATGTGAACAGATCAAGCAGCAATGGAATAATGTATCCTAAGAAAGTATTCACTACCTATATGAGTGAATAGGTGACAGAATCACTGCCAGCATTGCTGCTCATAGTGGATACACCACATACTAGTATGGATGTTTGAACATGGATCAATACCTGGTACCTAAGTACCACTTGAGCCATTGAAGTGTAAATGTACCCATGTCATGTACAATAAATATTTGGTGCATTGGAAAACTCTATGAGGGTGTGCTAATTTTGATTTCAGCAGAAAATATTGTGAAAAGTAATTGTCATATAATTCTCCCTTATGGCATGCCCCAATCACTTGCATGCCAGAAGACTTCTCTCCATTGAGAATTAAATTCTGTGCTCTGTTTGTTAGAAACTCTTGAATCCTATCACACATTTGGTCCAATATTCCATATGTTTATATTTTGTTCATTAAACAACAGTGCACACCCATTCGGAATGCCTTACAAACATAAAAAAATCCGGTATCTACCTACTGTTTTCAAATCCCACGGAAGCACACTACAAGATAAGTATGACACTATCATTGGTTTCAAAAACACATGTTGATTTTTACAGAGGAGATTTCCAATTGCAAGAAGTGTCAGGACACTTAAGCAGAAAAATGTTCAACAAAATTCTATAAGAAACTGACTTATAGCTTTGAGCATCTGTTCAGTGACCCTATTTAAAGACATGGATGACAAGCACCTTTTTCCAATCATTAGGAACACCTTGCTCCTGTAGAGATCTATGGTACATTTCTGCTAGAAAGGGAGGCATGTTCCTTCAAAAGCT
The DNA here is from genome assembly GCA_026315105.1 of Locusta migratoria. NCBI lineage: Eukaryota > Metazoa > Arthropoda > Insecta > Orthoptera > Acrididae > Locusta > Locusta migratoria. Next base: position 571,720,929 of record CM048746.1, read on the forward strand.
CTTTGTAAAATTGAATTGGCATCCCAAAAGGTACAGTGGCCTTTGCTTTGCAATTGCAATTGCTTTTTTATCCCTCTGTCTTTTATTTCTGTATCCACTATTTGGTCACTCTTGTGACAATGTAGAAAAGGAACTTTAGTGTGTTCTTCCTCTGTGACATAGCCATTACTAGATTAACATTTTGTGTATCATCCTCTGTTTTAACACCTTTGTGGCCACAGTATGTTGATTTTAATGTGTTTACTGATTTAACATAAGTCTTGAACTTCTTGAGATTTTCTGCCAATTTGATACATAGAACCTTGATTTTCAAATCATTGAACACATCAAGCATTTTGGATTCATGATTATTTAAGTCTTCTCCGTGTAAGGAGTACTTTATGAATTTTTTTGATCACAGCCAGATAACATTGACCATCTTTCAAGCACTGTGCACCTCATCTGAAAAAAAGTAGGCATTGCCAAACTCACAGGGTACTCTGTAGATTCCAGGCTTCCACAATCCCAAATCATCTATAACTGAACCAAGAAAAGCCCTCTTCTTCATAGGTGGCCAGAAAATTACTTTCACTTGAAGTTTGCTTAGCATCCTGCCTTATTTTGATTTTGTGGATGGTCACACTTCTTCCTCCTTAATTCTGTGCTAACCTGATGTCTGACATTGAGAACATCCATTATCTTTGAACATGGACTGTAGATGTTCCAACACCTTAATGAAGCTGTCTCCATCAGACATAGCATGTGCCCAGTGCACCAACATTTGGAGGATGCCAGGGGTTTGTGCAAGGTAATGAAAGCTTGTGCTTGCAGATAGATGTGTGTATGTGTGAGCTTCTGGTAAATGGACTGCCTTGTTAACACACCCATTTTCCTGCTAACCAAGATGTCCAGAAAGGCTAAGCAGTCATCTTTCTCTATTTCTGAGATATGATTTGACATCTGACTTTTACTGTGTTATGACAGAGGACAGACATGTAGTTTTACTTTTGTGTGTGCACCCGTGTGCTACATTTAAAGCTGTACATGTAGAGGGCACAAAAATTGAAAGAATGCGCTCATGTAATGGCTGCTTTTGCACATGCGTCACCACACCAGCTTTTGCTATAAAGGCGCCACCATGAACTAACAATCTCCAGTGGCTGACACTCACATGAAGGTGGCTGAATGATTGTCAGCTGAAATGTCATGCCAGAAAGTTGACACTATCTACCTGCAATCCTAAAACTTCACTGAGTACATTTTGACTTGGTTTGATTTTTTTCTTGTCTGGAAGGTTTTGGTTCCGTTTACATTTGAAGTGAAATTATCTTTCATTTCATAGCAGTTTTCCAACTTGGTTGTTGAACCTTGTACAGTTTTACTCAGCACATATCACAATTAACCCAATGAGGTCTAGGAAGAGTGCACTAGAGTAAATCAAGTAGTTTAGTAGCCAAATTGAAAAATATGGAATATTTTAAAATAAATACCCAACTGGAAACTTCAGGACTTAAACATAGGATTAGAGGGCAGGAATTTTATTTGTTAATCCACTAGCAAACTAAAAGAAAACTATGGTGGTAGCAAGGTTTATTGTCTAACCACTGGGTTCGTCATCAGTACCTGGCTCTCCCATCATAGCGGATAGCGGGATGCATCCCACAATGGACCAGCCATCATCGCCAGCCACACCATGAGTATCGCCCCTATGGCAGGTACCGGCTCACAGTCTCCTAGTCTCCTCAACATTGAAAGGGTATGGCCGAATTTGTTCCACATCCTTACCCAAACATCCTGAGCATAAACTCCGTGTCTAATGAACACACTGTCAACAGAATGTTAAACTCCAAGCTTCCTTCCCTCCTTCTCCTTCCTTCTCCTCAATGAGCATGCACCTTTCGCCAATGAGACCACTCCAATGGATGTCGCCTGGGTCACTCGGTGTCAGTCAACATTTCTCCCTGAAGGGTAGGAGTGTTATGAGTGTTATATATATCATAGCATGCGGCACCCAAACTCTGTGCCGCCACATGCGAGTACACCGCTGGCAGTGAGACAGCAACACCTGTGTGGGCTGTCAGCCACTACGTGGCACTGGAATCTGATGAACTACGACACACGCCAGTGTTAAAGTGTTCCCCATTCAGTGCATATCCTCTGAACTCAAGTGCTAACTACAACCTGAGTGAGACATTACTTCAAATATGTTCAAACCAAAAGGTAAAATTTTGTATTTATATGTCTACCCTTCAAATAAAAATGCTGTTAATTTACATGAATCTTCATGAATTTCCACCTGATGGAATACAGTTCTAAGATCCATAGTACTAAAATACTTCACTGTTAAGTTAGTAAGTGAATCATCAATACATATTGGTCAATCTCTTTCAGTTTCTATATGCTTATTTAACATTCCAGCATCTAAAAGTATTCTAACTCTGCCACAGGGCTTTTTAACAATAACTAATGGGTTATTGTACACACTATTGCTTCTTTCTATTATTGCAGTATCTATCATTTTACAAAGTTCTTGTATTTGTTTACATAAGCTAAGTTGAATAGGATATGGCTTAAAGAAAAATGTTTTTGTATCTTTCATCTTAAAGGAGCATACATACCCACCTACAGTTCCTGGTTTATCAGAGAATACTTCTTTAAACTCAGCAAATTTTTCTGATACTTGTTTTTCTGCATTTCTGTTAGTAACTTGGATTCAAAAGCCTTATACATAATTATGTAATTAGTTTGTTCCTTAAATAATATTTTTTGCTCAGAGATCTGAAGTCGCATTGATTTATGGTCAGAGGTACTTTCAGTTGTTTCAATAGGTAAACCAAATGTAACATCCTTGACATTTACTGTTATCGTCTGATTCTTAAAATCAAAATTTATATTATTTATTGCTATAGTGTGGTGTGTGTGTAATAATAATCGAGCACGCTGACTATATACTTGCAGTGTCCGCCACCTGAGGCGCAAGAGACTAGACAAGCAGCGTGCCCTCTATCAATGAAGACAGATGTAACGCAGAGTCACGCTGGCATTTGGATTGTGAATGCCGCACTGTTATGTTGTTGTGTTCAGTTTTATACTTAACGGCCAATGGGGACCATTTATGTTAAACTTCATACAATAAAGTTCGGAGGTTACGACACCAATCATTCCCCAGTAGCACATCAGTGTCAATCTTAGGTATAACTAACAAAGTAGTTGTACATATTACCTTATTTAATTTTATAGGGATTCTTGTGTCCCATTTCACTGAATGACTTTAAAAACTCGTTATCCCCTAATGTTTACCCCTGACATAGGCAAAATGGGCAAAGGTTTAATTCTATTAAAATTCTATTCATACATTTCTTGTGGAACTATTTAAATTTCACTACCTCTGTCAATAAATATTCGTACAGGTAAGTCAAAAACTAATCCCAAAATAATTTGTTTTCTACTTACTGGTTCACTAAAGTTTTTTAACTGCCATTATTTAGTTGGTATTGTGTGCATAAAATTAACTATAAAGTTTTCATGTAGGCCCTCATTTATTGGGATGCATCTTGTATATGGACCCCATGTTCAAGATGCCACAAGTTTTCCGTAAACTTCACTTCCTTCATGTCAGAAGGGTGATCAGTTTGAGTTGACTTTGTTCCTTATGCAGCTCACATATGTAAACTCCTTTAGATGTTGAGTGACCTTTATTTTCACTATTTTGAAATTTATTGTTGTTATTAACTCCTATATACTTATTTAATGTATGTAGATCCTCTACTGCAAGTAAAAGCTCTTTTACATTTTTCCATCCCTTACACCATATTTCCTTTTGGACATAGAAGGACAAACATCTAACTAAAATGTTAGCCAAATATTCTTTGTCTATTAGCTTGTCTAGAAACTTCACTTTTGTAAGGTGTGTTTGTATGTGTTGTTTGATACTCACTAGTTGTTATTATAAAATAAGGGGTCTGACAGTTCTACTTTTAGTTTCTCTTGGGTACTGTCTGACCAGTACGTCTCTTTAAATTATAGCTTGAAATCTTCAAAAAATTCAAATTCATCAGCGAGTGCATTTCCCCAGATCGCTGCTCCACCACCTATATAGCAGAACATGTAATCCATTTTCTTAGAATCCTCCCAAGTATTAGGTAATGCCCTTGAAAAATCTCGAAGAAATGATTAGGGTGTATCTCACCGTCTGGTATAAATTTTGGAAACTGCTTGGATGAATTTACTCCCGCAGTAAGATTTTAGTTATGCCTGTTAAATTTAGAGGTACTGTATGTTGAGTATTTGATTTTGATTCTTAGATTTTAATTCTGCCTTAGTTTTTTCTACTTCATTCCAAAGATTTTCTAACTGTTATGTTATTACATCTGAATCAATGCTTTTCTCTTAGTTCCCTTGAAAACGGTCTCCTCTTTCCCTTATTTTTTTTGCTTACTATATCTTCTGCCCTCTGTTCCCAGTTCAGTATTTCATTTAAAGTTGTTGTTGTGGTCTTCAGTCCGGAGACTGGTTTGATGCGGCTCTCCACAATACCCTATCCCGAGAAAGCCTCTTCATCTCCACATAAGAATGGCAACCTACATCTGTCTGAATCTGCTTACTGTATCCATCTCTTGGTCTTCCTCTGCAGGTTTTATGCCACACACTTCCCTCCAAGGCTAAATTCACAATTCCTTGATGTCTAAGAATGTGCCCTACCAATCTATCCCTTCTTTTAGTCAAGGTATGCCAGAAATTTCTTTTCTCCCCAATTCTGTTCAGTACCTCCTCATCACTTACGCGATCCACCCACCTAATCTTCAGCATTCTTCTGTAGCACCACATTTCAAAAGCCTCAATCCTCTTCCTGTCTGCACTGTTTATCGTCCATGTTTCACTCCCATACAAGGCAACACTCCATACAAATGCCTTCAGAAAAGACTTCCTTAGGTTTAAATCAATATTCGATGTTAACAAATTTCTCTTTTTCAAGAACGCTTTTCTACCCATTGCCATTCTGCATTTTATATCCTCTGTACTGCGACTGTAATATGTTATCTCACTGGCCAAGTAACAAAACACAACTACCACCTTTATAGTTAACTAATGTAATTCCTTCAGCATCGCTCAATTTTCGTAGACTGCACTCCATTACCCTAGTTTTGCTCTTGTTAATGTTCATCTTATACGCACCTTTCAACACACTGTTAATTCCATTCAACTGCTCTTTCAGGTCCTTTGCTGTATCTGACAGAATTACTATGTTGTCAGCAAAACACAATGTTTTTAATTCTACCCCCTGAACTTTAATTCCTTCACCAAATTTGTCCTTGCTTTCCTTTATAGCTTGCTCAATGTACAAATAACTTTGGAGAAAGGCTACAACCCTGTCTTACTCCCTTTCCAACCACTGCAGCCCTTTCATGCCCTTCAACTCTGACAACCGCTATCTGGTTTTTGTACAAGTTGTAAATAACCTTACGCTCCCTATATTTTACTCCTGCTTGCTTCAGAACTTGAAAGAGTTTATTCCAATCAACATTGTCAAAAGCCTTCTCCAAATCTACAAAATCTAGAAATGTAGGTTTGCCTTTTCTTAATCTATATTCTAGGATAAGCCGTAAAGTGAGTATTGCCTCCCGAGTTCCTACATTTCTCCTGAACTCAAACTGATCTTCCCTGAGGTCGGCTTCTCCAGCTTTTCCATCCTTTTGTAAATAATTTGTGTTAATATTTTGCAACCATGACTTATTAAACTGATGGTTCTGTAGTTTTCACACCTGGCTGCACCTGCTTTCTTTGGAATGGGGATTATAACATTTTTTCTTAAAGTCTGGGGGTACTTCACCTGTCTCAAACATCTTACACACCAGGTGAAACAATTTTGTCATGGCTGGTTCTCCCAGAGACTGCAGTAGCTCTGAGGGAATATCATCTACTCCAAGGGCCTTGTTTCGACTTAGGTCTTTCAGTGCTCTGTCAAATTTATCTCTCAGTCTAGTATCTCCTATTTCATCCTCATCTACATCTTCTCCCCTTTCTACAATATTGCCGCTAAGTTCATTTCCTTCATAGAGCCTCTCTATATACTTTTTCCACCTTTCAGCTTTCCCTTCTTTGCTGAGAACTGGTTTTCCATCAGAGTCCTTGATGTTCATAGAGCTGTTTTTCTTTTCTCCAAATGTTTCTTTTATTTTTCTGTAGGCTGTATCTATTTTTCCCCTATTTATACATTCTTCTACATCCTTGCATTTGCCTTCTAGTTACATTTTAATAAAAAATAAATGTTGAAATTCTTTTAAAATATACTTTTCTCTCTGTTCCAACAACCCTTTGAGCAACTTGTGATTTTTCAGATTTAGAACTAAACTCTAATATTTCCAAGAACTCCTTTGGGTTGACTTCAAATATTTCTCTAAGTTTTGAAATTTTAAAGAAATTTCATCTTTCAAGTTATTTACTGAGTCATTACTCCCTTGGATTTGGACTAAAATCTCCTCTTTAAGAAGATTCTTTTCCAAATCCATTTGATCTTTAACTAATCGAGTAGAAATTCCTATAATTTTGTCTTTAGAAATGAACAATTGCTTTAGCTTTTTAAAATCATCTTTTAAGTTAAAATAGTTGTCCTGAAACACATTTACAAGTCTTTCTAGTTTTGAATACATCTTATTAAATTTGCCATCAAAGTCTTTAGCCTGTTCCTTTAGCCCTGAACGTAAATTTTCTCTAAATTGTGCCTGCTTTGCTTGTAACGTTTTCTAAATCTTTTCTGTTCTGCATGTAACTCTTGTCTAAATTGTGTCTGTCCTTCACATAACTCAGAAATATTATTCACTTGTTCTAACACACATTGAGTCATATCATCAACTCAGCTGCATGCACGCAGCAACAGAACATGCAGTATCAACACAAACACTCCGAAATCACCTTTGGGAATGTGGCCTCTACACACAGAGGCCTTTGCTGTGTGTCCCATTAAAACTGTGACACCATTTAGCCTGCATAAACTGGGCAGAGAAACATCAGGATTGGAGTTGTGGGTCACGACTTTGTGTTCAGCTGGATAATCATTATTCACTCACCTGGGAAGTGCATGGAACTTAGAACAATACTGCTCATGTACAGGAAACAGCACCATAACGTGGTGTGGGCAGGAGTCAGTATTGGTCGACATTTGCAAGTGAACTGGCAATTGGAGATGATAACACACCATATTAGAGGGCTACGAGAATGACTTTTTCACTATTATGGTATCCCCATAGTGCCTCACTCTAAGTAAATATCTCGTAAATCTCAAGTAAAGAGATGAGACAGCAAAATATTGTACTGTATCACACACAAATCACAATTATAACCTATATCTTCAGATATTCAAGAATATAACATGTTACCATATATATATTGTGTACGATATCTCACCTGATCCCCTAATTGTTTTGAGCAGTGTATTTCACAACTATTCAAACTACTATCATTGGAAAGGATTTGACACTCACTGACTTCAGCTGTCGTAGTTTCAGTTCCTGGTTCTTAACTGTTTCTGTCAGTTTGGCATTTTCAGCTGAAAAATATCATGCAGAATATAAATTATAGTGTTGTTTTTCCAAAAAAAGTAGACAAGCCAAGAAACATGAGCAATCTGTCAATTAAATTTGAGGCAAATCCAGCACCATCAACCATACCAAAATTTATGTCAGTAAAACATGCTCCAAGACTCCATTTTTCAAGTCTCAAGTACAGAGAAGTAAGGAAGCACATATTAAATTGTGGCACATGATTTCAATGACTCATGTGCCAAATATTTAATTCCCAAACTAACATATCTAAAAAAAAGGGGGGGTCTACTATTAGGCAACATCATTAATAAAATACATGCAGCATATACACATGTATCCAAGGCAGAAAACTCATTAATATAAATATCAACACACTGAATGCTGGGGGGGGGGGGAGGGGGAGAGGAAGAAGGGGGTTGCAGGGTTGTCATATCCAGAGCATGCGAATCTCGTACCAACCCTATTAAATTCCTGTATTTTACCTACTACACGTTCTCATACAACTTGAAAAGTATTTCATTCGTAACGTATTACTGTGAAAACATACTCACAGTAACACACACTGAAATGAATGCTTATAGAATCTGAACAGTTAACAAATAAATGGAGCTGAGACTGGTATTACACAGCCATATTTCTTTTTCAAAGTCGATATGTCATGTATTTACACCAGAGACAATAAGGGACTTTGACATACAGGTACCTTTCATCAAAGAAATATCATCAAATGTAGTGCCTCACAGTATATTTGATTATAAAAGTTGCTTGTATTCTGTTTGCTGCAATACAAAATGTAACTGCTCTGAGTGCTAGCATTGCTGTTGCGAATTGACGTGTGCGTGTGTTTGAACATATCTGCTACGCCGTGCCATAATTAACGTTAAAACCCCAGTAACAAGCAATCACTGTAACCCTGACTTCTCCAGATATAGTCTTTGTCATGTGCCAATACTGGTGTGGGTAATATGGTGGTATTGAACTGAATAATATCTGACTTAGTAGATAACTTATTGTAGTACTCAGAAAGATGGTATCACAAGCAAATGCAACTAGTCATTCTTACATCAACAATCTAATTGTCCATACACGCCAGCCAGGCTGCCAAAGAAACTGGTGGGAAGAGACACTACTCTATACACTGGTTTGTAACAAGAGGAGACACTTTACAACGAAATTACTGATACGTTGTGTCACTGTCATTGTCAAGTAAATTATATGCAGTTTTGATAGTGGCTAAGGCAGCACACAATAAAAAGTTGTTATTCGCTATCTTGAAATATGACGACCATAATACCCCTTTTTAACACCATGATGAAGATTTATGTCTAAGAAATATTACAAATATTTGATTACATTTCTTTGTAAAAGATTTGATCCAAAAAATTGTATAATACCGACCTAAAGTGATCTGTTTTTTTAAAGCAGAGTAATACCCGCCTAGTGTGTTTTTTGTTGTTGCAAATGGTGTAATAGAAAACTAAATTCGACTAACCCACACCCCCTAGGTTTTCAAAAAAAAAAAAAAAAAAAAAAAAAAAAAAAAAAAAAAAAAAATAATATATATATATATATATATATATATATATATATATATTATGTGCAGGTTACTCAAGTATATACAGTATATAACATACTTCCTCAGGATATAAAAAATAAAGATAAAATACAGGACTTCAGAAATTCCCTAAAAAAATATCTATTACAGAAATGCTACTATACTGTCCAGGACTACCTAAATTAAGATGCAAATGTATGTGAGTCAATTATCATCAGGAGTGTCATATGAACATGTAAATTTACTAAATATAATATTTTTATTTGTCTGTAAGTGTAAATGATGTACTCAAGCTTTTATGTTTGTATTGTATACAAATATGATGACAACATCCGTACAATTTTTATTGTATATGGATGGATAAACAAATAAATAAATAAAAATAAATAAAATGCTTTGTCAGTGGAAACATGTTATTCAGAAGAAAACATACTGATGTGATGATGCACAGTTGTAGACTATGTAGACTACAGGACAGAGATAAATGATATGCATTGTTGTAAAGCAAAACACAATTACTAAGGCTGACACCAACACTATGTTTTTTAAGAACATTCTTACAACTTAGGAATACACCAGAGTTACAAAGTAAAAGTCACAATCAGGTAACACAATGGCAAGGGTTACAGCAGTCAACTTGTAGCCAAGAATGGCATATACATCAGATCACACTAAGGCACAGCAGATAACACAACTGAGGCTGAAGGCTGCTCCGTTTGGCCCATTATCAGTGTTATTGTCATGAAGCAGTGAAATTGTTGCTGCCTGGACTGCCATCTAGTGGCCGGCCACACACGCACACATCATGGAACATGCACACGTCATGGCGCACACACTGATTAAGCTGGTGCGCATGCACAGAGTTACATGACCTCCCACCCCCCCCCCCCCTTAGGGAGATTTATCTACTGGTATTGTGTGGATCCAAGCGATGTCCACTGACATTGCCGGGTCTGGTAGTGGTTTGGTAGCTCATTGAGAAGGATGAGAGCCAGCACAGGTGTGTACAGGCGGATGTGGTTTAGGCATGGGAGCCTATGTCGGCCCACTCCCTGCAAGAAACAACCGACAACAATCATCAACCCAGGGGCTGGCGAGAAGCCCAAGATGGGCAAGAGAGTAGGCTGAGGATCGCCAAAGTCTGTGGTGAATGCCATATCTTCCATCTCAGTCAACACAATGGCACTGCTCTCCCAGACAGGAGATAACAGCTGGTGGAGTGGAGACTCTTGCAGCAGGCGCCACAGAAGACATGACTGCGGCACCAAGAACAGTCCAGCCACGGAGACCAGAGAAGGTGACTGGGGTGGCACAGCAGTGTAGACAGAAGGAGGCACTCCCAGAGGGGCATAGACAGAAATTATTAGTTTCTCCATCACATTGCGGCAACAGCAACCATCTAGGCTCTGTAGTTTAACGTCAATGAAGCAGGTCTTGAGAAGAGCATGACAGCGTATGCTCTGCGCCCAACTACAGTTTTTTATGCTAGCGTGCGGTGTTACAAAGTTGAGGAATGTACAGTTTCCGAGGGGTAGCCTGAGTAAATCAGTTACACAGGTGAAACTCGACTGAGCTCAATCTACTCATCACGAGGAGGTCGGGTACACACTTTTACTTCTAAAACAAGAACAGGTCTGTCACACTTGAAAATGGCCAAAACCGGTAGTGTGGGCTTAAATAAAGCACCATAAAATGCAACTGGAGCTGGACTTTCATTAAAAATAGACAGAAATGGCAAGTGGCACCCACGAGGGTGCAGCAACGACTGTGATGAAGTCTCGGGGGGGGGGGGGGGGGGGGGGCAGCGGAGGCAGCAGTGGACACTGTGACTGGCCTCTGCAAGCACCCAGGGGCGCAGCTGATCCCAGTGACAGCGCTCCGCACTGTCAGGAGTGCACACTGAGCTGAGACGGTGGCTGAGGCACACTGCGATGACACCCGGTACCCAGCAGGGTCGGCGCCCAAACCCTCATGCCCACATTGCAGAGCTCGACTGGTAGCAGTGCTGAGGCAACACAAGGGGATGCTCTGGCCGTGGTAACAGCAGGTGTAACGGTGTCCAGGGCTGATGACCATGAAGCAGTTCAGCATGGCTGTGATCCACCACCGGCGTGAAATGGTAGGAGGATAGGAATCGCAGCACATCATCAACAAAGGAGGAGAGTACATACTTCGGCATCTGAACTTTAAAGGTGCTTTCCAATCTTTCAGCTTTGCCGTTCAACTAGGGGTAAAAGGGAGGACCCGTGATGTGATGAAGCCCCAACTGAACACAAAAGACATGAAAAGCCACCAAAGTAGACTGGGGGAAAGTTGTGAGGAAAGTTAGAATAAGTGTCCACAACAAAAAGACAATAACGATTCATGAATGTTATATGCGAGTGCAGGCTTTCTCGATGGATGTCATGTATGAAGTCTTTGTGGGTTATCAGCCGAGTTGCTTGGTCATCGTCTCGTAGCAACGTTTCGATGGAATGTGTCTCCATCATCTTCAGGCAAAGTGTCCGGGTATCGTCGTGTGTGTGCTTATATCTCTGCTGGACCATTCCCTGCTTACTGCCACTGGCCACTGACTAATCAGGCGCACACGGAATCAGCGGATGCACCTGGAGTGGCCAGTGGTGGGGGGATGCTGGTGCAGGGTTTGTGTCCCGACATTCGCCACCGTCTGCTCCAGGCGCAGACCTCGGTGGCCTGGAGTGTTCTTCTCTGATTTTTCTAATTGCAGGCTCCCAGGCTGTGCTAAGGTGGTAACCACTGTCCCGGTTTATTAGGTTATCATGCAAACGTATTTCAATGGATTCTTTGATTACTGAGTCCCAAAACCCATTTGCACTGCAAATTTTCTTTGTGTCCTCAAAATGAAAGGTGTGCTTCACGTCAATACTGTGTTCTGACACAGCAGATTTGTTAGATGGACCCAGTCGGACGTGACTAATGTTCTCATTGCGGTGTTGTGAGATGCAACGCTGTGTCTGTTCTATGTATTGCATCCCACATTCACACCCAATCTTGTACACACCAGGTGCTGTCAGACCTAGTAAATCCTTAGTTGAACTGAGAAGGTCTTTGATTTTTCCTGCTGTACGGAAAACGGTCTTCACTTTGTGTTTCTTTAGAATTCTCATGATTTTGGTTGTTGGGGGACCTGCGTATGGCAAGAACGCACAGCCCATTGCTTCGTCCTCTTCGAGTCTCTCTTCTTGTTGTCAGTCTTCAGAGCCCTCATTTGATTCTTGCTGTAACCATTTTTCTTGAAGGTGTCTTTGAGGTGTTGCAATTCTCCTGGCAAACTTTCTTTGTTGCATATGGACTTAGCCCTGTGTACTAGGGTGCTGAGTATGGAATTGCGCTGAGCAGGGTGGTGACAACTGTTAGCATTAAGACAGAGGTCCGTGTGTGTCCTCTTTCTGTCCACGTCCACCGTGTGTCCCAGCGTGCTGTCCATGTTTCTTGTGATTAGGATATCATGAAATCCGCCGAGAAAGCCTACACTTGCTTATAACATACCTCTACGGGGAGGATATACATCACAGTTACAAGACGCTGCAGAAGCTACAAAGTAAGAAAGGGAAGTTGCTCAGCAGGTTGGCCTTCTTACTCCAATGTCGGGATAAAAAAGTGATGCCCAAGTTCGCCAACTTGTGGCATCCCGTCCAAACCAACAGGACGAGACACATCTTACGACGGGTGAGTGCGGCCCTAGTACGGGAACACATCAGAATTACAAGACTGGAACTTGAAAAGACCGCCAAAAGCCTGCTTTCTCTACACCTCCAGCTGGCTGCCTGTCTACCGGAACAGGTGGCGAATGGTGCAAGATAGAAGCCACCGAAAGGCAGTGCAAGAAATTCCTTCGACTCCCAGGAGAGTGACATGAAAAAGACAAACCATCTTCCAACAAGATGGTCATTAACCTAACAAATAAGGAACTGGATGGACCAACACTAGAGGTGCTGTCAAAAGGCCTAAACTTCGCCCCATTTCCGAGGACTCTGCCGAAAAAGGACATCATAAGTGGGGTAGAGCAAGCCATATGGAAACTACCTGCAGAGGCTGCAGAAGAAGTAAGAAGAGACGTCTGCTGAGTACTGGACAAAGCCAAGATGCCAAAAAACATCTCGGCAGCAGAACACAAGGCACTGCGGTCACTTAGGGATGACCAGGGAAGAGTGGTCCTGGCAGCAGATAACGGGAACGTGATTTTACTGCTAAGATCAGAGAATTACTGGCTAAAAACCGACACCCTTCTGCAGGATCCTGCCTACAAACAACTAGGGAAGGACCCCACTACAACAGTGACTCACAAGACCGTCAAGCTGCTTAACAATACGAGACTGGAGAAGGATATCATCAGGAAACTGTACCCGAGAGCACCGGCACCTCCACGTCTCTATGGCCTCCCAAAGGTCCACAAGAAAAGGGTGCCACTTCCACAATTTTGAACACTATCAACTCCCCGACATACGGTATTGCCAAGCACTTATCACAGATGTTAAACCCCTGGTTGGGTATGGTCCACACCACGTCAAAAACTCAGTGTGAAAGTACTACAGGGCATGCGGCTGACGAATGAAGACCTACTAGTCACCTTTGATGTGACATCCCAATTCACAACATTGCTTCTAATGGGGCCTTCTCTTCACACGACGCCACTCGGTAGCGCTGCTGACCGGCCAAGCCGCCAGTCGCTGTGTAAACAATCGTCACACTTGAGTCAGCATTGGAGCAGGAGTGGCGGCATCATAGCAGTTCACAGTAACAGCTGAGCCTTCCAAGTGTTGCGGCGTGCCGCTCGATGCAGTGTCAAGGAACCCGCTCCTCCAAATACTGTATAAATACATTTACTGTACAGTCCTTCGTGTTGGCTAATAGATGTGTACAGTTCAATTATCCAAATAAACCGGGTTTCCTAGCATCCATGTCCCCCAACTACTGTCAAAATTCACCAGCGAATTCTAAATCACTCAATCAAAAAAGAAAAAGAAAAAAAATTAATCCAAATTGATGGGCTGTTCTGTTTACAGCATCATGATGGTCTCATCCGTGTTTCACGACATTGCGATGAACTCACATTGGAAGCGTGTATTCGTCATTGCCATACTGGCGTGATGGTATGTGGTGCCATTAGTTACTCGTCTCGGTCACCTCTTGTTCGCATCGACGGCACTTTGAACAGCGGCCTTTACATTTCAGATGTGTTACAACCCGTGGCTCTACTCTTCATTTGATCCCTATGAAACCCTACATTTCAGCAGGATAATGCATGACCGCATGTTGCAGGTCCTGTACGGGCCTTCTGGATTAGGAAAATGTTTGACTGCTACCATGACCAGCACATTCTCCAGATCTCTCACCAAATGAAAACATCTGGTCAATGGTGGCTGAGCAACTAGCTCGTCACAATATGCCAGTCACTACTCTTGATGAAATGTGGTATTTGCTAAAAGCACCCTACACATATATTTCCCGCATTTTCCTTCTTTGAATTGGCTATCAACGAAATTAGTCTGATCGGTAAGGAGCAATGAGCTGAAGCACAGTAGTTTATCGAGAGTGAGTTGTCGGCACTGACAACAGTCCACCTGCTGTCACCACGGACGCCTGAGTCTTGACTCGACTGTCCCCAGTTTGCTTTGCTGCAGGGACCATGTTTTTGTGGTTGAGTAATTCTTCTTCTTTGTTTATTTTTAACTACCTTCTACCTGCGACTTCATTCGAATAGTAAGGAGCAACTTCGAAAACTATCCCATGGGGTCGTTTTATATGTATGTCCTACCCAGGTCCAACTCTTTCCCTCTGAAAAACTTAATCCAAATTCACACAGTAAATGTTGGTGAAAGCATAACAAACAAACAAACTTTCACAGTGATAATTATATTAGAGAGGGGTATTCAATATTATCTGCTGCTTGACACATCATAATTTATTTAGTAGTGGGTGATAAGTAGCTGATTATGAAGTAGTTTTGCATCTGTATAGTGTTAGTTTTAAGAGGGTAACAATGTCATCTTTGCCCCGGGGCCCTTGGTGACATTGGTACACCACTGCATCAAGCTTTTTCGCCATGTGCTAACCACCACATACTTTAAATACGGTGGAACGTTCTACGAACAGATAGATGGCATAACAATGGGCTCATCCCTAGCACCAGCCACAGCCAACCTGTACATGGAGCACTTCGAAAAGCAAGCACTGGATACAGCAAAACACAAGCTCAAGTCCTTGTACATATACGTCGACGACACCTTTGTAATTTGCCCACATCAAAGGGTCAAACTGCAGAGTTCCACAAACCCCTCAATAGCATACATGGAAACATTAAATTTACCATGGAGATAGAAGAGAATAGAAGCTTACCCTTTCTCGATATCCTAATCACAAGAAACATGGACGGCACACTGGGACACGCAGTGTACAGAAAGAGGACACACACAGACCTCTATCTTAATGCTAACAGTTGTCACCACCCTGCAAAGTGCAATTCCATACTCAACACCCTAGTACACAGGGCTAGGTCCATATGTGACAAAAAAAGTTTGCCAGGAGAATTGCAACACCTCAAAGACACCTTTAAGAAAAATGGTTAAGTGAGAATCAAATAAGGAGGACTCTGAGGACTGACCACAAGAAGAGAGAAGAGAGACTCAAAGAGGATGAAGCACTGGGCTGTGCGTTCTTGCCATACGCATGTCCCCCAACAGCCAAAATCGCGAGAATTCTAAAGAACCATAAAGTGAAGACCGTTTTCCATACAGCAGGAAAAATCAAAGACCTTCTCGGTTCAAATAAGAATTCTCTAGGTCTGACAGCACCTGGTGTGTACAAGATTGGGTGTGAATGTGGGATGCAATACATAGGACAGACGCAGCGTTGCATCTCACAGCGCCGCAATGAGCACATCAGGCATCTCTGTCTGGGTCAAACTAACAAATCTGCTGTGGCGGAACATAGTAGTGACAAGAAGCGCACCTTTGATTTTGAGGACACAAAGAAAATTTGCAGTGCAAATGGGTTTTTGTGTTTGGGACTCGGTAATCAAAGAATCCATTGAAATATGGTTGCATGACAACCTAATAAACCAGAACAGTGGCTACCACCTTAGCACAGCATGGGAGCCCACAATTAGAAAAATCAGAGAAGAACACTCCAGGTCACTGAGGTCCATGCCCGGAGCAGACGGCAGCAGATGTCGGGAGACAAACCATGCACCAGCGTCTTCCCCACCACCGGCCACTCCAGGCGCATCCACCAATTCCGCGTGCACCTGATTGGTCAGTGGTGGCAAGCAGGGAATGGTCCAGCAGAGATATAAGCATACACCCAATAATACCTCAACACTTCGCCTGAAGATGATGGAGACGCATTCCATCGAAACGTTGCTATGAGACGACGACGAAGCAACTCAGCTGATAATCTGCGAAGACTTCATACAGTTAATGAATGGGCCCGCATAATCAACATGAATATGTTCCCAAGGCTGTTGAGGTTGAGTCCAGGGAGCAAGAGAAGCACGTGGGGCTGCCTGTTGTAAACCACACTGAGAGCAGGAGGCCACAAGGCACACTAAGTCTCTGTCTATGCCAGGCCAAAATACATGCCTACGAGCAAGAGCTTTCGTGTGGGATGCTCCCCAATGCCTGTGATGCAGCATTTGTAACACATTATCTTCCATTGCCAAAAGGAGTATCCCTCATACTCAGACACATGTAACCAACAGGAACAGCAGTTCCATGGAGGGTCAGATGCTTGACAGGGAAAAAGTCAGGCCAACCTTGGTGAACTAAGTGCAAAACTTGTCAGAGCACAGGGTCAGCCGCAACCGCGTCTGATAACCGAGATGAAGTAAGGGGAAAGCTATCCAAAGTAGCCTAAGCTTCAGTATCAAGATAAAAGCATGCAAGATCCTTGTGGTCAAAGTCAGGATCAGGTTCAGTAGGGAGACGGGACAGAGCATCTGCTTTAGCATGCTGGGCTGAGGGGCAGAAGTAAATCTCATAATTGTACTGGGAAAGAAACAGGGTCCAGAGTTGCAACCAATGAGCTGCTCTGTCTTGTAATGATGCAGTAGGGTGGAAAAGTGATACTAAAGGCTTATTATGTGTGATAAGATGAAACTTTACACCACACAAGTACACATGAAATTTTTTGGAAATACTGTTGTTGTGTAGGTGTCAATGTTTTGGATGCATATGCAATGGGGCATTCAGACCCATCAGAGCATTTATGCACAAGCACCACGCTCACCCCATATGGAGAGACATATGTAACGAGGGGCATATGTATCTGGCCCGGAGAATAAGCACTTAAGCATGGGGCAGACACAAGTTGCTGTTTTAGCATACAAAAGACACCTTATAATCTGTGAACCAGACAAAATGCACATCATTATGCAAAAGATGATGGAGCGGGTGCACGACCGTAACAGTTCCGGGTAGAAATTTATGGTAATGCACAACTTTACCCAGGAAAGTTTGCAGCTCCTTAACCGCTGTGGGCAGAGGCAGGAAAACAATGACGGTCACGCACTTCGGAAGGGAGTGAACCCCAGTAGAAGAGATCTCAACAACTGCAACTTGGCCAAATTACACCGAAGGCTTGCTGACTGATGGGTGGAAAAAAAAGGCATGCAGGTTCCGTAAGCTCAGCGGGAGAGGACCCATGACCAAAATGTTATCCAAATAGTTAACACCACCAGGAACAGGACGCAAAAGCTGCTCCAAAAAGTGCTGAAATATAGCTGGTGTCCTAGCTATGGCAGTCATTGGTACTAGTAAATACCAAAGGGAGTATTCACAACTAAAAAGCATTTAGAGTCATTGTCCAGCAGAAGTTGTAAATAAGCTTCAGCCAAATCTACTTGAGAAAAGAAGTGGGACCCGACAAGCATGGCAAGCAAGTCATTCATAAGTGGTAGAGGATAGGAATCAATAACAGATTGGGCATTCACAATCACTTTAAATTCGCCACAAAAACGCAAAGAATCCAGGGTTTACAAGGGGGATGGCTCAGTCACTAGAGGCAATAGATTTGATTACCTGTAAAGCCTGCAGGTTGTTGAGTTTGGCCTTGACTTGATCTCATACAGCCACCAGCACCTGGCGAGCACAAAAAAAACATAGGACGCACCATAAGTTCCATAGTGATATGCACAGTAAAGGCAGTAACACAACCAAGCCTTTAGTAAACAAGGGAAAAAAAAATTCCTGACAAAGCACCTCAAGGTCACAAAAAGGAACAGACTCAGAGACCAGATTAACCAAGTCTGAAACAGAGAAACCGAAAACATTGAAATCATCAAGACTAAAAATGTTAGCAGCTGCGATATCATCGACCACAAAAAAAAAAAAAAAACAAAAAAAAAAAAAACAAAAAAAAAACCAGGTCGAAGAACAGATTTATAAGCCATAGGAGCCAGAAACTGACACAGGACTGGAATGTGCTGATGGCTGTAGTTTTTTTTTTTTTTCCTTGCTGCATGTATGGAGTTCCCGCACCACAGCAACTTTGGCAAAATCAGAAGAGACAGCCGCTACATCCCCTGTTGCCTCAATCTGATCCCCGGCAGCACAGGAAACTTTGAATGCCTGAGTAATATTCAAAACATCTGCTGGAGTTAGGTTTTCAAATTGGAGAGCACAATTGGTGCCAGGCACAGAATTGCATCATGAACCATATCATCCGCATGAGATTCATGATGAGTAGGGGTGACAAATATATACAGGTGACTAAGGCCATGGAATTCAGCTGCCCATGCATGATATGAGTAATTAAGCTTTTTCTGCTGCTGATAAAATTCCACATGGGATGCAATGTCATGCATATGGTCCCGATAATAAGCTGATAGCAAATGATTCATTTCATCAAAGGACAAGGTCACCAGTTCCTGGAGGGGTGCAATATGAAACAATAACTGATAAATGCGAGGCGCACAACGTCACATCAGAGACACCAAAGGCTAAGAAGTGTTAGCACAACCATTCTTCATAAGAGTCCCAGTCTTCCGGAGAATCATTCAAACCAGAAAAGGGTGGTGGAAATGGAGCAGAAACAAAGTGAGCCATAGAAAATAGCAACATCGCAGGGAGCGAAGCGATGTCTTATTAACAAATGTAATAGTATCCATGCATTCTGCCTGAGCTGTTGTAACCATAACCAGCCATTGAACCAACTCAATCATATTTTATACACTAGTCTGAAGTAACTGATTCCATGGAGGGAGTTGAAAGTCCACAGGATGGACAACATCCAACAAAGTCATAGTCAAACAGGTTGGCTGAGAAGCACACGAAAGTCCTAACTCACAACACTCATTGCCAATAAATGTGTTGTAAAGACTAATACATTTACTGAAATTGACATCAGCACTGTATTTTAAGAACAGTCTTACAACTTGGGCATGCCCCAGAGTTACAAATAGAAAGTCACAATCAGGTAACACATTGGCAAGAGTTACAACAGTCAAATTGTAGCCAAGAATATGTATATTCATCAGATCACACAAAAGCATATTAGATAACACTACTGAGGCTGAGGGCTGCTCCGCATGGCCCTTTATCAGTCTTATCACCCAAGGCAGCAGCACTGTTGTGAACCGGGCCGCCATCTGGTGGCTGGTAGCACACACACGTCATGGCGGAAGGGAGGATTCCAATGTGCTAAATAAGATTATAGATCTGTCTATAGGCCATTACTGGGTGCAATTTAGCAATCTCCTCCTTGAAATGCAATGGCTGTTTTAAATATTGACATCAGGTTCTAGCATCACTGATTAACTTAGAGGTCTATTCTGTATATAATGTCCTAGACATTTAAATCTTCAATGTCAGAGCAGTATATGTATTACCTGTTGCCCTGTAGTCCACAGCTGTACATCATCACATCAGTAGGCTATGTTTTTTTATAAATGACATGCTTACATTGACACAGCATATATATAGTTTGCTGCATATATTTTATTGATGATGTTGCCTAATGGAAGACTTATTACCTGTATGTTAGTTTTGTGAATTGCATATTTGATATGTGAGTCATCAAAATCATGGACTGTATTATAGTATGTGCTTCCTTGTCTTTTAGTACTTGAGATTTGGATAACGTAGTCCCAAATTATGCCATACTGACATAAACATTTATATGATAGACAATTGGTGTTAGACTTGCCTCAGTATTTAGACAAATAGGTGTATGATGGTGTCAAACGAGATTATAATTTAATTTGAAAATTCCAGCTCTAATTTGCATGGAGTGTATATAATGTATAACTTATATTACATTAAACTTAATTTTAAAATTGATAATTATCTATGCATATGTTACTTCATCTGGTTCCAAATCCATTCATTAACACATGTTCCAATGAACTTATGATAAGAGAAAACCATCAGGAGTATGGGGAAAGCCTTAGAAATGTCAATTTCTTTTCTAAGTTACTTTAACAAGTAACTATTATTAAAGATAAATCGCCTGCTTTTCTAATAATGATGTTACTTGTCCTTTTTTTAAGGAAAAATAAAAATAAACACCTGCAACATTCAAGTTAGATTACAGTACTCAAATACTGACAATCTGTTACTGTATAAGCTTACTCAATAATCATGACATTTGAATAACAACAGCTATCACATTATATATTAATGGAAGCTTGTTCAAATCAACAAGAAATTTGGGAACAAAAAGATGGATTGGCTTTTATAAATGAGCAAACTGCTATCAAAACTGTAACTTGTGCTTAGTTTTTATAAAATTTCACCATAATTTCAAAACATATTTTTAAATATATCATAAAAATAATATCTGGCAGTAGCAACAATAAAATTCACATGGAAATTGGGTTAAATCCCAAACTGGCAATCTTTTTTAACTACATGTGATTCATACAGACATTTTATGCAGCTTTTTAAAACTGTACTTCTCATGAAAAAATACTTTTGGTATTAAAAATTTGCAGTGTTTTGGTAAAAGGATTCAGGAATTCATTATGACCTACAGCAAGTTTGAACTAAGGTTAATGTTGGAACTACTATTTTATTGAGGTACACTATTACAGTAAGACATAGGTAATTAGGAATTTCATAACATGTGATACACATCTATAACTATAGTTACAGGATACAAAAAGTAATGTATTTAAAACAGTAATCATTTTGAGTAATGACTTCAAAAAAATTTGTAAGCTTTGCAATGCATGAGACTGCAGTTCATCAGAAACACCTTGCCAGCTGGTCATTTGGTCTTTGTTTATGTTATGTCACCCAGCTATGATTGTAGATGTATAACATTTCTGAAATTAAAATGTCTCTTGTTAGTCTACTTATTCATTTGTGCTCACAATGAAAAGTCAAACATATCTGCATAAGAATGCTAATGTTTGGACTAAGGCAAAATTGTATAGTTTCACCAACTCATATTACATGATTCAACACTACAATGTTGTTGTTATGAGAAAGCTGCAGAAAGGTTGACAATAAGAATTTGTGACAGATCATGATTAAACCCAGATTTCCATTTTTCATGAGCAGTCACATTAAAATTATGCAATCAATGGATGTCTCCTGGACCAACGCAAACTTCAATATGCCACACTTTGTGTACTACTACCTATGAGTGCTCATACATTGCATTATGTTGTGGGTTGTGTGCATGGAGTCTGGGTGATGGATAGCTCCACAGAGTTGTCTGGCAGATGCAACAGTCCATGGAAGTGGCAAGCAGTGGGGCCAAAAACCTCGAAATCCCTGAGGTGCGGGGGCTACTGAACCTGATGCACCACCTGGCATGAGGCTGAGGATTACACAGGCAGGAGGGGAAGTACCACTCTAACCACACCCGAGGGGAGCAGAAAATCTCATGTGGCGTCCAGATTAAATGAAGCAGGACGGGAGAAACATTTCAGTAACTCGAACCTACATTGCTGGGGAGGGAGGGAAGTGCTGACAGCTGTTCATAGTATGAAAATGGAACCTTCATGCAAAAGAATTGCAATGTCAGAAGAGAGTTGGGGAGGGACAGAAACCTCGAATTGCAGGACCAGGGCCTCAGGAAGAGGTTGACTACCAAAGTCTCGGGGGAGACAGGATAGTATGGAAAGACCTCAAACAGAGAGGAGGGGAAGGACGAGTCAGAGAGACAACTTGAGCAGGAAGAGGGGAAGGCGGAGGCGCATCGGCAGGAGACAACGGAGAAGCTGAAGAGGCCGGAAGAGAGGAATCTGTCCTGAACATTATGAAAGGAGGAAGATTGCCCTTGACTGGAAGTGAGGAGGAGGGCTCGACATGAGCAGGTTTAATGCGGTTTACTGACACAGTGGAGTGAGAGTTATTGATAAGCAAGGTGAAGGTGTTGGGGAAGCGCCTGAGCACCCAATGAGGGCCCAAGTAAGGAGGCCTGTGCAGAGGATGGACCATATCGTCCCATATCATGATGAACTCGCAAGATTCCAGGCTCTTGGGAACAATGACCTGCAGAGGAGTGTGACTGGAGGGAGGTGGAGGGCAGATCCTCATGCAATGCTGACGCACCTGGTCTACCAGAGTGGGGAGGTCAGAGAAGTGAGGAATGGGAGAGGGGGAGACGAGTTCACCAGGTAAAAGTAAGGATTGTCCATAGACAAATTCAGCTACAGTGCCCCAGACATACTCTTTGTAGGTCACTCGTAATACGAGCAAAACAAGGGGAAGTGCCTCTGCCCGTAGAGTGTCGTGGCACAGAAGAGAAGTTTTAAGGTTTCAGTGCTACTGCTGTGCCAGCCCGTTGCTTTGGGGGTGGTAGGTGCTGGGGTGGATGCATTTGATGCTGCAGAGGTGGCAAAGGTCAGAATAGAGAACGGATTTGAACTGGTGGCCTTGGTCTGTGGTGATGACCAAGGGACAGCCAAACTGAGAAACCCAAGGATGAAGGAAGGCTTTAGCCACTGTCTTTGCTGTGATGTTGGTGAGAGGGGTGGCCTCAGCCCAGCAGGTCATCCGATCGATAGTCGACAAGACATAGCGGAAACCATGAGCCAGAGGAAGAGGGCCAATGAGGTCGATAAGGACATGTTGAAATCTGCCCGCGTGAATGGGGAAAGAGGAGGGAAGATATGGGAGGTGATTTAGTAGCATTGGCAGGGAATGTAGGCCCGAACCCAAGCTTAACAATCTTGTTTGACATCTTGCCAGATTAAACGTTCAGTGACAAGTCTGGTCTAAGACGTGGATGCCAGGGTGCAAAATCACATGCAATTTTTGGAAAACCTCACATTGAAAGGGGCGAGGGATGAAGGGGCGGAGCTTGCCCGTGAAATCGTCACAACAAATTTCACCCATCATCCCAGGAAAAGAGGTGCCGATGGGATGGAGAGGGGGGAATGATCATCAGCTGAAGACATGGCACGACTCGGAAGAGGAAGTTGGCTACAATGTTGTCAGCATTCTTGATGTACCTGACATCAGTGGTGAACTGAGAGATGAAATCTAAGCATTGGAAGTGTCTAGGAGGAAGATTGGCTGGTGGATTTTGTATTGCAATGGCCAAAGGTTTGTGGTCAGTGAGGAAATGGAAAGGACTGCCCTCAATCTCAGAGCAGAAGTGCTTAATGGCCTTGTAAATGGCTATTTTTTTTTCTTTTTTTTTTTTTTTAGAAGAACTGGAGATGAGAATTGTTGCTGTCTAGAGATTGGCTAAAAATGGTACTGATGGCAGTGTTGCTGGCATCAGTTGTGATGAAAATATCTGCCTCCTTGTGAGGGTGAGCGATAGTAATAGCATTCGATAAAAGGTCTTTAAGGAAAGAGAAAGCCTCAGACATTGCAGGGGTCCAAGAGACAGGCTGAGTGCCTGAGGTATTCTTGCCTGCCAGTGCATCAGTAAGTGGGACTTGAATGTCAGCAGCACCGGGCAAGTGCCTAAGAACTGCCTCAATTCTTTGAATGTGGATGGGCTTGACAATTGCTTGATGGCATTTCATCAGAGGGAGGGGGGAGTAATACCATCAGCAGAAACAGTGTACCCCAGAAACTTAACTGAAAGTAGGTGCAGTTGGTCCTCGCTGAGATTCAACTCAATCCCTGACTTGGCCAAAGTGACACAGAGAGTTTGTAAATGACGTTTTCTATCCTCAACAGAGGTGCTGAATAGTAAAATGTCATCTAAGTAAACAAGACTGATGTCAGTCTTCTTAACATCATCTGGAGCCACGGGTATCTGATGATACGCACGCTTGCAGTAAACCACGGAAAAAAATTTAGCACCAACAAGAGCATGAGTGAAATCGGCTACATTAGGATACCTGTCCATGATCACCTTAGCATTGAGTCTATGGTAGTACCCCCACATTCTCCAAGAACCATTGCTTCTTTTTACTAAGTGAATGGGGGAGAACCAACTGCTACAAGAAGGTTTGATTATGCCTGCCTCTAGTAATTTTGTGATCTGTGCTTCCACAGCCGCAAATTTTTCAGCACAAAGGCAGCATGGTTTACTTCATACAGGCGTGTCATTATTAAGTCTAAGTCTGTGGACCGTGCCATTAGTTACTACAGAAATGCATTGTCGATGGCGGGAGGCAGTGGGGGTGTGGTGTCCGGTGCAACAGCTGACTGTCCCAGCAGGCTATGATATCCGTTGGAGCTGCTGGAGGCGCCACAAGTGCAAGAGCACAAGATGGCCGCCGGGCTGTTGCAGCGTGCGGGTTGGCAGGCGGAGTAGTTCAGCGGGCACCACCGGTTCAGGCAAGGGTGCCACCAGGGTGCACGAGCAAGATGGTGGCCGAGCTGCGGCAGTGTGTGGATCGGCTGACAGAGTAGTTGACGTGGCGATCACCGTGGCAGGTGGTGCACCACCCGTGGCACAGCACAAGATGGCAGCCAAGCCAAAGCAGCTGGGAGGTCAGCGGAGACAGAGACCGGTAAACAAAAACTGATAATTTTTGCGATCAAGACTGTGTTTTGTAATATTAGCCAGAATCAGCAGTTGGATTTGTGTGTGAATGAGTGAGAGTGAAAGGGAGAGAGAGACAGTGTGTGTGTTTTTGTGTGTGTGTGTGTGTGTGTGTGTGTGTGTGTGAGAGAGAGAGAGAGAGAGAGAGAGAGAGAGAGAGAGAGAGAGAGAGAGAGAGAGAGAGAGAGCACACACATGTGCACATGTTCTGTATGGCAGACGAAGGCTTAACAGTAGAAAAGAAAGCTTAATTTTTGATATTTTGTTTTCCTGTTATGTATGCCTTTCTGCAGCTCATTGGGCATTTCTTTGTATTTACTATTTCTAGAATGTTCTACATGTTTCTTATGACTGATATACTTGTAAGTTTCAGATAATCTGGGGGCACAGTAGTGCCCCTGCCAAGTCAAGCGCAGGGCCATACCATCCTTTTCTCAAAGCAGTTCACGACACTTTCGACCCCTTGTATCTCCAATGTGGATACAGCAAGAAGCCTGAATTTTTGATTATCAAGAGTCTCTACTATTAGTAGCTACATTTTAAAATTATACTATCCAACACCTTATAGTTTACAGAATATTAGCAGTCAAAAATCATTAATTATGTCGCTCACTGACTCACCAATCATCAAAAGTCTAAGGTACTTCTAGCAGACACACAAACATCAAATTTTTCATTTAGATAGTGTTTAGTCTGTAATGCATGGAAATATTCAAACATCTTTACATATTAATTCCATTTATGAACACATTTTTGCCAGACAGAAGAGTATCTGCTATCTTAGTGGTAGAAGAATGGTGTTGGTAATGGTCTTGTAGTTGAGCGATGGGTTCATGTCTGAAAGATCGCGGGTTCGATTTCTGGTGCCGTATACATTTTTTTTTTTTTTAAATTATTTTTAATTCCCCCCCCCCCCCCCATTTTAATATAGACGTCACCTTTCCACTAAGTGAAGAGTAGTTAGAAGTGACAAGTGACACCTGATTAGATAATGAACAACAATTGGTAAGATATAGCTGTAAATGAGAAGACTGTTGCTCGTAAATTCCATCACATGACGTGGGGCAAAAAGTTAGACCAGGAGAAAAAAAAAAAATTCGACGTACGTACCAATTTTCTATGATAATTTTATCAGGAGGCCAATGGAACTTATATAATTTGAAAGATGGTTTACTGTAGATGTGCACACTACAATTATCATGAGAGTACACAGTAATTAAGAGTAATAAAATGAAACAAATGTTTTGATGATTTAAATTCTCCATCTCTAATAAAAAGTGAACCCTAAAAAATAAAGTGCAACCAACTACTGCCCTATGGATGATCGATGTTAGAAAACATTAATGGAAACATCAATGTTAATATCAATTCAAAGAAATCAACGTACAATGACCATCGATGTCTGAGAATATCAATGTTTTGGGTGGCAAAACAAACAATCCTCGGCAGAACCAATGGCACACATTACTGGACTGGCACTACGGAATATAGTATTATTGCCTCCCTGTCATTTTAAAAAATGTATCAACAATTATTTGTATACGGATACAACAGTCCTAAGAAATAGAGATCAACTGATATAACTACGCCACCCTTTTTTTCCCCCCTAAGGTAAGTCCTTCCATTCCTGGGATTGGAATGACTCCTTTTCCACTTCCTTAAAACCCATATCCTTCCCTTTCTCCTCTCCTTCCTTCCTCTTTTACCTGAAGAAGCTGCCAGTGGTGGTGAAAGCTTGAATGTTTGTGTGTTTTTATTTGTGTTTTTTGTTTCTGACAGCGAGCCTGTACTTTGGGAAAGTCAAACAATCTTTATTTTTATACATATTTTTCCCACAAGGAACGTCTCCTTCTATAATATACATTTAGAGTTTTGACGTATAACCTAAATTTTACTTACGGTGTTGGCGTAGTGTGCTTTATGAGGGGTACATACAAGGACCTGTCAACAACAGAGCAGGAACATACAGTAATTATTTACTTTGTGGTCAACATGAAAGACTATTTCTCTATTTCTATGCTACTGGTTTTCTGAAGTACCTCATTCGTTGTCACTGGCAACTTCAGCACACTACGCCACCACTGCCATAAGTGAAATTCTATCTTGTATTAGACAAAGATACAGTATACAAAACAGAACATACATTTGTATTCATCTATCTCATTTGTGGCTTGCCATCTTAAGCTGTACAAATTTATTTTTATTTTTAGACTGAATTGACTCTTCAGTAAAGAAATATCAATAGTTCGATGTTTTCATACCATCGATGTGCCATAGACAAATATTAACTATAAATTTATGGTGGCCTATGAGTTGAATGTCTGTGGATCAGCCTTGGCGTCATGTTAAAGATTCTTTAACAAAGAATATTGAATGAATGACTTGAGGAGATTAGTGTAATATTGGTGTTAGTGCAAGTGCCAGCACACTGAAGAGTCTTTATCAAACAAGAAACTCAGTGTAATATTGGTATTAGTGCAAAAATTGTTGAATCAAATCCTCCGAGAAAAAAAAATGGGGCATGGAGTGGGCTTTAAGAAAATCCATTGCTGTTGTAAAACAAATGATACCAGAAAAGAAAAGAAGGAGATTTATCTCCAAAAAGAAATAGAACTTCGTGAAATAGAATAGTTGTAACTCAGAAAAATGTGAAGAATGAAATACACGATTAATGCAGCATGCATTATACTGCAAGTTCACTAAATAATTGTGCCAAAACAAGCTTGTTTTCCAAAAGCGTCCGCCTCCGCAGTCCAGTGGACAGCATGGTAGATTTCTACACAGGGGGCCTGGGTTCAATTCATGGTCAGGTTGCAGATTTCCTCTACTCGGGGACTGGGTGTTGTGTCATCCCCATCAACATTTCCTCATCATCAATGCGCATGTCGCCTCAGTGGCGTCACCAAAAGACTTGGACCAGGCAGGCCAAACACAATGCCAAATGGGGTCTAATTGCCAAAAATGACACACAAAATCATCATGTCCAAAAGCACTTCCAACTGGAACACTCAATGCTGAAAACTAAAACTAAAATCATCTTTTATTTATTAGTTATTATAAATGCTCTCAGGCTTCATTTTTTCTCAAGAAAGAAGTTACTTTTATTCTATAACTCTCATAAGTTTTAATTGTACTGATTCTAGGAGAAAGATTTATGCAACTATATGTAACCATTTTCATACCATACAATGTGTGCACTATAAACCAAGGCTTCTTTTTATGCACTAAAATAATTAATTTTGAATTACCAACTGTTGTATGAAAAACTGACGCTTCAATAAATAGGAGGCAAAATAATAACTACTAATTTCACTTATACACGAAAATATACCTTATTCACAACTTCCATATATTATGAAGTTCACAAACTGATATGAAATACAACACTAACTTGTTGATACTTGTACAGTAATCCACCACAGGTTGCCATACTGTACAAGATGAAAGAATTGAACAATTAACTATAATCAGCTTTCCAGAGTTCCCAAATACATCTATATCTTCATGGGATACTCTGGAAATCACATTTAAGTGCCTGGCATAGGGTTCATCGAACCACCGTTATACTATTTTATCTTCCTTTCCTTTCTCGTATAGCGCGCGGGAAGAAAAAACACCTGAATCTCTCCGTTCAAGCTCTCATTTCTTGTATTTTATTCTGATGATCATTTCTACCTATGTAAGTGGGAGTCAAAAATATATTTTCACATTCGGAGAAGAATGATGGCGATTGGAGTTTTGTAAGTAGCTCACATCACAGCAATAAGTGCCATTGTTGTAATGATTCCCATCCCAGATCCTGTATCATTTCTGTAATACTGTCTCTCTTGTAGCGTGACAATACGAAACGAGCTGCCCTTCTCTGGACTCTCTCCATGTCCTCCATCAAACCCACTTGATAAGGATCCCACACTGGACAGCAGTACTCCAAAAAAGGATGGACAAGCATAGTGTATGCAGTCTCTTTAGTAGTTATGTAGCATCTTTTAAGGGTTCTTCCAATAAAATGCAGTCTCTGTTACATCAAACCAAACGAAATCACACCAAGCCAAAGAATGGGTTTTTAAAAAATCTGTGGGTGATGAACAAATAAATTTGCAGAAAAAGACTACCAACAAAAATAAATGATATCTCATCAAAAACATAAAATGTACAAAAATGCAACTCTCGCGAAGAATTCCTCCACCATAAAAAGTCGTGAGGTCTCATGGGAAACCAAGTCGGTTATTTTAGTTAGTGATCATGAAACCAACTATTCAACACCTTGTCATAATTTTTTATCTAATAAGTTATAAACCAACATATGTAGTGACTATATGAAAAATATACATTTTTATTTCTATAATAAATATAACGACTTGGCAATTGCATGGCAACATAATTTAATATTTAAAGTACTTTATGCAAATGTGAGGTATTTCGTTCCTTCATCATTACATTTGGTGACATAGTGGAATGTAAATTATTTTTATATGTTGACATGTAATTTCCCGATCATGATATGTATTCTGATGTCAATCTATTATGGTGCGATTGTGAAATCGTCATATGTGTTATAGAAATAAAGATGTACAATAGTAACATAGTCATTATAAATGTTGGTAGATTCCTTAGTGGTTCTATGAACACTAACTAAAATAACTGACTTTATGCATATGTGAGTGTACTTCATTATTATGTGATTACATTTGGTTGCATAATGGAATATAAATTATTGTCATGTAATTATGATGATGTGCAATTGCCAGATCATTATATTTATTCTTATGTCATTATATTATGGTGTGATTGCCAAATCATTATATTTATTATAGAAATAGAGATGTATAATTTTTATATAGTCACTATAGATGTTGGTAGCTAAGTAATTAGATAAAAAATTATGACAAGGTGTTGAATTAGTTGGTTCCATGAACACTAACTAAAATAACCAATTTGGTTTCCCATGAGATCTCACAACTTTTTATGGTGGAAGGAATTCTTCGCGAGACTTGCCTTTTTGTACATTTTATATTTTTGATGGGATTCTTTCTACATGTAAATAGCAGAGTACTCCGACCAGGAGGTATCTGTTCTGAGTGTATGCTTATGTTAGCAATAAACCTTTTCTAAGTGTAAAGTGTTGTGTTCTATTAACGACTACCCTTCGAATTCTTTACCACCTACAGTTCTCAACATGACAATTTGAACTGGTAAGAGTAGGAAAATTTCATCATAATCTTGAAATATTGCTGAGCTACGACCAATAAATATTTTATAGGATTAAATCTTATGACAAACTACAATAGAAGGAGGAACCAGGTTAAGTCTGTCAATTAATTCTTTCCTGAATAGGCACCACAACACAAGAACTCGGTAACAAGCATGATATCTCTCTAAGAAAATATAGACAAAAAGCAAATATTGGGTTTCAGTTCTTGGCTTGGATCTCCTATAATGTAGATATACAAAATCTGAATAAAATGAATTCATATAAAACATAGAAGTCATACGCCTATATATATTGCAGCACTTTATTTATCTTAGGTAATAAGAGTCAAAATTGTGAATTAACCTTTTACAGAAAGAAGCTTGTTGATGGACTCCTGCTGCATTGCAAGCAACTGTCTGCTCTCAGCCAGTTTTGTTCGTTCTGCTTTCTCAGCAGCACGGCACTCATGCAACTCCTTTTGCAGTTGCTCCACCATCTTCTCCGATTTTGCTCGATGCTTTTGTGCTTCATTGCAAAACTAAACAGTTTCAAAAGGAAAATGAATACACTACAATGCCTCAAAGTAAAAATACAAGTAACTAAATATTATAATACTGTCCTAATTCCCAAAAAGTAGAAAACATGAGATTCACTTTAAAAATAATAATAAATCAGATTTGTACCTGGTTGCGTATTTAGTACTTTTATTTTCCTGTATTCAAAACTAGACAATTGTGGTTTGAGAAAAATAATAATTTATGAGAGACTTCAGACACATCCGACCACAAAGACAGAATTAGTAGTTGTATGATCAAATCCTAAATCTACCAATTACAGTCTGCAAGAAAGATCATCTGATTCCTCTCCCTTGGTGAGATAATCAGAGGCAACACAGAAAACACAGGTTTGTATAATAGACTACAAATAATGTGGAAGATCTAAGGGGGACAAAAAAAAAAAAAAAAAAAAAAAGAGAGAGAGAGAGAGAGAGAGAGAGAGAGAGAGAGAGAGAGAGAGAGAGAGAGTGAAAGAAAGAAACGCACAGAAGGTGAACCAATCATATTAAAAGAAAGATGAATCACAAATCAGCATAACTGTATAACCTCTCAGACATGTCTGCAGCTCCAAATATTTCTTCAGTGGTATTAATTTATAGGGTCTGGTATTTCATGGTGAGTCTGTGGTGAAAAAGAAAAGACAAACAAACATATTCACAGAAAAGTTCAAGAAAGTGTATGAGGTACTCCAAGGCAAATATATTTGCTGTGTGAAGAATTTGGAGGGGTCAAATGTGGAATCTCAAATATAACATAATTAAAAGAGTAATGCAGTATTTGCACCACAAGTAGTTGGAACATTCAGAGGATTGAAAATAAATTTGGAAACCATGACAAGTCTTAAGTGAACTTGTGAACTGTGTAATAGAATTCAACAGAGAATATATAAGCAACCATTTACCAGGCAAGAAGGATTTTGTTTCTGTCAAGGCAAATTGTTTCAGGGTTCATAAACAAAAAGTCTGGTGTTTGAAAACCTGAGTAAGCTGTATTAAGCATTCATAGACAAATATGCAGAATTTAAAGTAGGGTCATCCAAATTTTGTAATTTACAACCCAAGAACTGTGTTATGGCTTGTGCAACTGGTACCCATAGTGTGAACCTCATGTTGGAAGATACCAGATTATAAAAGCTGACATATTATGCACACTATCAACTTAAAACAACAAACAGCTTGCATATATCAGGGAGGTCAGAGGAAGAGAAAGGAGGGGAAAGGTGGACGACCTCTCCGGAAAGTGACAGAGTTTGCTCATAGACAAACTCGGCCACTGTTCCTTTGAGGTACAGCTTCTATGTGGTGCACAGGCCAAAGAGCACTAAAGGCAGTGCCTCCAACCACAGAGTTTCATGACACTTTAAGGCTGCCTTAAGGCTCCAGTACCAGCACTCATCTGGTCCATTGCCTTACGGCTGATAAGTGGTTGTGTGTATACGCCTGATGCCAAGCAGGCTGCAAAGGTTTTGAAAGAGGGAGGACTCGAATTGGCAGCCCTGGTAAGTTCTTATGACAGGACAGCCAAATTGAGAGATCCAGGACTGCAAAAATGCACATGCAACCATTTCCACTATGACATTGGGAATGGGCGTGGATTCAACCCAGTGTGGTGCAGTCGATAAAGGTTCATAGATAGCGAAAACCGTCAGCTGGGGGAAGTGGGCCAACTAGATCGATGTTAACATGTTGGAAATGGCCATGTGGGATGGAGAAAGAGCCGAGGGGAGGGGACATGTGAGTATGAACTTTAGCTGTTTGGCAGGGAACACAGGCATCAGCTCAGGACTAGCAAACGCGCTTTATGTCTCGCCAGATGAAAAAAAATAGGTCTGGAGGCTTTTATTCCTGTGTGAACAAGATAGTTAAGTTAGTTATAGATTTCGTGTCACAGGCAGCGAGGAATGTAGGGGCAGAGCATGCCTGTGGATTCGTCACACCAAACCTTGCCCAATACACCAGGGAAGGTGGTGCAGATAGGTCACAAAGAAGAGGAAAATCTTGAATCAGTTGCATGGTGTCATCGTCAGCTGCCTGCAAAGTGGCAAGCTGAGAGAGGACCAACAGGAAAAAACATTGCATCAATCTGCAAAAGGAAATCGGCCACGACATTGTCTGTGCCCTTGATGTAGCGGACATTGGTGGTGAATTGAGAAATGTAATCAAAATAGCAGAACTGCCGTGGAGGACGGTCCACTGGAGGGTTAGACATAGCAGCTGTAAGAGGTTTATGGTCTGTGAGAATGTAGAAAGAACAGCAGTTTATGGCAGAGCAGAAGTGTTTGATGGCCTCATAGATGGCCAGGAGTTCTTGATCAAAGACTGCGTACTTTTTCTGAGCATTATTGAGTTTCTTTGAGAAAAATTGGAAAGGAGAAGTGACACTGTCGAGTGATCAGCTGAGGACTGTGGCAATGACAGTGTCACAAGCATCAGTAGTTATGAACAGTTCGGCATCTGGATGCGGGTGAGCAATGGTGACAGCTCGAGTGAGCAGGTCTTTGAGAGCCAAGAATGCTGAAGTGCTGAAGACATAACATCCATCCAGGAAACAGGCCGATCGCCTGAGATGTGTTTGCCAGCTAGAGCATCTGTGAGCGGGGCCTGTAGCTCATTGGCACCAAACAAGTGTCATCAATAGTAATTAATGATGCCAAGGAAAATATGTAATTATTTGAAAGTTGTGGGAGGTGGCAATCCTACCAGGAGGTGGAGGAGGGGTGGGATACCATCGGCTGAAAACGTGAAGCTGAGGAAAAGCACTGAACTCTGATGCAGTTGGCATTTATTATCATTTAGTTTGATGCCAGCTGCAGCCAGCGTGTCAAGAAGGATTAGTAAATGTTTTTTCTCTCCTCGACCAAGTTACTGAATATTAAAATGTCATTGAGGTATGTAAAATAAAACTTCAAGGGATATAAAATCTCATTGATAAATCTCTGCCAAGTCTGAGTGGCATTCTTGAGGCTGAAAGGCACAAATCGGTAGTCAAATAAATGGGAGTAGTGATGCAGGGTGTGAAATTTACGGTTGCCAGCTTACCATTGGCAAGCGAAAATTTGTAGCTGGCGATCTGGAGTTACATATAAATTTTCTTTTCTGAAAGCAGTGGAGCTAGGTTCAGGATTGTACAAGCCTGAAGAGGTAAGCAGTAATTACATTGATGAATAAGGCAAGCCTCCAATTCCAGGCAGTTGTATCAGTACAAAGAAGAAATCTCATTGAACAACAGCTACCGTACCTTCTCCATACACTTTTGGTTTGCTCAAGAAGCTGTCAGCAGGTTCACGTGCATTTGCAGTGCTGTGTACAAGCTGCGCCTCCTTCTGCTTCTGTCTACTTGGAGTGTGCAGTTCCTGTATATTCAATGACAGCAACCAATTTTATAGGGATACTCTACACGAAAAAAATTCTGGCCCTTCCAAACTGCCAGATTCGTGAATGCGCAGAGCTCTCTTGACTTGGAGTGGAATTACACTCGCATTATTCATGTTTTTATTTGTGGCTGGTTCTTAAGTGTCTTCAAAGCTGTTGCAGTTCCTGCATTTGACTAATTCATATTTATGTTTCATAGTCAATTGTAAGGTAAGTATTTTATTTTATCATAAAAAACACCTTTGCATGTCATCAGCTGGTTAATCCATGATAATTCAACCAGAAATGGCACAAAACATATAATCAGAACAAGCAACAAATACTTAGTACTAAAATCAGCATACGGGACTTGGTTGAAGACAGATACACTGGATGAATTGCTGATAGTATCTGTGAATGGCTCCCCTCTGTCTGAGTTTGACCTGAAGGTGTTGTTCATAAGAGTCACTTCTCGGCAGAAAGTCAACACTACACAAAACTGAAGTGCTTACTGTGGTACTAGTATATATTTTTCTATTAAACAATCTGATATGGTATTATGTTGAAGATATTGTTCGAAAAGTTACAGGGGGAGAGAGGGTGACCGAAATTTTTATACTGGCTGGTAGCTTCAGAACTCAAATTTCATACCCTGAGTGATGGCAAACATTTCAATATCTTCAGGAGCCACAGGGATTTGGTGGTAAGCATGTCTGCAGTCCACAACGGAGGACAATTTTACACCTGCCAGAGTCTGTGTAAAGTCAGCAATGTTCAGAATCGGATAATTGTCCATTATGGTGCAAGCATTAAGCCGGCGGTAATCTCCACAAATATGCCAAGAACTGTCCTGGTTGGGCACTAAATGAATGGGAGAGGATCAGCTGCTGGATGAGGATTCAATGACACCCAACTTTAAATAGTTCAGCAATCTGTTCCTTGACTGCTGCCAGTTTCTCCTGGCTGAGACAGAACGGCTTGCTAGTGATGGGAGGACCATCAACAAGACATAGCTTGTGTACTGTGCCATTTGTAACCACTGAGACACCACAAGAAATGGCAGGAAGTCTATGTTTACACTCGCAGTTAATATTTATTGTGACGGATTGGGCAGGAGCCATAATAGGGGGCGTGACCTGGCACATGTCACGTGGAGTTTGTGAGGAAGGGGAGCGTGTTGGCTCAGCCAAACTCCTAGACACATAGCGAGCTGAGGCGCCAGGAAAGTTACAGTTCCAGCCACGTGTTTACTTGGACACACCACTGGCACCCCTGGGACAAATCTGCGTCGCATGAGAGTTGCTGAGATGGCAACTAGTTGGTGGAAGCATGCACGTTGTGGTAGCAGATTGCTTGACTGATCGAGTGGAAACAAGTGATGAATGGGGGTGGGCAAGCACGGAGAAGACAATGTTCGATAGGGCTGCCGGAGTAGGACAACGCACAGGTTGATCATTCATGCGAGGTGTTGGCATGGAAACACAGGTCTGTTTATAAACATCCACGTACGAGTGGCGAGGAGAAGCACTGTCACAAACACTATTTACATTGCGTGTGGGTGCGATAGCACTGGGAACACTTTTTGAAGCAACACTTGTACCAACATTTGAGTGAATGCCCTTTTAACTTGATTGCAGAGATGAAAGTTAATTCTGAGCAGACACCAGTTGTGATTCCATTACTGCGAGGTGGCGGGCTGTGTCCTCGTTTTCACAGTGCAGATGGAGCACACATTCATGTTTACTCAACCACTTCAACAAGAGCAATTCAGATCATTTAATAGTATCAAAGCACTTGTGAACAGCATCTTCTTTTTCACGGCACAGTTTGATTACTTGTTCATGTTTGTGGTACAACTTTTACAACTGACACCAAACTTTTCAATAGTTTGGAAACACTCGCAAACAATTGGTGCGTTAGCAGGGCAAGAGTCAGAGCTCGACAGAACACAACAAAATTAAGTGCTTGTCAGATGGTGAAACACTGTACGTTGCACAACAACTGGGAAAGTTTACGGTGTCTTAAGAAGTCCATGCCTAAGATGGGTTCTGGCACTTCTACTACTAAACGTTGCACAAGAATTTACACTTCGGTGACAAGCAAACAGTAAAAGGCATTGAACCTGCAAACGGCAGCTGAGTGGCAATGACAGCACGAAGTATAGCACTGTAAGGGCGGAGATGTATGTAGATGTAGGACCGGTAGCCATTGAGGACAGCAGGAGTGATACATCAGCACCAGTGCCAATCCAGAAACAAAGATTTGAAGCATAGTCACGTATGTACAAACAGCCACAAGATGGTGAAAAGACATGTACAGAATGAAATACATGTAAGTGCCCATGAGTGTTCGAGCAGGAGGTGACGCCTAAACTATCCTGCACTCAGTGTTTGGATGCTGACACAGCAAATGGCACTTCCTTGCTGCATCACCAAACTGCTGTGGAAATAGCATTACAGATAATATAGAGCTTGTTCTTGCAGGAAGCGAATGAGTGGCAGTGGGCCATCCTCAATATTGGAGGAGCTGCTTGCAGGTAGTGCAGGAGAGCATGGCAGAGACAGTGAAGCTGACACCCAGTCTGTGGCGGACATGGATACCCAGTTTCTTCCCAGTAGATTGTTTGATGCACGAGCGGCTCTGCCCAGCATTGGGTGCATACTGGCAAAATTGCATCTTGGATGAAGATTGCTGCTTGCACGATTCTCGTAGGTACATATGTGCTCACTCAGAGTCTGCAGAAAGTTATAAGTCTGGACTGCGAGCGGGAGTTTGCTCAACCACGCAGCTATGAGGGTGGAATCCAGCATGCCATGCTCGTTCACAAGAAGATGAAGGTGGCACCAGAGCTGTGACAGCTTCTTGCCCCCAAGTGTTCCTCATGGATGATATGTTGGTTAGTATCTTCTGGCATGCAAGAGACCCTTTCAAAAATTGTCTGTATGGTGAAGGCATACCAATCAGTCGCTGGAAGAGAGGTCACAAGTTCACAGATCAAATCAACGGTTCGTGAAGGTGTGTGATGAGGCACAGGTAACAAGCTGAGTAATCGAGCAAGTAACGATCGAATATTTGTTCAGCCAACACTAAACCACAATGTGGGAGCCTCAAAGGAAAAATGTGGCAGCTTTGGAAGGTGCCCAGGTTGTAGCAACATTGGTGCCTCCGGAACATTAGTGGTGGCGGAGGCGCCGACAAGCTGTAGCAATGTGAGGGAGCTTGACATGGTTGTTAAACTTAGCGGAGCCTCAAAGATGAGCAAGTGGGTCACAGCAGGTAGAGAAGAGACAATGTGGGCAACCGATGCAGAAGAGGCACTGGTGTGTGCTGTAAAAATGGTTGGATGCATGAATGAGTGTGGCCAAGAATGTTTTTGTGTGTCAACAGTGTGGAGCGACGGAAGTGACTGTGGGACACACAAACCAGTAGATGCATCACATGATGTGGGAAGCACAAAGGACATTTTGAGAATTGTTAAAATTCACATCACCACTGACCAAGTGAGCAGATCTGTTCAGAAAGTCACTAAATACACTCGGTAGTGTAGACTGCACAAAGTTGGCTGAGACATTGCTAACATAGCCCAAGTTGGCTGCGTGGGCAGAAAAAGGTGCATCTGCAGCACATGAAAATTGTCCATAATTGATCAGGCAGTTGACGCACAAACTGTGGTGAATGCCGTGAGAGGCGAGTCCAAGTTTAGAAGCACTGACAAAGTTATTGTAAGCCTGAGGCCTGAGTCTGTTAAGTTCCTCGTGGTACTAGAAGCACTCAGTGTGGCAAACATGTCCTGCAAGAAATTGTGTTTTAAATACAAATTTGATGTATTAGAAGCAGGAATACACTGGATTTGTGACAATGAAGTTGCTGCAGCACAGAATCCTGGCAGAGGTGACACTGTTGTCATCATTCTAGCAACCAAACGAGACAATTACTTCCATATTTTATGGCAAAATTCCACACAAAAACGGAATTGCCGTTGCACAACTCACGTAAATTGATGGGAAACTTGACTTCGGGTCACCAGTATGGGTTTTATGTGGGGTTGGAGCCCCAATAAGAACCACCTGTACTTTATATCACTTTATTACTAAACCAAACAAAGGGTAATACACAACTGAGAGTTCACATGGCTGGCAGGCTCAGGAAAGCTGGAAGTCCAAAGATCCAGCTACAAAGATATGTCACATATTTGGTGCTTTATAGATTCGGCGGTCAAGTGGTCGCCACAGAATGATGTGTGATTTTTTTTTAGCTAAGCCATGCCTCTGTATGAATACTTGTTGCTTGTTTCTTTTTTCCTTTTGAAGAGTAAATTTATCGTTGATGTTCTCCAATGTTCTGGTGCTTCTCCTATGCTTATGCAGTCATTGAATAGTTTCTCCCTGTATTCTTCCAAAAAGTGATACCTATGACATCTGGTTCTACAGCCTCTTTTTATTAAAACTTTGTTACTTTTTGGCATATTTCATCTCATTATGGGGATTTGACTTTCTATTGTTTCTACTGTACTGTATTTGTACGAGTGTTTCCTTGTTTTAGAGACTTAGGATGTCATAAAACATGTTTATATATGTTCATGGAGATTCCTTTTATTTTTTGTGATTTTGGTTTTCTGAATGCTATAAATGTGTCTCAGTGAACACATTTTGCTTCTTTTCTATCAAGTTCTTCTATGTAGAGTGCCTTCTTTTTCTTTATTGTTATTTTGTATAAGCTTTGCTACCTGGCATACAGTGATAGTTTGTAGTGTTGCAATGATATTTTCACTTGATGTTCTTGTGAAAGTGTCTTCCCCATTCATCATAACATTACTTATTGGACTATGGTTGTGAATTCCTAGTTTTTATTTGTGTTTGAGAGGATTGCAGGGTAATTAAATTGGAAAGAACACGTAGATAATGTTGTGGGAAAGGCAAACCAGAGACTGCATTTTATTGGCAGAACCCTTAAAAGATGCAACAGAATTACAAAAGAATTTGCATACACTACGCTTGTCCGTCCATTTTTGGGGTACTGCTGCCCAGTGTGGTATCCTTATGAGATGGGTTTGACGGAGGACATAGAAAGAGTCCAGAGAAGGACAGCTCATTTCGTATTGTCATGATACAGGGAAGACAGCGTTGCGGAAATGATACAGGATCTGGGATGGGAATCATTACAACAATGGTGCTTATCGCTGCGGCGTGGGCTACTTACGAAACTCCAGTTGCCAACATTCTCCTCCAAATGCAAAAATATATTGTTGACTCCCACTAACATAAGTAGAAATGACCATCAGAATAAAATACAAGAAATCAGAGAGATTCAGGTGTCCTTTCTTACTGTGTGTTATTCGAGAATGGAATGGGAGATAAATAGTGTAATGGTGGTTCGATGAACCCTCTGCCAGGCACTTAAATGTGATTTGCAGAGTATCCCATGTAGATGTAGAATTGTGCATAGTTCCACAGCTTCCGTTGCTTGATATTTCTGGATCAGACATATTGCTTTTTCTATTTTCCCTCAGCCTTCTTTTAACTTCTCTTTGTTTCATTTCTGAGCTATTCTGTTTGGCACACACTTAATTGCTGTTGATGGCTGGCTGAATCCAATTGTAACAGTGATTGGTATCTGTTTTTTGACTGTTGCTACTGCAGATGTCGAGCACTTTATGGTTGATTTCCTTATTGCTTTTGCCTCTGAATAATATGAGGCCTATTGTGCTGGTTCCATTGGGCACTATGTATATTTCCAGGTCATGTTTGTTGATGACACCCCCTTCCCATAACGCTTGCAAAATCGGTTCTGGATTGGTATTTGGCTTATCTATCCTTGAGGTAACCCATGATAATTACTTTTTGCCAATCTTTGTTTGTTTTTATGAATAAATATAAGTCTAGTTCACAAGAATTATAAAATATATTTTGTAAGGTGACCAGTTTCAATCTTTTAATAGATCATCATCAAACCATGTGTCCCATATTGGTGCTAAGATTATGAGCAGGCTGCACATGAGTGGTACTTGCCACATGTGTGCAGCCCACTCATCATCTCTGCACCAACATGACACAAATGGTCTTATGGTGATCTATTCAAAGGTTGCAACCAATCACCTAATAAAATAAATCTTAAAGTTTGTGAAAATAAGACTGATTTTTGTTGTTAATAAAATTTTATCAGGTTGCTGTTTTTCCAAAAGAAAAAAATTCCAAACTCATTAAATCTTTGTTTGTGTTAGTATTTCTGTTATTCTTTCAATTTCAACTTCTACTGTTATCTTCAGTTGAGCTTAGATGCCTACTATTGTGACATGATTTGTTCTAACAATTACAGGTTTCCATCTCTTATTAATTTGTTTATTAATCTTAGAAATGGTTTGATAAAGACTGAAAATCCTCCTAGTAGTCTGTCATTTGGCATGTGAAAGAGTGGATTCCATATTATCATTTTATAGAATACCCTTCTTTTAAAAAGATATTTGTGCAGATGATAGATCATATCTTGATAGCATCTTTGCTGGTATGAAAAGGGTCACATTTTTAACCCTTTGACATTCTGTAAGAGGATATTTGTGTGAAAATTGTAGTTCTCCTGTGCTGGTTGTTCTGTATCTTCAAGAAATTTGAATTTAAACTCTATTTTGAAGGTCGTTTTATCTCCCAGAGTGCATAGTTTACATTCTATGCTATCTTCAATTCCTTTTCTCTCTAGATAATTTCTTATATTTTCTGAAGTGGATTTGTCTTAGCTACAGTCAGCATTTTATTTTTCAAGAGTTTCAAAATCCTAGTTTTTGTTCACTCCTTTTCCAATGATGAGTTTTACTCGATTGTAATTTCCTTTCTTTCTTTGTGTGTGGCTGTTATTTACTGAGATTCTGTCTCAATGTTACAGTGATGGTTTTCTTTATTAGTTGCACAGTAATTGCTACGAATCATGTTTGTCTAAGATGCAGACTATTTCAAATCCCGCCAACAGTACTCCAAATGTCCACCACAGGTCTCGCTCATTCCTCAGCAAAGCTACCGCCACGACACCTAGTGGAGAGCAGCGAGCAGAGGCGAGGCAGAGGCAGCCGCGTCGACAGTCCAGGCTCAGACTTGACAAGGTGAGCCTCATATATTGAAGTGTGCACTACAGCAGTAATTGGTGATGAGTTTCACATTCCACACATTTCTCGTTTGCTCATGTTCTCCGTACGGACTTATGGATACCAAGGCTGTCATTCAGGGTCTTCTAGAGCAGCAGAGAAGTTTTACATATGCTTTCATGACGCTTTCCACCATGTTGTCTGCTAGGGTATCTGTGTCATCGATGTTTCCACCACCTTTCCTCAGTATGACAACTCAGCTGTAGGTTGGGAAGCATATGAGAAGTGGCTATGGCAACATTTTCTTGCGTTTGGAGTCACGGATGCTAACATATGTAAGGCCTTGTTTTTGTCCTGGCTTTCACCCCATATTTATCAATAGCTCGACCAGTTGGCACCTCTGCGGTACCCAGCCTCTCTTTCCTTTGATAAGATGTGGCAGTTGTCATCTACTTATTATCACAAACACAAGCATGTTGTCGCAGTGCGTGTTGAATTCTACCGCTGTCAAACAAAACCCCATCAAACTTATCAAGCTTGGGTCGCGGAACTTCAGGGTTTGAGTTGGAGATCTTTGTTTATTACTGATGCTCACAAGGATTCTTATGCTGATTTCTTGGTTCGTGATGCTGTCATTA
Organism: Locusta migratoria; assembly: GCA_026315105.1. NCBI lineage: Eukaryota > Metazoa > Arthropoda > Insecta > Orthoptera > Acrididae > Locusta > Locusta migratoria. The sequence goes on from CM048746.1 coordinate 571,762,730, forward strand.
GGTTGTCTCCTGACAAGGGGGTTCATCAATCTGCTCTTCAAATGTGAAAACCCATTGCTGGCTGAGGTATTGAACATTGCTCAGTCTTTTGAGATCTTGCGGGCAGCCAGCGATCAAATTGAGGCTTTGTGTGATGTGTTGGCGGTTGATCCTACTTCTCCAGGTCCTTCCTTTGTTGATTCACATGGCGCAGAGAACGTAGCAGCAGTAAACACTTCTTCTCAGTGGCGTGTAGGACAGCGATCAGCCACGCAACAAGTCACAGCGGGCAACATTACGGCCAACATGACCGTGCAGCATGTCCTAAACACCGTGCCACGTGCAATAAATGCAGGAAGAAAGGCCACATTGTGGCTGTATGCCACTTTCAGTTTTCTGTCAACTCAGACTCTACCATGGATGTTAATTGTGTTTGCCCTATGGCTTCCAGCATGACTAAAGTGTTTTTAGAAATTAAAGTATTGGTACAAATGCTCCACTTACAGGTGGATACCAGCGCTGCTGTGACACTCTTAAATTTCCAAACCTTTGTAGACCTCGGGTCCCCTGTACTCTCTTCAGTTGATTGACAGTTGGTCAATTATAACAAGCAGAGCATTCCAGTTCTAGGAAAGTTCACGGTGTCAGCAATGTATATAAATGTGATTTGTTCCTTGACTTTTTTGGTTGTAGATGACCCTCATACTGCAAATTTATTTGGCATGGATGCCTTTCAGGCTTCCGGATTTTCTATAACAGACTCCGTCCATACCAGCAAATCGAGACTCTATCCTCTGAATTTTCGTCTCTCTTTTTGGAAGGTTTAGGTTGTGCCACCAATTTTATAGCACATATTAGCCTCAAGTCTACGGCTCACCTTCGATTTTTTGCACACCTGTGGTGCCCTTTGCCTTACATGACCAAGTTAAACTGGAATTGGATAGGTTGACTTCTCTGGGTTCTCTGAAGCCTATTCCCTCCATCGAATGGGCACACCCTTAGAGATTATTAGAAAACCTAAAGATCAGTTAAGTCTTTGTGGCAATTTTAAAAACACTGTTAACGCCCAGAGCATCATTGACACATACCCATTTCCACGCCCAGACGAGCTCTTTGCAAAACTTGCCGGAGGTCAGTTTTTCTCCAAACTCGACCTATCAGAGGTGTACTTACAGGTCTCCAAACAATTTCTGGTACTCAACACACCCTTCGGGTTGTACCAATATCAGCATCTTCCATTTGGAATGGCTAGTGCTCCTGCGATTTTCCGACATTTTTTAGAACAATTAACAGTATCCGTTCCAGGGTGGGTTAATGCCAAGACGACATTGTCATCACGGGTGCCACCATAGAGGAGCATTTGTCAAATCTTTGTACACTGGTCACAGTCCTTCAGACAGATGGCCTTAAATGCAATCTGCCTAAATCAAGCTTCTTCCAGCCTTCAATCCTCTATCTTGTCTTTGAGCTTTCTAAAGATGGCAATGGCATCCGTCCCTTGCAACATCATGTTGCTGCAATCATGGCTATGCCTAGGCCTATTGACATTAAAGAGCTACAGGTTTTTTAGGCACAATCACGTATTACTATAAATTTCTTCCTGATGCTGCCAAAGTGCCTTACTTTTACTTAAAAAATAAATAAATAAATAAATAAAAACAAAAAAATAAAAAAAACACTCAATTTCAGTGGACTCCAGCTTGTGAAAAGGCCTTTTCAGAGGTTGAAAACCCAAGTCACTTCTGCTCCTTGTTTGGTCAAATATCATCTGGGCTCTGAGCGTCCGATTGCATTTGCTTCCACGAACCTCACTGCTACTCAGCAATGATACTCCGAAATTGAAAAGGAGGCACTTGCCATTGTCTATGCCATTCAGAAATTTCATGTGTTTCTATATGGGTCTAAGTTTCACTTCATTACTGACCACAAGCCATTGGTTGCCTTACTCAATCCTTCAGCTTCATTGCCCAATAATGACACAGACTTCAGCGTTGGGCACTGTTTCTTTCATGGTATCACTATACAATCATCTTTCAGCCCACTGATCAACACGCAAATGCTGATATTCTCTCTCAGCTTCTGATGGGGCTGGACCCCTCCTTCAACAGTAGTGAGTTGCTGTGTTACCATTTGGATATAGAGGCTCAGAACATTGTGGACGGGTTTCCCATTGATGCTTCCTGGATTGCTGCGACTGTCACTAGGGATCTAGTGCTCAGTAAGGTGGTCTCCTAGTTCAAAATGGGTGGCCAGAAAAGCCTCTGGGCAAAGCTTCAGATCCCTTGCTCTGCACTACCGCCTCTCTGTCTTCCAGGGTGTTTTGCTGTTGGCTACCGACAGCTCATCTTCCAGGGTCGTCATTCCTGGTGCTCTTAGACAGCAAGTCCTTCAGTTGCTTCATCAAGCCCTTTTGGGTGCCTCTCGCATGAAGAATTTGGCATTTCACCACATGTTCTGGCCTGGCATTGATAGCGACATTGTTCACATGGTTTCGGCATGCGTGTTGTGCGCTCAACATCAGGCAGCTCCGTGCTCTACTCTCTCGGCATGGCCGCCTTCCCAGCATCCCTGGAAGCGCATTCACATTGATTTTGCGAGTCCCTTTTTCTCTTCATACTGGCTGAATATTGTTGATGCCTTCTCAACATTTCCACAACCTCAGTGGCTACTATTCAGGCTGTCCCAGTATTTGCTATTGAAGGACTTCCCTCTACAATCGTGTCCAACAACAACCCTCATTTTGCTCCTATGAAGCACGTTCTACTAAGATGCGGACCATTTTAAATCCCATCAACAGTATCCAAATGTCCGCCAGAGGTCTCGCTCATTGCTCAACAAAGCTACCGCTACAACACCTAGTGGAGAGCGACGAGCAGAGCCGAGGCAGAGACAGAGGCAGCCGCGTCAGTAGTCCAGGCTCATACTCAACAAGGTGAGCCTCGTATGTTGAAGTATGTGCTACAGCAGTAATCTCATTGGTGATATTTTATATTGTTAAAACTGTCGGAGATAATAGCATTCATGTGGACAGACAGCTCATTACTGGTCATGTCCACGTAGAAGGCTGCATAGTCACTGCAGCTCAATTCGTAGAACATATGACTGCTTTCACAGGTTGTCCTGCCTTTTATGGGATAGTAGATGCCTGTGACAGGACTGGAGTATGTGGTAGTGGAACGGTGGGTAGGATGGCTTTGCATCTGACACTGCACAACACAGGCTGTATAAAGCACAAAAATATATAGCTTGCTGATTACTAGAGCAGTCAAAATTAAAAATTCATCTCTGGAATACAGTGGACAGTCTTCGCATGTATTTCATAGTACACTTCAGTGATATATATGCTAAGAAAGGTAAAAACCCACAATTAATAGAACAGCAAAATTAAAATTTGTTACAAATACAGTAATAGACTTCCAAACCAGTTTCTATATACAATACTTGTATTACTGTATTAAGTCATTCACATAAGATAATACCTTTCAGCAGGTAGCTTATGACACCGTAATAAATTTTTGATCAGAAATTATATTCCAACCATGTTCTGAAGTTGTCATTTATTTATACAGAAATGGAATATAATTTTTAAACCTAAGTTTGGCAAAGAATGATTCTGCACTATTAAGAGAACTCAAAATACATAAAAATTGCAGTGGAATGCAAGATGTTGACTAAAGAATCACTTATGTGTACAGGGACTGGTACTTGAACACAATACATTTAAAAAAATTTATGTACTGCTCACCTGCAGCAGGAAAGCCCTATTGGTGCAAAATAACATGATGAACAATTAATCTCCAGACAGAAGCAATATTGCTAAAAAAAACTATGAGTATACATCAAGAACTAAAAAGGAATGAGCATATCAAACTACTTATTGATAAAGTTAGTGGCAGTCTGAGATTTATTGGAAGAAAACTATGGAAATGTAATTCACTTATGAAAAAAGAAGTTCACAAAACTCTCATTCAACCACTCCTCAAGTATCATTTACCAACTGTAACTAATAAAAAGCCATTCTAATACAGAAGATAAAAATAGAATGCTACAAGAAAGATTCCCTCCACCAAACTGAGATTTACTGTTAAATTCCATTAACATATGTTCCAAGATGCGTGAAACAAAATTTAACTCTCTCTTGCAAATGTCTTGCAAAATGACAGTAATGGCAAAATCAGATCTGAAGGCTTGCCAATTGTCACTTTCTCATACAGAAGTTGCAAATGGAACAGGGAAGTGTAATAATCCACTGGTTACTCCACCTTTCACTTACACCATTGGTGGACGGCATTACTATGGCATGTGTAGTACTGACATTGAAACAACACACCTACAACTGCCTGACAACCAACAGTGCTGGAACATGACCTACAGTGTGAACAAAGCCTCTGCCAATGTCACCTGATTTTGAAAGGTCTTTATAACAGTATGCATGGGATCCCAAGCCCACAGTTGTCATAGCACACTGCAGTTCTTATATGCATGCCATACCTTATACTCTACCCTCATGAAGCACACACATTGCTCACATGTGGTGGCTTGTGTGCCTCAACGAAACAGATAGTCATACCTTAGGTGCAACCACAGTGGAGGGGTATCTGTGGAGAGGCCAGAAAAACTTGTGTTTCCTGAAGAGGGGCAGAAGCCTTTTCAGTAGTTACAGGGACAACAGTCTGGGTAATTCATTGGGCTGGCCTTGTAACATCACCTAACATGGCTCATGGCTTGGCCGTGCAATTACTGCAAACCACTGAAAGCAAGTGAAAACGACAGTTGTTACTTTTCCCAAGGACATGCAGCTCTACTGTATGAATATATGGGTAAAATATTGTGGAGGCAAAATAGTCCCCCCCCCCCACCCTCCCACCACCATCACAAAAAAGATTTCCAGGTGGGAACTACTCAAGAGGAGGCTATGATCAAGAAAAGGAAAAACAGGCATTCTATGAATCAGAATGTAGAATGTTCTATTCCTTAATCAGTTAGGTAAGTTAGAAAATTTCAAAACAGAAATGGATAGATTAATGTTAGATATGGTGAGGATTAGTGGCAGGATTTCTGGTCAGGTGAGTTCTGGGTTATAAATACAAAATCAATTGGCGGTAACGCAGGAGTATGTCTGATAATGAATAATAAAATAAGAATGCGGTAAGTTACTATGAACAGCATAGTGAACACATTATCGTAGCAAAGCTAGACATAGCCAACACTTACAATAGTAGTACAAGTTAATATGCCAATAGCTTTGCCAATGATGAGAAGATAAAAGGAATTATTCAGACAGTTAAGGAAGAGGGAAACTTGATTGTGAATTGATGTGATGTGAATTGAGAAAAAGGAATGAAAGATGAGATCACATGGTAGAATTTTGTGCAGAGCACAATTTAACCACCACAAACATTTGGTTAATCATCATGAAAGAAGGTTGTATACATGGAAAGAGACCAGTTAGACACTGGAAGATACCAGATTGACTTTATAACGGTGAGGTATAGGTTTAGAAACCAGGTTTTAAACCATAATAGATATGCAGGGGCAGATATATACTCTGACAAACCTTATTGGTTATGAAGTAGATTGAAACTTCAGAGACTGCAAAAAGGTAGAAAATTAAGGAGATGGAACCTGGTCAAATTGAAGGAATCAGAGATAGTTAAAAGTTCCAGAGGAAGCATTAGGCAAGGATTGGCTGAAACAAGAGAAAGTAATACTGTAGAAGAAGAATTTGTAGATCTGAGAAATAGAGTACTGAAGGTCACAGGGGATCATATAGGAAGAACCGCAAGGGCTAGAAGAAATCCCTGGATAACACATGATATTCTAAACTTAATTGATAAAAGGAGAAAATATAAAGATACAGCAAGTGAAGCAGGCAAAAGGGAGTACATATGTCTGAAAAATAAGGTTGACAGAAAGTGCAGATTGGTTAAGCAACAGTGGCTAGAGGACAAATGCAAGACTGTAGGAGAATGTATAACTAGGGGAAATATAGATACCACCTGCAGGAAAATAAAAGAGCATTTTGGAGACAAGAACAGCAGCTGCACACATATTGAGAACTCAAGCTGGAAAACCAGTACTGAGCAAAGAAGGAAAAGCTGAATTGTGGAAGGAATACATAGAGGGCCTATACAAAGAAAATAACCTTTAACGCAGTATTCTAGAAATGGAAGATGAAGTAGAAGAAGATTTAGATAGGAGTTAAGATACTGAGACCACTACAAGATTTGAGTTGAAACAAGGCCCCTAGATTAGACGGTATTCCATCTGAACTGCTGACATCATTAGGAGAATCCGCAAGGAAGTAATTGTTCCACCTGGTATGATAGATGTAAAAGACAGGGGAAATAGCCCAAGATTTCTAGAAGAATATACTAATTCCAATTCCAAAGAAAGCAAGAGCAGAAAAATTTGAAAATTTCAGAACTATTAATTTACTATGTCATGGTCACAAAATACTAACATGAATTATTTACAGACAAATGGAAAAACCGCTGGAATGTGGCCTTGGGGAAGATCAGTTTGGCTTGAGGAGAAATGTAGGAACACGTGAGACAATGCATTATTACTTATCTTAGAAGATAGATTGTGAAAAGGGAAATGTATGGTTTTAGCATATGTAGATCTGGAGAAAAGTTTTGACAATGTTAACTGGTATACATTCTTTCAACTTCTAAAGGTAGCAGGGGTAAAATATAGAGAGTGATAAGTTATATTCAACTTGTACAAAACCAGACAGCAGTTATTAGAGCTGATGTGCATGAAAGGGATGCACTTGTTGAGAAGAGAATAAGATAGGTTTGTAGCCTTCTCCCAATGTTGTTCAATCTGTACATTGAGCAAGCTGTGAAGGAGTGTACGAAGAAATTTGGAGAAAGGGATTAAAGTTCAGTTAGAAGAAATGAAAACTTTGCAGTTTGCCAGTGACATAGTAAATCTGTTAGAGAGAGCAAAGGACCTGAAAGAACAATTGAATAGAATACATCGTTTCTTGAAAGTAGGGTATTCAATGAACATTAACAAGAGTAAAAGAAGGGTAATGGAATGTAGTGTCAGAAAATCAGGTGATGCTGAGTGAGTTAGATAAGGTAATGAGACAGTAAAAATAGTAGATGAGTTTTGTTATTTGTGTAGCAAAGTAACTTCTGATGGCTGAAGCAAAGAAGATATAAAATGCAAATGGTTATGGGAAGAAACATGTTTCTGAAGAAGCATATTTTGATGACATCCAATATTAGTTTAAATGTTAGAAAGTCCTTTCTGAAATCATTTGTTTGGAGTGTAGCATTGTATGGGAGTGAAACATGGATGATAAGGAATTCAAACAAAAAGATGATAGAAGCTTTTGAAACATAGTGCTACAGACAAATGATGAAGATTAGGTGGGTCATCATGTAACTTATGAGGAGGTGCTCAACAGAATTGGAGAATGAAGGAGTTTCTGTTATATCCTGACTAACAGTAGGGATAGGTTAATGAAACACGTTCTGAGACATCAAGAAATCATCAACTTAGCATTAGAAGGAAGTGTGTGGGGTAGAAATCATAGAGGGAGACAAAGAGATGAATACAGTAAGTAGATTCAAAAGGATGTAGGTTGCCATTCTTATTCTCAAATGAAGAGGCTTGCACAGGATAGGGTAGTGTGGAGAGCTGCATCAAACCAGTCTGTGGACAGAAGACCACAACAACAACAACAACCATATACTCCTATTCACAGTATCAATTGGATATCACTAGCTTCTGAATCATAGTTGACATTCTGTGACATAGTACATTCTGCTGTTCAATGTGTTTAAGACACCTAAAACTACTTTCATCCTATTGTTACTGATGTCACTCCATTATTTAATAAATAGTATCTCTTTTATGGTTGTGTTTCCTTATGTTTCCAGTTAGTACAGCAAGTAGGGAAATAATAATGGTGCCCAAATTATCTTCTATCATTCTCTTGAGATGGATTGTGAAGAAGCCTTGGGATAATTTACACATGCAAGATGGAAATATTGCATAAGAACTAGTACAACTTCCACACTTACATTACAATTAATGTTCCAGTTTACATTAATTTCAACAATTTGAAACTTAAGTTACATACTAATGCTTAGTAGTGAAACACGTTTCTCAACTGATTACAGTTGTAACACATATAAAATTAAAACCTTAACAGTTGCAAAAATAAAGAATATTAGTCAATTGAAGCTGTAATTCAATGTATAGCAGAACAATAATTTGCTTCTGAAACATTGTTCATCAATATAAATAAATGCAAGAAGTAATGCAGTATATATTGTTCTTATTTTAAAGTATTCTTCAAACATAGATTGGCTGGCCAGTATTTACCTTAGTTCTGTACTGCTGATAGCCACATGAAAAAAGAAAAAGGATGTAGGACTAGCTTTCAGAACAGGGTTTCTTCACCAGGTAGGAGAGAAGGGAAGAAAAAGGGAACAGAATGGGAAGGTTATTCATGACCTGGGCCATCAGTGATGATGGGTGATGTTTGTGGAAATCAGAGGACAGTATCTCTGTCTTCCACAATCCTGTAACTTCACCCACCATCAACTCACAGCCTAGGTCATCAATAACCTCCCCCTTCTGTTTCCTATTCCCTTTTCATCCTTTTTCTTTTATGTGTGTGACTATGAGCTTCATGTAAACACTGTATCAGTCCTAACAAATGGTGCTCCAAATAATATTATGAATATTGGGGGAACCTTGCAACCCCCCCCCCCCCCCCCGCCAGCCATCAACTAAACAGTCAAGGCTAGCTACATCACACAACTACAAATATTTATAATATTATTTCTCACGTGTAGAGAAAGCTTTCACTTCAGTTTCAGTTTACCTTACTTGGGCAAAGTTTTCCTGTTTAGAAGTATCAAAATCAAATTTCTTTCTTATACATCAATACACTCATAAAATGTTTACATTATTGCTTTTCAGGTTTTTTTTTTAAATTATTGCTCCCACTTTCCCCATTATTTCAGATTTGAAAGTTCTGGTGTGAATGAAGAGTCACAAAATAAAGGAAATTGTAATCACCTCTTTCATATGAAGGAAGTTATTTAGTACACTCTGGAGATCACTGCTAAGTTCCACTACTTTCTCTGTCATTCCAAGTGAAAATCAGTCCTAAAACAAAATACAAATGTTATCACCTTCCAAATAAAACATTAAACACAAGCATATGAAAATGTTCAGCTTTTTAAAAAAATTGGAAGGCCAGCATCATCAAACTATCTGGAAGTACTGATACCAATCATTTTGACCAATGTTTTTCTTCTTTTATAATTTTTGCCCCTTCTCCCAACAGAGTAATGAGGATAGGCTGTAACCCACTCCAAAGATGATAATCAGGCTGCAAACAGGCATCTATAAAAGATCATATCTCTCTCTCTCTCTCTCTCTCACTTACTCATAGACACACACACACACACACACACACACACACACACACACACACACACACACACACACACTACTTAGTTTCCACAAATGTTGTGCTTCATAAAAAGAATAATAAAAGAAAAACACACACACATTCATATAATCAAACACATACAGCTCACTAATGCACAACCATAACCTCCAGTTGCTGCATTTTAAGTAATGACCCTGCATGAGAGCAACTTGGAGTTGAGCGGGGAGGGTAGGAGAAAGGGAAGGATCAAAAGTGAGGGTGGGGAAAGATATGCTAGAGCTGCCTGACAGTGCATGTAGGTACTAGATTAGTGGAAAGAGATGCCACTTAGGAATGCTTTGATGGAGAGGGGGAAGGAGTGGAAGCAAAAGGGTGAGGCATATATAAGGGGAAATAGTACAGACAGTGGGAAAAAAGACACATATTGGAAAATAAGACATGATTTGGGAGATAGTGTAGGACAGAGTATTGGGAACTGTTGGTTGTGTGTTACTTGCTACATTCATTCACTGTCAGTATTTAAAGATCACTAGTTGCATTATGTCAATGGGTTATGCTTAAATAATTTCTATAGAAATGAAGTGTGATTAAAATAAAATTATTCAAGTAAAGAATACACTATAATTGCAAATTATTGAAAGTAATCATTAAAACTAAACTTACAAATGCAAATAAAAATGTAATTGTAAACATTTTTTAATGTTTTGAACAAATGTCTTAACAGGTCATAAAGGTATTTATATTAACAAAAAGAAAGAAAAACTAGCATAAATTGCTGAGGCAATTTTATTTATTTATTTTACATCTTTGAGCATTTTACATGTTATTGATGTTAGTTTATACAAATGAAACAGTTTAATACATCATGATACATATAACAATATTAACAGGAGAAAAAAAGAAGACATCTGAAACATATAATTCAAAGAGAATAACTTTTTTTTCTCTGTGACATGATTTTAATCAAAGGCACCATCTCTTATCACAACACTTTGAAAATAATGTAAGGATAGGAGCATCTCATTGTAAAGACAATCACTGAGCCAACAAACATACTGAACACTTCAAGGCAAATTGACCAAACACAGTATTTTTGGACTGTACACATGAATCTTTAGTTTGGTTTGAACTTCTACACCCTCCGATTTGCTGAGCATTCTGTATCTGTCATCATCATCATCATCATCGTTTAATCATCTCCTGTTTCCTGCACACGATGTCAGAGCACTCTCAACTTTTGTCTGTATAAATACATTTCTTCCTTTTCAAATTTGCTTTGTTTGACTCCTTTTCCTAGTATGTCTTCTTTTATTTGAGGGATCCATTGTGTCCTTTCTCTGCCTCTATGTACTTGTTTATACCTTACATATTTTAGAGGACACAATTAATTTATGACTTTACAAATTCAGAGGAGAGTTTTACAGCCAATTTTTTTAAAACATTCCATGGGTAATTTTTTCTTCTGTTTTTCTCTAAAAGGATTCAAGTATTGATTTCAGCATGGTCTAGCACATTCAAAAGAATGTGCATGTGATATCTGCAGCAGCCAAACCAGATAGTGTAAAGATGAGACATCCCATCCCAGAATAGTGGAACTATAGAAGCTCACTTTTAAGGACTTTCTTCTTTGGTTTTTGGTCCATTGCAACAGAATGGTGCATTGTGCTCAGTAAAAGAACATTTTCAGGTTTTTCTCTGATAGGAACTATTATTGTGACACCTGATTTGTATAAGATAGCTAGCTGCAAACCCGACATTACCCAGATACATATTCATTCTTTTATTTTGTTAGTCCATCTCCTCTTCTCTTCTCACACTGAACATCTCCTCTTATCTTCTCACTATGTCCATCATCTTATTCTCTCCTTTTATCCCCTTTCTCTGTTCATCTCCTGCTCCCCTCCCCTCTCTACCCATTGCCCTGCCCCCTAGCCCATCTACTCCGCCACCTCCTCAGTCCATTGCTTTCTTTCCTTGCCTATGAAAAATTTCATACATCCCCCACCTTTCAGAATGATTGGTGAAATGGTGGTGAAGTACCTTCTGCCATGCACTATAAGGAGTATGAAAACTTTCTACATGAAAACATACATAATTGTGCCAAATACCATGGTGAGCAGCTAAACAGTTTCAAGGTCTGTTGTAAAGTACCCTCCACCGTGACATATGAAATCTTCCTCAATTGTTTTGACACTCAAGCATACAAAATTTCATCAAGATCAGAATGAAACTGTAGATTTGTAAGAAATACAAACACACAAAAAAACAAATTGATACTTTTCCTTATATATAAGATCGAGAAGAAGCAGAAGTAAATATCACAAAAAGGTCTGGTCTGAGTATTTGTTCCTGATGAAGGAACTTCTCTCCAGGTTTATTTCACACCATTGTTGTTTGTGTTCTCCCAATGCAAATGCTGTGCAAGATGTTTGGCTGTGAAGAAATTGTCACATGTTGCAATTCTTCTGTCCAAAGTGCAATGTTGTGCAAGATGTGTAACAACATGCTCTGCAACACGAATGTTGTTTATGCAAGTAAGGAAAACCATTCACCATATATTTACTATTTATATCTGCTACAAGCCTCAACTTGTAGTGTGTCAAACACTAGATGCTCTCTGTGGTTCTACAAGATGCCCAAATGAAGTAGTTATTATTATTATTTATTTATTTATTTACAGAGGTTTTATTGGGACTGTTACTGTCCTTAGCTTTTTATTTCGCAGGTGAAGGCCCAGACAGAAACATTACTAAGGGCATGGACTGTGCAGAGGCAAACCACTGTCCATATAAAAACTCTGTGAACCTGCACAGAAGTGTTTGCAATGGAAAAGAAACAAAGGAACTGTGATTGACAGTGTGTTGTTTTATAACTAGTTACCATTGAAAAGTTGACCTGAGCATAGTGAGGTCACAATACTGTATATGTGTTCTGTTTGTAATATTGTAAATCAGAATTGTAAGTGGGTTTAATCATTGTAAAAGGGGAAAAATAAACCCAAGATGTTGTTTACGTTGAAAGGAAGACTCTTCTCATTTCATGAGTGAGAAAGTGTGGTGTGCTCAAATCTATCTCTTCCAACTATGATTTTTATGGAGAAGAAGCTCGACCAAATTTAAACTGGATGGAACTTATTTAGAGGTACTGAGTAGCAGGACCTCTAACTAGAAAATCTCATCAACTTAGGGGAGTGAATATCAAATAACTAAACAGTAAACTTTAAATATGTGATGGTGTTCCTAAATAGGTGGAATTACATGGTCCCTTCGCAAACTTTAAAACAAATTTATCCCTTTTATTACTCATTTATTGTATATAGCAGCAATGAACTTCACACAGATAATGCAGCTCACTTACTATTACGAAGACAACTGGTTTATAGTTCCAAAGACAGTTGTCTACAAATGGATTACAATCTGGAAAAGCTGCTGTAAGGCTATCGATCATCAGTCTTTCGGCACAAGTGTGCTTGTCATCAAAATTTTAATATCACTTAACTTCAATTAACTTTTTCTTACACTGTGAAAAGAGTGCATCCAACAATTTATGAATAATGAGCTACATTCCTTGTTGAAATGAAATTCATTCGTTAGTTAAAAGAACAGAAAAAGAGACATATTATATGTTACAGCTTATAAGTACATTTATTTTACCTCATGTGTACTAAAAATTTGCCCTCCTATTTTCTATTGATGCAAATTTGTCAGTCACAGGTTGAGAAAAGTCTGTAATCTCCATCAGATCACCAAGGTCAACAATCTTTCCTTGTGTATAGAATTGTGTAAAAATGATTTTATTCATTCAAATTTGAAAAGCTCTTTTCTGTTTTGATTGATGTTATGGTAACTGTGAAAATTAGATTCAACAGTTTCGAGTACCTAGTGAATGTCTGTCCTTGGTAGTTGATTATTATAAACTCTGCAAGGGTAATAGTTCCAGATAGTGATCTAATTTCTTGTGGTAGGTAATTTGTGAATGAAACCAAATTATTACTACTGCTGTTGAAATGTCAGTGTTTGGTGGCACAATGACATACCCAAGAAGATTGGTTGGTTGGTTGGTGTTTTAAAGGGACCAAACTACTATGGTCATCAGTCCCTTTTCCTATCACAGAGATGACGTAAAGGATCACTGAAATGGGAATAACGTGTTAAGTTACATCAAACCATAGATGGAAGATGTCAGAGGTCAAAGAAACAAATAAAATGGAAGAAATAAGAGATCGAAAAGAGAACACCAGAGTGTCTAGGCTGATTGTTCACAGAAATAAAAGTAGAATGTCCAGCCACTCCGTAACACATTAAAATCACCTGCCTAAAAATGATAAGCAGGTGCAGATGAAGTAGATAAAACACACTCAGTGAATGTCAGATGGGATTGTTCAATGCACTGTTATGAATAAAATTTTTAAACAGCATCAGCCACAGAGGCATTGTCGAAAGTTGGGCATTCCAGTAAGATGTGGGCCAACTATCAAAGGTGCACCACAGCATCAGTGAGGAGGGTCCTTGCGACTGTCCATAAGCCAAGTATGGCAGATATGGAGTCAATAGAAGACGACAGAATCCCTGTCAGGATTCCGCATAGAGGATCTCTCCTTTATTAGTCTCAATTTATTGTGTGTCCATAGGGTACGCAATTCTGTATTCCACAGACCAAGAACGCGACTATTTAACATCGAATGGATGTCAGTAACTGGGATACCTATATCCAGGGTTGATTTATGGGTAGCCTCTTTTGCTAACCTGTCAGCCATCTCATTTCCATCCATCCCAACATGCCCTGAAGTCCACAGAAATACTACCAACTGCCTACAACGGATGATGTTGTATAGGGATTCTTGGATGGCCTTAATCAAGGGATGGCAAGTGAAGCACTGATTGAGGGCTTGTAGACTGCTTAGGAAGTCACAGACTCCCCGGGACAGGAATGAATGTGATCAACTGCACGAAGGATGGCTACCAGCTCAGAAGTTACTAGAATGCAGCCAGCCGGCAGGGAACGCAGTTTCATATATTCTGTATGCATATATGCAAAGCCAACACAACCATCTACCCTCAAGACATCACTGAAGATCACTGCGGAATTGACAGGAATTGTCGGCGAAGTGCCTCTGGGTGCACGGAGCATTTGGAGTGGTGTGTCAACTCCAGTAGAAGTAGAGGTCGAGGTATACACTGTTATGGTGTAAAGTCAGCACCACATGCCAGACGCATGAACACAATCGTAAAGAAGGCAGCGGATGACCAGCAGCCAATCACATGCCGGCGCCGTGCCTCCTGGAGGGAGCAATGGAGAGCCGCCCCCTCTACAAGCAGCTATATCTAGGCCGGCATGCATCTGGAAGGCCACATCTGAAGTCGGCTCCGAAATAGGCAGTCACTAGGACTCAGTGCACCTATCATCCAGGAAGAAGACGCCACCGTGAGAACAGATCTAAGTTGGGTACTGTGTAAATATTAGTGAATAAAACTTGTATTACTAATCAGTATAGCTGTTTTAACTGTCCACACATCCCACGTGTCCTGAGAAGATACCTTTCCTGAAAGATAGGCTGGAAAGTACAAAACATATACCATGGTGGCGTACGCAACTGGATGTGGACAGACATGGTGGCGGAGAAGACTCCAATTCACTCAGAAGAGAACGAACACGGACACTAACTGTCAAACCCGATCTCGGCAGCCGTTCATACAGAAAGCTAAAAAGTTTTGGATTAAAAGTGGGAATGAGCCCCGCAGACCCCACCCATGTAATGTGGTTAAAATGTGGTGTCACCAGGTCATTTCATATGCCTTCGACAAGTCAAAAACTACAGCTACGAGATGGTGACGAGAGAACACTGCCTGGATGGCAGACTCAAGATAGACCAAGTTAACTAAGGTCGAGTGGTGCTTGCGAGAACCACCTTGGCATGGAATCAGCAGGCCCCCAAGTTTCAAGGAGCCAATACAACCACCAGCTCACCATGCGTTCTAGCAGTTTGCAGAGAACGTTCGTAAGACTAATGAGCCAATAGCTGTCCACATCTAGAGGGTCTTTACCCGGCTTAAGCACCAGAGCAATGGTACTTTCTCGCCACTGTGACGGGAAGACGACTCCACTCCAGATGCAATTAAACAAGGCTAGAACATGTCTCTTAGAAGGGTCAGATAGATGTTTTACCATCTGACCATGGATTCTGTCAGGCCCTGGGGTGGTGTCAGGGCAGTCGGCAAGGGCACTGAGAAACTCCCAATCACTAAACAGAGCATTATACTTCTCAGGGTGGCATGTGGTAAATGAAAGTCGCTTGCATTCAATCCACTGTTTTAATGTGCAGAAGGCAGGTTGATAATTTTAGGACGCAGAAGCACGAGTGTAGTGTTCGGCAAAAGCCTTGGCGATGGTGCCGTGATCTGTACATACAGCTCCATTTATAGATATCCCAGGAATTACTGTCTGGGTCTGGTAGCCATACAGGCACTGCAACTTCATCCAGAGTTGGGAAGGGGTTGTATGCGACCTTATGGTTGAGACGTACCTCTCCCAACATTCCCGTTTGCACATGTGTATTATCTGGCGAGCAGGACCTCAGAGTCATTTAAATGTGATTAGATTTTTGAGCAATAGGTGACGCTTATGGCACTGAAAAGCATGCCTAAGGTCTCTGATGGCTTCCGCAACTTCCAACAACCACCAAGGCACTGTCTTTCGCCAGGGGCATCTGGATGAACAGGGGATTGCGTGCTCAGCAATAATCTTAGTGAATTCTCTACCACTATGTTGCTCATGTTGTTCAGGAGAGGTTCAAGAGAGGCAGCAGGACAGAAGTCATCCCAGTTTGTCTTATTTAAAGACCATCGAGGAAGGCGTCCATGATATTGATGATGGGGTAGTGACATAAAGATAGGAAAATGGTCGCTACCACACAAATCATCAGTCTCTTTCTTTTTACCATTTTTATTTTCCTTCTCTTGTGTGTATCACTGACCCTTCAGCTTCTTGTGACAGGAGGGATTCGCTGACTCAGTCTCTGGGACTGAGAATGACCTCGAAGCCCTACGGCCAGCCTTCATCGACACTGTCTGCCACTCACTGGCATCCGCTTTTCCAGAAGAGGAAGCCAAGGAAGGATGGGATGCAAGGGATCCCTTCCTTGCAAGAGCTGCCAAAGGAGGCTGCTTCTTTTCTGGCTCGAGGGTGGTGCCCAATGACCCCGGTGTTTGGGGGAGAGTTGCTCCCAAAGTTGGGGTTTTGGTGCAACACAGGAAGAAATGCCCCCAATCATCTGGGAGGTGTATGGAGATGGTAGGGCCTGTTGGCCCTCTGAAACTGGCTGAACAGTTTGCAGTCTTCACACCATAGACAGTGATCACAAAGAGGCTGTAGCATAGGAGGTAATCATAGTTACAGGGTGGAGCTTCAGGTACTTATGTTTTGCCTCTGAGTATGTCAGCCTGTCCAAGGTGTTATATTGCATGATTTTCCTCTTTTTATGTAGAATTGTGCAATGTGGCGAGCAGGGCACATGATGCTGGTTGCAGTTGACACAGAATGGAGGAGGGCACATAGGACATTGAGATGAGATGCACGTCCACATTCCTGGCAGGTGGGATTGGCATCACACCGGGATGACATGTGCCCAAACCTCCAGCACTTGAAACAACACATAGGGGGAGGAATGTAGGGCTTAACATCGCACTGTTAGATCATCACCTTTGTGGTGTCGCACAAGTCTAAAGTGCACGCCACCTACTTACGCCGCGCGCCGCCATGCACGCACGGCGCGGCGTTCTTACGAAATCAGCCACGAGCGCCCTCTACTACAACTGAACGACATCGTTCACTTGGGACTGAGATAGGAACCAGTTAGCACTTCAGAATCAGATAGGCACCAGTGAAGACTTGGCTATCGGATAGGTACTAGGCAGACCTCTAGCTCAACTATGTATCAGCATTCTGCCGTACTGAACTATGTAAAAGTTAAGTATTGTATACATTCTGTGCAATATATATCTCGTTCTAATTTACTCTAGTGTTTTTAGTTTCTGCTGTCCCACTGGCTGCTCACCTTCGTACCTGCACAAGCGTGCATCCTTTATTCCTGTGTCGGTCTGTCTACTCGGCCACTGACACCTACGACGGAAACGAGACACAAAAGCGGCAACGAGGCTGGGACACAAAACTGGCGACGAGGAGTGATAGAACCATGGACCAGCCCGCTTGCAGCAGCCAGACAGCAGCAGTCGTTGCACGCAGAAATTGTTCCCGCCCACCCACCCTTATTATAAGATTTTTGGGGGAACATTCTGTTACGTGTTTTGTGGATTTTTTTGTTGCAGAGCGAGCTCTCCTTTCATATTGCATTTGTGTTTTGTTATAAGTTACTTGTATGCGCGGTGCCTAATCAGTCAGCATGGTCGCTAACCCGAACCCAAACTTAATGGAAATTATTCAGTTACAGACGGCGCAAATCACGCAACTACTGCACGCGGTGTCGCAGTTGACGGCGCAGACAGCTAACCAACAACAGCCACCCACATCTGCCGCCGCACCGCTTCCTACCTTTCGCCAGTACGATGAACGTGAGGAAGAATGGAGTGACTACTACGCACAGTTTCAAGAACTCGTCGCGGCTCATCATTTAACAGGTCAGAGAGTGAAGAACCTTTTCTTATTGATTGTGGGCCCCCAGAACTTCATATTACTGCAGAAACTTTCCCCCCACACATCTCCGCGTGATGTAGACTTTGAACAAATTGTAGATGCACTGAATGCTCATTACGAGAGAAAAGTTCTTGTAGCCGCTGCGCAGTACTGATTTTTCAGACTGAACAAATCACCGAAACAGACCCACACGGAATTGAAAGGCTTAACCCGCCAATGTAAATTTACTTGCTCTTGTGGACTTTCTTATAGTGATGTTATGTTAAGAGGTGCGATTACGCAGAACATTCAGGACCCCAGAATTAGGGCAGCAATTCTGAAACAAAATGACCCCTCATTAGACAGTGTACTGCAGCTTATAGAAGTGCATGATACTTTTGACTTAGCAGATGTAGAAATGCAAAGCCACAGTGTAAATTCAGTGCACCGCAACAGACACTTTCCTAGCCGTAGTTCTCAGTCTAGATCTAGTGATTCTTATTTTTCTACCGGCCGTGCTGAACGGACAGTGAACAGTAGCCAGTGTAAAAGTTCGACGCAAAGGTCGCCCCATAGTGTTAGACAAAGTAATTTGAATAACGCGCACCAACGATCATTTCAGAAAAATGTTCGTAAATCTTGCCCCCAGTGTGTATCTCGCCACAAACGTGCGCAGTGCCCAAGTCGCAACGCCATTTGTTATCAATGTGGCAAAACAGGACATGTACAGACAGTGTGTATGCAAATTAAAAACTCAAACAACGGTACTGTTAGAAACAGTACTTCGCCGAGTGCACGAACAGTTCATGCTGTCAATGTCATAGACGCTGTGGAATTGAACAGGGCTTTACTTGGTTCTCAATTGCAAGAAAGTTCTTCTGCACCTACTGCACAACTATGTACTGAGCCACGCCGTCGAGCGCGTAAAACTGTGCAATGGAAAAGGGTTTGGGACAAGCAAAATGACTCTGCACAGTGCAGTCCTGTAGTGAACGTAGTGCCTCTTGCAACTTCTCATTGTAATAGTGCCCAGTACTGTGTAGCTAGTGACAGTAGACTTGATGTAGCTACTCAAAAGTTTAGTGCAGTAGTTAGTGAATATGTAGTAGCCTCGCATTGTGCGGACGCTGATCCGGCGGTAGTGCAATCTAGTGACAGTGTTGTTAATCCGCTGTGTGCCGAGTCTGCGCCGCTTCCTTCACTACGCAGCCCGCGCATGTGTAGCAAACAAACTGTAGCAGACATTGCCCACATTCGCGCACCTGTCGAGCGCCACAAGCAAAATCTTTTTGTGAATCTTTGCATAGAAAATAAGACTGTGCAATTTCAACTTGATACTGGTTCCGCTCTCACTTTAATGAATAAAGAGACGTATGAACTACTGGGTTCGCCAAAATTGTCACCGTGTCAACAAGGGCTAACAGCGTACACCGGTCAAAATATTCCCGTGCTTGGAACGTGTAGCCTGCCCGCCTCTTTTCAAGATGTAACAAAAACAGTTGCTTTTGTAGTTCTACAAGCCAAATCTACACAGAACATTTTTGGACTAGATGCGTTTGACTTGTTTGGCATATCAATTCAAAGGGATGTGCTTCAAATTTTGTCAGTAGTGCCTCAGGACAAAATCAATGCATTGTGTGAAAAATATAGTGACTTGTTTTCGCCGGAACTAGGTTGTGCAAAAGACTTCATAGCACGTGTAACTTTAAAAGAATCTGTATTACCAAAATTTCGTAAAGCTAGACCTGTGCCTATAGCAATGCGTGATACAGTTGCCGAAGAACTTAAACGTTGGCAAGATAGTGGGGTGATTTCTCCTGTTTCTGTCAGTGGGCCTCGCCTATAGTAATTATACCAAAGCCGTCAGGAAAACTTCGTCTCTGTGCGGACTCCAAATCAACAGTGAACAGTCAAACAATTGTAGACACTTATCCCCTGCCCAGACCTGAGGAACTGATGGACAAATTAGGACAGTCTTGCTTCTTTTCCAAGATTGATTTAGCAGAGGCATACTTACAGATTCCACTTGATGACGAGTCAAAAAAAGTTTTTTGTCATTAATACTCACATGGGCCTTTTTCAATTTCAACGCCTATCCTTTGGCAGTTCTTCCGCCCCCCCCCCCTATTTTTCAGCGTTTTTTGGAACAGCTGACAGTTTCTGTACCGTGTTGTTCGAACTATTTAGATGATATTGTGGTATCCGGACATACAGTTGAAGAACATTTAGCAAACCTGGAGTGCCTTTTCAAAGTGTTGACTGCAGCAGGTCTACGTTGCAATAAAGCAAAGTGTTCGTTTTTTCAAACAGAAATAGAGTACCTAGGCCATGTGATTAATGCCCAAGGAATCCATCCCTTACAGTCACATCTTCAAGCGATCAAAGACTTGCCTCCTCCTAAGAATGTGCAGGAATTGCAAGCAGTAATGGGAAAGCTTAACTATTACTTCAGATTTATTCCCAATGCCTCTCAGATTGCAGCTCCACTGCATCACTTGCAAAGGAAGAATGTTCCTTTTATATGGTCTAAAGATTGCCAAGTTGCCTTTGACAAATTAAAGTCTGCACTACTCAGTGATGCATGTTTGATTCCCTTTGATCCAAAGAAACCTGTAGTGCTAGCAGTCGATGCCTCGTCATACGGTCTGGGTGCAATATTGTCACATCGTATTGGATCTCACGATCGACCTATAGCCTTTGCATCCAAGCTACTGACGCCAACACAACAGAATTACAGTCAGATAGAAAAGGAGGCCTTAGCAATCATTTACGGCATCACAAAGTTTCTTCATTATCTCTATGGCAGAAAATTCTATTTGTTGACAGACCACAAGCATCGCACCACATTGTTCTCACCCACAAAGCCCATTCTGCCACGAATGACACAAAAGCTTCAGAGATGGTCCTTGATATTATCAAATTATCAGTATGAGATTTTGTACCGACCTACCACTAAACATGCCAACTCGGACACACTTTCCCGACTTCCGGTTGGCCAGGATATGTCGTTTGATTCTTCAGAAATGGCATGTTGTCAGATAGACTCCAGAGATTCTTCCGCTGTCGCAGACTTCCCTTTGAACTCTCGTCGGGTTGCACGGGAAACAGCTGTGGATGCAGACCTAAGTGTGGTAGCACGTTTTGTTCGCTCAGGTTGGCCTGCCAGAGCCAAAGACATTCAACGGCCTCTGGTTCAACGTTATTTTGCTCAACGTCATGCATTATCTTTAAGTCAAGGTGTACTGTTGTTGCATACCGACAACGACCAAGCAAGAGTGATTGTTCCTCTATCCCTGCAACGAGAAGTGTTACGCCTCCTGCATCAAGGACATTGGGGTATTGTTAGGACAAAGCAACTGGCCAGACGTCATTGTACCTGGTTTGATATGGACGCTCAGATAGAGAGCATGACATCACAGAGTACTGTTTGTGCGGAGCATCAGGCGGCTCCTCCGCAACATTTCTCAGACTGGCCACGCCCCAAGGGACCATGGCAACGTTTACACATTGACTTTGCTGGACCTTTCTGGAATACATGCTGGTTAATCATTGTCGACGCTTTCAGCAAGTTTCCTTTTGTGATTGCCATGAACTCAACGACAGCGTCTAGTACAATTAGTGCCCTTACATCAGTGTTTTGCATCGAAGATTTGCCTGAAACTATCGTCAGTGACAATGGATCTCAGTTTGTTGGTGCGGAATTTCAACAGTTCTGCCATGTGAATGGCATTCAGCATATCACCACCGCACCTTTTCACCCTCAGTCCAATGGTGAAGCAGAACGTTTCGTTCGAACATTCAAGTCTCACATGGAAAAGATGAAAGGTCAGCACTCCAGGCAGCAAGCTCTTCAAATTTTCCTGTCTACGTATTGGTGCATGCCTTGTGACGGCCCTTCTCCCGCCGAACTGATACACGGCCGCTGTCACCGCACTCTCCTTCACCTGCTGCAGCCTCCCACGCACCGAGTCGGTTCGTATGGCGCTACGCGTTTTCAGGTTTCTACGCCGGTGCTGTACATGGTGTTTGCTGGGAAGAAGACATGGATGTCAGGCACCATTCAGCACGTGCTCGGTCGCAATATGTATGTTGTACGTTCTTCCACAGGGTCGGAGCTGCGGCGCCACGCAAACCAATTGCGCCTGCACAGGCCGCGCGATCCCGTCTCGGGTTTCTTGATTCCAGACCCAGTTCACCGCCAGGGAGCACCTCCACATCGCTCGCCGCCGGTTCCATCGTCCCCGGACTACGAGATAGTACCCATGGAGGTTGACGCGCCTCCATTGCAGTCGCCGCCGCAGATGACAGCATCACTGAGAGGAACTCCGGGACTGTGCATGCCCCCGCCGCCTGGGCCATGCACCTCAGAAGAAGATGACCTGCTCCCTCTGGGCAGAGGGGTGCACTCTTACCCTCGTTTTGGCGGGTTTCTCGGGGGATTGCAAGGTGGATACCGGGGCGCGGACGGCGTCTGGATCCCAGCCTCAGTTACGACGCCTGTCCCACCAGTAACGCCCCTGCCCAGGCCCTCCTCCCAGTGCCGGCGCCGTGGCCCTCAGCCCTACGCCACAACGACGCGGCGGTTTGGGGGGGGGGGGGGGGGAGGAGTGTGGTGTCGCACAAGTCTAAAGAGCGTGCCACCTACTTTTGCTGCGTGCCGCCATGCACTCACGGCGCGGCATTCTTACGACGTCAGCCACGAGCGCCCTCTGCTACAACTCCGCTCGTGGACACCACTAAATGACATCGTTCACTTGGGACTGAGATAGAAACCAGTTAGCACTTTAGAATCAGATAGGCACCAGTGAAGACTTGGCTATCGGATAGGCACTAGGCAGACCTCTAGCTCAACTATGTATCAGCATTCTGCCGTACTGAACTATGTAAAAGTTAAGTATTGTATACATTCTGTGCAATATATATCTCGTTCTAATTTACTCTAGTGTTTCTAGTTTCTGCTGTTCCACTGACTGCTCACCTTCGTACCTGCACAAGCGTGCGTCCTTTATTCCTGTGTTGGTCTGTCTACTCGGCCACCGACACCTAAGACGGAAACGAGACACAAAAGCGGCGACGAGGCTGGGACACAAAAACCTTGACCTTCTCAGGCAATGAATCACCCTCAAAAGCTAAGATGAGGGCACTAGTGGCAACCCTGTTCTCCTACAAACCCCTGCTGTTACACCAAACTAACTCTGGCAATATGTGGAGCTATACCATAATAGGCTAACACGTTCAGAGCCTCCTTGCTTCAGTGATGATGTGTGTAGCAGCTGTTATAGCCAGAATTAGTAGCAACACTTAGTACTGATTTTATCATCTTTCTCCCCTTGCATGTGTCAGTATTTTCAATCATTTGATCTTAGCACAACATGTTATCTGCCAAATAAATTTGACTAGTGTGAGAGACATTCTCCAAAGAAATGAAGAAAACTATTTATGGGCCTGTACTTAGCTCAGTACTCAGCAATGATGCCCTCTGAATGGACTTGTTAAAATTGCAAGATTCCTCTCTGGAAATATATTTACCTCTCATCAAAGCTTTTGAACAGTCCATGCATTCCGCAATGGTTTTTTGGGATCAGTCTCAGGTTTTTTTCTAATAGGTTCACCTGCCGTTCGCCAAATGCATGGCATGTGGAAAAATTGGTCACAGAGAAGAAGGTTGTCACTCAAACAGGATGTCTACGGAATACACTCAGGCTTAACAGCAGGAAGATGACACACTGACCAGCAATGATGTTTTTCCAGATGTGGCATATGTATCGATTGTGTTGCTACAAAGAGCCTTTCCCTAACTGTTCAATTTCAGGAGTACCTCTCCATTTACAGATTGATACAGGTTCTTCTGCTGCAGTCACTGGCTAGCGATCTTACCAGCAAGCGGATGCTCCGCCACTAAAACCTGTGGATTTCGGATGCACTCCTGTAGTAATGATATTGTCCATTTTTCAGGGCAGTTCGTAACTCCCATCCAGTACACTAACCATTCTATTCAGGCACAAATCCTGATAGTGGATTCCCCAGGGGCAGTTAATTTACCAGGAATGGGCGTCTTTGGTGCAATGGGTCTTGAAATCGACTACTAGACTACTACCATTCATTCCCAGAGTGTGGCAGATCTGCTGGATCACTTATTTCACTGATTCATTTTGCTATTTTGACTCAGGTGTTACCAGTTTTGAGGGCCATATCACCATACTTTCCTCTGTTGTCCCAAAATTTTTCAAAGCACATCATGTCCCATTTGTCATACAAGACAAACTGTAACTCAAACAATAGGGTTTGCAACATGAGATGGGTCCTTACCCCTTTTCTAACAGTCAGTGTGTGACTCCTATTGCCCTGTTCAAAAAAACAGATAGTTGTTTTAGGATCTATGGAGATGTTTCCAGCATGATCAATGCCCAGTCTATGTTGCACTCCTACCATATCCTTAAAATGGATGACATCTTGACCCATTTGGCTGATGGTACCATCCTCTCCAAAATTGATCTCTAGTATGTAAACCTACAGTTCCCCTTAGATGCCCACCATGGCAGATGCTGGTCATTAATACCCCTTTCAACCTCAATCAGTACACCCACCTCCCCTTTGACGCTGCTAGTGCCTTCGCAATTATCCAGCAATATCTGGAAGCTCTGATTCAGTATCTGTCCCGGGTGGCAAAATACAATCGTGACATAATAGTTGCAGGCATCAATGCTAAGGATCTTACCACAAATTAGGCAACACTGTTTTCCAAGATTCAAGAAGGTAACCTTTGGTGCAATAAAACAAAGTGCAGGTTTTTGGTGAGCATTGGGAATATTTGGGGCTCATTCACAGTGCTGCTGGCATTCATCCCACACTACAATAAGTAGAGGCACACCAATGGCTGTATCCATCCCAAGATATTAGTCAACTCAAGTCAGTTTTAGGATACTTAAAATATTTCTGTAAATTCATTCCCTGGGCAGCAGCCATTGCTGGATATCTCCATAATCTTTTTCAGAAGAAAGTCTATTGGAGCTGGACACCAGATTGTGCCAATGTGATTGAGGAACTGAAAGGGTCCTCCTCCACTCATCCTGCCTTAGCATCTATCAACCATCCCTTCGCGTCATCTTTGCCACTGATACATCAGACCATGGATTGGGGCAATTTTGTCCTATGTGCTTGATGGTGTGGAACGATCCAATGATTTTGTCTCCAAGACCCTCCATCAGCGCAATGCAGTCCTAGCCAAATTGAGAAGGAGGCATTAGCCATTATCTTTGGCATTTAAAAATTCCATTATTATGTCTATGGAAGGGCACTTACTGTAGGCACAGACCACAAGCCCCTGAAAACTTTATTCAAGGCTTCTGCCTCCAACCCCACTAAAATGGCCCATCATGTTCAATGCTGGGCCCTGTTCTTGTCAGCTTACACATCAAATACTGCACAACCAATCAACATGCCAATGTGGACCTATTGTCCCGTTTACTAGCATGTCAGAATACAGACTTTGACAGGGACCCTGAGGTGTGTGTGCACTTGGACAATGAAGCTGAAAAGGCTGTCGCCTACCTGCCGCTGGATGTGTCACTGGTGGCCATCCACTCCACGAAGGACCCCAGTGCTCAACAAGCTGCTGCACCTGGTACAGTATGGGTGGCCCACTTCCCAAAGGCACATCACCAAGCCAGACATCCAACTTTACTGGCATCAGCAGCACAAGTTGCCAGCTAAATGTGAAAACAACCATTCAGAGGTGTTTTTTTTTTGGGGGGGGGGGGGGATGTGCACAAAACTACAGAGGTCATAAGCATCCATGTCCGTGCTTATTAAGATCAAGAACTAAGAGGCAGAGATAAAAAGGCGATACAATTATGCTACAAGAAGTGGTAAAGAAACAAGGATATAACAGAATTCCTCAAGCAAAGGATTTTAAACTTCTTTTGCCATATTAGAAAAGTAAAACTTGATCAACAGAACGCATGTCATCTGCTAAAATGTCAGACAGTTCAGACAATAAACACAGACTCTGTCGTACTCAATTAAAAAAAAGAGACACTGGACCAAAAGGTGGCGTACAATCAAAAGTTAAGACCAGTAACCACACAGTGGAGCAGGGTCACCAATTAATAAGTGGCGGTGGCTGAAACGACAGTGGCCTATGCGCAGCCAGGTGAGACTGACGTCCTCGCAGCAAGAGGGCCGAGATGAGGTCGACCAGGCAATAGGGAGAGCCTTAACCTCCCTAAGTTTATGTCCTTGAATGGAAGACCAATGCTCATGCCACAGTGAGATCACATGTGCAGAAAGGATGGCACAAAGGCCAGCTGAAGGGACAGAATACATAGCAGGATGAGGAAAGAGAGCTGCATCCTTTGCGGCAGCATCAACAGCCTCTTTCCCTGACAAACCAACATGACCCAGGATCCAAAGGAACAGTACAGTGGCACCATTGTCAGTAAGTGAGTGAAGGCACTGTTGGATTCATTGCACTATGGGGTGGGCAGAATATAGCACGCATAGGCTCTGGAGTGCACTCAGGGAGTCTGAGCATATGACACACATATCTATACAGAATGCTGGTGTCACCTGATGTGCTAAGTGGTCTGATAAATGGCAAAGAGTTCCGCCGTAAAGATCGAGCAGTAGTCCAAGAGACAATACTGGAAAGAAAAGTCACCATGCACAAAGGAATCTGGGGGTTAGTTCTAAGAAGACTGTTGTTGTACCATTCACAAAGAAGCATATCCAACATTCAAGTTGGAATCTAAAGCTTTTCAATGAAGCGCTACCTGTGAAGGTGACAGTGAAATATCTAAGGGTTACCTTAGATGAGAAACTGACAAGGACTCCTCACATTAGGAATATTTGCTCCAAGCCAAGCAGGAGAGCTTGTGGCAAAAATTGGGGCCTGAGCCCCAAGGGTATGCACTGGATATACACCACGGTGATTAGACCCAGGATCACCTATGGGGCAATCGTGTGGTGGAAGAAGGTATAACAGCAGGTTGCTGCTAAGGAGCTTGGTAAAGTGCAGAGATTAGCCTGCTTAGCCATAAGAGGCAGAATTAGCAGCACACAAACTGCTGGGATGGAAACCATGTTGGATATGCCCCCATTACACCTTTGGGTCAAGATGGAGGCAGCGGCTGGTGCATACAGACTCAAATCTGGCAACAACTGGAACTCTTTGGGATATCCTGAATCACACACTAAAATAGTGAGGTAAATATAGGAAAGGTTGGGGAAATGCCAGCCGACTATATTATAACCCCATACTGCTTCAACAAGCCTTTCAATATAACAATTGGAAGTAGGGAGAAGTGGGAGAAAATAGTTCGACACCATACGGGGGATATAGTCTGGTTCACTGATGGGTCAAAATCAGACCAAGGCATTGGGGCCAGGGTATACAGGTGTCATATGCCTTTCCCAAATCGAAAAATATGGCCACTGTTTGGTGCTTCTGCAGAATATGAGTTGATAGGGTGAGTAGATGATCGACTTCTGAACAGTGTTTACGAAGACCACATTGTGCATTGGTGAGGAGATTATGAGATTCGAGCTACCATACCAATTGACCATTAGTCATATGTTCCATTACCTTGTAAACGCTACTGGTGAGGGAGATTGGGTGGTAGCTGCAAGGTAGATGTTTGTCCTTTCCAGGCTTAGGTACAGGAAACACAATGGCTTCATGCCAGCACTGGAAATGTGCCTTCTGTCCAAATGTGATTTTATGTTTGAAGAAGAAATTGCAGGCGAAGGTGTTATCATATGTACATGAACGCTGTCGGGTCCTGGAGCAGAGGACCATGATGAGAAGAGTGCCTGTTGAAGCTCACTCATAGTAAAATCAGCATTATCACATTCATGATTGTGACACAAGAAAGAGAGCAACCTCGCTTCCACTGCCTATTTTCGAGGGAGGAAAGAGTGATTGTTGTGCGAGGAGCTTGAAATCTCAGCAAAAAAACTGGCCCCGAGTGTTGGAGATGTCAGTGGGATCCACTATAATATTGTTCACTATGGTTAAAGTTGGGACCGGGGAATGAGACACAGTCCCTGAAAGTCTGCAAAGGCTACCCCAAACAACAGAGAAGGGGGTAAAACTGTTAAATGAACTAGTGAAGGATAGCAAACTAGCTCATTTGCTTTCCCATGTGGGATAGGGTTTTGAGACTCAGAGCATGTCTCCAAGCTCTGAGTACTTTGTGACATTCCTCAGTCCACCAGGGAACTGTGGGACGCCGTGGCAAATAAGAGGTGCGAGGGATGTAACGTTCTGCGGCAGTGAGTATTACAGTAGTAAGATAGTCAACTCAGTGATCAATACTAGGGAAAAGACATTCAAGTAAAGTAGCTAATGAAGAATAAAGCTGTCAAGCAGCTTTGGAAAGCTACCAGTTGGATGGACAAGCTGGAGTGAAGGGCATTAGTAGATGAATGGCACATAAAAAAAAATGGTCACTTGAGTGTGTGTCTGAAAGAAAAGACCACTTGAGGTAACAGGTCAGTTTAACAGTGCAGATGGAAAGGTCCAAGTGGGAAAAAGTGTGTGAGGGGTCCAAAAGATAAGTGGGTTCGCCAGTATTGAGACAGATGAGGTTAAGGTGGTTGAGGAGATCCACCAGGAGAGAGCCCCTCTGACAAGGGCGTGAAGAGCCCCAAAGAGGATGGTGGGCTTTGAAATCGTCAACAAACAAGAAAGGAGGAGAAAGGTGGTCAATAAGGTGTAGGTCAGTCCTGGCGACAGCAGAGGGTGACTGTGTATAGACATTACACAGGGAGAAGCTGAAACCAAGAAAGGACAGTCTAACTGCTACTGCTTGAAGCTGGGTTTGCAAAGGGATGATCTGGGAATGGATATTGTCTCTTAGAAGCAGCATGACACCCAAATGAGCTGGAACCCCTGCTACAGGGGGAAGGTCGAAGATGACTGAGGAGAAATGTGGCACATAGTGTGAGGATGTAGTTTTGTTTCCTGCTGTAGTTCTGTTGTATTGGACTGGATGCCACGAATGTTCCATTGAAGGATAACCATACTGAGATGAGAACTGGAAAGAGGTTAAATGTACAGTCACCCCCGTGACTGCAGAGGACCACAATGTGAATGCTCACAATTAGCTGGATCTAAGAGAGTAGGTCCTTGGTCCATTAATTCGACAGTGGCTTCAGAGCGAGTCTGAGGTTGGCCACTTGACTGACCACTGGCAGGGTGCCCCGGTGAAACAGAGGCCGTCTGTGGCAGGGCATCACTGGATGACAATGTGGAAGGGGAAAGCTGGGAGGGATAAGGGGAAGATTTCTTCCCCCTGCCTGACTTCTTTGAACAATGGCAGGTATCAGTTGAAGACCCAGATGATTGTGAGCTAGATGGGCGCAATAAGTCTTCATGGGTATTATCTTTCTTGGATTTCCTTGGCTCTGTCTGTGAGGCAAGAGATTTCACAGGTGCAAGCAGAG
This sequence comes from Locusta migratoria, assembly GCA_026315105.1. Classification (NCBI taxonomy): domain Eukaryota; kingdom Metazoa; phylum Arthropoda; class Insecta; order Orthoptera; family Acrididae; genus Locusta; species Locusta migratoria. The sequence continues at coordinate 571,792,206 of CM048746.1, forward strand.
GTTTGGTAGGACGGTGTGTGCTCTTGGCAGGAGATAACGATGATGTCATCATGTGACTGGGTGTTGTTACCACTGCAGCACTAAAGTGTAGGCCTAGGGCAGATATCTGTTTCATGCACATGTCTCGCAGTTGTCATGGAGTAGCAACAACTGAGCTGAAAGTCCCAGATGCTAACGTACTGTGTTGACTGGCATAGATTTTCCTTGGGACCTGTGTCAGTGCCTTTTCTTTCACCCATATTTTCTGAACACTCGCTCGTCATGATAAATGGGACAGTCACAGGAGGAGGCAGAATAGTTACCCATGCAGCGAGGGGAAGGAGGTGGACAATCACCCTCATGGGCATCCCTGCCACATGTGATGCATTTAGCTGGATTTTTTTCATGACTGCTTGGTATGGTTTTAACACTGACACTGGTAGTAGTGAGTGTGATTGGGGATATAAGGTCGGACGCTGAGGACCTCATAACCAGCTTTGAACCTGTGAGGCAGAGTCACTCGATCAAATGTCAAGAAAACAGTGTGGGTGGGGACCAATTTATTGTAGACCCTATTCATGACCCTATGCACCACTGTGATGCCCTGATCGGAGAGGTAATCCTCAATTTCCTCCTCAGTCAAACCATCAAGCAGATTACTGTATACAACGCCACAAGAGTAGTTTAGAGTACTGTGGGCCTCCACATGCACTGGGTAACCCTGGAGAAGAGTGGCCATCAGTAACCTCTGAGCCTGACAGACACTGTCTTTTTATTAATAAGGTACCATTGCACAGACATTTGCAGAACTTCACTGGGCCAGTGATCACAATAACGCCTTTTTGGATGACGAATGGTTTAAGCACAGAAAAACTTTCACTGTCTTCGGTACGTGTTACCATTAGGTATCAAGGTGCAGTCGGAAGATTAGTCAAATTTTTGGAATCCTGAGACTCTTTCATGTTCTTATACTTTCTTTTCTGGGAGCACATTGCAAAGAAATCTCCCAGGATTGCCAGCTTCTCCAATGGCACACCTTCCTACTAGGGGCCCCCTTCAAAGGGAGCATACCCACCTTAGGTAATTGTCCACACCTCAGGTCATACCTCCCGAACTCCGGACAAAGGGACCAATCAGCACATCAGGAAGGTTGCAGCTCAGGCAATCACCCCTCCCTGGGCCTGGCCTTCACCAGGGGGTATGCACGAACCCTACATGCCAACCTGGGGCTGGGACTTACACATTACCACAGTCACCTTTTACACATCAAACGCATGGGTGCCCTTCAAGAACACACAGAGAGGAAGAAGGAAGAAGAGAGGAGGAACCTCAAACATCAAAGTGGAGGAAAAATAGGCAAGATAAGGAAGAAGAGAGGAAAGAGTGTGAAAGAAATATCCCAGTAAATTCAAAACTACTACATATCTCCAGTTTCCGGAGGAGACGCAAGACTCTGTCCCCAAGAGGGGGGAAAAGGATAGCGGGAGAGTAGTCATGCAGCACAGAAAGGAAGGAGTGCTGCAAAGGCTGGGACCCTGTGCTAGCCAAGCACGTGCTCAAGAAAGAATGTTGAGCCCCCTGGGGGAACCATACAAAGGTTTTCATTCTGAAATATCTGCAAACAAGGAGAGTTAGACCTTCTCCATGAGAGACATTTGGGGGGGGGGGGACTTTTAATCATAAAGTCAGCTTGCCAGCCTATCTACTGGGCAAGAGTCTTGATGCAGCCATCAGAAACACAGAGACAGCATGCGCTCTATCCTGAAGTAAGCAGACAGCATCACCTACTGTTTTCTCCCTTATCCACAAGCGGCAGCTTCTTGGTCATGCCTTCATTTAGATTTCACACGGTCTTTCGAGGGTCTTATGTGGCTCATAACTGTGGACAATAGTATTGATTTTTCCTGTGTTGCCCACTTGTCAGGTACCTCCTCCAATCACACTTTCAGGCCCAGTGACCTAGTCCACAAACAGATCTCCCATGCCATATCCCCACACATCCCAAATCCTGCCTCCACCACCAGTAAGTATCCACAAAAGAGCACTCCCATTGTCACCCACTACTAACCTGGACTTTAACAACTAAACTCCATCCTTCACCAAGGTTTTGATTTTCTGTCCTCATGCCCACAAATGAGAGACATCCTGCCCAAGATACTTCCCACCCCTCAATGTGGTGTTTCGTCACCCTCCCAACCTCCATAACATCCTAGTCCCTCCCTATGCCACCCCAAAACCTAGCCCACTGCCACACGGATCATATCCCTGTGGATATCCCTGTTGCAAGACCTGTCCAATCCACCCACTCAGCACTTCCTATTCCAATCCTGTCACAGGCTCATCCTACCCTATCAGAGATTGGGCCACCAGTGGAGAGCAGCCGTGTAATTTACCAGCTGTACTTCAATTACAGCACAGCTTTCTATATTGGCATGACGAATAACCAGCTGTCCATTAGAATGAATGGCAACTGCCAAACTGTAGCCAAAAACAAAGTGGATGACCCTTTGGCACAACATGCAGCGGAGCATATGTTTATTTCGACGGCTGCTTCGCAACCCAGGCCATCTGGATCCTCCTACCCACCACCAGCTTTCCTGAACTGCACAGATGGAAGTTATCTCTACAGTACATTCTCCAATCCCAAAATTATCCAGGCCTCAACTTACGATAACCCTAGAGTTCCCACCTCCCCATCCTGAGCATCTACTATTGAGTGCTGTGCATGTGTGTGTGTGTGTGTGTGTGTGTGTGTGTGTGTGTGTGTGTGTGTGTGTGTGCGCGCGCGCGCGCGCGTGTGTGTGTGTGTGTGTGCAGGGCACGCATTCATTCATTTTATTCTATTTTATTTTCCTCCACTCACCCGCCTCCCCATTCCATCCCTGAGCTGCATCTCGTTCCTCCCATCTAATACATACACAGTCTGGAAGGCTGTGCTGTATCCATCCCCACCACCATGACGCAACCTTCCAATCCCGCCACCACTCTCTCCTATCTGCACACCGTAGAGCATGATTCAAAGTGTGGCAGCCAGAGATGACGGTTGTGTGACTGTGTTGTGTGCATGCGTGATTGCATGAATGTTCCTAATTCTGTAGAATGCCATGGCCGATGCCAGAAAGTGTTGTATGTGTGTGCCTTTTCTGTGTGCCTGTTGCAGCTCGTCATCACGTCTTTGCGGTGAGTTGTAAACTGTCCTATTACTATATTGTTAGACATAAAATGCACTGTTTTAATACTAAAAAATCATGTAAAGGCAGTTACACATACTGACAATAACGGTGCATCTCTATAGCAATTACTTACAGGTAAAAAGAATTGTAGAAAGAAGATGAAACAAGCAAAAATGGATAAAAATGTAAATAAAATGACGATGTCCACAACTCCTGCAACACATCAAAGGACCAGTACTGGCTCAAGTTATGGACAATATAATGAAATGCCAAGTTGTAACTTATCCATTAGACACAAGCATTATTGTAAAAGGTACAAGTCTATAACAGTAGCTCTGAAAGTAATTATAAAGACAAATAAAGCTTTTTCAGAGGACAAAAATTTGGGTGAGACCTGTGATCAATGGTACATTCTGTTGCTGTAGTCTGTAACTTATTAGGATAAATACAGATTATTTATTACCTAGAATGCATAAGTATTAAGATATTATTCCGTATACAGGTTTTCTGTCATGTTGATGTCATAGGTCAAAGCAGACAGGTGGAATTGCATCGTAAAATAATACCATTGAATTGGTATCACCATCTTCATTTTAGGTGTATTATAGATCAATTTTAATGTCAATGGGAATTTGGAGGACCTTGATTTTACGTGAAGTATAGGTTAATTGAAGTATTCAGTACTATTTTTATTCTATTTGGCAAATTTTGATTGGTATGGTTTTCTACATTTGAGTATTAGATCAAGTGAACTATTTGATTCTGAGCATAGTTTGTTTTTTTTTTTTTTTTTTTTTTTTTTTTTTTTTTTTTTTTTTTTTTTTTTTTTTTTTTAGATTGTTTTCATTTATTTCACATCTTTTCGTGTGTTTTATAAATTATATTTTTTTGTGTTTTCGGTTGGCTTTTTGTCATATTTTCCCGCATAGAATATCACTGCTTAAAAACCACACGCTTGTCCCATTAGTGTCATTTTATGTTAATTTTCACGTGTTTATATATGTAAGTTATGTGAGTGTTTTGACCACCATATGGGCTCTGAGTACATACGTCATTACCGCCATACCAATGACATCATGGGTCAAAGCATCAAAGCAGACGGGTGGAATCATGTCATAAAGTATTGCAGAAAATATTTGTCAAGTTGTTAATACTCTTAGAAATCCAAACCACATTGAAGGACTTGATTAGTGTTTAGTTCAGACCATGACGTATATAAAAAATGCTGTTGCCGCTCAATGGTTGACATGCTGTTATATGTATCCTTGACCACTCAGTAAACATAATTGCCCTTGTAAAACAAAGATTTCATGGCAAAACATTTGCATTGTCATGTAAGTGGCTAATGCCAATGTCACATGATTGCCAACATTATCATACAGGACGGTAAGTAAAATTTAATAGGATGCTTCTACACAGAGTTTGTTTGTGGGTTACTGTGTACAGTTATATTCGAAAGACTATTAATCCTATGACTATGGTCTACATATTAAGGACAAAGTTGTGAAGTACTGAAAATGTAAACAAAATCAGCTCTACGACAGAGAGTTCCCAGGTATACAGGGTATCCATAAATGTATACTGATTTCAAGATTAAATTTGAATTATTTATTATATTTATGATTATAATTTTGTTTTTTGTTCCAAGTCTACTAGGGACCAACACGTTTCTGTAGCTACAGCTGTCTATCATGCAACACTTTCACTACAAGGAGTACTGAGTGAGCTATATTGTAAAAAGGCCTTCCCCCAAGAGAAAGGTCAGTTACTTACTGTTACTTACTTCTACTTACAGTGACCTCACATGATAATATTGGCAATCATGTGACATTGACTTCTACTGAGTCAACAAGTGTCCATACAAGAACCTGTCAACCATAGAGCAGGAACAGCATTATATATTTATTTCAAGGTCTATACGAAACACTAATCAGTTCATTTTATGTAGTTAGGATTTCTAAGAATATAACATATTGGCACAGATTTTTTACCACGTTGTTGGTGTTGCCAACATAATCATGCAAGGCCACCAGAATGGAAAGTAAAATTTTACCACTCAGTGTGTTGTGTGGGTAGCAGAAATGAAAGTTTCTGTCCCAGTATGGACAGAAAGAGCCTCTTGTCAAGTTAATCAGAACACTGATGGAAAACTTTTGGTTCAGAAACACACAAACAATGGCAGGCCATCTATTTTAACGGAGACTGTACAGGCATTGGGAACCACATTTACAATGTCGCCACAGTCATCAGTTAGACAAACTTCATTATAAATTGAAGCGCCAAAGAGTGGAAATTCAAACAACAGTTGAAGATATACATTATCATAATTTCATCATCAGACTTAAAATCAATTTTCTGTGCCAAAGTACAAGCCTGTGTTGCAATATGCAGGTTCTAAGACTGACATACCCATACCATTCATCATTTGAAAACAGAATTAGTGTGGCTTTTGATACTGGACTGTTTGAATGCAAAAGTGATTCTACATCTATATACATACTCCGCAATTCACCGTAAGGTGCATGGTGGAGGGCACACTGTACCACTGCTATGCATTTCCTTTCCTATTCCACTCCAATGATCACTAATTCCTGTCTCTACACAGACATCGTTAATAAGGTCAGGCCTGTTCATGGCTATAAGGTCTCAAATATTTCCATTGCGTGTGGGTTGCCAGTTTAACTGTTCAAGACAGTTTTCGGAGAATGTGTCCAAAGGTAGCTCGCAAGACTGCTTGTCTGTACCGCCTGAAATGTAACTAGCGAGGTCCCAATCTATACTCTTAAGGTTGAAGTCTCTCCTGACTAATATTACATGGCCCGGATACCTATGCACTACCTGTATAGACTTTCTTTGAATGATTCTAAAACTGCTACAGCAGCACTGGGCAACTATTAACTTTACTTCTTTTAGACCTATTATACGTTCCCAGATAACTTCACAGTTACTTTCAACCTCGATCTCAGTGGAAACAATATCTTTGTCCACAGCGATGAACACTCCTCCTCCAGTTGCATCTGATCTATCTTTCCAATACACATTCCATGCCTCGCTAAATATTTCTTAACTTGCCACATCATGATTTAGCCAGCTTTTGCTGCCTAAAACTATCTGATCACAATAATTTTCATGCAGTGCGGCAAATTCGGGAACTTTGTTTCTAATACTCTGTAAGTTCGCAGCTAATATTTTGATGTTTGAATTTTTGTTCCGAATGTGGCCTGAATTCGTTGTTTGAATGCTAACAGGCGAGTGCTCATCAGAGTTAGCACCTAACCTAAAAAAAACCCATGTGCACTCCACAAGTACTCTGCTACCCAAGTAGCCACTTCCTTGGTGTAGTGCAACCCAGATCTATCTAGGGGCACCCTATAATTCCCCATCCAATAACGCAGATCCAGAAATCTGCAGCCATGACTGTCACAGAGTCGTTGAAGCCTCTGGTTCAGACCCTCCACTCAGCTCCAAACCAAAAGACCCTGATCAACCCTAGGAACAATGCTACAAATCAACAGCTCTGCTTGCATCCAGCGTGCGAGGTCAGCAGCCTTCACCAATTCCGCCAGCCGCCCGTAGGACCTGAGGATGTCCTCAGAACCAAAGCGACAAGCATCATTGGTGCTGACGTGAGCCACGACTTGCAGTCGACTGCACCCCGCACCCTCGATAGCAACCGGCAAGGCCGCCTCCACATCTTGGATGAGACCCCCCGGCAGACATACCAAGTGCAAGTTGGACTTCTTTCTGGATCTCGACGCTATCTGCCTAAGGGGCTCCATCACGCACCTAACATTGGAGCTCCCAATAACGAATAATCCCCTGCTGAAGGAGTGGCCACACGTTCACTCACAGGACGAACGGGCGTGGACGGATGTCCAGTCTCCACATTGGCCTTCCGCCTCGAGCAATGTGAACGGCGTACAACCCGCCACTCCCCTTGCAGAGAAGGCGGCTCGATGATGTCCGGTACACCTGAAGGTGCATCGGTAGCAGGGACAGAGAGTGAAGCATGAGACACCTGAGGTGTCCCACTCGACGCACCAGACTCCCCACCATCACTGCACCCCGAGAAAGCAGCCTGAAGATGGCTGACCGTAGCCAACAGCACACTCAGCTATTCGTGAACTGTGGCCAACTCCTCCTGCACCCGCATACAGCAGGCACACATCCTATCCATCCTATCGATAAAATTAACTGTAAGAAGTAGAAAACTAAATAATCAACTTTTAAGTAGCCTAGTACTCTAATAAAGGAAGCTGGCAGCTGACTGAACTGTGGTCATTGGTAACTACACTGTCAAATCAACGATAATGAGTCTGGCAGTTTTCAAAATAAACAATAATTTCTGTGGAATACACCATTATCAAACACGCAGGAATATAAGCTTTCACAAAGCAGTACACAACATAAGGAAGTTACAATATGACACGTAGCTTGCAGCAGACGATAACTATACACACGCTATTTATCGAAATACGCGAGAATAAACTCTTCAAGCAGTAGCACAAACGAAATGTGTCAAGTAGGTGAGGAGAAACCTCTTAAAAAGAGAAACACTAACGAAAATTAAGAAATCAACTGGCAACGAAGTTTCACACAATTAAATTATGATACTTAGTGCTCTGGGTGATGGAGCAACGACGACAGCTGGCACTGAAATGACTGCTAATTGGCTGAATGCTAATCTGCCAAGTACGCAGGAATAAACCTCTTAAAACAGAACTACTAATGAAAATAAAGAATTAGACTGACAAATTAAATTTGACACAAATTACGATACTTAGCACTGTTTACGATGTGGCACTGGTGGCAGCTGGCACTGGATTCTGTGAGGTGTGTTCATTTTTTTTCTGTTTAGCTCCATTTTAAGTACTTCTTCAAAATCCCACATGTGCACTTGTGTCTTTTGAGATATTAAAATTAGGGCCTACTTTTAGCAGAGAGTTTTTGATGCTGTTGACTGCAAATGTAAGTATACTCCACTGTCACTGTATTAAGTATAATTTCCCTCCTATGATATGTTTTTAGTTTATTTCTCTCTACCAAAAATGTCACTTGGAAATGGAATATTTTTCATGAAAATGACACTCATATGAAGGTGGATTGCAACAACATGTGTCATAAGGAATTTTACTAGGGCTTCTGTTACTTCTGGTATTTTTTAATATCTAAGCTCAAACAGAAATATTCTGTTTGCATATGTCAACATTGTTTGCTATTAGGAAAGAGTAACAAGTAGTGCATACAATACGCAGATGTTCTGTTCATTGATAACAAGAAGTGTTTTATGTAAATAAGGCAAAAATAAATGAAAACAAAATACTTAGGATGGCATGTTGTGGCAGTGACACTGAAGCCCTGCAAAATATTGAAGCTGTTAAATTTCAGGGTTTCTGTGTGTGGATCGATAGTACAAAAAAGTAGCACAGTGGTAGAGTGTCAGACTACAAATCCAAAGCTTGTGGGTTTGATACCCACCAGGTCCTATGATTTTTATTGTCACTTTCCACTTCTTTCCCCTCTGGCAACGTTGCTGATGTGAAAAATATTGAGTAGCACCATGGTTCGGAATCCACGTTAAACTGTAGGTCCCCTTATAACTAGAGGATCATGTCAATTTGAAGTCCAGAGGAAAGCAACGGCATACCACCTCCATACAGGACCATGCCTATTAGAGCACTGTGGTGTTCATACCAATTCAGATTGTTGACTGCTTTACTTTACTTATACTGTCAGTACATTCAGATTTATTCACCATTGACCACCTGTGGTGGAATAAGCATATTACATGAATAGGACATTACATTTTCTTACAACAGTAGCTATCTTAACAGCTGTATCATCATAACATATTTCAATTTAGCCTAGAAATGATACCACAAACAATACAATGATAACTGAAACCAATCAAGCTTATCACAGAATAAAACTTTAGAAATTAATGTCAATTGTTTTTATATTAAAAAATTCAGTAATATAAAAAGGGTTATTAAGTAACCAGTTTAATAACTTGCTCCTGAAGCTAGGTATGTTGGCTCATCGAGAAGAATATGGAAGTGCAATACATATTTTAATACTGCTGATTGGATGGGAATTCCCTGTTTGTGCAAGCTTCTGCCTACGTATGTCTATTTATTTATTTATTTATTATTTGCCCCCTAGTGTTATGGAGGTGTATGTTTTCCCTCAATTCAAAATTAGTGATATTGGTTTTTACATACATTGCTGCAACATAAAGATTAATTGCTGTTAATATTTTGAGTTGTATGAATAATGGCCAACAGCGCTCTATTCTACCTGCATTGCTCATTGCAAGTACCACCTTCTTTTGAATTTTTAGGATTTCACTGATGTGAAGAGAATGTCCCCAAATCAGTAGTCTATACTCTATTCATGACTGAAAGAGCCCAAAATAGACTACTCTTATGTAATCTTTAGATACTAGGCCCCTCAGTTTCCCTATTAAGTATGTAACACGAGATAATTTTGCACAGGTCTGGTTGACATGAGATTGCCAAGTCAACTTTGAGTCCACATTAATTCTGGGAATTTTAATTGCTTTAACCTCAACCCCATTTGATAATCGTAGTATAATTTGTTGGTTTTTATCAGGGCTATAAAGCAGTTTATTTGCTGAAAACCAATTTAGTGCTGCCTCCATGCCATCCTGCATTATATTTTGCAGAACTAGCATGTTCTCATGGTGAACCAGCAAAGTTGTGTCATCAGCATAACAGATAACAGAGTTTGGAACACATAGGGGTAAATCGTTGACTGCAATTAAAAAGAAGGGTCCTAGGACAGAGCCCTGTGGGACACCTATTATAACTCCTTGCAGTTGTAAATGTCTGTTATTAACATTGTTTAGGTATGATGCAATTACAGCCAATGCAGCTTCTTGTACACCATAATATTTTAGTTTAGATATATAATCAAATGCCTCACTTAAATCACACAAGAGAAGCGAGGTTTTGTTTTTATTTTCAAAGGCAGTTATTACTGCATTTACAATTGAGAAAACAGCAGTGGTGGTATTTTTCCCTTGTGGAAGCCAAATTGTCTGTCAGACAGTACATTATGTGATTCAAAATAGTTGTTGAGTTTGTTCTAGATGAGTGATTCAAATATGTTGGAGAAAATGGGAACTATGGAAACTGGAAGGTAATTTTTGAGGTCACGTTAGTCCTCTTTTTTGTACACTGGAATAACTTTTGCTATTTTTAGTTTTGTAGGAAATATTCCAAACTCTAGACATATATTAATAAGAAAGGCCTGTGGTTCACTAATTATATTAACTGGTTTTTTTTATTATGTAATTCGACTAAAAGGAATCCATGCTTTTGGAATTGGAGAACTTTGCCACTATTTTTTTTAAACTCAGTGGGATTAATAGTACTCTGTCTAAAGCTATAATCCCCACATTGGTGTAGCTTAAAAGACTAAGAGCTACATCCTGTTGGTGGCACTTTGAATGCTTGCATGCAACAACTTTCCATGTAGCTTTGTAATTATTTGGAGCACATTCTATATATTTACTGTATGCTGTTCTTTTTGTTTCTCTAAGCTTAGTTCCGTACATTTTCTTGCACTCTAGATAAGCTTTATACAATTCCTCTCTCTCTGTTTAAATTCATATTCAGAAGTTTTATACATGTGATACAAATACAACATATTTTGTCTACTGTTAGTGACATCATCAGTATACCATTTAATGTTCTTCTTTACAGGTCTACTTTTTTGTCTAACTTTTACAAGAGGAGAACAATTTTACCATACATCTAAATAAAGAGTAATTAATTTCTCAAAAGCAGTTTCAGTTTCATTGATTTCTGTTTGGAAGAAGCATATATAGCTCTAATACGTATAGCAGTACTGTACGTACTAGTAATCTACTGTGCGTCATTTCACAGTCACATCAGCAACGGACTATAGTTTGCATCATGTAGAAAGGCACTGCCGCACATAGAGATGATGTGACAGGGTTATCATGAAGGAAGGAGGTAGAGCCAAGAACTAATAGTGGAGCAATCTGGAGAATCATTGTTGTAATTTGCGGCCAACCATGCACCAAGAGAATGAATATTATTGACTGCCAGTGCTGTACAGTAATGGAGCAGGATGCGCAGAATGGCTGAAAACTGGGCCGCATTTCTAAGTGAAGTGGACTATAATTCTATGGGTCCAGTCTGAATGGTGCAGGAATGTGCTGCAGTTATAAAAGAAAGCAGTGAGCATCATTACTTCCAGGGAAAAGAGCACCCATCTTTGGCAAATAAAAGTTATGATTGTTCGTAGCCAGTATGTGGTCAACTGCCTCATTCTTGCATACATAATCTCTAACATATAAGAAGGTAAATAAAATTGCCATAACTGAAAACAACGCCAGAACATCAGAAATCGGAACAATCCAGACAGTCCTAGATGCCCACTAACCAAGAAAGTTCCCAAATGCTAGACATGAAAACCTTTAGTTCACTATTGTTATATCTCTGCCAATATTTACACAATAAATTACGAACGAGTACAGGTGCATCCATTTGCAGATAAACAAATTATTTTACTGACAGAAAGAGGAGTTTCACACTCATTACAATAAGTTTACTGTATTTATATGATCTAGATGTTTAGTCCCCTCAAAACAACCACCATCTATTTATATAGATTAACGTTGATTGAAGCAGTGTGTCTAATTACAACTTATAATCGACGTAGCACTAATAAAAAGCGTACATGAAATGTATATAAACATAAAATATGCAAGGAAATAAATATGTTGTCAAATAATCTTAATTAATTACCATGTCAAGTTAGACCACATAAACTTGCATTCATTTTTGCCAGGAGTATATTGGTTCGCCTAAACGAAATGTTTCTCCATGTTTATTATGTATTAATCAGGAAACAACGAAACTAGGATTCCTGAACACTAGGTGGAACTGTTTTCTGGAAAGGTATCTGCGACCATCAGATTAACTACAGACAGTACTTTTATTATTAATGTTCGTCTTTTTTTGCACTCACAGGCTTATCCTTCCGTGCCAGAATTAGGAATATAAGGAATTTTAACATCCCAGTCTGGACTAAAACAGAAAAATTAATTCTGGCTTTGTTGTCAGCGACGTACTAACAGTATTTATTTATTCGATCATCTGCTCTCTATATTTCGAACATGGCGCTTCCTAAGATATTACACATCGTAGACTATTTTCTAACCTCCTTGATTTAACCAAGGATGTTAGAATCTAACCATCTTGGATTTAACCCAGAGATCAATGATTTAACCCTTTTACTTCCATGGATTTAACTTTTTATTTATTAAGTCTATGGATTTAACCTTCATGTCACTCAAAGAGGTTTAGTTTTCTAACCTCCTTGATTTAACTGGTGGAGTCCCTAGGTTCGTTCCAGCAGCTGCCAGAAAAGCTTGATGCACATGCGCAACGGTAAAATTGTGTTCTGGCAGTGCCTTCTCACGCCTCTGGCTACATTGTGTGTGGCTGTTTGGTGTTCCAGCAGTTGCAGCAAGCAGCCAGACGCTCTCCGGAAAAATATTTCGGAAGTTGTCAAGTTCCCAAAAATCGTTTGGAGATTTATTTATTCATTCACCTTTAAACATTTGCATGCAATCGATGTTATCATGAATTATTAGCTAAAGAAGTTCTAGGACTTATACAGATTGATTGATTGATGGATTAAAAAATAAAAGAATACATAGTCAAATAAATAATGGTTAATGTGTAGCAATATCTAAGAAATTATATTCGTTAGTTACAAGTACATACGCTAATTTACATTAGGACATTACTTTAACAAGGCACACAGCATTGAGTAATGAGAACTATGGACAAGGGGACTCATGACCAAGCAGGTTAGTCCCCTTTAAACACCCAACACCAACCAACCAACCAACTATGGACAATAGCGATTTATTTCATGAAAGATATTCCCTAAATTCCCATCACGCCTAAGCTGATCTTTAAAAGGCACTGTGAAAAAATCATTCCCATAATTTTGATCACAACGTTTTTTAATATGAAGATGCATCTACTTACTGCATTAGTGAAACTCAAAGGATTTTCAAATAGAGTGCAGGTGGCACAAGAAAAGTTGATTTCTAGGCTCATTTATAGCATAGCCTGTAACTACTACACACTACGAACTTGTAGTCTGACAACATGGAATAATTCCAGAGAGTATGCAGGGGGGTGGCCGAGTTACCCGGACTGCCAGATTACCGAGTGTCGAGTTTTTGGTACTCTACTGTACAAGTTTTATTTACTGAAATTTTCACAATACTCAACTTGGTCTGTCCGTCTCTTCTCATGATGGTGTCTTCTTGTACAATGCTAGCTGCGCTATTGTTTAGTCAATGCCTAGTTTGGAGCCGAGTTCAGATGTGGCCTTCCAGATGCATGTCGGGATAGATATAGCTGCTTGTAAAGGGCGCGCTTCTCCATTGCTCCCTCCAGGAGGCGCGGCGCCAGCGTGCGATTGGCTGCTGGATGTCCGCTGCCTTCCTCACGATTGTTTTCGTGCGTCTGGGGTGTGGCGCTGACTTTACGCCACAACATCCCTCCCCCCCCCCCCAAAGAGCCACTCCATTGTCATATATGGAGCTCAACAATGGGGGAGGAGGCAGGCTTGTGGACATAGTGATGGAGCGGAGTCTGTAGCTGCAGAAGACGGCAGACTACCAGCCGGTCCCTGCCATGCAGCCTGAGCTCACGAGGGAATGTACTCTGGGAAAACCTCTGAAGGGCCCACATCCATGGCCTGGGGCCCACATGATGATGTAGACAGTGATGTCGGTATCAACATCGACGTCATGCTGGTCTACACCCATTGGTTTGTCGAGTGGAGGCGGTGAGGGCTCTGTCTCCATGAAGACGGGCCACGGTGCTGTGGAGATCTGCTGCGGGGGTGGCTGCCGAGGTCGCATGAACCGCGGAGGCCATGCAGTCTGCGTGTTGCACGAATCTGCCACGAGAAATGCAGAAGGATCACAGGGTATACAACAACGGCGAATTTGGTTGCGGTGCTGGAGTACTACTCTGTCAGGTCCTGAAATTTTAAACATAGAAGCACTGAAACATTTGACAATCACCCCCCGCTCCCATCGCCTGCGCCCGCTAAAAATACTGGGTTGTGCAGAGCGAAGCGATACTTGTGTGTCGTCGGCTGCTGCTCCAGGTGGCGCGGTGGGTGGAGCAGGGTGCAGGGAGCAGGGTGCGGTGGCGGCTGTGCAGTAGCTCGGCCATTGATGACCCTTCTCGTGCACGTGAGCAGTAGGAGGTGAGGAACAGCTGCAAAACTTCCTCCGGTGAGTGCTCCGAACGGAGTTTGGGCATCTATTGCTTAAATGTCCAGATGAAGAGTTCCACAGAACCGATTGACTGCAAGTGAAACGATGCACTGGTGCGATGCTTAATTACATTGTGTGCAAAACAAGGAGCGAAATTCATGTGATGTGAACTGAGGCTGTTGTCAGAAACTGTCAGTTCAGGGGGACATTGCAGACAAAAGTTGAAGATAACGCCCTAATCTTGATACTAGAATTCGTAGACGATATTGCCACTGCAAATGGGTGACCGCTAAAAGTATCAACCACAATAAGCCACTTAGAGTTCCAGAAGGGACCAGCATAGTCAATATACACTTGTAGCCATGGTGAATCTGCTTTGGGCCATGCAACAAATTTCTTAGGTGGGGTGAACTGGTTGGTAGAACACACTGAACACTGTGACGTCATATGTTCTATATGGGCGTCCATACCTTGCCAAGTACAGTATCGCCATGCCAATTGTTTTGTGCGAACCATTCCCCAATGTTCTTAGTGAAGTAAGTTCAATACTTTTTTTCTGCAAACGCCATGGGTTCAACACACGCCATTTTCCACTGTCCTTTGAAACTACAAAGACACCTCTATGTGCTCAAAGTTCATTTCTTCTCAGCGTTCATTTAGTCTCAGAAGCGTCAAAGTCTGCATTAGGGCCAATCGGAAGACAGGCGAGTTGTGGATCTGTACACAATCTTGTACAGATACGTGATAAGAGCAATGCCCAGCGTTGCAATTTGTGTGCTGTGCGAGTAGGAATAGGCTTGGCTGGATGAAACAATGACTGCAAAAGCTTGTGATCAGTCCTCAGGGCTCTGTTTTAAGTGTTCCATTTCTTTTAATGGACATTAACGGCTTAGCAACAGCGACAGCAATTGCTAAAGCTTCCTTCTCAATTTGAGAATAACGGCATTTTGTGTCTGTCAAAAGTTTGGACGCAAACACTATCATATGGTCCGTATCCCCAAGTTTATGTGACAACACTGCACCTAGACCGTACAATGATGAGTCAACTTGCAAAATAACTGGTTTTTCTGAATCGAAGTGCACTGAACATCGTTCACTGGGCAACGCATCTTTTGACTGTTGAAATGCACGTTGGCATTCCTCTGTCCAAACATAACGAACATTTTTACAGTGTTGCTAATGCAAAGGGGCTGCAATGTGTCCTGTGTTGGAAATAAACCTAATATAGTAAGTTAACTTTTCCAAGATGCACTGTAATTCTTTCACGTCTTTAGGTGCTGGCAGGTCGTGAATGACAAGCAAATGTGATTGCATGGGGTGCACAACTTGACTGTTTATCATGTGTCCTAGATACTGCAGTTCTGGTTTCAAAAAGTCACACTTATCTAAGCAATACTGGAGACCTGCATCTGACAAAACTTGAAATAATTTTCTCAAATTTGCAATGTGATCTTCTGCGGTATGACCTGAGACAACTATGTCGTCCAAGTAGTTTGAACAACAAGGCACGAGCTCTAAGCTATACCAAATATCTTTGAAAAATTGCAGGCACAGATGCACTGCCAAACGGTAAATTCAAATATTTAAACAAACCCAGATGAGTATTGACAACACAAATCGTCGAGTGGCAGCTAAAGGTAGGCATTGCGCAAATCTATTTTTGATAAATATTTTCCTGCACCTATTATTAAATCTTCTGGTCTCGGCAAAGGATAACTGTCTACAACTGTTTGTGGATTTACTGTGGCCTCGAAATCAACACAAATGCGGATGCTACCTAACAAGCTACTTTGTCACGTAAAGCATGTGGTACATCACGACCTTCGCAAAATTTTGGTGCAGTATTTTCCTTTAGAGTAACGTGTGTAGCAAAATCCTTAGCTTTTCCTAGTCCTGCAGAAAATAAATCTGGAAAGTCTTTCAGCAATCTGTCTACACTGTCTTTAGCATCAAATGTGTTCACAATTAAAACATTGTCTTGCAAAGTAAAACCAAAAAGATCAAAAGAATCTAAATGAAAAATATTCTCTCCTTCGTAAGACTAAAGCACTTGAAATGTCACTGTGTGCATTTGCGAACGGTATTCTGCAGGTAGTGAACACTGTTCTAGTACAGAAATTTCGTCGCCATTGTACGATATTAACCTTGTGCTAGCGCGAGAATGGCTTGGCGATTTTAACTGTTCATAAGTTTTGCGATTGAGCAATGTGACTGATGCACCGATGACTAGTTGAAATTTTACAGAAATATCATTCAAACACAAACTGACATACATTTTTCAGGCCTGGCAAACAACCTGTGCTACTTCTGTGTCCGTGATATTACAAAGGGCAGCCACCGGTTTTGAAAATACTGCATTTATTGAATAAGTATTGTCTTGTCGCTGTTTGGGCCGGAAAGACAAATTCCTTATCTTTTGCTGTAAGCAGACTGCTTGTACATGCACAGCTTTTCGCTGACTGAGACAGAAAGTTCTGCTTTTTGTGCTGGGAGAAACATTTTGGGCAAGACTTCTCTTCCTTAGCGGCAAGGCTCTGTGTCTATGGACTTGTTTAAACTTAGTGCGGGCAGGCGAAAGGGTACATTGTTCGACCTTGTGCACGCCACTGCATGACGTCGCTACAGTACACAGTGGAACTGAAGCAAAGTTTTCCGCTGCTGCAGTACCTGAATCGTACTGTTCCAAAATCTGTTCTACTTTATGGAAAGGCGGATCTGACATTTTTAGAATCTGCTCACTAAGTCTGACATCAGATATATTATAGAGAATAGTGTCACATAATATCACATCCGAATACAAAGCTCCACAGGAGCACTTAACTTGCACTTTCTATTAAGACCTTAAAGATCTGTGGCTGGCTGCGGTGGCTGAGGAGATTGAGATGCTCCAGTCACGATCTGCACGGCCACTACGGTCGCGGGTTCGAATCCCCCCTCTGGCATGGATATTTGTGCCATCCTTAGTATTAGCTAGTTCATAAATAGTTTGTAAGTTTAGGGACTGATGACCCTGTAGTTAAGTCCTATAAGCTCTACAAACATTTGAACATTGTTTTTATTTTATTTTATTTTTTTTTTTTTTGAATGATCTGTTATCCAATGCCAATAAGCTTGATTCGGGGATTTTTTACACCAGAAGAACTGATACCTGCCGGCCACTACAATCATTTGCAGTTCATAATACGATGTGAGGGCTCCTATAAATGAATCATAAGGAAAAGGCTCCACGGTGGGAAACATTTTCTTGAAAGGACGGAACAATGGGGTCTCCTCATGATAAAAAGAAGTGGAGCTTGACAGTACCTTGTAAGCTGTGCACTGTTGTGTAGGCTTCAAACAGTTGCAGCCATTCTGTGTCCATTCCTCTTGTGCTTCTTCATACTGGCGAAATGGCGGAATCACTGGAGGTGGTAGCTGCTGCAGTGGTACTTGTGTATTTTGTTGCACAGGTGCGGCCAGAAGCTGTTGTACAGTAGACAGCAAGGAGAGGATTTGATGACTCAGAAACTGAAACATCTGCATCAATTGCTGTGCATCGAACTTAGGAAGCTGTTTCGCAGTGGCAGGGATGCTTGTGTTAATGGGTGTGGACATTTTGCAAAAACAACAAGAAGAAACAATGCAAAAATATACAATTCCTGCAAGAAAAATGAAAAAAATTATCTACTGCTCCTGAAAGAAATTGACAAGCAAATTAATGTCGCAGTGTAATGTCAGAGATATCTGGGTCTATTGAAATTTAACATCTCGTCGCCAAGTGCTTAGTCCTCATCGTCAGTCCTTGTCACCATGTGTTTTGTCCTTCCCGGCCTATCTTTCAGTAAAGGATCTGCTCAGGACACGTGGTATGCATGGACGGCTAAAAGAGCTATACAGATTAGTAATACAAGCTTTATTTACTGAAATTTTCACAATACTCAACTTAGTCTGTCTGTCTCTTCTTGCGGCGATGTCTTCTTGTATGATGCTAGCTGCACTGTAGTACAGTCACTGCCTAGTTTGGAGCCAAGTTCAGATGTGCCCTTCCAGACTCATGTCAGCCTAGATATAGCTGCTTGTGGAGGGGGTGCTTCTCCGTTGCTCCCTCCAGGAGGCGCAGCGCTAGCGTACGGCTGTCTGCCGGTCGTCTGCTGCCATCTTCACGATCATTTCCGTGCAGCTGGCGTGTGGCGCTGACTTCATGACACAACATTTGAGAAATGAGACACTGCATTAATAGTAAGCTAATCGACGAAATAAATGGGCAAAGAAGACGTAGTCGCCAGAGGAGGACAAAATACATGCTATAGAAGATGGATGGGAGCGGTCTAAAACAACATGCTACAGACTGGACGGGTGCTTCCACTGGAGGTTCAATTCCTCTCTCGGGCATATGTGTGTTGTCCTTATTGTAAGTTAGTTTAATTAGTTTGTTAGTCTAGGGACTGATGACCATAGTAATTTGTTCCAATAGATTTACAAACATTTGAATTTGAATGACAGCCTGAATTTGGAACACATCTCTGCTTTTCGTAACTTCACCAAGATGTCACCATCATATTTTGAAATTATAATGAATATTACAGGGCTAGTTGTTTCAAAGAAATGCACAAAGTTCAGGAAAACAACTCCTGTGAAGAGAAGATTTGCTGTTACTCTTTGTTTCTCGGCAACAGAAAGTGATTATGAAACCCTTACACATTTATTCCACATTTCAAAGCCAGCCATGTTATTACTGTCCACTTAGTTTGTGAAGAATTGGATGTGGGCTTATGTAAATGTAACCCATTTCTATTAATTGATAGTATATCAATTTAATTTATTTAATTGATAGTATGTTTTTTATGGTTTCACGTTATTCCAAATCGCCATTTTCAATAAAGTAAACTTCTTTAGCATCAAAGTCACTCAGGTTAAAAATAAATTTGAGAAGGAATCTGCTGCTGATGATCCCCTGTTTACGTCTATGTTTAGTACACACTGCTGCTTCCAACATATAGTCATTTCTGCTTCTTAAAAAGTGCTGTAAAAACAAAAGGCTGGCAAGTAACATAATTTTACAACAAGATAATGAATCCTGTTGTTATTACTGCAGTGTTGAGAAATGAGAGCCTTAACTGTTTTATCTACTTCACATATAATTGGTGCCAAACAGTGTAGCAATTTCCTGTATGGAGTCATGCTTCTTTTAAATGGCACTCCTCTGACTATTATTGGGTGACGAATTCGTAAATGTTGATTTTTGCCTACTTCAATGTGTAAAGGAACACATGAAAGACGACATGTAACTCTATAGATACACAGAAAAAAAAGGAACATTACCGCTGTAAAGGTGAATTTAGTGCTAGCAAGCCACAGATATTGTTTCTTTACCGACACCGCCAAGGAACTCAACTTTTGTGTTGTCAACATGTTGTGAAAATAGGTACCATAGTCCAGAACTAGCAGCGAACAACGTTGCAGAACATGTTTCAAACTCATTATAAACACGCCTTAACGCCAATGAGAAAGCAAAGAACTAACCTCTTCATGAATTCTTAAGTTTGCTTTGGAGTTTCATCGATTCTGAATTATTTTTCCACCGCAACACAATTTGCAGCAATTTCCATCCAACATAAAAAATTCTAACACTTTAGCATAAGTTGGTCAAAGCATATTAGTGTGTGTCTTCTTCCTTCTCCATGTCAAAAAGTGTGGAAAACAGTGATCTCAATTATTAAGCTCACTGGTGGAAAATAATCGGAAACTGTACGCTCCCTACGTGTTACATGCCAGGTGATTGTTATATACCCACTGTTGCGTACATAATTATAAAATAAATGAATGAGCACTATAAAATATTATAATAGTACTACAATATATATTCCATATATTTCCAACGTACATTGTTGAAAATATTTAATTTAGATAGATATATTATTTCTTTTTTCTCTTCATTATAATCAAAGTTTGGTATTCTGCAGTCTTGACATTCATACAAAAAATATGTTACGTTACTTGAGACAAATAAGTAACGATACTTCCGTTGAATTGTTAACTGATAAAAGTAACTTAGCCATAGTTAAAGTTACTTTATGCAAATAATAACACCATTACCATCCGTTACCTTTGAAATGTAACTGTTACTAATAGTGGCATTACAAATAACATGTTAGTCCTCAACCCTGGTATGATCTTATTAAATCACCTTGGTGAGCATGCCTACAGAAATGGAGACGTCATCTTCACACCACCATCGATCTGCAAATACGAGACAGCAAAAGCTAAACTTCCTCTACATCTCGCCTTTTCCCCAAAAGGATCAACCCAACAAGTGAACTATAATGAACATTAAACAATGCATCTCCATCACAACTATGGCACCACTTATCATTGCAGTGTTATTTTAATGCCATGCCACAACTGCACTTTAAGGAGCTCTGTTAAGGTACCTCTATGAGTGATAATTGCTACCAGCAGTAAACTTAAGGCCACGCTCTAACCTCTCCCTCGCCCTATAACGTAATCCAAGACGGCGTTTACTGGGAAACAAAACAGGTGCAATTCTGGAAAATTATATTTTCTGTGATTACAATTTAATTTCGGTTTGGTTGATAATAAAATCATGTCCAGCAAGTGTGTGCAGTACTCGGTTGTACTATTTGAAGTGATACAACAGTAGTAATGTTGTACTTTAGCTATGTACCAGCATGTTTTCATTTCTTACACTCCTTTTATGTATCGGTCATACTTATAAAGCGTATTTTCTTGCTTTTCAAGGTCATCTGGACAGACAATCGCTCTTATTGAAGTATATGTTGATACTGCATTTAGCATATCTAATTGTGTCTTCAATCCATTTGTGTTCAGGATGGCGCCCATGACAAAGTTGTAAGTGTCTGCCATGATGAAAAGGTAGGCATCAGAGAAGGGTGCACTAGCATAAAGAACAAGAAGAAGTGCAATGGATGAAGTTATGAGCCATCGTGTTGCTACAGAACAGCGCCCACAGCATAGTCTCTAGTGTCCGCCATGGAGAGGGAGGCATCAGATAAGGGTGTGCTAGGGTGACTGCATTGGATAGGGTGACTGTAAGATCAGAGAAAGCTCGTGACATTTAGGGAGTCCAAAGGACAAGATAGGACATTACTGTATCGTTGCTTTGAAAGAATAGGTAAGAGAAGTGTGTAAGAAAGCTGCTTGGGGCTACTGTTTCAGGTAGAAATTTAGCATACCAAGAAACTTGTGGAATTCTTTGAACACAGTAGTTTGGTAAAGATAAGGATCAAAGTAACTCAGTCAGAATTGAGGTAGAGGCCTTTTAGCACTCTGAGACTTGAAATCAATAAATTCTACGCCATTGAAGGCGAGACTGGCGTGGACTGATTGAAAGTGAGATTTGTGGGTGGAAGCAAATGCAGAAAAATTCAGGATATCGTCCAGGTACGTAAAATATTATGGTAGGTCCTGAAACACGGAGTCAATAAATCAATGCAATGTTTGCATGGCGTTCTTAAGACTGCAAGTCTTGAAAAGGTACTCAAAAAGGTTGAACGGAATGTTAACGGCTATCTTCTGAATGTCTGAAGGGGCTATAGATATTTGGTGAGAATCTTTTTTGAAGTCAAGGACAATGAACACTTTGGCGCCCTCGAGTAATGCTGAGAAGTTTTGGATATTAGGAATGGGATAGCTGTCCATTATCATGCATGCATTTAGTACATGATAATCACTGCAGAGGTGGAATGAGCCGTTCTTTTTTCGGAATAAGTGAATGGGCGATGACGAATTGCTAGAGGAGGCACAAGTGATGCAGAATTAAGCAGTTTGAGGATAGCCTCTTTGGCTGCAATCAGCTTCTTAGGTGCAAGGCGGCGCACTTTGTGTCGCACTGAAGGGCTTGGAGATGTAACAATATGGTGATAACTGCCATTCGTGATGGCAGCAATGCGGAGAGACGAGGGGCTTGGAATTGCTGTAGAACTGACCTGCGCTTGATTGTCGGCTGCCAGATGAATTCGCTTCTGTGAAGGCATTGTAGAAGAAGCGAGGGCAGTTAGTTGTCCTCTGTTGGGGTCGGGTGGCTGTTGCACAGTGGTTTGATGCTTGATGTCTACGTCATGCATCTGGGTGGCAGTGTTGCTTTGCTTGGTGTCAGGTTGTGTGGAAAAGTAATCGTTGAAGTGTCGCTTGTTCTCATGGTGGGGTGACTGTGTGGAGTCACTGAGAAGACAGGAAAGCGTGCTGCTTAAAGCGGCATTCTGCTCACACACAGCAACAGTGTCTGCTCGAAGTTCATCAAGTGCGAGGATTGTGTCAAGTTGTGCCGATTGAGTGGTAACGTACTTGATGAGAGCATGCAGCTTGTTTAACACTGAGCTATTCAAGGGGCTCGAGCAAATGTTGCATGAATCAGTGGACCCAAACAGTGAAGAAGTATTGGGGTAACCCTGTCGATAGTAAGGGCATGTTCCACATCAACGAGGATCTCCTCAACATGGATCTACGGAACAAAAAAGTAATCTAAATCTAATCCCAAACAAGATCATCCTACAGATACTTATTTAAAGAGCTAGGGATCTTCACAGTAGCTTTACAGTATATATATATATTCACTTAAGAAATTTGTTATTACCAATCCCACTGAATTCAAAAGCAATAGCAGTGTACATAACTACAACACTGGGACAAAGAATTATCTTCACTGTTCAAGGTTAAATCTAGCTTTGGCACAGAAAGGAGGGAATTATGCTGCCACAAAAGTCTTTGGTCACCCACCAAACAGCATTAAAAGCCTGACAGATAGCCAACTAGCATTTAAAAATAAAAGAATTTCTGAATGGCAACTCCTCCTACACTATAGATGAATTTTTAGATATAAATTAGTAAATCTGAAAACAATAAAAATAAAATAAATAAATAAATAAACAAAAAAATTTTAAAAACATTATGTCAAGTAATATTTAGTACAAAGTAATAATTTGTAAAGACACCTTTCATTAACCTTACACGTTCGACATCATTACGAAGTGTCATATTCATGATCTGTGGAACAAGTACTTATCTAATCTAATCTAATCTAAGGGCGAAGGAAATCGATACTCAGCACTGCAGTGTCGACAATGGCAACATGAAAAGTCCTTGTCACACAGAAGGAATCCGTGAGGTGGATAGTATGTTCAATGATGCCATGGACCTTGGTTAACCCATTCACTGTTTGCAGCAATGTGCCAGCAGTGTGTGGTTCTCTGAGCGTCTCTGCTCTTTAACACTAGGTAAACACTTGCCTTTTTTCTTTTCACTGGAGGGACTGCTCTGTATTGTCGTCTTTTTCTTCATTGTCATCAGTTTCACTTATTGAAAGGAAACATGAAGAGCGATTTTCTCAGCCCTGAGTTGTTGAAGGGCAAAAATCCTCATAAGAAGATGAGATAAAATTAAATTTATCCTCACTGTTACTCTTCATAAGTGACTTTTTTACTTCAGCTTTCAACAACCTGTGCTTGCACTTTTTCCACCTGTTTGCACACACACTGACACTGTAATACCACCAAAACTAGCGAAAGGTAAACAAAAGTAGTGTCTCTTACAATCTCTGAACTCTATTGCAGGGGTCTTAGTACAACTAGCGAAACATGAGGAGCTAAAGTTCAGCTTGTGCATGTACATTGTGAAAAAACATAAAAACATATATAGCCGACAATTGAGCTCATGGCACTGTCGACTGGTACTGCATATATACGTCATTAGCGGTTAAAGGGTTAAAGAATTGTCAATGGAGTATACGGGCAAAGCACTTGTAAAAGGGGGTCCATTAACACAGAACATGGTAGGACGCAAGGTGGGCATGGTTGTGAGTGTTAGGCCGCGGAAAATCAGGAGGCAGTAAGTTGGATCTGTTAAGCATAGCTGCTCGTCACAAGTGTCATTTTTACAAGGAAGGAGCAGTAAATGTAGCTCGATGGGCATTTTGTACAGCCAGAGTGGTCAGAGTGCGATCTCGGGAATAATGGTGGGGTTGATCTGCGCCTGCAGTGTGCGCAAATATAATTATGAATCACGTGGTCAGCCGAGCAGAGAGAGACTTTCAATAATAGGACGTTTTATATGGGCGTATTTTTATTCTTTAGGTGGAGTTAGGGTTAAGTCACTGAAGAGATGTAAGCGTTAATGTTAACTTGACACAAGGCATATGCAGTGTGACTTATCACTGGTGATACCATGCATAGTAAACAAAAGCTCGATTAGAGCGAACTATATTCATGTTTGTCGCATGTGAACATGGGCAGTTTGGGAAATCAGCTGACACATGGCAGACCTTCGTAACCAGGTGGCACATTTGGCACCATGATGCAACACAGAAGAGAATCATCCGCTTGTTGCTACAACGTAATAATGTTAAAAGTAGAAGGAGCTAGCAGTAACAGTAAATGGTCTTGGGATGAGTCGCAGTCGACACAAGAGGCATGGTGCCGAATGTTGTTGTTGAAGCAGATACCAGCATGGCAAGTGTGGGTGTAAATAAGGCAGACGAGTATATCTTATCGGGAAGGACGAAAAATACTGTTGCCTGTTAGGAAATGGCAGTACACAGTATATGGGCAACTTGGCGGGTTTCACGTAGTTTGTGAAAGAAATTCGTCTGCAGAAAAATTAAGAAGTTCTTGCTCACATGTAACGGGCCATGTGGATGTACATATACAAACTCCGGTAGCCATTGCTGAGAGGTCACAAATTGTAAATTGTTTGTGTAATGCACATGTGGCATTGTATAATAGTTTGTAACACTTGAAACATTCGCTAGAGTAAAATTCTACTGCATATCACTGTGTGTGGCGTTCGATGCTCTAGATGAATACATGGTGGGATGTAACATCGCATTTGTCAAAGGGGGAAATGTTGGAGTTAGCTGGCGCGCAACACCTGGATGCATGGCGAAGCAACAGGTTCTCAATGAGAAACACAACACACATGAAGTTCGCGGAATCGCGGGATCGATGCACGAAAAGAATGGTCCAGGGTTACGGCTGAGGTAGTGAAGTGGTTGAAGAACACAGAAATGACTACTCACTTGTTGTAAGTACATTTATTGCAACAGACATAGCGAGCTGCAGAACACAAGTGATACATGAGAGTGTGTGAGAGCAGAATGCCAGAGCTCGAGTAAGGGCTTAGTTCAAATATATGTGTTTCTTTCACTGTCGATAACCGAGATTTAAATGCTTCGTTGCCTGGAGTAGGAGACTGGTTACAAACTGAGAATATACAATCACTTGACTGCAATATGTTGATCCAACTGTAGTAATATTGTGAACACAATCTTCTTCTTGAAGAACTAATTTATTACAACTAAACTTCTACACTATTTACAATGGTTGCTACTTCGAAGGTGGTTATAGAAGTCTGTGAAGCAGCAGGAATGGTTACTTGGTATGGCGTCGAACGCTCTTTGGTGACTTCTTGCATATCGGGCTTCTTCTTCTTTAGAGTCTTCCACAAGGCTATCATTAGCTTCGTCGATGCAAGACTGGCGAGTCGCCTGGCTGGTCCCTAAAATGCGATAGCTGGCCAATCGCGAGCCAGCGTAGAAATACTTCACTGGTTCTCACCTACGCTGCGACCTCTGTAAGATAAGGTCCAAGTTAGGCTCGAGAATACTTTATTTATTGACAGTCGCGTGTCTGGCGAGGTATAACGCCTGCTAACGATTGAATCAGCTGACCCACTGAACTTGAGTTCATGGCATGCTGCCAGCTTGTTAGGAGTATGCTAAAAGCACAAGTAATATTTCTGCACACTTTGTTAACCTTGAAATCTGTACAAATAAAATTCTTTTTTGGCTGCTACAAATTTACAAGTACAATAGACCCAAGTTTTAGACATCACTAGACGAGATGTATGTACATTCAATACACTGGCACAAATTGGGCAGATTAGTCGACTATTGATTCTTATAAAGTGTTCAGGGCTGTGGTACATAGTGGGGTACGCTTGGCTCTCGTTGGCTGAATCTTCACATTGTCTTCATAGCGCCCTTGTAAGCCATCGGTGGCGTAATGTACTTGGTGCATGGTAACGGTGCGCAGTTTGAAGTGGAGAAGACTGATTAATAGATTTTTTACGTTACCTCAACTCCATTCATAAAATCGTCCAGTTTACTACTGACATAGAGAAAACAGGGTATCTGCTTTGTCTAGATGTTTTGATTAGATGGAAGAATTCTGGATTTAGGGGGCATTCAGAGTATCGTAAGCCCAACCATACTGAATTTTATTTACAATCTTCGACTTCTGACACCCGTCACAAACAAAAAGTGTCTATAAAACAGTTGAACAGAGAGCACACAACGTCTAGATGCATATAGACTGCACACTGCTAGTGTTTAGGGAAAATGGATAATTTACCCGGCAGATAAATGACACTCTCAACAAAGAACCAGAAATTAGAGAAAACTGGCAAAATCTCTTGGTTTTCTTCAGTTTCTTGACAATATCTCTGTTAAATAGCAAGAATTCTCAGTAATTTTCAGATGAAAGTGGTATTCTGTCAACCATTTAATATTCCGGATTTGAAGGGTTAATTGAAGGTCAAATTGTTTCTGCTGTAGGCTGATATTTACAAAATATCTGCCAGTGTGGTATGGATTACATAGTGCAAACCACTCACACTGTGGAAGAACACTGCACAGGACACAGACAGTGCACTTGCCTTTTATAACCAAGCAAGCCATCTTTTGCCAAATATTGTATCTTCACTGGATTTTAAGTGAAGCACAGGTATATGTTTTTCATACTCCATTTTTAAATAATCTTTAGAAACACGCATGGCGAAAAAGCCGATGAACCATGACGACAGCTACCACCTGGATGGTTCACTGATGTATGGAACACAAGGTCTGCTCAAATTAAAGACGAAAATAGCGCCACAACGTCCATTAGTAACGATGCAGAGCACAGCAGAGTGCAAATAGTTCGTTCCACTAGCAAGGGCGCTGCGGCCAGCTAGTGTGGACTGTGGATCGTTTGGGATCAAGATTTTGGAACATGTGTGGCGTAGCACAAGGGGACCTCCCCATCACATCCCCATCAGATTTAGTTATAAGTTGGCACAGTGGATTGGCCGTGAAAAACTGAACACAGATCAATCGAGAAAACTGGAAGAATTTGTGTGAAACTATGAAAAAAATAAGCAACGTATAAAAACTGAGCAGTCCGTGCGAAAGACATGCAATGTTGAGCAAGTTATGAGCATAGGAGTACAGTGGTCCCATGTCTAGTGTGAGGAGCCCTGGAGTGAGAGGCCCTTGGTTCAAGCCTTCCCTCGAACGAAAATATTGTTTTATTTTCGCAAAATTATGATCTCTCCGTCCGTTCATTGACGTCTCTGTTCGCTGTAATCAGTTTTGTGTCTGTGTTTTGCGACCGCACCCCACAGCAATCAGCAAGGTATCTTCATTATCACACTTACTATTTATCAACAAACGTACGAAATACTCATACAAGTGTTCGACAATCGTTCGATCCCTTGAGCAACTGTTAGATTCCTTAAATTTCGGAAAATCTTCATTGACCTTGTTATGAAGGCGCGAGCTATATTTGCTGGATTCATATTGCCCACGGAATATTTAACACACTCTCGTCCAAAGTAACGAACAGTCAACTGCCAGCCAGGGATCCTTGTCAGCAGGAATACTCTCTCTGCTGTGCACTGTAGTCGACTGACGTCGTGTGTATATAGAAGTTTGTTTAGGCGTGGCGTCCCCATACTACGGCGCAGTTACCTTGCATCTGACGGACGGACAGACTATAATTTTCTGAAAATGAAAAAAATTTAAACAGTCGCCTGTGGGAAGGCTCCAACCAATGACCTCTCGCTCCCCAGCTCCTCACGCTAACCACAGGACCACAGCGGTCCTCTACTTACAATCTCCTTGACATTGCTTATCTTTCGCATGGACTGCTCAGTTTTTTATATTTTGCTTGTTTCTTCATAGTTCCACATAACTTCTTCCTGTTTTCTTGATTGATCTGTGTTCAGATTTTCAAGGCCTATCCACTGCGCCAACTTATAACTAAATTTGAGGGGGTTGCGATGGGGAGGTTCCCTTGTCAGGCGCGCTACATTTTATGGACTAGGGGTCCTTTTCTGCAGTCTCAGCCAGCTTCAGATCGGCTGAACATGGTTAACAGGTGTCTTGTACAAATTTTTGGCAATGTATCTTACTACGATCGGCTGAAAGCTTGACAATCCTTTTGAACAATGGGTAAATCTGTCCTCTTATATCGCAACAAAATAACGGTATTACTTATATATTGGGTAGGCAAATATGCGTTAAAATTTCACGATACTGATTCCGATATATCGCTCTGTGATATCCCAATGCATGTCAGTTTCATTATTACATTTGCATCACTGTGGGTCACCAGGACACATATCTTAATGGAAACACAGCCTTTCAAGATAGCGTCATTGGGTCGGTTTCTTGCGGAAAAAGTTTTGAGTTGAGGAATGACGATGTAATTGCCTAACCGCTGTCGGCCCTCATGCTTTAATCTTCTTCTTCTTCATTTTTTTTTTTTTTTTTTTTTTTATGGGTTTGGGGGGTTTGTCTCCTTGGTCGTTTATTACGTTTCTTCGTTCAACTGACGCATTGCTAATGACACGCAGACCACGGAATCTTAGCCCGGAAGTTTTAATTAATGAAGACGCGGACCGTGAAAGCTAACATGTTATGAATTATAATTGTGTTACACAGACGGTATGACGAAGTGAACTCTACTAATTCACTGTTTTCTGAAAAAGTATTTGAGATTCTCATGAGATAACGTTTGTTCAGTTTGCCAAATCATAAAAAAAACTTCATACTATGTATTCCTAGCGAGGTGGCGCAGTAGTTAGGACACAGGACTCGCACCCGGGAGGACGGCGGTTCAAACCCGCCTCCAATAATCGCGATTTAGGTTTTCCTTGATTTCCCTAAATCACTCAAGGCAAATGCCAAAATCGTTCCTATGCGACCTTGTTCTCCTCTAAAAGGCTATCACGTCAGCGAGAAGTAAGAGCGTAATCTTCCTTCATCCTAATGAAACTTCAGATTACGCTGAGAGTTAGTCTGTCACCATAACTTATCTTTAAAGCTTCATTTCAAACAAAACCAATATTCGCAGCGTTTTTTACCATACCGCTCGCAATAAGACAAAACCCTATCGCATAAACAGACTACTTGAATTGGTTTCTACAGTTTCCGAAAGAGGAGCTAGGAATGTCTGTACTCTGTAAACAAAACATAAACACAATCACAAGTCACATTCACAACTAGTGTACGGCTGTATTGTATGCACCACAGTTTAAAACTTCGCATCAGAGTGTAATTATATCGTAATTGAATGAGAAATCTGTAATTTGACTTGACACGTGTATGACTATGTAGTATGGACCATTTTTGAAACGTTGAAGATAATGGCTGCACCAAGTGGGCGTGAGGTTCTAAGGCTGTATAAATGTTTACTTAAGTATGGGAAAGAGTTAAAGCTAACGGATAAAAATTATTTTCGCAATAGGATTACTGCAGAGTTCAAAGCAAACAAAAATCTCGTTGCAGAAGAAGAAGTAAAGTTTCAGTATGAAGTAAGTGATTCTTACAAACTGAAGTAGGCTTAATCCGCATTGTACATGCATTTTATCCTCATTCGTACAATTAGAGAAAATTAATGAAGTTCATCATACATCTGTTAAGAATTATTTCGTTACGTTGATTGACAACCCCTTTGCAAAATTTTTTGTGTTGTCATGATAATGTGCTACAACAAAGCAGAGAACGGAAGAACTTTCTTTCTGAAGTAGTAGTGGGATACTTACTTTTTCTTTCGTTTCAGAAAGGCCTGAGACTGTTGGAAAGACGGTGTATTATTTAGAAGAGTAAATATTGCAGTGAAAGATGTCTGCTACTGGAATATTGCATTTTATTTCAAGAGGAGGACCCATTTTCTATAGTGGAAGGCCCAGTAATCAGTTGGTTTCTGTCTTGACATATTCAAGATACAAACATACATTGGATTATTCACGTGTCCCTAAACTTCAAGAAGAAGACCTTGAAGAAGCATTTGTCAGGGGTAGTGGACCTGGTGGCCAGGCTGTGAATAAGACAAATAATTGTGTTGTGCTCACCCATAAACCAACAGGTTAACACCCTACATTTGCATGTGTGTCTGATGTGGAAATAAGTTTTATACTGTCTTTTCACTGCCTAGAAGCTTTGGTAGAGAATTTTGCATTACTTCATTGTTTCATGTGTTTCCTCAATATTGCAATACTTCATATTTATTTAGAATTGAGTTAGTAGTGGGACAAATAGCAGAGATACATTAGAATTTTAGACATAATTGAAGACTGTGATACAACCTGTTGGCTTTGACCAATGATGTCGTACATGAGTCTCGCAAGATACACTGTGTAGATATACCAACAGCAAAAGAAACACTGTTGTTGTTGTGGTCCTAAGTCCAGAGACTGGTTTCCTGCAGCTCTCCACCCTCTCATCCTGAGCAAGCCTCTTCATCTCCTCATAAGTACGGCAACCTACATCTTTTTGAATCTGCTTACTGTATTCATCTCTTGGTCTCCCTCTGCAATTTTTACCCCACACACTTACCTTCAATGCTACATTCACGATTCCTTGATGTCTAAGAATATGTCCTACCAATCGATCCCTTTCTTTAGTCAAGGTCCTTTTCTCCCCAATTCCGTTCAGTACCTTCTCATTAGTTACACAATCCAACCATCTAATCTTCAGCATTCTTCCGTAGCACCACATTTCAAAAGCATCTATCCCCTTCCTGTCCGCACTGTTTATCATCCAAGTTTCACTCCCATACAAGGCAACACTCCACCCAAAAACCTTCAGAAAGGCCTTCCTTACCGTTAAATTAATATTCGATGTTAGCATATTTCTCTTTTTCACAAATGCTTTTCTACTTATTGCCATTCTGCATTTTATATCTTTTGTACTGTGACCATCATAAGTTATTTTGCTGCCCATGTAGCAAAACTTATCTACCACCTAATCTAATTCGTTCAGCATCTCCTGATTTTCTTAGACTGCACTTCATTGCCCTTGTTTTGCTCTTGTTAATGTTCATCTTATACGCACCTTTCAACACACTGTCCATTCTG
Source organism: Locusta migratoria (assembly GCA_026315105.1). Classification (NCBI taxonomy): domain Eukaryota; kingdom Metazoa; phylum Arthropoda; class Insecta; order Orthoptera; family Acrididae; genus Locusta; species Locusta migratoria. Next base: position 571,823,790 of record CM048746.1, read on the forward strand.
TTCAGTTGCTCCTCCAGGGCCTTTGTTGTCTCTGACAGAATTACAATGTCATCAGCAAAACACAATGTTTTTTTATTTCTTCACTCTGAACTTTAATCCCTTCTCATAATATCTCCTTTCTTTACTTTATAGCTTCCTCAATATTCAAAATGAATAACATTGGAGAAAGGCTACAGCCTTGACTTACTCCCTTCCCGATAAAATTTTACGACACTTCTCACTGGGCTCCAGTGCTTATATTGGCAACAGGTAAACAATGAAGTGTATAATTGCGTTAATATTTTTCACAAGCTACAGAGTAAATGTTACTGCTGCTCGTTTTACTCGCAGCAAAATTAATACTGTACCTACTCTATGGTTGACAGGTTCTTGTATGTACCCTTGTCCGTTCAGAAAAAAATAATTTTCGTTTTAATTGAAGATGTCATAAAAAAAATAATAGTTGATCTGAGTTGCCGTCATCACCATTGGTGCCAACATAACCACTGCAGCCCGGCGAGAAGTGCCATACAATTTAACCCCCTTCTCAACCTCTGCTTCCCTTTTGTGCCCTTCAACTCTGATAATTGCTGTCTGGTTTTTGTACAAATTGTAAGTAACCTTCTGTTCCCTATATTTTACTCCTGCTCATTTCAAGATTTGAAAGAGTGTATTCCAATCAACACTGTCAAAAGCGTTTTCCAAATCTACAAAAGCTAGAAATGTAGGTTTGCCTTTTCTTAATCTATCTTCTAAGGTAAGTTGTAAGTGAGTATAACCTCTTGTGTTCCTACATTTCTCCTGAATCCGAACAGATCTTCCCCAAGGTCAGCATCTATCAGCCTTTCCATCCTTCTGTAAACAATTTAAGTTAAAATTTTGCAACCATTGCTATCAAAGTATATAAACATATGGGATAATATTTATGTATTTTAGATAATAAATAATCTGTGATTAATATAGTAAATTACAGATTACCACAACAGAATGTACCATCGATCACAGGTCTCAGCCCAAAAATTTGTGCCTTTGGTGCTCAGTTGCGAAGAAGGGGGGGGGGGGGAGCTCTCAGTTAACCTGTACCTAACATCAGAGAGATGCTACAGATTACTTTTTAAACACAAAATTGTAATCTATAATGTATGTTCTGCTTATAAACAAACTATTGTCTTTAACTCAGATATGGTCAAAAGTGACCGATTGTATCACGAACTTCAATTAACCCAAATTTTACTTTGCAAAATTTTATTGAAATGTCAAATTTATGGAATAGTTAGAATCCCTTGTTCTGACATCATCCAAATAGGCCTAGTTGGTTTAGCAGTTAAAGGGCTAAGGAATTGTTGATGGAGCTGAGGGGCAAAGCACTTGGGTCCACTAAGATAGAATATGGTAGGATGCTCGCCTCTGCACCTGTGTCAACAAGGAACATGCAATGTGTGAGTCAGTCACATACGAGTCACCAGAAGTAGTGTTCAGAGATGTCAGGGTGTTAAGGTTCTTTGACAAATTAAGCTGGACCACTGCATTTACTACGGGCCACGGAGCGGTTGGGTAGAGGCACAGCACTGGCATACCATGTTGCCAAATCTTGTGTGGCACCAGCACAATGGATAGGCAGTGTGTGGCATTTGCTGGTGTAGGTGCTGATCTGTCAGTGCAGTGGAGTCAGACAACATAGCTGTGGTCGTCAAATTAGGTAGTGGTGTCACATAACCCAGTGCGTGGGTATTTGCTGTATCCAAAGTGCCATTCCTCATATGGCCTCTGCCAATGGAAGAAATGGTAGGCCTTGGGAAATGAGGAGGCTGTAAGTTGGATCTGCTAAGCATACCTGCTTGTTGATGGTATCGCTTGTACAAGGAAGGTGCTATAACTGTAGTCAAGAGTTTGATTAGGAGTTGGCAGATCCACTGAATGTGATAAACTGGTTGTAGTAAAGCACATAATTTCAAAATCTGGTATTTGAAACAAAAACTTTATTCTTATTAGCTACACCATCAGCTGTATCGCCATCTTACATTCTCATCATAGTCACTAACATACAAGTCACAGTAAGAGCATAGACTTTTTCTGAAGGTAGTTATTTTGGGTCATTTGAAGAGGGAAATGTTTGGTACTGGCACTGGTGCATTGTGTGTTCTATTATCTTGTATTTCGTTGTTGTTGTTGTACAGAAAGGATTGTTTTTTGCTTCGTGGATTAGTTGTGCTAGTTTTTGGTTAATTCCTTCATTTCTGATTATTAAATTTTTGGTTTTGTTAGGATTTATATTGCAAGGAAAATTGATTAATTTGGTCTTAAGGAGGCAATGGGAGATACTATGGCGGATGTCATAAAGATTTTGCAGCTATTCGGCCTAATAGCTGAAGTAGTTAAATGTACTGAATGCATACAATGTATAAAGATTGTTAGTGGTTTGTTTTCTTTATAGTGAGAGTTGGTGTCTGTGTTGTGTGTTGTTAATTTTTTTGTTATAATTTGTGTGTGTGTGTGTGTGTGTGTGTGTGTGTGTGTGTGTGTGTGTGTGTGTGTTTGCGTGGGCCAGCTTCAGCGGGAGTAGGTGAGACATTAGTTTTGAGTAAGTAATTTTTAAAATTTTTATTAACCCTTAGCCGCCTGGTGTGTATTTCACATACACTACCACCTGACAGTCATAGAGATCACTACCGTTTTTTATATGTTATCTCAAAGTACGATAAAATATTGCAATAAATTAAAGTCACATCTTTGTTTTCATAATAATTAAAATTGTAATTCAACTTTAAATTGTGATAAAGCTTACTTATAGATATAAAAAGGCAGCCATTAACAAAAGTGTACTCATTTTAGGTAAAATTGTAGAGACCTAAAATTTTTAAGATCTGGCGGTACAAATTCTTGTAATATCAATATTCTTCGATATTTATCAAACATTCTAATCTTATCTATAACACACAAGTAATTCTTTGCACATATTAACAATTTTTTTTCTTCAAAATTGCAAGGCACAAATACTCACAGATTGCGGCAACATTCAATGCACATTTTTTGACTGCATTCAACACAAATAGGTTTTATACATGGAAAACAAATACGCTGTTGTACTTTTCTTTTTGGGATCATTTTTTCTTTTTCATATTTCACTGAATTTTCGGTTGCGGAGGTACTGGGTATTCGTTACATTTTTAGAATTCTAAGTATTGTGCACTGAAGTTCTCTTGGCAGGCCCAAACTCTGCACATGGCATTTGAAGTGAGGCTCTATAAGGTCTTTTGCCAACTTTTTTTTATGAAAATCAAGTGCAGTACTTTTGCCTATGCTTCACATCTACATACATACTCCGCAATCCACCGTAAGGTGCATGTCGGAGGGTACACTGTACCACTACTAGGTATTTCCTTTCCTATTCCACTCCCAAATAGAATGAGGAAAAAAAAGAATGCCTATATGCCTCCATACGAGCCCTAATTTCTTTTATCTTGTCTTTACGCAAAATGTAAGTAGACGGCAGCAAGATCATACTACGCTCAGCTTCAAATTCCGGCGCTCTAAATTTCCTCAACAGAATTTCATGAAAAGAACGTTGTCTTTCCTCCAACTATCCTCAATTAAGTTGCCGGAGCATTTCCGTGACACTCACGCATTGGTAAAACCTACCAGGAACAAACCTAGCTGCTCGCCTCTGAACTGCTTCAATATCTTCCTTTAAACTGATCTGCTGCAGGTCCCAAACACTTGAGCAATACTCAAGACGTGGTCGTACAAGCATTTTATACGCGGTCTCCTTTACAGATGAAGTACATCTTCCCAAAATTCTCCCAATAAACTGAAGTCGGCTGTCCGCCTTACTCACAACTGTCCTTACATGTTTTTTCCATTTCTTATCGCTCTGCAATGTTAAGCCTAGATATTTGAATGATGGGACAACATCAAGAAGCTCACTACTAATACTGTATTTGAACATTAAGGGATTGTTTTTCCTGCTCATGCGCATCAACTTACATTTTTCTACATTGAGAGCTAGTTGCCATTCTTAGCAGCAACTAGAAATTTTGTCCAAGTCATCTTGTATGCTATTACAATTAGTTAAAGACGATACCCTTCCATACACCACGGCATCATCAGCATATGGCCGCAAATTACAAGTTACTCTGTCCATCAGATCATTTATATAAACGATTGTGATTTAGATTCAAATTGATGAAACCAAAATTATAGAAGGAAACTTTCCTGGTGGGATAAACAAATATAAAAAATAGAAAACGGATGACTTACCCAAAGGACCGGCTCGTCGACAGACACAAATAAAATCACACACAAACACACATACAAGCTTTCGCAACCGTTGGTCTCTTCTTCAGAAAAAGAGTAAGAAAGGAGAGTAGAAAAGGAAGGATATGGGTTTTAAGGAAGTGGAAAAGGAGTCATTCCTGGGATTGGAATGACTCCTTTTCCACTTCCTTAAAACGCATATTCTTCCCTTCTCCTCTCCTTTCTTCCTCTTTTCCCGAAGAAGCAACCAACGGTTGCGAAAGCTTGTATGTGTGTTTGTGTGTGATTTTTATTTGTGTCTGTCGATGAGCCGGTCCTTTGGGTAAGTCATCCATTATCTATTTTTTATATTTGTTAGATCATTTATATAGATAGAAAATAATAGCAGTCCTATTACACTCTCCTGAGGCACGCCTGACGATACACTCGTCTCTGTTGAACACTCGCCGTCGAGAACAATGTACTGTGTTCTATTACTTAGGAAGTCTTCCAGCCGGTCACAAATCTGTGAACCTGTTCCGTAAGGTCTAATCTTCATTAGCAGTCTGCAGTGTGACACCGCGTCGAACGCCTTTTTGAAGTCGAGAAAAACACAATCCGCCTGTTGCCCTTCATCCATGGCTCGCGAGATGTCATTTGAGAAAAGGGCAAGCTGAGTTTCACATGAACAATGTTTCCTAAACCCGTGCTGATTCATAGAAAGAAGCTTTTCCGTTTCAAGGAAATTTACTATATTCAAACTGAGAATATGCTTCAAAATTCTACATTGGCCTATATTAACCTGTAATTGTGTGGGTAAGTTCTCTTTCCTTTCTTATAAATGGGAGTCACCTGTGCTTTTTTCCAATCACTAGGAACTTTGCGCTGGATTAAAGATTCGCAATAAATGCAAGCTAAGTAGGGGGCCAATGCCGCAGAATATTCTTTGTAAAACCGAACGGCCGTTACTTTTCCTGAGGACATGCATCTCTACTGTATGAATATATGATGATGCCATCCTCTTGGATAAAATATTCCAGAGGTAAAGTAGTACCCCATTCGGATCTCCAGGCGGGACTATTCAGGAGGATGTCGTCATCAGGAAAGGCAACACTGGCATTTTACGGATCAGAGCACGGAATGTAAGATCCCTTAATCAGGCAGGGAGGTTAGAAAATTAAAAAAAGAGAAATGGATAGGTTGCAGTTAGATATAGTGGGTATTAGTGAAGGTCAGTGGAAAGAGGAACAGGATTTCTGGTCAGGTGAGTACAGGATTATAAATACAAAATCAGTTGGCGGTATTACAAGAGTAGGTCTGATAAAGAATAAGAAAATAGGAATGAGGGTAAGCTACTATGAGAGTACATTGATCACATTATTCTAGTCAAGATAGATACAAAGCCAACATTGACCACAGTAGTACTGGTTTATGTGCCAACTAGCTCTGCCAATGATGAGGAGATAGGAGAAATATATGAGGAGGCAAAGAAAATTATTCAGATAATTAAGTGGGAGGAAAACTTAATTGGGATTCTCTTTCCTTTCTTATAAATGGGAGTCACCTGTGCTTTTTTTCCAATCAGTAGGAACTTTGTGCTTCTTTCAAGTTATTAAAAATGTATGAATTTTGTGAATATATGTCAAGGATTTTACAAAATATTGTCATTGGCCATCATTGAGTTGGTATAGATGTGGAGTAGACAGCACATTTCTGATCTAGCATGTCAGTGCCTCTCTTTGTGCTGTTGTAAAATCTGATCATTTCCAGGTTCTTCATATTTCAATCAGCGTTTGGGTATGATGCATGATAGACAAAACAAGCACAGATTTATTTGTATTTGGTACAAAAGATGTTAGTATCAGAGGTAAAGCCAAAAAATGCAGATTAGACTTCTCAGTCATGCCTGGGATGAAAATGAGGCTGAATATAACACTTATGTTTCTTCATGGTACCCACTAGTGTCAGTTGTTTTTCTTTCAACAGATTCAGTAGATCCATTGATGTGAATCAGTTATCAGTCATCACATTTCTGTGCATACCTTCTATAGATGTTATTAGTCGCAAAACTGCGTTGGTACTCAGCTGGTAGAACTTTGTCATCAGTATCTTCACAAGCGTCCAAAATATATCCAGTTTGAGCGTCATTGATGTCTTCAGTGACGTCATTCACTGGAACATCTTGCACATCACTACAATCTTCATTCAGGCATTTATATATAAGTCTTCAAAATCTATGTCACTTTTGTCTGTTCATTGGACTCTATTTGGGACATTGTTACCCTACAAAAGTGAAATAATTGTAATTTAGCTAATGTTATGTAACATCCTGACGTCGGTCACACAGACCGCCTGCAGGAAAAATATTACCCTAATTTCTTAGAACACACTCACCTGCAGCTGCCAACCACACGCCACGAACTGGCAGGGGATTGGAGAAAGTACGTTGATTCAAGATTGTTTCACGAAAATAACAATGGAAAAAAATTCAGAAACAAAACTGCGAGAGTATCTTCGACCAACATCAGATGCTTAAAGATTAACTTTTGTGTAGTGTTGTAGTTGTTGGTGTAAAGTTATTTGATTTTAAGTCATTGTTTTCATTGTTTTAGGGGTTGTCTGGTTTCCTAAGTTTCATTTTATGTGTAACATATTTAATTGAAGTGTTCGATACCATTTTTGTCAGTTTTTTGTTGCTGTTTTGTTTATTGGAAAAAGTTTTTTCCAGATTGGTTTTTTGAATAGGATTTTTGTTGTTTTTCGCCCACTTAGAATGTCCTTGCCCAAAATCCCAACATTTGTCCTGTTAGTGTCATTTCATTGGTTTTATGTTAATTTTCATATGTTTATATGTGCGTCCCCCCTCCTTCAGTTTATTTCATGGTTGTCTTGGTCACCATACTGCCTATGAGTATTTATATGTCATTGCTGCCATGTTAACGTCATCATGGGTCAAAGCTGATGGGTGGTATCCTGGTCTTCATTTATGACATTATTTCTTCTTTAAAGAGAAAGTTGTCACAGTACAAGCATATATGTATAAATCTACACACAACATCCCACTTCCACACTAACTGCACCCCCCCCCCCCCAAAAAAAAAAAAAAAAAAAAGGCAACGCACATATACAGAGTGAGATGCAGGGGGTGTGGTTATTAATGTCTATACATTTCAACTATTTGGCAGGTTATTAGCTTTGATTCTTAAATAATTTATAATGTATCAAGGATTTTTTACTAGACACCATAAAGTCTATATTTATAGTATTTTCAAAGCAATTCTATTTTTTAATCGGTGCTTCACTTGTAAACATATAGTATATTAACTGCTTGGCTTGTCATCTACAGGTCTAGTTGTGAAAGTTCATCAGTCAAGACTGCAGGACGAGAACCGGAAGCTAGCTCGTGAATTGTTAGTAGAAAAGCTGGATATCCATCTAAATGGGGAACACAGCTTGCAGGCACAGCGAAAGCTTCTTCAGGAACAGAAGAGAAGAAAGGAAGAGCAACGCCGTAACAAACGAGAACAGTTGAAGAAATTGTGGCGTGAACGTGAAGGAATAAATTCGTGACAGGTACTGCTCAATGTGTAAAGACAGTTGTTATGTACAGAAGTGGAATCTTGTAAAGAAACATGTTAGTGCCTACCATTTGTAGTTTACTGAAAACAAATAATAAATATTATCAAAAGAGTGAACTGAAATCCTATCCTAAAAAAAGTACCGGTATCTGTAGATTCCTGCTCCTTCTCAAGACAAAAATTGGTTAAAGTGTGGTTTATGCATATGTGACTAGCACTTGACATTGGCAACAGCGCACTGATTGATGGGAGGTGAAGGCAGCCAGTCAGGAGTCGTATTCAGGTGGCCAATAAGGAATAACTGTAGTTTTTATGGTTTGTGAACTTGCTGTACTTATGAGGATGATTAATATATCCACCAGACAAGGGTACATCAAGTACCTATCAACCATAGAGCAGAAGCAGCATTATTTATTTACTTCATGGTGGTCACAAAACATTATTCACCTCATGCCTGTCAGTGGCATTTGAAACAACATGCATCTTTTCTGTTCACAGTGAAATAACTAATTAATTATATTACTGCTCTATGGTTAAGACGATGTTTATGTCATCATAATCATTAGAGACCGATTATGCCTTTCAGTGTTCAGTCTGGTGCTTAGTCCCCTTACTAAAATTTCTCCATGATCGCCTATTAATGCTAACATTGACGCCTTGTCCGATGTCAAGTCTTTTACTTTAAATTCATTCTTGAGTGAATCCAAGTACTTTCTCCTTGGTCCACCTAGACTCCTCTTCCCTCTGCTGCCACATCCCAATGAGCCTCTTAGGTAACTTTGCTTCTCCCATATGTAAAGAAACATGACCCTACCAACTCAGCCTGTTCACTCTGCTTCATCAATGATCTTCATTCCCAGGTTTTCTTTGATTTCCTCATTATGGAGACTCTTCTGCCATTGTTCTCATATCTTAGTACCTGCAATCATTCTTGCTACTTTCATACCTGTAACCTCTATCTTATGAATAAGGTAACCTGTAACCACCCAACTTTCACTCCCATACAACAAAGTTGGTCGAAAGATAGAGCGGTGCACTGCTAACTTAGTCTTGGTACTTACTTCCTTCTTGCAGAAGAGAGTAGATCTTAGCTGAGCACTCACTGCATTAGCTTTGCTGCACCATGATTCGAATTCTTTCGCTATCGTGCCATCCTGTGAGAAAATACATCCCAGGTACTTGAAACTGTCTACCTGTTCTAACTTTGTTCCTCCTATTTGGCCCTCAGTCTGTTTAAATCTCTTTCCCCACATTCAGTATTTTTGTTTACGAGATGCTGATCTTCATACTGCAACCATTACACCTCTGATCTTGATCTGAAATATTAGATTGCAACTTTTCAATTGAATCTGCCATCACAACCAAGTCTTCTGCATATGTAAGACTGCTTTTTTTGTTTTCATCTATATTAATTTCACCCTATGAGTCTATTGTTTTCAAAATATGATCCATAAATAGTGTGAACAATAATGGTGACACATTACAGCCTTGTCTTAATCCTGAAACTGTCCCGAACCAGGAACTCAATTTACCGTCAACTCTAACTGCTGCCTGACAGTCTACGTAAAGACTTTAAATTGCCTGCATAAGTTTGCCTCCTATTCCATAATCTTATAGAATTGACAATAGCGTCATCCTAGGAAAACTGTCATAATCCTTTTCTAGATCTATAAATATAGGTACAATTTCCTGTTCCACTCGTAGCACTTCTCCATTATCTGCCGAAATCTAAATATCTGGTCCTGACAGCCTCTAAGAGGCCTAAACCCACATTTTCATCCAGCTTGTACCCAACTAATAATACTTGCACTCTCCTTTCAACATTGCCTGAGAATATTTTGCCCACAACGCTAATTAAAGAGATGCATCTGTAGTTGTTACAGTCTTTTGTTTACATGCTTGAAAATTGGCGTGACTACTGCTTTCATCCAGTGAGACAGAACCTGTTCCGACTCCCACACCATTTCATTTATCCTGTGTAACCATTTGAGACCTGACATTCTATTGTAACAGTATAATTTGTTTATCACAAAAGACAATACAACACATTGATTAACAGGGTAGTACACTATGGTGACAAGACACGGAATGCAGCTAATGTTCACACGAGGCTCTGGCGAGAGCTACGACATAACTGAGAGTGAGGCTTCATACACCGTGTGCTCACTGGTCGTGATGGCGCTGCAAGCCCTCTGAGGCGGTGCCATCGTGCGGTGGACTCGGCCGTTGCGCGTCTTTCAGGTGCCGCGGATGGACAGGACGAGACTTGCGTTGGCGTGCTCCAACAACCCTCCCCTCGTCCGGGAAGCTGACACCACAGGTGGAGGCGAACAATGACTGGCGATGCTGGATCGTGGCGGTCACGGGAGTCGCCCACGTGATTCTGCAGCGGGGCGGGAGCCGGCCGATGACGAGCACCTCCATCGTCTCATCTGCATCTGAGAGGATGTCATCAGCACGTCACGGAGCGGCCAACCAGTCGGGGGCACGTAGGGGCGGCAGTGCCCAGGCCGGCGGCGACCAGTAAACGGCAGGGTCCCCGCTAGCACAGGTGACAGTGGCGGAGAGGCCAGTCGCATCTCAACGTCACCACTGGAGGAAGATGCGTCCCCCGCTGGCGCTCCCACCATCACCGGTGCTGGAGATGACACAGCTGCGTCCGTAGCAGGATCCGAGCAGGCAGCAGGCGGGGGTGATGGAGGGAAACCGGCTGTTGCGACGACCCGCAGAGGGAGAGGCTGCATCTCGACATCGTCATCGGCGGCCGACTGTAGGCGTTGTGGACGCCTGTCTATAGTGCCCCTTCCCCGAGCCTCGTCGAGTGTCGGCTCTGACGGTAAGGCATCGTCATGGTGGGGGGAAGGGGGCGAGGGCGCAGCAGAGGCCGCCGTGCGTGAGCCGTCGGCGGGAGGAGGCCGGTGTCACCATGATGTCAGATGGATGCCTCTCTCGACCTCTGAAGGTACTGAGGGGTATCCAAGAAGCACAGACTTGAGATCTGAAGGTGGCGGGGTGGGGAGTCACCAAGGACGTAGTTGGTTGCGATGGCGGGAGATTGTTACCCCGTCTGCGTCTACCACGCACATCTGTCGACCACGCGAACGCCGTACTACTCCTGGCGTCCACCCTGGGCGGCGGACAAAGGTGCGTGCCCAGACAGGTGCCTGGTGCGTAACGCCGAGGGTGTGCAGACACCTCAGGTCAGGGCTCCGGGCACAGCAGGTGCAACCACGTCTGGGGCTGGCGGCCGTGGAGGACCTCCGCCAGGCTCCGACCATTAATTGGCGTTGTCGATAAGTACTGAGAAATAAGGGGAGCACCGTCTTGGCGGATGACTTTTCCACGCACTTACGAAGTTTACGTTCTCTGGGACCCACAGTGTGGAATATGTCTTTGATTAACATGTTCAATACCACAATAATTATAAATTATTTTAACACTGCTTTAAACTTTATTAACTCACAATAAGCTTATTTCGGGCTTAGGCCATCATCAGGTGTTATTACTTATAATATTGTTGTTTATTTGCTGCCCAATTGATTATAGAAGCTGATGTAATGCTTATCTGTATATGTGCAGCAGCACTGGATATGTGCAGCGGCACTGGTTTTATGATTAGATTTTTTATCAGTTTTTCATAGTGGCAGTCTGTAGTGGCAACATCCACTACAGGCTGCCACTATGAAAAACTGATAAAAAATCTAATCATATAACCAGTGCTGCTGCACAGATACAGATAAGCATTACATCAGCTTTTATAATCAATTGGGCAGCAAATAAACAACAACAATATTATAAGTAACAACACCTGATGATGACCTAAGGCCGAAATAAGCTTATTGTGAGCTAATAAAGTTTAAAGCAGTGTTAAAATAATTTATAATTATTGTGGTATTAAACTTATGAAGTTGTGATTTAAAAGTACGCACCATACGCTCTGCGTCCCCTTTGGATTTAGGGTGGAAAGGAGTCGAGGTAAGTTGGGAAATACCATTATTAGTGCAGAAGTGTTGAAAATAAGACGACGCCATTATCAGAGATGAGCGTCCGGGGGAAGGCCTTGAATAGCAAAGATCTGTACCGGGGCTCTGACTACATCTTCTGCTATAGTGGAGCACATACACATGACGTATGGATAATTGGACAGTGCCTCTACCACCATGAACCACATTGACTGATAGAAAGGGCCGGCCAAGTCCACATGAATGAGGTCCCAGGGGTGCTCCAGAGTAGGCTACAGGGAGAAAGTGCGCCGGGGGGCAGCTTGCTGGTTAGCACACTGAGTGCACGTACGAACCAACTGCTAAATAGTGGCCTTGATTCCTGGCCAATATACAAAACGGCGTGCGAGCACCTTCATGCGTATTATACCCCAGTGACCCTGATGTAACAGAGTTAACATACGAGCCTATAAGTTGGATGGAATAATGACACAAGGCTCGTCGGAATCGGTACTGAGGAGGAGGACACCGTCGATGACTGATGGCCGGTGTCGAAGCTGGAAATAGGTACCCAGAGGGTCAGCCTCTTTGGCGGACAATTGCTCAGGCAACCCAGCGGTGACATGCTTAAGCACTTCACGGAGCACAGGGTCCTGAGGGTGGCTTGCGTGACTCAATTGGCCGTAGTCGGAAGTCTCTAAACAGCATCGTGCAAACGTTCGTCAATCTGAAAAATCGCCACTTCGTCTTTGTCGAAGGGAGGGTCAGGGCCCATGGGCAGACGCCCTTTGGAATGACGCAAAGAGGGCCGATAATGAATTTCGTAGTGATAGGCACTCAAAAACAGAGCCCAACGCTGGAGACGTTGCGACATCCGGACTGGAAGACCAAACAATGCCACCATGGTTTTGTGATCCATGATAAGGTGGAATTTAATGCCGTAGTGGAATACATAAAACTTCTAAACAGCGTAAATAATTGCCAAAGCCTCTTTCTCAATCTGAGAATAATTACATTGGGCATCTGACAATGTCTTAGACGTGTAGGTAATTGGCTGCTTGGAACCATAATCCAGTCTGGGGGCCAACACTGCTCCAATCCCATGCTGAGAGTCATCCATAGCTAGGACTAGCTGTCGGCCTGGTGTAAATGTGCCGAGGCAAGGTTAAGACTTCAACATCGATTTGATGCGGGCGAATACTGCCTCACAAGCAGCAGACCACACAAACGGAACACCTTTCTTTCGAAGTGTGTTCAAAGGATGAGTGACCTCCGCCATGTTAGGAAGACATTTGGAATAGTAGCTGACCTTGCCCAAAAAGGACTGGAGTTGCTGCAAATTGGTAGGACGAGGAAGATGGTCAATCGCCGTAACCAATTCTGACCTAGGGCGGACGCCATCTCGTGACACCAGGTGTCCCAAATGCTCAATTTCAGGTTGAAAAAGAACTGATTTTTGAATATTGCATTTGAGGCCAGTCACATGCAATTTTGTGAACAAGAGCCGCAGGTTGTTTAAGTGATCTGTGCGGGAGGAACCGGTGATGATGATATCATCCAGATAGTTCGCACAGCATGGAATGTCGTCCAATAACTATTGCAAGAACCGTTGAAAAATCGTGGGCGCACTCACGACCCCAAACGGCAGACGTTTGTAGCGGTACAGCCCGAAAGGAGTATTGAGAACCATGAATTGTTTGAGAATCAGAATCTAAGGGAAACTGGAGATACGCTTCCGCCAAATCAATTTTTGAAAAACACTCACTGCCCGTCAGTTTCGCATAAATGTTGTTCGGGCGTAGAATGGGAAAACAATCTATCACTGACTGTGAGTTAACCGTGGACTTGAAATCACCGCAAAACTGAAGGGCTCCCGTGGGTTTCTTTATTATCACCAGGGGCATCGCCCACAGGCTAGAGGAAACTGGTTCAATGATACCCAAACTGTGCAACCAATCCAACTCGTCCTTAACCGCTGGGCACAAAGCAAAAGGAATAGGCCGGGCGCGACAAAATTTTGGAATCACTGTAGGTTTGAGAGTGATGTGAGCCTCGTAACCAATGGCCGTTCCCAAACCCGCTGAGAAAAGTGCTCCAAACTCACGGCAAAGGGAATCCAATTCATAAAACGGTATGGAGTCAGACATAAGATGAACAGCATCATTAAACGCTGAAACCAAATGCCGTGAACGCATCCGGGCCAAAAATGTTCTCTGAAGCCATTCTTGTGACGGCCAAAAACGTGACGGTGCGCACTACTGGTACTCCACCTCAATCGTAAACTGACCGAGCACTGGAATCGGCTATTCACCATAGCTGACCAAACGACGAGAAGTCTTAACAAGAGGCGGCTTTCCAAGTGCCAAATACGTATCCAAATTTACGAGAGAGACAGAGGCACCTGTGTTAACTTGAAAACGGAACGGCCGATTTTGAATAAGAAGTGTAACATAAATCTTTGAAGTGACCTGCTCCTGTCCAGGTGCGGTAGAAAGACTATTTACTTCCATTTGGGACTCGTCAGAATACAACAGGTGACCGCGTGCAGAAGTCCGACAAACAGCTGTCCCATGGCCTTGTTTACGGCAGGACGCGTGCAGCGGAAGGAGCAGTGCGGGGGAATGTGCACATGAAAACAATCCAGACAAGAGGGAAAGTCACGTTGTCGGAATGGAATGGCAGAAAGTAATCGTGAAGAACACAAAGACGATGAAGAGGAGGGCGAAGAACGACGCCTGTGGGGGCGTGAGGACTGTACCACTGCTACCTCTACCATTTCCTCAAACGGATCCGCTGCCACCTTAGACACCTCAAAACTTGTGCAATAGAACCTCATCGAGGGTGGGATCCTATAACCGCAAAGCCTCGCGACGCACAGCCCTATCAGGAGCCGAACGGGCGACAAAGTCGCGAATTACGGTATCTGCATACGACTGCTGACAATTTGCACACACAAAACCACACTTACGATTCAAACCACGGAGGTCTGCCACCCAGGACTGATATGACTGACCAGGTTTCTTTTTGCTTTGATGAAAATCCAGGCGGGAAAGCACCACATGCATTTGTTGCCGATAATAAGAACTAAGCAATTCCGACATACGGGAAAAAGACAACTCATCAGGCTCTGACAGCGGAGCTAGTTTTCGCAGTAACCGAAAAGTATTGGGCTCGATCCATGACAAGAAGAAAGTCCGGATCCGTTACCTTAAAAGCCGCAAAATGTTGCTGTAGATGCCGCACGCAGGAGTCCTTAGACTGTTGGACAACTGGAGGAGCATGGGGGGTGGGGGGTAGGCCTGGGGCGGCGGCAAAGAGGCCGCAGCGGGACGAGAAGACATAATCAACTCCATAAGCTGCTGTTGAACTAACAGCTGCTGCTGCTTTTGCAGTAACTGCAGCAACGTTGGATCCATAACCATCGCAAAAGAAAACACACGTAAGCACTAAACTTGTCACCAATTATATTGTTGTAACAGTATAATTTATTTATCACAAAAGATGGTACAACACATCGATTAACAGGATAGTTCACTATGGTGACAGGTAACGGAATGCAGCTAATGTTCACATGAGGCTCTGGCGAGTGCTACGGCCTAACTGAGAGTGGGGTCTTGCACACCGCGTGCTCGCCCGGTCGTGACGACGCTGCAAGCCCTCGGAGGCGGCGCCTTCATGCAGCGGACTCGGCCGTGGCGCGTCTTTCCGATGCCGCGATGGACGGGACACGGCTTGCGGTGGCGCGCTCCAACACATTCCACTGTGTTTGATGAGTTCTGACTTAATTTTATCTACTCCAGCTGCTTTATTGCACTGTAATCTATTGACTATTCTCTGCATATTCCTCAAATGTGATCCTGTTTCCATCATCATTCCTATCCCAATCTACCTCAAAATCTGACACATCATTGAATGTTTCACCTACATTGAGCAATGCTTCAAAATATTCCTTCCACCTGCCTACGGCATCCACAAGATTCACTAGCAGCTTTCCTCATGTGTCCAAAACATTGTAAATTCATTCTTCCCTCCTGTTCGAAGACTGCTAATCGTGCTCCAGAATGGTATTCCTGCGGCATGACCCATAATTTCTAATTTATTTCCAAAGTCTTCCCATGATTTCCACTTGGATTCTGCAATTATCCTTTTGGTCCCATGATTTCCACTTGGATTCTGCAATTATCCTTTTGGTTTTGTTTCTCTCAATCACAGTGGTTTAGAAAACCTGTTTTCAAATCTGTAAGACACCTTATTTTGTATCCACATGCTCGGGCTGCTTTGGCAAGTAGTGCTTTATAGACGACTGACTACTGATTACGACTATACTCTCATCAACAGCCATAATACTTGGTGGAGTATAGACTTTTCTCAGACAGTTACTGAGAGCATCAATTATTAGGTGTAATTTGTGTAGTCAATTGTAGCCACCTTCATCTCTATGTTCTGTTTAGTATTGTCAGTCTAATGAATGTTTTCAGTCAGTGTTTTGAATCTGGTTTTAAACATTAGCTGAGAAATGGCACTTACACCTAAAAGTGAGTAGGTGGACCAGTAGTGAAGCAGCTCAAGATATCTATGTATTCTCATCAGGATGTGAACAGTAATAAAATATTATATTTTTTCATTGTCAGTGTCTTCCTCATTGCAACTTACCTGCCTTACCCCTCTACCTTTTAGTCACTAATCTCATCTTCTCCTAACTATCATAGTAAAAATTGTCAGAAAATAATCTACTTTGTTATTTGTTGTCCAAAGCATTTGCTTCAAGATATGTTGTTGTGGTCTTAAGTCCAGAGACTGATTTTATGTAGCTCTCCACCCTACTCTACCCTGAGCTTGCCTCTTCCTCACCTCATAAGAACGGCAATGTAGATCTGTTTGAACCTGCTTACTGTATTTATCTCTTGGTCTCCCTCTGAAATTTTTACACCACACACTTCCCTCCAATGCTACATTCACGTGTCCTTTATGTCTAAGAATGTGTCCTACCAATTGATCCCTTCTTTTAGTCAAGACATGCCAGAAATTCCTTTTCTCCCCAGTTCTATTCAGTACCTCCTAATTTTCAGCATTTGCCTATAACACAACATTTAAAAAGCTTTTATCCTCTTCTTGTCTGAATTATTTATTGTTCATATTTCACTGTTGTACAAGACAACACTCCAGACAAATGGTTTCAGAAAAAGTCTAACACTTAAATTCTTCTTTTTCAGAACTGATTTTCTTCCCATTGCTATTCTGCATTTCATATCATCTGTACTGTGACCCATCATATATTATTTTACTGCCCAAGTAACAAAACTTATCTACCATCTTTATTTTATAGTTACTTGATCTAATTCCTTCAGCACTGCCAGCTTTTCTTGGACTGCATTACATTACTCTTGTTAATGTTCAACTTATATATGTTCTCTTAAGACAGTGTCCTTTCTGTTCAGTTTCTCTTCCGGGTCATTTGCTGTCTTGAAAGAATTACATATCATTGGCAAACTGCGAAGTTTTTATTTCTTCAGACTGAACTTTCATTCCTTTGTCAAATTTCTCCTTGCTTTCCTTCACATCTTGCTCAATGTACAGATTGAATAACATTGGGGAAAGGATACAACCCTGTCTTACTCCCTTCCCAACCAATGCTTCCCTTTTATGCCCTTAGACTCTTATAACTGCTGCCCGGTTTCTGTACAAGTTGTAAACAACCTTCCATTCGCTATATTTTCTGATAAATTTTCAAAATAAATTACATTATCACTCCACTCAATTTGTTTCATTGGTCACCTTGGCCCCATTTTCTTGTTACAAATGCACATTAACTTCATTTTCTGCTTCATTGGTAAGTTCGGCAGCATTTTCTTTTTCTACATACACAACTACTACATTTTCTGTCACCTCCATTTCAGCACTGTTGTAATTGCTGTGACAACGAACACTGTATGTTTCAGCAAACACCCTAGGTGGTGTTGCATCAACAGATATAGTATTGGATACATCAAGACAATTTAGTAAATCTACAGCTTCTTCACCACCTTCCTTTGAAAATTTTTCATTATCAGTAAGTGAAACGTAGTAGTAAAGTTTCAGACATGACATCTCTAAAAACAAAAGGATATAAGGTCTACAGTTGAGCTAGTTTAATGTGATGTGCAATGAGTTATAATAAAATTAATAGAATTTTCTGTTGGTGTTGACAGAACTTGACAGTAATATTGTGGGGATTTTCAAGTTAAGTGTACTAAATAGTCTGTTTAACACAGTAAAATCCATTTTATTTAGCAGCTGGACAATACGTTACAACAGTTGAATGCAGACTGCCCCCAACAAAGGCTGCAACACTAAAAGACTGGAGTCAAAGTACTTGAGCCACGGAGACAGTTCCGTTCACTGTGCCTGTTGCAGATGCCACAATACCAAAAATTATTTCATACATATATTATGGAAATGTGATATTGAATCACATAGAGAAATATATAAATTTAAAATTATAAATATACTTTTTACACTAAAAATTCAGGGCATATTTATGACAAGAAACACAATAAAAATGGTTTACAACTCACCTCAAAGACCTGGTGACAAGCTGCGACAGGTACATACAAAATACACAAACATACAACACTTTCATCTATTGGACAAGGCCTTCTTCAGAAAATAGAACATTCACACAGTCATACAACCATCACCTTCGGCTGCCGCACTTCGAATATTATTAATTCCAACCAGGACTTTCCATTATTATATAATAAAAATGGTTATTATTTTTACCTGGCTTATCAGGTAAAAGAAGAAAAACCTTCACATAAATGATCAAACAAATATTCTGCTTCAAACAACTTCCAACAGAATACAGCAGTTTGGTGTGAACAAGTCTGCAATGGTTTGAAGCAGTACTGAAGGCTTCCAGTAGATGGTAGCGCACAACAGATTGCGTTGTTACTTCAATTTCAGTTATGGATTATATGGTGTAAAGTTCCCTTCAAGTCCTTATTTGCAACTTCCTCTTTATCTTTGAAAGTGATCAACAATAAAACGAGGTCCAGCTACGCTGTGCCTCTAAATTCCTTCAAATTATTACACTTCAAAGACATTCGTAAATTTACACCATTGCATAAAATAACTGCTGAACAACACATCATTTGTTCTGATTAATTACGACACTTTTATTGGCAATTAGATACAATGCCAGAATAAGTACACGTACCTCTTTTGCACATTATATCCAATCTCAACAGAGTAAAAAACCAGAAGAATTAAAAAAAAAAAGCTTTCACATATGGAGTTCATATATAAACACTGAGTTTCTATATCGTTTACTCCACGATTCTCTTCTGCCCTCTTCTTTTACAATCCACTTTGCAATGCCGACCGCTTGAGATATCTGCAACAAAGAGATACTTGCGGTAGACACTGCGTTTCTATGCCACTCACATGCAAATTTACGCCTTGATTAACTCAAGTCGATACTAGAAGTAAATGTAGTTAATTCTGTAATACTACAAGATGTTGGTTTTTGTTGTCCCTTTGGTCATGAAGCTTGAAAAAGTTAAGTGGGACACATGCCCCACTGCCCATGATAGGATTAATGCAGGAATTACAATGTTATATCGTTCTGTGATAGTTAATAAATAAATAAATAAGATATTATAGTTTCTGTATGGCCACAGTCAATCTGGATGGATGCCCTTTGATCCATATACTGATGAGTGACATTGAAAAAACATTTATGACTCATTAAGCTCAAAAGTAGATTTCCATTTGTTTTTCTTTTATAATTCCATGAATAATTTCATGCTTATGTCATATATTTAAGAATAAATGATTATTCTATAAATACTAGTCAAGTTAACTATACTGGTTCAATCCTAGAACTCACTCTGTCTACTTCTTGAAAATACATTGCTTCTTTTCTTTCACAAAAATGAAAATACTCTTTATGAAGTGGGCAAGAAAAAGGATCTTCTGTGAACACTTCCTTTTTATACTGAAAGTGTATTACCTACATGTTTGCATAATGCTTTACAGTACTTTGCTGTGATAACTCTTAAATTTTTTAAATGTGTTAATGGTGAGTTTGTTGTTATTCTACTTTTATATTACTCAATTTGCTGGAAACCTCAAGAATTGTTTACTTCTACCTTAAGTACTTTTATTTTCCCAACCCAGTAAGAAGTTTAGTGTTAATGGTATGGGTATATTACAACTCGGTGCCGGACCGCCATGGGCCTCTCGTCTTGGAGGGGCCCTCCAAATACCTCAAAAGCACTTTTCCTTTTGCCTCTCACTCTGGGGCCTCCAAATCTCAAAAGTTACCTTTTTTATAGTAATACATGTATTTCCAAGCTGGATGGGGGTCCTCATTTTGTTTTGCCACTGGCCCGGACCTCTGATAGCCTTAGTCTGCCACTTTGACAACTACAAACTAGTTCTGAGCAAACAATAGCAAAGACAAATATGAAGCATGTCTGTCGAAAATATTTTTGGAACATTGCATCATGCAGAGTGCTTATTTTGCTGTGCACAGTTAAGCTAGGATTGAATGCAAGACACATGAAAAACTGAATAATCTTATTGTTAAGACAATATTCAGTTGTAAAGTCTTGTCACATATTATGTTCAGAAATTTTAATGACCTGCAAAAATTGTTTTAACAGAGAAAAATAAAATCTGCTCAAGCCTTGTTAACATTGCACGATTGTTAACTTAGGACAGCATATACTTAGAGGATGCAAAACATTAAGATACCTGATTAATTGGTTGTTGGTGATTGTGCATGCCTTCTTTTTTATAAGTCCTGGATATATTTTGGAAATATGTCAAAGCTCAGACCACACAGTACACATAAATGCTTCCTGAACAAATTGAAGATATGTATTATGCAAAAGTGGAACATTATATGAAAACTATTTTAGGAGATACAAATGCCAAGGTGCAAAGAGAAACCCTGCTTAGACCAATTGTGGGAAAGATTAAAATGAAGAATCGAGTTTGGTTGATTTTGGCATCATCACCATAAGTGACATCATATTCCCAGTAAAGACTGTCTATAAAGAGACGTGGAAATTGGATGAAGACACACTTAACATTTTCACTGCGGCTGAGGCTATCCTACATTGAGTGTAAACGCTTATAAGCATCAGCCGCAGCGAAACTGTTAACCAGACAGATCATGATCCAAAGCTGACATGGCTCAAGTTATTAAGGTAAGAGTAGTACAGGCCATGGTGATGGCTAAGTATAAGGAGGGGATACCACAGAATTCAAAGAGAAATGGACAGATGAGTGAGAACATTGTCACTGAGGAGGAAGCTAGCCCTGAAGAGCAATTCCAACTTATTGGAAAGAGGTGTGTTATCAGTGATAGAAGCAAAGCTATAACTAGAAAACAGAAAGATGATATTATGATTATTGTGAGAATGTTATTGAAGAACAGTTTAGCACAAATAAAAGATGCTACAACAAGACAAAATTATGAAGAAATGAGCCATACAGCAAAACTGTTTGGGGAATGAAAAATAGAGAATTTGAGAAAAACAGATTGAAACACTGAGTAATGTAGAAGTGAAAAGGATTTAGAAGAATGTTTAGAGGGACTGGAAGAGATACAGCAAGAATAGCAATCTCAGACAAGAATATGGGAAGAATGTTTTAAAGAACCATCTGCAATGCACTTCAGTGTAACTTACAAAGTATCTATGTTGATGTAGATTAATGAGGAACAGATTGAACAAGATGACAGTAAAGAGTTACCAACCTATCCATCATTATACCAAAACATAAAAAGGGCAATAAAACAAACTGTAATGACCATACGGGATACTGAAGCATACCATATGCAGAAACCATGGTTGGGGAATATCATTGCATTTTCTGTGATACAGTATGGACTTCAACACATTGTTGCTTAGGTTTCCAGAAATGCTCATCGCAGTAGTACAGAAACAATCAGGCAGTTTAAACATTTCCAAGATGCTCATATCCAAATGCTATGCTGTAACAATCTGACATTTGTTAAAGTTGCATAACCTCTGTCAAAATTGAATGTCAACTGTAATTGTTGACTATGACCCCATAATAGAAATCCCTCGGATGGTAGCTGGCAGCACTTAATATCACTCAGGAGGCTCAGCATTAACTTGCTGGGGTTTGGCAAACGCATGGTCCCTGAGCTGGGGACTGGTAGAAGTGCCACCAGTCCCCTGACATGGTAACCTCAAAGCACACCTTGGTGACCACTGTGTGGTGCGGCAGGGGAGCATTGTGTGTCTTAGGGAATGGGGAGCTTGACTTGACCACCTGGGTCATTATATACATACATATATAAACAAATTCTGTCAATCTTGAGGTGGGTTGCATGCTGATGAGGTCCACAGCTGTTGTGGTGGAAGAGTTGCTAGCTGGCAACCTTTGATGATACTGCTCCACCTTATTTGTATAAGGCTTCCCTAGACATTTAGAGGTCTGTCTGGGCAGACTTTGATATCCCTAGTTGATCATGGGACCAGCATGGGTCCTTCGACATTTTCTTTTACACCTCATAATGGAATGGGTGTACCACTAGGGGACACCCACACCCAACCCAGCAATAGGTCTTGGTTACCCAGTCCTCCTGATTTGGGAACACATACAAAAAGAATTGTTCATAGGTACAAAACACAGGATGTGTTTATGATTATCATACAGAAAGAGGCTACCTTCGAAAAGGTGTCACCTTTTTACATTCAGAAGGGTCTAGAAGCTATTGTCAGTGACTAAAGCACTTGTATAACAGAACACTGTTGGTGGAAACTACTACTTTGCAACAAACTTACAGAAATCCACATGCCTTCGAGAATATTCCATGGAGACAGTTATATGGCATTCTAAACTATAATGAAGGTATAGTAATTTGCAGGGGTCTAGTGGAAATGGCAACCGAAGCACTGAAAAGTGAATGGGCTAAGGAAGGTATAATTCATGATCATAATATTATGAAAGAGGTGACTGGGGAGTTAAAAAATCTGACTCCTTCATCCTCACCTTTAACAACCCAAAATTCCCTGACTAGGTATAGGTAGGCTCCCTATAATTAAAAGTACAGCCCACGTCCCAAACCCAGTGTGCTGCTTTAAGTGCCAGCACTTTGGGCACACCACCCTCGGTTACAAGGGAGAAGCCACTTGTGGAATATATGGTAATGCAGACCATGACGAAGTAGTATGTTCACCATCTTTGAAATGTATCAATTGCTCCAAGGAACGCACAGTTTGGAGTAGGGACTTCAGTGTGTACTTAGAGAAAAAGAAAGTGCAGGAAGTTAAAACAACAAAGCACATTTTCTATGGAGAGGCCAAAAAGATCTTTAAGGCCATGCAGCCTCCTTCCTTTGTCACCTCTTTTCTTGGTGTTGTTTAAAGACCAGTTTCCAAGGTTGATTCCTCCACACAAACTGAGGTTGCTAGTGTTGGTACTAACACCTTTACCTGTGAATGCACCTGTAAGGCTGCAGTGGTTATAGTGCCCAAAGCCCCATCATATACATCAGAATTACAGACCTTATGTCACCCTCCCCAATGGAGGCTGCAGTCAGGTCCTGGCACCTTCAAAGCTAGAGGCTATTCAAAAGACCAGTGCTGCCCCCTCTGCTGTCACTGTCACTACTGTAAAGACAACCAAGCAGAAAGGGGCCAAAGGTTAAAACTGGCAGTAAACCTTCAGACCATATAGAGATCATTGTACCTGACCTCTCCTCTGACTCTACTCCAGACCTCACGGAGCTGGATGTTCCTCAGCAGCAAACATCTTCCACAAAGACTGAACCTCGACCCAGTTCAGTGACTCCACCTCGGCAGAAAAAAAGGGTGAATGTGCAACCTCAGTGATAGCTGGCACTCGTGCTTCAGTGTAACTTACAGGGATTCAGGACCCATGTAAAGAAACTTTGTTTATTGACTCAGGTTAGATTGGTATGTATATCTCTACTGGAAACAAGATTAGTATGACCGTAAGATACATGGTTATGATCTACAATTAAAGGACCTTAGTGGTGAGAGAGCCAAAGGAGAAGTGGCTGTTTTCGTCCACACGGCCTACCACTCCTCTTCACTCCCCGTTCAAACCAGCTTACAAGCATTTGCATTGTGTGTCCATATGCGTAATTGATTGTGTGTTCACTTTACCTGCCCCTACGACACGCTCAATAAGGAAGCACTTCATGATGACCTGACACAGCTCCCACATCCTTTCATCCTGTCTGGTGATTTTCATGCACATAATGTGCTTTGGGTTTTTGCAGCTTCCTGCCCCAGGAGTTAAGCAATTTAGAGGATTTGCTTATCATCATCGAAACTTTTAATCAACAATGGACATCCCACACACTTATGTACAGCAACAGGATCATTCTCTGCTATTCATCTCTCACTTTGCTCTCTGGCCCTTGCCTCTACTACTCAATGGGAATGGTCATGACCTTCATGGCAATAATCACTTACTAATCTGGATCCACCAGTCAGATAGAAATGAGCCAGTCAGGCAACCACTGTGACAGGTGCTCAGCAGAGCACATTACAACAAAACTGCTGTAGTTGAACGTTAGGTCAGTGTCCTTAAATAAGTGGATCATATTACCCAAATGATCCTACATGCTGATGAAATATCCATTCCACTGTCTAAAGGGTGACCAAACAGGGAGCTCTTACCTTGGTAGATTGAAAAATGTCATTCTGCTGTTGGGACCAGGCAGGTGGCTCTGTGTTAATTCAAAGTCATCTGACTGACTGCAACCTATCAGGTGGCAAGATTCAATTGTCGGCAGGTTATTTGTGTGAGTAAATAGAAGTCATGGCAACTGTTCCTGGATTCTTCAATCATTCCATAAACAGTTCAAAAGTATGGGAGACCATCAAGGGGATATCTGATAGAGGAGGTAGGTGTCTAGTGGCTGTTGGGAAATGGTACTTTTCAGGCTAGTCCACAGGGCCATGCCCAGATAATGGTAGCTTATTTCTCTATTGTTAATGTTACCATTGGGAAGGATCCAACTTTCCAGTACCACAGAACAGTTGCTGACAGGAAAAATTTGGACTATCGGCTCACAATACAAGGTTATATTAGATTAATACTTGTTCCAAAGATCATAAATATGACATTTCACACTGATGTGAAACCTGCCAGTGTAATAAAAGGAGTCAATACATGACACTCAATATTTTAAGGGTTTATTTTTTTAGAGAAGTTACTAAGTTTTATTTAAAAATTCAGCTAAAGCGTAGAAGGAGTTGCCATTCAGAAATTCTTTAATTTTATTTTTAAACACTAGTTGGCTATCTGTAAGACTTTTGATTCCTCTTGCTAAGTGACCAAATCTTTTGTAGCAGCATAATTCATCACTTTCTGTGCCAAAGTTAGATTTAACCTTGAAGAGTGACGCTCACCCTTTCTCCTAGTGTTGTAGCTATGCACACTTCTGTTACTTTTGAATTGGGTCAGTTTGTTAATAACAAATTAAGTAAATACATATATTGTGAAGCTACTGTGAAGATCCCTAAATAAATGTCTGCAGGATAATCTTGGGTGGGCTCCAACAATTATTCTGATTACATGCTTTTGTGCAACAAATACTTTTTTACTCATTGTTGAATTGCCCCAGAATATGATCCCACACGAAATCAGTGAATGAAAACGGACATAGTAAGCTAATTTACTAACATGTATATCACCAAAATTTGCAATGACCCTGATAGCATAAGTAGCTGAATTCAAAAGTTTCAGCAGATCTGCAATGTGTTTCTTCCAATTCAATAAGGATTATAACTTCCATGAACCACAGACCTTGTCAAGGTGGGATGGCTTGTGTGCCTCAATGATACAAATAGTCATACCAGAGGTTTAACCACAGTGGAGGGGTATCTGTGGAGAGGTCAGACAAAGGTGTGGTTACTGAAGAGGGGCAGCAGCCTTTCTCAGTCTGGATGATTGACTGAGCTGGCATTGTAACATCAGCTAATGTGACCTTGCCACACAGTTACATCTACATACATACTCCCCAATCCACCATAAGGTGCCTGGCGGAGGGTACATTGTTCCACTACTAGGCATTTCCTTTCCTATTCCACTCCCAAATAGAACAAGGAAAAAAAGAATGCCTATATGGCTCCGTATGAACCCTAATTTCTCTTATCTTGTCTTTATGATTACTACGCGAAATGTAAGTAGGCGGCAGCAAGATCATACTACACTCAGCTTCAAATTCTGGCCCTCTAAATTTCCTCAACAGGAATTCACAAAAAGAACATCATCTTTCCTCCAGTGATCCCCATTTGAGTTGCCGGACCATTTCCGTGACACTCGCGCATTGGTCGAACCTACCAGTAACAAACCTAGCTGCTCGCCTCTGAACTGCTTCTTTGTCTTCCTTTAAACTGATCTGCTGCGGGTCCCAAAGAATGAGCAATACACAAGACGTGGTCGTACAAGCATTTTATACGCGGTCTCCTTTACAGATGAAGTACATCTTCCCAAAATTCTCCCAATAAACCGAAGTCGGCTGTCCGCCTTACTCACAACTGTCCTTACATGTTTGTTCCATTTCATATCGCTCTGCAATGTTACACCTAGATATTTGAATGATGCGACAACATCAAGAAGCTCACTACTAATGCTGTATTCGAACATTATGGGATTGTTTGTCCTACTCATGCACATCACCTTGCATTTTTCTACATTGAGAGCTAGCTGCCATTCTTCGCACCAACTAGGAATGTGTCTAAGTCATCCTGTATGCTATTACAGTCAGTTAAAGATGACACCTTTCCATACAGTACAGCATCATCAGCAAACAGCCGCAAATTACAACTAACTCTGTCCATCAGATCATTTATATAGATAGAAAATAATAGCGGTCCAAACCCACTCTCCTGGGGCACGCCTGATGATACACTCGTCTCTGATGAACACTCATCGTTGAGAACAACATACTGCGTTATATTACTAAGGAAGTCTTCCAGCCAGTCACAGATCTGTGAACCTATTCCATAAACTCGTATCTTCGTTAGCAGTCTGCAGTGTGGCACCACGTTGAACGCCTTTTTGAAGTTGAGAAAAACACAATCCACCTGTTGCCCTTCATCCATGGCTCGCAAGATGTCATGAGAGAAAAGGGCAAGCTGAGTTTCACATGAACAATGTTTCCTAAACCAGTGCTGATTCATAGAAAGAAGCTTTTCTGTTTCAAGGAAATTTACTATATTCGAACTGAGAATATGCTCCAAAATTCTACAGGAAACTGATGTCAACGATATTGGCCTGTAGTTGTGTGGGTCACTTCTCTTTCCTTTCTTATAGTCCTGCGCTCTTTTCCAATCACTAGGAACTTTGCGCTGAATTAAAGATTCACGATAAATGCAAGCTAAGTAGGGGGCCAATGCCGCAGAATACTCTTTGTAAAACAGAACGGCCGTTACTTTTCCTGAGGACATACATCTCTACTGTATGAATATATGATGATGCCATTCTCTCGGATAAAATATTCCAGAGGTAAAGTAGTACCCCTTTCGGATCTTCAGGCAGGGACCACTAAGGAGGATGTGGTCATCAGGAAAGGCAACACTGCCATTTTATGGATCAGAGCATGGAATGTAAGATCCCTTAATCAGGTTGGGAGGTTAGAAAATTTAAAAAAGAGAAATGGATAGGTTGAAGTTAGATATAGTGGGTATTAGGGAAGGTCAGTGGAAAGAGGAACAGGATTTCTGGTCAGGTGAGTACAGGATTATAAATACAAAATCAGTTGGCAGTATTACAAGAGTAGGTCTGATAAAATATAAGAAAATAGGAATGAGGTTAAGCTACTATGAGCATTACAGTGATCACATTATCCTAGTCAAGATAGATACAAAGCCAACATTGACCACAGTAGTACAGGTTTATACGCCAACTAGCACTGCCAATGATGAGATATGATAAATGTATGAGGTGGTAAAGAAAGTTATTCAGATAATTGTGGGGGAGGAAAACTTAATTGTGATGGGAGACTGGAAATCGGTAGTAGAAAAAGGAAGGCAAAGAAAAATAGTAGGTGAATATGGACTGGACAAAAGAAATGAAAGAGGAAGCCGCTGGTAGAATTTTGCGCAGAACATAATTGAATCATAACAAAGAACTTGTTTAAGAATCACGAAAGAAATTTGTATACATGGAAGAGACAGGGAGACACCAGAAGGTAGCAGATAT
Organism: Locusta migratoria; assembly: GCA_026315105.1. Taxonomy (NCBI): domain Eukaryota; kingdom Metazoa; phylum Arthropoda; class Insecta; order Orthoptera; family Acrididae; genus Locusta; species Locusta migratoria. The sequence goes on from CM048746.1 coordinate 571,851,721, forward strand.
GTTTCATAATGGTAAGAAATAGATTTTGGAACCAAGTTTTAAACTGTAAGACATAACCAGGGGTAGATATAGACTCTGAACATATCTTATTGGTCATGAATTGTAGGGTGAAACTGAAAAACTGCAAAAAGGTAGGAAAATAAGGAGGTGGGATCTGGCTAAATTGAAGGAACCAGACGTTCTTGAGAATTTTAGAGGGAGCTTTAGGCAATGATTGACAGAAACGATGGGAAATAAAATAGTAGAGGAAGACTGGGTAGCATTGAGAGATGAAATAGTGAAGGCAGCAGAGGACAAAATAGGTAGAAAGGCAAGACTTACCAAAAATCCTCGGATATCACAGGAAATACTATATTTGTAAAAAAATAGATGAAGGAGCACAGGTAGTGAAAGTAACAAATAAAACACACACACACACACACACACACACACACACACACACACACACACAAACGCAAGCTTTCGCAACCCAGTTGCTTCTTCAGGCAGAAGGGAAGGAGAGGGAAAAGGAAAAGATGAGGGTTTTAGGGAGGGGGTAAGGTTCCATTCGAATCCCGGGAGAGGAAAGACTTACCTTGGGGAAAGAAAAGGAAGGTGAACAAATACACACGCACCCACACATTTACACAGACACAAATACACCTAGGCAGACATACTGTAGCAAGCAAAGAAGTTAAGAAGTTAGAGATACCACTTGGGGCAGAGGCTCTGTCCAGAGAACTGAGGCAAAGATGTTAAAGATGGTGGGCGGGAATTCGAATTTAGCGGAGGTTGAGACAAGGTGGGCAATGGGAAAATAGAATATGCTGAAGGGCTAGTTCCCATCTCTGGAGTTCTGAAGGATTGGTGTCGGTGGAAGTATCCAGATAACCCGGACGGTGTAACACTGTGCCAAGATTTGCTGGCCGTGCCCCAAGGCGTATTTAGCCACAGGGTGATCCTCATTACCAACTAACACTGTCTGCCTGTGACCATTCATGTGACAGTTTGTTGCTGGTCATTCCCACATAGAACGCTTCACAGTGCAGGCATGTCAATTGGTAAATCACGTGGGTGCTGTCGCAAGTGGCTCTGCCCTGATCGTGTACACCCTCCGGGTTATGGGACTGGAGTAAGTGGTGGTGGAAGGGTGCATAGGGCAGGTTTTACAATGGGGGTGGTTACAAGGGTAGGAGCCAGAAGGAAGGGAAGGTGGTTTGGGGATTTCATAGGGATGGACTAGGAGGTTACGGAGGTTAGGTGGGCGACGGAAAGACACTCTTGGTGGAGAGTGATTATTTGAGATCTTTCAGGAGTAGCAAACATTAAAGTTTCATGTCAATTGGGAAACCTCACAGTGTCTTTAAAATTCAGTACAGTTTCTCTCATCTTCAGTTCAGACTTCTCAGCTGAAAACTTGATACCAGTCTGCTGTGACCATTCATCCAACTGTCAAAGAGTGAGTGTCAACTGACATTTTGTCATTGCAAGGCTGGAGGAAAAAGCAAAAGACAGATATATGGGGGTGAAATAGGGGATGAAACGTGTTTTGAAAATATGTTGGTATTTAGGCAATTTTGAAGCGAAAACTACAAAATTTCGAATTTTAATTCAGGGTTTGAATTTAAAAGATGTGTTTCAGCATTTTTTGAAATTCAGCCAATAAGGGGGTAAAATAGGGGATGCAAAAAATTGATTTTCAAATATATGTTGCTGTTAACTAAAATTTTAAGCTACAATGGCGAAACTTGGGAGTTGGACTCTTGGTCAGGATTAAGACTGACACAACTTTCGGTATTTTTGGAAATTCAACAACTAAGGGGGTAAAATAGGGGATCAAATATTCTTTTCGAAAACACATTGTTGTCAAGACAATTTTGAAGCTAGAGCTGCAAAAAATGGTATTTGTATTGTTTGTTAGAATTTAAAAAGATATGTGTTTTGGTGTTTTTTTGGAAATTCAACTATCAAGGGGGTTAAATTGGAGAGGGGATGTTTTTTGAAAATTTTTCACTATTAAGGAAATTTTGAAGCTACAACCACATAAATTGCTATCTGTTTTTTTGGTCAGAATTAAAAAGACATGTTTCAGTATTTTCAGAAAGTTCATCACTTAGGGGGTGAAATAGGAATTGAAACATTTTTTTGAAAATACATTGCTACTAAGCCAATTTTGAACCCAGAATTACAAAAAATGATATTTTCATACTTGGTTGGAATTTAAAAGACACATGTTGGGGTATTTTTCGAAATTCATCTATTAAGGGGTGCCATAGGGGTTTACAAGTACTAAAATCAAGTGTTCAAATGTTTGTTAATCTCAGGAGACTTAAATACAGGTTCATCAGCCCCTAAGGCTTACAAACTAATTAAACTAACTTAGACTAACTTATGCTAAGGACAACACAAACACCCATGCCTGAGGGGCGAATCAAACCCCTGAAGGCAAACAGCAGCGCGCACCGCAGCATGGCACCTCAATATGTATGGCTATTCTGCTGCGGCTACAAGTAGTATCACATTTCATTATGGTAGTACTTAAGCTATATCTATGAAAATTGATATTAAGAGGGAGAAACAACTGGTGCAGCCCAACCAGCATACACATGAGAAGCAACAAATAAAGTCACTAGGCAGGACATTTAACAAGTGATGTTATTTTATTAATAACTATGGCAAACAAACTCACACACAAAGCATTTCCCTGAGGGACACCATTCTCTTACTCAAAGCCACCTTAAAGGGTGTCACCAACTCACTATCTAATATTATGTGGAGAAAGGAAAGATAGAATAAAAATGGGAAGACAACCACTAAAACCCCAATTTTAGAGCTGCCCCCCCCCCCCCCCCCCCCGTTTGTTTGTCACACAAATGCTGAGCTTTCACAGCTCTAGGTTGCTTCTTCAGAAAAAGAGCAAGGAAGGAGAGGGAAAAGGATGAGGGTATTAAAGGAGTGGGTGAGGAGCCATTCCAATCCCAAGAGAGGAAGGAGTTACCTTGGGGGGAAAAGGATAGGTAAACAAACACACACATATACATGCGGACACACACCGTAGTGGCAACTGACCATCTACTCCAAGTTCTTTCCCATGCAGCTAGTGAGGCAAGACTACAATAATTGCTTGGGCACATGTAGTCTTTTCCAGGTTTTAAGAGAGGAATTAAAATGGCCTTCCTTTTTTTTGCCTTGTATGGTGCCATGGCATACAGTAGTATATTCTGTCATGATCTGGGGATGTGTTGCGAGCTGCAGATAATGCAGAATTCAGCACCTACATTGAGAAGTGAAAGTTATATATTGTTGTTGTGGTCTACATTCTCCTCAAAGAACTTCAGCCTACATCCATCTTAATCTGCCCTCTGTATTCATCTCTTGGTCTCCCTCTCCAATTTTTACCCCACACACTTTCCTCCAACACTAAATTCACAATTTCTTGATGTCTAAGAATGTGTCCTAGCAATTGATTCCTTCTTTTAGTCAAGATATGCCAGAAATTCCTTTTCTCCCCAATTCTGTTCAGTATCTCCTCATTAGTTAAGCGATCCACCCACCTAATCTTCAGTATTCTTCTGTAGTACCACATTTCAAAAGCCTCTATCGTGGTCTTGTCTAAACTATTTATCATCCAAGTTTCACTCCCATACAAGGCAACACTTCACACAAATACCTTCAGAAAGGACTTCCTTATGCTTATATAAATATTAGATGTTAACAAATTTCCCTTTTTCAAAACTGCTTTTCTTCCCATTGCCATTCTGCATTTTATATCCTCTGTAATGTGACTGTCATATGTTATCTTACTGGCCAAGTAACAAAACACAACTACCACCTTTATTGTTTAGTTACTTAATCTAATTCCTTCAGCATCACTCAATTTTCTTAGACTGCACTCCATTACCCTAGTTTTGCTCTTGTTCATCTCATACTCACCTTTCAACACACTGTTAATGCCATTCAACTGCTCTTTCAGGTCCTTTGCTGTCTCTGACAGAATTACAATGCCATAGGCAAACCACAATGTTTTTATTTCTGAACCCTAAACTTTAATCCCTTCTCAATATTTCTCCTTGCTTTCCTTTATAGCTTGCTCAATGTATAAATTGAATAAGATTGGAGAAAAGCTACAACCCTGTCTTACTCCCTTCCCAACCACTACGTCCCTTTGATGCCCTTCAACTCTGATAACTGTTGTATGGATTTTGTACAAGTTGTAAATAACATACCATTCCCTATATTTTACTCCTGCTTGCTTCAGAATTTTTCTGTTCCCATAATTTCTTCTTCCCTTCTCTCCCACCTGATGAAGGAACTGTGTTCCGAAAGCTTGTACTTTTTGTCCCCTTTTTTTCTGTTTCTTCATTTGTGTAACTATCGGTGGTACAGCACAAAGGTAAGTACTGGCCAGCCAATCTATCTTGTTTGAACAATAATTTAAAGAGTGTATTCAAATTAACAATGTCAAAAGTTTTCTCCAAATCTACAAAAGCTAGGAATGTAGGTTTGCCTTTCCTTAATCTATCTTCTAAGAAAAGCCGTGAAGTGAGTATTGCCTCCCGTGTTTCTATATTTCTCATGAATCCAAACTGATCTTGCCTGAGGTTGGCTTCAACCAGCTGTTCTATTCTTCTGTAAATAATTTGTGTTAGTATTTTGCAACTATGACTTATTAAACTGATGGTTCTGTAATTTTCACACCTCTCTCACCCGCATACTTGAATGGGGATTATTACATTTTTCTTAGAGTTTGAGGGTGTTTCTCCTGTCTCATACATCTTACGTGCCATGTGAAATAGCTTTTCACGGTTGGCTCTCCCAGAGACTTCAGTAGCTCTGAGGGAATGTCATCCACACCAGAGGCCTTGTTTGACTTAGGTCATTCAGTGCTCTGTCAAATTCATCTCTCACTATAGTATCTCCTACTTCACCTTCATCTACTTCCTCTTCCCTTCCTACAATATTGTCTCGGAGTTCATTTCCTTTATAGTCCCCTCTATATACTCTTTCCAGCTTCCCTTCTTTGCTGAGAACTGGTTTTCCATCTGAGTTCACACCCCGCAGCTATCCTACTGATCTGGCACAGAAGCAAATTGCCATCCCCCCAAATTCAGAATCTTCAACAGAACCCCAGAAGTGCCCCTCTTATCACCTGATACTTTCCGGGACTGGAGTGGACTCTGAATGTGGCTCTCCAGCAAGGATAATGTTTGCTACATCTGAAAGATCTCAAATAATGGGGCCTCAAAGCCCTTAGTATTTTAAAATGTCTTAGCCGCACTTCAAGGGGAGCAGACAGGACTTGCCTGCTCCAGTTTTATCAGTTTTGTAGAGCCTTTGTGTGATCTTGGTTTGACTACATGTACACAGGTATGCAAGACCTTATTTAAAGATGTTGTATATGATGCATCATGACAAGATTAGGCTCACTACTGGGCATTCATGATCAGCCCCATACCAAGTCTCTGTGCCAAGGCTGCTGAGCTGCCAATTTACATAAGGTGACAGCTTCTCATGGTGCACCATGCATAACCTCACTTTTTTTTTAATAAAAAATTTTAAGCCTTATTATTCCACTTAATTATTCAGCCAGTTTTACTTGTTACAAGCATCATCAGGAAATAAAAGCATGTAGCACTAAGACTCAAAATAATACTAAACCAAACATAACAACATGTCATGAGTAGAAAAAGTTATGTAGACCTTTGTCATTTGCTCCACTTCAGTTACTTTTTTTATGACAGTAGATGAGGTGGAATAAATGACACGCCTCTCAATAACTTTTTATATACTTAGTTTAGTATTATTCCGAGTCTTGAAAATATTTATTCAGTATATTTAGAAGCATTCGACAAGTTGCCAGTATAAAGTTCTCATGTATCACATTGTCCACGCCATTATACACCAGCATACCGTACCGACCACTACTTAGCCTCCTACATCTACATAGATACTCTGCAAATTACATTTAAGTGCCTGGCAGAGGGTTCATTAACCACTTTCATAATTTTTCTCTACCGTTCCATTCTCTAATAGCGCCCAGGAAGAAATGACACCTAAATCGTTCCGTTTTCTATCTGATTTCTCTTATTTTATTGGGATGGCCATGCCTCCCTAAGTAGGTGGGTGCTAGCAAAATATTTTCACATTCAGAAGTAAAAGTTGGTGATTGAAACTTTGCCAACAGATCACTCCACAGTGTATAATGTCTTTCTTTTAATGACTTCCACCCAATTCATGCAACATTTCCATGATGCTTTCCCCCCCGTAATGTGATAAAACAAAACAAGCTGCCCTTCTCTGAACCTTCTCAATGTCTTCTGTCAGTCCCACCTGGTGAGGGTCCCACAAGGGGCAACAGTACTCTAGGAGAGGACGCACAAGTGTGAGGTAGGCAGTCTCTTTGGTGGAGCTGGTGCATCTTCGACGCATTCTGCCAATGAAATGTAACCTTTGGTTCGCCTTCGCCAACAATTTTTTCTATATGTCCTCTCCAGTCAAAGTTGTTCATAATTGTAACTCCTAGGTATTTAGTAGAATTTACGATCTTAAGGTTTAACTGATTTATCGCGTAATTGAAGTTCAACGAATTTCTTTTAGTGGTCATGTGTATTATTTCACTCTTTTCTTTATTTGGTGTCAATTGACAATTTTCACACCATGTAGAAATTTTGTCTAAATCGTTTTGCAGTTGCTTTTGATCCTCTGTTGACTTCATTAACTGATAAACGACAGCATCATCCACGAACAGTCTAAGAGAGCTATTCAGATTGTCTCATAAATCGTTTATAAACACGAGGAAGAGTAGGGGACCTATAATGCTTCCCTGTGGAACGGCAGATATCACTTACAACGAACTGTGTCCTTTCTGATAGGAAATCAAGAATCCAATCGCACAATTGGGGAGATATTCCATAAGCACCAATTTCATTACAAGCCGCTTGTGGGGTACAGTGTCAAAAGCCTTCCGGAAATCCAGAAATATGGAATCGATTTGAGATCCCTTGTCGATGGCACTTAACACTTCATATGAATAAAGGGCAAGCTGTGTTTCGCAAGTGCAATACTTTCTGAATCCGTGTTGACTATTGGTTAATAGGTTGTTCTCTTTGAGGTAGTTCATAATATTCGAACAAAGTATATGTTCCAAAATCCTACTGCAAATTGACGTCAATGAGATTGGCCTGTAATTTGGAGGATCACTCCTATTGCCTTTCTTGAATATTGGAGTAACTTGGGCAACTTTCCAGTCTTTGGGTATGGATCTTTCGCTGAGTGATTCGTTGTAAATTGTAGCTAAGTACGGAGCTATTTCAGCAGCATACTCAGAGAGGAATCTAGTTGGTATACAATGTGGCCTGGAAGATTTGTTTTTGTTTAGTGACTTAAGTTGTTTTACTACTTCAGGAACATCTACTTCTAAGTTTTGCATGCTGGCAGCTGTTCTTGGATTGAATACTGGAGTGTTCACTTCGTCTTCTTTGGTGAACGAATTTCGGAAAGCTAATCCCTGTATCTGTTTTGATGCTCTTTACTATCTCTGGATTATTTGTTGCTAGGAGATCAAGGGTATTTTCACAACCACTTACTATTCTAGTGGGTTCATAAACTAACTGTTCGAAGTAGTTTTCAGAAAAAGCATTCAGAACTAGTTCGGACGATGTTTTATATTTGCCGCCAGTTTTAAATATGTAATTACGCCAACATATCGAGGGTAAATTAAAGTTGCCACCGATTATAACAGTATGCTTTGGATACCTATTTGAAATGTGATTCAAGCTTTCTTTGAACTTTTCTGCAACCGCATTGTCTGAGTAAGGGGGCCGATAAAAAGATCCAATTATTAATTTATTCCGGTTGTCAGGTATAACCTCTACCCAGACCAACTCACAGGAAGTATCTGCTTCAATTTCGCTGCAGGATAAACCGTTTGTAACAGCAATAAACACACCACGCCATTTTTTATTTATTCTAACCTTTCTGAAGACCATTTGGCCCTTTGAAAAAATTTTGGCCGAACTTATCTCAGGCGTCAGCCAGCTTTCAGAACCTATAACGATTTGTGCCTCAGTACTTTCTATCAGCGCTTGGAGCTCTGGAACATTCCCAATACAGCTACGACAATTTCAACTGTTATACCAATGGTTTCTAGATCTGCTTTCTTCCTGTGTGTGACCTGCCCCTTTTGAGACTGAAACACATTTTGTGTATTCCCGAGGCCCTCTAACCTAAAAAAACCGCCCAGTCCACGCCACACAGGCCCCACTACTCACGTAGCTGCTTCCTGAGTATAGTGGACTCCTGACCTATTTAGCGGAATCTGAAAACCTACCACCCTTTGGCGCAAGTCGAGGAATCTGCAGCCCCACGGTCGCAGAACCGTCTGAGCTTCCGATTCTATGGAAAGGCTTTTTCATACACAGTTACAAGCAATGAGTCCTTTCCTAATTTGCACTGAGGAGTATCTTTTAGATATGAGTGTGCCTATTTTTAACATTCTGCGTAGGGGTTGACATCAATGTCTACTGTGGCTCCTTCAAAGGCCCAGACTAATTTTTAAGAAAGATTGAATGTTCATTTTACATATCAATCTATGTTTTTCAACATTTTTAGATGAGCAGTATGATTTTATCGTTGTTTATGTAGTAACTTTATATACACTTTATTTCCACTTCAGGAATTCATACAAAACAAAACAAAATACACTTGAAAGACAGATACATGTTTATGCAGAAATGGTTAAACCAGAACTGTCTTCATAGCTCCGCGCTTCGCCGTGCAGCATTCTCATTGGTGCTGCTGTAGCATTATTTAGAGAGCAGTGCCCCTACAGTTGGTCACGTGGAATCTAACGGCGGACGTGTCAAACATCGTGCGTGAAATCACAACACTTCTCCCCCTTTTTATTTGAGAACTCAGTTGCTGTCAGTGGTATGAAGAGCGCTGATGTCCATGTGTTCTGTGTGCGTATCTGTGAACTCCCTGGGAGGCACCTTCACATATGGACGAAAGTGTCCCCGACTAGAACCAAATCTTGTGGGAAGATGCCCTGAAGTGATGATTGGAGACATTGGAGAGCTGCTAGATATCTGCTCCTGGTGTGGGACACCTAATGCACGATAGTGTGTTGGAATGACCAGTGACCCTTGTGATAGATCAGGTTGGGTATTCGGAGAGGATGAGTCTTCCTGAGGTGTTTGTTCGACCTCGTGCATGATCACGTCTTTATGTGATTCTAGGTTGGTTACTGGTACAGCAACTGTTGGTGGCTGTTGCTGTGCTCGTGGTTGGCTTGTTGTGCCCGCAGACCATGGGACGAATTGTGGTACCTCCACCCCATGGGGAGCAGCTCTTGGTGGAGATGGCATAGGTGGTGCTGCTGGAGAACCCACTGCCGAAGTTGCTCCGGGCCCAAGTTGGTCCATGTGGCGCACCACTTTTTCAGCAGTCGTGTGGACTAAGTAAAGGCGTTTGCCGAGAGGACTCAGGAGCTGACCCGGAATCCATTTTGATTGGGTGCCTTCCATGCACTGGTACCCACACAGAAGCACCCTTTGAGAACTTTGTGAATAGAGTTGGATCTGGCCGATGGGTTGGAAGACGAAGAAGGTGGAGCAATGTACGAGGCTGGCGGCCATGAAGAAGCTCGGCTGGACTGTAGTCACCAATGGGAGTAAAACGATAGGACTCCAAGAACTGGAAAAAGGCTTCATCAGAAGAAGTAGTAGTGAGCAATTTTTTCATTTGTGATTTGAAGGTTTGGACGAGGTGTTCAACCTCGCCATTGGATTGAGGATGGAAGGGTGGAGCAGTGATGTGCGTAACACCACATTGAGTACAAATGTAGGAGAATTCCAAGGAAGTAAACTGCGGGCCATTGTCCGAGACCAATGTGGAAGGGAGGCCTTCCAAGAAAAATATTCTGGCTATTGCCAGGATGGTCGCTGCAGTGGAAGGTGATGCACAATGTACAACAGAGGGAAAATTGGAATAGGCGTCCACCACAAGAAGCCAGTAGGTGCCAAGAAAGGGACCTGCATAGTCAACATGTATACACTCCCACGTGCGTGATGGTATAGTCCATGGAGATAGACATGTCCTAGGAGCAGGAGCCTGGTGGGCACATGGTTCACAGGCAGCAACCATGTGTGTGATGTTTGCGTCAATTCCAGGCCAGTAAACATCCCGACAAGCTAATCCTTTTGCGTGTGAGACATCCCAGTGTCCCTGATGAAGCAGACGAAGAACAGAAGCCCGAAGGGATGCAAGAACAACCACACACGGTGAGGCCCCATCGGTGGAGAGGAGAACAACACCATTACAAGCACTGATGTGGAAACGAAGGGCAAAGTAGTTCTGCAATGGATCAGAGGCCTTTCCAGATAGTTGATCAGGCCAGCTCTTTTGAGTGAAACGCAGCACACGACACAGAACAGAATCAGAAGCAGTAGTTGTGGCTAACCTGTCGCCATTGATGGGGAACCCGTCAACAACGCTTTGCTTGGCGTCGTCCACATGAAAGCACAACAGCTCATCAGGGTCAAAATCAGGGTGTGGCCCTATGGGGAAACGGGACAATGCATCTGCGTTGCCATGCTGAACAGTGGGTCGGAAATGAATCTCGTAGTTGAAGCAAGACAGAAACATAGCGCAATGTTGGAGGCGGTGGGCTGCCTTGTCAGGGAGTGAGGCTGAAGGATGGAAAAGAGAAACTAAGGGCTTGTGGTTGGTGATCAGATGAAACTTTGCCCCATAAAGAAAGACACCAAATTTTTTCAAAGCATACAAAATGGCAAGGGCTTCCTTTTCTATCTGGGAATAGTTCCGTTGCGTGTTGGTGAGTGTCTTTGACGCATAAGCAATCGGACGTTCTGAGCCATCAGCATAACGGTGGGCTAAAACAGCACCAATCCCATAGTGGGAGGCATTGGTGGCTAGAACCAAATGTTGTCCAGGGCAATATGTGGCAAGACAAGGGGCCCGCTGCAGTTGTTCTTTCAGACGAAGAAAAGCAGTGTCACACTCAGTGGACCAGCGAAAAGGCACATTTTTACAAAGCAACCGATATAGTGGATGAGCGACCATTGCCGCAGATGGCAAAAACTTGTGATAATAGGCTATTTGTCCCAAAAAGGCCTGGAGCGGGGAACTAGCAGCCCCAAATGGCAACCTTTGATACTGATAAAGACCAAATGGAGTGTTGAGAACAAGAAACTAGCAAGATTCAGCATCCAATGGCAGCTGATGATAAGCTTCAGATAGGTTGATCTTTGAAAAGTACTGGCCCCCAGCCAACTTAGAAAATAATTCTTCAGGGCGAGGCATTGGATATGTGTCAATAAGAAACTGAGCATTGACAGACGCTTTGAAGTCACCACAGTGGCAAAGACTGCCATTGGGTTTTTTAACGATAACAAGGGGAGAGGACCACTCGTTGGAAAAGATGGGACACAATACACCTGAAACAGTTAGCCGATCGAGCTCCCATTTTACCGCATCACACAAGGCAACAGGAATTGTCGGGCCCAAAAAAACCGTGGCAGGTTTGAGAGTAATATGTGCCTCAAAATTGGTGGCACAACCTAGACCAGGAGAAAAGAGTGTTGAAAAATCCCCTGATAAGGAATGTCATCGGAAACGATGTGCACTGTGTCATCTACTGAAAACCCAAAAATGCGAAACGCATTGTACCCAAATAAATTCTCAGTGCCGCTGCTGTCAACAACAAACACACTGATGGTGCGCACAACAGATTTGTAGGAAATATCTATGACGAATTGACTTAGAAGTGAGATCTTCTGCTGATTATAAGTGCGTAGGTGACGCGTAACAGCCGACAGCGGGATCCCCGCTTGTAATACGTCTGCGAGTTAATAATAGTCGCCGCTGAGCCGGTATCGACTTGCATTCTCACGTCCTTTCCTAGCATTTGCACCATGAGGTAACGTTTACCGGAATGAGGGGACACGCAATTTACATGCATTACAGAATCATCATCGGCTACCCCGTCGTGCACATCATGAACTTTTTCCGACTTGCAAACAGACGAAACATGTCCTTTTTTTTTTTTTTTTTTTTTTTTTTTTTTTTTTTTTGCATTGGTGGCAAGTTGCCCATCACTGTGGACAATCTTCACGTGCATGTTTAGTGAAACAGCAAGGGCAAGAAGGAAGAGAATACAAACCTCTGATCTGCTGCTTCATGTTGTTTCGACTACCTGACCGACGCTGCGGGCGCGTTTTTACTGTGGCAACATCCTCGTTTGCGCTAATGCTTGGCGCATCACCATCTGCCCGACCTGACTGTATCTCACTGACGTCACCCCATGCTTCTAATTGAGCGCCCGCAGCACCAGTGATTTCAAAGGACTGTGCTATGGAAAGTACTTCATCCAACGTGGGATTATCCAACTGAAGAGCTCATTGGCGAACTTCTTTATCCGGTGTGGAACGCAAAATTGCGTCAGCATATGACTCCTTGTGAATTTCCGTTATGAACTGACATTTGCGACTGAGTCCCTGTAATTCAGTAGCCCAAGCGTAATAGGTCTGTTGAGGCTGTTTTTTGCACCTATAGAATGCAACACGAGATGCGACTTTTTTTGAAAATATGTCGAAAGAAGAGTACACATTTCATCAAACAACAATGAGTAAGGTTCTTTCAACAGTGTGAGTGATACAACAGTTGATATAACTTTGGCGATATCCATGAAAGGAATAAAGACTTACAGGTTTGTTGGTCAGCGACGCTGAAGGCCATGAAATGCTGCCAAAGGTGTTTCTCGTAATCTATCCAGTCCTTCGCCATCTCATCATACGGGAGAAAAGTGGGAATTGTAAAGGATGACAGGCGGGTGTTGGTGTGGATAGAAACGAACTCGTGTATAGCAGTGGTGAGAAGCTGTTGCTGTTCGATTAAATTGCATAGGACCTGCTCTAGAGTGGCCATAACACTAACGTTCACTAAAAAAGATGGAAAGTCCCATCCTCGTCGCCAGTAAAGTGTAGTAATTTTATATACACACTTTATTTCCACTTCAGGAATTCATACAAAACAAAACAAAATACACTTACAAGGCAGTTACATGTTTACGCAGAAGTGGTTAAACCAGAACTGTCTTCATAGCTCCTCGCTTCACCGTGCTGCGTTCTCGTTGGTGCTGCCATAGCATTATTTAGAGAGCAGCACCCCTACAGCCAGTCACGTGCAATCTAATGGTGGACGTGTCAAACATCGTGCACAAAACCACAACAGTTTACACGGATGGTTCAAATGGGGTCTCCCTGGGCAGGTCCATAGTGTTTCCGAACTATGTTGTCAGGATTCGCCTCTCCAGTACTTACTCTGTTTCTCAGCAGAGCTACATGTGATTCCTGGAGGTTTTGCAGTTAATGCAGCGTGTTTGGAGCACACAGTTTCTTCTCAGTTCTGATTCTATTAGTGTTCAGTTACTACATTTGACTGAATTGCTGGAGAGTAGCATCTTCTGCTTCCATTTCACATGCTGCTCTGAGGGAAGCAAGCTTGACTACAAAAACGAGAGTAATGTGTAACTGTTCAACCAAAACGAGCACTAATTTGTCTCTGAACAGTTTGTTAATGGACGGCCAACCTTTCAACAGAATCTGTGTTCCATGACATTACACTTCCATATTCACCATATGCAAAAGATGTATCTGATAGCGAATGAAGATTGTGCCTACCATTGAATATTGTGGAGGAGTGGTACATCTACACCACTCCGTAAACATCAATTAAAGGCCATCAACATGGAATGGCTCATGCACCTTTTCTTGTAGAACAGTATCTGATACATTTAATTCATGTAGAAAGTGAACATAGCAAGGTAGCAAACGTTCTTGCTAATGACTTCTATGTGCATGATAGTATCTCAGGGTGCGATACAGAAGAAGTTGCAATAAAGGTCCTGAGACAAAGAAAACCACAGCAGTTCTGGTATGGAACCAAACATTGTCAATGGAAAATCAAGCTGACCTGGCATCATGAGGAGATATGTCCAACATTTGAAGATTTGGCAAATAAGGCTTGCTTCAACTCTCATCATCTCACAACACTATGCTGTGATCCCAATGATCCCCAAGTGCTCACCCTTGGTCATTTCCTGATGGGAAACACCATCACAACCCAGACTTAGATACAGCAAACCTAAGCTTTCTCAGAAGGTGGGAACAACTCCAGCAAGGTTTCCAGATCTTTTGGCGGCGCTAGTCATCTTAGTACATGCATCATTTGCAGCAGCAGACCAGGTGGATAACCCAAAGTGAGAATGTGGTATCAGGTGCACTGGTCATGGCAATGGAAGACAACCTCCCAACCTTATGCTGGAAACCGGTCATCATTGAGGAAGTACACCCTCGGCGCGACAGAATGCTGCAAACGGCCACTATTTGCACCCTGCAAGGGATCTTCAAGAGTCCAATTTGCAAGCTTTCTATATATATATATATATATATATATATATATATATATGGACCTTGCAGCAGACTCAGTACATTTTTTTAATTTAATGTTTCAGTTGTCTTTCATTTATGTTATAATGATATTTAGGTGCTGTTTAAGAAGTATGTTGGCAGACTAAGTCATTCAAAGACATTATGATAATGTGTATTTCCATGTGGTCTCTTGAAGCCTAGGAGAACTTTTATTTTTTGGAAAGAAATTAATATTTCTTTGGCAGGTGGTATGTTCAGTTGCGACATTGGACCGAGTTGCAGGAGAGTGCTGCCCTCTCCTGACCTGTCTGGTACCTGTGGGACCTTGACCATCAGGCCAGCCATCCCAGGGCACTGCGAGGGTGTCAGCAGTCGTGAGTTGTGAATGGAGCCAGTTGGTCAATGGCTGTAGCTGTGTGTGTGTGTGTGTGACCCACAAACATTATATGGAACATCAACATCTAATGTTTTAATTTGCGAGTAATAAGTGATTTAACAGTACAAGTCACCAGATATTACAGCCTGAATTGATCCAAACCAGTTGCTACAGACCATGTAATCTTCCTAGTCCTTCGGCATCAATTTTACTTTATATTTTGTTGCGGATGCTAACAATTAGCACACTGCAATTCTTACAAAACCTATATCCAGCTGAGAAGATAATGCAGGTCATATGTGACAATCTGTTCTCCCTACAGCAGTGGGGGAAGCAAGTGTCATTCTGCTGGGTACCAGGACATATGGGAATTTGGTGGAATGAAACGACTGATCAGGGTGCTAAGGAGGCCTGCAGAGGCTGTGATATCATGCAGTGTGCTACTTCTTAACAGAACATCCTCTCTGTGTCATGGCAGATGTCCTTTCAGGTGTGGGAAGAGACTTGGCTAGGGGTGATGGATAATAAGCATCAGTTGGTTAAACCAACAGTCTGACTCTGGCACACCTCCTGACAGTCATTCAGGTGGCATGAAGTGGCCCTGACACGCCTCTGAATCAGGCACTGTCCTTTGACACATAGTTTTTTACTCCATCAAGAGGATCATCCATTTTGTGGTGACTGTGGCATGCAAATTACTGTACACCACATTTTAACTGAGTGTACTTCACACTGTGTTGTGAAGGCAGCAGCTAATCTTGGTGGTTGCCTGCCTTCTGTCTTAGCTGAGGCGAGTAGCCAGTATGACGAAAGTTTTAAAATTTTGTGTATTGTTTGGACTCTGGATTAAGCTTTTATGCTGGAGATTTTAGTTTGTTGTAGAGTGGCTGACTGATCCTTTATATTTCTTTTAACTACTTATAAAACTGTCTCCTTTAGCAGACAACCTTAGATTACCAATTGCAATAATGTTTTTTTGTCTTTCATTTAGCTGCACACAGTTTGGTTCCTTTTTTTTTTTTTTTTTTTTTTTTTTTTTTTTTTTTTTTTTTTTTTTTTTTTTTTTTTTTTTTTTTTTTTTTTGCCCATTTAATTCATTTCCTCTTTACTTGGACCACACCCATCACATATTGTGTATGTAAGGGCACTAAAGACCTAGTTGTTGTGCACCCAAAACATCCTATCCATCTATTCAACAGCACTTAATAACAGATGTAACGTAGCATGTTGTGTTTTACACTCGTGACCATTAAAATTGCTACACCTCGAAGATGACATGCTACAGACACAAAATTTAACCGACAGGAAGAAGATGCTGTGATATGCAAATGATTAGCTTTTCACGGCATTCACATAAGGTTGGCATTGGTGGCGACACGTACAACATGCTGACATGAGGAAAGTTTCCAAACGATTTCTCATCCACAAACAGCAGTTGACTGACATTGCCTGGTGAAACATTGTGGTGTTCCCTCATGTAAGGAGTAGAAATGCATACCATCAAGTTTCCGCCTTTGATAAAGGTTAGATTGTAGCCTATTGCGATTGCGGTTTATTGTATCGTGACAGTGCTGCTCACGATCCAATGACTGTTCGCAGAATATGGTAATCAGTGGGCTCTGGAGGGCAACATGGAATGCCGTGCTAGATCCCAATGGCCTCGTATTACTAGAGTTGAGATGACAGGCATCTTATCTGCATGGCTGTAATGGATCATGCAGCCATGTCTTGATCCGTGAGTCAACAGATGGGGACATTTGCAAGACAAACAACCATCTGCACCAACAGTTCGACGATTTTTGCAGCAGCATGGACTATCAGCTCGGAGACCATGGCTGCAGTTATTCTTGATGCTGCATCACAGACAGGAGCACCTGTGATGGTGTACGCAAAGACGAACCTGGGTGCACGAATGGCAAAACATAATTTTTTTTGGCCGAATCCAGGTTCTGTTTACAGCATCACGATGGTCGCATCTGTCTTTTGCGACGTCGTGGTGAATGCACATTGGAAGCGTGTATTCGTCATTGCCATAGTCGTGTATCATTCTGGCGTGATGGTCACCTCTTGTTTGCATCAACAGCACTTTGAACAGTAGCCATTACACTGCAGATGTGTTACGACCCATGGCTCTACCCTTCACTCAGTCCCTGCGAAACCCTACATTTCAGCAGGATAATGCACGACCACATGCTGCAGGTCATGTACGGGCCTTTCTGGATACGGAAAATGTTTGACTGTTGCCCTGGCCAGCACATTATCAAGTTCTCTCACCAACTGAAAATGTCTGATCAATGGTGGCCGAGCAACTGGGCAGTCACTACTCTTGATGAACTGTGGTATCGTGTTTAAACTGCATGGGTCTCTGTACTTGTACACACCATCCAAGCTCTGTCTGACTCAATTCCCAAGCGTATCAATGCCGTGATTACGACCAAATGTGGTTGTTCTGGGTACTGATTTCTCAGGATCTACACACCCAAATTGTGTGAAAATGTAATCACGTGTCAGTTCTAGTATAATATATTTGTCCGATAAATACGTTTACCATCTACATTTCTTCTTGGTGTAGCAATTTTAATGGCCAGTAGTGTGTTCCCATCTCTTTGCATTACTGAACCTCCCAATACCAGTGTTGCATAATAATAGGTATGAATGTAATTAGACTATTATAATTTTCTTTTCCAAAAATGTTGTTGTACTTTTTTCTAATGTGACTATCGGAAGTTATTTTCATGTCTCCAGCAGTTTGTTTAATTAGCAAATATTAATTAATTCATGCAAGAGACCTGTTGTTGTAGGTCATATATTAGGCTTATTAGTATATCTGTTAAGGCTAAGTAAATTCTTATAATATTAAGTTAGGTATTATTATGTCTCACAATTAATGTTAGGAATTTCTGTATACTTGCCATTTATTCTGCAATTATTGTTCAGAAACATATATAATTATATTAATAAGTGAAATATTAATATAACCAAGACCTTTATATCAATTTACTCAGTATTATTTAGACTATCTTTTACTATAGCCAGTTGCACGAAATTGTTAAGTTTTCTATTATAATTAATTTAATGGGTTCAATTAACAATATGTAATTTTCAGAGTCATTGTAAAACTATTATAAATAGGATGCTTCCGCGCCATGTAAATGAGTCTTGGTTTATCTTTGATAGGAGGCACAGTCCACGTCACCTTGAACTATGATTATGGACAATTATGTAACAGTTCTTTGGTGTTTGTGGTGTAGAAAGTGTATCAACAGTTATTATGGATTAATTCTTAATATTCATGCCACACAAAATGTACACTTCAAACTTTTGTCTTCCACACACAAACTGTGTTGTAGTGACTATTATTAATGAGACTTGTATGCTGGCCATAAATGGGGACATTTGGGCACTAATTATTCATTAAAGTGCAATGAATTGCAATTCTACGTGCCACCTCATTATTTGTAGTAGGCTAGTTTTTCACCATGAAAGTTCAGCCAGTCATTACCGAGAGTGCCAATCAACGAGAACTTCAAGAGGCATCGAACTATGATCCGGTAACGTCACGCAGTCACCCAAGTATCCTACAAATTGTTGAATTTCGATCACTGTGAGAGATTAACAAGGAATTCCCAGGCTGTGGAGTGAGTTGAGTGGTTGCTGGCCAAAATTTATACCCTCCTTCTCAGCAATTATTCCATATCAATTTGTTCTATGATTTATTTTGCATGTACAGTATCTTCCTTTCTCTATTAGACAGTTTTTTAATCCACATTTTCGTACATCATTTGGGTCTTTGTCTTTCACACAAAAGTTGCCTTTACATTTTCCCAAAATGTGTATCCCTAACACTTTGCTTTCACAACTACTTGCAGTTCTACCACATAAAACATACTGGTTGGTAGTTTTCATTACCTCTTCTACTGTTACTTACATACTGACAATTCTTTAGCATGCCACACTTTGTGCTCTGCAGCACTTCTCATATAATGACTTTTAGTGTTCCTGTACAGAGTTTAAATGGCTCTACTATCATCATAATAGATATTTGGAACAAAGTAACACATCAGCTACATCCTTTGACTAAGGTAAATTCTCCTTGTGTTTGACTGTGCTCTTAAGAACAATTACACAATATCTGTTCTCGTCATCATTTCTGTAATTTTGTCAAACTCACTCTGATCCTTAGCCACACATTGCTAAATGACTCAACCAAAAAAGTGGTCTTTTCTTTTCTTTATGAAACACTAAAGGCCCTAGATAGAAGGAAACATACAACAGGCATATTCATCAATCTGTCAACAGCATTTGATACCCTCAATCAAGATAAATTACTTAGTAAGATGAAGAATTGGGATATCAGAGGAACAGCAAATAACTTGATTAAATCATACCTCCATAATAGAAAACAACTCATTGAGATAGCTCATGAATCAAATGGACAGTCAGTACCTATCAATCTGATTTATTAGTGATGGAAAAGTTTACCAATTTGCAGATGACACTAGCATAGACTGAGATCTCAATTACAGGAATTGCAAAAGAAATCTTTGAAAGCAACATAGCAGGCATAATGAAAAAAATTGAGATTGCTTTAATGTAAATGGCCTGATTATAAATTTAGAAGAAAAAAAAAACTATTGCACTGGATATACAGTGTGAGTCAAAAGTCCTTGGACACCTTCATGGGTTGGAAGAGTAAAGGGAAAATTGAAAAGTGATGATGGGAACAGAGGTTTGATGTTGGGCCGTAACGTTTGGAGTAAATGTCATTCATGGCTGCCATTTTGAAATCCACCATTTTGGATTCAAGTCATTCTTTGTAGACGTTAGTGTAATTTGTTTTTTTGTCTGTCTTGTATAATTTATAAGTTATTAATGTTCAAAGTTACCTTGATACTGACTTGTGTCTCTCTTTGTTCCAGGCGATCTAAAATAGGTCTAACACGTGAACAGAAGATCTAAATCATCCTTATATCATGAGAACGCAGCTACCGAACAATAGCAGCTGACTACAACAGATGACACCCAGACAGAGAACTGGTATCGAACAGCACGGTGGCTCATGTAATCACCAAATTCCAGGAGACAGGATATATTCAAGATAGGGCACATAGAGGGCGACCAAAGACTGCCACCAATGAGGAAACTACAGCTGCAGTTGTTGTGTCATTTGTGAAAAGTCCTAAATGATGTACCCGTCGTGTGGCCCTAGCATGTGGAATAAGCCAAACATCCGTTGTACAGATATTGCACACTAATAAGTGGCATCCTTACAAGCTACAGATGCAACATAAACGTATCAAGGATGACCCTGATTGCTGGTTGGAGTTCTGCCCATGGGCTACTGAATGACACGAACTGGACCTTTCGTTTGCCAAGGGCATACTGTTCAGTGACGAGACATATTTCACTTTCAACGGAGAGGTTAATCTGTCGATACTGGAGTGATGCAAATCTGAATTGGGTTGCCCCAATTTGAGAACATAGTCCAGCGAAGGTGATGGTGTGGTGTGACATATGGGACACCCACATAATTGGGCCATTTTTCATTTACAACACTTTAACTGCACCACAGTATCTGATGCTGCTGCAGGACCTTGTGTTTCCTTCCACATTCAATGCTTACAGCATTTTCCCATCTTATTTTCAGCATGTTTGGAGCTCCTCCACACTGTGGCATTGGTGTCTGTGAATGGTTGGATGAACAACTGCCAGGGAATTGGATTGGTCGCCGTGATCATGTGGAGTGGACGCCCAGACCCCCTTATATAATACCTCTTGATTTTTATATATGGAGACATCTTAAGCAGATAGTGTATGCTGAGAGCATCCGTGATTTGACACACCTGGAGGAACGAATACAACATGCCTGTGACCAAATTTCAGGAGACAATCTCCTCCCTGTGCAGTCAGAGTGGTTGTGGCGACTACAATCGTGCATTGCACGGGATGGACAACATGTAGAAATGTACAACACGTGTTGTCCACAATTTAGAAATTCACTAATGGAGTAGAAGGAGTTGGCCACTAGAAAGTCTTTTAGGTTCCTCTTAAACTGATCTTTATTTGTAGCTAAATTTTTTATACTCGATGGTAAATTATTGAAAATGTGTGTTCCTGAGTAGTGGACCCCTTTTTGAACTAAAGTAAGTGCTTTTAAATCCTTGTGTAGATCATTTTTATTTCTAGTATTGTATGTATGAACTGAGCTGTTTGTTGGGAAAAAGGATGTATTATTTATGACAAATTTCATTAAGGAATAAATATACTGAGAGGCAGTAGTTAATATACTGAGTTCTTTGAAGAGGCTTCTACAAGACGTCCGTGAATTTACTCCACAAATAATATGTATTACACGTTTTTGGACTCTGAAGACTTTTGACTGACTTGAAGAGTTACCCCAAAATATTATACCATATGACATTAAGGAGCAGTCAGTATGAAGGTAATTTCCCAACTTTGAACATTAATAGCTTCTAAACTGTGCTGCACTGTACAAATTACACCACTAAATTCCTGAGCTCAAGTGAGTGTTATTTGATGTGTCACACACCCTCCTTTCCATTAAAAAAAATGACTTGAATCCAAAATTGCGGCCATGAATGACATTCACTCCAAACGTTGCGGCCCCACATCAAACCTCTGTTCCCATCATCACTTTTCAATTTTCCCTTCACTCTTCCAACTTATGAAGGTGTCCAAGAACTTTTGACTCGTCTTGTATTTACCACCCAGAACAGGTCATCAGCTAATTTCCAAATTGAAATAAATGGGGGGGGGGGGGGATAAACAAATAAAACATCAAGCACAAAATTTCCTGGAATATGGATCCAGCGGAACATAAAATGGGATACACATGTACAATATAGCAACAAAAAACTAAGTACAACATGTTTTATCAAATGAACATTATAGAACTGCTTATATTATGACAATCTCAAATCCTTATATTTTGCATTTGCTCACTCAAATGAAACACGGTATAGTATTTTGGGAAACAGTGGAGCAAGTGTAAAAACTTTTAAAATACTTAAAAAGATTATTAGAATAATGGAAGGGGTAGACCAAAGATCATCTTGTAAGTCACTGTTTAAGAAAAACGAAATATTCCCTCTTCCATCTATTTACATACTAGAAATTGTAATTATTGTAAAAGAAAAATTGAATAGTAGTAGTCCTTGCTTCACCCTTAACTAATTGATTCACAGCTACCACACAAGACAGAAAAATGATGTTAATGTCAAACAGACAAATATGACACTATTTCAGAAGGGAATACTACATTCCAGAATTAAACTATATAATGCTTCACCCAAAGCCATAAAAACAGTAAGTGACTCAAACAAATTTAATTCTAGATTGGATGGGTGAAAAAAAAATTGCACAAATGGACAGGCTGGTCTGGCAGACCCAACTATTTATTTACATCCTAGAATAAGTAAAAAAAAGTTTTCAACAAAAGTACCAAAAATACTTCATTAGCATTTTAATGCACCAACATTTCTTTAAAAATAATATTGTATTTCATCAAAAATTGAAACACTTATTCTTCTGTATTTACAAATATTCTTTAACACTTAGATCAATTTGTTTTTCAAAGTTCATATTCGATCAATTTGTTTTTCAACGTTCATATTCTTATGTGTTATGAATTTAGGATTATGTCACACATTATTACACCATACCACACATTTAGTCCATAGTATGATGAAATAAAAAAAATGATTGTTACTGAATACAATATCTGTTACTGCTCTATATTTTCTGCACAGTCTTCACTCAACATTACACAGCAACTTTCCACAACTTTTACAAAAAAATTTTGTTTTATTGTCTTTGCATTTGTAATGACTACCTCATTTGCCTTCTGGAAAAACCCCTGACAGCCATACTGCGAGCTGGTGAATGTTCCACAGCAGATTTTTCTGATTAGCTCTCTGCGCCGTGTGCTGTTTTATTGCTTACAAACCCAGTTTCCTGAGCCTTTTTTAAATATCTTGTCCAGTGTTTCCTTTGTACATTACGTATGCCAGCTATGTTCAAAATGACATAAAACATACACATGCCTTCTAACATATTCTGGACACATGACATCGACCACAGCCATTCCACTCTTCAATGAGTTATAAATCGTAATGATTTTGGGATTCTTCAAATGATCTGTTTCTTCATCAATTTGTTATTTGAACCACAGACATTGCCGAGGTGGGGTGGCTTGCGTGCCTCAACGATACAGATAGCCGTACCGTAGGTGCAACCACATCGGAGGGGTATCTGTGGAGAGGCCAGACAAACGTGTGGTTCCTGAAGAGGGGCAGCAGCCTTTTCAGTAGTTAAAGGGGCAACAGTCTGGATGATTGACTGAGCTGGCCTTGTAACATCAGCTAATGTGGCTTTGCCACACAGTTACTGCGAACGGCTGAAAGCAAGGGGAAACTACAGCCGTTATTTTTCCCGAGGACATGCAGCTCTACTGTATGAACATATGATGATGGCATCCTCTTGGGTAAAATATTCCGGAGGTAAAATAGTCCCCCATTTGGATCTCCGGGCGGCGGACTACTCAGGAGGATGTGATCATCAGGAGAGACAGTACTGGCATTCTACGGGTCGGAGCGTGGAATGTTAGATCCCTTAATCGAGTAGGAAAATTAGAAAATTTAAAAAGGGAAATAGATAGGTTGAAGTTAGATATAGTTGGGATTAGTGAAGTTCGGTGGCAGGATGAACAGGATTTCTGGTCAGGTGAGTATAGGATTATAAATACAAAATCAATTGGAGGTATCACAGGAGTAGGATTGATAATGAATAAGAAAACAGGAATGCGGGTAAACTACTATGATCAGCACAGTGATCGCATTATCATTGTCAAGATAGATACGAAGCCAACACCGACAACAGTAGTACAGGTTTATATGCCAACTAGCTCTGCCGATGATGAGGAAATCGAAGAAATATATGAGGAGCTAAAGGAAATTATTCAGACAATTAAGGGAGAGGAAAACTTAATTGTTATGGGCGACTGGAATTCGGTAGTAGGACAAGGAAGGGAAGGTAAGATAGTAGGTGAATATGGTCTGGGCAAAAGGAATGAAAGAGGAAGCCACCTGGTAGAATTTTGCACAGAACATAATTTAGTTATTACAAACACCTGGTTTAAGAATCACAAAAGAAGGTTGTACACGTGGAAGAGACCAGGAGACACTGGGAGATACCAGATAGATTTTATAATGGTAATACATAGATTTCGGAGCCAGGTTTTAAATTGTACAACATACCCAGGGGCAGATATAGACTCTGACCATAATTTGTCGGTTATGAACTGTAGGCTGAAACTGAAGAAACTACAAAAAGGTAGGAAAATAAGGAGATGGGACTTGGATAAATTGAAGGAACCTGAAGTTCTTAAAAATTTCAGAGGGAGCTTTAGGCAACAATTGACAGAAACAGGGGAAAATAAAACAGTAGAGGAGGAATGGGTAAAATTGAGAGATGAAATAGTGAAGGCAGCAGAGGACAAAATAGGTAGGAAGGCAAGACCTGAAAAAAATCCTTGGATATCACAGGAGATATTAAATTTAATCGATGAAAGGAGAAAATATAAAAATGCAGTAAATGAAACAGGCAAAATGGAGTACAGACGACTAAGAAATGAGATTGGCAGGAAGTGCAAAATTGCTAAGCAGGTGTGGTTAGAAGGCAAATGCAAGGATATAAAAGAATGTATAAATAGGGGAAAAATAGATACAGCCTACAGGAAAATAAAAGAAACATTTGGAGATAAGAAAAACAGCTCTATGAATATCAAGGACGCTGATGGAAAACCAGTTCTCAGCAAAGAAGGGAAAGCTGAAAGGTGGAAAGAGTATATAGAGGGGCTCTACAAAGGAAATGAACTTAGAGACACTATTGTAGGAAGGGAAGAGGATGTAGATGAAGATGAAATAGGAGACACTGTACTGACAGAAGAATTTGACAGACCCCTGAAAGACCTAAGTCGAAACAAGGCCCCTGGAGTAGATGATATTCCCTCAGAGCTACTGAAGTCTCTGGGAGAACCATCCATGTCAAAATTGTTTCACCTGGTGTGTAAGATGTATGAGACTGGTGAAGTACCCTCAGACTTTAAGAAAAATGTTGTAATCCCCATTCCAAAGAAAGCAGGTGCAGACAGGTGTGAAAACTACAGAACCATCAGTTTAATAAGTCATGGTTGCAAAATATTAACACGAATTATATACAGAAGGATGGAAAAGCTGGTAGAAGCCGACCTCGGGGAAGATCAGTATGGGTTCAGGAGAAATGTAGGAACACGGGAGGCAATACTCACTTTACGGCTTATCCTAGAAGATAGATTAAGAAAAGGCAAACCTACATTTCTAGCTTTTGTAGATTTGGAGAAGGCTTTTGACAATGTTGATTGGAATAAACTCTTTCAAGTTCTGAAGCAAGCAGGAGTAAAATATAGGGAGCGTAAGGTTATTTACAACTTGTACAAAAACCAGACAGCGGTTGTCAGAGTTGAAGGTCATGAAAGGGATGCAGTGGTTGGGAAGGGAGTAAGACAGGGTTGTAACCTTTCTCCAATGTTATTCAATTTGTACATTGAGCAAGCTATAAAGGAAAGCAAGGAGAAATTTGGAGAAGGAATTAAAGTTCAGGGTGAAGAATTAAAAACTTTGCGTTTTGCCGACGACATAGTAATTCTGTCAGAGACAGCAAAGGACCTGGAAGAGCAGTTAAACGGAATGGACAGTGTGTTGAAAGGTGCATATAAGATGAAGATTAACAAGAGTAAAACTAGGGTAATGGAGTGCAGTGTAAGAAAATCAGGTGATGCTGAAGGAATTAGATTGGGTAACGAAGCAATAAAGGAGGTAGATGAATTTTGTTACTTGGGCAGTAAAATAACAAATGATGGTCGCAGTACAGAGGATATAAAATGCAGAATGGCAATGGGTAGAAAAGCGTTCTTGAAAAAGAGAAATTTGTTAACATCGAATATTGATTTAAGCCTAAGGAAGTCCTTTCTGAAGGCATTTGTATGGAGTGTGGCCTTGTGTGGGAGTGAGACATGGACGATAAACAGTGTGGACAGGAAGAGGATTGAGGCTTTTGAAATATGGTGCTACAGAAGAATGCTGAAGATTAGGTGGGTGGATCGCGTAACTAATGAGGAGGTACTGAACAGAATTGGGGAGAAAAGAAATTTCTGGCATACCTTGACTAAAAGAAGGGATCGATTGGTAGGACACATTCTTAGACATCAAGGAATTGTGAATTTAGCGTTGGAGGGAAGTGTGTGGGGTAAAAACTGCAGAGGAAGACCAAGAGATGGATACATTAAACAGACTCAGACAGATGTAGGTTGCCGTTCTTATGTGGAGATGAAGAGGCTTGCTCAGGATAGGTTATCGTGGAGAGCTGCATCAAACCAGTCTCCGGACTGAAGACCACAACAACAACAACAACAACAACATGCATAGATGACAGCAAAAATACACATTTATTTTTCTTAGGCACATACGACACCGTGTCAATTGTCGCTAAATCTTAAGATGGATAAATGTACTGGTCACTTATTGTGAGGCAAGAATTCTAAAGAAATTTCTCTTTTATTTTCGTGCAGTGATACAACTAATGTATGCTTAGACTCTCTGAAACATTTTTGAGCAAGTCTGTAGATTGCGAAACAGTTGTCAAGAGTAAGATCCCTTCCTGTTCCTGTCACTGGCTCAACAAATCTGAGCACATTGTCAGCTGCATTACTCACTTGAAGACACCTGCAGGTTGTTGTCCCATGTATATATACAATTTTTTTACGTAATATGTTTTGGCATCTGCCAAGATAAATATTTTGATCCAGTACTTTCTGGATTATGATGAAATATACTTTCTGAAAGAACAAATCCACCAAAATGATAGCAGCATTTCATTCACTGTAAGGTGTTCACTTGTTGTGTAATATTTTATACATTTTTTTTTTTTTTGTATAACCCTCTTAACCCTCTATAATTCTCCATAACCCACCGAGCTTTTTTGAGTGGCCTGGCAAGCGTCGTCAAGTATTCAACCCCCCCAACTCCAAAAAAAAATAAAAAAATAATAATAATAAATAAATAAATAAATAAATAAAAATAAAATAAATAAATAAATATTAACCATCTTACACGGTTTTAGTGTTCCTTTGCCATGGACTGACTGCTGTCCCTTGATCGAAACTCTTTGATGCAATCGATAGGAGGCATGCGAGTGGAAAAAGAGGAGGCTCTCTTGCGAGCGAGGAGGTGGTGCTGCGTGTGCGTGGAGTTGGTGACCGGAACGTCTAGCGAGTGTGTGTGTGTGTGTTTGGACAGCTGCTGGAAGATGAGGAGCGTTCATGTGTGAGAGATCGACGGAGACACTTTCGCTAGTTCTGAGTAAGACGTCGGCACCCTGTGTACAATTATGGTATGTCGCCTTGGAATTCGCCCCAGTCAAGTGATATTGTCATTTTGGTGGAACTGTTGTGAAGTTTTCTAAGAGGGGAAATACAGACAGCAACAGTAAGGAGTAAGTTGTTTGGTTGGCTTGAAAGAAGGCACAAATTGTTACCTGCTGTATTAGTTCGACATCTGTTGTTCAGTAAGTAAGTCCTGTAACGAGGAGTACAGGAAAAGAATGATCGGTCTAAGGAGAGGGTAGATGTTAAATAATTTTAAATCAGGTTACTTTGAATGTGCTACTTTAATCAGGCTTTGTTTTTAATTACTGTAATATCTCACTGTGTGCAAATTGTTTGTAGTGCTGAAATAGTCCTTGCATTGGCAGAGTAGTAACTACAGATATCACCGAGAGCTCTCATGATGAGGTGTTGATTGAATTTCCTGTGGTAAACTGATTGGAAAATATTGCATGAGAATAGGCGCAGTTAATTTTCTGGTTGAGCTTTTAAATTATTTACCTGGTGTTCTTGTAAAGGTTGATGAACTGGCTGTGTGTAAATTGCTGTAAAGAACTGTTAATTTTCCTAAGTGGCCAAAGCGCTGCACCCTTGGGCAATATCTGAAAGTTCTTTAATCTGACTATTAATAGTAAAAGTGGTTAAGTGTACTTGGTACTCTGAATTGTTTGGAATCTGGTAGGGCCTGATTCTTGTGGTTTCGGTAACTCTAACAGTTCAAACGCAACCTTGCTCCAGATATTAAAAATCTGGTAATAACATTGTTTACAAATTACCATTTATAATTTTTCTTTTTTAAGTTCTGCTCAGTCAAACGACATGATGAAATAAAATGGTAGGGCATGGTGTTGATTGTTCAGCCAATGTTTTTATTTATTTATTTATTTTTAATTTTGGCTACTGAAGATTAATAAACCTTGAAATAAAGTATTTAACTTTCAATATAAAGCCAGTTTTCTCCACTTCCCGCGTCTTTCCCTATCAAAAATATCTAATGACTGGTTGATAAAAATGGGCAAGATGGGTACAGCGAAATCGACAAAGCCAGTTTTCTGAATTTAAGCAGCATGTTCTCCACAATGCATGTGGCAATGCAGGCACCTCTGACTCAAGCACTCCAGTGTTTGCACGCCCCGTACTGCGCCGTTGCTTTCCCTCTCCCTGTCCTCCTTGGGTGACACCTGTGACAGCTCGGACAGCGCTCGCAATTGAGTCCTCCTTCGGTGCACTGAAGTATCCGTTCTGAATCCTATCAAGTGTGACACTGTTAATTTATCTTGCAAGTGTTCAACATGAGCAAAAAAGGTTTGGATATAAGTGTGTCATTTTTGATGCTTACTTGGAAGATTAGTATTTGTTTTTAATGTGTGTTGGGAAAACACTGTGCTTAATATGCAATTCAACCATAAATATCAAAGCACCACCAGTGCACTGTCTCGACGAAAATAAACACTGCATAACACATGAGGGCCAAGGTAAAAATAAATTAATTGGTACTATGCCTGACTGTGGTGAAAGTTGCAAATAGCTGCTTTTGCTTTTTAAAAGTCAGCATCAGTAAAGAAATTTGGACAATTTTCCCTCTCTAAAATTCTTAAATTTACATAATTTACAGACTTTGCAGAAAGAATTTGAATATGAATTTTTAAAAAATGAAAAAAGTAAAACCTTCACTCAGAGTTTTTAACACGCCTTTTTTCAGAGCACCCACAGGATGCCAGTCAAGAGCCCGATTTGAGTTGACAATAATACTGTGATATTCAGTTGTAACAAAGTTCTTTTGTCATTACATTGGAGATTTGATTTCATTTTATAAAGACAGTAGGTTGTAGAGTTCTAAAAAAAAAAAAAAAAAAAGTCCATAGTAGAAGATTTGAAAGTTAAATCAAATTTAAGTAAAAAGAAGGGGGAAAAATAAAAACCAACCTCTTAGACACTGACATGATTTACTTTAGAAACATATGAGTACATGAGTGTCAAAAGCTGTATGAAGTCACCTAAGCAAGATTTTTACCAATTTTTAATACTTGAGTGCATCAAACACAGTAGCTGTGAATATATGCATTTTTATGTTATATTTACTATATTATATATTTTTCATTGGTGCCTGTTATTCATTTCATTGTAAGCTTCAATAACACATAACAATCACAGAGCATTATTGCATTCTGAGTAGTGAGCAGTTATAAAATAGATCCCACCTTTCCAAATACGATCACCTTAACAGACAATTATCAGAAGAAGAAAAAATAGTAAGAGGAGTACATATATGCCAGTTTGCCTACTGAAATTACCATTACAGCAACAATCCTTCACACAATCAACATTAATTGGTAATACTTATTGGTCTGATGTCTTTCGGAAGAATAGACATCACACCAATATATAAGTAGAATTCACATGCGACAATGATGTTCTGGTTTCCAATCTTCTTCGCTAGTCGGATAAAATCGTCGGATCTCTTGTGGGACTCCCTGATAGTGAAAACTGGGGAATACGGTCGAGGGATGCTACTTTTGTAGTGTGGGACTAGTGAGAATTTTGGGCGGATGGAAGACATGCCCTGGATAGACAAGAAGTTAAGGCGACTGCTGGCCCAAACTTTGTAATTGATTAATACACATTAACATAATATTTCATCTTTATCCCGAAGTTTTCAGATCTTTCCAGCACTAACAAGGGAACCTCCCCATCACACGCCCACTCAGATTTAGTTATAAGTTGGCGCATTGAATAGACCTTGAAAAACTGA
The DNA here is from genome assembly GCA_026315105.1 of Locusta migratoria. NCBI lineage: Eukaryota > Metazoa > Arthropoda > Insecta > Orthoptera > Acrididae > Locusta > Locusta migratoria. Next base: position 571,881,717 of record CM048746.1, read on the forward strand.
ACACGGATCTATCGAGAAAACCGGAAGAAGTTGTATGGAACTATGAAAAAATAAGCAAAATATAAAAACTGAGCAGGCCATGTGAAAGGTAAGCAATGTCAAGCAAATTGTGAGCATAGGAGCACCGTGGTCCTGTGGCTAGCATCAGGAGCTGCGGAGCGAGAGGTATTTGGTCCGAGCCTTGCCACAGACGAAAATTTTAATTTTTTTTATAATAATGGAAAGTCCAGGTTGGAATTAATAATATAGTAAGGACAGTTTAAAACTCACCGCAAAGACGTGGCGATGAGCTGCGACAGGCACATACAAAAGACACACACATACAGTAAAACCTCGTTTTTACATTCCCGGTTTTTACATTTTCCTGCCATTTACACAATTTTTTGTCGGTCCCGTCAAATTTCCTATGTTCACAATGTTAATTTGCCCTCATTTTTGCGTTATCATATTTACAATTTTCCTGCATTTTACACTTTTTGAAAGCATGTTCATGAAGAAAAAATGACGTATTCTACATAAATTGATGCTAGCATGGCTTTCCCCTTAAAGTATAGCACTTAAAAATTATTCACAGTCAAGTTTCTTGACACTTTGCATTTAATCAAACGTATATTTCGCGTATCATTGTTTGCAGTACGTATCTAGTTGACTTACGACACGCCGATTTGTGACGATGTAGTTCCTTTTTCCACCAGCTTCTTTGCCACAGTGGCTGGCGTATACTCAAACAATCAGAACCAGTTGCTTTGTTGATGTGAGAATAAAGAGTTGTATTGTTTTTGTGATACATATTTCTGATTCATAAAGAACGTTATCTGTCAACGTTTGGTATCATAATACCCACAACCTCAAAAAAGCAGTAATAGTGTGAGAGGCCAGTCCTATGCAAACATCACAAAAATACTTATGCATATGTTTGCACTCCAGAACATGAATAAATTCTCTAATATTGTCGAGTAAAACATCGAAAAATACAAAAAGAACGGAACTTTAGGAGTTTTACTATGTAAACAATTAATGCCAGTAAAAGGCAGTAATTTTGAAGCTGTGTTACATAGGCTGGCAGCAGCGTCCAAACGATATCTATCAAAGCGGTGCAGGTAATTTTGAAGATGTGTTCATAGCCCAGCAGCGGCATCCAAATGATATCAATCGAAGCGGTTCAAGTAATTTTGAAGATGTTTTACATAGCCCAGCAGTGGCGTCCTCAATTATAATGAAAGAAATTACGTCAAAAATTTCTACTTCCCATAAAATTACCAGTTCTGCCCTGTGCTTAAAATAGTAAAAATTTGGATAACCTTTATTGTATAATAAACTTCCTGGCAAGTATTTAGATGCCTATTATGTACATATATCACAAATAAACTACGAAAATGCGAGGCTGATCCAGTAAGCACATTTTACTATTTAAAACACTACTTCCTGCATTTTACACTATTTTACTGAAGTCCCTTGAAAAGCGTAAAAATGAGGTTCTACTGTACAACACTTTCAGCTATTGGCCATGGCCTTCTTCAGAAAATAGCACACTCACGCAATCACACAGGCACACAACACAGTCGTACACCATGAGTTCTTCTGATAAAAGACGTCAACACAATGGAAGAGTTCATCAAGTGGTGCCAGTGGATTGAAGAGATGCAACAAAGGAGGGTTGGACAAAACAAGTGTGACAGACTCTCCAATGTAATCCCTATGGCCGTTGCGGAAGACCAGCATGCTTTGATTCTCTCGTACGAGAAATTGTGAGAGAAGAATTACCACAGTTTATGGCAGCAGGGACTATTAGACTAAGCAAGCCTCAGATTATGGACACAGATGTAAGTCATGAGGGAGCAGATGCCACTGAGGAAGAGGGATTTCAGTCATTAGCTCCTGTCTGCCCCGCCAATCGCATCCGATGTGAAAAATGGCATTGCCCCACTATGACTTATGCTGCAGCCTATGAACCGGCCAACGCGGTCACAACAAACTCCCCCGGCAACTATAACACCCCGCAGAAGAACAGACATCTGGAAGACAGAAGACAACACGTCAGTATGTTTCCACTGTGGGCGCCCTGGACATGTCGTACGCTACTGCAGAGAGAGGAGGCGAATATTCAATGATTACTTTGCCACAAGACGTCAGCCATCAGAGCATTTCTATCCCAGGCAGTCACCTGCTGATGAGTTCAGTCGACCTATGGGAAGAAGCCCATCGCCATACCCTGGATGAAGTCGCTCCCCGACATGCCACTGCCATTCACCATCGCCATACAGAGGTACCTGCCACTCCGCTAGTCACTGCGTCCATGAAAACTTAAGCAAGGTGACCATCTATGGAGGTGAGGCTGTCACAGATGAAAATCCTCCAGTGACAGTCGCTAAGATATCGAGAAATCTCATCTACGTCATAATGGACAGCCAACCGGTCCAGGCACTGGTTGATTCAGGAGCTTCTTTCTCTGTATTGTCGGATAATTACCACCACACGTTAAAGAAGACAATGTTCTGTGATATGGGGGCATCTGTGCTGAAGGTCGCAAATGGAAAGTATGTCTAGCCAGCAGAAACTTTTGTTGCAAGAATAATCATCAACAACAGGACCCAGACATTTGAATGTGTCGTTTTAACAGGATGTAGTCATATTGTTTTCTACCTATATAAATGATCTGATGGATAGAGTAAGTTGTAATTTGCGGCTGTTTGCTGATGATGCTGTGGTGTATGGGAGAGTGTCGTCTGTAACTGACTGTAATAGCATACAGGGTGACTTAGACAAAATTTCTAGTTGGTGCGAAGAATGGCAGCTAGCACTCAATGTAGAAAAATGTAAGGTGATGTGCATGAGTAGAAAAAACAATCCTATAATGTTCGAACACAGCATTAGTAGTGAGCTTCTTGATGTCGCGTCTTTCAAATATGTAGGCGTAACATTGCAAAGCGATATGAAATGGAACGAACATATAAGGACAGTTGTGAGTAAAATGGACAGCCGACTTCGGTTTATTGGGAGAATTTTGGGAAGATGTACTTCACTTGTAAAGGAGACCGCGTATAACACGCTTGTACGACCACGTCTTGAGTATTGCTCAAGTTTTTGGGACCCGCAGCAAATCGGTTTGAAGGAAGACATAGAGGCGATTCAGAGGCGAGCAGCTAGATTTGTTACCGGTAGGTTCGACCAATGCGCTAGTGTCACGGAAATGCTCCGGCAACTCAATTGGGGATCGCTGGAAGATAGACGATGTTCTTTTCGTGAATTTCTGTTAAGTAAATTTAGAGGGCCAGAATTTGAAGCTGAGTGTTGTACGATCTTGCTGCCACCTATTTACATTTCGCGTAAAGATCACGAAGACAAGATAAGAGAAATTAGGGCTCGTACGGAGGCATATAGGCATTCTTTTTTTCCTCATTCTATTTGGGAGTGGAATAGGAAAGGAAATGCCTAGTAGTGGAACAGTGTACCCTCCGCCACGCACCTTACGGTGAATTGCGGAGTATGTATGTAGATGTATTGTCATCCTCAGATGGGACTTCCTTCAGGCCTCCCAAGCTATCATTGACTGTGGCAGATCTGAGCTGCCAATTGAGGAAGTCGTTCCGATGGGTGCACATAATACAGAATGTTCTGGGAAGTTACTTGCTATCGACAATGTGACGATCCCGCCGTTGACGATGGGAAGAGTTCCAGTCACAAACACAGAAGGCTGGTTAAACTGTAAAGTGCTTGTTGATAGTATAAGTTTATTAGGATCACAAAAGAAATTTACATACCAGTGGCTATCATAAGCATTCCCAATGGCCGAGGAGAGATTTGGATAACTAACTGTCACGAGCAGTCACAACTTATCCACAAAGGAATGTGTATCGGGACAGCAGAACAAATCCAGGACGGTGAGCTCAATGTCATCAACGAAGACCCATGCTCTGCTGTTAGTACAGACAACACACTGGAGGAAACAACTGTGGAACTGCCAGTAGGTCCTGGACTGCATAAGGAATAACGCTAGTGGGTGTTAGCTATACTGTGCGAATTTTCGGGTGCATTCACACCTCAGCAAGGGGAAAAGTCAGTCGAAACGCCCCATGATAAAGCACCGTATCAATACTGGGGATCATCCACCAATTAGTCAGCATTGTATAGAGTGTCACCAGCTGAAAGGTGGATAATTTGGGAGGAAGTGGAAAAGATGTTGCACGATGACATTGTTCAACCTTTGGAGAGTCCTTGGTCATCTCTGGCGGTTGTAACTCGACATTGCGATCACCATTTTTCATCATTTCGTATTTTTGAAGAGGCAGAGATTTCGCATTTTTCCAAATTTTAGTAAATTCAAACTATATTCTTGTAGTTCAGAATAGTAATGTCCAGGGAATAAGAGGGTCAAACACCTCGTACTTCAGAGAACATTTGTTTGGTTGCTATTATAAATAGTACCCACAGTTGGATTACTCACTCTCTCTGTGCTTAGTTCCCTCTGAGTTCAGATCTCTCTGTAACTAGCTCGCTGTGATTAGTACGTTTCTGCAATTATTTTCGAAGTATTAGACAGGGATCATTTCAAGATAGCTTTGGGATCTGATAAATTATTTATTTCTTATAATAAACTTTAGTATCGATATAATACGCTATTGCATTGCAAGATCTTTGGACTTTTGATCGGGATAGGCTAGGAAGGAAGAATTAAACTTCTGCCTCCTGTTAATTAGTGATATTGGAACTTGAACTAATTTTGCGAGTTTAAAGAATTGACAAAGCGTTATAGGTCCCCTGCTCTTCCTTGCGTTTATAAACGATTTAGGAGACAATCTCAATAGCTCCCTTAGACTGTTCGCAGATGATGCTGTCGTTTATCAGTTAGTGAAGTCAACAGAGGATCAAAAGCAACTGCAAAACGATTTAGACAAAATTTATACATGGTGCGAAAATTGGCAGTTGACACCAAATAAAGAAAAGTGTGAAGTAATGCACATGACCACTAAAAGAAATTCGCTGAACTTCAATTACGCAATAAATCAGTCAAACCTTAAGGTCATAAATTCTACTAAATACCTCGGAGTTACAATTACGAACAACTTAGACTGGAGAGAACACAGAAAATATTGTGGGGAAGATGAACCAAAGATTACGTTTCATTGGCAGGACGCTTCGAAGATCCACCAAAGAGACTGCTACATCACACTTGTGTGTCCTCTCGTGGAGTGCTGTTGCCCATTGTGGGACCGACAGAAGATATTGAGAAGGTTCAGAGAAGGGCAGCTCGATTTGTTTTATCACATTACGGGGAGGGGGGGGGGAAGGAAGGCATTACGGAAATGTTGCATGACTTGGGGTGGATATCATTAAAAGAAAGATGCTATTCATTGTGGCGTCACCTGCTTGCAAAGTTTCAATCACCAACTTTTACTTCTGATTGTCACAATATCTTGCTAGCACCGGCCTACTTAGGGAAATATGACCATTCCAATAAAATACGAGAAATCAGATAATAAATGGAATGATTTAGGTGTTCTTTCTTCCCGTGCGCTATTAGTGAATGGAACGGTAGAGGAAGTTATGAAAGTGGTTAATGAACCCTCTGCCAGGCACTTAAATGTGATTTGCAGAGTATCTATTCTAGATGTATACATTAAAAACGTTATCTTGAAGAATTAAAGTTAGTGGACAATGTAATACAATCCAGAGACTTTCGTGTAATGAAATTTTTACAAAATATAGTCACTTATTGTGAACATTCGAAGTGCTTTTATTGTGAAAGTGATTTCTTGTAACTGTGTTATTTTTGGAATATCAAATCAGTGAAACATAAAAAAGTGTCTCGAACAATTATTCAAGTATTTAGATCCCTGATATAGTCCATGATTAATATAAAAGCTAACCTGTGATAATATCTTTGACTTTCGTAAGAAATCGTTTAATATGTGTGTGGAAAATATTTTAACAGTTTCGGTTTGAATAAAATCGTACTAAAGAATAATTCAAGTGACAATTTGATGGGAAAAGATAAGGCATAAATAATATCTTTTGTGACTGGCTTCAAACTGTCTGAACTACCGGGACTTAATTATTCAAAATTTCAGTATATTAAATATCAGCCCCTGAGAGACATAATTTCATGTTCAAACATTGCAGAAAGGCTGTAAGTCTCAATAGATGCACAAAACCAATATTTATGGTGTAAAAATCCAAGAAAGATATAAATCTTATTATATTATGAAAGAAGTACCAGGCCAACCAACCTAAATTTCATACTGGGATGACAAATAAAATTTATAACCCGTCCATTCTCTATGAACTGTGAAAGCCAAGCCGAAAACTACGACTTACGAACTGTTGCCTTAGAAAACATAACCCTCAAGCAAGCTTTACAAGTCACAAACTGGCCTAGAACATGGAAACAAGTCATCATAAACTGAAGCCAAATGCAACATCAACCCAAGCCAAGTTACAAAGTGGCACCCTAGAACGTGGGGCTGAAGGGGGGGGGGGATATCAGAAGACTAATGAACCAGACATCAAGAGATTATACAAAGAGTGCCAGCAATGGAAGCACATGTCACAATTACCTCCAGGGCATATTGTACCAATTCCACCTGCAGCAGCTCCATTACACCAAATTGGGATTGACCTTTTAGGAAAGTTCCCAAAATAGACAACTGGTATCGATGGATAATAGTCTCACTGACTCTCACATGCTACGCTGTCACCAAACCTGTGCCGACTGCAGAAGCTCCAGAGATCGCAAAATTCCTTGTAGAAAACATTATTTTGAAGCATGGAGCACCACATGTAATGATACCTGATCGTGGAAAAGGATTCCAGTCAAAACTAGTATCAGAGGTAATGTCATGTTGCAACATTGTCCAAAGAATGACAACTGCATACCATCCTCAGACAAATGTTCTTACAGAATGTTTTAACAAGACATCAGCAAATATGGTTTCGATTTATGTCGATGTTGAGCTAAAGGATTGGGATACAATACTGCCAGTCATGACATTTGCTTCGACACCACAGGTTTCATGCCGTTTTTCCTGCTCCATGGCCATGAAGCTGAGACAACAATGGATACGCTGTTCCCGTTCCAGCCGGACGACACTCAGGATGACTGTGAAACAGCTTATCACCAGGGTCAAAGCAGCAAGTCAGCTGGCTTGCTTACAGACACTGGACACTCAGGAGAAGGACTGCCACCGGTATAACGACAAGCACCGAACTGTTGTATACAGCCCAGGAGATCCGGTATGGATTTTTACCCCTGTTCAGAAAGTTGGACTACATAAAAGTTATTGAAGCGATACTTTGGTCCATATGGTGTCATACGCCGCCTGTCAGACGTCACATACGAAGTGTAGGATTATGAGCCATCATCGAAACGACATTGTTCACATCCTCCGCATGAAGCCTTACTACAATCCTGAAGACCAGATAGGTGAAAATGTCTTCTTGTTCATGGACTCTTAAGGATGATGATGACACTGACGAAGCCATGACAAGAACGTCTGTTGTCTGTAATCGTGCAGAAACTGCCATGTGGAGGACCAATGACAAGAATAAGATCCAGGACACTGCAGCTGGACCCAAAGGGATCCTAACAATGTGTCACTGTTTTTTAAGGAGAGGGAGCAATGCCACAAGACCCAGAGTTAACAGAGTGCTGTCGTGGCGCAATGGATAGCATCACCGATTGCAGTGCTGAAGGTCGCCGGTTCAATCCCGTCCACCGGCAAAAATTTATTTCTTCATAATTATCATTTCCAGAATATTCTACATGTTTGTTATGTTCACTTGTAATTTCTACTTGTTTCTTATGTTAACTATTCTTCTAATTTCTTGTACATTCTGTCTGTGTATAAATAGCAGAGCACTCTACCCAAGTCAGTCAGTGCTGCATGTATGTTTCAGTTCGCCGCAGCGAAGTGTTAAACACAAAAGACTATGCTTCACAACTGTAAACCAGCAATTAAAAAATTCCTGCAGGCACAACTTTCAGGTAAAATTGTAGTACGACATTATCAGTCGAATGAGTACATGATTTATGGAAATAGTACACAATAGCAAGAAGTAGAATAAAGTTTTAGTTTTTAATTATTCAGCACTTTATCAATCCATTTCAATTATTTTATTTATCTATACTACAGAATCAGTTTGAACATAAAACAGCGGAATGTTCCAAAAACAATGGTGTTCAATGTTGGCACCCTCCTGTGATGCTTTCCTTTCTTAAATAGGAACACTGTGCAGCATTTTCTCTCTGATTTAGCAACACATGCATCACTTTTAGCTTAGAATGTTCCTGATGCTCTATAGGGAGTCAAGCCTTAGAATATCACAAATGGAATCTTTTATAAAAATGATGTATCCAATCTTATCCAACAATCAAGATTTGTATCCCTGGTTCAATGAAGAATTCTGTGTGTGTTACAATCAGTACCTCCTTTCCAATGATACAAAACAAAAGCATTTACACTTGCTATATCTAGCCTAGTGTAGAAGACTTCCTTTAGGCCATTGGTTTTAGAGCAGCAATACTCAACCTTTATCCTCCTTGGGCCAAATTCTCTAGTTTTATTTCAAGTGGGCCACAATATTATCTGAGGACAAAGTAAATGCACCCATCTGGTTTATGATCATAATCTATTTTGATATAAAATTGTATATAAAAAAAGATGAAGTTTACATACTAAGCGAAGGAGCACAGGTATGTGACAGCAAGCATGAATAAGCAAGCTTTCGCAACCACCTGTTGCTTCCTCAGGCAAAATTTTGCACATGTCTGCCTTTGTGTGTGTGTTTGTTTGTTTACCTATCCTCCCCCCCAAAGGTAAGTCTTTCCTCTCCCAGGATGGGAATGACTCCTCACCTGCTCCTTTTAACACTTTCGATGCAACTGACTCTTACAAGTGTCCGCGCTCAATGTAGGGTAGCGTCAGCCGCAGCAAAAGTGTTAAACCCACATCCTATCCTTTTCCCTCTCCTTCCCTGCTCTTTGCCTGAGGAAGCAGCAGATGGTTGTAAAAGCTTGCTTTATGTTTGCCGTCACATACCTGTGCTCCTTTGCCAGGCAAGTACACTTCATCTTATATATGGCTTTTTACAAATGTCTAGGTGTGTGTGTTTGGATATGTGTGTATTTATCTACCTTCTTTTTTGTCCCCTAAGGTAAGTCCTTCCACTCCTGGGATTGGAATGACTTCTTTTCCACTTCCTTAAAACCCATATCCTTCCCTTTTTTCCTCTTTTTCCTGAAGAAGCTGCCAGTGGTGACGAAAGCTTGTGTGTGTGTTTGAGTGTGATTTTTATTTTTGTGTCTATCGACGAGCTGGTCCTTTTGGGTAGGTCATCCGTTTTCTATTTTATATATATCCTGCTAGGAATTTTTCCTCTAATCTTAATATAAAATCGTTAATAGAAGAGTACATTGCTTTTTTAAATACAGCTAAATGTAGGTTTTAATTGATATTTTCTTAGTTTTTTTTCTTTTAGAATTTATGCACTTGTTCTTTAGACAAATCACATTTCAAAAAAGATATGTGACTTAAAACATTTGACTGCCCATTTGAAACTCTGCTGTAACCTTTTGACAGCCATTTCCAAGCAGTTACATTATTAAATATCTATGTTCAAAAAGTACGTTAATCAATGGAATATCACATTTAGCGTCCCCCCCCCCCCCCCCCCCCCCGTGAAGGCAGACAGGGCGAGTGATTACTGTGAACTGCTACTGCGGTACTTGCTAGAGCTAGATAGCGTTAACCAAAAAGTTGACTTCAATAATAATTAACCTGTTACTGAAAAAGCTTGGTTAACCATTAAAATGTCACTTTGTTAACAATTTAACAGAAGTTAACGTTAGTCGTTAACTCTGAACTATTGTGCACCTATGAAATCTCGCCTTCAGTCCCTGAATTCATATTTGTGTGGCATTGTACCATTGAAATACAGCAAATTAAGTAAAACGTATTACCCTACCTGATATAAAAAACCTGAAGCCTTTTAAGGAAAAAATTCATATTTGTTACTGCACCCTGTGATCTTAGTGCTGGTAACAACTGAAGACTTCGTGATGATGTCCAGAGATTTTATCCCAATAGCGATGAAGACTGGAACCCAGAACACCATCATCGCATACGAATACTACTTACATATTGGTGTGAAATCTGTTCTTTCAAAAGACATCACACCAATAAGTATTTACAATTAATGTCGTGTGAAAGTGTTGCAGAAATGGTAACTTTGGTAGGCAAACTGGCACATACAAGTTTCTCAAACTATTATTTTTTTCCTTCTAATAATTGCCTGTTAAGATGTGACCAATTTTATCACTACTCAGAATGCAATAATGCCCTGGCATTGTTATACATTATTGGAGCTTTCAATGAAATGAGTAACAGGCACCAAATCATAATATAGCAAATACAACTTGAAACATATTCACAGCTGCTGTGTAAGATAGAGTCAAGTATTAAAAATCAGTGAACATCTTGCTTAGGTAACTTCATCCCACTTTTGACACTCATCTGCTCAAAAGTAAATGAACAGCAGTGTTTGAGAGGTCGGTTTTGTTTTTACTTTAACTCTTATCAAGAGAGAACACTGGCGATAAGTATTCTTACCTAACTTGGCTGCCGAAATTTAAATTGCTGAACAGACTTCATGGAATGTAGTTGCATTGTGGGTTAATAAGACGTGTTTTAACAGTCTTAGAGTTCTGACATCTGTGCACCACATCCAGTAAGGAGACCCCATGTCAGTGATGTATCAATTACCATAAAAAAAAATTTATAGCTCCCTCAGAGATGATCAATGATTAATTTAAAGAGAAGATATATTACATAGTTTTTGGCACTGACAATGTCTGTAAATTCAAGGATTTGAGAGGGAAAATTGTCCAAATTTCTTTTTGTTGCTGGTTTTAAAAAAGCAAAAGCCTCAGATTGAAACTTTCGGCACAGCCACACACAGTACCAATTAATTTATTTTTATCTTGCCCCTTGTGTGTACTTTCATAGTAACAGTGCACTGGCAGTGCTTTGATATTTACAGTTGTGTTGCATATTAAGCACAGTGCTTTCCGAACACACTTCACAAATACAAATCTTCCCAATAAGGATAAAAATGGCACACATACCCCAACCCTTTCTGATCATGCTGAACACTCACAAGACAGACTAACAGTGGCACACACTATAGTATTCAGAATGGATACTTCAACACACCATAAAGTACACGATTGCCAGCACTGTCCGAGGTGCCACAGCTGCCACCCGGGAAGGATAGCAAGGGGAGGGGGGGGGGGGGGACCAGAGCAGCATGGGGTACACAAACATCTGAGCGCTCCAGTCAGAAGGGCCCGCTTCATGACGTGCATTGTGGAGAACATGCTGCTTAAATTCAAAGCACTGCCTTCATCGATTTCACTTTATGCATATTGCACATTTTTATCAGTCAGTCATTAGCTTGCTGGGCCACAGGTTGAGTACTGTTGTTTTAGATTACCTGTAACAACATCCTCTTTACATTTCGGAAGCCCTGTCCCCAAATCTAAGATACTATAAACAATAAAAACCTTTTAGGAAAGGTACACCTAGGTCCTCGGACCTTTATAAAAACAAAAGTAATAAAGACACTTGCAACAATGGTTCAGGAGTGCAGGGAAAGTCAGTGCTGCAACACTTAACAGCAGTGGAAAAAGGCAATTTCACTTGGGTCCCTGGGACCTAGGTGTAGCAGTTACAGATTAATGGCATAAACGGATAGACTTGTACATCTGAAATTTCTATTAATTGTCTGGTCTTCCAGGTGTTTAAAAGAGAAATGTCTGCGATTTAAGAAATTCATTAGTCTCATTCATGTATGTGTACAATGAAGTAACATTTCACCGTACTTGTCACAAAGTTTTCCTATGACTGTTGAAATGTAGGCAGTTAAAAATCATACTTATTGATAGTTTGTTCATAGGAATTGGTGAAGGTATTCAGTCAAAGCAGATGCTTATGTGTGCACATTTTTTAACTTGATGGAAATCGAGCACAATTCATCAATAACATAGACTTCTTAAATCATTTAAAATACCTCAGTCTACACTATGAGGAGAGGGGGAGAACAACTGACATCCACACAGTGACTGGTTCTCAATATACATTTCTGAAGATGTGTAGTTATTCTAGAAAACTGATACATTTTTGCACAATAACTGACTATTGCAACCAAAACAGCAGATACATATGGTAAACTATATTTAAGTTAATAAAAGAAATACCAATGGAAAAAAGTGACATTGTTAAATTTCTAAAGATGAAATTAAGCATCCTAATTAACTGTTCTTCCCTTTGCTATGAAACAATTCTACAAAGTAATCTTGAAAACTTCACATCAAATATTTTTTTCCTACAAAGAAAAAGATATATAAAATTCCAATATACTCCTCAGGCAAATGTCATTACATGCCTTTTTCTTCATGATACAGAAGATTTTAATTTCTTCTCTCAATGACAATTTGCTGTCTCATTATCAACATCTGCAAATCAATGAGAGGCTAATGTCTACTCAACCAGGACTTAACCGCTTATGTGACATATATAAACAATTTACATGAAGTAATTAAAGAAAACTCCTTTCAATGATTTATTCAAATTACAAAATGCAATATTTGTACAAGGACTCTTGTCCATGTGGAATTTACAGAGACCTTATACATCACGTTGAGGATTGGAACCTGCAACAGGACGATTATTCTTGTATAAGTAATCTGCAAACTCCTCATAGGGTGTCTTCGTGAGAGGCTGTTCTTTCCACAAATCTGGAGTCAGATATGCATACGTTTTTGCAATAGCAGCATATGTTGCCTTAGCTGAAAAAATAAAAATAAAATAATTGAAATACTGACACTAAAAAAATGCAATGATCACAGATCATTTAAAAACTGAATTAAATGTTGAAAATGTGAACATACCAAAGTTTCCTAGGGTTCCAGTTGAGCCACGAGCTGATGTATAGCAGTCTTCAATACCTGCCATCTGCAACAGCTTCTTTGGTACTGGTGCAGATACAATACCTGTACCACGAGGTGCTGGAATGAGACGCACCTGAACAGATCCACATTTTCCGGTTACCTGAAAAAGTAATTGCAGCTACAGGAAATATCCACCTTTGCACAAACATTATTTATAACTTTATATTAAATCATTGACATTACAGAATGTCTAATGTAGTGACACAGTAATGCAACACCAAGTGCCAATTTTTTCTGACATACTTCTAGAACCACCCCTTAATATGTGGCACTTAAAACTACTCATGTGTATAAAAATGCAAGTATCAAATAATTAGCTGTAATGTGTGTGACATTTTTGAAGTGGGCGTATGTGTGTAAAATATCACAAAACCTAAAAATATATTGAATTAGGCCTACATAAAATAATATGGCTGTGAAATCTAGAGCAATTACCATGTTTTACATTAATAAGCTTGTGAAAGGTAACAATAGTGTGTGTGTGTGTGTGTACAAAAAGTTCAAAAACATTGGCATTTAAGGAGAGATGTGTATTCCATACTACAAATACACTGGACCAGTGGCATACGTAAGTGTGTGGTACAAAGCATATTGGCCAGTGATCAACTTAAGGTATGATAACTTAAGTAGCCAGGGAAATCACCATGCCAAGTGTAAAATGTCACAAATATAAAAATCATCTTCTCTGACACCTAGCATACTTATCCACTTATCAAATTAATAATTTTACAGAAACATTAGATTTGCCCAGCATCTGATGCAATACCAGGAATTAAGAGCTGCTTAGATGTTGTAACATATTTACTCCATCTCTAACAAATATGTTTAACAATGTAAAGTCCCAGTTGGAATTCAACACTATGAGGATAGATACAGCTGTACAAAAAGATGATACTTAAGCACAATAGAAATATTCCTGTCCCTTTAAGGTTAAATGTAGACTATTATGATATTAAAACTAACCTTGCATGGTACTGTGTGTGGTTTTCCTATCTTGTTACCCCAGTAACCTCTTCGAACAGGCACAACAGACAGCTTTGCAAGGACAATAGCCCCACGAATAGCTGTAGCAACTTCCTTGGAACACTTGACACCCAGCCCAATGTGCCCATTTGAATCACCAATAGCTGCAAAGATATATGTTAAAACTTAATAAAGGGAAAAAAATCTCAAAAAAGAGAAACAGCACTGACAAACCTACAACAAGTCAACTATTAAAACATTTAACTTTACAAACAATAACAAGGTGTTACAGTTGACTATATTGTAGGCCTCAATAGTTGTTAAAAGTTGACATCATAATCATATCACTAATGATTACCCATCTGATCTCTGCAGTACATTTGGACTACCATCAATATCCATCACATTATCACCTCCTACCCTTCAAAGTTTCAGTTTGTCACTGCTACCAGTACTGGAACAATAGGAAAACTGCACTTGATTGGGTTAATATTCATTTTTATAACAGAAGGATAATTCATGGTCTGTACATGGACAAGACTGCCCACAAGTGATACTGCACATGTTCTGTTATTTGACAATATACTTTCCCCCAAACTCATAAATCCCTTCGAAGTAAAATATTTTATACAATAATATATAATTTCCCAGAGCTTTTTCGTGACTTGTAGACAATTTTAACAGTGCCATAACATCTACATTCATACTCTGCAAGGCAACCGATAGGTGTGTGGCGGAGGGTACCTTGAGTACCACCATTGGTTCTCCCTATTCTAGTCCCGTATTGTTCGTGGAAAGAAAGATTGTCAGTATGCCCCTGTGTGGGCTCTAATCTCTCCGATTTTATCTTCATGATCTCAATGCGAGATATACTGCTAGACTCCTCGGTATAGGTATGTTCTCGAAACTTCGACAAAAGCTCGTACCAAGTGACAGAGCGTCTCTCCTGCAAAGTCTCCCACTGGAGATTATCGATCATCTCCGTAACACTTTTATGATTACCAAATGATCCTGTAACCAAGCCCGCTGCTCTCTGTTGAACCTTTTCTACTTCCTCTATATCAATCCCACCTGGCACAGCAGTATTAAAGCTGTGGGCTAACAAGTGTAGTGTAACCTACTTCACACTGCATTACCTTAGGATTATTCCAATAAATCTAAGTATGGCATCTGCTTTACCAACAAATGATTTTATATGGTTGTTCCATTTTAAATCACTCCTAATGCCTACTCCCAGAATTTATGGAATTAACTTCTTCCTGTTGCTGACCTGCTATAGTGTAGCTAAATGATACAGAATCTTTCTATGTATTTGCAGCACATTACACTTGTCTACATTGAGATTCAATTGCCATTCCCTGCACCAAGCGTCAATTTAATATAGATCCTCCTGCATTTCAATACAATTTTCCAATGTTACAACCTCTCTATATACTACAGCATCATCTGCAAAAAGCCTCAGTGAGCTTCTGATGTTATCCACAAGGTCATTTATACATATAGTGAACAGCAACGGACCCACGACACTCCCCTGTGGCACACCTGACATCACTCTTACTTCAGAAGGCTTCTCTCCATTGAGAATGACATGCTGCTATCTGTTATCTAGGATCTCCTCAATCCAATAACACAATTGGTCTGATAGACCATATGCTCTTACTTTGTTCAGTAAACATCTGGGGGGTACTGTATCAATTGATAGGAAGAACAGCCAATGAAGTCAGATGCAAACAGCTAGAGATAATAGTTTTTCACTACTACTGCTTTGTAAATACTACTCACATGTAAGCTTTTTGACATTACAGATGATATGAGGTCCATCATTTAATCTTGTAAAATACTTTACAGGGTAATTCCCTAGGAGCTGTGTACATTTAACAAAATGGCAGTGCGCGATATATACTGGATGGCAGTATACATTGAAATGATAGGTATGGAACAAGCGAATGTTATGATTTTTACGAATCTATCTTAAGGATGTGGTTAAGCGAGAACCTACCTTTTCCAGGACAATGATACCATAAGGCATAGTCATCTTCATCTGTTACTATCAGACCAATTATATGACCAAGGTTATAAAGAACACTGCAGGACTTTACAAAATTGTGGGTAGCTTGACTACCAAACTTTGAGGAAACAGCAGCATTGACAATATGAATGGCTGCTTAACATCTAGCTTAGAGTACAAGCAGCGAGACTTAAAATATTATATCAAAGTAAAGGAAACAAAATAATTTGAAAATTTCATTTATAAATTATTGTAAAATGTCTAAATTAGCAGTAAACAGTTTGAAAAAGTCTAACGTCCAATATATACGGATTGCACTGCCGTTTCATTCAATATACACAGATCCTAAGAAATGATATATGATTATGTTACAATTTTACTTATGAGCAAGAGGTAATTTGGTGGAACGCTTGCAAACAGTATATATCAAAGCTGTAACTGATGCATTGACATATCAAGCAATGTAGCACCAAAGTCAAATACATGACGTTCAGAGGGCAGTTCTCTATATAAATGAAGGTAATTAATTTACTCCCTGGACAAGTGTACAGTACGTCAACAACCTGTCAACCACAGAGCAGGAACAGCAGAATTTACTAATTGTATTGAACAAGTGAATGTTAAGATTTTTACAATTATGTAGTAACTTTAAAGGAGACAGGCAGGAAGAGTACAGCTTAAATGGTTGCCAGTGAACACAAAGTTATGATTTTAATGAATGTCATGATTCTACAGGTCATGGTTAGGCAATGCTGACATTGTGATAATTATGTTCACTCATAACAATTTAAGCTATACTCTTAGGATCCTGCCTAACCACATCCTTTAAATTATGACATACTATGTAACTAGACTACAACATTTGCTTATTCAATCTCTATTGTTTTGCTGACACAGTCACACCTTTGATATATATTGTTTGCAAGCATTCTACTAAATTACTGAGCAGGTACTGCATTAATTATTTACTTCAAAGTTGATACAAACCACTAATAATTTTTAATGGACTTCTCGGTAAAGATGTTCTACCATGTTGACAAAATAATCTTACAAGGCCATCTTAGGATCGTAGGTAAAATTTTAACTATTTCCTTATATACTTCACTATTTTCTACAATTATGTTACAATCTGCATACACGAAGGTGAAGTTTAGACCAAGAGTCATGATTTGAGATAGTTATAAAGCAAGTCCCCTCTATTAAACATTAGCTGATCTAATGTAAAAGAAAATTTGCGCCTTAAGTATGGCAACACCAGGCACTATCCACAATTTATCCCACAGCATCTTAGAAATTCGAACAGAAGATACACCACGCTCACCAAACGCAGTTATAAATTGGGCATAACCGTAGACTGGGATACCATCCATCTGCTTTGACCAACGATATCAAGACGTCGGAAAACCAGCATACGGGATATCTCAATACTTCTGTATTGTAGATACAAATAATCTGTAGTTATTATAGATAACAATGTACCATCGATCACAGGTCTTAGCCTAAAAATTCATGCCTTCAGCACTCATATACGATAAAAATCTCAGTTAACCTACACTTGAGCATCAGAGAGAAAAGGTACAGGTCACTTTTTTTAACACTAATGCTTTGTTTGTAAACAAACTATCAGCTTTAACTCAACCACTACATAATCACTCACACCTTCTACAAACACACACACACCTCAAAACTACCGCGCTGCCATGACGTCGCAGGTCAAAACTGACGGGCAGTACCCCATCTACAGGTGAGACAAATTGTGCAGTATCTTTTCATCAAAAGTAATTTTGGTGTTGTCCCATAATATTCAACTGTTCCAATATTCTGCAGTAGCAGGCTCAAGCAATGTTACCAGATAAAATTACAAAAATTTAACTTAAATGACAAATTATCTGCTTCTCTGAAATCTTCCAGGCATATACACTCTTCATTAGCAGCAACACAGAAATAATGATAGTGGAAGTAAAACATGAAATGGGAAAGAGGTATGTATGGCCCACATCAGTGTGGAGACTCCAAATCAGGACTGCCCAATGGTTCAGGGCCAAATAATTCTTTTGCACCGCAATTGCCATAACAAGCCACTGAGACATGATGGGGTTTTTTGGTGCTATTTTTAACCAAACAGGGGGGGGGGGGGGATCTACATGCACAACTACCACCAATATCTTGTCAATTTAATCAAATATGTCCCCCCAGAAAATTTTTTTTGTGTAGAACATCTGCAAACATTTCTGGCTAGGCCATGGCTAATGTAAATCCTATTTATTAACTGGTGATCGAAACTGGTCACTATGTAAGAAATGTGATTTCTTCAATTTTAATTGAATGTAAACAGCTGGGCAATAATCCTTACCAACAAACGCCTTGAATCTTGTCCTCTGACCAGCACGAGTTTGCTTCTGTACTGGCATGATTTTCAGAACTTCATCTTTCAGTGAGGTACTAAGGAAGAAGTCAATTATTTCAAACTCCTATAGAAGAAAAAGATACATATATTGTGATTCTTTTTAAGTAATATCTTAGCAGAATTACAATAAAAAGATGCATTACCTTAATTGGCAGAGAGAAAAGGTATATCTGCTCTAGTGAACGAATTTTCCCATCCTTCACCAACCGACCAAGTTTAGTAACTGGAACCCATTCCTTCTCAGTTTCTTTACCTCCACGGCCCCTGCCACGCCCTCTACCACGACCACGACCCCTCGGGCCTCCACGACCACCTCTGGAACCAAACCCACCACGAAAACCCCCTCGTCCACCGGCTGGAGCAGCGTCCGCCATGTTCTGTAATAAGAACAAGAAATACAATAGTAAAAGATAGCCAATTCTTTATGACAACTTCTTACAGACAATGCACACAATATTAAAGATGCCCCTGAATTAATAGAGGAACTTAATATATTCAGAGAAAATATTAGTTATTGTGCACTCCAATCTGTCACCACCGAGGCCTACTGTGTAAGCTTGAGATTTGCAAATAACACATTCTTTACCACGTTAGAACCAGTATCAAAGTGACGTCCACATATAGCCTAATACTGTAGGCAAACAATTATGTGCGAAAAATAAAATAATGAAGACACACACAAGGTAACTCTAAGTACCTAATGAGACTTTAGCTTTTTATGCTACCGACACTAACATACAGCAATGAAGTTCAGACGTTTAGGCGCTAAGCTGAACACGATACTGGCGAACTACTATTTATTGCACTAGAGTCCAGCAATTCTCTAAAATCCATGTTTTATACGTTATGTTACGAGTTCCGAAATGTGAAAAAATTATTTTATGCGCACACGTTTTACACATTAAACTTCCAATGAGGATATCAATTTTATTGTATAAGAATACTTTTTCCTCACGACTTACATATAAAAGTCGTCGTTGTATAATGCTATCAGCAAATTGCAACAACAGATTGCTACACTCTCTTCCCCTCCAACGAAATTAGGGCTACACAAAACTCATTGACAGTGAAAACTAGCACCATCATAAACTTTAGAATCAGACCTTCAAAACAAAAGTGGGTTTAAAAGAAATCGGCATCGTTCTGCACTAATTAATAAATAAAATATGGGCAGCAAACAGTAACAAGACAGTAAATGTACAGCTATGAAGGAAAAGGTTAAATTATGTTTACTGATTGGTAGAATTACTGTACTATTCTTCCACGTGGCCGTTCCAACTACTACACTCGAATTTTGATTCTCCAACAAAATAATAATTCAGAAGTATTATATCTTAAACACACGGGCGGAACTGGTAAAAAATTACAGGTAACAAACAAGTAGACCTACATGTGCGGACTTCAAGCGATGACACGCATCACTAGGCGAAACATTTGGGTAACATTACTAACCCAAACATCCCAATTTATATAGTTTTTAGTTATAAATATTGATGCACTGTCACAAATAGAATAAGAAAAACATTACAAAAACAAATCATATAAATATACTAATGATAATCAACAAAAAATGCACCAACACACTTCTTACCGGTAGACTCTTCTAATGATGAATGAGGAGAAAGACTTCCGGCTTTGAGGACAACTGCAAGGCGGAAGTGAAGGGTGCGCTCCATTTGACAATTAGAAGATCGATCTCTTGACGATATCTATGGAAAAAAAAATTAATTATTTTTAAAAAGTGCAAGCACGAATTTCATTTCACAAGATATAAGCATAAAAACTCAAATGTTCCATTGTGTAAATGTGATGGAAGAATTCATATTAGGCAATAACAGGGCATAACAGGTCAATTCACACTATCACGTCACGTCAAGCTCCGTCAGACCATTCCACAATTCTTTTCTAGTGGCAAAATCCACACTTTCCGCCACCGGTTCGTCGCGTCCCGTCACGATAAGCTATCTCGCGAAGAAAGTTTTTACGGAACGGTCATCTACTAACATCGCAAGTTTTCTTCCGCTGACTCATATAGGTGACTACACTAATTACATGGCACTATACCTTCTTAATCTTTATTTTGTTATTATACTTCCCTTTAGTGGTAAATTTCAAATCGCATTTACAACAACGTAACAGACAAGACTGAAGCGAACAGTTTAAATGGATAACTTGATGACACAACTTTCATTGAATAACTTTTTCAAATGAAAAAGTCAGTGCTAATAAAAAAGAAAAACCCAGTTGTTTATGTCGTTATTAAAATGTAAGGGGAAAATGGCAATGGATAAAGTACACAGGCTCTATTTATTTTCTTGTAAATATTTTTCATGAGTTTGAATGTTTATATTTTCGCTTGAAATGTTGTTTTGAAATGTTGTTTCACTTCCCACATGAAGCTGATCACGTGCATACATTATAAAGTTTCGCCATGCCTATGAATAAAGTTTAATGTTGTTGTTTCCTCAATTCCAGTATTAAACTATGACTTTTTCTGTAACGAATTGCCACCCTTAACATCACTTTCAACATTGTATACTGGGCTAAGTGAATTGACATAACAGACCGTTATGAGACTCTCAGTGATTTTCTGCAACTTCGCTACTGAAGTGCTGTCAAGCAGCTGGGTTGTGTAAACATACTGCAAAAAGATTGAGTAATGAATGTGTATTAGGAGGGAAGCAGCGAATTGACAGTACCCTCTTACTTATGAGCTTCTGTGGAGCTACAAATTGTAGCAACTATCAAATATACAGATGGGATATCCTTCATTTGCAAAGGTGGCTCAGAAGTAGGATAATATGTCATGAATAACAAGTGTTCATTTACAGTAGTTAGTTATACTTTTAGGTTAGCGAATAGAAGGTGAAGTGTGCTGACTCGGCATGGGTTTACACAGGTCGAATGGGACAAGTGGTGTGCCCACAAACTACGAGCAGCACTGTTCCTTGAGACTCAAGTTGGCGTGATTTTGCTTTAGAGGACGATCTACGTTGCGACCATATGTGCTTATTTAGCGGTTTTATTTGAGGTATTTTGAGTTAATGTTGAGACGTTGAAGGCTGTCTGAGGATTAAGTGGTGTTCTGAGATATAGTTACATGCATTTTAAAGAAGTTCAAAATATTCTCATCATTTAGTTACATCGTCTAGGTCTGGCACACAGAAAGTAAAATATTTTTTAGACCTGTAAAGAAGTTATTTGAGTTTTAAAAACGTGTGAGAGCCATTCCTCGCAAGGACAGAGATCTGTCTCAAAACTTCACAATTTGATAAAGAAATTATTACGAAAGGAGACTTGTTTACCATTGACAGTAAAGAAGTAGGAATTTCAAAAGAAAGATAGTCTCTAAAACCAGGAGCGGTTCCTCAGTTATCTCCAAGTTCATTGAAATATTTAAAGTGTTACACAAAAGAAAATCCCCAGTAAAACATTCGCAAAAGAGAAGCTGCAACATAGAAATTTCCGATGTCATCCAGTGTTCCTTCTTTCACAGAAAATATATGGCACGAACAGGTACCGGGTGCAGCAATAATTTCATTAAAGTGTAAAAAGCTGGAGGTTATACGATTACAGAATAAATTAACAACAGCTAATGCTTAAGTCAGTATACTCGAAAAAAGTTTCCAGGAGACTAGCGTAAGACATAGTTAAATAATTGGAAATTCGGTAAGAAACAGACCATTTTAGTTGACAGTATGTTAAAGAAAAGGGAATTGTAAAAAGCAATGGAATGCAGTATGATGGCGAGTTTCTTCTGGACAGCTCATTCTCACATATTAAATCGCCCAAAGGATAGAAACATTGTTTGAAGCAAGGATTGCTGACTCTGTACCAATATACATCTACGAAATTTATGACAGGATCTCAAACGCTCACATCGAATTAATGCATGTCCTGTGGAAGCAAAAAAATTATTTTCGGGATGAAGAAGACGAAAAGAAACGCTTTGGTCTACTGATTTTTGATAAAGTTGAACTCCAAGAAGATTTGCATTTCAACAACACTAAACTGAAAGTTAATGGTTTGGTCAATTTAGGGAAATATAATCCATATTATTGTAAGGATAAACATGGAAATCATGGTCTGGTGTTTATGTTTGTTCCTCTGATACATCTCTTAGAGAACAAGGGTCTTGTACAGGAAAGGCATTACTCACCCACAGAAAGGAGTCTTTAAAGTCCTTATGCAGGTGGAAACCTCAAGTGTCCACAGATTATGGGGTGACATATTTGTGTGACTGTGTAAGTAGTTAAAATCACATTGGTACTGAAATGATGAACATTAAATGGTGTGATGGACATCATTCCTAAGCTGACATTTCAATACATGAAATGCTGGTTTTTCACAGGTGTTAAACAGATACGAAAGGAACCGAAGTCTTCAAAAACTACCCAGAAACTGTCGAAACTAGCAGACAACTGATGTCTATGTACGTTTCATTTCAAATAATTTCCAATCCATGGCGTACAGCTATCAGTGAGAATAAATATTTCATCAATAAAAAACAGTACTGATTGCAGATTGTTTTATTCTTTAATTAATGATGCGTTTCGCTCTTTAGCAGGGATACTCATATTATCTGCATGACAGAATTTACACAAAATTACAAGGCAGAATTACAAAATAGGGTTAATATGACATGGCTTTATTTTGTGCTAAGGAGATAGTATTGTCGCGTTGCAATGGAAGCAGGCTTGACTTCGAAGGCAACTAAACACAGCACTTATACTGAAAGCACGTTTATTCCGAACTCAACATACACGCAGCACTGACTGCTTCTCAGGCAGAGTGCTCTGCTATTTATACACAGACAGAATTTACCAGAAATTAGAAGAACAGCTAACATAAGAAACAAGTAGAATTTACAAGTGAACACAAGAAAGATGTAGAACCTTCTGGAATTGTAAATTACAAAGAAATAAATTTCTGCCGATGGGCGGGATTGAACCGGCGACCTTCTGCTCCGCAGTCCATGCCGGCAGTTGGTGCTCATGGTCTCTCACGGCAGTATAAATGGTAAACGAAGATTACAGGGCGCTCTTTGTGGTATGACACTGTAAGTTGTTTTGCGGTGTTTCTATGTTTTTGGAATTGTGGATTTCCTGGTAGCCCTACAAATGATCGTGTAACGACGAATTAGAGTTGGAACATACTCATTAAAGGCCAATTCACACTGTCCGTCACGTCACATCATGTTACCGTCCGTCAGAACATTCCGCAATGTAATTCTAATGGCGGCATTCACACTGTCTGTCACCAGACCGTCACATCAACGTCACGTCAAGCTTTCTCGAGAAGAATGTTTTGACGGAACGGCCGTCTGCTAACATCGGAAGTTAACCTATTTTCGTCACGCGAATTACATGTTGCATTCGATGATTACACTGTTTATATGGAAATGTGTCTTATTCATCTTTGTGTTGTTGTTATACCTCGTTTTAGGGGTAAATCTCAAATGTTTCATGAAGACTTAAATATTTTTGTCAATTGAGTGTCTACCTAAAATCGAGGTCGGTATCTGAAACCAAAAAATGGTTTATCTTATGTAACATTGTAGCAGAAACGACTGAAGCAAACTGTTTATTTGAATAAGATTCTAATTTGATCACGCGTTTTTCATTAAATAACATTTTAAATGAAAAAGTCAGTTATAATGAAAGACAAAAATTCAGTTGTTTACGACAGTATTAACAATGTCAGCGAGCAAATCGTAATGAATAAAGTACACAGGCGCTATTTATGGTCTTACAAGGTAGGGTTTCATGTCTTCATATGTTTATTTTTTCGCTTGAAAATAGATGTCGATGTTTTGAAATGTTGTTTCAGTTCCCAGTAAGTTGGCCAAAAACATACACTGTAAAGTTTTCTTTGGCCGTCAATAACATTTAGCGTTGTTGTTCCCCCTTTCATAGTATTAAACTATGACTTTTTACATAACAGATCGCCACTCATAACCTCACTTTCAACATAGGGTATTGAAATCGGCGAATTGACGTGATGGACATGGACGGACAGTGTGAATACTACTTGACATGATGGTTCCGTGACGTGACGTTGACGTGACGGACAGTGTGAATTGGCCTTAAACATGTGAAAAGCTTTAAACCGATTTTTAAAATTACTGCAATAGAAACGGCGGTCCCTGATGACACAAGATAAGCCCATGTTTCCAGTTGCACTCACAGGTGGTGGGCGGGCACGGTGTGCTACTCCCCCAACTTGTACAGACTAAGGGAATGTGGTTAGGGTGTGATATAGGAAGCCAGTGTAGAAGATGTGATGGATGGAATCTAGCTATTTGAATACAAATTTAACGAAAGGGAGGTTCTTAAACAGGACAGAAGTTAATAGCTTGCATTTGTTCTTAAAAATAAAAAGAATTACAGTACTTCATTTGAACAGAGTCATCATAATTTCTAGAAATGTTTGATCTTTGCATGCCAATTGATTATTTAGGAGGTGTGGGTGTCCAAAGTAAGTGTGCTGCACTATCTCAAACTCTTCCAGTAAATTTAACTTCTGCCCCTTCTGCGGACGACCACTTCTATTAAGGTAATGTTTAAAATCGGTTTTATGCTTTTCACACCTTACTGAGTATGTTCCAACTCTAATTCGTTGTCACCCGATCATTTCCATCACTACAAGAAAATCCACAATTCCAAAAACATAGAAACACTGCAAAACAACTTACGTGTCACACCACGGAGAGCGCTTTGTAAGCTTTGTTTACAATTGACGTTGTATACTTAGCAGAAAATAAGCCCATATCCCATTAACTCCATTTTGTAATTCCACCTTGTAATTTTGTGTAATTCTGTCACACATATAATCTGAGGATGCCCTGCTAAGGGCGAACTGTGTCATTAATTAAAGAATAAAACAATCTACAATCAAGACGGTTTTTTATTGAAGTAATACTTTTCATTACATAACATACATTTAATGGATGTAGGAAATTTTGTGTTGTGTTTGACGTACAGTAACATAAACATCCGTGGCTCACAAGCGGAGACACTGGCAATGGTGGCGGAATCAGTGAACAAGGGAAGTCAGCAAACTTTCTTTTCTACTCACTGTACTCTTAGGCACAAAAATAATCTTTAACAATTCATTGAGGTAGAACCTTCTGCTCTTCATCACAATCGCAAATGTGTAATCACTACTTTATAATATTACAGCTTTATAAAAGTAATGTCTGAACAATTCTGATTGCAAGTAATTTACTCAGTAGACAGTGCTTAGTTTCGTGGCTTAGTTTCACAAAAATTATAGTCCTGTATACCAGCATATTATGGGGGTTACAAACTGCTTTCGAAAAGTGAATATGTAGCTACAAATAAATAATATGTCCGTATATAAACTGATGACATTACAACATCACATTCTTGAAGATATTCAGTTTGATACCAGCCAAGAAGCTAAAAACATTATGATAGGTAAACGAAAGGCACAGTAACAATGACAAGGTGAAAACAGTGTTTATAAGGAGATGTTGAACATAGTCTCGAACAATGTAAAAATCATGTGTAGTTTTGAAAATATTACAATGCGTGACATCAGCTAAAACAAAATTCATGTACTGACACTACACACCGAGAATGCAATATAATCAAAATCAGTTTCTTTTGTACTTGAGAAAATCAGATTGCAAATCGTTTCTGCTTTTAAAAGGTTTTTCAGTGATATGATTACAACTCAGCTTTTGTGAGCAGGAACGGAGATATTACTTTAATGATGTTTTCATATTTATTTGAGAAAGTTCATAGCAATGTTTAGTGTCTAGGAATTATAAAAGTAACAGCATTAAATATAGCAACTTTGCAGATTGTATCATGCAATTCCTCTATTATTCCCTACTGTCCGCTTGGAGTGCTATTATCGTTTCAGCTACACTTTTCTCTTAGAGAGTGTGGCGACTGTCTGTGTTAGATTGTGGCAGAGCATCAGAGTTAAGAAATAATACCTCTAAAATTTACTGATACCCAAAGCAAACTTTTAATGTACATTTCTGTTCAACTTACTGTAATAAAGTGCTGGGAAGTGAAACAACATTTCAAACCATCGACATCAATTTTCATGTGAAAATATGTAGCTTCTTACATATAAATCAAAGGGAATAAATATGGCATGTTTATTGTATTTATTACGTTTTCTCTCTTACATTGTTAATAACACCATAAACAACAGTCTTTCTCCTTCATAAATGCTGACTTTTTCAATTTAATATCATTTATTGAAAATACCTTTGCGGAGGGGTATCTGTGGAGAGGCCAGGCAAACGTGTGGTTCCTGAAGAGGATCAGAAGCCTTTTCAGTAGTTACAGGGGCAACAGTCTGGATGATTGACTGAGCTGGCCTTGTAACATCAGCTAATGTGGCTTTGCCGCACAGTTATTGCGAACGGCTGAAAGCAAGGGGAAACTACAGCCGTTACTTTTCCCGTGGACGTGCAGCTCTACACTATGAAAATATGATAATGGCATCCTCTTGGGTAAAATATTTCGGAGGTGAAATAGTCCCCCATTTGGATATCCGGACAGGGACTACTCAAGAGGATGTTGTCATCAGGAAAGACAATACTGGCATTCTACGGATTGGAGTGTGGAATGTTAGATCCCTTAATCGGGGAGGAAAATTAGAAAATTTAGAAAGGGAAATGGATATATTGAAGTTAGATATAGTGGGGATTAGTGAAGTTCGGTGGCAGGATGAATAGGATTTCTGGTCAGCTGAATACAGGATTATACATACAAAAGTTGGGGGTATCACAGATGTAGGACTGATAATGAATAAGAAAATATGAATGCGAGTAAACTACTATGAACAGCACAGTGATTGCATTATCAATGTTAGGATAGATATGAAGCCAACACTGACAACAGTAGTACAGGTTTATATGCCAACTAGCTCTGCCGATGATGAGGAGATTGAAAATGTATGAGGAGTTAAAGAAAATTATTGAAACGATTAAGGGAGAGGAAATCTTAATTGTGATGGGAGACTGGAATTTGGTAGTAGGAAAAGGAAGAGAAGGAAAAATAGTAGGTGAATATGGACTGGTCAGAAGGAATGAAAGAGGAAGTCGCCTGGTAGAATTTTGCACGGATCATGATTTAGTCATAACAAACACGTGGTTTAAGAATCACAAAAGAAGGTTGTATACGTGGAAGAGACCAGGAGACACCGGAAGGTATCAGATAGATTTTATAATGGTAAGACATAGATTCTGGAACCAGGTTTTAAACTGTAAGGCGTACCCCGGGGCAGATGTAGACTCTGACCATAACTTGTTAGTCATGAACTGTAGGCTGAAATTGAAAAAACTGCAGAAAGGTAGGAAAATAAGGAGATGGGACCTAGATAAATTGAAGGAACGTGATGTTCTGGACAATTTCAGAGGAAGCTTTAGGCAACAATTGACAGAAACAGGGGAAAGTAAAACAGTAGAAGAGGAATGGGTAGCATTGAGAGATGAAATAGTGAAGGCAGCAGAGGACAAAATAGGTAGAAAGGCAAGACCTACAAAAAATCCTTTGATATCACAGGAAATACTAAATTTAATTGATGAAAGGAGAAAATATAAAAATGCAGTAAATGAAACAGGCAACAGACGACTAAGAAATGAGATTGACAGGAAGTGCAAAATGGCTAAGCAAGTGTTGCTAGAAGCCAAATCCAAATCTGTAGAAGAATGTATCAGAAGGGGAAAAGTAGATACTGCCTGAAGTAAAATAAAAGACACATTTGGGGACAAGAAAAACAACTCTACGAATATCAAGAACTCTGATGGGAAACCAGTTCTCAGCAAAGAAGGGAAAGCTGAAAGGTGGAAAGAGTACATAGAGCAGCTCTACAATGGAAATGAACTTAGAGACGATGTTGTAGGGAGGGAAGAGGAAGTAGATCAAGATGAAATAGGAGATATTATACTGAGAGATGAATTTGACAGAGCCCTGAAAGACCTAGCTCGTAACAAGGCTCCAGTAGAAGATGACATACCCTCAGAGCTACTAAAGTCTCTGGGAGAGCCAGCCATGACAAAACTATTTGAACTGGTGTGTAATATGTATGAGACAGGCTAAATACCCTCAGACTTTAAGAAAAATGTAATAATCCCCATTCCAAAGAAATCAGGTGCAGGCAGATGTGAAAATTACAGAACCATCAGTTTGATAAGTCATGGTTGCAAAATTTTAACACGAATTATGTACAGGAGAATGGAAAAACTGGTAGAAGCTGACCTCAGGGAAGATCAGTTTGGATTGAGGAGAAACGTAGGAACCCGGGAGGCAATACTCACTTTACGACTTATCTTAGAAGATAGATTAAGGAAAGGCAAACCTACATTTTTAGCTTTTGTAGATTTGGAGAAAGCGTTTGACATTGTTGACTGGAATATACTTTTTCAAATTCTGAAGTCAGCAGGAGTAAAATACAGGGAAAGGAGAATTATTTACAACTTGTACAAAAGCCAGATCGCAGTTATTAGACTCGGAGGGCATGAAAGGGAAGCATTAGTTGGGAAGGGAATAAGACATGGTTGTAGCCTTTCTCCGATGTTATTCAATTTGTACATCGAGCAGGCGGTGAAGGAAAGCAAGGAAAATTTTTGAATAGGGATTAAAGTTCAGGGTGAAGAAATAAAAACTTTGCGTTTTGCTGATGACATTGTAATTCTGTCAGAGACAGCAAAGGACCTGGAAGAGCAGTTGAATGGAATGGACAGTGTGTTGAAGAGAGCGTGTAAAATGAACATTAACAAGAGCAAAACGAAGATAATGGAATGCAGTATTAGAAAATCAGGCGATGCTGAAGGAATTAGATTAGGTAACGAAACAATGAAGGTGATATGAGTTTTGTTACATGGGCAGTAAAATAACATGCGATGGTCGCAGTACAGAGGATATAAAATGCAGAATGCCAATGGGAAGAAAAGCATTTTTGAAAAAGAGAAATTTGCTAACATCGAATATTAATTTAAATGTAAGGAAGTCTTTTCTGAAAGCATTTGTGAGGAGTGTTGCCTTGTACGCTAGTGAAACATGGATGATAATGAGTGCGGACAGGAAGAGAATAGAGGCTTTCGAAATGTGGTGCTACAGATGAATGCTGAAGATTAGGTGGGTAGATCGCCTAACTAATGAAGAGGTACTAGCGAGAAAAGGAATTTTTGGGATACCCTGACTAAATGAAGGGATCGCTTGGTAGGACACATTCTTAGACATCGAGGAATCGTAAATTTAGCATTGGAGGGAAGTGTGTGGGGGCAAAAATCGCAGAGGGAGACCAAGAGACGTGTATAGTAAGCAGATTCCAGTGGATGTGGGTTGCCGTTCTTATAAGGAGATGAAAAGGCTTTCTCAGTATAGAGTAGGGTGGAGAGATGCATCAAACCAGTCTCCGGACTGAAGACCATAACATACCCTTTGTCATCTTACAATGTTATTCACATACAGGCCAATTAACACTATCCATCATGTCAACGTTACATCATGGAAATGTCATGTCAAATTATATTCACACTGTCCATCATGTGAGTTCGCTTAGTCCATTACCCTAAGTTTAAAGTGAGATCATGAGTCACCATACATAATGTCTCGATTCATAGTATAACACTGGAATTGGGGAAACAACAATGTTAAATTTCATTGACAGCCAAATCATACTCTGTAATGCTAGTTTATGGTCAAAATATTGTGGTGAACTGCTAGTAAGTGAAACAACGTTTCAAAATATTTTCAAAACTACACACGATTTTTACATTGTTGGAGACCATGTTCGACATCTCCTTCTAAACGTTGTTTTCACCTTGTCATTGCTACTGTGCCTTTCGTTTACCTATTTTCAAGCGATAATCAAAATACATATATAAAAATGGAATGTTAGTCTGTATATTTCACTTCGTAGCCAAAATTATTCACTACAGACCAATGGCGGTTATGCATGAGAGAAGCCTTTAGGTTGGCGGTGTGCACTGTGGTGTTTTGCTCGCAGTGTGTGGCGGTGGGTGAGTGTGGCGAACAAAAATCATTAAAATGTGGAGCGATATGACGATCAACAGATGCTGAAAGATTAAGGACTCAAAGATAAAACACTGGGAAACACAGACATCCATTAACTGAGCATCACAGACCTATATTACTAGACTGGCAATGCCATATACAATATCAATATGTCAGTGAAGTCTCGCCACTATATTTCTATACTATAAACGTGTAAGCTATCGTTTGCGTTATTATGGAAAACAGTTGAAGAATACAGATGAACTGTTATAACTACGCTGTCTTTAGACTTTTGACATAAGGGAAATTCATGTGTTGTATGTGGCTATATTTTTTTCAGCTGGACTAAGCTTTGACACATGTCGTAGAGTAATGAGTTGTATTGATTTACTGTTATTATTAATCAGTACAAATTGCATTTAATGTAGGAGTTCCTTTCAATAGTATGGTCATCAAAAAGTGTTGTTTATTCTGGATAACACGTATTCTTTTGAGAGTTCTTAAGAAATCTACAGTCTGCTTTGACACATACACTATTGAGTCGCATTTCCTGTTTTTATTAATCGGTTACTAGTTTCGATAAACTTCGGTTTTTTAATTGTATGCTCGTTATAACCGTGATATTTGTCGTGGACAACACACATCTTTATTATTCTGAGTGTTTTCAGATAAGTACAGTCTGCTTTAGCTGCATGTAACAGTAAAATTTTACTTACCGTCCCAGCGGCCCCACATGATTATGTTGGCAACATCAACAAAACGGTGAAAAGTCTACACCAAGATGTTAATATTCTTAGAAATCCACAAAGACTAACTTGATTAGTGTTCTGGACAGACTGTACTATGCTGTTTCTGCTCTATGGTTGACAGGTTCTTGTATGTTCCCTCATTCCCTCAGTAAAACTAATTACCTTTGTAAACGAAGAGTTAATGACAAAACATTTGCGCTGTTATGCGACTGGCTAATGGCAAAGTCACATGATTGACAACATAATCACTCGAGTCCGCCAGGACGCTAAGTAAAATAGAACCGTACATAACGCATTCTTCTCATAACAAGATTTGACAGTGTACGCCTATGTGTTAAACTAAATTATTGCGGATGTATTAGCCCAAACACAAATCATGTTCAAACTAATTATTAAAGCTTACAACGTCATATCGTATTATAAGATCACAGTAGTATCGCACGAAAGCTTTTTGACATGAGGTGAGGCAAAAAGGCGGCGTCAGGCTTCAGTAACAGAGGTAAGTTTGCTAGTCTAGTAATGTATGTGTGTGCTGAACATTAACTACACTGTCAATACACCAATGATCTCAATATAAACACCAGAAAGACACCTGTAGTGCTTAGGATCAAAATACTGACAACTGGATTAGGGAGACAAATATACGTCGAGCGTCACGGTTTCATAAAGGGTATATTACATGGAGCGAATTTGGTCCCTAGTTGCTGGCGTATTTGGATGCAGCTGCTAAATTCGCTCCATGTAAACTGGGACAGCGAACAAAGTCGCTGCTCCGAAACGCGAGCGTCTAAAGTTGAAGGGTGGGCTACTTTAGACGCTGTTCGCTGGCCTTTGTGGTCGCTGGCATTTTTGGACGCTGGCGTTTTTGGTCGCTGGCGTTTTTGGTCGTCCTATGTCATATACGGAAGCGTCTAAAGTAGCCACCAGTAAAGTCAAAATGTCGAAGGAAATTATAAATGCTGGCGTTGTGTTTCTCGTAACAGTTTTAAAAGAACAATTACAGTAATGAACCAAAAGCAAAACGGAAAAGTAGGAAAGAATAAAAGAAAATGGATTAGAAGCTGGATTGCGAGGAGGCATAAATATGTTGCTTCTGCAAATCTTTTGGGTGAATTATCGTGTGAAGGTCCTTCTGCCTACAGAAATATAATGAGGATCACATAAGAAAATTTTGATAGATTACTGTAAATAGTAGAGGATAAAATAAGGAAACAGAATACCATCATGATGGCGATCTCACCAAGAATAAAATTTAAATAATCGTTATTTTTAATGTCCCATAACACTGGAAAACTTCGATAAATTTTCAGAAATTTGATTACAATTCCACTTCATTTTATGTTTGGTGGGACAAAGCACTTTTAATATGTTTATTTACATCAATGATCACAAAATTTCTCGTCGTTTTGAAGACCGGTTTCGGTCAGGATGACCATATTCAAGTCTACAGCAAATCAGAAACAGAAGGATACATCTAGTATTAGACTACCTTAGAAAACATAAATAATGTATTAACTTACAGTCATCAATACATGTAATATAGCCATATGGCATCATCACCGCATACAGTAAGTGTATCTTCATTAAGGAATGATGTATAATATTTTAACACGTTTTTATATTGATAACTGTAATGCCTTTTTTATGTGTTATAAGGTATCGTAGTCTATTACTAAATTTGTCCTGTTTTCGATTTGCTGTAGACTTGAAAATGGTCATGTCGCACCTTGGGAAACAGAACTGTTTGGTATCACCTAACCTCCAAAACAATATATCAGATGCTACGTCGTGTTTCAATTGTTTTTACAAAGACGCTAGCGTCTAAAGTCGCTGCATGTCATTGCATCAGCATATTCATTCGCTATTCGCCTATAGGCCGAGCGACAACAGTCGCCAGCAACTAAATATGCTCTATGTATTATACCCTTAATAGAGAGTACCATCTCCATATTATGTTTGAGCTAACTGGAATACACAGACTGTAGACTTACATTGATGTATGTCTGTGATGGAAAGTACGTAAGTCATATGTAAGTATATGCTGCTCAAGTGGTAAAATTGCATTGCTGGTTCAAAAATTACCTCCATGTGAATTCTTTGAATATATTTACATAATAATTCTTTTCAAGGAAAATTGAATTTACGTAGTTTCCTTTCTGATTTCGGTGTAGGCCTATCCTCATTAGATTTTGAGATTGTTATGTTTAGGAAAGTGTAGAAAACGCCATAGTACAGTAAAGGACAAATTGAGGAGATGTTAGTTACATAGCACACCAAATAACTAACAG
The DNA here is from genome assembly GCA_026315105.1 of Locusta migratoria. Lineage (NCBI taxonomy): Eukaryota > Metazoa > Arthropoda > Insecta > Orthoptera > Acrididae > Locusta > Locusta migratoria. Next base: position 571,915,140 of record CM048746.1, read on the forward strand.
ATGTCGATGCTTCGTTTTTTCATTCTCGTAACTGTGGTGTAATACACTACAACAAGATGTACAATTTTACTTAAAGGCATCGGCGTACTGTGCTGATTTTGGCAACGACCGTTCAATGCCTTTTGAAAAATCAGTCACGTAAAATGAGGGGAACTTTTCTTTATGTTCACGATGAACTAAATAATTTATGCTGTTCTGATGAGTAAATTAATAATCTTCCTAAAGCGTATAGTTCGTTGCCAACAGTAGCAAACTAAACCGCTGACACTTCAAGTAAATTTTAACCCAGCTGTATCCTACATGCTTTCCAATGTCATGGAAAGAAAAGAAGTACATCTTTAGACAGGTATAATTTGAATTTAAGAAGTAACGACATTCCTTTGCATCTATTTATGTTTTCATTTAATAAGAATTCTTTGCAAGGAAATTCGAATTTATGTAATTTCCTTCCTGACTTCGGTGCGTGCTTATTAGATCTTGAGTGCCTTCTCTTTAGGAATGCCTAGAAAATGGTTTAGTACATTAAAGAATAAATAGAGGTCCTGTCAGTTACGTAGTACACCAAATAACTAATAGAAGGCAATGCTGCTTTTTTTACGCTCATAACTATGGTGTAGTTCTCTACAAGAGATTGTATCCTTTAATATCCATTGCGAAGCCCAGGTCTACAGCTATCTATTACAAATCTCTAATGTCCTACCGTACTTCACGGATTTACATGGGGCAACTTCGTTTCATAAAAAGGGGATCACGGAAAAAAAAGGTAGCCAATCTTAATTTAAACTTTTGTATCTACGATCGTTGTGTCTGTCTATCTCCAAAAGTACTTGACGAATTTTCGTAGGATTTTAAGCCGTTGCTTGAGCACATCGTGCGGTTAAATACATGTTTCGTTTCATCAAAATCGGATCAGAGAAAATAAATATATCATAATTTAAAAATTTGTCTAAAAGCAATCACTATCTATCTGAAAAGTCCAATCTCCAAAATTACTACACGAGTTTTCATGGGGGCTTAAAAGCAAAGGATACATGACGCTGTTATTATTATTACTATTTCTCATCTCAACGATAGAAGTGTTTTCAGAAGTTTACGTCAAAGCAACAATTACACACCGCAGTCTTAACTTTATGAACACACCATAACATTGAATTTACATCGTACCTGAGTACGGACTGAAATAAATTTCAATTTTTGTATGAAAAACGTAATGAACGTTCATCATTTTCGACAATGACTTCTACTTAAATTTGACATCTTTCGCAGGAGAACTGAGTTCTTTGATCCAACAACGATTCTATTTTTGCTGACCTAAAAACTATGATATACACAGGTCCCTCTTTAACAATTGTTGCGAAGCATGGGCATATAAGCTAGTATAAACATAGAAAAACAATATTTATAAGATAATAAATAGGGCATGTTTACTTTATCCATTACCATTTTCCTCTTACATTGTTAATAACATAATAAAAAACGGAGTTTTCTCCTTCATCAACATTGACTTTCTGATTTAAAATATTGTTTAATGAAAATTGCATCATCAACTTACAATGTTATTCATAGAATGTGTTTGCTTCACTCTTGTCTGTTACACTATTGTAAAACATAACCATTTTTCGCTTTAATAGTCTGACCTCGCTTTTAGAAGGAAAATATATAAATCGTCATGGAATATTTCCGATTTGCCACTATAACAAAGTATAATAATAAGATAAAAAATTACGATATGACTGGTGCATATAATCCGTGCAATCACCTACTGTAACATGCGTGAGCGTGACTAAAATAGGTTAACTTCTGATCTTAGCAGACAACCGTTCCGTCAAAATTTTCTTACTGAGAAGCCTTGATGTGACGTGATGGTCCAGTGACAGACAGTGTGAATGCCTCCATTAGAAATGCATTGAGGAATGTTCTGATGGAACTTGACGAACTTGACACGGCATACTGTGAATTGGCCTTCAGTGGAAACAATCTAAGTCGTCATGAAACATTTGTAATTTTCCGCAAAAACAAAGCATAATAATACAATAAAGATTAGAAATCCACCAAAATGGCTTAACTTCCGATGTTCGCAGAACAAACATGCTATCAAAACGTTCTTCCCAACAAACCTTGTCGTAATGTGATATGACAGTCTGCTGACAGATAGTGTGAATGGCGCCATTGGAAATGCATTGTGGAATGTTCTGACGGTATATGACGTGGTGGCCTCTCTTTATTTAAGACGTCTTATCTTCTGAGCTATGTGTTGCGCTCTTTTGTATTTGTGTCAGGAACCTTCATGGGCATACGGTGAAAAGTTCACCAAAGTATCATTGCAATCAAATGAATGGTTTCTGAACACAAAGTGGACATACAGACAAACATTCATTTTTATATATATATATATATATATATATATATATATATATATATATATAGATTTAGGAGACAATCTTAGTAACTCTCTTAGACTGTTCGTGGATGATGCGGTCAATTAACGATTAGTAAAGTCAGAAGAAGATCAAAAGCATGTGGGAAATGGTTTAGATAAGCTATCTACATTGTGAATTGGCCTGTCTGTCACATCACGTCATGTTCTGTCACAACATTCTACACTATATTTTTAATGGTGGCATTCATCGTGTCTGTCAGACCATAAGATTTTGAGGGAATGGTCGTCTGCTAACATCAGAAGTTAACCTATTTTCGTCATGCTCACTCATGTTCTTCTTCTTCCTTAGCCCGTCTCAACCCACTGCTGGATAAAGTACTCTTCAATTTGTTTCCATTGTCTTCGATTTTGAGCCACCTGGTACCATCATGTTCTCACGACCACCTTCAAGTCATCAAGCCATCTTTTTTGGGGTCTTCCAGTTCTTTTGTGGTCCCATTGTCTCCAGTGCACTAATCTGCGTGGCCACCCACTGTGACTTAGCCGAGATGAATGTCCTAACCACTGGCACTTCAGTCTTCCAATTCTTTCTAGGACGTCTGTTACCCTTATCTTCCTCCTAATGGCATCAGATCAGATCTTGTCCTGGAGACTGACTCCTCACATCCGCCACTCCATGGCTTGTTGTGTGCACTGTACTACCTTTGTCAGAGTCATAGTTTCCAGAATGTAGGTTATTACTGGATATGGGCAAGTATTATAGAGCTTAACCTTCAGATTATTTGGGACTTTCTTGTGTTTCAGGATAAATCTTAGTTTCAGAAATACTTCCCAGTGGAGTCCTATTCTGCGACGAATTTCGGTTGTTTGCTTGTTTTTCCCTAGTTTCATTTTGTGACCAAGGTAGAAGTATTAGTCAAAGCCTTCAGTAGTCTGGTCTCCTACTGTAAGTGGCTGGTTGTCTGAGCTTAGTATATTTGGTTTCCTGGTGTTCATTTTGAAGCCAATCTTTGTGGAGGTGCTCTTTAATTTTTCGATAATACTCTCTTGTTCTTCCAGATCTTCACTTATGAGTACAATATCATCCGCAAGACGCAGATCAGATATGAGCCATTGATTTTTATTCCTTTGTTATTCCAATCTAGTGTCTTGAAGACATCCTCCAATGAAATGGTGATTAGTTTCAGAGATATGGTGTACCCTTGACGAACTACCTTTTTGATTGGAATCTTGCTGGCAATAAGGTCTTGATCCACTCTAATTTTCATAGTTTCCTGTTCTTAGAGATATTTCAGGAACTTTATGTAACTTAAATTTATTCCGATTTTTTCTAGGTTGCCGAGTATCAATGGAGTCGAAAGGTTTTCTATAGTCTTTAAAGGCGAGATGATTCCTGATGTTATTATCTTCTCAAGAAGGAGGCGAATAGTATGGATGTGACTAACAGTTGAAAAATCTCCCTGGAATTCTGCTTGATGCACAGGTTGGTATGAATCGAGTTCTCTTGCTAACCGGTTTGTGATAATTTGAATCAGGAGTTTGAAAATATGTGCTAAAAAACACCCATTTTGAAGAGAAGTACAAATTCAGCAATTTTCCATGCATCTGGTACTCTTCCAGAGTTGATGCTCACTGTCCTTAAAGCTGTCATTGGACTGTTTCCACCTAGTTTCAGCATGTCATTTATTATCATATCTTCAACAATAGCTTTCCTGCTTTTTAGTTGTTTGGATGCATTTTCAACTTCAGCAGATATTATTTCCTTTGTTTCTTCCTGTATATCTTCAACTGTTACTTGTTCATCCTCACACTGTCTATCGATGGTTGTAGCATAAAGCTCGTGGTAAAAATCTCTAATACTTGTAAGAGTATTATTTGTATCTTTGACTATCTCGCCTTCCTCGTTTTTAAGCTTTATAATATTTGCTCTACCCACAGACACATTTGTCTTTAACATTTTCATATTTCGACTGTTCTCATTCCTCTGTATCATTGGGTTGTTGTTAAATTTCCTCATATTTTTTCATGTTTCTTTCCAGATAGTATTGTTAAGAGATATATATTCTACTGTGTCCCCGTCCATTTTCTTCCTTTCTTCAATACGTTGTATGGTTGAAAGTCTGCTGTTCTTGTTAGATTTGTGTAGTTGAATCCCATTTATTGCAGGAGTTTGAATGCTTGTTGTAATTTTCTCATTGATCTCGTTTAATTCCAGGGCTTTAAAATCTTCTGTTGGACCTGGAATCTCAAATAGAATTGGCTGAAATAATAATCCATGTTTTCATAAGTCATTCACGTTTGGCGAAGTAGGGGTTCCTCATCATTTTTGCTCATTCAAATTTGTCTTGAATGTGAAAGTCGCTGTAACTAGCCTATGGTCGCTTCTGGCATCTGGCATCTTCTGGAATCTATTGAGTACATATACTTATTTACAGTTCCGTTTTTTTGCTGGTGTGGATGAAGTCTTTTTCATTTTTGGTTTGGCCATGAGGACTCTTCCATGTCCATTTGCGTTGGGTGGGCTTATTGAAGAAGGTATTCATCCAATAAATATTTTCAGCTCTTATATACTGAAACATATGATCGCCTCTTTCGTTTCTGCACCGTAACTCAAGTTATCTGTATCGAAACTTTACTGTTCAGTTTGAGGACAATGTATATTACTCTATGGAAAATGAAAACCATATTGTGTATGGATTTATTTATATTTCTGTGGAGTCAAATAGCAACTCTATATATGCATCACAATTGTTTCGTAAGACAACGTTTCTGATGGAAGCCTCTACATATACATCAATATAAATACTCTGCAAGTTACATTGACCATGGAAGAGGTTTCATCGCGCCGTTTTTATGATATTTCTCTACAGTTCTATTCTCTGATAGCTCATGGGGAAAAGGAACACCTAAATTGTTCCGTTTTCGAACTGATTTACCTTATTGCGTTCTGATGATCATGTTTTCCTATGTAGGTGGGTGCTAACAATATATGCATGCATTCGGAAGAGAAAGTTGGTGAAAGAAACTTCGCTAATAGATTTCGCTCCAACAAATAACGCCTTTGTTTTAATGATTTCCACTCCAATTCGTGGACCATTTCCATGACACTCCCCTATATCGCTATGATACAAAACGAGCTACCCTTCTCTGAACTTTCTCTCAATCGTCCATCAGTCCCACCTGGTTTGATTCCCACAATTCAAATAATACTCCAAAACAGGATGCACAAGTGTAGTGTACCCAATTTCTGTAGTAGAACTATTGCATCTTCTAAGTGTTCTGCCAGTGAAACGTTGACTGTGGTTCGCCTTCCCTACAATATCTTCTATGTGTTCTTTCCGATTTAAAATGCTTGTAATTGTTACTCCTAGGTATTTAGTTGTATTGACAGCATGTAGATTTGACTGATTTATCGTGTGAACAAAGTTTAAAGGATTTCTTTTAGTTGTCTTATGGATGACTTCACACTAATCATTATTAATGTTCAATTGCCAATATTTTCACTATGTAGATATTTTATCTAAACCATTTACCAGATGCTTTTGATCTTCTTCTGACTTTACTAATCGATAAATGACCGCATCATCCGTGAACAGTCTAAGAGAGTTACTAAGATTGTCTCCTAAATCTATATATATATAAATGAATGTTTGTCTGTATGTCCTCTTTGTGTTCAGAAACCATTCATTTGATTGCAATGAAACTTTGGTGAACTGTTCACCGTATGCCCATGAAGGTTCCTGACACAAAAACAAAAGAGCACGGTACATAGCTCAGGAGATATGACGTCATAAATAATTAGAGACTTCATAAGAATACCCAGATTTATGTGTCAATTATTGGAAAATGGGAGTAGTTAGGGACCTGCAACTAAGTTTTCATGTAATGTCGGACGTTTATGAAGCGTTGTGTAACTGATACCCCGACCCCCGCCCCCACCCCCACCACCAACACATACAAAATGATGAAACGAAGTGTGCCCCATACAACAGTTTCACTGTAGATGTCGTAAAACTGTCGCATCAGACATGACCTTGTATCAAATAAAATTAGCATTACAGATTTGCATTTTACTATTTATTTTTGTCTACAAGTCTCCATAAATTCTCTTGCATCCAAAATTAAGCAATCTATTTTCTTAATCTCTGTCGATATAAAAGCGAAATCACACTCACTCACTGACTGACTAAACACGAAATCTCGAAAACAACTTCATCTATGAACCTGAAATTTGGCAGTAAAGTAGTTTATAGGTAGAAAGCGTCAGCTAACAAGGAATTTTTGTGATAGGTGCATGGCGGAGCATACCTCTCCTACAGACTCCGAAATCTGCAGTTTCATTCTGATCTTTACAAAATTTTGTATGCTTGACCTTCAAAACAAGAGGAAGGTCACCTTCACCCGTAGGTTTCATATGGTGCATGGAGGAGGCCACTTTGCACCAAAAAATGGATCCCTAAATACCTTATTCGTGCCATAACTTGAGAACGGCTCGACCGATTTCACAGATACTTTTTATGTTGTTTTTGTTATTCTCAGAACAAGGACTGAGCATAACACAGTGTGTTTTTCAATGTGACTCTGCCTTTCTGTTGCATAGAAATCTATAGTTTTGCTCCAATATTGATGAAATTTTGCAAACCCTACCTTAAAAACAAGAGGAATGTCACTATATGTATAAACTTTCGTTCGGTGCATGATGGAGGGCATTTAACTTACGAAATCTTACAAAATCCATAGGTTTGCTCCAATCTTTATGAATATTTGCACACATGACTTTAAAACCAAAAGGAAAATCAATGGGTACATAAATGTTTGTATCGTACATGACAGAGGATACCTTGTAGAAACTTCACTGAGAGAGGGAAATGTGAAAACGAACAGAGAGATGGGAGAGAAAGAGGTGGATGCAGAGAGAGGGGGGAAGATGATATTGACTACGAGAGTGTAGCATAAATAACACCCAAACAACGCTAGTCGTTTATAAAAATACCACTTCCCCAAGGAATGCCAGATAGCAACCCATTCTGCTCGATGACTTTATGTGAATTACAACATATTGTGTACTTTCTGTCAGGAAATCACGAATCAAATCGCAAAAGTGTGGTGATTTCCCATAAGTAGGAAATTTTATTGGCAGACGCTTGTGAGATACAGTGTCAAAAGCATTCCAGAATTGTAGGAATTCGGAATCTATTTGACATCCCTTGTTGGTAGTACTCTTCACAGGATGTGAGTAGAGAACTAGCTGTGTTTCACAAGAAGAATATTTTTTGAATCTGTGTGGACTATTAGTCAATAGGTCGTTCTCTTCAAGGTAGTTCTAACACTTGTGGAAAGTATATGTTCTAAAATTTTGCTGCAAACCTACATAATTGGATACATGACTGTAATTTTGTGGATCACTCCTATTGCCTTTCTTGAATATTGTAGTAACGTTTTTTAGTACAGATCTTTTGCTAAGATAACGGTTGTATATTATAGCGAGGTATAAGGCTATTGCAGCAGCATACTCTTAGAGGAACTTAATTTGTATACAGTCAGAAATGGGATACTTACTTTTGTTAAGTGATGTAAGTTGCTTTAATACCACAGGGGTATCAACTTCTAAATTACTTTTTCTGGGAGCGGTTATTAATAAGCATTCTGGAGTATTTGATTTGTCTTTGGTGAAGGAATTTCTGAAAGCTGTGTTAAGCAATTCTGTGTTGGCAGGACTGTCATCAGTAGCATCGCAATTGCTATCATAAAGCGAAGGTACTGATTGTGTTTTACCCCTAATGCACTTAACATACGATCAGAATTTATTAGGGTTCTCTACCAAATTACATGACGGTTAAATCGTGGAAACTATTATAAGCTTCTTCTATTCAAGTTCGAGCTATATTTCTAGATTCTGTAAAAGCTTGCCAGTCTTGGGGATTTCGTGTCTGTTTAAATTGGCATGCTTTTTTCTTTGCTTTCGCAAGAGTGATCTAACCCGTTTTCTGTACGACAGTGGGTCAACCCCTCTTTTATTTATTTGTTTGGTATACATCTGTCAATGGTTGTCAATCACAGACATATATTAATGAACTAGCAAAATTACGTCTTGGCTGAAGCCTGATTTACTAGGAAAAAAAGAAAAAGTTCAAAAAAGTCCGAAACATTGCGCTTTATATGATCAGAAAAGCTATAATTAGCATAACAAATTAAGACAAAGCAAAGATGATGTTCTTTATAGGAAATGCTCAATATGTTCACCATCATTCCTCAACAATAGCTGTAGTCGAGGAATAATGTTGTGAACAGCACTGTAAAGCACATCCGGAGTTATGGTGAGGCATTGGCGTCAAATGTTGTCTTTCAGCATTCCTAGAGATGTCGGTCGATCACGATACACTTGCGACTTCAGGTAACCCCAAATCCAATAATCGGGGACCTGGGGACCTGGGAGGCTAAGCATGAAGAAAGTGGCGGCTGAGCACATGATCGTCACCAAACGACACATGCAAGAGACCTTTCACGCGTCTAGCAATATGGGGTGAAGCGCCATGCTGCATAAAAATTGTATGTTCCAGCAGGTGTTTATCAGCCAGGCTGGTGATGATACAATTCTGTAACATATCGGCGTACCTCTCACCCATCACGGTAGCAGTTACAAAACGAGAATCAAGTAGTTCCTTGAAGAAAAGAGGCCTGATAACGGTAGATGTGGCAAATCCAACCAATACCATGACTTTCTCGTCGTGCAATGGAGTTTTCACGACAGTTCTAAGATTTTTGGTAGCCCAAATTCTGCAGTTGTGGGCGTTGACAGACCCTTCGAGCATCTAATGAGCTTCGTCGGTCCACAACACTTTACTCAACCAATCGTCATCTTCCGCCATCTTTTGAAACGCCCACACTTCAAATGTCCTCCGCTTCACTAAATCGCCAGGTAACAGTCCTTGATGCCAATGGATTTTATAAGGAGGGTACGCCTAAGTGTCAACCAAACAGTAGTGTATGGAATGCTGGTGCAACGTGAGACTGCATGAGCGCTGACTTCCCTATGCATAGACGAACCTGCTACAGTCTCCATTTCTTCCTGAGCTGTCTCAGCAGCATTATGCCTTGTGCTCGGTCGGCCACTGTAGGGTCTATCGTCTAAACAACCCAGGGCTTCGAACTTCGAAATCATTCTCACCACAGCTGCATTTGCCAACAGACCTTGTAGTGGAACAAACCGCTACATAGGCCTAAGTCGCCTTGAGATAATCCAACATCTCCTATCCTATCATTTTTCGGACAATTTCTGACCACACTTGAATTGTTACTGCCGCCAGAATGTCAGTGTGTTGCATTTTCTGGTGGTATGAAGTGCAGAAAAGTGGTCAGAGTGTCTATTTAATTGGTCTGTGGCAGCATGGAATGGCAGAAGCTATGGATGGGACTATGGAACATGTATATCAATTATTAAACAAATGACATTCTGTTTATGCCAAGAGTAACACATTGTACTTTCAATAGATTTTTGTAAAAGGTTGCTCAAGAGTGAGCTAGAACTGTGATTGTGAAAACCTTATTGTTCAGTTATTTAAAGTTAAATATGAAGAAATATGCTTCTCAAGTGTAAATGGATGAGAATAACTATTTGAGTCAAACATATAATTAGAAGACCAGCTGTTTTATGCTAGACTACATACATATCATTTATGACGAGAGTGAACCACCTCAATTGGCGACCTTTGACACCCCAACTGCAGAATACACTCACGTCTCAGAAAAAAATGTGTTAAGAAGTTTGACTGAGGCAAGAGATGTATGTACTCAATACCACCTGGATGTTAAACAATAATTTAAAAAAAACTATTGATTGTGGCAGCACATCTAAAAAACCAAATATTCATCGTTAAAATCTGCACGTAACTAAGAAGAAACATATTGTGCACAAAAACGCGCTAGAAGAAACGAAGATTTTTCCACATCAAGCAGAAGCAACGGGCAGCCGACATCAGCAAACAACACCTCGAGCTACTGCCATATGCACCAGTCTACTGAGCATACAAGTGAGAGAATTTTTCTTTTTCTTAGTTAAACTTTTAGTGATACTCTATGAAGTGTTGTATCAGTGCATAAACTAAATGTTATGCCTATAACAAGATATCTGGCAAAAATGGCATAAGTAAATATAAGTGTACCAGATGTAGCTAACATGTTAAAAGCTATTCAGGACCATTTACTTAGCTTCAAAACTGATTTTTCTAAACAATTGTATGATCAAAAGACAAGTTTAACTAATCATCTTTACAACCATAAGTCTGAATTACTTAGTTCCAAAAATGATTCTTCTAAACAAATACCTGATCTTTCCATTGAATTTAATGCTAAAAAGACAAGTTTAACAGATCAACGTTCTAGCCATAAGTTGGAAATATCAGACAAATTTGATCAGTTAAAGTCACAATTTAATTCTGAATTTAATGTAAAATTAGATTCTTTCCAAAATACCTTGAAATCTTATGCAGAAAAATGCGAGGTTAACTACAATAATTTAAATTCGGAAATTACATCTATAAAACAGATACTAGTATCTAAAGATGAGGTTTTTAATATAGTCACTGATCTTCTAAATGACAAATTTCTTCCCTACAAACAAGATCTTGTTTCAGATGTAGTACAAACTATTAAAGATACTACTTCTGATACAGATCCTGTTCATCAAGAACTTGTTAATAAATTATTGTCAATAGACAAGGTTTTATCAGAGTGTTGTAGTAAATTAACATCTCTTGAGAGGGTTGATATGGCCCGGATTGGCGAAAAGGTTCAGGCTACTGAATTGGAATTCGAAGTACTCAAACAATCACAATCAGATCATAGTGAAAGGGGTTCCCTTGAGTTGTCCAACGATTGTGAACAACGAATTTCGTAACTAATTGAGAAAAAATATCATGAACTTAAAACTGGTGTTACTTTATCAGACATAGATTTTCCTAATCATCGTTTTGATACAGTTTGTGAGCATTCAAATAGAGATAATCCATCTTACTTCACAAGTAATCCTGTTACCCCTAATACCAACAATGCACAATCTCCAGTTCAATCTAATTACGATACTTTTAATTTCACTCAGGGAATTAATTTGTCAAAACAATTGCCTAAATGCAAATCAGGAAGCGATGTCCATCCTAACTCTCCCAAATACATGGTCTGACACACAAAAATTAATTTTACTTTGTGTTACTTAATTGGGGAGGCATTAGAATGGGGTACAGCCCATACTGATGGATTCATGTCATTGGCTGATTTCATTCAGAAATTTAAAGAGAAATATTGGTCCGAAAATACACAAGAAAAACTAAAGTAAGAGTTATCAGATCCATCCCCTTCTAATAAAAAACAGGGTACAATAAAACAATATATCCATGATCATTTTACCAAGGCAAAATTTCTTGATAAACCCATAGACGAGGATTACCTTGCTACTGTGCTAGTAAGAGGGCTTCCTATTTCCATTCAGAATAAGATACGGTGTCGCAGCTATAAGACAGTGAAGGATTTATTAGATGCCGCTGAAAGAATCAATTCTCTCCATAAATTGTGGGAATATTTTAACCACAGTAAAACACATAATTGTTATAGTAAAGATCAGCAGTCGAAAGAAGTTTTCCTGTGCGAAGTACACAAAAATCAGGAGGGTCCATTACCAAGACAGGAAGTAAACAATCAGGACCCATATTCCGACATATCAGTAAATTTTTTTACATTCGATACCCACTAAAGATTGGCTACTTACTGAGAACAAGGCACTTACTATGCATTTAGTAAAGCCTATCATCATAGGACATATTAACAATGTACCTGTCAACATCTTGATCGATAGTGGTAGTGACATCTCAATTATATCACAGAGATTTTTCGACGAATTATCACACAAAACCACATATCTCACTTTACCTGTAAGTGGGGTTAACATTGTGGGTGTGACGGGACTAAACAGCATGCCCGTAAGAGTCGAAACACACATGTTTATAAAATTACAACGTTGTAGTTGCTCCATAACATATTTAGTCTGTTTCTCAACGGCTGAGTACGCGTGCCCTGTATGGAATAGATGCGCTGAGACGAAACAAGTAGATATGGCCCTCAATGAGACCTGCAGGATAATGACAGGGTGCATGAAACCAACGCCGGTCAGACACGTGTATAAGGCAGCTGGTTTTGCAGATCCCACAGCTCGCTTTAAAACATGTAGAGAAAATAAAACAACTCGCAGGTGAGCGCCATGTCCTATACAGAGCTCGACCACCAGAGACACGACTGAAGTCTAGGAGAAGTTTCCTTGGAACCGTCCAGGATGAACCGGCTGAAAATTTCCCTCTCCCCCAGCTTCAGTGGACCGGCCAAAACAAAAATTTTAAAACCTGAAGAACCCTGAATAGGCTCAGAACGGGGGTTGCCCCAGTAAAAAGTAAAGTAAATATGCTTAAGTGGGGTATAATCGACCAAACTGATGTAAACTGCGACTGTGGAGAAAGTCAAGATATGGAACACCTTCTTACATGTGAAAAATGTCCACACCGGTGTATCCTCAAAGATTTGTGGCTCGCGAATACTAATGGAATAGACATAGCTCAGTACTGGGTCGATATCCTTTAAATAGTCCGTACACAATAAAGTAAAGTAAGTCATTCCAAGCTAAATATTAATGTCTTATTGGGATCGGACTGGTTAAGGAAGTACAATGTTAAGCTGGATTTCAAAAACAACTTTGCTATAGGTTACTTTAATGAGAATAGTTTCTGTTAACCATTTGTCACAGATAACAAATATTCAGTCAATAGTAAATCTGTTCAAGTAGTATCAACTGTGAATACAATGCTAACTAATGAAGTTCCGCCTGATTCAAAATGTGAAGATATGAAACTTAAGTCATTTGAGTCAGTTCTCTTGCCCATTAAACAAAAGGAGGAACTTTTTAAATTACTAATGAAATTTAGTAAGGTTTTTTTCTAACAAACCAGGTACTCAGGGTGATTATATATGTTCATTCAAGATGAAGGATGACAAACCTTTCTTCTGTCGTCCTTACCCCATCCCACTAAGTGTGAGACAAGCAGTCCAGGAAGAAATTTACAAGATGTCGGATGGGGGAATTATAGAGTAGAGCGTTAGTCGTAGTGAAAAAATCCTGTGGTGGCATACATATGTGTTAAATGCTTGGACTCTAATTTGAAAAAACGAAATATTTTAGTTCTGTAGATCTTACTGCTGGTTATCATCAAGTTAACATACATAAAGACTCAAGGAAATTTACAGATTTCCTCTTTGAAGGCAGAGCGTACCAGTACAAAGTTCTGCCTTTTGGACTTAATATTTCAGTGTCCTTATTCATCAGAGCATTAGAATAAGCTTTGGGCAGAGATCTACTACAGCATCTAGTTATTTGTGTAGACGATGGCCTGTTAATTTCAGAGAACTGGGACGAACACATTCAACTATTAGAAAAATTACTAGCGAGATGTTTGGAAAAGGGGATAACACTTACAATTAGTAAAACTTCCTTTGGCAGGAATGAGGTAAAGTTCTTGGGGCATTTTGTAGGCATAAACGGTATTCGACTGGACCCTGAAAGGATCAAAGCAATAAGAAGTTGTTCTGAACCATGTTCACTTAAACAATTAAAATCCTTTTTAGGAATGGCAGGATTCTACTGATGATACGTAAAGGGACAGGTTCTTAACAATCTTGTATTGTTAAATTTATTGGAAAAAAATAATCAATCAAAATGGACACACAAGGAAGCAAAAGCATTTAGTGAAGTCGAAGATGCTTTGATTCGATCAGATATTTTAAAACACCCTGTATCAGATCAACCATTCCGATTAGCCACAGGTGCATCAGGATACGGCATAGCTGCCTAACTATTCCAAGGTCATTGGGATCCAAGTGAAGGCCCGCACAATACTATAGCTTTTGCGCGCAGTTGAACAACTCAACATAAGATACACTACTCAATTACAGAGAAAGAGCTATTAGCCATTATGTTGTCAATTAGTAAATTCTTAAACCTTATTTGGGGTACAAAAATTATAGTATATACCGAACATCAAGTGTTATCCTTTCTATACGAAAGTATATCACTCCCAAGTAGATTAATGAGGTGGACATTGTTCTTACAAAGTTTCATTATAGAGGTAGAATATATTAAAGGTTGAAAGATGACTGTCATCTTCCATATAATTTTTGTATATTTCTATAAAGTTATAATTTATTTAATGTCGCTAGATTATCATTTTGTTAAAACTTGAACCCCACTCTTTTCAAGGCTTGAGGAATAGCACATTTATTTCATGAATTAAAATATTAGTTAATATTACTAGGTTTTTCTTATTTTGTAAAGTTAATAATTTTTTTATTCTGTTAATTAATGTGGCAAAAGTACGGCTTCTCCACTATGCCACTGTCCTTATGAGAATGTGCAGCTGTTGTACTTTTAAGTGTGTGTGAGAATCTATGGCTGTTTGAATGTGGGGAGTGATAGCTCGCTTTGCATCGTTCTCTCAGGCTCAGTATCGATAGCTGCTGTTACTACCAAAGAGGTTTCTACACCCTTTGGTTACAGTCCAGTCAGCGAGCTTTCTTTAGCGCGAGTCTGGCTGTCTGCCCCCACCACCACTGTTTTCATTGATTTCCGGTCTTCTTCCCGGTGGGCGCACGGCGAGCATTTCTATGATGTGCGTCTGGTGAGGTAAGGTTGGGTCTTCTCTGGTATCCGCGAGATGTTAGCATTTCACTGACTAGCACGTTTAACTTACATTCATGAACTTAGAATTATTTTTTTGAATTTTCTCCACTCGTGTGTGGAAATGTGTTCTCGTTTTTCAATTCAATGACTTCCAATAGATAAACGCGGTGTGTGTGATTGTAGTTGCAGTTTGATAACGGCTTGCGATGATTCATGCCAAATACTTTCTAGCTTTGTGGGACCCAAATTCTAATAGGTGATATGTTCATTTTATACAGTGCATGTAAAATTCTTCTCCTCATTTTCTTCCATGAGTGATGTGTGTTCCACGTGGTTGGTTCATAGAACAAAGCCTTCAGCTTCCACTCTTGTTTGTTCCATACCCATCAGGCAAGTAACTATGTGGGCATCCTTCTGATTTCCACTAATATTTTGCGATCTTCTCTCCCCCACCTATTTTAATTTCGCTGTTTTTTCTCCGACTTGTAGTTTGCACTCTGATTTGTCAGTAATTCTCTTTGAGCCTTGTACAAAATCCTTCAATAGCTTCCTTATGTAATTCTAAACAATTCTATGGGTTGCATGCCGTAATTCTTATTTTAATTTTCCGACTTTGTAATTATTTCATTTTTGTGGTTTTTCTTAATTTTATTTTTCCGACTTTGTAATTACTTCACTTTTACGGTTTTTTTTTTTTTTTTTTTTTTTTTTTTTTTTGAGACTGGACTTCATCCGTCTTTCTAATCGTACCCTATCGCGTGTAGATGCATTTCTTTCGCTTCTTCATGTAATTCTAAACATTTCTGTGTGTTGCATGCCGTAATTCTTATTTTAATTTTCCGACTTTGTAATTATTTCATTTTTGTTGTTTTTCTGAGACTGGACTTCATCCGTCTCTGTCATCGCCAGCAATCACGTGTAGCTGTATTTCATTCCCTTATTTATATTATTCTAAGCATTTCTATGGGTTTCATGCTGTAGTTAATTTTCTTTATTGTTCGGAAACTGAATTTATTCAGTTTTATCGGTTTTCGGAACCACATGGGTCCGAGTTCCGACTTCTGGGATTTGCAGCTAGTCGCCTGAGTTCACGCCACTTCTCTTATAAAACCAGTACCTAGCTCAATTTCTAACAGACTGCAACTTAAGAATCCACCGTGGCTTTGTAAAATGAATCCGACTTTCAACCACTTCACCTTCAGTGGAGTGCGTTCATGTAACATAGCTGTGTGTCGCCGTTAGCGTGTTTGTTCGCGTTTTCTGTTCAGATGTAATTTAACTTGCTATATAAGCACACCATCTCAAAACAGGCACGACAGACTAGAGCCAGCTTCAAAGTGTTTTGCATATTGTGTTTTGTGCTATCCTAACTTGCTGAATGTCGCCTACGATAGCGGCGCCTGGTTCCGCCTCGTCTCAGCACGCTGATTTTGGTGAGTTTCGCTGTGGCATTGCGATTGTGTGAGATAATGAGTGTTGTTTCCTGAATCCTTTCCCCCAGTAGCGTTAAATCATGTATAATTTAGGCTGGGCACCATCCGCATTAATCCATGTAATAAATGTATTTTCTTGTATTAACAAAATTGGTTTCCCATTTTGCTTGTCTTCTATCTGAATAAACAAGTTTAACTGCAGCATATTCCGTAAGTTGCCTAAAAATTGTAGCTGTAGAGCACCTTCCCTCCTTCATTTAATATTGTTTCACAAGTGCTGAGAACATGCTCATATGCAATGTTTCTTACGACTAAATTCCGTCGCGCCATAAATGTTTTCTTGGCCACCTTTCTAAGATAACTTTAATTGTGGTGGCTTGCTTATTAATGTCTGTGTATAATAATGTGTGTGCTGCTATGTATATTGACCACTGTAGTATTAACTTCCTGTTACTGAAGTAATTTGAAACGAATCTGTTCTCAGTTTCGGCCAGGGAACAAGGCTTTGTCGCAGGGAGTAACCAGTAATTCACATGGACCTTATATAGTAATTTTAGTGACAAAGCAAGGCTCTTGTTACATTTGGTGGTCGATTTTGATCTGGCTTACCGCTGCCAGGATTCGCTCTTCTAGCAGGTCATCTGTTTAATAAAATAGTTTTTTTTTTTTTTTTTTTGCTTTAAATGCATGCGGGAATATTCTTAAAATTTTTCTTTCCCCTCCCAGTGGATGAATGTGTGAGATTACCAGCGCGCATTAATATCTTTCATTTTGTGTTTTCAGCACTCGTGTGTTTTTTGGAATAGTTATTTTATTTAAATATTTTTGTAAAAAGAGCACAGCCACAGTGCATTGCGTGTGAAGGTTTTAGTTTGTCTTTTGTTATACGTTTTTTTTTTCTGTTAGGCTAATCTTGTGTTTGTTACTTCTGTCAAAATTATTTGTGACGATGGAGAATAGTTCTGCCTTGTCTGTTTCCACTCGCTCTAGGCGTTTAAACCAAAGTCAGGACCGTGCAAAGTCGTCTAGGTTATATCTTTCCAGCGAAAGGGAAAAAGTAGAAAGTACTGACGGCCGTGTTCCCGTTGAAAACGCTACTTGTTTAAATGTGGACACGACCGGAAGTGAGGGCAGGACGAACAAAGCGAACCACATACCAATATGCCGGTTTCTGATACTGCGCAAACTAGTTCAACCAGTGTTACTAGGCCCGTGTGCGTTTCTGATAAGATTGATGTGACCTCATGGCCTTCATGAGAGAAATAAAAGCAGGAATGGAAGCGCAGAATGCAGAAATGAAAGCAGATGTAGGTTCCATAAAGAAAGCGGAAAATGCTTGGGTTCTGGAATTAAAAGCAGGATTAAAACCAGGGATGGAAGCGCAAAATGCCTCAGTCCAGGCCGAACCTGTTAAGGTTTCTGTGCAATACCAGGAGGCACAAACTAACACCGTTCAGGTTATCAACAATAATTTGGATAGGTTGCGCACCAATATAGTGTGGCTAGTTCAGGAACGGCATGAGGTAGCAATGAATGGTATCTCGGAAATGCGACCAAAATTTCAGGCAATGGAGAAGCTATAGCTGCCGTCTCCGGTCGTGTAGATACTAAAATCCACTCTCTTGAGGAGAGAGTCGAAGACCGAGGTCCACTCTCTTAACGAGAGAGTCGACTTGGTAGACGGTCTGGCGAAAACGCGCACCAATGAACTAGGTGCACGCACAACTGAACTAGGTGCGTGCTTTGAAGAACTGGCCACCTCGATGGCGCAGCTTCTACAGACCAAGGAGACAGCGGCAGACAGGGCAGCTCCCACTGTTGTAAATGAATCGGAAGAAGATCGCGACTTACTTTGATTCAAGGAACAACAGTGGGAAATTAATCATAGGCGTCGTGATGTGGTGGCCGAGTTAGAACAACGTGTCGCTCGTCTGGAGCAATTCTCCATTCCACCCCGCCTCCCCCGTAAGTAGAAAACGCCTGCCGAAGTTTACGTGGAGGTCGGCACTGTCGTTCCGACCGCGGAGATGATTCAGCTTTCGAGGAGGAGGAGGTCAAACCTCTGCATGCCCGTCCTCCCATAAGAGAAAGAACGAGTCGAGTGCCTGTGCGAGAGACAGTGCAGGCATTTGATTATAACCACTTTCTCACTGGAAAAAGGTACCAGGTCTTCCGAAACTCTGCAAGCAGGATACACCTGCGTGCATGGCTAGAGCAATTATATTACTCTCTACCTCGAAACTGCCCAGAAGGACAGAAAATCGAGTATGTGTGCGGACATCTCGAGGGGGAGCCCACCACACGAATGCGACCTCTCTTAAGATATTACCGCTACTATGATGATTTTAGGGAACATTTCCTGTCTGCCTACTGGTCGGAGAGGCAACAGGAACTAGTGAAAAGCAACATTCTAGTGATGCCCGACTTTGCTAACAGTAATTTTAGGAGTCTTGGAGAATTCTTTTGAGGAATGATGCAGAGAAATCAATTCCTCGACTACCCACACTCTCCGTGTGAACTGATAAGAATTTGCGCGTCGTAGCTCCCACGAAATGTGCGCAATGCCGTCCTTGGGGGAAGTTGCAAGGAGGACATTGAGTCTTTCCAGGCTTACCTGGAGGACTTAGAATATGACGAAGATTACGGACCTAGAAGAGACGGGAACGGCTCTTCTAGGAGAAGTAAGGAACAACCGCGCCAGAAGCAATAGCAGCGCAGAGTCCGGTCCTTCCAACGCTGAGAATCAGCAACAGCGGAGGAACGGGCATGATTATTGGCGTGGTAGGCGAGAAGACAAGCGGCGAAAGTTCGGGATCGGTAATAGGGGCTACCAACCAGATAAAGGCCCGCGAAAACCACGCCACCCGCCAACAGAAGACGTGGAAATCAGTTCCGCTGATACGCGCAATAACAAACCGAAGGATCCCGGTCCTAATGCAAACCATTAATAGTTTGCTGTCGTTGATCGTCACTCGAGAAACCTGCTCGGAAAGGAGCATATACGTCCTAAGTTATGTTTAATTTTCTGTTTGCTAAGGTAAATTTATGTGATATTCCTACCACCCATGTCATTTGTGTTTGTAGATTTATGCTGAATTTTGTATGTCATTTATAGTGTTTTCTTTGAACGGTTAGGTTTAATACTGTATTTTGTTACATGTGTCCTTGTATATGTATGTGTTTGTTGTGCGATTTCATTTCCACACAACGCATCTTCATGCTGTATGCATGTTTTGTGTACTATACGCCGCTATTGGGCTGGATAACAGCAACTTGCCGGTTCCATCTGGTCAGCTGTTCGACGTATGTTACCTTGACGCTCCGTTTCGCACATAAAAAAATTATTAGTGTGACATGTTCAAGTGTCTCTGTTAGTTATAAGGCTGCCTGCCTCACTTAGTCCCTTTTTTTTGTCCATGCTTTTATCTCTTTGTATCCATCGAGAGGATTGACGGTGTATAATCTACGTTCTTTAGGCCATGTTAAGTATTTTGTGTATGTCTTGTTTATGGTAATTTGTGTCCCTGTATGTCGTTTTAAGTCTGTGTGCTCTTCTTCACTGTGCGTGAAACTAGCCTTGTTTAGCAAGTGCTTTAGTTGCCACCTTTACTGTAAATTTTATATCGGCAATCTCCCCATTAGGTAGCATGTTTATAAGACGCCGTGGTAGGCGCCAATGCCAATTCATAGGATCTTTAGTTGCACGTAGATGCACTATGGTGTTGATGCTTAGGGGTCTAGGTAATTTTGCCTAGGAATTGTCCATTTGAATAACAGGAGGTGTGCGATTCGACCAGAAGACGGTCCCGGCAGAGCACTACCGAAGGGGTTCATCAAAATTTCATTGACAACATACACCATGGTTTATTAATAGAACCAACTTATTTTTTCAGATAAGTTCTGCAGGGAAATTTTGTAAATTAAAGGGCAGAGCGTGATCTGTAGAAGAGGCCAGATTAACATTAAGAAGAGGGCAGAATCACAGATGTGAGGAAATACAAACAAAAATAAAGGACCTGAAAAAAGGCATGCTCCATGTTGAGGAACGTCCGCCCTACATGTACCATGAGGACACCTGAATCGGTAAACCACTAACCTCCAATTTTTGTTTTGCAGCAGAGGTGATGGTAAGGATACGTTACATTGTAAGTCAATTTTACCTTGGATTATTTTATAACTTAGATTTGTTTAACTTGTTTGGATTTCTAGTTTTTATTTTATGTGTTTGTATATTTGATCATGTGCTTCTTTTGTCTAGGATTGCTTGACATGTGTAAATTTGTAGTGCTTATTTTATGTGCTTGCACACTTGATCACAGTTTTTTTATTATTTCCAAAATGTATTATTTTTTTGTTAATATGTGTCATGTTTTATCTCGCCTCTGTGTGAGCATTTCGTAAGACTGTTTACAGGCCCTAACCACGAATTTGTGGCATTAGAACCAGACCGACGGGCTCAAGAAAACTCCCTCCTCCCTTCGCGCTGCAGCTAGTTAGTTAGGTTGCACCCGGGCAGTAAGCAGTTATGCAGTAGTTAGTTTGCGTAGCATTGCATAGAGCTTGGTAGTTCGTTTTTTGTTTTTTTAATAGCGCTGCATGAGTTATTTATAATAAATATATAAGTTAGAGGATAAGCTATTACTCTTCTATTATTATGTGTTATTTCAATGTAATATGTCAATTTTTGTGATTTTTAGAATATATATATATATATATATATATATATATATATATATATATATATATATATATATATATATATATATATATATATATATAAGTTAGAGGATAAGCTATTACTCTTCTATTATTATGTGTTATTTCAATGTAATATGCCAATTTTTGTGATTTTTAGAATTTATCCTTAATGTTCAAATATTTATGCAGAAGGACTGAAAGGCCTAGGTTTTCTGTTCGCCACATGGCTAATTTAAGTGTTAATTTTTTATATCATAATAAGTGATTAAATTTCAAAATGTTATGTTAAAACTAGCCCGCTGTTCTATTGACTGTTAACCAGCCGTGTTTGTGAAGTTAAGAATTGACTGCTGCTCACAAAATCTAATTACAGCGACATTCACACAGCAGCGGAAGTATACAGTTTCCTTAAGCAAAACCCTGATTCTATGAGTTAAGCAAACAGTTCTACCCTTACTGTAATCACGCAAGATACATGAACAAATTACCCCGCATTAATCCAAAATAAGTGATGAGGGGAGAATTTAAATTAGCACAAAAGGATTATAGTTTAACAAATTAATTTAATGTTCAAAACAAGAACAACAAGGAGGGAAGACCATTTTTTTTACAATTACAATAAAAAACACATCTTACAAAATATTCAAAATATCCACAATTACATGGCCCTAAAATTGCCCACCTGCAAAGTTGAGTACAGGTTAATTACAATCACGTTTCATAGGGGGGAACGGAGGAATTGCAGCGCATTCACACACAGATTCATATGGCAAGCCATGCAGGTACTTACCAAGCACCCGACACAATACACCAAGATGACAGTCAAGCAATGTGGAGAATGGAGATTGAAGGTTCACTCGTGCACAATGAAATAGTACTTCGCTTCCATAATGTGTCAAGCTAGTGGCTTAGGCTCAGGATCAACTATCAGAAACAAACGGACTTGGTTTAAGACCATAAAGTGCGGTGTACAGATGGTAGTTAAAGTTTTTCTAGAACTTCTAACTATACATTAAATCAAGATTTCATTAAATAATATCTAAAATGGTCGCTCTGGCGTTCGTTTAGCACAGGGAGAAGATAACTACAGAAGGTTAAAGTTGTTAGATCAACACAGCACTCTACTAAGTCGGAACACAAAATATGCAAAAAGTTAACAGAATCTATTTTGAAGAGAATAAGATCGCGAAATATATCGTGTAACCATACTTTCTGGTCAGAGGAATGATTTCTATTAGATAAGCAAGGTTACAGATTGCTACAGCACAATACAGAGTTCGGTCACAAAAATTCAAAGAAGTGAAATAATTCTATTTCATGAAAATTAAAAACACGATAGACATTGTGCAACGGTTCTTTCTACACAGAGGAAAAAGATCAGTTTAATGGTAATAACCATGACAGGGAACACATTACACTCGCTAGGAAACACCTTAGGATATTAGCTATACAATTATTAACCACTCATGTGCACTGAATGATGGAAAAGCTGAAGGCTTAGTCTGATATCGTCCACGTGTTCTGTCGACAAAGGACGAACAGTATAGGCACCGCGAATCCCCAAAAATATTAGAATTCAACTACGATATGAACGCGAAAAACATTGAACATATTGTCACGTTGCAATGGAAGTAGGCTTGACTTCGAAGGCAACTAAACACAGCACTTATACTGAAAGCACGTTTATTACGAACTCAACATACATGCAGCACTGACTGCCTCTCAGGCAGAGTGCTCTGCTATTTATACACAGACAGAATTTACCAGAAATTAGAAGAACAGTTAACGTAAGAAACAAGTAGAATTTACAAGTGAACATAAGAAAGATGTAGAACCTTCTGGAATTGTAAACTACAAAGAAATAAATTTTTGCCGGTGGGCGGGATTGAACCAGCGACCTCCTGCTCCGCAGTCCGTCACACTATCCCCTGCGCCATGCCGGCAGTTGGTGTTCGTTGTCTCTCGCGGCATTGTTCCCTCTCCTGGAGAAACAGCGACCCGCTGTTATGATTCCTGTGGAGCCAGCTGCAATGTCCTGGATCTTGACCGTGTCATGGGTCCTCTGTATGACAGTTCAAGAGAATCCTTCCCTTCTCCGCAATTATCGACGACAGACGTTGCTGTCGTGGCTTCATCAGGAACATTATCGTCCTTAAAGTCCTTGAACAAGAAGCCATTGTCGTCTACCTGCTCTTCAGGATCGTAGTAAGGCTTCATGCGCACGACGTGAGCAATGTCTCTTCGTTTTTGACGTTTCGACGACGGCTCATAATCCTCAATTTCGTATGTGACGTCTGACAGACGGCGTATGACACGATACGGACCAAAGTATCGCTTCAATAACTTTTCTGACAGTCCAACCTTCAATACAGGGGTAAAAATCCATACCAGATCTCCTGGGCTGTACACAACAGGTCGGTGCTTGTCGTTATACCGCTGACGGTCCTTCTCCTGGGCGTCCAGTGTCCGTATGCGAGCCAGCTGTCTTGCTTCTTCGATCCTGGTGATGAGCTGTTTAACATAGTCATCCTGAGTGTCGTCCGGTTGGAACGGGAACAGTGTATCCATTGTCGTCTCAGCTTCACGGCCATGGAGCAGGAAAAACAGAGTGAAGCCTGTGGTGTCTTGTCTTGCGGTATTGTAAGCAAATGTCACGGCTGGCAGAATTGTATCCCAATCCTTCTGCTCAACATCGACGTACATCGACAGCATGTCGGCTAACGTTTTGTTAAAACGTTCCGTAAGACCATTTGTCTGAGGATGGTATGCAGTTGTCATTCTGTGGACAATGTTGCACCGTGACAGTACTTCTGATACTAGTTTTGACTGGAATACTTTTCCACGATCAGATGTCATGACACGTGGTGCTCCATGCTTCTAAATAATGTCTTCTACAAGGAATTTTGCTATCTCTGTAGCTTCTTCAGTCGGCACAGGTTTGGTGACAGCGTAGCGTATGAGGTAGTCAGTGCAGACTATTATCCAACGGTTACCGGTTGTCGGCTTCGGGAACCTCCCTAAAAGATCGATCCCAACTCGGTGGAATGGAGCTGCTGCCGGCGGAATCGGTACGAGATATCCTGGAGGTAATTGCGGCACATGCTTCCGTCGCTGGCACTCTTTACAGTGACTCACATAGTGCTTGACAGATCGGTAGAGACCTTTCCGGTAATACCTGCGTCTGATTCTGTTCAGGGTCTTCACGAATCCCAGATGACCGGATATTGTAGCATCATGGAAATATTTGAGAATAGCTGGCTGGAGTGGATCGTAGTTGCTCTTGTACAATGTTCCGTTTATAAGTTGGAACTATCCATTGGTCGGTTCTCCTTTATCCAAGGCCTCTATCATTTTTCATAGTGTTGGATCTTCCCTCTGTTCAGCTGTAACGTCATCTAATTCAGTGAGAGCTGAAATTTCATTAATGCTGTTGTGTTCCACTAATGGATTCCTCGAAAGGCAATCGGCATCCTTGTGTTTGCGCCCGTTCTTGAATACCACTGTGACATCGTACTCTTGGAGTCTTAGTGCCCATCTTGCTAGTCGACCTGATGGATCCTTCAAGCTAGTCAGCCAACACAAAGAATGGTGGTCTGTCACGACGGTGAATGGTTTGCCGAATAAATACGGCCGGAACTTGTTGATAGCCCAGATAACCGCGAGACATTCTTTTTCAGTTGTAGAGTAGTTTATCTCGGACTTTGAGAGTACTCTTGACGCATAGGCTATCACTTTTTCGGCGCCTTCCTGAACTTGTACAAGCACTGCACCAAGCCCATAGCCACTGGCGTCTGTGTGAAGTTCCGTTTCTGCATTCTCGTCGTACAAGGCTAGCACTGGTGCGGAAGTTAGAGCCTCCTTAAGTGCTCGGAAAGCTCTTTCTTTTGTCTCATCCCAGTAAAATTTGGCGTCTCCCTGCAGAAGTTCTTGTAATGGACGTGCCTTTTTACAAAATCCTTTTATGAAACGTTGGTAGTATGAGCACAACCCGAGAAAACTTCTCACATCACGAATGTGCTGAGGAGTTGGAAATTCTGTGACAGCCCTTACTTTATCTGGATCAGGACGGACACCATCTACGTTGACTAGGTGCCCCAGGATTTTTATCTCTTTGGCGACGAAGAGGCACTTCTTTGGATTGAGGCGGAGACCTGCAGCCTGAACACACTTCAATACAGTTGACAGGCGACTCAGATGTTCTTCAAATGTTTTCGAGAAAACGACAATATCATCTAAATAGCAGAGACACGTCTTCCACTTAAGGTGTCGAAGCAAGTTGTCCATCATGCGTTCGAATGTGGCTGGAGCATTACATAATCCAAATGACATTACTTTAAATTCATAGACACCGTCAGGTGTAATAAAAGCCGTCTTCTCCCTGTCAGCTTCATCAACCTCGATTTGCCAGTAACCTGTCTGCATGTCCATAGCTCCTTTCAAGCAGTCTAAGGTGTCATCAATACGCGGCAATGGGTAGACATCCTTCATTGTGATACTGTTCAGCCGCCGATAGTCGACACAGAATCGCCACATGCCATCCTTCTTCCTTAAGAGGACCACCGGAGACGACCAAGGACTCTCCAAAGGTTGAAAAATGTCATCTCGCAACATCTTCTCCACTTCCTCCCGAATTATTCGTCTTTCGGTTGGCGACACTCTGTACGAACGCTGGCTAGTTGGCGGATGATCCCCTGTATTGATACGGTGCTTTATCGTGGGCCGTTTCGTCTGACTTTTCCCCTGCTGATGTGTGAATGCACCCAAAAATTGGCGTAGTATACCTAACACCTGCTGGCGTTGTTCCTTGGTCAGTCCAGGCTCTATTGGCAGTTCCACGTTTGTTTCCTCCAGTGTGTTGTCTGTACTAATAGCAGGGCATGGGTGTTCATTGATGACGTTGAGCTCACCGTCCTGGATTGGTTCAGCTGTCCCGATACACATTCCCTTGGGGATAAGTTGTGACTGCTCGTGACAATTTGTGATCTAAATCTCTCCTTGACCACCGGTAATGCTTATGATAGCCGCTGGTATGTAAATTTCTTTTGTGAGGCTGATAAACTTTTTACTATCAGCAAGAACTTCACAGTTTAACCAGTCATCTGTGTTTGTGACTGCAACTCTTCTCATTGTCAATTGCGGCATCATTACATTGTCAACGACGAATAACTTCCCAGAAAATTCTGTATTACGTGTATCTGGCGGAACAACTTCTTCAATTTGCAGCTCAGATCTTCCACAGTCAATGATAGCTTGGGATGCCTGAAGGAAGTCCCATCCGAGGATGACATTGTGACTACATTCTGTTAACACGACAAATTCAAACGGCTGCGTCCTGTTGTTGATGGTTATCCTTACGACACAAGTTCCTGCTGGATGGACGTACTTTCCATTCGCGACCTTCAGCACAGTTGCCTCCGTATCACAGAACATTGTCTTCTTTAGTGTGCAGCGGTAATTATCCGATAATACAGAAAAAGAGGCTCCTGAATCGACAAGTGCCCGGACAGGTTGGCCGTCGATTATAATGTCGATGAGATATCCCGACAACTTGGTGACTGTCGTCCATGGAGGATTTTCATCTGCGGCGGCCTCACCTCCGTAGATGGTCGCCTCGCTTAGTTTTCCTGGGCGCGG
This sequence comes from Locusta migratoria, assembly GCA_026315105.1. Taxonomy (NCBI): domain Eukaryota; kingdom Metazoa; phylum Arthropoda; class Insecta; order Orthoptera; family Acrididae; genus Locusta; species Locusta migratoria. Next base: position 571,941,997 of record CM048746.1, read on the forward strand.
CGGCTAGGGGAGCGGCTGGTACCTCTGTACGGCGACGGTGAACGGCTGCGGCACGACCTCGTCTAGGGTACGGCGATGGGCTTCTTCCCATAGGTCGACTGAACTCATTAGCAGGTGACTGCTTTGGATAGAACTGCTCCGACGGCTGACGTCTTGCGGCAAAATAATCATCGAATACTCGCCTCCTCTCTCTGCAGTAGCGTACGACATGTCCAGGGCGTCCACAGTGGAAACACAGTGGTGTGTTGTCTTCTGTCCTCCAGACGTCCGTTCTTCTGCAGGGCGTCATAGCTACCGGGACAGTTGGCTGTGGTCGCGTCGGTCGGTTCATGGACTGCCGTTTGGCGGCTGCAGCGTAAGTCATAGCAGGGCGACGCCATTCTTCACGTCGGGTGCGATTGACGGGGCAGACGGGAGCTAATGTTTGAAATACCTCGTCCTCATGGCGTCGGCTACCTCGTGACTTACAGGGCTCACATCCATGGCCATAATCTGATGCTCGATCGGTCTAATAGTCCCGGCTGCCATGCACTGTTGTAATTCTTTTCTCACGATTTGTCGTATGAGAGAAGCCAAGTCCTGCTGATCTTCCACAACGGCCATATGGACTACATTTGAGAGTCTGTCATACTTCTTGCGTCCAACCCTCCTTTGTTGCATCTCTTCAATACGCTGGCACCACTTGATGAACTCTTCTGTCATAGCGACGTCTTTTATCAGAAGAGCTTGGTACATATCTTCTGCAATTCCCTTCATCAGGTGCGTGATTTTGTCCGCTTCAGTCATGTTCGGATTGACTACGTTACACAGGGCCAAAACACTCTGTATGTACGATTGTGTCGGCTCACCATGTAGTTGGGCCCGGTTCTTCAGTTGTTCTTCCGCCGAGCGGATTTGTCGCTGGCGGTCTCCAAACGTCTTATTTAGTTCCTCCTGGAACGTCTCCCAGTCATTCAACTTGTCTTCGTTGTTTTCGAACCATTGCTGGGCTGTTCCATCCAGGTAGAAATAAACGCTGGCCAAGCACATCGTATGATCCCACTTGTTGTACTTGGCGACTCGGTCGAACCCTTTTAGCCATTTGTTGGGCTCCTGTCCAGCATCTCCAGAGAACACCGACGGGTGTCTGATGTGCAGCTGGCTTATTTCTGGTTTCGTCTCCATCGTTCTTCTGATAATACGGACTTTTGGAAGGATGTACTCGGTGTATCCCTTGTATTCCGGTTCCAGTCCGTGTAAGCGACGGGTTTTACGTTGCCTAATCGGAGCCACGGTGATGCAGCTGTTGCACAGTGTACCCGACGCCTCCACCAAACAATGTCACATTGCAATGGAAGTAGGCTTGACTTCGAAGGCAACTAAACACAGCACTTATACTGAAAGCACGTTTATTACGAACTCAACAAGTATAATTTACAAGTGAACATAAGAAAGATGTAGAACCTTCTGGAATTGTAAATTACAAAGAAATAAATTTTTGCCGGTGGGCGGGATAGAACCGGCGACCTTCTGCTCCGCAGTCCGTGACGCTATCCCCTGCGCCACGCCAACAGTTGGTGTTCGTGGTCTCTCGCGGCAATATTTAAACAGGAAAAGAAGTGATTTAAAAGTTATAAAGTGCAAGAAGTATGCTAACGAAACAACATCAGAGCCTCGGAATCAGATTCCACCACAAATCGACATAAAATTAGCAATCCTGTAGGAAATTAAGAGAAATATCACTAATACACATAGTGTAGCTGCTACTCCCGGAATTAAACTCACGCCGGCCGCGGTGGTCGAGGGGACTGAGGCGCTCCAGTCACGGTCCGCACGGCCACTACCGTCGGGGGTTCGAATCTCCCCTCGGCATGGATATTTGTGCCGTCCTTAGTATAAGGTAGTTGATAAGTATTTTGTAAGTTTAGGGACTGATGACCCCATAGTTAAGTCCCATAAAAAAAATTAAACTCGCGAAAAGTCATAAGTACGACTATGGAGCCTGAACTAAGTTGAGCCACGAGGCCACAGCAGAACCAAACCCAGAGGTACTTACCCTACCAGAAACCAAGAAGCGAATGAAATAGCTCTCTTCATCACTGCTTAACCGTTACCAGAGAGATGTAGTGGAGGAGAGCCCAGAGAGCGTCACCGTTCGTCAGGCAGGTAACCTGACCAACCCCCAGCCAAGGAGGTTAAGAGCAAGCTACATTAGGAATCTTTGCTAAGACTGGGTCCTGCTCAGCAGTTGTCAAACCTACTTCTCGCCCAGAGACATTCAACACTCAGCGTTTGAAAGAAACGACGACACAAAACAGACGAGGCGTGCCTAGCACTTCCTAAACTTTCTTTCATACAAAGTTTCATTCATTCTGTGGAAGCCAGGGCCAATACACACTAATACATATTTAGTGCCTCATGTACAACATAGACAGAATTTTACATACAGATAAAACTAAATCATTATATAATGCCTGGTATCTCGAATATTGCGAGTGGAGTGCCTTGCTACACTCAAAAAAAAAAAAAGAAAAAAAAAAATAAATAAATAAAAAATAAAAAAAAAAAAAATAAAAAAAATGTCTGAAGCTCGTCAACATTTGTTCATTGGGAGTCAATTAAATGGAACACGTTATGTGGACGTGTTTCAATGTTTGAACATCTATTGATGTTATTTGTATTTTTTAAAATGTTTTGTTTAATTAAGTAGGCACTCCAAGTTTGTGATACGATGGAGTTTCTCATAAGTTTAATATGACCTGTGGTAACATGTGCACCAAAGTGTTGGCACATATGTGAGGGTGTCTGAGGCCAAGATGGAGGCATGCGTCCGATGGACGTCACGCCATTGCACCCCAGGCAGCGGTGTTAGACTGTCCTGGGATTCGGCCAGGTCCACGGGGAGACGGAAGAAGAGCGGGCGGCCTACCAAAACAGCTAACTGCGTCTGGTCGAGTGGTCCCAGCCAGGTACACAATGCTACCAGCCCTCGGTGCACACAAAAGAGTTGGGTGATTTGCAGCAATACACAAGCTGCATGGCCGCCACTGGTGCACAGCTGTCCTGATCCCGGACGCTGGTTTGCTAATCCCTTCCGGTGGTCAACCTTCGCAGCCGCCCAAGCACTTGTCAGGCCGCCTGTCATGGGTAAAAGGCACACCAGGCCTTGCGGACAGGTGAACTAACCACACCCTCCTACTCAAGTCAGATGCAGTAGAATAGCTGACGGAGAGACACAAAAGTAAAAGTATCTTTTTATGTGCGCAGGTATTAGCATCCTCCCAGTACCTTCTAGAAGATTGTATCCCTCCCTTTTCAAAGGCCCTAGTCGACGTTCGAACTCATGAGAACAGTGTTTATTGACTTAAAAAACCAGTGTTGAGTGGACGACAATGTGAAGGAGAGCATCAGGTTGAAAAGTGGTGTGTGTAGTAGAAACCGTGAACTCTCTGAGAGTGCAAAATACGATTCACCTGCTAAGAGGCCCTTTCTCTGTAGCGACCCTGGTCGCCCTCAGCTACTTTAAACATCTGTCATAAACATGAACACATTGTTTTTCCTAATTTAGAGTGATTAAAAAAAAACATTTTATCCATTTTTTTTACTGTAGGAACTGTTTTAGCATTACAGGACATATTCAAGATTGTGATCTTATTTTTTGTGTTTCAACCTCATGTATATTTTATATTTATGATTTATCTATGTATGTTTCCTTGTAAATTTTGCATTGTTATACATGTTGTCCCAATCCTATGGTCTCGCCAATCATATCTGCATTTCCCTTGTTTTAGTTTTAATGGCAATTATTATTTTTCAATGTGTATTTTTTTGTGTGACGCGCCCCAGCTGTCTATGTCGCCCATAAGCCAACCACATGTTAGTTTTGAAACGTTTGCTGTATATGATGTAATATAATTACCTCAGCCTACATCAAAAATTTCAATTAACAAAGGGGTGATGAAAGATGACCGTCTGTCATCTTCGATATCTTTTTGGATACATAATTTATTTAATGTTGCTAGATTTTCATTTTATCAAAACGTGAACCACACTCTTTTCAAGGCTGAAATATCATTTTTTTATTTCACGTGTTAAAATATTAGTTAATATTTCTAGGTTTTTCTTATTCTGTTATGTAATAATTTTTTTATTTTAGTGTGCATTCATGTAATGTAGCTGTGTGTCGCCATTAGCGTGTTTGCTCGTGCTTTCTGTTCAGATGTAATTTAACTTGCTATATACACGCACCATTTCAAAACATGCACGACAGACCAGAGCCAGCATCAAAATGTTTTGCATATTGTGTTTTGTGCTCCCCCCCGAGTTGCTAAACTGCGCTTACTTCCGCCACAGCTCAGCACGCTGATTGTGGTGAGTTTCGCTGTGGCATTGTGATTGTGTGAGAGAATGAGTGTTGTTTCCTGAATCCTTCCCCCCAGTAGCGTTAAATCATGTATAATTTAGGCTGGGCACCGTCTCCATTAATCCGTGTAAGAGATGCATTTTCTTGTATTAACAAAATTGGTTTCCCATTTTGCTTGTCTTCTATCTGAATAAACAAGTTTAACTGCAGCATATTCCGTAAGTTGCCTAAAAATTGTAGCTGTAGAGCACCTTCCCTCCTTCATTTAACATTGTTTCACAAGTGCTGAGAACATGCTCATATGCAATGTTTCTTACGACTAAATTCCGTCGCGCCATAAATGTTTTCTTGGCCACCTTTCTAAGATAACTTTAATTGTGGTGGCTTGCTTATTAATGTCTGTGTATAATAATGTGTGAGCTGCTATGTATATTGACCACTGTAGTATTAACTTCCTGTTACTGAAGTAATTTGAAACGAATCTGTTCTCAGTTTCGGCCAGGGAACAAGGCTTTGTAGCAGGGAGTAACTGGTAGTTCACACGGACCTTATTTACTAATTTTAGTGACATTGAAAGGCTATTGTTACGTACAGTGGTCGACTTTTAAGGTTAAAACTCGACCATTGTACGAAACAAGAGCCTTGCCTTACCACTAAAATTAGTAAATAAGGTCCATGTGAACTACCGGTTACTCCCTAAAAGCCTTGTTCGCTGGTCCAAACTGAGAACTGACTCGTTTCAAATTACTTCAATAACAGGAAGTTAATACTACATTGGTCAATATACATAGCACCTCACACGTTATTATACACAGACATTAATAAGCAAGCCACCACAATTAAAGTTATCTTAGAAAGGTGGCTAAGAAAACATTTATGGCGCAACGGAATTTAGTCGTATGAAACATTGCATCTGAGCTTGTTCTCAGCAATGGCGACACAAGGCTACGTTACATGAACGCACTCCACTGAAGGTGAAGTGGTTAAATATCGGATTCATTATACAAAATCATAGTGGATTCTTAAGTTGCAGTCTGTTGGAAATCGATCTAGGTACTAGTTTAATATGAGAAGTGGCGTGAACTCAGGCGACTAGCTGCAAATCCCAGAAGTCGGAACTCGGACACACGTGGTTCCAAAAACCGATAAAACTGAATAAATTCAGTTTCCGAAAAATAAAGAAAATTAACTACAGCATGAAACCCATAGAAATGCTTAGAATAATATAAATAAGCGAAGGAAATACAGCTACACTCGAAGGCTGGTGATTATAGAGACGGATGAAGTCCAGTCTCAGAAAAACCACAAAAATGAAATAATTACAAAGTCAGAAAAATAAAATAAGAATTACGGCATGCAACACAAAGAAATCTTTAGAATTACATGAAGAAGCGAAACCGAAACAAATGCAGCCACATGCGATAGGTAACCATTACAGAGACGTATGAAGTTCAGTCTCCAAAACTCGTAAAAGTGAAATAATGATAAAGTCGGAAAAATAAAATTAAGAATTACAGCATGAAACCCATAGAAATGTGTAGAATTACATAAGGAAGCTATTGAAGGAGGTTGTACAACGCTCAGACTGAATTACTGACAAAGACAGAGTGCATACTTCAAGTGGAAGAAAAAGAGCAAAATTAAAATAGGCGGGGAGAGAAGACAGCGAAATATTAGTAGAAATCAGAAGGATATCCGCATAGTTACTTGCCTGATGGGCATGGAAGAAACAAGAGTGGAAGCTGGAGGCTTTGTTCTATGAACCAACCATGTGGAACACATATCACTCACGGAAGGAAACGATGAGAAGATTTTTACATGTACTGTATAAAATGAACATATCACCTATTAGAAATTGGACCTAACAAAGCTAGAAAGTATTTACACAGAGTTCATACACCGCCACAACATCACAAAAGGTTTTAACATATCAGGCCGTTATCAAAATGCTACTAGAATCAAACACACTGCGTTTATCTATTGGCAATCACTGAATTGAAAAACGAAAACACATTTCCGTACACGATCGGAGAAAATATTCCAAAAATGATTCTAAGTTCACGAGCCTATGTTAAACGTGCTAGACAATGAAATGCTATCATCTCGCGGATACCAGAGAAGAACCAACCTTACCTTGCCAGATGCTCAGTATAGAATGCTCAGCTGAGTGGCCACGGAGGTACGGGAAAATGAGGGAAGCCACCGGAAGCCGGAAAATCCACGAAAACAGTGGTGGTGGGTATAGACAGCGATACTCGCGCTGGAGGGAAAGGTTCACTAACCAGACTGTAACCAAAGGGTGCAGAAACCTCTTTGGTAGCACGAGCAGCTATCGACTCTGAGCCAGAGAGAACGATGCAAAGCGAGCTATCACTCCCCACATTCAAACAGCCATAGACACACTTAATCGTACAACAACTGCACATTCTCACAGGGACAGTGGTGTAGCGGAGAAGCTGTACTTATGCTACATTAACTAATATAATAATAAATTATTAACACAACAAAATAAGAAAAACCTAGCAATATTAACTAATATTTTAATGCACGAAATAAAAGTGCTATTGTTCAAGCCTTGAAAAGAGTGGGGTTCAGGTTTTAACAAAATGATAATCTAGCGACGTTAAAAAATTATAACTTTATAGAAATATACACAAATTATATGGAAGACGACAGACGGTCATCTTTCTAGGTTCGACCAACACAGTACCAGACGCATTATCTTGTCTCCTGTTAGGACTGGAAAACGTTCCAATTAGTGAAGGAAAAGGTTTAATTTTCGGAATTAACTTCTTACATTGCAATTCCGGAGATAGAGACGTTCGGAATCTTGCTAACAAAATTCGCACTGAAATCAGAAAGGACAGGTATTTTAAAGACCATTCTGAAGAGGCAGCTAAGGGCCAAGTCCCTTTGTACTTTACACCATTATACCAAAATGTTTGTACAATTTGTCAGCATGTGATCTATACAGTTCACTTCCAGTGAGTCAAGGTGGAGTACAATATATTTTTGTTATTCAAGAGTGTTGGTCCAAGTGTGTTTCTCTCTACCCTATAAAGAAACACTATTATACATTGTTTTGAGAAATACTTCGTAGAAGTAGGCAAACCTAAAAGGGTTTTGTCAGATAACGGTCCTCAGTTCATAAGCAAAAAAAATTCACGACTTTCTTATTTGGAACAGATTAAACATATAACAATATCTAAGAACAATCCTCAGTCAAATATGGCAGAGACAGTGATGAGAGAACTAGGAAGACTTTGCCGCACATATTGTTCAGAAAAACATTCTTCAGGGGCGAAGTGGATTCCTAATTTCCAAATAATTTTAAATGAACTACCCCATATGTCTACTGGATTGTCTCCTTTAGAAATACTAAACCATAAGTTTATTGGAGAAACTTTGTTAAGACAATTTGCTTTGCCGCCTTGTCACAAACAAAATTATGATACAATTCAAGATCAAGTGAAAGCTAATTTAGAGTAATCTGCCAATCACTGGTTAGATAAATTAAACTAGAAAGCTAAAGAAACTAATTATAAAATTGGAAACTTAGTATTAGCGAAGAACTTCCAACTAAGCTCAACCCTTAAAAAGCAAACTAGTAAATTTTTTGACAAATGGTGGGATCCATTAAGGATTACCAGGATTCCTCACACAAAAGCTGTTTGTTTCTAAGATCTGAATATCGGTATGGATAAAGGTTTATATAATGTTAACAGCGTTCACTCGTATATCAAACCCCTCGAGAGCTAACACTTTGTTAGCTAAACAATTAACGATTGTTGGATCCCGACTTCTATGTGTTGTTTTCTTCACCTAAATTTTTTTTCGACAACACATAGCTATTTCTCTTTCTGTCCTTTCGTTTTCATTCTTATACTTTACACCGATTAAGACAAGTTTTTGTGAGATACAGCAAATCAGAGTTGAAAAATTGCATGTCATTACAAATTACGTTTGATGTCATGTAATCTCTGATGTTCGTGACAGCCAATAAGTCGAATTACCGATTACAATGATTGATCATATATATTACAGGTGACAGATGTGTCTAGACACTTCTGAATTATCGTAAATAGAAATTCAGGTTACAGAATTGGATTTCCCTTATCATGACACATTAATTTATTTATTATTCATGATGACAATCATAAAATTTCTGAATAAATATAATTTTATAATTTCCTATTATGGTTCTTGGCAAGTTTGGAGTACAGTAAGCAGGGATAAGTTCTAAGGAATGGTGAATGGTTTGTGTTGAGTGATTCAGTCTCAACTCATTCATGACCGATACATTGAATGATTATTTGGTCAATATGTAATATTAATTACTCGACATGGAATTTGATACAATGATTACCCAAATGGTGACGAATTAAGCATTTTTATTACAAAACTTAAATTGATTTTTTTAATTTAGATTTGAGATTTTATCCATTTCATGTATTTCATTTATGTATGTATGTGTTTATATCAAATGATACCAATGTCTTTCCAAAAGTGATAGTAATGAATATGTTGTTGGATGTCATAAACAATTCCAACCGACAGTACGGGTGTAGCAGTTACTACACTGGCTGTTTACCCTTTTTTATTTTTTTAGTCAGTAAGTTTTTCAGGGGCTTTGATAAACCTTTTTCTACTTTTGTTAATATGAAGTGGGGAAATTTGTATTTGTATTTGTATTTGAATTGGTTGGTTAGGTCTAGTTCACGCACTATATACATATACACACTTCAACACACAAACACACACACATGCGTTCTTCTATGAAGATATTTATCTACACTTTAACAACTTTAACACTAAATTTACAACAATACATGTAATACACACACATACACACACATTTCATTATTTAGTAGGTAGGTTATTTCTTCTTCTGTTTTTATTTTTTTTAATGTCCTTTGTCCCATGTTGCTGGAACACTGTTACACATGGAATCATAGGTAGGGTAACATTGATTTTGCATACACATACAACCTGGTTTGTATGTCCCAATGAAATATAAGATGGTGATTTAGATCTCGTACTTTGGTTTCAAGAAGCAGAGGAATAGGAGGAACATGTTAAAAATGAGTAGGTGGTTCACGAGTGCACGATATTCCGATACTGATAGTTAACGATTGCATTTCAATAAATAAAAGAGAGTAGGAGTGTGACACAAAACAGACCCAGTCCAATGTAAAGGCTACATGGATAGGAGGGAGAGAAATAGACTGGTTTGATTTGGTGGAACAGAGGAAATAAAAGTGTGTGGTGTTGTTGAGAGTAACAGACCCAAAAGTGAGGATGTTGCGTCCTGGTTAGGTGTCTATAAATAGAACGTAACATTTAGGAGGGGTGTTCAGTCAAAAAGGGTGTGGCTGAACCTTTGGGTAGACAAGCTGAGAGCTTAGTACTCAATTTTTTCAATCTTCAATCTTTCTGTCACCTACTTACATTTCGCGTAATGATCACAAAGACAAGATAAGAGAAATTATGGCTTGTACTGAGGGATATATGCATTCTTTTTTTCCTCGTTCTATTTGGAGTAGAATAGGAAATGAAATGCCCAGTAGTGGTACAGCGTACTCTCCGCCATGCACCTGAAGGTGGATTGCGGAGTATATATGTAGCTGTACTCTTACCAACTGGAACTTTCAGTCCACTGCATCCACCACTCATTTTCCAGCACATAGCCCTTGCATGATTATGGTTTACTAAAGTCTCATCTAAATAATAAATTCGAGATGTGCCAGTTTCTGTAATCTGCTGTATTGTTCTTAAAAACACAGTCCTTGCAGCTATATGTCAACGTTCCAACAATAATTTCCTCCCGTCATTTGTTTTCTTATACTGGAACCCCATGTACTTCATTATCCTTAACATGGTCCATTTACTTCAGTTAAAATTTTCTGCTTCTTTCATATGTGAAACCAAGTTTTCCCCTGTCGGATATTCGCCTCTACCGTGCAGCGCAAAACGTTTTGCGCGAAATCGTCTAGCTCACCCACTTCTTTTTTGCGATTGTGATGTTTGTCAGGTGACTTAAAAACAGTTGAGCCACATGCTAGTGGAGACGCGTAAGCTTCGCTGAAGATCCACTGATCAGTTGTCAGGCCAATGCCATAAGCATCAACTGTCTGCTCCCAGCATCTGGCAATGGGGCGACCCACGCCTGGCGCCGACGCGGACTGAGCAGAAGACATACTTTTGAAGTACTGATACACAAGGTACAGTAGTCCTCTTGCCCGTTTATTCAGAACTTGGCGTGATTGCTTAACATCTCTCATAATGTAGACTATTATGGCAAAATAATCACACAGCACAGAATACAGCCACTAATAAACACCAAACTTCTAGAACACAGCACGACCCTCACAGTAAGAAGACAGGAATGCCATTGGCCCGTGGTTCACTGAAAGTCACATACTGCACATTCACTTGCTACTGTGCATTCGACCTTGACCCGCCTTCATACCTGCTCTCCACTCTAGCGTTTCTGCATTCAAGGACTATATTCCGGCGTGTTGTGGTACATACAGTCAGTTTAAGAAACTTTACAGAGATGGATAGGGCGGTAGGGACTGTGTCTGTTTTGTATGGATTATGGAAGATTTGTCTGCTGTCCATAAGCAGCTGGTGGCTTTTTTGGCTGTGATAAAAAGTCTTCGGGCTCTGCCCTGGTCTGCAGTTTCACCCAAGTACCTGAAGCGATTGCTGGGTACCTCTGACGCCTATGGTAAGTTGTCTGACCCCTGATGCCACTGTGGTTACAGTTTGCAGTGTCCTTACCAATCAACATTTACCTGATGTTTGCAATTCAGTGGTGTTTATAACATGAAAAATTGCAGAAGAACACCAAAAGACAAGTTCGCCAGCCAACAGACCTCAAGTAAGTCATCACAACTGTTTCATTTTCTACTTAAGAAAATATATGCACCTAAATATGTCTTTTTATCTGTGAAACAGACTAAACTTCTAAATATTACTGTACAGTAAAGTAGCAAACGACATGCTACTGACAGAAATAAATATGTAAGGAAAATGTAGCTGTGTGAAGATGGGCAAGGAAGCCCAAAACTGGTAACGGCTTTTGAATAAAACATAAGTAAAGACAGATGTGGCTGGTTGCGTTATTCACTAACAGCGGTAATTTGGTTCTGATACTAACGGTGTTGAGTAATAGTGGACAAAGTGCATTGTAAAATACTCATTAGATAGGTATATGTCGAATAAAATAATGAGTGACGGAAAGATAAACTGTGGTTCAAAAACCGAGTTAGAAAACTATTACGAAAGCAAACAGAACTTAACTGCAAATATAAGTGCAGCTAAAGTCTAGCAAATTATAAAAACTTAATTTATGCAAAATTAGTGTAAGGGCTGGCATGCGAAAGGCGTTCAACTACTTTGGGAGCAATGTTTTGTGTAGTGACTTGGCAGAAAATCGAAAGAAATTTTGGTCCTATGTCAAATCGATTAACAGCTCTGAGTCAGGTATCGAGACACTCTGTGATCGTAATGGTGTCGAAAAAGAGCATTATACACAAAAGGCCGAAATATTATATGCCTTTTTACAAATCTGTTTCATAGTGGAAGACTGCACTGTAGTTCATCCTTTTAAGCCATCATACAAATGACAAAATGGCATATATTAAAATAAGAGTAAGAGGGATAGATAAGCAATTTATAACGTTCAGCAGAGGATAAGCCGCTGGATCTGATGGGATACCATTTCGATTTTACATGGAGTAAGCAAAGAAACTTGGCCTTCCCCTCTATTTAGCAGCAGTGTACCGAAGATCTCTAGACGAGTGATGAGCTTCTAAGGTCTGGAAAAATGCGCAGGTCATTTCCGTTTACAAAAAGAGTCGTCGACCAGATGCACAGAACTATAGGCCTATGTCCCTGACATCGGTCAGTTGCAGAATTTTGGAACACATGCCATGCTATAGCATTACATAACTCCTGGAGACTGGAAATCTCCTTTGTAGGTATCAACATGGTTGCAAAAGCAACAACCATATGAAAAACAACTCGCGTTTTTTATCGACGAGATACAGAGGGCAGTAGACACAGGACACCAGTTAGATGCCGTGTTTCTTGACTTCTGCAAAGCATTCTTACCACTCCACACCGTTCACTGATGAACAAAGTGCGAGCATATGGAATATCAGACCAACTGTGTAACTGGATTGATGTGTTTCTAGCTAACAGAAGGCAGCATGTCATTCTCAATGAAAAGAGTCTTCAGACGTTAAAGTAATCTCAGGCGTGCCACAGGGGAGTGTTATAGGACCATAGCTTTTCTCAGTATATATGACCTCATAGAAAACATCGGCAGTTCCATGAGGCTTTCGCGGAAGAAGCTGTAATATATTGAGAAGTCACAAAACTATGAAAGCATAACGAAATGCAGGATGATTTGCAGCGTATTGACGCTTGGTGCAGGGAATGGCAATTGAGCCTCAACTTAAGTGCTGCGCTTACAAAGATTCAACAGCTAGCAGCACACTTCCTTATGGGCTCATTTAGCAAGTATGAAAGCATCATGGACATGATTACTTCCATAAAACATCTAGGAGTAGACATAAAAGGCGATCTGAAAAGTAACGACCATATAAAAACAATTCTGGGTAAGGCAGATGTCAGACAGAGGTTTATTGGAAGAATTCTCAGGAAGTGTAGTCCATCAACAAAGGAATTAGTTTGCAAAACTCTCGTTCTGATAGCACCTGAGTATTGCTCATCAGTGTGGGATCCTTACCAGGTAGGGTTAATAGAAGACACAGAGAAGATCCAACAGATATCAACACGTTTCATTAAGGACTCATTTGGCAAGCGCAAAAGTGTCACAGAAGTGTTTAGGAAAGTCCAGTCGCAGACGCAGCAAGAGAGACGTTCTTTACTGTGGTATGGGCTTCTGGCAAAGAACTGAGAGCGTACGTTTCATGAACATTCAACCAATAAATTACTTTTTTCTATGTATATCTCGTGAAGCGACCACAAGAATAAAATAAGAGAGGGTAGGGCCCACAATCAGAATACAGGCAATAATTTTTCCTACAAACCATCTGGGATTGGAACTGTGGTGTCGCACAAGTCCAAATTGCACACCACCTAGTTTCGCCGCGCGCCGCCATGCACGCACGGCGCGGCGTTCTTACGACGTCAGCCACAAGCGCCCTCAGCTACAACTCCGCTCCTGGCCAGCACTGAACGACATCGTTCACTTGGGACTGAGATAGGAACCAGTTAACACTTCGTATTCAGACAGGCACTAGGGAGACCTCTAGCTCAACCATGTATCAGCATTCTGCAGTACTGATCTATGTAAAAGTTAAGTATTGTATACATTCTGTGCAATATATATCTCGTTCTAATTTACTCTAGTGTTTCTAGTTTCTGCTGTCCCACTGGCTGCTCACCTCCTACCTGCACAGACGTGCTACCTTTATTCCTGTGTCAGTCCTCCGACTCGGCCACCGACACCTACGATGGATACAAGACACAAAAGCGGCGACGAGTCCAGGGACACAAAAGTGGCGACAAGGAGCGATAGACGAACCTTGGACCAGCCCGCTTGCAGCAGCCAGACAGCAGCAGTCGGAGCAGGCAGAAATTGCTCCCGCCCGCCCACCCTTATAAGATTTTTGGGGGAACATTTTCAGTTACGTGTTTTGTGGACTTTTTTTGTTGCAGAGCGAGCCCTCCTTTCATATTGCATTTGTGTTTTGTTATAATTTACTTGTATGCGTGGCGCCTAATCGGTCAGCATGACCACTACCCTGAACCCGAACTTAATGGAAATTATTCAGTTACAGACGGCGCAAATCACACAACTTCTCCAAGCAGTGGCACAGTTGACGGCAACTCAACAACAGCCGTTGCATCAGCAGCCCACACCTGCCGCTGTACCGCTCCCTACGTTCCACCAGTACAACGAACATGAGGAAGAATGGAGCGACTACTTCACACAGTTTCAAGAACTCATCGCGGTTCATCAAATTACAGGTCAGAGAGTGAAGAACCTTTTCTTATCGATTGTGGGCCCCCAGACTTTCGTATTACTGCAGAAACTTTTCCCCAACGCATCTCCTCCTGATGTAGACTTTGAACAAATAGTAGAGGCACTAAATGCTCATTATGATAGAAAAGTTCTCATAGCTGCGGCACAGTAACGATTTTTCAGACTTAAAAAATTACCTGAGCAGTCACACCAGGAATGGATTACGGAATTGAAGGGCTTAACCCGCCAATGTAAATTTACTTGCTCTTGTGGACTTTCTTATAGTGACGTTATGTTAAGAGATGCGATTACGCAGAACATTCAGGACCCCAGAATTAGGACAGCAATTCTGAAATAATCTGACCCCTCATTAGACAGTGTACTGCAGCTTATTGAAGCACATGATACTTTTGACTTAGCAGATGTAGAAATGCAAAGCCACAGTGTTAACTCAGTGCGCCGCAACGGACGCTTTCCTAGCCGTAGTTCTCAGTGTAGCCCTAGTGATTCTTATTTTTCTACCGGCCGTGCTGAACAGGCAGAAAACAGTAGCCAGTGTAAAAGTGCGACACAAAGGTCGCCCCGTCGTGTTAGACAAAGTAATTTGAATAACGGACACCAACGTTCATTTCAGAAAAATGTTCGTAAGTCTTGCCCTCAGTGTGTATCTCGCCACAAGCGTGCGCAATGCCCTAGTCGCAACGCAACCTGTTATCAATGTGGCAAATTGGGACATGTACAGTCCGTGTGTATGCAAAATAAAAATTGCAAGAATGGTGCCGTTAGGGACAGTGCTTCGCACAATGCAAGAACACTTCATTCTGTAAATATCATACATGCTGTGGACTTCAACAGTGCTTTACTCGATTCTCAATTGCAAGAAATTTCTGCGCCTACGGCACAACTATGTAGTAAGCCACGCCGCAAGCGCTGACGAGCGCGTAAATCTGTGCAACGGAAAGGGGTTCGGGACAAGCAAAATGACTATGTACAGTGCAATCCTGTAGTGAACCTAGTGCCTTCTACAACGTCTCCTGGTAAAAGTGCCCAGTACTGTGTAGATAGTGACAGTAGACTTGTTGTAGCTACTCAAAAGTTTAGTGCAGTAGTTACTGAATCTGTAGTAGCCTCGCAATGTGCGGACGCCGATCCGGTGGTAGTGCCATCTAGTGACAGTGTTGTTAATCCGCTGCGTGCAGAGTCTGCGCCGCATACTTCACTACGCGGCCCGCGCATGCGCAAGCGCATCAACAAGGCGTAGCAGACGTTGCCCACATTCGCACACCTGTCAAGCGCCACAAGAAAAAACTTTTTGTGAATCTCTCTATAGAAAATAAGACTGTGCAATTTCAGCTTGATACTGGTTCCGCTGTCACATTAATGAATAAAGACACTTATGGTGTGATTTCTCCTGTTTCTGCGAGTCAGTGGGCCTCGCCTATAGTAATTATACCCAAGCCGTCAGGAAAACTTCGCCTCTGTGCGGACTTTAAATCAACAGTGAACAGTCAAACAATTGTAGACCCTTACCCCCTGCCCAGACCTGAGGAACTTATGGATAAATTAGGACAGTCTCGCTTCTTTTCCAAGATTGATTTAGCAGAGGCATACTTACAGATTCCACTTGATAACGAGTAAAAAAAGTTTTTCGTCATTAATACTCACATGGGCCTTTTTCAATTTCAACGCCTACCCTTTGGCAGCTCTTCCGCAGCCGCTATGTTTCAACGCTTTTTCGAACAGCTGACTGTTTCCGTACCATGTTGCTCGAACTATTTAGATGATATTGTGGTATCCGGACGTACAGTTGAAGAACATTTTACAAACCTGGAGTGCCTTTTCAAAGTTTTGACTGCAGCAGATCTACGTTGTAATAAAGCAAAGTGTTCGTTTTTCCAAACTGAAATAGAGTACCTAGGCCACGTGATTAATGCCCAAGGAATTCATCCCTTACAGTCACATCTTAGAGCAATCAAAGACTTGCCTCCTCCTAAGAATGTGCAGGAATTGCAAGCAGTAATGGGAAAGCTGAACTATAATTTCAGGTTTATTCCCAATGCCTCTCAGATTGCAGCTCCACTGCATCACTTACATAGGAAGAATGTTCCTTTTGTATGGTCTAAAGATTGCCAAGTTGCCTTTGGAAAATTAAAGTCTGCACTACTCAGTGATGCATACTTTATTCCCTTTGACCCACAGAAGCCTGTAGTGCTAGCAGTTGATGCCTCGTCATACGGTCTAGGTGCAATTTTGTCGCATCGTATTGGTTCTCACGATCGTCCTATTGCCTTTGCATCCAAGCTACTGACGCCAACGCAACAGAATTACAGTCAGATAGAAAAGGAGGCCTTAGTAATCATTTACGGCATCACAAAGTTTCATCATTATCTCTATGGCAGAAAATTCTATTTGTTGTCAGACCACCAGCCTCTCACGTCGTTGTTCTCACCCACAAAGCCAATTCCGCCACTAACGGCACAAAAGCTTCAGAGATGGTCCTTGATATTGTCTAATTATCAGTATGAGATTTTGTACCGACCTACCACTAAACACGCCAACGCGGACACACTTTCCCGACTTCCGGTTGGCCAGGATGTGCCGTTTGATTCTTCAGAAATGGCATGTTGCCAGATAGACTCCAGAGATGCTTCCGCTGTCGCAGATTTCCCTTTGAACTCTCATCGGGTTGCCTCTGGTTCGACGTTATTTTGCACTGCGTCATGCATTATCTTTAAGTCAGGGTGTTCTGTTGTTACATACGGAAAACTACCAAACAAGAGTGATTGTTCCTCGTTCCCTGCAACGAGAAGTGTTACGCCTCCTGCATCAAGGACATTGGGGTATTGTTAGGACAAAGCAATTGGCCAGACGTCATTGTACCTGGGTTGGTATGGACGCTCAGATAGAGAGCATGACGTCACAGTGTACTGTTTGTTCGGAGCATCAGGCGGCTCCTCTGCAACGTTTCTCAGACTGGCCACGCCCCAAGGGACCATGGCAACGTTTACACATTGACTTTGCCCGACCTTTCTGGAATACGCACTGGTTAATTGTTGTAGACGCTTTCAGCAAGTTTCCTTTCGTGATTGCCATGAACTCAACGACGGTGTCTAGTACAATCAGTGCCTTAACATCAGTGTTTTGCATCGAAGGTCTGTCTGAAACTATCGTCAGTGACAATGGACCTCAGTTTGTTAGTGCGGAATTTCAACAGTTTTGTCGTGTGAATGGCATTCAGCATATCACCACCGCACCTTTTCACCCTCAGTCCAATGGTGAAGCGGAACGTTTCGTTCGAACATTCAAGTCTCACATGGAAAAGATGAAAGGTCAGCAATCCAGGCAGCAAGCTCTTCAAATTTTGCTGTCTACATATCGGTGCATGCCACGTGACGGCCCGTCTCCTGCCGAGCTGCTACACGGCCGCCGTCACCGCACTCTCCTTCACCTGCTGCAGCCTCCCACGCACCAAGTTGGTTCGTATGGCGCTACGCGTTTTCAGGTTTCCACGCCGGTGCTGTACAGGGTGTTTGCTGGCAAGAAGAAGACATGGTTGCCAGGCACCATTCAGTGCGTTCTCGGTCGCAAAATGTATGTTGTACGTTCTTCCACAGGGTCGGAGCTGCGGCGCCACGCAAATAAATTGCGCTTGCACAGGCCGGGCGATCCTGTCTCTGGTTTCTTGATTCCAGACCCAGTTCACAGCCAGGGTGCACAGCCACATCGCCCGCCACCGGGCCCAGCTTCCCCGGGCTACGAGATCGCGATGGAGGTCGATGCGCCTCCTACGCAGTCGGCCCCTCCGCCTCCGTCGCTGCCTCAGCTGACAGCGTCACCGAGAGGGACTCCGGGACCGTGCGGGCCCCCCCAGCTTGAGCTACGCACCTCAGAAGAAGATGACCTGCTCAATCTGGGCGGAAGCGTGCGCTCTTCCGCTGGTTTTGGCGGGTTTTCCGGCGGATCGTAAGGTGTATACCGGGGCGCGGACGGTGTCTCGATCCCAGCCTCAGCTACGACGCCCGTCCCACCAGTAACGCCCCTCCCAGGCCCTCCTCCCAGTGTCGTCGCCGTGGCCCTCAGCCCTACGCCACGACAGCGCGGCGGTTTGGGGGGGAGGGGTGTGGTGTCGCACAAGTCCAAAGTGCGCGCCACCTACTTTCACCATGCGCCGCCATGCACGCACGGTGTGGCGTTCATACGATGTCAGCCACGAGCGTCCTATGCTACAACTCCGCTCCTGGCCAGCACTGAACGACATCGTTCACTTGGGACTGAGATAGGAACCAGTTAACACTTCGTATTCAGACAGGCACTAGGCAGGCCTCTAGCTCAACCATGTATCAGCATTCTGCAGTACTGATCTATGTAAAAGTTAAGTATTGTACACAATCTGTGCAATATATATCTCGTTCTAATTTACTCTAGTGTTTCTCGTTTCTGCTGTCCCACTGGCTGCTCACCAACGTACCTGCACAAGCGTGCTACCTTTATTCCTGTGTCGGTCCTCCTAATAGGCCACCGACACCTACGACGGATACGAGACACAAAAGCGGCGACGAGGCCAGGGACACAAAAGGAACAGAAGGAAGTGACAAATGGTATGCAAAATACCCTCCACTATACACCGTGACACGGTTTGTGGAATATGGATGTGGGTGAAGTTCTGTTTTAACAACTTCGCTGAGTCAAATATTGTGACATAAAACATATTTGTTGTTGGAGACATCAGTGTGATAGTGGGATGGTGGGATGTGGTATGTGATTTTTGTCCTCTTTGAGCACCAATTATGGAAAATTTATTACTTCTCACAACAGTGTGTTCAGCATTAACATGGACAAGTTTAAATGATAAAACGACAAGTACTTGTGCAAGAACACCAAATGTTTTGCCTTGTTTGATCTCAGCTGTCTACACTCAAACCAAATTCATGACTAATGGCACTTACCTGCCCCAAGAGTCAAACTTCTGATGACCTGTCCTATTCCCTTGAAATATACACCATAAAAATGCTGATTTCTGTCTAGTGTTTGTATGTTTTTGAGACATTTCTTATTCTGTTGCTCCCGTGGTTGATGAATCCACACGTTTGAGTGTCTGTACGTTCTTTAAAAATATTTTCATTTGCTATTGACAATAACAGGATCCAGCATGTTCAAAAATTTTTGCAGAGATAATGGGACTTAACTACAGGGCCATCAGTCCCTAAATTTACAAACTAATTATGAACTAGCTTATACTAAAGACGGCGCAAACATCCATGCCCAAGGGGATATTCTAACCCCCGACCGCAGCGGCCGTGCAGACTGTGACTGGCATGCCGCAGACCACTCGGCCACTGCGGCCGACCATGATTTATTATTTCTCCATGAAAATACTATACAGTATACAAGTAATAACTGATATGTGATAGATAACATTCTTTCCATCTTCATCTTTGCTTCCAATCTTACTCTTACAATTAAAAGCACTGGTTCCCTGCAAATGGCGGCTTCTGACACGTTCACAAAATGGCAGCAGTACTGTAGTAACAGCCAGAAATTTTTCACTTGTATATCTACGTTCTTTGCAACAAATACGTATTTATTTCAGCGTGGCAACAACGTTTGTTATTATTGATACTTTATTTGGGTGTGGAATGCTTTTGTAGCAGATGACAAGCACATTTTTATTGCAGCATTCTGTTGTCCCTTTCGTCTTTGTACTCAAGTTTCACATACCAAACGGCACTTGTTACAGCATGGTAAGAAGGAAAGTATTAACGACACCTTATTTTAAGGTGGAATGCTTTTCTGGCAGCTGATCCAGGCGCAATTTTAACTGCTGTATTTTGCTGTCACTTTCGTCTTTGTACACAAATTTAATCCACCAAAGTTTACAACAAAACCCAATGTACAGTAATTTTTACAAGTTTGTAGACTTAATACGTTTAGTAAACATCAGAGAAATGTATACTACACTTTATGAAAGCAGTTGTTACATCACATTAACAGCAGATGCATATCCATTCGTCATGACAATTACTGTTCACTGTACGTTACGCAGTTCGTTTATATCATGTACTTTCATTATAATAAACGCAAATATTTTCACAGTCGCACTTTCGTTGTTATTGCATGCCTCAGTTAACTGTTGTACTTCAAACTGGAACTGTATCACTGACTTGTTCATGAG
Source organism: Locusta migratoria (assembly GCA_026315105.1). Lineage (NCBI taxonomy): Eukaryota > Metazoa > Arthropoda > Insecta > Orthoptera > Acrididae > Locusta > Locusta migratoria. Next base: position 571,962,511 of record CM048746.1, read on the forward strand.
AGTTCATTACTACATATACTACCAGGATCGTCAAATTGCAGCTTTGAAAAATTGTGACGGAACTTGATGAACATCAGTATTCAATAGTCAATATTTAATTACCATGTTGAACTGTACGCAGGTAAAATTCTCTAGTGGGTGTGAAACTCCAGTTGTTTACAAATACCTCAAATAACGTGGTGGATGCCTGTACAGTTTGCCTCAAACATGACGGACCTATGGCCTTTCCAGTGAGCTAATCTGGAGTTAGTACTGTGCATTACGAAGTCGTGACCGTCTACGCCATATTAGTGAACGTATACCTGCCATACACCATCCAGCTGTTAGTATAATGTGGTTACGAAGTATTTAACATTCTGAAATTTATAATAGTTTCTACTAGTTGCTTACGTAGAACCTAACTCATATACAACTATCACTATCTGTTCTGAAAATGTGAATAATATTTACAAAATATTCGAGACACATAATTAACTGAACTCTTAAATTGAAGCAGTAGAAAAAGACACAAGTCGTGGAAAACGTATACTTGAGTTATATTTTGCTTCAGAACTAGTGTTTCTCCCACTTTGAAATTAATGAATAAATTACACTGTTGTAGCCAATTAAATAATGTGTAATAATGACAGACTCGAAGCGTATGGTATAAGCATGATTTTCCACATAGGGTGAATATTCGATCGGTAAGTTCAAACGGAAATTAGTAGGCTATAGACAAAAGGCAAATACAAAACTGAACACTAGAAATACCGTCTATATCAGTGGAATTTATTCATTTAATAAAATGTGATAGAAACAGTAGTTATGAAGAAAGATATAACTTACATATGGTTCTGAACTCTATTTTATTTCCTTTTACTTCCCTAAAACCAGAAGCGACACTAACTTCATCAGTATGTATTTATTAATCAATCGTTTATAACTTATTTTCATAGGACACAAGGTCCAAAACAACAACACAACCTATACGTACGGAGTTGCCAATGTAACTATTGAAGAGCGTCACGTTTTTCACAGATACAAACCATTACAGTTGTGTATCCAGTGTTAATAATTGAGATCACTGGGCCACTCTAAGAAATATAAGCTCTTTGACTTTACCAGTGATCGAAAAATTAGTTTACTTAAAATTTGCAGATAGTAAACGATTTACTTAGAAATTAGAATTATACTTTAAATGTGTTGCTTGGCTATCTTTCATTTACAAATATCATTCCACTTTGTGTCCTTGCTTGTATGAATATCAAGTTGTGATCAATTTACACAGCTCTCAGATGGTGCATGTTCAGTCTTCGAGTATATGCATTAGATGATTCCTTAACAAAATCTATTTTGAACAAATTAAGGACATACACTACATACTACTGTTCGTCAAGAGTAGTGACTGTTGTATTATGACGAGCCAGTTGCTCGACCACCATTTACCACACGTTTTAAAGTGGTGAGAGATCTAGAGAATGTGCTGGCCAGGGCAGCACTCGAACATTTTCCGTATCCAGAAAGGCCCTTACAGGACCTGCAACATGCCGTTATTCATTATCGTACTGAAATATAGGGTTTCACATGGATCGAATGAAGGGTAGAGCCATAGGTCGTAGCTCATCTGAAATGTAACGGCCACTGTACAAAGTGCCGTCGATGCGAACAAGAGGTGACTGAGACGTGTAGGTTAATGGCATCGCATACCATCATGCCGAGTGATACGCCAGAATGGCGATGACAAATACACGCTTCCAATGGGCGTTCACCACGATGTCGTCGAAGACGGATGCGACCATCATGATGCTGTAAACAGAACATGGATTCATCCGAAAAAATGACGTTTTGCCATTCGTGCACCCAAGTTCGACATTGCGTACACCATCGCAGGTGCTCCTGTCAGCGTCAAGGGTAACCGCAGCCATGGTCTCCGAGCTGATAGTCCGTGCTGCTGCAAACGTCGTCGAACTGTTCGTGCAGATGGTTGCTGTCTTGCAAATGTCTGCATCTCTTGACTTAGGGATCGAGACGTAGCAGCACGATCCTTACAGTCATGCAGATAAGATACCTGTCATCTCGACTGCTAGTGATACAATGCCGTTGGGATTCAGCACGGCGTTCCGTATTGCACTCCTGAATCCACCGATTCCATATTCTGCTAACAGTCATCGGATCGCGATCAATACGAGCAGCAATATCGCGATACGATAAACCGCAATCGCGACAGGCTACAATCCGACCTTTATCAAAGTCGGAAACGTGATGGTACGCATTTCTCCTCCTTGCACGAGGTATCACAACAATGTTTCACCAGGCAACGCTGGTCAACTGCTATTTGTGCATGAGAAACCTGTTGGAAACTTTCCTCATGTCAGCACTTGTAGGTGTCGCCACAGGCACCATCCTTGTGTGAATGCTCTGAAAAGCTAATAATTTGCATATCACAGCTTCTTCTTCCTGTCGGTTGAATTTCACGTCTGTAGCACGTTATCTTCGTGGTGTAGCAACAAGACATTAGATTAGATTAATTCTTGTTTCATAGGTCACATACATAATACATTTCGTAATCATGTGGAATGTATCAGTTTAGTAAATGCTGTGTATAGATTACAATATAATAAGGATTTTTTAAAATTTAATTTTGTTAATTTTTTTAAAAAATTTTAAGTTTTACCTAAAAAATCAACTAAAGTGTAGAAGGAGTTGCCATTCAGAAATTCCTGTAATTTCTTTTTTATACCAGTTGGCTATATGTCAGATTTTTTATGCTACTTGTTAAGTGACTGAAGTCTTTTGTGGTAACATAATTCACCCTTTTCTGTGCCAAAGTTAGATTTAACCCTTTCTCCCAGTGTTGTAGCTATCCACAGTGCTATTACTTTTGAATTGGGTCGGATTGTTAATAACAAATTTCATGACTGAATATGTATATATATTGTGAAGTTACAGTGAAAATCCAGAGCTACAGAGTCAGATGACCCAATGGGAGACAGGAAGGCTAGTTGTGGGACAACAAAAAGTTGTTGATTTTTAAAAAAATTCTCCTTCTGCTCACTGAAAAGACAGTGCCTTCACACCTCCTTGCGGTGAACTGATTCCTGATAATGATTATTTGAAACTTAGTTCTTTAATGGCTTACCTAAGCGGTTCCAAGTGAATAATGCTGTGTTCTTTCCTTCAACAATGCTAGTGCCATTTTTATTCTCATTGTCCATAACCTCCTGACTACACATTGTAAACAAATCATGCACCCGAGTGCCTCTGGCACCTTTATTAGCTAGTACATCAAGCATGTGCTACTAATAGTGATATATTCTGTAGAGAAATTTTACAGTTGTAATATCTGAGTAGTTCACCTCAGCTTGTGTCAGTAGTTTCTTAAACTGGCCTTTTTTTGTTTGGGTGGTGTGCATGGATATGTATACACACAGGTGGGTTAGTGCTTAATGGGATTAGATTTTGGTACCTGTTTCTATACTCTACCTTAGAGGTGGTTTCAAACAGTTTTATATATTTTTTCATTATTTCCTCATACCTATTGTCTATGGATGTCAAAGACAATCTTAAAGTAATTCAGGTATTAATAACAATATTGAACATGACTTACAAAACTGTTACAATATATCTGAACAAACATGACTCAAAAGATTGTTAGTACTGTACTTAGCATACTGATTACTGTAGGACTTACAAAACTGTTACAATATATCTGCACAAACATGACTCAAAAGATTGTTAGTATTGCACTTAGCATACTGATTACTGTCTGTAAAGAGGGCTTAATCTGTATCCGCATTATCTTCATCACCAACAACAGCAACATAACAGAAGACGCCACATGGTGGGATGGGCTGTCCACACAGAAAGGCTCCACCATCTCCAGAAATTTTGTGCAGAAAAGGTTTTGACTTCTTTTGCGCAGCTGGGCACGCTTCTGGCTGTGAAAAAAGACTGTAGTAATTTGATAGAATAAAATGTTATGTTGATATTACATTTTAATAAAGTAGAAAAATATTAAAAGAGAATACCTTTACATCAAAATAATCGATAGAATGTTGACCGAAGGTCATTACTCATTTATCATCTTATGCTCCATACGATTTCATGAAATCATTAAACTCATAATTATTGTTATCATCTATGGGCTAACATTGATAACTGAACATGCAGATGCGAAATACAATATGTACATATATGCTAGTGGCCTAGAGGTGAAGGATACAGTGAATGAACTTGATATATAAATAATAAATGATCTATAAACTGCACACCTTCCATATTGTGATTGTAGGGCACAATTACACAGATCTGACAGTAACAATCACATGTCACACAGAAGAATCATATGAAGAAACAGATGCTTATACATTGAGTGGAATATAATATTTATTATCATAGATGTATCATGAAATCATTACAAGCGATATTGAATTAATAGTAAATGACACATATAATGTTAAAATCATTCTTGAGAGCAGTGGAAAGGTTACCAATACTGAAAAACTAATGCATATCATATGGATTTCAAAATACCTGAATTTCTGAGAGAAATACACACACATAGAATAATAAAAGCAATTCACTAGAACAAAAATAATTTGTAATAGTGTATTAGTAAGGAAGAGTCAGGAACATAAACTCTTTACTAATACAAGGAAACAAGAACACAATACAAAGCACTCAGCCTGGAACTCACTAACATACAACAAGAAAAGTGTTCAGAAGAAGGGGAAACTCAGAAACACTATAAACATCAGTACATACCAACAACACAGTACAGAAATATCTAAACATGAGGAACAAATTCTCCAAGTCTGGAAAGTATCAGTTAAGCTGTAGGTCATACCAATCTAAGTACATCCAAGCTTCAGAAATTATGAAGAAAGATATACTGAGTACCTCAAAGTCTTAAAATTGACAGTACACACACGTTGTTTGCAGATCATCCCACGCTAACAATGTCCTTCAAGAAAGTAACACTCTCCTTTGAAACTCACAATACAGAACTGTCACATAAATAAATCAAGGGTGCAACGAAAGAAAATCTTGAATTGAAACACACGACTGTGCACTAAACATTATTTGGAACAACCAATGAATTATACAAATACACTTAACAATATAAAACATAATCAAACACCCTCAAATTTCCAAAAATCCTGTTTTCCAATCCTCCCCTTTTGTCGAACTTTATCTCTCCGTCTCATTTTAGACACACACACACACACACACACACACACACACACACACACATTATGTGTATCTACTACAATAATTGTCTCAAAACATTCAAAATTTGCATCACACGAAACATAATAAAAACAATGAACAATTGAGCAGTGTCAATAACAGAGCATCTGTTGATGTGCAGGTACATGTAAGTTTCTGTTAGAAAAGTCTTGTTTTAAATATATTGATAATAATTTAGAAACTTTAGAAATGAAAGACAGTATACAAAACAGCTGAAATTTACAGATGTTCACCATGTATATGCAACAGGAAGACAAAATGAAGGCACAATAATGTAGATAACCACTATCCATTTTAAAGTTTTTTTCTGAAATACTTTATATTTCTGCATTCTGAAACAGCAGATGAAATACAGTCAAAACGAAAGAAAAAGTGCACTAGGAGCTAAACTGTAGATATGCATCTTCATTATGAATATGTTATTTTGATATGAACAGTCCCAACAAAATTCACATATTAAAGTTTTTATGTCAATAGAAAACAGAATGACTAAACTGAAACAAGCACAGCGCATCACCTGGCCAAGACACAAGAAGAAATGTCTCTCGATAAATGCAAAAATCATGCTAGTGAAACAGTGTTCAAGATGAACACCAAATCAACAGACAAACTACAGAAAGCAGACAGAAGAATCCTTAGAACTATAATAAACAAAAAATACCAAGTACAGGGACAGTGGCGACTATTATCTGCCGGCCGCGGTGGCCGAGGTGACTGAGGCGCTCCTCCAGTCATGATCAGCACGGCCACTACAGTCGGGGGTTCGAATCCCCCCTCAGGCATGGATATTTGTGCCGTCCTAGTTCGTACGTAGTTCATAAGTAGTTTGTAAGTTTAGGGACTGATGACCCCGTAGTTAAGTCCCATAAGCTTAACAAACATTTAAACATTTTTTACTATTATCTAACCAATTTGTGTACCAAGAAACTGAGTCAATAATTGCCACAATTCGGAAAAGGAGAGTTGCTTTTTCTGCCACATTTCCAGACTACTAGAAACCATGCTACTGAAATAACTGTTCACCTACTTTTGGAAAAGTAAGACCAAGAACAGACGGTTCAATGAAGTTCAACATGATTTAGATGAGCTAGACCTGACAATGAAACAAATTGAAGGCAGAGAAGAGAAGAAGATCCTGAAACTCAGTGACACAAGATTTAAATTAAAGACATTTACACGCAAAAAATACAACATAACAGATGATGAAATGGTAGCCAGGTGGGAAAGGTTGAAGAAGGTTTTGGAGCAGAAGAGGAAAGCCAAATCTACAACTAGGATTAAGACTTAAATGTATATGGATTGATTAAAGTGCTCCAATGTGGGCGTAAAATATGTAAATAAATGAATAAAGAAATAAAGTTTTTTCGCACAAAATAGATAAAACGAAATAAACTTGTATTATGCAGATTAAAAAATGAAACTACAAAGAAAAAAACGTTAAACAGAAGCTTCTAATCCTAGCAAAAAACATTTACATGTTGAAGACATCATAAAGAAGAAAATAAGTTTTCTAAAGAAACAGTTATATTACTCAGATCTTCAACACAGTTACAGTATTCTGCAATACTGTCATGGCTTACCTGATTCTCTGTAATCTGTAACATCACATCTGCATAGAGAAAGGTGTTTTTGCTTTAAACACTATTTTTCATTCATAAATGTACCCTTTTTTGATTTATCATAGAGCATCTACAGATGAAGTAGAATGACTAAAACTCCACACAGATGGCAGTCACGCTAGATATCAAATTAGCTATATTCAACAATGACTGTTGTTTGTATACACAGTTTTATTAATGCTCTGTCTAAACTATGATCAAATATCAATATTTCTCGAAGTAATCACATCCATAAATGGAATGCAGTACTGACCCAGTTAAATAAAATACGTAATTTGGCATGTCTGTACCATTCATCACTTGACAGCCTATTTCAGTTGTAATGACTATTGGGTACACAGTTGTATTAATACTCTGTCTAAACTATGAGCAAATTTCAACATTTCTCGAAGTAATCACATCCACAAATGGAATGCAGTACTGACCCAGTTAAATAAAATTTTGTAATTTGGCATGTTGTACCATTCATCTCTTGACAGCCTATTTCAGTTGTAATGACTATGATAAAATTCTTGTAAATAATGACGATTATATAAACAAATTCTTGACTACTGGAAGTAGAGCTCAATAAGCTAATAATAATCATTAATATTGCTCAAATTGTGAGTCTATATTCTAATATACTCACAGTAGGTGAGGGACATAAACATGGCTGGAGTGGCCCCACTGGAGGAAACATTGTGAACGGAGGAGCCAGGCGTTTTCCAACTTGTACAATTGCTGCAAGTTGCTTGGCTAAATCATTTCGCAGAGTCATTTCCTTAAGTGACGTGTTACACTTCGCCAATTTCTTTAGCCAAGCTGATGCCAGTGATCTGTCTGTAAAACAAGAAATAAAATTAAAGATTACATAACATATAATTTTTGTTCCATAGAACTAGTGTGAAGAGATTCATATGATATAAAATTTATCGTAAAACAAGGTTATGTAGCACATATTTACAATAAAGATATATGCCAAAGTCTTTTCCATGGATCCTAAGTGAAGCTGTCATTAATTTGAAGACAGCCTAAAATCTGAAACATATTTTTATTTAAGAGGTAATATTACAAAACTAATAAATATTCAATGCAATGACTCACATTTGATAATATCTAGTTTAATGGTGACATGCATTATCAAAAGAAAATCAAGTAATAGCACTTATTTACATTGAAAAATTGATGATATCACTGTATTGATGATGAGCAGAAGTCATATTTTACAAATTACATTACTTGATATCTAAATGACCCAAACGTCCCATAAACTAAAACCTGAAACTTGATTTCTCATTGTTCCACATCACCTAACATCTTACAATTAAATCATTTTTTAAATATTTTTGTAATTATTTACCTATTTTAAAATTTTAAAATGCTGCCATCTTCTATTCATTAGCAGGTAACATTAATCTAAAATTTTATAATAATAAGACAGCTATTACATTTCCAGTTTTCATTCTGCATCAGGGTGTGTGCTGATACAAAGCTCCCTGGAAGTTTAAAATGTGTGCTAGACCAGGATTCAAACTCAGTTCCTTGCCTGTGAAAGATCAAGATCCAGGGTTCGAATCCTGATCTGGAGCACAGTTTTAATCTGCCAGGAAATTGCAGGTAATGCGGCTATCTCTTGTTTTTCTTGCTGCGTGATTATTGATTGTATAAAAATATATGTAATTCATTAACTCAATATTTGAAAATTAGAGCATTTAGTGACTTTCAACGAACTTTACACATAATTTAAAACCTTCATGGAACTCACCTCACAGACACCCACATAAAACGGTTATGAGAAAAAAGTTTATCATCTAATACGCGTTGTAATACCTTTTATAGACTTTTACTCAGTTACATGCTTCATCACAGAGCAAATAAATCAATTGTGAGGTAAGTAACATGTGTAGCAGTTCTGTAAATGGAAATTCGAGTCTTTATGGAATCTCGGGCTTTACTACTTTTTATTCAGACATGAACATCAGCCAGCTCAACAAAGAATTTCATCACTGGAGTGTAAGGAGTTGAATCCGAATAAACCCATTAGTCTCACCTAAAAATGAGCTCTACTAGCATTTAAACATTTTCTGTCTGCTGGCAAGTTGTTGCAAATGTGATTCGCGAACAACAGTTATATATGGAGAAGTACATCATTTGGGACAAATTTCATTTAATAATTAGAAACATTAGTTAATATTCTCAGATTTGTGAAGACGTCTGAAGATTATTCTTGAGTTCACACTCTTTTAGGGCCGGAAACCATTATGAGATACCCTCAAAAACGAGTGCACTTGAGATGGTGGAATGAAAGTAAGTCAAGTTTAGTACCTTCTCTATATTTTTATAATTGAATTATAGTACACAAGAGAGGGGAACATGTGTACTGGTGAGAAAAACTTCAAATGAGTTCAATTTCGTCTTGTTTATTATGCAAACGTTAATGTTAACTGTATGGCACGAGTTGTAGTGTACATAAGGTTGTAATAGTACAAAGATGTAGTTAGTAATTATCGATAGGAGCATGTACAAAATATTGTGAGCAAGCCAGCAGGACACCTGGTCAGCCGAAGAAAATGAGCAAGGCGAATCAGTGCCCATTCACATTCCTAGAAGGGGAATGCTGGAGGATCTGTCATTGCATGTCGCTGTGTGCAAGCCAGGGGGAAATGAGTTGAAGTACTTTGCGACAGAGGCGGCTCCCAGTCCTCCAGAAAAGAGATGGCTGGAAAGTGAGAAGTGGTTTGGGATGGCAGAAAGCGATGACAGGCATCAGCCAAAAACCTGTGGGTTCACTACCCTGTGAAATTGGCGTCTGTTTGTTCCAAAAAGTCTCTAAATATCAGGTATGTTCATTGGTTACACGTCAGCTCATGTGGGGATGGTTTGATTCCATATATAAGAGGTGGTGTGACTAGCTCTTGTCAATAGACGCTTTGGTGGGACATTTGGGCCACATCAAAGAACATGTTGTTTGAGCTTCACAATCATACTTAGTAAAAGTAGTTAGATTGGCAGGGTCACAATCGTGAATATCAATTCAGGTTCATTTTATTACTGCATCGAGAAGGATGAATAGACTACTTAATTTATATTTCCGCCCGATCCCTTGTTATCTGTGGCATATACTACTTGAATACTGTAGGCACCAATCACCTATTGAAATAGTAGTATCACAGCTCGATTTTACACATAGTCGACCATGGCGAGGTAGTTTAGTCATCGCAGGAACAAGACTGTAGCACTATCATATGTCCAGGTGGAGCATAGCACACTGCACTTTGCCTCCCAGTTCTAATAGTTCGCGAATACAGTGCAGTCGACACGAAGACATCTTTGATTTGCAGCATAGTTATCGGCTTTAGCAATCAAATATACTGACAAGGATCCTCAGTTTTTCTCCTGCTCCTGCAGAAGTTATAGTGAGCGAGAGACAATTTTAAATTCATTAACTTTGGACTGTTAGGCAGATTCGATTACATCAAGTGCCTCAAGACTCCACGAACAAGTTAACAATTTTTTTTTGTGTGAGTAATGCAACGTTTACAGAACGCTGTATCTCGAGCGCCACCTAACAGCCACCACATCCTTCTGCCTTGTGGAGCGTTTAGCTATCGCTACCACGAGGCCTACACAGAACGGACGACAAGGTGTAGAAGAACCAACTATTTTCTGTAGGTAGTAATACTCGTAAATTGCAGTGCGGCCCATACGATCGAGTGACTGTGTGTGAGAATGACATTGGCCCGGCTTTGCTTTCTAATATATGTGCAATGCCAACCACTCCAGTGGTGACTGCTCTTCCGGAACTTTAGATTTCACAGAGTCAACAAGTCCAGCTACTTCAAGCAGTTAACTCCCTGGTCAACGCACAATTGCGCCAGGCGATTGAGGCGACACTGCCGCTCATGTAGCAGCGCACCTCACCGCCGATGTGTTTCCATTTGTGTAGGCTGTTTCGATATGTAGGCTGTTTAGATTTGTAGGCTGTTTCGATATGTAGGCTGTCGATTTGTAGGCTGTTTCGATATGTAGGCTGTTTCACCCCTTCAGACTGCAAGTTGAGTGATGGGATGAGTGGACAACTCTCTTTGAGGCCCACCTCAATCCATATTGAATAACAGGTTGAAAGACGACCATCTGTCGTCTTCCAGATATTTTTTGTATATTTCTGTAAAGTTATAATTTATTCAATGTCGCTAGATTATCATTTTGCTGAAACTTGAACCCCACTCTTTTCAAGGCTTGGGGAATAGCATTTTTATTTCATGTGTTAAAATATCAGTTAATATTACTATGTTTTTCTTATTTTGTTATGTTAATAATCTATATATAAAAGGCTTGTGTGTGTACGTTCTGACAGACATTTCTCCATGACCACATACTGCCACCCACTCGTGGTTGTGGTGGTAGATAGCCCTTGGTCTAATGATGTTAGTAAGGTAGTTTGGTCGTGGTGCGTGGCAGTGGGTGAGTGTGACGAGCAAAAATTCGCAAAATATGCAATAAATACTCTTAGGAATAGCTATATACTCTGTGACTTAAGAACTTTATTGTACGAGTCAAAATCTGTTTATTATTTCAATCGTCAGACAATGCGGTCCTTTCAGACTTTAATAATGATGAGGAATACCAATAGTAAATTTTTTTTAATAGATCAGGTTTCCTTCAACCACACATTACCCACTATCAACAGAGACACAAAACAAAAATAAAAATCCAATTAGACTCAAAGATAAAAATACTCATGGAACATTGATCACTGTCGTGGAAGCATGGTGGAAACACAGACATACATTAATGAATGTCTCGAAGGCCATAGATATTTATATGCCTGTATCAGTAAGCTCACTGGTCTGTGCTAATCAGTGATCTCTGATACATATAGCCACAACACTCTCTGCTGTGAAAGGTTTTTTTCGTTTGACAGCTGGGCTATGCGACATAGTCCTACTCATATCCCGGCGGCCTCCTGTGATAATGTTGGTAACAGATGTTAAATAACGAGAATCATGTGACATCATCATAAGCCAATCGCGTGACACGCAAATATTTTGTCGTGAAATCAAGCATACAGCAGGAACAGCAGTATTTATCTACACTCTATGTGGTTTGGTCATCTTTGCAACGATTTTATATCGTGTTATTGATGTTGCCAACATAAAAATACGAGGCCGCCAGGACAGAAAGTAAAATTTTACCGAATCAGATACATCCGTTGTTGTCACATCTCGTTATGGCCAGCACTTTCACGTGAAACTCTTTTATATAGAGTCTCATGATCCACACAGTCTTAGAATTCATTCCAAATTCCTAAGATATTTGTGAGAACTGTTACAAATCAACATTCGCACTTATCCAATATCGTTTTCAGAAATGTAATTTGCCAGCCACTTTCGGCGCTGCTGTTGCAAGAAAGTTGAGGAAGAGCCGCTAAAAAAGCCATTTACACATAGTCATCCTTCTTAACCGAACAAAGAAGGACCAAGATAAAGTCAGCGATTAATATATTTTTCCCAATAGGTCTATTATGTGACATTTCCACCTTAATTTTCAGGGCACGAAAACTGTTCTGCGCATTTGAATGATCACTCCAGAGATATTTCTGCTCTGTGCCTGCCACTAGAGATAATATACACACACGAGCAACAAACTCATCAGAAACCTCTCTGCTTTCATAATTGTTCCGTACAATATTGAGATTAAAATTTGAAATTACTTACTTTTGGTGCGGACTACATTAAGATAGATACAGATGTCTTCTTTTACAGAGAAATTGTACTTAGTGTTCTGAATATATAATTCTGTTACATAAGGTCGATTTCAATTTCGTGCTTTACGAAGTAATCACTGCAGGACTTGGGGACATGTATTAGGTGAAACAGTGGCCGATGCTGTTAACACAGTCAAGACAAATCACTGGAAATACTACTGTATTTAATGGAAAATTCTATACAGACGATCAGCTAACGGCATTCCTTCAACGATTACCCAGACTTACTTCATCGCACATTGACACCACCATGACGTCTTATTTAGACAGACATGAACTGGTCTGTTGATTTAATTACCAGACTTTCAGCATTCGTCGAGTTTTCGATAATAGGGAGCAAAACATACAGATTAACTACATTGTCCCCAGTGCAAGATTGCAACATACTAACACTTCAGCATACACTCACAGGTTAGTACTACACCATAGAACCAATACATGGCGCTGTTATTATTATTATTACTACTTTTCATCTAAACGATAGAAGTGTTTTCATACGTTTACGCCAAACAGACAATTTCACACCGCAGTCTTAACTTTATGAACACAAACTAACATTAAATTTACATCGTTCCAGAGTACGGACTTAAATTAATTTCACTTTTTGCATGAAAAACTTTATGAACATTCAGCGTTTTCGACAATTACTTCTACTTAAATTTGACATCTTGGCTAGGAAGACTGAGTTTATTGACAGAGCGATCCAACAAGGATTCTGTTTTTGCTGACCTAGGTCCGGAACCCTAAAAACCATGATATACACAGGTTCTCTTTAACAAGCATTGCGAAGCATGGGCATATAAGCTAGTTTATTATTATATTAATTAATGTGGCTTCTCTGCTACGCCACTGTCCCTGTGAGAACGTGCAGTTGTTTTACTTTTAAGTGGATGTGCGAGAATCTCTGGCTGTCTGAATGTGGGGAGTGATAGCTCGCTCTGCATCGATCTCTCTGGCTCAGAGTCCATAGCTGCTGAGGCCACCAAAGAGGTTTCTACACCCTTTGGTTACAGTCCAGTCAGTGAGCCTTCTCTAGGACGAGTCTCACTGTCCGTTCCCACCATTGCTGCTTCTTGGATTTTCCAGCTTCCAGTGGCTTCCCGCATCCAGTGGCCACTCAGTCTGATCATTCTGGGCTGGTCGTCTGGTGAGGTAAGGCTGGTTCTGCTCTTGTTTTTGGAGATGGTAGTGTTTCATTGACTAGCACGTTTACCTTAGATTCGTGAACTTAGAATCATTTTTTGGTTTATTTTCTCCGATCATGTGCAGAAATGTGTTCTGGTTTTTCAATTCAGTGATTTCCAATAGATAAACGCCCTGTGTGTGATTCTAGTTGCAGTTTGATAATGGTGTGGTATGTTAAAACCTTTTGTGATCATGTGGTGGTGTATGAACTCTTTCTAGCTTTGTGGGGCCCGATTTCTAGTAGGTGATATGTTCATTTTTGTAGAGTGCATGTAAAAATCTTGTCATCCTTTCGTTCCGTGAGTGATATGTGTTCCACATGGTTGGTTCATAGAACAAAGCCTTCAGCTTCCAATCTTGTTTGTTTCATGCCCATAAGGCAAGTAACTATGCAGGTATCCTTTTGATTTGCACTGATATTTCACGATCTTCTCTCCCCACCTATTTTAATAGTGCTGTTTCTTCTCCGACTTATAGTTTGTCAGTAATTCTCTCTGAGCCTTGTACAACCTCCTACAATAGCTGCCTTATGTACTTTTAAACCTTTCTATAGGTTGCATGCCATAGTTCTTATTCTTATTTTTCCGACTTTGTAATTATTTCATTTTTGTGGTTTTTCTGAGAATGGACCTCATCCGTCTCTATAATCGTCCCCTATCGTGTGTAACTGTATTTCATTCACTTCCTTATATAATTCGAAGCATTTCTATGGGTTGCATGCTATAGTTAATTTTCTTTATTTTTCGGAATCTGAATTTATTCAATTTTATCGGTTTTCGGAACCACATGGGTCCAAGTTTCGACTTCCGGGGTTTGTCGCTAGTCGCCTGAGTTCACGCCACTTCTCATATAAAACCAGTACCTACCTCGATTTCTAACAGACTGCAACTTAAGAATCCACCCTGATTTAGTATAATAAATCCGATTTTCAACCACTTCACCTTCAGTGGAGTGTGTTCACGTAACGTAGCCATGTGTTGCTGATACCGTGTTTCCTTCCAGTCCATTTCAGATATAATTTAACTTGGCTATACACACGCACCATCTCAAAACAGGCACGACAGACTAGAGCCAGTTTCAAAGTGTTTTTGTATATTGTGTTTTGTGCTACCTCCGACTTGCTGTATTTCGCCTATGATAGCGGCGCCTGCTTCCGCCTCGTCTCAGCACACTGATTTTGGTGAGTTTCGCTGTGGCATTGCGTGTGTGTGTGAGCGAATGAGTGTTGTTTGTGAATCCTTCCCCCCAGTAGCACTAAATCATGTATAATTTAGGCTGAGCACCATGCACATTAATCCATGTAAGAGATGCATTTTTATTGTATTAAGAAAATTGGTTCCTCATTTTACTTGTTTTCTATCTGAATAAACAAGTTTAAGTTCAGCATAATCTGTAAGTTGCCTATAAATTCTAGTTTTATAGCACCTCCCCTCTTTTATTTAATATTGTTCTTTACAAGTGCTGAGAATAAGCTCAGATGCAAATTATGTCTAAATTCCATTGCGCCATAAATATTTTTAGCCACCTTTCTAAGATATGTATAATAACGTGTGAGCTGCTATGTACATTGATCACTGTAGTATTAACTTCCTGTTATTGAAGTAATTTGAAAAGAGTCAGTTCTCAGTTTGGGCCAGAGAATAAGGTTTTATAACAGGGAGTAACCGGTAGTTCACACGGACCTTATTTGCTAATTTTAGTGATAAAACAAAGATCTTGTTTCGTACAGTGGTCGAATTTTAAGGTATAGCATGGTTGCATTTTTAAAGCAAACATAGAAGTGGCAGCCAACCATGTGCACAAAAAACTCTTTCCCGCATCAGATCTGGAAGATGGAAGTCATAATATGATCAAAGACAAACTGTCTAAATACTATGCTGATTCCATCAATATGGTGGCTAAGAGATGCCAATTCTTTCGCACTAAGCACACTTACTGTGAAAAGTTTGTAGAAATTCAGAGCCTCACCTATGATTGTGAGTTCTGTACTGTTGCTGTGGACTTGCATACGCAGACTGTATGAAAATGGAACCTATTGTTCAAAATGTTACAGACTCTCTCACTTGCAAGAAAATTTTGAATTTTTGTCAAACCCTTCTTTTCAAGACGTGGTGGCAATATTACAACGACCTGATCCATTAGCTGTAGCTATGGCCTCATCTGAATCTACGCCACTTGTTTGCGCTGTGCTCCAGCATTCCACATAACCATGTAGACAACAACAGCTGCGAAAACATCATGCATTGCTTAGTAGACAATAAGTCACCCATCTGCAAATAAAGATAACATTTGCCCTTTACGTATTAGTAAACATTCCTAGAAGTCTAGTCCATCACGACAGGCTGTGTAATTGTGTGTGTTTCTTTTTTTTATTTATTTATTTTTACAAAAACGAGGGACATTTCACGCTTCGTTTAAAGAGCGCAACTTTTACAATCAGAAGTCACATCTGTCCTTCCTGAAATCGCAACTGTTTGCTGGAACAAGCTGCTTGACCTATGGATATTAACAGTGTTTTTGCTTTGTAAAGTGACTCACCAGACATTCCTCCATCCTCTTGTATGCAAGTGATTGTACACAGGTTGCTAATGTGCTTCATTGAGACATGAATAAACTTTTATTTAGACTTAGCTGCAGCAGATCATTCAGTATGCACGCTATTATACACTGATGTGTCTGTTTCAGTGCGTAATACATACTCTTATGAAGTTCATCACCATTGCGAGTACGAATTTGAAACAGGACATACCAATATTAGAACTTTGCTCTTTAGCTGTATAGTTTCAGTCACAACACAAACTGGCTTCTTACCTAGCCCTGTGCTCTCGCGATGCAATGAACATTATGGTATGGATGCCTTTGATTTGTTCAGCTTAACTATCGAAGACAATATATTGTCAACTGAGACCACGGTGTCTACAGGCAGTGTAGATTACTTCTGCAACGAATTTGCTAATTTATTTCCACCTAGTGCCGACTGCGCAAAAGATCTTCCTGCAGACATTGAATTAAAAGGCAATACCCATCCAAAATTATTTCGTGCACGTCACATGCCACAAGCGCTACATGACAAGGTACAGCCACTGCCACTGCAGATTTACAGGAACAAGCTATTCTAGAATCAACTGATGCTTCTCAGTTGGCATCGCCATAGTAATTTAAAAGAAACCTTCCCGCAAATTACTTTCGTGTTGGATTTCAAAACTACATTTTATCTATACACTGTGATTGCTTCATTTCCTTTTCCTGGAAGACATGTTTGACTAACTGGGTGCAAGAAAGTATTTTTTCAAGACAGACTTGAAAGGTGATTACTTGCAATTAGCCCTAGATGATCAATCGCAATGTGTGATGGTAGTCCACATACATGTGAGACCGTATAAATTCAAACGTCTACTTTTTGGGTGGGTTTCCACCCCAGCCATCTTTCATTGTCACCTACAGGAACGTTGTGCTCAAGTGCCTTGCCAGTAAAACTACTTGGATGACATGAGGTTCGTTTGAAGAGCTGCATTCATGCTGCAGCGATTGCGCAGTACGAAAAGTCGTGTTTGAAGAGCTGCAGGCGCCGTTCCTGCAGCCTGCCTGCAGTCGGCCGGCTGTTTGAAGAGCTGCAGGCCTGCAGCTCATGCAGGCAGGAGCTGCAGGAGGAAATTCTCCCAGCAGCTCATGCAGCCAGACTCGCGCATGTGCATAACTTTCTTCAAGGTTTTCGGCAGTCCACAGCGTTGTAGTATATAAGTGTACTACATGTTACTTCTGTCGTTCTGCGTTTCTTCTACTGTTTGTTAAAGGAAGTTCGTTATTTGTTTATGTATATTGATGTATTAGTATTTTATTTTATAAGTATTATTTTTGTTTGTATGAAATCACGTCTAAAAATTAGAAGAGCAAAATTGTCTATAATAGGTAATTCGTCTTATGCAGACTGAAATTAAAGACATTTGTTTTACACCAGACGTGTTTCGATTTTTATTTTAAAAGCATCTTCAGTGGACTGTAAATGATATAAAGGTTGTACTGTTTGTTTTGTATGTGTAGATTAAAAACAGTTTTAAAAAACAACTTTGTGCACGTTAGTCCTATGCGTTTTTAAATTGATATTCGATCTACTCAAGGTGTTGTCTCTTCTTTACATCTCACTACTGTTTTCCGTCTTGTTGTCTGATGTTGTTTGGTTCCTGACGTGCATTTTACGGTAGTGTACGGAACTTTTCGCCTGTTTTAACTGAAGTGATAATAAATGAAACGGAAGAAACGCCACAAAACAGGCGAAAAGTGTCGTTCAAACCGAAAAACACACGTCAGGAACTAACCAACCCAGCCAACAAGTCGGAAAAACAGCAGTGAGATGTAAAGAAGAGACACCGTGAGTAGACCGTATATAAATTTAAAAACACATAGGCCTAATGTGCATACACTTTTTTAAAAACTGTCTTCAATCTATGAATATAAACAAACCTTTACATCATTTACAGACCACAGAAGATGCTTTTAAAATAAAAATCGAAATACGTCTAGCGCAAAACAAATGTCTTTAATTGCAGTCAGCATAAGCTGGATTACGTAATATACTCGACTTTAATAGCCGCTGCGGAAGATGGCCACACAACCAAATATAGTTACAAGAGCATTTGCCAATTCCATTCGTTCCAAATGTTGAGCGATTCAGGTTTTGTGTCCAGTGATGACGATTTAGATGAAATTTTGCGCCGAAATATAAGGCAGAAAAGGGAATATGTGGTTCCGCAGTATTCGGAAGATGAATTTGTAGAACATTTTCAGGTGTTTCTTTATTATTCTCGTAAAACTCTATTAAAGCTAATGTGGCGTCCGTGCTCCACACCGATTCCTGTGTAGGTGGTTCCTATTCTTTTGCAGGTAACTGTGCAGGTACAAGAGTAGGTGCGGATTCGGGAGGTTGGAACTTTAAAAATTCCGCGCCTGCAAATAAAGGAAGACTTAATATGGAAATTTTCAAACTGGATTACACGGAAATAAACAAAACTATTACACGAACACTTCAATTCCTTAAACTAAGACAGTAATTTACTTTTAGACGCTGGCACAATACATCGCTCTCTTATGCTACACAGAACAAGTAAGCACACACGTGATACGCAAACTGCAGGCTGCAGTTTAGTATTCGAAGAGCTCCGGCAGAATGCACGGCATGTGACGTCATCCTCGCAGCGCATGCGCAGTAGTGCCTGCATTGCTGCTGCAGGATCTGCATCCATGCAGCTCTTCGAACGAACCTATGGTCGTATCTGGCCGTATGACAGAAGACCATCTTAACAATCTCAGAGCGCTTTTTACAGTGCTTCGATCCCACGGCCTCAAAGTTTTGATGTGTTGAATTCAACTTTCTTTCCGACCGCACTGGCATATTTACGTCCTGCGATTAACAGTCAGGGAATTCACCCCTCTACCGCCAATCTGAATGCTATTAAGTATTTGCCTGCACCCATGGATGTACGTGATTTACAAGCAGTTTTAGACAAGATTAAATATTACTGTAGTTTTATTCCACAGGCTTCTTCCTTTGCTGCTAATTTGCATCGACGTCGTTGCAAAAATATTCCCATTGTCTGGTCTTGAAAGTGAAACTTGCTTTGCTTTTAAATCGTTGCTTGGTGCTGTTCGATCTGAAGAAACCAGTGGTGTTGTCTGTTGATGATTCTACTTTTGGCCTTTGTGCAGTTTTGTCTCACATAATTAACTCAGTGGATTCGTCCATCTTGTTTTCTTCCAAGTTGATATCGTCTGCGCAATAATATTATTTGTAGATCGAGAAAGAAGCCCTTACTAATGTTTTTGATGTGTCCAAGTTTCATGAGTTTTTGTACGGTCGTGAGTCGTCCTTAGTAGGTGACCACAAGCCTTTGACGTCATTGTTTCACCTGTCGAAGCCAGTGCCTTCACGCACTGCACATTGCAATGCTGGGCAATGTTTTTCTCTCAATACCAATATGAGATTCTGTTTCTCGCAACGACTCAGTATAGCAATGTGACGCGTTATCTTGCTTACCCTTTCACCATGATGATGTGTTTAATGCGTCTGAATGAGCTTGCATGCTTTTGGATGTTTAGAATAATGACGTCGTCGATGGTTTACGCATCGACTTCTGCTGCATTGCTTCTGCCACTGCCTCTGATGCTTCTTTGCACATCATTTAAATTCACAGTTTAATCGCTCATCTGTGTTTGTGACTGTAACTCTTCTCATCGTCAATGATGGGATCGTCACATTGTCAAAGGCAAATAATTTCCCAGAAAATTCAGTATCATACGTACCCATCGGAACAACTTCTTCAACTTGCAACTCAGATCTCCCACAGTCAATGATAGCTTGGGAAGCCTGAAGGAAGTCCCATCCGAGGATGACATTGTGCCTACATTGTATTAACATGACAAATTCAAACAGCTGGGTCTCGCTGTTGATGGTTATTCTTGCGACACAACTTCCTGCTGGCTGGATGTACTTTCCATTTGTGACCTTCAGCACAGTTGCCCCCGTATCACAGAACATGGTCTTCTTTAGTGCTGGCTGGATGTACTTTCCATTTGTGACCTTCAGCACAGTTGCCCCCGTATCACAGAACATGGTCTTCTTTAGTGTGCGACGGTAATTATCCGACAATACAGAAAAAGAAGCTCCTGAATATACAAGTGCCCGGACAGATTGGCCATCAAAAGGAAGACAAAGAAAGCCTAATACAGAAAGAAGAGACACACAAAGGTCCAGAACGAAACAAACTGTTGAATTACATCAACTCGCCCAGCAGTATCGGACTCAGAAAGGACAAATCGCAGTACCTACACATACACCTACAGCCAGGGCAGGCAACTGACATGCGAGTTGCTACAAAGCAGAAGAAACGTCGGTTCCAGGCAGGTTATGAAAGTTTCAAATGGAAAACATCAAATGTTAAAATGGCACCTTGCTCGACAAGGGAATCCAAGTGCACACACATAGCAACTGAGAATCTTATCCACAACGACGGCCAAGGCGAACTTATCTATCACAAGTAAAGTTCTTGCACAAAAAGTAGGAAGCAAATTGACACAATTCATTGGTACAGTGCACCGAATGAAAGAGATGATGATAAGTATTTCCTTGAACTGAGTTCAGCTGCACATTCTAAAACAGAAATTGCAAACATAGTTTCTGTCGAAAGATAAGGGCAAATGTGCATTATGACTCTTAGTTGCTAACTCTGTATATCTAAAATTATTTTGTAACATTTCATCAATTTTTTCATTAAATTTCTGTTGTGTATTGTGGTGTCAGTAACAACTGTAGATATTCTATGACGATAATCGTTTCAGTTTTTGGCAAAGACTTTTCTTATTATTGTATGAATCTTTTATTGATGCAGCAAATTGTCCTAATTATCATTATAGTGCAGATATGCTGTAATAGATAAGTCTGAATAGGCCACTTACAGATTCACGATTTGACAGTGCTTGGTGCTGTAGTCTTATTTGAGCTTGCATATGAGGTAAAAAGTTTTTAATTAGTCCAGACCAGATACCATTGGTATAGTCAGTAGAAAATACGTCTTTTGTAGCTCTGATATAGTGTACAGGGTGGTACGAAAGTCACTAAACAGTTGGTTAAAAGAAAACCAGAGTACCAGCAAGACATATTAAAGTATCAACTTTTAACTCGTTAAGTTGTTATTACCAAATGTCTGCTATACAATAATCTTGCACATAATAGTTCATGACTGTGAGCGTACTCTTTAGTTCACAGCTCTGTCACGAACTAGTTTGCTCTTTTAGTTCGTCCGCTCCCACAGAGCGGTTTTGTCTGCTCATGCAGGTAGAGGGAATATTTCCCCACCTAGTAGTTCACGCATTAGTGAGAAGTGGTTGCAAAACGTATTACCTGACACAAAAAATATGAGCGTGTAGGAGATAACATTTCAAATAGAGTTTCCATTTTATGAAACTCGAGCATAGATGGCGAAATTTGCAGAAAAAATTCGCAAAGTTTCAAAAAACGGTTTTTATTAAATAAATAAAAAACGATAACTCCGATGGGAAAATGTCAAATTAGAAAATTGTATCCCTTAAGATTATCTATCGATTGCTTGTCTTTATTCATCGATTGATTTGATATGTATCGAGTTATATTGAAAAAACAAAATTCATTAAAAACTAGATCTCTTATAACTCGACAACATCCACGTTTAAAAACTTAATATTTACCAGAAGTATGACACGAAATGAGTCAAACAAGAACATTTTAGAAGAAAATATGAATATCAATTATTGCTTGAGTTTTATCGATTTTTTCGAAAAAAGAGACTCCTAGAAAAATGGCTAGAGTTGGTCAGGGGATCGACCAAGAGTAACTGTTCTCCATGTGTTTTCTTCATGAAGAGTTGTAATGTTATACTATTAAATAATTTTTTTTAGATTTTGTTCATTATATCAAAGAATGACTATAAAAATTGTACTATTTTGGGCCCATTTTCTTCAGCTGACTATTTCAGTTTTCAATTTATGAAAGGAACTGTTAAACAACTTGGTTGCTGAGATTTTTACACAGATTTTAAAACTAATAATGTTGCTCTACGACCTTCTGGAGCCGAGATATATATTTTCTTCTTTAAAAAAATCTGGTGGACGTACTTTACATTACCATGTGCATCATGGAGCTTAATATTGAATACTTCTCCTAGTTAGTAAAAATACTTGGATATGTTGCATTGTTTTCTAGTGTTACTAATCGATTGGTAAAGTGAAGCGTGCAAGTGTGCAGTGCCTTGGGCCAGAGCGGGAGAGCGGGTGAGCGTCTGTTAGGAAAGGGAGAGGGATGGGGGAGGAGGCGGGAGAGATTGGCGCGTGTTCTGAGAAGACTCAAAACGGCCCGTACTTGCAAATGTCAAAATCAGTACAATCATATGACCGCAATCAGTTTTCAAAGTTGTCATTTTTACCAACTTGCCTAAAAAGTCGGCACCAATGTCTCAATCTCAAAAACGACTCTCCAAAATAAAAACAGAATGCTTGGACTATAGCTGATCATGAGCATGCTGCATGAGCTGCTAATGATATCACACAGACCAAAAGAAACAGTTTGTGGATAATTTCTCGCTTTTAAGTTTTGAGTTATCTTTATATCTGGGCATTATGGAATTTATTAGTCAGATACTGCAGTGTACAGAATACTTTAAAACAGAATTATTGTAGCACTGAAATATGTAACTGTAGCTGGAAGACGCTCACCTGGAAACGGCACTCATCAGCAGAAGGCAAGCACGTGATTTTTAAGTCTGGTGCGCGCCCTCTCGTTATTGAACGCCAGTCTTCGGAAAAAGTTCCAATGAACTAAGGAGAGAGGTACCTTTATCACAATAGTTCGCCAACAGTAGCACATATTTTTGAATTCACTACCAGTAGCGCGTATTTTAATTCGCGACCGGTAGCTCTCATTTTAGTTTGCAACTCCGTCATGAAGTAGGTCACTCTTGTTAGTTCATCAGTTCCCATTCCCAAAACAGAACGTTACTTGATAGCTCTTTTTGGCTTTTGCTACAGCTGCTGTAAGCGCTCTTTACTTTGTTCTATAGCTTTTTTTTTATAATGATCAATGTTGCACAAGCTTGTGCTATAACCTGTATTTTTGGGCAATCAAACATCAAAAGTCAAATAAGCCAATTATTTAGACAAATGGGTGATGCAATGGTATTCAACTACTTTACATATTTATTTATTTATTAGGTTATTGAAGAATCATTGCTTACGAAATATGCTAAGTGCGTTTATTTTGGTGAATAAAAATACTTTTTTATATACATAAATAACTTACTCAGCTCGAAATGACGGTAACTGGCAGAAAGGAATCCCATCATTCTGCACGCTCTCATGTCTTCTTGCTGTCCCCCATCAGACTTCGGAAAAGGTGCGAACGAACTAAGAGGCGAAGGATCTGGTAACTAGTTCATGTAGTTCGCCTATGGAAGCACTCTTTCGAACTAGTTCATTCACGAACTACACAAGACAACTACACAATGCAATGACAAACATAAGGAACACTATACTCAAACCAGTGAATTGTTGAAAGCTGATATGCAAGACCTGTTTCCTAAATTGTTACAATCTTAATGAAAGAAGAAAGGATTTTCACATTATATTCTTATATAAAAGTAGTGCTATTGCAGTTGTTAAATGAAGGAGAAAAGTTTTTAGATCAAAATCACCATCCAGACAGTGTATGACACATGAGACAGATCTGACGAACATGGATTGGTTATGGATGCACCTAGATCTAGCCGCTAGAGGGCAGAAACGGGCCGATTATGAGCCCGGTCTTGTGGGTTGCATACACTACAAACGCCTCCCTTCAACCCCGCTGTAATTGCGCAAGTACAGCGAGCCTAAGTGTGCAGGCGCAACCGTCCTATCGCACTTGCGAGCTCGTAGTAACTGTACATGAGCTCCGCGGGTACTCTGACGTCAATCTATACTCGCTGTCTCCATGTGCTCGGTGACCATATGTTTGTTATTCATACAAATCTACTGTTGTACTCTGATACTGATGAAATGTTGCACACTTGATCTTCAAAGTAAGAGGAATATCACTGCCTACAAAATATTCCATGTGGTGCATGGCAAAGGCTACTTTACTCATAGAATTCGACATAATCTACAGTTTTCTTATGATTCTGTTTAAATTTTGCATCACTTTCTTTCTGCAATGTGTCGAGACAACCTCATATCAATGAATTGAATATCGTTTCCACACATTCTTGTTTCACTCTCAACTCATTCAATAAGTTTAATAATTCTTTCAGCTTACTACAATGTTCTTGCAGATCAAGTAAAACATTTGTCACTCCATATTAAGAAAACAATTCACAGAAGAAAATTATTTTTACATATACTATATTTTTATGGAATAAAGGCCTGAATTTATTTTCATTACTGTGTAGCATCAAATTACGTGAAGTATTACACAAAAATTAAGAATGTGCTTTGGTAAAAACACATTGATAGAGTTTTTGGTACAGTCGATTATTGCTCAAAGGTTGCTGTGTTTGAAATGTAGACCATATTTAGACTTTTCATTTAAAACCGAGTAGATAAATAAATGTGAATTCGTTTTCGAGACACTGGTGCTCTCATTTCCATCCCTGCACATCACGAATCATGTGGTCATATTGATCGTCAAGTTTCATACTTATTTTAGGGACAAAGCACTGCTTTATTTATTACTGCATTGAAATTCATGTCACCAAATAAATGTATTAGAGTGACCGGAAAATCTGAATGATGTCAAACTACTACAAAGACAAGTGATGCTGATTTTACATCGGGCTGACTAACAGGCAGTTTTCAGACCTATAATGTGGAATTATGTAGATCGCCATTGATTTACATGAATGTAATTTGCAAGAGACTATTGCAAATGAACCGGAACTGGCGGTATTTTTGATATATGGTAGGTGATGAAATCTCACAATTGTGTTTCAACTAAACAAAAGCCTTATTTCATTTATTAATAAAGAATGACCTAGGTTTCGAATCATAAGCCCATTTGCAGTAAATAAATTATACAAATAATGACAACTAAGAAAAGCCAAGAAAAGATAAACGTACCAACTCCCAAAGATATGGAAAGTTGACTTGAGCTTTGAAACGTACCTTTGAGAATCTTACTACATTATGTATGGATTCAAAAATTCTTTAGCATTAATTACAGTAACTATCACAATTCTGATAAAATTATCTAGATTTTTACTTTTTCCTTAGGAAGAAAATGATTGGTTTTATTTATTTAAGAAACCATAAATGTTGCATCCATTTATCTATTACATTGTCGATGATGTCTTATTATGAAATTAAAATTTTCTGCGTTTATTGATATCATATGGTGTTAAATATTTCACTAAACAAAACTGTACAGATATAATTACCCAGTAATTGAAAAGTATAATGCAAGAATGAAAACAGAACGAGAACTTAAATGGTTAAAAACGAATTAGTAGTCTATGACAAACACTTTGGGCCATAATGCAATATTGTTCGGACAGCCAATAATCTATGGACTGGGCGGTCACTCCCGCCAGAGGTTCGAGGCCTCCCTCAGGCATGTGTGTGTGTGTGTGTGTGTGTGTGTGTGTGTGTGTGTGTGTGTGTGTGTGTGTGCGTGTTGTCCTTAGTGTAAGTTGTTTAAGTAGTTTGTCAAGTCTATGGTCTGATGACTATAGTAATGTGGTCCAATAGTTTTACATACATTGAACAACCAATAATAGTTCCACTTTTGATACAGATTGTATGGTAGGCTTCTCGCCCACTCACCTCCTCCCCTTTCTGCCTGCCTGTGCCTTGCTGCAGCGACATGCAACCCAGTGCAGGTGCAGTTCGCATCAGCATCACGTCCCCTCCCACAATGTGTGGCCCCATTAGACTGTGCTATGCCGCCCGTCTCAAATTGCATCCATGTCAAACACTGTGCTGGTTGGTTGCGCACGTGCACGTAGAACAAAACATTTCCATCACACTTTTTCGTGATGGATACTAAAGCGTGTACTGTCACAGTATTACCCGTTCAACTTACAATTGCCATTTCAGCTGAAGGCGCTGCGAACTGTTGACGTGTTTTGTTATTATTTATTTCGAATGGCGTATGGTCGTTATAATTACGCTCATTCATACACATGCAACACATAAAACAACTGTACATTCTGGTAACTCATTCTTGAATAGAAAAGCAATCGAAATGAATAATAAGAATTCAAATGTATTGTTTTACGATAAAATGCAGATGCTAACTCAGACTTGTCTAAAGTAGTTGTGAAATTAGGAGGATTTTATCTGCTGATGTCCTTCCTTAGATGCATAGGATAGATAATGGACGGAAGTGGACTCAAGGAAGCTCTTGGTACAATTTATGCTACAAATTCTCTCGACAACATGTTGAATGGTCACACTTATGCAAGAAGTATCAGAGGTAACACATTATTACGACTTGCATTATCATTGATAATTTTTGAAGACATTAAGATTGAAGACTGTGTGTTAGATGAGTTAACTGAACAGATAACTTGCCGTGATGTTTCCTACGAAGATATAGAAGGTTGTGTAAATAACTCGAGCTCATTGATTGACCAATTTCAGAATAAATTAAAGGAATTAAAGGCTTGAGGCTGTACAGCAAAGTTATGGGTACAATATTTTGAAATGGTATCAATAGCACAAGATTTTATTCAAGCTGAAAGACTGGCACTTTTTAAAGAACATCTGGATGCAGTACGAAAAATGTTGCCATATTTTCACACCAGTGGTCACTTTTTATATGGGAAATCAGCACATTTATATCTGCAAGATATGAGCAAACTGGAAGATACAATGGATGAACAGACTTTTGAGACGTTTAAAAACGGAATTTTCACTGTAAAACTAACTGAAAAATTTAATTCTTGCACATGGACAGACATGGTCATCGAGCAAAGTCTTATGAAATCTATGAAGGCAGAAGGAGGAATATCTCAAGGTAGAAGTACACAACAAAGTGTTCTGTGTAAGTGGGTGTATGCTATGTATGCCACAAATACAATTGTAAGGTTGCTACTCTTCCAGAGAATAACTGCAGGCAAAAAGTTTGAAAGTAATCTTCAAGAATATCTTAAATACGAACTAAGTCCGTATCCAACATCTTTATTTGATAATAATGGCTTGAGTAAAACCACAAAAGCGACATTATATGACAAAATGAGACCTATCAATATCGATCTTGCTAAAAGTAATGTAACATATATTATCGTTGGTGGATTTCTTCTGCATCGTGTCATATGGAGCCAAGACGATACTTTCAATGTTGTTTTAGATAAATATATAAAGTATTTACAAACACATTATGGCTCAAGAATGGTTGTTATATTTGATGGATACTCGGACTACAGTAGAAATACTAAAGCAATGGAACAACTAAGAAGAACTTCTGTTCTTTCAGAATCTTATGAAGTTTGCTTTGAGGAAACAACGATTGTGCCAATCACCCATGAGAAATTTTTCTCAAATCGATCCAATAAAAAAAAAAAGCTAATTGACTCACTTGTTGAGAAATTAAAAAATGTTAATATCACTACCAAACAAGCCAGAGATGATGCTCTGATGTTTGTATAATCGAAAAAGGTATTGACGAATCAGAGCACCAAAGGACTGTCGTCATTGTAACAGAAGATATTGATTTGCTTGTCATTTTAATTGGACGTACTCTATCGCATCAACAAGAAATTTTCTTTACAAAAGTTGGTAAAGGCAATGTTAAAACACAAATATACTCCTCCAAAAGTTTTGAAGATTATCCCCATTGTTAAAAATACATTTTACTTTTGCACGCATTCAGTGGCTGTGACACGACATCTGCATTGTTTAAAAAAGGCAAAAAAACTTATGTTAAAATATTGGACAAACGTCTAGATTTGGATCAGCTAGCTCAAGTATTTGAACAAGAAAATTGCCCTGCCTAAACGTTACTTGAAAATGGAGTACATATCTTTTTGGCAATATATAACACTCCAAAATCTGAAGACAATATAGATCATCTTCGATACACGCAATCTGTTAAATCGACAAAACTTAATAAACCTGTGAAACTATCAAATCTGCCACTAACTAGTGCAGCAGATCATCAACATATCAATCGTGCTTACTGCCAAGTACAAATGTGGTTAGGAAACTATATAGAACCCCAGGAATGCAGTTGGGTGCTGCAGAATGAATATTTGGAGCCAATACTAACAATATTACCACCTGAACCATACAAGCTCCTGAATACTATATTTTGCAACTGCAAAAATGGTTGTGGTTCGCACTGTGGGTGCAGGAAATCGGGGATGCAATGTTCTTCAGCTTGTGGCCAGTGGAATGGGCAACCTTGACTCAATGCATCATCACACCAGAACGATCTAGATGAAGAAAGAACATATGACCCCGAAATCTTGGAAGGTTTAGAGATGACGATTGTCGATTACAAGGTTGATGATAATGAAATGTACATTTTCGAGCGACCGGATGAAGACGACAATGATGATCAAGAATATGAAAATTGAGACCTATGTATGATTAATAATTAAAGTGAATAAAAATTCTTCTCATGTTTGAACTTCTAATTGTAATAAATGTATCATACATGACTACCACATAAAGATTTACATAAAACGTATTTCCTCGTTTTTTATTTAATATGTTTTTGCTTAAAATATAATTAAGTCTTAATTATAGTTAATTTTATTCTTTTCCACATGAAACATAATTAAGATATATTAGAATATAATTAAAATATACTTGAAGTATTTGGCTTCATAACTTTATAATTTCATGGAATAAGTAAATATTATTAAACAATTTTTTATTTATGATTAATATTATGAAATATTGAACATAATTCATAAAGAATGAAGGTTTGTTATTGTAATTGTTGCAATGATTTATTAACTGTAAACAACCTAGCATTGACTGGGATTCACAGTTGACTTGCATTACATCTTATATGTCTGAACCCTGTGACCTGTGCTCTCCCCGCGCTCTATCTTAAAAACGATGAATTGCATAAAAAATGTTTAAAACAAAAATTGTAGAGAATTTCATGCTCTACAACTGTTATTGGAGATGCAAATACCATTTAATGCATAGGAAGCGAGATATTTGCGAAAAACTGATTTTCGTGACATTTGACCTTTAATATCTTAAGACGCGGACACGAGATTTTATGAGACTTTTGACACATTATTTAGAATGCCAAAACAAAGGTTTATGCAAATATTCAGCTTGTTACCTCTCATTCCGAGGTTGACGCCTTTTTTCGGCTTATATGACTGGACTATGTACACGTTGTGCCCGCCGGTTCGGCTCGTTGTAGCCGTTGTGCCCGCCGAATCGGCTCGTTGTACCCATGGGCCCCTTGGCTTGGCCCACTGTACTCGTTGTGCCTGTCGACTTGACCCGCCGGCTCCCGCGGATTCCTTGTAACCGAAGCGCGGCTCGCGAGTCTGTTGCGGGTACCGCCCGGCCCGGCAAAGGCAGGCCAACCGCGTTGGCAAGACCATGAGCGCAGCGGGCCGATCCGGTGACGTCAAAACGCCTGCTAGCGGGTTTTAAGCAACATTTCGGAGCTCGTTTCGGATCTCTACTAGCTGCCTAAGATCAGTCAAGATCGAGGAAATTTAATAGTGTGTATGTTGATCTACAACACAAAGTGCAATGCAAAAAAGTTATTCAAACATAAGCTTAAAGTGCACATTCAATGTTTAGGTCATGGGTTACTTAAAGGTGATCCTAATCATTGTCTTAGGTTTTGTGAATTGATGCTTGACCAACAAAAACAAGATGCTAACCTCAAAAAGTGGTGTAGTCGGGTGAAGCTAATTTTAAGTAAAGTGGACAATTTAACAGTCTTAACTACCCATACTGGTATACTGACAATCAACCTAGTCATTGGGGGTATATCATAATTTGGTGTTCTTCCAGTAACTTTCGGGTGAGCGGCCGGATCCCATCGTTATTCTGACACAATATTTCGGCCTGGAAACGTCCGGCCATCTTTAAGTGAGTATCGAGTATTGCAGAGCCCACTATAAATACCGCGACTGCAGCTGGGCTCTTCAGTACTCGCTACTCACCTGAAGATGGCCGGATGTTTCCAGGACGAAATATTGTGTCAGAATGACGATGGGATTCGGCTGCACACCAGAAAGTTACTGGAAGAATACGCCAGGAAAACTTCAGTAGTCACATAATTTGGCGAACTCGGAACAAATTGTTTTTGAAGAAATGATGGCAGGAAATTGCTGTTTGGATATGCTTCATAATTGTGTAGTACCAAGACTCATTATGTCTGCGGAAAACTTCAAACGAATTTACTTTATACTCAATTATGCCCTTGCTGTTAACAATTGTTTGAATGAAATTTACCAAACAAAAGTGGGTTGCCAAAGAGCACATATTCACATGCCCCCACATCAGTGATCTCTATACAAACTGGATGTATAACTCTGGTGTCTGAGCATTGAATTGCAGCATGCCTGCACATTCATATGTTTTGTACACTATTTCGCATTGTCCGCCATGTTTAAATTTGGCAAACGAGTTTCCATCAGTTATTACGTGACAGAGAATTGCTTGCTTACCTCTTGACTTGGAATTTAATTCAATATTCGATGTTGTAGGATGATATGGGAACGGAATCGAAACAGATTTTCTCCTCTTTTTCTTTAAATGCTTCTTAGCAGCCATGTTTGAATTTGGCAAGAAACTAAATATGAATATCTATGGCTGGCACGCTAAGATAACTAAAGTTCAACATCCAGAGAGTATAGAGATCAATGCCCACATTCACCAGATGTCACGCCCATAGATTTTCCTATTTATTCTCAAAAGCCTAAGAACACTGCTTAACTTACACCATGCAAAGTGCATGTCACAAACCTTTTCACGATTTGAACAGAGATACCACTGTATGTAACAGAGTTCCAAAAAGACTTGGAAGAAGACAGAAAACTATTTTCTCCTCTTTTTCTTTAAATGCTTCTTAGCAGCCATGTTTGAATTTGGCAAGAAACTAAATATGAATATATATGGCTGGCACGCTAAGATAACTAAAGTTCAACATCCAGAGAGTATAGAGATCAATGCCCACATTCACCAGATGTCACGCCCATAGATTTTCCTATTTATTCTCAAAAGCCTAAGAACACTGCTTAACTTACACCATGCAAAGTGCATGTCACAAACCTTTTCACGATTCGAACAGAGATACCACTGTATGTAACAGAGTTCCAAAAAGACTTGCAAGAAGACAGAAAACTATTTTAGCTTAAAATAATTATAAGTCACATAAGTATTTTTTAAATATCCAGTGTCCATTGACAAAACAAAAGTTTTTTCATCCAGCTATGATAATCTGTTGTTGAGATATGTGGTTCTGAATTCGAGTTGAATGTTATGTTTTAAGACTGACTTGTTGAACATCCAAACATTGGTGGAGTTAAAAGATGAAAGTATTTTGTCAGTTGACTATCATTTACATTTTAATTGCAGTAAGTTGTTAAATAAGTACATTAAACAATTGGAAAATGGCGTTTATTTAATTTTTGTGAAGAAATTTTGAAGACCTAGTCCACAAGCTCTGTCATATCATGTCATGAGAGTTGGAGTTGTGAGGCATGGGCATTGTGTCGTATTGTGCCCCAACATACATCGTACTATAATGTTGAGTAATACTACACTCCTGGAAAATGAAAGAGAACACCATGAATTCGTCAACCCAGCAGAGCGAAATTTTATTGACAAATTCTTGAGGATGTGTACAACACACAATTATGCAGCCAGAACCATATACATTTCAGTACAGTCACCAGAGCGTGCACAATATCGACGCTAGTATCGTGTATACCACCCTTTTGCAACAATACAGGGTGCAACTTTCTCATGAAGACGATTGTAGATGTGCCAAAGGAAGTCTTGCTATGGCCTGCCATGCAATTTCCATCTGATGCCTCAGTTGGACTAGACCTTGTGCTGGTCTGTAAACATCACCAAGATGACGTTTCATCCAGTCCCAGACAGGTTCAATGGGGGATAGATCTAGGGATAATGATGAGCAGGGTCGTTGATGTATGCCTAGAAGAGCACCTTGGGTTGTATGAGATACATGTGGACGTGCATTGACCTGTTGGAAAAGCACATCACCTTGTTAGTGCATGAACAGTGGCAAGATGGTTTGAATGATGGTTTCAATGTACCATGTACTGTTCAATTTTGCCACAACGAACACCAGAGGAGACCGGCCAGTGTAGGATATGGCTCCCCACTCCATGATTCCAGGTGTTGGCCCCGTTTAGCTCTTTCACCTATACTCCAGATTTTCGCACTCCCCTGCATGGCACCACACACGTGTGTGACCATCATTGGCACTGAGGCAGCGACGACTCTCATCCCTGAAGACGACACATCTCCATTTGTCCTTTCATAAGCGCCTACCTTAATACTGGCGTGAGCGTAGGACACACTAAAGGCACACATGATCGTGCATCATTTTGAGGGAAGCGATATTCTACACTCCCCATTCTCCTCTAGTGATCGTATAGATAACATTGAACAGTACATGGTACACTGAAACCATCATTCAACCCCTCTTGATACGACTCATGCATCAACAAGGTGATATGTTCTTCCAACAGTACAATACAGATCCACATATATCCTGTACCACCTACCGTGCTCTTCAAGGTGTACATCAACTACTCTGGCCAGCACAATCCCCAGATATCTCCTCCATTGAGTATGTTTGGGACCACATGAGAATTCATGTTGCGTGGTCTGCATGAGCGGCACGAAATCTGGCCCAACTGGGGCACGAGGTGGAAATTGCATTGCAGGCTATTCCACATAACCATA
Organism: Locusta migratoria; assembly: GCA_026315105.1. Lineage (NCBI taxonomy): Eukaryota > Metazoa > Arthropoda > Insecta > Orthoptera > Acrididae > Locusta > Locusta migratoria. Next base: position 571,995,706 of record CM048746.1, read on the forward strand.
TTTGGAACCTCTACGATCGTTTCCATGAAAGAATTACTAACGCCGACATTGTGGACGAACTGGTGACTGTACTTACGTGTGTAGGTCTCTGCCTGTGTGATCTTGTGTTGTATACTACTTCAAGAATGTGTCAATAAAATTTCACCTTTTTTCATTCTCCAGGGATGTATGTATAGCATCTTGTTTAATGCCACTTAATGTTATATGGTACGTTATGTTATCCTGTCATATGATATACTATTTCATGTAATATAATGCACTGTGTTGACTAAAGCAATATGATGCCATTTTTATTATATTATACATTGCATAATGTCATTCAGTATGGCATGTGTCTTTATCATGCAATATTACACTACATGTAATTTAAGTTTAGAATTTCTACTTTCCCAATTAGAGTACTTGCTTCTACAGACACAAGCCTCGAGAGCTCATTGTAATGGGGAAATAGTGGCAACTCCTAAAAAACGCCAATATGTGAAACGTCTTCAATGGAAACGTTTTTGAAGATGCCAGATAATTTGAAAAGCTACTTCTCCTGTGGCAAGGAGACATTCCCCTTTAGTTGTTCTGTGACCAGAGTATTTTTCATTCTGGTTATTTAAAAGCTGATATGTGTCACTTGCCATTGCACACAAACACATCAAGTCACTTTACAAATGTTCTAAAGGGGTAGAACAGAGCAATGTTGGTAGTGACAACTGAAAAACTATGACAGGAATGTAACATGGTTTGTCGACAACTGATTTTAAATGACCAAGGACAAACTGTGACTGACAGTGCCTTTTTGTAGCTTAGAATTTAAACACAAACTAATGGATTTCAATGTATCCAAGAAAATGGCAGTCTCCAATGGGAAAGCTAAAATCGTTATTGTTCTTGTCACAGTATTTAAATGCAAACGCTGTGAACAATTTCTAGACAGAAAAATTTCAGTTTCAAATTATAATTTAAAAAATTATCCATTATGGGTATGGAGTACTATCACTGTGTTGAATAAAGGTTCCCATAAATAAATGCAACAATTCTTCTTTTGTGGCTTTTAAATTTTCATTGGCCATTACCGTTTTTGAATTGCCATGTGATCCATCAGAGGATAAACATTATAAGTAAATCTGGAGCATTCTGGATTTCAGGTATAGATGTTAGAATCCATGTACTCATTGCACACATTGCATTGGAAACATTTTCTATTCAGAATATTCACTTGCTGTAAACCACATGTGAACCTGTGGCGAAATTTCTGAAATGTTACTCTAATAACATTACTGGAAAATACACATTATGTTTTCCTAAACAGTGTGTGTAATAATAAAACATATGTATACTAAGAACTTTGCAACAGAACCACCATAGTTCTCCAGACATGGTGATGAATCGCTAAATGATTTGCAACTTGTAACGGTCAATAATAATTGAATAACCATAAAGGACGACTAGTTGCAGTTATATCTGGAAACCTTCAAAACTGTGATTTATCGCTGTCATTGGTTATCTGAAACTATCCTCACTGGCTACACAAGTTGCTCTTTATAAACACATGAAGCGTACTGTTTGGCACTCGATTACAGATTATTGGCGAGAGAGACAAATGTGAATCAAAGAAAAGATAACTGTAAGTAAAAGAAAGGTAGACGAAAGTCAATAGAGATTTTAAGGGTGTAGTGGCTGAAATGAGTTAAACAATTAAAAAATTAAATGATAACAAATATTAATCAAGGTCAGTTTGATTACATTAGAAGTAGAACAAAAAACTTTGCCCATGACGAGAAACAAACTTATGATCTTTGATGTGTCAAGCTCTTAACATAATGGTTAAATTTTACTTAACCTCCAGGAAACCATGCGTAACAATGTTGGCAATCATGTGACGTTTGCATTAACCAATCACATGACAATGCAAATTTTTGTCATGAAATCTTCGTTTTATGAGGGCATTAATTTTACTGAGTGGACAAGGGTACATACAAGAACCTGTCAACCATAGAGCAGGAACAGCATCATTTATTTAGTTTGTGGTCTGTATGAAACACTAATCAAATCATTCTGTGCGAATTTTTGAGAATATTAACGTTTTGGCAAAGATTTTTTTACTTTGTTTTTAATGTTGCCAACATAATCAGCAAGGCTACTAACATAATTACCGAACTGGAAAATCGTAATTACTGCACAAGAAAATGATCTGTTTCACACCTTTATTTTATGATTATCCACCTAGTTGCAACAATGAATTGCAGATGTCATAAAGTTCGGCTTCATGCAATGTCATATAAAGCTGAACTAATGTTATACAATCTCTGTGATTAAACAAAGATGGCGCTAAATCTCGGTTCGTATGAAACTCTCAAATAATGTTTGATATGCCCACTGTATAATCTATATGAAACATGTGTATTGTATTAGAATTGCTATACCCGGGCCGCTGAAACATTGCACTTGACGTTTCGCGTTACGGCGAGTTAAGTTGGCTACACTGCTTTAGCGACGTTGCAAAACTAGCTTCTAACGCACAGCAGACGAAACGGTTTTCAGTTGCATCTCGTAAATGTAAGCTATTGAGCAATAAAAGTGCATATAATAATTCGTTCTTGAGAGCAGCAATTAATTAACGGGATATTAATGAAGACCAGAGCACAACAATGCACACGCTTTCTCGACAAATACGAAATAAGCAATAACCAAGATAGTAACTTCTCTCTCTACGTTTTATAATCAGAATACTTCTTACTCACCAATTTACGGCGACAATGGTACAATTACATCCTGCTCCCCATCTTCACTGTTGTCGTCACTGCCAAAATTGTCATTAACCGTTCATGATTACTGATGATCCCTTCCATTGTTTGTGCTGCCCGAATGTTTCTCAACGTGCTCGACCCTTTTTTCCAAGATGCAGCATCCACATTGGCAACAGCTGTTCCACCTCTGTTATTGTGAAAGACTTATTGATCCTTAAGTAATTCTTCACTTCACTCCATACTAATTTTATAGGGTTAAGACGGCAGTGAAATGGTGGCAGATTTATTACATTGTGACGCTGCTCCTTTCCGATTTCGTCTACTGCATGTGTGGGTGTAATAGGCTTATTTTGTTTCACGAGCGAATATAAAAAGTTTTGACATTGACATATCTGCAGCAACATTTCTTTCTTGTAACCACTGCACCATAACTGCTTTCCGATCGTTTGAAACGAGAATGAACTTCCTGCTCAGGGCATACGCTTCGAAGTTTTTATTCATACGAAACTGAGAATTTGCTCAGGAAACGACAAACGTCTTTCCGGTGACATTGTCCAATTACTTGGACTAGGAAAGTCAAACCACTGACAGTAAAACAAATCGCACCGAAAAATGCACACACAACATAAACACTCGGTAGACGCGATAGACAACTTTGTTTACGGTAGAACTGAACAAAGCCGGCAACGCGGGAACGTTGACGTCACGGCACGTGATCACTGGAAGTGTTTATCGCGCTGTGATTGGATCGTTCCTAGCGACTAGCGCCTCGCGCTTCTTGCTCTTCACTTGTTACTTGTAAACGTCAAGTGCAAAGTTTCAGCGGCCCGGGTTTTTTATATGTGTGTATTGTTTCTCATGTTGTTATCATGTGTGATAATATGCGAAATAAAAGTAACATACTCATGATTTGGGACCCAACATGCCAAGAAAGGAAGCTAGACATCGAATTGGAAATCAAATGACCGTATCTTGTGGCACTTTCTGTAACTGCTAAGGCTTCAAGCACGACGTTCAGTTCTCTAATTTTGAAGAATCAGTGTACATCGAAGTCGCGGTGCCACTGCGGTCGATACCTATCGAACGGTTCACTCTCGAGATTCTGCCGGTGATAACGACAAAACATTACTGACATGTAATCAGGCAATAAGAAGTAAATAGAATCAAATGTAATACAAAGAGTGCAAATGTTTCCAATCAAACGTTCCATTTATGCGGATAATTAATTTATCGACTAGCCAAGAGTACATACAAGGACCTTCAACCATAGAGCAGGAACAGCATCATTTATTTACGTGATGCTCTGTACAAAGCACTAAAAAGAAATGCTGTTCCTGCTATTCTTGTATGTACACTTGTCCACTCAGTATGTAAAATTTCACTTAACAACCGACTAGTACCACTGCTAATGTTGCTAACAGATGAAAATAGTATGAAATGAAGCGACCATACTCCCTCGCAAATTCGAAATATATTTGCATGTCAGTTAAACGAGGAATTAAGTTTTTCCACTCAAGAGGATCAGAAGCAGACATTACACCACCTTCACTCGAGTTTACTACAAAACTTGTCTGATGCTCAGTAACATTTATCTCACTCTCCATTGTCAAAACAAAACACTATACTCGTATTTCACCCTTCACGCTTTGTACTGCACCGCGACTTCGATGTACACGGGTTCTTTCAAATTAGCGACAGTTAGTAACGTAATTTCCTGCTGATCCCCAACTTGGTTTTTACTGTAATTATTGAAGTTTTTGGAGTGTTACTACCAGTTTAAAGTTAAAATACTTTGTTGTGAAAGACAAAAGGTAAAATTTTACGATGCTTCTCGCTGGGCTCCAGTGCTTATGTTGCCAACAGATGAACAATTAATTGTAGAATTGCGTTAATATTTTTCACGAGCTACAGAGTAAATGTTATTGCTGCTCGTGTCACTAGCAGCAAAATTAATACTGTACCTACTCTATGGTTGACAGGTTCTTGTATGTACCCTTGTCTGTAAAAAAAAAAAAAAAAAAAAAAAAAAAAAAAAAAAAAAAAAAAAAAAAAAAAGCAATTTTCGTTTTAATTGAAGTTGTCACAAAAAAAACATTTATTGGTCATCTGAGTTGCCGTCATGACCATTGGTGCCAACATAACCACTGCAGCCTGGCAAGAAGCATCGTACATTTTAACCAAGAAAAAATAAAATATTTTACAGTTAACATTAAGCAAAATGGTGCAAGGCAATGACGTTTTTTTCATGCCAGATCTTCTAGTATATATGAAACACAACTAGAAGATGAAGCGGCTATTAAAAATATGAGTATTTTACAAAGGACCTAAGGAAATGTGGAATGGTTTTCATGGTACGAAAATGGTCTACATAATGTTACAAACAGCAACAAATGATGTTATAAAATCTCCAAGAATAAAGGAAATTTCAAGTCACAAATACATTCAAACTCTTACCTTACTTTCAAATATGAGGCACTTACAGAGAGAACTTCCATATCTGACACGTTTGCTGAAATCCTTCACTGACCACTTCAGTCAGAAGCCTCCTATACAGTGTATCACTGGTGTTCCATTAAAGTAGTGTGTCATACGGAGTTGAAATGTGACTATACTACATGATTATCGTTATTATTAGTGCTGTAATGACTAGTAGGATATCCTGTATTTATTTACTTACCTACAGGAGACGTTAAATTGTTTATGTAGCATTTGATAATAAATTCTCGCTTAGTGAACTCATAATTTAGTTCCTTTACAAGATCATCCACATCAGACATTTTTCTTGGACGATGACAAACATGAAAAAAGGAAGGAAGTAGATTATAACCCTTTCAAAAATTACATTATGTTTTAAAAATGACTAGAAAAACTAAGATTTTATTGCCTTCAAATTATGTAGAGATTATAAAATGTTTTCGTCCGTTTCCATAGATACTATTATGCTACTCATGTTTAAAAAAAATTTCACTGAGGTATTCACAGTTGTTTCCCACTATCTCTGGTGAAGAAATTCGAATTATTTTTTGCACAAAGTTGTATAATATACCTCCATGATTGTTTGCCATTAAATAATGCTTTACGAGAATTATGTTATGAAATTGCTGTGAATTATGAGCTGCTTGTTTCCCATTATTTCGCTCAACAAATTTTGCTTGGATCGAAAGTAGTTTGCTCCACAATTTCCAGAGACGCTGATGCTGTCTATATTCAAAGCAATTTGTGTTACAGGGATAGTGACAGTTTTCTATACATTTATGAAGAAATAAAGCTCTATTAGCCTGTGGGAATAAGTTAATTCCCAGCTGTGTTTAAATATACTCTTTGGTGTGAAAGTGTTCGCTTAGGTATATTTGTTCCTTGCTTTAGTCGAGTTTTCTTCTTGTTTATTTAAGTGGAAGTTTGATTTTCTTAATAAAGAAAAGTGTAGATGAAGAATTCCTCTACATAATTGGTGACCTCACGACGAAAATAGTCCACGCACAATAATCACAGTCTTGTTTAGAGCGTGTTAATAGCAATGGAAGACGCAGAGAAATAGATTCCCGCAATTCAAGAAGAGATCCAAAAACTACAGCGGCTGCTAGAGGTTCTGGAAGTTTCTACGCCAAGCAATGATGAGAGCTCAGCCACAATGAATTTACCAATTCCGGCTATATCGTCTATGCCACAAACGCATGCAAGAGTGGAAGGCCACATACAAAATATGACATTAGCACCGTCCGCACCGCGGTTACAGTTACGAGCCCCTCAGTTTTCGCCAGCGCAACCGGAAATATGGTTCGCAATTTTAGAGAATATTTTCACACAGCAGAAAATTACAGATGACCAAGAACAGATTACGTTAGCCGTCAGCAATTTGGATCAGAGGGCTACAGCCTTAGTCTCTGATATTATTCAACAACCTCCACGCCATCGCGCTTACCACTCTGTTCAGCGAGCTGGCTAAACTGTCTGGTTTTCAGCACCACCACACTAACAGTTACCACCCTTTCCAGCAATGCAATGGTGGAAAGATGGCATTGAACTCTGAAGGCTTCACTTATGTGCCATCAAGAAAGTTGGACTGAAGCACTTCCACTGGTAATTTTGGGATTATGGACAGCATACAAAGCTGATATTGGCGCATCAGTAGCTGAGATGGTGTATGGAGCACCTTTAAGAATCCCATCTGAATTCCTTTCTGCTGCCCCGCTTCCAGACCAGACAGAAATGTTCAAATGTTTGTTAAGCTTATGGGACTTAACTACGGGGTCATCAGTCCCTAAACTTACAAACTACTTATGAACTACTTACAAACTAGGACGGCACAAATATCCATGCCCGAGGGGGGATTCGAACCCCCGAACGTAGTGGCCGTACTGACCGTGACTGGAGCGCCTCAGTCACCTCGGCCACTGCGGCCGGCCAGACCAGACAGAATTACCATTATTGGTACAAAGGATTCGAGATCATGTGGCTAAGATTAGGCAGACACCAGCTATACATCATGGATCACACCCTGTTTTTGTACACAAGGCACTGGCAGACTGCACACATGTAATGCTGCGCACTGATTCTGCATGGACACCTCTTCAACCTCCATATACAGGCCCCTTCCAAGTTTTAAAACGAGGTCAACACACATTTGAGATCCTTCAGAATGGGAAGAACAGTAAAGTGTCAGTGGAAAGGCTGAAACCTGCTTGAGTGATGCCAGAACCAACGTCAGATGACCAGACAAACAGCACAGAAGGACACGGACTCGAAGAAACCATAAATTATCAATCATACGAAGATACAATTGGCCTAGAAGAAGTTACTCCGGACTCGCAGGTGACCATTCGACATTACTCAACACCAACACCAATTGTTCGTACAAGGGCAGGAAGAGTGATCAAGTTTAAATACCCTACATCCCAGGTGCTCCGCACTTTGGAAGGGGGGCTGTGTGGGAATAAGTTAATTCCCAGCTGTGTTTAAATATACTCATTGGTGTGAAAGTGTTCGCTTAGTTATATTTGTTCCTTGCTTTAGTCGAGTTTGCTTCTTGTTTATTTAAGTGGAACTTTGATTTTCTTAATAAAGAAAAGTGTTGATGAAGAATTCCTCTACAAGCCCAACAATTTTACGAAGTAATAGGATATCAAAACTACTATAAAGCAGAGAAAGTATGTAACATATAATGGCCAGACTGCAACTATTGTACTTCATTTTCATGGAAGTTTGGTTCCTCACCTAATGGTGTTTGATGTTTCAAATTACAATAAGATATTTGATAATGAAACAGTTAATGGAATAGCTTGTAAATACCTAGCACAGTATAATTACGAAGTTTTTCTTGGGAATAATGTACAAAACAAAGACCCAGATTGTTGATAAAGTTATAAACAGTACTACATTTGAGGATGATTGCTTCATATCATCCAGAATTTCATACAAAATCAAACGATATGCTTTTGGATAATGTGTATCAATTTGCATAGTGATAACAACCTCGACATTCCTGCAAGGGAACGGATTTATGAAAGGACTTAGGAACATATGTATTTAAATGCATCCAATGGAATTAACATAATATAAAGCGAGCATCTAGCTCCGCATTTTACAGCGCTGAATTTTCGTAAACATAGTTATAGGGCCTCTTAGGAAAGCCTATAACTTTTTACAATAATAGTAAATTACTAAGGTGATGATAGATTATCAGTTTTTACTAAACTTTTTCACAATCATTCTATTTGTATTCAGCATTCTGTTTGTGATGTGACAGGTTTTAACATTGTTGTATGTAAACAAGTAGGTAGCTGCTGTCACTACTATCCAGTCAGGCAGCGATATTAACAAATATGAATTCCATGCAATGATTCAGATTGCCCATGATTTCAAGTGTTAGCGTTCAGCGACTGACAGCTGCAATTTGGCCATACATGTGCAATCTACGAAGCGATCGGTCAACTATGTAAGTAATCGTCACTGTGATCCATTGTATGCTGTGATCTTAATAGAAGCTCGATGTGCAGTTCTCGTGTCTGAGTACAGAATTCATATGTTATACGAACTATAACGCATTGTCCACCATATTAAAATTTCTCAAAAAAGCTTTCTTCAGTTATTACGTGAAACGCTTCCTTCCCTCTTCATTTGGAATTTAAGTCAATACAGGGTGTAATACACTGATCAGGGAGTGGAATCGAAACGTATTTTACTTCTTGTTTTCTTGAAATACTTATAAAGGCACTTTGACTCGCAACAATCTTTCAGCGCAAATGTCTGCGCACATGTTCCAAATTGTTGTGTGTGGACAGCAGACTTGTGCAGATATAAGATTTGCACAGACGTTGGAATTGGAGGTTTGAGAAAAATTGCTCAAATCTATAGGTTCAAATAATATCTGCGCAGACAAGCTGGAACCTGTAGAGAGGAAATTGCCATAAAATTTGATTCAATCTAGCAAAATAATTAAGGGAACACACTGAAATTCATGAATGTACTTTTTTTTTAGGCTAAGATAAGGATCCAATGGGAAGCTCAGGCAGGAATGTGCTAAAAACGCTCAAAATTCATATGAATCTGACAAAAGTAAAGTAAAAAAAATAATGTTACCATATTTCACCAAAATATTGGGGGATTAAGGAGTAAAGTTGATTCTCATAAAAGTAAAATAAAAAATAATGTTACTATCTTTGACCAAAATATTGGGAATTAAAGAACAAAGTAGATGAGCTACTGGTTTGTTTAGATGACCTAGAATCAGAAAATGTAATAGACATACTATGCCTAACTGAGCATCACATTATGGCGGATATGGAAAAAGTAAACACAAGGAGTTACAAAGTAGCAGCACATAGGAATAGAGAGAATAAGGTGAGCGGAGGAGTTGCCATCTATCTCAAAAGTTATTACTGTGTAAAGAGTTTAGACACACAAAGGTTCTGTGTAGAGCAACATATAGAAGCATGTGCCTGTGAGCTTAAACTGAAAAAAGGTCCTTCTTTATAATTATAACAGTATATAGGTTCTCTTCAGGAAACTTTCAGTTATTTATAAAAATTTGGATGCCTTGTTGTGCTATCTGTCAGATAAGGGAAAACAAATTATTATTTGTGGGGATTTCAAAGTTGACTCACTAAAGGAATGTAATAGGAAGAATGACCTGGAAGTTGCGACGTCCCTCTCCCTTTTTGCTCTTCCTCCAACTGATATCTATTTGTCCTCTACAGAGACGTAGGATTGGACAATTAAGTATCTGCTGGATGGCTGTTATGGAGAGGAGTCCACTCAGTTAATGTTAAACACACGTCAAATAAAATCTTGTAATTATCTTTTATCTTGGCCAGTTGCGTTGCTTGCTGCGATGTTCTTGCATTGTGTACCATTAGCTGTCTTGTTATTTCACTGTAAATATTTTTCAGGAAATATTTGTTGAAATGAAAACACATAGTAGAGTTTATACTATTTTATTAACTATTACTGCACTTCTTCTCTTGCGCAATCTTTCACAAATATAAAGAACACAATATCAGATACATGGCCTCAGAGCAAGAGTCAGTGTGTCACCACAAGTGTCCTGCGAGAGTGAGAGTGCCACAGCATCTGCGAGTTCGATGCTTTTATTCCCACTCTGAGGTTCACAAGTATGTCTTTATCCACTAAAAATTTTAAAGCAAGGCAAATGTTATTTACATATTATGTAAAAGTAGTAAACAATATACATATTTCATTTCTTTAATTTAATGGCGTTTCTGTTTTGCTAGTTATTTGTAAGATAGTTTTGAAATGTACTTCTAACAAAGTAGTTGTCATGACTTTGAAAAATGGCATCTGTTTGTTTACTTCGAGTATATTAATTGTTTTGACAGATTTAATATTGTTTGTGCATGTTATTAAATGACATATTATTTTCGTGAATATATTTTGGTGTATCTGTTTCGTTCATCAGTGACCAATGTTTACATGAATTTGGAAAGTCCCATTATATTTATTAAATCGGCAATTAATGGCAAGATTCAGTGTTATTAAGTTTATAAACATAATATTCGTTATCAGTGAGCATTAAAGTTTCATGTGTGCTAATAGGTTTCACTGTTATAATTTTAGGGTAAAATTATGGATGGCCCACATATGTATTGTTATTCTGGCATTTAGGTGTAATTACAATCAATTAGAATGCATTATATAGTTTGTTTAACTAATGCTGTCTCCCGAAGTTAGCACTTATTGGGATAATTTCATAAAGATATTTTGTCTGACACTAATAGGTAGTGATATAGGATGTGCATATATATAGATGTTACAAAGTCTTACTTGGTTCTTTCAATTTGTCATCTGTAATTGATTTTCCTACTCGGGTAGTAAAGGATAGAAGCACACTGATAGCTAACTTTTTTATAGACCAAGATAAGTTTAAAAACATTAATGCTTGTCCTGTTGAGAATGGTCTTGCGATCATGGTGCACAGCTAGTTACAATAAATGACATAGTTACTCTCTGTAATTCAAAACAGCCCTCCAAAGTTGTGCGTTCAGTTAACGATTCAACAATTAGAAATTTCAGGGAAGATCTTCAACAGTGAGACTGGGATGAAGTGTATAAGGAAGCTGATGCTAATTTAAAATACAACTTATTTCATGATACATTTTAAGAGTATTTGAAAATTGTTTCCCCAAGAAAATAGTTAAATATAATGATAAGAAACCATGGCTTACTAAAGGAATAAGAATATCTTGTAACCAAAAAAGGGAACTGTAACTAACAGCAAGAAAGAGTAATGACCCAGAAATAGTCAAATATTATAAAAACTACTCTGCTACATTAAGAAAGGTTCTTAAAAGGTTCAGAAGCTTCTGAAATTAAGAAAATCATAAAATCTCTCAAGAGTAAAAGCTCACATGGGATTGATGGTATTTCCAGCAGGTAATAAAAGCTTGTTCTCAAGAAATGAGTAGGATTCGAAGCCACATATGTAATAGTTCTCTAAAGCAGGGCGTTTTTCCTGATATGCTATTGTTAAGCCACTGCACAAAAAAGGGGATACATTTGATGTCAACAACTGCTGCCCAGTCTCACTTCTGACAGCCTTATCCAAAATTCTTGAAAAAGTAATGTATTCTAGAGTAGTTTCACACATAGGTAAAAATAAAGTTCTAACAAAATGTCAGTTTGGTTTCCAGAAAGTCTTTTCAACAGAAAATGATGATATGAATAACCGGACATCACCCATTGCAATTTTTTGTGATCTCTCCAAGGCTTTTGATTGTGTAAATCATGGAATTCTTCTAGATAAACTAAAGTACCAGGTGATCAAAAAGTCAGTATAAATTTGAAAAGTTAATAAATCACTGAATAATGTAGAGAGAGAGAGAGGTAAAAATGGCACACATATTTGGAATGACATGGGGTTTTATTAGAACCACATCTACCGTTATCGGCCTTTTTTCTTCAAGGAACTGCGTGATTCTTGTTTTGTAATTGCTACCATGACGGGTGAGAGGTACGCCGATATGTTACAGAAACGCATCATCCTCAGCCTGGCTGATAAACACCTGCTGGAAAGTACGAATTTTACGCATGATGGTGCTCCACCCCACATTGCTAGACATGTGAAAGATCTCTTGCACATGTCGTTTGGAGATGATCGTGTACTCAGCCGCCACTTTCGTCATGCTTGGCCTCCCAGGTCCCCAGACGTCAGTCTGTGAGATTATAGCCTTTTGGGGTTACCTAAAGTCGCAAATGTATCGTGATCAACCGACATCTCTAGGGATGCTGAAAGACAAGATCCAACGCCGATGCCTCACCATAAAGCCGGGCATGCTGTACAGTGCTGTTCACAACATTATTCCTCGACTACATTTATTGTTGGGGAATGACTGTGAACATATTGAGCTTTTCCTGTAAAGAATATCATCTTTGCTTTGTCTTAATTTTTTTGTTCTAATAAAACCCCATGTCATTCAAAGCATATGTGTCAATTTTTACCTCTCTATCTACATTATTCCATGATTTATTAAGTTTTCAAATTTACACTGACTTTTTGATGACCCAGTATTGTGGTATGAATGGGACAGTGTACAAATGGTTTGAATCATACTTAACAGGAAGAGTGCAGAGTGTTCTAATAAAACCCCATGTCATTCAAAGCATGTGTGTCAATTTTTACCTCTCTATCTACATTATTCCATGATTTATTACGTTTTCAAATTTACACTGACTTTTTGATGACTCGGTATTGTGGTATGAATGGGAGAGTGTACAAATGGTTTGAATCATACTTAACAGGAAGAGTGCAGAAAGTTGACATAAGTAGTTCACATAATATGCAAAAAACAGCTGTTTCCTCAAACTGGGGAACAATCGTAAATGGGGTGCCACAAGGTTCGTCTTGGACCCCTTGCAGTTCTTTATATATATTCATGACTTGCCACTCTATATTCATGAAGATGCAGAGCTGTTTCTTTTTGCTGATGATACAGGTATAGTTATCACACCTGACAGACAAGAAGTAACTGAAGAAATTGTGAGCGACGTCTTTCAGAAAATAAAGAAGTGATTCTCAGCAAATGGACTATCATTAAATTTTGATAAAAAAACAGTACATACAGTTCCGTACAGTAATTGGAATGACACCATTAATAAATATAGACTTTGATAAGAAATCTGTAGCAAAGGTAGAGTATTCAAAATTTTTAGATGTATGCATTAATGAGGGGTTGAACTGAAAAAATACCACATTGAACATCTGCTGAAAAGTTTGAGTTCAACTACTTATGCTGTTAGTTTAATTGCAAATTTTGGTGATGTACATATCAGTAAATTAGCTTACTATTCCTATTTCCATTCTCTGCTTTTGTATGGCATCATTTTGTGGAGTAATTCATCATGGACTAAAAAAGTATTCATTGCACAAAAGCGTGTAATCAGAATAATTGCTGGAGTCCACCCAAGATCATTCTGCAGACACTTATTTAAAGAGCTAGTTATCTGCACAGTAGCTTCACAGTATACAGATTCACCTATGAAATTTGTTATTACCAATCCAAACGAATTCAAAAGCAATAGCAGTTTACATAACTACAACACTATGAGAAAGAATGATCTTCACTATTCAAGGTTAAATCTAGCTTTGGCACAGAAAGGGGTGAATTATGCTGCCACAAAAGTCTTTGGTCACCTACCAAACAGCATCAAAAGCCTGAAAAATAGCCAACTAGTATTTAAAAATAAATTAAAAGATTTTCTTTATGGAAACTTCTTGTACACGATAGATGAATTTTTAGATATAAATTGGAAAATCTGAAATAAAAATAAAAAAATATTGTGTCATGTAATATTTACTACACAGTATTGATTTGTAAAGACACCTTTCTTTAACCTGACACGTTCCACATTATTATGAAGTGTCATTTTCATGATCTATGGAACAAGTACTAATGTAATCTAACTTATTTCAAATGTTCAAATGTTTCTTAAGCTTATGGGACTTAACTACGGGGTCATCAGTCCCTAAACTTACAAACTACTTATGAACTACTTACGAACTAGGACGGCACAAATATCCATGCCCGAGGGGGGATTCGAACCCCCGATCGTAGTGGCCGTGCTGACCGTGACTGGAGCGCCTCAGTCACCTCGGCCACCGTGGCCGGCTAACTTATTTTGGCGTGCATGTACACAAGTGAACGAGAATGGCAAACATACGTCCATGGTTTGTGGAATTCACTGCCACATTTAGTAATATTTATCGAAGCCATACTTATCGATTGTAAGAGAAAAGTAAAGAACATAGTGATAGATACAAATGCAGCAGCTGTGAACAACCTCGCAAGAAGAAATTACGATTCGTTGATCCTGCTACCAACAAGTAATCTGTTATTAAAAAATATTTTATGATAATAAATAAAATTCGTTCTGAACTGTATATCGTAAAGAATTTTCGAATGTCTTCTATCTGGTGTAGGAGGATATGAAGTTTACAAACCAAGTCTATGGTATTTTGATAGCCACAGCAGCCACTGCCTAGACTATTTCGTCCGGCTTTTCCATTTCTGGCGTTTTGTTTGCATTCTTCTTGCAAGACACATTGCAAACAGCGGCCATAGAGAATTATGTTGTTCAAAATGTTCAAATGTTTGTTAAGCTTAAGAGACTTAACTAAGGGGTCATCAGTCCCTAAACTTACAAACTACTTATTAACTACCTACAACTAAGGACGGCACAAATATCCATGCCCGAGGGGGGTTCGAACCCCCGACCGTAGTGGCCGTGCAGACTGTGACTGGAGCGCCTCAGTCCCCTCGGCCACCGCGGCCGGCTAGAGAATTGTGTCCATCACTGATAAAGATAAATATATTTCGAGAAAGAGCGGATTCACTTGCCAGTGTGATTGTAGTCTGTTCTGCTTAACTGCTTTTGTACATCGACAGATGGCGCTTGGGAGAATTTGAAGTGATATAAATACCCATCCACACTCAGCAATTAGTGTGCACAGACAGGTCGTTGTGTATGGACTGGCCTTAACAGCCATATTTGAATTTGGAAAGAAATTAAATATGAACAGTTATAGCCAAAGGTCACATGTATGTGGGGCGCTTAACTTTCGGTTGTCATTAAGCTGCACAAGGAGGTTAAAATAAGGGGAGACTGCGCTACTATGCATAACTTAGATGCCAATTGAAGCCAGTCCGCCATCTTTCAGAGCTAAGGAAATGTTTTCAGATTAAAGCACTGTGCCGTTCTTGTCATGTTTACTTTCATATGTTTAAATGACTTCATTTCTGAGTACATAGTTAATATAGTGACACTTTTGTGGACAAGCACAGACCTTCCAGGTATCATCTGAAATGTGATTATTAACATAAAATCTCATTCAATAAGTATGATCGCATATCGGGATAGTAACCAAATGCTTTACAAGATCTGAAATTGTAAGCTGTAGTAGTTCACAAGACGTGCAGAACAATATTTTTCCGATAATGAGAGAACCAAGTTGTATCATTTTCGCAACCTCAGTACTGAATAGAGGATTCTCATATTGAATTCGTACGAAAAATTTTTCTACATGTTCCTTGTCATTAAATATTCATACTAAAATTCTGTACCATCAAGTCTTCGGAATTTCAATGAAACCTATATCTCATAAGAGTGAAAATTATAAGTCATATAGGGAAAAACACTGTAAAAATAACAAGTATTAATTTAGCAAAAAATAAAAAAAGTTCTGTATAATATAGTGGATGACTATTTTGCTGTGCTTGCACCTGTATAAGTAACCTTTTTTTTCTTTTTAGATAAAAGTACCACTTTCAGCTCAGAATGCAATGAATACAAACTCGCCCCACAAATTTTATTGGCTTCGCACTATGGCCATAATGGCTTCACTTGTATGGCTTTAAGGGCATCTCCCCCTATCAGAGGCGTGCAACGAGCCTGCGCTGCTCGCCCACGCTCGTAGCCGGGCCTCCTGGGCGGGCTTGGCCACGTGCTGCTCGGCCTGCTGGCACCAGCCCCACCGGACGGTGGCGGGTAGCGCGAGTACCTGAACTACCCGCCGAGTGCCAGTCCGCTCGGCCGCCCGTGCCGCTCTGCTGCTAGCCGGGTCACGCGCCCGCCAGCCGCTTGGCTCTTAGTGGGAAATACACTGTTCCGATTTTCACACTGTAAAAACTGTTCACGTTACAAACGACCATCCCACATCCGTTTATTTACTTAGTTTTTCCTTACACACTTTACTTTCTTGTGAAAAAATAACATGTCTCTTCTTCACTCCGCGTGAGTTTTTAGTTTCATAAAGCTTTCCACTCAATTCTGAAGAAACAATGAGGTTAAAAAAATCTGCTATTTGGACATCTGATAGTACAGCAACTTAGCTTTCTAACAAAGCATTCAACTTTTCATTCACAAATCATGTATTGAAAAAGTTAGATAGCCGGCAGCTTAATGACCTATGCATTTTAGAACACATATTAACGCGAGTTAAATAGAGCTGTCTCAAATCACAACTAATTGCGAGTTAATGAGCAGCATCAGTGCTGCGATAGCAAATATGTGTATTCAGCGCGTGTTCGAACAGGGTTTCTGTGGACATTTCGCTAAATTGCTTGCTGCTAAGAAAAAATAAGTAAATAAATAAAAATAAAAATAAACGTTCAGTTGCAATTGGGGTCATTAGAAACGATTAACTGGTAGAATGTTGGAAGGTACAGCTTACACTTAACCACTCCAAGGGAAGTAAACTAATTACTGTTCATTGTTGTTGTTTTATTTTTTTCCCCATTTTCCCTTTGGCTGGGGGTTGCTGAAACCCCGAGGCTGTACCCACTATTCGAGAGGTGACATTCAAGGTCGCAGTTATCAGTTTTGTATCAAATGTTCAAATGTTTGTAGAGTCTATGTGACTTAACTACGGGGTCACCAGTCCCTAAACTTACAAACTACTTATGAACTAGCTAATACTAAGGACGGCACAAATATCCATGTCCGAGGGGGCATTCGAACCCCCGACCGTAGTGCAGTTTTGTATTGCTGTACAGTCTTTCATGTATCTTGAAAGCACTTGGAATTTTTCCTCACTGACTGAATTGTCAGTGTACTATCAGTTGCGAGGAAAAAAAATAGACGTGCGCAGTAATGCACCTGGTAAAAGCAGAACTTCCAATTTTGTGGTGCAGAAGCAAAACGGTAGCCGAATCGCCTCGCACTGGAAATATAAAACATGTTGAAAGTCGCCTCCAGCAAATTTGTAGTTAGTTGTATACTTTTCTCGGTATTTACTTACACAGTGTTTCACTTTCACTTCATATTAAACTAAGTGATGGCTCTAACATAAAGAAAAAGATTATTCCTTAAATCTCTTCAGTTCGTTGTTGCTAGTAAATCTACGTATTTCATGTATGTGACAAAATTTGTATGCCCTACGATAATGTGATATTTAATTTAGTTCAAGGTTGTCCATCTAATTATCTACTTAAAATTCTGCCAAGATAAACAGGAAATCTTTAAAAAGCCAGTAGTTTGCGAAATGAGTTAGAATTTCAGTCAAAATGAGTGCTTCAATAACCTTGACGACTTGCTGGTGCAAATAATCTTTCAATAGAAGAAAATGTCAAGAACATAATTGAAGAACATTTAGAGGGACTTGGAAAACTTTCAAAGATTATTTCCCTTCCTTATCTAGTAATAGCAATGGGAATCTCAAAGTCTTGGAAGGAGCAATAATTTTAGATTCCACATAACTGGAAATTAGTACGAATAGCTTCTGGAAACGTCCAGTAACTTTAAGTGACATACATCTTTGGCATTGTAAGAGGTAACACATTTATTACAGGTCTCGTTCACATATTTGTGCGAAAATACGTTCACTTCTAATTCTTAGATACAAAATAAATACAGAAACACACTTCTCCTTGAAACTAACCTGAGACTCGCTTCAAGGTCTGTGGATCCAGACTTAAAATTTATGAGCGAAGCAAATCAGGAGGAACCTTCTCACTGAATTCCACTGAAAGGATTAATTCCATAACGAAAAATTGTAGGTTAACAGACAAGTGTAAAATACTTTAATGTTGCATAATGCACTTCTCCATTATGTAAAAGTCTGTATCTGCCCTTTTGATATGAAACGATTGAAGCAAACTTACAAACCATAGACACTTTTAAACCCTATGCATGGAATTCAGTTACTTGTATGTACCAGTAAAAACCTTTTTCGTCTATAATTTTTGTATTTCACTTTATTTCATTTTAATACCTGTGATATAGTAACAGCGCATAAAGGTTAAGAACCACTGTGCATTCGAATCTAACACCATGAAGAATCGCTTCTCGGCTTTTGGCAAGATCAATGTGTTTCTTTTATATATATATATATATATATATATATATATATATATATATATATATATATATATATATATAAGGAAAGAATGTAAGGAAACATACTTTATTTAAATTTTATAATAATATACTACATCACCAACAACTTTTATTGGAAACTTTCTTGTTTTATGTAAAGAATTGAACATTCTTCTTCTCATATTGCTATAATGAGATTTTGGACCAATTTATTGCTAAAACAAACAAAAAAATTTGGTATTAGAGATTTATGACAACGAATACAGGAGGTAATGGAAATGTATCTGAAACTTACAATAGTATTGCAGTGCACTATAAGGAGATCTTCCACATTTTCCGTCGATATTCCATTACGTTTATCGGTAATGACAAGCCCAGCTCTACTAAATACCCTCTCGCTAGCGGCACTAGAGGCAGGTATGCACAGGACTACTCGTGCCACTTGCGACAGTCTGGGATAAGTTGTCGCTCCGGATTTCCACCACTACAGCCGGTCAAAACGGCCGCCACTCCCGCTCGGTTCCCACAGCGCTCGCGTGTCGATCTCGACGGTTGGTAGAGGGGGAGCGATGACGTCACACTCGCGAGAGCGAGACGTTTCGGGCAGGACGAGTCACGATACTCGGTTCACGCGCACCCGCCGGGACGAGCTGAGCTTGGCTGAGCCGCCTCAGCCTAGTTGGCGCACGCCGCCAGCTGCGTGTTCACACAATGCGCCGCACTGAGACGAAAAAAGGGGGAAAATACACTTCTTAGATTTTCACGTTGTAAAAATTTTTGATGGTATACACGATCACGCTACATCGTTTTATGAAATTAGTTTTTCCTTACTAGCTTTGCCTTGCCTGTGAAAAAATAAAAAGGCTAATTTTCATTCCGCACGAGTTTTTAGTTCCGTAACGCTCCTCACTCGATTTTGATGAAAGTATGCGTTTGAAAAATCTGATTTTTGGACACATTATAGTAAAACATCTTAGCTTTCGTATAAGATATTCAACTTTTCGTAATTCCTAACAGTCGTTTTCAAATGACGCTATTTCTTAAGTATATGCACTTGACTTACAAATCGTGTATTGAAAAAGTTAGATAGCGGGCAGGTTACTGTTCTGTGATTTTTAGACCATATATTACAGCGAATGAAATGGAGCTAAAAGAACAAAAAAGTTATTGAAAGATAATCACACTGATATCTACCTGCTTTCACAAGTAATTGCGAGTTATCTGAGCGCCCTCGGGCCGTGATCACAAGTCTACGAACTCCGCCTGTGTTGAGCGTAGCGTGAAGCACTGCAGTGCCGAAAAATCTGAATTGTTGGCTACGTTTGTCGGTCCCTCGTGATGTGTTAAAGATCCATAATCAGAGAACAATAATGAACTAATTTTTTCTTGGTTGGCAACCGATTACAATGGATAACTATCTGCTACGGTTTTACAGCAGATCGTACTTGACTTTGAGAGGCATACATCTGTTTTTTTCCACATAATACAGTTCATGGAATTTATATTTCGTGTTTGTAACTAGAAGAAAACAACAAACTAATGTAAACTGCGACTTTGCTCTTAATGGAATGAAATAAAATTTTGTGACAATTAAGTTAACGGCTTTCTAGTTGCAGATGAACGATAAAGTCAACAGATAAGATATTTATATTTATTGATGCATTTACTCCTAAGACACAATATATACCTTTTCGCTTTTGTAGCTTTCGGAAAATGTGTTCCCACAAGGTGAAAATAATTGTATACAGTGTGTCCGACATAAATGCGGTACTTTCACGTCTGAGATGAAAGTAAGAATGAACTGGGTTGCTTTTAGTAACCTGTCTGAGACGAACAACGTTTCTACGAACATTTTGCTGTATCATTTGAAGACAATTTTCTTTGTCTGCAAGATGGTACTTTCGAATCTTCAACATACGCTGGTTTACTTTAGCCTCAGACACTGCAGGACAGGTCAGTAAAAGATGAGAAGCGTCTGTCACTTTTTTCTAATTTTTTTTTTTTCGAGGGAAGGGGAGAGCTTGTCCCGAGATATAAGGAATCCCAACCCACTGCCAGCAGAAGATCGATTGCTGGCCACTTCAAGAATCCAGCTAAAAGTGCATTGATTTTATTATATTATATTTTAAAAGAATATACGAAAACTAAAGTCAGTCGGACAGACTAAACTACCCAGCTGATTTCCTTCATTTTTGTGTAAAACTAAAGATATTCATCCACTTTTTCTACACTCAAACGGGATTTCCATCCGTATATTTCTTATGGGGATGTCCTGGCTGTAAACTAAAGTCATTCTGTCAGGCCGTTCTATCCGACCCATTTGCTTCATTTTCGCTTTAAACGATAGGTATTTATTCGCAGATTTGTCATCAAGTATCATAATTAACTTAAGCCTCTTCTTCCTTTACTTTCATTCAAACGCGGGATCCTTCTGTCCTTGCATTGAATATTTTAATCGGTTTGTTTTAGGATATCTTCGGTTCTGAATCAAGTACACAGTTCTCTTTGACCTAACAACACTCAACAGATCACGATCTTTCATTTGTGCTTTTAAACTCTTGCACGGATTGATTCTGAATTGCCGTGGAAATTGCGTGAGCATTAAACTTTACTTCCATGTTTTCCCAACATTTTAGTCATTCCAGTAACAGTGCGAAGTATTTGCACGGGTCTTATTCACGCGGATCCTCTATCTTTCTTATATATTAAAAGAATCTATTTTATAATTATAATTGATTTTAAATAAGTGTTTTGATATGAATTTAAGAAAACACAAGCTTATATAATATTCTGTATACTGTTACTATCTATAATAAATATTTTAAAATGATAAATATTTAATTTGACTTATTTCCATTTCACATGACTGGCCACTAATGCTGCGAAGTATTTGCACAGGTCGCCTAGTTTTATTACTATTGTTCTCACACTGTAGTGAACCGTCGAATTTTATAAACATAAGAAATAGGTGGTAATGCACTCGTTCCATCCATATAGACTAACATTTAGGAGAGTAAGTCCTTCCCTTAACATTCGGTATCTTTAATATTTCCGGCGCGAATCGGCGCTGGCACGAACCGATTGGGGTATGGTGTTGCTTCTGCAGCACAAGTATCACAAGTCTCCAGTCTGCTTTCAGCAGCAGCTCCTCTGCATGATTTTTTTTTCAATTATACTTAAGATAACATGTTTATTTTTCCTTTATTACTATTAATTCTGTAATATAAATTTAAAAAATTAAGAAATGTTTAGTTTTTCACATAAGGAAAAACTCTCCTAAATGTTAGTCGAAATTAATGGGATGTGTCCATACCACATATTTCTAATGTGCTTATAATTCTTTGAGTCACTACAGTGTGCAAAAAATAGTAATAAAATTACAAAATCAATTAACAGTTAGCTGGCTCAAAGTAGATGGCAGTGAACAAGTACTGGTCACACCTGTGTTTCCTTCGATCTTCCACTGACAGTGGGTGACGATCCCTTGTTGCTGGCCACAAGCCCACTAACAACGAAAAAACAAATCACAACATAAAACAAATGACACCTGCTTCTCATCCTTTACTGATGTGCAGTGTCTCAGGTTAAACTAAATCTGCGCGTTTTCCTTTCATTTAAAGTATAAAAATCGATATGAAAGTACCACAGAGATAGGGAAAATTGTGAGATTCAGGAAATGTTCATAGAAAAGCAGTTCCCATCAGACAGCTTCCTAACAAAATAAATAAAAATTCTGAGAACCGTGTAGAGTTCTTTGAAAGTGGAGATGAGCTGAAACATAGTACAGCGTGTACCACATAAATCTGGCACACCTGACGTACCCCCATGGCCATAAGTTGCAGCATCCCTTATCAGGAGGTAACTAAATGTCTTTAATTTTACTGTTATGTACTACTACTTTAGTCTCGGTCTGAGGGATGTGAGACACTGTATATACAGTGTTTCACCTTGTGGTAGAACATTTTCTGGGAGTTACAAAAGCGAAAATTAACAGAAGGTTCAAATGTTAGTTAAGCTAAAGGGACTTAACAGAGGGGTCATCAGTCCCTAAACTTACAAACTACTTATGAACTACCCTATACTAAAGACGACACAAATATCCATGCCCGAGGGGGGGCAGATTCGAACTCCCGACCATAGCGGCCGTGCAGACTGTGACTGGCGCGCCGCAGTCCCCTCGGCCACCGTGGCCGGCTTAAGAGAAGGCTAAAATAGTATAATCTTAGGTGTAGATGCATCAATAAATGTAAGTATATTTTTGTTTTTTTTTTCCGTTTATTGTCCTCAACTAGAAAGTCATTGAGTAGAATTTCAGAAATTTTATTTAAGTCCATCAACAGCAAATTCGCAGTTTACATTAATTGTTTCTTCTCTTGTAGTTTGAAACACGAAATATGTATTCCATTAATTGTAACAATGTGGACAACAAACTACTTGTATACCTCTTAAGTGAAGTATTACCTTACACAAAACCATAGCAGATCATTGTCCATTGTAATCGGTTGCCACCCAAGAAAAATTAGGGTATAGCTATTTTCTGGTTATGAATTATTAACACAACACGAGAAACCAACATACGTGGCCAGCAAATAATTTTTTCGGCTCTGCAGTGCCTTACGCCACGCTCAACACACGCCGAGTTCGTAGGCTTGCGGACGCGGTGTGATACCGCTCAGATAACTCACAATTACTTGTGAAAGGAGGTAGATATCAATGTGAATACCATTTCAAAAACTTTTCTGTTCTTTTAGCTCAGTTTCACTCGCCGTAATGTATGGCATAAAATTCATAGTACAGTAAGCTGCCCGCTATCGAACTTTTTCAATACATGATTTGTAAATCAAGTGCGCATACCTGACAAAAAGCATCATTTGCAAACGATTGTTACGAATTTCGAAAAGGTAAATGTTTTATTGGAAAGCAAAGATATCGTACTACCCCTGTGTCCAAAAATCAGATTTTTTAACCGAATACTTTCATCAAAATCGAGTGAGGAGCTTTATGAAACTGAAAACTCGTGCGGAATGAAAATAAGACTTCATTTTTTTTACAGGCAAGGCAAAGCTTGTAAGAAAAAAATAAGTTGATAAAACGATGCGATGTGGTCTTATATACCGTCAAAATTTCTTACAACTTGAAAATCGAAAAAGTTGTTTTGTCCTCTCTTTTTCTTCTTGGCACATCCCCGCCCGGCTTGGCCCGGCCGGCAGTGTGAACGCACCGTCGTAGACGTGTGCCGGACGGGCGCAATAATTTCTAACGGCGTCGTGACGGGGTCTGTCCGTGCGCATGCGCACTGCTGTCGGCTGTTCCACATGCCAGCCGGGAGTACCGAGTCTTCTCGCTCCCGAGACTGCATTATCGGCACGGCCGGCTCCCGGGTACGGCGGACTCGCCAGCCGCTCCCTCTGGCGGGAACGAGCGGGAGCCAGGCTGCGTTTGACGGCCTCTATCCACCACTCCAGAAGCGACTGTCCATCATCTGGTTTACCCATCAACAAATACATGGATACTTCATCGACAGTTTCCTCTTCCTCCGCCCAAGATGCAAAGATAGTATTTGCACGTTTTGAAGGTGTCGAAGCTGCGGCTTCGTACTCTGTATGACATTCTGTAAGTAATACAACATGCCGTCATGAAGTTAGATGTTAAGAAACCTTTCAGGATGTCAGCACTGAAAAAATATATCCTTAAGCTATACAAAATTTACCTTGACGTGCAGCACATCTGGAACGTGCTGAGGCATAAACTTGCTCTCTCTCAGTTTCCGAAAGTTGCTTCAGATGACGTGCCTGTGGTACCAGAAATAATGCAAGCAAATGTACTGGCTTTGTTTCGACTTTTTCGCTCACGAGATTCCGAGCGTGTGCTTTCAGCAGTGATATTTCCTGCAAATAATCGACATTGAGGCACTTCGTATTTTTATAGGTGTTTAACACATATAACAAAACATTTAATCTATAAATGAATCGTTTGAGTATTGGTGCACTTGCTTCACTGTCTGCTGCGTTCTCAGTACAGTGTTTGCGTAGCTGGTACATCCATGGTACAACCAGTTGCAACGTCGGACCACTGTCAGCTTCCATTGCTTTGGCGGCCTCTTGAAAAACTTTGAGAAACTGTATTAATTTGTCGACTGTTTCGTAATTCCAGTTCTCAAGCAAGTATATTTTACCAAATTCACGTAAAACCTCAGCAATTTGTTCATGCTGTATAAATACGGACTTTAGTATCACATTTACAGTATTCCAGCGAGTATTTACTTGCTGTTTTACAGTAAACTGTAATCGCGAGTCTTTGATGTGACCAATCCTTTTCAAATAAGTTACTACATGTTTCCTTGCTTCTAGTGAGTCATAAACAGTAGGACAATATTCCTGCAACCAGTTATCCTCAAGAGCGTGGCACAGAACAGTGTTAAGAGAGTGGATATTGTACGGAAGGCGACGATAACTTTCAAGTGCCTTTTTCACATTTGCCCCCTGATCAGTAACGAACGTAATCTTCGTCAAATGGTTCGTAAATATCCCTAACTTGCTCATATTAGTTTAAATTTCCTCCCGTATATTTGCAGCAGTTTTCTCCACATTAGACGGGAACTCTGCAAGAATAGCACCCTACTTTTCCACTAAAAATTTCGGGAGATTGAATGCGTCATAGCAGTCAAATAATGTTTTTTAGTGTACGCATCTGTCCACACATCAGTAGTACATGCACACGCCGTATCCTCTGTATCCTGCAATACTGGAGGTACCATAGCCGCACGGTATTCGTCTGCTATTCTTTTTACGTTCGTAGAAAATGTTGAAGGATGAGGAAGAACGTCTTTCACACTTGCAGTGGGGTACTGTGCTCCTATCTCCATCAAAGTCTGTGCGAGGTCTCGAAATCCTTCTCGCGCAACTGTGCTGAAGGGCCACAAATCTATTGCACACATTCTTACACATTTCTCCAGCACAAAAGATTTTGCTGATCCTGGAATATTGCTACAACCGTTCAAATCAGTATTCAGATAAGCTTTGCAGCTATTCAGGTGCCATAACAGCGTAGTGGTACTACCCTAACGGAACGATTATAATTTACGCAGCCATTACACTCTGCATATCCCACACGTTTATTTTCATTACCTATAATCATCATAAAACGCTCCCATACAAGGCTGTCTCCAGATCTCTGTAAACGCTTGTAGATTCTCTCCGTCAGTTTCCTGGAAACGTCGTTTTTTCTTCCTCGGATCGTCTACTCCTACGTTGGTACGATCTGTCCTGTTCGCTATTTACTTCAGACATAACGATTGATAACTTATAAATTGCTATGTAGGTAACACAAAAGGTGCGTGAAGCCTACGCTGTGATTATTACAACGTCTTGCTCAGAGCTGTCTGCATTCCCCCGCTCACAGCGCCGCCTGTAACGCTGTTGCACGGGCCGGGCGGGTACCCGCTCGCCCGGCAAGTGTCGGGACTCGACGGCGCACCGCAGCTCGCTTGCTGTGTACAGCGGTGCAATGGGGCTCGACTACCTGCGGTGCGGGCAGCTTTGCGCAGCGGCCGGACGCAGGCGAGCTCGGGCGGGTAAATGAGGCGCGCTGCACGGCTCTGCCCCCTATTACAACCTCCTTGAGCTGCTCAATGGCACGCGAACATTTATCTGCCCCGTCATCAACAGTTTATGTCTCTTTGTACCCTGTTTCACTGTACACATTTTTATGGCAGTTAATTTACATCATTTTATACCTTTCTCTTCATGTAAAAAGGAATATTTTTAATGAACTTCAGAAATTTCGATTGTGGAACTGGAAAACCGCTTTGCAGAAGTGGATTTTCAGAATCGATTTTGGAGTGTTTACATGACCAACCAAAAGCAGATTTGGTAAATTGACAGAGAAACATGTTCTACCGTAAAATAAAAGTATAAATACTAGAGTGAGCATGAATCTGGTTAGTTATATCGTAGAAGCTCAATTGTGTTAAATTTCTGCGAAGTTACTTGCAGGGTTTTGAGATGGCGGTGCGTATCCAGAGATGGTGATTAAGCATGTTGTGGTTGCTTGGTTTGTTGATAAACAGATAGAGATTTCAGAGTGAAGTGATGTATGTGAACTCCGAGTTTTGAAATAATGTCCGACTCGGATGACGACTATGTTGAATATGGAACACCTTTAGAGCCTTTAGATGAAGGTACGTTGAATAGATAATTATCTATGTGGTAATGCATACATTATGATCTCAGTTAGGCCTGTTAAGTAAAAGTAAACTCAAGAGTGTTTATGCTTTTGTGGAAGCATTCCTGTGTAAAATGGAATGTTTGATAAAATAAAACTGGTCGTACCGAAATAAATCATTATTTTGGAACACTGAACTGCAGATATGACTACACGTTCTAGATGATTTACTGTATTTCCTAGAAACTATGTTAGTGTCCTGTACGATGAATGTCGGTACATGCAGACATGGTTTCGGTAAAATTTTACTTGTGAGAGCGGCTGCGTAGAGTGCTGATGATGGCAGTGACTGTTGAATACTCTTTGAAAACCCGATCTCGTAGAATTATGGTAGTATTCTTCTGTGTTGACTGTGAAAACAAAGTTATTGCTGTTTCTGTTCCATGTACTCCTGTCTAATTATCAAGTTAATTATCCTCATAAAGTGAATATTCCATTGCCATTATTAGCATACTATGCTGCCGTAAGTAAAATTGAATTGCAATTTGTTTAGTTATGAAGTTAATTTGTATGCACTGAGCCCATTATAATGTGTAAATAACTAATGTTTTGATGTCATAACAGCTGGTTATTCAATGCTTTCTAGTGTTAATATACTAACTTTGCACATAGATTGTCATAGTTACCTCCTAATTTTGTGAATAGTGTTGTTGTATGGATTATAATTTATTGCAGATGCTGTTCCCAAGAAAAGGCCATATAGGCTGGAAGAAATTGTTGCTAGGAATAGCAAGCAGAGGTTTCATGGGGCCTTCACTGGTGGTTTTTCTGCCGGTTTCTTTAATACTGTTGGTTCCTTGGAAGGATGGACGCCATCAAGTTTCAAGTCCTCTCGATCAGACAAGGCCGAGAGAAAGGTTCAAAAACCAGAAGACTTTATGGATGATGAGGTAAATTCAATCTTTTTCTTGTATTTATGATAAAGTGGTTAGATGTGTAGTTGACACACTTAGAAACATTAAAAATTGTTAACAAAGAGACAGTAAAGTCTAATGAACAGTGCTCGTGTGCCTTTTCTTATAGGTAAGATTTAGAATTGCCTTGGAAGTATTGGAATAATGAAACTTGTAGAACTCATTTCTGCATCATTTCACCAATAGGCCTGTAAGTAAAAATATTTATAAAACATTGTAGAAGGTTTTATGTATATAATCTTCCTTGTAAAAGGAAAAAGGAATTGCTTTTCCACTTTTGCCAGACTGTGATGTAAATGTGTGGTGGATTGCAAGGCCTGTAAGTAAAAATATTTATAAAACATTGTAGAAGGTTTTATGTATATAATCTTCCTTGTAAAAGGAAAAAGGAATTGCTTTTCCACTTTTGCCAGACTGTGATGTAAATGTGTGGTGGATTGCAATCAGAGAATTTTTCCACTATTATTATTTTAACTTAGTTGCAGCTGATATATTATTCTGCTAAAAATATGAGTAGTTTACTAATTGAAGTGGAAACACATTTTATTAAAGTATGAATTAACACATTCTTTGCCGGCCACGATGGCCAAGCGGTCTTGGTGTGCCAGTCACAGTTTGTGCGGCCACTGCGGTCGGGGGGGTTCGAATTCCTCTTCGGGCATGGATGGTTGTGCGTCCTTAGTATTAGCTAGTTCGTAAGTAGTTTGTGAGTTTAGGGATTGATGACCCCGTAGTTGAGTCCCATAAGCTCCACAAACATTTGAACACATTCTTGGTTGGGGTACTATCATAAGAATAGCATTACTCTGGAAGATCAAATAGAAAGTTTATGGGAAACTAGTTTACATAATCATGTGAATAATTGTACACTGCTTGGTTGTCAGCTCCATGACTTCGGACACTACCAGTTTTCTAACTGAATGTTATGTGCTAGTTAGTAATGACTAAATGTGTAATTGTTGGTACTCACTACTATTGATACAACTATAAAGCTATAGTTTTTAGAGATTCCAAACTAATGAAATTGGCTAAGAAAGTGGAGTGAATGAACTGAAGTTACCAATACCGCTCATCTGCCTTGACCAGTGCAATATAGGCTAATATGGTGTGTTGTGTGATGTCATGGAGGTGTTGTGTATTTTAAATAGATCTTATTTGCAGAGGTTGTGTTGGAGGTTGAGATGGTGCTCTCTGACATAAGATGTACATATGTTTCTAAGTTGTTTCTCGGTACTGGTAATGATTTATTGAGTCCTGTATGTGAGAATAATATCGGTTTGTATTAATTATTTTCATTTTAACAGTTATTAGCAATATATTTGTTTTTAGCTTTGGAATTATCAGTTGGAGGGAAGAAGTTAGGTATTTGTTCCCCTGTTACTTCTGAATCCACACTGTTGTTCCTCAAATTTGTGGCCTACAATCATTTTTCTGTGATCTTTTCCATTATCTTGAGGCAGTGTGATTCCTCGGTAGTTGGTGCATTTCTTTCTACTACCTTTCTTGACCAATGGTATTATAATTTCTTTTTTCCATTCATCCGGCACTTTGTTCTCTTTACATGTCACCTCCAACATGTGTAACCATTGTATTCCATGGATTCCTGCTTATCTACTCCAGCTGCCTTTCCAGTTTTCATGCATTTCAGGGGGTTGTCATTTTGTAACCAAGAGACTGGATCCTCCTCCTCCTCTAATTCAGTGACTTTGGTGTTGCTTTCTTGTATACCTTTCTCATTCTGTAAGATTTCAGAATAATTCTTCAACTCTTTCCAGATACCTTCCACATCTCTGATAATATCACCATCCTCTATTTCAATCACTTTTATGTTTTCTTTGTCAGAATTTTTACTTTTCAACAACCTATTTAACAGTTTTTAGTTTCCTTTATGGCCCTGCTCTAGTTTTTGGGCGACTATTTCCCAATGCTTCACCTTTTCTTCTTTTACAATTCTCTTTGCTTGGATTTTCTAATGTTGGTATTCCTTCTCCAGTGTTTTCACCTTGTGTTCATCTTTTGCCACCAGTCACTGGTTCATATATATATATACAAACTCCTTGTTTTTCTTTGCTGTACTGCATTTTTAATTGTGTCTTTTGCTCAATCATTCCACCAACTGATTTCTTTATATTTCACTTTACCTTTTGTTTTGCTGCATATTTTCACAGCACTGTTGATTATTGATGTTCTAAACAAGTTCTACTCTTCCTCTACACTACCACTTTTAATTTTTGGCAATTTTTTTGCTACTTGATTTTGGAAATTTTTCTTATTTTTTCCTTCTTTCAACTCCCACTCCTTAATTTTTGGCATTTAAACTTTTCATCTTATAATTTAGATCAGGTACTAGTGACCTGTGGTTACTATCCAAGCACTCACTTGTATGACTTTAGTGCCCCTTACGTTTCCTCCAATTACATAATTTGTCTGTTATTACATAGTCTATAACTGTCTTAGACTTGCCAGCCCAGCAATATCTAGCAATATTGTGGCTATCTTGTTTCTTGAAGACTGTACTTTTCACTAAATGGTTATACTTCATGCAAAGATTTAGAATTTCTTCAGCCTCAACATTTCGCCTTCCATATCCAAAAGATCCCATCACCTCGTCATATCCATTTCTATCCATGCCAATTTGAGCATTCAGATCCCCAATTATCACAATGTTATCTTGGTCTTCCAGTTCTTCAAGGAATTTCATTTTTTTCTTCCTCACTGCGCCCTTGCTGAGGTGCAAACACTTGAAGTATATATAGTAAAACTACTCTTTCCCAAGTTTACTCTGGCTTTAATGATCCTATCACTTATAAAGCTCACATATGTAACTGGATCGTCTTTGTGAAACACAAACCCCACTTCATATTTTGGCTCTTTATTGTGACCCTGCCATTAAATTTGTACCCACCTCTCAGCAGTTTTGAGTTCTTTTCCTTCCACTTGGTCTAAGGAAATGAATTTTCTCCTCTCCATCATGTCTAAAACCTATTTCCTATCAAGGTTATTACATTTAACGTTTCCACTATCAACTTGTTTTTGTCTTTTTGTTGGGTTCTGGTTTTCTGTTATTTGTCAATATTTCTTCATGCATTCCTTCGTGCTGTCTGCATTAGGTATTTTCAGGCTGAGGCTCATTGTTTCATTGAGGGCAATACAACTTTTCCTGTTCTGCTGACCTGCTAAGCCTAACACATCTGAGAAATTTCTTTCAGGTTTACTCCCTTAGCCTTTGAAGATCTCTCTTCTCCAGTGGGTTCACTCCTCATTTACCCACAGAAGGGATAGGGTGCTTCCTGTGCCAGTATGCAAAGTGTACACAATTCGATTTTTCGTCTGTGACCTCTTCAAAATTTTGTGCAGTAGTTTACTTAATTTGATGTAACTATAAGGAATAACAAATAGAAAGTGAGATCATTATCAAGCAAATATAACACTATAAGATGTAAAAATAAAATAAATAAATAAATAAAATAAAATAAATCCTCAGAATCGATTGATAAATATTGTAAGTGCTTGGAATTCTTTGAAGGTCAGCTTGTAAGCAGTGGTGGAATAGGCCCAGCATGGTCGAAGCTGGCAGTCTGGCCATACTTTCCCTATACAGAGCTTTAAGGCTATCTGTTGTGTGGAAGCCTCTGGTGGTTGTTGCCCACACTAGCAGTTACATGCCTACAGTTGGGTGTTTTTGGTAAAATTGGTCTTCTGCAAATGATGACAGCACTTCTCCAAAATAACCTAAAATTATGCTCCTGAGTCCACAACAACTCACGAGGTTCAGTCATCTGTAAGGATGTTAGTGTAGTTTCTCATGTAACAAGCTTGAATGACTTGAAAACATCATACTGATGGCTGCTATGGAGAAAGAAAGCAATCTTGCAGATGTCATTCATCAAGTAGTTAGAGAAGAAGCTTGTTACATCCAGTTTATTTTAGATGCATCATCTCATTGTTCTACTAAGTTGTCTGACACTGAAATATGTTGACGGGCAGTGCTTGCTACGTGTCGTGCCTATCATAAGATCTCTTCCTCGTTCATCATAGTGGTTACTATCTTTCACAGTCCCGACATCTTGAATGTATCTTTAGTCTCTCCTTGACACTGTGCACTGCACTTCAGTTTCTCTTCAGCTGGGCATTTCTGTCACTTATGTATCTCCAAAGTATTTCTGTAGTTCTGTCTGGGATACTGCCCAGCTTGTCCTTATTGTTTTTGCACCTTTGCTCGGTAGTCCCAACCAATTAGGAATAGACATTAGCCGGGTGTATTGTGTAATCTGAGTTACTAAATTTATAGATACACTTGTTTAAGCATTTTCTTTTTTATGTCTTTGAGCATTATTGCCAGAGAATACTTAAGGATGTCTCATGTTTCGGCAAACCATTGGGCTAAATTCTCGCTCAGCGGCATGAGAAGCTTCTCGGTGCGTCCGTAGCAGCGTTAGGTTGGCGATATATGATCTGTACGAAACAGTACTGAAATGTGTTTTAACCTTCATTTTATGAGGCCAATTACCTTGACTGGACAGGAGTACATCGAAAAATATTATTTTTATGAAAATGTCGTGATTTTCAAGGTTGTGGTTAGGCAGGAACCTAAGAGTACAGTTTAAATTGTTGCAATTGTTATGATTTTTACGAATAGGTCACAATATTAAAGGATGTGGTTAGGCAGGAACCTAAGAGTACAGTTTAAATTGTTGCGAGTGTTATGATTTTTACGAATAGGTCATGATATTAAAGGATGTGGTTAGGCAGGAATCGAAGAGTACAAATTAAATTGTTGCTTTTGTTCTAACAAATTATGACATTTAAAAAAAGCATTTTAGACATAGTTGTTACGTAAATTGAACATTGCATGTGGAGAAGCATAGTATTATAGTGTGCAATGTTCAACATTCCAATCCTGTGGTTCAAAAATAAAATCAGAGAAAGGCGATATTAACACATTCATTTTCACATCTTGTAAGAATTGTGTGCCGCCATTCATCCCAATAACCACAGCGACTGTTGCCAACACTAGCGCACTACGTCACATAAGTACATTAGGCCATGCCGCCGGTCGAGACTTTTACCAACCATTGGCATCACGTTATAGTCATCTCCTCCCTTTTCAGTGACCAATGTCAACCATTCAGTAGAATATGGCTTGAACTCTAGTTGCTCTCCAAGTATATGACAGCACTGTTGTGGCTTGGTGGGAGCCACTGTGTTGATGAAGGTGCATATGAGGTCAAATTAGCTTACCCAGCACCTCTACTAGACTAGTGCTACACAGCAGTGTCATAGGACATAGGTAACTGATTAACAGACTATTTTAAACTCAATGATGATTTGTTGAGAACTTGTCACACATGCACAAGAGGTCAGAATGAACTGACTCTTGCTGGAGGTTCACACAGTGTATAGAAACTTCTGGAATATTATTTTCCACTACATCTAGAATGTACTAGAACTGTATTTTCAAATTAAAATTTACAGCCGGGAAGAGTTTTTATCCCTGGACCATTTGCCTCAATGTCCAGCACTTTGTCCACGACACCAGGCTGTTACTGTATTTCAGTGCTTCATTTTTGAAATGTTATTA
The DNA here is from genome assembly GCA_026315105.1 of Locusta migratoria. NCBI lineage: Eukaryota > Metazoa > Arthropoda > Insecta > Orthoptera > Acrididae > Locusta > Locusta migratoria. Next base: position 572,028,987 of record CM048746.1, read on the forward strand.
AAAATATGCAAATCATATTAAAAATTCAATTTGATATATTTTTTAAATTCCACAGTAAGAAATAAGGGTAAAAACCATAATAATACTGCAGAAGTATGCTTAGTTTTACATATCTGAAGGATAAGGTGTTGCCCATAATCAGTTAATATTAACCAACAATACCATTTGTGTGTTGTGAGTGTTGAAAGCATGACTAGAAAACCTGCATCAGATAAACACCCTGTATATTCTTTAGGTAAACAATGTCTTACTCTTTTCAATTCATAAAAATCACTTTAATGTTTGTGGAAATTCTGGGATGGATCAATATGTATTATAAGGAAAAGACAATCACTTGCCTAAAGTGCATTGATATGTGGAGCACAAGAGCACAAAAACCAGCCTTAGGCTAGCTTTTGAGCATGTAGTTGTTCTGTCAGTGGCATACACACAACTTCACATACATGTAAATGCACACTCACGTGGACACACAAAAGCTAGCGTGAATTCTGTTTTCTATTACTTGGTGCTGTACTTCATACATTTGCTTTAGCTGCCTTTCCCTTATTTTATGTACTTTTATCTTAGTAATGATACATGTTCATAAGAAATGGCAAATTGTATTGCATTTGAGATTGCAAGTTCTCTGTGTTTGATGAGAATAGGCAGTTCTCAGATTGAGGGGGGGGGGGGGGGGGAGGGGAGATAAGACCATTTTATCTCAAATTAGACTAAGGCTCTAGCAGAGTGTGTGCTGATATGAAACTTACTGGCAGATTAAAAATGTGTGCTTGAACCAGGATTAAAACTTGGGACCATTACCTTCCAAGGGCAAGTGCTTTACTGACTGAGCTATCTCAGCACACTTCATGGTCCGCCATCCTCACAGCCAAGGTAGGTGGTGAGGTACTGGTGGAAATAAAGCTGTGAGGATGACTGTGAAGCTCAGTTGGTAGAGTGCCTCTCCATGTCTGTTCTGTGCCCAAAGTTAGCAAGTGAAATTTTTAATAGAGTTTTTGAATCTTATCATACATTCTGATGATAGTTTAAAGGTCAAATTTCTTAAAACTGTGATTTTAGTAGAATATACATAATATGTTTTCCTTTTTGAATTCAGGTTAAGTAGTCTTGCTTTTCTATGCTAAACAATGGTAAGATGATCAGCAGCAAATAAGCAGTTAGTGAATTTTATTGTATCTGCAGCTACATATTATAAATGATAAATTTGTGGATGTGTATCACTCAACTTAAATATAGATGATGATTTACAGGATGTGGGTGAATTTGGCATAGCTCCAAAGGTTCTACGTTCAACAAGTGACTATGCCGATCACCTTAACTCACGGAAAAGAGAGAGGGTGGGCCCAGCAACTGGACCCATTCCAGGGGAGCCAGTTTTAAAGCAGCTGCTACAGCCAGCAAGGTAAGAGTGATAAGCACCTGACAGCTAGGCTGTATGATGTATGTTTATAGTCGTCACTCTGACAGGTTTAATGCAGCACACTGCCAGCTCTTCTCCTGAGCCATCCTCTTCCTCTTAGAGTAGTACTTGCACCCTACATCATCATTTGTTTGCTTTGCTGAGTGACCACTTCCAGATGGGCCTGTTCACATAATTAGAGTAGTGTTTTTGGTTTTGAAGCCTGCTTGGAGTTCATGGTAGGACAACATTTGTGAGAGAAAATAAATAATGAAATACTTTACAAGAACTTTTCTGGAGGAGAGTTCCTACAGCTGTTTAGACTAGCTGCTTGTGTCAATAGTATCCCATCAAAAACATATAATGTACAAAAATGCAAGTCTCGCAATGAATTCCTTCCACCATAAAAAGTCGTGAGATCTTGTGGGAAACCAAGTTGGTTATTTTAGTTAGTTGTTCATGGAACCAACTATTCAACACATTGTCACATTTTTTTTATCTAATTAGTTATCTACCAACATCTGTAGTGACTATTTAAAAATTATACAACTTTATTTGTATAATAAATATAATGACTTTGCAATCGGTCTTTTAGTTAGTGTTCCTAGATCCACATAATCATTATCTAATTAGGAATCTACCAACATTTATACTGACTATATTAGTATTATCCATCTTTACTTCTATAATACATGTATAATGACTTCACAATTGCACCATAATATAATAACATCAAAATGCATATAATGATTGGGCAATTACATATCAACATATAAAAATAATTTATATTCCACTATGTAACCAAACATTTTCACATAGGAATGAAATACCTCACATTTGCATGAAGTATTTTAAATATTAGTTTATGTTGCCATGTGATTGCCAAGTTGTTATATTTATTATAAAAATAAAGATGTATAATTTTGATATAGTCACTACAGATCTTGATAGATAACTAATGAGATAAAAAAAATTATGACAAGGTGTTGAATAGTTGGTTCCATGAACACTAACTAAAATAACCGACTTTGTTTCCCATGAGATCTCACGATTTTGTATGGTGGAAGGAATTTGTCATGAGACTTGCATTTTTGTACATTTTATGTTTTTGTAGGTAGTCCTTATCCATAATATTTATTTATTTATTTATTTTTTTACATCAGCCACCGATTTTCTTAAAACCCATTCCCTTTCTTTTTGGTTTGGTGTGGTTTCGTTTGGTTTGCCGTAACAGTATTTGGAAGTCTGGAAAGTCAATTATATTGTTATTGTTCAATCTTTTCATGATGTACTGCAACATGTGGTGGATCACTATACAAATATCAAGTTAGTGTTGTATTTCACATTAGTTTGTAAACGCCATAATACACGGAAGTTGCGGATAAGGTATATTTTCCTGTATAAGTGAAATTAATAGTTATTATTTTGCCTCGTATTTATTGAAGCATCAGTTTATTTCATACAACAGTTAGTAATTCAAAATTAATTATTTTAGTGCATAAAAATAAGCCTTGTTTTGTAGTGCACACAATTGTATGATATGAAAATGGACTGTTATAACATTGTTTCTCTAATCACTTTGCTCAGCGAAAGATCCGTACCCAAAGACTGGAAAGTTGTACAGGTCATTCCAATATTCAGGAAAGGCAATTGGAGTGATCCACAGAATTACAGGCCACTATCATTGACATTGGTTTGCAGCAGGATTTTAGAACATATACTTTCCTGAAATATTATGAACTACCTTGACCTGTTGACCCATAGTCAACCCGGATTCACAAAGTATCATTCTTGTGATACCCAGCTAACTCTTTACATCCATGATGTGATGAATATTTTTGACAAGGGATGTCAAATAGATTCTGTTTTTCTAGAAGGCATTTGGCACTGTACCTCACAAGCATCTTCTAATCAAACTGTGTGCTTATGGAATATTGGCACAATTGTGCGATTTGATTCATAATTCAGAAAGGACACAGTACATTGTAATTGACGTCATTGAGTAGAACAGAAGTGATATCTAGTGTTCCCTAAGGAATTGATATAGAGCCCCTACTCTTCCTTATTTTTATAAACAATTTAGTAGGCACTGTGAGTAGCTCTCTTAGGCTGTTCGCAGATGATGCTGTCATTTATCAGTTAGTAATGTCACCAGAAGATCAAAAGAAACTGCAAAATGAATTTAGTAAGATAGCTGCATGATGCAAAAATTGGCAATTTATCCTTAATAATGATTAGTGCGAAGTCATCCATATGACCACTAAAAGAAAAGAATTAAACTTCGTTTACACAATAAATCAGTCAAATCTACAGGCCCTGCATTCAACTAAATACCTAGGAATAACAATTATGAACAATTTATATTGGAAAGAACAAACGGAAAATATTGTAAGGAAAGCAGACTAAAGGCTATGTTTCATTGGCAGAACACTTGGAAGATGTAATACTTCTACTAAAGAAACTGCCTGCACTACACTTTTGCGTCCTGTTTTGGAATATTGCTGCACATTGTGAGATCCACATCCAGGTGGGACTGATGAATGATTTAGAGAAAGTTCAGAGAAGGGCAGTTCGTTTTATATTATCGCAATACAGAGGAGAGAATGTCACAGAAATGATGCACGAGTTGGGGTGGAAATCATTAAAAGAAAGGTGTTATTCCTTGCAGCGAGAACTGTTTGTGAAATTTCCTTCGCCAACTTTCTCTTCTGAATCTGAACATATTTTATTAGTACCCACCTACATAGGAGACATGATTATGATAATAAAATAAGGAAAATCAAATCAAAAATAGAAAGTTTTAGGTGTTATTTTTTTCCACTAGATATTAGAGAACAGAACTGTTGTAGCCGGCTGTAGTCACACTTTAGTACAGCATAATTTATTAATTAGATAATATACAACACTTAATTTTGGTAATGTTCAAGAGATGAAAATTCTGCCTAAGACAATTGTACAGTTCTGTGTGCATAAGGTCGGTTCAACCTCCTGACTATCTACTGTATTATCAGCAATAACTAGCAATGCCTCTCTCTTGCCTGGAGTTGTTAGTGAAGAGCATGGTGTGGACCTCATACAAGTGGGCCGTGTCCAGAAGTGAGCGTCACTTTTGTAGTCTTTTTGTAAATGGTGCTCTATACTCAATAACTGCATGGATGGAGAGATTTAGCTGTGCGATAGGCTAGTGGCTCTCCACCACCTTTTTGGTTCTGTGTTTCCACTTCTGATGGAGAGGCGCTAGCGTTATGACACTACATTCCTCTCCACCAAAGTGCTGTAACGTTGCGTAAGGAGCTTGACAACCGGGGAGGGGGAGGCAGGAATGTGTGAACATAGAGATGGGCCGGAGTCTGTAGTGGCAGGGGAGGTCAGACTTCTGGCTATGGCCTGCCATCCAGCCTGTGTCCGCCAGGAAACATCCCCCAGAAGCTACTGCTGCTATGCGGGCAGATCCAGCTCTATCGGGAAATCAAGCAGGGGCGGAGGCGATGCAGGCTCTGTCTGCTGTGGCAGCTGCAATGGCCATGCCAGCTGCTCGCGGCTTGAATCTGAGAAAGAAACTCAGAAGAATCACGGGGTACGTGACAGTGTCGAATTTGGTTCTGGTGGCAGCACTGCTGCACTCCTGGACCTGAAATCAGATACATAGTAGCACCAATTCGCTGAAGAATCTCACTCTTTTCCCAGCGGTGCACCCACTGAAAACTATACAAGACAAGATCATGCGATACTTGCTGATGGACGGTGGTGCCGGACGATATGGTGGGTGAAGCAGGTGTAAGAAGGTACGATGACAGTGGCTGTGAAGGAACTCTACCAGCGATGTACCAACTCGAGGATATGGGCGGTAGGAGGAGAAAAACTCTCCTCTCGAGACTGCGCAGATTGTAGCTTGGACATATGCTGCTTGAATGTCCAGATGTATCGTTCTGCAATGCCGTTCGACTACGGGGCGGTGAACTGGTTAGATGCAGAATACCATTGAATTCAGAGAATGTACGAAAAACCTGAGATGTGAACTGAGTGCAATTGTCAGAGATGAGCACTTCAAGAAGTCCCTCGAGGCAAAAAATTACTACTTGATGTCGTAGATGACATTGGTGCAGCAAACAGATATCCACTGTAAGCATCAACCACTATTAACCATCTTGTGTTCCAAAATGGTCCAGCAAAGTCTATGTACATTCTTTTCCATGGAGATATCACTTTTGGCCAGGCAAAATACTTCTGGGGTGGTGCAGATTGGTTGGTAGCACTAACATGACACTCTGACATCATTCTTTCAATATGGGCATCCATATCCGGCCAAGTACAGTGTCGACACGCTAACTGTTTTGTACACACCATCCCTCAATATCTTTGATGCATTAAAGTCAGTACTTCCTCTTGCAAAGAAAAAGGGATCTACATGCATGAACATACACTGTCAGTTGAAACAAGAATAACACTCCAACGTAGCAACAGTTCATGTCGACATGTAAAGTATCGACACACTACGGAATTGTGAATGTCACACAGTGTCGAGGCCATGTCATATGAATATAATTCGGCAAAATCTGGATCAGCTTCTGTGGCCTGAGCAATTTTCCTATAATCCAAAGGGAAAGACCATATCAAATCATAGTTCTGTGCATCGATCTGACAACAAGATGCAACAGAAGTCTCAAAAACTTTGTCAGGACCAATCGGAAGACGAGAAAGTGTGCCTGCATTTCCGTGTCTAGCTGTAGGATGATACACTATTTCAAATTGGTACTGATATGACAACAATGCCCATTGTTGTAATTTTTGAGCCAAGTGAGTGGGAATTTGACTTTGCTGGATGAAATAATGACTGCAGTGGCTTGCGGTCTGACACTAGAAAAAAAATTTTCCTGTATAAGTAGTGGTGAAATTTAGTGACGCCACACATGATAGCCAAGGCCACCTTTTCTGTTTGTGAATTATCTGCACTGAGTTTCCAACAACAATTTGGATGCAAATCAGTTGGTCTGTTTGTGTCACCAAATCTCACTGCCCCGATGCCATATGAAGAAGTGTCCCCTTGTTTGTCTGGATCGAAGTATACTAAACATCAGTCACTAAGCAAGACATCTTTTAACTCCTGAAATGCTTGCTGACATTCATCTGTCAACACAAAAGGAAAATTGTGCGGCGTAATCTGTGCAAAGGGGTTGCAATCTGTGCCACGTTTGGAATGAAACATATGTATTACGTCATTTTTCCTAAGACTGACTGCAATTCTAACACATTCCTTGGCACTGGCAGGTCACGAATAGCACTCAATTGAGACTGCATAGGATGCTCACCTTGACTGTTTATTACCTGTTCCAGATACTGTAATTCAGGCTTGTCTCTTCTATACTTGAGGCCAGCATCTGACAAAACTTGAAACAATGTTCACATATTTTCAATGTGTTCTGAAGGTGTACAACCCGAATCAACAATGTCATCTAACTAATTTGATCAATAGGACACTGTAGTAGCCAGCTGTTCCAAATACCTTTAAAATATGGTGGGAACGAGAGCACTGCCAAACGGTAAACACAAATACTTGAACAGTCTGAGAGGATTCTTCACCACATGAATTTTTTGAGATGCTTCATCTAATGGCAACTGAAGATAGGCATCACACAAATCAGTTTTTGAAAAATATTTTCCTGCACCTAATCTGTTCATCAGATCTTCAGGTTGTGGCAAGGGGAAATTATCTACAACAGTTTGTGGGTTCACTGTAGCATGGAAGTCAACGCAAATGCAAATGTGACCTGATGGTTTTGGAAAAATTACAAGCGAACTGGCCCTCTGACTTGCCTGAATTGGTTCAGTGGCGCCCCACTGGCTTGTAAATCATTATTCTTTAGCAACTGCATTGTGTAAAGCAAGAGGAACTTCACGAGTTTTGCAAAATTTGGGTTGTGCTTTTCCCTATAAAGTAATGTGGCCTTCAAAGTTTTTCATTTTTCCTAAGCTGGCAGAGAATAAATCAGGAAATTCTTGCAGCAATGTGGCCACACTATCTGTTGCATCAAATGTGTTAACTGGCAAAACCTTGTCCTGCACAGAAAATCCAAACAAATCGCAAGAGTCAAGGCCAAAAATAATTTCACAATCGTATGATTTAAGCACTGTAAATGTAACTGCGAACTCTAGGTTGATATTCTGCAGGCAAAGAACACCGTCCTAATACTGGAATGTCATTGTCATTGTATGTCAGTAAGCGCGTGTCTATGTGTGAGAGGCACGGTGGGCCTAATTGTTCAAATGTCTTTCTGTTTAACAAAGCTACTGGGGCACCTGTGTCCACTGAAATTTGATTGACATGTCATTCATATGCAAAGTCACAAAAAGTTTCTTCACCAGGAGAACAACTTGGGAAACGGACTTGTCTGAACTTAGACTACTGTCTGACATAGGCTTAGAAAATACAGCATTTATTGAATAAGTCTGTTGTCAGTGCCGCTTTGAGTGGGCAGGCATGTTCTGTCTGGTATGTTGCAGGCACACAGATTGGACATGTCCTTTCTTGCCGCAAGCATGGCATTGAACTTTAAGGAAAGGACAGTTCTGGGGCTTGTGCCATGAAAAACACTGTGGGCAAAACTTGTCACGCGACGAATGACGAGATTCGCGCCGGGCAACATGTTTAGGTCTTGGAGTTTGCGCCGACCAATTCTGTCTGCTATGCTGAGAGGGGCGGCCACTACTGTTGATGATTCTACTTGGCTAAGCAGAAGGGCTTCAAAGTTTGCGGCAACTACTATGCCTGTATCATACTGTTCTAACATTTGCAATACTTTAGGAAATGATGGGTCTGATAACTTCAAAATCTGTTCTCGTAGCCTGCTATCAGTCACGTTGTAAACTATAGTGTCTCTCAACATCATATCTTTTGTGTCCCAGCCTCGTCGCCGCTTTTGTGTCTCGTTCCGTTGTAGGTGTCGGTGACCGAGTGGAATGAGACCGACACAGAAATAAAGATAGCACGCTGGTGCAGGTACGGAGGTGAGCAGCCAGAAACTAGAAACACTAGAGTAAATTAGAATGAGATATATATTGCACAGAATTTATACAATACTTAACTTTTACATAGTACTGCAGAATGTTGATACATAGTTGAGCTAGAGTCCTGCCTAGTGCCTAACTGATAGCCAAGTCTTCACTGGTGCCTATCTGATTCCGAAGGTCCTAACTGGTTGCTATCTCAGTCCCAAGTGAACGATGACGTTCAGTGCTGGCCACGAGCGGAGTTGTAGCAGAGGGCGCTCGTGGCTGTCGTCGTAAGAATGCCGTGCTGTGCGTGCATGGCGGCGCGCGGCGAAAGCAGGTGGCGCGCACTTTGTACTTGTGCGACACCACAATATCTGACTACAAAGCACCACACATACACTTGAATTTACACTTCCTTGTCAGCCCTGCAAATCCGTTATCCATTCACAGTATGTTTGTTCTATCCGTTTCTTAGTACGGAAAAATTGGTACCGAGCTGCTACAACATTGACTTGTTTGTCATAGTACGAAGTGACAGCTCCAATGATCTGTTCGTATGTCTGTCCACCAGGGGTGGAATTGGGGAAAAGTTTCTACACGAGCCTAAACGTTTGCAGGCCATCACAGGACAAAAATAAACTTAGTTTCACAGTACTTGGTACTTTGTGGGCAGCAGTGTTGGCTTCATATTGCTGCAGCCATTCAAACCATTCTTCCTCTTGTTCCTTATATTGACGGAAAGGCAGTATAGGTACAGCTGCCGTTGGCTGCTGCAGCATTGGTGGTGCTGTAGGGACTGCAGGGATGGCCATAAGTTGCACTATCATTAGTAGAGTAGTAATTTGTTGGCTCTGAAACTAAAACATTTGCATTAGCTGCATCATGTCTAGCATAGGCATGGGAGGCGCCTGTGCAGGGGGTGCAGTAGGTGGGTTAGCCATGGTATCTGAACACTCTTATGCTAACAAATTTGTAAAATATACAGAACTGTGTTCAAGTAGTGTCTCTCTATGCCCCTACAACAAAAATTTCCACAAAATTCAATAGTTGTTAGTGGTACTGGAGCATTGAAAAATATAGACAGTCAAAGAGCAAAATTTGTGTATTCTTTTTAAAAATTCGTTTCCATTTTGTAGTAGCCGGCTGTGGCCACAACTGTAGTCGCCAAAGGGCTGCCTACTCGGGAAGTTACTACAACACAATTTATTAATTAGATAATATATAACACTTAAATTTGCTAATTTCCAAAAGATGAAAATTCTGCCTAAGACAATTGTACAATTCTGTATGGGTAAGGTCAGTTCAACATCCTGACTGTCTACTGTATTATCAGCAATAACTAGCGATGCATCTCTCTTTGTCTTCTGCCTGGTGTTGTCGGTGTAGACCGCAGTGTGGGCTTCATACAAGTGGGCCGTACCGAGGGGTGAGTGGCTCTTTTGTAGTCTTCTTGCAGGTGGCGCTCTGTACTTGATATCGATGTGGAGGGAGAGGTGCCACTGTGCAATAGGCTAGCTGCTCTCCACCACCTTCTTGGTTATGTGTTTCCATTTCTGGTGGAAAGGCACTAGCGTTATGCCACTACAAAAACTGTAGAGAAATATCATAAAAACATTTAGATGAACCCTCTTCCATGCACTTTAATGTTACTTGCAGAGTTTTTATATAGATGTAGACAATAAAACCCTGATGAAGGATGTGATTTAGTTTATTAAGATAAAATACTTTTATGTTATATATTATGTAGTAGCTGTATACAGATCACCCAGTGGTGATACAGAAACATTTATGAACTCCCTTGATTCAGTGCTATGTTAATTAATGTGCAAGCAAAAATGTGAAAATATTGTAATATTAGGGGATGTTAACATAAACACCTTACAAGATACACAAGAAAGGAGACAGTTCAAGGACATTGTAGACTCATATGGGGCAAAAGATCTAGCAGATGTACCAACAAGAATAACCTCCATGAGTATAAGTTCCATTGACCATGTTATTACAAACTGTGAGAACATTATCATAGTACATGTTGTAAATGGCCACATATCTACATCTACATAGATACTCTGCAAATCACATTTAAGTGCCTGGAAGAGGGTTCAGTAACCGCTTTCATAACTTTTCTCTACCGTTCCATTCTCTAATAGTGCACGGGAAGAAAGAACAACTAAATCGTTCCATTTTCGATCTGATTTCTCTTATTTTATTGGGATGGTCATGTCTCCCTAAGTAGGTGGGTGCTAGCAAAATATTTTCACATTCAGAAGTAAAAGTCGGTGATTGAAACTACGCAAACAGATCACGCCGCAATGAATAACGTCTTTCTTTTAATGATTTCCACCGCAATCCGTGCAACATTTCCATGATGCCCCCCCCCCCCCCCAGTAACGTGATAAAACAAAATGAGCTGCCCTTCTCTGAACCTTCTCAATGTCTTCCGTCAGTCCCACCTGGTGAGGGTGCCACAAGGGGCAACAGTACTCCATGAGAGGACGTACAAGTGTGATGTATGCAGTCTCTTTGATGGAGCTGGTGCCTCTTCGAAGCGTTCTGCCAATGAAACGTAACCTTTGGTTCGTCTTCCCCACAATATTTTCTATGTGTTCTCTCCAGTCTCTGACCACTTAGGCCAACTATTAGTGTTAAAAATGTTTATGAATTCAGAAGAACCTTCTCTGCTAACAACATTGCTAAACTGAAAGAGAGCCTTAAACAGGAATCATGGTATTTAGTATCTGAAACCCAAGGAGTGAATACTAAGTGGGAAGCTTTTCTAGACATACTATCATTTTATTTAAATAAGGCAGACCCTATCAGAAATTTAAGAATAAATAGGAGTAAGAATGTACACACCAAACCTGTCCAATTGGATGATGTCACAATAGAACTAAAAGGGAAAATGGAAGAAATGTACATGCTACAAAAAGTGATGAAAGCAAAGGAGCAGAGGGATAAATACAAGCAATACAAGTACCAATTTCGTAAGGAAGTAAAAAGTAAGCTCAAAAATACAAAACTCAGATTGTCTCTCAGAGACATGTTGGGCAATTGTTAACGAAGTAACAGATAATAAGACCAATCCCAAAAATACCATCAATATACAACTGTATAACAATAATACTACAGTCAGTAATCCTCATTTAATCAGCAACATATTTAATGACTACTTCATAGATGCTGCAGAGTCTGATCATTTCATATCAAATAAAGGACCACCCATATATGAAACTCATGCCAGTCCAGAATCCGGTGAACTGCTTTAAGTAAATCTAAAGGATATTCTGCAGCTCATCAGATAACTAAAAAACAAAAAATCAGCTGGCTGTGATGAATTTTCAACATCATTAGTTAAACAATGCCAACAAGAACTAGCATATCCCCTGTTGCACTTGATAAACAGCATATTAAAAGAAGGAGTTTTCCCAGAAATATTAAAATTCGCCATTGTCAAACCGGTATACAAGAAAGGTGAAAAGGATATTGTACAAAATTACAGACCAATAGCTTTAACTTCCACTTTTAGTAAATTAATTGAAAAAATAATTCTGAAACACATGCTAGAACATTATAACAGGCACAAACTCTTGGTTGATTTTCAACATGGTTGTAACACCTCAATGGCTGCAGTACAATTTATGCTAGAAGTTCTAAACAAAATTAATGAAGACAACCAAGTGGCAGGAGTTTTCCTAGACCTATCTAAGGCATTTGACAGGGTGGATCATGATATACTTCAAAATTGGCCACAGATGGCATAAATGGAAAACTTATGCAACTTGTGGCAACATATTTAAAAAACCGAAGACAGTGCACTGCAGTTAGACACAAAAATGGTGAAACATTAAAAGTTTACAAATCCCGTAACAGGAATGTCAAATTTGGAGTGCCTCGGGGGTCCGTAATAGGCCCTTTCCTGTTTATCTGCTATGTAAATGACTTTTCTAATGCTTTCTGTAATGATAATTTTTTTCACAAAGTATGCTGATGACACATCAGGACTGGTATGGGGAAGAGACTTGTCTAGCATTGGCAAAGAAGGAAAACATTTTGTAGAAAGAGCTAAGGCAAAATTTGAAAGTGACAATCTAAAAGTTAATTTAGAAAAAAACAAACATTATGTCTTTTAATGTTGGTGACCTAGAAGAGTGCATTGAAGTTCAAAACTGGTAATGATATATTAGGTGAAATATGCAAACAATGTAAATTTTTAGGTGTGTACTTAGACAGTAAGCTCTCATGGACTAAACAAATTGACAATGTATGTTCAAGATTATCATCTAGTTCGTATGTCTTAAGGAGGTTAGAGCCAACGTAAACAGACCAACATTGAATATAGTATCCTATGGCTTGATGTATCCACATATTTTATATGGCCTAGTGTTATGGGGTGGAGCAGCCAAAACCCATGTTGACATAGTTTTTAAATTGCAGAAAAGAGCAGAAGAATCATCTGCAAAGTAAACTCAAGACATCTTGCAAGGGATTATTTGTGGAATACAAAATTATGACCGTTTACACTATGTATATGTATCAAACAATAATACTAGGTGTAGATGAAAATAAATATACATTTTGTAATGAGGAAATACATGAACACAACACTCGGCAGGCTCATGATTTTCGCATGATAAACAGGAGACTGATAAAAAAAAAAAAACTGCAAATAGTCCATATATAAATGGTACAAAGTATTTTAATGCACTACCACAAGAATTAAAGTTGTTGACTGGGGAAGCCTTTAAAAAACAACTAAAAACTTGGCTCATACTGCAATGCCCATACTGCCTATCTCAGTAACTGAGACCTAAATCTATATTTAACCAATAATATTAGTTTGTATACTACTTTATATTGTACAAAGTGTTTGTCAAATATGCTATGCACATGAATACATGTTTTTCAAGCAAATTAAATAAATAAATAAAAATTGTTCTAGTCCAGAGTAGTAGGCCTACTGGGTGACAAGAGGGACATCCCTTTGTGGCTGATTATTGGGGTCAGAGGTAGGATAGGTGGTATGTGGGGGATCTTGCATAGGAAATCTGTTTGCAGACTAGGCCAGGAGGATAATATATGTCTATAAAAGCCTTGTGAGGTCCTCAGAATATTGGGTATGGGACTTTTCATCACTGTAAATTTGCCGTCCATGGATGGCAAGGTTTTTTTGGGAAGTTTTTTTTATGTGGAATGGATGACAGCTATGAAAGTGCAGATATGTTTTTAAATGGTAGGTTTAATGTAGATAGAGGTGTGGGGGTGGAACCTTCGGTGAGGTAGAGGTTAATGTCCAAAAAGGTGACATGCTGGGTTGAGAAGGATAAAGTGAAACTGATGGGAGAGAAGGAGTTGAGGATGTGGAGGAGCAAGGATAGGGTGTCCTGGCCCTGAGTCCAAATCGTGAAAACATCATCAACGAGCCTGAACCAGACTCTGGGATTTTTGGAGGCTAAGGTGTCCTTCAGATGGGCCATAAAAAGGTTGGTGTAGGAGGATGCCCTTTGATTGTATATCTATTCTTCAAAGGAACAGGAATTGTGTGTTAGAGTGTAATTGGTAAGGGGTTTGAAGAATGAGGTTGTGGATGCCGAGAAAGGTTGTGTGCTAGAGCAGCAAGAGCATGAGCACGTTGGATATTGGTGTATAGGGAAGTGGAATCCTGAAGGGAAAGTGGTGGGGTTGGTGGAGAGGCAGTGAAGGAAATAATTGGTACCTTGGACGTGGGAGGCTAGATTGAGAAGAATTGATGGAGGTGATGGTCAATGAGGGCTGAAATTCTTTCAGTGGGAGCACAGTAACCAGCCAAAATCGGGCATGTAGTATTGTTAGATTTATGGATTTTAGACACGATGTCCAAGGTAGCTGCGCCACATGGTGTTAGGGTGAGGAGGGAGATGGATTTGCATGAGAAGTTCTTGGAAGGGGTGTAGGATTTTAACAGGGATTGTAGGGTATGTTGGCAAAATTGTATCTCATACTTCTTTTTCAGCATCAGTTTTTGGAATGTTGTTTATTTCAGTGAGGATCATTCTCATGAAAGTAAACATGTCATATAAAACTTGTTATTCTATTAGTTAACTATTAACCATTTTGATCTTCAACTGTGTCAGTGTACAGTATCATTACGTTGAGGTTAGTGTGCTGATATTTACTTTTGTGAAGTGGCACTTCATATGATATGATATACCAATTATCTATGCCTGGTTAAAGTCATTTTATGATGTTGTTGTTGAAAATAAAAGTTTCATATTATTTCAGTTCACTGTTAAGTATTAAACACTATTTTCAGGAATGCAGTATTTCGTTAGAATCACGTAACACTTGCACCACAAATACTGCGGAAATGGAAAGTACGATTGATGTGCGGTTTTCACAGAATGGATTGGTAGTCAGGGGCTCATATTTTTAGCAAACAAAAAGATTGTAATTTTACTTAGAAAATGTATGTTTTATGCAAACATACAGTTTGTTAAATGGAACAATGGTTGTTTCTATCATGCACTGGAATTTTTGACAACAGCTGTGTACAAAGAATTTTGAATGACATTTTTTGTCACATTTAGTTTGGCAGCTACAACCGTTCAAAGTTTCGGGGGCAGAGACAGTGATAACATAGCTGACTGGCTGAGTGGCTAGCCCTCGGGCACGGCCCACCGTCTCATGACCACCAGCCAGTTAGCTACGCTGTCGTAGTCTCCACCCTCAAAACTTTGAATGGTTGTAGCTGCTGAACTAAAAGTGATAAAAATGCCCTTCAAAATTCTTTGTACACAGCTGGTGTAAAAAATTCCAGTGCATGATATGAAAACCATTGTTCCATTTGAAAAATTGTATGTTTGCATAAAAAATATACTTTATAGGAATTTTTACAATTTGTTTATTGGCTAACAACACGACTCCTTGACTACCAATCCATTCTGAGAAAACTGCACATCAGTCGCACTTTCTGTTTCCAAAATATTTGTGGTGCAAGTGTTAGGCGATTCACCCTGTATGGATAATATTTAAATTAAATGTTTTATCCATGGCAGCAATATGTTTTATAGGTTAGAAAGGAAACAGCCACCAGTTGCAGGGTTGCAGTTTAATTGACAACCAGTTTCGAGTGATTATTGCCCTTCTTCAGGTATCTGCACTGTTTCCTGTACAGATACCTGAAGAAGGGCAATGATTGTTTGAAACCGGTTGTGAATAAATCTGCAACCCTGCAACTGGTGGTTGTTTCCTTTCTTACCTAATATTTGAATTGCTTACTTCTTTTTTCAATAATTCTATTCTATTTAACTATGCCAAAAACTTCTGCAACAACAAAAGAGAAAGGGTGGATATGAAAATAACATACAATTAAATTTTAACATGAGGCGCAAGATTTGTAAGCATCTGATATAAAGAGAACAGAAATAGACAGACATTAGTATTCAACATACACTTTGGTTGGCATGAAATACAAAACAAACTGAACACTGTATCTCATTGTACATTTATTTTTTCCCTATTGTTCCTGTTCTCTTAATTTTTTCTATCTTTCAGTATCCATACAGCTTCACAAGTGAAGAGTCTGTACAAATTTAGTACTTTTTAGAATGTTTTAAACAAATATTATTTCTTCATACAGGGACACAATTGGCATTAAACTTCTTAAACGTATGGGATGGAAGCCAGGGCAAGGTGTTGGACCTCGTCTTACTAAGAAGGAGAAGAAACAAAGTAGAAAAGAACACTTGAAAATGACAAAGAAGGTTTATGGCTGTTCTCTACCAGAATCAACTGGCGGCTATAATTCAAGTGGGAACAGTAGTGAATCTTCAGATGAAGAAGATGTCAACATTACATTTGCTCCTGATGACTATGAACCTTTCTTGTGCAAACCAAAAGACAACTGCTTTGGCATTGGCTACTCTGGTTTAGATAGAAGATCAGTTTTGTCTAGTCATATCAACCTTTTCCAGCCATCATCACTTATAATGAATGAAAAAAATAAGAAGGTTTCAATATCTGGGCAGGTAAGATCAATATTTTTAACGTTCCACTTGTACCCTTTCTCTTGAATTGATTGTGAAAATGTGTGAGGAGTAGAGAACACATTCTCTAGCATACATTGTCTGTCATGTTGGGAAACGAAACTTACGATTTTACATCTTGTCAATGAAGTAGTTCCTGGTAAAGAAATGCAGACTAATTGCATGAGGGTCGGGATGGGAATTGGCCTTATCGTTTACAAAGGAATTTTTATTGGATCTCCCTGATGCAATTTAGAATAAAAGCAGAAATATTAACTAGTATGCCTGGACTGGGATGTGGATCCAACTATTAAATGCATATATCCTTTTGCAGTGTAGTCACATGATGTATTATTTATGATTCCTGCTGACTACCAATCAAACTAAAAGCAACACTTTGAAATAAAACAATGGAAATTCCAGGAAGGATTCAACAATATTTTGAATACTTAGAAATAAAAGTTGCACCAACAGGCCCTGTTGTAACAGAATATGTTATTAGAAACATTAACATACAACAAAAAAGTTTTGTTATTACTACATAAGGATACACCTACCACTCTATTAGCAAGCAAGGTCCATAAACTACAAGAAATCAATGTGATAATGCGGTTGCGTTAAAAACGCACAAGAAATGTGTGTGTGAGAGAGAGAGAGAGAGAGAGAGAGAGAGAGACCTGCTCCAAATTTTTATAATAAAGACCAGATTAGTTGAGGTGATACTGCATGCCAAGACAGTCACATGCCATGGCGCATTTTGAAATCTGGCAGCTAGGTCCTTGCAGCTTCTCATGATCCAATAAACAGGGATGCCTCATGTCAGAATTGTGTCATATGATATTATGACAACTTATGCAGTGCTGATGTACATACCATAGTAACAAGAGGGGGCTATCTCTGCCACCTTCAATTACGAGGGTGATCATGACTCCATTTTTAGTTTCTGAGGATGATCTTCAGTGGTCTTGCTCCTCCACAAATTGACCTAACATGTGGTGCTTAATAAGATGACTTGGTGTAATCCTTGGCTACTGCCCATGTTATGGCTAGGAGCTCCTTCTTGGCTGACCAGTGAATAGAAATAGTTCCAGTGGGGATGGGTTTGTTGAAGGTGGAACATCAGTGTACTGCTGTCTACCACTGTCAGGCACATGGTGAGGATCCATTGTTCCAGCCATCTGACTGTGTCTACCCTGACTAGAATTTCCTGTCAGTATCATGGTGGCGTGGTGCTATGGGCAAGGAGGGGGCCTGCATTAGTTGGTGCAGCTTTAGCCATGGTTTCCTCTTATGTAGGAACTGCATCTGACTTGTTGACCATGCTTAAACAACTTCGAAGTGCGGCAGCCAGAGCTGATGGTTGTATGACTGTGTTGTGTACCTGTGTAATTGCGTGAGTGTTCTATTTTCTGAAGAAGGCCATGGCCGATAGCTGAAAGTTTTGTTGTGTGGGTCTTTTGTATGTGCCTGTCGCAACTCGTCGCCATGTCTGCGGTTAGTTGTAAACTGTCCTTATTGCTATATTATTAATTCCAACCTGGACTTTCCATTATTATATTTTGAAACAATACATTCAAATTACATACTTCTATGGAAAAGCATTGTGTTTTTTTTTAATCATTTTTTGGTTTTTTGTCATCCTTAGTGGCTTAGAAAATTAGTGGAGGTGTATTTCTGTATTTTGCAACTAAGTGAAAGGCATTTTATTGTGCCATACACATTTTGATTATTTACATGTGAAGCATCATCAGTGGCCTGTAATACATGTTTGTTTTTCATATAATAATCCAGTACATCAGGCATGGCCACTGCTTCCGCCTGGTGGGCACTGTAGCTCATCCCCCTGGCCATGACCATGTGTCACTAGTGTTGGCAACGGAGCGAGAGAGAGAGCTTCGGAAAAAGTGAGATTGCACAGCACTGATCTACACTGGACTGTCCCGTGGTCAGATCCAATGTAAACGAAGTACCAGAGGAAGCGCAGCTCTGTAATGTGATCAAAGAATGGTAAAACACACAAACCATTTACTGTTTAGGTAACAATTAGTGTTTGTATGGCTTTACTGCATGAAGATTTAGACAATATCCAAAACACAAATCGAAGAAAAACTTAGTAATTTTGTGACTCAAATTTGATTCTATTAGTATTGTTCATACACACTCGTCATATATACTGTAGGCTTGTTCTGAAAGATATATGTTTGTTAAATGAACTAGTATCATAAATATGCTATTTTAAAAATAATTTTATGTAAGGGCTATAGAGCCTCATTCTTACAAGTAAATATTTTTTGTTAAAACACAAATAAAAAGCTGCGACAGATTAGCCGCGCACACTGGGGCGCCATGCTAAGGTGTGCGCGACCGTTCGCCATTGGACGTTCAAATCCCCTCTCGTGCATGGGTATTTGTGTTGTCTTTAGGTTAGTTTACCTTACTTTAAGTTGTTTGTAAGCTATGGACTAATGACCAAGCAGTTGAGTCCGATAGATTTACAAACATTTGAACATTTTTTGAACAAATAAAAAACTAAAAAAAAAAAAAAAAAAATGGTTTTAGATGCATATTTGTTGTGGGTGAGCGTTCATCCAATTTACCATCAGTGGGTTTTGAAAGAACATGCAGCTTTTCTGTTCACCGTCAAATAAATCTTATTGGCCAGCATAACTCGACTCCTGATTGGCTGCTCTGCCATTCCTAACCTAGCAAGTGTAAATGCTACCGGCTGATGCTTAAAATTCAGTTTTACCCTGCCTGACTGAGGGGTGCGTGCGCGGCGAGGGCCATGTCTGCAGTACAATTATAAATAATATTTTGCTGTGTTTCACAGTATGACAGTTATCAATCTTTGCTATGTTACAAATTCTTAAATTCTGACCTACTAGTTTAGAAACAATTTATGTAGCACAAGCTTTTGCAAAGTTAATTTAATTTTTTAGTATTACTTACAGATTTTTGTGTCACTCCATACGTGTCTTCTTGAAGATGTTTGTGTGTTATCCAGGTGGATTCTCTCTCTCTCTCTCTCTCTCTCTCTCTCTCTCTCTCTCTCTCTCTCTGTGTGTCAGAGAGAGAGAGAGAGAGAGAGAGAGAGAGAGAGAGAGAGATACACAGCTCCATGGAAAAGAAAAATCACAAGTAATACTGAAAACTAGTAGCTCAGAATTTAAGAAAATGTGACATAACAAAAATTGATAACTGTCATACTGTGAAATATAGGAAAATATTATTTATAACTGTACTGCAATATTATACAAAAAAACACACATGTATTACAGATCACAGATGATGCTTCACAAATAAAGAAGCAAAACACGTATGGCGCAAAAACACCTTTCATTTAGTTGGAATAGATAGAAATACACCTCCACTATTTGTGTTTTTTTGTTTACTAATGTGTGCAGTGACCCAAGAGGAAAGATTATTGACCCACAATCTTTTTCAGCTTCTCACACTTTAAAAATAGGGAACAAAATTGACAAGAAACAATACTGCTTGTTCACAATTCAGTTCTTTATTTTTAAATTGGAAGAAGTTTAAGGCATTAATCTTTTTTCTGTGATTTTTGACTACATATTCAATAAATATTCTAGTTTGTGAGGTTACAGTCACTACCCAAAAAATGTTTTTGCCTCCATTCCTCCATCTACATCTGTTGCTGATAGTTTGTGCAGTATTGGATGTAGATTTGTACCAGAAATAAAGGGATTATTTTTGATGTTGGCTTTCTACAGTATGTCTGCCTAAGTGTACTTGCGTCTGTGTAAGTGTGTGTGTGTGTGTGTGTGTGTGTGTGTGTGTTTACCCTCCTTTTTTCCCCGCAAGGTAAGTCTTTCCTGTCCCGGGATTGGAATGACTCCTTACCCACTCCCTTAAAACCCTCATAATTTCCTTTCCCCCCTCCTTCCCTTCTGCCTGACGAAGCAGCTAGGCTGCGAAAGCTAGCGTTTGTGTGTATGTGTCTGTGTGTTTAATTGTTGCTATCACTGCCTGTGCTCCTTTGCCTGGTAAGTGGACTTCACCTATTTTTTACGTGCGTGTATATGAAGTCCACTTACCAGGCGAAGGAGCACAGGCAGTGATAGCAACAAATAAACACACACACACACACACACACACACACACACACACACACACACACACACACACACACACAAACGCGAGCTTTCGCAGCCTAGCTGCTTCGTCAGGCAGAAGGGAAGGAGAGGGAAAAGGAAATGATGAGGGTTTTAAGGGAGTGGGTAAGGAGTCATTCCAATCCCGGGACAGGAAAGACTTACCTTGGGGGGAAAAAAACTTAGGCAGACATACTGTAGAACTGTAGAAAGCAAAGAAGTTCAAGGGAGCATGAGGAATCACTTCAAAGTTGTTATCACGAAGAAACTCGATGTGCGGATGCGTTGTATTGGTGAAACAGCACATGCGCAGCCCTTCCTGGACATTTTTGTTGCAGTGCAGGAATGAATTTCTTCTTTAAAACATTTTTGTAGGCTGCACCTGTTACTGTAGTGCCCTTTGGAACACAATGGGTAAGGATTACGCCCTCGCTGTCCCAGAACATGGACACCGTAATTTTTTCAGCGCTGGCGGTTACCCAAAATTTTTTTGCTGTCGGTGAATCTGTGTGCTTCCATTGAGCTGAATGACACTTTTCGCATTTTCAGGTCGTCATGCAGGATTGTGTGCACAGAACCCACAGAAATGCCAACTCTGGAGGTGATCTGTTCAACAGTCATTCGGCGATCCCCCAAAACAATTCTCTCCACTTTCTCGATCATGTCGTCAGACCGGCTTGTGCGAGCCCGAGGTTGTTTCGGTTTGTTGTCACACAATGTTCTGCCTTCATTGAACTGTCGCACCCACGAACGCACTTTCGACACATTCATAACTCCATCACCACATGTCTCCTTCAACTTTCGATGAATTTCAATTGGTGTCACACAATGCAAATTCAGAAAACGAATCATTGCACGCTGTTCAAGTACGGAAAACGTCGCCATTTTAAGTATCTAAAACAGTTCTCATTCTCGCCGCTGGCGGTAAAATTCCATCTGCCGTACGGTGCTGCCACCTCTGGGACGTATTGACAATTAATGCGGCCTCATTATAAAACAATGCACATGTTTCTATCTCTTTCCAGTCCGGAGAAAAAAAAATCGGAGGCCTTAGAACTTGAATGCACCTCATATTTTGAATTCTAGTTTCATGCTGGTCTATATTGCTGGACTGAAACTCCATTCAAGGCAGTGCACAAAGGCAGGTGAAAAGTTGCATACAAGAAGTAACACTACTTTTCACAGCTTGAATTGTGAGGGCCTTTTAGTATCCAAGACTGACATTTATTTCAAGAATTGAACAGTATCAGAGTCTGTGTCACTATTAAATTGATGGCTAGAATAAGATAGGCCAACATTTTTTCCTTTAAGTTACACCAAGGTATGTTTCAAACTTTTGCAACATCTCTTCATGTGCTTTCCCTTCTGGGTGCAAAAAACAAACAGATATAGTATGTACAATAAATTTTTGTTTTGGAAACTGCAAATTGTCGTACTATGGGAAATGTTTTAGTGATACATATTTTGCTTCTAGATATTTTATCTGTGGAATATTAGAAGACGTTAAAAATCTTGTGATACCCTTGATATGTATTTGTGACACGCCAATGTGTTGCACAGTGCAGGTGAGGAAAAAACAGTGTTAGCAAGTATTTTCCCTTAGGAAGGATCAAGACTGTACAAATCAGCACTGTGTCATTAATCAGAATTATAATGATTCTATATATCAAATTTTCAAAAATTTTTGCCATTGTTCTTACCTACATACTTAACAATTCAGTAGAGTAACACAAATTGTCATCAATGATCATGTGATTGTAGCCTCCACTGCCTCAACAAGATGTTTTTTTTTACTGTGTAGTTAGAAACATAGGTTTACCCTCAGTGGCAGATGATAATGAGAACTTATTGTATTGAACCTGTGTTTTAACATTTTTCAAATGGTTCTTTAAACAGGCTGATGTTTGTGTTTTATTCTAATTGTGTGTTAATTATTTCACTTACTTGCTTGGTTTTTCTGTAGGCATTTGGCGTTGGAGCATTAGAAGAGGAGGATGAAGACATATATGCATTGGAGGATATGTCTCAATATGACTTTAGTTTGGGAGGCAATGACTCACAGAAAATGCAAAAGAAGAAAGATCCAATTAGAGTGGATAGTCAAAAGGGAGAAGCTCTGGATGGATTTGTACGTGCCACACACTCAGTATCTTTGCGAAAGTTTTTCCCTCCTCCAGCGTTACCACCAAACTTCCAGCCATTCCACACAGTTCGCAAGACACGTTTTGAATCTGCTCCAGATGAAAGCCGAGAGAGCAGTTTTAGGAAAATGGGACTGCAAAGACATGCATTATCATCTGATGACAGGGCACAAATTTTAAATGACAGTACTCCTTCATATTCAACAGTTACTGAAGAAAGTGAAAAAGATGAGAATAAAATGTTAGCCAAAGAAGCTGCAAAACTTACTGAGAAACTCTCTGAAAACTCAGTCGCAATGAAGTTCTGTCCATTTGCAGGACGTCCAGATAAACAGAGCCGATATGAGCAGTATACTGCCTTGGTAAAGGCTGGAAGGAAAGGTTTGTACTCATGCTATTTGTTTAGTGTCCATACTTGAATGTGTAGATTCTATATTTAAAAAAAATCAAGTGATTGTATAGTGAAAAACATTAATAATCGTGAATGAACACAAGATTGATTATTTTTGCCAGAAACAGGCACGTTGAGCAGCTTATTGCTGTACCAAGTGCTGTTAGCCAGATTATTACTAATCATTGGAAACTCCAGGCTGGAATTCAACAATTAATGAGGATAGCTAGCAACTCAAATCAAAGAAGATCATCGAGCCGCAGCCAGGCATGTAGTCACACACACACACACACACACACACTCACACACACACTCACACTTTAGCTTTTGGACACATTCTCATTCTAATAGTCACATAGGCACAACTCGCAAACACACAACTGTCACCTCCGGTTGTTGCATTCTGAGTAATACCCTGTGGTAAGAGCAACTTGTAGTGCGGATGGGAAGGGAGGGGGAATGAGAATGATTCAAGACAAGTTTGGGGGTGGATATAGTAGTGCCTTATGGAAGGAAATGCAGCTTAGAATTGCAATGGGGAGGACTCAAGAGGTTGTCAGTGGGGTGGGGGGGGGGGGTGGCAAAACGAGGAGGATAATTTTAGGACCAGAGAATTTACTGTTATGATAACTTCCATTTGTGCAATTCAGAAAAGCTGAACTGAGAGACATTCCGCATCAAGATTCATTTCATCCCTCCTGAAGTGGTGTTCTGTTGTCCACCCAACTAACACATTGTCCTAGTCCATCTCCATGCCACCCTCAACCACAGCCCCCTGCCACAGGGGTCATATTTGTTGACATAGGTTTGCTTTAGAACAGAAGTGGGCAACCTTTGCTGACATGGGGGCTGGATTCATATACAATGCCGAAGCTCACAAGACGGATCGTCAAGTGACGTGACAGCTGTGCTCCTATTGCATAGTGTTGAAACTAAAAAATACCCTATATTATGCCTAATGTTTATGGGGTAATGCACCCATATGAATGACACCCATTCCCAACCCGCCACACATACAAATTATGTATCGAAATTAGCATTGTTGAATGCAAGGGGGGTGGGGTGGAAGGGAGTGCTTCTCCTTCAGATTTTGTGCTTCTGTTTAGTCCTCCTTATCAGATACATCCTACAATTTAGCGATGGTGATGCCTGCAGTAGAATGTACATTAATTTTATGTTTACCCAAACTTCCAATTTTTCTACTTACACGTCATGGAGTGTTATTTACTTATAACTTTTTACAATAGCTAGATTAAAGCTTTTGTTGGAAAATTCTGCAACACTATTTGTAAATTACATTAGGACATGTAAATAAATAAGATTATCTGTACTTGGGACGTCAGGCATCTTGAAAAGTTATCATGAAGAAACAAATGCATGTAAATGCAGCTAATTGATTATAAATTACCTCCAGTTTCAACAGTTCCAGTGCTCTAATATTTCCTCAAAGGAAAAGAATAATTTACTAATTTCTGTGCAAGAAAGAATACAGAACAGTTTTGATAACATTAATACCGTTCCTCAATATGTCTAGTGTTGACAACAAGATAATGCTCACTCTCAGACATCCATTATATTGATGCGTTAACAATGATACTGAACATGTTAGGGGTACCTCTAACTTTCGAGTGAAAGTAGTACATTGCTAATGGTAGGCACAAAACATATGTTCTTTACACTGCTCGAAAACGCCAAAACTCCTCACACCAATCATAGCAAAATGGCACCATAGGATTTACATTGTGTACAACCAGTAAGAATAGAGCATTTAAGTGACGTGATAGCAGCGTGTGTAATGTATAAGTTAGACAGCATTTGTATGTATAGGTTCGATGGCATTTGTCACAGGTTTGTGGATAGTATTTTTTAACTCATCTGAAAACTCTGCAACATTTTATCGCAATAATTATATTTCAAAATATGCATTTTCAAGAGAATATTGTTATTATCATACATAGTGGTACACAAGAACTCTCAAAACACAACAAAAGAATACAGGACAGCCAAATATATTAAACATACAGCTATTAAAAAAAGTCACGTGATGTGACCAGCATACGTGTCAAATAAGGTTGAAATCGTGTTGTCCATGACTGCTTGAATAATAAACACACCCCATTTTCATACGTTTATTTTCGCACTGTATTGCGTCTTGGTACCTTACAATCCATCACAATAACTTCTACCTCAACTACAATTTTTCAAGAAGTTGCGATTATTATCTGGCATATGAACTTGTGATATGTTAAACATGGTGATTTTGTCTAAATACAATGGACTAAACACACCACTTAGTAATTGTATAGTATTTAAAGTAACTGATAAAAGAAAACAGCAGGATAATGTGAGCTCTGAGTTTGAATTTTTTGTGTCTCGTTTCTGCCGGTTGTCGTAGGTGTCGGTGGCCGAGTAGAAAGAGACCGACACAGGAATAAAGGAAGCACGCGTGTGCAGGTACGGAGGTGACCAGCCAGTGGGACAGCAGAAACTGGCCAACACTAAGCTAGATTAGTATAAGAGATATATTTCAAGAAAAATTACATTACTTAACTTGGAGAGCAGGAGACTAGTAGGAGGCGAGGTATGGCAGAAGTAAAGTTGTGAGGCGGCATCGTGAGTCGTGTCAGGATAGCAGTCGGTAGTGCGCTTGCCCGCGAAAGGCAAAGGTCCCAGGTTCGAGTCCCGGTTCCGGCACACAATTTTAATCTGCCAGGAAGTTTCATATCAACGCACACTCCGCTGCAGAGTGAAGTTTCATTCTAGTAGAATGTTGATACATAGTTTAGATAGAGGCCTGCCTACTGATGATTTCTAGTGCCTGTCCGATAGCCAAGAGTTAACTGGTGCCTATCTGATTCCCAAGTGGCCAATGCAGCAGTCGTGGTCACAAGTGGAGTTGCAGCAGAGGGCGCTCATGGCTGACGTCGTAAGAACGCCGCGCCGTGCGTGCATGGTGGCGCGCGGCAAAAGTACATGGCGCGCACTTCATACTTGTGCGACACCACAAGATTGTTGGTGTCTGGATTTATATCACTGATACTGAGTCTTGACGTATTTTCTAGGTTGTAGTCTGTTAATCTTACTCTTGTGTTGCATTTATTTGTTTTCATGAGCGAAAAAAGTTGTTCACACTTATATGGCTTCCAAAAAGGCAAATCTTCCTTCTTGCAAGTGATCTTGGTTACGGATAGTTTTCTTCGAAGGTTTTCAGGAGCTTTTCGTACAACATATGTCATTGGGTTAGCAAAAATAGCAAAGATGCTGCCTGCATTCTAGAAATCAGAAAATTGCCCTAGTAATGATTCAGCATAAGAAGCATACTCAGTGTTATTTTCAGCTGGTACTGTAGGAAAGTGATAACAGTTTCCAGCTCTCAACTGCATTTCCCAGAAGTGCATCTTCATCTGAAATTCAGATGGTCGTATACTTCATGAATTGCCCTTGTGTCCGGAATTTGTAATTTAAGTCATTTAAATGACCTGTGATGTCAACCAAAAATGCCAAATCACAAATCCATTGTGGCTTATTTATTTCAGCCAGTGGTTTACCTTTGACAGCCATAAAATCTGCTGTTTCTTGTTGAAAATCATAAAAACGTTTTAATAATTTAGTAGTAAGGACAGTTTACAAATCACCTCAAAGACGTGGCAATGAGCTGCGACAGGCACATACAAAAGACACACACATACAACACAGTAGGTTGGGTGGCCACTCCTGTTGCCGCTGGAGGCAGCCGAAGCAGTAGCAAGTGCCAGGGGTGACGCGGCCCTGGAGACAGGGAAGCACCCCTGGAGGTCCACTGTCAGGAGACACCCATGAGGACATGGTAACGGTGGCCACGAATGAGGCCGGTGGGGATGCCTGTGGCAAACACTCTGAGCACTGCAGTGGTGGAGGGGGAGACTGCGACCTGTCCCCTCGCAGGCACCCTGGGGCACAACTGATCCCAGTGACATCACATCTCACTATCAGGAGTGTGCACAGAGCAGAGACGACAGCTGCAGCAGGCTGCGTCGATGCCTGGCACCCAGCGGGGGCGGCGCCCGAAGCCCCGCGCCCAGACGGCATATACAACAGCAGGTGCAGCAGTGTCCGTGGTTTGCGGCTATGAAGCAGTTCGGTGGGGCTGCGATCTCCCACAGGCATGAAGCTGTAGCAGGACAGGAAATGCAGCAGCGCAAGGTCGACAGAGCAAGAGGACACATACTCTGGATCTGAACTTTATAGGTGCCACCAGTCTTTCGGCTTCCCAATCGACTAGGGGTGAAAGGAGGGAGCAGTGGCAAATCGCCACTGAACATGAAAGTCAAGAAAAGCTGTTGACGTGAACTGGGGCATGTTATCAGAAGCCAAGGTGTGTGTGGCAGTCCTTCAATAGCAAAAACCTTAGATAATGGCTGTGGGCATTGTAGGGCACCAAAAAACATAGAAAAAATTGGAGTAAGCGTCCACAACAAAAAACCAGTAAGAATTCATGTATGGACCCGCATAATCAACATGAATACATTGTCACGGCTATTGAGGTTGAGCCCAGGAAGAAAGAGACGTACAGGGGGCTGCCTGTTGCGAGGCTTGCTGTGAGCAGTCGATCGCAAGGCACACTGTCACTTTCCATACCCGGCCAAAAACATGCCAATGAGCACGAGCTTTCATGTGGGATGCCCCCAATGTCCGTGATGCAAAATTTGTAACACTCGATTGCGGAGAGCCGCTGGAATGACCACGTGTAGCGACTGGCCTTCTGTAGCCAAAAGGCAGACCCTCCCCTCCTTCATACTCAGACAGATGTGCCTGAAGAGAATAGCAGTTCTGTAGGGGATAGGATGCCCAGTGCGGAGGAACATCAGGCCACCCTTTACGAACATAATGCGTAACTTGTCTAAGCACAGGGTCGGACACAACAACAGTCAACAATTGAGGCAAAGTAAGAGGAAACTATCCACAGTAGCCTGAGCTTCAGCATCAAGATAAAAACACAGGAACTCTTCCTGGTCGAAGGTAGGATCTGGTCAGGCAGGGAGGCGAGTGAAGAAACAGAGCCCAGTGCTGTAGACGATGAGTTGCTCTGTCGGCCAAGGACGCTGTAGGGTGGAAAAGGCTTATGATCTGTAAAATGAAACTTTACACCATAGAGGTACACATGCAATTTTTTAAACGTGTAGATAATGGCCAGTGCCTCCTTTTCAATGTGTGAATAGTGTTGCTGTGTAGGCGTAAGGTTTTTGATGGATATGCAATGGGGTGATCAAACCCGTCGTAGTATTATGCACCAGTACTGCCTCCACCCCATACGGTGACACATCAGTAGCAAGAACAATGTGTTAACCCGGAGTGTAAGCAGTTAAGCCCAGAGAAGACACAAGTTGCTGTTTCAAGGGACAAGAGACTCATTCACTCAGAAAAGCGTGTAACTCTTTAACCAACATGGGCAAAGGCAAGGAAACAACGGTGATTACATGGTCCAGAAGGGGGTGGATCACAGCAGAAGAGATCTCAAACACAAGGTATGGAATACTTGGTTGAAAAAAACGTGACTTTACCGAATTACACCGAAGACTCACAGCCTGAAGAGTAGAAATAAGGGCACGTAAGTTCCATAAATAGTCAGCGGGGGGGGGGGGGGGGGGGAGGAGGGGTGCCATTTGTTTTCAGTCTCATTGATGTCACAAATACCAGTGAAAGGCCAATCATATTTCTTATTCCCTATATTTATATACATTGTGCTTATTTGCTATGGTAGTAATATAGGCATATTAACCCCTTGCTGTTCTTTGACAAATCTGACACATGATAACAATTTTGGCCTAAACATGAATATCATGAGTCAGTCTCATGGGGGAAAAAAAAAGGAAGGGGTGCCGAATGTAAAAGTCACAAAAGTGATTCGTGAAAACAAGTGCGGAACAAATGTACACACAAAGTGTGCTACTTGTGGAAAAGGAACCACAGATACCTGTATATTAACTTTTATTGTGATTGTTTTGTGCATTATGCTGACCATTTCGTGCACTTTGTCCCTAACCACTTGGGCATGGATTTTGTTGAGCTAAATATTATGGCAAGAGGATAATGAATAGAAATGTTTATGTAACACAGTTATTTTGAATGGTTGGTTCATGATACTGTTCCTTCTCTGTAGAGAATGTGAAGTGCAAATTTTATGGTGCATGGATTCTGTATTGTCAGTTTTCCTGTATTTTAAATATTTTATTACTTATTTAAGTACGAAGACTTTATAATGTAAGTATGGAAACTCTAAATGGCTGGAGAATAATTTAATAGTTATGAATAGGCTTCGTGTAATTTTCCTAATTTATTGTAAATCATGTCATTGTGGTGCTAATCCAAAACAGAAGAAAAACAATTGATAATTTTTTGAATAACTTTGATGAAATCATTGCATTCGGAAGGATGGTGGTTCAAATACACCTCCGGCCATCCAGATGTAGGTTTTCCGTGATTTCCCTAAATCACTCCAGGCAAATGCCGGAATGGTTCCTTTCAAAGGGCATGGCCAATTTCCTTTCACATCCTTACCCAATCATTCCGAGCATAAGCTCCGTCTCTAATGACCACGCTGTTGACAGGGCATTAAACTCTAAGCTTCCTTCCTTCCTTTGATGAAATCTACTGATGACATCCTGAAGTAGATACCACAATATTTATTTTCAGCTGATTTTGGAAAATGCCAGCCACTGGATATGACAGAGTGGCAACGAGAGCAGGAAGTGGCTGAATTTGAAAGAGTGGCAAAACTGGAAGCAGCTATGAATGATCGATTTGTCCCAGCCTCTGCTCCTGGTGCTGATGTTTCTCGGGAAGAAATCCCTGCATGTGAATCTGCAGCGAAAGCAAAGATGTTTGGCAAGCTCACCAGAGAGCGCTGTGTCTGGAAACCAACAAGTCTTCTCTGCAAGCGCTTCAATGTTCCTGAGCCACAGGCTGGGTGAGTAGAATATTACACTGATGATATTCTTCAGTTGTCTTCATTTGCTCTTTTACCTATATTTTTAACAGTGATTAATACATACAGGCAAAACTCATCTCCGACTCCTGTATTCCAAATAATGTTCTGCTATGACAGCAAATCAGCATGTAATGGGATGGGAGAGGAAAGGGAAGGGAAGGATTCAGAACGAAGATGGGGATACATATAGTGCTGCCTTATATAGCACATAGGTATTAGATGAGAGGGAAGATACGCAGCCAAGAACGCAGTAGGAGGGAGAGGAGGGCAGGGAGGGGAGCAAAATGAGATGAGTAGAGAAAGGGGAAGGGTAGATATAGTGCATATGATGCTTAATGAAGCAAGACTTGAGGCATTTGTAAGAGAGATGGTGGGAACTGTTGGGTGAGGAGGCAATAGGTTACCGTAGGTTGAGGACTGGCTAATTTTCGTACCAGAGAATGTACTGTAAGGATAACACCCACCTGTGTGGTGTCAGAAAAAACTGGTAGTCTTGGAGGGAGGGGGGGGGGGTGTATGATCTCTTTGGCAGGGGGCTGTGATTGGGGGCGACATTGGGATGGACTTGGATATTGTGGAGTGGAGGTTAGGTGGACAATGGAACACCACTTTAGGAAGAGTGTTGGTGAAGGATGTGGTTTAGTTGTTCGAAGGATGTGATTTAGTTGTTCGAAGGATGTGGTTTAGATGTTTCAGTCCAGGGTCATATTGGCTGATGAGGGAGTCACTCTTTTTCTAACTGATTATGGGGGGGGGGGGGGTGGAGGGAGGATGGGGGGGGGGGGAAATGGCACAGGACATCTTTTTGCGGACTAGATGTAGGAGATAGTGCCTGCCTGTGAAGCCCTTTGTAAGACCTTCAGCGTATTGAACAATGGCGTATGTGTCATTGCAAATAGGCCTACATAGGTCATGGCTGGCCAGGCTGCAGGCTGTAACAGAGGGATGTTTTTCTTCTTTATGTGGAGGAGATGGCAGCTGTCAAAATGTAGGTACTGTTGGTGGCTGCTGAGTTTAATGAAGACAGAAGTATGGATGGAGCCATCATGGAGGTGGAGGTTAACTTCAAGTGAGGTAGCATGTGGTGTTGAGGAAGACCAAGTGAAGTGGATGGGAGAGAAGGAGTTGAGGTTGTGGAGGGAGAAGAAGAGGATGTTCTGGCCCTGACTCCAAATCAAGGGAATTCCATCAATGTAAAGAATTAAATTTAAGAACATGATTTTAAATATGTATTACTCTGTATTCCCTACATTTGCTGTAATCTATTGATGGCAAGTTTGGGAAATGCCGTCAGAAATAGTTCCAAAAGATTATCTGCAAATAGAATACAAATGGAGTAAATTAGTGGTAATACATATGGACTCTGCCAAATACTGTGTGGTGTGTTGCAGAGTACTTCAAGGAAGTGTTATAGATCATTACTGCTCAAATATATGTAAATGACCTAGTCAATAACATTAGAAACCCAAGAGGCTATGCATGGATGATGATGTTATTGCGTATAGAGAAGTCACAATGCTATAAAATCATAGTAAAATATAGGAAAATTTGTGGGGCATCATTTCTTGAGTGGAAGGATTGGCAGTATGTAACACATTGTACTTTGTTCATTACTATTTAATTACACAGTTGCTAAACAATTACTGGAAATGGTCACAGCCACAAAATGTCAGTGCATATGGAGCTTTTAAAACAGAGTGACCAGATAATACTAAGTAAGTGTAGATGTTAGATTGAGATTCATTGGAAGAATATGTAGGAATTGGAGTTCACTTAAGAATAAGTCTTGTTCACTGTGTATTTACATATTCTTCTCAGACTGGGCCATTACGAGGTAGGATTGATAGAGGAAATAGAAAAATCTAAAGATAAAGATTAACCTGCTTTATGATATTTAGTAAGGACCAAAGTGTCACTGAGATGCTCATCTCGCTTAACAAAAAGTTGCTCTTAAGATGATCACACAAAGATATTTATGATTCCAGCTGCCATTGGGTATCGACCACATGACTGCAGTTATTGCTGTGCCCCCTGTAGCGCAGTGGTTAAGTGCAACTGCCTAATGAGCAGGAGGACCCAGGTTTGAATCCCAGCTTGGCACAAACTTCCAACTTTCCTCTATGATTAATATTGATGCCCACTGGCAGCTGGCATCATAAATTCCTTTTTGTATTCGTTGATACGAGCTGCAGGATAAAAAATGTCTGTTCTTTCAGACATGTCCGAAAGAACAGACGTCACATACATATGCTCTTGAGATGGTTTGTGGAGTATGCATCTAGATGTGTTTATCTTGCCATTTCATTAAAAGCTCATACTTATTACTGAGTTCTTGTACATTCAGGCTATGATATACATGTAGATAAATAAATGTATAATTTTTCCAATATTTTCCTTTTTTTTCACAGTATTAGCCAGCCATCTTCATCTGTAGTGAGAAAGAAAGGAGTAAGCAAATTCTCAGTGTTTGATTTCCTAGATGCAGCTAATCATAATATCAGACTGCCTGAGGCTCAAGTAACCAAAGATACTGAAACTGATGAAACATCATCATTGCCCTCTCTTAATAAAAAGGAAACTGTTTTACAAACAAGGGATAAAGATGTTATACAGTCTGAGGTGTCACCGACGGTTCCAAATAAGGATCCGACTGAACAGGCAAATGATGACAGGGTAAGTTCTGAACAATAATTGCTACCTGACTATTAGAAGTTTAGAACCGGTCTTAACACTACATTTGAATGCTAGTCTTATTCAGAGTACTGTGAAATAGGGTGTTTGACTGTTTTCTGGAAAGTGTTTTAAATGGTTAGTTATGTCATATTATGTTCCGAACATGATTTTTACCTCGAGAATTTCAGTACTTTAAACAAAAAAGCGAAATGAAATTCAAATATTTTGAAAGCCCACTAAAACGCCATGTTTGAGTCATGTGATGCTTGTGACGTCAGAGATCACGATGCTGCTGCTGCTCTCGTAAGATACACAAATAGTGTTATATTGTCTGGGCATTGATGTTCACAAAATGACCTAAAAATATTGCATGGTTCCGCACTGCAGCAATACATCTATAAAGACACCAGAAAATTTGTTTTTGCAAGTTCAAAAAATAAGAAGGTGCGCAAAATATGGTAGACACTCGCTCGAAGAGGTCCAAATGAATTAGCCGCCGCTTCATGTGTTTATTTCTGTGAGGATTATTTTGATATAAATAAACACTTACTGTTAATCCATTAATTCACTGTTAAGTATCATTCTCTTCTACTGCAAAGGTGTAAAGTAATATTACGTGTAGGTTAATGAGCTGAAGACATTCACGAAGTAAAACTTCATCATGTTACATGCCTATGATTTATGTGTAACTAAAGCCATTTCCTAATATATTTGGTAAAAGTACAACATGAATATTGTTTTAACCTAGTATAAAATATAGAACTGATTATATAAAAGTGCACTTTTATCGCCATTACATCTTATGCAAACAACCGTTTCAATAATGGGTAATTGTTCTATACATTTTAAATGCCTTTGTGGTTACTTTACTGCAACATACACTATCGTAAAATATGTATATGGAAGATGTCTTTAATGCACCAATTCATTTCGCCTTTAAACTTTCGTAATATCCAAGTGTAAATACGATTAAAAGTGTTACTCAAAACTGCTTTTATTTAGAGGCATTGTATAAATATACACACTAGGCATCAGTAAACACTTCCGGGCTGAGTTGCCGTGGTCGATCTATAAAACTTCCTCTCCCGGACGTTTCGTTCTCGACTACGGAGAACATCTTCCGAGGTTGAGTCGATGACTGGCTTCTGGCGGCTCACGTCACGTCACGTGGCGTCGATGTACGGTTGTCTCTGGCTATCGTCTGTTCTCTCGATTGCGAGCAATCGATTGTCATGTGATTGATGCAACGTCGATCGCCATATCTTGTCTAATTTTAATCCTTCTTCTTTACGATTAAAATTGTATTGATGTTTGTGGATTTCAATTGCTTCCCTATACATACGTGTATAATAGTGTGACGTCCTCGCCAGCACACTTGTCTCACCAAATTTTATCTCGTGATCTCCTTCCGTGAAAACATGTTCCGCCACTGCCGATTTGTCAATCTGTCCCAAGCGACAATTTCTTTTATGCTCTGTCAAACGTGTATTAATGCTTCTTTTTGTGGTTCCTATGTAAACTTTGCCACAACTACACGGAATTTTATATACCCCTGGTGTGATGCTTGTCATCCCCTGGCCTCACCAGGGGTATATAAAATTCCATGTAGTTGTGGCAAAGTTTACATAGGAACCACAAAAAGAAGCATTAATACACGTTTGACAGAGCATAAAAGAAATTGTCGCTTGGGACAGATCGACAAATCGGCAGTGGCGGAACATGTTTTCACGGAAGGAGATCACGAGATAAAATTTGGTGAGACAAGTGTGCTGGCGAGGACGTCACACTATTATACACGTATGTATAGGGAAGCAATTGAAATCCACAAACATCAATACAATTTTAATCGTAAAGAAGAAGGATTAAAATTAGACAAGATATGGCGATCGACGTTGCATCAATCACGTGACAATCGATTGCTCGCAATCGAGAGAACAAACGATAGCCAGAGACAACCACACATCGACGCCACGTGACGTGAGGTGGCGCCCTCTACGATCTTATATAAGGAACGGCCTCAGCCGCCAGAAGCCAGTCGTCGACTCAACCTCGGAAGATGTTCTCCGTAGTCGAGAACGAAACGTCAGGGAGAAGTAGTTTTATAGATCGACCACGGCAACTCAGCCCGGAAGTGTTTACTGATGAAGACGCCGGCCGTGAAAGCCTTCATGGGATGATACGCAGTAGGCATTTTTCTGTATTTTACAGGTTCTGATGTTATAGCTTGCTACCAGTATTGAAGTAGTTAAAAATGAAATTACTTCCTTAACTAGGTGCTTTACTGGGTTAAATTTTACCAACCATCTCGGTGGCCTCCTGTGATAATGTTGGCAACAGATGCTGAATAGCGAGAATCATGTGATGTCGCCATTAGCCAATCGCATGAAAACGTAAATGTTTTGTCATGAAACCTTGGCTTTAAGAGGGCAATTACTTGTACTGACTGGACAAGGGTATCTACAAGAACCTGTCAATCAATGAGCAGGAGCAGCATTATTTATGTACTTCACGTTCTGAGCAATACACTAATCGAGTCAGTCTATGTGATCCGAATAACTTGGCAAAGATTTTCTATCGTGTTGTTGATGTTACCAGCATAATCAGTCGAGGCCGCCTAGATATAAGGTAAAATTTTACCCTTTACTGCACAATATGGTGACTTCAGAGTAAGTCTGCTGACACCAACGAGTAGGGTACTTTTTCCAGTGGCATAGAATATCTCTAGCAATGGTTAGCTTTAAAATGTAGGTATGCGTTACTTACAATGCAGTTTTCACGTTTCTTATTTCTGGCATGTAAAATGTTGGATTGTTTTTGAAGAATGTAGATACAACAAATGCATCAACTTTAGAGAGATTTCTGCCATCAGCTGTCACATAATTCTTTTCAATTGTGGCACAAAAGCTGTAAAAGCTTTACATCACGAAAAAACTAAACTTTACGCTGATAAATTAAGAAAACGCTAGCAACTACACAGCTCCGTCTTCTAGTTGCCGCGTCCTAGTGGTGTGTGACGTCACCAGTACTTCAGCCAATAACAGAGCGTTTTCAATCACATGATCTAATCATAAAATCTAATAATTTTAAGTTTTAATTACATAAATATAACAGATGTTTTGTAAGAAAGCGAAAATGGTATCTGAATGTTATAATTCAGAATAACAACAATTCAAACCATATTTTTAACACAGGAAAATGCCCTATTGTGTAAACAGATCATAATGGTTTCTCCAACAGTGGCATCACAACCAGTTTTCAGATGTGAAAATCCCTTTATATTTTCTGATTTTATCTGACCTATCCATTGCATATTCAGCTAATGAACAATATGATAGCGTTTTTTTTTTTTTTTTTTTTTTTTTTTTTTTTTTTTTTTTTTTTTTTTTTTTTTTTTTTCTTCCCTATTCTCAACTGCTCACAGTGTGTACCTTTCCAATGCAATTTGAAAATGTCAAAAAATTACACTCTCTTTCAAACAGTTCATTAGCTGATTACCCAGGGTTTCACTATAAATATGCAGTTATGAATCAAGTGGTGCACATTCAGTCGGTAACTAAACATAACTTTCTTTTGTAACTACAAGTTCCTGCATGCATCAGATGAGAGTTCAACATTATAGAAAATGAAAATTTACTTTGGTTTAATTGAAAAAGTCATCCAGAAACACAGTTAAGGAAAACTCAACAGATGAGGATGAAATAGGAAAACCACTAATATAATTCAAGTAACAAATGAAGTTTGAAAACCCAGAAATATATAAAGTGGTAAGTCGTAGATATAAAAATGGTACTGTGGCTCAGTAGTCAAATGTTAGGCTACAAATCCAGAGATCTTTGATTAAAACCCTAGACAGTTGTAAGATTTTTATGAGGGTGGTCTAGCTGCAGTGAAATAACCGTGTGCACTGGGGTGCCGTGCTGGCGGTCGGGGCTTCGAGTCCTCCCTTGGGCATGGGTTTTTGTGTTGTCCTTAGGTTAGTCTAACTTAGTTTAAGTAGTTTGTAAGCCAGGGACTAATAACCAAGCAGTTAAGTTCCATAGATTTACAAACATTTGAACATTTTTGAGGGTGGTTTGAAAAGATCTCAGAATCACCACGAGAGGTCAGCACTACCGCAACGGGTTATTCACGTGTAGTGATGTGAACTGGGAATATTGCTGGGTATATTTCTTTGGCCTGGAAAGATTATCATTCTCTTCATCATTATTATTATTATTGCTAATTCATTCAAAATGTCATTTACTTTTAAGTCTGGTGGAAAAAATAATAATTTAAATTATTCACTAGAGCTACAATTTTTTGGCAAGTTAAAACCCCACATTTCTCTGAATGAAACCTAAACTTACAAAATATTTCCCTGGCATAATTCTCAAGTGACTGTCATCTGTAGTATTTTTTAATTTTTCCAATCGAATGACTGGAGGTGTTTCACTTTCAGAATTCAAAGACCTGTGATGAATTTTGATTTATAATTTGTTTTGTAAATATCACTCAGTGTTTCAGTTTTAGAATTTTTAATGTTTCACAATGTTCTATGTTAATAAAATCACTTGTCTTTTCAAGTAAATCATAAATCTCGGCCAGAGTATTTGCATAATTTTCCCCCAAAATGCCATTTTCATTTACTAATGTTTACATATTTCGCACCACTTTTTTGGAGTTGGAAATGTAGAAGATGAGGGTTTAATGAACATTGAGAATGATAGTGACTAGTGGATTTAAAAAGGCTGAATATGAAAAGTTGCTATATTAAACCTTTTGCCTTTTAGTAGTTTTGATTTTTATAACATTTTGCATGCTGGCTATTTTTTTTTTTACACTTTTTGTACAATTATAATATTTTGTCAACATATAAGAGTGTTCATGTTGGTGTTTGTTTTAATAACACATTTACCACTTTGACCTATTAATTTGAGCGATTTCGTTTTTAAAATTATAAATTCCCAATAAATTTATTTAATTATATTTTTTTCTTAAAGTACATTTCAGTTTTTGCATTTGATTTAACTATATAATTACTGCCTTAAACCTATCAAGTTTTATAGAGCTATCTGGCTAATTAATCATAAATTCGATGGAATTTATGAATTTTGGGAATATTGCCAGCAATATTGCAACCCAATTTCCTCGATTTTAAATTCCTGAGAATTCCACAACAGTATTCATGTGATATCAATGATAAACACATGCCATTTCATTGCTCTTGAAAGAGAGCTGTGGTGGTTATGTGGCTCTGTTGTTGTTCCCATGTAGTGATCTGCGAAGATGGAAAAAATTGAGTTTCGAGCAGTGATTAACTACGTCATAAATAAAGCTATGAAAGCAAAGGACATTCATGCCAGTTTCCAGAATACACTGAGGGACTCCTTCATATTCAACTGTTGCCAAGTGTACAAATGAATTTATATTTGGTCAGGAGATCTTAGATGATGAGCCATGCAGTGGTCGGCTAAAATGTGTCACTTCTCCAGAAATCATTGCAATAGTGTACAAAATGGTCGTGAGGATCACTGATTGAAAGTGCTTGAAATTACTCATGCTTGCTAGATGTCACCTGCAAGGGTATATCATATTTTAATGGACGAATTAGAAATGAAAAAAAGAAGAAAAAAATTATCTGCAAGAGGATGTCGTACTGGATAAAAAATGCATGACAATGGACACATCGGAACAATGTTTGGCCCATTTTAGGAGAAACAAACAGTTTGAGACCTCAGATAAAACTTGGGTGCACTACTATACCCCAAAGACAAAGCAACAATCAAAGCAGTGGAAACATTCTGATTCTCCCCCATCAAAGAAAGCAAAAACAATTCATTTGGCTGGAAAGGTCATGGGATCAGTGTTCCGGGATGTGAAGGGGATAATATTTGTAGATTAACTACCCCCCAGCCTAACAATTACTGGAGTATACTACGCTAACCTCCTGGACAAATTGCAATAAAATATATGCAAAAACAGGCAAGTTTAGCAAGGAAAAAAGTAATCTTCTATCAAGACTATGTACAAGACTATGTATGCCCGCATACATGTGCCATTGTTATGGCAAAATTACGTGAACTAAGGTATGGAGTTTTGCCACACTCACCTTATTTACCTGTTAAGGCTGCATGAGGCTTCGGTCTCTCCCCAAAAGGAAACATTTTTCTTGGTGGAAAAAGATTCACTTCAAACGAAGAACTGATAGTCGGAGTCGACAACTATTTTCAGGCCTGGGGGAGTCTCATTTTTGAGATGGGATCAAGGTACTGGAACATCCTTGGACCAAATGCATTGATCTACAAGGAGACTACATTGGAAAATAGAGCACATTTCACCGATTTAAGTTCTTTTTTTCTATTCTGTTAACCCTTTCGCTGCTAAAGCCATGCATCCTGCGTTCCTGGTCGAGTGCACCCTTGAGGCCATCTAATCCCACTACTTTCATTAAAGGTGGGGGGCCACACCGACCGCTGCCTACTCTGAGCCTGCCTCTTGGCCTCCCTCACCTTGTGCTGCATTTTCCTAGAGCCAGCAGTCACATCTGTCTCGCCTTTCGAATGGGATCACAGACAACAATGTATTTGCATACTTCTTACGTGGCTTTCAATCTGCTAATGTATTACTGGACAATCTTTATGAGCATTTAAACTGCTAACCTGTATGGGCCAGTCCACTTTAAATTGCCTCGTTTTGGAATATTTTCCTGCTCAAACATCATGGATTTTGATGAAATTTTATGTGAATAATCATACGCATCCTCTATGAACATTGGTGAAGTTTAACTATCATCCATATAATACCGGGTGAGATGTAATCAGATGCTTGACTTTATTCGCAAATTTGCGCATAGTAAGCATGAATTTTCAGCAAATCTCCGGCAAGATTTTGTTAGAATAAATGAAATCTGGCCACCTTGTACAACTAGAAGTGTTCTCCTAGCAATAATGAAGAAAAGAATTTTATGAGCCATATTCATACAGAAAATGTTAAGCAAAGTCACTAGAAAAATCAGCACCAAAGAAAGAAAAGAAAAAAATAAATAATCTCGAAGTTCAGATTCTTATATCTGAGGGACTGGAAGTATCACAAACGTGGAACTTGATATGTAATAATCTAACAACACAAGGTTCTCAAATATAAATTTCATTGATGTACCTTTTTCGTATACTGAGAATTTAGTTCAAATTTGCCCACCAAATCATTCAAGTTACTATATCTCGGTCAATATTGATGATTGTTGAATATTACCAGTGTTTCTACCTTCTGAATATATTTTCCATCCTTCTTTTTAATTGGCACTGGTGAAGTGTTTATATATATATGAAGTACACTTACCAGGCAAAGGGGCACAGGCAGTGATAGCAACAAATTAACACATAGACACACACACACACACACACACACACACACACACACACACACACAAACGCTAGCTTTCGCAGCCTAGCTGCTTCATCAGGCAGAAGGGAAGGAGAGGGAAAAGGAAATGATGAGGGTTTTAAGGAAGGGGGTAAGGAGCCATTCCAATCCCGGGACAGGAAAGACTTACCTTGGGGGAAAAATGGAGGGTAAACAAATGCACACACACCCACACAGTTACACAGACACAAGTACACTTGTACTTGTTTACCCTCCATTTCCCCCCCCCCCCCCCCCAAGGTAAGTCTTTCCTGTCCCGGGATTGGAATGGCTCCTTACCCCCTTCCTTAAAACCCTCATCATTTCCTTTTCCCTCTCCTTCCCTTCTGCCTGATGAAGCAGCTAGGCTGCGAAAGCTAGCGTTTGTGTGTGTGTGTGTGTGTTAATTTGTTGCTATCACTGCCTGTGCCCCTTCGCCTGGTAAGTGTACTTCATCTATTTTTTACGTATATTTTTCATATATATATATATATATAACACCCACCCGCTCTTCCTCAAAATCACCCTCTTCAAACCTTCCAGGAATTCCTTACTTCCAACCTTGCCTCTCAGTCTTTCCTAAAAAACCTTAATCCTACTCCCAACATTACTACAGCTGAATCCCGAGCCATCCGTGATCTGAAAGCTGACCGTTCCATCGTCATTCTCCCAGCCGACAAGTGATCCACAACCGTGGTACTTGATCGGCGGGAGTATGTGGCTGAGGGACTGCGTCATCTTTCAGACAATACTACCTACAAAGTTTGTCAACACAATCCTATCCCTGATGTCCAGGCAGAGCTTCAAGGAATCCTCAAAACCTTAGGCCCCTTACAAAACCTTTCACCTAACTCCATTAACCTCATGACCCCACCGACACCCCGCACCCCCACCTTCTACCTACTCCCCAAGATCCACAAACCCAATCATCCCGGCCGCCCCATTGTGGCCGGTTACCAAGCCCCTACTGAACGAATCTCTGCCTACATAGACCAACACCTTCAACCCATCATGTGCAGTCTCCCATCCTTCATCAAAGATACCAACCACTTCCTCGATCGCCTGAAATCCTTGCCTAGCCAGTTACCTCCAGATACCATCCTTGTAACCATTGATGCCACTTCCTTGTACACAAACATCCCACATGCCCAGGGCCTTGCTGCGATGGAGATTTCCTTTCACGCCGACCACCCAATTCCCTACCTAAAACCTCTTTCCTTAATACCCTAGCCAGCTTCATACTAACCCACAACTTCTTCACTTTTGAGGGCCAAACATACCAACATCTAAAGGGAACAGACATGGGAACCAGGATGGCCCCCTCGTACGCAAACTTATTTATGGGACGCTTAGAGGAAGCCTTCCTGGATACCCAAGCCTGTCAACCCAAAGTTTGGTATAGATTCATTGACAACATCTTTATGATTTGGACTCACAGTGAAGAAGAACTCCAGAATTTCCTCTTCAACCTCAACTCCTTTGGTCCCATCAAATTCACCTGGTCCTATTCCAAATCCCATGCCACTTTCCTTGATGTCGACCTCCATCTATCCAACGGCCAACTTCACACATACGTCCACATCAAACCAACCAACAAACAACAGTACCTACACTATGACAGCTGCCATCCATTCCACATCAAATGTTCCCTTCCCTACAGCTTAGGTCTTCGTGTCAAACGAGTCTGCTCCAGTCCCGAATCCCTGAACCAGTACACCAATAATCTAATATCAGCTTTCACATCCCGCGGCTATCCTCCTGATCTGGTACAGAAGCAAATTTCCAGAGCCACTTCCTCATCCCCCCAAATTCAGAACCTTCCACAGAAGAACCCCAGAAGTGCCCCTCTTGTCACCGGATACTTTCCGGGACTGGAGCGGACTCTGAATGTGGCTCTCCAGCAGGGATACAACTTCCTTAAATCCTGCCCCGAAATGAGATCCATCCTTCATGACATCCTTCCCACTCCACCGAGAGTGTCTTTCCGCCGCCCACCTAACCTCCGTAACCTCCTAGTCCATCCATATGAAATCCCCAAACCACCTTCCCTACCCTCTGGCTCCTACCCATGCAACCGCCCCCCGCTGTAAAACCTGCCCTATGCACCCTTCCACCACCAGTTACTCCAGTCCCGTAACCCGGAGGGTGTACACGATCAAGGGCAGAGCCACTTGCGATAGCACCCACGTGATTTACCAACTGACATGCCTGCACTGTGAAGCGTTCTATGTGGGAATGACCAGCAACAAACTGTCCATTCGCATGAACGGTCACAGGCAGACAGTTTTTGTTGGTAATGAGGATCACCCTGTGGCTAAACATGCCTTGGTGCACGGCCAGCACATCTTGGCACAGTGTTACACCGTCCGGGTTATCTGGATACTTCCCACCAACACCAATCTTTCAGAACTCCGGAGATGGGAACTTGCCCTTCAACACATTCTCTCTTCCCGTTGCCCGCCTGGTCTCAACCTCCGCTAAATT
Organism: Locusta migratoria; assembly: GCA_026315105.1. Taxonomy (NCBI): domain Eukaryota; kingdom Metazoa; phylum Arthropoda; class Insecta; order Orthoptera; family Acrididae; genus Locusta; species Locusta migratoria. The sequence goes on from CM048746.1 coordinate 572,071,527, forward strand.
CTAATTCCCGCCCGCCATCTTTATCATCTTTGCCTCGGTTCTGTGGACAGAGCCTCTGCCTGAAGTGGCATCTCTGTCCAACTTCTTTGGTTTCTACAAATGTCTGCCTAAGTGTGTTTGGATGTGGATATGTGTGAGTGTGTGTGTATTTGTTTACCTTCCTTTTTGTCCCCTAAGGTAAGTCCTTCCACTCCTGGGATTGGAATGGCTCCTTTTCCACTTCCTTAAAACCCGTATCCTTCCCTTTCTCCTCTCCTTCCTCCCTCTTTTTCCCGAAGAAGCCACCACTGGTGGTGAAAGCTCGAATGGTTGTGTGTTTTTGTGTGTGTTTGGTGTTCCTATCGACGAGCCTGTACTTTAGGTAAGTCAAAAATCTTTATTTTATACCATTTTCCCACCTGGAAGGTCTCCTTCTATATATATATATATAGAGAGAGAGATGACTTACCAAAAAGACCGGCTCGTCGATAGAAACAAATAAAATCACACACATACAAGCTTTTGCCACCACTGGCAGCTTCTTCAGGAAAAAGAGGAAAAAAGGGGAGGAAAAAGGGAAGGATAAGGGTTTTAAGGAAGTGGAAAAGGAGTCATTCCAATCCCAGGAGTGGAAGGACTTACCCTAGGGGAAAAAAAAGGAAGGTAAACAAATACACACACACTCAGACATATCGAAACGCAAACACACCTAGACAGACATTTGTAAAAAGCAAAGAAGTTGGACAGAGATACCACTTGAGGCAGAGGCTCTGTCCACAGAACCGAGGCAAAGATGCTAAAGATGGTGGGCAGGAATTTGAATTTAGCGGAGGTTGAGACCAGGCGGGCAACGGGAGGAGAGAATAAGCTGAAGGGCAAGTTCCCATCTCCGGAGTTCTGGAAGGTTGGTGTCAGTATCCAGATAACCCGGACGGTGTAACACTGCGCCAAGATGTGCTGGCCGTGCACCAAGGCATGTTTAGCCACAGGGTGATCCTCATTACCAACAAACACTGTCTGCCTGTGACCGTTCATGCGAATGGACAGTTTGTTGCTGGTCATTCCCACATAGAACGCTTCACAGTGCAGGCATGTCAGTTGGTAAATCACGTGGGTGCTATCGCAAGTGGCTCTGCCCTTGATCGTGTACACCTTCCGGGTTACTGGACTGGAGTAACTGGTGGTGGAAGGGTGCATAGGGCAGGTTTTACAGCGGGGGCGGTTGCATGGGTAGGAGCCAGAGGGTAGGGAAGGTGGTTTGGGGGTTTCATAGGGATGGACTAGGAGGTTACGAAGGTTAGGTGGGCGGCGGAAAGACACTCTTGGTGGAGTGGGAAGGATGTCATTAAGGATGGATCTCATTTCGGGGCAGGATTTAAGGAAGTTGTATCCCTGCTGGAGAGCCACATTCAGAGTCTGCTCCAGTTCCGGAAAGTATCCGGTGACAAAAGGGGCACTTCTGGGGTTCTTCTGTGGAAGGTTCTGAATTTGGGGGGATGAGGAAGTGGCTCTGGAAATTTGCTTCTGTACCAGATCAGGAGGATAGCCGCGGGATGTGAAAGCTGATATTAGATTATTGGTGTACTGGTTCAGGGATTCGGGACTGGAGCAGACTCGTTTGACACGAAGACCTAAGCTGTAGGGAAGGGAACATTTGATATGGAATGGATGGCAGCTGTCATAATGGAGGTAGTGTTGTTTGTTGGTAGGTTTGATGTGGACAGATGTGTGTAGTTGGCCGTTGGGTAGATGGAGGTCAACATCGAGGAACGTGGCATGGGATTTGGAATAGGACCAGGTGAATTTGATGGGACCAAAGGAGTTGAGGTTGGAGAGGAAATTCTGGAGTTGTTCTTCACTGTTGGTCCAGATCATGAAGATGTCATCAATGAATCTGTACCAAACTTTGGGTTGACAGGCTTGGGTATCCAGGAAGGCTTCCTCTAAGCGTCCCATAAATAAGTTCGCGTACGAGGGGGGCCATCCTGGTCCCCATGGCTGTTCCCTTTAGTTGTTGGTATGTCTGGCCCTCAAAAGTGAAGAAGTTGTGGGTTAGGATGAAGCTGGCTAGGGTATTAAGGAAAGAGGTTTTAGGTAAGGAAGTGGGTGGCCGGCGTGAAAGGAAATATTCCATCGCAGCGAGGCCCTGGGCATGTGGGATATTAGTGTATACGGAAGTGGCATCACAAATTGGAACAGCATGCCAGCCTCCACCTCAAAAAACTATCCAAACTCCTGGTCACCCACCTCTTGAAAGGCAATACACTCTCCCTCAACAACCTCTCCAATAAACCACAAACTCCTCTTATTGCACAGAAACCCAGTCTCTGCCATCTGCTGAATCTCCCACTTCCAGCTCCACTCCCACCCAAACCTCACAATCCTAATCCACACAATCCTGAACCACAACATCCCAATTCAGTAGTCAACCTCTCCTCTAAACCTCTCTCCCAATCTGAAACCTCCGTCCTATCCAAAGGCCTCACCTTTAGTCCCACTCCCAAATTCAACCAAACAGCCCTTGTCAAAGACCTACTATCATATACTCGCAGTCTTTGCTGGAGATATCACTTTGCCACGAAGAAAAATAATCCTCTTCCTAATGATCCAGCTCCCCAAGACATCATTCAAATCGAACCCTGCCTAGAACAGTTCCGTCCTTCGTCACAGCGAGACCCACCTGCTCTTCCTCAAAATCACCCTCTTCAAACCTTCCAGGAATTCCTTACTTCCAACCTTGCCTCCCAGTCCTTCCTGAGAAACCTTAATCCTACTCCCAACATTACCGCAGCTGAATCCCGAGCTATCCGTGATCTGAAAGCTGACCATTCCATCGTCATTCTCCCTGCCGACAAGGGCTCCACGACAGTGGTACTTGATCGGTGTGAGTATGTGGCAGAGGGAGTGCGTCAGCTTTCAGATAATACCACATATAAAGTTTTTCAAGGCGATCCCATTCATGATGTCCAGGCAGAGCTTCAACGAATCCTCAAAACCTTAGGCCCCCTACAAAACCTTTCACCTGACTCCATTAACCTCATGACTCCACCGACAGCCCGCACCCCCACCTTCTACCTACTTCCGAAGATTCACAAACCCAATCATCCCGGCCGCCCCATCGTGGCCGGTTACCAAGCCCCAACAGAACGAATCTCTGCCTACATAGACCAACACCTTCAACCCATCATGTGCAGTCTCCCATCCTTCATCAAAGACACCAACCACTTCCTCGATCGCCTGAAATCCTTACCCAGCCTGTTACCTCCTGAAACCATCCTTGTAACCATCGATGCCACTCTATTGAAACACAAATTTCTCTCCCTTTCACAATATATCTTTGCCCTGTGATTCTTAAAAGACTAGTAGCATCTATTGTTCCTTTGCTCCTCCTAAATTTGAACTGCTCCTCCCTAATCCATCTAATCAACTCGATATACATGCTTCTGTAGAGCACTACTTTAGCTGCATGAGAAATTGGACTAATAGTCCTATGCTCTTCATATACTTTCTCAATTGGAATCATTATCATTGCCAGAAAGTCTTCGCATCATTTCCATTTTGTCGTAAAGCTCTTTACACATGTAGACTAATTACTTCCTTCTCCTATTTCCCAAACTCTTCAACAATTCTACTGTTAAGTTATCAATTTCACATGCCTTCTGATTCTTCATCTCCTTTTCTACTTCTGCTTCCAAAACACTGTACCCTTTCCATTTTCCACTGCACATTCCTCCATTTCAATCTTATGCTGTTTGATCCTTCTTACAGAGACATTCTATATATTCTTGGCATCTGTTCAAAACCTCCTATAGTTTTTCATCTAATGTGCCATCCACTCTTTCTAGTTCCATGTTAGCCTTTCTCCTTTAACTTGCAAAAACTAACTCACCAGCCAATCTATGCGTCATTTCATATTTTCCCTCCTTCTCCATGTTCTCTATTTCTTCACATTCTCTTTCATCGAAATTTGCTCTTTCATTTTCTCTCCTTAATTCATTATTCAGTTTCCTGTACCTGTCCAACCACTCCAGTGCCATGGTGGTTGTGTGTGTATAGTTGTCCGAGTGATTGCGTGAATGTTTGTGTTTCTTTTTCTAATGCCGAAAATTTAAGTGGTGTGAATATGATTATCTATTTTTGTGCTTGTCAGCAGCTCAGTGAGTCTTTACATTGAGTTGTTATCTATCCTCCATTATGTATATTTTAGTTTATTTATTTACTGTGCCTTTAACATTTTTGCTGCATTAATTCAGACTTCTGCATAGATAATGCATTACAAATGTCATGATCTATTAATTGTATCCTTAACACTTTGGCAACGAAGTACAAGCATAGGTCAGGCCACAATGCTATGTTAAAAAGACCATACCCAAGCATAGTCAGGTCACAGTATTCTTCATGCGCAAGCCATTTATCACTTGAAAACTAGTTTCATTTCACATGAGAACTATGTTTGGATGTGATGCTATCCACCCCTTGACAGATAATGCACTCTGTTGTCAATTTTTTGAAATTATTTTGAAATGGGAAAAAAAAAAAAAAAAAAAAAAAAATCAAACCAGTATTGAATGTGGAACCATTACTGAAGTGTGCTCATTTTGCTGCAAAGTTTTGTGCTTGTTCTCATTAGGATTTGTGGTTTTCTGTATATGTCATGTTTGGTGAGTCAGCATGAAAGTTTAAAAGCTCAAAGAGAAGACTGCATAGATCCCCAATTGGAGCATAAATATCTGTGTGGCGCAAAGAAATTTCAAACTAAAATGAGCTTGAGACTGTCAAATTTTCACCAGTAAAATTGTTGCTATATCACTGCTACTGTAATTGCAGTTTAGTTTTTTTGTTTTGTTTTTGTTTTATCTTATCTTTTTTGAATTAGAATATCATGACAAAATAGTATTCAACAAGTGCTTCCAAGATATGTTTCAAGAAGTTGTTACAAATACTGGCAAATCTAGCAGGAAAGAAATTGACTTATATTGTCCTGATTACTACATATCTCTCTGCATGCCAGAATGTTTCAAAATCTTCCACACTGAAGATAAGTATCTGTGAAATTACACGAAATTGATTTTTTTTTTTTTTTTTATAAATAAAAATCATAGTTTGTTCTTTTGTTTATCAGCCAACATCATTAAAATAAAGGTGTGAAATAAACCTTAAAGATCCTTCTGTCATGAAATTTTTTGCCTTCAAAATATTTCAAACATCATAAACCTGCTAGTAATACTATGTGGCCCCAGAATGTCTGCAAACTGCTGGTCCTCAATGTGTTAATTGTTGATAATCTTTAAAGTTTTATGTGTATTATTAGATGAGGTTTGCAGAATTAACTAGATGCCAACATTTAAAAAAAAATATGAATTAATAATTGTAAGAGCATTTGCATCAGTTGTTTGAAATAATCAAAATTGACAATTAGTTCAAAATACTTTCCTAGAAAAGCTGAAAAATCTATTTATTTTGATATGTCATCACAAAATTGTTATGAGCTTAGAACTGTTTGCAAGTAATTCTGACAGAAAATAGGCATTGCCTCACTCCAATTTTCTAGCTATTTTACTCTTATGTTTGTTGTTTAGGTGATGGAATTTGCTGATCCACCATCCAAAATGGACTTGTATAAAGCTGTGTTCCTTAGTAGCAGTGAAGATGAATCAGCATCTGAAGATGAACATACTAATACAGACAAGTTACCTGCCCAGTCTGCAGTTACCCAGCTCATTACACTGGAGCCAGTTATCACTCGACCAGCTGAAGAAGTACCTGGTTCATCATCATTCGGAGCGTCATCTTTTGCAGCAACAGAACCATTGAAGCGTACACCTGCGAGTGCACTCAATATTTTAAGGAATACGTCACCACCTCGAGGAATTTTTTCCAATCTAGACCTTGATGCAATTAATAATCAAATTAAGAAAGGAATGCAGAATAAATCTTCTGATATTACTCTTGGACTAAACAGAACAGCTGCTGACCCAAAACGTTCCTCAGAAGACACTGTTAGTGGTGATGCAGTATCAGATGCAGGAACAACCACAGAAAGTATCAAAGCTATACAGGCACCGGTAGATGATAAAAGTGCAGTCATGGAAAGTGCAATGTATGGACCTTCGCTTCCAAGTACACCTATCCCCCGTGTAACAAAAAATATAACACCCATATCAGAGTCTAATTTGACAGATGAACTTTCATCCTTCATTTGGGTTGAGAAGAAAAATAAAACTTCACACAAAGAGAAACATAAGAAGGAACATAAAAAAGCATCAAAACACAAGAAACATAAATCAAAGAAGCATAAGAAAAGTAAACATTAAGTTAATGTAAAATTGTAAATGTGTACATACATGTAAATATTGTGTAGATTTTAGCCTGTCATTAACTCATTACCATGATGATTTCCTGTTGCTCAATATTTTTATGGTTCATGGTAATTGTGTGTGTGTGTGTGTGTGTGTGTGTGTGTGTGTGTGTGTGTGTGTGTGTGTACCTGCGTGTGTGGGCACACATACTCTGTCTTGATGGAAGACTCTCTCTCTTTCAATTTGTAAAATTAATGTAAATGCTGCAGGCAGAATTTACATGTTTCAAGTAAGTTATTTCCAATCTCTCAACTGAAATAAATAATAGTTCTACCTCAAAAATGTTAGATATGCTTCGGTAAAGGAAACATAATGCCCTATAAAGTAATATTTTTCCTCTGTTTGACCATCTCTGTTTCTATAAGGATCCCAATTATATAATGAACAGCAGCTTTTATGATGTACCTGTTAATAGTTGTGATGTAATGTGCAAACAGACATCTCAAGAACAATATATTTATTTTGGAAAATTTTGCCTTTACAAAAAAGTAACTGTAGTAATTATTGTCATTAATTGCTAGCATAAATAATAGTAAATAACACTGAAATTTTATTAACTGAACTCTTTTGTATTGAATTAAGGAAAATTTTAACAATCTGCTCAACTGACATGTAACTGAAACTTCTTATTACTGTTTCAGTTTAGATTTGCGCCATATCTACTTAAATGCAAGTTGACCTTTTTCTGATTTTTGTGTCTGTCATATTTCATATAAATCGCTTCATTTGTCGAACATTGTTACACGTCAATCAGCTAAATGTTCTGCTCAAAAATGTGCTTTGATAGTAGGGAGGGACACAAACATGACCCTTCATCTCTCAGAGAGAGTAATGGAAGTGTTGACTTATGATCTACATCCTTTTGACTCACAATACAGAAAATACAAGAATACTCAGTTTTTTCCACCTAAGCCTCTCAGTCAGCAAATGAAATTTGAGGCATGACAAATGTATGACACTAATAGTTACTCATATTTTATGTAGGTATCACACACTGTTTCATATTTGCTATTTAGCTATGATAGCTATCCAAGTGAATCTATAGTTAAAATTTTAATTGTTAGTTTGCAGATGAACCCAGATAAGACTGAATAAATGTTTGTAAAGTTTTGTATATTTCTTACAGAGTTGTGTTAAATACACATCATATAAGATTTCAAAAGTAGTTTCATACTTAAAAGCTATTTATCATGTGATTGACAGGTGTCCTATATGTAAGATGTCAGTCATGTAAGTACAGTAAAACCCCGCTTTTACATTCCTGGATTTTACATTTCCCCTCCATTTACACAATTGTTTGTTGGCCCTGTCAAATTTCCTGTGTTTACAATCTTAATTTGCCCCTTTTTACGTTAACATTTCTACACTTTTCCTGCATTTTACACTTTTTGAAACCATGTTCGTAAAGAAAAAAATGATGTAACTGACATAAATTGATGGTTTCATGGCTTTTGCCTTAAAGTGTAGTGTTTATAAACATTACACTGTCAAGTTTTCTGACACTTTGAATAAATGCAAATGTATATTCTGTGTATCATTGTTAGTAGTACGCGCCTAGTTGATGCAGTGGCTGATGAGAGTATAGTATCCCATCAGCCACTGCACCAATTGTCAACTTGGCTTTGTTTATATAACTGGTAGTTTTTCATGCTTTGCATGACTTGTTTTGAGAATTTATTCCTGTTGTGAAATGCAAATATTTACCCAAGTATTTTCTGTGATGTTTTATAAACTGTTAGACTGATTGTTTGCTTGTCTGTGTTTTTCTGCAAATTGAAGGGTGCACGGTACATTATAACCTCAAAAAGCAATAATAGTGTGAGATACCAGCCATATGCAAATGTCACAAAAATAGTCAATGAAACTCTTTGGGGCTTTTGGCCGCATTGTCAATATATAAAATTATGACGTTTAGGCCACTGTTGCAAATGGGCGAAACATTGGAATTTTATATACTAATAATGCAGCCAAAAACCCTGAAGAATTTTTATTGACAGTGATAACGTCCATGGAAGCATTTGTTTACATCACAAAAATACTTACACATATATTTGCAGTCTAGAACCCGAATAAATTTTCGAATTTTGTCATGTGAAACATCAAAAAATATAAAACGAACGGAACTTGTACAGTTTTACTATCTATATAATTATTGCCGGTTAAAGGCTTGCTCACGAATTAGATTATGATGACTGAAATTACGTCAAAAATTTTTACTTCTCATGGAATTACCAGTTCTACTTCCGCCTGGAACTTTATTATATAATAAACTTACTGGTGAGTATTTTGGTGCCTGTTATGTACATATATCATAAATAAACTACAAAAATGCAAGGGTGATCCAGTAAGCATAGTTTATCATTTAAAACATTATTTCCCGCATTTTACTCCATTTCACTGAAGTCCCTTTAAAAGTTTAAAAATGGGATTCTATTGTAGTAAATTTATCACATATTGTTATTATGTTATTTTTGACACACAGTGAAATTTATGATATTTCAAAGTTAAAATCAAACATGTTTTTAAACAATCACTTTTTATGATGTCATAAAACATTTTACATGCAAACCAACATGACATTCTACACAGTTTATCATGATTTTTGTACACCAGAGCCAGTAGTGAATTTGTTTGTCATGGCCTATCACCCAGTAATCTAGTATATCATATCTGGAATTTGCCTTTGATGGACTCCCTTAAGACTTGAATACTTACACATTTGTTTCCAGGATGGAAGTTAACTCAATTATGAATTTCAAGATAATTCAGTATATCACTACATACTTTCAAACCCATGTAACTGCTGTGCATTTTGTTCGGCTGCATCTGTGCAATGTGTTATGAAACCAAAGTAGAATTTTTCCTTCTCTAATGGATGTCTTGTGGAGGCTTATCTTTTAATAATAACTATCAACTCTACCCATGTTTTCTGTGTAAGGATGAATAATTTGAGATTTTTTGATAGCTATGCTTTCTTCTCATTCTAAGAAAATTGTTTTACTGTTTGTAGTGTATTTACAAGCGTAGAGTTAGAAGTTATTGTGACCACACTGTTGTCATTACTTCTTACAACAACAATATTGACAGAAATGTAACCTTTAAAAGCAATGGTTTCCCAAGGGTATTTCTTTGTCATCTTGCTGTCCAGTAAGTTCTGGTTTTCTCTGATTGTCTTTGTGCTTTGGAATCTTTTATCAGATATTTCATTAAGAAGAATGTATGCTATATTTTAATTGTGGGAGGAGGGGGAAATGAAAAGAGTATTTTCCCAACCTTGGTAACACATCTTCATACAAATAATGAAATATGTTCATAAGGCAAAGGATTTTGTATTTTCTTGGTAGTGTAATGCTTGAACCTTGTTAAGGATCCACTCATACCATGTGTCTTGTTCTTGTATCTCCAGTCAAAATTTAGTATCTTTAATGTATTGGTTTTATTCTAATGAACTGTTTGCACCAATGTTTGTGACTGTAAGGCACAATTATTTTATCAACTCTATGTTTTTTCTTTACCTGGAATTGTGTCAAACATGTTAAATAATTACTAAACTTAGCACATCTTTCTGGCTTAAGCTGTCATTGTTGTTTAGGTAGGACATTTTGACTATGAATTTATTGCAGGCAAGAGCACCAGCAACAAGATTACCGTATATACTCTAATAATCCACGCCCTCGAATAATCCGCGCACCCCAATTTTGAGGAAGAGAAAAAAAAAAAAATTTCCGCTTTAATTTGTTTTATTTACAAATATTTAAAAAATCGTTGCAACTTATGATGTGTTCCAAAGTATGCATAATAACTACTGGTTTGAAGCAACGCTGCTGTACAGGTTGATACATCGTTAAAAGCAACCGATTGAGCGACGTGCAGCTGTGTGCAGCTGGCTGGCTGGCCCATTAGACAGGAGGACGGCCGGGGAACATTATCCCCGCCAGCTGGGACTCTACGTGTGCCTACAATACCAAAAAAAAAAAAAAAAAAAAAAAAAAAAAAAAAAAAAAAAAAAAAAAAAAATTGTGAATTATCTTGTTTAAGAATTTGCTAATATGTGCAATAAAATATTTTAGTCAATACGTTTTCTCTCTTACCACTCTATTCATCACTTTCATCGTCATCACTAGCGGGAGAATCATTGTCTTCACCATCTTCCCATAGAGCATCGTCCTCTCTTCCATCCAGTGAATTTGTGATTCCACATTTTTGAAGGATTTTTCCACCAGTGGTTGCAGAATGGAGTCCCATGCACTTTTCACCCTTTCACAAATATGAGACAAATCCGGCCGTTTCATTTTTCCACTAGGTGTGAACTTATGGTTTTCATCAGCCATCCATTGTGTATATCGCTGTTTAAGTGCAGCTTTGAATGGCCGATTTATATACACATCTAGTGGTTGTAGGATGGATGTTAGGCCTCGAGGGATAATGACCAAGTCAGTTTTCCCTTTTTGTAATTTGTCCCGCACTTCCTTAGTTGTATGTCCGCGGAAGCTGTCCAGGACCAACATGTTACGTAAATTCAGTAACGCACCAGGACGATGTTGCCAAACATGTGTCACCCAGTCAATTATAAGTTCATTGTCCATCCACCCTTTCAGATTCGCCCTCACTAATATGCCTTTTACTAATATTTTCGGAATAGTTTTCCCTTTAAAAATCAAGTAAGGTGGTAGCTTTGTGTCCATTCCAGTTACACACATCACTGTACATCTTTGTTTTTCACTGCTGCCAGTTCGTATCATTATGCTGGATTAACCTTTCCTGTTCACTGTGTTGTCGAGCGGCATCTCAAAATAGACTGGCATTTGATCCGCATTACCAATTTGAGATAATATATACGACTGTTTACGGTGCAGATTTATCACATAACGATGAAAATTCACTATTTTTTCCTCGTAATCACCTGGAAGCCGCTGAACGATAGTAGTTTTCCTCCGGAATCCTAAACCATTTCGGTTGAAAAATGTTGATAGCCAGCCCCGGCTAGCTTTGAAACTGGTAATGCCTAGTTCTTTGGCTAAAGACAATGCTTTAAGTTAGCACATTTCACTCTTCACCGTATATCCGTATTGTCGCTTCTCATCTACATAATCGCAGAGCCTTTTTTTGAGGTCCGGATGCTTCGCTTTTTGGCCGCTCGGTGATTACTATTAGTTTCCTGAAGCTGTGTTTTACTTTTTTGCCAGTCGTGAATACAACTCTCACTCACGTTGTACTTTCTTCCTGCTGCACGGTTTCCAATATTCTCGGCTTCTTCAATAATTTTCAGTTTTTCTTTAGCAGTATACGAGCGATAACGAGAACTTGTAGCCATAATTAACAAGTTTGAAGACGTTAATACTTCACTCCTAACGTGCTAATGATGCGTCACAACAATGCGATAGTATAATGGGATGTACTGTTGGAGGTGGAGCAGTACCAACAATGTTTCAAATAATCTGTGCACCCCAGTTTTACGTCCTAAAATTTGGGAAAAACATGCGCGGATTATTCGAGTATATACGGTATTATGGGAAGCTGAGCTTATTTCCCAGTACATTTTCTACCTCAGTTCTTCAATATTATGTCTAAGCAAAAACTTTGTTACAAATGATACATGTCAACTGAAGTCACATCTCTCAGTGTATTATATTTGTCATCATATATGTCGTAATGATGTCAACAGAGTTAAAATGCAGATTAACAAACCTATTTCTAAGGAAACGCCGCTTTTCCCTAATATTTTCATTGGTCTTGGTGAAAATCCCACAAGAATGACCTTATTTTTTCCCCCACTTTAAGGAAAAGTCAACTTTTAATAAATAAATATGAAGTGTTCCACAAGTTAAAAATTTGTTTTAATCCAATTCCTAACATAGGGCTCACACATTTCTTAAAAGTACTTAATTTCTATACTGTGCATCAAAAGTCGTTGTAAGTGCTTAGTTTGACATTTTCTTTTAATTACAATCATTACAAGTTCTTTGTTTCTGTCTTGGCATTTACATTGAAACTTTTGAATTGATTAACTTGTCAGACTTAAAAAGATGAAAAAGACTACGTGTAGGTTGAGGGTCACTCAACTGTGTGACATGTAGGGTGAGAGGTGTGCGTCTTCTCCACCTGCTGCTTATAACTTTCTTTATGTTGACAATTCATCCTCGGTTTCATCAAAATTCACACTTTTGGAATTAATTTTTATGCTTTATTGTATGATAGTAAGTATAGAAAGCAATATGATATGTGGCATACTTATTTAAACAACTTTAATAAAGTAAACGTTTTTTTTTTTTTTTTTTTTTTTTTTTTTTTTTTTTTTTTTTTTTTTTTAAGGTAATGCAGACATACTGTAAATGATATTGTTCATTCGGTTTTAAAGAATTTGCCATATTTTTGTTATGGTGTTACTGTTGAATTTTATTGTAGTGATACTATATTGCAGTTATTTTTTATTGCATGTTTGTTTATTCTTGTTCTCGCTACAGCACTGTGACAAACTCTTTTTCGTAAGAAAAGGTGCTTGCTTAAAATTCCTTAATTTTTATTTTATAAATTCAGTATGAAACCTGTAAACAGTTTGCAAGTGAATTTTTATTTTCTTTCAGTTTCACACAAGTAGTATTTTGTGTTATTTACTTGTAGTATATGGTAATCAGTTCTTTCAGTTGACATGTATTTGTTTAGATCAAGTTTCTGTGCAGTATTACCAGAAAAAAAGTGTTTAATGAATCGGAAAGTGATTTCTGCCCTCTCTACATGTGCTCTGGTCAAGCTCTCTGATATCAGTCAAGAATTATGAACCATGAGCTGTGAAGTGTTATCCTTTTTATTGTTGAATTTTTCAGTTTTTGTTTTGTGAAATTATGTACCACCCTCATTATGAAATCAGCTTGGGAAAAAAAATTCAGTGTTTTCTGTATTAATACAATGTAGTAAACATAAAAATAGGTGTTTTAACATTTTTGGTGGAAACTATTGATTTTTATGTCCATGCATAACACAGATGTTTGTATCAAGGTATTTTATTACTTTGACATTATTTTGTTGATAGTTAACACTGCCAGATCAGTGATGCTAGCATAATCTTTACCACAGCACTAAAGACAAGACAATTCACTGCTGGAATAAAATAATAATAATAATAATAATAATAATAATCCCACATTTGTGTTCACACTCTCAGCCAGGTACAGACGGCAACACAACACAACCTCCAAGATGGACAGATTAATGCCTCAGAAGTGGCTACACATCGTACCAAGTGGCAAAATGTCATACTAGAAACATATTGTTCATCTACAAAAACGCAACATTAAGGATTGATGCTCAAAATATGATATAAATCAACTTTTAATATGTTGTTGTCCAGGAACAACACTGGGAATGAAAGAGTTAAAGCTCTGGTACTTTCTCAACTTAACCGCCACAATTTACAACTAAAATACTGACAATTGGTTGTTATGTCCCCATTCTGTTCAAAAGTTTAGTGTTAATTTTGATGCATTTACGCATGTTATTGCTGCCAAATTAAAAATTACAGTTTTCCGATACTAGGAGAATGTTTCAGGTGCTATCCTACCTTTTTACCGAATTTCCTTTTAATGCAGTTTGAGTGGATAACATACATAATAGCTGAGTATTTTGTCTGGCTTGTATTAATATAAGAATGCACTTCTGTATCCATGAACGTGTGTATTTCATAGCTAGATGTATTGTGTAATTTTAAATGTCTTACTATGTCTGTTGTATTTTTTCCTACACTACGGAGCTTTGCGGCAGACATCACCCTCCGTAAAGTACTGCCAGCTCCGCTACTTTGGTGTTTGTAAATCCAGTGCAGCACTGCTTCTTGTGAGCTTCTCAAGAACTGTTTGAGCGCCAGCTGCTCGAGTAGACACGCCTCACAGTCCCATCCATAATATGGATGCCTCCATTCAGTGATGTAGAAACTATTCTTTTAAAATGGTTTCAGGAATGAGGAATAGCAACATTCATGTGAGTGGAAACCTTCTACAGAGAAGGGACAGGAAATACCCTGAAGATCTGTATGGAACATTTCAGTGCATGAAACAGTTGGTTTGATTGCTTTAAAAATTGCATAATATCTCATTTCAGAGTGTAAGTGGAGAGAGTGAGGCTGTGCACATGGAAACTTAAACCACTGGGAAAACTTTACTTTGGCACTATTAATACAAAGTAATGAGCACAGAGTGCAAATGAAAGTTCCAAGTTTTATAATTAATGTCCTGTGAAAACAAGGGTGAATAACGCCATAGAGGTAGAAATAGCTAAGAAGGGTGATGACTGCACTGTTGTGTGTAAATAGTGGTGGTAGTGAAACATTACCACCACTTATAATAGGAAAATATAACATTCCAAGGTGTTTAAAAATACAAGAATAATCCATCAGAGACTTTTGTCTTTCTGCAACAGGCACATAAAAAGATGCTCATCTGCATGCAACTTAGCTTTTGACCACAGCCTTTGTCGGAGAAAGAGACATAGATACATACTATCCTTCATACAATCACATAGGTACACTACACAGACATAGAACTGCCATCTCCAGCTGCTGCGTTCCAGGTAACGCTCTTTGCCGGTGGGATGGGAGGAGAATGGGGAACAGGAAGAATGCAAGGTGGTGGAGGGGAGGATACTACATGTTCTTATGGAGTATGTAGGACTAGATGGATGGGAAGAGGCGTGGGATAGGAGTTTAGTGACTGGGAGAGGGGATGTTTGCTTTCCTCCCCTCTCTTGCTGTTGCTACAACTTTTTGGCTAGTTGAACAGAGGTAATTCCCACCATGTCCAAATTCTCATCTTGCCATGCACGGCTATTGTAACATCCCCCATTCATTTTCCATCCTATTTGCAGAAAATTTGTGTTTCTACTAGTATAAAATAGGAGTCAGAATACTCGTCAGGGCCTTCTTTATTATTTAATAAAGATTATCTGAATTATGTATTATTTTTAGCAGAAGCATTACTGGAACTGCTAACTTTATAGGAAGTAGAAATGTTTGACATAATTTCATTCATCATAATCAGTTTTTTCAGAAAGCCAAGAACTATGTCATTCATTATTCAAATAATGAAACACTACACCAGTTGCGTATTTTTGGTTTCGTTCAAAGATTTTTATAAAAAATATTCAAATTGTCAAGCATAAATATTTACATAAGTATTTTTGTGACTTTTGGTATACTGATTTGTATCTATTACAGTGTAGTTGTCTTTTGAGGTTATAACTTATTATGCCACCTCCAATATGCATAAAACCACACACATTAAAACCATCAGTCACAGTGTGTATGAAATATCACAAAAATACTTACATACATTTTGCACTTACAGTAAGAGTAAATTCTTGAAACGTGCTAAGAATGAAAAATGACTGACTGTGCTATCTAAGCTGACACGTAGGACAGTTGCCACACATGTATGTCTTGTAGTGCAGATGACAATGTCACTGTGAATGCACAAAAATCGTCTTACCCCTTGTGGAAATACAGATATCACAGTTGGGGCAACAACAATAGTAGTGTGCTGCAAGTTGAGAATTTGGGTAGGATGGAAAGCATGTCTGATTGATATCTTTATTAATCCAAGTAACAATTTAAATGTGTGAATTTAGTCAACATGTTCATTAACAATTTATACACGTAATAAATTATTTTTCAAAAGCGTTGATTGGTTGGCCAGTACTTACCTTTGTGCTGTACCGCCAATAGTGACACAAATGAAGGGGGGGGGGGGGGGGGGAACCGGTTCAAAAGGACAAACTTTTGGAACACAGTTCCTTCTTCAGGTGGGAGAGAAGGGAAGAAAAAAGAATGGGAATGGAATGGGAAGGTAAATCATGACCTAGGATGGTGTTTAAGGAGTGTGGAAGTCAAGGATACTGTCAGATCCTCATGACATAGGTCGTGATTTACCTTCCCCTTCCATTCCCATCCTTTTTTCTTCCCTTCTCTATCACCTGAAGAAGGAACTGTGTTGTGAAAGCTCGTCCTTTTTGTCTGTTTTCTTTCTTTTTCTTTTTTCTTCATTTGGGTCACTATCGGTGGTGCAGCACACAGGTAAGTACTGGCCAGCCAATCTATCGCTGTTGAAAGATAATTTATCTTCTTCGAGGAAAATTTCTGTCATTAATCAAATATACACATAATAATTCATATTTGACAAAAATAAACATTTTTTGCAGTTATATGGTTTTATTAGCCGGCCGCAGTGGCCGAGGGGACTGAGGCGCGTCAGTCACGGTCTGCATGGCCTCTACAGTCGGGGGTTCGAATCCTCCCTCAGGCATGGATATTTGTGCCATCCTTAGTGTTAGCTAGTTCATAAGTAGTTTGTAAGTTTAGGGACTGATGAACCCGTAGTTAAGTCCCATAAGCTATACAAACATTTGAACATTTTTTGGTTTTATTACATACTAATTTACATATGTGGTTTTGGTCTTATCTTTATTATATCTTATACATTATAATGCAGACTTAATGAAGTAATGTTTCAATTCAGATACTCCATAATCTATCTATATATAAAAGGTTTGTGTGTGTACGTGCTGACAGACTTTTCTCCATGACCACATACTGCCACCCACTGGTGGTTGTGGTGGTAGATAGCCCTTGGTCTAATGATGTTAGTAAGGGAGTTTGGTCGCGGTGCATGGCAGTGGGTGAGTGTGACGAGCAAAAATTCGCAAAATATGCAATAAAACGATTTTGCATTGTCCGCCATGTTTAAATTTCGCAAACGAGATTCCATCGGTTATTACGTGACAAAGAATTGCTTGCTTACCTCTTGATTTGGAATTTAATTCCATATTCGATGTTGTAGGCTGATATAGGAACGGAATCGAAACATATTTTCTTCTCTTTTTCTTTAAATGCTTCTTAGCAGCCATGTTTGAATTTGGCAAGAAACTAAATATGAATATCTATGGCTGGCATGCTAAGAAAACTGAAGTTCAACATCCAGAGAGTATAGAGATCAAAAATCAAATGTTTGTAAATCTATCGGACCAAACTGCGTGGTCATCCGTCCGTAGCTTACAAACTACTTAAACCAAAATAACTAACCTAAGAACAAACACACACACCCATGCCCCAGGGAGGACTCGAACCTCCACGGCGAGCAACCGCGCACTCCGCAGCGAGATGCCTTAGACCGCTCGGCTACTTCACCGCGGTTATAGAGATCAATGCCGCAACACTATCTGATGTGAAAGGTGTTATCGTTTGACAGTTGGGTCACAGAATAAGGAGTGGCTAGGTCAAGAAAAACTATGCGACGTATTACTCATATCCCGGCGGCCTCCTGTGATAATGTTGGCAACAGATGTTGAATAACGAGAATCATGTGACAGCGTCATAAGACAATCGCGTGACACGCAAATAATTATTGTCGTGAAATCAAGCATACAGCAAGAACAGCAGTATTTATCTACACTCTTATGTGGTTCGGTCATCTTTGCAACGATTTTATATCGTGCTATTGCTGTTGCCAACATAAAAACACGAGGCCGCCAGGATAGGAAGTAAAATTTTACCGAATCAGATACATCCGTTGTTGTCACATGTCATTATGACCAGCACTTTCACGCGAAACTCTTTTGTATAGAGTCTCATGATTCACACAGTCTTACAATTCGTTCCAATTTCCTATTCAAGAAGATATTTGTGAAAACTGTTACAAATCAATATTCACACTTATCCAATATCGTTTTCAGAAATGTAATTTGCCAGCTGCTTTCGGCGCTGCTGTTGCAATGTGTAACAAAATTGAGAATAACAACGTATAATATCAAATATATAAGTTTTTAACTTCTCGGCGCGTTTTCCTCAATACTTTATCGACAGAGACGTAGTTGAAAATGCAGATAGGCTAACAAATGAATAATAGAGCGCTACACAACGGTCACAGTCATACTTCGATTAGTTGGTGTGGGTGATTTAATTATTATTATTTCTCATCTCAACGATAGAAGTGTTTTCAGAAGTTTACTTCAAACAGAGAATTACACACCGCAATGTTAACTTTATGAACACAACATAACATTGAATTTATATCGTTCCAGAGTACGGACTTAATTTCACGTTTTGTATGAAAAACGTTATGAATATTCATTGTTTTTGACAATTACTTCTACTTAAATTTCACATTTTAGCTAGGAGAACTGAGTTTATTGACAGAACGATCCAACAAGGATTCTGTTTTTGCTGACCTAGGTCTGAAACCCTAAAAACCATTATCTGCACAGGCCCTTCTTTAACAACCGTTGCGAAGTACGGGCATATAAGCTAGTAATGAAATAAATCGCAATTTGCGATCACTTATGGCATCACTGTACTAGGTTTAGATGGAATACCAAAGAGCGGTGAATGAAAATTTGTGCCTGGCCGATGGGAGTTATTCCTACGGTACATTCTCCTTTCCCGAAATTATCCAGGCCTCAACTTACAATTACGTACTTCTCTTTTTTCTCCATCCTACAGTTCCCAACTCTCTATTGTAAACCTCTCCTATTTTGAGTGCTGTGTCTGTGTGTGTGTGTGTGGGGGGGGGGGGGGGTGCATGCATTAGTTTTATTTTATTTTCTTCCACTCACCCGCCTTCCCACTCCATCCCTAAGCTGCATCTTGTTCCTCCCATCTAATACGTACATACTCTGTAAGGCTGTGCTGTATCCATCCCCACCACCATGATGCAACCTTCCTATCATCCCCTCACCTCTTCTATCTCCACACCACAGAGCGTTATTCGAAGTGCGGCAGCCGGAGCTGACAGTTGTGTGACTGTGTTGTGTGCCTGAGTGATTGCATGAATGGTCCTAATTCTGAAGAAGGCCATGGCCGATAGCTGAAAGTGTTGTATGTGTGTGTCTTTTTTGTGTGCCTGTCACAGCTCTTTGTCACATCTTTGCGGTGAGTTGTAAACTGTCCTATTACTGTACTGGTAATTCCAACCCGGACTTTCCATTATTAGATTAGATTGTTGTTAGTTATGGGACAATATCTTGGGGCGTGAATCAAAAAAAATATTCAGCCTATCTTCAGATTGCTTAGTGCCTCGAACATTTCCAAATGCAGGGAATCCTTACAGTCCCATGTGAATATATCTATCAATTATGTATGTAAAAACAAAATGATTGCTTTGAAATTAACTCTTCAGGACACACTTATGAGATTAAAAATAGTTATAATTTACACCTAGACCGGAAAAATAACTCAGCAGAGTTTGTTGTACAATGCTGTTACTCAAAAATGAAAGAGACATTGTTAAAATCCGTCACTTATGAACAAAATTAAAAAAAATCTACTTACAAAACAAAAGTTATTATGGAGTTATATGTTTTAGACGACATTACAACATTCATTTAATAAAATAAATCGCAATTTGCGAACACTTATGGCATCATTGTACTAGGTTTAGATGGAATACCAAAGGGTGGCGAATGAAAATTTGTGCCCGGCCAGGATTCGAACCTGGGATATCCTGTTTACTAGGCAGATGCGTTGACCACTCCGCCACTGAGGACACAGTGACCAGCCCGACTGCAGATGACTCTTCTCGCACGTTTTCTGCCGCAGCCAAATCTCCAATTGCCACGCTGTCTCTTTCCTATTACCATGTAATTTAGCAGCTGTGTTGCAATCGCTGCGCAGCTTTCTAAATTGGCATGATGACTAACCAGCTGTCCATTAGAATGAATGGCCACCGCCAAACTGTGGCCAAAAACAAGATGGACCACCCTGTGACAAACATGCATTGGAGCATATGCTTGATTTCAATGGCTGCTTCACAACCTGGGCCATCTAGATCCTCCCACTCATGACCAGCTTTTCTGAATTGCACTGTGGAAGTTATCCCTACAGTACAGCCTCTGATTCCAAAATTATCCAGTCGTCAACTTACGATAACTTCCCTTTTTTCGACATCTTACAGTTTCACCCTCTCTGTCCTAAACCTCTCCTATTTTGAGTGCTGTGTGTGTGTGTGTGTGTGTGTGTGTTTGTACGGATGCATGCATTTGTTTTATTTTCTTACACTCACCTGCCACTCCACTCCATCCCTAAGCTGCATCTTGTTCCTCCCATCTAATACGTACATAATCTGGAAGTCTGTGCTGTATCCATCCCCACCACCGTGACACAGCCTTCCTATCCCCCCCCCCACCCACCCACACACCTCTTCTATGTCCACACCACCACACCATAGAGCATGATTTGAAGTGAGACAACCGGAGCTGATGTTCATGTGACAGTGTTGTGTGCCTGTGTGATTGTGTGAATGTTACTAATTCTGAAGAAGGCCATGGCTAATAGGTGAAAGTGTTGTATGTGTGTGTGTCTTTTTTGTGTTCCTGTTGCAGCTCATCGTAACATCCTTGAGTTGAATTGTAAACTGTCATATTACTACATTGGTAATAACAAAGTGAATATGAGAAAAATACACAGATTTGACACATGAAACATCACATACTGTAGTCAGAATTCCAAGGGCATAGCAGGCTGTAGATATTCTATTACTAATTATTTTAACATGTTCTTCCCAACTTCAGCTATCAGCAATTTTGTGTTTTCTCGCACATTCTGTAGACACATGATAGAATTCCAAGTTCTTATATGGGATTTTGTTACTTGCATAGAAATTCACAGCATATTTTTAATTTTTTAAATTAATTTTAAATTTCTTCAGCTTTTTCTTTTAATATTTCTGGAAGTTTATCAGTGATTAAAACATTTGAGTCATCAGCTAACAATATTCTTTGGCCATGCTTGATGCTCTTTTGAAAGTCATTAATGTAAATTAGGAAGAGTATTGGGCCAAGGATGCTACTTTGAGGCACACCTATGTTAATATTATTTGGATATGAATTATAGTTGTTGCAACTTTAGGTATGTGTGATTTCAGTTATCAGTGTTATATTTTGTAGATATGACTGGAACCACTTTTATACTACTTCCCCACCCCTTATTCCCAGTTCATCTAGCTTATTTAATGGTATATTGTGATCCACTGTATTAAAAACTTTAGTAAGGTCAATAAATATGTATGTTATGTAATTCCGTTTATGCAGTGCTTCTAGGATATGTTTCGTGATATAAGCTGTTGCTGTTTCAGTGTCTTTCCTGGATCAAAAACCAATGTGGTCAGTGGACAGGAGGTTGTATTTATTTATGGCGAAGGTGGTTTGGTCTGTAACACCAATAAACTGACACCATTAACTTTATAAATGACCTTTACTAACAAGTATACACTTTACAGTGGATCAGCATAGACTAACATACAAAGGCGGCAATTTTGCCTGGCGGAAATCACCCAAAGCACATCATCCTACAGATAAAAGATATTCTATTAGTATTGATCTGATAATCGGCTCCCACATAGCCCCCTCCCACTGTATGGAGTACTCCTCTTGAGTTGGAGATGGGAGGGGGAGGAGAGCATGGTTAGTCAACAGGTATGTGGACCACTGGGAGTTTTTCTGCGTCAGCTGGGAAGGGCAGCAGTGGTATTGATGCGTGGGCCATTGCACCGTGAAGTCTTTGAGGGCTTGTGGGCGGTGCAGGGGGTGGCCGGACCTGGAATGTGGGAGGGCGAAGGGTGGTGGTGATGCACAAGGCACTCGTATCAGGATCATGCCTGACAGTCACACAAACGCTTGTATGTCACCCATTAATGCTCGCATAGGTAACTAAAGGATTGTATGACGTGGCTCGTAGGAGAGGTCGCTGTGTTGTCTTCACACAAGTCGGTACGGAGTACGTAGATGTTCGCTGTGCGCACTACAATCGAAAGGAGTGTTATTGTCTCCAGGGAAACCACTGCTGTAAACTTGATGATGCATTCTACCTACATTGTTAGAGGGTTGCAGAGGGGAGGGGAGAATGTACGGGGGGGGGGGGGGGGCGATCCCATGAGGGTGGGGGTCAGGGGAGACAGTCGGTGTGGAGAAAGCTTGGAATGGTGATGTAGTTTCTGCAGTTAGTGTTGCTTGAATTGCAGGTGCTCGACTGTGGAGCGGAAGAGGCTGACACTGTTTCAGCTGGTCTCAGCGATGGCATGTCATGTTTGTTGGAGAGCTGACAACGTGCCGAGTATGGTGGTTCTTGTTCGACAGTGAGTTGTTTATGCTAATGGCGGAAGTGTCCTGGCCCGAGGTTGAGCTTTCTGGGCTCATCACTGTTTCCCTCAATTAAGAGTGTGTTAGCAGGTTTGGCCTTAGCTGATTTCAGACGGTGGATCGATAAAGTGACCAGTGCACCTTTTTGAATATTATGTACATTGTATTATGTGTGTATGTTTGAACACTCAGTGCGGGTCCGAGTACGAGGGCTGGAGTGGTATCCAGACCATATTGTCCTGAGCATTACGTATTCGTATGTGGCAAGGTCTTTTGGTACAATCTGGGTGGTGTGTCTGGCCAGGTGATGGGTGCATGACATCTAAGTTGCGGTGTCTCCCTCATTTGGCAGCCAGGCGGTGATTTTGGTTGTAGTGTGTGGCATCTCTGAGCTGGGCTTGTAGCTCACATTGAGCCTTCTCCCAAGTGAAGTAATATATATTCGATTAATGATGAAAATTCTCCTCAGAGATGATAAATTATTTTTCAAAAGAGATAGATTGGCTGGCCAGTACTTACCTTTGTGCTGTAGTGCCAATAGTTACACAAATGAAGAAACAGAAAAAAGGGGACAAAAAAAGGACAAGCTTTCGGAACATAGTTCCTTCCTCAGGTGGGAGAGAAGGGAAGAAGAAAGAATGGGAACGAAAGGGAAAGTTAATTCACAACCTAGGTCATGAAGGTGGTGTTTCTGGAGTGTGGACGTCAGAGATACTGCATGTTCGTACTGAGCCAAGCCAGAGAGGATATATATATATATAACCAAAGAGGAAAGATCAAGTAGTAAAGAGAAGAGATGATGAGTGAACTGAATGATGCTGAGGGGTGTAGAGGGGCGGGGTGGTTGTCTAGAAAGTTTTTCATTAACAGGGAAAATGGACACACACACACACACACAGAGAGAGAGAGAGAGAGAGAGAGAGAGAGAGAGAGAGAGAGAGAGGGGGGGGGTAACGAAGGGGTAATGAATAGGTGAGCTGAGGATGGAGGAAGGGGAGGGGTTAGCGTAGATTTAGGCCAGGGGGTGGCAGGAGGAAAGGATATGTTGGAGGGCAAGTTCCCAACTTCGTAGCTCTGAGGGACTGGTGTTTGTTGGTAGTATCCAAATGGCACGTGTGGTGTAACATGTGCCCAGGTCCCTGGAGTTATGCTGGAGGGCATGTTCTGCCACAGGATATTGGGTATCCCCCAGGTGAACAGTCTGTCTGTGACCATTCACCCGCTCAGCCAATTTGTTAGTAGTCATACCAACATAAAAGGCCGAGCAGTGGACACACATCAGCTGATATATGACGTGTGTTGTCTTGCACGTGGCCCTGCCTTGAATCGGGTAGGTTTTCCTGTGGTGGGGCTGGAGAATGTGGTAGTGGGAGGATGCATTCGACAGGTTTTACAGCGGGATCTGTTGCAGGGATAGGAACCATTAGGTAGGGAGAGTGGTTTTTGGATTTTGTAAGATTGGACAAGGATGTTGCGGAGGTTGGGAGGACGGCGGAAGGCTACTCTGGGTGGTGTGGGAAGAACATTTTGGAGTGATGATCTCATCTCAGGGCATGACTTGAGAAAGTCATAGCCCTGTTTGAGGACTTTGTTGAGGCATTCCAGGATAGTACTGGGTGACTAAGGGGGTGCTTCTGGGTGTTCTGGGGTTAGGAACATTGTTGTTGGAAGGAGGGGAATGGACGGCACGGGATATCTGTTTGTGGACGAGGACTGTAGGGTAAATGCGGGAGAGGGAAGCATTGGATAGATTGTTATTGCAGGTGGTGAGGATTCGGTACTGGAGCATATACGTTTCCCACGGATGCCCAGGCTGTAGGGAAGGGATCGTTTAATATGGAAGGGATGGCAGCTGTCAAAGTGGAGGTACTGTTGTTTGTTAGTGGGTTTAATATGGACTGAGGTGTGGATGTGAGGCTCGGCAAGGTGTGTGTATGTGTCCATCTTTCCCTGTTAATGAAAAACTTTTTAGACAACCTCTCCCCCGCCACTTTACACCCCTCAGCATCATTCAGTTCTCTCATCTTCTCTTCTCTTTACTACTTGATCTTTCCTCTTTGGTTATATATATCCTCTCTGGTTTGGCTCAGTACGAACATACAGTATCTCTGACGTCCACACTCCAGAAACACCACCTTCATGACCTAGGTCGTGAATTACCTTTCCCTTCCGTTCCCATTCTTTCTTCTTCCATTCTCTTCCACCTGAGGAAGGAACTGTGTTCCGAAAGCTTGTCTTTTTGATCCTCTTTTTTTCTGTTTCTTCATTTGTGTAACTATCGGCGGTACAGCACAAAGGTAAGTACTGGCCAGCCAATCTATCACTTTTGAAAAATAATTTGTATATAGGGTGCTTCACTAAGTGTGACTGCCTCTGTAACTTATAAAATAATAGGTGACGGGAAATTTTAATGCGGTAGGTCAACACAAAAATGTTACACTTTCTGCGGACCTATGAACATAGTTCATTGTATCATTTTCCAAAGAGTTACAGCACAAAGATATAATTTTTTAAATGGAACAATAGTTTTTTCTATCGTGCATTGGATTCGTTGAAACCAGCTGCGTCCAAATCAGTTTAAACTACATTCCTATCACTGTTAGTTTGGGAGCTACAACCCTTCAAAGTTTCAGGGGCAGATACCACAAACGCTGCGCATAATGCAATGCGTCTTCTAAATGTGGTGCGGCCGAGTTGTAACGTCGCTGGTGTCACGGAGCGAGAAGCCACACAAACAACCGGGGCTCAATATACCACAGTTACTGACATCGGATGACGAGGCATACACGAATAACGAGTACGATGACATGTTACTGATGCTCGGCAAGTGCCGACACGATGCCACTGAAGCAGCCAAGACGTATGCCCTGAGATATCCTAGGCGACGAGCCCCGGCAGCCATTACGTTCTTACGTGCCGAACTACGACTTCGGGAAACTGGCAGCTTGGTAATGCGCCGCAGTAACAGATGAAGACCTGCAAGAAGTGAGGAGACGGAGGTGATTGTTTTAGCTGCACTACACCACTATCCTCATGTCAGCTTACGAGCCGTTGCTGCAGGCGCTGGTGTCAGTCTCACATCTGTGTGGCATATAGTACACAGGGCCGGATCTAAGAGGGGGGGGAGGAGGGGGGCAAAGGGGGCAGTTGCCCCGGGCGGCAAATTTAAAGGTCAGCAAATTTTGTCCGACTCTTTCTTCTTTTCTTTTATTTTTATTTATTTATTAATTATTTTTTTTTACAGAATATATCTTTCTGGTATAATTTAATAAAATTAACAGACACAGAATTATTAAAAGTAAAATGACTGCAAGAAATACCGAAATCATTTAATAAAACTAAAATTCCTGGTTGCTGACTTCAGTGTTGCCCTGTCACAGGTACGTCAGCTAATCAAACTTTAAAAATCTACTAGATATTAGCCAGAATGAGGGAGATGTTTTCGTTATTGCATAAGTAAATGCACAATGTTTATTAATTTGAATAGATTTCTTTTGTCAGATAAATGAATATTCATATTTCATATCAAGGTAATATTTGTAGAACAGTTGAATTTGAATAACGTTCTAGTCTTTAAAAAAGAAAGTATTTCAGGTGCGCACAAGATGAGTTCCGTGACTTGATTACTGACAGAATAAAACAAGATATAATTAAAGATATTTTAGCTGCTAAATACTTTTCACTGATGGTTGACTGCACTCCAGATATCATCCACAATGCGCAGATGACACTAGTAATTCGATATGTCAAGTCGAATGACTCAGAGGTTGTGGAAAGTTTTACTGACTTTTTTACAGTTAAAACAGTAGAAGGCCTTAGTCAAGAGATACTGCAAAAATTGGAACAAGATGGGTTGAACGTTAAATACTGCAAGGGGCAGTCTCATGACAATAAGGCAAACAGGGCTGGAAAGTACAAAGGTGTCCAGTCAAGAATACTTCAGAAGAATGAATTGGCCTATTTCGTACCATGTGCTGCTCACTCTTTAAATTTAGTAGGAGCAAATTCAGCAGACATTCGGCAAGACTAGGTGATCTGCAAGAGTAGATGCGGTTGATGCTGTTTACAAGCATTTTCATAAAGTTTTGAAGGCCCCAAAAGAAACTGAAACTTATAAATTGTTAACACCAAAAACAAAATCAGAGACAAGATTTATTTTAGAAAATATGAGAACTCAAATTCATTACTTTAACTTGTTTCTGGGATGCATTATTAAAATAAAGTGCTCATGTTAACCAGTTTCTGCGAAGTTAATACTTTACAATCGATAAAGCTGTTCGAAACTTTCTGGGATTCTTGTACCTCTGAAGCTATTTCTGAGGCCAAAGTGCTAGCAGAAGATAATGAGGTATCAATGGTATTCTCCGAAAAAGGGATTCGAAGAAAGAAGAAAATGGCTTTTGAGGATGAAGTATCCAACATTCACAGAAAAAATAATTAATAATTGACGGAGCTTAGTACCAGGTTTACCACACTTGGGAAAATTGGTGCAAAAATTAGTTTTCTGTGTGGTGTGCAAATTCTAGAAATGAAAGTGGAGGACTTGAAGGCCAAAGCAGCGGAACTGGCAGAAGATCTTAGTGAGGAAGAACTTGAAGTTGAAAGTTTCAGACAACATGCGATGGCAGTAGACAGAGCCTTGCAAGATTCCACTGCATCATCAACATTAAGTTTAATTTATAAAAATAAATTGGTAGAGGGTATCCCAACCTTACTACAACGGTAAAATATATCTTACCATTCTAGTTTCTGTTTTGTCTGGAGAAAGAAGTTTCAGCAAGCTGAAACTAATTAAATACACTTGAGGAGCACGACTGCTTAACAAATCTGAGTATAATATCCATAGAGCACAAACGAGCTGCTTCTCTAAACTGTAATGATATGAAGACAGTTTTGCAGCAAAAAAAGAAAGAGAGAGAGAGAGAGAGAGAGAGAGAGAGAGAGAGAGAGAGAGAGAGCTCGAAAAGCGAAATTTTGAATTGCTTTTTGTACGATGAGTAATCTTGTAATATTTTTGTATGTATTAAAATTGTTCTGTTTTCCTTTGATCTTAATTCAGTCAATAAAGTAAGTTCATGTTGTGAGATTGTGACATTTATTTAGAAATATGTAACGCAATTAGCGTCAAAAAGTCGATTCTTATAGGGGGAGGGGGAGTAAGAAGGGGCGGCAAATTAAATTTAAGCTTGCCCCCCCCCCCTCCTTGGCAAATGTCCTAGATCCGGCCCTGTAGTACACGGCCATAGGTTTCACCCGTACCACCTGTCACTGACCCAAGAGCTGCATGGGAACAATTTCCGTGCAAGAGTACATTCTGTGAGTGGCCCATGCGTAATTTCACGCTGGAGTCTTTACAAAGTGTTATGTTCTCTGATGAGTCCACGTTCACAAATTATGGTGCAGTGAATCGCCATAACATGCACTACTGGGCCGCAGACAATCCTCGGTGGGTACGACCTGTCGACCGTCAACGTAGGTGGTCTATTAACGTGTGGTGTGGAATCCTTGGGGATGAAATCATCGGTCCACACTACTTCCCAGGTACACTGACAGGTGAGTTATATCGCGCTTTTATAGCCGACAGTTTGGGTGGTCTCCTCGAACATGAGTGTCTACACATGAGAGTCCACATGTGGATGCAGCACGATGGTCACCCAGCCCATTCTGCGCGTGCTGTTGTGGAAGAACTAAATAACAGATTTGCAGGAAGATCGTTGGGGCGCCATGGCCTTCATTGATGGCCCACAAGGACGCCAGATTTAACACCAGTAGATTTCTTTTTGTGGGGATATCTAAAGAATCGTGTTTATGTCACTGAGCCCACATCCCCAGATGATCTAAAACGGCGCATCGAGGACGCATGTCGATCCGTCACACCAGCGATGTTACATCTCGTCCGCAGGCAGATGCTGTCGACGGCGCATTGCATTTATGCATTGAGGAACATGGACACACATTTGAACATCTCATGTGAATCAACCTCCCACCACCATAACATCCATCACCCACCACACAGCCATGTATTATGTACAGCGTGTGGTATCTGCCCCTGAAACTGTGAAGGGTTGTAGCTTCCAAACCAACAGTGATAGGAATGTAGTTTAAATGAATTTGGACGCAACTGATTTCGACGATTCCAATGCACGATAGAAAAAACTATTGTTCCATTTAAAAAATTATATCTTTGTGCTGTAACTCTTTGGAAAATGATACAATAAACTATGTTCATAGCTCTGCAGAAAGTGTAACATTTCTTGTGTTGACCTACCACATTAAAATTTCCCGCCACCTATTATTTTATAAGTGACAGAGGCAAACACACTTGGGGCCGGTTCGTCCATCTCTCGTAAATGAGAGAAGGTGCCTTTAACGTCCTGTTAAATGTGCTCGTTAAGTGCATTGCGTTTGTTATTGCCAGATACACCTCTCGTTTGCTAACCTGGCGAAAACGAGAAGGTACCATATACCTATTTCGACTAGGTTGGTAATAGAAACAAATGAAAGAGCCGTCTGAATAAACAGCAGTTTCCCTCATTTAACTATAAGAGAAGAGGTTAGCAGATAGTTGTTAACTGGCGTTATGGAAAACAAACGTGAAAGAAGCTCGAATTTAATAAGAAGTTAGTGCGATTGTGTTGTGTCCTCTGGAATGTAAAAAAACCGGACGCTACGACATGGAAGGAGAAGAAAAAAGCGATATGATCACATGTGGCAAATGAATTCAGTGCTTTTCGCGGAAACTGTAGGACAGTAAAAATGCTTAGGGCTTAGTACGATAACACGCCAAGTGCGTAGTATCTTAGTGCAACCTTGCACATAGGCAAAAGTATACTGTTCCTGTGGATCGGAGGAAGGCATCACAGTTCAGGCCTCACACTAGGCACAACAAGCATAAGTAAATACTGGGTAATATTTTACGATGCTTCTCGCCAGGCTCCAGTGCTTGGCAAAAGTACTGCCTAGAGTTTAATTCTCCAATGAGATCTTTCACCTCTAGATTCCACGATAAAGGGGAAAGAACTCCTCCTTGCGGGCAACCCCTAGTGGTGTTGATTACCATTCTTTCATTCATCATGGTAGCCTCTACCTTTCTTGCACTGAGCATGGCCCTAGTCCACCTACATATAGTGGTCCCTAGGTGCACCTCTGCTGCCCTAACCGTGGAATCGAAGGTCGTGTTGCTAAAAGCCCCCTCAATGTCCAGGAAGATACAGAGGGCCATTTCCTGAAACTGTAGTGCCTTCTCCACCTTCCCAACGAGTTGTGGAGAGCTATCTCACATGATTTACCTGGCTGATATGCATGTTGGTTTGAATTTAGAGGAGCCGTACTTAACCTCCTTTCTCCAACATGCACATTAACCAGCTTTTCCAATGTCTTATGAAGAAGGTCAGGCTGATTGGTCTCATATCCTTGGCCTTGGTATGATCAATTCTCCCCGGTTTTGGAATTAAGACAACTTTCACTGCCCTCCAGGCATTGGGAATGATTCCTGCTGCTATGCTAACCCTGAATAACAAGCATAGGAATCTAATAGGATTTTCTCCCGCTTGCTGCAGGAGAGCTGGAAAGATTCCATCGGGGCCAGGTGACTTGAAAGGTTGAAATGTTCCCATCGCCCATCGGACCTTACTGAAATCGACACACTCCTTGGCCAAATCCCAGTCCTCTTTGTGAATACCTGAGAACCGTTGTCTCTCAGGAATCGCATTCTGGTCTGAGTTATCCCCCAGAGTATATTGAGGAAAGTGAGTCTTGAGGAGCAGTTCCAGCGTTTCATGTGCTGTCTTTGTATACTCCCCATCCTCCTTCCTCAATGTTCCTCCTGGATTAGTTGGTACCCTATTGAGGATTTTATGAAGTCTTGCTTGAGCAGCCGTACCCTCCACTTCCTCACAAGGACCTCACGATACTTTGCCCATTGTCCTTTGTGCCCCGTAAGGTTAAACAGTCTTCATACCTGTTTTTGCTTTGCATTTCCAGGTTATTATTCCACCAAGACACACTCCTATTTGTGCACTTCTTGGTGATTGAGCAGTTGTCCTGGTATGAGGTCACTATAGCAGAGGTTACGGCCTCTGCTACTTCCTCAAACTCTGCTGTATTACTTATCGAAGTTTTAATTTCTGATAGGCTGAAGTCAAGCTCTCTCCTATATGTCTCCCAGTCCGTTTTCCTGGGATTCCTATAGGCCATCGTCTGTCTGGTTCCCATTTCAACCTTGAATTTAATATACATGTGATCTGATGAGGATGGCTCCAGGACCACATGCCACTGTTTGACGTAACTTCCCATCATCATGGAACCAAAAGTTATGTCAATTACTTCTTCCCTTTTACTATTCCTGAATGTAGGTTCATCACCCCTATTCAGGATTTCCAAGTTGTTAGATAGGAGAAATTCAAGAAGGTGCTCACCTCTACTGTTGGTGTCCTTGCTGCCCCACGATAGATTGTGGGCATTGGCACCACATCCCACCAACAGTTCGTCACCTTGCCGATGGCAGGCTTCCGTCAGTCTCCTCACTCCCAAAGGAGGAGGAGAGCTGTCTTCGTAAGGATGGTATGCTGAGGCCAAAACAATTTCCCTCTTGATACCTTCCTCACGTTACTGCTTCCTGATGGTCACCAAGTCCCTGGAACAAAAATCCATCATTGGTATGAAAGGTGGCCGAGGGGACTGAGGCGCTTCAGTTATGGTCTGCACGGCCACTACGGTCGGGGATTCGAATCCCCCCTCCGGCATGGATATTTTGTGCCGTCCTTAGTCTTATTTAGTTCATAAGTAGTTTGTAAGTTTAGGGACTGATTACCCAGTAGTTAAGTCCCATAGACTATACAAACATTTGAACATTTGGTATCAAAGGTATTGCGTTTCTAACATAAATGCATGTTCTGGAGTTTCTTAGATTTCTAGCATCTCCAGTACCACCGAGACCCGATACACCCCCTTTGTATAAATAGGGTTCTTGTATCAGGGC
Source organism: Locusta migratoria (assembly GCA_026315105.1). NCBI lineage: Eukaryota > Metazoa > Arthropoda > Insecta > Orthoptera > Acrididae > Locusta > Locusta migratoria. The sequence continues at coordinate 572,102,958 of CM048746.1, forward strand.
CACGTCCACCTCCTGTCTCCCCAGGCGACGGCTCAGGGCAGCAGTGGCCCCTTTACTGTGCTGCCGCTTTATCGGCAGCACTTCCAGTCCCCGTCTTGCTGCCATTATTGCCTTTAAGGTCGTTGATTACCCTGACGGCGACCTGCGACAACCCTAAAAACAGTTTCAGCCCTTGCTCTCGCTTTGTCTTCAGGGACTTCTCTCTGACCTCCACCACCAGAGTTCGTCCTTCCGGAACGACCTTTTTAATTAATTACCCTCCAATCCTCTGTCGAGACTTTTGGGTTCTGGACCCTTATTTTCTCAAACAGAGTCTTTGGAGGGACATCCTTAAGGATCTTTGGTACCCATATTGATACCTTTGCGGTCTTCAGGAGTTCGGTTGCTGTCTTGACCAGCAGCTTCGCATCCTCCCACAGGGATATCATGGGCACCTTGTCCTTAAGCCATTCTGCTGAGTGCTCCCCCTCACAGACAAAAATGAGGGCACCATGATCTAGATAGACCCTCCTGAATTTGGGTCTTGGACCAGCATCCCCCCCCCCCAATCTCTTGAAAGAGTGCCATCTGCACGAGCTCCTCCTGCTGCGAGGTGATGCTCACCAGTGGGTATCCTTCTTGGACAACCGCCATTCTAAACACCGAGAATGCATTACTATAGGTCTATTTCCCTATTTCCTGCCTCAGCCTTTTAGGATCACGCTTGTGCAGAGAGGAGGGAGCCTTAGATTCCTCCCTACCCTCTTGCCACCTGTCTTTGATGTCGAGGGAGTCTGTGTATCCCCTTCGACCTGAGGCAGTTTCTTTTTGGGGGTCTTGGGCTCAAGCCCTTTTGATTCCCTCCACTTATGCCATTCTTTTCCTTACTTTTGCTTCTGTTCCTTGAGACAAGGCCTTAATCCTAATCTGGTCCAACGTCTCTGTTACAGTTCCCACTTCTTGCTCAGGTCTAGACCCTGATTCAGAAGTAGGAGTGCACTCCATCGGTTCTGATCCCGATGTCTGAGTATTTGAGGTCTCAGATTGCCCCTCAGATTCTTTTAGAATACTTACTTTCTCTGTGTTCATCTTAGTCCCACGAGATTTGGGGATTTATATGGTCCACACCACGATAACCCCGCGCGGTGCAAGGCTATTTACTCAGGGAGGTCGTCCGGTATCCCTGAGGCTCCGTTCGAGACACATCCACCCATGTGCCAAGCACCCCTTCGGCACGGATCGCATCACACCTTGGGCAAGGACTGGGAGAGGATAAGGACGGCACTTGGTCAGATCCATCAGCTGAGGCCTTTCCGGCAGTAGGTTCTCTGCCTTCGGTATAGCCCTCAGCTTCACATGGATGCACAAGCCTCTCCACCCGAACGGACAGTGCTTCGTCAAGGTGGTGTCCCCTGGAGAGGGAGGATTGTCCTACTAATCATGTGTGGTTAATTAGTTGTTCAAATAAGATAGCAAAAGTACTGTCTAATGTTCCTGTATTTAAACAAAATTTAAACATGCATCCACAGTAAATTACAACCAATAGCAGTTAACTTATCTTATTTATCAGTCCAGCGACGTGGTACTCTGCAGTCATATAAAGGATACATAAATTCATACGGAAATCATTTTGATGGTGGCTCCTCCTTTGGCAGCTTGCTAGCAGTTCGCCGTGATGCTTCGAGAATCGCATAATTAACGTCTACCGTTAGCTGCCGCGATGACGCTACCGCGTTTCGGACGTCTGGGACGGTTATCGAACACGTAACGAATTTCTGCCTCAGCAGAACGAACGAATAAATGTTTCATAAAAACAATTCTTACTTCACTTATGTTCACTGGTTTCACATAAACTTTCATATCGTTACACTTATAACAAATTAGAACTTTCACTTTGTTTTAACTTTATTACTTATATTGTTTGAGCACTCCGTGGACCGCGTACGAACGTCTGATCTACGTCATGGTGCGGCAGATACTGCTGCTTGCCTGATCTCCCACAGGCGAGCGCTGCTATACGATAAAGTCTCTGACCTGAGGAGCCATATCGATAACTGTTCACAGAGAAATATTTTACATTGACAAATTAAACATAACAAGTAATCACCGTCATATAGAAAACATACAAAATACAAATAAAATAATATATACATAAACAATTACAATACAGATCATAAATAAATGACAGAAAATGTTCACAGTTAAGTTAACAACATACATGGTGCATCACAATAATTAATCGAGTCACATGAGAAGATAATTACTACATTTCACTATAAACAGGTTCAAATGAATAATATGTTCAAAATGAAGCTCATTCCTTACCTGAAGGGATACCTTACACCTTGACCATGTCTGTTGTGTCGCGAGTGTCAACCTGTGGCGTATATTATAATTTGCGGACCGCAATGTAGTTGCTTCTTGTTATATGTGAGGTAGACAGAGTGGGTAATCATCTGTTTGCAGTCCTATAAAGGAGAAAAGTGCATGAACATAATCAGCTAACATACACTCCCTGACACTTCGACCCCTCATACAGTAGTGGATCCATGATTTTGGTTCGGAAAGGCTTCACCTATCCGAGGAAGGGGCTTTACCAAGGAAAACACTACAAAACCAGGTACTTTTTGGGGTGACGGTCTGAGTCTCTTAGACTCCTCCTCCACATTTGCTACTGCCTACGTATCCTCCCTTCAACCTGGGACACCCAAAGGACATAATTTTTCTCTTAATGTTGTGCTGCACTTACATGTGATGCATATATTTATTTTTAACCTATTTAATTTAACAGTATACGCTATTTTTGTAACTTAAAAATAATGTGTTTGTAATCTGCGATATTTCCATCCCATGGAACAAAGAACTATTATGTCTAACGAAAACACAAATAGGACCTGTTTCCTAGGACATTTGATGTAGTTTAATTTTGTGTTGGGAAACATTTTCACTTAGAGCAGAGGTTTTAGAGTTATTTGACAAAAACATAAAAACTGGACCCTTAAAGTCCCCTACCCCCTGGTTCGCATTCCAGCAGTCACTCCCTTGGACATGTGCGAAAGAACGGACAACAAACCAATATATGTGTGTGTATATGCTTGATGATGGTGTTTGGTTCACTTCTTCACCGCACATGTGGTAATATCATTCACTCACACGGAAGGCGCTGGTATAACTAGCATAATAGGACTGTGAACGACAGAGGCGCTACTTCTTTAGCGTATCAGTCACTTGTGGGAATTTGGAGCGGATGGAGGTGTGCTCGGATAGGCAAGTCGTTAAGGCGAATAATGTCCCAAAGTGGGAAACCCGGGTTCGAAGTGTGGTCAGACGCTAATTTCCAACTGTCACCACTAATTTAATGCGATAATGCGGCGAAAGATAATCCTATCCAGGGACGGTTCTTGCTTAAGGGTCAGCGGGGTCAGTACAACCAGAAATTCTGTGATATATCTTTCCCGACTATTTTTTTCAGCGCTACACAACCAGTTATTTGCTGTACTATGAGAATCAGCAGGTAAGTGGTAATGAGCCTTAGTTTCCACTGTTCAGTCGCATAGAATGGAAGTTACTCTGAGCTGCCAATAAATGGATTGGGTGTTGCCACGACACCTCTGTCACCCGTCCATTAGTGCCTCCAGCCTCTGTTATCCCACCTGGCTTCCACTCCTGCAACCCCCCGCTCTGAAGACTGCAGTCACGGTGGCATCACCCAGCAGTTTCCTGACTCCCCTCCCACTCGCCTAAGCACAATCACCTGGAGAGGGCAAAGACCTTGTAAAAATAACTAGACTCCCTAAAGGCGCTGCTATCACGGTAGTGGCAAGCGTCAGATAAATACGAGTGTTGTCAGCAGGTAAATCGTGTATTAAATAGCTACTGCGGTATATGTACACAATTGATAGTCACGTATTGTTACCTACTGCAGTGTACATGAAGCACGATGGTGAAGAGCTGCCAAGCCTTTAAATGCACAAATCAATTAAAGAAAGGAATGAAAAGAACAAATACTGTCTTCCCATTTATATTTCTTAGGAATACAAGTAGCCCTACAACTTGTGTTCAGAGATACTCTTAAGACAATATAGGATTGAATGAAATAAATAACAGGGGCAGGTATATACCAGCTAGAATGCCAAGAATATGAATCAGTGTATCTGGGAATGACAGGCAGAAACTTCAAAACCAGATATAAAGAACATATAAGAAGCTGGAAGTATGAAAATAGCAAATCCACCTTTGCAGAACACCTGATAGAACACGGACATGAACCATCCACCATGGAATTATCAGAACCAATAATCGAGACAGAAAAATCCTGACACTACAAGAAAACTTTGATATACAGAGAGCTTTGTCAATGAAAAAGAAAGTGATCAATGATCAGATCAACATAAGTAACAACTCACTGATCAAGCTGGCCACAAAAACAGTGAAAAACAGTAATGAAACATGAAATGCCCTACCTCCTTCTCTCTCTCTCGCTTCTCTCTCCCTACTCCCATATTCACAAAAAACTAACACAAATAACAACACACACACACACACACACACACACACACACACTCATATTCACAATAAACTAACACAAATAACAACACACACACACACACACACACACAAAAACACAGTCTACACAGACTCCAACACAAACAAAAAATAGCTGATACACTCAGAGATACAAGGAACACAAACAAGAGACAGACGAAAAGCGACAGTTGGCAACATTAAACACTGTAAACAAACGTTCAAAAACGAGTACACAGTGAAGTGGTGATGCAAGGGTTTTCATCAAGACCGAAAATACCATATCCAACTGAAGACCTCACAAACATCTCCATGAAGACACACTTGGAATAACACAGAAAACCATAAGTAAGGCCAAAAACTGGATAATTAAATTAACTTTGCAAAAGTTAGTGCTACAGAAGTTGTTTCTAACCTAGTAGATCCGAACTTTAGAAATTGTAACAAGACTGTTAACTGTCATATTGTGAAAAATACCTATAATATTATGACTGTACTACAATATTGTACAAAAATAAAAGGGCCACTGATGATGCTTCACAAATAAAGAAGCGAAACGCGTATGGCATACAAAAAAAAAAAAAAACGCCTTTCATTTAGTTGCTAAAGACGGTAATACACTTCCATCAATTTCATATGCAACTAAGGACGACGGAAATCGAAAAAAAAAAGATGATAAATAACAGACTTTTACAATACTGGCAGCTCTTAAAAAGGAGCTACTTTAGGCAGTACTGGTGGACAGGAAGTTCAAAAAAGTTTCGTTTTATGATTGTTTAAAGTAACTATTGGGGTCACTGCAGTCTGAATTGCTGTTTATGAAATTAATAACTTGTAACACAGAATTTAAAGGTAATATGCTTTCCGTATAGGTATAACAACTGAAAGGGGTTTGCAGAACTGTGCATAGTGCCATATATGAATGACACATAGCCACATTGGATGCACTTCGTGCAGTTAAACCTTCTTTTGTGCAGTTCAAGCTAATGTAAGGTATTTGGATTACAGCATTAAAAATGCTAATATTGTTGCTAGATACTCTAATGCTAATGTTAGATGCAATAGTTAAGAAAAATGTATGGCATACTTCGTGTTCTTAAAAGAATTTGGTAGTGGCTGGTTGCTGTATTCACAAGCTAAAGACGCTATTTTTCAATTATGTATCTGACGGCATATTTCACTTTCACCATCGATTTTTAATATCAGCTGTTTCAGGCAGCCCTGTTTCATTTTTTGATGCTATGAAATATCTAAATATTAGAGAATACGGCACTAGAGCAAAGACGTAAAGTGTGAAACTCTTGCGAAATTAATGTTTGTACAAAAGTTTCAAACTCGTAGAATATACTGAGCAAGTGCTAAAATCGTGTCTGGTGATAAATTCCGTTCATATACTGCACTCAGAAGGCTAAAATACTAAATGTTATATATCTGTTTAGTTAGGAAGAGGAAACGCTTTTAGCCAATTCCTACACCGCATGTGTAATAAATTTACACACAACCGATAGTTGCTGTATATTCAAGGAGTGTGAAGCTGTTTTGTAGTTATATATTTCAATTAGACGTAGTTTTCCCGACTTCAGTGAATACTCTCTCTAATCAAGAGTCTTACGCACATTTAAAGTTAGCGCGGAAGTTTGCCACCACAATGGCCGCCGAGGCGCTCTTCAATCTGTCCGCTGTTCGCAGTCGACCGCTTACGGGATTGTGGGGGCTTGGGAGAGGGCCCGGCTCATCTCCTTGGCCTAGCGCAGCCTGTTGGCCGTCACCCCTCATTTCCGACATGTCGGCACGCCAAAACAAGGAGCTCGGCCGCCGCCTTCGGCCCAGTCCTGAACTAGACAGTATCTGAGTTCAATTTCGTGAGTGGTTGTTAAATTCATGTTCCTTATTTTGCTTTTTAATTGATGCATTTCAGTTAGTGATCCATTGTTTTCAGTTTCTCTATGATGGTAACTTGTATACCAACTAAATTATTCTCCGAGTTTGCTGAGGCAATAGATCCGTACTTAGCTATAATTTACAACCGATCAATCAGCGATAGATCCGCACCCAAAGACTGGAAAGTTGCCCAAGTTACTCCAATATTCAAGAAAGGCAATAGGAGTGATCCCCAAAATTACAGGCCAATCTCATTGACGTCGATTTGCAGTAGGATTTTGGAACATATACTTTGTTCGAATTTTATGAACTACCTCGAAGAGAACGACCTATTAACCAATAGTCAACACGGGTTCAGAAAGTATCGCTCTTACGAAACACAGCTTGCCCTTTATTCACATGAAATGTTAAGTGCCATCGACAAGGGATCTCAAATCGATTCCGTATTTCTGGATTTCCGGAAGGCTTTTGACACTGTACCCCACAAGCGGCTTCTTATGAAATTGCGTGCTTATGGAATATCTCCCCAATTGTGCGATTGAATACACGATGTCCTATCAGAAAGGACACGGTTCGTTGTAATTGACGGTAAGTCATCGAGTAAAACAGAAATGATATCTGGCGTTCCACAGGGAAGCGTTATAGGTCCCCTACTCTTCCTCGTGTTTATAAACGATTTAGGAGCTACCTTAGACTGTTCGCGGACGATGCTGTCGTTTATCGGTTAGTGAAGTCAACAGAGGATCAAAAGCAACTGCAAAGCGATTTAGACAAAATTTCTACTTGGTGCGAAAATTGGCAATTGACACTAAATAAAGAAAAGTGTCAAGCAATACACATGACCACTAAAAGAAATCCGCTGAACTTCAATTACGCGATAAATCAGTCAAACCTTAAGGTCGTAAATTCTACCAAATACCAAGGATTTACAATTACGAACAACTTTGACTGGAGAGAACACACAGAAAATATTGTAGGGAAGGCGAACCAAAGGTTACATTTCATTGGCAGAACGCTTCGATGATGCACCAGCTCCACCAAAGAGACTGCCTACATCACACTCGTGCGTCCTCTCCTGGAATACTGTTGCCCCTTGTGGGACCCTCACCAAGTGGGACTGACGGAAGACATTGAGAAGGTTCAGAGAAGGGCAGATCGTTTTGTTTTATCACGTTACGGGGGGGGGGGGGGAGCGTCACGGAAATGTTGCACGAATTGGTGTGGAAATCATTAAAAGAAAGACGTTATTCATTGTGGCGTGATCTGTTTGCGAAGTTTCAATCACCGACTTTTACTTCTGAATGTGAAAATATTTTGCTAGCACCCACCTACTTAGGGAGACATGACCATCCCAATAAAACAAGAGAAATCAGATCGAAAACGGAACGATTTAGCTGTTATTTCTTCCCGCGCGCTATTAGAGAATGGAACGATAGAGAAATGTTATGAAAGTGTTTAATGAACCCTCTGCCAGGCACTTAAATGTGATTTGCAGAGTATCTATGTAGATGAGGTAAAAAATTCAATTCATTCTGTAGTACAGTAATAACATATCAGTAATGTAAAATTTCCTCTATAAACTTACATATAAGTTGCTTATACCGGGTGTATCAAAAAGGATGGCGCAAACTTACTTGTAAGTACACGATAATAGAAGGAAACAGTCCCAGTAAACATGGGTCCGCAAAGGAGCAGTTTGCATGATAATTACGAATGTATGGTTACAAGCCGCCACTGACGTCACTGTGAACATCGTCCTAGTTAGTACACATTAATTTGAAATTTAAACTTTACTATTAACATCGGATTTAGTGCATATTTCACGTATGGTTTACCTGTTAAAGCAGGTGTTCGAAGTGCCTTCCTTGCATCTGCATGCAATACTGTGCTCGTCTCTGCAATGAATTTCGAATTCTTTCGATAGCTGTTGGATCATTTCGGAATTTTTGACAAGCGTGTGCAACTCTCTGTTCCAGTTCTTCAACCGTGTTAACGGGAATGCCGCGGTGGAGTGGCCGAGCGTTCAGCCGGGCGCCGTGGCTCAGCGCGCCAAGTCAGTGGGCTAAACGCCCTCTGTAATAATAATAATAATAATAATAATAATAATAATAATAATAATAAAAGGGCTGATCCAAATATACAACGGACAATCAAAAACTAACTTAACCAACGGCCACAAAGCATAGATCTACGCGAAAAAAAAAGAAGTGTTTCAAGTTGCAAGGAGTGTAGCTGCGAAGCTGTCCTTAGCATAAGTTAGTTTAAATACTTTGTAAGCCTAGGGACTAATGACCACAGCAGTTAAGTTCCATAGATTTACAAACATTTTAACATTTTCAGAATGAAACTTTCTCTCTGCAGCGGAGTGTGCGCTGATATGAAACTTCCTGGCAGATTAAAATTGTGTGCCGGAACAGGGACTCGAACCTGGGACCTTTGCCTCTCACGGGCAAGCACACTACCGACTGTGCTATCCCGACACGACTCACGATGCCGCCTCACAACTTTACTTCCGCCAGTACCCCACCTCCTACTTACAGGTTCGAGTCCCGGTTCCGGCACACAATTTTAATCTGCCAGGAAGTTTCATATCAGCGCACACTCCGCTGCAGAGTGAAAGTTTCATTCTGGAAACATCCCTTAGGCTGTGACTAAGCCATGTCTCCACCATATCCTTTCTTCCAGGAGAGCTAGTCTTGCATGGTTCGAAGGAGAGCTTCTGTGAAGTTTGGAAAGTAGGAGGCGAGGTACTGGCGGAAGTAAAGTTGTGAGGCGGCATCGTGAGTCGTGTCGGGATAGGACAGTAGGTAGTGCGCTTGCCCGTGAAGGGTAAAGGTCCCAAGTTCGAGTCCCGGTTCCGGCACATAATTTTAATCTGCCAGGAATTTTCATTTTAACATTTTGTTTTTTATGTTATCTTTGTAAATCCATCGGACCAAACTGCGTGGTCATCAGTCCGTAGCTCACAAACTACCTAGGTAAACTAACCTAAGGACAAACACACACACTCATGCCCCAGGGAGGACTCGAACCTCCACGGCGAGCAACCGCGCGCTCCGCAGCGAGACGCTTTAGACCGCTCGGCTACTCCACCGCGGCAACATTTTGTTAACGGGTGTGCTGTACACTTCGCTTTTGAGGTGGCCCCAGACATAAAAATCCAAAGAACGTAAAGGTCCGCCTCTTGCTATCCATCTTTGGCCGTATCTGCGCGTTAGATGCCGTATCACAGCAGCAGCAAAATGTGCCGCAGCTCCATTTAACTAACTAGGACGATGGTTACAATGACGCCAGTGGCAGTTTGGAACCATACATTCGTAATTATCTCTCAAACGGCTCCTTTGCGGATCCATATTTACTGGGACATTTTCGCTTGTCTTATCGTGTATTTTCAACCTTTTTGATACACCCTGTATATGCATATTTCTCCACAAACCGAGCGAGGTGGCGCAGTGGTAACGCACTGGTCTCCCATTGGGGAGGACGGTGGTTCAAATCCACCTCCGGCCATCCATTTCCCTAAATCACTCAAGGCAAATGCCGGGATGGCTCTTTTGAAAGGGCACGGCCGATTTCCTTCTACATCCTTATTCAAAACTCCGAGCGTTAGCTCCCTCTCTAATGTTTAAAAGTTTGTATAACTTATGGGGTCATCAGTCCCTAAACTTACAAACTACTTATGAACTAGCTAAGACTAAGGACGGCACAAATACCCATGCCCGAGGGGGGATTCGAACCCCAAACCGTAGTGGCCGTGCAGACCGTGACTGGAGCGCCTCAGTCCCCTCGGCCTCCGCGGCCGACCCTCTCTAATGACCAAGATGTCGACGGGACGTAAAACCGTAAGCTTCCTTTCTTCTTTTCTCCACAAGAAGTAGCCTGCGCAATGACCAAAGAAAGAAGAAGCTTCATTGCTATGATATTCAACAATTTTACCTTGTTCCTAAAGCCAAAGCAAGTGAGACGGACTCAGCAAGTACGGACTTCTTTGGAAATAAATATATCGAAAAATCAGCCGTTCCAAGTACCACCTCTAACAATAAAGTGCGGTGAATAGTTCTGAGACGTTAACGTAGTTACCGTACTGTGCTTCGAAATGGTCACCTCCCATAACTACGCACCACTGAGCTCTCCGATACATGTCCTGGAAACTTTGAATGAATTCTTCCTTTGGGGTGGTGTTCAAAAACTTCGTCACGTTTCGTTGGATGTCAGGAATATCGTCAAATCTCTCTCCTTTCAACGCTTGTTTGAGGGAATAGGAAGAAGTCTGGATTGAGATCCGTCGAGTATGTCGAGTATGGTACATGTTAAAGTTGCAGCACCACTCTTTTTGCCAGGTACTGTTTGACGATTTTTGGCTGCGTGCAGGCGAGCGTTGTCGTGAACAAAAGAAAAAGAAATAAATAAATAAATAAATAAATAAATAAAATTGCAGGATATTCGGCCTATGACACTGCTCAACATGGATTTTAAAATTTGTACACGAATAATAAACAATAGAATGATGCCCATTATACCAAATGGAATTGGAGCATATCAAGCCTGTTCAGTAGCAGGAACATCGACCATGAATATTTATGTGATTATAGAGGTATTATTTATTTAACTTGGATATGCAAAAGTGAAATAGCTATTACCTTCTAGACTTTAATAAGGCTTTTGGCGTAGTAAATAACATTTTTTACAATGAAAAAATCAGCTATAATTATAAATTCACACAATGAATACACAGCTGCATAGGTGACTATCAATCTAAAATCAAAATAAATGTACAACTAACAACTCCTGTACCTATAAAACGGCCAGTCAGGCAAGGATGTTCACTGTCAATGACCTTATATGCTATTGCAGTTGAATCACTGCTTGTTGAACTGCACCCAACATTATAAAGTTTGAATATATTCAATATAAACACTGTGTCATGCTTATGCTTTGATGTCAGCGTTATTGTCGATAATAAAATGGAGATTGACGAAGTTCGAAGAATAATAATAACTTATGAAGATGCTTGTGGCGCGAGACTTAATCCACATAAACCCAAAATATTGCCTTAGCACCACATGCAGGAAACATGGAAACCTCCTGACCTCAAAAAACTGATGAGATTCCCTACATGGGTATGATGTTTACATCAGACCCAGAGGAAATGTGTCGATTAAATTGAACTCAAAAAGTGAATGTTATAAGAGCTATTCTCAAAGATCATAATATAAGATTATTAGACAGAAAGTAGTATTTGTTTTGTAATCAGTAAGACATACCACACAGCTGCAGAGCTACCAGTATCCACTGTTATTGCTAAAACAGTGCCTGCGGTCATGTGCTGGTATATAGATGGGTAATGTTTTCAAAGTTTCTTTTGAAACTACCACATTGCCTAGATGTAATGGAGGATTAAGTGTCAAAGATATACGACCACTTGTTTGTTAATCGTACTGGAAAATTATTAAACAGTAATCAGACTAACATTTCACGAGACTTATTTAATGCATTAGATCGTACTGATCGATGTGCACATATAAATTTTGGACGAATAACTCCAGAGTTGGATTATTTTCGAAAATACTATGAAGAAATTGCTTACATATGTGAAAATATTTAAAAACTTAATAGTAGTCAATTATACTGTGCAATTACGAAAGGTCACCCCAAAAACAATAACAAGATGAAATACGAAGGTAAAAATTGGAAATAAATTTGGAGTAATATTAATAACCGAATGTTAGTAGCAAATGTTCGCTCTGTCTGGTATGATGTAGTTAATGAGAAAGTTCCCACTGGAGAAAAGTTACACAGAATAAATTTAAGAGTCACTCCTTTTTGTGATTCATGTCGACTAGGGGACACTTGAGAACACGTTCTTACCTGTAAAGATAAGATTTTGATTTGGAAGTGGACGAAGAAAAAAACTAGCCATCATGAATAGAACTTCTGAGAATTATGTTCCAATAAAAGATGTACTCCAGTCAGAATATAGTTTATTTCCTAATTCAAAACATAATAGCTATTCATAACGTGTAGGCTTTCACGGCCGGCGTCTTCAGTAATTAAAACTTCCGGGCTGAGAGGCCGTGGTCGAACAGTAGAAATTTCTTCCCCTGACGTTTCGTTGCCGGCTGCGGACAACATCTTCTGAGGTGAGTCGACGACCTCAGAAGATGTTGTCCGCAGCCGGCAACGAAACGTCAGGGGAAGAAATTTCTACTGTTCGTCCACGGCCTCTCAGCCCGGAAGTTTTAATTACTGATAATAGCTATTATTGGCTAATTGGACACTAGTCCTTTGTGTTTTATGCAATTGAGACAATCCAAATTTAGAAGACTAAATACAATTTATCAGTGAAGAGCATATTCCTTTGAGGAAGCATTATAAATATAAACAAAATTTTCACAGATTTTTGATTGTCGTTTTAAATCAAGACTGGTAAGTTCATAAAAGTAAACGAAGAATATCAAGAGTGTACATGCATTATCAAAACAAGAAGACAGAATCTAAGTTATTTTCAGACTTGATGTAGGATGGGTTGGATTGTAATTGTAACTTTTTTAACAATGTTCAATTTGTTCAAATGTTTGTTAAGCTTAAGGGATCCAACTACGGGGTCATCAGTTCCTAAACTTACAAACTACTTACGAACTAGCTAACACTAACAACGGCACAAATATCCAAGCCCGAGGGGGGAATCGAACCCCCGACCGTAGTGACTGTGCAGACCGTGACTGAAGCGCCTCAGTCCCCTCGGCCACCACGGCCGGCTTTTAACAATGTAAAGGTCATATATGTATAACAATAAAGGTGTATAAATCAGTCACGCCAGATCACCGGAGTGAAGCAACGTCGACACCGTTATGGTACGTCACATGTAGGTGACAATTTTTCCTTTACCTTGCGGCAGAGGAGAGAGTATGCTGCATGGCCACTATGGTCGGGGGTTCGAATCCCCCCTGGGGCATGGATATTTGTGCCGTCCTTAGTGTTAGCTAGTTCCTAAGTAGTTTGTAAGATTAGGGACTGATGACCCCGTAGTTAAGTCCCATAAGCTATACAAACATTTGAATTTTTGACTGTCATGTGCTTCCAGGTCGCCATTCTTCTCTGCAATGTCCTTGAAGCTTGGTCACAAGCTTTTGCAACGTTTGTGAGAGTAGGGGTTACTATGGTGCAAAGTTCTTGTTCACGAGTCTTTGCGCCAATCTCATGAATTCAGTTCTAAACCTTTTCGCAGTGTCGCATGGTCTGTCGGATGGGGACGTTAAAATCGGCAGCCCCCTTGGTGCTTTTCGAGGGGAGTAGGCTATTTGCCGGCACCGGGTTTAACCCTATCCCTTTTCCTGTGACCCCCAACACGAACACGACACTACACTAGTCTCACACACATCCATTACAGTTACCGGCACTTCGCAAAGACACTTCAGAACACAGATCTTTTACTTCCCAAAGGAAAGGTGCCAGTGCGCGCGAATGATAGGGAACATCTTTACAATTAGGTGGTTGAAGATGCCGTTTGGTGTCTCCCAGCCCGGTGGCCGAGGAGACTGCCGGCCGCGGTGGCCGAGGGGACTGAGGCGCTCCAGTCACGGTCTGCACGGCCACTACGGTCGGGGGTTCGAATCCCCCCTCGGGCATGGATATTTGTGCCGTCCTTAGTATTAGCTAGCTTGTAAGTAGTTTGTAAGTTTAGGGACTGATGACCCCGTAGTTAAGTCCCATGACTATACAAACATTTGAACATTTTTGTCTCCCAGCCGTTCACGTCGTACGACTTTACGAACAGGGAAAACACACGATGCTCAATTGAACTACGTTCTGACGTCATTCACCGAACGTTATAGTCAGAGGTTATTATTTTTTTATTTATTTATTATTTAACATGCCCCATTACATAGTAATATTACATGTTTGATGGTTTGATTCAGGCGGTTACATCAAATGTTTTTACAAACACAAATACAGTATATAAGTTGACAGGGTTTACAAAGGAACAAACAATTTTATACATTAGGAAATCTTAATTAATTACAAAAATTGTAAAAGTTTTATACATTAGGAAATCTTATTGAATTACAAAAATTGTAAAAGTCAGTAGTGTATTTATGTACTAAGTCATATTTACTGACGGGCCATCTTCCTCCTTTGGCAGCTTTTTTTTTTTTTTTTTTTTTTCTGAGATGGTCCCTCTCTTTCAATAAATTGCAGCAGTCAAAAAGCACGTGGTCAATAGTTTGGACAGCACTGTTACATGTGCACGTTCCGTCTTCAATTATTTTGAACCGCTGATAGTAGGCTTTCAGTTTCCCATGACCTGTTAACATAGCTGTAAAATTCGGAGATATTGGAAGTTTAATCATTAAACGTTGTCGGATCGTAGGAAAATACGGTTTAGTGCTTCCCCCGTTTTTGTTCTGTGCCACTCAATGTCCCATTTGTTCCTAAACTCTTCTCGAAGTTTCTTCTTTACGGCACTTGTAGGTATTTTGTTATATGTGTTGACTGTCGTGATCGTGCTGCTCTTTTAGCAAGGTTGTCAGCTAGTTCATTTCCCCATATCCCTTGATGTGCCTTTACCCATTCGAAATGCACCAGCCAGTTGTGTGTCTGCAATCTTCTGATTTTACTTCTTATTTCTTCAATCAACAAGTTGTGGTTCTTCGGATTTCTCAAAGAGTCCAAAGTAATCCTGATGTCGGTGTGAATTTGTAAGTCAATGATTTTTTAATAATACAGTGTCTTTACTGTCTATCAAGCTCGTCTTTCACTGCTAATTTTAATGAGATAGTTGTGGGATGAGTACAGAAACATTTGGGTTAGAGAAAATCATCACGCTAGATTTAACCACACGTACCTTGTGTGTAAGTAAAATTTTAGTCGATCTAGAGGCCCAGTTTTGCTGATTTTTCGTGTAGGTGTGTGAGGTCATGCTGTCGTGACACTTTTTATTAAAGAAAATATATTTTTAAATCTACAGTCGCAATTTGTCTATTTTATCGTAGTGGATAACAGTTTTAGCGCACAGTTCACAATATCACCCTCAGGCCCTCAACTAGGAGCAGTCATCACGTTCTCTTCCTAAGTAGGTGTGTCAAGTATTTGGGAATGGAGTATGACGACTGTATACCAAAATGTGTTCAAATGTTTGTAGTGCTTATGGGTCTTAACAGCGGGGTCATCAGTCCCTAGGCTGTATACCACACGACGGGCAAGATTATATTGTTCACTGAAACCAATGGCCAGTGGGCTAAATTAAACTGCAAATGTAGACTAAAGAAAAAAAATATATTTTTATGATGTTCGTGCTTCATGTTCTAGCCGAAAGTATGTTGAGAATATGTAAAATTTTAGTAAATAACTTAGAAATTTCGAATTAGTTACGTTCTGGGTATTGTTCACTTCTCTATAAAGCTTTCTATTATCTACAGTATTTCGCAGGTTACTTTTATTCCTGTGCATTTACCACATTTACAATTTTATGGTATTTAAGAAGTCTACCTTATCGTCTCCCTCCTCCCAGCAAAGAAAGTACACTGCTCAAAACAGACAGGGGATCACATGAGATGATATACACATTATACATATGGTATAATGTATTTTATTTAGATATTGGTTACAATTGTAATTTCTGTGTATTACAGTACGATATTTTGCTGTCTCAACTCTTTGCCTAAGCTTAAATGGCGTTTACTTAGTGAGAGGCACCAAGAGGCTACCACATCTCTGAAAAAAGTCCTTTTCGTTGTCCTCTAATATGGTGTGTGATCCCCTCAGACGACCAGTACTGTTGCGGACCTGCATGGCATGGATATTATGAGTTTATCAATCATCTTTTGAAAGATATTTGGCCATTCTTATATGAGTGCAATATCCAGCTCTGGAACCATTTTGGGAGGTGATAGTCTGGCTGCAACGTGTCTGTTAAGTGCAACCCAGACATGCTCAATCGCGTTTAAGTGCGGTGAACAAGCTGGCCACTCCATTCGTTCCATTCCCCCAAGTTAATGGTGACACCAGTGTAGCTCTGTAAGGACGAGCGTTATCGTCCATCAGAAGGAAGCGATCTCTTATGACACCAGCGTAGGCCACAATAAAAGGCCGAATGATCTCGTCTCTACACCTCTGAGCAGTCAAAGCGCCATTCTGAACGACAAAGAGATCCGTACGTCCGCCAATACTGACTCCTGCTCACACAGTTCGTCCATCAACATACGAGGCGTGTTTTTTAAAGCAAGTACCGCTTTGAAATAAGAAAAAGGACGTGCTAAAATACTAAAATATCTCAATTATGCGCACTGGGTACCTACATCTGTTGTCTACACACTGATTCCATTACAGTCTGATTCTTTCTTGTTTACGTTGTGTAGTGAGTTAGTGTTTATGATGCCTCCGATAATCTGAGTCACGCCGACTGTGAATTACGGGCTGTTATAAGATTTCTTAGTGTTAAAGGCCTAAAAGCGATCGATATTCATCGTGAGATCGCTGCTGTTTACGGAGGAAACATTACGAGTGATGGAAGGGCAAGAAAGTGGGTGAGACCATTTAAAGATGGCAGCACAAATGTGCATGATGAACAACGGATTGGGCGTCCTTCGGTCGTTAATGAAAGTTTGGTTCAGTAAGTGGACAATAAGTTGAGAGAAAACAGACTCTTTACGATTTCCTCCTTGCGCGATGACTTTCCTAATGTTTGTCGTAGTGTTTTGTACGGCATTGTGACCGAGCAAGACGATGACGAAGTCAAAACAGTTGTGATACATTGGTTAAACAAGTCAGGCTGCAGACTTCTATGAGGAGGGTATTCAGAAACTGGTACAACGTTATGACAAGTGCCTCAGTATTGACGGAAATTATATAGAAAAGTAGATTAAGGTACAGGCTTTCAAAAAAAAAAAAAAAAAAAAAAAAAAAAAAAAAAAAAAAAAAAACGGCACTTACTTAAAAAACACGCCTCGTACAATACTTCAGAACCTAGATATCTCAACTAATCCCATAATAAAACTTCCTGGCAGATTAAAATTGTGTGCCGGAACCGGGACTCGAACCTGTGACCTTTGCCTTTCGCGGGCAAGCGCACTACCGACTGTGCTATCCCGACACGACTGACGATGCCGCCTCACAGCTTTACTTCCGCCAGTACCTCGCCTCCTACTTTCCAAACTTCACAGAAACTCTCCTGCGAACCATGCAAGACTAGCACTCCTGGAAGAAAGGAAGAGCTTCTGTGAAGTTTGGAAAGTAGGAGGCGAGGTACTGGCGGAAGTAAAGTTGTGAGGCGGCATCGTGAGTCGTGTCGGGATAGCACAGTCGGTAGTGCGCTTGTCCGCGAAATGCAAAGGTCCCAGTTTCGAGTCTCGGTTCCGGCACACAGTTTTAATCTGCCAGGAAGCTTCATATCAGCGCACACTCCGCTGCAGAGTGAAAGTTTCATTCTGGAATCCCCTAATAGTTTTATTACTGTATTTGCCAAATTATAATTTTCTGGTCTTTTTAAGAAGTTTCCCTCGTTCCCCCCGCCTCTCCTCCCGCCGTAAGAAGTATTAACATAAGGCTGTGAATCGAGGTACCATGTCTGTCCTTAGAGACACGTCTGAAGGAACAGGCGCCACACCAATATGTATATGTAGGAACACGTTCGATAGTTGGCAGCCTTTTACGCTACCCCCACTGCCGCTGTCCATTAGCAGATGGGGCAGGAAGCGCTTCTGCCTGCTGCTGGGACTCTCTGGCCTTGCTGTCCATTCCGGCCGCTGCATCGCGTCGTAAAATGCGGAGCTGCGCCTGCTGCCTCTTTTACGGCCTGCGGCCAGAGCGGCACGTACTGTGCGCTTGCCGACGTGCCGGACAGCTGACGTGGCAGGCTGACATGCCCGCATCTGGCGCCAACTCAAGTGGAAAGTGCGACATGTTGCAGCACAGCCCTCAGCTAATTATTATGCATTTGATTCGATTTTTCCAGGGAAGCCAAAACAGTCTTGGTCCAACCCGCCACTGCCCGCACCGAAACTAAATTTATTGTGCGGTATCGCTCCCTGTATATGTAGTAAAGCCAACCAATGCCCTTGAACAGTGCAAGGAGTCCCTTTACCAGTTCTTTATTAGACACAATTTCTTCGGGTCTGGTTGTCCCAACTATTCTGTGCCTTTTATTCTCCAATGCAATGCATTCGAAGATTAGATGTAATGCAGTTTCATCACCGTCATCACAGATCCTACATTTAGGGTCCTCTTCTGTTATTCCCATTGTATATAGGTGTTTTTTGAAATTCCCATGGCCTGTCAGCAATCCAACCATGAGTCTAATCTCTCTCCTGTTCAGACCCAGGATTGCAGAGATTCTTTTAAAACATGGCTTTGGCATCATTACCTTGCCATATTTTTGTTGATGGACTTTGGTCCAATATTCTACGTGCTGTCTTCTGAGCCAGTTACGTAGCTCCAATTTGATCATTGCTTTGGTGATTGTCAGGACAGGTTCCGGTCCAATAAATGGAGTCTCTGCCCCCATCCTGGCTAATCTGTCGGCATGTTCGTTGCCACTGATCCCCTAGTGGCCAGGGACCCACAATAGGTTTACTGTATTGCTTTCCCCTAGCTCCACCAGAACCCTGTGACATTCTGCAACAATTTTAGACATTGTTGCAGGAGCTGCCAGTGATCTCAGGGCTGCCTGGCTGTCTGAATAGATATAGATGCTACTGACTTTGTAGCACCTACGCAAATTCTCCTTCACACACGCCCTGATGGCAGTGATTTCGGCCTGTAACAATGAGGCCAGTTTCCCTAGAGAGATGACGCCCTCCAGTCTTGGCTGCACCCCATATACCCCGGCCCCATCACCTTGGTCTGATTTTGACCCTTCAGTGAACCAGACAATATCCTCCGTACGGTGTCGAACCATTTTCTCCCACTGCTCCCTACTTCCAATTGTTATATTGAAAGGCTTGTTGAAGCAGTATGGGGTTATAATATAGTCGGCTGGCATTTCCCCAACCTTTCCTATATTTACCTCACTCACTATTTTAGTGTGTGATTCATTATGCATTTACATATTATACCATCTAGGCGTAACGCTGCATAGCGATACGGAGTGGAACGACCAGGTAAGGGCAGTCGTGGGGAAGGCGAATGGTCCACTTCGGTTTATTGGGAGAATTTGGGAAAGATGCGATTTGTCTGTAAAGGAGGTCACATATACAATGCTTGTACGACCCTGTCTTAGGTATTGCTCAAGTGTTTGGGATCCCCACCAGATCGGTTTAAAGCAGTGTTTTTCAACCTTTTTGAATATACGATCCCCTCCCAAATAAAAATATTCTGGAGATCGTCACGAACCACAATGAAACTGTATCATCTCAGTGGAAACAAATTTAGTTTTATTTAATACGTTGCTTGCAGTGGCCATTTTGAGCAGCAGCTGAATTGTATTTCACTGTAATGTTCTTTAAAGTAAACTCCTTTTGCTACTGCGAATGGGTTTTATTTTTATATTTTTAAGTCACCCATACGCGTTTCGCCTTTCTCTCAAGGCATCAGCAGTGGGTGTCCTGAAATATTTACATGTTTCTGTTTACACATATAGGTTAGGTTTCTTACATATGTACAAAACATTTCATTTCTGATTTAAAACAGTTCGTTGTTTGCTATAAAATGGTGTACTTACAGTACTTGCTACTCCACGTCAGTCTCTGTAAGTACACCATTTTGTAGCAAACAAAGAACTGTTTTAAATCAGAAATGAAATGTTTTGTACATATGTAAGAAACCTAACCTATATGTGTAAACAGAAACATGTAAATATTTCAGGACACCCACTGCTGATGCCTTGAGAGAAAGGCGAAACGCATATGGGTGACTTAAAAATATAAAAATAAAACCATTCGCAGTAGCAAAAGGCGTTTACTTTAAATAACATTAGTTTTATTTATTTTGCTACAGCTTTATTTTAAATTGTCGGACCAAGTTATTTTTGTGGTTTTTTTCGGAATGGAGCATATTATTCTATTTTTACTAAATTTCCGATAGAATAATGTATTTTGCTTAACCAGTGTTTTGCTTTTAAGGCAAGACTCAGACGTGAATTATGCTAATTAAGAAAGATCACACCGTATACACAATTTGTAAAGACTATTTTTTTCCTATTTTTCAGATTTACTTATTATCTCATGTTCTTTTACCTTCAGTTTGGTTCCTGAAAACTGTTTTCAGGCTTTGCACTTCATTCAATGTATTATAAAATAAATTAGGATCTAGAATGAATCTTTCACTCTACAGCGGAGTGTGCGCTGATATGAAACATTCTGGCATATTAAAATTAGGAGGCGAGGTACTGGCGGAAGTAGAGTTGTGAGGCGGCATCGTGAGTTGTGTCGGGATAGCACAGCTGATAGTGCGCTTGCCCGCGAAAGGCAAAGGTCCCAGGTTCGCTCGGTACGGGCTTTTGTCGAAGTTTCGAGAACATACCTTTACCGAGGAGTCTAGCAGTGTATTGCTCCCTCCTACGTATATCTCGCGAAGAGACCGTGAGGATAAAATCAGAGAGATTATAGCCTACACAGACGCATACCGCGAACAATAAGTGACTGGAATAGGAGGGAAAATCGATAGTGGTACTCAAGGTACCCTCCGCCACACACCGTCAGGTGGCTTGCGGAGTATGGTTGTAGAAGTAGATGTAGGATATCTGATCAGTTACATACTATATTACCTCCAAATTGGGATTGAAAAATGTGCTGTATATTGTAGCTCTGCATCACGAAGGCTATTCTAGTAGGACAATGGCAACAAACGTTGGCGAGCCCAATCTACAGTGGTGTATACGTTGCAGTGGTTCAACGAAACAAGTGGCGATGCAAGTGTTTCGCTATCTGGAATACCCAGTGTAACATCATACAGGGAAGATCAGTTCATGTGTGTACACAATAAACGCCAGAGGATTCGTATGGCACCTTAAATTCGCGAGGAAGTCAATAATATGCGAGCTGCTCCAATCTTTGTTTCAACAGTGCAACGCCATCTTCGTGAACGAGGTTTAAAGGGTTGCGTAGCGGCGAAGAAACCTTTATTACGGACACAAAATAAGGTGAAAAGGATGCAATGGGCACAGAAACATAAAAACTGGAGTGTGCAGCAATGGTTGGTGTTATTCGCGGATGAATCAAAGTTTGAAATATTTTGGAGCTGTCGTCGAATGTTTGTTCGTCGACTTCGTGCAGAACGTATGAATAGTCAGTTTTTGACACCTACGGTGAAGCATGGTGGCGGGTAGATTATGGTGTGGGGATGTTTTGCGGGTGATAAAGTCGGTGATTTCATGCGTATTAATGGAACATTAAAAATGTTCAAATGTTTGTAAAGCTTAAGGGACTTAATGCGGGGTCATCAGTCACTATACTGATAAACTACTTATGAACTAAATTTTACTAAAGACGACACAAACATCCATGCCCGAGGGAGGATTCGAACCTCCTACGCGGGAGACCGCGCGTAGGCCAAGTCAGTCACCAGACTTAAATCCCACTGAACTCTTATGGGATGATCTTGACAGGGAGGTCCGGAAACTGTGGTCGACTAATGTTGAAGAGCTATGGAATAATTTACAGAGCTGTTGGACTGAAATATCTGCGCAAACACTACAAAATCTTATTTTCAGAATGCAGCGTGTGTGCAGCTGTTCGGAGGGCAAAGGGTGGATACTTTGACGAGTCTAAAATATAAACCATATTGTATAGTACTTAATGATAGAGAGAGAATATGTATTTTTTGTTGGTCCATTTAGTTTCTACATTGAAATAAAGTATCTAGTTTTGTGCATAGGTGATCAAAAACTTTTGACCCGTAGTGTACATAGAATCAATTCAGAGGCGGCGGATATGATTGTTACTGGTAGATTCGATCAATGCGCGAGTGTTACTCAGATGCTTCGGAAACTCAAATGGGAGTCGCTATAGGAAAGGCGACAGTCCTTTCCAGAAACACCGTTGAAAAATTTAGAGGGCCGGATTTTGAAGCGGATTGCAGAACGTTTATATTGCCACCAACCTACATTTCGTGTATAGACCACAAAGATAAGATGAGAGAGATTAGGGCTCGTAAATAGGCCTAAAAGCATTCGTTTTTCCCTCTTTCAGTATAGGAGTGGAAGAAGAAAGCAGGTAACTAGTAGTGGTACTGAGTACCCTCCGCCACGCACCTTTGGTTGGATTGCGGAGTGTGTAGGAAGATGTAGACCTACAAGTTTTCAAAGCACACACACCAAGTTTAAAAAGCCCGCATTGTGGTTCATGTCAGAGCCGTATGGCTGACCTGTGACGCAACTCTACAAATTGATGCCCGTGAAAGTGATAGTTACATAGTGTCTGGGTATCGTGCAGTTGTAGTTGTTAGCCCAACTGACTGCCAAATTTTCGGCTTTCATGTTTCAACAGGACGATCACATTACTGTCTGCGCCTTTCACAACAGTTACATGTCACATTGCTGAATGTCCTTCCGTTGCCATGGCTTTCCAGGTCACCACACCTATTCCTTCTTCCTGTTGGGCTATGTTTAGGATAAAGTTTACGTAGCCCCAATGCAAGCTACCTTGCAAGAACTGCATAACGCATCACTTTTGTTATGATAAACATTTACAGAACGAAACTAGTCAACATATGGATGGAAATGGTTTACAGTTAGACTGTGTTCTGACAGCACAACGATAACATCAAACATATTACGATATGAAGGCCCATTCTATCAGTTTCGTAACCCCAGTAGAAGGACAATTGGCTGCCCCTGTGTATAAACTGATTAGCCAGAACATTATGACTACCTACCTACTGTTACCATAAATCCGTCCAGGCGATATTAGCGTCACCTGACGAGGAATGTCTGCTAGTCAGACACAGCCTCGAGGCTTGTAGGATCTACGTGCTACGATCCATATGTAGAATGGGAAAAGGGTTCAATTGAGGGCACATTAGAATGATCATCGGACTTGACACGAACATTTTGAAAACTGGACGACTTGTGCTGAGGTGTCTACAAGTGATGAAATCAAGGTGAAACCTATCCAAACGTTGAGAGGTTGGGCATCCATCTCTCATGATAAATGTCAGTTGCTGCTGGTAGGGCAGACTGGTAATCAAGGACAGATAGTGAACAGTGGAGGAAGCAATACCAGACTTTAATGCTGAATAGACTACAAATGTGTCTGAACAGACAGTGCATCGAACACCCCTAATGATGACCCATGCAAGCCGATGACCCATGCAAGTAGTAATATTAACACCAAAACATTTGCAACTACGACTGAAATGGGTACATGACCACGCAGTGGCAGATCATTGCATGGTCTTATAACTGCTTCTAAATTTTAGAGTATAAGTGCATGGGAAATACATCGCAGGAGTGAAGAAAATACGTTTTGCAGCCATTGGGTTCACTCTCGAGTGTCTTAGTGGAGATACTTGAGTGCTGGATGAGTTGCTGTCTCTATGGCTCACAAAGCGACAATTTTGAGATGTCTGTATGCACGCACTGTGGTCGAAGAAATAACGGTATAAGATTTCCACACCGATTTTCGAAATTCCCACCAGTAAATTTAATTTTTTATGTGTATTTAGGTTACGGTAGTAACACTAAAAGTGGGCCTTTGCGATCGTCATTTGACAGCTCGAAATTTAAATGAAAATAACGGCTTAACTATTCATATGACACGGAAATTGAATAACCTAATTTGTAGAGGAGAAAGTTCTCTACAACTTTGCTCTTTTATGTTTTTTTCATATCTCGTAGCGTTTCAAAGATATTTGCAAAATTAACGGCGATTTTCTGTCTGTCCGTAACGTGTTCCCTGTTTTTAAGACGAACCGTTCAACAGATGAGCACCAAATTTTACATACATGATTGTAGGCCACCAGAGACCAGAACCTCTCTTTTTCAAATTTTTCGGACAAAAAATACGGTAGTAATACCAAAAAAAGCCGTTTGTAATATAATTGTAATTGCAAACGAACTGTTCATTTGACACGACAATTGAATAACCTAATTGGTAGAGAGAGAAAATTTTCTGCAACTTAGCTCCCTTATGTTTTTATCATATCCCGTATCGTTTGAGAGATATTTGCAAAAATAGCGGAGATTTGCACCCTCCATTGAATTAACCAGCCGTTCGGAGATGTCACGTGACATTCCTCGCCCAGAACTCTGTCTGGCATACGCCATCTTGCGTAACGTATTTGATGATTTTCTTATTGTAACTTTCACGTTGTCATTTCAAAGCAATGGTGCACTGAAGAATTAACAAAAACACATCGTTCTTCGCACGATAAATGATAATCTAGTGTCTACAAATACCATATTAGCAGCAGTTAACAACGGCCATCGATAGTATAAGATTAAAGGACTCATAATTGATAGCCGTAATGTAGTGAGCAAGGCGTTGGAATATGACGCTAAAGGTCGTTGGTTTGGAACCCACCACTACCTAATCTCTTTTTTACTAAAAGGGTTTCACACACTCTTATTAATTAGTTTTTTTATTATTCTGGTCCAAAATGTTTGCAAAAACTTATAAAACTACAAATCTAAAGTGATTTACAATCCATGGTGTACAACATCAATAAGTTAGAATAAATATTCCTTCAAACCGTCTTGATTGCAAATTTTTTATTAGTTAATGACGCGTTTCGCCCTTTAGCAGGGCATCTTCAGATTATCTGCGTGACAGAATTTACACAAAATTACAAGGCGGAATTACAAACGGTTATAATGGCACATGGGATTATTTTGTGTTAAGAAGACAGTAAATAATGTTCATTGATGCCTTCATAATCTTGTGCTTGATATTCTGCATGGATGATGCCACCATTCTTGCAGCCCGACAAGGCAGGTTCATATAAAATGATTTCCAATCCATGGTGTACAACAGCAATAAGTTAGAATAAATATTCCTTCAAACCGTCTTGACTGCAAATTTTTTATTAGTTAATGACGCGTTTCGCCCTTTAGTACGGCATCTTCAGATTATCTGCGTGACAGAATTTACACAAAATTACAAGGCGGAATTACAAACGGTTATAATTACCATTCTTGCAGCCCGACAAGGCAGAAGGCAGGTTCATATAAAATGGTGGTACCATCCATGCAGAAGATCAAGCACAAGATTATGAAGGCATCAATGAACATTATTTACTGTCTTCTTAACACAAAATAAGCCAATGTACCATTATAACCGTTTGTAATTCCGCCTTGTAATTTTGTGTAAATTCTGTCACGCAGATAATCTGAAGATGCCCTGCTAAAGGGCGAAACGCGTCATTAACTAATAAAAAATTTGCAATCAAGACGGTTTGAAGGAATAACAAATCTAAAGTGTGCCGTAAAACACGTCAGTGCAATTTTTTCTACTGACGCAGTCTCTGTTGTTGAGTTAAAAGGCCTTGCACATTATGACATCTAATGGTTAAAACATTTAGAGTATTTATTGAGATGGAAGAAGTTCGAGGACGATGTCAGCGCGCTTCACTGAACTCGAGCGAGCAGGCGCGCTGGCTGTTAAGAATTTTTTGTCTCAGCCATCTCAACTCGCTGCCTCACTGCACTCTTTCTGAGAGGCGTGGACGAATCGATCTATAGGGACTGAAGACGGATAATTAAATGCCGCGGTGGAGTAGCCGAGCGGTCTAAAGTGTCTCGCTGCGGAGCGCGCGGTTGCTCGCCGTGAAGGTTCGAGTCCTCCCTGGGGCATGTGTGTGTGTGTGTTTGTTGTTCTTAGGTTAGTTTACCTAGGTTTAAGTAGTTTGTAAGCTACGGACTGATGACCACGCAGTTTGGTCCGATAGATTTATAGACAGTTGAACAGTTGATAATTAGATGGCTCTAAAAACTCTTTACGGCGTTGGTATAAGTGGGCTTGGAGCAGTTTAAACAAATGGATTAAAATGTCTAACAGGTCATTCATAAGCAATTTCCTTACTTGCGTATTGTGCAGCGTCTTGGCTCATACTGAGTTCTTGGAAGCAGGTGTAAAGAAAAGGGTGGAGGCATGTTACAACACTCTCTCAAGGTAAAAATTTGAATGTGTAGCCGAAGTGGTGGGGGTGAGGGACGGTTGTGAAAAGAGAGCATGGGGTGGCGGGGGGCGAGGAGGGGCGAGTGTGTCGTTCCATCGTCGGTAACTGAAGCCAATGTGGGGATGAGGAGCGGTCTAAAGAGGAGTCAGCAGCAACGGAATGTGTAGTATCTACTGAAAAGGTCGGATTATTTGGCCCACTTTAGGTTACGGGAATAACACTAAACGTGGGCCTTTGAGATCGTCTTTTGACAGCTCGAAATTTAAATGAAAATAACGGATTAACGCTACATCTCACACGAAAACTGAATAAATAGATTTGTAGAGGAGAAAATTCTCCACAACTTTGCTCTTTTACGTTTTTTTTTTTTTTCATATCTTGCATCGTTTCAGAGATATTTGCAAAAATAACGGCGATTTGACAGCGTCTCTTGATTTTACGTATTGTAAACTAGTCGATTGTTCTATGGCTGGAGTTGTCATGTGTGAACTATGCCCTTGGTTAAATATATATATGACAGCAATTAATTATCTTGGGTCGCCACCATATTTATCCAAAATATGGAAAATTAAAATATGACTGATCAGCTATGATGTGAACATGGATTCAAACATATAATAAATATCCCATTAGTTGTACCAAACAAAACAAAATGTACTTGAAAAATTATTGGTAAACTGTGGAATTTAACTATTCTGTTTCCCCTCCGAAATAATGACAAAGGAACGTTCTTAAATGAAAGACGATCTGCTCAAAATCAATTAAACATTCAGATGACATGTCCTATCATGTAAAACAGATAATGGTATTCACACAATCTTTTACAAATGTTAAAACATTGAGGCACAAAAAATGACTGGCTGAGTCAAAGGTCGGAGGTTTTGCAAAACAGAATGCTATTAGATTGGCTACACAGGGGCTCTGAATTATCGTTAGCCCTAAGCTCCCCAAAGTAAATAGGCAGATCTCAAAAGAATAAAATAAGGGACCGAATCCAACAAGTCTGATTCATATAACCCTCCAGCAAGTGCGTCACCTTACCCACACAGATGATAATTGACGGCAGCGTCTCAGGCTCGCAGGCAGCAGGCGGTGGGAGCGGATGAGCTGAAAATTTTATCCGACCGTAATTGCTGCGACCTGTTAAGTAGGGTCAACATGTAACTTCACACAGCGTCACTGGCGTCGGCGTCGCTAGGCAGTTACTGTGCGATTCTATCACGCTAGTAGACTAATCAATATTTTGCATAGGTGACACAAAGGCCTCTTGGCACAAATCGATCAGTCACTTGCGTAATAAGATCTGTAAAAACAATACCCGATTCGCAAAGGCGCGAATACTCAAATAGAGACTTCTAGCAAAAGGAAAACTAAACTGTGGCCGCTCACAGCGTAACCACAGGACAATGTAACGTCTGCGAAGTAAACACAAGTTCTACAAGGTCCGAATCTTCAGAATCACACACAAGTCTAACCAGAGGATCGTTTAAGACGATGTCCTCTAAACGGAGTATTCCGTGTCTCCAGAGGTTCGTACACTTCGAACGCTCAAACAGGAGACTAGCGAGGTCCGTACACTTCAGATGCTCAGACACGAGAGACTGTCGAGAGGTCCTTACCCCTCGGACGCTCACACAGGAGTCCTCGTATGTCCTCGCGCTCGTATGTCCAGCTCACGGCAAGTGACGGTGGCCACACTCACGCGCAAAAAGACGCACCAATCTCTGCTAACGGCTAATAGTCAAACCAATCGGATGGCGTAGTGCCGTTGACAAATTGTTTAGCTGTCATACTAAAATACTCTGCCGAATCAGGACGCGTTCTCTGCGGCTGCCAAGAGGCTCCGCCCACGCCACCAACGCTTCCCGCGGATTTCACCATTCCAGGGTGAATGCTCTGCAAGGAATTTCACCTTGCTCCTAGCTACGTTCACACGACCTAAAAATGTTAACGTTGTGCTATATATACAGCCGCTGGAACCAAACCCCTGGGGCGCCAAACGGGCAGAAAGCTTTCCTCTCTTGCGAAACGGCCGAATGACTAAAAAGGCAGTCCCTGCTATCGCCCACCGTAAACCGCGGGCCAGCATTGTAAAGCATTCTACATACTCCGCCGCCTGTAGCGTCGGCGTCAAACAGGTCAAGCCAGCCCCTCTCGTCCTTCCCCGAAGGCGAGCGAAAGTTGGTGGGAGGTTCGAGAGCCCCAAGAGCGTCTCTGCTCTGCCGCGGCCTGACCGTGCCCAACACGTAAAACCACTTTTTAGCAGCCAAGCTGCGCCAATAAACATTAAAATCCCGAAATTTTCTTATAAACATAGAATGTATTACAATCCCAGGAGACCATCATCCCTGATGTGTCCCCAAAGACAGAGAAATCGAAATAAACAAAGATCTACAAAGAAAAATGTTACATATTTCAATAATTAGCGTGAAGAGAAAGGTATAGTAACACAAGGTTAATGTGAAAAATAGACTAATTACAGCCCCCGTCTCACAGTATACCAGGCATTAGGAAATGTCACGTGACATTCCTCGTCCAGAACTCTCTCTGGCATACGCCATCTTGCTTTCTGTATTTTCTGAGTATCGTATTATAACTTACGCTTTGTCATTTCAAAGCAGTGGCGCACTGAAGAATTAACAAGACCATGTCATTCATATTACGATAAGTTATAATCTAGAGTCTAAGAATGTCATTTTAGCTGTTAACAACTGCCAGCAGTAGTACGAGAATTAATGGAAAATACCGTAGTTGTTCGCCGTGGTGTAGTGGGTAGTGCGTTACGTTGTACTGCACGTGGTCGGTAGTTCGAAACCATCCGATACCTTTTTTCTTTGCCTTGAGCAAATATTATGTTTCAAACCGTGACTATATACGTTTTCTTTTGCAGCTAAAATAACAAACGGAATAAGTGTGGTAATACCGAATTCCACAAGGCTCTAGTACTTAATCTACATACAAAGTTACTGTTATTGTTAACGCCATTTACAACAGTCATTGTAAAAGTATCTCCACATATGATAAAAAAGTCTATGTTTGCAATTTGTTGGTATGTATTTCATGATATCTTTACAAAATAGCAAGCAGACATGAGAACTATGGTGGTTATTATTTTATGTATATTTTACTGTTTTAATTTTGACCAACCATCCATTTTATATCAGACTATCCACCAGCACATGATTTTCTATATAACTATCATCCAGTACACCTACCAGAGTTTATATGTAGAACTATAATAAGCAGATTAATCCCAATAAGACCAGATGATGACACCATAGAGTGTCGAAACCGGCCGTCTTGAATAAATAAAAAATTGCGATCTTGGCATCTATCCTATTTGTAGAATACGATCGTCCCCTAAGATAAGTAAATTAAGTGACAATGAAACTGATGGGAGATGTTAAAATAATAATTTAAAGAGGTAAAAATTCAAAAAGAATACATTTGTCAAAGCTAAACTATAATATCAAATAATTTGCCTGTTGGTTAAAATGCGGTCAGAAAGAATATTATATATTGGTTGCATAAATATTGTCACAATACTAAAGTCGTAATCGTATTGTCAATCAATTTTTATTCCTTTTTTTCCTAACATTATTTTTTCCTTTTTCCCCCTAACTTTATTTTTTCCTTTTATTTTTCCTAAGTTTATTTCCTTTCCTGCCCCTTTCCTTTATTGTATTCATCGCCGCAATTCAAATTACCACCTATCAAAGCCTTCAAAATCCACCATGCAATGCGGAACTTTCCATCCCCACCGTTACCCAGCATCCTTCCCCCTCCACTCCCCATCTCAAAAATGTTCAAATGTTTGTAAATCTTATGGGACTCAACTACGGGGTCATCAGTCCCTAAACTTACAAACTACTTACGAACTAGGACGGCACAAATATCCGTGCCCGAGGGGGGATTCGAACCCCCGACCGTAGTGGCCATGCGGACCGTGACTGGAGCGCCTTAGTCCCCTCGGCCACCGCGGACGGATGTCCCCACCTCACTAACAGTCTAGCTTGTGTTGCTGGAGTGGCTGGACTTGATAGTTGTGTGTGTATATAGTTGTCTGAGTGATGGCGTGAATGTGCTTCTTTTTCTGACGAAGGCCATGGCCGAAAATTTAAGTTGTGTGAATGTGATTATCTATTTTCGTGTCTGTCAAAAGCTCAGCGAGCCGCTTTACGGTGATTTGTTACCTATCCTCCGTTATTGATATTCCTATCGGATTTTCAATTGTAAATTTTTTTTATCTATATCTATAAACATGAATGTCTGTTCGGTGTACGTTTATCACGTCTGAACGAAAGACATAAAGAGCTAAAAATTTGTACAGTTACTAATGTGTAGCCGGGGAAGGCTTTAGGCACGGTTTTATGGCGATCGGATAGCTGCTTATCTATATATATTAATGTGAATGTCTGTTCGGTGTACGCTTATCACGCCCGAACGACAAGACGCAGCCTCTTAAATATTTATACAGTTACCAATTTATACCTGAGGAAGATTTTGGGCACTGTTTCATAGCGATCTGATAGATATTTAGTAATTTGAAGAATGTAACGCAAAATGCTGAACAATAATTACTATTAGAAAATTATATTTACTCTTTGAAAATGGTTTTATTGGTTGCATTGTTGCTTGAGGATTGATAATGATAAAAGGGTGGAGTATATTGGGATGGAAAGTTATCGGTGTATATAAAATTCTACGTGTGTGTGTGTTAATATTTCGCTCTGCTGTGGAAACTACACAACGCAAACGAATGGTCTGTGTGCAATTGTTGTCCGAAGTCTCCCGTTGTACACTATGGTAATTCCAAGCCAATAGCTATAAGGGGGTGGAATATATGGTGGTTGAAAGTCGTCAAATTATAAACAAATTCAGACTGAAGGCCAGCGATGACGTTTGCGACTCTATAGCAAGGAGGTTACATACAGCGAAACGTGATGCCACATACCATATCTTTGGTCTATGCGTGCTACAATGCAACCCAAAAAATCTCTACATTTATGTTCTAAACAATACTGCAAATAACGCAGTTTACCAGAATGCCCTCAAATGAAATCAAAATGAATTTGTACATTACTGTCATCATACGCGTTAAAATATTGTAACACAGGCTATAAGGAATAATGTATGTATCATTTATTGTAAATCATTAAGCACTTCACATAATTTTATTTTTATTTGAATGTCGATTAAAAATGTTTGTTTCTAAAGAAGGTATTGTATTTCATTTCATCCTTCAAAACCAGTCTCATAGCACACTACTAAAAGATAGCTTATCTATCATAATCAACCAACACGCGAGCGGAGCCGCGGGTTTAAGCTAGTTATTTATATTTTTATTCTTTGTGCCTGAAATGTTTGCAAAAAAAAAAAAAAATAAAAAAAAATAAAAAAAAAATAAAAAAAAAAAAAATAAAAAAATAAAATAAATAAATAAAATAAAACTACAGGCAAATCTAAAGTGGTCCGTAAAACACGTCAGTGCGATATTTTTAATTTCCCGCCATATTGGGGGCAGAGGGCGAATGAGGAAAGAGGGTGCGGGAGCCGTTGCGGAACTGTTATTGTTGTTGTTGTTGGTTGTTATAAGGGGACGAAACAGCTAGGTTATCAGTCCCCTGTTCCTCGCTGAGAGTCAACTGTCAATAAAGTAAAGATAAAACAATGCTCTGAAAATGACAACGCCCATAAGGGATAGGTTGACAATGGACAAGCCACTGACAATACAAAACGAAGACACACAGAATTGGTAAAATAAAGTCACGAATAAAACTGGATAGCAGAGTACCTTGGCTGGCTGATCACAAAGAAAAAACAGGATGACCCAGCCATACTGCACACACTAAGAACCCCTAAGGGTGTGAAAAGGGAAAAAGGTGGATAGGAGGTGGCCTAAAATATCAGGTTACAGCACCCACCGTTAGATAGAGTCATAATAACCAGCAGCGCGGATAAAACTTAAAATTGCTTTAGCCATAGAGGCGTCGTCTCCTGAAGATAAAGATAGCGCGTCTGGAATATTAAGCCGGCCGCGGTGGCCGAGGGGATTGAGGCGCTCCAGTCACGATCCGCACGACCACTACGGTCGGGGGTTCGAATCCCCCCTCGGGCATGGATATTTGTGCCGTCCTTAGTTGTAAGTAGTTCATAAGTAGTTTGTGAGTTTAGGGACTGATGACCCTGTAGTTAAGTCCCATAGACTACAAACATTTGAACATTTTTTTTTTTTTTTTTTGGAATATTAAAAGATCGCCGCAAGTCAGTTAAAAAGGGACAGTCCATCAGAAAATGGGCCACTGTCAACACTGCACCACATCGACACACGGGTGGAGCCTCACGCCGAAGGAGATACCTGTGGGTTAACCACGTGTGCCCAATACGGATGCGACAGAGGACAACCGCCTCTCGGCGGATCGGCCGCAGTGAAGAATTCCACAAGGCTGTGGACGGCTTCACTGCCCAAAGCTTGTTTGGTGCATTCGCCATAGCCCACTCGGCGCTCCAAGCCTCTAGACAGTCGCCCGCTAAGGGGCGTTGTCGGAGGTGGCCGTGATCGGATTTTGAATTTTCCGTCCAGTGGCCTTCTTAGTAATGAACCGAAACTAAGCGGAGGGCGTCATCACCGCCATCCACGATAACAGCATAGGGGGAAGGGGGCGTGGCTGGTCTACTTTCTGATTATACCCCATCATTCCTATACTGTCGACGATGGGCTGGGGTATACAGGATGCAACCAAGACTGAAGGGCGTCATCTCTCTAGGGAAACTGGCCTCAGTATTCCAGGCCGAAGTCACTGCCACCAGAGCGTGTGTGGAGGAGCATTTGCGTAAGTGCTACAAAGACCGTAGCATCTATATCTATTCAGACATCCAGGCAGCCCTGAGATCACTGGCAGCTCCTGCAACAAGGTCTAAAATGGTTACAGAATGTCACAGGGTTCTGGTGGAGCTAGGGGAAAGCAATACAGTAAACCTATTGTGGATCCCTGGCCACTCGGGGATCAGTGGCAACGAACATGCCGACAGATTAGCCAGGATGGGGGCAGAGACTCCATTTATTGGATCGGAACCTGTCCTGGCATTCACCAAGGCAATGATCAAATTGGAGCTACGTAACCGGCTCAGAAGACAGCATGTAGAATATTGGACCAAAGTCTATCAACAAAAACATGGCAAGATAATGATGCCAAAGCCATGTTTTAAAAGAAGCTCTGCAATCCTGGGCCTGAACAGGAGAGAGATTAGACTCATGGTTGGATTGCTGACAGGTCATGGGAATTTCAAAAAACACCTACATACAATGGGAATAACAGAAGAGGACCCTAAATGTAGGATCTGTGATGACGGTGATGAAACTGCATCACATCTAATCTTCGAATGCATTGCATTGGAGAATAAAAGGCACAGAACATTTGGGACCACCAGACTCGAAGAAATTGTGTCTAATAAAGAACTGGTAAAGGGACTCCTTGCACTGTTGAAGGGCATTGGTTGGCTTTACTAGATATACAGGGAGCGATACCGCACAATAAACTTAGTTTCGGTGCAGGGAGTGGCGAGTTGGACCAAGACTGTTTTGGCTTCTCTGAGAAAATCAATTAATCAATACTGTCGACGAACAGAAGCGCAAAACAATGCGACTGTATTTCTCTTGTCGGTCTGTTGCAGAAGTTTGGAACAAGTTTTATGCTCCAATATTATAATTCTGGGGCAGGAAATCTGCTTTGTAGGAATCAACAACGGTTCAATACTCTACGATGATGTGTTCGCCCATGAGACCCAGAATGCAGTAGACAGAGACTGCCAGCTAGATGCCGCGTTCCTTGACTTTCGGAAGGCGTTAGATTCAGTTCTGTACTGTCGCCTAATGAAAAAATACGAGCGTATGGATCGCAACAACTGTGTGACTGGATAGTAGACATTTTAGCGTGCATAACACAGATCTCATTAACGATGAAAAGAAGTCTTCTGATGTGAAAGTAATTCTGCTTTTCCACGGATAATAGTCAGTGCTTTGGTTGGGACGGTACGGGGCGGTACGGAGTACTGCTTGAAATTCACACTCGCCATTAGCGTACCGGCTAAAATTCTTTCTTAAATCTGTTAAAAAAATAGATCAACTGTAAATTGTCGAATGGATTCTGAAAAGAAAAATTGGAAAGTCTTAGGTTCGTTCGAGTTGCGATCATAACTGTCGAAGCGTTGAAATTGCATTTTCGCACAATTCCAATGGAATCTGACTGGCGGTCAAATGTTCGAATTAGCCAATGCAGAGTTCCGAATTGTCTGAACCGCGACAAAGGAAATGCTTCTTGCCGACTCCAAAGCGTTTAAGAACCTTCCTCCAAAGAAGAAAGCAAGGGGTTGGAACACTTGCGGGGAGTGACACTTGCGGGGAACCCGAGCCCTTTGGGGCGGCTAATGGCTTTTCCTGGGTACAGGCACACCAAGAAGTCTAGCACTGCTGTTATCAAGTTTTCACACTGTCAACATAACACGAAACTCTGTGAAATTGCACAACCCTTTGCAAGCTGAAGAACAATATAGTAACTTGTTCTAACTATATAATAATTCGTTGAGTGTTCCTCCTGAAAACAAAAAGGTATTTTAATAGTGATAATGTTTGGAGAGTTATTAAGACATTCTCTGCTACTACAAGACGATGACTTTCCACAGTCATACCTCCTAAAAGCGTACTATTCAGAACACTAAGCATATCAAGACACCTGCGCAAGCATTAAATATATTAGGCATCCTGCACAGATACGTTCATGTAATTGACCGCTATGTAGTTAACCCCACTATCACGCAACTTCCATCTCTTTAAAAATAGCTACTATGCTTTTTAATAGGAGACGAAACCTTAAACCTTCAATTAAAATACGTTAATAATAAGTCAATGAGTATTTTACATACTTGAAGCGTTTATTCGTAGACCCCAAAACGATTTGGCTGTATTCGAATTACAAATACATCTAAGAAATGTATGAAATACGGAATGTGTAAGGGAATGTCACACACCGAAAAGTGCTAAAGATAAATTCTATTATCTATTACCGTCATATAGAATCATTTTTACTCCGAACTGGGCATAAACCAACAGGGAGAAACAAGTTGCAACACTTCCAGGAAAAATGAAGCGAAATTGGCAGCCAATAGTTGGTTATAAATTACATTGCCTGTTAACTGTATAAATAAAAATTACGGAATACGCGGAACTCCTGTTCAGTACAGTCAAAAAGGTCTAAGGTAATAGGCAGTGGTCTACAATCAGATGTCCGTATCACTCTCCTCCTCAAGAAGTCTGTGTGAAGATTTATATTCAGAATATTCAAGAAAAAAGGCCGTTACTACTGCTTCTCCTCGCTCGGTGGGCCTTTCCCTGAATACGGCACAGGTAGCGGCTGGAGGGCGTGGAGTAGGGGTGGTGTATCCCTACTTCTGGAACACCCTGTTCGCTACCTGCAGCGTCCGGGTCTCCCCGCAAGTGTCTACACATTCCCTTTCCCCACAAGTGTCACTCCCCGCAAGTGTCACAAACTGAAAGCAAGTGCGAAATTCTGGAAATTCTTTCAGAAATTGAAGGGACAGTACATTGCAACATTTTGATTTAATTTCCATTGATTGAATCATGAAACACTGCAAGAGTTACATATGTTTTCATCCTTAGAACGACATGTTTTGAGAACGACTCACTGTCAAGATAAAATATTAACCGTAAATATTATGTTTGCTTAACCGTCTTTTTCAGATTGTAGTCAGTTTAAGATCATAGAATAAGTATGTCGTAGCACTAGTAGGAACTAAAATAAAAGCTAACTTTAATCTCTTTGACCAATGCTTCTTCAACCAGCTGGATGTGTGCATGTTCAATAGTTGGTAACGCTGCCAGTTTTGCTTCTTACGGCGGTGAACGCTTGGTTCCGTCTTCAAAAGTTCCACGCAGTCCCATTGTCCGAATTTTGTAATGGTTTTCGTGTGATATAGGTCTGCTTTTAATTCCCGGCAGTAACACGCATTCTTATTGTCTTCTGGAACGCCATTCCAGATTAGTTACGACAAGATGTCGCTGACCAAAGCCGATGGATGGTACCCTAATCTACACTAAACCCTTGAATACAATTAACATGAGTTTCGAATCCGTAAATTATAGCTATACTAGCTGAAAACCCGACGTTGTCCGGGTATTTATTTATTTATTCGAACCTTGAGTTAGTACTTTTCCTATCCACTCTCTCTGTGTCAATCTCCTTTTTTCTAAAAACATGTTACAT
This sequence comes from Locusta migratoria, assembly GCA_026315105.1. Classification (NCBI taxonomy): domain Eukaryota; kingdom Metazoa; phylum Arthropoda; class Insecta; order Orthoptera; family Acrididae; genus Locusta; species Locusta migratoria. Next base: position 572,139,671 of record CM048746.1, read on the forward strand.
TTATCAGAGAATATATAAGAAATTACACGTAAAAATGCACTCGTTTCGAAGAATCCAATCACGAAATTCAGCAATAATAATTACAATAATATCACAGATGGATCACTTGATGTAATGCGCGAAACGTCAAATAGATTTTTTTAAAGAGGTGTATTAAAAGAAATTTCCTTTTTTACTGCTTTATATATTTATTCTTATATTTCCTTATTCGTATGCTTATCCTTACAGAGAAAGAGCTGTAGACATTGTAGCACGCATAGGCCAAATATATGGTCGTGACATTACGTTTCGCTGTACGTAACCTCCTTGATATACTTGATATAGAGTCGCAAACGTCATCACTGGCCTTCAGTCCGATTTTTCTTTTTTTTTTTTTTATAATTTGACGACTTTCAACCACCATGTCTTCCACCCCCTTATAGCTGTCGGCATGGAACTGCTATGGTGTACTACGAGAGACTTCGGACAACAATTACACACAGACCATTCGTTTCCGTTCTGTAGTTTTCGCTACAGAGTGAAGTATTAACACACACACACTCACACACACGATTTTCCATCACAATATACTCCACCCTTTTATCATTATCTACCCTCAAGCAACAATGCAACCAATAAAACCATTTTCAAAGAGTAAATATATTTTTAAAATGATCATTATTGTTCCGCATTTCGCGTTATATTCTTCAAATTGCTAAATATCTATCAGATCGCTATAAAACCGTGCCTAAAACCTTCGTTAGGTATAAATTAGTAACTGTACAAATATTTAATTCTCTGCATCTTGTCGTTTGGACGTGATAAGCGTACACCGAATAGACATTCACATTAATATATATATATATATATATATATATATATATATATATATATATATATATATAGCTATACGATCGCCATAAAACCATGCCTAAAGCCTTCCCCAGGTAGAAATTAGTAACTGTACAAATTTTTAGCTCTTTATGTCTTGTGGTTCAGACGTGATAAACGTACACCGAACAGACATTCACATTTATAGATTTTGTTAGTGTATCTATCTATCTAGCTCTTTGGCCCTCTTCCCGCACATGCAGGGTCGGCACTGTTAAACGCGAATTTGGCATGTGTTAATATTTACTGGGTGCCTGGATGTTCTTCCTGCCGCCACTCCATGTCCCCCAGGAGGAAATGTGTACCCCAAATGTTTTCGTATAGTGTTGTGTAAAGTACGAAATGTTTGCGAACCGTGTAACTGAGACGGGACTTGGGGACCAGCCCAGTATTCACCTAGGGGGACGTGGAAAACCGCCTAAAAACCACATCCAGGTTGGCCGGCACTCCTACCCCTTTTCGATAATCCGCCGGGCGGATTCGAACCGGGGCCGGTACGCCTTTCCGTCTCAGAAAGCGGTGCGTTAGACCACACGGCTAACCGAGCACGTATATTTTGTTAGTGTATACCCATGTCTAAGTCCATTTGACTCATTTCAAGAGGAATGAGCAGAGTACTGCCTAAAATTTTTTTCAGCCGAGCAGAGTACCGCCTAAAACATTTTTCCAACTAAAGCACTGATAATAGTATAGAATATGGGGAAGTTACAGAGCTGAACTACAGGAGAAACTCCAGCGTAATGATGATGGTTGCCGGGAATGTCAATTCAGACTGAATGTAAGTAAATGTAATGTATTACGATTACATAGGAAGAAAGAGCTTTTTATTACACGATTACACAGTTACAGAAAAATCAGTGGAGACAGGTACTTCCTTTACATATTTGGGAGTATGTAGCACAGAGAATGATATCACGTGAAATAGTCATAGTGATAGTCATTAATAGTTACAACGGCAGATACTAGCAGAAGCCTCAGGACGTGTAATCCATCAACAAACGAAATAGCAAATAAAACACATGAAAATTAGGAGGCGAGGTACTGGCAGAATTGAAGTTGTGGGGCGGCAGCGTGAGTCGTGTCGGGATAGCTCAGTGGTCCACCGCTTGCCCGCGAAAGGCAAAAGTCCCAGGTTCGAGTCCCGGTTCCGGCACACAATTTTAATCTGCCAGGAAGTTTCATATCAGCGCACATTCCGCTGCAGAGTGAAAGTTTCATTCTGGAAACATGAGAATTGCTCATCACTGTGGGATGTGTACTAGCACAGTGTAAAATATACAGTCACGACAGTCCCGGAGATTTTTGTTATACACTGCGATAGTGGCGCTCCAAGTGGCCGGCAAGCTACATTTCTGACGACGATATTGGATGAGTGCGAATAGTATTGTTTATATTGAATTTAACATACTTTTTACACTAGGGAACGTATGTAATGCCGTAAAAGTAAGTAACAACTTAAAAATAGCTCCATATTTGTATTATTTAAGTTTCCTAAGATCCCTGACAGGGTACGAAACGGTACCTTACAGCACAGTTTATTTACAGTTATCTTGTAACCTACAGGCTTTTGCTAAACAATTTCATTTTCTGTTAAAAATAAAACATGGCCAGGAAACACCAAAAGACCTTCCCTTTGGCAGAAAGACGTCGATTTTCTACTCAGGAACGTAACGTTTCTTCACTACTATTCCAATCGAATCAGTGATGGCCGAGTGCACCAACCTCGGTCAAAAAGCACTATAATCAAGGGTTCCGAGAACACTGTCAAAAGTTAACCGCAGTTAAAACGTCTCTGCGGTGCACCAACGTTAATCACCGGTCAGCAAACCGTCGTCAGCCAATCGTACATTTGATCGTGATCAAGTCCGTGTAGCGCAATGGAAGGCACCCAAGTGATGCAAAGGTGGTAGTTGAGCTTACCTACATGTGTATTCTCGAATATCTTTGGTGAATGACGACAGTACCACGTGATTTGTATGTACAAGATTGTAAATACCGTAAAATTGTACGACGCCTCTCGCCAGGCTCCAGTGGTTATATTGGCACCAATGGTAATGACGGCAACTAAAATGACCAATAAATATTTTTTCGTGACAACTTCAATTAAAACGAAAATTATTTTCTTTTGAACGGACAAGGGTACATACAACAACCTTTCAACCATAGAGCAGGTACAGTATTAATTTTGCTGTGAGTGAAACGAGCAGCAATAACATTTACTCTGTAGCTTGTGAAAAATGTTAACGCAATTCTACACTTCATTGTTCATCTGTTGCCAACATAAGCAATGGAGCTCAGCGAGAAGCGTTGTAAAATTTTACAGAATCCAGTCATATTGCAAAGAGAAATGATTATTAAAAAAACACCCTAAGACAGATTCATATAATTACATAAATTATGATTTATTGTTTCGAACAAATCAACACAAATGTCATTGTTGTTTACAGCGCATTTTCCCATGCACCGCATGTTCACCTGGTAACAGAAATATACAGTTAACATGTTTTAATAACACGAAAGCTTTACGATTATAGTTACGGAACATCTCGTCATTTTTGATTCAAAACTTTTTCTGAATTTGATAGTTACCTTACTGAAAATATTCATTAATTATGGTGCGGCGAACTGCTCTTCCTGGCAATGTGTCGTCGCGATATATGTTACAGTTGTCACCAATAAGTATGTTAAATGCACCTGTTGCATATGCTCTTAACGTAATCAAGTCTGTTCATAGGCGAAATGGGGTTATTTCTATCGGTAGGAAATTCTAACATGTCATTGATTTGGTTTAAAAGACCACCACACTTTCTTTGGACAAACAAAATTTTTCTTCGAACTCTTTGTCACTGTAATCTTCAAAAGAGTCCCCCTTTCCACAATCACTACGTTCTGGTTTTGATTCCGATTTAAATGATCGAGGTAAAATAAATCTTTGTCAATTCCGTCTAAAACATCAAAACGCACCGCCACCTTGATACTGCACACTCGTATAACCTGGTCATCTCGACAAAACCGGGCGTCAGCCGCGATCAAATTTAACCGCGATCAACTCCCTCGTTTAACTTTGGTCGGTGTCGGTGCACCAGAAACTTGAGTTGACCACGGTTAAATGCCGATTTGACCGCGATTAACTTTTGACCGAGGTTGGTGCACTCGGCCATGAAAGTTGAACGTAGCACACGTATATAGAATGGAATAACTACGGTCTGTAACGTAGCAAATCAGCTACAACAGTCGTAGCTGAAGGAAAAACGTCACAAACGTGGCAATAAAACGACAGAAGCAATGAATCTGTTATCCAACAGAGAAGAAGCCAATTATGCAATTGTTGCAACAGCTGAACCACAAATGGCAAGAATCGTCTAAACATTGGCTTTAAAAGCTAAAGTAATTACACTCAACAGTATATGCACGTTTAAGAATGAAGTATGAGGTGTAAAAATGTGCGAATCATTAGACTCCACACCGAATTGATACATGTCAAAAAACTGCCTGTCATATTAAGAAAAAACCATAATAGAAATTTATTATTCTCTTATGTTTATAGTGTTCTTACTGTCAGTGGAATAAGCTTGAAATACACACATATTCATAAGTATTTGTTCAAGACGAAGTTGTTCTTTTTACCACTGAATCCGTTCAATTCGGCTGTTTATACATTAATTTCCGTATTATGTATATTTCTTGATATTTTACAAATGCTTGTAACAGAAAAATAATACTAACGTTTCGTTAATTACGTACAAAAATAATTATAAACAAACATCACTACTACGGCGGCTTGCCCACCTCTAGGAGCGCTAGTGTCGCTGCATCTGTCAGATGGTAACAACTTCACAGCAGTGAGTGTCGCGACTGTATATATTAGACAGTGGTACTAGGTGAGAATGATGGAAGAGTTAGAAGAGATTCAGCGAAGAACAGCACGCCTCGTTAAAGGTTTTTTAAGTAGTGTGTAACTGTCACGGAGAAGATCGACCGAATCCAGTGGCAGACGCTGCAAGAGAGGCGTTCTTTATCGAAGTATGGGCTACTGTTCAGACAGTGTAGGTTCTCCGAGAGTCATTCAGTATCTTGTATCTTCCTATGTTTATACCACAAAAACACCACGAGGATAAAATTAGAGAGATTAAAGCCCATACTGAGGTTTATCGGCAATGGTTTTTCATGAACCATACACTACTGGAACTATAAAAGCAGGAAATAATACACAACGGCTCCGCTACACACTAGGAGTTGGCTTGCTGAGTGAAGATATGCACTGAAGAGTCAAAGAAGCTGGAACACCTGTCTCATCTGGTGTAAAGCCCCCGTGAGCAAGCAGGAGTGCCGCAGCCCGACGTGCCATGGATGAGACTAATGTCTCAAGTAGTGCTGGAAGGAACTGACGCCATGCCGCCTGCAGGACCGTCCAGTACGATGGGGTGGAGATGTCTTCTAAACGGCGCATTGCAAGGCAGCTCCGATACGCTCAATAATATTCTTCTTTCTTCTTCTTTCGTTTCGGCCATCTTTGGACCACGTTAATTCACATCAGCTTCCTTTCTTCAAAAATGTTCAAATGTTTGTACAGCTTATGGGACTTAACTAGGGGGTCATCAGTCCCTAAACTTACAAACTACTTATGAACTACCTACGATCTAGGACGGCACAAATATCCATGCCCGAGGGGGGATTCGAACCCCCGACCGTAGTGGCCGTGCAGATCGTGACTGAAGCGCCTCAGTCCCCTCGGCCACCGCGGCCGGCTTCCTTTCTTCTGTTCTTCCTCCTCTTCCAGTATTCTTTCATTCTCATACTTTGCATCTTTCTTCGCTCTTCTGTCCATGATGATTTCGTTCTCGGTCTAGTTCTGTACTCAAATCCTGCAAATGTCTGAATTTTTTATTTAAAAATCACCCTGTTCTGTATTTCTTGATCCCGTATTCCCATTTCTTCCACATACCTTTGTACTTCTTGAATCCACTTGTACAACAAGAATTGTGAAATTTCCTTTGTTATCCTCCCCTGGTCCATTCTGCAAATGTGTCCAAAGAACTCGCACCTTCTTTTCCTAATGATGTCGGATATTTTTTCTATTTTGGAATAGAGTTCCTGGTTGGATCGATTTTTAAACTGACCGTCTTCTGTTCATCGAGGTCCTCCAGTTCTTATTAGGTTGAGTGTTTCTGCTGCATATAAAGCTTCAGGGCGGTAATGTTTCAGTTTTGCATTGATAGAAATATTATTCTTATTATAGATGTTCATTGTTAGTTTATATTCTAGATTAATTTTGTTTATTCGTGCTTCCATTGCATCCTTTTCTGTCAGTCCAGTGTCTATCCATTCTCCTAGGTACTTGAATTTTTCCACCTTCTGAATTTTCCCTCTGTCTATTGCCATCCATCCAGGAGCTTCTGTGATGTTTGTCATAAATTTTGTCTTCTCGATAGAGATCTGTAGGCCTTTTTTAGCTGCTGGTCTCTGGAGTTCTTTGGTTTGGTTCACTGCCTCTTCTAATGATTCTGACAGTAAAACAATATCATCCGCGAATGTAAGGCAATTTACTCGTATTCCTTTTTTCTTGCACCCCACTCCCTGATCATCTTGTCGAGTGCACAGTTGAAGAGCATAGGAGATAGTCACTCTCCCTGTCTCATTCCGGTATTAATCTTGAAGGACTCCGACAGTTTCCCTCTGAACTTGACTTTGGATGTTGTATTGTTTAGGGTCTGTCTCACTAGTTCAAAATTCAAATGTTTGTACAACTTATGGGACTTAACTACGGGGTCATCAGTCCCTAAGCTTACAAACTACTTATGAACTAGCTAAGACTAAGGACGGCACTAATATCCATGCCCGAGGCGGGATTCGAACCCCCGACCGTAGTGGCCGTGCTGACCGTGACTGAAGCGCCTCAGTCACCTCGGCCACCGCGGCCGGCTCTCACTAGTTCACTGGATTTTCTATCTGATTTCATCTCCTTTAAAATTTGGAACAGTCTTTGCCTGTCTACTGAATCATATGCTCTTTTAAAGTCTACGAATGTGAGCACGAATTTTTTGCACCTCTGTTTTTGATATGCCATTATCATTTTAAGATTAAAAATTTGTTCTGCGCATAATCTACCCTTTCTGAAGCCTCCTTGGTACTCATCAATCTGTGTGTTTAGTTGTTTTTCCACTCTGTTTAGCAATGCTTCTGAAAATACTTTATAGGCCACAGGTATTAACGATATTCCCCTGTAGTTCCCAGGATCTGTCTTATCGCCTTTTTTGTGAATGGGATGTACTAGTGCCGATGTCCAACCTTATGGAAGCTTCTATTCTTCCCAAATTTTACTTATAATTTGTTTTAGTTCAATGATAACGTTCTCGTTGGCATACTTGAAGAGTTCTGCAATGATCCCGTCTTCCCCGAGAGCTTTGTTATTCTTCAGGGTATTTATGATGTTCTTAATCTCTTATGTAGTGGGTGGTTCTGAGTCAGGGTTAGGTTCTGTGTCATTGTAGCTGAATGTATCAGCTGGTGCTTCGCAGTTCAGGAGCTCTTCGAAGTATTCTGCCAAGATCTGACTGTTTTCCATCTCTACATGTACTATCTTCCCTTCTTTATTCTTAAAGCTGAGGGTTGGGGGATCATATCTGTTCAAGTTAGTCTTGAAAGTCTGAAACTCCTCATGAATGAATATTTATGAGGAGTTTCAGACTTTCAAGACTAACATGAACATATATGATCCCCCAACCCTCAGCTTGGGTGACAGTGGTGTCTTTTAAACTAAGAAGAGTATCCCTGGAGCCACTCTCTAACAATTCTGGATAGGTATCGCACTGTTCTGCTGCAATTGCCCAATTTCGTCAGAATGCACAATACATGAATGGATGCAGGTGACCAGTCAGAATGCATACGTACGTGTGACCTATCGAGACCTATCAGGGATCCGATATCACTCCATCTGCAACGCTTCCACAGTATTACAGAGCATCTACCAGTACGAACAGTCCCCTGCTGACTTGAAGGGTCGATGGATTCATGAAGTTGTCTCTGATTTGTCCTTCCCGGCCTATCTTTCAGGAAAGGTTCTATTCAGGACGCGTGGACAGCTAAAACAGCTATACTGATTAGTAATACAAGTTTATTTCACTATTATGTACAAATATACTCAACTTCTAACATACAGGGCGTATCACTAAGTGTGTTTGCTACTGTAACTTATAAAATAATAGGTGACGGGAAATTTTAATACGGTAGGTCAACACAAGAAATGTTACACTTTCTGCGGAGCTATGAACATAGATTATTGTATCATTTTCCAAAGAGTTACAGTAAAGAGATATAATTTTTTAAATGGAACAATAGCTTTTTCTATCGTGTATTGGATTCGTTGAAACCAGCCGCGTCCAAATCAATTTAAACTACATTCCTATCACTGTTAGTTTGGGAGCTACAACCCTTCATAGTTTCAGGGGCAGATACCACACGCTGTACATAATACATGGCTGTGTGGTGGGGTTGGCGCGCCATGGTCGTCATTCATGGCCCGCAAGGTCGCCCGATTTAACACCAGTAGATTTCTTTTTGTGAGGATATCTAAAGGATCGTGTTTATGTCACTGAGCCCACATCCCCAGATGATCTAAAACAGCGCATTGAGGACGCATGTCGCTCCGTCACACCGGCAATGTTACATCTCGTCCGCAGCAGATCCTTTGGACGGCGCATTGCATTAGGCATTGAGGAACATGAACATCTCATGTAAATCAACTTCCCACCGCCATAACATCCATCACCCACCACACAGCCATGTATTATGTACAGCGTGTGGTATCTGTCCCTGAAACTTTGAAGGGTTGTAGCTCCCAAACTAACAGTGATAGGCATGTAGTTTAAATTGATTTGGACGCAGCTGGTTTCAACGATTTCAATACACGATAGAAAAAACTATTGTTCCATTTTAAAAATATGTCTTTGTGCTGTAACTCTTTGGAAAATGATACAATAAACTATGTTCATAGCTCAGCAGAAAGTGTAACATTTCTTGTGTTGACCTACCGCATTAAAATTTCCCGTCACCTATTATTTTATAAGTTACAGAGGCAAACATACTTAGTGAAACACCCTGTATATCTGTTTCTTCTTGTGGAGTCGTCCTTTTGTACGATGCTAGCTGCGCTGTTCCATAGTTACTGCCTATTTCGGAGCCGATTGCAAATGGGCTCTTCCAGACGCATGTCGGCCTAGATATAGCAGCTTGTAGAGGACGCGCTTCTCGGTTTCTACCTCCAGGAGGCGCGGCGCCTGCGAGTGATTGGCTGCCGGTCATCCTCTGCCTTGTTCACTATCGTTCTCGTGCGTCTGGCGTGTGGTACTAACTTTACTCCACAACAGTCTCCATACCCGTTTACGCCCATCCGCTCGATAGAACCGCAAATGAAAGTTGTCAGTAGGGATGCAAACGATACATCGATGTTTTGAAAACATCGATGTTTCGTCCATAAACATCGACGTTAACATCGATGTTTTGGACAGCGATATATCGCCGATGCATCGACTACAGAAGTCCAAAACTATCGACATCGTTCAAAAATTGATTGTCAACTCCATTATTACTTTATTAGTTGCTCAGCCAGCGTCAGCTCAAGTGCGGCGCTCCTGCTGTCGTCGCTCGTCGCTGTTTTCATACTTTTGAAATAGTAGGTAAGTGAAATATGAAACTAACAACAATATCATTTACTCACCTTTGTTTGCTATTCTCTCAATGTTGCAGTCACCTGTTTGAATGAATACAATAGTATGTTTCACTTTTGTTGGACAGTTTGTACGCGTATATATAGCCAATTAGCCACACGTGTAGTAGTTTGCTATCGTGAGTTTGTTGTGTGCAGCAGTAAGTGATCAAACGCAAGGACTACCAATTTTATAAATCCGAATCTAGAGTTCTATGGGATATTGAAAGTAATGCACACAAACATCGCAACTGCAATATCACTCCGATGACTTCAGAATAACAAAAAAATTCGAAATCATCAAACCTACGTCAAATACGAAGCAAAAAAATTGCGTAGGAAGAGTGGCTCTTCAGTCATATGGTTTGCATTTGATGTCAATTTTCGTTATAAAATAAATCTTATTCATATTTCAAAATTCCCTTAATGAAACCTGTCAGTATCATGAGACTCATTGATGATTCGTGCGCTTGAAAGAAGTTCTTGAACTTCTGGCTAGTTACCAGTAGCTAAACCTGAAGGGTAACCACCAGTCGGTTTGTAATTTTTCTTGTACTGGTAATTATTAGATTAGTGACTGTAGACGTTATTGGACCTTCACGACACTGGAGAATGCAGATATTGCGAAGACAAATCCCAAATACTTAAACAAAATTAAAAGCTTTCATGGTTATTATTTGTCATATTGCCTCTTGGAGTCTATCTCGTTTTTTATGTCGATCTTTGATGATTAATCTGATGTAAATCCCAAGTAAAATCAGCGCAATAGGTAGCGAAACCTTATTCCCAACTTCTTTTTCATTCTAATCTGCCATTTCGCTGTGTTTTCGTAGCCTAGTGAAAGAACATAAATAAGGCAGTTACTTTCTGGCAACACAGCTTCATTTCAGTGTGTTTTTCCTAATATTTCTTAAACGTATGGAAACATCGGAAAAACATCGATGCATCGTTTTTCAGAGCGATGTTTTTTAACATCGATATTTATCCGCAGGAACATCGACGTTTGAACATCGATGTTTTTATCAACGATGTTGCATCCCTAGTTGTCAGACCAGCCAGCATGTTTCCAGTCATCAGCGGTCGAATGTCGGTGTTCGTGGGCACAGGCGTGGCGAAAGCTTTGTCATGCCGTCAGCAAGGTACACCAACGGGCCTTGGCCCATACAGATGATGTATCGTTGAAACGTTCGCATTTTGACCTTTGTTGATAGCTCAGTACTGAAATCTACAGAAATTTTCAGAAGGGTTGCGCTTGACACGTTGAAAGATTATCTTCAGTCGTCGTCGGTTCCAGTTCTTGCAGGAACTTTTTCCGTCCGCATCAACGTCGGAGATTTGGTGTTTTACCGCATTGCCGATATTCACAGTGCTCTTGTGAAACGGCCATATGAGAAAATTCCCACCTTATTGCTATCTCGGAGGTGCTGTGTCCCATCTCTAGTGCGTGGACTATAACACCACGTTCAAATTCAGTTACGACGTGATAACCTGTCACTGTAGCAGCAGTAACCGACCTAACGCCTGCGTCAGACACACGTTGTATTTAGGCGTTACCGGCCGCAGCACCGTTCTCTGAGCGTTTACGTATATCTGTTTACATTCGCATGCCTACACCAGTTTTTTTGGCTCTTCGGTGTAGATGTAAATGTAGCCAAGCCCTCCACATTCGCGTAAGCGGCCGACTGCGAACAGCGGACAAATTGAAGAGCGCCTCGGCGGCCATTGTGGTGGCAAACTTCCGCGCCAACTTTAAATGTGCGTAGCTTCTTTTGATTAGAGAGAGTATTCATTTGAGTTAAATCGCGAAAACTATGTCTCCTTGAAATATATAACTACAAAATAGCTTCAGACTCCTTGATATACAGCAACTATTGGTTGTGTGTAAATTTATTACACATACGGTGTAGGAATTGGCCAACAGCGTATCCTCTACCTAACGAAACTGAACTATAGCAAGTAGTTTTTTTTTTCCAAGTGCAGCATATGTACGGAATTTATCGTCAGACACGATTTTTTGGCATTTTCTACATCTACATCTACATCTACATCTACATAGATAATCTGCAAATCACATTCAAGTGCCTGGCAGAGGGTTCATTAACCACTTTCATAACTTTTCTCTACCGTTCCATTCTCTAATAGCGCGCGGGAAGAAAGAACACCTAAATCGTTCCGTTTTCGATCTGATTTCTCTTATTTTATTGGGATGGTCATGTCTCCCTAAGTAGGTGGGTGCTAGCAAAATATTTTCACATTCAGATCTAAAAGTCGGTGATTGAAACTTCGTAAACAGATCACGCCGCAATGAATAACGTCTTTCTTTTAATGATTTCCACCCCAATTCGTGCAACATTTCCGTGACGCTTCCTCCCCCCGCCCCTCCGTAACGTGATAGAACAAAACGAGCTGCTCTTCTCTGAACCTTCTCAATGTCTTCCGTCAGTCCCACCTGGTGAGGGTCCCACAAGGGACAACAGTACTCCAGGAGAGGACGCACAAGTTTCTCAGTATATTCTACGATTGTGAAACTTTTGTACAAACATTAATTTCGGAAGAGTTTCATACTTTACGTCTTAGCTTTAGTGCTGTTTTCCCCAATATTTAGATATTTCATAGCATCAAAAAATCAAAAAGGGCTTCCAAAAATCGATTGTGAAAGTGAAATATGCTATCATATACATAACTGAAAAATAGTTTCCTACCTAATGAATACAGCAACCAGCTACTACCAAATTCTTTTAAGAACACCAAGTATGCCATAACATTTTTCTTAATTAAAGCATCTAACATTAGCATTAGGGTATCCAGCAAGAATATTAGCATTTTCAATGTTGTAACCCAAATACCTTACAGTAGCTTGAACTGCTCAAAAGTCAACAACTATTGTTATAGGGTTCAACAACACAAAGTGCATCCAGTGTGGCTATGTATCATTCATATATGGAACTATACACAGTTCTGGAAACTCCTTTCAGTTGTTATACCTATATGAAAAGCAGATTACCTTTAAATTCTGCGTTACAAGTTGCTAATATTAATTTCATAAACAAAAATTCGAACTGCAGTGAGGCAACTAATTTCGTGACCCCCAATAATTATTTTACACAATGATAAAATGAAACTTTTTGAACTTCCTGTCACCAGTACTGCCTAAAGTAGCTTCTTTTTAAGAGCTACCAGTATTGCAAAAGCCTGCTATTTATTTCATTCAATCCTCTATTGTCGTAACTAACACTCTGTTAAGCAAGAGTAACTATCTCTGAACACAAGTAGTAGGGCTACATATATTCCTGAGAAATATAAACGGGAAGACAGTATTCGATCTTTTTATTCCTTTCTTAAATTGATTTATGCATTTAACCACTTAATGACGGTTGTCGCAAATTCGCCTCATACCGTTGTGGCCTATATATATATGGAAGAGTAAGTGTTTTCAGACCCCAGCGCCGGTTATATCAGATTCTACAGGGACCGGCGAAGTGCGTGTGACATGTGCTACCATCTACAGAGCACTGACTGTCTTTCTATGAGAACATTTGTGTATTTTGTGCGTGTTGCTAACCAAGACCTGTGTTTGTGTTCATTGTTTCGTGAAATAGAGCTAAAGACAGAGGTCAGTTTCATTTTGAAAACTATATTTTGTTTTTCTAATATCTTTTAAGTATTTGGTATCATATTTAGATGTGATAAAACAGATAAAACTTTCAGTGAGCACGTAAATACGGTTTGTGTAAAATATGCATCATCAGGCACGTGGCCACTTCTATGGGAAAATGCAAGCGATAAAATAAAACGAAGAAAGGACGATGGTTTGACAACAGAGGTGTTGCCAATGCATTTGCATCTGCTCATCCGGTGATCACAATAAAAAGATGGGACCGAAAGAAAAAGCACGCACTCATGTACCATGCCCTAGCATTGTTACAGTTTACAATAGAATCATAGGAGGGGTGGATTTACTTTACGCTCTAATTTCCTGTTATAGGGTTTTTGTAAAGTCAAGGAAATATTACCATAGATTGTTTTTCCACCTAGTTGATCTTGTGATAGTGAATTCGTGGTTGCTGTATCGAAGGGATTGTGATGCTTTGGAAATTCCCCGTCGCAAACAAAATGATCTTCTGGAATTCAAATCCAGAATAGCAGATGCTCTCTGTAAGCAGGGAAAAGGCATGACACGAAAAAAGAGAGGTAGGCGCTTACGAAGTATGGAAACGGAAATCCAACGTAAGAAGCGTCGGGGTCCAATGAAACCAGTCCATGATAAATCTACCCGTACCGATGAAGTAGGTCATTGGCCTTGTGTAACAGGAAGGCAAAGATGCAAAAGACCGAGCTGTAAAGGGCAGACACTCATTCTGAATGCTTTTTCTGAGAACTACTTCGAACAGTTAGTTCATGAACCCACTAGAATAGTACGTGGTTGCGAAAATACTCTTGATCTCCTAACAACAAATAATCCCGAGATAGTAAAGAGCATCAAAACAGATACATGGATTAGCGAACATCAAGTTGTAGTAGCGAGACTGAATATCGAAATTCCCAAATGCACCAAAAATAAACGAAAAATATATCTATTCAATAAAGCAGATAAAAATTCGCTTCACGCTTTCCTGAGTGATAGTCTCCAGTCCTTCAAAACTAAAAATGCGAGTGTAGATCAGTTGTGGCTTACATTCAAAGACATAATATCAGTAGCAATCGAGAGATTTATACCAAATAAATTAATAAAAGAGGGGGCTGACCCCCCGTGGTACACAAAACAGGTCAGATCACTGTTGCAGAAACAAAGGAAGACGCATGCAAAATTTAAAAAGACACAGAATCCGCAAGACTGGCAATCTTTTACTGAAACTCGCAACCTAGCGCGGACTTCAATGCGAGAATCTTATAGTTGTTTCCACAACGAAATCCTGTCTCGTAATCTTGCAGAAAATCCAAAGAAATTCTGGTCATATGTGAAGTACACTAGCGGCAAAACACAAACAATACCTTCACTACGCGATAGCAATGGTAATACTACCGACGACAGTACTGCTAAGGCAGAATTACTAAACACAGCTTTCCGAAATTCTTTCACCAAAGAAGACGAAGTGAACACTCCAGTATTCAATCCAAGAACAGCTGCCAGCATGCGAAACTTAGAAGTAGATGTTCCTGGAGTAGTAAAACAACTTAAGACACTAAACAAAAATAAATCTTCCGGGCCAGATTGTATACCAACTAGATTCCTCTCAGAGTATGCTGATGAAATAGCTCCGTACTTAGCTATAATTTACAACCGATCACTCAGCGAAAGATCCGTACCCAAAGACTGGAAAGTTGCCCAAATTACTCCAATATTCAAGAAAGGCAATAGGAGTGATCCCCAAAATTACAGGCCTATCTCATTGACGTCGATTTGCAGTAGGATTTTGGAACATATACTTTGTTCGAATATTATGTACTACCTCGAAGAGAACGACCTATTAACCAATAGTCAGCACGGATTCAGAAAGTATCGCTCTTGCGAAACACAGCTTGCCCTTTATTCACATGAAGTGTTAAGTGCCATCGACAAGGGATCTCAAATCGATTCCATATTTCTGGATTTCCGGAAGGCTTTTGATACTGTACCCCACAAGCGGTTTCTAATGAAATTGCGTGCTTATGGAATATCTCCCCAATTGTGCGATTGGATTCACGATTTCCTATCAGAAAGGACACAGTTCGTTGTAATTGACGGTAAGTCATCGAGTAAAACAGAAGTGATATCTGGCGTTCCACAGGGAAGCGTTATTGGTCCCCTACTCTTCCTCGTGTTTATAAACGATTTAGGAGATAATCTGAATAGCTCCCTTAGACTGTTCGCGGATGATGCTGTCGTTTATCGGTTAGTGAAGTCAACAGAGGATCAAAAGCAACTGCAAAGCGATTTAGACAAAATTTCTACTTGGTGCGAAAATTGGCAATTGACACTAAATAAAGAAAAGTGTGAAGTAATACACATGACCACTAAAAGAAATCCGCTGAACTTCAATTACGCGATAAATCAGTCAAACCTTAAGGTCGTAAATTCTACCAAATACCTAGGAGTTACAATTACGAACAACTTTGACTGGAGAGAACACATAGAAAATATTGTGGGGAAGGCGAACCAAAGGTTACGTTTCATTGGCAGAACGCTTAGACGATGCACCAGCTCCACCAAAGAGACTGCCTACATCACACTTGTGCGTCCTCTCTTGGAGTACTGTTGCCCCTTGTGGGACCCTCACCAGGTGGGACTGACGGAAGATATTGAGAAGGTTCAGAGAAGGGCAGCTCGTTTTGTTTTATCACGTTACGGGGGGGAAAGCGTCACGGAAATGTTGCACGAATTGGGGTGGAAATCATTAAAAGAAAGACGTTATTCATTGCGGCGTGATCTGTTTGCGAAGTTTCAATCAGCGACTTTTACTTATGAATGTGAAAATATTTTGCTAGCACCCACCTACTTAGGGAGACATGACCATCCCAATAAAATAAGAGAAATCAGATCGAAAACGGAACGATTTAGGTGTTCTTTCTTCCCGCGCGCTATTAGAGAATGGAACGGTAGAGAAAAGTTATGAAGGTGGTTAATGAACCCTCTGCCAGGCACTTAAATGTGATTTGCAGAGTATCGATGTAGATGTAGATGTAGATGTAGTAGATGTAGATTATGTGTGCGAAATGCAAATCTGACCTTTCCCTAAACAAAAATTCCAATTGTTTTAGGCATTTCATGAGCAAAGTAATGTTGATCCTCTGCATTAGATTTATAAGTAACCATAATTTTAATTCAAACGCATGTTCATTTTTTTCATTAAATCTCATGAGAACAATAAAAAAAAAATTTCCCTCAATGAAGAGTTGTAAGCGTTTTATTTCTCAAATGCCTGTTGTCGAAAATTTGACACATACCTAATTATACCAACTATACATAACATTTCTTATATTTGATGTTATAAATGGTCTAAGACCCCAATATTGAGCACAGTATATGATTTTTGATTTTTTTTTTTTCTTGCAGTAGAAATTAATTCAGGCATTAAGTGGTTAAACGCTGAGCAGCTCTTCACCCTCGTGCTTCATGTACACTGCAATAGCGAAACAATACAGACGTAACTATCAATTGTGTATATATCCCGCAGTAGCTATTTAATACACGATTTGCCCACTAACAGAACTCGTATTTATCTGACGCTTGCCACTACCATGGCGGCCGGGCGAAAGTTCAAATTATCCCGCGACAGCAGCGCCGTTAGGGAGTCTAGTTAATTTTACAGGGTCTTTGAAATGTAGCATATGGTGCTTTCTGAGAGGTCGTCTGCCACACTGGGAACGAATTCAAAAATTAAATTCACGTCGGGCACATGATGACATCTACGTAAATATTCTGCAAGTCACACTGAAGTGCATGGCAGAGGGTTAATCGAAACGCGTTTATGATGTTTCTCTACTGTTCCATTCTCTAATAGCTCGCGGGAAAAAGGAACACCCAAATCTTTCCGGTTTAAGGAGGCGGGGACTGTGTTTTTACAGTGGAGAAGTGGGCTCGCAAGCGCCTCACAGCTGCCGCCTCTCAGAGGGGCCTCCGATCAACTTATCCCGTATTAGGACCGGGGAGCGGAAAGCTGTTTACGCAGCTTAATGGCAGCTCTAACACCTCGGAAAAGTCGCCGGAAGCTTCAGGTGGTCCCTACGGGAGTTTCCACAGTAGCAGAAAACGCAGATTAATATTATTACGTCGTTAAAACCTCTTGCTAAAAATGATGATAGGTTAAGCGCATTTTATCCACTCTTACTCAGTTACGAAGTATTATGTTGGTAGTTATTAATTTATCTTTCTAGAGTCTAGAAGCAAACCTGTATATATTTAAGGCCACTGGAGATGCCTTGCAAATTACAAAGTCGAAACGCGTGTGGCAATGATTATTTTGTTTTATTCACTTACGAGAGACATATCTAATATATAAAGCAGTGTGTCCGTATATTTGTACGTGTTGCATACAAATCTACAGTTTGGTTCCAGTCATTGTGAAATTTTGTACACTTAAGCTTCAATCCATAAGGATGGTCGCCGTAAGTGTAAGAATCACATACGATATATAGTTCACGAGATATGGCGTCATAAACAATGAGCTGCACGAAAAACTGCTGCATTTTGCAACAATGCTGCTCATTTTCTCCTAAACCACTGGACCGATTTCGACCAAATTTGGTACACACATTCCTTACCGTGGGGTAACAATTGCTGCAGGGTTACGAATCACATACGACACATGATTCAGATGCTCTGACGCCGTAAACTATAGGAATCTCCAAGCACTGCCACATAATGCGGCGAGACTTTATAAATACGCTATATGAGAATAAGAGTACTTAACGACTTGCAACCAACTTTAAACATAATTTCAAACCTTTATAAAACTTTTTATCGCTGGCAACCATAGTAAAATGATGAAAGGAAGAAAAGTTTACCGCTTATTACTTTTCCGCTGTTTGTGGAATAAAACTACGGCTCTCGGTATGACGTTACAATTTATAATTTGAACACTACAAATTGTAGCGACAGGAAATTTTACAGACAGTATACACATATATAGTTGAATGTAGCTTCTAAATTGCATCACATCCCGACACGTAGTTCATGAGATATGAGCACGTAAACAGTACTGCTCATAGAAAATTGCTCCATTCGGCTGGAAGCGAAAGCAATTTACTTCCATAGAGCTACAAGGAAAGGAACAGAATGACACAAAAAATATTCAAATGTTTGTGAAGCTTATGGGACTTAACTACGGGGTCATCAGTCCCTAAACTTACAAACTGGAGCGCCTCAGTCACCTCGGCCACCGCGGCCGGCAGAATGACACAGAGTACACCCAACGAATACCCATTATATCCCACTAATCTACCTTCAAGAGACTTCAGTTTCCATTGGAACTTGCATTTTACTACGATTAATAAATTACAGGGCAATCTGTTAAATACTTCGGAATGGATTTGGCATCTTCATGTCAGGGGCGGGCTCACCAAATAATGTATTCATATTAGAGCCTGGAAGATATACATATGTCGTGTGTGTGTGTGTGTGTGTGTGTGTGTGTGTGTGTGTGTGTTATATAGAGGGGGAAAGGTTATTGCATTAGGAAAAATAAAAATCTTAAAAGTTTCTTTATTTCAAAATTTTCAATGTTTGTTAAGGTTATGGGCCGCGGTGGAGTAGCCGAGGGGTCTAAAGCGTCTCGCTGGGGAGCGTGCGGTTGCTCGCCGTGGAGGTTCGAGTCCTCCCTGGGGCATGGGCGTGTGTGTTGTCCTTAGGTTAGTTCATCTAGATTTAAGTAGTTTGTAAGCTACGGACTGATGACCACGTAGTTTGGTCCGATAGATTTACAAACATTTGAACATTTTGTTAATGTTATGGGACTTAACTGCGGGGTCATCAATCCCTAAACTTATACACAACTTATGATCTATCATACCAAAAACGGCACAAGCATCCATGCCCGAAGGGGAGGGGGATTCGAACCTCGACGGGGAACAGCCTCGCGCATCGGAACATAGCGCCTAAATGCGCTCGGCCATTCCGCCGCGGCTTTAAGATTTCACAAGAAATATATTAAAAAAAAAAATTCTATCACCGTTACTGCTGCAGGTGAAGACGTGTTCATTCCTCGCATTTCGTTGATACCCAGTGATTCAATCATGCCTTTCGATTTCAAGTGATTGCAGTTTCCCATTCGCCTTGCATTTGCTATGACTATCTATCAACAAGGCACAGGCCAATCACTTTGTGTGGCAGGCATTAATTTGGACACACAATGTTTCTCAGACGGCCAGTTGTACGTGGCTTGCTCCAGAGTCGGCACGCAAGATAATTTGTTTGTTTACACTCCAGACGAACAAACGAAGAATATTGTGTCCCATCAAGCTTTGAGATAAAAGTGTTAATTACTTCTTTTCTGACTATAGACTTTCATGATGTTTTCGTGAAATCGATATTTTTTTAAAGTAAATATGGTGTCTTTCCTCCACCTCTGATGACTGTAAAATGTACTTAAATTATACTAAATATTAAAAATGTTAAAACTATTTGGCCGGCCGCGGTGGCCGAGGTGACTGAGGCGCTCCAGTCACGGTCAGCACGGCCACTACGGTCGGGGGTTCGAATCCCCCCTCGGGCATGGATATTTGTGCCGTCCTAGTTCGTAAGTAGTTCATAAGTAGTTTGTAAGTTTAGGGACTGATGACCCCGTAGTTAAGTCCCATATGCTTTACAAACATTTGAACATTTTTTTTTGAAAACTATTTGGCCGCGGTGAAGTAGCCGAGCGGTCTAAAGCGTCTCTCTGCGGAGCGCGCGGTTGCTCGCAGTGGAGGTTCGAGTCCTCCCTGGGGCATGGGTGTGTGTGTTTGTCCTTAGGTTAGTTTACCTAGGTTTAAGTAGTTTGTAAGCTACGGACTGATGACCAAGCAGTTTGGTCCGATAGATTTACAAACATTTGAACATTTTGAAAACTATTTGTTTATGAAACATTGTCATTTATTTATTATTTTCAGAGTCAACTTATTTCTTGACGAAATTCAAGTATACTGAAATGATAAAATTATTTACTTTATAATTTAAAAAGAATTCGAAGAATAAGTGGTATCAATAAACCTTCGGTTTGTATATCCGGAAAGTCAGAATAGGAAGCCTGGAACCTGATTTTTATAAATGTGCTTTCCATCTAAACCTACTGCAGTTTTACACGCAGCCTGGCAGATATTTAACATCCCGGGAAACGCCGGGTTTTCAGCTATTAGATATAAAGCAGGGTGTCCGTATTTTTATTTGTGTGTACTTGTCGCATATAAACCTCCAGTTTTGTTCCAATTTTTATGAAATTTTGTTCACGTAAGCTTGAATCCATGAGAACGGCCACCATAAGTGTAAGAATCACGTACGATATATAGTTCACGAGATATGACGTCATAAACAATGACATGCGCGAAAAACTGCTGCATTTAACGACAATGCTGCTCTTTTTCTTCTGAACCATTGGACCGATATCAACCAAATTTAGTACACATATTGCTTACCATGACGTAACAATAGCTGAAGGGTTAAGAATAACATGCGACAGATGTTCAGATGATATGACGCCGTAAACTATAGGAATCGCCAAGAACTGCCACGCCATGCGTCGAGACTTTATTAATACGCTATATGAGAATGCGAGTACTTAGCGACTTGCAACCAACTTTAAACATAACTTCTAACCTTTATTGAACTTTTTGTCTCTGACAACCATAGCAAAATAATGAAACGAAGAGAGTTTCTCGCTTACTACTTTTTCGCTGTCCATGGAGTAAAACTACGGCATTCGGTATGAAGTTATAATTTGTAATTTCTATACTACAAATTGTAGCAACAGGAAATTTTACAGACAGTATACACTCATATAGGTGAGTATGCCTTCTAAATTGTATCACAGTACGGCACGTAGTTCATGAGATATGAGCACATAAATAGTAACGTTCATGGAAAACCGCCCCATCACGCACCAAGTTTTAATCTATTACTTCTTTACTACTAATTGTAAATCAAGAGATTTTACAGACATACAGACCTTATACAAATGAATATATAGCTGCAACATTGCACGAATAAACAAGTAAATACCCGTGCAACGACGGGTTTTCAGCTAGTAAACTAATAACTGTCAACGTAATAAAGGTGTGATAAATTATGTAAATGATTATGATCTGGTTCTCATACTGATACATCATTTCATTTAGTTAGGGATATAATGTACCCACGTGTAATGTCCAATTTATGCAGAGACTCATATCGCATATGGGTTACTTGTGACTGACAACTGCGTTAATGAATTCGCTTACTAAACGGCGCAAACATAAATAATACAAAATAATTTTTTATATGTCACTAGAATTTGATTATTTATATCATAAGACTAAAATGCAAAAATTTAAGTTTTGTAGAACTGATAGCATTGCAACTAACTGGTTGTAATTAATTCAATTAACTTCAAGCGAAAAAAAAAGACTAGGTTCCAAGAACATCTTTTAACTAAGAAAGGCGCTGCCAAAAATAATTCGGCCTTTTCCGAGCACCTCAAAAGAAGCAAACACATTCAGCCCCCCCTTGACAAATTACAAGTTCTTCACATCGCCCCCAAAGGAAAAAAAAACTCTCACTTCTTGAAGAATTAGAAATCACTAAGTTTGTAAAACTGTCCCCAGAACACAGTCTCAACGAACAACTCATCACAAAAAATCAAACTTTTTACGACATCGTGTTATCCATCTTTTTCCAAAATGACCCCCTTCTGACAATTCACAACATCTTTCTCCCGTCCCACCCTCAGGCCTCTAATAATTTCGTTTTCATTCATTTATTATTGTTTCTTACCAACATGTTTCATTTCACAAGATTCATTCCCCCACGTCACAAATATCTCTAATAATACCAAGCTACCGCTTGGCAAGCCGCTCATTCTCGCAGGCTTAACTCTGCCCATACCGCCCTGTTTAACGGTCGCATATGTTCCGCAATTATTAAAATTACTACCAGTTGTAAACGTGGACCTGCCGCGACAGCGACTCCTCTGCTGCTATGGCGTGTTTTATCATATAAAAGCGTTCCATTAATCTCCATGCCACACCCCTTTAGTCCCTAGTCATTAGTTCAAATAACCCTTACGTTTATCTCTTTGCAGGCGCCCAATGACAACAATTGTTAAGATTCCTCCTACACAGCTATAGATAGCTCTGTGGCTCCATCTCCGCCCAAGTAAGTCTGAATTTTCAAATTTACTCACCTTAGCCACATTAGATTCGCTGCCCGCCAGGTACACGGACTGTAACAAAACATTTGTATTTTTCCAGTCTGACGATGCGCTAACAGCGCGAAACGCGTCATTGGTTAATAAAATATTGCAACAGAGATTGAACATTTTTAATTAAAAAGAATGAAATGGTACTGAATACATAGAGAAATAATGAAAGGAAACATTTTCCTGGCCATAGAACGACCACATATTTTACAACATAAATTTCACATGGGTATTAAACTATTCCATATGGCATACATTAAGAAAAATGCTGATGCATTAAATGAATCAATTGTTTTTAAAGCTATGGGACTAAACTGCAGTAGTCATCAGTTACTTGACTTACAAACTACTTAAACTATCTTACAACAGAACAAAACATACACCCATGCCCTACGGAGGAGTCGAACCTTAGACGGGGAACAGTTGCGCGCACCGCAGCAAGGCACCTTAAAACGCTCAGCTACTCCCGCTTGACGATAATTCATTTTTCAGATGGCACAATGTGTAATTATGATAAATCTTGCAACAGAAACAGCAACAAATGGAAGTAACTGTTTCCAATGATTTTTCTCTAACTGCATAATCATGTAATAAAGACCATCTGAAAAGTCATTTTACAGTTGTCACACATGAGAAGAAGTGTACATATAGGTGAAGATTTAACACGAGGATATTGAGCACAATAGCTTGCACGTCTCGTGATTACTAGTTTTTCAAACAAAATAATCGACATCACACTTCGATTCATTATTGTCTTTTGACATGTTTAGGTGTATACATAATTTCGAAAGAAGGAATTTCCCCAACAGAAAAATTAGTCATAAATAAGTTGTTATAATTTGAAAATGGTTGTAAAATCAACAACTGTTACAATATCGAAGGTCTGTGCTCTGAAACAAAACTAATCGACATTCATCAAGAGTTACATGCAACCCTGATCAGTGAGAGTATGCTCTAATACGAGGCCTGTTCGAGAAATTCCAGAGCAGTTGTAATTTATTGTCAATGGAGTGCTGGAGCGAAAAACGGTTGGCATCCCTGCACACGTCTGAGTTGAATGTGTAACTGCTGGAAGTTTTATTAGTTATTAGCTCAAAACATAACAAAATATAACATTTTTTTGTGTCCTAGCCTCGTCGCTTCTTTTGTGTCTCGTTTCCGTCGTAGGTGTCGGTGGCCGAGTAGGAAGACCGACACAGGAATAAAGGTAGCACGCTTGTGCAGGTACGAAGGTGAGCAGCCAGTGGGACAGCAGAAACTAGAAACACTAGAGTAAATTAGAACGAGATATATATTGCACAGAATTTATACAATACTTAACTTTTACATAGTTCAGTACGGCAGAATGCTGATACATAGTTGAGTTAGAGTCCTGCCGAGTGCCTATCCTATAGCCAAGTCTTCACTGGTGCCTATCTGATTCCGAAGTGTTGACTGGTTCCTATGTCAGTCCCAAGTGAACGATGTCGTTCAGTGGTGGCCACGAGCGGAGTTGTGGCAGAGGGCGCTCGTGGCTGTCGTCGTAAGAACGCCGCGCCGTGCGTGCATGGCGGCGCGCGGGGAAAGTAGGTGGCGCGCACATTATAGACTTGTGCGACACCACACATTTCATTTGGATCACGTCATGAATTCATTGCACAGCACCTTGGAATCCATCTTGTTTCCGCCTTCAAACCATGGCTCATGAGTAAGAACAGCTTTTGGATCGCAAAATTAATGTTCCTTAAGAGAATAATAACTGGTAATGGGTTATTATGTTGGGGCCAATGTTGAATCTTCACAGTAGGCCGGGGAAGGTACTCCAAGACCAAAAAAGCACGTCAGATCAGGTACAAACTTCGAACTCATGCTGATAGTTTTCTTTAACTTTGAATGATTAGTTAATTTTGCATTGGTACCTCAAGGACGAACTGTTAGTTGATGGTACTATCGGGACGTATTACGACACCTGCAAGAAAATGTAAGAAGGAAACAGCCTGAATTTTGGCGAGACATTTCATGGCTCTTTGCATTACGATAATGCACCAGCATATTCACCCCTCTTCGTGCGTGACTACTGCACAGAAAAACGAACTTTCTCCAGATATGGGTCCCAAGGTACTTTCTTATTTCCAAAGTATTAATCGTCGTGGAAAGAACGAACATTTGCAGCTATAGACGACATAAAAGAAAATTTGCAGACGTCACTTCGCGCGATCTAGCAAGAGGCGTGCCAAGAAGGCTACCCGAAGTGGAAACGGCGATGGGAGTAATGATCATTTATGGACGAGACTATTTTGATGCAGTCCATAAACAACAAGTAAAAGATAATTGCAGAAAATATATTTGGACTAAGTTACGGAATGTTTTGAACAGATCTCGTACAGAAGACCACCTATTTTGTAAAAAAGAGCTCAGAGACTTAGTAACCAAACATCCAAGTAAAAAAATACCAGCGCAGAAATGCTCTTGTAGGAGCACAAAAAGGCAACCGATTTAAACAGAAACGTGGGGAACCAGTTGCCTCAGTCCTCAAATCAAATGTTTGTTAAGCTTATGGGACTTAACTACGGGGTTATCAGTCCCTAAACTTACAAACTACTTATGAACTACTTACGAACTAGGACGGCACAAATATCCATGCCCGAGGGGGGATTCGAACCCCCGACCGTAGTGGCCGTGCTGACCGTGACTGGAGCGCCTCAGTCACCTCGGCCACCGCGGCCGGCCCTCAGTCCTCATTTTGCCTTGAATATCATCACAAATTTAGGCATTCGAACATATTCGCGCTCTTTTCACACAGAATATGCTGACTGTTGTGGCGGCGCTATTTGCCACAACGCCGGAAGTCCGCACAAGTCATCGCACAAGTAAACTACGAGCCATTAAAAGTGCTACACCAAGAAGAAATGCAGATGATACACGGGTATTCATTGGACAAAAGTATTATACTAAAATTGACATGTGATTACATTTCACGCAATTGGGTGCATAGATCCTGAGAAATTAGTACCCAGAACAACCACCTCTGTCCTTGATACGTCTGAGCATTGAGTCAAACAGAGCTTGCATGGCGTGTACAGGTACAGATGAACAAGCAGTTTCAACACGATACCATAGTTCATCACGAGTAGTGACTGTCGTATTGTGACGAGCCAGTTGCTCGGCCACCTTTGACCAGACGTTTTAAATTGGCGAGAGATCTGGAATATGCGCTGGCCAGGGCAGCAGTCAGACATTTTCCGTATCCAGAAAGACCTGTACAGGACCTGCAACATGCTGTCGTACATTATCCTGCTGAAATGTAGGGTTTCACAGGGATCGAATGAAGGGTAGAGCCACGGGTCGTAACACATCTGAAATGTAACGGCCACTGTTCAAAGTGCCGTCGATGCGAAGAAGAGGTGAGCGATACATGTATCCAATGGCACCCCATACCATCAGGCCGGGTGAGACGCCAGTATGGCGATGACGAATACACGTTTCCAATGTACGTTCATCGCGATGACGCCAAACACGGATGCGACCATCATGATGCTGCAAACAGAACCTTGATACATCCGAAAAAATGACGTTTTGCCATTCGTGCACCCAGGTTCGTCGTGACGTACACCATCGCAGGCGCTCCTCTCTGTGATGCAGCGTCAAGAGAAACCGCAGCCATGGTCTCGGAGCTGATAGTCCATGCTGCTGTACACGCTGTCGAAATGTTCGTGCTGATGGTTGTTGTCTTGCAAATGTCTGTTGACTCAGGGATAGAGACGTGGCTACACGATCCGTTACAGCCATGCGGATAAGATGTCTGTCATTTCGACTAATAGTGATACGAGGGCGTTGGGATCCAGCACGGCGTTCAGTAACGCCCTCCTGAACCCACCGATTCCATATTCTGCTAACAGTCATTGGATCTCGACCAACGCGAGCAGCGATGTCGCGATACGATAGGCCGCACTCGCAATAGGCTACAATCCGACCTTTATCTAAGTCGGAAACGTGATGGTACGCATTTCTCCTCCTTACACGAGGCATCACAACGTTTCACCAGGCAACGCCGGTCAACTACTGTTTGTGTATGAGAAATCGGTTGAAAACTTTCCTCATTTCAGCACGCTAGAGGTGTCGCTACCGGCGTCAACCTTGTGTGAATGATATGAAAAGCTAATCATTTGCATATCACAAGATCTTCAGCCTGTCGGTTAAATTTCGCGTCCTTAGCACTTCATCTTCGTGGTGTTTAAAATGTTTGTATTGTTTATGGGATCTACGGGGTCATCAGTCCCTAAACTTACAAACTACTTATGAACTACTTACGAACTAGGACGGCACAAATATCCATGCCCGAGGGGGGATTCGAACCCCCGACCGTAGTGGCCGTACAGACCGTGACTGGAGCGCCTCATTCCCCCCGGCCACCGCGACCGGCTCTTCGTGGTGTAGCAATTTTAATGACCAAGAGTGTTTTTTAAGCGAACGAGATATTACTGTAGTAAACACTATGTCACTGCCATTGCCATACTGATTAAGATAGTAAACTGAACGCATTGTAGCTCAGAACATTTTTTACGTATGAGCTACTACTCTTCTTCGTGTAGCGATTAATCTATTTCAGCTATATGAATGACCATTCCTTGCAGTTAATTACTGCTTGTTCACATCGTTTAAAATAGTCTTCTTTTTTAAGTTATTTCATATCGTGACTAAGAGAAAGGACAGGCTGGAGGGACACATCCTGAATAATCAAGGAATCGTCAACTTAGTACTAGAAGGAAGTGTGTGAGGTAGGAATCGTAGAGGGAGACAGAGGGGCCGGCCGCGGTGGCCGAGGGGACTGAGGCGCTCCAGTCACGGTCTGCACGGCCACTAAGGTCGGGGGTTCGAATCCCCCTTCGGGCATGGATATTTGTGCCGTCCTAGTTCGTAAGTAGTTTGTAAGTTTAGGGACTGATGACCCCGTAGTTAAGTCCCATAGACTATACAAACATTTGAACATTTGAATTTGGAGACAGAGGGACAAATACAGTAAGCAGATTCAAAAGCATTAGGTTGACGTTCATACTCTCAGATGGAGAGGCTAGCACAGAATAGAGTAGCGTGGATAACTGCAGTCTCTGGACTGAAGACCTCAACAACATCTGTTTCTGAGACCACTTTTAATTTTTTGATTATATATATCTTACAAATTTCTGCCATTACTTCTTTAACTAAGACAGTAACTTTTACGCCAAAAGCCAGTGGCCGTGTCATCTGCCTCCCATTATCCTCGTAGCAGAAAAAAGTAACATCACGAACAAAAGAAAAGAAAGCCAAGAAAAGATTCGAAACCACTATGAGTGATACGAATTTGTGATTAGTTCATCATTAGTATCAAAGAATTCTGGAAGACGTATGAAATTGCAACAGCATAACGACCTATGTCTTCTGTTTTGTTCCTGTTTGAAGATATTCTTGTGAATACAAGATTTCATTTATAGTTCCGTGCCATTGATATGATGTTATATGAGCTACAATATCCGCAGATTTTGGTGGTATTTCTAAAATTCGTGTTGAGTATGACACAAGAATGTACGTTAAGTACCGTCCAAATGGTGTCCATACTGTGTAGTATCCTTAAGCAGTCAACAATTCGAAGATTGGTTTGAACATCACAGTGCTTTACTGGGCATGGTCCTGTTTGGAGGTGGTATGCCGTTGCCTTCCTCCGACTTTCGAACTGACTTACCCAGCCAGTTATAGGGGGACCTACAGTTTAACGTGGGTTCCGCTACTCGGTATTGTTCACACGAGCAACACTGCCAGAGGTGAAAGAAGTGGAAAGTTACATATAAAAATCCTAGGACCTGACGGGGATCGAACCCGCGACCTTCGGATTTGTAGTCTGGCACTCTACCACTGAGCAACCGATCCGCGTAGTATCCTTAAGTACTCCAAATTTTAGAGCAACTGATTGTTCTATATTGTTTTCGTTTTGTCTAGAGAAGCTTCTGCATCAAGTTTATAAGTAGCAATTCATCTTTATTTTTGAATGGTGTAATCTGTAATGGTTTCGATCCATCCCTTCGATTGGCGTTTCGAAGCACAGAACTGCATAGGGCCAGGTGAAGCAGGCAGGTAGTGAGACCGCCGTGAGCTCTCCAGCGTCTTCCTATGGCCACTGCAGCTGTGGCTTGGCAGATTGCTGACGATGTTAGGCAACGCTGTGATCTTTCTGTTACTGCCAGCATTCGTGCTGACTTATGCTGGTAAATTCTTGTATTATTCTATATTCCTGTTCAGAAAACAGATACTAATAGAGCAAAAGATGATCTTTTCTTGCATCTCATTTACGTGACATTACATTTTCGATCTCAGGAAGGTCGCTTAACGCTTAATTACAAACACTTTGGTATTTCATGTTCAACACTGCCTACATTACTTTCCAACACAGTAATCGCATCTACATCTGCATAGATACTCTGCAAATCACATTCAAGTGCCTGGCAGAGGTTTCATTAACCACTTTCATAACTTTTCTCTACCGTTCCATTCTCTAATAGCGCGCGGGAAGAAAGAACACCTAAATCGTTCCGTTTTCGATCTGATTTCTCTTATTTTATTGGGATGGTCATGTCTCCCTAAGTAGATGGGTGCTAACAAAATATTTTCACATGCAGAACTAAAAGTCGGTGTTTGAAACTTCGCAAACAGATCACGCCGCAATGAATAACGTCTTTCTTTTAATGATTTCCACCCCAATTCGTGCAACATTTCCCCCCCGTAACGTGATAAATCAAAACGAGCTGCCCTTCTCTGAACCTTCTCAATATCTTCCGTCAGTCCCACCTGGTGAGGGTCCCACAAGGGGCAACAGTAATCCAGGAGAGGACGCACAAGTGTGATGTAGCCAGTCTCTTTGGTGGAGCTGGTGCATCTTCGAAGCGTTCTGCCGATGAAACGTAACCTTTGGTTCGCCTTTCCCACAATATTTTCTATATGTTCTCTCCAGTCACAGTTGTTCGTAATTGTAACTCCTAGGTATTTGGTAGAATCTACAACCTTAAGGTTTGACTGATTTATCGCGTAATTAAAGTTCAGCGGATTTCTTTTAGTGGTCATGTGTATTACTTCACACTTTTGTTTATTTATTGCCAATTGCCAATTTTCGCACCATGCAGAAATTTTGTCTAAATCGCTTTGCAGTTGCTTTTGATCCTCTGTTGACTTCACTAACCGATAAACGACAGCATCATCCGCGAACAGTCTAAGGGAGCTATTCAGATTATCTCCTAAATCGTTTATAAACACGAGGAAGAGTAGGGGACCAATAACGCTTCCCTGTGGAACGCCAGATATCACTTCTGTTTTACTCGATGACTTACCGTCCATTACAACGAACTGTGTTCTTTCTGATAGGAAATTGTGAATCCAATCGCAGGGAGATGTATTGTCGTATCAAGTACGTGGCGCCCAGATAATAATCTAAAGGAACGAATTAGTAATGTGTGTGATTTCAGGTTTTTTTCTCTTCTCTGTAAATACAATGAATGGAATTCAGTAACAAAATGCTAAGAATATTGTTGCAATGCATCAACAAAATGATCAGCCATTTTTTTCAATATTATAATTGATGCCATTCTTTTGTAATGCAGTAAACATCCATGATCACTAGTTTGTTATTATCAGAGACATATATTACTAAACTGGCAAATTTGCCTCTGACTGAAGCCTGACAACGCCATCTTGCTTTACCTCACGTCGAAAACTTTCCGTAAGGTACTACTATGATCATCTGACACGAAATGACGTTGTAAGCTTTACTACTCGTTTTAAACAAGCTTTGTATTTGAGGTAATACTTCCGTAGTAGTTGAATTTGACACATAAATTGTAGAATCGCGTTGTGAGAAGACCATATTACATACGGTTAAAACGGTTAAAGTAGATTGTAGTTACCGAAAACACTCTCAGAAGAATAAACGCACATGCTATCCACGACACATAGCACTTTTATATCGACCATACTACTGAAAGAATAATCGAAGTTGAATTTAATTGGCAACAGCTTAATAAAAATGGCAAATCAATGCTGCTCGGTACTGTATCATGCGTTTGTTGTACGAAAAATTACAGTCATATACAACACACGAATATACAATTCTGTCAAAACTCTAAAGACACTATGGTTACGCCACTTCATCTATAGCCTATGTTTGTCGACTGTTTTCCGTAATTACAGACACAATTGCTCATACGTTTATAGGATAGAAATATGGTGGCGAGACTTCAGTGATAATGTATATGGCATTGACAGTCTAGTAATATATGTCTGTGGTTATTATTACCATTAACATTTTTATTCGTTCAGTTACAGGAACTGTCCGGCTTCTCGCTGTTACTGCTAGACGTTGTATGTTCAGCAGTAAGACTGGTATGATGGATGGGTTGAGACGGAAAATACAAATATTCAGTGAAAAAAAATGCGACGACAGATTATTTTCGTGTCATATGTTTGTACGTAGTATTTTGTGTTCTGAACTCACAAATGAACTGATTACTGCGAGACAACAAATATTTCGTTAACTGTGTTTCTTTTTGCATCTTCATTGCAGTCGAGAAAACTGTCTGTATGATTTACAGCAATATTTCATTATACGAATATGAGATTTCGTCGTAGTGTAATAAAGTAAGTGTTTTATTCATTTGTATTATGGAACACACGGATATCGTGATGGAAGATCATATAGGTCAATCTATGACATGAACGATAAGTCTCACAAACGTTGTTAGCCCTATGCTGCAAACTTTAAATCATTCATAATTGTGGATTAAGCCTAGCTAATCAACTTAAGTATCGACAACCTCGAGAGCGAATTTGAAAATTATCAGAGATATCGGTGCATGTTATAACATTTATATGCTATTTAAGTAATTACATTTCATTCTACCACTTCCAAACGAGATACTCATCTTTTCAACATTCCGATGTATGGGGGTGCTGCTCGCTGCAACATTATTCTCCTGGGGCGTCGTGGTAGAAATAAATACTCGTTATGTACAATTTTTCACTTCTTCTTTAATTTGAATCAAACTTCTTCTCCATCAAAACATTACAATTGCAAAACATATACAAAGCATCAGAACGGTAGTACTTCCATTTTAAAACAACAGACTGACATAGCTTCCAGTGCACTTCAGAAAAGCCAAAACTCGAGCTCCCTCACGCAAGGCGGTGAGGCAAATATATAACATCGGCAATAATGACCTTACATTATGCAGTGTTCATAACAATTGAATATACTAATTTACAATGAACAAACACAAAGAAAACATTTCATGTACACCAAAATAATCACAATATAAAATGAGAACTATGCATACAATAATTTTAGATGGCGCATGTATTTTTAAGACGAAATTTCCGATCTTTCTGTTGACAACAAAGTGCGATGTTAAATGTCAATTAATTAGTTAATGAGTACATCATACATGTTCCTAACATATATTGAACTATTAAATATCTTGGCAAAATAAGTTCAAAATCTCATGTCAGTCAATATATACAAAGAATTTCAATATTCAAATTTTGACTATTACGTTAATTATTACAATTAACTGGTCAATACAACTTGTTTATGAGCCTAACCTATATACAATGCTATTTACTTTCATGACTTTATGTTTTACATAAGTCTGTACCCTTCGTCTGTCTATTTATTAAAATAATGTACAATGACAAAAGTATTGTTTATAGAACTGTCTGGAAACGTCTTATACAAATCTCTTAATTCATGAAATCTATCACTTGTTTCAATCACAGTATCACCGAGACACTGTCCTAGACTGATTCCTAGACTGGCTATTTCGTTTGTAACTTCACACGCAAAATATATCACTATTGCACCACACGATTCCGGGTCCGACACAGACGGTATCGTATGATTACATTGAGATGAGAGGGCCGGCGGTATCATCACAATATGGATAACACTTCCTCTGGGAGACCGTATGAAACGAGAACGGGTTTCACATGCGTATCACTACGGAGCTCTCCCTAGCAGAGCAAAGAACTGGTGACATCATTGCAAATACTTGGCAACACTGTGATTGTTGTTGTTGTTGGGTATTGAGGGTACTAAACATCTAGGTCATCAGTCCCCTGTTACTAGCTCAGAGTCCACTGCCAAGAACGACAAAAAATTAAACAAATCTCTAAAAATGAGCACGCACATAAGGGACTGGTTGACAATGGACAAACCTCTGATAACTGAAAACGAAGACACACAGAAATGGTAAAAGAAAGTCAGGAATAAAACTGGATAGCAGAGTACCTTGGCTGGCTTATCACAAAGAAAAAACAGGATGAGCCAGCCATACTGCATACACGAAGAACCCCTAAGGGCGGAAATGGTAATAAAAAAAAGGGATTGGTGGTGGCCTAAGATGTTAGGCCACAGCACCTACCATTAGATCGAGTCATAAAAACCAGCAGCACGGATAAAACGTAAAACTTTGGTAGCCATAGAGGCGTCGTCTCCTAAAACTAAAGGTAGTGCGTCTGGAAGAGTAAAATAGTGCCGCAGGTCGGCTAAAAGTGGACAGTCCATCAAAAGATGGGCCACTGTCAACACAGTGCCACATCCACACACGGGTGGAGCCTCACGCCGAAGAAGATACCCGTGGGTGAGCCACGTATGTCCAATCCGGAGGCGACAGAGGACAACTGACTCTCGGCGGGTCGGCCGCAGTGAAGATTTCCACAAAGCTGTGGAGAGCTTCACTGCCCGAAGCTTATTCGGTGCAGTCGCCTAACCCACTCGGTGCTCCAAGCCTCGCGCACCCTCCGGTGCAACACCAGTTTAACATCCTGTTCCGTGACACCAATTGTGAGAGGTGGTCCCATAGTGGCCTGCTTGGCCAACCGATCTACATGCTCATTCCCTGGTATGCCAACATGACCTGGGGTCCACACAAAGACCACAGAACGGCCTGATTGGCATAGGGAGTGAACAGTGTCCTGGATCGACCGCACTATTGGGTGCCGAGAGAAACACTGGTCGATCGCTTGTAAGTCACTCAGGGAGTCAGTACAGATGACGAATGACCCCCTGGGGCAGGCTTTGAGATGTTGGAGAGCTCTGAGAATAGCGACCAGCTCGGCGGAGAAGATGCTACTCTCACAGGGCAGAGAATGCTGTTCTACGTGGTTGTGATGTAGAAAGGCATACCCAGCACGGCCATCTACTACGGAACCATCTGTGTAAATGGCGTCTGCGGCACGGAACGGCTCGAGCATTTGCAGAAACTGGTGACGGAGATGTACGGGAGAAACAGAGGCCTTCGACACATGGGACAGGTCCAGACGGAGCTGCAAACGAGGAATGGACCAAGGAGGGGTGTGAAAGGAATAGTGGAAAGTGGTTGGAAGTGGATAGGATGTGAGAGACAAAAGAAGGAGACGAACACGGACCGAGATCGGGTATCCCGACCTTGGCCGTCGTGGAGGGATAGGTAGTTCAGCGTCTGGAAAAAGGAGCCGGCGGTTCGGGTGGAAGGGCGAGGCCTGAACACGAGCAACATAGGATGCCAGCAGGTGTTGCCTACGGAACCGCAGCGGGAGGACTCCAGCTTCGACAAGGAGGCTTGTCACAGGGCTCGTGCGAAAAGCCCCCGTAGCTAAACGGACACCACAGTGTAAAATTGGGTCCAACGCCTGCAGTGCTGATGGCGCAGCCGAATCGTAGACTATGCAGCCATAGTCTAGGCGTGACTGAATGAGGGCCTTGTAAAGTTGTAGGAGCGTCGGGCGTGAGGCTTCCCAAACAGTGTGGCTGAGACAACGCAGGATGTTGAGGTGTCGCCAGCACTTTCGTTTCAGCTGGCGAAGGTGTTGCACCCAGGTGAGACGGTTGTCGAACAGCATGCCTAGAAACGTGTGTGTTTCTGCGACATGTAGCAGGTCTCCAGCTAAATAGAGTTCGGGTTCTGGGTGTACTGCCCGACGTCGGCAGAAATGCATTACACGGGTCTTCGACGCAGAGAACTGAAAACAGTGGGCAAACGCCCACGACTGCGCTTTTCGAATGGCCAGTTGCAACCGACGTTCAGCAACACTGATGCTGGTGGAGCTAAAATACATGCAGAAGTCATCGGCATACAAGGAAGTGGATACCGATGACCCCACGGCCGCCGCAAGGCCGTTGATGGCGACTAAAAATAAAGGGACACTGAGAACGGAACCCTGCGGGACTCCGTTCTCTTGACAATGAGGTGAGCTAAAACAAGAACCAACACGAACTCTAAAAGAACGCAACGCCAGGAAATTCTGAATGAATATGGAAAGCGGACCCCGAAAACCCCAGTCGTACAGCGTAGACAGGATATGGTAGCGCCAGGTAGTGTCGTATGCTTTCCGCAGGTCGAAAAATACGGCAACCAGGTGTTCGCGGCGACTAAATGCTGTACGGATGGCGGACTCCAGTGACACGAGATTGTCAACAGCGCACCGGTCCTCGAGGATACACATGAGCCTCCGACTCACCAAGCGTTCGAGAAGCTTGCATGGAACGTTGGTGAGGCTGATCGGGTGGTAACTATCAGCCACCTGCGGATCTGCCCCAGGCTTAATCACCGGAATGATAATGCTTTCCCGCCACGAGGACGGAAAAACACCCTCCAGCCATATCCGATTAAGCAGGGCGAGAAGTTGGCTCTTGGCATCCGCTGATAGGTGTCGGAGGAACTGACTGTGAATGCGATCAGGTCCAGGGGAGGTATCGGGGCATGCAGTAAGGGCACCTTCAAACTCCCACTCAGTGAACGGGACGTTGTATGGTTCCCGACGTCGCGTTCGAAATGAAAGCAGATGTCTCTCTGCTCGCCCTTTAAGGGCGCGAAAGTCTGCACCATAAGCAGCAGTCTCTGAGATGCGACAAAAATGATCCGCCAGGTGCTCAGCGACGGCGACGGGGTCAGTACAGAGCGTACCCTGAACGCTGAGACACGGAATTCCCGCCGGTGGGCGGTGCCCAAAGAGGCGTCGAACCTGCGACCACACCTTGGAAGGAGAAGCGCGGGAACCAATGGAGGCGACGTACTTCTCCCAGGAAGCCCTCTTACTTTCCTGTATCAGTCGCCGGGCTCGTGCCCGGAGACGCTTGAAGGCCACGAGATGTTCGACACAAGGGTGGCGTCGGTGGCGCTGTAGAGCTCGCCGACGTTCCCGGATGGCCTCAGCGATCTCCGGTGACCACCAGGGCACCGATGTACGACAGAGCGAACCGAACGTGGTGGGAACAGAGTTTTCGGCTGCAGAAACAACGGCCGCTGTTAACTGCTCAACGGCGGCATCAACATCAGCTGGAAAGTTTGAGGATAGTACAGCAGTGCGGAATAGGCTGGCCAGTCAGCCCTACGGAGGGACCAGCGAGGCAGGCGGTCGGCAGGCAAACGCTGTCGGAGCGACAGGAAGATAGGAAAATGGTCGCTACCACACAGGTCGTCGTGGACCCTCCAGGTGAGATGTGGAAGAAGGCCAGGGCTGCAGACAGACAAGTCTATTGCAGAATAAGTACCATGCGCTGCACTAAAGTGCGTAGGAGTACCGGTGTTGAGAAGGCAAAGATTCTGCTCTAATAGTAAAGTCTACCCCGAGCCGAGGTCTGTGTGCCACCCCACAGAGTGTGGTGGGCGTTAAAATCCCCCAAGAGAAGAAAGGGTGGGGGAAGTTGGGCGACCAAGGCAGCGAGGTCTACGGGAGAGACGACATCATCTGGTGGAAGGTAGACAGAGCATATCGTAAAATCTCGTAATAACCGGAGCCGTACAGCGACTGCCTCTAGAGGTGTTCGCAGAGGCACAGCAGCACTGGGGACTGATGTGTGAACATAAACACACACACCGCCGGAAACTCTGTTGTAGGAGGTTCGATTCTTAAAATAGCCCCGATAGCCTCGGAGGGCTGGGGTCCTCTCGACGGGGAACCATGTTTCCTGCAAGGCGAGACAGATAGCAGGGAAGTGGCAGAGTAATTGCCGCAGCTCAGTCAGACGGCGGAAAAAACCGCCGCAATTCCACTGCAAGATGTCTTTTGCAGCGTGCTGAATATCCATAATTGAAGATGTTGAATGGTTATTCAGCAGTGGCACCTGCTGCCAACTCCGCAGACTCTGCAGGGTCCAGAACCATTGGTTCTGGCGATACAAGTATGGCGAGATCCTCAGGCGACGCGAGGATCTCCACCTCATCTTCAGAGGCCGAAGATGTGATGGAGCGTTCCTTCCGAATCGCCGAGGAGTCCTCCTTTGGGTCAGTCTTCTTCTTCTTCTTCACTTTCTTTTTGCCCTCTCGCTGGCCCTTTGGTGTTAAGGGCTGGGAGGACTTCACGGGAGCGACATCAGGGGCCGTCGAAGAGCCAGAAGCCCTACGACCAGCAGGCTTCGGATCCTTCAGCCAAAGGCTGGGATCCACTGGCGCACCCTGGGACTCCCCAGAAGGGAGCGTCCCGAAGGACCCCTTCCGAGGGAGAGGTGCCGGAGGAAGCTGTTGCTTCTCCGGCTGGGGGTTGGGGACTGGTGTCCCCGATGGTTGTGGGGAAGTTGCCCCCACAACAGGTGCTGCAGCAGCAGATGGAGTATTGCCCCCACCTAACAAGGGGGCAGTGGTAGTTTTGTGGCCTCTAGGGCCCACAGGAGGAAGCGATACCTTGGTAGACGCCGTACCCGTAGTGCGCGGGGACGACGTTACTACAGCATAGGTATTGTTCATAGTCACCGGATGGAGACGCTCGTATTTCTTCCTTGCCTCATTGTATGATAACCGGTCCAAGGTCTTAATTTCCATAATTTTCCTTTCTTTGTGTAGGACTTTACAGTCCGGGGAGCACGGCGGATGCAGCTGATTACAGTTCACACAGACGGGAGGTGGCGTGCAGGGAGTGTCCGGATGAGCTGGACGTCCACATTCCCTGCACGCGGGGCTGTAAGTACACCGGGAGGACATATGCCCAAACTTCCAGCACCTGAAGCACCTTATAGGGGGCGGGACATACGGTGTGACGTCGCACCGGTAGATCATGACCTTGACCTTCTCGGGCAGTGTATCGCCCTCAAAGGCCAGGATGAACGCACCGGTGGCAACTCTGTTATCCTTAGGTCCCCTATAAATACGTCTTACAAAGTGAACTCCTCTGCGTTCCAGGTTGGTCCGTAACTCTTCATCGGACTGCGACAATAAGTCGCGATGGTAAATTAAACCTTGGACCATATTGAGGGTCTTGTGGGGCGTGACACTGACAGGAATATCACCCAGCTTGTCACAGGCCAATAATGCCCTAGACTGGGCTGGGGAAGCCGTCTGTATCAAAACAGCCCCACTTCTTATTTTTGAGAATGACTCCACCTCACCGTACTTGTCCTCGAGATGGTCAACGAAGAACTGCGGTTTGGTGGACAAGAAAGAGTCTCCATCAGTCCGGGAAAAGACAAGATATCGCGGCGTGTAGGGATCTGAACTCCGTAAAGTTTTGCGCTCTTCCCATGGCGTAGCCAAGGAAGGGAACGTCTTAGGGTCGTATACTGTTGCATCAAAATCGGACTTTCCTCGCTTAGAAACGGCGTTTTTGCGACCGCCCACGCTAGTTAGTGCTCGTTTCATTTCCGTCCCACGAGCAGCTAGGGAAATAAGGTTCACCCAGGCAGAGCCCCGCTTGCCTGGGTAAGCCTTGTACAACTGAGGTGCGGCAGGTTCCTCAGAGGTTGCTCGCTAGCGGCTGTTCAACCTCAACAGCCATGCATCTCCTCGGCACGTAGCACACCTTGAGATTGAGGTTTTTTTTTATAGAGGTTTGTACCGTCCTCGCGACCCGGGCGATTAAGCCAAGATCCCCGGGCTCTGAAACGTACAACGTTCCACCGTCGCGCCGAACGATGGTCGTTGAAGCACGCACAGAGCTGACGGTGTAGCGGGCTGTTGGCGCGACACAGCCCACAGCTCAGGACCCCGGGTTCGCCAAGCCCGTACTCAGCAAATTAATGCTGAGCCCCTGAGGGGGCAACACTGTAACAATGCGTTTACTTCCGCAAGAGGTACTGAATTGGCACACTAAGGGCCGGTTGCATAAAACTTAATCTACGTTCAACTACCCAAAATTGATCTCCAGTCAAGCTGAACTTAGAAACTGTGTTGTATAAACTTTAATCCAAGATCATTCCCCCTGATCTAAGTTCAAAATTGACTGGCGAATTTTCTCCGATTAACGTGGGTGAACTGAGATCAGTGGAAGGATTGTTAAAAACTGTTTCGGTGTCTGACTGTGTCTGCAAGTTAATAATACGAAAAAGAATAAATAGGCTTACTATTGCTTCAAATAAAATGGTAAGTAACACTATTTGTAATTATTTGAATAATTATTCTACAAGTTGTTTGTTACCGACTGTATTATACGCATGGTCTACAAGTTATGTTACCTTCAGCTTTCAGATTATTCTGATGTTTTATCCGAAGATGGTCAGTTTGAACGGCAAAGAACTCCTCGCGTGTTTCAACACAGAAGGAATCCATTGCTTGAGCTTAACGACCGGCAGTTTAAATTACGGTTTCGATTATCCAAACACGTAGTTACAGAGCTGGAACAAAGGTTGCATGCACAGTTGCAGCAACAAACGAAACGAAATCATGCACTAAATCCAATGTTCATGATCTTACTGACATTGCGATTTTACGCAACTGGAAGCTTCCAGATTGTAATTGGCGACTTGTTTAACGTCAACAAAGCAACAGCAAGTTGGACTATACACAAAGTGAGTAGAGAGATCGCAGCTTTAAGACCTCATTTTATCAGGATGCCTACTGAGGAAGGTAAAGTAAGGTCAGTAGTGAGAGACATTAACAAAATCTGTCACTTTCCTGGAGTTTTCGGTGCTATAGACTGCACACATATACTAATTATATCACCTGGTGGAAATAACGCAGAAATCGTCATGGTTGGTTTTCCATAAATGTTCCAGCAGTGTGTGATTCGAAACTTCGGTTTCAAAATATTGTTGCCAGGTGGCCAGGATCTGCACATGACAGCAACATATTTAGAAATTCCAGACTTCATGCAGTGAAGCTGAAGAATTTCCCGGAGGTGTACTCTTGGGTGACAGTGCTATAACTATTTATTAACACCCATAATGCAAGAAGAAACCCGCGCAGAACGAGCTTATAACAGAGCACACAGGCAGACCAGAACAGTAATCGAACGGTCTTTCGGTGTTGTAAAAAGAAGATTTCCATGTTTAAGAATGAAAATAGCTATAAAAGTACTCCAAGTTCCACCAATCATAGTGGCAACATTTTTGTTGCATAATTTAGCTATAAATGCAGACGATGAAACACCCGATGTTGATGATGCTGTTTTCGGAGGAAGGATGATTTACGAGGAACTCCCTGTACTTGCAGTAAATCGGGGAAACGGAAGAGAGATGACAGCACTTAGAACTGCAATTGTTAACAACACTTTTAGGTATTTATGAACTTTAATTATAACCTGTTCTTGACATTAATGTTTTCTGACATTCAATCATTTGCATTTCTAGTTCCAAATCCAGTATCTTCATTTTCACTGCATGTTCTTCTTCTAAACACTCTAGCCTCCTCTTCTAGAATGTCTCCCTGATGTCTTCTTCTTCTTCTTTTCAGGCAGTGAAGCTGAAATTAAAAGTTCTGGATTGGAACTGCAGGCCGCCTCCTTTTCGTTTCGTCCTTCAAATTCCTGACCTTCAGTTATGAAAGGCGAACATTCCGGATTGACGACTGGCATTTCTATGTCGTTCACGGTGAACATCATCATCAAACTCGCACATGATTGGATGGAACTGTGGCCTAAGTGCAGCAATAAGTTTTTGACCACTATCGTCCAAGGAAGGCGGTACATACTTACCGCCCCCCGTTTTATATAACTGTACTTTGTCGTCCGCGTTTGCTTGCTTCGTCCTCTTCTTAATATTTTCGTAGCACAATTTCAAAGACTTCCATTCCCGCTGCACCACATTTTCACACGCAATTTGCTTCCATGCTTCCTCCTTAGCGTTAGTAGTAGAGGCATCCGTCTTTTTATTTTCCACAACTGACTTGTATTGTAAAACGATGTCAATTAAAGTATCTTTTTCCTCTTTCTTGAAATTTGATGTACGAGTTTTCTTCTCCATTTCCTTTTATTTGTTTACGTTCGCAAACAAAACTCGAATGACGTCGAGCATTGACAATCGTTTCTATATAAATCGCAAGGTCGATACAACTCGATTCGATACAATCGCAACTATCTCTGTTATTTAGCGGTGTTGTCAACTCCGTTTCGCTGACCTTAGTTCAATACTGAACCAAGTTCAGTGATCTGAGATTAGTGTTATACAACTCGCACAGAGAAAAGAACTAAGTTCATTTCTGATCTTCGATCAAAAGTGAACTACGATTAGCGATTTTTATGCAACCGGCCCTAAGTTTACTTGACGTTCCTTTTCCACGTTCACGATTGATGCTCTATGATTCTCCTGTAAATTGATACACCGAGATGAAAATTTCTATTTTGGATCTCAAGGGATGCTGTTTTTCGATGCGTCAAGAGGCTCAGGAATGAATATTATACAGAGATAACTGCCACCTGGTGGCAGCATCTCTCTGGCTGGGTGCTGCTGCTAGGACGTTGTAAGGCTCCAGTTCGAATCGCGGTAGATGTCACTGAAGTGGTCCTTCGCACTTTTTATTTTTTAATATTTATTACATGGCGCTACACATTCGTGGTAGAAATTATTTAACGAAACCAGACGAAAGCCTTAACCCATTAATTATTCTCGGAAGCTGAAATCAGTAATTTGTGGTAATGGCTATAGATATGTGTTCCGAAAGCTTCGCCAAGTTGCTTCGCCATACAAACGCCCTTGTAGAAATTCGAATCGGCCGTCAACGATGCATGTTTTATTTTGAATTATCACTTAGACCTCGCATGCCAAAGGGATTCTTATGAAAGAAATGAATATACTGATTAATCTAGTTCGTTCACGCCACACCTCTACTGCAGAAATTAGGCACCAGACATGTAGAGTGCCTGCGTTGCTGAACTGCATGCACTGAAAGGTATTCAGACAGTTTATCGCCTAAATTTACGGTAATGAATTTTACTAACTGTGTCTTGTGTAAACCATACGAATTTATTGTCCTCGCCGGCCGCGGGTACTGAGGCGCTTCAGTCACGGTCTGCACGGCTACTACGGTCGGGGGTTCGAATCCCCCCTCGGGCATGGATATTTGTGCCGTCCTAGTTCGTAAGTAGTTCATAAGTAGTTTGTAAGTTTAGGGACTGATGACCTCGTAGTTAAGTCCCATAGACTATACAAACATTTGAACATTTTTTTTTATTGTCCTCCCTACAAATTTAAAATCAAAATCGGTACTCGCATTTTTTGTGTTCACTAATTAATATTATAAGTAGTGGGAGAATTTTAGTGAAAGTGAATTTTGATTGATAGCTCAAGCTCACAGCATCCCTCTTCCCTACAACCCACCCACCTACCCCCATCACATTGTTACTGGCGTGACTATGCACTTGGGTTAAGAGTCCAATTAAGGATGATTGAGCGCTGCAGTTAATTGTCCCCCTTCCCCCCTCTCATCCTCCCCTCCCTCTTCTCCCCTCCCCTTCCGCTCCTCTGTCCAACACACATATGAAAGATCTGGTGCAGGTTTGATTGACCTTCTCCTTTGTGACTCAACTCCTTGGTGTAAATATGACGTGTCACCTCTTCTTGTAAATTAGTTTACTGCCTCCTCTTGGGCTTGAACTCCTATCCTTCTTCCTTGAGATCCTGATACACTCCCTTCTGACACATGTGAGAGAGCTAGCACAGTTTTGCTATGTGGATAAACTCATGCCTCCATCTGGAATTTGGTGAAAAAGTGCATGCTGCTGCTTCCCTCCACACCCCCCCCCCTTCCTTCTGACTCACCTGTGAATTCTACGCTGAGGTTCAAACTCCATCCCCACCCTCATATTGACAGGAATCTCAATTGTTATTTCAAGTACATGAACATGGAAACTGTTCATAAAAAAGAAAATAATTCAATCATTAGGTATTTCGAAAACTTGTTAGCATGGAGAGGCTGTTGCGTAGATTCTTTATTTCTGTGATATTAACAATTATAACTGACTTCCCGAAATTCGTTTTGGATATCTTTTGTGAGCAATCAACATCGAGCTCCGCCTGCCCTATACAATACATTTACATGTAGGAATGTACCCATCTAAACTGCGAAGAAATTAGGAAATCGTGTACACATTGAAAAGCCTGTCATTCTGTAACATATTTCAAAGCCACGAGCCGCCCGCGGTGGCCCAGCGGTCTGCAGCGTGCCAGTCACGGTCTGCAAGGCCGCTGAGGTCGGGGGTTCGAATCCCCCCTCGGGCATGGATGTTTGTGTCGTCCTTAGTATTAGCTAGTTCATAAGTATTAAGTTTACGGACTGATGAGTCCTTTCTTCTAACCATTGAATCGCGCATAGCATTTTGTCTGTAAGCCTCGCAGATTTGCAGATGAATTTCCTTCGGTTTAGCTTTCTTTGTGTTTAGAAAACGAATCACAGATCTGATTTCACACGCGGTGGCATTTTCAATTCCAGCTGACATTATAAAGAAGCACTACAAAGCACACGTCGGCAGCAGCGATCTGAAAATGGCGTCCATGTCTTCTTCTTGAGTCAGAGTAACTGCCGCACATGCTCGAAATTGCGAACGTAGCGCTGCCGCAGACAGAAATAGAAACGGAACATACTTTGTGGACTATCCTCGTATATAATGGAAATCACGAAAATACTCTCAAATCTATTCTGTAATGTACGAGGGTTGTTCCCAAAGTAATGCCTCCTATTTTTATTAATGGAAACTACAGGAATTATTAAATCACAACAGAATAGACAAATAGGGAAATATTTAAGTTACAAACAGTAATTTTTTCCTCTTAGTTACCACCGTTTGTAATATACTTTTGCCAATGATGAACGAGACCGCTCGGCTACTCCATCGCGTCCCCAGAGTACTAAAACAATTTTCTTTATTGGAGAATTGTCCTTTTCCTAAAAATGGTTTTTATTTTACAAATACTTTTGTCCATTCTGAGTCTGCATTAAGCTTCGAAACTGACAGAGAAAGTTAGAGCGTTATCCATATTGACAAGAATAATTTTTTCCGAAGGAAAAGGAGTGAACACTTCCGAAAGCTAGCAGAAATTAGATGTTCATATTGCGATACGTCCATTGCTTGTCTCGTTAAAATGTCGCAGTCACTTAAACCCGTCTCTCTACTTTTATATTAGTACAGTATATAAAAAAGACAGAAACGGAGAGGCTTGACAGTATCGCGGGAATTGTGCAAATATAGATTATTTCCGCATCGCCACAGCTTCCGGGAGTTTAGCTTCAAAATGACGGACAGCTGGTGGAAGGAAATAGCGCACATAATTTATGTGTGCTCCCGTGTGGCAGTAAAACTGAGTGTGTTCGGGGGGGGGGGGGCAGACGGGGTGATTTGGCAGCAGACGGGCCCTGTTTTCCTCCTTCCCTCCCCGGTGACTGTGCAGCCCCTTCCGTGCGGTACCTCCAGTAAAATAACTCCGCGACTGACAGACGTCAGGGCCTGCCTCGCCTTGCAGAAGGCACCTCACGCCTCCGAGACAGGCAGCGCAGGGAGCACCTAGAGAGGCTGACATCTGGCAGTTGTTTCTCGTACCTCTGAAACGTCAGTCGCAAAGCTGGTTTGATCCCACGTTGGCAGTGGCGTACAAAACACCGCTCGATCCGTGCCCGCTGAAGAGCCGTTCAAATATTAACATACGTTTCTATCCCGAGCATTAAAATTGCAACAGCGCGCTGGCGGTGTCAAAGAAATGTCGAACTGCCATCAAGTTATGGCGGCGCTGTTTGCTGTTATCGGAAAATTTACCTGGCAGCTTGTTTCCCTTAGTTGGGAGCAGTACGTAGAGTGTACGTGTCAGGGACGGAAATGACGCTGAGGTA
Organism: Locusta migratoria; assembly: GCA_026315105.1. NCBI lineage: Eukaryota > Metazoa > Arthropoda > Insecta > Orthoptera > Acrididae > Locusta > Locusta migratoria. The sequence continues at coordinate 572,184,088 of CM048746.1, forward strand.
TTTTATTGGGCGCACCCACAGACATACATTACTAGACTGGCAATGCAGTATACAGTATCACTGGTGTCAGTGAAGTCTCGCCGCCATATTTCTATACTATAACGTGCGAGCAGTCGTGTGAGTTATTACAAAAAACAGCTGTAAAAATGCGGATGAACTGACGTAATTATGCTGTCCTTAGAGTTGTGACATGTAGGAAATTCGTGTTTTGTATATTACTGAAATTTTTAAAGCTTGAGTAAGCTTCAACATATACATCTACATCTACATACATACTCCGCAATTCACCGTAAGGTGCGTGGCGGAGGGTACACTGTACCACTACTAGGCATTTCCTTTCCTATTCTACTACCAAATTGAACGAGGAAAAAAAGAATGCCTATATGCCTCCGTACGAGCCCTAATTTCTCTTATCTTGTCTTTGTGATCTTTACGCGAAATGTAAGTAGGCGGCAACAAGATCGTACTAGACTCAGCTTCAAATTCCGGCCCTCTAAATTTACTTAACAGAAATTCACGAAAAGAACGTCTTTCTTCCAGCGATCCCCAATTGAGGCATACAGTAATGAGTTGCATTGATTTGCTGTTATTATTAATTTGTTACCAATTTCATTCAACCTAGGATTTTCTTTCAGTAGTATGGTTATTATAAAAATGTACCCTTATTCTTTTGAGAGTTCTTACGAAATCTATAGTCTGCTTTGACGCACACACTAATGAGTCGCGTTTCCTGTTTTTATTAATCTGTTTCCAGTTTCTATCAACTTCGGTTTTTCTTTTAATAGTATGACCGTTAAAAACGTGTTATTTGTCGTGGATAACACACAGTTTTATTCTTGTTAGTGTCTTTCAGATAACTACTTTTGCTGTACGTGACGGTAAAATTTTACCAATCATCCCGCCGACCTCTCATGATTACGTTGGCAACACAACAAAATGGTAGAAAGTCTTTGCCTTGATGTTAATGTTTAACTGTACATAACATGTTCTTCTCATAACACGATTCCAAAATGTGGAAGTGTTAGCCCAAATGCAAATCATGTTCAAACCAAATAATAAAGCTTACAACGTCAATAATAAAGCTTACAAAGCTTACAAATAATAAAGCTTACAAGATCATAGTAGTACAGTACGGAAACTTTTCGACGTTAGGTGAGGCAAGATGGCGGCATCAAACTTCAGTCACAGAGGCTAGTTTGCCAGTCTAGTAATGTATGTCTGTGGGCGCACCTAGCGGTGCCACTCTGAAATATTATTTGCAGTGATCTCTATACAAACTGGATATATAACTCTGGTCTCTGTGTACAGAAATCAGTGATCCGTATACAAAACTGGTCCCAACGCTGATAATTCAGCGCAAAGTTCCTAGCTATTGGAAAAAAATCGCAGGTGAATCCGTTTATAAGAAAAGAAAGAGAACTGATCGACATAATTACAGGCCAATATCGTTGCCATCAGTTTCCTGTAGAATTTTGGACCACATTCTCAGTTCGAATATAGTAAATTTCCTTGAGACGGAAAAGCTTTTTTCTCTGAATCAGCACGGGTTTAGGTAACATCGTTCATGTGTAACTCAGCTTGTCCTTTGATTGCTAAATCCTTGCACTGCCGAACTGTAGAGTCATTCCTCCCTACGCTTAAATATGCTTAAATGTTTGTCATGTTCATTTGGTAGCTAAATGTGATGATTTTCGAGAACTTCTCTGTATTTCCAGTGTGCACCCTTCGTCCATAGAACATTTGGAAGAGATGAGACAGAACCTTCAGCTTGCTCCATCCCTCTGCGCATTCGATTTGTTAATGATAAACTTGCTCTATGTGCTGTGGTTTCTAGTACGAGCAACGCGGTAATTTTCCCCGATTTTTTTGGTACTTGTAAACGTAACCTCGGTACTCAATGGCCCACGTGTATTCTAAATAGCGTGTTCTATTCTGTAATCATTCTCATTGGATAGATACTTCCCCTTGAGTAGAATGAACCGTTACACGACCTCATTGATCATTCTCATTGGATAGATACTTCCCTCTTGAGTAGAATGAACCGTTACACGACCTATCTCGTGTTTCTATTTTTCCCGAAATTGTATTTTTTTCACTTTTCCAAAATTTTGTGGTCCGGCCCCGTAGCATGTTGTATGATTCTGTAACGTTGCTTATTAGATGGATCTCACTTCCCCGAGTTTAAGCCTCAAGCCCATACGCCACGGAACCAAGTTTTCGTTTTAATGGTGCCCCAGTGAGAAATTTTGGACCTGCTGTTCCCATAAGCGTTCTGTTGCTGGCGCTGCTGCTATTGTGTGTTCTGTGTTTGGTAAGTGCCTGCGTGGCTTGGTGCTTGAATCTGAGTCAGGGTGTGTACCAATTCGTCCCTTCACCTCTCTCAAATACAATCACTGATTACGGAAATATCTACTTCTGCAGGTGGGCAGTATTAGAACCATATAACATAAACATACATTTTTTTACTCTTTTGTAAGCTGTGTTTTTATTGTATTTAAATCGGTCTGCTCCTCCTCCTCCCCCCCCCCCCCCCCCCGTTTTGATCATCTCTTTGGACAATAAATCACTTTGTTAAACATGAATACCTTGTCGTAATTGATTCTCCCCACAACTTGTTTTATATTTAATGTCGAGTCAAAGTCAGATCTTTAACCTGTTTCTCGCACCCTTCTGGAGGAGAGAAAACTTATAGCGTTTCCATTGCATATATTTTACTAATTTTTATTTAAGACTATCCACTGCTAGGAATCGTCATGTAAGTAAGTGCAGTTTCCTTTTTACTTGACGATCCACTGAAGGATTCGTCAAGCAGTGACAATAGGCTTATTTACTTTGGATATCTCAGCCAGGATTAATTTTACGGTGCTGCAGTCAAGTATTAACCTTTTGACCAAGAGTTTTCTTCAAACACGGAGCTGCGGAAGAGCTGCAAATGCAGAATGATGAGTAATGTCTGCTGAAGTTAGTCCTGTTGTTAAACTTCTATAAGCAGAGGCGCGCCGCATGTGTTATTAAGGCGTTCATCGCCTCGGTTGGCAGCCCTGCTGTGGCGGTTGGCAGCTCCATCCGGCGTGACCCGCGGCTGCGGCATAATGCATGGTCGCCACGAGGCAGCAGCCAACACCCTACGCCGTTCCGCCATTACGCTTAGCGCGGCTAAGGGGGTCTTGGACAAACTCAGCCTTCGCAGGAGGATTTTCCTTATGCTTTTCCGTCTTGGTGTGCTAAGATTAGAGCCGAGACGTATAACAGAGATTAATATCACTATCACTGACGTTATTCGTTGAAATGTAAAGGAATAGGAAAGAAAGCGATTGAAAAACTGAAATACTACGCAGCTATTTGGTTGGTTCTCCTCACTAGTCCCTTCTCATTATCAGAAGGGTGAAAAATTCAAGTAAACAATTATCGTGACTGGCGAGCAAGCAGTGGCGTAGCTGTATCACCAAGGGCCCTGGGGCAAAAATGACATTGGGGCCGTCTTTAAACAAACTATACAGATACAAAACTACTTTATCATCAGCTTCTTACCGCCCACTGGAAGACATAATAAGGGAAATCTAAATACTACTAAGTAAAGTATTACGTGCGATGCACCAGATAATTTTTTAATCGCAAGGCTCTAATATAACTGGGTATGTTTGTTATGCTTTCAAGCAAAAATTAATGGGTGGATTTGGATGAAATTTTGCAGAGGAAGAGAGTTCGACCTGGTTAGGACACACAGATAAAACGACCCCATGAGATAGTTTTGGAAGTTTCTCCAAACTAGGCGAATGAAGTTGCAGGCAGAAGCTTCACTGATGACGCGACGATCAGTAATACAATCCACCTATCCATTATCCATATTTACTCTTCTTCTTGTACAAATTTCAGAGTGCAATTGGTTACAGCACTTAATTGGGATTTATGATTTCGGATCACTCCCTTGGGGGTATTCACTACACAAAGAAGAGTTAGTATAACAATACTGTTCTGTAATAATACACTGTAGAGACTTCATATTCAAATGTGGTCACACCGTATATTGTCAAACACACTGCTCGTAATTCAGCGCCATTGACTGTCATTTCGCAACTCCGACTTCAACCGACAACACGCTAGAAGTGACACGGTACACGTCTTAGCGGACAAGCAATATACCTTGTTATGGTTATATACTGAGGTGGGAGTAATTTTGGATTTCACTTCGTGCCTTTGAGGTTTGTTCGTCTAGGGTAAAGTCGAAAATCCTTCATTCAACTAAAACATTGTAGAGATTAGAACATCGATTATCCAAAATAAATGGGAGACATGTATGTTCGAAAAACCGGTTTATACAGATAATCGTACTGTACACTTCTATTTACCAATAACAAGTTTATACAGTATTTGGAGGCGCGCGATCCTTCACACTGCGCCGGGCGGCACACCGCAAGACTTGGAAGTCTCAGCTGTTGCTGTGAGCAGCTTTGATGCTGCCGCTACTTCTGCAGCTACACCGACTGAAGTGTCGATTGTTGTACACAGCGAGTGGCGGCTTGGCCGGTCAGCTGCGCTTCCGAATAGCGTCGTGTGAAGCGAAGGCCCCAGTAGGAAGCTTTGCTCCGCCACGCGGTGGCACAATGCGGTTACTATTGGAAACTTGGTGGGAGGGGAGGGAGAGGTGATGGACGTTAGGGCGGGAGAGTAAAGAAAAAAATTAAAAAATTCGACGCTCTGTTAGAGACAGCTGACGGTGATCGAGGGGCCACTTAAGCTCGTGGACCCCGGGACACTGCCCGGACCAGCCCTATGATAGCTACGCCACTGCGAGCAAGTCTTCCGTATTGAAGACACCCTTCTTTGTTTTTATCCCCCAAACATGTTTCGGCACTTATTGTGCCATTTTTCCAAGAGTATTTTGCCTTTATTTTCTATATGATTTTGTTGGTAGTGGTGAAACATGAGTGGGTGATAAAAACACAACAGGTACCTTTTACAAGGCGGAATTCCTCTTGAGTTTATCTTGTTGTTGTTGTGGTCTTCAGTCCGCAGAATGGTTTGATGCAGCTCTCCACGCTACCCCTGTCCTGTGCAAGTCTCTTCATCTGAGAATAAGTTCGGCAATCTCTATCCTTTTGAATCTGCTTACTGTATTCATCCTCGGTCACCCTCTACGATTTTTATTCCACACACTTCCCCCTAAAGCTAAGTTCACGATTCCTTGATGTTTCGGAATATGTCAAACCAATGCATCACTTTTCTTACTAAGGATATGCTAAAAACTCTTATCTTCCCTATTCGGTTAATCAACTCCTCATTAGTTACGTGATCTACCCATCTAATTTACATCATTCGTCTGTAGCACCACATTTCAAAAGCTTCTATTATCTTTTTGTCTGAACTTCTTGTCGTCCACATTTCCCTCCCATACAATGCTACACTCCAGACAAATGCTTTCAGAAAGGTCTTCCTAACATTTAAATTAATATTGGATGTCAACATATTTCGCTTCTTCAGAAACGCTTTTCTTCCCATAGCCATTCTAAATTTTATATCTTCTTTACTTCTGCCATCAGAAGTTATCTTTCTGCCCGAATAACAAAAATCATCTATTACTTTTTTTGTCTCATTACCTAATCTAATTCCTTCACCATCGCCTGATTTTTTAACGCTACGTTCCATTATCCTTGTTGTACTCTTGTTGATGCTCATATTATACCGTCTTTTCTAGACACTGTCCATTTCATTCAATTGATCTTCCAGATCTTTTGCAGTCTCTGACATAATTACTATGTCATCAGCAAACGGCAAAGTTTTTATTTCTTCTCCCTGAACTTTAATTCCCTCTGCAAATTTCTCCTTCCATTGCTTCACAGCTTGTTCAATGTACAGATTGAACAACAATGGCGAAAGGCTACAACCCTGTCTTACTCCCTTCCCAACCACTGTGCCGCTTTCATGCCCTTCGACTCTAATAATTGCTGTCTGGTTTTTGTATAAGTTGAATATAACTCTTCGCTCCCTATATTTTACCCCTGTTACCTTCAGATTTTGAAAGAGTTTATTCCGGTCGATATTGTCAAAATCTTTCTCCAAATCTACAAATGCTAAAAACATAGGTTTGCCTTTCCTTAGCCTATCTTCTAAGATAAGTCGTAATGTGAATATTGCCTCCCTTGTTCCTACATTTCTCCTAAATCCAAATAGATCTTCCCCATAGTTGGATTCCACAAGTTTTTCCATTCGTCTGTAAATAATTCGTGTTAGTATTTTGCAACTATGTCTTATTAAACTGATAGTTCTGTAATCTTCCATTTGTATGCATTGGTTTCTTTGGAATTGGAATTACTGTATTCTACTTGAAGTCGGAGGGTATTTCCCCTGTCTCATACATCTTGCATATCAGGTGGAACAATTTCTTCATGACTGGCTCTCCTAAGGATTCCAGCAATTCAAACGGAGTATTATCTATTCCAGAGGCCGTGTTTCGATTCAAATCTTTCAGTGCTCCGTCAAATTCTTCTCGCAGTATCATATCTCCCATCTCCTCTTCCTCCACTTCGTCTTTCTAGAATACTACCTTGAGTTTTATCTCCTTTGTACAGCTGCTTTTCTTGTCTCTTTTATTTTCCTGTAGGCGGTATCTATCTTTCCTCTGGTTATGCATTCTTCTACAGTTCTGCATTCGTCCTCTAGCCACCCCTGCTTAGCCAGTCTGCTCTTCCTGTGAATCTCCTTTTTCAGACGTTCGTACTCCCTTTTGCCTGCTTCACTTGCTGCATTTTTACATTTTCTCCTTTCATCATTTAAGTTCAGTATATCCTGTGTTACCCAGGGATTTCTATTAGGCCTTGTCCTTCTGCCTTTATGATCCTCTGCTGCTTTCACTTCTCTATTTCTCAAAGCTACCCATTCTTCTACTACTGTATTACTTTACCCCGTTCAGCCAATCCTTGCCTAATGCTCCCTCTGAAACCATCAACCACCTTCAATTTTGCCAGGTCCCACCTCCTAACTTTTATACCTTTCTGCAGTGTTGGTTTGGTAAAAAGCGCCGGTCATTTCCGTTTTCATTAAGGGTCGTCGATGAGATACACAAATGTATGGGCCTATATCTGTTACATCGGTCAGTTGCAGAATTTTGGAGCATGTTTTATGTTCGAATATTATCACATTTCTAGAGACAGGAAATCTCCTTTGCAGGATTCAGTTTGCTTTCCGAAAACAACGATCATGTGAAACACATCTCGCGCTCTTCATCCACGAGATCCAGACGTCAGAAGATACAGAATTGTATGTAGATGCCATGGTTCCTGTATCCAAACTGTCGCCTGATGAACAAAGTGCGATCATGTAGAATCTCAGACCAACTGTGTGACTGGATTGAGGCGTTCCAAGCTAATAGAACGAAGCATGGCAATCTCAGTGGAGTGGTATCAGGCGTGCCCAATGATCTCTATACTCTCTGGATGTTGAACTTCAGCTCTTTGAGCGTGCCAGCCATAGATGTTCATATTTAGTTTCTTGCCAAATTCAAATATGGCTGCTACGAAGTTTTTCTAGAAAAAGAAATTAAAATAGGCTTCTATTTCACTGCCATACTAGTTTGTTATAATGTATATTGGCATACTGTTCAGAACAAGAGATAAGAAAGCAGTTCTTGTCACGTACAAAATAATGAAAATTCGTTTTCCATATTCGAACATGGCGGGCAACACGAAATCATTTGCAAAACATATGAATGTGCAGGCACGCTGCAGTTCTATGGCCAGAGACCAGAGTCATACATCCAGTTTGTATAGAGATCAATGGGCTTGCCCCTAGGGGAGTGTTATAACACCGTTGGTTTGCACAATATATATAAAACGCTTCGTAGATATCATCGGAAGTTCAGTGAGGCTTTTTGCTGGTGGTGCTATAATATATCGACAAGTAGCAAACTGGAAAAGGCTAGCGAAAGTTCTTTAGCGTATTGTCGCATGATGCAGGGAATGGCAACTGACCATCAACATAAATAAATCAAAAGGACTGTGTTTATGTAGAAATGGAGAGCCTTTATCATACAGGGTGTCCCAGATATCTTGCTCTCCCAAAATATCTCTGGAACAACAACAGCTATAGTAAAACGACTTCTACCGGTATTAATGTAAGGCAGGGGCTCATGAATGTAAATATTTTGTTCTAAAAAGGAAACCATATGTGCTTTTTTACACAAAGTTGCGTGGTTTAAATGGACACGCTATATTATTGCATCAATAATCTATAGCATGACAAATCACATAAACAATGGCACTACTCCAATTACATCCCGAGATATTGCTAAACGAAGTTGACGCTTGAAATTCGCAAAACGAAAGGTTAGTGCGCGTCCTGAGACTCATGCTGCCGTAATCTCAAGACCTGAAAGAAATTCGCAAAACGAGCGGTTAGTGGACGTCCTGAGACTCATTCTGCCGCAATCTCAAGACCGCGTTTCGCGAATTTCAAGCGTCAACTTCGCTTCGCAACATCTCGGGATGTAATTGGAGTAGTAAAATTGTTTATGTGATTGCTATAGATTTCTGATGAAATAATATACTGTGTCCATTTAAAAAGACGTGAGTATGTGTTAAAAAACACACATGCTTTAGTTTTAGAATGTTTCATAATATTTATATTTATTAGCCCCTGCCTTAGATAGGTACTGGTGGAGGTCGTTTTACAGTAGCTGTTGTTCCAAAATTTATTGGATGAGCAAGATAACTGGGATACACTGTATAATTACGCAATTGCAAGACAAACATTGCAAGCAGTTTTTTCTCTCTCTTTATTGGGTTTTAAAGCCCCGGAGGGCATGCTGGCAGCGGTTTCTTTGCCGCTCTGCAGCTGAGAGCATTTACATATATGATAAGGTGAAACGAAACATTTTTTACATGGCGATAAAAATCACGATTAAAACTGACATGGAGCGATAAACGGGAGCATTAACTAAAACATGGAGCATAAAAATCGCATCACACTCAGAGTAAAACGTTGCCACGGTGGTTAAAATGCACATATGCTCGCCTTTGAAATCACGACGGTGACGCGACTGATACCTCAGGAACTGCGTTGCATCAATAAAATAAAATTTAAAAAAACATTGTTCTTTTCATATTCCACTCTGAGGAGTGGAGCGGGCTGTTTGAGATCCGGCCCATAAAGAGTCGCGGTTCTATTCAGCCAATTATCAGACAAGCTGATAGTGGGGCAAAGGGGGATCCCAATTGGAAATAAGTGGGAGGGGCTTACCAGTTTCGGCGTACGCCTTACAACCAAGCAAAACTTCCCGAAAACCTTGGTCAGAACCAGGGGCTGAGACCAATTTAACTTGTCTCTGAGGCGTTGCCCCAGACTAAAAATAGATTGTCGTGAGAGGACAAGTGTATATCGTATGGTAAAATGTCAGGTGCATATAATACTTTAGTAAGATATACTAGTGTCTAATAAGATAAAACATATCTCTGTCACAGAGCCAAGTCCAACTTCTTTAACTACTGGACAGCTTCCTGACTGACTATATGGAGTTCGGTCATCCCTCCTGAGAATGATCGTAATGGGCAATTAGTAATTATGTGGTTCATCGTTTGTATGTCTGCTCCACTGTCAGATGATTGGTCGTCTGTCTGTCCCCATTTGAATTTCCAACAGTTACAGCGACCAACACCAGTTCGGAAGCGGTTGATCAAAGACCATTCTCTCCTGGGAAGGTCCATTCCTTGGAGCTGCTTAGAGGGATCGTCTATCCATATGCTGTTTTTTTACATTAAAGCAATCCCAAGTTCTTGCCCAGTTCGATTTAGGCGGGAAGCCATTCTCATGTAGTTGCACAGCTGTTTTAAGAGGTGGTTTACGTGATTTCAGCCGGCTTACCTGTGGTGGAAGGTTTTGCAGGATAGGAAGCTCAGGAGGGGACAAGATCTTATTATACTCTCTCATTAAGGCTTCCTTCCAATGTCTCCTGGTCTCCTCCACGTATACAGCTTTCTTTCATGATGATTAAATCAAGTGTTTGTGATTATTTATTGTGTTCTGGACAAAATTCTACCTCTTTCATTCCTTTTCCCCAGTCCATATCCACCTAGAACATTTCCTTCTCTACCCTTTCCTACTACAGAGTTCCAATCCCCCATCACAATCAATTTTTCGCTCCGTTAACTGTCTGAATAATATCTTTTATCAGATCATATATTTCTTTGATCTCTCCGTCATCGGCAGAGCTAGTTGGCATATAAACTTGTACTACTGTGGTCGGTGTTGGCTTTTTGTCTATCTTTACTATGATATGCTGTTGATAGTAACTTACCTGCAGTTTTATTTTCTTATTCATTATCAGATCTACTCCTGCGTTACCCACCATCTGATATTGTATTTATAATCCTGTACTCACATGACCATAAATCCTGTTCCTCTTTTCACCGAACTTCACTAATCCCCATAATATCTAACTTCAACCTATCCATTCCTCGTTTTAAATGTTGTTACCTCCCTACCCGATTAAGGGATATAACATTCTACGTTCCGGTTCGTAGAATGCCTGTTTTGTTTTTCTTGTTTTGTTATTTGGGAACGAACTCACATTAATTCAACGGTCTCTGGAGGAATTGGATAGATGCTCTCACATTACAGAAATATATCTTCCGCGAATGGTAGTGATTTGAAACTTACGCCCATTTGTAATTTACTTGTATAGCGAGATGTATCGTATATCCCGAAAGTGTTTGGGCAACTGTGGTGTACGTATACATGCGCTATTGACGCTCTGTATCGTGTGTTAGTTCATCTAAGACAGTGTAGAGAGTCGGGCCCGGTGATGTTGGAGTAAATTGCTCGACTGGAAGGGTCGCGGGTTCAACACCCTCGGATTTTTTCAGTCTGCACTTTAACCCATCCTTCACCTCTCAACGATGTGAGGGTTCGCCAGAAACGACGCGTGGTTCGGATTCCACGTTAAGCTGTAGGTCCTCTTTCCCCGGTTGGATAACTGGGGTAGGCTAGGGACACGCAAGTCGACGAAGTGACGTCCAACTGAAAGACTTGCACCAGGTCTTATGAAATTGCGTGCTTATGGAATATCTCCCCAATTGTGCGATTGGATTCACGATTTACTACCAGAAAGGACACAGTTCGTTGTAATTGACGTAAGTCATCGAGTAAAACAGAAGTGATATCTGGCGTTCCACAGGAAAGCGTTATAGGTCCCCTACTCTTCCTCGTGTTTAACGATTTAGGAGACAATCTGAATAGCTCCCTTATATTGTTTATCGGTTAGAGAAGTCAACAGAGGATCAAAAGCAACTGCAAACCGATTTAGACAAAATTTCTGCATGGTGCGAAAATTAGCAGTTGACACTAAATAAAGAAAAGTGTGAAGTAATACACATGACCACTAAAAGAAATCCGCTGAAATTCAATTACGCGATAAATCAGTCAAACCTTAAGGTCGTAGATTCTACCAAATACCTAGGAGTTACCATTACGAACAACTTTGACTGGAGAGAACACATAGGAAATATTGCGGGGAAGGTGAACCAAAGGTTTCGTTTCATCGGCAGAACGCTTCGAAGGCACACCAGCTCCACCAAAGAGACTGCCTACATCACACTTGTGCGTCCTCTTCTGGAGTACTGTTGCCCCTTTTTGGGCCCTCACCAGGTGGGACTGACGGAAGACATTGAGAAGGTTCAGAGAAGGGAAGCTCGTTTTGTTTTATCACGTTACGGGGGGGAAAGCGTCACGGAAATGTTGCACGAATTGGGGTGCAAATCATTAAAAGAAAGACGTTATTCTTTGCGGCATGATCTGTTTGCGAAGTTTAAATCACTGACTATTACTTTTGAAGGTGAAAATATTTTGGTAGCACCCACCTACTTAGGGAGACATGACCATCCCAATAAAATAAAAGAAATCAGATCGAAAACGGAACGATTTAGGTGTTCTTTCTTCCCGCGCGCTATTAGAGAATGAAACGGTAGAGAAAAATTATGAAAGAGGTTAATAAACCCTATGCCAGGCACTTGAATCTGATTTGCAGAGTATCTATGTAGATGTAGAGGTCAGTAAGCCACACGAAATTATTATTATTATTAGTGTAGACTGTAGAGTATGTTGTTGCAAGTGTTCTCTACTCGTTTATTATGTTTTCCCTTCCTTTATGGCATTTTGAATGCAATAATTTTCCTCTCTCTTTCGCTATTTTGACTCTTGCTGTTTTTCATGATTTGTAGGTCAGTTTTGGTTGTTATGGTGTGGTGGTTCTCCTTTATCAAATTTTCTGTAAAGAGGTGGAATGTGTACTTTTACTTTCCAGAGTTCTTATTTACTCAGTGTACCGTGTTCGGAAATTCCTGCATGTCCTCCAATGTAATGGGACTGGCGGGAGTTGCAATGAATTGGCATATTCCTGCATTATTGTATTTGTCTGAGTTCTTTTTTGTGGTCGCCGCGGTGGAGTAGCCGAGCGGTCTAAAGCGTCTCGCTGCGGAGCGCGCGATTGCTCGCCGTGGAGGTTCGAGTCCTCCCTGGGGCATTGGTGTGTGTATTGTCCTTAGGTTAGTTTACCTAGGTTTAAGTAGTTTGTAAGCTACGGACTGATGACCACGCAGTTTGGTCCGATAGATTTACAAACTTTTTTTTTTTTTTTTTTTTTGGTCGCAGTTTTGTCCGGAGTTCTTTTTTGTGGTCTCAAACTTTGTTGTACTGTTCGGCAGTTGAGACGGGTCTGTATTTTCAATCGTGTGATTTTTGTACAACGTGTAAATACACTTCGCGGGTTTGCCGCCGGATGACATTGTGAATCTCCCACAATATTTCGTCGACCCAACTGTTCGACATCTTCAGGTGGTGTTAGCTGTCAGTACTTCAAGGCCCGACTGATGGTAATTGCGCGGCAGCGGCGGTATTTATCAGGGCGTGTGCAAAGAATACGCATGCGCTCATCTAGAAACCTGCATCCCTGTTGATAAGATTGTCCGCCGTACGGATGTACGCTGCAATCAAAACAAAACAGGAGAAAAGAGAAAATCGGAAACAGGAAGGTACGCAGCGCAACGCAGATACTTAGTTCCAATTTCCACCACAGAAGCGTCCGGCAGCACATCATTGCCCACGGCGCACGCGCGGAAGACGCCTCCTCGGCTCCCAGCAGGGGGCACCATAAGCGCCGCCGCCGACCAACACTGGACGGTCTCTCGCGCATGCGTAGTCTCTGCACACGCCCTGATAAATACCGCCGCTGCCGCGCAATTACCATCAGTCGCGCCTTGAAGTACTGACAGCTACCACCACATGAAGATGTCGAACAGTTGGGTCGACGAAATATTGTGGGAGATTCACAATGTCATCCGGCGGCAAACCCGCGAAGTGTATTTACAACAGATCCGCCGTGAAAGCTTGAAAAGTCACATTTGTACAACGTGTTTTCTCCGAAATAAATTAGGCTATGATATCTCTGGTCCTTCTTAATTTTGTATTTTGGACATTCAGTAATGTAGATAGCGTTTAAGTGCGGCTCTGGGTACGTCGGTTGCGCACGGTATTGCTGGCTGCTCAGCTCAGAGTGTAGCGGCGTAGAGTGACTTCACTGCGTCGCAAACGAAACACGACCGCCGAAGCCACAATGGAGTTGGCATTCGCATTTGGCGAGGGAAAGGGTACGAGGCAGGCGCGGCGAAACGAGATTTCCTGCGGGAGGCCGTCTCCGCCGCACACGGGGAGCGGAGGAAGGGGGTCTGTGGAGCGCTGTGTCGCGATCTGAAAGGCGGCGGTGTTAGCCGAGAGAAGTGGAGCTAGCCGCGCCGTGCAGCCGCTGCTGCTTCTGTGAGGGGTGGCGGCCTTCATTAGGCCGAGCAGCCGGCGCCGACTGCCGCCGACAGGTTATTGCGCCGCCACTTGCTGCTCGCGTCGAGTGCAACAAAGGCGCGATTCAACGGGGTACTACTGCAGAGATTTCACTGCTGACAGAACACCCAGCATGCTAACTACTAGTGTTAAATCTCAGATCTATTGACCCAAGGTCAACACGGATTTAGAAAATATCGTTCATGAGAAACACAACTAGCTCTTTATTCACACGAAGTGATAGGTGCTATCGACAAGGATCCGCAAATCGATTCCGTATTTCTTGATTTCCAGAAAGCTTTTTACACCGTACCTCACAAACGGCTTTTAATCAAATTGCGTGGTATATGGTATATCGCTCCAATTTGCGATTGGATAGGGGATTTCTTGTCAGAGAAGACACAGTTCGTAGTAATCGATGGTAAGGCATCGACTAAAACAGAGGTGATATCGGGCGTTCCACAGGGTAGTGTTATTGGTCATCTGCTGTTCCTTATTTACATAAATGATTTAGAGGAAAATCTAAGTAGCTACCTTAGGTTGTTTGCAGATGACGCCGTCATTTACCGTATAATAAAATCATCTGAAGATCAAAACCAACTGCAGAACGATCTGAATAAAATATCAGTAAGGTGTAAAAATTGGCAATTAACTCTAAATAATGAGAAGTGTGAAGTCGTCCGCATGAATACGAAAAGAAATCCGTTAAACTTTGTTTACAAGATAAATCAATCAAATGTGAAGACCGTAAACTCCACAAAGTACCTAGGAATTACTATTACTTCAGACTTAAATTGGAAAGAACACGTAGATAATAGCGTGGGAAAGGCGAACCAGAGACTGCTTTTTATTGGCAGAACCCTTAAAACATGCAACAGAACTACAAAAGAAACTGCATACACTACGCTTGTCGGTCCATTTTTGGAGTATTGCAGCCCAGTGTGGGATCCTTATCAGGTGGGTTAGACGGAGGACATCGAAAGAGTCCAAAGAAGGGCAGCTCGTTTCGTATTGTCACGATACAGGGGAGACAGCGTTACAGAAATGATACAGGATCTGGGATGGGAATCATTACAACAACGGCGCTTATCGCTGAGGCGTGGGCTATTTGCGAAATTCCAATCGCCAACATTCTCCTCCGAATGCGAAAATAAGTTGTTGACTCCCATTTACATAGGTAGAAATGATCATCAGAATAAAATACGAGAAATCAGAGCTCGAACAGAGAGGTTCAGATGTTCTTTCTTCCCGCGCGCTATTCGAGAATGAAATGGGAGGTAAATAGTATAATACGGGGACCTAAAACAAAATATAGGATATGAATTGGAATTAACATTGAGCAGGTCAGAAACGAGTCTTAGCTGGGAAATAATACCATGATTTGAGTATCATTCGCCACGAGTTCGCAATATTGGCCTAAGGTCGACCCATGCGTAAATTAACGTAGGTGACACTTGCCTAAATTTAAAATCTCAACCTACGGTGGGGGTTCGAATCCCCCCTCGGGCACGGATATTTGTGCCGTCCTTAGTTGTAAGTAGTTCATAAGTAGTTTGTAAGTGTAGGGACTGATGACCCCGTAGTTAAGTCCCATAGACTTTACAAACATTTGAACATTTGAATAAAATCTCAGCAAAGAAGTCGCTTTGTGCAAACTAAGGCTGGAGCCAGCGTGTCTACTCATCAGAGCACCGACGGCAGAGTGCCGATTTCAAACAGCAACGGCCAGCGGCCGGCTAGGGAACCTGGAGTGGGCAGTTACCAACTCCTGAGGTTGAGGAATTTTGCGGGGGAGACCGCCACCGCTCGTCTCTGACCTGCCCAACGACTATACTGTTAAGTTGGTAGGGTAACATGCGTAGGACGGAGCCTTTCTGACCGACTACTTGAGGGAATTTGAATCCAGGAAACTACAACACTTGACTGACTCTCCCCCTAGGAGAGGGTAGGGAACGAATTTTATCACTTCAGAACAATTAACTAAATCACGCTTTTACTTTCCTTCACCCAAGGCAGAGGCAAAAGACAAAACTAGACCAGAAATTTGGTGGCATAACAAACCGCCAGCACAATAATTGAAGTTCGTAACTAAGGAAATAAATAATAGTTGATGTTTTAAATGTTTTAAATGTTTGTAAATCTATCGGACCAAACTGCGTGGTCATCAGTCCGTAGCTTACAAACTACTTAAACCTAGGTAAACTAACCTAAGGACGAACACACACACCCATGCCCCAGGGAGGATTCGAACCTCCACGGCGAGCAACCGCGCGCTCCGCAGCGAGACGCTTTAGACCGCTCGGCCACTCCACCGCGGCAATAATAGTTGAAAGCGGGTCCAATTGACCCCTTTCACTTCCTTCCTTCTTGCACTGTGGTGAAGGTTTTCAAATCAAAATGAGACATCGATAGCAGAGAATGATCCTCTTGCAGTGCTACAATGCGTGCTCTGGCCCCTTATTTAGGAGAGATGCACACGAGGACAACATAAACCTCTCAGCTGATTTACTCCTTTGGTAGGTAGTTGCAGAGCCCTAAAGCACAATGCACTACGAGGCGGGGGAGTTGAACGTTATGGGCGCTTCTCCATCGAGCCTATCATGCGGGGACAGCTAGAATGAATATATAATCAGCTGATTACGCACATGCACAGGCGCTGTGACTGCTTCTATGCTTGTAGTGAGGGAGCAGTAAATCAATCGCTCTCATACGGCCTGAATGTGATCGTAAGGTGACAGACAACATTATACATTTTATGTTTCAAGAGTTCGTGCTTCACAGACATGAGTAACTGTAAGAACGTGACTGAGCAGCAAAAAAAGGGGAACCACTGTTTGGCCATATACAGTTTGAAGTTGTTGCTTTTGTTGGTGTTTTGCGACGGACTATTGAATGTGTTTACAAGTCGTGGTGTAAGTCATGTGGCAATGAAACACGACGTCAGAATTATGATCGGAAAAAGATCTGTACGAAGAACGGCCAGAGCCGCGTTCACGATTTGCGAATCAAAATCGCTTAATCGCTTCCAAACCCTTCGCCCTTCCGTACGAGGACATTGAGACAAGAAGTTTCAGTCAACATCTGCATGGTGAGTATGATATTGATATCCCAAGATTTCAAGACAACAACAGCAGAGTTCTTCGGGTACATTGAATGTGGGACTCGTTTTCTGGGAAATTCCCCATCCTAATACATCTCACCCGGCCTGCAAAAACACCTATCTTGAAGCCCGTAGAAAATCTGTGGCAAACTTTGAGAAAGCCAATATCATCACCACCGAAATTTTGTCGAATTGTGCGATTAAATCTTCATCGAATTGATTAACCAGGTTTCGACGTAACTGCTCGACTATGTGGGCTCACGTCCTAACCGAATGCAGGTGGTTATTAGGATCAAGGGCAGAATTGCACTATATTAAAAGATACTTGTAATGATTTTTCTAGAAGTTACTAATGATTTGTCAGGAAGCTTATTTTAGTATTTTCATTACAGACACAAAGCCGAATGGGAGTCGCCGCATGGTCTAAGGGCTCCCAGCCACAGATTGCGCCACCGCTCCCCGTCGGAGGTTTGCCTCCATCCTCGGGCATGAATGTGTATGTTGTTCTTAGCGTTAGTTAAAGTAGTTTGAAAGTCTAGGGACAGACGATGTCAGCAGTTTGTTCCCTTAGATTTACAACCATTTGGACATTTTGAAATACGCAGATACACAACGCCAACTTGTACAGACATTTGGAGCACATTCCACAGAGTCAAATACAACATTGTACCTGTAGACTGTGTTAAGATCTACATATTTTATGTTTAAGGGTGCATCTTTCGCGAATCGTGATGTCTGACTGCTATACTCATGTTAGATTCCGTTTGAAGTTGGCTAAACGGTTCCAGTATCGGTAAAGTTCCACAACGAGAGCAGCTGACAGAAGCCAGTCAGTCGTCTAGCAGTGACAATGGCCTATTTTAATAGAAATTCCAGCCATGTGACGAAACTGTGCGCTGTCACCAATCCAGAAGGCTGCATGGGGACATCAACCCTGTACGCAGTGACTCGATCTGGAAGGTCCAGCGCCGAATTCAGCAGTGGAGTGACGTATTTAATGAGCGCCAACTAGCCCGTAAATAGTCGGTCACAGCTTGGCAGTAATGAGCTGAGCAGTCTGTGCCACACGTCAGTGTGGTGGTCAGCGGTAGAGCGCACTGCTTTCCCGCTCCCTGGAAAGTCTCAAAAACGTCCAATACTGAGCCTCAAACGCAGGACTCCGACTGTTGTGTGGACTACAGAGAAATGAAACAGCAGCCGGCCCACAAATAGGGATTGGGCGTGCAGGCATCTTTTAAGCAAACCAAACCCTTCATTAAAGGGACGCTTTTAATTAATGTACAAAATAAATACTTAACTTCTGGTAAAGGCACAATAAGACAATGTGACATAACCCAACGCTGTTAGTTGTTCTTGCTCCTGCTTTTGAGAATGAGAATGACCAGCCCTGACCAACAAAGTGTGACTCGTTAAGACAGCATTGCAGAGGGCGCTGGTCCCCTTATCGGCCGACGGCTTGAGCGCTACTATGCCTGCAATTAGAGTGCATTGCTGCGCCTTCTATATCTCGTTCCACCGGTGCTGTGCTTGTCGTGGTGCAGTCGATACGTTGGGACTGCAGACCGCCGCTATCGCCGGCCGACTGTCCACGTTGCCACTGTAAGCCACGAGGGCCTCAGGAGAGCACGGCACCCTCAGAAATATATAAGGAGGCGAACGCACTGCTGACGCCACACGCTACCGTCCTGGCCGTGTAGAGGAGGGTCACAGAAGCCTGACGTCACGCCACCGTCCAACACAGCTGGACTGCAGTACACAAGCTGCAGTTCTATGATCGGATCGTCCAAAAACACTACTCCTTAGAGATTAGCCACCTACGGGCAAGGGACCACCAACTCACAAACACGATGAATTTGGCGACCCCTGCAGCACATCAAACTGACTGGCATCGCCAGATGAGCTCTCGCAGTCGAACAACAGGCAAGGCAAGGAAACCATATTCAGAGCACTGAACACAAACAAACCTACAGAGTCCTACACAATTAGCCAGTTCTATGACCGAACTGTCTAACTAGTATGACAAACTTGGCTGTGTTCAGGTATCCTGCCGCAGCCGACCCAGGAGACATCTAGGAGCTCAGCTGCAGCGGAACTTCGCACCAACCCGCACTGATTCATTATGACAAACCTACAAGTTAATGGTACTGAGACATCCTCACTACTAACACTACCAAACCCTTGCAATAACTATCGCAGATACACTTCTGGCCATTAAAATTGATACACCACGATGATAACGTGCTACAAACGTGAAATTTAACCGACAGGAAGATGCTGTGATATGCAAATGATTAGCTTTTCAGAGCATTCACACAAGGTTGGCGCCGGTGGCGACACCTACAACGGGCTGACACGAGGAAAGTTTCCAACCGATTCCCCATACACAAACAGTGTTGACCGGCGTTGCCTGGTGAAACGTTAATGTGATGCCTCATGTAAGGAGGAGAAATGCGTACCATCACGTTTCCGACTTTGATAAAAGTCCGATTGTAGCCTATCACGATTGCAGTTTATCGTATCGCGACATTGATGCTCGCGTTGATCGCGATTCAATGACTGTTAGCAGAATATGGAATCGGTGGGTTCAGGAGAGCAATACGGAACGCCGTGCTGGATCCCAACGGCCTCGTATCACTAGCAGTCAAGATGACAGGCATCTTATCCGCATGACTCGATCCCTGAGTTAACAGATTGGGACGTTTGCAAGACAACCACCATCTGCACGAACAGTTCGACGACGTTTGTAGCAGCATAAACTATCAACCCGGAGACCATGGCTGCGGTTACCCTAGACGCTGCATCACAGACAGGAGCGCCTGCGATGGTGTACGCAACGACGAACCTGGATGCACGAATGGCAAAACGCCAATTTTTCGAAGAAATCCAGGTTCTGTTTACAGTATCATGATGGTTGCATCCGTGTTTGGCGACATCGCGGTGAACGCACATTGAAAGCGTGTATTCGTCATTGCCGTACCGTCGTATCACCCGGCTTGATGGTGTGGGGTGCCATTGGTTTACATCACTGTCACCTCTTGTTCGTATCAGTGGCCGTTACATTTCAAATGTGTTATGACATGTGGCTCTACCCTTCATTCGATCTCTGCGAAACCCTACATTTGAGCAGGAAAGGCAGCTGTAATTACAGCATCACCCTACAAAATATATTTGGAAGAAGCTCAAAAAAGCACGAAGAAAAGGAAGCTGTTAAAAAAAGGAAAATAAAAAGAAAGGGGGAAAAAGAAGTGGACAAAAAAAAGGAAGATCGAAAGTGACGATGTCACAGGGAATATGAAGAATGTGAGATGTGTGCCAGATGTTGACAAAAGAAAAAAATAAGGAATAAGAAGCAATACTCCACCAGTGAAGCGAAAAATGATCATCGACCTACAATCATCATCCGAGAGTTCATAGGAGGGATCGATAGATTCTGGGCAGTCAGTTCTAGACCCCAGTGTTGGTGTTGAAAAGCCTGGAGATGCCTTTTTTGTGAGGAGTTATATTTCCAAGGCACTGAAGGAGAGCTATGGATCCAGTGCCTAATGTGCGAGATGTGGGCACACAACGAGTGTGCTGGTTGTAAAAAGGAACATTATATTTGTGATTTCTGCCAACCCTAAATGAACAACTTACGATAGACATGTCCGAGTATAAATGGTTTGTTATTTTCCAATCACTCTAAAAATCTACAGGAAATAATATTGACTTTTTTGTGTGTTTATAAAGTAGCCCATATTACTACCACTTTTACATTTTTTCACAATATCTCAATTTTGTAAACATGTTTCCATATTAAAGTTGCATAATGATTTAAACTAAAACATATGTGTTTGGCTTTTTTATAACATCATAAAGATTATTTTTTGAGGTTTTCAGCAAATTTAACTGACAATTTTGGAATTTATGGTTCCTCTACTGTTGTCTGTCACCTTACGCTCAGATTCATGCCGTATGAGAGCGATTGATTTACTTCTCCCTCACTACAAGCATAGAAGCAGTCACAGCGCCTGTGCATGTGCGTAATCAGCTGACTATATATTCATTCTAGCTGTCCCCGCATGATAGGCTCGATGGAGAAGCGCCCGTAACGTTCAACTCCCCCACCTCGTAGTGCATTGTGCTTTAGGGCTCTGCAACTACCACCAAAGGAGTAAATCAGCTGACAGGCTTTTATTGTCCTCATGTGCATCTCTACTAAATAAGGGGCCAGAGCACGCATTGTAGCACTGCAAGAGGATCATTCTCTGCTATCGATGTTTCACTTTGTTTTGCAGACCTTCCGCACAGTGCAGGAAGGAAGGAAGTGAAAGGGATCAGTTGCCGGCCCCAGTGGCCGTCTGAGGGGCTTCAGTCACGGTCTGCACGGCCATTACCGTCAGGGTTCGAATCCCCCCCTCGGGCATGGATATTTGTGCCGTCCTTAGTATTAGCTAGTTCATTAGTAATTTTTAAGTTTAGGAACTGATGACCGCGTAGTTAAGTCCCATAACCTCTACAAACATCTGAACATCTGAAAGGTCAGCTTTGCCCGCTCTCAACTATTATTTATTTCTTTAATTACTGAACTTCAATTATTGTGCTGGCGGTTTGTTATGCCACCAAATTTCGGTTCATGTTTTGTCTTTTGCCTCTGCCTTGGGTGAAGGAAAGTAAAAGCGTGATTTTGTTAATTGTTTAGTGTTCTGAAGTCTTGGAACATATACTTTGTTCGAATATTATGAACTACCCCGAAGAGAACGACCTATTAACCAGTAGTCAACACGGATTCAGAAAGTATCGCTCTTGCGAAACACAGCTTGCCCTTTATTCTCATGAAGTGTTAAGTGCCATCGACAAGGGATCTCAAATCAATTCCACATTTCTGGATTTCCGGAAGTCTTTTGACACTGTACCCCACAAGCGGCTTCTAATGAAATTGCGTGCTTATTGAATATCTCCCCAATTGTCCGATTGTATTCACGATTTCCTATCAGAAAGGACAGTAAGTCATCGAGTAAAACAGAAGTGATATCTGGCGTTCCACAGGGAAGCGTCATGGATCCCCTACTCTTCCTTGTGTTTATAAACGAATTAGGAGACAATCTAAATAGCCCCATTAGACTGTTCGCAGATGATGCTGTCGTTTATCGGTTAGTGAAGTCAACAGAGCATCAAAATCAACTGCAAAGCGATTTAGATAAAATTTCTACATGGTGCGAAAATTGGCAATTGACACTAAATAAAGAAAAGTGTGAAGTAATACACATGACCACTAAAAGAAATCCGCTGCACTACAATTACGCGATAAATCAGGTCGTAAATTCTACCAAATACCTAGGAGTTACAATTACGAACAACTTTGACTGGAGAGAACACATAGAAAATATTGTGGGGAAGGCGAACCAAAGGTTACGTTTCATTGGCAGAACGCTTCGAAGATGCACCAGCTCCACCAAAGAGACTGCCTACATCACACTTGTGCGTCCTCTCCTGGAGTACTGTTGCCCCTTGTTGGACCCTCACCAGGTGGGATTGACGGAAGACATTGAGAAGGTTCAGAGAAGGGCAGCTCGTTTTGTTTTATCACGTTACGGGGGGGGGGGGGAAGCGTCACGGAAATGTTGCACGAATTGAGGTGGAAATCATTAAAAGAAAGACGTTATTCATTGCGGCTTAATCTGTTTGCGAAGTTTGAATCACCGATTTTTACTTCTGAATGTGAAAATATTTTGCTAGCACCCACCTACTTAGGGAGACATGACCATCCCAATAAAATAAGAGAAATCCGATCGAAAACGGAACGATTTAGGTGTTCTTTCTTCCCGCGCACTATTAGAGAATGGAACGGCAGAGAAAAGTTATGAAAGTGGTTAATTAACCCTCTGCCAGGCAATTAAATGTGATTTGCAGAGTGTCTATGTAGATGTAGATGTAAAAGTGATACAGTTCGTTCCATACCCTCTCCTAGGATGAGAGTCAGTCAAGTGTTGTAGTTCCCTGGATTTAAATTCCCTCCAGTAGTCGTCCGTCCTGCGCATGTTCTCCCACCAACTTAACAGTATCGTCATTGGGCAGGTCAGAGACGAGCGATGGCGGTCGTCCCCGCAAAATTTTTCAACCTCAGGAGTTGGTAACCCTCCCTCCAGGTTCCCTAGCCGGCCGCTGGCCGTTGCTGTTCGAAACCGGCTCTCTGCCGTCAGTGGGT
Organism: Locusta migratoria; assembly: GCA_026315105.1. NCBI lineage: Eukaryota > Metazoa > Arthropoda > Insecta > Orthoptera > Acrididae > Locusta > Locusta migratoria. The sequence continues at coordinate 572,207,193 of CM048746.1, forward strand.
TGGTGAGCAGACACGCTGCGCTCCAGCCTTAGTTTGCACAAAGCGTCTTGAGATTTTAAATTTAGGCAAGTGTCACCTACGTTTAATGTACGCATGGGTCGACCTTAGGCCAATATCGCGAACTCGTGCCAAATGACACTCAAATCATAGTGTTACTTCCCAGCTAAGGCTCGTTTCTGACCTGCTCAATGTTAATTCCAAGTCATATCCTGTATTTTGATTTAGGTCCCCGTATGTGTTAATGGTTTGCGTTTGTAGTACCTTTTGACTCTCCTCCAACCCACTTAAAGATGCAGATTGTGTCACCTAGCTAGGGAAGTTGTATATTTCAATATAGAACGAATGTAAATTGTATTTGAAAAATGGGAGACTAACAATTTGATCTCCTCTAAAATTGTCCTGTTGAAACTAAATTTATTTCTATGTTTGTCCCTAAATTGCACTGGCAAATCCCCGTCGTCGTCATCAAATAAGTTGCCCATTGTGTGCACATACACCTGCTGTGACGATATGCTCTTGTACTGCACATAACAACATCTCTTCTGGCTCTGCATGCTCGGTGGATCCATTTCATTCTAAAGATGTTATCCGTTGCCCTAATTATTACTTCCTCTTTTACTGTTTTATGCCCGTGGTCGTGGACTCAATATTTGTTCATGATCTGGATAAGACACCTTCACCCAGCATGGCACGCAGTGAGTGAGAGATGTTGCTACACGACGAGTAGGAAAACCTACTATCATGATTCTAGGGGCCTAAACAAATTCCCTAATCAGTAACTGTCCGAACACACAAACAATATGAGGCAGAACACTTTTCTTAGCCCATTTCACTAGGAAATAAGAAGTAGGCAGGATGCTTTCAGAAGGAAGGAAGGAACATTAGGCTTTAACGCTCTGTCTACAAGGTGCTCGTTAAAGGTGGGACTCAGGCTCGGATAGTTTGGCTAAAGATGGGAAAGGAACCTTTCAAAGAAGCCACTCCCGGCATTTGCCAAGAGTGATTTAAGGAAATCACGGTAAACCTAAATCTGGATGGCCGGATATGGATTTGAACCACCGCTCCGTCCAACCTAATGCAAGTCCAGTGTATTACTACTGCGGCACCTGTCTCGGGAGGTCGATAACAAACTAAAGTGATCACTTCTCGAAATGGAGTCACTAGCTATACGAAGTAGAGCATGAAAGAAATCTACCACGGCGGGTGCTCAGTAAATCAGATTAGACACTTTACAACCGACTTGCTGTCAGCGTCCAGGATGAGTGGATCATGTTATTCAAACGACCCACCACACCGCTGAAGGATCCACTTTAGTCTTCAGGACAACTGGAAAGATAGACTGACCGTTGGTGGAGCGATGATTGCCACTGTACTGTGGGGACCTAGTGGGCTGCTCTGCGTAGGTTCAACTGGAGGCCAACTGAAGAGAAGGTCGCACCTCTTTGGATGGCAAGGGCTAATCATTCAGGGGAAAAACAAAAGATTATAGCAACAATTCCTGACCCACCATCAACATTTTCACGAAGAGTACCACCATGTTGGAGACCATCAGTAGGGTGTATGGGAGAGGAGGGAGGTGCTCAGTGGCTTTTGTAACAGGAAATGGCAGCCAATCCAGACTGCGAGACATTACCCAGGCTATTTTACTACAGTTACTGCCACAGAGTGGTTACTGAGGGGGCAATTTGTACTTCCGGTCCATTGTTAATGAAGAATACTCCTTTTCCATGCGGGAGCTGAATTATGCATTATCTGTGGTTCGTGACTAGTCTCCTTCCTACGATAGGATCCATTACACCATGCTACAGCAGGCGTAAGGGCGAAACAAAGGAATTCTCACACACTTTAGTGTCATCTGTGGGTCAGACCACTTTCTCGACTCATGGTGAGAGGCGATTTTAATTCCTCTCATAAAAACCCGGGAAAGACCGCACTTGCACGAGTAATTACCGTAGTGCTGCGTGGGAAAGACCTTGGAGCGGATGGTCAACTACCGCCTTGTCTGGGTCTTGGAATGCAGACAGCTTCTTAATCACATTCAGTGTGGATCAGGAGGGGCAACGCCTGTCCCATGGAAAGCATAGGTGTATTGAGTTAAATTTTTATTTTTCCTATTCCATCTTTCCTCGTCATATGTTCGGTCGTGAGCTTCTTAATGGAAGACCCCAGACACGTGCATGCCGGCATGTTTCTGTTGACGAGGGTACGTTTCCCCAGAGCCTTCGGCAGGACCAGGCCGTCAATCGCTGTCCCTGTTTGTGACCGCCAGGGGGCCAGGGGCCCTCTGTGCAGTTGCAGTTGCGATGCGGCACGCTCTCTCTCCTTAGCTGCTCCGGCCTTCGATTCATTCAGTGGTCCTCCTTTCAGCTCCACCAGAGCCTCACTAACTTCTACTTTGACTGTGTGACCACTCTGATAGGCGTCGCCCCGTCCTCTCATACTCACGCAAACTCTGTGTTGTATCGTCGTTCCGAAAGTAATGCAAAAGTAGGCGTAACATAGCAAAAACAAGTTGGAGGTCTTTCAAATTATATACTTTACTAGCTTAAGCCCGCGGCTCCGCTCGCGTGTTTGTTGATAATAGATAATGCGCGAAACGTCAAATCGATTTTTTTTAAAGAGATGTATTAAAAGACATTTATTTTTTTTTTACTGCGTTACTTATATATTCTTATATTTCCTTATTCGTATGCTTATCCTTACAGAGAAAGAGCTGAATACATTGTAGCACGCATAGACCAAAGATATGGTCTGTGGCATCACGTTCCGCTGTATGTAACCTCCTAGCTATAGAATTGCAGTCATCACACGGATAACTTTCCATCCCAATATACTCCACCCTCTTTTCATCATCAACTCTCAAGCAACAATGCAACCAATAAAACCATTTTCAAAGAGTAAATATAATTTTCAAAGAGTAAATATTGTTCCGCATTTCGAGTTATATTCTTCAAATTACTAAATATCTATCAGATCGCTATAAAACCGTGCCTAAAACCTTCCTCAGGTATAAATTAGTAACTGTACAAATATTTAAGTCTGCGTCTTGTTGTTCGGACGCGATAAGCGGACACGGAACAGACATTCACATTAATGTATAAATAAATAGCTATCCGATCGCCATAAAACCGTGTCTAAAGCCTTCTCCGGGTAGACATAAGTAACTGCACAAATTTTTAGCTCTTTATGTCTTGTGGTTCAGGCGTGATAAACGTACACCGAACAGACATTCACATTTATAGATATTGATTACAGTACCTCTTCCTCTGCACAATGGCACTCATCAACATAAAGCTACATTACAAGCGATACATGTACGATGTCGTTGAATCCAACACTCGAAACCTCTTTGAAAAAATTCGGGTTTGCACTGTCGACCCCACTGCTTCATCGCCACTTACACCTTATCTGTGTCGTAAAAGTGTCGTTCCCGAAGACTGCCCTTCATTGGACCAAACCAGTTTTTTCTGCCTCCTTTCTTTCTTTCTTTCTTTTTTTTCTTTTTTCTTTTCCTTTTTTTTTACATGCTGCACTGACTGCCTCTTTTTTTATTTTTATATATATATTTTTTTACATCCACGCAGCACTGACTGACTTATTTGCTAAATATGGACCGACAAGCCCAATTTGCCGGTATCCTGTCTTGTAGTTAGGGGATTGGCATTGTCATGTTGACTTTGGATCAATTTCGTATTCTTGTTCTGTCTTTTCTTCCTTATGGCTTCTCGAAGTATGCTGAGTGTTGTAATATAACTGATGATGTTCTCAGTACATCCGTGCCACAGAAAAATCAACGAGCATGTCTCCATTTTCATTCCAAAATACTATCGCCACGAGTTTCTTTGCTAATCTTCTCCTTTTTTTTAAATTTTTAAGTCTTGGAGAAGGTGTATGTTGCCACACCTTCGACTGATTATTTGTTTCCGGATCATAAGGATGTACTATCCTATCTGTGACCAGATCACAGAAAAAGGAGTCTTCACTAGCTTCAAATGCTTTTAGCTGCTCAGACATACTTCCGCCCTTCCGTCCTTCAAATCACGTGTCTGCTGCCTCGGTACCCACTTCGCACACTATCCGATACCCTAAAGTCTTTCATCATCTCATCCATGGCACAGTCCAGTTGTTCAGAGAGACCAAGAGCTATGATTTGTTTGTCCGCATGTATCATTTTATACAGTCGTTGTCGATTAAAGTCATTGGTCCTTGTTATGGTGGTTTGTCGTCAGTGCTGGTTTCTTCTTTAAGCTTCGTCATCCATCTCTGTACATTGTGGATGTCAGCAAACCGCGTGGGAATGGCCGCGCGGTCTGCCGGATTACGCGGCTGCTCCCGTCGGAGGTTTGAGTCCTCACCTTAGCAAAAATTAGTCTAAGTAGTTTGTAAGTCTAGAGACCGACGACCTTAGCAGTTTGGACTCTTAGGTTTTTTATATCACCAAGGTCGCAGCCTTCCTTTAACAACAATTCGATGATTACACGTTCTTTCAGCTTCGAAGTCCCATAAGTTCTACAAACATTAGAACATTTTTAACGTGGCTGGGTCAGTCACGAAGTACTGTGCGTAAGTTACAACATCTACTTAGAAGCACCCTGTTAAATTCCTCCTGTGATAGCTCTCGCGACCAACAGAGGAATTTAACATCGCTTTCCATGCTGTGTGATACGTTACTCACAGCTTCGGAGCTTATTAGTAACTAGCTGAAAACCCGGCGCTGCCGGGGTATTTATTTATTCCTGCCTTTTTTCAGGTATATATTCATGTGTATAAGGGCTGTATGCTTGTAAAATATCTTGGGAAAATAATTAGTAGTAAAGAAGTAATAGATTAAAATTTGGTGCGTGATGCAGCGGCTTTCCATGAACGTTACTGCTTATGTGTTCATATCTCATGAACTACGTATCATACTGTGATACAAATTAGAAGGTACACTCAAATATATTCTTGTATACTGTCTGTAAAATTTCCTGCGGCTCCGATTTCTACTGTAGAAATTATAAATTGTAACGTCATACCGAAAGCCATAGTTTTAGTTCATGAGCAGCAGAACGTTACTGTTTTTGTGCTCATATGACATAAACTACGTGTCGTAGTGTGATACAATTTAGAAGTTACATTCACCTATATGAGTGTATACTGTTTGTAAAATTTCCTGCGGCTACAATTTGTAGTGCACGAATTATAAATGTAACGTCATACAGAATGCCGTAGTTTTAGTCCGTGAACAGCGGAAAAGTAGTAAGCGAGAAACTTTTTTCCTTTCATCATTTTGCTATGGGTGTCAGCGAGAAAAAATTTAATAAAGGTTTGAAATTATGTTTAAAGTTTGTTGCAAGTCGTTAAGTACTCTTATTCTCATATAGCCTATTTATAAAATCTGGCCGCATTATATGGCAGTTTTCTGCGATTCCTATTGTTTACGACGTTATATCTCCAGGACATTGTGTCGTATGTGGTTCGTACTTGTACAGCAATTGTTAGCTCACGCTAAGGAATATATGTACCAAATTTGGTTGAAATCGGTCCAGTGGTTTAGGAGAAATTGAGCAGCATTGTCGCTAAATGCAGCAGTTTTAGACACATTTCATTGTTTATAAAGTCATACCTCGTGAATTATATATCGTGTGTGATTCTTACACTTACGGCGACCGTCCTCATGGATTGAAGCTTATGTGTACAAAATTTCATAAAGATTGGAACAAAACTGTAGATTTGTATTGTGATGATACTGCCGGCCCCCTCATCTCAATATTATCGTACGATACAGTCTGTCTGCCTGGTCCTCTCATCTCAATGTCATCCTACAATACCGTCTACGTTGGATCCGGAATCGTATGGCTCAATAGTGATAAAAGTTGCGTGTGAAGTTAGTTAAAAACGATATAGGAATCATTGTAGGACAGTGTCTCGGTGATACTGCGATTAAAACAGGTGATAGATTTAATTAATTAAGATATTCATATATTTTCTTTCCAGACAGTTCTATAAACAATAGTTGCGACATTGTATGTTATTTCAAGACTTAAACAGACGAATTGTTAAATCTTTTGTAAAAAACAAAAAGAAATGAAAATTAATAGCATTGTATGTATGTTAGGCTCATAAACAAGTTGTGTAGACCAGCTAATTATATTAATTAATTTAATAGTTGAGATTTATATATTGCATTTCTTTGTATATATTGACTGATGTGAGATTTTGAACCTATTTTCAGAATTTCCAAGACATTTGATAGCTCAATATATGTTAGGAACATGTATGATGTACTCATTAACTAATTGACATTTTTCATTTTGGTTTGTTGTCAAACAAATAGTACCGCGATTTCGTCTTAAAAAGATGTGCCATCTAAAATTATTGTGTGCATAGTTTTCATTTTATATTGTGATTATTCTTGTGTACATGAAATGTTTTATTTGTATGTTCGGTAATTGTAAATCAGTATATTCAATTGTTATGAACAATGGATAATGTAACGTCATTATTGTCGATGTTATATATTTGCCTCACCGCCTTGCGTGGGGGAGTTCGAGTTTTGGCTTTTCTAAAGTGCTCTGGAATCTATGTCGCTCTGTGTTTTAAAATGGAAGTTCTGTCAGCTAAGTTCTGTTGTTTGTATATGTTTTGAACTTTTATTGTTTTGGTGGAGGAGATGTTTGATTCAAATTAAAGAAGAAGTGAAAAATTGTATGTTGCAGCGAGCAGAACCCCCCATACATCGTTGAAAAGCTGAGTATCGGTAGAATAAACTGTAATTACTCAAAAATATATTAAAACGTTTTAGTATGCAACACGTACAAATATACGGACACTCTGCTTTATAAATTAGAAGATGAGTACTTGGAATTCATGAGATTCCTCTCTGCCGATCTTGCAATAATTAGTGTCGGATTATTTGGCTGAACGGAAGTGCTCGTGTGGGATGCGCGTTTTCTGGTGCTCCAGTTTACATAAACTTAGAGCTAAATTTCGCTACGTACTTGCTGCAAACTTCGCTAGTACTGATATTTGCTGGAGTCAACGGTAAGAGGGTCTACAAACTTTAGAGCAGGGCGTGCTCTTATCGAGTCAAGGAGGTTTTATCCGTGTCTTAACAAGAACACGACAAAGAAAGAGTGGTGTTAGCCATGTCGAATAAGTACCTCTATTAACCTTGAAAGTGCAGTTTTGCGACTGTGAAGAATAAATGTTTCCATAAATAAAAGCAACCAATAAATAACCTATCGAGTCTGCAGCTGTTTCTAAACACTATTATTTTGAATAATATTCTGAACAGTCCCCACTCATTTGTCGCCCACGCTTCAACATGAAGTACATTGTTGCTTAAGGTGTCGCTCCTCTTACACAAGAAGAGGCTGTGGCAGTGTAAACCCAGTCCTGGGCTGTTCTGCTGCCAGCAGGTAACTGTTTGAACAGTTACCTGCTGTTCTGTTTTTTGTAATATTAATCATACCAAATAGATCGCTGTTTTTTTTTTCTTTTTTCTCTCCTCTGACAATGTTGTCAAAATTAAAAAGACTCCCTGGGTATCACAGGAAATATTAAATTTAACTGATGAAAAGAGAAGATATAAAATGCAGTACAGACGACTAGGAAATGACATAGACAGGAAGTGCGACGTAGCTAAGCTGGAATGGCTAGAGGGCAAATGCATGGTTGTAGAAGAATGTATAACTAGGGGAAAAATAAATATCGCCTAAGGGAAAATAAGTCATTTGGAGGCAAGAGAAGCAGCTGTATAGATATAAAGAACTCAGATGGAAAACTAATTCTGCAGAAAGAAGGGAAGCGGAATGGTGGGAAGAACATATAGAGGGTCTCTACACAGGAAATGAACTTCGAAACAATATTTTAAGGAACGAAGTAGTTGAAAATGAAATAGGAGATCTTATACTAAGAAAAGAATTTGACAGCTTACTGAAAGACCTAAGCCGAAACAAGCCTTGGAGTAGTCGACATTTCCTCAGAGCTCTCTGGGAGAGCCACCCATGACAAAACTATTTCACCCGGTGTGTAAGATGTATGAGACAGATGAAATTGCCTCAGACTTTAAGAAAAATGTAATAATTCCCATTTCAAAGAAAGCGGGTGCAGTCAGGTGTGAAAATTTCAGAACCATCAGTTTAATAAGTAATGGTTAATACGTATTATTTACAGAAGAATAGAAAGTCTGCTAGAAGCTGATGTCGGGGAAGATCAGTTTGGATTTAGGAGAAATACTCACGACTTATGTTAGAAGGTAGGTAAAGGAAAGGCAAACCTACATTTCTAGCTTTTGTAAATCTGGAGAGTGCTTTTGACAATGGTTACAGGAATACACTCTTCCAAATTCTGAAGTCAACGAGTTTGTGACACTTGCGGGGAGTGACATTTGCGCGGAAAGGGAATTTGTAGACACTTGCGCGGAGACCCGGACGCTGCAGGTAGTGAACAGGGTGTTCCAGAAGTAGGGATACACCACCCCTACTCCACGCCCTCCAGCCGCTACCTGTGCCGTATTCAGGGAAAGGCCCACCGAGCGAGGTGGAGCTGTAGTAACGGCCCGGAGATATCACAGCATCATTCAATAGGGAGATAACACGTCATACAAATATCACTCGATTTACAATACAGCACCATGTGAAGAGGAATGTGATGAAATCGGAATTGAGCGCAACCGTTACTAACTACAATTTCGGATTTACTGCATTTTGAGTCAGAATTCGCATCTATATTCGCATATATCGCAAATGCAAATTTTTTCTGTCCCTAGTAATACCTCTAAAAATAAACAGTGATCAAGGCACTAAAAGCAAGGGCAGATCTTTGGGTGTATTACTACAAATAACTAAAACACAATTTGATCGTGGAATTATATACAATCTCATTATAAAGGTTTTTTTGTAGGTGGTTTTGAGCAGCTTTTAAATACGTTAGGAATAGCATTATGAAATATAGACAGCTACACCTTATGTTTATTATGAGATATCGATTTCGGCTAATTTCAGGTCATCTTCACTGTTTACACACGAGGTCTAACGTTGTTAGTCGCGTTAGCGATGAAAACAGAACCCAGAATCTTTGCGTCTAAATGATACATATATTGGTGTGATGTCTTATTTCGAAAGAACAAACATCACACCAATACATATATAGCTCTCGGTAAAGTGGAACGGTACGATGTCGTTACGTAGCACAGCACGGCGACTGGAAACGCAGGAGAAGTGAAAACAACGTTCTCTCCTCAGAGGTATGATTCTAATTAGGTTCGACGTAGACTTCTACAACATACAGTCTACACGGCGAAGATTACACCAAAAAATTTAACGTTTCGTCTGCTTTGGCGATAGCAACAAAATTTTAAAATCGTGTCTACTATGTAAAGATTTAGCAACACAAAACGCTTCAAGTTCATAACTTCACTGATTTTCGAGTTCTCAATTTTTAATATGTTTTTAATGTTATTACATAAAAAACAAATTTGGGATTCACACTACAATTTTAATATGGTAGATTTTGTAGGTACATTCATAAGACATAATTCAACGGTTCTGTGCATTCATTTTATGAGAAATACCAATCATTTGTTTTCAGTGTTTATTTCAAATTTCTACATTTAAGTTTCTTTAATTATTAGTACTTAAATGTGGTGATGAAATAAATAAATTACGTGTATATGTGTAGTCTTATGCGGCCAAACTACTTAGGTCATTGGTCGCTAGACTTACACTACTTAATCTTACTTAAAATAACGTAGGCAAAGTACAAACAAACATACCCATGTCCGAGGAAGGACTCGAACATCCGACCGGACCGGCCGCGCAATTTGTGACACAAATTACATGTTTGATAATATTAATGCATACAAGTATGAAATCACGTCAAGACTACTACCTGCAAAAATTTCGACAAAAAAAGTTGGCACTGAGTTTAAAAAAACAAAATTCTGGTATATTGGATTTTAACATTTTATCAAAAAATGAATGTTACTACAAGAGATACAGCCATTCACATTTACGGGCACCATAACGTATTCCTTTCCTGAGTAAATGAGCTGCTTCTTGTAGTTTCAACACCTTTTTCTTGAATGTTCTGAATATAAATCTTCACACAGACTTTTTGAGGAGGAGAGTGATACGGATATCTGATTGTAAACCACTGCCTATTACCTTAGACCTTTTTGACTGTACTGAACAGGAGTTCCGCGTATTCCGTAATTTATATTTACACAGTTAACAGGCAATGTAATTTATAACCAACTATTGGCTGTCAATTTCGCTTCATTTTTCCTGGAAGTCTTGCAACTTGTTTCTCCCTGTTGGTTTATGCCAAGTTAGGAATAAAAATGGTTCTATATGACGGTGAGGGACGGACGCACAGAATACCGTGCCCACGGGTGCGGTTCCTGTAGGGAGATGCTTGTCCACTGTTGGTCGAGCTGATCTCTACGAGATTACGAGAGTAACTCGGGCGTCCGATCCTTGATTGTCGTGAGTGCATTCGTGTTCTCTCGATAATCCATTTTAGTCCGGGGCAAGTCCCGGAGATAAATTAAATTGGTCCCAATCCCCCGGCTTCGACCAAGGTTTTCGGGAGGTTTTCCTTGGTTGTAAGGCGTATGCCGGAGCTGGTAAGCCCCTCCCACTTATTCCCAATTGGGATCCCCCTTTGCCCCACTATCAGCTTGTCTGATATTGGCTGAATAGAACCGCGACTCTTTATGGGCCGGATCTCAAACAGCCCGCTCCACTCCTCGGAGTGGAGAATGAATTATTTTTTTTTTTTTTTTTTTTTTTTTTTTTTTTTTTTTTTTACGGTGAGGGAAGATAGAATTTATCTTTAGCAATATTCAATGTGTGACATTCCCTTACACATTCCGTATTACATACATTTCTTAGATGTATTTCTAATTCGAATACAGCCAAATCGTTTTGGGGTCTACGAATAAACGCTGCAAGTATGTAAAGTACTGATTTACTTATTATTAACGTTTTTTAATTGAAGGTTTAAAGTTGCGTCTCCTATTAAAAAGCATAGTAGCTATTTTTTAAAGAGATGGAAGTTGCGTGATAGTGGGGTTAACTACATAGCGGTCAATTACATCAACGTATCTGTGCAGGATGCCCAATATATTTATTTCTTGAGCAGGTGTCTTTATATGCTTAGTGTTCTGAGGTTTTAGGAGGTATGACTGTGGAAAGTCATCGTCTTGTAGTAGCAAAGAATGTCTTAATAACTCGCCAAACATTATCACTATTAAAATACCTTTTTGTTTTCAGGAGGAACACTCAACGAATTCATATGTAGTTAGAACAAGTTACTATATTGCTCTTCAGCTTTGAAAGGGTTGTGCAATTTCACTGAGTTTCGTGTTATGTTGACAGTGTGGAAACTTGACAACAGCAGTGCTAGACTTCTTGGTGTGCCTGAACCCAGGAAAAGCCATTAGCCGCCCCAAGGGTCCCGGGTTCCGCGCAAGTGTCACTCCGCGCAAGGGTTCCAACCCCGAAGTACGAAAATACGGGGGACAGAAGGTTATTTACAACGTGTACAAAAACCAGACTGCAAGTACTAGAGTCGAAGGACATAAAAGAGAATCATTGGTTGAGAAGGGAGTACGGCAGGGTTGCAGACTTTCACCAATGTTACTGAATTCGTTGTACATTGAACAAGCTGTGAAGGAAAGCAACAACAAATTTGGGGAAGAAATTAAAGTTAATGGTGAAGAAATAGAAACTTCATTTTGCTGATGACATTGTAATTCTGTCAGAAACAGCAAAGGACCTGGAAGAACAATTGAACAGAATGGTCAGTGGCTTGAAAGGAAGTTGTAATTTGAACATTAATAAGAGCAAAACAAGGGTAATGAAATGAAATTTAAGCAAATTAGGCGATGCTGAAGGAATTAGATTAGTTGGTAGATTAGTTTTATTACTTGGGTATTCAAATAACAGATGATGGTCGCAAATCCAGCGGACATAATCTACAGAATGGCAATGGGAAGAAAAGCGTTTTTGAAAGAGAGAAATTTGTTAATATGGAATATTAATTTAAGCGTAAGGAAGTCCTTTCTGAAGGCACTTGTGTGGAGTGTTGTCTTGTATGGGAGTGAAACATGGACGACAAACAGTGCGGAATAGGATAGAGGCTTTTGAAATGTGGTGCTTTTTGTGTCCCAGCCTCGTCGCCGCTTTTGTGTCTTGTTTCCGTCGTAGGTGTCGGTGGCCGAGTAGACAGAGTCCGACACAGGAATAAGGATAGCACGCTTGTGCAGGTACGGAGGTGAGCAGCCAGAAACTAGAAACACTAGAGTGAATTAGAACGAGATATATATTGCACAGAATTTATACAATACTTAACTTTAACATAGATCTGTACTGCAGAATGCTGATACATAGTTGAGTTAGAGAGCCTGCCTAGTGCCTATTCGATAGCCAAGTCTTCAATGGTGCCTATCTGATTCCGAAGTGTTCGCTGGTTCCTCTCTAAGTCCCAAGTGAACGATGTCGTTCAGTGGTGGCCACGAGCGGAGTTGTGGCAGAGGGCGCTCGTGGCTGACGTAAGAACGCCGCGCCGTGCGTGCGTGGCGGCGCGCGGCGAAAGTAGGTGGCGCGCACTTTGTACTTGTGCGACACCACAGTGCTACAGAAGAATGCTGAAGATTAGGCGGGTGGATCGCGTAACGAATGGGGAGGTACTGATCAGAACTGGGGAGAAAAGGAATTTCTGGCATACTTTGACTAAAAGAAGGGTTCGATTGGCAGGGCACATTCTTAAACGTTAAGGAATCATGAATTTAGCATTGGAGGGAACTGTTTGGGGTAAAAATCACAGAAGCATGAGACGAATAAAGTAAGCAGATTCAAATGGATTTGGGTTGCGTTATTATGCAGAGTTGAAGTGAACTGTTCATGATAAAGTTGGATCGAGAGATGCATCACAGCAGATTTCGGTCTGGAGACCACAACAACATCGAACATCGGCGCCGTCTTGAATCTAAGTCAACTTTTTTATGGAAAGGGAGTCGTGTGATATATCAAATAACATCACAATTTTCGGAAAAATCTACTTTTGTGACAAGTTTAGACGTAGCTGTTACGGTTGAAAAGTTACCACAAGATCCATCTTTTGCACAATGTACTTTGTTCAGTGGTGGGGCAAACTTCTTTTTGTCAGCGGTTAGTTCAACAGTTACAACCACAGATACTGTAGTGACCACAATCCACATTGGATGGAACCTTCAAATGGAGTAGGTGACGCAAAATTTATGGTGTGGTTCGAATAGAGGGTGCCTGTGTAATTGGACCCATGTTCATTTAGCAGAACATGAATGCTCAAAGTAAGCTGGAAACGCTGAAAGAAGCGGTGTTCCCCTCGGACCAGAATGAATGTGGCAGTTTTCCCTCTTACTTTCAACGGGGTGAGACTCCACGGTGCTGTTGTTCATCAGTGGGGGTTGGAATACATGCACGGAGTGACACTTGGACGGAGTGACACTTGGATGGAGTGACACTTGGATGGAGTGACACTTGCATGGAGTGACACTTTCACGTAGTCACACGTGCATAGAGACCGGGGCTCTCGGGTGCTTACTGGCTTTCCGCAGGTACAGGTACACTAATAAGTCCAGCACTTCAGTTCAGCCGCTCCTGCGAGCTGGCTGGCGCTCACACCAGAGCAGTAACCGACCGTATAGCGCTTCAACGTGGCTCACTGATGCATTTCGTGGCAAATTTATTTTCAAGACTGGTGTAGTAACGAGAAATGATAATGAAATTCAACATAATGAGAATGGACAATGAAATTCATTGTGTCTTCTAAAATTTTGATGATTCAAAGATCGGGTGGCAGCCAAGTACGAAACTTGGAAGTTCTTGTCGTTTTAGGTCTAAATTTAAATTGCTAATGGAGTGCAGTGTAAGAAAATCAGGTGATGCTGAAGGAATTAGATTGGGAAACGAAGCAATAAAGGAGGTAGATGAGTTTTGTTACTTGGGCAGTAAAATAACAAATGATGGGCGCAGTACAGAGGATATAAAATGCAGAATGGCAATGGGTAGAAAAGCGTTTTTGAAAAAGAGAAATTTGTTAACATCGAATATTGATTTAGGCCTAAGGAAGTCCTTTCTGAGGGCATTTGTATGGAGTGTTGCCTTGTATGGGAGTGAGACATGGACGATAAACAGTGCGGACAGGAAGAGGATTGAGGCTTTTGAAATATGGTGCTACAGAAGAATGCTGAAGATTAGGTGGGTGGATCGCGTAACTAATGAGGAGGTACTGAACAGAATTGGGGAGAAAAGGAATTTCTGGCATACCTTGACTAAAAGAAGGGATAGATTGGTAGGACACATTCTTAGACATCAAGGAATTGTTAATTTAGCGTTGGAGGGAAGTGTGTGGGGAAAAAATCGCAGGGGAAGACCAAGAGATGGATACAGTAAGCAGATTCAGACAGATGTAGGTTGTCGTTCTTATGTGGAGATGAAGAGGCTTGCTCAGGATAGGGTATTGTGGAGAGCTGCATCAAACCAGTCTCCGGACTGAAGACCACAACAACAACAACAAATTTATATATCATCTATATATATAAAAGAAAGTCGTGTTAGTTGCACTATTTATAACTAAAGAACGTCTGAAGCGATTTGGCTCAAAATTGGTGGGGAGGTAGTTTAGAAGCAGGAGACCGACATAGGATACTTTTTGTCCCGTTTGACCGCGTATTATATCAGAATTTGAGAAAAACTGAAAGTACGCTTGCAGCTGGGATCATTTTCTCGATTCTCCAACAATCAAGTTATTCATTCGCTTCTCGCCTAGCGACGAAATACGCTGTAACAGAACGAATAAATACACCAAGGACGTTTGAATAACGGGAGATGGCGTTATGAACAAAAGGTTAAAACTGTCAGATTTAACATGAAACGTTCTTTCTTTATAAGGCCCTCCGTATTATTCTTACCTCCATGATGTTATCGGTGGTGGTCATATCTTTGGAGCATTGCAAAGATAGAATTGATGTTATTTCATGGTATTTTTGAGTGTTACAAACAAATTAAGTACACATCGTGGTTTATTTTTTAGAACAATGCTTCCATTGCGTCGGCGTAATATAGGTCGGTGTACGTGTACGTACGTGCAACGCAATCTTGCTACGTGATCGTAGTCAGTGAGACTGACGAAGATCATACACAGCGCTTGGATGTAAATCGAAAAGAAATTCTCAAGCGCGATCCGTTATGGCTCTGAAACAAAGGGTACAGTCGAGTTCGACTCTCTCAATTGCAGTTTCCGCACGAAATAATTTGGGTCGTCGACAAAACAGATGGCCATGTGACCATGCGTGGCAATTATAATTGAACGTTAGGGGTACAGATACAATCCAGCAGTCGATTACGCAGCGGATGCATCAGTTGGCTTCGGAACAAACGGTCGCAATCTAAAATTTCATTGGGTATGTCAAGCTTTGCCACGATTGGTCCCCACGATCCAATGTTGCCAACATAGCTATACCACGCTTGTGTCGCGGATTGTAAAATTTTACCGGTATGTAGCAATGTTGTTAATCGTATTTCAATTAGATTCCTAATAAGACAAGAAATGAACGCAACACAAAGACTTTCGAAACGTTGTATTGCTATCCCACTTGGTGGTGAAGGTAGGGGGGAGGAGGAGATGGATAAAGGAAGGGGAAGGAAGGGATAGACATAGGGAGAAACTACTGCGAAGCGTTGCCTGGTTTGTTAGTTTCTCCCTATGAAACATAAAAACTAAGAATGTCAATGAATAGCATTTATTTTTATTTGCACTAAAGAAAGAATGATACTACTTTCTCAGTAATCCTAATTCCAAGACAAGCTCTGAAGTTGATTCTGGCAGTGATCTTCTGCGGGTGGATTTCCCCTTCTTTGTGTAAAAAATATAAAAATCAACATAATGGTAACTGCGAATTTACATCGAGGAAACAGAAGTATACGAGACTAATTTTGCTATGAAACTTAACATACAGGTGTATCAGTTCTAGCTGTAGACAAGTTTCCACACTGTCATAATATCACGAAAATCGGTAAAACTGCTCAAACCTTTGTTAGCCCGAAGAGCAGAATAGTAACTTCCTCCTCTAAAGAAACATGTATTTTCACAGTGAAAAAGTTTGGAAAGTTATTTAGACGTGCATGGTGACTTTCTTGAGTTATACCGGTACCTCTCAGCCGGCCGCAGTGGCCATGCGGTCTGCAGCGCGCCAGTCACGTTCTGCACGGCCACTACGGTCGGGGGTTCGAATCCCCCCTCGGGCATCGATATTTGTGCCGTCCTTAGTATTAGCTATTTCATAAGTAGGTTGTAAGTTTAAGGACTGATGACCCTGTAGTTAAGTCCCATAAGCTCTACACACATTTTAACATTTGGTACCTCTCAGAATAATTTTATTTAGAACACTAAGCATACAACAAACGTACAAAAATGTACATCAGGTATCATGTACAGCATAGAATAAACATATTACGCATCCTGTACAGATCTGGTGATATGTCTAACCCGATCGTCATACTACTTTCACCGCTTTAAAAACAGCTACTCTCGATTTTACCGGACGACTCTATCCTAAAGTTTCAATTAAAGTAAAAAAAGACTATTTTACATATTTGGAGAGTTTACTCTTAGATCCCAAATCGAGCTGACTGTATTCGAAATACAAATGTATCTAAGAAATATTTCAAATGTGGTCTGTGTAAGGGGATTGTGGTGCATCGAAAAATGCCAAAGATAATTTCTGTCACCATCAAACAACCATTTTTATCCTGAACTTGGCATAAACTTAACCAGGCAGAACTAGTTGCAAGATTTCCAGGAAAACTGAAGCGAAACAATTGGTAGACAAGCGTTGCACATCAATTACTTTGCCTGTTGATTGTGTAAATATGAATTTCGGAATACACTGAATTCCCAAGCTTCTAAGGAAGTAGGCAGTGGCTTACAATGAGATATCCGTACCACTGCTCCTCCTCAAGCAGTCTTTGAATAGATTTTCATTCAGAAAATGCATGAAAAAGCCTACCCTGGTGTTAAATAACGAGAAGAAGCCTTATATCATCTGGAGGGGGAACCTTTATGGTGCCAGTATATTTTAATGGAATTCTATCTTACAGTAAATTTCATTTTTTTCTTTGATAAAATGTTGATATCCATTTAGTTGATTTTTGTAACGCAGCGACAATATTTTAATCATCAGTATTAACCAGTCTGAATGCAATTTTTGCAGGAAGTAGTTTTGATGTGTTTGCATAGTTTTATGCATTAATATTATCGAACATGTAACTTGTTTATTTTATGATCACATTTAAGTACCAATAATTAAAGAAAATGGAAATATGAAATAAACCTTGAAAGTACAAAAAGTTGGTTTCTTAGTATACCATTGAAACAAAAATTCAGAACTCAATAACTAATGAAGTTATAAACTTAAAACCTAGGGTATTACCACATCCTTACATGGTAAACACTATTTCAAAATTTGGTTGGTAGCGCCAAATTAGAAGAAAACTTAAATATTTGGTTCCTGTGTATACTATATGTTCGTTTATAAGTCTACGCTGAACCTGATTATGAGCGTTTGTCCTGTACTTTCAGTCGGCTATATTGTGCTACGTAACGACGTCGGATTGTTCCATTTTACAGCAAGCTCTCACAACCGAGACGGTAAGCAAGCGAAAGCTACCGGCGGCGGACAGGCCCGTATATTGTACTTGTGGAACACCCTGTCCGCTACCTGCAGTTTCCGGGGCTCCGGGCACGTAGGAACACATTCCCTAAAAATCAAATGTTCAAATGTTTGTATAGTCTATGGGACTTAACTACGGGTTATCAGTCCCTAAACTTACAAACTACTTATGAACTACTTACGAACTAGGACGGCACAAATATCCATGCCCGAGGGGGGATTCTAACCCCCGACCGCAGCGGCCGTGCAGACCGTGACTGGAGCGCCTCAGTCCCCTCGGCCACCGCGGCCGGCCACATTCCCTCTCCGGGAAAGTATCACTCCGTGCAAGTCACAAAACTCCGTCTCTGGTTAGACGCTCAATTACCTGGTCACTAGATTGGCTGACGTTGTTATGTGAAAGGGTCACCCTGATAACCACTTGTCTTTAATCTGTGGTGTCATCTAAAGAAACTCGTGTGTGCAAAGCAGAGAAATGAAAAACAACGCAGTGGAGTCGCCGAATACTCTAAGGCGCCTTGCCGCCGTCAGAGGTTCTAGTCTTACCAACTGGTTGGGTGTGTGTGTGTGTGTTCTCCTTCGTATAAGTTAGTTTAAGTAGTTTTTAAGGCTAGGTACTGGTAACTGCAGCAGTTAAATACCTTAGATTTACAAACATTTCAATCTGAATTTTGAAATATACATCACCTCGAGCAACACATTTAAGAAGCGTCTGCGAAACTGTTTTTGCGGATGCAGACGTATGGATTTGGCGTTTTCAAATGTGAGTTGACCAAAAGGGGCAGCGGTTGAAAACAATAAATGACTGTTATTTATTGAGAACATACCAGTCGGTACCTTTAAAGAAAATGTGTTGTAACTTTTGAACCGTAACTGTAGCCTCGAAGTTGATTACAGAAAATGCTGGTGTAATTTCAAATATCTCAAGGTCCTCTTTCCACAGAAAGAAAGAAAAATAGACTTAAGTCGAAGATGGCCGATTTGAAGATGACACCCATATTGGTTACATGCTGTAAAACATAGACAACCTCACATGTACCTTACTGAAATATTCAGGTATCCAAATTCCTGCAGAGTTCTTCAAATAAAAGAGTGTATTGTCAGTTTCGATTCACGATTCATACTACTGAATTCAAGAAATACGAATTTTGAACTTTACTGGTGTTGACTGCAAAAAGGCAATAGCTATCAGATGGTAGTTTCCCCAGCTCCTCATGAAAGGGATGGGACTTGTGATTAGCCCGAGGCGGCTAAGTGGTCACTTTAATTGTTATAGGTAAAGGACGATGTTTCTGAAGCCAATGCATCACTGGTCAAAACAATTAGGGGATCAGGTAAGACATCTAAGTTCTGAAGAATTGTCATCGGCAAGATGAACTAAAATTATTCGATGTCTTTATACGGAGTGGAGACAACAGAATTACAGCAACCGAGATAGTGGTAAACACACAAAGTGGCTGCAGAGGCGGCTGGTGTTCACTTGTGTTTACCAAAAGAATTACACAAGCAGCTGCGTTCAGATAGTGCAGTGACCAGGCAGTGACTTACCCGAAGCTATGGCATGGAGAACCATAGGAAGGTTGGAAGCGGGACAGAGGAACATGGTTGCAGTTTTTAGAGTGTCCCAAAGTGTAATTTCCAGAAACTCTACTCGATTTCAGACAACAGGAACCGTTAAACGAATGCAAGGCTAACGTTGTCCATGCGTAACATCAAGAGATGACCTTTATCTCCGGTTAACAGCACTCGAAACATGAGGGTGAATACAAATCAGCTGTAACGCACCCTCCAGGCAGCAACAGGACGAGCAATATCAGCACAGACAGTCCGAAATCGTCTTTTATGCACGGAAGCCTGTGGCGCGTGTCTCAGTATAATCACAACACCGTGTAGCCCGTAGAAACTGGTCGGAGAAGTATCAGGATTGTGCCAGCTGCTGTTCACATATGAGTCAAAATTTTGTGTTCAGCCAGACAATCGTCGTTCCCTCATCCGGAGAGAACGTGGAACTCGGAACAATCGGAACAGTGCTGCTGACGGCGGTTGAGATCTTCCTCCGGCTATCCAGATTTTGTTTTTTCACTAAACCACCCTTAACAAAAACAGTACGATCGTGAGCTCTGTCTCTGATGAACATTCTCTTAACGGGTTGTTGAACAATATCCCCATTCCTTCTTCATTTACGTCGCAGTTCCTCGGGCATGTGTGTGTGCGTTGTGTCTTAGCGTAAGATTCACACAGTAATTTGTATAGGAATCGATGGCCTAAGCAGTTTGCTCCCTTAGCTTTACAAATATTTGAACATTTGACTTACTTGTTTTTGTTTGACATTAGCAGTTTGCTGTCTTAGTAAAATGGAATGCTGCTCTGATCTGACGCTGTTCGAATAAATTATAGTGATTGGTGCCAAAAGGATGGGAATTTCGATTAGGGACTCACACATTCAACGGTGTCCAGGGTGTATCGTCAATGGTTGAGTGAGAATGTCACAGTCAGAGACAGAAGAATGAATTATCGGGTTTCCATGTAGCCTCCAAGACATTCAACACACCCTCAGTCCCATAAAAGTGCTTTCGTTCATTCGGCTATTCACCGTGTCCTAACCATCCCTTTGTCACCTGAAAAACTACAGGAATAAATCGATTTGATTAAAACTGTAGCAGACAATAACGGCTATGATCCTTCGCTAGTAAAAAAGATTTTAGAACAGAAAACCAATAAAAGAATCACCACTTTAGGTTCCAGTCAAATCTCTAACGAGAATAAGTTCTTTTCAGTGCCGTTTTTAGGTAATGTATCGTATAGGATTCAGCGTCTGTTATCCAAGAAATATGGGACAAAGTTGCTTTTGCCACACATAAAAATTTACAAAAAAAAATCTAATTCATAATTTAAAAGCTATGAACGAACCCTTACGTAGTTCAGAGGTATACAAATTTGCCTGTGACACATGCTCAGCATTTTATATTGGACAGACAGGCCGAGCCTTTAACGTAAGGTACAAAGAATACTTGTTAGGGAGAAAAGGTACTAATGTGCATAATTCAACCACTGCAGAACATGTGTTGATCACAGGACATAATCCTGAAGGTCTAAATGAAATGACGATTCTGCATAAAGAAAAGAAAGGGTGGAAACTCGACGTCTTAGAAAAATTAGAAATATTTAGGCACTTGCATAATAAAAATATGTTGAATGAACAATTGCAACTGAAACATAAAAATTTCTTTAACGATTTCAAACCGGTGTTCACGTAAGGGTGATGCTTCTATTCCGGGGTTTTTTCCCTCCTCCACTCCAGTATCATTGCTTTAATTGGTTATACTTTATTCTCTTTTGTACGTTATTTCCACTGTACCGTGATCTTGTAAAATAAAAATAAAAATAAAAAATAAATAAATAAATAAATAAAAAATAAAAAAAATGTTTCTACAGTTGCTTATTCTACCTCGATATTAATGTATGTCATTTGCAAGTACGTATGCTTCTGCATACTTCTGACGATCTTCTGTTATACGAGGTATAAGTAAGTTCCCTTTGGTTATATAAAACAAACGTGTACACATACAGAAAAAATATTTATTGTCCAAAAATATATAACTATTAAACTACTTTCCTACACAGCTTCCGAAATTTTGTAGGCATTTCTCATGACGAGGCAGAAGTCTTTGTATGCCTTCTTCGTAGAAGGTTGCCGCCTGTGTATTCAACCATGTGGTAACCATATTCTTTCAGCTCGTCATCACCGCTGAAGTCTTGACCACCATGGACAGGTTTTAGGTGTAAGAAGAAAGTCGCTAGGAGCGAGACTGTACGGAGGATGATCAAACACGTCCCAGTGAAATTCCCGTAAGAGTTGTTTGGGCACATTCGCCTTGTGAGGTCGGGCGACAACGTGAAGGGAAGAAGAAGACTCCTTTCATCTCTTCTTACACCTAAAATCTGTCCTTGGTGGTCAACACTTCAACGATGATGAGCTGAAAGTACATATTTGCCTCATGGTTGAATACACAGGCGGCAACCTTGTATGAAGAAGGCACACAAAAATTTGTCGCCGGCCGCGGTGGCCAAGGGGACTAAGGCGCTCCAGTCACGGTCTCCACGGCCACTACGGTTGGGGGTTCGAATCCCCCTCGGGCATGGATATTTGTGCCGTCCTAGTTCGTAAGTAGTTCATAAGTAGTTTGAAAGTTTAGGGACTGATGACCCCGTAGTTAAGTCCCATAGACTATACAAAAAAAAAAAAAAAAAAAAAAAAAAAAAAAAAAAAAAAAAAATTGTCCCACGCTATGACAAGTGCCTACAAAATTTCGGAAGTCATGTAGAAAAGTAGTTGAACAGTTGCAGATTTTTATACAATAAATATTTTTTCTGTATATGTTCACGTTTGGTTTATATAACCAAACGGAACTTACTTTGTGGACAAACCTCGTATTTTCTCATTTACTCCTATTTGGAGCTTTAATTTAATTTTGGAATACAATATTGTTAAAAAATTTTGTCCACCCTTTCACAAATGTAAGCTATTAATTATGTCCGTAATTATATAACATCACAAGTTAGTGCTGCCCATGTGACTAGTGGTCCGCGTGTGGGGCGCCCTAGTGCACGTTTACGTGGCTACCTATCTAGTGGCTCGTAGGCAGTTCCTTCATGCCCTTCACACCATACTGGTGTAATTTGGATTTTTATTTTTATGGCCAGAATGCTTATTTTCATTATAATAGACTTGAGAAATCTTGCTCATAATATTTTTGATGTCATGTATTTTATGTAAGTACTGGTGATTTTACTGTTTCGCCTGTATAAAACTTTTTTTCCTTAAGTAAGACATTTATTTTTTATTATCATATTTAAGTAACTATTTTATTCTTTTGATGAAGTTTTCCTGAGTGGTAACGAAATCTAGGTCAATAACCTAAAAATTACGCAATTGGTTGGCTGATATACAAAATTGTTAAAAAAAAAAAAAAAAAACTCCCATCACTCAAATCACCAATAATGGACTAGAATATTCTGAATGTGAAGGTTCAATAATTTTCCATTTCTTCCTCATTTGAGCTGCAACCTTCTCTCTTTTGCCCTACGGCATCGAGTAAAAGGGACGGCAATAGGTGTTATGAGGATAAACCTCCATATTATACGCATAGCCTTTTATTATTCCAGGTCTTTCTTCGAAAACGAATAAATATCTTAACAATATCTCAGTAAGCTGCTGTTGTTGATGTGCATTGAGGCTATCCGATTCGGCAGCGTTTTCAGAAACTGACAATAGGCTTAATAGATCACCATTACTTACATTACTCTTATAACTATTATCAGATAATTGCTGCACAGGTTCTAAATAATTAATGTGTAAAGAGTGACATTTGCACAGCTGTTCATCCACCATACCTTCCAACGCCAATACTATTCTATTTCTGGAGCCTTCTAAAGACAATTTCCCTGCAGAGAGATCTATTATTGCATCTCTCCTGCAGAGCAAATTCAAACCCCAGATGACTGGCACACTTAACTTAGGTACAATCAGGTAAGTGTTGTCCTGATCATCTTCCTGTGTTACCGTCTTAAGCCAGCATGGGACCCTAACTTTCTGCGTTGCAGAACCAATAGCACCAGGAATTTCACAACACTGAACGGGAAGAGTGTGAATGACGCTAGACTGCGCTAAACGCTTATAAAATGATTCACTTACTACAGAAATTGACTATCCTCTGTCAATAAGAATATCCACGGGTATATTACATATTTTAGCCTGTACAGAAGCCTGCATGACAGTCAAGTTATTACTATTTTCACAAGTTGGTTCCTGATTCATTTAGTCTTCAACTGTAAACCCATCATTAATAAAGCACAACAGTGAACATGGTCTCCCTCCTCGATTCCGGTAAGCCTCGGAAGGCTCAAAAAACCTAACGGATCTAGTTTGTTGGATTATTTGATGTTTCATTACCAGCTTCACTAATTACTTCTGTTAGTCTAACCGGTTGTGGCTCTAATGGCTGATTAGATCTTTGTGGGAAAGGTTGAGAACTCCCTAAGTCTTGGATTGTTACCATTGAATTCTGACTAATTTGGTTATTTTGAGCAACATTTGGAACTCCCATCGGGATAGCTTGTTGGGGTGCATTCCAAGGCATAAACGAATTGCCAGCCACCGGCCAATTTTTCCAACAAACCCCTTGCGGTTCGTCAAATTTCCTGTAATTACCATTGCAATTTCGTTTCATGGAATTACTCTGATTGTTTCCGTTAAAATTTCCATGATGCTGGTTATTATTATTATTATTATTCCAGAATCGTTTATTCGAATTTCCGAAACTGAGATTATTATTAGGATTGTTATTACTCGGATACTGGTTCGAAAATCCATTCTGATTATTATTATTTCCCTCACTATTCTTGGAGTTTTTGTTTCTTAAAACTATTACCATTAGCCGGCCGCAGTGGCTGAGCGGTCTGCGGTGCGCCAGTCACGTACTGCACTGCCACTACGGTCGGGGGTTCGAATCCCCCTCGGGCATGGATATTTCTGTCGTCTTTAGTATAAGGTAGTTCATAAGTAGTTTGTAAGTTTAGGGACTGACGACCCCGTAGTTAAGTCCCATAAGCTCTACAAACATTTGAATTTATTACCATTACCATTGGACTGGTTGCTGTTATTATTATACTCAATACGCCTTCTGTCCTCCTGGAGCCTGTTTATACAATTACATAAGATAAAAATACTAATAAATTATGATCAGGAACAAACAAAAGTTGTTTCTTCAAATACGTGGGTAAGCTGGACTGAAGTAATCTTAGAACTTCCCGGATGGACATGGGATCATCCCAATACCACGTCTTGTAAACATA
This sequence comes from Locusta migratoria, assembly GCA_026315105.1. NCBI lineage: Eukaryota > Metazoa > Arthropoda > Insecta > Orthoptera > Acrididae > Locusta > Locusta migratoria. The sequence continues at coordinate 572,231,749 of CM048746.1, forward strand.
CCTCTCAAAGTATTCTCGTAATGTTTCCTTTTTTGGATTATATGATTCGGGACTATATATTTCGTTCCTAAATCTCTCTTGCTCATTAAAATAAAAGTACCTATTAAGGAAAAGTCGTTGAAACTCGTCAGTATCTTCACATTGATCAATAATTTCATTTGCCCAGAAATTAGCTTCCCCTGTTATGTGAGATACCATAAACTGTAGTCTGTTGTAGCTCCTAGGAAATACATTTCTAAAGCTACATATAAAATAACGAGATGAATATTGTCCTTTTCAGACGAAAATGTCTGAAACTGTTTATGCTTAATGATACTCTGTTTTAGTTTATAATAATTATATTTGTATTGTATTGTATTGTATTTGACCAAGAAGTATTATTCCCTACAGGTGAACGACAAGTAAGAACATTTTCCGAATTATCTCAATCAGGAATGAAAGTTCTCGGTTTGTTCACTCCGGGATATGGCCTACTAATATTTCAATAGTTTCTGATGACTGATGTTAGTTTCCATTTACGTACAGAACACACGTAAATATAAGTTTGAATTGAGGTTAGTATGACAACGACATTATCGATCTATCGCAACAACTGAAGTTGACACTGCACTGCATTAGATTTTAATCGTCTCTGATACTAACGTTTATGTCAGCAAAATGCCAGTACTGATATTTTACAACTGTTCTGACTTTAAGTAAATTCCGGCAAAGGTAAGTATCTTTTCCTACCTCACAACGCTTCGTTAGTTCTTGAAACACAAATGATTGGAATCGTAGTTGATCTCCAAAGATATGTAAGTCACATAGGTGAAATATTACTTCTCAACGAATGGAATGGTAAATGAGCATTTTTAAATTACTCTTCTCTATATTTTCAAGCTTAAAATTCGTCACAAATCAAAATACACATACACATCCGGCATCTGTTTTCATTACCAGTGCCAAAACAGATGTTCCTTCAATCACAGAGTAATTACTCATTGTTAAAAAGTTTGGCTATTCTTAGATATACATACTTAGGTATTAAATTATTCTATTAATACAATTTTGACATTATATGAATTTTAGAAAATTATTCTGATCAAATAAAATTTTTCCAGTATATTTCCGCTAAATATTACGTATAGTATTTACTAGCCTATGTGATCGTCATGTGCGACGGAAATATGTTACACTTTTCAACACGATATACAGGGTGTAGCGAAATTCGAGCACTCGGGCTTCGGGCCATTCCTTACATGCCATAAACTACAAATTGTATGTCACAAAATTTCATTCTGCGCATATTTCCGGCAGTAAATGCAACGCGTCCCATAATTCAGTGTGTTTAAAAATCACACAATTACACCCACAAATTTCTAGCCAAGTGGTTAATGCGACCCCTAGCCCAAAGCGGCAATCCTGCGTCCAATTCCGACCCGGTTCATATTTTCACATGTTAAAAGTGGGCCACTGTACGAAATAAAAGCTTAATTCTGGTAGAGGTACCCAGATAAGAGTTTACTATTATAAAAAAGCTCAATTTTAGCAGTAAAATTAACAAGAGGTCCGTGTGAACTACCGGCTACTCCCTGCTGCTAGTCCTTGTCCCCTGGCCCAAATTGAGAACTGACTTGGTTCAAATTACTCTAATAACAGGAAGTTAACGATACAGTGGCCAATATACGTAGCAGCGCACGCGAAATATTACACACAGGCATTAATAAACAAGCCACCACAATTAAAGTTATTTCATAAAGGTGGCTAAAGAAAAACATTTATGGAGCAACGGAACTTAAACATGAAAAACTGCATCTGAGCTTATTCTAAGCAGTGGTGAAAAACAATATTAAATAAAAGGGGGAAGGTGCTCGAAAACTACAATTTATAGGCAAGTCTAAATTATACTGAACTTAACTTGTTTATTCAGGTCGAACGCAAGCAAAATGGGGAACCAATTTAATACTGACGATGCCCAGCATTGAATTTAACATAAATTACACTGAACTTAACGCTACTGGGGGGTTCATTTACAAACAACACTCACTCGCTCACACACACGCAATGCAACAGCGAAACTCACCAAAATCAGCGTGCTGAAGCGAGGCAGAAGCAGGCGCCGCTATCGTAGGCGAAATTCAACAAACCCGGAGGTACCACACAACACAATATACAAAAAAACCGCGAAGATGGCACTGGTCTGTCATGCCTGATTTGAGATGGTGCGTGAGTAGAGCAAAGTTAAGTTGCATTTAGATTAGACCGCGAGAAACACGCTAATGGCGACACACGGCTACATTACATGATCGCACTCCACTGAAGGTGAAGTGGTTAAAAATCGGATTCATTATACAAAATCACGGCGGACTCTTAAGCTGCAATCTGAGAGTAAACTACCTAGGTACTGAAGTGGCGTGAATTCAGGTGACTAGCTGCAAACCCCTGAAGTCGGAGTTCGGACCCACGTGGTGCCTAAAACCGATAAAAATTTATAAATTCAATTTCCGAAAAATAAAGAAAATTAACTACGGCATGCGACCCCTAGAAATGTTTAGAATTGCATAAGGAAGCGAATGAAATGCAGCTACACGCGATAGGGAGCGATTACAGATACAGATGAAGTCCAATCTCAAACAACCAGAAAAGTGAAATAATTACAAGACTGAAAAGTGAGAATAAAAACTATGGCATGTGACCCTTAGAAATACATGGAATATCATAAGCAAGCTATTGAAGAAGGTTGTAGAAGGCTCAGAGAGAATTACTGACGAAGGCAGAGTGCATACTACGAGTTCGGAGAAGAAACAGCAAAGTTAAAATAGGCGGGGAGAGAAGATCGCAAAATGGTAGTGGAAATCAGAAGGATACACGCATAGTTACTTGCCTGATGTGTATGGAACAAACAATAGTGGAAGCTGAAGGCTTTCATCAAAGAACCAACCACATGGAACACATATCACTCACGGAAGGAAACGATAACAAAGATTTACATGCACTGTACAAAAATGAATGTATCTTCTGTTAGAAATCGGGTCCCACAAAGCTAAAAAGAATTTACACAGAGTTCGTACACCGCCACATAATCGCAAAAGGTTTGAATATATCAGGTCATTATCAAACTGCAACTAGTAACTCATACACTGCGTTTATCTGTTGGAAATCACTGGATTGATAAACTAGAACACATTTACGCGCACGATCGGAAAAAAATATTCCGAAAAATGAATTTAAGTTCAAGAGTCTAAGTTAAACATGCTAGGCAACGAATCGCTACCATCTCCACGGACACAAGAGCAGAACCAACCTTACCTCACCACAATCCGAGCACAAAGTGAAGATCGAGAGGCTAGGAGGCGCGAATACTCCCGGAAACTGGCAAAACCCAAGCAAACAGCGATGGTGGGGAGAGAAGATCGCGAGACTCGCCCTGGAGAGGGCACATTGACTGGCTTGTAACCAAAGGGTGTAGAAACCTCTTTGGTAGCATCAGCAGCAGAGGTTGGTAACGACTAACTATCGACTCTGAGCCAGAGAGAACCATGCAAAGCGAGCTATTACTACCCACATTCAGACAGCCATTAGATTCTCGCACACCCACTTAAAAGTAAAACAAGTACACATTCTCATAGGGACAGTGGCGTAGCAGAGAAGCCGTACTTATTGCCACATTCATAAACACAATAATAAATTATTAAAATAACAAAATCCTAGCAATATTAACTAACATTTCAGAAACTAATATTTTAAAACATGAAATAAAAATGCTATTCCTCATGCCTCGAAAAGAGTGGGGTTCTAGTTTTAACAGAATGCTAATCTAGCGACATCAAATAAATTACAATTTTATAAAAAATATATGGAAGACGACAGACGGTCTTCTTTCAATGTTGCCATTGTATTATTTTGATACCCCAATGCAGCTAATGTCAATTCTTTCGTTTCTAATCCTTACTTTCCCTCCATAATAAAGAATTTGCAAACTATGAAGTAAGGTCACAATTGGTTTGTTCCACCAGATTATTATTAAAATACATTTAGAATACAGTCACAGACCGTCGATAGTGTTACGTGTACGAAGTCACACTGACATTGGATGATGTCTTCAAGGAGTTTCACGATTTAGTGAGGCTGTCATCTTCTAGGAGATATTTATCAATTCAGGCACCCGGGGCTAGATATTGGTAAACCACATTAAGTAAAGTTAATGATTGGGACATTTGAAGGTTTATAAAACTCTACAGATCAGATGATGAGCTTAAAAAGTATGTTTATTCTGTTGTAAGGTACCGCAGACAATAAGGCATTCTTCTCTCGTAAAACAAAACATTTTAAGTATTGTACAAACTGAAAAAACTGTTTTAAGGAGTACATATAATTCTGTGGCTTGTCGTTGTAGGGAACCAAAATTACAATGCCAGAATTTTGCTTTCATGGCCACAATTCAAGTCGTTCTCAGTGTGATCAAAAACACTGTTATCAATCATTTCAGTTTCATCATCCCATCCTTTGGTTTCAGACTGAGTGAGGGATAAGTGATATCCATGATGCAGTACAGGAATCAATGGAAGCAAGTCCATGACCTAAGTTTGGGTATGAATAGGCCTAAGATATTTTGATGTTAAGGTCGTAATCCACGATGTTTGTGTAGGACAGCCGTGATCTTCCACATTAATTTCACGAAAGGCTCCATGAAGCTTATGATTCAGGAAAATGGAATTAGAATTTGAGGCCAAAAATCTGAAGACCATACCTTCTGAAAATGCAATAGGATTTCCATCCGTTTCTTGTTTTTTATTTTCATTTTATTTATTTATCTAACATATTGTTTGTTATGAGGGGAGAAGGCCCTTACTATACTGTAAGCGATAGTCTTGTTTCATAATTTTATAGTAGCTATATATATAATTTCAGGACACAATAACTACTACAGCAGACCCCTAGTGAAGTGCATCCCAAGATTAAGGCGCTGAAAACCTCGTTGTTGTGCGCTCCCAAACATCATTATCATCTTCATCATCATCCCAAGTTCAAAAACCATTTACGGTTAATGGGCTCGAGATAAGTACGGGTATCTTAGAGAATATCTCATTGCCCAAAGTTCCAGTTAATATTGATATTCAGTGTGTAATGCACTGTCATGATAAGCCACATTGGTGCATACCGCAATATAGCATACCACAAAATTACATTTTCTTCCTGCATACCTCTGATGATAATGAGAAATGACTTGAATGAAGCTGGTAATCCACACCTACGACACTTTCATCGGACGAAGATTCACTCTCAGAACGATCGATTCCTCTATCGCTTCCAGACAGCACTTTTTGGTGAAAAAACTCGCACTGCCTTCTTTGAAAGTCGCTATCTTTGCTGCGGCTTACCATATTAAAGCACAAAAACTACGTGTTGTGTCTTGGTGCAATAGATAACGGCAAAGAGTGTGCTGCCATCTCTTGTTTTCTTCACATACTACTCCGCCGGTGGCGGAGATACAGAAAACGTAAAAATTTCCATTACGTTCATGTGTGGCTTATTATTATTATTTAGATCCGAACGCCTCAATTATCCATCATTACATTTTTTTTCACTGATAACACCCTCAAAATTGTTTAATTGTAAACGAAACCTATTTTTTCATTAATTTAAATCTATTCTCTTTGAAGCGTTTCAGTAAACAAAATTCCGCTGAGCCGGTGGATGACTCACACTGGGCGGCTGATAGTAGACTGACCAACTTACTGCCTAAGTGGATCGTAATGGGAAACCAGCACATTAATGTCGCAAACAGTACGTGATGTATCTCTTTTGAACGAGTCCTCAGTTGAAACTACGCCTCACTTTGATCTCCGGGTGGGGAACACACATGAAAAGACGAAAGGGGGAATGGCGGAAGCAAAGTCAAGTATTTTAACGTGGAATGTCCATACACTGCTGCAAGGAGAAAAGCTAGAAAATTGCAGTCGGAGAATATGTTTCTGTGTCTGAAGTGCGCCTGTGTGATCGTATGCACGAGAATATGTGTCTTTCTGACGAAGGCTGTGGCCGAAAGCTATGTTGCATGTGTATGAGTGTATCTTCCGTATGCCTGCCGAGGCTTGACGAACGTTTTTGCGGTGAGCTGTAAACTATCCGTCATTGTATGACTGAATTGCAAAGTGAACATTTCATTGTTACTTTTACCTCTTTATTTAATATTGATATATCTTCTATCTTTCGCTTTTTCCCATTGTATGGCTTTCTTTACTGTACTACCTTGTGTAAGAATGATGAAATGTCTGTAATGATGAAATATTCTTCTATTCTGCACCTATGTTCATCGTTGTTTTTTTTTTTTTTTTTTTTTTTTTTTTTTTTGTAGCTTCCAGTGCTGTTATAGGTTCTTCCGTAATAGGCTCAATATTGCCAAACCATTTACACCTTGTTTGTAAACTTTATATTGGGTATTATAATTATATTGGTAATAACATTAAACTGATTTTCTAAAAGAGACGTTAAAGATGATAAGTAAGACAATCAATTGTAATGTGTGAAATTATTAATGCAAAGAATAATATTGTTTAGCGATATATGTTCTGTAATAACTATTAACTAAAAAAAAAAACCTTGACAACACCATTTAATTCTTACATATGCAAGTAACAAAAGAAAAAATAAATTTTGCCTACAATGATCCAAAAATGCTACTCTATTTGCAGGGAGAATGACAATTTTTTTCAACATAAAGCAGAGAATACATTGTTGTAACAATTTTACTTTCTCCGTCTCCTTAGCTCAGTGGACGGAATCACAGACTGACATGCAGGGGGCCAGATTCGCTTTCTGGTAGGGGAATTGTATCATCTTTGGCAAGCAATTCGCTCAAACGGCCTCAAATAAAAGGACACCACGCGGCCAAACAACCCCAGTTAGTGCCAGTAACTCTTACAAATCATTTCATTACATTACGGTTACATTCAGGAAGAATCCGATATGATCATGACCATTATGCTGATTTTGTAAGTTTTTGATTCGGATATAAATAAAAAGTCAGAAACTTTTTCTAGCGGTTTTACTTGACGTTTCCGTCTTATTTTCTAAAAACGAGAAATGTTGCAACTTTTGCGGATAGGGAGATGTAGTAACATCGCATACGTTTTTCATAGTTTACATTCATTCTATCGATATGAAAGGCATTATTAATGTAGGTCGGTTTCTGCAGCCACGTTCGAAAATTTCTCCGTGTTGTATAATAGGTCTAATGCATAGTGTTATTACTAATTTGTTTCAGTCATCGTTCACTTACCGCAACGGACTATGAATTGGACACCTTACGACTGCGTAGACATTAGACTCAAAAGACGCTTGAAGACATCTTAAATCAGCCAAAAATGTGCACTGTGTTTAATGAAAGTTTACAGATAGAAAAATGCAGGCAGAGGAACGCAATACTTTTTGTCAGGATCTTGTATCAACAAAGATACCGAAGTATGGACTTTCTTAAATGGAACACTGCTCTTGAAACGCGAGTACAGCGTTTTTATACTGACCAGCCGCGGTGGAATGGCCGAGCGCTCTAAGGCGCTTTGGTGCTGAGCATGCAGTAGCTCTCCATCGGAGTTCCGATTCCTCCCTCGGGGATGGGTGTGTGTGTTGTTCTTAGTTAACGTTTAAGTAGTTTCTGACTCTAGGGACTGATAACCACAGTAGTTAAGTCTCATGGATTTAGAAACAATTTAACTCTTATAAATATTGGCATTGGACTTTTTCTCCTAAGTATCGAAGATGTCTCTCGTAGTTTCATGTAAATGAAGTCACAACCGGCTACTTTATCCGACAAAGATACTGTGACGATCGTTGTAAATTGAACTACGTAATAGGGGTTAGTAAAACTTTTTCATCACATGTGAATATTCATGTTTAATTGAACAGCCCTTTTGTAAACAGACGAAATGGTTGACATATTAGCGGAGCCCGGCATGACATCTCCACTAATTCCTGTTTACACCGCCTGCATTTTAGCACATTTGTCTGTCATTTTTGCGAAAAGCCCCAATAAGCGTCCACCAGTGTACTCACGTTGGCAATAGCTTTCGGAAGCCATTAAAATTTCATCATTCCATCTATGAGAAATAAAGTTACATCAATACTCCGTCGGTATAAAAGTTGCGAGTATTACTTAGGAAAAAAGATGCGTAGAACTACCGATTTTTTTAATTATCATTTGCTGTAAAAACCTCTTTCCGATGTCTTTAATTGTTCGCGAAATAGCAGGTGTGCATGTTTTAAGGTATTCACTCTGTAGATTGAAAAGAAATAGAATTAGTTAAGGAAAACATTGCTTTATCTTTACTTTAAGTAAATTTTATGGATTGTTATCTTCTAGAACTTGATGCACCAAAATGCGTCCATGATGCAACTACATAAATCGTCTATTCCAGTATGATTTTTGTATGTGCTTAAAACGTTTTTCTTTTCAAAAGAAAAAAATATTTATTCTGTTGTTACTAACTTTATGCGGCACAAGGTTAGGAACTGTATAAAACACTGTGACCAGTTGAAAAATGTTCCTGTTTAAAAGAATCTCACAGAAAAGTGGAAAACCAGTTGCCTCCGTTCTTACTCTGATACCATCACCAAAACATTTGCTGTCCGAACATATTCGCGCTCTTTTCAATAAAAACAGGCTACATACTTTCACCGCGCCTTTCACTGTAATGAAGTTTACATACAAGTCATCCCCCTTAACTGGAACTGTCTCAGTGTGTCTGTTTCTCAGTGGTCTGCTGTTTCTTTCTTTTGTAGGAGATAGGGAGAATATAGACATATATCATGAAAAAGTTAACAAGTGGTGTGTGAACTTTAACGCAGAAGTTGAACATGGAAGCGGTGCTGTGTTGAAAGCAGGCGTGTGACTTAAAGAAGAGCGGGCCAAGCACGTTTATCATTTCAGCAAATAAAGTGGAGCGTCTCTGGTGACGCAAGTAAGTCGGCGAGGGCGCCATACTGCATAACAGCCTGACAGCTGTGTTGCTTAAAGGGCCAGTACAGTGCTAGTGTTTTTAAGTGTTCAGTGCTTCGTGTGTATAGTGTTTCATCGCCAAGTGTTTTTTAACGTTGTGTACACTCCTGTGGGAAACCAGCGTTCAGTGTTTTTTTTTTACCTCAATGTCGCCGTCACGTTATGTCTCGTCGTCTGCAGTGGGTGTTTTTTAGCCACCGTGGCAATGTCTTGTTTTAACTATGTATGTTCTGTCCACTGTCAATTTGTCTTTTAACATTCTCCCATATTTTCATCTTGTAATTATAAAAGCGCCATTTTATCACCTTGTTAATTTTATATTCTGTTTGTCCATCGTTTCCATTCGCTCGGCTGTAGAGCAGCATCATCGGCTGCTGCCAGGCTGCCTATATTAGGGCATTAAAATTCAATAATAATAAAAAAAAAAAGCCAGCCTTACTCAGCATGCAGCGGGGTCCCGGCCTCGACAGCAGAGCAACCGGGTATTGAACCAATGCATGGCGTAATAAGACTGCAGCCAGCTACTCACCCAGGGGCGTGGTGTGGACGAAAGGACGCGGACACACATGAAGCGTCATGTTACGTCTCGTCGTCTGCAGTGAGTGTTTTTTAGCCATCGTGGCAATGTCTTGTTTTAACAACCATGTATGTTCTGTCCGCTGTCATGTTGTCTTAACATTCTCCCATATCTTCATCTTGTAATTATAAAAGCGCCATTTTATCACCTTGTTAATTTTATATTCTGTTTGTCCATCGTTTCCATTCGCTCGGCTCTAGAGCAGCATCATCGGCTGCTGCCAGGCTGCCTATATTAGGGCATTAAAATTCAATAATAATAATAAAAAAAGCCAGCCTTACTCAACATACAGCGGGGTCCTGGCCTCGACAGCAGAGCAACCGGGTATTGAACCAATGCATGGCGTAATAAGACTGCAGCCAGCTACTCACCCAGGGGCGTGGTGTGGACGAAAGGACGCGGACACACATGAAGCGTCATGTTACGTCTCGTCGTCTGCAGTGAGTGTTTTTTAGCCATCGTGGCAATGTCTTGCTTTAACAACCATGTATGTTCTGTCCGCTGTCATGTTGTCTTAACATTCTCCCATATCATCATCTTGTAATTATAAAAGCGCCATTTTATCACCTTGTTAATTTTATATTCTGTTTGTCCATCGTTTCCATTCGCTCGGCTGTAGAGCAGCATCAATTCAATAAAAAACAAAAAACAGGTTCAGTAGTCAGTGAGTCAGAGACGGCAGAGAAAGAGGCAGCCACTCGTGGATAATTGTTGCCGGCCGCGGTGGCCGAGGAGACTGAGGCGCTCCAGTCACGGTCTGCACGGCCACTACGGTCGGGGGTTTGAATCCCCCCTCGGGCATGGATATTTGTGCCGTCTTTAGTATAAGGTAGTTGATAAGTAGTTTGTAAGTTTAGGGACTGATGACCCCGTAGTTAAGTCCCATAAGCTTAACAAACATTCGACCATTTTTGACAACAATTGTTATTATTGTTACCGCAAAACTGAGTCTGTCGCAGGCTGGAAGCACTTCGACGCAACGCGGCCAGCAGCCGATCATCACGATCAACACGGCATCTTCGTCGAGAGATGCAGCCAGCGGAATAGCGACGGCCCAGCCTGACTCAACGGGCAGCGCAACCGGGCATTGAACCAACGCATCGCGTGATAACACTGCAGCCAGTTACTCACCTGGGGGCGCGCTGTGGACGAAAGGACGCGGCCACACCTGAAACGCTCCTGTGACCATCTGGAGGGCGAAGCAGCAGCAGCGGGTGAAGGAGGACCTGGGTTCAACTCCCGGACAGCGGTCAGCGCGGTACGGCCATCGCGGCGGCGGCGGTGGCGGTGGCGGCGCGGGGCAGCGCGAGGACGACGGCGGTAGGCGGGGACGGTACTTCGCCTTACGCAACACTGAGGCGCAGCCACACCAGCAGCATGAGGCTCGTGGTATCGGCTGGACGCCAGCCACCTCAGCGCGATGCAGTGTGCACGCACACTCCACTCGCCTCTGGTTGTATTGTAAGCACGAGTGTCAATAAAATGTCTTGTTATACTGGACCACTGTTTCATTGCCACCCATCTCCCGAGTTGAATACTGAGCTCACAGCCTACATGGAATGAACTCAGTGTCGCCATCCTGACAAAGACGAAGTCTGTGTGCAGAACATTCGTCATTTGTTTTCAAGACCCGTTACACTTTGGCACTTTCACCTGATTGTCACTCTCTTCATCTCTTTCTTTTGATCTTCCTTACCAATGTCCTTGCCTCTTTCATTTTATGTCATCACTCTTTATGTCACATTCTTTTGTGTCACGTTGAAGTATCGGTACCTATCCGTTCCGTCTCTTTCTTTCTCATTGCCTCCATCTCTCTATACAGTCACCATTTTCTCGTCTCTACCAGTGTCTTAGCAAATAGATTGGCCAGGCTTGTAAACAGCAGACCAACAAAATTTATCGACTGCATGAAGGGAATGGGCAAAGTGGAAATATTTTCAAGTTCGAGTTCACCGATCTGAAGAATACAAACCGCCGCAGTTTATGCATGGTTCCCAATCATCTACCTCCCCTCTCATTTGCTGCCACTGCTACTGCATCCTCCAGTTTATCGTTTTCTGTGCCAGTCTCTCTTCCACCGTAGTCTGTTCTCCCTCCCTCTCACACCTGCAGTCTCTCCTGTCTTCCCACTGTCACTTTCTGCTGTTCTCTTTCAGTTTAAAAAAAGCGCCAATATCTTGGCATGTCAAAATTATTGTTGAGGACGGAGCCAGCACGTTCCCCACTATTCTGCCAGAGTCTTTTAAACAGGAAGTAGCTGCCTATTTTCTGCTTCAACTGGAGTATTTTTCATCTGATTCCCTTCTTTTCCTTGCTCTACTGTATAGAAAGAAAGAAGATTAGAATTTGCATCCCATCAATAATGTGGTCACTGCAGATGGAGCACAAGCTTAGTTTTAATGAGGATGCAGCTGTGTATGACCTAATATCGACCATGCGCAAAATCTATGCAATATGTTTTTACCTATGCAAGCTAGTTAAAATGTGTTTCAATACTGTACGTTATCTTATGTTGCACGCTGCACGGTAACCTTATCGAATAACTGAAATAAAACCAACCCTTTATTGAATGAATATACTAAACTTTAAGATTCCCAAATCTGAATTTTTTTTCGATTATATTACTTGAAATCGTTTGGTAATTTTCATAGCAGCCCGAATGCCGTCTCTCGCTGATACTTCTGCTTCGCAAAAATCGTGGTTCAGCGGATGGTTCTTTATAACGAAATGTTCAACTGTTTATTAATCTAAGGGACTAAAATGCTGTGGTCATTAGTCCCTAGACTAAAAAACTTATTTATCTTACGCTAAGGGCAACTTACACACCGATGCCCGAGGGAGGACTCGAACCTCCGGCGGGAGTGACCGCGCAGTCTTCGACATGGCGCCTAGATGAGCACGTATATTTCGCGTGTGACTATAACGGATAAGGTTTTCGAAACGGGAAAATTTCGTTTTTACATAAATGTCTGCAGAAACTAATGTTACAATTTAACGCATTTACGATGGTGAATTATTAGATATTTGTGTTCTACAGAACAAAAACTTCTAAAAACGTATTTTAGTAATTTTGCGGAAGAACGGTAACCTTAAAAATTAGGATTTTACTAACCAAACTAAGCGTGCTGGCTGGTCAAACGTGAAACTGTGTCTGTGTTTAAACATACTGATTAAATCTTCCAATAAAATTAAGTGATGCCTCTGTGTATTAAATAAATCGATTAAAGTATGAATATTAGTGTGTTTCTGTTTTTCAAACAGATTAAACGTATCTGACGTTAAGCTCTGTAAAATTATGTGTTTGATTGTTTGGCAAGCAACGGATAACATTGTGAATGAAAACAACACTGTTAATGACAAATATCTAATTAAATCCCTGATCTCATTTAGTAGTAATCCTATATGTTTAATACGTAATATCTGTTAAAATGATTTCAATATTTACAGCGTGCACAGTATAGTGGTGAGTAGGCTATACTCAAACATCTGAACTGCGAGAGTCAATAAAAATAAAATAAATACTAATCCGTTACTGGAATATTTTATCACTTTACATGAATTAATATTTCACTTAGAGCACTCAAAATCATGTAGTCATTAATGTCACTGAAACTAGTAACTTGCATTGCACACTAACCACTACACTGTCTTATTTGTACTTACGTAATTTTTAAATTTGATTATCTTTAAAGGAACACAACTGAGTATAAATAATTTCTTTCTCATAGGACAACTGAGTTTGCCTGTAACCATTAAGCTGCCGGCCGCGGTGGCCGAGGGGACTGAGGCGCTCCAGTCACGGTCTGCATGGCCACTATGGTCGGGGGTTCGAATCCCCCCTCGGGCATGGATATTTGGCTGTCCTAGTTTGTAAGTAGTTCATAAGTAGTTTGTAAGTTTAGGGACTGATGCCCCGTAGTCAAGTCCCATAAGCTTGACAAACATTTGAACATTTTGTAACTATTAAGCTCATTAATTAAACAAACAGCCGCGGCGGAGCGGCCGAGCGCATTCAGGCGCTATACTACGATGAGCGAGGCCGTTCTCCGTCGGGGGTTCGAATCCCCCCCTCGGGCATGGATGTTTGTGCCGTCTTCAGTATAAGCTACTTCTTCAGTAGTTTGTACGTTTATGGACTGATGACCCCGCAGTTAAGTCCCATACGCATTACAAACATTAAAAAAAATTAAACAAACACTATGACCTTCCATCAACAGAACTCTTTACTCATATATTTTTCCTGTTGAAACCTGTTCGTGACTTATAATTCTCACTAATGACGCAAACTCTTTGCATCAGCATTTTACGTTCATTACTTTTCTTTTTAATCTGTAAATAAGTAACTTACTTTGACAGACGATATTTACATATAACACAAAGAATTTGATCCTAAACAAAAATTTGGTATAGGAAGATGAGATAGGAGATATGATACTGCGAGAATGATTTCACAGAGCACTAAAAGATTTGAGTAGAAACAAAGCCCCTGGCGTCGATGATGTTCTGTCTGAACTGCTGTTATCGTCAGGAGAGCCAGTCATGAAGAAATTGTTCCACCTGGTATGCAAGATGTAGGAGGCAGGGGAAATACACTGAGACTTCAAGAAGAATATAGTGATTCCAATACCGAAGATAAATGTGAAAATTACAAAACTATCAGTATAATAAGTCATGGTTGCAAATTACTAACACGAATTATTTACAGAAGAATGGAAAAACTGGTGGAATCCGACCTTGGGGAAGATCAATTTGGATTTAGGAGAAATGTAGGAACATGCGAGGCAATGTCACATTACTGTACGTACGACTTATCTTAGAAGGTAGATTAAGGAAAGGGGAAACCTACATTTTTAGCATTTGTGGGTTTGGGAAAAGCTTTTGACAATGTTGACTGGAAGACACTCTTTCAAATTCTGAAGGTAGCAGAGGTAAAATATAGGGAGGGAGGAGTTATATTCAATTTGTACAAAAACCAGACAGCAATTATTACAGTAGAAGGACATGGAAGGGTCTCAGTAGTTGGGAAGGGAGTAAGACAGGGTTGTAACCTTTCCCCAGAGTTATTCAATCTATACATTGAGCAAGCTGTGAAGGAATGTAAAGAGAAATTTGAAGAGGGAGTTAAAGTTCAGGGAAAAGAATAAAAACCTTGACATTGACAGCTCCCAATGGAATCACATCTGGTACTTGACAACTTGGATGTAGAACATGGTACACATTGGTACTATGTTCTGAATTCATTTGGTTTGTTCCTAAAATCTGGGTTGTGCCTGCCATATCACATGGTTATTGCAGCTCAACAACCAAATACCATTCATATTGCAAATACAGCTGTTGTGGCATGGTATGGAATTATATACAGCTGGAAATGATGTGATACCATGTGTGACTATGGCAGACAGTTGGGAGTCACTGTCACACTCCTAGATGACCTGGCAACATTTACTACACCTATTCATAATTTAATTATTTTCTAAGTTTGTGTTTAATGCAATTTTTGCTTACGTTTGATAAAGATGACAGAGTTCATTGAAACTAGTTACGTTTTGTAAATTAAAATTAAATTTGTGTGACGTGTCTTAACTACTATATATGTGGAATGTAATAAATAATTAATCAGCCACACACTCCTTACTACAATGTCATATAATATAACTTTTTCAATGTGTTGGAAGTTTGTGGCCTTGCACCTTCTTATTATTTATCTGTTACTGTTATTCATTTTGATTTCGTGAAAAGCCGGGTATTATGAAAAACTTTTTATTTTTTGTTACGAAAATCGCTTTAAGTAATGAAGCAGTCAGCTCCAACAAGGTAGACATTGCAGTTTTTGCGTCATTTTAATATCTGAAAAAAAAGAGGAATGATTCTCAACAAAGTCTGAATAAAATTGTTTGTCGATATTTGAGATTCCAGCAGGTTGTACCATATAAATTTGTCAGGGATGGGATGTTCAACTGTCGTCTAGTATGAAAGAATAATGGTTTTTCCACTTGAGTTGAAGTTACGTACATAAAATTGTCAAGGTAACTTGCAGACTCTGCAGCCTGAAGGATAGGAACGCTTTCGGTTAAAGGGCAGTGTGTTACTGCATCTGTCTTGGAGGCCTCGGCCCAACTCTTTCTAATCCTCAAACATGAAATTCTGAACATATTATATCTTTAATGGGAAATCTACTGAACTTTCTTATACATTTTTGTATCAGTGTTTGTAATAATTAGGAACGGGAACGTTGCCGATTTGAAGAGGAACTACAATTTCATCTCTACAACTGATCTCTTCAAGTAACGAGCTGCCTTGAGGCGGTTTCCCCCCAATCTCTAGGATCTCCAAAGATCTTATCGTTAGAGGTGTGCGATCTAGCACAGCCAAAGAAAGAAATTACCAGAGAGAGGCAACACCGCAACCGTTAGTAGGTAAGAATATTACGAAAATATAACTGTATGGAACTCATTGTTTCTTTGGGCCGATCTAAATCAATGTACACAGGTTTCCAGCCAAGATCGTTTATTTTTATTTATTTATGGATTACCGGTTTCGATGTTCTCAGACGTCATCTTCTGATCTCCTATATCTTATATGGTTTTACCTATATCCTCTCATTACAATTTTCATGGAATAGTTGCCTTCAGTAGTGTAAACGTGGAATACAATCGTCGATGGAGAATTTGAAGATATCATTGAATCTACACTATACATGTCCACATTGGTTGCACAAGAGTCACTTAGTGACGAAACTAACTTCTCGACTTAGCTGGCAGCTTCAAAATCGTTTAAATAAAAATAGTGACATAATCGCGCTTTGCTACAAGCACCCCAGGGCCGTGATCTGTTGAGGGAGCGCCTTCTGTAATAGCAAGTAGTATCATATCGCACGACATGAGAAATCCCATTCTGGATGATATACGCCATTGCCACGTTATACCACATGCCATTATGAATCATGTTACTTTAAATATGCCGTAATGTAAGATTTGTTTTTTGAAGCTGCCAGATACATCGAAGAAACAAGCTTATAGTTAAATGTCCCGTCGACAGCGTGGTCATTAGAGACGGAGTTCATGCTCCGGTGTTTAGATCATGATGGGGAAGAAAGTCGGACGTTCCTTTGGAAAGGAATCATCCTAGCAATTGCCTGGAGTGGTTTAGGAAAATAACGAAAACCTATATCTGGATGGCCGGAAGTAGATTTGAACCACCGGCCTCCCAAATGCGAGTCCAGTCTATTATAACTGTGCCACCTCGTTTGGTAGATACGTTGAGAACGTAAGTATCATGTTGTACATATTTGGCCAAGACATATTCGCCTTTTTGTATTCTGTGATACGAGCATTTTCATTCTGACACTCTGCAATCACAAATCCATAACTATTATGGAAGCACTTAGCTCGTAGTCATTTGTTGTACAGAGTTAAGGTTTACTACATCGTATAGTAGATGTTGGTCGTGACCTTAACCCGTATCAATAAAAAGAACTTTGACTGGCCTTTTTTTGTACAGTTTTTTCTTTTATTCTTTTAATTATACAATAACCCAATATCTATACATAAATGGGTCTTCTTATGCTACTACATTTTTTGTGCTTTTTATGCTACTTCTAATGTTTCTACTGAGCTACATGATATGTTTTGTTTTTGCTGTTCTGTCTGCCGTATGTGCTGTGTCATGCAGGGTGCGTTGGCATGTTGTGTTTCATGTGGAAGTCGCTACTGCTACGTTTAGTGACTTATTTTGTGTCCTCCCCTGCAGTGCTCACAGGTGTGCCAGTAATGTAAAACCTATTGGTTGGCCTGTGCCCCCCGAACTAATTCCGGAGGGCGTGCTACTGGCACTGGGCTGGCCTTTTGCACTGCAGTCCTTGTGTTGTTTTCGTGTTTTCTCTTAAGCCTAACTTAATCTAACTTATATCTAGCGTCGCAATCGGTGATTTGGCTGCACTCAGTCCTCCTGATCCAGGGCACGGTGGAGTACCCCGGCGACACGGCCTGGTGCAGCAGTCATGCCTGGAAAAATGACTCATAATCGGTTTATAAATTCATGTCTGATGTGGTTTGAGATTTTGTCGGTTAATTCACTGAGAATTTGAAAATATGCTTCATGTCTGATGAGTTGGTATGTGTCTGAGTTAGGTAGTCTGAGATGAGAGACAATATGATCGTATGTAGGGCACTCGAAAGTGACGTGTACTGGAGTTCCTTCCGGAGCTCCACAGCCACACTCTAGAGTTGTCTGCTTCCTGAACCGACATAGATACGTCGGGTACGGGCCATGGCCGGTGAGAAAGTGAATCAATCCTCTGCTTGGCAGGAAGTATCCCATTTTAAGTTATTCTGACACATTTGGGAGGAACTGGTGTGTCCTACTTCCAGTGTTGTCCTGGTCCCATATGTTTTGCCAAATTTCTAATCCCCGAATTTCTATTTCCCTTTTCCCCTCCACCCTGGCTTCCATGATCTCCTGTATTTTGTCCCCATTTCCCTTTTTCAGCCAGTACGCCGCCGCATGCTCCCGAATCTTGATAACTACGGGACAAAGCCCCATCAACACCAAAGGGCGCCATCCGGCGACGTCCTGTATGCCCCAATTGAATGAAGGAGGATACTTCTCTGAACTCTTCTCACCGCCATTGCAGGCGCCACCCTAGTGAGTCTGTGGGCCCAGCTGCCGGATCAGTAGCCCATGATGGATGTCAGAATACTGTTGTGGTAAAGTTTAATGAATAAAATTCTTGAATGTCCGCCTCCAAATCGCTTATATTTTCTAAAACATTACCGGTTTCGGGACAGCTGCCCAACTTCAGATCAAAATTTAGAAGTTACAGAGTACCTTGTCCTGTAATGAACGAATGTTCACAGTCGTCGATTTGGAGACGGACATTCAAGAATTTTATTCATGTAACGATCGCAATAACTCCCTGAAGACTAATAAGTCTTGCTTTGATAAAGTTTAATGAGATTGGGTGGGAGGTGGAACCTTCTCTGCCCAATCCCAACCAGTCTGTTAAGTGCTACCAGTGCTCTGTCTGCAACTGCATCCACATGGGCCGCGAAATTCCAGCGCTCGTCCAGTATTACGCCCAGGTACCTGGCTTTGGGTCTTCTAATAACTGGTACTCCGTTTATTCGAACAGTTGGGTTTCTAACTAGACTGCCTTTCAAAAGAAGATAGGTTGATTTGCTTGGCGCTATGGTCAATTTTGTCCTTTGACACCATGAGGTCAGAATGTTAATGGTATTAGCAATTTTGCGTTCCAGTTCCTCGCGGCTCTTGCCGCCGACCTTAAGGAGGAGGTCATCAGCGTAGGCTATTACCTCTAGTGCATCTTGACTGTTTTTCAAGTCGTATAACAGTGGCTCCATGTTCACGTCCCGAAAGAGTGGCCCCAGGACGGAGCCCTGTGGACATCCCTTGGTCACTCCCTTGCTCACTTCCCCACTAGGGGATAATAGCCTGACCTCCCGGCCTACACAGTAGTCCCTCAGACAACCATAAAGCGGCCCTAGGCACTCCATTTCTCGAAGTCGAGAGAAGAGCGAAGACCACTAGAGGTTGTCAAAGGCACTGCTGATGTCCACCATGATGCCGACCACATACTTGTTCGGAGTTAGGCCACAGACCTCGGCCGACAGGGCCATTGCGTCACACGCCGATCGCCCCGCTCGGAAGCCGAATGGCCTGTCGCTCACCCCGCACAAGACACGATGTGCTTCAAGTCTATCAGCCAGTAGTTTCTCAAGTAACTTGCCAAGAATGTCTAACAAGCTGATGGACCTGTAGTACTTGGCCAAAGCCGGGTCCTTATCAGGTCCCTTGCTTATAATTACTACATTGGTCTTTTTCCAAGGCGAGGGGAATTTCCCCTGCCTTAAACATTCATTGTATAGCCTAGTTACTCGAGGCACCAACTGGGGGGCGAGAAACTGCACTACCTCAGAGGTGATCTGATCTCGGGTAGTTATTATTAAGGTCTATTATTATTATTATGGCCTTATCAGTTCTTTACACTTGTGTACGTAAAGAGCAGATCAATGCTCTGAACGAACAGCTTACCTTGTTACCACACGGAGTTGGTATTGCCATCTTCACCGCAGGCAAAAACAATACAGCCTCATCTAGTAAATATACGTACACCTGTCGTCTGCTGAAGCGCCCAAGACAATTTCCTATATAAGTGCTACTGATAGAAAAGACCCCTCCCACTTTCGGCTGAGGTTGTCGTTTTTATTCTGTTGGCTAATGATATCACTCCCACGGCGTCAAGGCAAGTAACTACATCAGCACTATTCAAATTAAGTACTGTCTAAATTGAAATCATTTTGCTGGTTTTTAATACAGATAGCTTACTGCGTACAAATGACAGTGGAAGTTCTTCACAAATACCAGTTTTTTTCCCCTTGAAAATCGTGCATATAGTATATTGATTAAACCAGATCGAAAGGGATGGAGGGGTTAAAAAAATAAATTAAAAACCACTGGAAAATGTAACAACATGTTATCGTCACGTACATCAAACGATTCCGTTTGATCAGCGCATTATGAAACTGTAATTGGATTTGGTTTAGACAAGCGTGAGGAGGGGTGGCGCGGAAAGCGACCAGAGGAGTAGCTACTGCTCTGGCGGCGAAATTTATTCACGTGTAACGAGAATGGATAAATGTGGGCCTTGCGCGAAGAGTCTGGACTGCCTATTAGTGGTGAAGGTTTTTAATTAAATTTTCCTTTTTTTTCAGGGCTACGTACCTCTGTCTGCAAAAACGGAACTGACGCGGCGGAATAGCCTTGCGCACTGACCCCCGTGATGCGGTGCGCGCGACCGTTCACCGTCTGAGGTTCGAGTCTTCCCTCGGACATGGGTGTGTTATTCTTAGGATAAGTTAGTTTCAGTAGTTTGTAAGTTTAGGGACCGATGACCACTGCTGTTAGTCCTCATAACTCTACAAACATTTGAACATTTGGAAAAATGGAACTCTTATCAACATTGTTGTCAGTCTGACTGTCATACTTAAGATCCCGCTTCCTCAGGAAAGGCTTGAAGCATCAAGTTGTAATCTAAGTTCTTCGATTCCATAACGAAGTAAGTAATTTCCAAAAATGTTCAAATGTTTGTTATGCTTATGAGAGTTAACTGCGGGGTCATCACTCCCTAAACTTACAAACTACTTATAAATTAGCAGGCCGCGGTGGCCGAGGAGACTGAGGCGCTCCAGTCACGGTCTGCACGGACACTACGGTCGGGGGTTCGAATCCCCCCTCGGGCATGGATATTTGAGCCGTCTTTAGTATAAGGTAGTTGCTAGTAGTTTGTAAGTTTAGGAACTGATGACCCCGTAGTTAAGTCCCATAAGCTTAACAAACATTTATACATTTTTAGACTTATAAATTAACTTATACTAAAAACAACACAAACATCCATGCTCGAGGGAGGATTCGAGCCCCGACGGGGAACGGCCTCTCACATCGGAGCATAGCGCCTCAATGAGCTCGGCCCCTCCGCTGCGACTAGTAATTTCAAATTCTAAGTAAATGCAATCAAAAATGCTGCATGAACGTCACATATTCGGAAACTAGTAAACTCACTCATTAAAACCTATTAGGTGTATCTTGTTCACATGGAATCATTAAATTTCAAAAGAAGCAAGGTTTTACATTTCAAATAAAATAAAAAGTTAAATAATATTAGTTTTGAGTTATTTGACACATTAAAAATATTTTTTCATTTGTTATCCGTCTTATTTTTCATATTTTAAGACACCTCTTTTCTGAGGAACTGCGCGATTAGGACGGTAATGTTACCGATGACAGTGACACCAAAGCAGATTTACTTAATGAAGTTTTTCGAAATTCTTTCACCAAACAAGACGAAGTAAATATTCCACAATTCTAAATGAGAACAGCTGCAAACACAACACAGACGTAGATACTCTTGGTGCTGCAAAGCAAATCAGCCTATCAAATAAGTGTTTTTCCAGAGATTATTGAACAGTCAGTGACTGACGAAATGATGAAATATGTTTTCAAAAAGCCTCTAATCTATACGAATAGTAGGTCTAATACATTTTTCGATATTATTTTGTGACAATTATTTTTCAATAGGAATCTCCTTGCCCAGTATAAATTGCTTTCACTGGTCTGTTTGAAGATAATCAACAATATATTAAAGAATTTTAATTTTTAATATCTGTATCTAAATGTACTTAATGAGATCTACGTCTACAGTATAGTTATTTCTATCCTTGGCTAATTTTGGAGATATGGAAACGATTTCAGCACTAATTTCAACACTATGGCTGCAGAAATTGTCAACCTTAGGAGCAGTTCGTTTTAGGGTGCAATTCATGGATTCAGATTTTTTTAACCCAAATTTTAACAAAATATTACATTTTTAGGTCATAGTTGCGGTTTTGAAGTTCCAGGAAATAATTTTAGAACTCACAATTATTTAATAGTATGGTCATAATATTAGAAGGTAGGAAAGTTCTCTTAACGTATCAACTATAGACGCTCTTACCTACACAGAAAATTGCAAATTGAAAAGTGGTAACGTAACTGTAAATTCTGGTTACAAGAGGATCATTTGAGTGATGTTCAATGCTTTTCGTTCGTTGAGCCAAATTCCACTGCTTATTGATGAACTGCTGGTGAACTGTAATGGGACCATTTAGTTTCATCATTAAGCCATTTAGGGATACTGAGGCCTGCTACACTTAAGTTTTGCATCTATTAAAGGCTGATTTCCATCAGAGTTTGCACAGGCTTTGGACTGTCAAAATTATAAATGATCATTTACCATTCTGGCGTTTTTAAAATCAGCCTAAATAGATTGTACTATGGTACACTTTATTTACAATTATAACTTAATATTTGCGCCGATAACGCTTCTTCAACCTTGTAATGATTTTAACTCAATATTCTGCGAGTAGTTTTCATAGCTTTTTAATAGATTACATTTAACATATTTTGTCCCGTCTCTGAATATAGAGAAAGGCCTTCAAGCAAAATCTAATGTTGGCAATCTCTATAATTCTTTACGGTTCTCTCAATCCTGTCGTCCAGCTTAAAGTGTTTCTTTTTCTTCTTACCTTCAAGATTCATTTTCAGTTTCATGTACAGCCGGTGAAAGAATTCGCGAGACCCCTCGCCTAATCGCTATACACAACCGCAAAGTTCTGTTGCTTGGTGGGAAGTATATACAGCTAGGCAACACGATCGTACATACTGTCGATTACCCATCTGACACGAAATCTGAGAGGAAATATGTTATCTTCCAGTATCGCAGCCAGTTGTAACAACAAGCGTGCTTTCTATGCGACTTGAAAGCGACTTCGTAAACTGATTTTAGAAACTGCTTTGCCTATTAGCCATAGCGTTTTAAGCTGTTCGCGACCGAAAAATTCCTTTCCACATTACTTTTCTTATAGTTTCAATGAACAAAGACAGCAATTAGAATTGAGATGCTGCAGTCCGTGAATATTTTCGGACGTTACTGACACAGTCAAATGGAAAAATTGCATGCATAGCATAGAATTAATTCAATTACATGAATGGACTTTGTTATGAAGCTAAGTGTTACATCATGGTGCATCATGTTCCGAGTATCGCTGACGGTTTCCGCCCACCGCCTCGGTTCCGCTATAAAGACGACAACCGTTTGGCGCCGCAGATCACTGATGGTATTTCTGAGAGTGAAGGTATCGTGTCATTTCCACTGGTTCTCTTTCGGTTGATGTTGCAACTAAGATATCAGCACAAATTTAACAAACATAAGCCAGCTGTGTCACCACAAATTACAGTTCTCCTCAGATGTTTGGTACTTTTCCATACTCCTTGTCTTATTGAAATGCCTAATATTAAGCATTCGACAACATATTGGGCTATTATAATACCAGATACGATTATGTCAAATGAATGTGCAGAGAAGCAAACCAATGATAAAGATAAGCTTATTTATCTCGTCAAATGGCCAACTACTGATCAACGAGCGACAGTTCGATTACTGACTCTTTCACATTTTTCTTCTATTTTGAAATATGGCTCATTATGTTTCTCACGTAACAATAACAAACACACATGATAATTGCCGCGGTGGAGTAGCCGAGCGGTCTAAAGCGCCTCGCTGCGGAGCGCGCGGTTGCTCGCCGTGCAGGTTCGAGTCCTCCCTGGTGCATGGTTGTGTGTGTTTGTCCTTAGGTAAGTTTACCTAGATTTAAGCAGTTTGTAAGCTACGGACTGATGACCACGCAGTTAGGCCCGATAGATTTACAGACATTTTAACATTTGAACACATGATAATTGAGTAACAATCTGTATCGCAATCATTGTGAGGAAATTATTATTCCGTAACCATGAAATATATTGATAATACTACATGAAATATGTGCAACAGAGAATTGTGTTGCATCAAATGAATTTCTTTAAACTATCGTATCCAAAACATAATTGTATTTTTATTCCGTTTGTTTCAATAACGACGCAAAAGCTACGTTTTTGGTGCAAGAAACATTAGGAATATTAAATCGCTGTGACATTCAAATCCGTAGTCGTTTAATATAATCCTGTTTCAATCCAGACAGTAGTACAACAAGAATTCCGAATACTGGCGAGCTCGGTGTTCGCCACTTGGCTTCCCCAGACGTTAAGGAGATCTTTTGGTGTGAGTTGGTCACTGGCGAGTATCGAAGACGATATGTTTCGCATACTAATGAAAAATATAAACCCGCCAAACCACCCGCACCTAGTAATACATCATGCAGGAAGTAAACGTCTGAACAATCACCTTAGAATGAAGTCGGTCATCTATTCAAAGAAGCAGGCATTAATTTGATAATGCAAACAGCAAAAACAAGTAGATTGAATAATTTGTAAAATCTCAAACCTAAGAGCCGACTTTTGGTGAGTCTCCATCGTAGCAATTAGAGGAGTGAATGATTATAAAGCTAATTCCTTGGTTTTAGAAGCCGCAGCCGTTTATTCTGTACTAGGACAGCATTACACACCGGTGGGTTTCAGTTACTGTGCAGAAAACAAAACCACGGTTTTTCGTCAAAATCGTGCGTAGTTTCCTGCCACTTATGAATAGGTAGTAGACCTATGTTCCTGCAGAGATTCGATAAACGGCTATGCTATAGTATGTGTGGGTGGCGCCGGCATAAATGCGCAGATGCATAACACGAGGTCCTAGGATCGATCTGACATCCGCAGCAATTTTATTTTTAATTATTCACTCATTTTCACGAGTTTCAATCCGTATTTTTCACATACGTATCTTTTCTGCTCAGTAACAACTTTGGTAGCGAATACAGTATCAAAAAGTTTTACCTCTTCATTCAGCCAATTGACATGATAACAAAGAGAAGTTTTGAATGAATAAACGAAATAGACAGTCTATTTGCGTCAGATGTTCTGAGCAGATTGAAACTGCCACCAGAAAAATGCAACAGATCGTGTGAGTCATAGCATAAGTTTTTCCACGGACAGATAATAAACGTTGGTTTCAGGACACATATCGTATGGATTTATAAATATCAAACAATATAGTAGTCACAATTTATTAGCTGAAATAAGTGCATACTGGAAAACGTTGCCTTTATGTGGGTTCAAAACTTGACAAGCACATACCAAGAGTGTAACAGCCACACCTTATACGTTTGCGTGTTGAAAGTCTCAACACTAGGGATCGCTGGATGGGTCTCACCTACTTGGCCCAATCTGTGCGAGAAGAAACACGAATATGAACCTTTTAAATTCCCACAAAATCTCCCCTGTGAAGGCCATAGGAAAATAGAAAACTCACGCCAAATGATCCATAGATGCAATATCAGCTCATATTGAGGCTCACCATTGCTGATGACAGTGTTTTCGGCGTTGCGAAGTAGCTAAACGATTAGCTTTTGAATGAAACAGCACGGGTTTGAATCCCGTCCCTTCCAAAATACTTTTCTTATATTAACCCTTGTAGTTTTAATTATCAATTATAAAAATTTCAATGCATAATATGTATATATATATATATATATATATATATATATATATATATATATATATATATATATATATATATTTGGTTTCGTTATAACTAATTTAATTAATTATTACATCCTATTTCATAATTTAATTTTCATAATTCGATGAAGTATTAAATGAAAATAATATTTCAAAAATTGTAGCACGTATTTATATGCCGAAGTTATATTACATTCCTTAGGGTGTTCATCGTCAAAGAAAATCTCCACACTATGCAGACTTTACCAAAGTATTTTAAGCGAGAAATTTTATCCCAAAATATGCTTCGGTGCAAAGCATACTTTATTCATGTTTTTAAGTAAATAACTTTTCACTGCTAATTTTTGTGCATACCAAGTGTATGGATGGGAATTGTGGCACTGAACTGATGCTGTAGGATTGAATGTGTTTTAATTGAGACACATCTTGACATCAACGTTCGTGGCACACTGAAACGTTTAAGTAAATAATAAATAAAAGGTTTACATTGCGAGGGGTAATATGAAATGAACAAAAATGTAAGGAGTACCGAGAAATCGAACCTTGACTTCCAACTTTCCACTCCAAGCACTTGTCCACTACGCTAGGCACACTCCTCGAAGACTGGAAGTTAATAAGTAGCTTATATATCACCTACTTGTCTGTGAGAAATTTTCGCCCCCGTATTCGCTTTCCCTTTAGCCAACTCGGACGGGATATTTTGGGAATTTGAAAGGTTTGTCAACTTCCTTCTCGCAGGGTTTGAACAAAATCTTTGAAAATCATCCCGCAATCTACTCTGTCAGTCATAAACATTCTACAGTATAAACTGAAAGACAGAATCGTTGAGGAAATGTCTGCGCCCTCCCCCCTCCCCAGTCCTTGAGGGTTAAAATTCTAGGAGTAGGAACATCCTCATCCATGATCCACGGACTGAGACGCGATATTTTTGTGAAGTTCAGTGTCCTGTCACAGCGACAGTCGTAAAAATTGTAGGAATAATGTTTATGAAGTAGTTTCTGTTAATAGTTACAAATAAACTTTACGCTGTAGCTTACGAATGCCTGATCTACGGAACAGCAACGAATCTAAATCATTAATACGAACGTGTTTCTGGCGGCATTTTGACTCGTGAGTGTTCTATAGTTCAAAGGCACATGCGGTAACTTGAGAGTAATTTTGGGAATAATTTATAACAAAAAGTGAGGGAGACGTATGTCGACCACGCTACTAAACACCCACATGCAAGGTCTTCGTATTCTGGGGTGTTCATTCTACTATCAATCGCTGTTTCATGTCCTCTGACTTTATTGAAAGCAGCACGGGTTTTTTAATAAATGAAGCATGTCAAGTTACAGAAAAAAGGTGGCCTTATTTTTGTCACCCTGATTTCTTTAATGAACAGTTTCATATTAACAACATACCTAACGCAAGAATCATTTATGAAACGTCTGAGACCAACTGAATAACAGTTGGTAAGATTTAGCTGTAGTAGATTGTCGTGTAACGAAGTTTGTTTACACGCGCTAGCCGTGCGGTGAAGTGCCCCGTTTACTTCCGTTCAAACCTCTGGCCGGCCACAAGCACTGACTGGAGGACGAGACATTCGTTGCGATTGAGCAGAGGCATGCCTCGCCTCTTCTCGACTGCCCACTGATGAGTCTGAACCTGTCTTTTCTTAAATGGACTGTTTGCCTTGTGATGTCTGATTATCCTGATACCGATATCCTAATGGATTCTCATTCGAGGTTATATTATTGTGCACTGAATTAAACATTTTATTATTGGATGGTTTCAGATAGCCCGCCTGTTAGTTGCCATATTTAGCGGCAATTCTAACATTATTAAACAATAAGTCTATAATAACTTCTTTATATTTGAACATTAACATGTCGTGACGCTGAAAAAAAGGCGTGTATGGTCTATTAAAATTGTATTCTGTTGAATGTATAACACATTAACCTCGAAGCAACTATCAAATTATATCTTAATAATGACATGGCCGCGGAGGAATGGCCGAGCGCATTGAGGCGCTACGCTACGATGTGCGAGGCCGTTCCCCCTCGGGGCTCGAATCCCCCCCTTGGGCATGGATGTTTTTACCGTCTGCAGTATAAGGTTGTTCATAAGTAGTTTGTGAGTTTAGGGACTGATGACTCCGCAGTTAAATCCCATAACCTTAACAAAAATTTAAACTTTTTTTATGACATTGCAGTTACATATTGATTTGAACGTCTAGTCTGTTTGTTGGTTTCGAGGAGTTTTTAATGTTTTTAATACCATTTCGATAGTCTTAGCTGCAAGCAAAGAACTAACCTTCGGGAAATCTAATGGTGAAACAAAGTACGTTGTTGTTTGGACAAAAATACAAAATTTTCGAAGCTCTGTTATAGTCTCTGTAGCTGTTAGCTGGTTTTACACACAGCTTCAAGACGAATTTGAAAGTAATGTATAAAATCCATTACTCCACGACCCAAGTTATTGGCGCTTACCTTGTATACTATCGATATACCCGGAATATAACTACTATATATCGTACAAAGAGCTTTGCAACCTACTTCGAGAAACCTGCTGGAAACCTCTGGCCTGAATAAAAAGACATGTCGTTTATGGCTGCTTACCATCAACAATAGTTATGATAAAGGGTTTCATTGTGTTTTATTTTTCATTTGGCCTTCATCGCCCTTCCAGACGAACCTGTTCCTTCCACAACGCTTTTTTATACTTGCTTCGTCTTCAGTACTATAATTGTTCACAATATGTTATTCATTCCCTAAATTAATGTTTAAAAGTAATACTGTTCTCCCTCATTACACAATATTAGAATGAAATCATAGATTAGAACGTTAAAACATACTACATCCGCTTTAAAAGAAATATACTGAAAATGATTTCATTTCGTAGGTGAATTTTTTTTCTATTCTATTGAACCTCAGTGTTTCTCAAACAGCTTTTTTTTTTTTTTTTTTTTTTTTTTTTTTTTTTTTTTTTTTTTTGCCAATGGTAGCCAAACAGTGGGTCCTATGAGTAGCACTCTTATACTGTTACGTACTAAACCATTATAAATAAATGAACGTCTTCCGCTTATACTGCTTCCGCAACGATTCGAAGCCTATTGGGTATTCTCGTTTCTTATTATATTGGTGTGGTGTCTGTTATTTCGAGCATATCCGAAGTAACAGACACCATACCAATATAATTAATTACGACTCGCGAAGACGGCGTTTCTTCAATCACTTCACCGCATATGCGGTCATACGTTCGACCTCGCACGATATGGGCGCTACAGCCGTAGCGTGCAACTTGTGGAAGTTTGAGACAGACACTGGGCGAGCACCGGTAGCCACGTGGTTAAGTTCACCGCTGGCCCGAAGCGGGAGACACGGGTTCGATTCCCGTCCCGCTTCATATTTTCACTTATCGTCATTGTTTCATTTCAATGCCCCAATTCAGCACTATCATTCCTTTCCTTCCTAATTCGTATTCCTTCACCTCGTTCATAAATATTTGCCAGTTCCTGTTTCTTTTTCTTTGGACCTCCTTATCTCCTCTTCTAGGATGAACTGAACTTCGCTCACAAATCACGCCTTCATCGGCGATCTTGTACTCTAAGCTTTTTGCAGATGTTTAGATGTTTAAAATTCAGTTGCACATCCATGTTTTATTATTACTATTATTGATTCTAGAAACTGAATAGTTCTACTCACGGAAAAATAAAAAAATATTATTACGAATCCTGATGACAATTAGTTTTATACGTACAGTTTAAACTTACAACTGCCCCTTAAAATATTTTTATAAGAAATAAATTCTCTGACTACTTAAAAATCGAAGCAAACAAAACAAGAAATCAAATCAAAATGTTCAAATGTTTGTAGAGCTTATGGGACTTACGTACAGGGTCATCAGTCCTTAAACTTACAACCTATTTATGAACTACCTAATACTAAGGACGGCACAAATATCCATGCCCAAGGGGGAATTCGAACCCCCAACCGTAGTGGCAGTGCAGACCCTGACTGGCGTGCCGCAGACCGCTCGGCCACGGCGGCCGGCCAAGAAACTCTACTAATACTGTTCAACATCCCGTATATCCTCGTTAGCCTCAAAGACGGTTCGAAGTCCGTCGGGCAGTGAACCCACAACTCTAATCATATAACATGGACATTCAAGTAACTGGTTCCCAGAGTATTTCCTCGGTCGGTTTCGCGCCAACACCGCTTCCACATGGCACGGTTTCACCTGCCCTCCACCCCCAGTATATTTTTAAAAACTAGGACTAACGCAACAGAGTTCAAGTTTTATACTTTTTAATGAGGACGTGAAGTTAAGCTTTCGATAGTTTTAAATTTAACGTGAACGCTGGGGAAGGCTAAATGGCAGATATGTTTTTCTAAGGAATTTTAGCACCTGATGATGTGTCTACAGGACACCGGTAGTGCTTTTTTAAATAAAGTTAATTGCAGTCGAAGCGGATTTTGTTTCAAAATGTTCCAAGAGTCCTGAATCACATGAGAAACCTGGTGACGACTCGACAGTGAATGTCGTGCTTCACTAGTAGCGTTACGTCTGCAGCCGTGGAGCGATGCCTACGAGAAAGACAGGCACCGGCGCGCACGTCATCCGACGTAAGCATAGCAGTCCTGAGCCGGCTGGCCGGCTAACTAGTTGACCGGCCGCTGTGAGGCGGTGGGCCGTGCCCCAGAAATCTGTTAGTTTAACTGGACGCACAGACTAATTTTCATCAGGAATCGTAATATTTATTTTTACGAGAGAAGAAGTACTCATTTTCTAAATTTAATCAATCTCTAAATAAATATGGTTGTGCAGAATTGTATTTAAAACATTTGCGAAAGTTTAAATATAGAAGATCGCCGATGCATGCGTAATTTGTGAGGGAAGTTCAGCATAGAAGGGGAGATAGAGAGGCCCAAACAAAAAGAAACAAGAATTTTGAAATAGTTATGAAGGAATATCAATGTCAAAGCAAATACACGAAATCTGAGACGGTTTTTCTTCTCAAACATGTCAAAGACATTAAAGATAAAGGTGAAGCACTGAATGAAAATTTGTGATGCGGTCAGGGATCGAACCCATACCTCCATGCTTACTACTCTATTTCGCTGCATGGAGAGCCTTGGCAGTTGTTCCAACATTCTTTGGAACACAGAAGCTGAAGTAAAGTTTGTGACGTGGAGGCGCCTTAATCGCTAGTGGTGTGATGGTCTAGTGGAGAGTAGTCTGCCTAGTAAGCAATTGTGATGTAGGTGACGGAATAAGGATTAGAAAGAAAAGGATCGATAGTGCTGCATTAGGACATTGAAATTAAACAATGGCGACAAGTGAAAATGTGAAGCAGGCCGGTAATCGAACCTGGGTCTCCAGGTTCGGGCCAGCGGTGAACCACGTGGATCCCGGTGCTCGCCCTGCGTCCGTCTCAAACTTCCACAAGTTGCACGCTATGGCTGTAGCGCCCCTATCGTGCGAGGTCGAACGTATTACTACATATGCTGTGAAGTGATTGAAGAAACGCCGTCTTCGCGTGTCGTAATTAATTATTTTGGTATGGTGTCTGTTACTTGGGAGAGCCCGAAATAACAGACATCACACCAATATAATAAGAAAGGAGAATACCCAATAGGCTTCGAATCGTTGCGGAAGCAGAAGCCGGTTATACGTGATTCAGAGCAACATTAGCAGGAGAAGTTTATTTATTTAGAATGGTTAAGTATGTAAAGGTGTAAGAGTGCTACTCATAAGATCCACCTTTTGTATACCATAGGCAAAGAAGCAAAGGTTTCAAACAGTTTGAGAAACACTGAGGTTCGCTATAACAGAATCAAGATCTCATCAACGAAATGAAACCATTTTTAGTTTATTTCTTTTAAAGCACATGCAGTATGTTTTAACGTTGTAATTGATGATTTCATTTTATTATTGTGTATTTTTTCAACGAGAAAGAACA
Source organism: Locusta migratoria (assembly GCA_026315105.1). Lineage (NCBI taxonomy): Eukaryota > Metazoa > Arthropoda > Insecta > Orthoptera > Acrididae > Locusta > Locusta migratoria. Next base: position 572,263,246 of record CM048746.1, read on the forward strand.
GTATAACGTTTCAAGATTAATTTAGGGAATAAATAAATTAACAAATTGTGAACAATTATAGTACAGGAGACGAAACAAGTATAAAAAAGCATTGTGGACGAAGCACGTTGGTCAGGAAGGGTGATGAAGGCAAAATTAAAAAAAAAAAAAAAAAAAAAAAAATTAAACAGAAGTTAAAATCTTTATCACAACTATTGTTGATGGTAAGAAGCCATAAACGATATCTGAATTTTTTTTCTTTCAGGTCGGAGGTATTCCGAGTGTTTTTCTCTCGAAGTTGGTTGCAAAGCTCTTTGTACGATATATAGTAGTAATATTCTCGGTATATCGATAGTATAGAAGGTAATCGTCACCAACTTTGGTCGTCATGTAATGGAACTTACACATAATTGCTTTTAAATTATTTTTGAATCCGTATCCAAAACACACTTCTGATCCAGCTGACAGACAATGACAAGAGGTTCAAAACTTATTGTATTTCTTGTCACATAAACAGCAAACTTCATTACACCATCAGACTTCCGGCAGGTTAGTTCTTTGCTTGCAGCGAAACCTATCGAAATTATTAAAATAAAACTTTAAAACCAAGAAACAACCTCAATGTTCAAATCACTCTGTAACTGCCATGTCATCATTCAGATATAATTTGAAAGCTACTTCGAGCTTAATGTGTTGCACATTCAACCGAATACATTTTTAGTAGAACACACACTCCTTTTTTAAAACATCATAACTTTTTACTGTTCCAAGTTAAAACAAAGTTATTATACACTTTTTGTTTAGCAATGTAAGAATTGCCACTAAATATAGTAACTAACAGGACGTCCACCCGAATCCAAGCAATAATATAGTTTTTAATTCAGTGCACAAGCATATAGACTAGGACGACAATCCATTAGTAGATCGGTATGAGGCAAACCAGGCCTCATAAGGCACTGTCCGTATAAGACAGGTCCGGCCACATCCGTGAGCAGTCGAGGAAAGGCGAGGCATTCCTCTACTCTGCTCAATCGCAGCGAATGTCTCGTGCTTGGGGCCGCAAGAGGTTTACGCGGAAACGGGGCACTCACAACACGGCGAGCGCGTATAAACAAAGTTTCTTACTCGACAACCTACTCCAGCTACACCTTGCCAATGGTCAGTTTGCCTCAGACGTTTCAAAAATCATTCTTGTATTAGGTGTGCCGGTAATACAAATCTCAAGCCATCCATTATTTACGTCCTCCGGTTGTACAAATGTCAGAGCTGCACACATACTGACGTGAAGTCTTAAATCAACATTTTGGCGGTACTCTTCAGTTAGTCCGAGATCTTGAACCCTTCTCCATAAACTCTTATCCATGTGGAAACAGCATCTGTTCATTTCACTCGTCGGAAAAAATTTGACGGATTGCCAACCTTGCAACTGCCTCAAAATCGTCGTTCACTTCTTTAGGACAACACTCAGGGACTGCCTGTTTTATCAGATGAAACAAACAAAGCCAGTTGTGGTGGCCGAGGGGACTGAGGCGCTCCAGTCACGGTCTGCACGGTCACTATGGTCGGGGGTTCTAACCCTCCCCCTCGGGCGTGCATATTTATGCCGTCCTTAGTATTAGTTAGTTCATAAGTAGTTTGTAAGTTTAGGGACTGATGACCCCGTAGTTAAGTCCCATACTCTATACAAACATTTGAAACAGACGAAGATCTCTCTCTTCTTAGTAGGGAACTATGCAAACACAGCAGGAAAATGTTTTTTTTTTTTTCTTTACTCGGCCCTCCTAAGTCTACATTTATGGTGTAGATTTGTGCAAGCTGATTCCTGTAGCTCGTTAATCGTCGTTCCATAAAGAAATTGGAACGCGCTTTCAAACTTCCTTTTCCTTTGCTTCCGCTAACAATCACTGTTCTCTCCTTTAATCTGTCGTGTTCTAGAAGAACACTACTGTCATCTTCCATTGTAATAGATCTTCATAAAGGTCAGTTTCGTAAGAGTTCTTAGGCTTTTGTTGGTTCCCCCACTGTTGACTGTCGAAGACGCATGTCCCTCTTCATAAATTCTGAGTCAGGTATCACTGTAGCAAAATCATAACCTTTATTATGTAGATGGATAACTGCAGTTTTTTCATGAGCCTTCGTCTTCGCCTTCTCCACTTTCTTCCTTTCTTTCAGAGCCGCATCGTCAGGTGGTCTACGAGTTGTTCTGATACGTTCAATACTTCTCCGTTCTTCGAAAGCAGCTCTACCTTGCAATGATCCTATTTTCGGCGCAAGCACATTCACGTAACAACGCCTCCCTTAGACTCCCTCTGTCTACGGTACGCATAACCATTGTAATGGACAGAAGGCCTGACCTTGGTCGTTGTACTAACGTCCATACTTAGGGTCACACTAGGAACTGCCTAAGTGACCAGTGTGTAGATGTCTCAACACCGTCCACGAAATATCGGGTCCAAGTGGAAGGGGGGAGGAGGACGATGAGATAAGGGGACCCAACGCTTCGGAGCAGGTAAAAGTGTGGCAAGTGTCCGGCGTATAGAAGTGAAATGTGGACGAAAACCACTTCAGATCAAACTAGAATATATGAGATTAGTACACCACTGGCCATTAAAATTGCTACACCAAGAAGAAATGCAGATGATAAACGAGTATTCATGGGACAAATATATTATACTAGAACTAACATGTGATTACATTTTCACTCAATTTGGGTGCACAGATCCTGAGAAATCAGTACCCAGAACAACCACCTCTGGCCGTAATAACGACCTTGATACGCCTGCGCATTGAGTCAAACAGAGCTTGGACGGCGTGTATAGGTACAGATGCCCATACAGCTCCAACACTATACCACAGTTCATCAAGAGTAATGACTGGCGTATTGTGACGAGCCAGTGGCTCACCATTGACCAAACATATTCAGTTGGTGAGAGATGTGGAGAATGTGCTGGCCAGGGCAGCAGTCGAACTTTTTCCGTATCCAAAAAGTCCCGTACAGGACCTGCAACATGCGGTCGTGTATTATCCTGCTGAAATGTAGGGCTTCGCAGGGATCGAATGAAGGGTAGAGCCACGGGTCATAACACATCTGAAATGTAACGGCCGCTGTTCAAAGTGCCGTCGATGCGAACAAGAGGTGACCGAGACGTGTAGCCAATGGCACCCCATCCATCACGCCGGGTGATACGCCGGTATGGAGATGACGAATACACGCTTCCAATGTGCGTTCACCGCAATGTCTCCAAACACGGATGCGACCGTCATGATGCTGTAAGCAGAACCTGGATTCATTCGAAAAAAAATGACGTTTTGCCATTCGTGCACCCAGGTTCGTCATGGCGTACACCATCGCAGGCGCTGCTGTCTGTGATGCAGCGTCGAGGGTAACTGCAGCCATGGTCTCCGAGCTGAAAGTCCATGCTGCTGCAAAGGTCTTCGAATTGTTCGTGCAGATGGATGTTGTCTTGCAAACGTCCCCATCTGTTGACTCAGGGATCGAGACGTGGCTGCACGATCCGCTACAGCCACGCGGATAAGATGCCTATCATCTCGACTGCTAGTGATACGAGACCATTGGGATCCAGCACGGCGTTCCGTATTGACCTCCTGAACCCACCGATTCCATATTCTGCTAACAGTCATTGGATTGCGACCAACGCGAGCACCAATGTCGCGATACGATAATCCGCAATTGCGATAGGCTACAATCCGATCCTTAAGTCGGAAACGTGATGGTATGCATTTCTCCTCCTTACACGAGGCATCACAACAACGTTTCACCAGGCAACGCCGGTCAACTGCTGTTTGTGTATGAGAAATCGGTTGGAAACTTTCCTCATGTCAGCAAGTTGTAGGTGTCGCCACCGGCGGGTACTTTGTGTGAATGCTCTGAAAAGCTCATCATTGGCATATCACAGCATCTTCTTCCTATCGGTTAAATTTCGCGTCTGTAGCACGTCATCCTCGTGGTGTAGCAATCTTAATGGTCAGGAGTGTACTTGTCCCATAGATTATGAATACGTCATTTCGTAATGATGCTTAATAAATGGTATCTTATCTTGATATTATAAGACAAGCAATTTTTTAAATTTATTATATATATATATATATATATATATATATATATATATATATATATATATATATATAATTACTAATTTATATCTCAAAATTCATGTAATGAGTAGAAGGCATTGCCATTCAAAAATTCTTTTCCTTTATTTTTAAATAGTGGTTGGCCACGTGTCAGACTTTTGATGCTATTTGGAAAGTTACCAAAGACTTTTGTGGCTGCATAAATTACCCCTTTCTGGAGCAAACACGATCGACATAGAGTATCGACCCATCCACTAGAAGTGTATGTGCCAATGATTACAACGCACTAGGTCACGCATCTGCATAGTTATGTGCGCCACCGCAGATGCAGAGGAAGCTATACCATTCATAGTAGGTCATGCCAACTTATATGTGTGACATACAAGACTTTGTGTGTTATGTGAAGTTATTACATAATCATCTACATCTACATGTATACTCTGGAAGTCACATTGAAGTGCATGGCAGAGAGTTCCACTTTTATGATATAGATTCCCTCTGTCTACGGTACGCATAACCATTGTAATGGACAGAAGGCCTGAACTTGGTCGTTGTACTAACGTCCATACTTAGGGTCACACTAGGAACTGCCTAAGTGACCAGTGTACATGTCTCAACATCATCCACGAAATATCGGGTCCAAGTGGAAGGGGGGAGGAGGAGGACGATGAGATAAGGGGACCCAACGCTTCGGAGCAGTTAAAGGTGTGGCAAGTGTCCGGCGTATAGAAGTGAAATGTGGACGATAACCACTTCAGATCAAATTAGAATATATTAGATTAGTACACCACTGGCCATTAAAATTGCTACACCAAGAAGAAATGCACTAGAAGTGTATGTGCCAATGATTACAACGCGCTAGGTCACGCATCTGCATAGTTATGTGCGCCACCGCAGATGCAGGGGAAGCTAAACCATTCATAGTAGGTCATGCCAACTTATATGTGTGACATACAAGACTGTGTGTGTTATGTGAAGTTATTACATAATCATCTACATCTACATGTATACTCTGGAAGTCACATCGAAGTGCATGGCAGAGAGTTCCACTTTTATGATATTTCTCTGTAGGTCCATTCTCTAATAGCTCGCGGGAAAGAGGAACACCTAAATCTTTCTGTTTTCGATCTGATTTCTCTTCTTTTATTATGATCATGCCTCCCTATATAGGTGGTAGCTATTAAAATATTATCGCATTCAGAAGAGAAAGCTGGTAAAAGAAATTTCGCAAATAGATCTCGCCGCAACAGATAACGCCTTTATTTTAATGCTTTCCACCCCAACTCGTGCGTCATTTCCGTCACACTCTCTCCCCTATATCATGATTATGCAAAACGAGCTGCCCTTCTTTGAATTTTTTCTAGATCGTCCGTAAGTCCCACATGGTGTGAAGTAACACTCCAAAGTAGGACGCACAAGTGTAATGTAGGCAGTTTCTTTAGTATAAAAGTTGCATCTTCTAAGTGTTCTGCCTATAAAACGTAGTCTTCGTTTCGTCTTCTCTACAATATTTTCTATGAGTTCTTTCCAGTTTAACTTGTTCGTAATTGTTACTTATAGGTATTTAGTAGAATTGACGGCCTGTAGGTTTGACTGTAACACTACACTGGGGAACCGCCTTCCGGAAATATAGAAATACGGAAACTATTTGAAATCCCTTATCGATAGCACTCATCACATCATGTGAGAAAAGAGCTACCTCTGTTGCACTGGAACGATGCTTTCTGAATCCGTGTCGACAATGGGATAATAAGTCGTTCTCTTCGAGGTAATTCATGTGTTCTAAATTCCTGCTGCAAACCGACGTCAATGATATATGCCTGTCATTTTGCGGATGACTCCTATTGCCTTTCTTGAATATTGGAGTGACCTGTGCAACTTTCCAGTCTAAAATGATTTACAATCCATGGTGTACAACAGCAATCAGTTAGAATAAATATTCCTTCAAACCGTCTTGATTGCAAATTTTTTATTAGTTAATGACGCATTTCGCCCTTTAGCAGGGTATCTTCAGATTATAATGCGCTCTCCGTGGTGTGACACCGTAAGTTGTTATTGCGGTGTTTCTATTTTCCTGGAATGTTTTTTGGATTTCCTTGTGGCCCTTAATCGAAGCGGTGGTCTCTGATGACACAAGATGAGCTCACGGGCGGTGGACAAGTCTGTACAAGTCGGCAGAGCAGCACACCACGCCCGCCCACCGCCCGTGAGCGCAATTGTAAACATGGGGCCGGCCGCGGTGGCCGAGGGGACTCAGGCGCTTCAGTCAGGGTCTGCACGGCCACTACGGTCGGCGGTTCGAATCCCCCCTCGGGCATGGATATTTATGCCGTCCTTAGTATTAGTTAGTTCATAAGTAGTTTGTAAGTTTAGGGACTGATGACCCCGTAGTTAAGTCCCATAAGCTATACAAACATTGGAACATTTTTTGTAAACATGGGCTTATCTTGTGTCATCAGAGACCACCGCTTCGATTAAGGGCCACAAGGAAATCCAAAAAACATTCCAGGAAAATAGAAACACCGCAATAACAACTTACGGTGTCACACCACGGAAAGCGCATTATAATCTGAAGATGCCCTGCTAAAGGGCGAAACGCGTCATTAACTAATAAAAAATTTGCAATCAAGACGGTTTGAAGGAATATAAATACTTTCCAGTCTTTGGGTACGGAACAATCGCTGAGCGAGTGTTGTATATGATACTTAGGTGGGTATATCGCATCAGCATACTGTCGGGACCGGGAGACTTGCTGTTGTTAAGTGATTTGTTTTAATACTCCAGGTGCGTCTACTTCTAAATTATTCATGCTGGAAGCTGTTCTTGATAAGATTTCTGAACTATTTGCTTTAGTGAAAAAATTTCGGAAACTTGTGTGAAGCAATTCTGCTTTTGCACCAATTTCAACAGTAGCATCACCATTTCTATTGTGCAATGAAGGTATTGATTGTGTTTTGTCGCTAGGATACTTTACATACGACCAGAATTTCTTAGGATTCTGTACCAAATTACGTGACAGGGTTTCGTTGTGGTAACTACTGTAAGCGTCTAGAATTGAAGTTCGAGTTAAATTTCTAGATTCTGTAAAACATTGCCAGACTTGGGAATTTTTTGTGCGTTTAAATTTGGCATGTTTTTTTCTTTGCTTTATAACAGTCATTTAACCTTTTTTATGTACCACGGCGGGTCAGCCTCCTCTATTGTTAACTTGTTTTTGCTATGAATCTGTCAATGGTTGTCGACATTATATCTTTGTATGTAAGCCACATCTGATCTACATTCACACTGTTAGTTTCGAAAGACTGGAAATTCAGCGTTAATTGAATTTTTATCTGATTTTTTTGGCAAGTCCGATATTCAGTCTCACTACAACTCTGTGTTCACTAATCCCTGTGTCTGTTTTGATGCTCTTTGTTTGCTCCGGATTATTTGTTTCTAGGAGGTGATGTATGTTTTCACAACCATTTACTATTCTAGTGGGTTCATGAACTAATTGCTCGAGATAGTTTTCGGAGAATGAGTTCAGTATAATTTCGGACGATGTTTCATGCTTGCCTCTGGTTTTTACTAAGATATAAGGGATAAGTTATAGTAGCCACCAATTAAAGTTGTATGCTTTGCCGGCCGCAGTGGCCGAGCGGTCTGCGGCGTGCCAGTCACGGTATGCACGGCCGCTGTGGTCGGGGGTTCGAATCCTTCCTCAGGTATGGATGTTTGTGCGTCTTTGATATAAGCTAGTTCACAAGCAGTTTGTAAGTTTAGAGACTGATGACCCCGTAGTTAAGTCCCATAAGCTCCACAAACATTTGAACATTTTGTATGCTTTGGGTACGTTTTTGACTTTTATCCAATCTTTCTTTGAAAGTTTCTGTAATCGAATCGCCAGAGCCAGGGGGTCTGTAAAAAGAGCCAATTATTAATTTATTCTTGTTGTCAGGTATAACCTCTACATATACCAACTCACAGGAGCAATCTATTTCAATTTCGCTACAGGATAAACAGTCTTTGACAATAATAAATACGCCACAACCAATTTTATTCAATCTATCTTTTCTGAACACCATTTGCCCCTTTGTAAAAATTTCAGCGGAACTTACCTCAGGCTTTAGCCGGTTTTCGGTAGCTGTAATAATTTGCGATTCAATACTTTCTATTAGTGTATGGAGTATAACCTCCCACCCCTAATATTACTGGACAATTAACAATTAAGACTGTACCGTGCGCCTAATTGCTGACCTGATGGAAAGGAAATCGTTAAATAAATTAATGCCAATAAATGTAGTAGTGATTATAACTTGATCGATGCCATTGTGTTTATGTACTTGACATCGAGCGGAAATACGGTAATATACGGTAATATATTTTGTAAATTATTATTGCTGTTAAAACGTAAACAAAAGGCTGAAAAATTATGAGTTTAGTGGAAGAAAACAATTTACGGTCGCCACCCTCACTGAATGAGCGAACAAAATTTGGAAAAAATCATTTAATTATTTATATTAATTAATGAGGTTTAATTTAATAGGAGGACGGACACAGCAGTTATACTACGTTCGGTTAAGCCAAGCACAAACCAAAAGACACTACCCAGGCTGAAATATGATAAAGCAATTGCCACGCAACGCAGCGATCTTACAACTATTATGCAGCAATGAGCAGCATTTGGCAACACAGTGGTTTTAAGATGTTGTCAAACTTATGATTCACCGTAATGCTTATTGTCTTACACACAGTCACTTGAATAGAATACGTAATACTGGTAGTGAGCAACTAGTTGTAATGACTTGTCAATTTTAACTGTGAAAATTGTACTTGATTAAGATTTTTTTAATAAGGCTTGCTATGCAATTCAAATAAGTACTCATACTTGCAAATTGTTAACTATACGAACTCCATACGCTCAACAATATTTCGTTAATACTTATCATTTATGATATCCAGTGACTGCAAAATTTTGATTAATACTGTCATTAATTTAATCTCTATAAACTGCATAAATTACTCTTGTGTTTTAGCAAACTGTGGAATTGAATAAATATGCAGCGACAAACATAATAGTTCAGTAACATTCAGTTTTAATTAATAATACCATGACTTCGGATTTATATAATACCAAATTAACTGACCACATTTGTCACTGAAATTATCACCTTTTATTATTAGTATTCTTTACTTTCATGATTAAGTCTCGGAATAACAGTAATATGGCTAGGAACCTGCCTGGTATAAGTCTCAGGTGAAAAACTCGTTAACACAGATTTTCACTAATTCTGTTTCGCTATTGATAACAGTTCTACTACGCTGGCTAGCCGTACATGCTAATAGATGACTAATTGGCTGTATCTTACTTTAGTAAGGCGGCTTTCGACGTGGTCAGACATTATTGGCACATAATAAATTGGCACAACAGGCTCTTGTTGGCGACGAATTATTTATAATAAATTTAGGCCCATAGTACTCTTCTTCATACACGTATCCACTTGATCAAATATGTACTGTGCACACAACCATTAAATCACGCCAGATTAACAATATCCTGTTGTATTGTGCCGATACCTCAAGAACTCCTTGCAACAACCACTCGCTACCACTGCCAGTCCCCAACAACTTTTCGCCTCAGCTCTCCAGCGATCCTACTCACAGTCAAAGATCCTACTAATCTTACACTTCTAAAATCCCTGACTAGACCAGCATGTCTACTACACAGATATAACATTTGATATCGTATTTACAATATTGCAACGTTATCTAAAATTAACAGTATTTACACAACAAAATTGGAGAAAACAAGTCTATGTCAGTCAATGAGTTGCTGTGTTACAGGAGCTCCGGTACTTTGCCCACACAGCTACAACAATTTCCAATTGTTAAACCAATGGTTTTTAGATTTGTTTTCGACCTATCTTTGATCTATACCCTTTGAGATTGAAGCCCTTTTTTGTATTCCCGAGGCCCTCTGACCTACAAAAACGTCCAGTCCACGGCACACAGCTCCCGCTATCCGTCGTAGCCGTTTCCTGATTGTAGTGAACTCCTGACCTGTCAGCGGAACACGGAACCCCATCACCCGTTGGCGCAAGTCGAGGAATCTGCAGCCCACACGGTCGCAGAACCGTCTGTGCCTCTGATTCAGACCTTCCACTCGGCTCTGCACCACAGGTCCACAGGCGGCCCTATCAACTATGCTGCTTTCATCTTGCAAGCAAGACTGGCAGTCTTTACCACTTCAGATAGCCGCTCAAAACCTGAGAGAATCTCTTCAGATCCATAGCGACACACATCATTGGTATCAACATTAGACACCACCTGCAGTTGGCTGCGCACCGTACCCTTCATGGCATCCGGAAGGATCCGTTCCGCATGTGGAATGACTTCACCCGGTATGCACACAGAATGCACGTTGACCTTCTTCCCCTCTTTGGCAGCCATTCTTTTAGACCTGAAGATTACTTAAATTCGGTAAGTCACACGAATTGTAATTTTTTCATACAGTAAGTTCAAGTACTTGGACATATTGAAGCAGTTCGATCAGTGACTGATAGAAGTATTGTCCCTTTAGTACCAACTTGTACTTGTGTGTAAAAAAAGGTAAAACTGGGCAACTGGACTTAAACCCTTTTAACAAGTCGTGATTCAAATACGCTAAACGTTTGACGTCAAAAATATGATGGAATCTAAATATGCCGCACTCTCTGTGGTATCTCATATGATTTCATGCTCTGTATTGGGATTATAAATGTGATTTCGAATCTGAAAGTGCTGCAAAACGGATAGATAAAACGATAAAATTTATTGAGGTTCTCGTTAGTTGGATGCCATCTTTGACCATTTTCGACCAAACTAAACGTTTTGCGCCTGAAAAATGAGCAATGAAGTAAACTTATGGTAAGTTACATTTAAAACAAACCTACGTGTGAGCCTTTTCTCTGAACGGTTAGTAATTATAAAATCCTTCCACAAACCCCCAGGGGTCTCACGGTTCTTTCGTGAGTACGTGCATGGCGAGCACGGGTTCCCGAGCTCATGCAGTCTTTCTTTCTTTTTGCCTCTCTGGACTGCATTTTCTTTCCCTTCCCTTCCTTTCCTATCCTCAAAAAAATGTTCAAATGTTTGTTAAGCTTATGGGACTTAACTACGGGGTCATCAGTCCCTAAACATACAAACTACTTATGAACTACTTACGAACTAGGACGGCACAAATATCCATGCCCGAGGGGGGATTCGAACCCCCGACCGTAGTGGCCGTGCTGAACGTGACTGGAGCGCCTCAGTCACCTCGGCCACCGCGGCCGGCTCCTATCCTCATTCCTTCCCCTCCCCACCAGGCGACTGATGACCTACGCACTGTAGTCCCACTGTCCCAACAAATCACCAACCAACCAATGAACCAAGCTTCCACGGAAATGAATGGAGCGATTTCTGTTCCGCTGCATCATTTTTTTTTTTTTTTTTTTTTTTTTTTTTTTTTTTTTTTTTTTTTTTGCTTTGTAATTGCAATTACCTTTTGGTGCGCAACAATTTGTAACCAAATGTTGAAATGTTTGTAGAACTTATGGGACTTAACTATGGGGTCACCAGTCCTTAAACTTACAAACTCCTTAACTCCTTATGAACTAGCTAATACGAAGGACGGCACAAATATCCATGCCCGAGGGGGGATTCGAACCCCCGACCGTAGTGCCGTGCAGAACGTGACTGGCGCGCCGCGGACCGTTCGGCCACCGCGGCCCAATTTGTAACCGTAATGAAGGCTAAACTGAATAAACGTATATTATGTTGCGTTATTCTCACAGAGACACAACTTAGTAACGCTTAATAAGTTCTATGTGCTTAAATAACGATAAAATAGGGCAACAAGTGTTTTTCTTTTTCAAAGACAAGACGTCGTTGATGCACCACAAGACTGTTGAATTCCGCCGCTTCTCTGACGTGACAGCATCGAGTTCTCAAAGTTAAAAAGAAAAGTTCAAACGTTTGGAAATTTATCGAACTTAAATTCTTTAGGCTTACAGACTACTTAAACTAAGTTATACTAACCTTAGGACAACAGTCACACCCTTGCCTCATGGAGGACTCGAACCTCCGATGGCGAGACTCAAAGCTATATGGCCTTCCCAGCTAGGTGGTGTTGGTTAGAGCCATGTCGCTGACTGAGCTGCACTACCGAATGTTATAAATTTCGCACCTTGTATATTCCGAGATCACCTACAAATATTGTGCAATCGTTCTGTAACACTACGAGCATCACTAGCGGTTCTTCCTAGTGTTCCATGCAGAGCAATAAAACAGAAATAATTTCATACGGTTTCAGTCGTGTACAAGTTGAAAATAAGGCGGGGTCGCTCTTGAAGAGACAGAAGTGGTGCAATTTTGCTGCAGAGCGAGAGGGATCTTGGGCAATCAAGTACGACGGCGAAGCCATAGCTGTGAGCCTTTCAAAGGAAATGACGCCGATAATTCCTCTTAGGAAATTGTAATTCAGATAACGTTTTTATCTCCTTTGCATGTGGAGGTACGGCAAAATATCGGTCTTGGATTCTTCAAGAGTCAATTAGGATAAAATAGCGAGAACAACAAACACGGGGAAAATCCTGCAACGCTAGTAGCCGATCAAAACAGTGAGAGATATATTTATTAGCAAAACTGAGAATGGTTACACGTGTATACGCATCAAGACGACAAATGCTTAACGCCTCCATCCCGCCTACAATTTCCACAAGTGACGCAATATAGTCCCCACTCCCATGAACCACAGACATTGCCGAGGTGCGGTGGCTTGCGTGCCTCAACGATACACATAGCCGTACCGTAGGTGCAACCACAGCGGAGGGCGTATCTGTGGAGAGGCCAGACAAACATGTGGTTCCTGAAGAGGAGCAGCAGCCTTTTCAGTAGTTACAGGGGCAACAGATTGACTGAGCTGGCCTTGTAACATCAGCTAATGTGGATTTGCCAGAAAGTTACTGCGAACGGCTGAAAGCAAGGGGAAACTACGGCCGTTACTTTTCCCGAGGACATGCAGCTCTACTGGAGAGCTGCATCAAACCAATCTCCGGACTGAAGACCACAACAACAACACGCAATACATACGTAGTGTCTCTTAGAGAGCCTATATACTAGGGAAAGAGTGGTCCGCCATGTTTTTACCAGAATGTGCGTGGGACATGCGTTTACATAGCGACGCTGGCAGAATCGCAGCCACTTGACGATTGAAATGAGGTATCAGTTCCACCCATGATACCAAAGCACATCTTCTAGTTTACTAATGAGTATGTCGTTAAAGAAATGGCATTCATCTACGTTCATACAGTCCTAATAAAGCAAATAAATCTCGCGAAACAGTTTCTATAACTATTGAATGTTAATACCATATTTTACTGTGTTCTGGTAATTTCGACAGCTGGCAGTCGATTGATAAAAAAGAGAGGTCTTTCATGTTATGTCTCTCAAAGAAAATAATGCTATTTCAGAATTTTCTGTCTACATATCCATAGCTGAAATTAGTTCAATATTATCGCTTTCCGCCCCGATATAATGCATTTTAAGTGTGCTGTCGATCTTACAACTTTTCCTATACTGGGAAATACCAAAAACGTCAGTCTATAGATACTTTTAAGGACACTGTATCACAGAAAATTGGAAAAATACCAATACTACCTCTAGTGAAACAGCATAGACAGACTCAAAATAGGTAACTGGATATGTACAATGAGTTAATAGTCCTGCCCCCTCCCTTTCTCCGTCAATTATAGGCTCGTGAATAGCCAATGATACACAGAGGAGGGGGAGGTGCTGTAGCTATATTAAAACATACCTTGTAGCACGATATGTGAAAAAAAGAGACCAGAACCTCCCTTTTTAAAATTATTCGGGCAAAAAATACAGTACTATAACCAGAAAAAGCTGTTTGTAATATAATTGTAATTGCAAACGAACCGTTCATCCGACACGAAAACTGAATAAACTAATTGGTAGAGGAGAAAATTCTCTACAACTTAGCTCCTTTTTTTTTTTTTTTTTTTTTTTTTAATATCTCGTATCGTTTGAGACATATTTGCAAAAATAACGGAGATTTGATACCCTCCATTGAATTAACGAAAACCAGCCGTTCGGAGATGTCACGTGACATTCCTCGCGTATTTGATGATTTTCTTATTGTAACTTACACGTTGTCATTTCAAAGCAACGGCACACTGAGGAATTAAAAAAAAGATATCTTTCTTCGTACGATAAATGATAATCTAATATCTACAAATGCCATATTAACATCAGTTAACAACGGCCATCAATAGTTTGAGATTAAAGAACTCGTGTTTTGATTTATAGTCGTAGCGTAGTGGGCAAGGTGCTGGTCTGTGACGCGTAACGTCGTTTGTTCGAAAGCCACCACTACCTATTTTTTTCCTAAAAGGGTTTCACATACTATTATTAATTAATTAGTTATTTTTTAGATTATTATTTTGGTCCAAAATGTTTGCAAAAACTTATAAAACTACAAATCTAAAGTGGGCCGTAAAACACGTCAGTGCGATTTTTTTATCTATCTTTAGTGTATTTTTAGCCACCGTGGCCGGTGTTACTCTGCACATGTATTTATTTTAAAGTCATCACATTCAATGTATTTCTCCCACCAGTTTTAACGCCATTGTATTTTTAAAGTCTGCGTTTATTTTCTCTTTTCCATATCTTTTTTACTCCTTGTCAAAACAAATGTAACTTTCTGGCTTAAGATCGGCGATTTAAGCTGCTGCCAGCAAAAAACGAAAAAAAAAAGGATCAATCTTGTGTTGTACAAAGGTGGAATGAGTAAGTAGTTTCAGCTTATAGCAATTCTATAAGATAGAAGCATAAACAACGTCAAAGGAACAAATAAAGAAAAAACATATGTGTTCAATAACAAAGAAGTGGATAGTACAAAAGCAAAGGGAAGGAACGAAATAGTAAGAATAATAAAGAGTGCTAAACGATATTTTGAGAAGTCACATCTTCTTGACATACAAAAGAGGTTTTTATATTCACGGAACGTATGACATTAACTGCGAATGGGTGAAGTTGAAAAAGTTGTACTCCGCCGGGATTCGAAACCGGATCTCCTGCTCTAGGCAGTTGCGCTGACCCCTAAACCAATGGGGATACACTAAGCACCAGACCTGTAAGGAACTCCTCCCATCAGATTAAATTCTAAACTTTACCCTGCCCACTAGAACTTAAATTCGTAGTTTTGTAAACTGATTCCCGTAAGAGTAAGGGCCTAGGAGTGCATCCGCACTGAAGAAAGGATCATGCCCGTCATCGGCATATCGTATGATATATATAGGTCCCTATTTGGTGTCTGTTTTTTCACACACTTACAAAAGACCTTATGTATAAATAACTACCTGGATCTCTATCAGATGTTTGAAAGTCATCTAAAAGATTATCTTGCTCCAAGCATTTGCTGCTGAGATGAAAATGATAAAAGAGGCCAAAGCAATATTTGGAGTTGTTAAATTTTGAGGAAGTACTTTGAAAAACTCTTGAACTGTGAAAAACCCAATTTCAACTAGAATTTTCACATCTTCTTGAAACACAGAAGCAAAGTCACCACCTACAGCTAAAGAAACTATAAAAGCATAAAGCAGTCTTTTGGAATCTTTTCAGTTGTCCATATTTCTTCAAACATGAGCTCATAGTTAGCTGTAATTTTTAGTTGAGATCATTTTGTGAGTTAATCTGTAGTAGAGTCTTCTCTCCTGGTTTTGTTATTTTTTAGGGTACGAGTTCAAATCAAGAAGTAAGTTGCACTTCTACGTTACGGCCATTTATTAAACCACCTACACGAAAGCAATACGGATACGACAACATACAATGTAAGTTCACTTTTCCACATAGTCAGCAAGGGACTTTACACATTTTTCGGAACGGTCAACCAACTTTCCGATTCCGGATGCATAGAAATCTCCTCCAGGTTTTTGTAACCACACGGAGTAACTGCTTTCGCGTCGTCACTGTTTCCAAATCGTTGTCCACCGAGATCCGTTTTGAACTTACCAAAAACAATAAAGTCGCAACTCACAAGGCCCACCACACGTGCGAACTGCTGCAGACATTCTAGTGGGAGGTGTGGCAACATCCTCCACACAATCTCGACGAGTGCCATGCGACTTTCATCTTTTCGGTAAGCTCAAAACGGATCTCTGTGGACAACGCTTTTGAAACGATGAGAGGTGAAAGCACCTGTCTCCGTGTAGTCACAAAGCACTGGAGGAGATTTCTGTGCATCCGGAATGAAAATCTGGTTGACCGTTCCGACACATGTTAGCAGTCTCTTGGTGACCGTGTGGAAAAGTGGACTTACATTGTATGTTGTCTTAGCCCTGCTGCTTTTGTATCGGTGATTTAATAAATGGCCGTAACGTAGAAGTGCAATTACTTTTTGATTTGAACTCGTACCCTAAAAAATAACAAAACCAGGAGAGAAGACTCTACTACAGATAAACTCACAAAATGATCTCAACCAAAAATTACAGCTAACCATATGATCATGTTTGAAGAAATATGGAGAACTGAAAAGATTCCAAAAGATTGGGATATGTGTCTTATCTACTCTTTGCACAAGAATAGTTATAAGCAAGATGTAAATAACTACAAAAGTCTGTCTCTGTTGCCAGTAGGTTACAAAATACTTTCAAAAATATTACTAAATAAAGTAGCCATTTGGGAAAATATCTGAGTGGATTTAGAAAGGGAAGATCTTACTCAGAACGGAGTTTCAACCTAAAATCCATAATGCGCCATAGACTTACAAACTCCAAAGACATAGTTGTAACTTTTATACATTTTAAAAAGGCATTTGATTCGGTTGATAGAGAAACACTAGATAAAGTGATTCGAGTATCTAGGATTAAAACTAAAATTGCAAACGTAATTCGTGATACGCTCGCAGGCACGAAATCAAAAGTAAAATTTCGAGGTGAAATATCTAAGGCATTGGACATAAAAACTGGTATAAGGTAAGGTGACGACCTATATCCACTCCTCTTCAACTGTCTACTAGAGAAAATAGTAAATGAATAAAAAAAAAATTAAAAAAAAACAAACAACATAAGCTATCATTAATAAATCACAGGACTAAGAATAAAGGTGCTGAAATTCACTGCCTAGCATTTGAAGACGGTTTTGTCATTATTTCTGAAAACCTAGCAAATCTATATAAATAAAATTGAATCGCCAAATGTATTGCTAAGCGTAAAACTCGAGAACGGCTCGACCAATTCAGCTAATTTTTTTAACGTTTTTGTTAAAGCATAAGGAAGGTTCCTTTGGGGAGAAACAACGTAAACATTACAAGGAAAATAATAAAAAACAACACTTTTAATTTTAGACCCATGTCGCCTATAATTTGGGTCAGTCTGTATGATGTCTTCTTACTGCGTGTGACTGTTGAAAGTTTCGTGTTTATATTGTGTTACAAAAATCGTTTGCTAATTGAAATATTACATTAAGATATAATTAGTGTTTGAAGAGTATTGAAGTGCACAATACGGAATTGAAGTGAGTATTTCATATTATTTTCTATCAATTACACTTGCGTTTATTTATTTCGACCCAGTGCAGCTTGCTTTCGCTATGGCCATGAATAAATCACATGGTCAGGCGTTGAGTGTTTGCGGCGTCAATGTAGAAAACCCAGGCTTCTCTCATGGACAGTTGTATGTTGCCTGCTCTCGCGTCGAAAAAACGACAGCTTCATTTATTTACGCGCCAGGCAATCAAACAAAAAATATCGTATACCATAAGCCGTTACAATGAAAATACCACCGTATTACTACTACTGCTAAAGTCTTGCAACGTACAAAATAGAAAACTTATATTTTTAAGTAATTCTTGTTTATTATGGAGAAACAAATCAAATAAAGTGATCACTCTGAAATATGTTTTATTACTGCGAAGGGCCAATAACGTTTGACATAACAAAGTCTGTCGGGGAAGACCTATTAACATAAAAAATCAATGTAATGTTGTTTTGGAGAAAAAATAGGGCAGAACATCGTCTACAGGGGCAGCTAGTGCAGAAATAAAAATCTATTTCCTAGGAGAAACAGCCAACAAAGCAGGTTTAAGAATGCCTGTAAAAAAAGTAATAATAATAATAATAATAATAATAATAATAATAATAAAAGAAAAAATACTTTACGGTAAACGTAACAAATACACCAGTTATTCTAGTAACATATATTGCGCATATAAAGAGAGTAAATAAATTTAAATATTTGGGAGAAATGATTCAAGAAAATGGCTTAGAAAAATTTGCTGTAGAAGGAAGAGTAGGTAAAATGGAGGGATTATATGGAATAACGGGGAACATTTACAATAAAAGGACTACGTTTAAAAATTTGAAAATACAGCATTATAATACAGTATTAAAACCAGAATGTAATTATGCAAGTGAATGTGTAATAATGAATTACAAACTACACAGACTTCAAGTTCTAGAAAGGTGACTCACTCGAAAAATACTCGGACCACAAAAAATGGGTGTGGAAATTAAGAAGTAAGAACAAGTTTATCGCAACAAAGAAAACGTAACTGAAATATTACGGAAGATGCGACTGCTATTTTGTGCACATTTATACAGAATAAAGTCCAACAGGTCGCCGCGTGGGAATGGCGGTGCTCTCTAAGGCTTCTTGCGGCTTCGTCGGTGGTTCCAGTCCTCCCTCGGGCATGAGTGTGTGTATGTATGTATGTGTGTGTGTGTGTGTGTGTGTGTGTGTGTGTGTCGGGCTTAGCATAAATTAGCTTAAGTAGTTCGTAAGTCTAAGGACTGATGACCATTGATGTTTGGTCACATAAAGTTACAAACATTTGTACATCCAAGAGGTTAAGCAAACAGGTTTTTAAATATCTTTGGGACAAGACGTCAACAATAACTGGAATTCAAGAAGTTAGGAAAGATTTGGAAAGAAACAACATAAGCAAAAAAAGATGCAAGAGAAAGTTTTTTTTAACAATAAAGTATTAAAAATGGAAGTATTCCAAGGCAGGAGACAGAAGAAATTAGGGTGTAAATGATCTAAGAAGAGAAAAAAGATATACATGAGAAGACGAGAGAAAACTGGAGGAAAAACAAGGAAGAAAAAAGGAAGAAACATCGAAATTGGTTGGTGGTCTTTAGATGACACAAACAGAAAAGAAAGAAAGAAAGAAGAAGAAGAAGAAAAGGAACTTCCTTATAACAAATGCAACATATTATCAGTATAAAATCGGAATGCTTTCAGAGTTTTGCTTTAAAAATGTTCAAATGTTCATATATATATGGGACTTAACTACTTTGGTTAACAGTCCCTAGGCTTACAAACTGCTTAAACTAACCTAAGGACAAACACACACGCCCATGCCCGAGGGAGGACTCGAACCTCCTACGGAGAGCACCGCATGATGGCGGTTTAGAGCGACCGGGCGCTCCACTGCTGCCGGAGTTTCGCTACGACGACCATAAAGAGGCTAATTTTCTATATTATACGATACCGTTTCGGCGCAGCAAGGTGAAGGTTTCTATTCAGATAGAGATCAAGATAGGACGGGCTGAGTGGTTATCGAATAGAAGAAAAATATTTTTCTACTTAGTAGGTCGCCGCAGATGTGTACTCATAATTTACAAGATGCCTTGGGAGAATAAACTGTATGTAGACTATCACTGCAAAGTGACTGTAGAGCTTACAAGCTGAGTACACATGTAGATTACCCTTTCAAACTGTATTGCACTGAAGGTATGAAGAGAATATCAATCTGGCTGTGCGGAATTGTCGTGTGGTTTAAGGCGTGATGATACGGACTGGCGGCCGTTTCCGCCGGAGTTTCGAGTTCTCCCTGGAGCATCAGTGTGTATGTTGTCCATAGCGTAAGTTAGTCAGTTTGTATGTCTAGGGACTGCTGACTATGTAAAAATATTTGAACATTTGAATACATCAATTGGAAGGCCAATGTATAAACGAGTGAGGTAAGTGACAGTACAACTTCGTGGTATTGAATATAAGTTAATACAATTATTTCAAATACGTCCGTTGTTTGTCAACTACGACCTCTATGTCCCGACTATCACACGTTCGATATAAAGGATGAGTAAGAAGGATAGGCACATGCTTTGAGGGTCGATCCTACGGGTGATTCTGAACAAAAAACTCCTAGTAAATATATGCCCCTCTTTTTAACCAGTTCCGGGTAAATCAATGAAAACAACTAGGAACGGGAAAAGCAAAGCGTCGTTTTTACTAACCGTATCAGTACGCAGTTCACTTGGGTATGGTGCAGGTATTTACCCCAAGTCTAAGTCCGACAGCTCATATGTAGGTTTTCTTTTATACTTGCCTCAAGAGTGAACCTGCTTTGCAAGATTGCTGTCAGCAATTGGGGTGCGGACGCCAATACCCTCCGCTCCGCTGCGCTCGCTCTTGTGTATTCTGCTGGGGAAAACAGCGTTCACACAACAAAGATTGACGTCCAACTTAATGAAGCCATGTGTATTATCACTGGCACTGTCAGATCTACGCCCGTTCAGTGGTTACCTATCCTGGATAACATTGCTCTGCAAGATCTAAGGAGGAAAGCAGCTAAGATAAAATTGATCAACAACATCAAGGCTCACAAGAACACTCCGTTGTATGATGCTCTACAGGATCCCCCATCAAGTCGTCTGAAATTACGGAAACTTCCCTGGTGTGACACAGAAAGCACCACTTCCTTCGATGTGACCTCCAAGTGGCAAGAACGCTGGAACGAACATCCACTGCACAACGCCCACGTCGTGCAAGATCCGTCAAAGAAGGTTGAGGGATTCCATCTACCTCGCCAAACCTGGCCGAGGCTGAACCGCATCAGAACTGCTCAAGGAAAGTGTGCTTACAACATGAAGAAGTGGGGTTTCCTTCCAGCTTCTGTCACTGCGGAGCGGAGGAGCAAACCATAGAACACGTCGACAAACAGTGCCCGCTGAGAGCATTTAGCGGTGACTCGGAGAGTTTACATCAAGTGACAGAAAGTGCTCTGTACTAGTTGTCAAATTTGGATATTTCCATTTAATTGTATAGTTGTAAAACCATACGATAAATAAATAAATAATAGGCCGACAATGCTTGTCATAGTGCACGGTACTACACTATTGTTACGTGAGTAAAGAATACAGTTTAGTGCAGTGGAAATGCCACGGATCTTCAAACATGCCGAGTCTGCTGACAAGAAGTTTATGTGTGATTTGCCCAATGGGAATTCCAGAGCTGCTGCCCGAGAATAACTAAAACGATTTACGAATTGCAGAGTGCCAGACACCAAAGTATTTAGCAGGGTGTGTCACAGCTTGCGTGAGCGTGGTAGGCTTCACAGCGCAAATGTTGTCTCTGAACAGTCCATACAATAAACTCTTAATGAAGCCGAGAACGTTATTCAAGTTGTGAAACGCAGCCCAACTTGGTACTCCACAAACGCGAGTGATAGGCACATAAACGAGCAACGCCTGTATCCATTTCATCAGCAGAGTGTACTACATCTAAATGCAGGAGATGCTGCGGAGCGACACTGACTCTGTCAAGAGATAAATGCCAATGATCGATTAATTCCACGTAATCATCATTTTACCCGCCACGGAAACAACAACAGGCGCAACTCTCACGTTTGGGTAGATGAAAATGTGCACGCTACTGTGGAAAAGAATTGTCGACGACGCTTCTCAGTCAACGTGTGGTGCGGTACCGTTGTGACGAACCCATCGGTCCAGTTGCTGCAGGTAACTGTCTTAATCAGATAAGGTATCTTGATTTTCTTCAAAATGTGTTACCAGACAAGGAGGATGATATCCCTTTGGCAATACTAGATAGCGTGCACTTTCAGCATGACTGAACTCCTACACATTCCGTGCGGACATTGATACAGTATGTCAACGCAACTTATGCTGCTCGCCGTGGAGTCATGTATAGAGAAAGTGGGGACAACTCGCTGCCATTGTTAAGACAAGTGGCTGGCGTGCTCCCATGACGTATCACAGGGCTGCTGCATTCCAGCATGTTCATAATAACTTGACTACTGAAGTGAAAGTGCAAATAATAGCGTAGCAGTAAGAGTATGCATTGAAGAACAGTTATCTACATCTACATACATACTCCGCAATCCACGTAAGGTGCATGGCGTAGGGTAGACAGTACCACTACTAGGAATTTTTTTTCATATTCCACTCCCAAATAGAACGAGGGGAAAAATGCCTATATGCCTCCCTACGAACCATAATTTCTCTTATCTTGTCTTTGTGATCATTACGCGAAATGTAAGTAGGCGGCAGGAAGATTGTTCTACACTCAGTTTCATATTCCGGCCCTCTAAGTTTCATCAACAGAATATCTCGAAAAGAATGTCGTCTTTCCTCCAGCGGACGCAATTCGAGTTCCCGGAGCATTTTGGTGACACTCACGCATTGGTAGAACCTACCAGTAACGAACCTAGCTGCACGCCTCTGAACTGCTTCTATGTCTTCCATTAAACTGATCTGCTGCGGGTTCCAAACACTTGAGAAATACTCAAGACGCGGTTTCCTTTGCAGATGAAGTACTTTGAACGACGCGACTGCATCAAGAAGCTCACTACTAATGCTGTATTCGAACATTATGGGATTGTTTCTCCAACTCATGTGCAACTCATGCGCATTTTTCCACATTAAGAGCTAGCTGCTATTCTTCGCACCAACTAGAAATTTTGTCTAAGTCATCCTGTATGCTGTCACAGTCAATTAAAGATGACAACCTCCCATACACCACAGCATCATCAGCAAACAGCCGCAAATTGCAAGTTACTCTGTCCATCAGACCATTTATATAGATAGAAAATAATAGCGGTCCTATAACACTCCCCTGCAGCAAGCCTGCCGATACACTCGTTTCTGATGAACACTCGCCGTCTGGAATAACGTACTATGACTTAGGAAGTCTTCCAGCCAGTCACAAATCTGTGAACTTATTCCATATGTCCGTATCTTCTTTAGCAGTCTGCAGTGTGGCACAGCGTCAGACCTCTTTTCGAAATGGAGAAAAACACATTCTGCCTGTTTCCCTTCATCCATGTGAGAAAAGGGCAAGCAGAGATTCCTAAACCCGTGCTGTTTCATAGAAAGAAGCTTTTCCGCCTGAAGGAAATTTGCTATATTCGAAATGAGATCGCTCAGACCGCTCAGCTACTCCAGCGCGGCGTACGTTGATCAAATGATGGTACATTTGTGTGATCCTCCTGTGTGAAAGATTTCTTAAGAACTTTAGAACTTCAGCTTTCCGTTTGCTTTCTTCTATTACTGCCCCGGAATGATCAATGAGTGAATGGATAGTGTGCTTTGAGCCGCTTATCTCTTTTACATAGGACCAGAATTTCTTCGGGATCTCGGAAAGGTTTTTTGCTAAGGTATGTCTGTGGTAATTATTGTATGCTTCGCGCATCGATCTTTTTATAGACGCACGAATCTTTACTAACTTTTGCCTGTCAACATTTGCATGTTCTTTTTTGAACCGAGAGTGCAACAGTCTTTGCTTTCTCAGTAGCTTTCTAACACTATTATTATACCATGGTGGATCTTTTCCATTCTTAATCGACTTTGCGGGCACATATTTCTCTAACCATTTATTTACAATGCATTTAAATTTAGTCCACAATTCCTCTACATCCATTGTGCAGGAACTGAACAATTCCATTCATTTTCTAGGTGCGATCCTAACAATTGCTTATCGGCTTTTCCTAACAAAAACACGCGCCTAGCCTTCTTGATTGGTTTATGACCTTGGTTACCATTGACAAACGACGATATCATGATCACTAATTCCTGTCGCTACACAGACATCGCTAATCATGTCAGGCCTGTTCGTAGCTATAAGGTCTAAAATATTTCTATTGTGTGTGTGTCGCCGGTTTAACTGCTCAAGACAGTTTTCGGAGAATTTGTCCAAAAGCTCGCAAGACCGCTTGACTGTACCGCCTGAAATGAAACTAGAGAGGTCCAAATGTATACTCTTAAGGTTGAAGTCTCCACCTACTAATATTACATGGTCCGGATACCTACGCACTACCTGGCGTAGACTTTTTTGAAGGACTCTAAAACTGCTACAGTAGCACTGGGGCCGGTAAAAACACACAATTATTAACTTTACTTCTCTTAGACCTGTTGCCGGCCGCGGTGGCCGCGGGGACTGAGGCGCTCCAGTCACGGTCTGCACGGCCACTACGGTCGGGGGTTCGAATCCCCCCTCGGGCATGGATATTTGTGACGTCTTTAGTGTAAGGTAGTTGATAAGTAGTTTGTAAGTTTAGGGACTGATGACCCCGTAGTTAAGTCCCATAAGCTTAACAAACATTTGATTTTCTTAGACCTGTTATACGTGCGCAGATAACTTCACAGTTACTCTCAACCTCGACCTCAATAGAAACAATATATTTGTCCACGGCGATGAACACTCCCCCTCCAGTTGTGGCCGATCTGTCTTTCCTATATAGATTCCACGCCTCTCTAAATATTTCTGAACTTGCCACATCATGATCTAGCCAGCTTTCGGCGCCTAAAACTATCTGAGCATAATAATTTCCATTCAGCACGTCAAATTCCGGAACTTTGTTTTTAATACTTTGAAAGTTCACTGCATCACTGAATGCTACAAATACAAATTGGAGCAGTCATCACGACGGAATTTGTAATCCGTCTGCTAGAGGATGTTCGTAGACACAGACTTTCTTTTGCTTGTTAGTAGGAATGAAATCATAATAAATTTCTGTTCAAATGAACGTTCAGTAGCTTCCTTTAATATTGCGAAAGATTTTTTAACATGCATCTGTAGTTTCTTTGAAATAAAGTGAGTTCGGATAACCCTTACGGAACTACAGATTTATTTAAATACGTCACTGAAAGAGCAGAACGAAAGATGCAGAATACGATTATGTTAAAGTTTACATTATACATTACTAATAAATTATTAAAACGACTGAATTGGAAAAACATATAATTATTTTAAATTTGTGGCACCTGAATTACCTTGTTTACAATATTTACAAACTTATTTTGCATTTCTCATGCTAGTACTCTTGCTTCTGTATTGTAATACTTTTTGTCGTCCAACACGATACTGTTACGTACTTTGAAAGTATGTATCATACCACCTAGAACTGCATGAAAAGCACCTGTTTCACATTAACCATTAGCTCATTTAAAAAAAGTGAATTCATCACCTGATGTAATAATAGTAGTGTTGCAGAGGTATGGTTTTTTAGCTCACGTAGTTGATTCATAAGCGGATGTATGCGAACACAATTTCAAAACTGTTTTGTGTAGATAATTATGCAGCAGTCAGTCGTAAAACTTTTGTTTATTAATATCAAGATTTAGATCACTGTGTGATCATTATCAATGCTTAAGACAAACAGTTAAAACATGTAAACCTTTTCGACCTCCATGTTGGAGGTTAAGTTCTTACTAATGCAGTATGAACGTAACCTCCAACATGGAGATCTAAAAGTTTTATATGCTTCAACTCTTCCTTTTAAGCATTGATAATGATCACACAGTGATTTAAATCTAGATCTGAATAAAGAAAAAATTTACGACTGATTGCTGACAATTTTCTACAAATAAATAAATACATAAAAAGACCGTCGTTGAGCACACGTACAACAATACAATCTCAGTCATTCCGTATTTCGTTTCCCCTTGTGGGATATTGAACCGCTGTATACTACACACAATCTGGAGTTGAGCTACAAATAATGGCGTAACACTGAGGCATTATTCCTGGAAGACTAATAACAATGAGGAGAAGTCCATATTATCGTACCAGTAGGCGTATTAGCTGTCTCTCGAAGACAATTGTCCTTAATTGTCTCTTAAAGAATCAGATTACATGAAAGTTCCCATTATATATTATTTCTCTGCACTGTTACATATCTGAGAAAAGGAAAAAACTTGTGTAGCAGTCGTCGAAGATCGAAGCCCTGCACAGATTATTCTGTGTTCAAAAAGCCCGAACGGTACCGATTACGCTTTAAGATGTGTGGGACTTCTACACCGTATTACATCATTATGTAACCAGAGCTTTGTAAGAGTGCTATTAAATAAGACGATAGAATTCCACAGCAATTTGTTTTTACATAAAATATTCCATGTTCATATTGCATTGAACATTAGATAAACGTAATTTTACTAGAGTTTACCTCAGACACAGGAATATGAACGATATCGCTCAGTGTGCACAATAATTGAAATACGATGGTGCCATGCGTAGGCTAGAATTCTTTAGCATAAAACAGTTTATAAGTTCTTTAGTTAACAGAAAACTTACTTTTATGATGAACAACCTTCCTATAGTGATGGAAATCTTACATTAGTACCATTCTGCAATATACGTAGTGGCTATGTTGGCCTAGGAATGGCTGCGGAGTACCACGTGATGTGCAAGAGTCGATTGTCGCTAATCCACACAAAAGGTTGTCACTATTTTTTATATGCAGGGCTTTAATTTAACACATTGGATTGCTGTTT
This sequence comes from Locusta migratoria, assembly GCA_026315105.1. Classification (NCBI taxonomy): domain Eukaryota; kingdom Metazoa; phylum Arthropoda; class Insecta; order Orthoptera; family Acrididae; genus Locusta; species Locusta migratoria. Next base: position 572,289,851 of record CM048746.1, read on the forward strand.
GTGGGGGTGGCTGAAGAGAGAAGTGTACAAGCAGAGAGTAGACACAAGAGAAATTTATCGCTCGTATTTTACACTCCTGGCCATTAAAATTGCTACAACACGAAGATGACGAGCTACAGACGCGAAATTTAACCGACAGGAAGAAGATGATGTGATATGCAAATGATTAGCTCAGAGCATTCACACAAGGTTGGCGCCGGTAGCGACACCTACAACGTGATGACATGAGGTAAGTTTCCAACCGATTTCTTATACAAAAACAGCAGTTGACAGACGTTGCCTGGTGAAACGTTGCTGTGATGCCTCGTGTAAGGAGGAGAAATGCGTACCAACACGTATTCGACTTTGATAAAGGTCGGATTGTAGCCTATCGCGATCACGGTTTATCGGATCGCGATATTGCTGCTCGCGATACAATGGCTGTTAGCAGAATATGGAATCGGTGGGTTCAGGAGGGCAACACGGAACGCCGTGCTGGATCCCAACGGCCTCGTATCACGACAGGCATCTTATCCGCATGAAAGTAACGTATCGTGCAGCCACGTCTAGATCCCTGAGTCAACAGATGGGGACGTTTGCCAGACAACAACCATCTGCACGAACAGTTCGACGGAGTTCGCAGCAGCATGGACTAACAGCTCGGAGACCATGGCTGCGGTTACCCTTGACGCTGCATTATAGGCAGAAGCGCCAGCGATGTTGTACGCAACGACGAAACAGGGTGCACGAATGGCAAAACTTCATTTTTCGGATGAATCCAGGTTATGTTTACAGCATCATGGTGGTCGCATCCGTGTTTGGCGATATCGCGGTGAACGAACATTAGAACCGTGTATTCGTCTTCGCCGTATTGGCGTATCACCCGGCGTGATGGTATGGGGTGCCATTGGTTACACGTCTCGGTCACCTCTTTTTCGCATCGACAACACTTTGAACAGTGGCCGTTACATTTCAGATGTGTTATGGTCCGGGCCTCTACCCTTCATTCGATCCCTGCGAAACGCTACATTTCAGCAGGATAATGCACGACCGCATGTTGCAGGTCCTGCACAGGCCTTTCTAGATACGGAAAATATTAGATTGCTGCCCTCGCCAACACATTCTCCAGATCTCTCGCCAACTGAAAAAGTCTGGTCAATGGTAGCCGAGCAACTGGCTCATCACAATACGCCAGTCACTACTCTTGATGGAACTGTGGTATTGTGTTGAAGCTGCATGGGCATCTGTACTTGTACACGCCAACCAAGCTCTGTTTGACTCAATGCCCAAGTGTATCAAGGCCGTTATTACGGCCAGAGGTAGTTGTTCTGGGTACTGATTTCTCAGGATCTACGCACCCAAATATCGTGAAAATGTAATCACATGTCAGCTCTAGTATAATATACTTGTCCAATGAATATCCGTTTATCATCTGCATTTCTTCTTGTTGTACCAATTTTAATGGGCAGAAATGTACATCCTTGTGCTCAAGTAGGGGAATACGGAATTAAAGCCCGATCTGCAACAGGTATCTATTGTTAACAGTGGACTGTTAGAAAATGTTCTGTGAGGAGACTTAGACAATTGAACAAACCGTATCATAATTTACTCTCACCTGCGCTTTTTCCGTTCCTAGTTGTTTTCATTGGATTTCCCGGAAAGGGTTAAGGAAAGGAAATTTTTATTTAAAATTTTTTATGCAGAGAAACCAATGGTATCACTCCTCAAAACATGTTATTTACCTCCTGACTCACCCTGTATATCGCTCGCTACGATTCCCACGAGTTCTTGGAAACAGCCGTGTTCTGTTGACTGATAATCTAAAGATGACTTATGAAGCTTGTTTTGTTCGTAGTCATGGGAAGGTATTTTATTGGTTTCCGTGATCTTGAGTGTTGTGGCGTCGCTATTCGTCACAACGCCGGCGACCCACTCACGTCGCCACACAACTTCAAACAGAGCTTTAAGTCGCTCTATATACTTCGGCCGCCGGGGGCGCCCGCAATCTCGGTACCTCTTTGTCTGCTTCGCGTGCCGGCCAATAGCACAGAGTAACATATACAGAGAAGCAGCCCACCCTAAACCACTGTCCTACGCTCCCCTCGTAGTTCCGTAAGATGCTAGCAGGTGTCAGGCGGTTCGCTGGCTTAGGGTGCCTCTCACACGTCAGAGGATAGTGTGGCGAGGAGGCTGAGGGGAGAGCTCGTGCAGCCTGCCACGAGGCCACGGCTGTGTCCGACTTGCTGGCGTTTGAGGGGAGGTGGTGGTGGGGACAGCTGCTACCTGCCGCCTGCTCTGGCATGTTTACAGGGCTGCCTCTGACCGCAGCACCATCATGGGACATCTTACGGAACTGCTGGAAACCGTCCCTCCCCGCACCCCGGAGCGTAGGACCGGGCCCTTACGGAGGTTTCCCGTCTGTATATATTTGTCTGTGCCAATAGGTATTTATGCCGGCACACTACAGCAACCACATGCAGCACGGGAGTTCCAGTCACTACAAAGAGCCAGCTGTTACTTAAGACATAGGCGGAACATTATACAATTGCGTTGCAGAACTGTTCTGTAGGTAGGAAGTAACTGTACCAACACAAGCACATCAAAGTTAAGTATTTGTTTCATTTAATAAATAGCTAGTGTTGAGTAATCGATTTAGTTACAGACCTATATCCACATCCTTGCTTATCACAGTCCACCTTCTTCAACTACAGAAACTCTAAGTCACAACAGTAAGTGACGCTGATTTTTTCCCCTATGATTTAAAAGACTTCATAGTCAAAGCTACGCAAAGAAAAAAGGAAACTTCTTCTCTAAAGTCGCTATGAAAGATGTCATTTTATCTTTGATAAGCTTGAGGGACTTAATTGCGGGGTCATCAGTCCCTAAACTTACAAACTACTTAGGAACTACCTTATACTAAAGACGACACAAACATCCATGCCCGAGGGGGGATTCGAACCCCCGACCGTAACGGCCGTGCAGACTGTGACTGGCGCGCTGCGGACCGCTCGGCCACTGCGGCCGGCTGCTACGAAAGGTCTTCAGAAAAGGACATCAATAACCAGTCACTACATGGATGTGACAGATTTTTTCCTTTAAGTAGGTTTGACAGCAAAGTATTTTAAATAAATCACTGTTACTGACGGATAAAATGAGCTAAATTTCCATTATAAACTTTCACCCTCATTTACTGACTAGTTCTTGATGTACTTTTCTGAAGATATTTTGCAGCGATTTATTATACGATGAAAGTCGTATCTATAAATTTTATTACTTTATACATGTAAATTGTTGATGTTTTGTCCTCGCTCGTAAGAAATATATATATACGCGTATTCCAAATTGCATTACATTCAACAATTTTCTACGAAAATGTCACGATTTCCGAATATGTTGTTACATTCATACTACCACAGCATCCAATTTCGGCCGTCACAGTTCGAGCAGTGACATTAACACTGAAATTCGTCAAAAAAAATGAGCCTTCTCTTATGAATGTGTTTATTCTGCTGTAAAAATATTCACAACGCAGCTTTACAGTGCCACTCTTCAGAATTATTTGTATGTAATTATATGTTCGTCAAATTCATATTTTGTCATCTCGTGTATCAATGACCGAGTAATTGATCGAGAGTTGTATGTTCGATATACAGGGTGAATCTAAATTCGTGCACTCGGGCTTCGCAGCGCATTTCCTCACATGAAAGCAATAAACAATGTCTGTCACAAAATTTCGTCCTGCGCTTATTTCCGGCAGTAAATGGACATCGAAGGTTGAGATGGGTGTGCGTCCCATACGTCAGTGTGTTTCAGAACTACACTACTACGCCAACAAAATTCTAGGGGACGTGAGAGGTGTCTTGAGGAACAAAATGAGCATGGAAACCCATGGCCGGAAACGCCATTCAACGACGCTACGGAGTGTCCAAGTTACAGGCACCAGCTCCTGCCGCTAGACATCCCCTCCAGCAACTTCGACGCTCTGTAGCGTCACTGGATGACGTTTCCGGGCATGGGTTTCTATGCTCACTTTGTTCCTCAAGACACCTTCCACATTCCCTAGAAATTTGTTGGTGTAGTAGTGTAATTCTGAAACACACTGGCCTATGAAAACATACCCATCTCATTCTTCGACGTCCATCTACTGCCGGAAATATGCGCAGGACGAAATTTTGTGAGACATTGCTGGCCGCGGTGGCCGAGGAGACTGAGGCGCGCCAGTCACGGTCTGCACGGCCACTACGGTCGGGGGTTCGAATCCCCCCTCGGGCATGGATATTTGTGCCGTCCTTAGTATAAGGTAGTTTATAAGTAGTTTGTAAGTTTAGGGACTGATGACCCCATAGTTAAGTAACATAAGCTTTACAAACATTTGAACATTTTTTGTGAGACTTTTTTTATTGATAGCACGTGAGGAAATGCGCTGTGAAGCCCGAGTGCGCGAATTTAGATTCATCCTGTATATCGTTTCAGCCCGAACTATTTCGACTGTAAGCATTCTTGGAAATTACCTCTGTATCTATGTTCTATCCAATGAGGTTTGAATAAAGAGAGATGGCATTTTCTATGCCGAGCACATACGTCAGTTGAAGCCTGTCCGTCATCTTGGTCAGTTTTGGAATGCTATTTCTCCATTAAAACTATGCGTTAAGTCGAGCATCTTACTGTTAATGCATTAAACTGACAGTCATAGTAAAGTAGTACTTTCAAACAATATCTTGTCTTGAATAAATAGAAATAAATACTCATAATATATTTTAAAACTGAATTTTAACGGCTAATTTGCACGTTGTACATTACGGCAAAATCGTCGGACGTTTTATTCCCGTATCATGTGACATAAAACATCAACTGTACAATACGAACACTTCTCAAACTTAGCAATATGGCAGAGGCACGCTTCACTTTTTCTGCGTAAGGCCGTCTCCCTGTATTCAAACCTCCTTGGTTTTATCTCTGTGCTATCTCTATGTAAAGACATCATTGCCACCAAGGATTTTAACCTCGTTGATTTCCACCAGTGATCTCTATTGAATGCCACAGACATTAATGTATGTATGATTGATTGCCACCAGCAGATAATCTGGTTAGTACTGTGTATTACGAAGTCGTGATGGTCTACGCCATATTAGTGAACGTATACCTGCCATACACGATCCAGCTGTTAGTATAATGTGCTTACGAAGAATTTAACATTCTGAAATTTATAATCGTTTCTACTAGTTGCTAACGTAGAAACTAACTCATATGCAACGATCACTATCTGTTCTGAAAATGTGAATAATATTTACAAAATATTCGAGACATATAATTAACTGAACTCCTAAATCGAAGCAGTAGAAAAAGACACGAGTCGTGGAAAACGTATACTTAGATTAGATTAGATTAATACTTGTTCCATAGATCATGAATACGACACTTCGTAATGATGTGGAAGTGTCAGTTAAATGAAATGTGTCAATACATAATATTACATGACACTCAATTTTTGAATATTTTATTTTATATTTATTTATTTATTATTTTTTTTAAATTTTTATTCTTTTTTTAATTTTTCCTAAAGTACTAACTGTTATCTAGAAATTCACCTAATGTGTAGAAGGAATTGCCATTCAGAAATTCTCTTAATTTATTTTTGAATGCTAGTTGGCTATCTGTCAGAATTTTGATACTACTTGGTAAGTGACCAAAGACTTTTGTGGCAGAATAATTAACCCCTTTCTGTGACAGAGCTAAATTTAACCTTGAATAGTGTAGGTCATTCTTTCTCCTAGTGTTGTAGCTATGCACACTGCTGTTACATTTGAATTCAGTTGGATTGTTAATAACAAATTTCATAAGTGAATATATATATTGTGAAGCTACTGTGAAGATTCCTAGATCCTTAAATAAATGTCTGCAGGATTATCTTGGGTGGGCTCCAGCAATTATTCTGATGACCCGCTTGAGTTATATTTTGATTCAGAACTAGTGTTTCGCCCACTTTGAAATTAATGAATAAGTTACACTGTTGTAGACAACTAAATAAAGTGGAATAACGGCAGACTCGAAGCGTATGATATAAGCATGATTTTCCACATAGGGTGTATATTCAATCGGTAAGTTCAAACGGAAATTAGTAGGCTATAGACAAAAGGCAAATACAAAACTGAACACTAGAAATACCGTCTATAGCAGTGCAATTTATTCATTTAATGAAATGTGATAGAAACAGTAGTTATGAAGAAAAATATAACTCACATATGGTTCTGAACTCTATTTTATTTCCTTTGACTTTCCTAAAACCATAAGCGACACTAACTTCATCAGTATGTATTTATTAATCAATCGTTCGTAACTTATTTTCATAGGACACAAGGTTCAAAACAACAACACGACCTATACGTACGGAGTTACCAACATAACCGTTGAAGAGCGTCACGTTTTCCACAGATACATACCACTACAGTTGTGTATCCAGTGTTAATAATTGAGATCACTGATTGCCACAGACATACATTAATGTCTGTGGCTTTTTGAGCATTTGATCCAGTGATATTACACATTCTCCAGAGTTACGATGCGACCACAGACCTATGTCTGTGAATGCGACACAGTGTCTATTTTCTGAGCAGTATTCACGTTTGAAGGTGCTTGTGGTAATTCATTTCGAGAAGCTGCACTCTTTTAAAACAAAGACAATACTTCTTATTGTTCGTGTCTCATGAAGCGACTTGGCGAACGTCATTACAGTTTAAGAGGTAGGAGGTACCTATACTTTATTTGAAGCTAATGTTATACATGAAATTACTCTTTGCATATAAACGCATATGATGGACAGTCGTGTGTTGGAATAGCTATACAGGGTCACTAACGATAATAAATATATGTAGTGAGGCCATTTTTACTCCGCAGTGTTCGAGCGCTCCCGCTCTTTGTCGCGATGTACTTCACACCTTTACTTTCTTTTGACTGCTCTTTAGAGTTTGTTGCAAATTGCCCGCTGAGGTTAAATTGTACGACGCTTCTCGCCGGGCTCCAGTGGTTATGTTGGCACCAATGGGAATGGCGGTAGCTCAGATGACCAATAAATGTTTTGTGTTGCCAACCTTAATTAAAATGAAAATTATTTTTTTCTGAATGGATAAGGATACATACAAGAACTTGTCAACCATAGAGCAGGTACGGTAATAATTTTCCTGCGAGTGAAACGAGCAGCAATAACATTTACTCAGTAGCTCGTGGAAAATATTAACGCAATTCTACACTACAGTAGAAAAAGACACGAGTCGTGGAAAACGTATACTTAGATTAGATTAGATTAACATTTACTCAGTAGCTCGTGGAAAATATTAACGCAATTCTACACTTCATAGTTCATCTGTTGCCAACATAAGCATCGGAGACCGGCGGGAAGCATCGTAAAGTTTTACCGCCTGCTGGAATTGTTTCCTTCTATTCTTTAAACTGTAACTTAGAAGCAGTATCGTTTATGCCTTGATAAATTTTTATTAGGAAATTAATGTTAGAGTATCGTATCAAGTTGCAGAGGTGTATTCATATGAAATTGAAATGTAGGCTTTGAAAAATGACTCCATTCACAAATCGTAAAATTTTAATAAGAAACTTTCGCTTGGTGATTATGATCTAAAATATTTATCTTATAACAACCCCACTGCAGTTTCATGTCCATTTGATTCATGTACACCGCATAAAATTTAATTAATTCCACAGTTAAAATATATAAAAAGATCTGACGGATTTCTTTCAACTCATGTGAGTCTCCTGCACTTGAAACTGTCTGAGGATGTTCATTCATTGAACTAAATCGATATGCGATATTTTTAAATAAATATTTTATATCATAGCCACCAAGCGGATTTTTTTTAATGAAAATTTTATTATTTGTGATAGGAGAGATTTTTACTGCATATATTTCAGTATCTTATATCTATTTACAATACATTCCCATTTTACTATATATATATATATATATATATATATATATATATATATATATATATATATATATATATATATTGCTGTTCGTTAGTCTCGCAAAAACTCGAGAACGACTGAACTGATTTGGCTCATTTTTGTCTTGAAATATCCGTATAAGTCCAGGGAAGGTTCAAACGGTGATAAAATATGGCAATGTTGCCCAGAAAAGAGAAAAATCGGGAAAAACTACAACAGCTTTTTCCAGTGAGCTATAAATACCGTTCGTCCAATTGCGATAAAATGTTGTACATTTCATGTTGAAAGCAAGAGGAAGATTCGCAGCAATTAAAAATTTGGATAAGTCGCCCGGAAAGTGGTAAAATTTAGGAAAAACCGAAAGCGATTTTTTCTATGAATAAAAAGAAATTGCCACATGGTTGTAAGAGTGCAGCTTGACAGGACAACGTTTGTAAGAAATACATTTTTTGGAAAATCCACCGGAAAATTTGAGAAAAACTGAAAGTGCGTTTTTCATTTTGTTTTTGATTGAATTGAGCACTATAACTGACTATTCGCACAACGGAGAGGGCTTTTTTTTTTTTTTTTTTTTTTTTTTTTTTTTTTTTTTTTTTTTTGTAATAGTCTTGGGAAAGTTTGCAGTAAAAAAAGAAAAAAAAAATAGGGACACTTACAAAGGAAAGTCGAACCAAGTTCCTTTTTCAATGTGTTTCTAAATGTACTCAACACTATAAATTGAGAACTGTTCATCTGATTGCGATAAAATTTTGATTATTTGACGTTCAACGAAAGATGGACATTGTTATGAACTAAAAATTTGGGAAAGTTACCCGGAAAATTTGAAAATTGTCGAGAAACTGAAAGAGCGTTTTTCAAAGAGCTATCAATATCACTCGTCTGATTGCGATAAAGTTTGCGTATTTGACGTTCAAACCAGGAGTAACGTTTTTATGAAATAAACATTTGGAAAAGTACCCCCGAAAATTGGAACATTCAGAAAAAATAAAAAGAGACTTTTCTATAAAATATCAGTAGCATTCATCTGATTACGATAAAGTTTTTCCATATTTTATCACCGTTTAAACCTTTCCTGAACTTCCACGAATGAGACACGAACATTATCCTGGACATGTGTGCGTGATTTGCGCACACTTTCCGCCAACTATCGAGTCCATACTTGGACTATCTGATGATGTCTTTATAAAGCTACGGGATTTAAATTAATATGGTTTATTTTAAGAGGTAAGTGATATATATATATATATATATATATCTGCAAAATTTTACTTGGGGCAGCAGAGGCGTTGTGTGCTGATGTTGGCATATAACGTTCATGGTTGTTGGGTGGGGGTCAGTAAAGAAGTATTATTGGGTAATCTCCAGGAATGTTTGTATATCGAAGCTGACGAGCCTCAAACGCTATATATCGAAAGTGCGATTGTAAATCGATCACACGACGCGTGTTGTTAAGTGTGTTTTTAACATTCGTCGCCAAAAAGACGACAAATGATGAACATTTTCAAATTTACAATTTTTTAAATAAATAAACGTTAAATTTTAGTTGCGGTAGTGGTGTTATTGTGTGCTAATGTGAGTTAAATAATTAATGCTATTCATGCCCAGTGGTTGATAGAGTTTTATATGTACACTAGCTTATACGCCTGTGCTTCGCAATGGTTGTTGCGAAGAGGGGCCTGTGTATATCATGGTTCTTTGGGTTCCGGGTTTGGGTTCAGCAAAAACACAATCCTTGTAGGATCGCTCTGTCAATTAACTCAGTTCTCCTAGTCAAGATGTCAAATTTAAGTAGAAGTCATTGTCGAAAACGATGAATGTTCATAAAGTTTTTCATACTAAGAGTGAAATTAATTTAAGTCAGTACTGCGGAACAATGTTAATTCAATGTTATTTTGTGTTCATAAAGTTAAGAATGTCTGTTTGGCGTAAACTTCTGAAAACACGTCTGTCGTTGAGATGAAAAATACTAATACTAATAACATCGCCATGTGTTTGTTCTATGGTGTGGTACTAAACTGTTTCTCTCTCATAGTAAGTGAATGCTGAAGTATTAGTATGTTGCAGTGTTACTCTCGGGACAATGTAGTTATTCTTTATGCAGTGCTCCCTATTATCGAAAACTCGACGAATGCTGAAAGTTTGGTAATTCAGTCAACAGAGCAGTTCAATTCTGTTTAAATAAGACGTCTTGGTGGTGCCAATGTGCGATAAAGTAAGTCTGGGTAATAGTAGAAGGAATGGCGTCAGCTGATCGTCTGTATAGAACTTTCCATTAAATATAGTGTTTCCATTGAATTGTCTTGACTGTGTTAGCAGCATCGGCCACTCTTTCAGCAAATACATGTCCCTACGTCCTTCAGTGATTACTTCGTTAAGCACAAAGTTGAAATCGACCTTGTGTAATAGAACTATATATATCAGAAGTCGGATGATAACTATAAGTGCAATTGTCTTTGCAAATGAAGACGTCTTTCTCTATCTTAATGTATTCCGCACCAAAAGTATGTAATTACAAATTTAAATCACAATAGTATACCGAACAACTATGAAAGCAGAGAGGTTTCTGATGAGTTTGTAGCTCGCGTGTGTATTTTTATCTCTAGTGGCAGGCACAGAACAGAAATATCTCTGGAGAAGCATTCAGATGCGCAGAATAGATTTTGTGTTCTCAAAATTAAGGTGGAAATAGCACGTGATAGTGGGAAAAATATACTAATCGCTGACTTATGGCCGAGTGCACCAACCTCGGTCAAAATGCACGATAATAAAGGGTTCTGAGAACACGGTCAAAAGTTAACCGCAGTTAAAACGTCTCTGCGGTGCACCAACGTTAATCACCGGTCAGCAAACCGTCGTCAGCCAATCGTACATTTGATCATGATCAAGTCCGTGTAGCGCAATGGAAGGCACCCAAGCTTCTCGCCGTGTTGCAGTGGTTATGTTGGCACCAATGGTAATGACGGCAACTAAGATGACCAATAAATATTTTTTCGTGACAACTTCAATTAAAACGAAAATTATTTTCTTCTGAACGGACAAGGGTACATACAAGAACCTTTAAACCATAAAGCAGGTACAGTATTAATTTTGCTGCGAGTGAAACGAGCAGTAATAACATTTACTCTGTAGCTTGTGAAAAATATTAACGCCATTCTACACTTCATTGTTCATCTGTTGCCAACATAAGCACTGGAACCCAGCGAGAAGCGTCGTAAAATTTTACCGAATCCCGTCATATTGCAAAGAGAAATGATTATTAAAAAAATCACCCTTAGACAGATTTACATAAATTATGATTTATTGTTCGAACCAATCAACAGAAATGCCATTGTTGTTCACAGCGCATTTTCCCTTGCACCGCATGTTCACCTGGTAACAGAAATATACACATAACATGTTTTAATAACACGAAAGCTTTACGATTATAGTTACGGAACATCTCGTAATTTTTTATTCAAAACTTTTTCTGAATTTGATAGTTACCTTACTGGAAATATTCATTAATTATGGCGCGGCGAACTGCTCTTCCTGGCAATGTGTCGTCGCGATATGTGTTACAGTTGTCACCAATAAGTGACAGACAGACAGACATGACGGTCGTAGATAAAAAGTTTCAATTCACGATATTCTTTTTTTCCGTGACCCGATTTTTATGAAAAGAAGTCTATATGATGTCCAGCGTTACGCTCAAGTTACCTGTGAAATCCCCATGCAAATTAGTGAAGTAATTTTGGAGATAAAAGGTTTTTAATACTTGAACAAACAGACACGGCGGTTACTGAAAACATTTAAAATTACGATATCTTTTTCTTCCGTGATCCGATTTTGATAAAAGCCTATATGTTGACACAGCCAACAATTACTTTCTACTCATGAAGACACAATTTCAACAAAAACGCGTAGTCTGTTGGCAGCTGGACGCCGTGTGGCACTGCGTCGCGGTAAACGACAGCCTCTACTCCCTCAAGTGCGACCTGCGCATGCGTGTTACCTCACAGTCCCATCTGTATCAACTTGCCCACGTGTCAACTTGCCCCGCTCTCCCCTAAAAAGCATTTTTTAATGTTCGAAAATCCATTGTCAAGATAACCCAGTAAAACCACAATGTAAAAAGTGCGTATTGTGCGGAAAGACGGCGTTCAGGCTGCTCTGAAACTTACCATCCGATTAGAAGAAACTACTCCGCGGAAAAATTTGATTATTGCTCATCTTACAGATTGAAATCTTAGTTTGATTTTCGTTATTCATCACAGTTAATATCCAGTATCAACATATTTTACAGGGTTTGGAGAGGCAAAAACACATTTCATAGACTTTCTGAATGGTTGATTTTAGGTCAAACGTGTGCGTTTGAAATGTAGATAGACAGGTCGAAATATTCTTTGAAGTTGAGAGCAAATGACATATTATTTGGTTCACGAGATATCAGTCCGTGCATGAAAGGACGCTATAGCAGTATGTTCGAAAATGCGAATTGTTAAAATGTTATCTCCACTTTGTTTAGATGGTTGTGTAGGAAATCCGTTTCTCCTTTTCAAAAATCTATATCTGTTATCACGATACGTTAAAAATCACAATTGTAGCTATCAAAGTACCAGTTATGTGGTCTGGCACATCTTCACTTTCTATTCATGGCAAATCGACGTAGTTTTTACGAGGAGATGATGATCTCAGGAGGCCTTAAAAGTATTGGTTACTAAGATCTGTTGGTTCCTGCTTAACGTATACATGTACGTGAAATTTGCAAGTAATATCCGTTCTGACGTGTAGTTGTAGTTTCCACTTACGTAGGGAACGAATAGCAATGGTCCTTGGTTCGGAGTTTACGAAACTATTTACTCATCAATAACATTTATGAAAGTCGCGAGGCATCGTAAATTTTATCTGTGTAGAAAAGTTTTCAGTTTTTACTGGTATTTAGCACAGATCGCTGTACATTGTGCTTGTGACAAAGATTTTGCATTTTTCACGGACATACACGAAATTGCGTCTCCAACGAAAAATCGTGCATTTAGGACGGAAAATCCGCTGCACGTTCATCGAGTTTGTATTGAATTGAACAACAATAATATCTCAGTGCATTCTCGAGATACTAGTTTCATATCTGACGGACGAATGCTAGTGGCGGCCCACATCTGTCTATTGCGAAATACCTGACATTCCATTTCAAGTACACTACTCTGTGAAAAATTTTATTTAGACATTGTTGGATCTGATATTTCCTCTCAATAAGCTGCCGTATTTCTCTTTGTTATTTGTCATACCCTGCACATAAATATATTGAGGCATAGAAAGCCCACCCTTCTGATCCAAGGAAAACAAGGGAACCAGCTGAAAAATGTTACTGTCGGAGCACAAAAAGGCAAATATGTCCCTGTTTGAACAGCACTGACAATACGTGGGGAAACAGTTGCAGAAGACCTTATTCCGCTTTTCCCACTAAATATTTTGGCATGCGAACATATTCGCGCTTTTTTGTGTTGAAAGAGTTTAGCAGAGTGGCGGTGGAAGAAAGACGCCATTTCATTAATAGATTCATTTACGAATGTATGACGTATATAAGGCTCAGTTCAGAATATTTTATGTGAATATACGTATGCACTGAGCACTCTACAATGTAGTTACATAAATAGTCTTTTCTGCTCATAATCTAGATAAACTAACCATTTTATTGTAATAAATTTGATACTGCCACCTTATGTAATTATGTAATAGGTTGTTATTTCACAAAAGGCGAGGATTAGCATTGTGTGTCAATTAACCAGGACAATGGGCAACCTACCACATAAACTCTTCATAATTCCAGTCAATCATAAAATGTCATGTTAAATATCACAATATTCCCCTTGCATGAGGTAATATTATAATTAATGGATATAAGGTTAACCTCATTTGTTAAATGATAATGGTTTGCACTAACTTACATTAATCACAATTAGATATAAAACCCACTATCCAACATATAAAACACTGTATTCCCGTAGCTCTTAGCAATATTCAGGGAATATTGTATATTCAAATAACAGGATTACTTAATAACATATACCTTTGTAAATTTTCATTTGTAAAATACGATATTTTCACACATAGAGTTACGATTACATGATTCATCCTAATCAATGTTTATGAATGTTTGAGCCTAATAATCTCGAGTCTGTGATTCTATTTCGTACCAAATACGGAGGATGATAATGGATTCAACGGAGGATATAATGAAAATTATGTCCAACTCTGTTTACCAAACATACACGAATGTTGAATGTAATGTTATATATTTAGCAAGCTATATGATTGATTTGCATACTTTTGTTTATTTTGTTTAAATGTACATTACGATCTAGAAGTCCATCATTTGTAATATTAACTAGATTTTGCCACTAGTGGGAATGGAATACTGTGTATCCAAATAATTGTACAGATTGTTAACGCAATATTTTGTATTTTGCATGATGTGTGAATTGTGTTTTGTAAGTCTTTCACACGTAATGTTAACTATGTTTACAACAAACAAAGATCCACCTCCAAAGATACTCAAATATCCATGTAAACAGAAACTTACAGTCATCTCCATAACACCTTTGAGTTCTGTACTTTGACTCTAGTTCGATCTATGTAATCTTTGATTTGTTTATGATTATATCTCGCTGCAGTAGAAGTAGTACTTTAGTTGCATGCTGGAAAGTCACAAGATCACTAGAGAAATGCCCCATGTTGCTTCAATATGTATGCGTTTTATTACTTCGATGCTTTACTTAATGATAACTTGCATCTTTATGTACACTCCTGGAAAATGAAAAAAGAACACCATGAATTCGTCAACCAAGCGGAGGGAAATTTTATTGACACAATCTTGAGGATGCATACAACACACGATCACGCAGACAGAACCATACGTAAGTCAGTACAGTCATTAGAGCGTACACAATGTCGACGCTAGTATCGTGTATATCCTCCTTTTGCAGCAATACAGGTTGCAACTTTCTGATGAAGACGATCATAGAGGTACCGAATGAAGTCTTACGGTATGGTCTGTCATGTAATTTCCATCTGATGCCTCAGTTGAACCAGATCTCGTGCTGGTCGTGTAGACCTCGCCAAGATGACGTTTCATCCGGTCCCAGACATGCTCAATGGGGACAGATCTGCAGATAAAGACGGACAGGGTAGTTGACGTACACCTAGAAGAGCACATTGGGTTGTGCGGGATACGAGTGGACGTGCATTGCCCTGTTAGAAAAGCACATCGCCTTGTTGGTGCACGGACGGTGGCATGACGGGTAGGATGATGGTTTCAGTGTTCCTAGCACTGTTCAATTTTCCCACAACGAACACCAGAGGAGAACGGCCAGTGTAGGATATGGCTCCCCACAGCATGATGCCAGGTGTCGGCCCCGTTTGCCTCTGTCGCGTACGCTCCAGATTTTTGCACTTCCTTGCACGACACCACACACGCGTACGACCATTATTGGCACCGAAGCAGTGACGACTTTCATCACTGAAGACAACAGGTCTCCATTGGTCCCTTCCTAAGCGCCTACCATGACACCATTGGAGGCGGGCTGAACGATGTTGGGGCGTGAACGGTGGACACTTTAACGGCACACATGATTGTGCATCATTGTGAGGGGAGAGATATTCTACACTCGCCATTCTCATCTAGTGATGGTCTAGAGAACATTGAACAGTGCAGTGTACACTGAAACCCTCATTTAACCAGTCTTGCTACCAGTCATGCATCAACACGGTGATATGTTTTTCCAACAGGACATTGCAGTTCCACATGTATCCTGTATCACCCAACGTGCTCTTCAAGGTGTACGTCAAATACCCCGGTCAGCACGATTACCAGATCTCTCCCCCATTGAGCACGTTTGGGACCGCTTGGAACTTCATGTTGGCGGTCTGCATGAGCGGCAAGAAATCTGGCACAGCTGAGACACCAGGTAAAAAAAAGCATGGCAGGCCATTCCACACATCCACATTCGGAACCTCTACGATCGTTTCCATGAAAGAATTACAGCTTGCATTGATGCAAAAGGAAGGTATACACGCTACTAACGCCAACTTTGCGGACGCTCTGGTGGCTGTACTCACGTTTCCTACGGCTGTGCCTGTGTGATCGTGTGTTGTATACAGCCTCCAGAATGTGTCAATAAAATTTCCCTCTGCTGGGTCGACGAATTCATGGTGTTCTTTTTCATTTTCCAGGAGTGTATATGCAAGCATATATCGAAAAAAATGACATTTTGTCATCCACATAATTGGACTATTGTAAGTATAAGAATTTATATTGCTTTTCACATTAATTAATTTCATTGCTTTAACTTTTCATAGAGTGTTTTAATGCTTATGACTATTGTAATTACAGCAGAAATTCGGATTGTGAAAATAAAATACCTTACAGTAAAATGGCGGTCCAATCTTTTAATCAAAGAAGAGGTAGTCTGAGTAGGAGAGAAAGAGAGAATCGATAGTCACTGGGGGGGGGGGAAAGTGACAGTACAGAAGATAAATAGACAGAGACAGCAACAGTGAGAGCCAAAGACAGAAGAGGCAGTGAAATTGAAAGAGGGGTGAATGAATAGTATACTTAGCTTTTGGGATCTGGACACTCCAAACCGGCAAATTTCAATAACAAAAATTTTGACCGATTTCCCCCATCTCTCAAACCTTCGTGTTACTTTCTCTGTCAAGGCATTAGGAACCTTTGTTAAGTACCCATAAGGACAGGTACAATGAGGAGATAATCGTGATAGAAGAAACTGAGAGAAGGCTGTGAGAAACAAAGAGGCAGAGTCTCAAGAATGAGACATAGACAATGGCAGAAGAGGTAGCCAAATTGGAGGGAAAGGGACGAAGGCAGTGGCAGTGGGAGACACAGACAAAAGAAAGTGCTAATGGGAGGAAAACGAGACAGTGGGAGAGATATGTGTGCTCAGCGGCAGTGAAAGGGAGATGATGTATTTGAAATGCTCTTTACGACGAGGGAATGCATAAAAGGATTTATTGTGTGTAGTGTAAACGTTACTAGCTTGTTGAGTAATTACAGTTAATTCTACCACTTCCAAACGATACTCATCTTTTCAACATTACGATGTATGGGGGTCTGCTCGCTGCAAAATTATTCACCTGGGGCGTCGTAGAAATAAATACTCGTAGGTAAAATTTTTCACTTATTATTTAATTTCCAATCAAACTGCTTCTTATTCCACCAAAACATTACAACTTAATAACTTGCATACACAAATTACCACATCAACACAGACTGACAAAGATTCCAAGCACTATAGAAATGCCAAAACTCGAACTCGAAACCCCCCCCCCCCCCCACACACACACACACGCAAGGCGGCGAGGCAAATATATAACATTGACAATAATTACATTACATTACACATTGTTCATAACAAATGAATATACTAATTTACAATTACCAAACACACAAGTAAAACATTTCATGTACACAAAAATAATCACAATATAAAATGAAAACTATACATACAATAATTTTAGATGGCGCATATCTTTTTAAGTCGTAATCTCGGTCCTTTTTGTTTCACAACAAAGAGTAATGCTAAATGTCAATTAATTTGTTAATGAGTACATCATACATGTTCCTACCATATATTGAACTATCAAATACCATGGCAATTTTGAAAGTAGGTTCAAAATCTCATGTCAGTCAATACATACAAAGAATTACAATATTGAAATCTCGACTATTACATTAATTAAAACAATTAGCTGGTCTACACAACTTGTTTATGAGCCTAACATATATACAATGCTATTTATTTTCATGTCTTTTTGTTTTACATGTCTTTTCTGTTTAATTCTTGCAATAATGAACAATTACAAAACTATTGTTTATAGAACTGTCTGGAAAGAAAATATACGAATCTATTAATTAATGAAATCTATCACTTGTTAACTAATCACAGTATCACCGAGTCACTGTCCTACACTGATTCATAGGCTGGCTATATCGTTTGTAACTAACTTCACACGCAACATAATTAGACCACACGATTCCGATCCGACGCAGACGGTATCGTACGATAACATTGAGATGAGAGGGCCAGCAGTATCATCACAAGTGTTAATATGTGCGAATACCATAATTTTTGGTGAGTAAGGCGGAATGAGGACTGAGGCAGCTCTTTCCCAACTTTTCTGTCAGTGTTGCATTTTGTGCTCTTACAGGAGCATTTTGCAGCTGGTTGTATAATGAACGGGAAATATTGTAGTTCCTGTCCGCATCCTTCAGTACGCTAATGGCACCGCGTTCCTAGACCTCGCCCTCTTCCTGCTTCCAACACCTGTCTCACCTCTCCCACCTCAACCTGCTAAATCTTCTCTCCGGCCGGACATGGGGACTCAATCCCTTCACCATCATCTACACGTACCGATCCTTAATGCGCACCCTCATGTGTAGTTTCCATCCCGCTTCGGTTTCCGCCCTCCCCCCTACCCCCTCCGCCCAGTACTAGTCCCTCCAGATCCTTGAGTACAATGCCCTCTGCCTTCCTTAGCTGCTCGGCTCATGCAACGCAGCGTTTCACTTAAGACACTCGTTGTGTACGCAATGTTGTTTACTCTTTCAACTGTCCTACTCAAACTTTGGAAAAATAAGGTACTACCAAATGTCAGTTTGGTTTCTAGCAAAGCTATTCAACAGAAAATACTATATATGCTTTCACTGATCAAATATTAAATGGTCTGAATAACCTGACATCAACCTTTGGGCGTTTTTGTGATCTATCAACGGCTTTTGATTGTGTAAATCATGAAATTCTTCTAGATAAGCTTAAGCATTGTGGTATTAGTGGGGCAGTGAACAAATCAGTTACTTCACACTTCGAAAGTTGAAGTGAGTGGTTCAGGTACTCTGGAAAAATCTGCTGATTTCTCAACTGGGGGGGGGGGGGGGGGGGGGGGGGGGTTCCGACTTGGGTCCTTTGATGTTCTTGATTTATGTCAATGATTTGCTATTCTACATTCATGATGATGCAGAACTAGTTCTTTTGCTGACGATACAAGTGTAGTAATCACTCCCGTCAAAAAAGTGTTAATTGATGAAATTGTAAATAATGTCTTTTAGAAAATTATTAAGTACCATAAAACGAAGTGGCGTTCAGTCACAAAATTGTGTTTTATTTGTATAGAATACAGTTCGAGCCCTAAAAGCTCACTATCAGGTTTCTTTACACATATTTAAAAACCTGGGCCCGTCTGTCAAACATGGGTGGTAACAATATGGGAAATTTTTAAAAACAGGTTCATATAATTACAGAAATTTAACAGTTGACTTGCTTATTGAAGAGTGATGCACAAACAACTCTCTGCATGCGAATTGTCTGCCTTGCAGGAAATTTGCAGGTATAAATAACCATCATCACAATCACTTTCCATCTTGAAGTACAGTGTGGAATAACTGCAACTCAAATACTTATAGCTATGAAGATGTTTCACTTATTTATTATTAAGATGTTCTATACAAATAAAGGTGTTCAATTTTATATGCATTGAGACGTTTGGATTCAGGAGAAATTTAGGAACACGGGAGGCAATACCTTACGACTTACATTGGAAGATAGATTTAGCAAAGGTAAATCCACATTTCTAGCTTCTGTAGATTTGAAGACAGCTTTTCTCAAATTCTGAAGTCAGCAGGGGTAAAATATAGGGAACGGAACGTTATTTACAACTTGTACTTTAACCATGCAGCTGTTATTAGCGTTGAAGGGCATGAAAGGGACGCAGTGGTTCTGAATGGAGTAATGCGTTTTTGCTAAGGAGAAATTTTCTAACATCGAATATTAAGTGCAAGGAAGTCTTTTCTGAAGGCATTTGTGTAGAGTGTTGTCTCGTACGGGAGTGATGCTAGGGCGATTAATAGTTCAGACAGGAAGGGGATAGAGGCTTTTGAAATGTCGCGTTACTGGAGAATGCTGAATATTAGGTGGGTAGATCGTGTAACTAAAGAAGCGGCACTGAACAGAATTGGGAAGAAAACGAATTTTTGGAATATCTTGACGAAAAGAAGGGATCCATTAGCGGGACGCATTCTTAGACATCAAGGAATCGTAAAATTCAAATGTGCAAATGTTTGTAAATCTATCGGACCAAACTGCGTGGTCGTCAGTCCGTAGCTTACAAACTACTTAAACCTAGGTAAACTAACCTAAGGACAAACACACACACCATGCCCCAGGGAGGACTCGAACCTCCACGGCGAGCAACCGCGCGCTCCGCAGCGTGACGCTTTAGAATCGTAAAATTAGCATTGGAGGGAAGTGTATGGGGGAAAAATCGCAGAAGGAGACCAAGAGACGATTTTAGTAAGCAGATTCAGATGGAAGTGGGTTGCCTTTCTTACGATGAGATGAAGAGGCTTGCTCCAGATAGAGTAGTATGGAGAGCTGCAACAAACCAGTCTCCGGACTGAAGACCACAACAACAACAAATATATATTTTTTTAAAAGATAAATATTTTTTATATTAAACTTTCTACATTATAAATTTGTAAATTGATTTGTAATGCTAAGTATTTGTATTACCAGGACAAATAAACTTTTGAAATGACTGAAAAAACTTTGGCTGCTAAATTCTGTTTGTTCATTTAACATGTTGTCAGTATATTTTTCTTTATATAACAGTATTTCTAAGTGTTCAAGTACATCAAGTGTTTTTGCTATTTATTTGCTTTTGGGAATCCTTTTAGACTACTGTGGATGTCAATTAATTTGTGTTTAAAGAGGTATGGATGGTTAGCTATTGTGGATTTGTCAAAATGATTAATTCTAAAAGCATAAGTGCGTTCTCTGTAACGTGTGTGGAAAGTTCATCCAGCTTTTAGTTTTGCTTATGTAAAATGCAGCGCGGCTGTTAGATTGTATTTTTATATACCCCACTGTGTTCTGTAATTGGTGTATTTTTGTTTACTGTGTGTGGTTAGTGGTGTCCTAATTTGTTGTTAGAAGAGATATATATTGTAATTTTGGTGTTCTTGAATAAGTCGGCTATTTTTTATGATGCTATGCGTAAATAGGAAATACTTATAAAGATTTGTGTTTCTCAGTGGTTTTACTCATTGTGCTTTTGTTAGTGCTTTTGCGAGTCCATTTATCCTTCTAAGTACCCATTATTTGATGCGATTGTTTTGATTGCATCTAATAACAGGTACTCAAAAAATCAATCCACCTTTGTCTGTCTCCTTCCCGTATCTCAGCCCGTCTTCTCCCCGCTCTCTCTAATAATCTAACACTCCTTAATTTCCTGTGTGATCGATGAAAAGGCTCTACATGAAACATTATTGTAGACAGTGGAAGACACCGTATTTTGCTTAAGTCAAACATACAGAACTTCATCAAGATTGGAACACAACTGAATTACATGATTATTGGAATTAAACCACAGAAGAAAAATGTTCTTTCAACCAATCAAGACTAAAGTTATTTAATAACAATGTCATTTTCCACAGAATATACATATACATACGAAACATAGAACTTTTCAACATGGAGTAATCACATAACTGGCACAGTATCCCACTCTTCATTTCTTTTCTGCTGCACAAAACCTGTACAGAGAAAAACTGGAGCCAGAATACATTCCCCTACCCTTTCCTAAATAAAATATGATTTTATTTAATTATTATACTCGAATTTCTTGAGCCTCTAGCAGGAAACATGCAGCATAAGCTGTTACACTACAGTGTGCAATAGAAAACACACACGTACAGTTTACTTCATTTATAAAGAAGATGATTTGAGCCAGTGTCTATGGTTAGTTATTTAGATACTTGCGACCCATAATGCAAAACGGCTAAATACGTCTTTCTGTGTTTTTGTGCGTAAGTAAGATAAATTTGAAACTCTGGATGACGGTAACGGATAAAGTTATGAACAATAATTAAAATATTTGGACAATATCATCTTATGAATCTACGGCAAAATTTTCAAAGCTTCGCAATAATTATAAAGTGTACAATTGGCCATCTCCACAATTCGTTGTTTTTGTACCAAAAAATCATGATTTTTCGTGTGTTTCTAAGGAACCAGCCGTCAACGAATGGTACTTTCAATAAACCGTATAAATTCCATCATCATTCCACATGTGATGTAAAAATCCTATCGTTTAGTTCAATTTGGCAGTGCTCCAGAAAGTGAATAATTTGTAAATTTTGACTCTGTTCTGTAGGATATTTAAAGTATACCCTTCATCTGATGTGCATAAAATATCCACTAGGCCAGCGAGTATACAGAATAATTTACTGCTTACCTCTGTGGTCAGTAGAACCCGAGATATAATCCCCCGAAGAATAAAATTTTTGTTCGCTGTTTCCGAACAAATTATAATGACAGGTTATTTTGTATGACAAATTATGACGAACAGAGTACGAAATTATTTTATACTTTGTTTATTTCTACTTTATAATTTATACTCGAAAGCACACACATGGTTATATACACTGCTGAAAACAATTAGGGGATCAGATGAGATATCATACACAATATCCGTATAGTAATATATTTTATTCAGATATTGGTTTGCAATTGTAATTTGTGTGTGATACAGTACGATATGTTGCTGTCTCAACTCTTTACTTGAGGTTTACATGTCGTTTACTTAGACCTACGCACCATGGGGCTACCATAATAGTGTAACAGTCAACCTCATTGACCTCCAATATTGTGTGTTATCACATTAGAAGGCCAGTACAGTTGAACAACTGCGTCTCATTGTTTATCAGTCAGCTCTCGAGGATATTTGTCCATTCTTCCATGAGTGCAATTCCAGTTCTGCATGCTCATTCGGATTTAAGTCCGGTGAACAGGCTGGTCACTCCATTCGTTAATTTCCCTCAGCTTTTCTTTTTAAAAATCTCTTAAATATATATATATATATATATATATATATATATATATATATATATATATATATATATATATATATGAGAAATTTAACCGACAGGAAAAGATGCTGTGATATGTAAATTATTAGTTTTTAAGAGCATTCACATAAGGTTGGCGTCGGTGGCGACACCTACAACATGCTGACATGAGGAAAGTTTCCAACCGATTTCTCATACACAAACAGCAGTTGACCGGCGTTGCCTGGTGAAACGTTGTTGTAATGCCTCGTGCAAGGAGGAGAAATGCGTACAATCATGTTTCTGACTTTTATAAAGGTCGGATTGTAGCCTATCGCGATTGCGATTTATCGTATCGCGACACTGTTGCTCGTGTTGGTCGCGATCCCATGACTGTTAGCAGAATATGCAATCGGTGGGTTCAGGAGGAACCGTGCTGGTTCCCAACGGCCTTGTATCACTTACAGTCGAGACGACAGGCATCTTATCCGCATGGCTGTAACGGATCGTGCAGCCACGTCAGGATCACTGAGTCAACAGATGGGGACGTTTGGAAGACAACAACCATCTGCACGAATAGTTCGACGACGTTTTCAGCAACATGGACTATCCGCTCGGAGACCATGGCTGCGGTTACCCTTGACGCTGCATCACAGACAGGGGCGCCTGCGATGGTGTACGCAACGACGAACCTGGGTGCATGAATGGCAAAACGCCATTTTTTCGAATGAATCCTGGTTCTGTTTATAGCATCATGTTGGTCGCATCTGTGTTTGGCGATATCGCGGTGAACGCACATCGGAAGAGTGTATTTGCCATATTGGCATATCACCCGGCATGATGGTGTAGGGTACCATTGGTTACACGTCTCGGTCACTTCTTGTTCGCATCGACGGCACTTTTAACAGTGTCAGTTACATTTCATATGTGTTACGACCCGTGGTTCTACCCTTCATTCGATCCCTCCAAAACCCTACATTTCAGCAGGATAATGCACGACCGTATGTTGCAGGTCCTGTACGGGCCTTTCTGGAAACGGAAAATGTTCGACAGCTGCCCTGGCCAGCACATTCTCCAGATCTCTCATCAAATGAAAACTTCTGGTCAATGGTGGCCGAGCAACTGGCTCGTCATAATACGCCAGTCAATACTCTTGATGAACTGTGGTATCGTGTTGAAGATGCATGGGCTTCTGTACCAGTATACGCCATCCAAGCTCTGTTTGACTAAATGCCCAGGCGTATTAAGGCCGTTATTACGACCAGAGGCGGTTGTTCTGGGTACTGATTTCTCAGGATCTAAGCACCCAAACTGCGAGAAAATGTAATCACATGTCAGATCTAGTATAATATGTTGTGGCCCGAAATCAGTGCCACACTCCAGACGCAAGAGAACGATCGTTGAAGGCAGCAGATGACGTTCGACGGCCTATCGCACGCCGGCGCCGCGCCTCTTGGAGGGGGTAACCGTAGACGCGCGCCCTCCACAAGGTGCTATATCTAGGCCGTCATGCGTCTGGACGCCCCGTCAGAAGTCGGCTACGAACTAGGCAGTAACTAGGTCTCAGCGCAGCTAGCATCGTACAGAATACGACGCCGCGAGAAGAGACAAGAATAGATAGGAATTGACTATTGTATTCTTCAGCAAATAAAACTTGTATTAATAATCTATAGAACTGTTTTAGCTGACCACGATACTGACCTGCACCTTTCCAGAAAACTAGACCGGGACGAGAGGTCAATAAATGGCAGCGAGGATGATACAACATAATACATTTGTCCAATGAATACCCGTTATTCATCTGCATTTCTTCTCGGTGTAGCAATTTTAATGGCCATATATATGTCACAATATTTTGACCTTACATTAAACCTCAGTTTATGACGAATGTGCAATGCACATCCATAATTTTAGACTAATGTATATGGAAACTGTGGTCATTTTAATTAGTTTTAGAGTTTTCAAATGAATTTTGCAGCACATCGCATATGATTTGATTACAGCGAATATAATTAAGGTACTATGCTAAAAATTGGGCAGAACCAGTGATATTATGTACCATATAAGTATACAAACTTTTAAGATGATACTTTGACCTGGATGATTTGACATGGAACGACCCATTAGTACAAGTTAGTTTGTAAGTAGTGTGTAAGTTTAGGGACAGATGTCACCGCAGATAAGTCCCATAAGCTTAACAAATATTTGAACAAAGCACCATATGGATGACTAATATTTAAGGTATGACTCATCGTGCGAGTCGATAAAAAAGATTCTGGGTCGAAATCCACAGCAAGCCATTATCACCGGTTGGTTGTATTGTAAAAACAGTAATACTGAAAGGGGTGTTGGAGGAAGACATAAGGAAATGCCTTATTGTCAATACATATAAAGACATGTAAGACAATGTGAAGAAAGTTTCATACTGGAGTAGAATGTGATATCTACATCGAGTTAAGAAATACATACTCGGTGTGATGAACTGCGGGAATCTGAAAAGTAAATAAATGCATGATTCTGACATGAGTGGGAGAAAGTCAATGTAGCCATCTGATAATTAGTAACCGAAAAACGACGGTAATTCCTGTAGCTGTGTCTTTGCAATATTCAATTAACAAGTCAAATTCTTCTCTTGCTATATAAATAATGAATACTTTTAAGGATCCTGGAAGAAACTGTTAAATGCACTGAAACTATGAACCATCGTAGGTGAGATCATTCCACAAACTAAACAGCTACGAACTTAATGTACGGATTACCATAGAATCAACATTCAGCAAACTTTTGTCGAAACATTGTTTAACATACACTGCGGTCCGGGAGCTAAATAAGATTAGACTGATAATCCAAATATTAATAATTAATATTAATCTGTTTATTTATTTTATTTTTTATTTTATATTAGGAAAGTTTTTAAACCAGCTAAAAGTGTCAAGCTGAGACGGGCTTCTATTCCCAGATTTAAGAGAATTAAGCAGTACAATTGCCTTTTTTTTTTTAGGGAGAACAAATCTTATTGGAAACTGTGGACATACCACCTTCTGCATTATAGCACATTGTCTAGGTAAGTACGGTGGTATTATAACCAACCTTGGGAATAAGAGCAGCTTTATCGTAATGAAGTCATTATGCAAAAATATTATGGGGGGAGTTACATAGCTTTTTGAAATAATAATATTGTATCAGATCGGAGTAAACTTTGCTTATGTGTTTCAAATACTACAGGAGCTTGTACGGGCACAATGCGAAATGGGAAACAAATATCTTTACAAGATTGTGAACTGGAGAAATACCACGAGAATCTCGATAAAACAACTGACTATCGTTAATGTAATTTCCGAGGAAATTACATTAGTTTCATGATGAGCAATGTCGCGCATAGCGCTCCGATTCCAATTCCGCGGCGTAAGCGGCGGGAATACTACGTCCCCTGGAGGGAGTTTGGAAAGGTAAGCCACGCATCTAATTCAGCGCAGAGCTGTGCGCGTAACATAGAGGTAGCGGACAGGGCGGAACTGATGAGCGTGTCTGCCATCACAACGTACTAACAGGTGATCGCACGCAGACGAGCTGTGTCTGGGAGGCGATGCCAGCGGCCGTTTATGTTATTCGTCTGAGGATACCATTGCCATACATTGACTCAAACTGTAAATTAATTTCAGCGTATTTGCGTGCTTAGGTGATCATTGCCTTACACTTCCGAACGCCTTGACGTTTAAAGACTTATTTATAGTTCCGTGTTTTTAGAAGGCAGTTTAAGTAGCTAGTTTGTAAACTGCTTTAACTATTTAACAGTAAGTCACGCTATACTGACTTTACTTAACATATATATCTAACTTGGAGTATTGCTGCCCAGTGTGGGATTATTATCAGGTGGGTTTGACGGAGGACATCGAAAGAGTCTAAAGAAGGGAAGCTCGTTTCGTATTGTCACGATACAGGGGAGCCAGCGTCACGGAAATGATACAGGATCTGGGATGGGAATCATTACAACAACGGCGCTTATCGCTGCGGCATGGGCTACTTACGAAATTCAAATCGCCACCATTCTCCTCCGAATGCGAAGTATATTGTTGACTCACACATACATAGGTAGAAATGATCATCAGAATAAAATACGAGAAATCAGAGCTCGAACGGAGAGATTCAGGTGTTCTTTCTTCCCGCGCGCTATTCGAGAATGGAATGGGGGATACATAGTATAATGGTGGTTCGATGAACCCTCTGCCAGGCACTTAAATGTGATTTGCAGAGTATCCCATGTAGATGTAGACTTCTCGCTGTTTGTTTACAATTGTATCTAGAATTGATTGTTTGAAAATAGTTGTATATTTATATACCTGAAAATTTCAATAAGTCTTTTTAGGGAGTGTTACTTCACATATTATTCTGATTTCTCACATAGTTCGTACGTGTTCGATAATACGAAGACTGTAAAAGTATTATTAATCGTAAATATCTGTGGCACTAATCACTTGAAATCAAACCTTTCAGGAAATAGGGAGAATGCTTGAATGTATATACAAAAATTATTTTCGTTTCCATTATCTACGTGTGTAATTCTCTGTGTGTTTTTGTGTGTTTGTGTGTCATTAGTAACTACTTCTGTCTAGGTGGCAAATGACGTTTTAAATTGAAGCAGTGCAGATTGTTGGTTTATGTGATGTGTAAAAATTACGTTACTACGTGTGGAAAGTCGATAAAAAAAAAAAAAAAAAAAAAAAAAAAAAAAAAAAAAAAAAAAAAAAAAAAAAAAAAAACAGATCAATACTTGGATTATCAGTCTAATCTTATTTAGCTCCTGGACCGCAGTGTATGCTAAACAATATTTCGACAAAAGTTTGCTGAATGTCGATTCTGTAGTAATACGTACATTAAGTTCGTAGCTGTTTAGTTTGTGGAATGATCTCACCTACGATGGTTCATAGTTTCAGTGCATTTAACAGTTTCTTCCAGGAACCTTAAAAGTATTCATTATTTATGTAGCAAGAGAAGAATTTGACCTGTTAATTGAATATTGCAAAGACACAGCTACTGTACAGGAATTACCGTCGTTTTTCGGTTACTAATGAGCAAGGCAAAATCAATTAACAGATCGCTACATGGACTTTCTCCCATTCATGTCAGAATCATGCATTTATTTACTTTTCAGATTCCCGCAATTCATCACACCGAGTGTGTATTTCTTAGCTCGATGTAGATATCTTATCCTACTCAAGTATGAAACATTCTTGACATTGTCTTACAATTATTTATATGTATTGACAATAAGGCATTTCCTTATGTCTTCCTCCAACACCCCTTTCAGTATTACTGTTTCATAATAGAACCAACCGGCGATAATGGCTTGCTGTGGATTACGACCCAGAATCTTTTTTATCGATTCGCACGATGACTCATACCTTAAATATTAGTCATCCATATGGTGCTTCGTTTAAATATTTCTTAAGCTTATGGGACTTATCTGCGGTGACATCAGCCCCTAAACTTACAAACTACTTATAAACTAACTTATACTAATGTGTCGTTCCATGTCAAATCTATTAATGGGGCACTGATGGGCGACAAAATATGAATGTTTACAAACGCAGTACAAATACTTTTGACTAGTGGCACTGTAAAGCTGCGTCGACATGAATATTTTTATAGCAGAATCTTTCGTAGCGATTTTAGAGAAGTGCGCGGTTTTGGCATACCTCTGACTGCTCTTTTTAATCATAAGTATCAAAACAAACTTCATCGTCACTGTCGACTACAGAAATTGATAAGATAAAATAAAATAAGTCAATGTGAGCCCTACTGGCAATACTTGATCTTCCGATACCACCCGTCTTCTTTGCCCCATGACGTCAGGCACAACGTCATGATGATAACCGACATTCAGATTTCATTGCGAATGTAATGTGGCGTCGATAACAACTTGAAATAAACAACTACACAGATATAAATGTAAGCGAAGAAAAAGAAAAAAAAAATAAGTAAAAGAATTTAACGGGATTACCGCGGGAATTAAGGGGTTTTGGGCGGGGAGATTCTAAATAGAAAAACAATATAAATAGCAATATTGAAACTAAAATGAAACATCGGAGAAAACA
This sequence comes from Locusta migratoria, assembly GCA_026315105.1. NCBI lineage: Eukaryota > Metazoa > Arthropoda > Insecta > Orthoptera > Acrididae > Locusta > Locusta migratoria. The sequence goes on from CM048746.1 coordinate 572,318,756, forward strand.
CGCAATGATAACGCTTCACTTATGTAAATAGCACTTCCGGACAATGTAGGACACAAAATCACCCTGAAAACAAGTCGTTTATTGACGATCCTGAATGCGATGTAGCATCAGGAGAGCTTTTTTTCGTATGAAATCGGCACGAGAGACTAGCGAAGTTACGTTTTGCGATGTTTTTTGTTAACCAATGAAGCCGAGGGAACGGAGTCTGTTTAGAGAAGAAATTCTTCCGAAAATGTTACGCACGCGCTTTCATGTTTCAGTTTATTATAAAAATATCTCACGGGATGCAGACAGATCTATCTTCTAGTGCAGCCACAGGAATGCGCATGTTAATATGCTGCGTAAAAAGGGGGAACACTCAGCTGATGCGGACAGACCGATTTTTAATAAGCTCCGTAACTTTATTAAGAACGATGATTTATAGTAATGTGATTGCCGGTAATTCCACTGTTAGTAAATTAGTGAGAAGTAAAACATACGATACCACATATTGGCAAGTAAAGCGCAGGATACCACCCATTCGGTTTCAATAATGTCATCATTTTACCTATAAAACCATGAATTTGATACAAGTTCAACCACTCCCAAAAATGTTACGCACGCGCTAACTGCGACATAAGCATTCATGTTTCAGTTTAATTAAAAATTAAAAAAAAAAATCTTACGGGGTGCAGACGGAACTATATTTTATTGCAGTTACAAGAATGCCCAGATTAATGTACTGTGTAAAATAAAAATCTCACGGCATGCAGACAGATCTATATTTTACTGCAGTCACAGGAATGCCTAGATTAAGTGCTGTATTAAATTAAAGAAAAAAAGGGGGGAAAAACCTTGCGTGATGCGGACAGATCGATTTTTAATAAGCTCAGAGACACGACCTGTAACTTTATTAATAATAATGCGCTGTGGCGCCTTTGTCAACATCTACACATGAAACACCACTCGTGGACTCATAAACTGCACTTCAGCCCTTATAAATATAACTGGGGCCATTTTTAAATATTATAAAGCATTTCCTATCGCTGTAGTAATTGTTCAACACAAAACGCGTAGGTAAGTAAATAAATACATTCTAATAAATATTATCTCTGACACAATATTTTATTACACAAAACCTAAACACGTAAAGAAATAAATGCGTTCTTATAAACGTGGTCAACTCGAACCACGTAAATAAAAAAATGCATTCTAATAAATATTACATCTGACACATTTACAATATAATCAGCGACTAGTAATAAACAAATAGAAAAAATCTATGACAAAATGACATAATACATGACGCAATTGCTCAAAGCCGAGAGGTGGTATCGGACGAGTCAACGAGAGCCCTAGTTAGATTGCAAGACATGACGTGCAATAGTTTTATTATTAACTAGCTAAATATTGACAGTCTTCGAACGTATGAAAATATGCCCAAACGGTAGGTTGTATCTGCTAATACTGACTTGTTCACTTGTAGAGGTACACATTTTCCCGTCATCATTATTATGTTATTAGGAAACTTTGCTACCATTTGCCTATTTACATTTATTAGAGTAGACGATCCAAAGCACTCGCCTTCCATTTGTAGTTTTAATGTGGGAAAGGTAGCATCGAAAAAAAATTAATCGAATTTATTTGTGGAACGTAGACAGACACATATTGTCAGAATGTTTCTTGAAGCCGGCCGCGGTGGCCGAGGAGACTGAGGCGCTCCAGTCACGGTCTGCACGGCCACTACGGTCGGGGGTTCGAATCCCCCCTCGGGCATGGATATTTGTGCCGTCCTTAGTCTTAGTTAGTTCATAAGTAGTTTGTAAGTTTAGGGACTGATGACCCCGTAGTTAAGTCCCATATGCTTAACAAACATTTTTTTGTTTCTTGAAGATTCCTTAGTGATGTATGTGAGATCGCAGGATGAATAGTGTTCTGGCAGAATATTTCGCATAACAAGTGGTAATTATTTTTTTTTATCAAATAACATGTAATATTCAATTTTACACGCTATCTTAATGCTTTTAGGGAATAAACACGGAAGAAGAATGCTGTTCTGCTCCCGTGATACGGCCTGTATCTAAAGAAGAGGTGGAAAATTTCTTACGCTCGGAGTACTACCCCTGTGACTATTTGCATCCAATCAAAGGGCCCAAGAGTCCCTGCGAGATAGAGTGGCCGTACTTCCTGCAACTCAATGACTGTAAGTAAAAGTACATTTACACGCTGACTCTACCTACAGCGGGTTTTCTCTGTTTGATTATGTACACTATTGTGCTGTAGCTTCTACAAAGGCCTATAATAGTCATTCTTTACGTTGTTACGTTTACGTGCTGGAAATGATCCGCCGTTTTTCTTGGCCTGTCACAAGAGGTGTCTAAACCAAGTTTCATACGTAGTATTATATTATAATCGTATGAATATTGTGAGCCACCATAATAAATTAGTGTAAGTACAGTGCATAGTATTTGTGTCAGGGAACAGAAGCATGGGTTGGGTAGTTGTGATCTCCAATCACAAACGTCAGTGAGGTAAGCCACTGAAGTTCTGATTCACTTATGTTGTGGATACCGCGTGGAAAGAATGTAGTAACTTTCTGTTCCATAGTTTGAATACCTGTCCCGCATTCACATAATTGCATAATTGATCGAATGCCATTTCCCACTCGCACTTCTGATAAGTGCATCTACCCACTCCTGTACAGAGAAGTCTCAACAGAGTTCGCTCCCTGCGAAGGAAATTCATGCCACCAACTTCAGTGGAAGGGCTAGAAAGAAGATATTTGTTTGGCGCTTCAAAGATGACCTAAGAGGTTGTGTAGTTGGTGTTTGGCATGGAGTCCACTGCTGTTAGATGGAAAGCTGAAGGTTGAGGTGATTTTCTAGTTTGACGTCCGACGTTTTGAGGGAGATCTCTGGTGATGGTAAGATGTGAAGTGGATAATCTATATACAGGGTGTTTCACTGTGTTTGCCTCTGTAACTTATAAAATAATAGGCAGGTCAACACAAGAAATGTTACACTTTCTGCGGAGCTATGAACATAGTTTATTGTATCATTTTCCAAAGAGTTACATCACGAAGATATTACTTTTTAAATGGAACAATATTTTTTTCTACCGTGTATTGGATTCGTTTAAACCAGCTGCGTCCAAATCAATTTAAACTACATTCCTATCACTGTTAGTTTGGGAGCTACAACCCTTCAAATTTCCGTGGGCGGATGCTGCGATAGCGTAGCTGATTGGCCGAGTGGCTACCCCCGGGGGACGGCTCACTGTCTCATGACCGCCAGCCAGTCAGCTACGCTGTCGTAGCCTCCGCCCCCTAAACTTTGAAGGGTTGTATCTCCAAAACTAACAGTGATAGGAATGTAGTTTAAATTGATTTGGACGCATCTGGTTTCAACGAATCCAATGTACGATAGAAAAAACTATTGTTCCATTAAAAATATCTTTTTGTTGTAACTCTTTGGAAAATGATACAATAATCTATGTTCATAGATCCGCAGAAAGTGTAACCTTTCTTGTGTTGACCTACCGCATTAAAATTTCCCGTCACTTATTATTTTATAAGTTACAGAGGCAAACACACTTAGTGAAACACCCTATATATATGTCCTCTATGTATTCATAAACCATTCATTCGATTACAATGAAACTTTAGTGAACTGTTCACCGTACGCCCACGAAGGTGTCTGACCCAAAAACAAAAAAGCACGACACATAGCTAAGGAGATATGACGTCATAAATAATGAGAGGCCACCGCGTAAGAATATCCATATTATTCGTCAATTATTGGAAAATGAGATTAGTTAGCGACCTGCAACAAAGTTTGCATATAATTACGGACGTTTATGAAGCGTTTTATAACTGACCCCCCGTTCCCCACACACATACACAAAATGATGAAACGAAGTCTACCGCTCACAACAGTTCCGCTGTAGATGCCGTAAAACTGTCGCGTCAGACATGACCATAAAAAAAGCTAGCGTTACGGATTTACATGTTACTATTTACTTTTGTCTCTAAGTCACCCTTAATTGCCTTGCATCCAAAATTAAGCAATCTGTTCTCTTAATCTCTATCTATATAAAAGCGAAAGGACACTTACTCAGTCACTGACTAAACACGAAATTTCGAAAACTACTTCACATATGAAGCTAAAATTTAACAGGAACGTAGTTTATAAGTAGCAAGCGTCAGCTAAGAAAGTATTCTGTGATAGGTGCATGGCGGAGCATACTTCTCCTACAGACTCATGAAATCTACAGTTTCATCCCGATCTTCACGAAATTTCGCATGCTTGACCGTCTACGTTAAGTTTCATACGGTGTATGGGCAGGGGGGGGGACTTTGTTGTTAAATACCTTGATCGCGCCATAAATTGAGAATGCCTCGATCGATTTCACAGATCCTTTTTTTGTTTTCGTTATTCTCAGAACAAGGGTTGTATAAAATAAAACTGGAATTTTTTTAGAACAACAAAGTGCGTGTTTCACTGTGACCCTGCGTTTCTATTGCATAGAAATTTATAGTTTTGTTCCAATATTGATGAAATTTTGCACACTCTATCTTAAAAACAAGAAAAATGTCACTGTCTGTATAAAATTTCGTTCTGTGCATGGTGGAGAGAGTACTTAAACTATGCATTTACAGAATGCATAGTTTTGCTCCAGTCTTTATGAATTTTTTCACACATGACCTTTAAACCTAGAGGAAGATCCTGGGTACATAAATGTTTGTATGGTACATGATAGAGGGTACCCTGCAGAAAACTTTGCCGAGAGAAGGAAAGGTGGAAACGAACAGAGAGATGGGAGAAAAAAGGTGGATGCAGAGAGAGGGGGGAAGAATATGTGAACTACGAGAGTATAGGATAAATAAACACCCAGGCAACGCCGGGTTTAAAGCTAATATTTTCATATAATCCCTGACTAATGCCTCTCGGCAACAAATCTCTGAGGGAACTATACTGCACAGAACTGGGAGCCTCTGAAGAAATGTAGCCCAGTGGGTACCGTCAATTATCCTCATGGCACTATTAAACTGATATCATCTTCTCACCTGCTAGGAATGTTGATCTAGAGCTACTCAGGGGCACAATATTAAGCCATTGAGTAAATAAGGAACAAGCAGTAATAAGCATAAATTGTGCGTTTGTTCCCCAAAATGCTCCAGGAATTTGTTGCAAAATTTTAGACCCGTTCTTAACTTCGGCCGCTGTTTTTTGCAGGTTGCTCTTAAAAGTTTGAGATGGATCAAATCTTAGACTCAAATATTAGTGTGATCTTTATGTTTGAGTTTCACAACGTCGAGATGAATGTTAAGTTTCTGGTTAGCTGATCTAGTATTCAAGTGGCAACAGGATAGCTCGTTGTTTTTGGATTCGGATTAAGCTCTTATGTTCTGAAATATTCTTGGAGGGCAGCAAGATCATTTGTCAGTATTGCTCCGCTATTGGGTAGGTCAGCATGCTAGGTTGCTAGAGAAATTTAATCAGCTGAAAGAAACTTCTTAGACTGTGTTGCAGGAATGCCTGTAGTGAATGAAAGAGGAGCAACAATTGACCACTTCGGGAGGCCAGAACATAATTGAGGCGTTTAAAAGTACTTTCTTTGTTACACAAGTAAACTTTAATTAGCCTCTTATTAAAGGTGGTATTAAAAACCACAAGAGCGTGTATCGCAGCGTTTCTCGCCCTTCGCATACAGCTTGGTAAAAATGGTGCTGTGGTGTACAAAAAATTCTATAGTAGGATACAAGATGATTTAGACGTAGGTCCTAGTTTGGCGGCTACAGCTAGCTGTAAATGTAGAAAATGTAAGGTGCTGCAAAGGAATAGGAAAAACAATTTTATAATGTTGGAATACAGTATTGGTAATGTGCTGCTTGACGCACCCTGTCGATTAAGTATTTTGGCGTACTTTACAGAGAGATATGAAATGAAATAAACATGTGAGGACAGTCCTATGGAAAGCAGATGGTTGACTTGGGTTTATGGGGGAGAATTTTGTGGAGCTGTGGTTAATCTGTAAAGGAGACCCTGTATAGAACGCTTGTTCGACCCCTTCTTGAATATTGCTTATGTTTTTGGGATCATAACGAGATCGGTTTAGAGAAAGACATCAAAGCAATTCGAGCGCGCTGTTGCTCGCCGTCCGAGGTTCGAGTCCTCCCTGGGGCATGTGCGTATGTGTGTGTGTGTGTGTGTGTGTGTGTGTGTGTGTGTGTGTGTGTGTGTTGTCGTTAGGTTAGTTTACCTTAGTTTAAGTAGTTTGTAAGCTACGGACTGATGACCACTCAGTTTGGTGCGATAGATTTACAAACATTTGAAATTTTTTTCCCAAAGCAGTTCAGAAGCGGGCTGCTGCGCTTCTTACTTCTAGGTTCGATCGTCGAGCGGGGGTTGGAGAGAAGCTTCGGGAACTCAAGTGGGAATAATTAGAGGGAAAGCGACCTTCTTTTCGAGGAACACCACTGCGGAAATTTAGAGAGCTGGAATTCGTAGCTGACTGAGAACGATTTTAATACCACCAAATTGCATTTCGTGCAAGGACCACAAATACGGGATAAGAGAAAGTAGGACACGTATGGAGGCACACAGGCATTTATTTTTCCCTCGCTCTCCCTGGGAGTGCAACAAAAAATAAATGGCTGGTAGTTGTAAGAAGTACAAAATGTTCAAATGTTTGTGTAGCTTATGGGACTTAACTACAGGGTCATCAGTCCCTAAACTTACAAACTACTTATGAACTAGCTAATCCAAAGGACGGCACAAATATCCATGCCGGAGGGGGGATTCGAACCCCCGACCGTAGTGGCCGTGGAGACCGTGACTGGAGCGCCTAAGTCCCATCGGCCACCGCGGCCGGCCAAACTACTTATGAACTAGCTAACACTAAGGAAGGCACAAATATCCATGGCCGAGGGGGGATTCGAACCCCCGACCGTAGTGGCCGTGGAGACCGTGACTGGAGCGCCTCAGTCCCCCCGGCACCGCGGCCGGCTGTGAGAAGTAACCCACCGCCACGCATTTGCGGAGTATGGATAAAGATCTCCAGAAAGCCCACCTCAGAATATCTTCCAAACTTCTGCATCAAATTGACATCTTAGATATGAGCCTACAGTCTTACGATTTACGCGGTTTCCTTCGCCGCATTTGTCACAACTAAGATAAAAGCAGGTGTGACTTTTCGCTGTAAGAACCTGCGTATTGGGCTATGTACGGTTCTGATTTAGAAGTTTGGCTCAGTGTTATCTTAGGGACTAACCGTGTATGTCTGCTTTCATGTCCTAAAAACTACCTTAGTTGCAAATGTAATCTTTTTCTGTGGCTGAAATGACTCTATGTACAGGCTGTAGTTTCTGAAAGAAATAAGAATTATTACATACACTAACTGGTTGATTAATAAAAAGGGATTATTCTAACGCTTGGAAATGATGTGCGCAAAATCAGAGATTTAGTTGAATAAAGTTCATTGAATCAAATAGGTTCCTTATTTGAAGTGGTCAGATCAATTATTAGTCATAAATTTAATAAAATGTTTAAACGGTTTCATTGTCTGTGATAATAAATCGGTAGCACATTCCGCCAACTAAATAATCATAACCTTAAGAAACACAGAAATTCTGTATATTTCGCGAGCACTCGACAGGAAATTGTCAACAATTCAAAGTAGTTTAAGTTTCTCTAACTCCATTTCTCCACTCGTTAGTTCTTGTATAAAAACATAAACGCGTATGAAGTGTACACGGCAAGAAGGGCTCTTCGACATTTTAGAATTTTTTTCAGGACAAGCATTTAAACATTTAATTCCATGTAGAACCTGTGTTTTACAAACTATTCATATCTCTTTATGTAATCTGTATTAGAAATTTTATTATAAATGAGAAGTTACTTCTAAATTAAGCATAACACTAATAGTACTGATAACAAACATCTCTATTTACATAAGTGCACAATTTTACATTAACGAAAGGGCTCTTTGCACCATGTCATTCTCTAAACTCTTTCACCTTAACTTTCAATTACAATAAATTTATGCACTATTACACAATTTTGTCATAAAAAACACACAGCTAATTGTGTAGAATGAGCCCGTCTTTTCTCTGGAAAAAGTCGATGGGCCCCTTCTTTCCCTGTATGGGATTTTTTCTTTTGACATTTTCTGTGCAAGGAACTCTTTTTCTCATAATAAGAATAGTCTTTCTTGAAGTACACACTGACAGCAATATGTACTGGAGAGATCAGCATTTTGGACAAAAACTGTTGATGAGCCACTTCTTTTCGTGTACTCTTCATATCAGGTGCTGAGAAGTGATCTTCGCTGTGCAAATCTTAGCACTCTGCCCGATCGAATCACTCCTATGATCCAGGAGGCTCCTTCTTCTGATAAGGCTAGACCTGGAGTTTTCTTTCCCGCGCACCCCTTGTCTCACCTTCTCCCTGTCAAACAGACACTCCCCCACTACCCACCAGTTCTGTCCATTGGCCGCTTTGTCATTGACCGATCGCCATCCCTTCCAAAATGGTATACATCTCAACATGAAATATTTCTTTAAGCAAAACTGACCACCTGAACTACCTCCTTGCTAATATACCATTATTTAATATATAAATGTGGCGTCTGTTCCGAAAGAACAGACGTCACTTCTGATCCTGCAGTTGTTATTATTTAATATTCATAGAATATACGACGTCATCTGCGATTGGGCAAAGCTGAAAATGTGTACCCAGCCGGAATTCGAACCCGGGTCTCCTGCTTTCTAGGCAGTTGCGCTGACCCCTACACTACTTTTTTTTATTTTTTTTTATTTAAGACAGAGCTGCACAGCCCACCACCATGCTGAAATCGTACTTACTGCCATTCTACAACCGCGCTTCGAACCAAAGGCAAAAATGGCGGATGCGCATGCCCGACTATATCCTTTTTTTTTTCCATTGCTGGGCTGTTTCTTTTTTTTTCTTTTTTTTTGTTGTTGTTGCACAGTGTACCTTTTTTTTTCTTTTGATTAATTTAAAACAAAAGAAATGTCCTCTTCTAGACTTTCAAATGGCCAATTGAATTTACTTCTTTTGTTGGAGCATGAGAGTATTCTTGTAACAACTGAAACAATTATCTCTCTTGGGAAAAAAAAATAAAATAAAAATGAATGGGATGCGGTTCTTCATCATTCCAGTATCCTGGAAAACTTAAACAAAACACCAGGTGATCAATTGCGAAAACAGATGGCACGCATACTACCTTCTCTCACATCATCCTCGGACGGACATATTTGTATTTGCTGCATCTTCCTGTTTACTGAACTTTTTCGTAATTGTAAACATAGAGTTCTTCTTTTTTTAACTCACATACATTTTGTGAATATTCAATTTGCGATGCCAAGCAAAAGTAGTGTCGCTGTTGCTGGTATCCTTAGGAGATCCCGATGTCTGCAGTATGGGCTTAGTTCATGTTTGTAACTGTTAGCCAACTCCTAACCTCTCAAAAGTAATTTTTAGCATGTTTCCAAATTGTTTTTTGTGTTCCGTGTATTTTTTACTTTTATAATATTCACACATCATGTATGCGGTAAATTCTGTATTGTTATCCGTACCTAAATTGTTTATGACATAACTGACGAACTTGCCCATCAACCAATGTATGGCGTTGTTTTTTGCAGCCGGATAGTGAATTTTTTGTGGCCTGTAAATTGCCTCCGGGTAAATGTAATCGGGCGAAGACCTCGACAGGAAAGCGATGCTCTGTCTGATCCATTTCCAGTTTTCAAAATGACCCGCACAAGTGAATCTGTGTGTTATTGTGTCCACCAGTTGGCATTTGGGGCAAAGATTGGTATCACTTATACCCACTGCATGTAATCTTTCATTTGTTCTGCAGATGTTGTGCACTACCTTATACCATGCAGAGACGACATCAGATGACAAACATTTCAGGTTTACGTTTTTCCAGACAGCTGTCCAGTTAATATTTGGGAACTTAGTTGCTATTTTGTTTCTTCCCTCATTTTCCTTCTTTTTGCGTATAATATCTCTTGTCGTCACATCCCTCGAGCTGTTGACAATATCAGTGTGGTAACTCGCTTCGATATAAAAGGTCCTTATGTGTCGGAGACGGGGGTTTATTGCTTGTACATCCACCGGAGACTGCAGGCTAACGGGTTTAACACATTGAAATATCTTAGCTGTAATGCTATCTGGGTGTGTCCTGAGTATGTTAACAGTTCTTTTTATATATAATGCAGAAGCCTTGTTCTTCATGTCCACAAGACCGAGACCTCCGTTTTTAGGGTCTAACACTGCTGTTAGAACGTCTACCCTGAAGGTTTCCCCTCTCCATAGGAAGTTTGTTGCAATAGACATTATCTTTTTTGTAACCATTACGGGGGCTGGGAACAGTTGAGCCGTATAATAAGCTTTCGAAAAAATGCAGGAGTTTATGAATTTTACTCTTTGGATCTGGTTCATACGTCGATCTCTATTCCCGATGATGGATCCTTGTATTTTCCCCAAAGTGTTTTTCCAGTTCACCGCAGACATTTTTAATGGGCATTTAGTTAGGAGTACGCCAAGAGCTTTAATCTTCTCTACTTCTTCCGCCCATGGTATTCGGAATTGAGGAATGCCCCGTAAATTTAGGAATTTGCTTTTGGAAGCATTGATTGAAGCGTCGGACGCAAGGCAGTAGTTTTTTACAATCCGGTCTAGGTTCATTACATCATCGTTACCTCTTAATATGACGGCCACATCGTCCGCATACGCTCGGATAGCTGCCTTATGCCCAGATAACAAAATGCCTGTTAGATTGGCATGGACGTGTTGCAGAAAGGGCTCTAAGGATATAATAAATAAGGACATCGACAACGGGCTGCCCTGTGGAAACCCTCTGCTAATATTTAGTTGCCTGGTGTTTTGGCCGTTAACAGTTATGTTTGCCTTTATTCCTGTGGCGGTATTTTTAATCATATCGATATATCTGGGTAGGAAGCCCATTTTCTTCATTGTTCCGAAGAGATACCTGTGGTTTACTAAGTCAAAGGCTTTGTGGAAATCGAGAAAGAGCAGGGCACACTTGATGTTGGTAACGGCCGTTAGAGCTATTACGTCCCGGTATTCTGAAATATTGCGAAATATGGTCCGATTGGCAACACCTGACTGGTAAGGACTAATGATTTTCGTGGAAATGCTTAGAAGTTTGCCGTTGATCATCCTGCATATAATTTTATAGTCGGAATTCAATAAAGAAATAGGACGGAAATTTTGCAGGTCCTTCCTCCCTGTATTTTTCGGAATCAAAACAATTTTGCACACTTTGAATTCTGGTGGTACCATTTTACCAGCAAGAACTTCATTTGCCATTTGCGTAATTTTGTCACCTATGAGAAACCAAAACCGCTTGTAAAAGTCTACTGGCAGACCGTCAGGGCCGGGAGATTTCTTGGGCGGAGAGTTGCATATTATGTCATACATGTCTTCTTTGGTGACAGGGGACAACAGTTCGTCATTGTATTCCTCTGATATGTGCGACTCAACGATGTTTAGAAAATCTGCGGGAGAATTTTCATCAGTTCGGTTATCTGAATATAAATCCTGGTAATATCTATAGATCTCATTGACGATGTCTTTTTGAACAGAGAGTTTCGTCCCATCTTCCGTCTGTATCTCCTCGATGAAACTTGTTCTTCTATTTCTGGCGTGTCGCAGAAGGTGATAAAGCGAAGTGGTTTCGTCTTCAGATATAGATTTTGCCTTAGATTTTATTTTCAGACCTTCTAATTGACTTCTTTTCAGATTCAGGAGCTTCGCTTTGACTTTCCGGATGTCTTCAATGCGAGGAGGTGACACACTTGCCCGTTCGTACAGTTCCCTCAAAACGGTATAATAATGCTCCATGGTGTCCTTCAGCTCTCTATTCCTCCGTGCACTGAATTGCATTAGAACTGTCCTCATCTTCGGCTTCGCCCTTTTGGTCCACCAGTCTAACACTGACCGAAGACACAAATCCCACGCTGCTAACATTTCCTCCTCGAGATCATCCTCATTTAAAAGGGAGATATTGAGGCTCCACTGATTTTTGAAACGTCTTTTTGGTTGAGGACTGAGATTAAGACAAGAGACGACTGTACTATGATCACTAAAATAAGCAGGTATGGTCTCTACTTTCAGGACAAATTGTCTCAGATTCTCAGATACATGAAGCCTGTCTATTCTACTTCGTGAAGTGCTGGTCACGAAAGTGAACTCAACGGCCGTTGGGTTAAAAATTTCCCACGCATCTTTAAGCTTTAAGTCGTTTATTAAATGTTTCAGTTCAACAGAGCCATTAAAATTAGGTGTCTGGTCCTTGCGGTTAATAACACAGTTAAAATCTCCGCCCAATACCAAATTGCTTGGATTTTTCCGCAATAAATACACAATGTCTTCTGTAAAAAATGTGGCTCTGTCGGATCTATTGGTATTCCCTGACGGAGCATATACATTAATAAAAGTGATATTGAAAATCTGTACAGATAATGCCCTCCCGGATTCAAGTCTTTCGATGGTCGTCACAGGTATCCCTTCGCGTATTAAAAAGGCTGTTCCTACATGCGTTACAGGACACACATTTAAAATTTCTACATAGCCTGAAACCTTGAGGTCAGTTGTCCATACCTCTTGCAATAACGCAATGTCTGTTCCAGACTGATATAAATATTCCTTTAGTGCAGCTATTTTTTTTTTAATCTGAAGTTATTTTATTTATGTTGATAGTGGCTATAGTGTATGCTTGCATTTCTTAACCTTAATTTAAAATTAAAATTAAAATAAAAAATCAGTTGCAGTGAGCAGAGAAGTAACGGTTCTCAGTAATAAATCAAATAATGATCAGACTTACAACAAATTCGTTGAACAATTGACAAAATTCCTGCTATCCATACTAAGTCGTGAGGCAACCTAACTGAAATCTTTGGTATGGTCATCATCATGACATTCTTGCACTATTTCATAACTGATATTTTTTTGCGTCTTCTCCGGTCCCCCTGGTTTCGTTTTTCCTACATTTCGAGGAACAGTGAGATTAGGCTGAGGTTTGAGTTTGCGACGTCTTCCTTCCTGAGTGCCCGCGGTGGTTGTAACGTAGCCGCTGGTTTGTATGGGAGTTGCGGCTACTGTAGCGTACGTCACGGGTTGTTTTGCAGTTAAGGTGGTTGGAGGGCATGAACTAGTCTGCGTTGTAATTGAAACGTGACTAGCACTTATGACAGGTTCTTTTGTTGTCGAGGTGGTGGTAATGCAGCCACCAGACTGGGTGGTCGTAAGAAGCACACTAGCCGGGGTAACTGTTGGCACGGTTGGCCCTACGTCATGCATGCCTCCTGCTGCTACCTGTGGTAAGGCTTTGCTTAGAGGCCGCTGTGTACTGCTGTTTACTTCCTGCTTACAGCCGGTGTTTACCTCGGGCTGCCCGCTCTGAGGCGGAAGTTGCGCGTCACTCGCGGCGGCACTGGTCGCAGCTACCCTTTCCTGCTCTACCTCTTCTGCCTCCGAGTCTACCGGAGATTCGAGTTTTTCTTACGGTATTACGGGATCGATCTGCATTCCGTCGTCATCCATTAATTGTTCCTCACCAGAGGCTCTTGGTTTACGAATTGAAGGGGACTTGCACGAAATTTCTTCGTCCGAGTGATCCTCACTTTGTTCGTGCGGCCTTTTTTTATTCTGTATTGCATTGTCATGAAGGACAGGATCAGAACCCTGTTGAACTTTCAGAACTGGAAACACATTGATTTCTTCAGCAAGGTTCTCGGGACCGTTGGTATTAACCTTTTCAATTTCCGATTGTGCAGACTTGTCACTCGATAAAACTTCATTCAACGTTAATTTTCGTCGCAGTGTAAAATTGGTTTTCAACACCGTTACGCGACGGGGACAGTCTGACCTAAAGTGACCCGACTCGTTACATACGTGGCAGGTTGGCGTTTGTCCAGTATATATGACGTGTGCTTTGCAACCGTCAACTGTTATATGAGATGGAATGTTAGTCTTAACTTCCATGTCTACGGATCTCACACCACTAAAACATTGCAGTTTGTACTGCGGACCCCACCTCTCATTAATGATTTCTTTCACTTCCCCGTATTTACACAGGACCTCCCTGATTTTATCGTTATCAATTTCAATCGGCAGATTGAGCACGCGAACAGTCCTATAAGTTGTATCTGCCCTTTTTCTAGCGACTCTACTTTTGGCGCCGTTTCTATGTAGAAATTCTGCACTTCTACCAACCGTGGACAGGATTTTATCGACAGTTACCGGATCATAAAACTTCACAAATACACAATATTCGTCTTGGTCTAACTGAATGGTATGAACAGAATCAATGCTGATGCCGATTACCTCGGTAAGCCAGTCGTCCAGTTCAACTCGTGACGGTTGGATTCGCCGGGTCTCTTTGTCGAAGTTAAAGGCCAGGGTGTTCTTCCTCTTGGATGCAGACATGTTTTGCAGGTGCTGTGGGATTCCGGTTACAACCGAAATTCCGTAGATCGACGACGAATCGCCGAACACAAGGAAAACACGCACAAAAGAAAAAAGTAGACGGCGTAAAACGGCACAGAAACAAACACTCAGAACAGAGAACTAGAATCACAACTCAATACAGCACTGGCGTAAACACTGGCGAGGCGGAGCGGTAGCGTGTACTTCCGTTCGCAGCGACAGCTGAAGCCAGGACTACTGGGGACACAGTGATCACCGCACCTGCAAGGACTACCTAAGCACGCCTCCCGTCAGTTGATGTCATATATTGTGTGAATATTAAATAATAACAACTGCAGGATCAGAAGTGACGTCTGTTCTTTCGGAACAGACGCCACATGTATATAAATAATATGCCGGTGACGGGCAATGACGGGCAATGATCTTATCGTTATTGGGGAGGGGTGGGCAAGTTTGAAGCCCTTACTCTTACGGGAATTAGTTTCATAACTACGAGTTTGAGTACTGTGGGCAGGGCGAAGCTGGGAATTTCTATCTGACGGGAGGCGTGCTTAGGTAGTCCTTGCAGGTGCGGTGATCACTGTGTCCCCAGTGGTGTCAGTCTGCTGGCGGCCGCGCTGGCGGTAGGAAGTGTGCTGTCCGCTGCGCCTGCTCGCTTCCGCGTGGGTAAGTCTTCGCGCTTGCTGCAGCTTCGTGCTGTACTTGTATAAGTTGTTGAGGAATTATGAGTAGATGGCAGTGATGGCACAACCTACAAGGAAAGATACGTTGAAATTGACGTTTGACAACCGATCCGCGCGACCGAGGTCTTTTGAAATCGAGAATTGGCTGGAACAAGAGGTGAAGTTATCAGCAAACGATCTTATTGGTATCCATATTTCGATTGTAACCTGCGTAGTTTTTGTGAAATTGAGTAGTGCCGAGCTATGTGACAAAGTTGTTGAGTCTTGTGGAGGTATGCTAAAATTTAAATATTCTGATGGGCGTGTTGGAGATGTTACCGTTTCCCATGCAGGGTTTGGCGTTCGGACTATCCGAATATTTGAGCTTCCTTTCGAAATAACTGAAGAACACATAAATGCAGTAATATCACCGTTCGGGACAGTGCTTTCTAACGTTGCAGAGAGGTGGTCGAGCGCCCACAAGTTTCCTGTACTCAATGGTGTACGCCAACTTAAAGTTGAGTTACGACAGCATATCCCGTCATACATTAATGTGTGTGGGTACAGAGGTATTGTCATATATGACGACCAACCGCGTACTTGTTCTTTATGTAACAAGCCTGGACATGTCCGCATTAACTGTATACAGAGGCGCGTGGCACAACTGCCGGCAGGCGAGCCCGCCAGACCTCAGACTGTGACGTCACTGCCCGTCACTTACGCGGCCGCAGCTCGCGCGCAGCCGTCTGCCTATCCGAGCCCGGAAGTGACTGCAGCTACCGCCGATGCTGAGACTGAAATATCTATGGATATAACTGTTATCGTACCGGAAGAAATACCTGAAACCCATCCACTTACGACAGCTGCTGCACCTCTGCCGACGCAGGTGGCTGAAATTTCTAAGGATATACGTACTAACGTACTGGAAGACTCATCTGAGCCCCTACCACCTCCGACAGCTGCTGCAGCCCTGCCGACTCAGGTGACCCCAACCGGAAAGGTGGAAAAAACCCCGGCAACGGAGGAAGCAACACCGGTAAAAGAACCAGAAATTGGCATGGTAAATGAAGAGCGCCCGTCAAAGAGGAACTCCCCCAGAAGGACTAGGAAACGGAGGTTGGCACACCAAGGTGCAAACGAGACCGCCCCCTCTTTGCGTCAGAAAGCGAAGGAAATAGGGAGCAGCCTCTGCCAGAAGGACGCCACCGAAATAAAAAAGGCTCCAGCTAAGGAACAGAACCCCATTTCCGTGACGGGAAAACATGAGACAGAAGGAATGACATTCAAGGCAACTGGAGAACGAATAGAAGGAAGTCTGTCTTCGGAAGCTCCCCACGACCTTCCACAGGCACCCAAAACTAACTGGGCGGACGACGACGGCACCGACACGGCGGATGAGGGGATGAATGATGACTCAGAAAGCGAAGCGGCAAGCACACCACCCTCAGACCAGGATGACAAAATTAATGACGATGTCGCAATGAAAGATAAATCCTCTCTTCAGAGACGAATCCCCGACCCCTTTGACACCGACGAATATTATTAAGATGTTTTTAAAACGTGACTTTCATATGAAGAATTTGAAGTTTGTTTTAGAAGATAGATAAATTAGGAAGAAACATGCCTGAACGACAAGCATACAAGATCGCCACAATCAACCTGAACAAGATACAAAGCTCGTTCAAACTACAAAATTTAAAGGACTTTATATATGCCTCTGATAGTGACATCATTTTATTACAAGAAGTGACAGGAATTGATCTTGACCACATAACTGGATTCAACGCAATAGTGAACCCCGGCAATAGTACAGAAATGGGCACGGCTATACTTATAAAAGAGGGCATCATCTTAGAAGACATTGTAAAATTACCAAACAGTAAAGGACTAGCGGGTACCATAAATAAGACACGTCTGATAAATGTCTATGCTCCCTCAGGTTCAAGCAACAGGCAACACCGGGCGAAGTTTTTTAAAGAAGAAATTGTTCCCCTGTTTGGATCCCGGTACGACCATATTATCATGGGAGGGGATTTTAACTGCGTTCTCCATGCAAAAGATCAAATTCCGAATTTTAACAAGTCAACTGAACTAGAACGCATAGTGACTGACTTACGACTAACGGATTCATGGGAGCATATGCACGGTGCAACCCCTGGGTTTACACACGTGACCAACCACTCGGCGAGCAGGCTTGACAGGATATATGTCTCGCAAACTTTAAAAGACCACATTTTACAGTCCGAAGTCTGGCCAACGGCATTTTCGGATCATGCTGCGTTCATGTGCACACTTAATATGGACAAACAGGGGACGTTTCGAGGGAGAGGTACCTGGAAACTAAATGTATCCCACCTGAACGACCATGTTTGTAAGGAGGCGTTCCAAACCCTGTGGCGAGAATGCGAAAGCAAATTCGCCTCTTACAACACCGGTATAACCTGGTGGCTACGTTACGCCAAACCCACAATACGAAAGTTTTTCATTAATTATGCGAAAGAAAACAGCTTTTGGTACAAATCAACCATGGAGTTTTACTTTCAGTGTCTAAGGGATCTGCACACTTCAGATGCAACAATGGTCGGGAATTACGAACGCATTAAAAAGATTAAAGCAAAAATTCTGACTCTTCGGCGCAGACAGTTAGAAGGATACCAAATAAGGTCGCGGGTCCAGAATGTAGCACCACAAGAGGACACTTCAATATATCACGTGATACGTGAATCCAAAAGAGCCTCGCGCAAAATATTAACTGAATTAATAACTGCTGACGGAAGAAAGTTGACGAAGCACTCTGAAATCAAAGAGGCACTACTACAACATTTTACCTCCTTATTGTCCAGCCACCCGATTGACGAACAGCTTCAGGACGAATTACTGACCAACCTGCAAGGCAGAGTAACCCACGCGGAAGCGCTCAGTCTTACTTCAGAAGTTACTGAAGACGACGTTCTAGAAGCCATAAATGACAGTAAGAAAAACAAGTCGCCGGGACAGGATGGAATCCCAGCCGAATTTTATCAGCAGTTCAGGGAACTTATAACACCTAAATTCACCGTAATATGCAATGAACTTTTAAACCCTGACGTTGTTGTTCCAACAGAATTCCGAGAAGGTATGGTAGTTTTAGTGCCCAAGACCTCGACTTCTAACACCGTCGGCAACCTGCGGCCAATCACGCTATTAAATAGCGACTACAAAATCTTTGGTCGCATTATAGCGCGAAGATTGCGTAACACCATGACCGGGGTCATCGGCGCATACCAAACAAGTGTAGGCAAGGACAGAAAAATTCTGCGGGCACTCTGTGGTTACAGGGACCTCATTTCCACGGCTGATGTCTGCAAAATCAAGTGTGCCATAGTGTCGCTGGATTTTGACAAGGCGTTTGATAGAGTTAATCACCAGTTTTTGCTTCGAACTATGGATGCGATGGGATTCCCACCGCAGTTCCTCGCCGTCATACGCAACACACTAATGAATAACTCAGCCAGGGTTGTCATCAATGGACAAGTCAGCCGTCCGATTCAAGTCACCAGTTCCATCAGGCAAGGGTGTCCGATGTCAATGGCACTTTTTGCGATCGCCATCGAACCCCTTCTCGCCTCTCTTACAGAGAATCTACGGAGTCTCTATATAAGAGGTGAAAAAATTGTGTGTCATGCGTACGCTGATGACGTTGGTTTCGTTGTTACGGATGGTAATGAGGTACAAACCGCACTACAAATAGTAGAAAAATATGAACAGGCAAGTGGTGCGAAACCAAATAGAGTGAAGTCCGGGATATTCGAAGTTGGTCGTGGACTGGGATCGCAGATACAAGGACAGTTACCTGCTCTTTCAATCATGAAATGTCTAGGAATTGATTTTAAAAGAAGTATACAAAACACTGTTGCTGTGAATTACAGGAAAATACTTCACAGAATCCGTGCCACTGTCCAAGAGCACAGCATCAGGAAACTAGATGAACTCCAAAAAGTATCTGTGGCTAATATCTACATCACCTCCAAAGTAAATTATGTTGCGCAAGTGTTACCCTTGCCAGCAACGATGGCTAAATGCATTACATCGGCACTGGGACATTTCGTGAGCCGAGGCCGCATATTTAAGGTCACGTATGATACTCTGATGCTTCCAACGTATTATGGCGGGTTAAATCTCACAGACGTGAGAATAAAGGCGCGGGCTTTATACGTATCAAACATGTATAAGAACTGGAAACAGCCAAATGGTAGCCTCGCTGGGCATTTGCTGAATGAAATTGCCCCTGAAGATCTCCATGCACCAATCAATGTTCGACATATACCCAACGGTCTGTACCACCTCAAATATTTTTTAGTGGAGTATAGCTACCTACATGACAAAATCCCCGACAAGGACATCGTTAAAGTAAAACATCTTTACAACAACCTGATCAAAACGAAGGCCAGGAACAATATAGAACAAAAATATCCGTTCAACAATTGGAATGCCATCTGGGATAACATACACAGTAGACACCTGCCAACATATGCGAAGTCGAGCTGGTATTTCGCTGTCAACAGAAAACTGGCAACAAACTCCCGACTTCATGCTATTCATTTGGCAGAGACACCAATGTGTGCATACTGCAATGTACAGGACGATGATGAACACAAGTTGTTGTGTGCTAAGGTAACAGACATATGGCACTACATCAAACAGAAGATAGCGAGCATCTGTAGGACCTCGCCCAATGTGATCACGCCGGCTCAATTTTTAAACCCAGATGAAATACCTTACCCAAGAACGAGGAGGAACGCTATCAACTGGCTGAAAGGCCAAACAATACATTACATCCTAACCAGACAATCAACCTCCAGGGAGGAGTTCACAACATATCTCACAGTTGAGCACCATATGTTAATGCGTACTAAAAAATATAAAGAGAACTTTGCAAACTTTTTAATTAAAACAATAATGTAGAATAACAAAAGTAAGGAGAGTTATTTACACAGGAAAGGCGGTATCCAAAGGAAATACTTCCGATTAACACCCTTTAGACATGAAGTAAAAGCACATTTGATGAAGTAAGAGAAAGTAGAGAAGAACGTAGTTTTAAAGGACTACCTATACTAAAAATTACAAGTTCAGTTTTTGGAGTTTAGTTTTTATTTTCAACATTGAAGAAGCTGGATAATATCTGTATAATTATATACTTTTCCATTTAACAGAAGTAAAAATTTTGTTAGTTTTGAGACGAAAAATATAGTCTCACCTTCACACAAATGAAGGAAGAATTTTTTTTTTCTGTATCCTATTATACTGAGCCAAACAAGCAGTATAATTCTATGGATGTGGAGGAAAATTTGGCTCATACAAGAAGTTTAAAAAAAAATTAAAAAAACGGTTAAGACGTCTGCCTAAAAAAAAAAAGAAAAAAAAAAGAAAAAAAAGGGGACTAAGGCATTGGAAAAAAAACGGTTAAGACGTACAACAACAAAAAAAAAAGTGGTGTAGGGGTCAGCGCAACTGCCTAGAAAGCAGGAGACCTGGGTTCGAATCCCGGCTGGGTACACATTTTCAGCTTTGCCCAATCGCAGTTGATGTCATATATTCTTTGAATATTATACCATTATTTAAATACAAAAAAGATCTGTTAATTAGTATTACATAAGGTTTGAAATAAATAAATAGAAAAACCAACTTTCATGTTCTTGACCGCTCATGCCACACAATATTTACGTAAATTATTCGCAAATTGTACAATAAATCGACACTCTAAATTACAACTACGAGACGTAAATCATGCCGCTGGCATTTTCAATGTTACTATGGAGAATATGATGATGAGTTTATATTGCCATTATAAATTTATATCAGTTGAAATTAGTCATTAAATAAAAATGTTCAAATGTGAGCCTTTCAAGAATGATAGCTTGAGACAATAAGCTTTCATCTAGACCAGAGTTTGATGAAATTGCATGACGCGTTCAAAAGTTGGTAGTATTTGATTTTTTGTATGTTTTGATGTAGTTAGTCATAATTATTTCGAAATCGTAGATGTCTTAAATGTTAACGGTAAACATTTTTTTTAGATTATTTCATTTTATTCTGAATTACTGGAACGTGGAGCTCACAGATGTCCTCCACACATCTCTTACGAAACGCTCGGCTAACACCCGTCGTTACTTTTGAGTAGAAACATGGGTATCTCCGAGATTTCCGCCGATTGGGACAGACCCAGGCCGGATGCCTGGTTTAACCCGATACATGACCTATCTAGCAGCTGCCCCAACCGCTTGCCATGGTCCACTGTCGGCCCTTTATCTTTCCACACAATACCATTACTTATACTAATCGCGCATATCTACGGACATTACTTCCGTAAAGTCACAGTCTGTTCGGTGAGCCTTCTGAGGAACTTCATGGACCGCGCATTTTTAATTCACGTGCAACCAAATGTACAAATGTTTGTAAATCTATCGGACCAAACTGCGTGGTCATCAGTCCGTAGCTTACAAATTACTTAAACGAAGATAAACTAACTTAAGGACAACACACACACCCATGCCCCAGGAAAGACTCGAACCGCCGACGGCGAGCAACTGTGCGATCCGCATCGAGGCGCCTTAGACCGCTCGGCTACTCCACCGCTGCTCACGTGGACCCTTCGTTCCTTTACGGATGTACGGCCGACTGTTGCAAAACAAGAGAAAGTTGCTTTGCAAAGCTGTGCAGGTAACCCATGACCAGTCCTTTCCTTCCAGGTCTTACTATTATTTCCGTTTGCAGAACATTTACATTATCCAGTAAGGCAGGATTATACATAAAATTCAATTTTCAATCTCCTTTTGTATTTTTCTGCCCATTTTATCAATATATCTGAATTCCATGTTTGTATGCCGCTACTTTCTCCGTTACTGATGATTGGCATTCGATGATTCCTCACGACTCTCTGTATTGATACTCTTTTCGTATATCGAAACCAAATGTTAAAATGTTTGTAGAGTCTATGGGACTTAACTACAGGGTCATCAGTCCCTAAACTTATAAACTACTTATGAACTAGCTACAACTAAGGACGGCACAAATATCCATGCCCAAGGGGGAACCCCCGACCGTATATATCCAAACCATATGAGTCATTTTTCTTCCACAAATTCAATAACTAAAGCTTCTCACCCTTTCCGTCAGGATATCCCTGCAGACGGTTTCCAAAAGTGCAACTTGAAGTCACGTCAACCTTTTCATTAACTGGGATTTAACTGTTGCACACTTCTGGAAATATGTGTCATAATGCTTATAATTACTGCTTTGACAGTTTCCTACTTTTTCGTTTATGGTCTTCGATCTCGAAAAACACACTTAGTGATACGACTGTGAATCTTCCAATATTCCTGAATTAAATTCTTTGTGTCATCAAATTACCTGGTATAGTTTTGACTTTTAGACATCTTTATTTTCTGCAGTACACGTTATCGTTGTAACCTCGATCAAATCTTAATTTATTACTCATATTCCTGTGTAATTTATTTTTTGCACTTGGTCTGAAGGTTTCACGTTTATGATCATCTGTTAATTTCCTAATTATATGAAATCTTGAGCCAAAATTAGTTTGTCATCAGTTGACTGTAAGGAAAGTTTTCTACCCTTATTTACTAAATTTTCGTTTCAGTTTCTCCTCAGGGCTCTCTCCGTCCATATTTTATAAAGTGTTAACGGAAAGTTTCATTCCTGAATTAATTCGTTTTTTACTTTAAATCCAGATGAGAAAGTTTCATATTTTTGTTCATGTTGTAAAGTTTTCATGCAGGTTCTGAGCTGGTTTATTTACGACAGAATTACCGAGCGAAGTGTCGAAGAGGTAACACGCTGGACTCCGATTCGGAAGGACGACGGTTCAAATCCTCCTCCGACTATCTTGATACAAGTTTTTCGGAATTTCCTTAAATTACTCCAGACAAATTTCGGGATGGTTCTTTTGAAAGGCTACGGCCGATTTAATTCTTCACCCTTTCCCAAACAAACCGAGCGTGAGCTCCGCCTCTAGTGACTATCCTGTCGACGGGGCGTTAAGCCCTAAGTTTCTGCCTTCCTTCCTTACTTTAGTAGTTGAACAGGATTAATCTCTATTATAAAAATATTCTGTTGGTTTGTCTTAAAAAATAAAAAAATAAAAAAATAAATGTAATTCGGTACCGATTTAGCTATAAATCTGACAGAACATTGAATTCTAACACAGGAAGGTTTTTGTATATATATGTATGTATATCTAAATTTTGCGAATTTTTGTCTTAGGAAAATGTACATCTACAAATGTTAAGTTATCGTTTGTTCAAATTTTCAGATGTTTGTAATTCTATGGGACTTGAGTACTGTGGTTTTCAATATCTAGTCTTACAAATTACTTAAATTAACTTACGTTAAGGACAACACACACACACATGCCTGAGGGAGGACTCGAACCCCCGACGCAGGTGAGCGTTTGTTCAAAATTTTAAGTCTCCGAAAATTTTTCACATATTGCGTTGAAATTTTGATAAAATGCTGCCTTCGATGCCGCACATGTTTTTTAATATTCCTTGCGTTGAATCATATTTCTTAGAACATAGAAACCAATGAAACCGTTCTCATATGTGTGGTGAAGTTGAAAATTCAAAGAAGTGTAGTAGTTTCGCTTACTTACCTGTAAGAGAGGATTTGTGGTCAATTTCCGCCGTTTTCACAAACATTCAAGTACGATAAGAACTTATAGTTTCTTGATTCTGAATAAAACGAGGGAAAGAGGCAATGGACGGAAGGATGGAAGACGGCGAGATGGACACAGGTGAGAGAGGAGAAGATGGAAGACAAAAGGGAAGGAGCAGAAGGAAGAGGGACAGGCAGACGGGAAAATAGGGGGGGGGGGGGGGGGGCAGAGCCAGGAGTTGCACAGAGTGGTGGTCTGGATACATGGACGGGATGTAGTAAACATTGCTCTCCTGAAAGATAACTAGGCGTAAAACCGGGTAAACCGTGGTCTGTATGTTTGTGCAGCAAACGGACAAAAATGTCCACTCGCTTTACAATAAATAAAAATTTTCTGAGTAATTCTTTTTTTGCTAACTCGCCTTTCATTACACATAGTCTGAGAAGGCGAAACAGGTTCCATATTGATTTGACTGATACGTTTTCTCGGTGAGTCTATGGTCTCAAGAATTTTTATTTTATTTCTCGTTCATTTCTACATCTACATAAATACGCTGCCAGTCACATTGAAGTGCATGGCAGAGGGTTCATTGAAACGCTTTTACGATGTTTCTCTACAGTTCCATTCTCTGGTAGCTCGCGGAAAAATGAACACCTAAATCTTTCCGTTTTCAATCTGATTTCTCTTATTTTATTTTGATGATCATGTCTTCCTTTCTAGCTGGGTGCTAAAAAAATATGTTTATATTCGGAAGAGAATGTTGGTGAAAGACATTTCGCAAACAGAACTCGTCGCATCGAATAACGCTTTTGACTTAATGATTTCCACCCCAACTCGTGCATCGTTTCCGTGACACACTCTATCCTATTTCGCATTAATAAAAAACGAGCTGCCCTTCTCTGTACTTTCTCTAAATCGCCTGTCAGTTCTACTTGCTGGGGATCCCATAATGTGCAACAACACTCCAAAATAGGACGCACAGGTGTGCTGTAAGCAGTTTCTTTAGTAGAACTGTTGCATCTTCTAAGTGTTCCGACAATGAAACGTAGACTTCGGTTCACTTTCCCTTTTGTGTCCCGACTTCGTCGCCGCTTTTGTGTCCCAGCCTTGTCGTAGGTGTCGGTGGCCGAGTGGAATGAGACCGACACGCTGGTGCAGGTACGGAGGGGAGCAGCTAGAAACTATAAACACTCGAGTAAATTAGCAGAGATATATATTGCACAGAATGTAACAGTACTTAAATTTTACATAGTACTGCAGAATGTTGATACATAGTTGTTAGAGGCCTGCCTAGTGCCTGTACAATAGCAAAGTCTTCACTGGTGCCTATCTGTTTACGAAGGTCCTAACTCGTTGCTATCTCAGTCCGAAGTGCCAAGTGTCCTTCCGTGGTGGCCACGAGCGGGGTTCCAGCAGAGGGCGCTCGTGGCTGTCGTCGTGAGAACGCCGCGCCGTGCGTGCATGGCGGCGCGCGGCGAAAGTAGGTGGCGCGCACTTTGTACTTGTGCGACACCACATTCCCTACAATATTTTCTGTGTTTTCTTTCCAATTTAAGATGTTTGTTATAGTTACTCCTAGGAATTTAGGTGAATTTACGTCCTGTAATTCTCACTGATTTATCGCGTAAATGATGTTTAATGGATTTCTTTTAGTGGTCATACCACACTTCTCATTATTAAGGGTCAGTTGACATTTTTTGCACCATACACATATCTTATCTAAATCATTTTGCAGTTTCTTTTGATCTTCTGGTAGCTTTTCCAACCGATAAGTGACAGCATCATCCGTAAACAGTCCTAGGGGGCTACTCTGATTGTCTCCTAAATCTGTATCTATATCTATATATAAAAGGCTTGTGTGTGTACGTGCTGACAGACTTTTCCCCATGACCACATACTGCCACCCACTTGTGGTTGTGGTGATAGGTAGCCCTTGGTCTAATGATGTTAATAAGGAAGTTTGGTCGCGGCGCGTGGTAGTGGGTGAGTGTGACGAGCAAAAATTCGCAAATATGCAATAAATACTCTTAGGAAAAGCTATATACTCTGTGACTTTACGATACGAGTCAAAATCTGTTTATTCTTTCAATCGTCAGACAATGCGGTCCTTTCAGACTTTAATAACGACGAGGAATATCAAACAAATTTTTAAATAGATCACATGTTTCCGTGAACCACACATTACCGACTATGAAAAGAGACACAAAACAAAGATAAAAATCGAGATAGACTCAAAGATAAAAATGCTCGTGGAACATTGATCACTGTCGTGGAAGCGTGGTGGAAACACAGACATACATTAATGAATGTCTCTTAGACCATATATATTGATATGCCTGACCCAGTAAGCTCATTGCTCTGTGCTAATCAGTAATCTCTGATACATATAGCCCCGACGCTCTCTGCTGTGAAAGGTGTTATCGTTTGACAGCTGGGTCAAAAAAAACTATGCGACGTAGTCCTACTCTTATCCCGGCGGCCTCCTGTGATAATGTTGGCAATCGATGTTGAATAACGAGAATCATGTGACATCGTCATAAGCCAATCGCGTGATACGCAAATATTTTGTCGTGAAATCAAGCATACAGCAGGAACAGCCGTATTTATCTACACTATGTGGTTCGGTTATCTATGCAACGATTTTATATCGTGTTATTTATGTTGCCAACATAAAAACACGAGGCCGCCAGGATAGAAAGTAAAATTTTACCGAATCAGATACATCCGTTGTTGTCACATCTCATTATGACCAGCACTTTCACGCGAACCTTTTGTATAGAGTCTCATGATTCACACAGTCTTACAATTCATTCCAAATTCCTATACAAGAAGATATTTGTGAAAACTGTTACAAATCAATATTCGAGGCGCCTTAGGCCGCTCGGCTACTCCACCGCTGCTCACGTGTACCCTTCGTTCCTTCACGGATGTACGGCCGACTGTTGCAAAACAAGAGAAAGTTGCTTTGCAAAGCTGTGCAGGTAACCCATGACCAGTCCTTTCCTTCCAGGTCTTACTATTATTTCCGTTTGCAGAACATTTACATTTACAATATTCTCACTTATCCAATTTCGTTTTCAGAAATGTAATTTGCCAGCCGCTTTCGCCGCTGCTGTTGCAATGTGTAACAAAATTGACAATAACGACGCATAATATCAAATACTATATAAGTTTTTAACTTCTCGGGGCGATTTCCTCAATCACACTTTACCGACAATCATCAGAGACAAAGATGAAAATGCAGATAGGCTAACAAATGAATAATAGAGCGCTACACTACAGTCACAGTCATACTTCTATTAGTCCAACAAGGATTACGTTTTTCCTGACTGAGGTCCGAAACCCTAAAAAGCTATGATAATCACAGGCCCTCCTTCAACAACCGTTGCGAAGCACGGGCATATAAGCTAGTCGTTTATAAAAATAAGGAACAGTAGGGGCCCTATACCAATTTCCTGGGGAACGCCAGATATCACTTCTGTTCTACTCAATGACATACTGTGTCCTTTCTGGCAGGAAATCACGAATCCAATGCACAACTGTGGCGATATTTCATAAGCACATACTTTGATTTGAAGACGCTTGTGAGGTACATCTTCCGGAAATCTAGAAATACGGAATCTGAAATCCTTGTTGATAGAACTGATCATATCATTTGAGTAAAGAGCTAGCTGTGTTTCACAAGAATGATACTTTCTGAATTAGTTTTGACTATGGGTCAATAGGTAGTTCTCTTCGAGGTAGATGATAATATTTGAGAAAAATATGTTTTAAAATCCTGCTGCAAACCGACGTCAATGACTAGTTCTGAAATTTTTCGGATCACTCCTATTGCCTTTCTTGAATATTGGCGAAACCTGTGCAACTTTCCAGTCTTTGTGGTACGGAACGTTCGCTGAACGAGCCGTTGTGTATGATAACTAGGTATGGGGCTATTGCATCAGCATACTCTCAAAGGAAACTAATTGGTATACAGTCGGGACCGGGAGACTTACTTTTGTTATCGAAATGAGCTACAGCGAAGGTTGGTCGATTTTAAAATGTTCCAAAAACCGTATAAAGGGATATTATCATAGTCATTACAGCGCCGTAGCATTGTAATAAATATGTTTGAAAAGACGGAGTGTAAATGTCGTCCGTTTTTCGGATCATGGTGCTCGATTCTCTTTAAACTACGATCGTGGGAAACAAAGTTTTTATTTTACCTCCGATCATCCTCCACCTGTATGGCCGTTAGAACATCTGTCTTATTGTACCTGTGTTACAGTATCAGCAAAGTTTGAAAGGCGAACCGGAGTTGGGGACCGGGCAAATTATGCGTATTAATTAATTCCTTTTGGAGCAGATGATAGTTACATTGAACTTAATGATTGAAACCATTTTTACGTGTAGTATTAAGATTTTTTGACGTGTAAAAATTTGTTTTTCTTCGAGGATTTCGAAGCGCGATACTTCTACCCTTTAAACTTGTTCCGATTGTTTCCAAACTTCGCACGAAGGTAGTTAAATGAATGAAGGAGAAACGTTTATTATCATCCACAATAATCGTAATCAGTTGTGGAGATATCATGGTTTAAAGTACAGCAAACTTTAATACGCGTTCTCCTCTAGATAAAGATGGACGTAACAGTTGATACAATTTTCTCCGATAATTATCGGTTTATTGTCTACATGTAAATTTCAGTATTGTTTTATGTGCAAGTACAGTAAAATAATGGTAAAGAGAGCGTTTATTGATGATATTTTAATACCTTCTAATTATGAACCCCGACCGAATATGACAATGGAGCAAATATGGTGGACTAGCTCAAACATGCTCTTTCCGGAGCACAAAAAATGCAAATGTGTTCCTGTTTAAAAGACTAACAACAGAAAAATGGGATATCAGCTACCTCAGGACCCATTCCACCTTTCTGACCAAAAATTTTGGAATGCCATCATTTTCGTGCTATTTTAATACAAAACAGGCTAAATTATTTGACCGAGTCTCTCACTGTAATGCCGTTCACAATCACAGAACGCCCCTGCCACTGCGACTGCCTACGTACATCTCTCTCCGTGGCTCCTATTTCTCCAATTAGGCTAGTCGTCGCAGAAAAAAAAAAAGCCTTAGGTTCAAAAAACTGCAGGAAGCTGAATTTTTGGTATGTTGTTAGGACATATTAGAGTAGTATTAAACCACGTTTGCAGCTTATAAATCCTTTAGCTTAACTTTTAAGAGCCAAAAAGCCTACAAATTTTCGTACTGTTTTCTGGTTTTGGCTTATAACTCGCTAAGGGCGTTTTTTTTTTTTTTTTTTTTTTTTTTTTTTTTTTTTTTTTTTTACGAAACGTCACTCACACCTCTATTAATGCAGATAAAATATTCTACAATTTAAGCTCAACCGCAGCTCTGTAAGTCCAATAGTTCCCGAGATACCGGACTTCAAACATTGACTTATTTCTCCAAAAAGTTCAAATTTTCCATTTTAGTCATCTTTCGGCTAGAATATTGGCTTTAATTATCATCCCACGGGGAAAGTCATACAATAAAAGTTATAGAGCAGTTATAGCAGTTATTGAGCTTTAATATAAGTACAGAACGAAGTACATACGCCCAATAGATTTCTAGTTAGCGTTAAAAAACGAAAAGTCAGAAAAATCGGAGTATTCAATAAACTGACCCAGACGAACTGCATCTCCTCTTATCCTATATATGTAAAAGAAAAAGGAGGAATTACTGATTGACGATGATTATTAACGCATTGTATATAAATTATAATTTGGGTGTTAGTGCTTACCAATATATTTGTGAAAGTAGGTATTGATGTAAAAACAACGAAAACCTCTCCGTTTGTGGGTATTGGCCAGCCATTAAGCAATTTGGACTGTCGTTCGTAGCAAGGCCTGTTGTTGTGTGAAGGCACCCCCGCCCCCGTCCCCCTCACTCCGAGTGGCGACCCAGCGGGTGTTCTGTCCTCCCTCCCAAACTTCCTGTCTGCGAGGTCTTCCTCATTGCACGCAGTCTGCCCTTAGAAATGACCGTATTCGGATCTGTGAAGAACGTTTCAAACAAAAATCGTCTAAATATCGATCATGGTGGTGTTTTAAGTACTTTCGTTTTTACTATATGTCGGAGCTACCCCCGTAGAATGTATGTTTCATGTGTCGGGAAGTGCTTGTGGAGGGAACACTGAAAAAAACTCGGGATCTCAAGCAGTGTCCTTGCGCGCTGGACTGGTCGCATGGTGTATATGCTCAATATCTGTGAAGGCTTGGAGTAATTCTGGGATGTCTCCTGCACCAGCACTGAGCAACACGTTGACATGAGATCCTCTCGGATCGACCGAGATACTACTGACTTCGACAAAATAAAAACGTGGTTTGAATCCCAACACACTATTTCCTTGGAATGAGAAACTACTGTCCATCAGCGGCGGTACTGTTGGAGGGCCGGAGGTCAATTGCCACATCGTATGTGAAATGGGAACCAATGGCGTCAAAGAAATCACAGGCTAGACATTTGGCAGTGTTACTGACAAAAAGAATGACAAGGTACGAACATTGGCTACAGCTACAGTTAAAGTGCGGAACAAGGTGGTCGCTATTGACCCTCTCACAATCTTCCAAAGGCTGTGCATTACGAAAAAGTCAGCTCAAGACTTAAGAGAGCACTTCGCCTTCGAGATGGCCCCATATGCCATGGCACTAATTTCGGAGAAGGGTATTTGGAAGGGCACAAAATCCACCTTCTTCAGTGCTTTCACTTCTCTCACTGAAAACATCTCCATCACACAAAGTACGTTTGTTGTTGTCAATTCAGGGCATCTGATACACAGTTATCTGGCAACGTAACAACAGCATCCGTGAAATTGCAGCAGCCTAAATTTCCTACACTGTCCATCGCTATGGGAGGAATGTGGCTGTGGTGTTCGATGGCTACTCAGAGGAGGGGACTGGCAGTAGCACAAAACAGCTGGGCATCTACGC
Organism: Locusta migratoria; assembly: GCA_026315105.1. Taxonomy (NCBI): domain Eukaryota; kingdom Metazoa; phylum Arthropoda; class Insecta; order Orthoptera; family Acrididae; genus Locusta; species Locusta migratoria. Next base: position 572,349,496 of record CM048746.1, read on the forward strand.
TGTAATGTAGTACCTAGATGCAGCGAAATAATATTCCAAGATTGTACTGTGATCAAGCAGCGCTTGAGCAACTTTATACGTGTTGAAACGGAGAGCGAAGGACTAGAGATCAAGCAAGCTACCAACGACGCTGACTGCCTTATCATCAGGACAGCGCTGGAGAAAAGCCGACAACATGAACACGTCCTAATAACTGGAGGCGATGTCGATTTGTTGGTCCTCCTCAATGGGTTGGGCTCCAATACAAGGAACATATTGCTCCAAAAAGGTGCTCGTCAATATCCTTCAATCGAGCACAAATGTCGCTTCCTCCTGGATTAGTGCTGTTTCTCCACGCTTTCACTAGTTGCAACACGGTATCTGCCATTTTCGGGTAGGAAAAAAAAATGATGGGCATAATTGGGAAGAATCCCCAGCTGATTGAAGTGGCTGCAACATTTCTTAAGCCACGTGCCACTGAAGAAGAGATAGGCTCTGCATGCTGAAAGTGCTTGGTCGCCCTATATGGTGGTGGAGAGGACGACAACCTTCAAACTCTCCGCTACGAACTTTTCCTCAGGTCTGTTCCGAGTGCAAAAGTCTAGCTTGCTCGTCTACCCCCAACCCAAGAAGCAGCGGCCCAGCACTCCTACAGTACATACCACCAGGTTCAGATGTTGTTGGGCGTCGAGTAAGAACCCTCTGACTGAGGTTGGACAAGAAACCAGCAAGGGCTAACTCCTATCACCACAATCCAAGACCCAGCGCCCTCAGCACTACTGAAGATGATGTCGTGCAAAGGGTGTGGTGCCGGGACCTACTCATGCCAAAGAGCAAGGCTCACTACTCTAATATGTCCTAACAACATACCAAAAATTCAGCTTCCTGCAATTTTTTTGGACCTCAAAATACCTGGCGACTGGCCTATATTGGCAGTCTCTCCTGTTTCCACCACTGCCACTCTTTTCACCCCTTCCTCTCTATCTTCTTTACCACTCACTTTACCACTTTCACAGTCTCTGGTGGTGTCTTTGTCTCACTCATTTTATCTCACACTGCCATTGCCCTTTCTTTCTCATAGTCCGTTGACTATCTATGCAGTTACTAATGTCTTATATATACTCCGAATCCACCCGAAGGGGCGTGGTGAAGGGCATCTAGTACCACTACTATTTACTTGCTTTCCTGTTCCACTCCCATATAGAACGAGGGGATAACGAACGCTTGTATGTACCTGTACGGACCCTAATCTCTCTGAACTTATCTTAGTGATCTTTACGCGAAGTGTGTGTTGGTGACAATAGAATCGTTCTGCAGTCCACTCTAAATTCCGGTCCTCTAATTTTCTTCAACAGTGTTTCTCCGAAAGATCGTCGCCTTTTCTCCAGCTACTCATCACATCTGAGTTCCGAAGCATCTCAGTAACACTCGTGCATTGATCGAACCTATCAGAAACAAACCTAGCCGCCTGCCTTTGAACTGCTTCTATGTCTTCCTTTAAACCGATCTGGTGGTGATCCCAAATACTGGAGCAATACTCAAGACGGGAATGCACAAGCGTTTTATATGTCGTCTCCTTTACGGACGAATAAAATGTTCCCAAAATTCTCCAAATAAATCGAAATCGACCCTCCGCCTTCCCCGGCTGTCCTTAGTGATCGTTCTATTTCATATCTCTGTGCAGCTTTACGTCTAGATATTTAATTGGCGCGACTTGGTCAAGCGGCACACTACTAATGCTGTATTCGAATATTACACGATTTATAGAAAATAACGGTGCTTTAATACTTTCCTGGGGCACTCCTCACGATACTCTACTTTCTAATGATCATTAGCAATCGATTACAACGTACTGGATTCTATTACTTAAGCAGTCTTCGACCCACTCACATATTTGAGTACCCACTTCATAAGCTCGTACCTTCGTTAGCAGTCTGCGGTACGGTACCGTGTCGAACGACTTTCGAAATTCGACGTATATGCAGTCTGCCTGTTGCCCTTCATCCATAGTACGCAAGATTTTATGAGAGAATAGGGTAAGCTTGGTTTCGCAAGGTCAATGCTTCCTAAAGCCATGCTGATGCATGAACAAAAGCTTTTCCGTCTCAAGGAAATTTAGTATATTAGTACTGAGAATATGTTCAAGAATTCTACAGTAAACTGATGCTAGTGGGTCCGTCTTCTCTCTTCACATATCTTTGTAGAATCTTCAATATGTGGATAAAAGGAGTGGGCGTACTTTTTCTTGTTGAATTTCTATGGTCTTGAAGATTTAGACCCCCAAAACTCATGCTTTGTCTTTATTATTTATCTTGATCATTCCACTGTTTCGTCTCTCTTTTGACGTCATCTACTTATATGTTTTCCTCCACTGTTTCCTACCACGACTGTGCTGCTGGTTCCATTCTCTCTTCTCTCTTCCGCCGTCACACTTTCTGCTATTCTCTACTAGAACAAAAAAGCGTGAAAATGTAAAATTTTTTGTGCTTCCATAGGCGCATTTTTAAGCTAAATCCCTTCTTTTTCTCGCAACAGTTGGATGTGCTGCTTATAAATTTTTTATAGCACAATGGAGAAGGAAAGGAACGAAGAGAGATTACAATTTACATCCCATCAGAACAGTAGTTATTACAGACGAAGCACAGGAATGGATTGTTTTGATACGTATAACCCAGATCAGGAAGGACGTCTTTGGAATGCGAGTCCATTGTAGGTGTGGAAACATTTGATTACTTATATGCTTAGACATTCGCACCGTACCATTGTGATCGTGTGGTGTAAGTACTTGGACAGATAAACCCACAGACAGAAGGCAGGGTGTTGGGCGTCCATGGCTCCTCAAATGTAATGGATGTAATAGACTTGCCCAGGGTCTTCAGTAAAATAGGCGGCGATCAATGGCAGAACTGACGGCAGAGTACAATATTGTGGGAGGGACAAGTGTTTTCGAAGAAAAACTTCAGTGCACTTGGTTGACTCTAGAATTTTGGAAAAAAACTATCGTACGTTTTCCCATGTTCGCCCAGTCATCTCACCAATTTAGACTGTATTTTGTACAGTATCACCAAGATTGGACGAGTCAAACTTGTCGCCAGGTCGCATGAATGAAATTTCTGGTTGAACCAGGTCGATGTTCGTGTCTGGATACAAAAAAATCCAGGCAAAAAAACTGATCGAAACATACAATGCACTACTATCCCGGACTGATGTATGTAGTATTGTGGTGTGGGGGACAGCTAATTGTGCTTCCATGGGATTTGTGGATGTAATAGACGCACAATGATAGCTTTGGATTACTCAAAGATTGCTGTACATCACCCGCTCTTCGTGATTGATGTGTTTTCTGAAGACAGTGACATCTTAAGACCGATAAATGTGTCACTGAACCGGAATCGTGCAACAGTGGTTTGGGGATCGTGATAGTAAACTGAAGCTGATTTCTAAGCCAATTCCACTATTAAACCCAGTGGATCACATACAGATGCCAGTTCCATACCCACAACCAACTATCATGTAATTACTGAAGTCGTGTGAGCTGTGGAAGAACATTGGATTCCATAGATTTTCAAGAGCCTACAAAGGAATAGTCGAATCCACGCTATGCAGAACTGCTGCTGTATTGCATTCCTCAGGTGGCTCATCAAGAGAACCCACAGCTCTTTCGTGAGTACATGTGTGGTAACACTTGGACCCCTTGAGCACACAGACGAGAAACCTCCATAAGGGCCCGGTCCTACGCTCAGGGGTGCGGGGAGGGAGGGTTACCAGCAGTTCCGTAAGATGTCCCATGATGGCGCTGCGGTCAGAAGCAGCCCTTTAATCTCGCCAGAGCAGGCGGCAGGTAGCGGCTGTCCGCACCACCACCTTCCCTTCAAACGCCGGCACACCAGACACCACCGTGGCCTCGTGGCAGGCGGCACGAGCTCTCCCTTCAGCCTGCTCTGCACGCTCCCCTTAGAAGCACCTCTAGTGTGTTCTACCGGTACTAGGCTGGGGAACCGCCTGACACCTGCTAGCATCTTACGGAACTACGAGGGGAACGTAGGACAGTGGTTTAGGGGGAGGGGAAGGGCTGCTTCTCTGTATATGTTACTCTGTGCATTGAGCTATTGTAGCCTTTCTTCTCTCCCAGGTTGCAATCCTATACAAGTTAATCCTCTCCTGTCCCTGTCCGCTGAAGGTTTGGGTTTGGAATGAAACCCGCATTTTTCCTTGCCTTTCGTAAGACGTGTCTAAAAGTAATCTTGTAGATAGTAAAGCTTTGATGTTAGGCGGTTGACAGCTTTCAGATACCAAATGGTTTGTCTATCTTGCGATACTTTCGGTCGATGTCTCTGTGGGTAGACAATTCTTCGACTAAGGTACTGATGACGTTGCAGTTTATTCCCTTAATTCCCCGCCGCTTGTCGCACGAACCAACGGAAGGTGACGCTTCTCACGACTATTCATCTACATCTACATCTACATGGGATACTCTGAAATCACATTTAAGTGCCTGGCAGAGGGTTCATCGAACCACAATTATACTATTTATCTCCCTTTCCATTCTCGAATAGCGCGCGGGGAGAAAGAACACCTGAATCTCTCTGTTCGAGCTCTGATTTCTCGTATTTTATTATGATGATCATTTCTACCTATGTAAGTGAGAGTCAACAATATACTTTCGCATTCGGAGGAGAATGTTGGCGATTGGAGTTTCGCAAGTAGCCCACGCCGCAGCGATAAGCGCCGTTGTTGTAATGATTCCCATTCCAGATCCTGTATCATTTCCGTAACGCTGTCTCCCCTGTATCGTGACAATACGAAACGAGCTGCCCTTCTTTGGACTCTTTCGATGTCCTCCGTCAAACCCACCTGGTAAGGATCCCACACTGGGCTGCAATACTCAAAAAATGGACGGACAAGCGTAGTGTAAGCAGTTTCTTTTGTAGTTCTGTTTCATCTTTTAAGGGTTCTGCCAATAAAACGCAGTCTCTGGTTCGCCTTTCCCACGACATTATCTACGTGTTCTTTCCAGTTTGAGTCTGAAGTAATAGTAATTCCTAGATATTTTGTGGAGTTTACGGCCTTCACTTTTGATTGATTTATCTTGTAAACAAAGTTTAACGGATTTATTTTCGTACTCATGTGGACTACTTCACACTTCTCATTATTTAGAGTCAATTGCCAATGTTTACACCATAGTGATATCTTATTGAGATCGTTCTGAAGTTGGTTTTGATCTTCAGATGAATTTACTAGACGGTAAATGACTGCGTCATCTGCAAACAACCTAAGAGAGCTACTTAGATTTCCCCTAAATCATTTATGTAAATAAGGAACAGCAGAGGACCAGTAACACTACCCTGTGGAACGCCCGATATCACCTGTGTTTTAGTCGATGCTTTACCATCGATTACTACGAACTGTGTCCTCTCTGACAAGAAATCTCCTATCCAATCGCAAATTTCGGGCGGTCATAATAGTTTGGTTCATCATCGTATGCTGCATTTACTGGCTGCTGGAGATTGATGACACTCTCTCTCCTCTGACAGGTACAAAGAGTGGGCAACTGCGGCAGCAGGGAGCGGCAGGGGACACGGTGGCGAACGCACAGCACGTGCTGAAGGCGGAGGAGGACGAGAGTGGAGAAGGCAGTGGAGCCGAGGCCGACGTGGAGGCGCGGGGCACGAAGAACAGGCGGCTCGAGCTGGGGGGCGGCCCGCCGCGCGCCGACAAGCAGGAGCAGCACTGGGGCTGCAGTCTGCTGCGCTGCCTCATAAAGTAGGAGCTCCTGCACCAGTACCTATCAGGCTAAGTCGTCTACTTGTAGGCTAGGTAGCAGCAACTCGCTGCCATTGTAACAGAGTCTAGTGAATGTCTACATTTTCTAATAGTGCCTATCAGTGAACTGATTACATTTAAATCATGACTGAAGCTAAGCATTACAAATGCCCCTTAATGTCTGCCATCTTCTTACATAAGGTAAACGATGTGAAGACGCCGATAGGAACTTCTGAGAATGTTAAACAAATTACTCAACAAGCAGAAATATGAGCAACCCATCCAGTTTCTTTCCCCGTCTAAAAACAGAACATCACACAGTAGACGATCTTCAAAACGCTATTGAAGTGTTACATATTACACATAAAGGACTAATAATGAACACCTTGGAAGAATTAGAGATACTTTAACACCTCGAAAAAGAACCACTTCTTGTAATTAATGAACAAACAGATCTAAAACGTAAAAGTTTCCTCGAAAATTTTATTGAAATATTCAAAGCGGAATCAGGTTAATAACAACACACTCAGTGATAAATTATAACGCATGTTACACCAAACAGCACCTTCTAAATTATTTTCGTATATCGTTGGTAAACAAATAATTGGAGACATGCAATATCGTTGCCTATCATAATCAGAAACAAAATTTAATATACACTTTGACCTGTTTAATATATCGTTGGTATAAATATAAACAAGCTATTGTAACCATAAAATATCGTTGTCATACACCAGCAAATGACACTTACAGCAATTTATTATAACTAGCTACAACAATTTAATATAACTGTACCATATTGGTGGCATGACAACGATCTTATAGGGAAATCCACATTACAGGAAGCATGTATAATCAAAATTTATGTAAATATCGTACTATGTGACTTTTATTTTATCTCTCGACTTTTGTATCACACGATTGCAGATAATCTGATGATGGCTATTGTTAAATAAATAAAATATTACTCAGCGACTTGGAATCATTGAAAATTACATTATGTCTTTAAGTGACATATTTAACGCTGCAGGACCCAAATATTATAAACAACTAGGGAAAATCGTGTGTTACATGGCACATGTTGTGCCGTTTCCTAATTTACTTACTGCAAATTTCATTTATTACTAACACAGAAGTAAGATTTTTAACAAACAAATGACAACTTGTTGTCACGCCAGAAATTGCTGGAGATTTCATGAGGATTGTGATGATAATTAAATTTATTGTACTGTTATGTTAAATAGCATTTTAGAGGAAGTATAGGGGTTCTGAAGCTATGCTACATCACCAGTGATTTTTACTTTAATAAAAAAATCAAAGTAATGAACACTCATTTCTTTGAAACGACAAAATATTTGAATGCCTCGAATAAATATAACTTAATGAGATTCCTTTCTTTATTCAAGACAACTGAACAAGAAACCATTAATTATATTGCCTTCTTTGTACAAGGAAAGATTATCACAGCTACTAGAGTAAAAGAACGTACAGACAAATTTCTATTTTTGTTTCCGATGCCGGATGCCGTACGTAGGATGGGTACAGAACCCCATTTTTTCCAACGCCCGCGACTATACATACTCTTTCCTTGTGTCGAAGGATATAGAGTGCATGGGCAGATGGAAAATCTTGTAGGAGGGTTTTTTAATTAGTCGGAGGTTATGTGGCTAAAAGGGTGAAATCTCGGTCGAGGATTAGACGTGGGAATTTGACTGTAGGATCAGGGGGCAGGGAACCAAGGGATCTGATGTCGTAAGGAGACGTTTGAGTTTTCAGATAAAATGTTTCGGACTTTTGCTTGATTATTTGAGGGAGTTTTGGGAGATTGTGGTGTGTGTAGATTACAGTGTTAAGCAGATAACGAGGTGCGTCAATTGCTGTTCGGAGAAAACTGTTTTGGATCACCTGCACGTTTTTTATATTAGTTATTCCTGCAATACCCCGCACAGTTCTGATCCATAAGTGATGACACCGTGACAGGGAGTATGAATACGTTGAACAATCTGATTGTCATCTTCAGTGTTAGTCTTTGACCTTTGATACGTAGGTACATGTCATAAATTAACCATTGACCTTTGTTGCATATATTCCACATGCTTTTGGAAGGTTAGCCTAGAGTCAATTATTATAGCAAGGTACTTTACGTAGTTCCTCCACGGGATGAGGTGGCCGTTTAGGGTGATTGTTGCGTCGTCAGGAATTTTTCTGTAGGCGAAGATGATACCTTGTGTCTTCTGCGCATGAATCTGTATTTCCCGAGTCTTACCCATTGGTGGATGTCCTCAAGGTGTTCCTGGATTTTTCTGGCTATGTAAGGAAGTATGTGGCTGCTTCGGTAGATTGCTGTGTCATCAGAAAAGAGGGCCAGGTGACCATTTGCCTGAGGGATGTTGTTGGTATAAATGGAATAGAGACAGGGACCCATGATTGAGCCTTAGGGGACTCGTGCAGCTATTGGACGAAGTTGGCTGTTGGAACGTTGGATGGATACGTAGAATTGTCTGTTGCTGAGGAAGGATCGGATGGTGTGTACAATATGGAGGCGACAGTTCTAGGAAAGGAGTCTACAGATGACGTCTGTATGCCAAACTTTATCGAAGGCTGTTTTGATGTCAAGGAAAATGGCACCAGTGCTATGATTGATTTGTCTTGCGTTGCATATTGCTCAACCAGACGCATCGTTAGGTGCACTCTGCTGTGGTTTTCTCGAAGCCAAATTGTTCAGGGATAAGGATGTCGTATGAATTTAGGAAGTGTTGGAGTGAGGACAGGATGATACGTTCGAGGATTTGACTGAGGCTGCTGAGTAGGGAGTTGGGACGGTAGCTTTTGGAATAAAGATGATTTTTCCCTGGTTTTGGTTCAGAATGTTCAAATGTTTGTAAATTGATGGGACTTAACTGCTTGGTTATTAGTCCCTAACTTACAAACTACTTAAAGTAAGTTAAACTAACCTAAGGACAACACATACACCCATGCCCGAGGGGGGACTCGAGCCCCCGACAGTGAACGGCCACGCACACCGCAGCATGGCGCCTCGGGGCGCACGTATATTCCGCCACGGCCCTGGTTTTGAGAGTGTGATCACCCTGACGGTTTTCCGGAGTTTGGGGAAGTATAGGAGTATTAGGCAGGCGTTTAGGATGTGGGTAAGGTACTCAATGGCATTGGGAGGAAGGTGTTTGAGGAACAGACAAACACGGATTTATGGTACACTGGATTCAAGTACTTAAAATAGCAGTTACTTGTGCTATGTACTAATCAAGCAGGTGTACAATAGCATCAAAAATTGTAGAGGATCAACTGGTATGGTAGTTACATGTTGTCAGTTAGATGATGACAACGGTGGTAGCTGAATTTATGGGTTAGTGTTGTTGTGGTACTCGTTAAGATGCAGCTCTCCACACTGTTCCAGCGTGTGCACGTTCCTTTGTTCTGTATAGTCACTGCAACATACACTCATTTGGAGTTACAGGCGATGGACAAATTAAAACGAACACCATGCAGTATACTTGTTACACGTTGGCGCCACTTCGTACGTGCTAGGACTGAGACGCTAGTAGTGCCCAGTTGGCCTAAGAAATCGTAGAGGTTACCCTGCAGTGTATAACACGTTTTGTTTTTCGACGGTTAACACAAATTATCGTTGAAACCTATGGTCTCATAGCTTTTCATAAAGGCTATCTCGGTGGTGCTCAGGTAGTGGACGCATCTGCGACGAAAACGGCTGCAGTGTTTATTGCTTTATCAAGGACGGTATCCTCGTTAATTACAACGTACACAAAACATCTACGTCTACATAACTCTGCAAATCACATTGAAGTCCATGGCAGAGGGTTTATCAAACTGATTTTATGATATTTCTCTACAGTTCCATTCTTTAATAGCTCGCAGGAAAAAGAACACCTAAACCTTTTTGTTTTCGATTTAATTTCTCTTATTTCATTTTGTTGATCATATCTTTATATGTAGGGGGTACTAACAAAATAAATTCTCATTCGGAAGAGAAAGTTGGTGAAAGAAATTTCGCAAATAGATATCGCCGCAACCAATAACTTCTTTCTTTTAATGATTTCCTCCCCAACTCTTGCATCTTTTCCGTGATACTCTCTCCCCAATATCGTGATAATACACAACGCCTGCCCTTCGGTGAACTTCCACTAAATTGTCTGTCAGTTCCATCTGGTGTGGATCCCATAACGCTGAGCAGTACTCCAAAATAGGACGCACAAGCGTAGTGTAGGCAGTTTCTTTAGTAGAACTGTTGCATCTTCTAAGAGTTCTGCCAGCGAAACGTAGTCTTTGGTTAGCCTTCGCTACAATATTTTCTGTGTATCATTTACAATTTAAGTCGTTCGTAATTGTTATTCCTAGGTATTTAGTGGAATTGACGGCCTGTGGATTTGTCAGATTTATCGTGTAAATTAAGATTAATGGATTTATTTTAGTAGTCATATGGATGTCTTCAAACTTCTCGTTTATAAGGGTCAACTATAAATTTCTGCACCATGCCGACATATTATCTAAATAATTTTACAGTTCCTTTTGATCAGCTGGTGATTCTACTAACCGATAAATGACGGAAACATGCTAAGTATGCTACTCAGTTTGTATCCTAAATTGTTTATAAAAGTAAGGAACAGTACGGGCCACAAACACTTCCCTGGGGAACGCAAGATATCACTTCAATTCTTCTCGAAGATTTACAGGAAAGTACGAATCCCACCGCACAAGTTGTAAAGAAGCATATTGGGATTTATTCCCATCTGCTTACATTACGGGACCTCCCGATACCACTGTTGCATAATAATACATATGCATGTAATTAGTCTATTATCATTTTCTTTTCCAAAACTTTTGTTATTCTTTTTTCTAACGTGATTAGCTGAAGTTATTTTCTTTCATTTGGTGTTGGAGAAGTTTATATAATTAGCAATTATTAATTAGTTAACGCCAAAGGCGTATTGTTATGTTTCAGATAGTATGCTAATTAGTATTTCTGATAAAACTAAGTAAATTTTTTCTCATAATATTAAAGTAAGTATTATTGTGTGTCACAATTAACGTTAGGACAGCTTTGCCCTCATTAGTTCCTGTACAGTTACCGTTAATTACGAAAGTATTGTTGATAAACCAATTTCATTAAATACGTAAATGAAACACTATAAATTTAACTGAGATTTATACAGTAATTTACACAGTATTATTTACGCTTTTTTGCTGTTGCCAGTTGTATGTAATCGTTTACTTTTCCATTATAATTAATGTAATGAACTCAATTAATAATACGTAATTTTCAGTGCCATTGTTTGGATGATATAAATAGGATGCGTTCGCGCCATGTAAATGCGTATTGCTTCGTCCGTTATCTGAACTTTATACTTTAATTTTGAACAATTCTGTGAAAGTTCTTCCGTGTTAGGGGGTTAGAAAGTGTATCTACAGTGATTAATCCATATTTGTGCCACACTGTAGACTTCGGACTTTACTATTCCACACACAAATTGTGTAATTTTGTATTAGAGATGTGAAGGATGTAACTTACCAGATTGTGGAGATTGTAATTAATGAGACTTGTACACTGGCCACAAATGGGGACAACTGGACACCAATGAATCATTAAAGAGTCAGTTCTACGTGTTGCTTACGTTATTCGTAGCAGAGTAATTTTGTTCCATGAAATTCAACTAGCCGCTACCGAGAGCGCCAATCAACGAAAACATCAAGGAACATCGATCTACGACCCGGTTAGTTATAAAGTGTGGCATTATTCCATAAACATGCAATTTGATTAGAAGTCGTTCTGAGAACACTGTCAACAGTCTTCCGTAAATCTAGAAATACGGAAACTATTTGACATCCCTTGTCTGTAGCACTCATCACATCATGTGAGTAAAGAGCTGGCTGGGTTTCACAAGAACGATACTATTTGAATCCGTGTTGACTACGGGTCAGTAGGTCGCTCTCTTCAAGGTAGTTCGTAATATTTGAGGGAAGTGTATGTTATTAAATCCTCCTGCAAACCGACGTCAGTGATATAGGCCTATAATTCTGCGAATCACACCTATTGCCTTTCTTGAATATTGTAGTTACCTGTGCAACTTTGCAGTCTTTAGGTATGGAATTTTCGCTGAGCGAGCGCTTGTATATGATAGGTACGGGTCTGTTGCATCAGCATACTATGAAAGAAACCTAACTGATGTATAATCGGGACTTACTTTTGTCAAGTGATTTAAGTTTATGTAATACTCCATGGGTATCTATTTATAAATTACACATGCTGGCAGCTATTCTTAATTGGAATTCCGCAGTATTTGCTTCGTTTTCTTTGGTGAAGGAATTTCGGAAACCTATTTTAAGCAATCCTGCTTTAGCAGAACTGTCATCGGTAGCATTATCATTGATATCGTGTACTGAAGGTAGTGACTGTGTTCTGCCGTTAGTATATTTTACATACGACGACAATGTGAATCATGATTGGCGAAGAGGAATAGTGGGCAAAACCCAAAGTTAACTGACAAAGACCGACAAGCATTAAGAACGACTGTGGCTATACAAAAGGGAAAAAAACTGGAAAAGCTACAAAAACATTCAACATTAACTTTATTAATACTGTTTACAATACGGCATACCAGATTGCTTCCTACAATCAGATATGGTGGAGGTTTCACCATGATTTGGGCATCTGTATCCTGGTATTCTGTTCCTGCCATTACTCTCACTTGGCAGATAACTATGAATAAATGTCACACCATCTTACACAATAAACTGTCTACTGTGACTAAAATATTTCTAATAAAACCGATATTCCAAACAGATAATGCGGCACCCCCCCCCCCCCCCACGCACACAGCCTAAAATTTTCAGGCGTGTTTTGTACAACGTCAGAAAATTATTAGACAGGACAGGAAAATCAACATGTCTCAACATAATTGAATCATTATGGGGAATTTCGGAGAGAGAGAGAGAGAAAGAGAGGTTATTAAGGATAAGGACGAGAGTAGAAAGTTTTACACTCACTCCTAATCTGATTTAGTAGTGGATATGTATATTAAAAATTAGAATGAAAAGCAAAATAATACGAAAATAGGCAACTCAGCTGTCACTGTACGTATGATGAAGCTACATTTGCCATCTCTGGGCTGAGAAGCAGCATGCGCCGTCTGACAGCATGAGCGTGTTGGTCTTCATGCTTTCCTGGAGAACTGTTGATGCATGAATGGGTATTCTTGCCAGATGTTCGTGTCGCTCTGGTACAATATTTTGGCTGCGTACCTCGCTGCCTTCTTCAGGTGCTCCCTGACAATGTCGTTTTGGCAAAACGGGTCCAGAATTTATGCTCAAGGGTTGGTGGGCGCTCCGTTTATGGTCGTCCACAGACATCCAGAGGGCACTCCCATCTAACAACAAACCAAAGGACAAGAAGAGCCAGATGAGGGCACGGGGGCAGCATCCCTGCCATATGCTGGACCTATCTCGGCTACGATGAGCAGAATTCTTTCTAAATCTGACATCAAGAGCATATTCTGCCCACCCTCACAAAATTGGGACGATGCTGGGTAATGCAAAAGCTGACCTGGGGGCTACATAAGCCAGCATTTACAGAATTCCGTGCCAGTGTGGGAAATCGTACATCGCCCAGACAACCAGAACAGTCGACGTCAGGTGTAAAGAACACCAGAGGCACACCAGACGTGGACGGGAACAAGATATGCCATAGTGGAGCACTGTCTGAAACTTGGTCACTCGACGGACTACAACACCAAAATGTGACACAGACCCTCAGATTCTGGGACAGAGTTATAAAGGAGGTCAACGAGATAAAGGTCACAGAGAACCTTATCAGTAGATACAGCGAGTACCAGCTCAGCTCGACATGGAGCCCGGCGCTGGAGCTTATCCAGGCCCAACAAAATCATCAGAAGCAGGACAACAGCTCAGGAACACTGCCAGGTGGACGTGGACTGGGAACGGATCACGAGACGCGGGACAGGCTTCAGACAGCTGCCATGATCACAGAGGGCGGCCGAGCTGGCCGCGGACCACCGTTGGAGCATCAGAAGCAGGACAACAGCTCAGGAACAGCGCCAGGTGGGCGCGGACTGGGAACGGTGCACGCGACGGGGGACAGGCATCAGACAGCTGCCATGATCACAGAGGGCGGCCGATCTGGCCGCGGACCACCGTTGGAGCATCAGAAGCAGGACAACAGCTCAGGAACAGCGCCAGGTGGGCGCGGACTGGAAACGGTGCACGCGACGCGGGACAGGCATCAGACAGCTGCCATGATCACAGAGGGCAGCCGAGCTGGCCGCGGCCCATCGTCGGAGCATCAAAAACAGGACAACAGCTCAGGAACAGTGCCAGGTGGACGTGGACTGGGAACGGATCACGCGACGCGGGATAGGCATCAGACAGCTGCCATGATCACAGTGGGCGACTGAGCTGGCCGCGGACCACCGTCGGAGCATCAGAAGCAGGACAACAGCTCAGGAACAGCGCCAGGTGGGCGCGGACTGGGAACGGTGCACGCGATGCGGGACAGGCATCAGACAGCTGCCATGATCACAGAGGGCGGCCGAGCTGGCCACGGACCACCGTCTGAGCATCAGAAGCAGGACAACAGCTAAGGAACAGCGCCAGGTGGGCGCGGACTGGGAACGGTGCACGCGACGCGGGACAGGCATCAGACAGCTGCCATGATCACAGAGGCCGGCCGAGCTGGCCGCGGACCACCGTCGGAGCATTAGAAGGAGGACAATAGCTCAGGAACAGCGCCAGGTGGGCGCGGACTGGGAACGGTGCACGCGACGCGGGACAGGCATCAGACAGCTGCCATGATCACAGAGGGCGGCCGAGCTGGCCACGGACCACCGTCTGAGCATCAGAAGCAGGACAACAGCTAAGGAACACCGCCAGGTGGGTGCGGACTGAGAACAGTGCACGCGACGCGGGACAGGCATCAGACAGCTGCCATGATCACAGAGGGCAGCCGAGCTGGCCGCGGCCCATCGTCGGAGCATCAAAAACAGGACAACAGCTCAGGAACAGTGCCAGGTGGACGTGGACTGGGAACGGATCACGCGACGCGGGATAGGCATCAGACAGCTGCCATGATCACAGTGGGCGACTGAGCTGGCCGCGGACCACCGTCGGAGCATCAGAAGCAGGACAACAGCTCAGGAACAGCGCCAGGTGGGCGCGGACTGGGAACGGTGCACGCGATGCGGGACAGGCATCAGACAGCTGCCATGATCACAGAGGGCGGCCGAGCTGGCCACGGACCACCGTCGGAGCATCAGAAGCAGGACAACAGCTCAGGAACAGTGCCAGGTGGACGTGGACTGGGAACGGATCACGCGACGCGGGATAGGCATCAGACAGCTGCCATGATCACAGTGGGCGGCCGAGCTGGCCGCGGACCACCGTCGGAGCATCAGAAGCAGGACAACAGCTCAGGAACAGCGCCAGGTGGGCGCGGACTGGGAACGGTGCACGCGACGTGGGATACATTCATCAGACAGCTGCCATGATCACAGAGGGCGGCCGAGCTGACCGCGGACCACCGTCGGAGCATCAGAAGCAGGACAATAACTCAGGAACGGCGCCACGTAGGCGCGGACTGGGAACGGTGCACGCGACGTGGGACAGGCATCAGACAGCTGCCATGATCACAGAGGGCAGACGAGCTGGCCGCGGACCACCGTCGGAGCATCAGAAGGAGGACAACAGCTCAGGAACAGCGCCAGGTGGGCGCGGACTGGGAACGGTGTACGCGACGCGGGACAGGCATCAGACAGCTGCCATGATCACAGAGGGCGGCCGAGCTGGCCGCGGCCCATTGTCGGAGCATCAGAAGCAGGACAACAGCTCAGGAACAGTGCCAGGTGGACGTGGACTGGGAACGGTGCACGCGACGGGGGACAGGCATCAGACAGCTGCCATGATCACAGTGGGCGGCCGAGCTGGCTGCAGACCATCGTTGGAGCATCAGAAGCAGGACAACAGCTCAGGAACAGCGCCAGGTGGGCGCGGACTGGGAACGGTGCACGCGACGCGGGACAGGCATCAGACAGCTGCCATGATCACAGAGGGCAGCCGAGCTGGCCGCGGCCCATCGTCGGAGCATCAAAATCAGGACAACAGCTCAGGAACAGTGCCAGGTGGACGTGGACTGGGAACGGATCACGCGACGCGGGATAGGCATCAGACAGCTGCCATGATCACAGTGGGCGACTGAGCTGGCCGCGGACCACCGTCGGAGCATCAGAAGCAGGACAACAGCTCAGGAACAGCGCCAGGTGGGCGCGGACTGGGTACAGTGCACGCGATGCGGGACAGGCATCAGACAGCTGCCATGATCACAGAGGGCGGCCGAGCTGGCCACGGACCACCGTCTGAGCATCAGAAGCAGGACAACAGCTAAGGAACAGCGCCAGGTGGGCGCGGACTGGGAACGGTGCACGCGATGCGGGACAGGCATCAGACAGCTGCCATGATCACAGAGGGCAGCCGAGCTGGCCGCGGACCACCGTCGGAGCATCAGAAGCAGGACAACAGCTCATGAACAGTGCCAGGTGGACGTGGACTGGGAACGGATCACGCGACGCGGGATAGGCATCAGACAGCTGCCATGATCACAGTGGGCGGCCGAGCTGGCCGCGGACCACCGTCGGAGCATCAGAAGCAGGACAACAGCTCAGGAACAGCGCCAGGTGGGCGCGGACTGGGAACGGTGCACGCGACGTGGGACACATTCATCAGACAGCTGCCATGATCACAGAGGGCGGCCGAGCTGACCGCGGACCACCGTCGGAGCATCAGAAGCAGGACAATAACTCAGGAACGGCGCCACGTAGGCGCGGACTGGGAACAGTGCACGCGACGTGGGACAGGCATCAGACAGCTGCTATGATCACAGAGGCCGGCCGAGCTGGCCGCGGACCACCGTCGGAGCATCAGAAGGAGGACAACAGCTCAGGAACAGCGCCAGGTGGGCGCGGACTGGGAACGGTGTACGCGACGCGGGACTGGCATCAGACAGCTGCCATGATCACAGAGGGCGGCCGAGCTGGCCGCGGCCCATTGTCGGAGCATCAGAAGCAGGACAACAGCTCAGGAACAGTGCCAGGTGGACGTGGACTGGGAACGGATCACGCGACGCGGGATAGGCATCAGACAGCTGCCATGATCACAGTGGGCGGCCGAGCTGGCTGCAGACCATCGTTGGAGCATCAGAAGCAGGACAACAGCTCAGGAACAGTGCCAGGTGGGCGCGGACTGGGAACGGGGCACGCGACGTGGGACAGGCATCAGACAGCTGCCATGATCACAGAGGGCGGCCGAGCTGGCCGCGGACCACCGTCGGAGCATCAGAAGCAGGACAATATATCAGGAACAGCGCCAGGTGGGTGCGGACTGGGAACGGTGCACGCGATGCGGGACAGGCATCAGACAGCTGCCATGATCACAGAGGGCAGACGAGCTGGCCGCGGACCACCGTCGGAGCATCAGAAGGAGGACAACAGCTCAGCAACAGTGCCAGGTGGACGTGGACTGGGAACAGAGCACGCGACGCGGGACAGGCATCAGACAGCTGCCATGATCACAGAGGGCGTCGAGCTGGCCGCGGACCACCGTCGGAGCATCAGAAGCAGGACAATAGCTCAGGAACAGCGCCACGTGGGCGCGGACTGGGAACGGTGCACGCGACGTGGGACAGGCATCAGACAGCTGCCATGATCACAGAGGCCGGCCGAGCTGGCCGCGGACCACCGTCGGAGCATCAGAAGGAGGACAATAGCTCAGGAACAGCGCCAGGTGGGCGCGGACTGGGAACGGTGCACGCGACGCGGGACAGGCATCAGACAGCTGCCATGATCACAGAGGGCGGCCGAGCTGGCCACGTACCACCGTGTGAGCATCAGGAGCAGGACAACAGCTAAGGAACACCGCCAGGTGGGCGCGGACTGAGAACGGTGCACGCGACGCGGGACAGGCATTAGACAGCTGCCATGATCACAGAGGGCAGCCGAGCTGGCCACGGACCACCGTCGGAGCATCAGAAGCAGGACAACAGCTCAGGAACAGTGCCAGGTGGACGTGGACTGGGAACGGATCACGCGACGCGGGATAGGCATCAGACAGCTGCCATGATCACAGTGGGCGGCCGAGCTGGCCGCGGACCACCGTCGGAGCATCAGAAGCAGGACAACAGCTCAGGAACAGCGCCAGGTGGGCGCGGACTGGGAACGTTGCACGCGACGTGGGACACATTCATCAGACAGCTGCCATGATCACAGAGGGCGGCCGAGCTGACCGCGGACCACCGTCGGAGCATCAGAAGCAGGACAATAACTCAGGAACGGCGCCACGTAGGCGCGGACTGGGAACGGTGCACGCGACGTGGGACAGGCATCAGACAGCTGCCATGATCACAGAGGCCGGCCGAGCTGGCCGCGGACGACCGTCGGAGCATCAGAAGGAGGACAACAGCTCAGGAACAGCGCCAAGTGGGCGCGGACTGGGAACGGTGTACGCAACGCGGGACTGGCATCAGACAGCTGCCATGATCACAGAGGGCGGCCGAGCTGGCCGCGGCCCATTGTCGGAGCATCAGAAGCAGGACAACAGCTCAGGAACAGTGCCAGGTGGACGTGGACTGGGAACGGATCACGCGACGTGGGATAGGCATCAGACAGCTGCCATGATCACAGTGGGCGGCCGAGCTGGCTGCAGACCATCGTTGGAGCATCAGAAGCAGGACAACAGCTCAGGAACAGTGCCAGGTGGGCGCGGACTGGGAACGGGGCACGCGACGTGGGACAGGCATCAGACAGCTGCCATGATCACAGAGGGCGGCCGAGCTGGCCGCGGACCACCGTCGGAGCATCAGAAGGAGGACAACAGCTCAGCAACAGTGCCAGGTGGACGTGGACTGGGAACAGAGCACGCGACGCGGGACAGGCATCAGACAGCTGCCATGATCACAGAGGGCGTCGAGCTGGCCGCGGACCACCGTCGGAGCATCAGAAGCAGGACAACAGCTCAGGAACAGTGCCAGGTGGACGTGGACTGGGAACGGATCACGCGACGCGGGACAGGCATTAGACAACTGCCATGATCACAGAGGGCGGCCGAGCTTGCCGCGGACCACCGCCGGAGTGTCAGAAGCAGGACAACAGCTCAGGGACAGCGCCAGATAGGTGCGGACCGCGGACTGGATGCAGCAGCTGTTGAAAATCTATAACGAATTACCTTTTGTAATCTATCTATATGTTGTTGTTGTTGTGGTCTTCAGTCCTGAGACTGGTTTGATGCAGCTCTCCACAATACCCCATCCTGAGCAAGCCTCTTCATCTTCACATAAGAACGGCAACCTACATCTGTCTGAATCTGCTTCCTGTATCCATCTCTTGGTCTTCCTCTGCGGTTTTTACCCCATACACTTCACTCCAACGCTAAATTCACAATTCCTTGATTTCTAAGAATGTGCCCTACCAATCTATCCCTTCTTTTAGGCAAGGTAGGCCAGAAATTTCTTTTCTCCCCAATTCTGTTCAGTACCTCTTCATTAGTTACGCGATCCATCCACCTAATCTTCAGCATTCTTCTGTAGCACCACATTTCAAAAGCCTCAATCCTCTTCCTGTCCGCAATAAATCAATTGCTGTTAGTTAGTCTCGCTAAAACTCGAGAATGGCTGAACCAATTTGGCTTATTTTAGTCTTGAAATATTCCTACAATTTCAGGGAAGGTTTAAACGGTTATAAAATATGGAAAAGTTGTCCGGAAAAGAGGAAAACCAGGAAAAACTGAAACAGCTTTTACCAGTAAGCTATCAATACCGTTCGTCAAATTGCGATAAATTTTGTACATTTCATATTGAAAGCAAGAGGAAGGGCCGGCCGCCGTGGCCGAGGGGACTGAGGCGCTCCAGTCACGGTCTGCACGGCCACTACGGTCGGGGGTTTGAATCCCCCCTCGGGCATGGATATTTGTGCCGTCCTTTGTTGTAGCTAGTTCATAAGTAGTTTGTAAGTTTAGGGACTGATGACCCCGTAGTTAAGTCCCATAAGCTATACAAACATTTGAACATTTGAACAAGAGGAAGGTTCACATTCCTAATATGCACGCTGCACTCGTGCAGTGGTCGTACGGGTACATCCCCTCGTCATCACTACGGTGGAGATACTGTGTCTCAGCTCTCGTGCGCCGACATAACATCACGTTCAAACTCCCTAAACCGTGGTAACCTGCCATTGTAGCAGCAGTAACCGATCTAACGCCTGCTTCAGACACCAGTTGTCTTCCATCGGAGTTGCCGACCGTAGCGTCGTTCTCTGTTTACGTATCTCTGTGCGTGCATTAGTATGCTTGTAGTAGTTTCTTTGGCTATTCAGTGTGTTAAACGAGTGATGTTTATTTATCGTGAGAAATTAAGGTGTGGTAAATTAATGTAACTGTCTGAGATAGAGCCTGATTGAAATTATTTCTGTTCGCCGAGTAGTGAAGACATCTGCAGAGCCCTGTGTTATCTAAATTACCACCACTTGCATGAATTGAACAAACAACACATTTTTTCAGATTATCAAACAACTAATTATTTGAAAACTGAGAGGATAAGCGACTCTTTCAAACAAATACACATCTGATAGAACTACTCCTTTTAGGATGCAATTTTGTTGAATTTTTAATCTATCATTTATTGAATAGATGATAGAAAGAGATACAAAGGCATTGCAGATTACCTTGGCTGGCCGATCGCAGGAATAAAACCGATGTGTCAGCCACTCGGCAACACACTAAAAACTTCAGCCTAAAAGTATAAGCCTGAGGCCAGACCAGTCACAAAATTTTAAAATAGTCGCCTGATCATTCGCTAAAATAAAAAGCACATCACACCAAGTTTGGTATCTACCATTTGTGATGAGGTCAAATGGTTGGTACAATATATTTCCAGACCCGTATGGAAGCAATGTCTATGCAGCGGTGAAATTTTACCTACAGCGTATTACCAGTAGCTGGTTGGAGTTTAGGTTGGCAACATTACCGATGCGACAAATCCCTTTCTATTATATACATATATAAAAATGAATTGCCTTTGGTTAGTCTCGCTAAAACTCCAGAACGGCTGATCCTATTGGGCTAATTTTACTCTTGAAATATTCGTGCAAGTTCAGCGAAGGTTTAAACGGTGATAAAATACGGAAAAGTTGTCCGGAAAAGAGGAAAACCGGGAAAAACTGAAACAGCTTTTTCCAGTGAGCTATCAATACCGTTCGTCCAATTGCGAAAATATTTAGTACATTTCATGTTGAAAGCAAGAGGAGGATTCGCATCAAATAAAAATTTGGATAAATCGCCCGGGAAGTAGGAAAATGTTGGAAAAACCGAAAGCGATTTTTTTCTATGAGTAAAATTCAATTGCTACATGGTTGTAAGAGCATCACTTGAGTACGGCTTCACGGGAGAAGGTTTGTATGAAATAAATTTTTTGGAAAATCTACCGGAAAATTTGAGAAAAAGTGAAAGTGCGTTTTTGATTGAATTCAGCACTATAACTGACTATTCCACTCCCATGAACCACATACATTGCCGAGGTGGGGTGGCTTGCGTGCCTCAACGATACAGATAGCCGTGCCGTAGGTGCAACCACAGCGGAGGGGTATCTGTGGAGAGGCCAGACAAACGTGTGGTTCCTGAAGAGGGGCAGCAGCCTTTTCAGTAGTTACAGGGGCAACAGTCTGGATGATTGACTGAGCTGGCCTTGTAACATCAGCTAAAGTGGCTTTGCCACACAGCTACTGCGAACGGCTGAAAGCAAGGGGAAACTACAGCCGTTACCTTTCCCGAGGACATGCAGCTCTACTGTATGAACATATGATGATGGCATCCTCTCGGGTAAAATATTCCGGAGGTAAAATAGTCCCCCATTCGGATCTCCGGGCGGGGACTACTCAGGAGGATGTGATCATCAAGAAAGACAATACTGGCATTCTATGGGTCGGAGCGTGGAATGTTAGATCCCTTAATCGAGTAGGAAAATTAGAAAATTTAAAAAGGGAAATGGATAGGTTGAAGTTAGATATAGTGGGGATTAGTGAAGTTCGGTGGCAGGATGAACAGGATTTCTGGTCAGGTGAGTACAGGATTATAAATACAAAATCAGTTGGGGGTATTACAGGAGTAGGATTGATAATGAATAAGAAAATAGGAATGCGGGTAAAC
This sequence comes from Locusta migratoria, assembly GCA_026315105.1. NCBI lineage: Eukaryota > Metazoa > Arthropoda > Insecta > Orthoptera > Acrididae > Locusta > Locusta migratoria. Next base: position 572,371,468 of record CM048746.1, read on the forward strand.
TACTATGACCAGCACAGCGATCGCATTATCATTGTCAAGATAGATACGAAGCCAACACCGACAACAGTAGTACAGGTTTATATGCCAACTAGCTCTGCCGATGATGAGGAGATCGAAGAAATATATGAGGAGCTAAAGGAAATTATTCAGACAATTAAGGGAGAGGAAAACTTAATTGTTATGGGAGACTGGAATTCGGTAGTAGGGCAAGGAAGGGAAGGGAAGATAGTGGGTGAATATGGTCTGGGCAAAAGGAATGAAAGAGGAAGCCGCCTGGTAGAATTTTGCACGGAACATAATTTAGTTATAACAAACACCTGGTTTAAGAATCACAAAAGACGGTTGTATACGTGGAAGAGACCAGGAGACACCGGGAGATACCAGATAGATTTTATAATGGTAAGACATAGATTTCGGAACCAGGTTTTGAAGTGTAGGACATACCCAGGGGCAGACATAGACTCTGACCATAACTTGTTGGTTATGAACTGTAGGCTGAAACTGAAGAAACTACAGAAAGGTAGGAAAATAAGGAGATGGGACCTAGATAAATTGAAGGAACCTGAAGTTCTTAAGAATTTCAGAGGGAGCTTCAGGCAACAATTGACAGAAACAGGGGAAAATAAAACAGTTGAGGAGGAATGGGTACAATTGAGAGATGAAATAGTGAAGGCAGCAGAGGACAAGATAGGAAGGAGGGCAAGACCTACAAAGAATCCTTGGATATCACAGGAGATACTAAATTTAATCGATGAAAGGAGAAAGTATAAAAATGCAGTAAATGAAACAGGCAAAATGGAGTACAGACGACTAAGAAATGAGATTGACAAGAAGTGCAAAATGGCTAAGCAGGAATGGCTAGAAGTCAAATGCAAGGATGTAGAAGAATGTATAAATAGGGGAAAAATAGATACAGCCTACCGGAAAATAAAAGAAACATTTGGCGATAAGAAAAATAGCTCTATGAATATCAAGGACACTGATGGAAAACCAGTTCTCAGCAAAGAAGGGAAAGCTGAAAGGTGGAAAGAGTATATAGAGGCACTCTACAAAGGAAATGAACTTCGAGACACTATTGTAGGAAGGGAAGAGGATGTAGATGATGATGAAATAGGAGATACTATACTGAGAGATGAATTTGACAGAGCACTGAAAGATCTAAGTCGAAACAAGGCCCCTGGAATAGATGATATCCCGTCAGAGCTACTGAAGTCTCTGGGAGAACCAGCCATGACAAAATTGTTTCACATTGTGTGTAAGATGTATGAGACAGGTGAAGTACCCTCAGACTTTAAGAAAAATGTTATAATCCCCATTCCAAAGAAAGTGGGTGCAGACAGGTGTGAAAACTACAGAACCATCAGTTTAATAAGTCATGGTTGCAAAATATTAACACGAATTATATATAGAAGGATGGAAAAACTGGTAGAAGCCGACCTCGGGGAAGATCAGTTTGGGTTCAGGAGAAATGTAGGAACACGGGAGGCAATACTCACTTTACGGCTTATCCTAGATGATAGATTAAGAAAAGGCAAACCAACATTTCTAGCTTTTGTAGATTTGGAGAAGGCTTTTGACAATGTTGATTGGAATAAACTCTTTCAAGTTCTGAAGCAAGCAGGAGTAAAATATAGGGAGCGTAAGGTTATTTACAACTTGTACAAAAACCAGACAGCGGTTGTCAGAGTTGAAGGGCATGAAAGGGATGCAATGGTTGGAAAGGGAGTAAGACAGGGTTGTAGCCTTTCCCCAATGTTGTTCAATTTGTACATTGAGCAAGCTATAAAGGAAAGCAAGGAGAAATTTGGAGAAGGAATTAAAGTTCAGGGTGAAGAATTAAAAACATTGCGTTTTGCCGACGACATAGTAATTCTGTCAGATACAGCAAAGGACCTGGAACAGCAATTGAACGGAATGGACAGTGTGCTGAAAGGTGCATATAAGATGAACATTAACAAGAGCAAAACTAGGGTAATGGAGTGCAGTGTAAGAAAATCAGGTGATGCTGAAGGAATTAGATTGGGAAACGAAGCAATAAAGGAGGTAGATGAGTTTTGTTACTTGGGCAGTAAAATAACAAATGATGGTCGCAGTACAGAGGATATAAAATGCAGAATGGCAATGGGTAGAAAGGCGTTTTTGAAAAAGAGAAATTTGTTAACATCGAATATTGATTTAAGCCTAAGGAAGTCCTTTCTGAAGGCATTTGTATGGAGTGTTGCCTTGTATGGGAGTGAAACATGGACGATAAGCAGTGTGGACAGAAAGAGGATAGAGGCTTTTGAAATGTGGTGCTACAGAAGAATGCTGAAGATTAGGTGGGTGGATCGCGTAACTAATGAGGAGGTATTGAACCGAATTGGGGAGAAAAGAAATTTCTGGCATACCTTGACTAAAAGAAGGGATAGATTGGTAGGACACATTCTTAGACATCAAGGAATTGTGAATTTAGCGTTGGAGGGAAGTGTGTGGGGTAAAAATCGTAGAGGGAGACCAAGAGACGCGTATAGTAAGCAGATTCAAGTGGATGTGGGTTGTCGTTCTTATGAGGAGATGAAAAGGCTTGCTCAGGATAGAGTAGGGTGGAGAGCTGCATCAAACCAGTCTCTGGACTGAAGACCACAACAACAACAACTGACTATTCGCACGACGGAGAGGGGTAATTCTTCTTTTGCTATGTTCATTATGGTCTTGGTACTAACCACTGTAAGCACCGAATGCGATAAAATTTTGATCATTTGACGTTCAACGAAAGATGAACATTCTTATGAACTAAATTTTTGGGAAAGTTACCCGGAAATTTTTTAAATTCGCGGGAAACTGAAAGAGCTTTTTCAAATTGGATATCAATATCATTCGTCTTATTGCGATAAAATTTTGCATATTCGACGTTCAAAGCGAGAGAAAGGTTGGAGTGAAGTACAAGTTTGGAATAGTTGGCCTGCAAAGAAGGAATAGCCTATTTGTGGAAAACTGAAAGAGCTCTTTTCTTTGGGATATCAATATCATTCGTACGATTGCGATAAAATTTTGCACATTTGACGTTCAAAGCAAGAGTAGATACATATTAGCAATTGCGAAGCATTGCCGGGACGACTAGTACCAAATATTTTTGGCGTACGTACAGTGTAGCGTCAACACAAAGTTAGTGCGTTACACAATAATCAGTCTGGAAACGACTCTTCATATCTCTCACAGCCGGTATTAGTTTTCTTCTAATACTAAAGCATAACTGTAACTGTAATAGTCACTTACTGTATGGTTTATTGTAAAATTAAAATTAAAATGCTTGTAGAGGGAAAAATTTCATCTCTTGTGAAGATGTCGCTTCTTAAATAGCGATTTACTTGTAGCTATTCACGAACATGTATAAAAGAAAACTGTTATGTATGTTCCGCCCATTTCATTTTCTATTTCAAAGTTCGCAACTCACAAGTATAAATGTATAAGTATCATAGAATATTGTGTTGTTGCAGGTCCGGTTGTCAGCGCTTTCATCAAGCTGCGTAAGAAAGGATTTATGTGTCTCGTTTCTTGCGGAAAGTTGTGGAAGTAACCTGTGATGTATCGGATGAATATCTAGCTATATAGGTTGCAATTCTGCATAACTGTAAATATTGAAATTGTATACTTCCGATAAGTAAGTCAACAGATAAGTAAATAATATATGAAACCACATTTTATAGCGACGTTTTCATTTAAATTTAAAGTTTATATCTACGTCTTAATTAATTTTACAAGATATTCTCACATACGTTTTCAATATTTGATAACACTGCCATTGACAGTTGTTAACAATTCATAACACAACTTATTGAACAGTCATTAATAGTGCACTAACAGTGACAGTCATATTATAGTCAAAGTGTTCCTGGAGTATTCCATTACTCTTCCTGTACCGCTTATCTGTATAATGTGAAGTCAGATTTCAGGAAGATGTAAGATTAATTTTCCTTTCATATGTTACTGCTAGTTCCTAACTCCAGACACATTTACTCAAATACATATACATTTTAGTTCTGTGTTGCCACTTGTTACGCGATAAAATTAATTTCTCTACTGCAAAAGATCTTGGAGTATTCATAGTTCGCACAATGCTGCTAAGACAGGAGCATAAATGGGAATCCTTGGTGAGAAGAAACTCTTAAAAGTGAGAAGCTGCTGAGAAAACATTCAAATACAGCATTCTCGACAGAAAAGAAACAATTTTCTGCCTCCATTGCTCAACCAGTGAAGCGAGAGCTGGGCTCCTATGGAGGCCAACAGACAATTATTTCTTTCGTCACTATAAGTTTCAGTAAAACATGAAAGTGAATAACTAGCAGTGGTACACACTACTCTCCGCCACACACTCATTATGGTGTTTGGAGTACGTACGTACGCCTATGAAGTAGTCAACATTTCTTAAGACAGCGCCGGTACAATAGCGCTGGTTGTAACTACGGATTCACTCTTTTCTTGACGAAAAGGAAATAAAGTAGCATCACGTGCTGCAACGTGTATTAGTCATGGAGATAAAAGGAGTTGACACGACACATATTGGAAACTGTCGTCCACCATCTGATATAGCCCAAAACAAATTCAGATTACTATTTACGATCGCTTTCTGTTCTGCACGAAACTTGAAAGCTGTGTATTACTTTGTGTGTATGAATAACATATCAGTAGAAAGGTGATTCCTAACGTTTTTCTTGTCTCGAATGGGAGTCATGATTAGATTATTGTGCACAACAAATAATAAAATCAAGCATTGCTTATTAAAAGCATCAACCAACAGTCACACACTCGAACCACATAATCTCTTTTCTTTCAACTCTAGGGTTATTTGTATGAATATACTGCGTTTTAGCGGATATTTACTGAATGAACAACATATACGATCTGAAGATTGCTCAGAAATGAGCTGCAACTAGTACTCCTGAATAATAAAATGCAGTCACGACTTTAGATTTTATATCTACTCAGTTGAAAGAATTTAAGGGTATTTACATATTTGTAAAATTGAAATACTAACAAAATTTCGGTTTGATTTTCAGGACGACTTTTCAACAGAAAATGCCATATATGCTTTCAATTATCAAATATTAAATGCTCTGAATAACTGGACATCACCTGTTGGAATTTTTGTGACCTCTCAAATGCTTTTAATAGTGTAAATTATGGAATTTTTCTACAGACGTTTAATTATTGTGCTATGAGTGGGACAATACACAAATGATTTAATCCATATTTGAATGAAAGAATGCGCGGGGTTTGAAATAAGCGGATTACAAAATGTGCAAAAATGTACAGATTCCTCACACTGGGGAGTTATCAAGATTACGTTCACAGAATTCGGTCTAGAGTCCTATGCTGTTCTTTACATATCTTAATGGGTTCCCATTTTATATTCGGGAAGATGCAAAGCTACTTTTTATGATACAAGTATCATTATTACACCAGAAAATAAGAATAAACTGGTTATTATTAAGCAGTTCTCTGCAAACAATAAATTTTGATAAAACACAGTTCCTTGTAGTAAATTGCGAGACGAATTAATAAATATAGACTTTGAACAGAAGTCTGCAGCTACGGTAAAAACCAAAATTTTTTCAGGTGTGTTAAGCGGCGGAGTGTTGGGGCGCTCTTTGAAGGAACAGGTGTGTGTTTGTGTTTGTGTTTGTGTGTGTGTGTGTGTGTGTGTGTGTGTGTGTTGCCTTTAGTTTAAATTAGTTTAAGTAGTTTGTAAGTCTATGGACTAATTACCATTGCAGTTTGATCAAACAGGTTTAAAAACATTTGAACATTTTTAAGATGTGTGCCTCGCTGAATTTGAATACACTCATTGATGATCTGTTATAACATTTGAATTCATCTGCTTATGATATTTGGGTTATGGCAAATTTTGGTTATACACATCTCAGTAAATTGGCATTTTATGCCTATTTTCTTTCACTGCTTCCATATGGTATGATACTTTCGGGTAATTCATCACTGAGCAAAAAAGTATTATTATACAAAGCGTGTAGTGAGAATAACGGCGGGAACCCACTCACGATCGTCCTACAGTCATTTGTTTAATGAGCTACAGATCTTCACAGTAGCTTCACACTGCACACATATATTTTTAAAATTATTATTGATAACCCAACACAATTCATAAATAATAGCAAGGTAGATGCTTCAACAGTATGGACAGGATGATTCTCACTATTCAAGATTATGAAACAGTTGTATTGGTTGTGGGAGACCTGGTAGGGTAACCACAGACAGGTGTTGCTTGATTTCCAAAATTTATTTAACAAAGTTATCTTAAAAAATTTTTCAACAACCCAGTAGGCTAAAAACGTAATCGGCAGGCATGAAAATGAGATATACAGCCCCTGATAACCAGATAAACAACATGTTCTAATAATACAAATATTAAAGCACCGCACAGATCAGGTATAAGATAAATCTCTTTTAAAACATTTAGGTAACAGTAAATTGATTCTTTAAAAAAATATTAACTGCAGTGCAGATTAACAGATTTTTAAGATTAACTGCAGTGAATTATTTCACAATCAAGTAGAAACAAGACAAAATTAGAGTAGAAAACTATCGGCTTCGCTAAATTTAAAATCTCTTTCAGCCAAAATATTCTTATAAGTTAAATAACGGTTCACAGGATATAATGTTATAAAGTGTGGTGAAATTAAGCTAAACATGCCTACTATGACATTAAAAAAATATAAATAATGTTTATTTTAACTAATTATAATTAATGTATTACTTTTATAAATACGACTTGGGGCTAATGTCTGAAATAGTGATATGTAGCTTCTTTGATTTAAGTAAGTTATGTTAATGTCACACAGATTAAATTTTTTAAATCTCACAATAAGAATCTTTTTTATAGAGCACGGCAATCTCAGAGGTTTCTTTACAGCTGTTACTACAATAGACTGGTATCCGTTATTAATATTGATAAAAGAAATACATCGTTACGTTATGGCGTCATAGTCTACACAAATCTGGTGTGTGCAAAAAGCTATTATTTCGGCTAAATAAAACTGAAAATCTTTCGTCAACGATGCAGCCAGTTTTATGCATAATAAATGAAAGCCACCAGTAAATTTACAAGGTAAAATTGTCACTGTAATTTACGAAAATAATTTTTGGGGCAAGATGGCTGCCAATAATTAACAAAAAATGTTCATTAAAATTGGTCATTCCAGGGCAACTGTGGGTCTAATG